>OY776128.1:39807238-42713072 GCA_963675135.1 Galeopsis tetrahit | reverse complement strand
TAAAGAAAAAACTCTAGAATGACACTTATTTTAAAATTAGTTAAAAAGTCAAAGTGACACTTATTAAAAAACGGAGGGAGTATTAAATTACATAAATGAAGTAGTGATAAAAATATGAAATACTTACTCAATGTAAGGCTGAACTTCATCACAATTCAATAACACATACGTTTGTGCTATTTCTGCCTCTCTGTTCGTCTCCCACTCTCGTTCAGTGAATTTTCCTATTGGTCGTCCCTTAGACTTGAATATAGACAGCATTCCATCAACCTCTTCACCGATATTGTATGTACCTCTACCACCGTAGTTACGTGGTTCACTTCTCAACCGAGTGTTGACATGGTCTTCAAAATAATAAGAACAAAACATGCCAACCTCTTCATTCAAATATGCATTAACAATCGATGCTTCCACATTTGTCTTTTGTTTAGCATTGCGTTTCAAGTTGTGGAGATATCTGATTTATAATAATAAAAAAAAAAAATTAAGTGAACATGCATGTAGTATAAAAAATGAAACATGTAAGAGTTTACCTTTCAAATGGGTACATCCACCTGTACTGCACTGGACCACCAATTCTGGCTTCATACGCTAAATGAACGGGTAAGTGTTCCATGGAGTTGAAGAAGTTAGGTGGAAAAATTTGTTCCAACTTACACAAAATCACTGGAATGTCTTGCTCCAAACGAATCATATCATCGATCTTGATCGTTGAAGATGTTAAATCTCTAAAAAAAAGACTTAATTCAGTGATAGCCCTCCACACATTGAGAGGAACAACGTCTCGGAACGCAATCGGCATCAAGCGCTGCATAAAAACATGACAATCGTGACTCTTCATCCCTGAAACCTTACCCCTGTTTATGTCTGCGCATCGACTCAAGTTTGACACGTAGTTGTCTGGAAAATTCAACTCGTGAATCCAACGACACAGTTGTTGTTTCTGTGGCTTATCCAGTGTGTAGCAAACCTTCAGATATTTACCTGTACTGGGATCAATTTTCAATTCTTCACGACAACAATAAATGTTCAGCTCTTCCCGGGACTTTGGAGTATCTTTCGTCTTGCCTTCTGTGTTCATCATTGTGTGGAACACATTATCAAACACATTCTTCTCAATGTGCATCACGTCCAAATTGTGTCGGATCAATAGTGAACTCTAGTATGGCAAATCCCAAAAAATACTCTTTTTATTCCATCCACCTAGGATTTGACCGTTGTGTTCAGCTGCATTTTCCTCAGTAGATTTTTTCAAACCCGTCCACTGAATCTCATGTAACAACCTTTGTCTTGTACGGTAACATTATACTAGAAGAAATTAATAAAAAATATACGTATAACATTATACTAGATCAAATAATTGTATAATTAAAATACCATTTCGAAGGGGCGGTCGATTGTTTGTAACTGTTCTGTTCTTCAAGAAGTTGTTCTTATTCCTTCTAAATGGATGATCTCGAGGTAAGAACTTTCGGTGATTATCGAACCATGAAACTTTCCTACTCTTCTGAAGACTGAAAGCTTTAGAATGCTCCATACAATACAGACATGCTTGCAACCCAGCCGTTTTCCACCCAAACAACATAGAATAGGCAGGAAAGTCGCTAATGGTCCACAATACAGCTGCACGCATTGTGAAATTCTGTTTTCTGAACACATCATACGTTTGGACACCACTTTCCCATAAAAAGATCAAGTCTTTTATAAGAGGCTGGAGATAAACGTCAAGTTTATCCTTTGGATTCAACGGAACTGGCACCAATACAGTCAGAAACATTGTTTGAGGTTTCAAGCACATCCATGGAGGAAGATTATACGGAGTCAAAATCACCGGCCACAACGAATACTGCTTTCCAAAGCTCCCAAACGGTGCAAAACCATCAGTACACAAACCTAGCCTCACATTCCTCGGTTCAGAAGAAAAATTGGGATACACGTTGTCAAGGTGTTTCCAAGCCTCCGAGTCTACCGGATGTCGCATCTCCCTAGACTCGGTCGAAGACGAATCTGTTGCATGCCATGTCATGTGTTGTGCTGTGGCAGTAGATTGATACAATCTCATTAAACGAGGAATGATTGGAAGATAATACATCTTCTTGTGTGCCACTTTCTTCTTCGACGACTTCGATTGACCAGCGGGCCCCTTCCGACGTGGCTCTTTGTAACGAGGATGACCACACATCCTACACATGTTCAGATTGTTATCTTCATCACCCCAATATAACATGCAACCGTTTACACAACAATCAATCTTCTCGACCGGCAATCCCATATTTTTCATCATTTGCTTGCTTTGATGATACGTTGTAGGCACCTTATTATCAGGAGGGCAGATCTCACTGCATAATTGTGTCATTTGCTCATATGCCATGTTAGAAAGCTTGTTCTCGGTCTTGATAGTCATAAGTCGGGCATTAAATGACAGTTGAGAGTGAGAATCACAACCCGGATACAAATCTTGATCGACAAATTTGAGCATTTCATAAAACTGAAATGCTTCATCCGTCGGCTCCTCTTCTACATTTGAAAAACCGGCTTCCATTATCATTGTTTGATACATATTGGGTTCTCCCTCCCCAAGTTGTTCTTCCCCACCAAACTGTTGTTCCCCACCAAACTGTTGTTCCCCACCAAATTGTTTTTCCCCACCAAACTGTTGTTCCCCACCAAATTGTTGTTCCCCACCAAACTGTTGTTCATTACTCGTGCCGGCTTGATTACCATATATTTGTCTTTCATAGATACCAGCAGTGTAATAGTATAAAACTTGATCAAAGTTATAAAGCCAACGTCCTTCGCCGTGAAATGTCCAGTTATAATAATTAACAGTGAAACCATTCTTCAGAACATGTACCAAAACCTCATCAATCGACTTAAATATTTTATTCTGACATTTTTTGGCATTACACGGACACTTGATACAATCCCCATACATGCAATGTGGGTGGAGCTAGGCAAATTCAACAAATGACACAAGTTCATCGTAAAATTCACCATTCACATTTCATCGTCCATTATACCTAGATTGACATGAAGCAGTCCAATACTTGTGAATATCGTCGTCCGAATAGTACTCCCTAAGCCAATAAGCATGTTTCTGCACATATTCGATCAGCATATTTATCAAATAATATATATAATAAATTATTTATTAATATTTAATTGAATGCACTCAAATACCTGGAATTCCTCCCAGTATTCATCCTTTTTCGTAGGCGGCACCTTCAGCCAAGAGTAGGCATTCGCAGCAACCTTGCACTTAACAATCGAATCAGTGCAAATCTTCGATATCTCATTACCAGGAAGTAATCTGCGACTTTATATATTAAGAAACAAACACATTATAAATTAAAAAAATTATAAAAATTGATGTTATTAAATATTGTTAAACCTTAAAATTATTTAATTAATTACTTACTGTCCTCCCTCAATCCATACTCTTAGTCTGGTTTCTCGGGATGCCCGCGTGGGATGTTGACGAGCTGCCGACGGCTGAGATGATGGCGGCGAATGATGTGGAACGGATGGCGACAACGTCATAGGAGTCGGCATCAAAGTAGGCTCATTAGGCCTAAGTGAGCCTCTCGACCGCCTACGTCGAGATCCTGAGGCCCCACTAGCATCTTGACTCATCTATTTTAATAAATTAAATTTAAAAGTATAATAAATTAATCAATAATTAATATAGTAATGAAATCAATAATTTCCTAATTTAATTAAAAACATTTTAGTAATTTAAGTCAATAATTTCCTAATTTAATCAATAACAAATCACGTTACTAATGAAATCAATAATTTACCAAACTAATTAATAATGACTTAATTTAAACAATAACAATAATTACTATATTAATCAAACGTACAACACCCCTACTTATAACAATAATTACTAATTTAATCAACAATAATAACCTAGTTTAATTATCAAAACTAACCAACAATTACCAATTATATATTAATTAAATAAACAAAATATATAATAAACTAATTAACGTAAAAAAATAATAAATTTATCAAGAACTACCCTATATATAACACGAACTAACAAGAACTATACTATATATTTGAATTAACATACATTAATTAATTACAATTAACCAATAAAAAATATATAATCCACGTACTAACATATATTTGAATTAATTATACATATTTATCAATTACGTACATGCAAATTTATAATAATTAACATGCAATTTTAAATAATTCAATGACAGTTTTATAATAATTAACATGCAATAATACAATAACTTAATTAAAATTAATTAAGAATTTATAAAACGTACCGTTTAAATTGAAGAAAATTGTGGTAGATGATCGTTACGCTCTTTGTCGTTCAATCCACGCACAACAAAATCCAATCCACGCACGAAACCACCACGAACAGAAGAGGAGAAGAAAGTGAAAAAAAAAATTCTTCTTCAAGAAACTGTCGAAGGCAGTTCTTATAAAAAAAAATATGCTACCGACGGATATTTCCGTTGGTAGTGCGCGAATATTTAATTTGCACGCGTCTTTTCATCGGTATCCGAGGCGGTAGGTCAAAGCGGGTCAGCTACCGACGAAATATTTCATCGGTAGGCGCAATTTGAACTACCAACGGAAAATTCCGTCGGGAAGCAGGCCTAAAACGACACCGTTTGTCTGTGAAACTAAATTCCGTCGGAAGGTCCCGACGGATGTTGAAATCCGTCGGAAGTCAGTCGATTCCAATATTCCGTCGGAGATCCGTCGGGACGGCCGACGAAATGGAATCCGTCGGTAGTCTTCTGTCGGAAAATCCCGCTTTTTTTGTAGTGCTATTACACATTTACTCGTTTGTTTTAATTAAATATATTTAAAATAAAATATTACTCTCTGTGTCTCAAAAAGATAGTCCACTTTCCTTTTTCACATAAACCAATGCAAACATTTTTGGCATATAAAATATGTTCTTATATTCTTGTTATACCCCTATTTAATGTTATTGAAATTTGTTCCAACAATCATTAAATAAGGGCATTTTAGGCAAAAATATTGAAATAAAAGGAAAGTGGACTATAATTTGAGACAAACTAAAAAGGAATAGTGGACTATCTTTTTGAGACGGAGGGAGTACAATTTTCAAATGTATATAGTATATAACTAATTTAAACAATATTAAATACATATAATATCTTGTATTGTGAATTTAAGTTTATTAAGTTACCAATTAATTAAGTTGTATTATATTCAATTTAAGTTTAGTAATTGTACTTGTATTGCATTGATATTGTGGATCGAGTTGTCCAGATTAGAGTAACTTATATACTCCTAATATTTAAATATTAATAAATTAATGATTTAATTTCAATTTCATTTAGTACTTATGTAATATTCTGTATTTAAATTCTCTACAAAAACGAGCGAAAAGGAAAAAAGTTGAGCAAAAAATAATTAGAAAAAAAAACCGGGAAAAACCATCGATTTAATTCGAACTGACTTTTATTTTTTTCATAATCAAAATCGAACCATTTTTAATCAATACTTCATCCGTTCCACAATAAATTTTATTGATAGATGAACGGATATGTTAACAAAGTGCAATGATAAGTACATTGGGCCAACATTAAATACGTAATGTATAAAATAAGAAAATAAGTTGATTTATGTATTTGGTGCATGACCAAAAGTAATGGCATTTTGTGTAACATTGTGGGTATTGTGAGGGTGTTTTTGCAATTTTACAATTTTGCCCTCGCAATTTTAAATAATATTTCATCTTTACACATTACATATTTAAATGTAATGAGTGTGTTTTTTGTAAATTTATAAAAAAAGTGGTTTGTTTTGTAAACACCACAACATATACACAATTGATTTAAAGTGCTTAATTTTAAAACACTATCAACTTTTTATTTTATTGCAAAAATCAATTTTAATCAATTCCAAATAATCATTGTGGCTTCCAAACACACCCTAATTTATCCAGCGTTTTTTATTTTAAGAATATGAAAATTATTTCTGACGGAGAATACTAGTACTAATATTGTAACAAAATGCATAAATATTATCCTGACTGGATTGGCTATGGAAAGTAGAATTTCAGATCCCTTGTTTCATGGGTAAGAAATGTGAAGAAAATATTCTTGCACGTGACAGATATTCAGTTGCCACGCCATGTTGCATGGAGACGAAGATAATTTTTTTTTATGCAAATCATATAATTAGATTTTAAATTTTTAAATAAATATTTAATTGTTGAATTGAATTTTTAACCTTCAGTAAGTAAACATTATAGTCAAGACGGAGGGAGGGGGTCCTTGGCCCCGCCAATGTTTTTTTTTACTAAAATTTTTAAAAATATTATTTAATAAAAATTAAAAAGAAAAAATTGTACTAATTAATCTTTATGTTTATTTAATAATTATATAACAATTTTTAAATGTATTAAAATATTAATAGTGCAATTATTAGTCCATCCGTTTCATGATGTATGTTGTTTTGTATATAATTAAATAACATAATATTTTTTTTTACAAATTTACCCTTAAGATTAAGAAAAAAATGAGTGAAAATAAAAGAAAATTTTGAATAATTTGCTTCAATTATCATCAAGAAAGAGACATGAAAAATATATCAAAATAGAAATTGCAGGGATTTGCATATGACAATAAAAGGTAGATCATATAAAAGAAGAAAAGAAATCTAGGACCATAAGCTCACATGTCGAGCCAGAGGATTTGCATATGAGTAATTTAGGGAAAACATGATAAAAATAGCTAAAATGACACCTTTTGAAACAAGAATTAAGACAAAAAAATAACAAACAATATGAAACGATTGAAGTATATAACAATTTAAATTATGAAGAATTAAAATTAAAAGATGCTAGCATATAGACTATATATATGAACATTATTTTGTATGTAGTGAGCAAAATGAATGAAACTTTTATTAAATAAGTAGATGTAGTAAGCGGAATTAATGAAACTTTCATTATACTAATATATTACTCTCTCTGTCCCAGTGAAAGCTATCCGGTAGCTTTGGGCACGAAGGTTAAGAAATATTGTTGGAATATTGATATCTCTTATGTTTTGTTTTGATAAACCAAATCTATTTGTAATAGGATAAGTTGTATTGTATAGACACCTTGATTATTTATCTTGTAATAGATAGGTTCTGGTCAACATCAGTCGAGGGGAACCCAACTCAAAAAAAGAAGAGAAGAGAAGACCAAGATCAGAAGAGGAGAATCAGACGAGTGGGAACTCGACTGATCTAGATGAGTATGATCAGCTAAGGTCTCATCGGCTGAGTAACACTATCAGCTGAGGACCAAGCCTGCATTACTAGACAGCCGAGGTCCATACAACTGGGGAAACAATCAGAAGCCGAAATGTCAAGATCAAAAGAGCAGAATTCAAGATCAGCTGAATCAATCATGTGGGGCAAAGGTCATCTGTTCTTATGTATTGAAGGATCAATCGGAGCTGACGTGGACCAATAGGAAGACAACAACTAACAACAAGATTCTGACACAACACACAAGGCTCGAGAAAGGAAAGTCAATGATGCAATAAATATTACGTGGCAACGGTAATATTTAATTGAATCAATCAAGAAGATTGTGATTCCCGAAATTGTGGGGATTGATTGCAATCATCCAACGATAACTTTCAAGATCCACATTATAAATATGAGTTCAAGTTCATACATCACGTACGAGTGAAGGGATGCCAAGGTCGAGCAAAAAGCATAAGTGTTCATCATCAGAAGAGCTCAAGGCGAACTTTAATGAAGTATCCAACATGTATCTCCTTACTCTAGTGAGTTGATCCATAAACATCTAAGTTTGTATTGTCATTGTATATAATATCATCCTAAACTTAGAGAGAATTTCTCAATTGTTTAGAATTGTATGGGAAATTCTCATCTAGTTCATATACACGAAATCCACCTTCTATCATAAACCCTTAGAAGTTAAGTTTAGTGAAAATCACTGTAAGAGTACAAGTTCTCATAATAACTTGTTGAGACCATAGCACTTTGAAAGTTGCTCAAAGCTCAAAGTCTTCTCTTAGGACTATAAAGTAGCAAGACGTGTTACTTTTGACACATTAAATATGACAAGACCCTTTATAGTGTTAAAAGATTAATATCACAGTTGGGATGTGAGAATGGATGTAGGACAAAAAGGTTCGAACCACTATAAATGATGGTGTCTTATTTACATGTTTTATAATTATATAACATCATCATACATGCATATTTACATAACATAAGTTTAAGTGAAAATGTCTTATATCAGCTGACACTAAGTTAGTTGATACTGCAAATGTGTTCCTATTCGAAAGTTCATAATCAGCTGACACCAAGTCAGCTGATACCCCAAATATGTTTATGCATGAAGAAAGTATTTTTTTTTTTTTGTTATAAGCAGTAAACAAGTATCATCTTTACTGGGCACACTACATATTTCGCACGCTACTATAACAAACGACTAAATCATCAGACTAACTAGTCATAGGCCCCTAGTGAATCAGTTGATCAAGTCATCTGATAGAGTTAGTCGAGTTCTTATACGTATAAAATCACCCGTCTAATACAACCCCCGGGGCTGAGGGACCATCAAATATGATAGAATAAGTAGATGTATTAAAGTTGATGTGATTGAAAGGGAGAAAAATATAATTAAACGAGAGAGGAGTAGTTTGCTAAAAATGGAATTGTCACATCTCAATTTTCATAGGGATGTGAAAGTCAATTTAAAATGACTACTCATTTAAAAATTCATTTTCATCAAATAACCAATGTATTATTTTGCAGTGGAAAAACATATAATTAAATGAAAATTCGAATTACTTGAAGAAATTTAATTCAATCAATAAGACTCAAGCACTTGTTTCAAAAGAAAATAAAGTAGCATATTAATTAAGAATGTGTTTAACTCAAAATGCAACTAATTAATTAAAAGCAAAATTAATATAGAGAAAAGCTTTGGATGGCAAGACATCTACATTCACCGTCCCTCCACTACAACTCCATCAATATGAAAATATTAAAATAGATTGGGGTGAACAAAACAACTAGCTCAGTGGGATTCTTTTGTCACAGTTAAATACGAGTATAACATATGTATAAAATTATCAACTCACAAACATGTATAATAAAATACTTGTTTTTCATTGGCTATACCAATGATGCGCTGGCTATACAGACGATGCGCTGGCTGAACCAATGATGCACGATTTCCCGCGAATAAAACATGTGTTAACGAATAACTCGTAAAGTCATAACATGTTAACAATTAACTTGAAAATCATGTAGCAAGTAACAATATCACTCAAATGAACATTTAAAGATGACAAATTATTCAATCAAATAGTAAAAAAAAACCCACCTCAAAATAAATGTTGTGGATGCAATAGTCTTATAGCTTATTCCTCACAATTATCGTCATCTAGCATATAATTAATTTTATTTAAAAAATAATTTCAGATATCACTTAAATCCTAATTAGAATTCTTAGAATCACTAATAAATACAATTCAATAACACACGAACTGACCACTAGCGAAATCTTAAATGTATTGGTCCCAATAGTTTCAATTAATCTAATGACATAATAATCTAAATCTTATTCCACAATGTCAAAATATATAAAGTGAGATAGTTTTAAAACTAAATAAAATAAGGTTGAAGATGTGAAGAATCAACTGACGGCAGGAATAAAAATAAAAGATATACCGTGTGTTTTTTCGGGAGGCCACTGGATTTGGAATTTGAGGTGTGTAAAAATTAGGGCAACAAATTATATATATAGATTGAAATTGGACTTGAGATAAGGATTATGATTTAAAACTTTCAAGACCTGAATTTAAATGGGCTTTAAATATTATTTCAATACACTAGAAATTACAATATAAATTTAAAACAAATTAAATGAATAATTGAATATACATTTATATATCTATACTATAAAATATACGGGTGTTACATGAATTGATCATTTTCATTGGGACGAACGAAAAATGAAAGTTGGATAATTTTCATATTTTAAGAATACTTATATGAAATCAAATCGAAATTTATTATTTATAATTGGACCCCTTCGATTAGGTTACTGATTATGGTCCAATTACACAAATTGCATAAAAGTATGATCTAGAGATGAAAGGCTTTAAAAATTGCACGATTTTAAAAGTTAGATATATGTGACTTTATCTCGGCAACTAGGGAATGGAATCTTAGTTATACATGGACAAGTATCCTTGCAAGTCAATAGCTGATTAAAGTATGGAAGGAGCCGTGGGTTAATAGTACTGAATCTCGGTGTGTAGTTTTAGACGAAGTCGAAGGGTTGAAGGAATTAAAAGCCTCAAAGTTGTTTGATCCCATAACTCGATAGTGGGGCTTGCCGCTTATCCAAAATGATGTCAATAGGATTGTGGATATGGTTGTGCCACCAATTGGAGTTGTTGATAAGATTTCATGGGACCAATGAGAAGTAGGAAATTCACGATGAAATTAGCATATAATATGATCATGAGAATGGACACAAACCCTACTCTGATAATTGAGGGCGAATGGGGTAATATTTACACGCCCCCTAGAGTGAAAGACATTAAAAGGTACTGTATATAAAATAAAAAAGAAACCTAAAATCATAAACTCACAAGACGAGTCAGAGGTCGGAGTGCCGTTAAAACTCTGTCTGGGAAAACCCTCTTTAGGGATAAAACTCGAGGTCAAGGGAAAATGTACACTCCTCTAAAGCAAAGTCTAAAGTAGAATAGTGAAAGTAAGACAAATACAAGTGTTTCGTGAAACACCCTCAATCTGTGTCATCCAGCATATCCGACCAACGATTGTGAAGGGACACCTGCATGAACTCTGAAGTGCCAGAGCCGGTTGATCCATCTGGCGGCTGCTGAGGTTGGACAACATCCGCGAGCTCAGTCCCCCTAGAGTGAAAGACTTTCTATGGAGGACAACACAAGACTCTTTGTCGACGAGAATTGAATCAAATTATACACGAGAAGAGTACTTGATGATACAAGATGTTCGCTCTGTACGAATGGAATAGAGGATGTCTGGAATTTGTTCACTAAGTTAGATGATGAGTTGCAATGGGTAAACACTTTGAAAGATCGTATATTACATATGCTTGGGAGCCCATCCACGGAGTGGCGGTTACTTTCTCCATGATTTTATGGAAGATATGGAGAGAGAGAGGAATTAAAAATTATGGAATGATAGTGCTAGCACGGAAGTTGTAGCAGTGCACTTATCAGCAAGTTTTTGCGTCGAATGGACGAGTGTTAAGGTTTCCAAGCGTCGTGATAATGGAGATGCTAGTAGGATGGTGAGATGTGGGGCATAGCACCCGCCGCCAAAGGGATTGTGTAAGGAAAATGTGGATGGTGCATTCTTTCAAAACTTCCACCAAACAGGGCTGGGAATGGTGTTACATGATGCAACAGAGAGGTTCTTACTGAGTAAAACTAGTGTGAAGGCTAATTGTTTGGAAGTGGACATAGGTGAAGCCTTGGGCTTTTTTGAATCACTCTCTTGATTGAAAGACAATGATATGGATAATATTGTGGTGGAAGGGGATGCAAAAATAGTTGTTGATGCAAACGAAGATGTATGATTCAATATTCGGGAATTACATTCTTGCTTGTCATGAGTTATTAACTCAACTCAATAATGTTTCAGTCGTTTTCGTTAAAAGAAGGCAAATGTAATTGTGAATAATCTGGTTAGTGAGTCTCATTTTTTTATTAACTCGAGTACTTTTGTAAACCCGTCAAATTTTATGGTTGGACTTCTCCATTCTCATTGTCTATGCAATAATGGAAGCTAAGCCTTTCTTGATTAAATAAAGAAAAAAACCTATGAAACTAAGTAAAAATCCACAACAAATTAAACACAAACAGATCATATATACTCGTATGACCTGTCATGCACATAAATTTGTAAATATTGGGTATCATTTGATTTGGTTTCGATTTTTCTCATTAAAAAATTAAAACTGTAAATTTCCCGATTTCAACTTATTTACTTATTTAAATTTTAAACGAATATGATTGATCTAAAAATATAAAATAAAGTTGGAACTAAAATCAGTGATTTCAAATAGGAAACCGCTAGTTTCCCTAAAAAAAATCTTTTAATTTGAACGGTCCAAATTGATTCAAAAAAAATTCATCCACAACAACCGTAAACTAGTCGTTGGAATCGTCTCCCTACATTAATGTAGTGTAAAATTCATCCCAAATTGCAATCTATAACCTTTGTCTTTCATTTTTAAAAATTGTACCTGCTTTTTTTTTTTTTTTTTTTGGAGGAGAGTTTACAAGATTATAAAATAGAATTATAATTCATGAACTAAGATCTTGATCTTCAAACCAATGCGGATCACCAAAGTATCGCCATCCATTTCAATCGTGAGAAGAGGAAAGACGAGTTTCTCTTTGCCTTAAAAGATGTCCAGGTCTCCAATCTTTAAACGAGACAACTCCACACTAAGGTGTTTCATGTCAAGAATAGGAAACAAAAAAATAGACAAAGTTCCACCAAGTACCCGATCCCAAGAACTAGAACCTAAGGAGACCCACAACCACACCAGAGCCCCCATAACGGGGAAAAGACGCATAAGGCGTAACCGTACAAAACAAACCGCAACTAAAAACTATTGGGATATTCTATATCCTTATGTTTTGTATTGATAAACCAAATATACTTATAATAGTGTTGATGTTGAAGACTTGGTGATGTTATCGAAGATGTTATCACACAAGGCTGCAACATCATAATTCGACCTTTCTTATTTTTTCTAAGTCCAAATTCTGTTTTCTGGCTAATGCTGCTTTAGATGTTGTAACATCGCAGGTTGAAGATCTAGAACATTCTACAACGTTCCAGACTGGAAGGATCTGGAAGCTTGCAGAAGTGTGTAGATCATGCGGTTGCCCTTGAGAAACGTCCAGAACTGGCTGGAAGATCCTAGAAGGCAGTTGGGAGAAAAGAAAGGATAAGATCCTACAATTTAGGAGATCATGGATGAAGGTTCTAGAATGCATATTCACGCCTATAAATACAGCAGAGCCGTGGTCATCATCCATCAATCGAAGTGCCATTCTTTAATTACTAAACTAGTATTCATCCTGTTAGAAATTAATTGTCATTGGCATGTTCTTGTCGTTGTGCCGAAGAGTCCAAACTTCCTGTACAACATAAACTTCTCTACACATCTTTGATAGATAGATCATAGAGTTAGATTAGTTTTTGGTAGTGTAATTTTTACACTTAAGCCGTCTTTAGACTCGATAGGTTATCAAGTCTTATTTCCGTTGTGAATCTTTTTTCACACACCATTTGTATTCACATAATTATTAGTGAAAGTTTCGCCATAAGGCTCGCATAGATTTTAAATTAAAATCTATGTTAAAAAGTTAATTTTTGTGTCTTTGTGTTTCATTCTTTAAAGTCTTCCGCTATTCGTATTCTGATATTCTGTAATCGAGTCAGTGTTACATTGAGTGTTCTAACATTGAGTGTAGCATCAGTCTTGTTTTACTTAACACCCACACTTTCAAATAGGATAAGTTGTATTGTATAGACAACTTCATCATTCATAGATTAGGATCTGGTCATATCAGCAGAGTTGGAAGCCAGCTGATATAGTAGAGAAATGCGCATAAGCTCAAGATGAGAAGATCAGAAGACCAGAAGAGAGAATCAAATGAGTAGAACTCATCTGATAATCAGAAGAGATAATCAGATGAGTATGATCAACTGAGGCAAGATCAGCTGAGTCAACAAGATCAGCTGAGTAAAGTCAAACACAGCTGAGACAAAGTCTGCCTGACTAACCAAATCAGTCTACACATTTGAGGAAACAATCAAAGCTGCTAATTGTCAAGATCATAAGAGAAAACACAAGACCACCTGAGTAAATCAGCTGAGATGAAGTCTTTTGTTCTATGAATTGAGAAGTCACATCAGAGTTGACGTGGGCCAATGGAAGCACGACAGCAGACAACTAGATCCTGACAAAGCACAGTATTCAAAGGACTGAAAAGTTAATGGAGCATTAATTATTACTAGGCAACGGTAATAATTAATCGACTCCTACCTAAAGATTTCTTTCCTGAAATAGAGGGATTTGAAGATTATCCTCCAACGGTAATAACTCAAAATCCCATCTATAAATATGAGTTCAAATCATAACTTATGAGTGGGCATGTGTGAGAAAGAATGCAAAGGCAGAGCAAAATGTTCTAAGTCCAGAAAATCAGAAGAGCTCAAGAACACCTTCATAGAAGATATTTAGCAAAACATTTTTACACTCTTAATCTCCCAGTGAGTGAACTCAGCTAGGCCAGCAGTGTCATATATACATCCTAAGCCTTGAAGAGAAATTCTCAATCCTAGCTTTAGGCTAACTCTGATTGTAAGGGAATTTCTCATACTTAGTCATTCTCGAGTCCTCCCTTCTATACACCCATTTAGAGGATAGGCCGAGGTATACACACTAGGTACAATCAAGAAGAAGACCATTGTAAAGGTTACTTGTTACCTCACCAACAAGTAGATCCGTATCCTTAGAAAGTAGTTGAGGATCTTGATCAACCGTCCTCCTCTTGGGACGTTAAAGTGTTCAAGGAGGCTAATATCATGATTGAGATCGTGAGAGTTGATATAGGATATTGAGATTCGAACCACTATAAATTTATGTGTTATTTACAGCTTTAGCATGCATATTTACATTAACATAAGTGTTTAAAAGGAAAATATCTTATATCAGCAGACACCAAGTCTGCTGATATGCTGATGTGATTTGATATTCCAAAGTTCATATTCAGCAGACACCAAGTCTGCTGATACTCTAAAAATGTGTTTATGCATGAAAGAAATAATTTTATGTATAAACGAGTATAATCTTTTTTAAAATGGGCATATTACAAATTCCGCACACGCTTCTCTATCAGTTGATCTAATCAGTAGACTAATTAGTTCTAGACTCCTAACCAATCTGCTGACCAAGTCATCTGTTAGAAGAGTTAGTTTTGTTTTCTACACTTAAACTCTATCAGATGACATCAAGCCATCTGATCTTTCAAGAACTCGTCTGTTGCATACCCCATAAAAAGGGACCATAAAAAATGAAACTAAACAAGCACAAATACTACCTAGAAAATAGTAAACAGGATCAACGAAGAAATACCCGAACGGTCACCGTAGCTCCATTCGAGATAATTTCTACGCTGATCCCAACCCAAAAGCAAAAAACAACTACATAAAAGAAGGGGAAAACTGAAAAGACCGGAGCAACGGCGACGGCAAGAACAAAGTAGATATAAGGATCTGCTTCCTAGATCTGAAAGGACGGTGATGGCGGCAGACGGCGGTGGACTGTGACGGTTCAGATCTGGCACTTTAACTCACAGATCTACATGGAAGAAGGCTAGATCTACAAGAGAAAGAGGAGGAGACGGGATTGTGTGCGAATCACACTAGAGTGTGTGAAAATTGCACCTCCAGTGTGTGAAAATCGCACACACACTCCGCTACGAGTCAAATACTCCTTGGCCGTAAAATTGTACATGCTTAGTTATTTTTGATTTTGTAAGTTGAATAAAATAAAATTTTATTTGATTTTTAAATTCACTTTCATACATATTGTATTAATTAAAAAAAGGTGCAAAACTGAACTTGTTAAACTGTCGATTTTTGGAACCGTACATATGCCCGATTCGATTTGATCTCGATTCCTTATTTTAAAATTGGAAACAATCGTTTAAGAATCAGAGACAAAGTGGGATAGCTCAAGTGGTTAGAGCACCACTACCTAGGCCTTAGGTCCTGGGTTCGAGTCATGGGGAGGGGAAAAAAGGGATGGGTATTTAACTTCCATAAAAAAAAATCGTTTAAGAATCAGAACAGACGGTTACAAACCGTTGAGCAAGTTTATTCAAATAGTAAGGAATATAGAATAATAAAAATATTTTAATTCGATTTGTCATATTATAATTTGAATTCGAAATTGAATATATATTTTTTATTTAAAAGTATTTGAATTCATGGTATATATCTTAGGCTAAGTTTTCAATTTACTGTTTTGCACATTTATTAAGGGTATAATTGGTATGATTGAAGGAAAATTATAGTTGAATGAAATGAACTTAGAAATGGAAAAAACTTCTAAATAGACAAGGAATGAAAATGTGAGTATTGTATAAATGTATATTATTGATATTATTAGTTATTGAAAATATAATTGTTGGTTGAAATTATTATATATATTTTAAACAATAATATTATTATTAATTTTAATTATTAGGTATATTTTTGTTATTTTTTAATTTTATTTAATAATAATTATATTATTAAAAAAAATTATTTTTTATTATTGAATTTTATAGTTAAATGATAAAATATTTTTATTAAATAATAATATTATTATTTTTTTATAATTATTTAAAATAATAATATTTTTATTAAATAATAATATTATTATTTTTTTATAATTATTTAAAATAATAATATTATTATAAAATATTATTATTATTTCAATTTTTATTAATATTTTGAGAATTATTATATTATTACAAAATATTAAATTATTTTTATTGTATTAATATTATTATTGAATTACTATTATTTTTATTATTATAATTAAATTAATTATTAATTTTTTGAATAAATAATGTTATTATTATTTTGACTATTATAATTATTGTTGTTATTTTTGGGAGTATAAAATACTAATATTGTTAATATTAAAAAATATAAGTTATGACATTTTTGTAAAATAATTTTTTTTTAAATATAATTCCTCAAGTATAGGAATAGATAAAATCATGAGGAGTGTGAGGAATCACAATTCCTTAACTTTGAGGAATGGTGATTCCATTTGTAATGACTATTTTTATATAAAAAAAAATATATCGATCATGTCATTTGGAATAGAATCAGGAATGATCATTCCATTCTCACCTTATTCCCATATGCTAATCATGTTGTAAGGAGTATTAAATTGATAGTAGAGTATTGATGTAGAGAGATATACGAGAGAGAAAAATAGAGAAAATGGTAGGAAAAGGAAAAAATTGAGAGAGATATGAACTAACAAAAATAGAGAAAAATGGTTGAGTGTTGGTAAAAAAAGAAATGAGTAATTTAGTCTGCATGCCCTAAATGGTGATATTGAACACTTAATTTGAGATAGTGGATGTATTATCTAATATCATTTCATTTATGAATAATATATAATTCTTCGTCCCCGTCAAATTATTTATTTATTATTTTTGCATGTTTTAATAAATATAATATTTAATTTGTAGGGTAGTATTTAAGTAGAGAGAGATAAAAAAAATAAAAAGTAAAAGATATACGAAAGAGAAAAAGTAGAAAGTGGTAGAGAAGAAAAAAGATAAATACAAATGAGTAACATAACAAGAAAGTATGCCCAAAGTGACCAAACCAGTAATTTAAGGAAGGAAGAACGTAGTATTATTTTAGAAAAAAAAAGATTTCTTAAAATATACTCTCTCGTACCCATGAATTGTGCTTAATACTTTTTACACATGTTTTAATGAATAATGTTCGTTTCTCATTCAAATTTTCATATTATTTTATCTGTATCAATGAAATCACTTTTTTTTTAAACAGAAAATGAGAATTCCATTAAAATATTGAGTACATGGGGTACTCAACCCTGAATTACAATTCTCAAAAGATTTAATCTAATTGTGTCAATTATCAGTAACCTCACCAATTTCATATTGTCATGTTCCCTCTCAACTATTGTGGTTTTTTGTTCTTATCCACCTAGACACCCACCTGGATCTTGTAGCAAATTCTATGCTGATTTAACCTTTAGGCCCTCCACCCTTGCTTCAAACCATAGTCTCATTATGCACTTGAATTTCTCCAAAGTTTTGTGCAGATTCAATTCTACCTCCTTGAAGATCATCTCGTTCCTCAAGTTTCAGATCGATCACACCAATCCAATCTATAGGGTCGTGTCAATTTTTCTTTTAATACCACCTCCCAATAGGCCTGAGTAGAGAACGATGCTCGAACCTGGATTGTTGGGGGAAATCGACGGTGTATTCAGCCACGTATGTAAGCCATCCACAAATCCTCAAGTTTCAAATCGAACCAAAGGAATTTCGCAGCTGGACAATCAAGGATCAAATGGTTTGTGGTTTCCACGGCTCCTTGGCAAAGTACGCAGGTAGGTTGGGGCGGGCCTTGATTCCGGTGGAATTTACACATTTTCGATGCACATGTGAAGCTCATTTTTAGTGTGATTTCATTGATTTATGGATTGAATATGATGGTTTTGGTCAAAATAAGGGAAAGGTGGTGTTTTGTCGATTTTGTAGGAAAAATGAAGGAATTTGGAAGCAAAACACCTACCACATTTCACTGGACCAAAGAAAGGAATGCATCATTGGATCCGCCTCGAAAAATGGAGTGGAATAGCAAAAAGAATCGAGTCGATCGGAGACCGGAAGCTCAAAATACGGAGGGACAAAATTGGAGGACGGAAGGACATATACGAAAGTTTGGCCCGACCGGGCGGCCGAGCCTTGGAAGAACCTCAATTACGAAGTTATGTCCCGGCCGGGTGGTCGAGCCCAGAATTGATACACCCAACTTACGAACTTATCACCCGACCGGCCGGGCCGATCATGTCTCAACCCGTCCCCCAATTTTAAGCATTCGCCTGGTCGGGCCACTTACTCGATGTATTGTGCACTAAAGTAACTCTGGACATTGTTTTTTACTTCCTCCACTGCCTCTACCCATTTTCCCTCCTCCATTAACCCTGTTAATTCATTACTTTTGTATCTCTTATTGATAAAATTGTGGAAATACGTGGAGTTCGCATCTCCCTCTTTGAGCCATTTCTGTTTTGACTTTTGGGAAATGATCCAGTCCCTCATTTGCATTTCTGAAGCCAGCTGACCCTGAAGTTGGAACCTTTCGAAAGCTTCGTCCTCTTCCAGACCAAAGGTGTTGTCCAAAATATCCAACTCTTCTAGTTTCATTTTCTTTTTCTTTTTTGTATGCTCCCCTCGATTCCCCCAAGCACCTTCGAATTCCATTCTTCGAGGTCTTATTTGAGCATCTTCAATTTTTCCTTTAGAACAAAACCTGCCCATCCTTTCACCTGGTAGCTTTTCCATTTGTTAATCACGAATTCTCTGAACCCCTCATATTGCATCCAACTATTGTAAAATATGAAGGTTTTAGGCCCCCAATCATTCTTACCCAGATCAATCACTATTGGACAGTGATTCCATAGGGTTCTACCTAATTCTCTCGTTATGTCTTGAGGCCATTTTTTGAGCCATTTGTCATTTACCATGGCCCTGTCGAGCCTGCTTTTGCACGTGCCGTCTGGATGGTACCAAGTGAATTTTCTCCCCACCAACGGTAGTTCTATCAAGCTGTTATCTGAAATCTTCGCGTTGAAATTGGACACTTCCCCTAGGTCTCACCTATCCCCTCTTTTCCCCACCCTTTCCTGAGCAAATCGAACTTCATTAACGTCCCATAAAACATAGCATGTCCCCTTCGTATTGCTCTGCTATCACTCTAATCCTGTCCCAAAGATCAGCTTTCTCGGAAGGTGAACACGGGGCGTAGACGTTCACTATTGTACATTTTTCTCCGTCTTCAAGGCCTCTTCCATTCACTACCAGAATTCATTGGGCGTGCCAAGAGCTCACCTTTCCAAATACTTCGGCATCCCATATCGTGATCATTCCCCCGAAGTTCCCTTCTGCGTCCCTACTAACCCAGTCCCAATTTCCGCCCCTTCTCCAGAACAATCTACACAAATTCACATTCACCCTCTTTCTTATTTGATTCTTGGATACAACATACCTCACATTTCAAATTCTGAATAAGTTTTATTAATTACCTTATTTTAGCTTTTTGTCCTACTCCTCTCACATTGTAACGTAGCATCTTCATAAATTAACTCTAGTTTTCTCTCATTTTCTTCGACTTTGCTTTTACTTTTTCCTCTACTTTATCTTTCCTTATCAGTGTAGCGATCTTTTCCTGGACTGAGGTATCTGCCTCTGAAGCCACTAGACTTGTGAGTTTTCCGGTTTCCCATGTTTTCTTTGCTTCCTTTGTGATTTCTATCTCCTTAATAAAATGTCGCTAGCGCTCCTCCTCTGGGCTCAGACTTAATTTCCTTCCTTTTCTTTTTTTCTTTCTTCTGTCTTGCCTTCACCCTCTCCTCGATTTAGGAGAGGAAGAAGTTTCTCCCATTTCACCCCTGACAGCCGCTGAACTTTCTTGAATGCTCTCAATTTCTAATGAACAGATACTAGAATCTCCCCCCGACATTGAATTTGTTGCCCTAGGTCTTTGGGTGGGGGTTTAGCCTCCACATTCGGCTTAATTGGGTTCTGGGCTTTATCCTCGTCTTCAAGGGCTGGAGAATTCAGATCTAGTTCTACCATCCTTTTGTGGGCTTTCTCCGAAATAGGCCTTGTTATTGTCCTCTCTCTTTCGCAAATTGGAGATCTACGAAGGCCCACTTCCCTAGGGCCCAATCCTCGATTAATCATAAGTTTTGGATTTACCCTTCCTTATATTGGATTGGCCTGACCCACCAACGACTTAGTCTTTTGGAATATTCCACTCACGCGTGTAACCCCATTAATTGTTTGGTCGGTCATCAATATTGTTCCTGCTCCCTATGTTTCGAAATTCGGGCCCATGCAGGGTGAAGGCGGTTGGCACTTCCTCATGCTTCAATTAGGGTTTTGCGTCTCTTCGACTTCGTGAACTGAATTTTCTCCGGCCACCTGAATCTCAAGACGTTCAGCCGAAACACTGGATTCCTCATCCCAATCATAGTAGTCTTCCTCCGCTTCTTTAATGCATATTGTGGCTAGGTTATCGTTAACCCAAACTTTGATTTCTCTCTGCAGTATTTCTGGATACGTCATTCGAATGAGTATTTTAGCATATTGGGAATTCGAGCCCATGCAGGATGAAGGCGGTTGGCACTTCCTCATGCTTCAATTAGGGTTTTGCATCTCTTCGACTTCGTGAACTGAATTTTCTCCGACCACCTGAATCTCAAGACGGTCGGCCGAAACACTGGATTCCTCCTCCCAATCATACTAGTCTTCCTCCGCTTCTTTAATGCATATTGTGGCTAGGTTATCGTTAGCCCAAACTTTGATTTCTCTCTGCGGTATTTCTGGATACGTCGTTCGAATGAGTATTTTGGCATATTGGAGATTGCTTTTATCCATCGTCTCTTCGTCTATTTTGATGATCAATCCCACTCTCGAAGCCTTATGGAAGAATCTGCTGCAACAGGCATTCAGTGGTATTCCATACCACTTCGTCTACACCGTGTAGTTATTATTAACCACTTCAGGATCCCAGTCAACTATCGATTGGAACCCTTTTCTCTTCCACACATCTTCTCCTTATAAGGCGATATTCACCTCCTATTGTCCGGGATTACCTTATTTTGAATTTGTCCTCCATATTCCCACCATGATCACTAGTGTCTTAGTATTCCCATCTTACAGCTTTCCAGCCATTCGCATTCCTCCGGCTTAGGTGCGAAACTCATCATGTTTCTCGAGGTTTTCATATGTTCCAGATGCCCATCCTTGTCCGGTTGTTTCTATTTCTAATTCTCATGATCATTGTTCCTTATCGCCGCCACAAAGGAGACAAAATCTCTTCTTGTGGCCTCTCTATTAATCGAATATACTTGTTTGACATTATCTGTATTTTTCGGTACTCCTCTTAGTTTGCTCTGTCAAACCTGGCCAGTTTTGCTCTCAGTTTAAAGGATCCTATCCAAACTTTGTTCAGCTCCTGTTCCACTCTTAGATGGTTTGTCGTGTTGTCAAATCGAACGAAACCAAATCTGGCCCCATCCTTTCTCCTTTTGGTCGGAATAAAAATGTCTTCAACTCTCTCTATTACCTCCCGTCTCTTCCTTAGTTCCCATTTCTCACAGTCATCCAGAATGTTCCAAAAGAAGAACGTTGTTACCTGTTTGTTAGTGATGATTGACCTGACCTCTGTTTAAGCTCTTCCCACCTTGCCCATCCACGGTTTGAATCCCCTGTTCGGCATGTCGGCTTACGATTCAAAGAGCACGGTATTTGCCTCACCGAAAATCTCTCGAAAAAAGGTCTCTCACCCGTCCCCTCGCCCCTCCACTTCGCTTGTGAGGGCGATAACGTTCTCTCGCTCACTCCTTGTCTAAACATACTACGAATTTTAATCAAATCATTTGTGCTACATTTATTGTTTTCTCATACTTCATCTATTATCAATCACATTGTTTAAACTACATTTATTATTTTATCATATTTTTATTAATCAAAATATTTAAAAAAAATGGAAAGAATAGAGTGAGTAATTTTTAATAAAAGAATCAATAATTAAATATTTGTCATCTAACAATAATTAGTAGAGATTTAGAATACCATTCTCAAATCCAATATGAATTAAATTCAAAATTGAATATAGAGATATTAGTGATTGAGGAATGAAATCAAATATCATTTGATTTGTTTATGATTATAGGCCTAATCATAACCATAATAATTGTATAATTGTATAATGCATTAATTTTTTTTTTTTTTTTTTGACAAAGCATACAAGGAAAAAAAAACATCTCTCAGAAAACGAGAGAGCTAATAAATGAGGTCCTTGTAAACTTGGGGACAATCATCTTCATTCCAATCTTGAGGAGATGAAGTGTTTAACATACTTTGAGCCAACTCATGTGCTATTCGATTCTTTTCCCGCATTATATGCTCGTATTTCGGAACTAAATCCCTTCGAATTAGCTGTTGAATCTTGGTAGCTATCATGGCCTCCGTTATTCCTATCTGTCCTCTTCCGTCGATAGCTTTTATTGCATCCATAGAATCTGAACATATACTGCTAATCTTGATCCCTTTATGACCACATTTCTCAATACCAATTTCAATTGCTCTTAATTCTGCTGCACACACCGTGCCCGGATTCTGAATTCGTTGAGCTCCTGCAAGTCGAATTAACTTTTGATTTCCTACTACCACATATCCAACCGCATAAAATTTTCATGCATCATTAAATGCTGCATCAGTGTACAAAACATTACCCTTGTCACCAGGCCTTATATCCTCATTTTCATCATCAAATACAGTGGTAGCATCCTTCCTATTCACCTTGAGATTAATTAACTCATGCCAGTATGACACTGCCCAGCCCACATTGAATTTCAGGCTATACTTACCTGTTGCCTGATGTTGCTCCTCTTTATGCACATATTTGCATCTCTCAATCCAAATTGCCCAAGCAATCATAATAATCATCGACATCTGCTCTAGCTCCATACTATCAATGCACCAATTCACAAAATCCAAGTTTTCATACCTCACTGCCTGACGAATATCCTCCCACAGTTCTTGTGATTTCCAAGTTTTCTTTGCAAAGGGGCATCGAAAAATGCAGTGCATGGTGTCTGCCAAATGAAAACCACAGCATTTACAAATAGGACTAATAGGCACATGTTTCATGTTTAAATTACCTTCTGATGCTATAAGGTTTGTCATTAATTTCCAACAAAAGATCCTCACCTTAGGCGGCACTTGCAACATCCAAATCGTAGAACATACCTTTTTAAAGGATACCTCCATTGATGGCCCTGCTGCTAATTGTTTTGCAGCCATTGTATCTTTAAGATGAATGGATCTGTAGCCTGATGCTACTGTATAACACCCTGTCGAAGATGCTGGCCAAACCAGATGATCTTGTTGACCATTTCCAGTAATAGAGGTATTAAGAATATTATCTGCTTCATACGGAAGAAAGGCTTCCCTTATCAACTTCTCATTCCATGTTCCATCCTCCAGCAGAAACCTTTTAACATTCGAAGCACTTGCAATTCTAGACATGATCCGACCCTCTTGTAACCCACAAACCCATCTATCCTTGAAGATATGAATGCTAGATCCATTACCAACTCTCCATCTAGCCCCCACCTCCAACAAATCCTTGCTCCAAACTAAAGATCTCCAAACAAAAGATGGGTTCGAACCTAGCTCCAATTCAGCTATTCTTGCATTCTTTATATACTTTGCTTGGAAAATCCTTCCCAATAGCGAGTTAGGTTGCGTAGTCATTCTCCACAATTGTTTGGCTAGCAATGCTTTGTTGAAAAGAACAAGACTTCGAAACCCTAATCCCCCATCATCCTTTGGTTTACAAAGATCAGACCATTTTTTCCAATGCTTCTTTTTTGCTAACTCAGAATCACCCCACCAGAAACCTGCAATGATTCCTTCAATATCAGTACAAATAGCCACTGGAATTCGAAAACATGACATTGCATACGAAGTCATAGCCTGTAAGACAGCTTTAATCAAAACCTCCTTTCCTCCTTCAGAAAAACTTTTATGATTCCATGATAAAACCTTTTTTCTGACCCTGTCTGTTAAGTAACCAAACTTGAGTTTCTTGGCTTTTGGAATGATAGCTGGTAAACCAAGATAAAAGTCATGTCCACTGGAATCTCTAATACCCAAAATCTGTTTTGTTCGATCAACATTTGTTTGGTATGTGCAAGGACTAAAAGTGATAGATGATTTCTCCCTATTCACTAGTTGCCCCGATGCCTTCTCATAGATGTATATACAATTCGCCAAACATTGAGTCTCTTCGTTGGTTGCTTTGAAGAAAAATATGCTATCATCCGCAAAAAAGAGGTGAGACAATGGTGGAGCTTCCTTTGCAATTATAATTCCAGACACCAATTTTGAATGAATGGCCGAAGATAAAATCGAGGAGAACACCTGAGCACACAAAACAAACAAATAAGGTGACAAAGGATCTCCTTGCCTAATCCCTCTCTGAGGCTTGAAAGATTGGGTGAGCACCCCATTAATCTTGATTGAATATGTGACTGTTGAGATGCACTCCCAAATTAAATGAATCCATTTGGCAGGAAAATCCATTGCTGTTAGCACCTTCAAAACAAAACCCCACTCAATCCGATCATACGCCTTGGTCATGTCTAATTTCAAAGCTGCAAATCCTTGTCTACTCTTTGAAGATTTTAAAAGATGCATTCCTTCATAAGCCAAGAGAATATTATCTGTGATCATGCGGCCTGGCACAAACGCACTCTGATGTTGATCAACCAACTCCCCCAAGACACACTTAAGTCTATTTGTCATAGTTCTAGCAAGAATTCTATAACAAACATTGCATAAACTTATGGGTCTAAAATGTTGAGGCAAGGATGGGGAACCAATTTTTGGAATGAGAGCAATAATAGTATGGTTCCAGCTTTTCAATGACCCCTTATCATTAAGTACATTGAGAACCGCCCTTGTTACGTCTTTACCAACCATTTCCCAGTTCTCTTGAAAGAACGAGGCTGGAAAACCATCCGGACCTGGTGCCTTCCCAGGAGCTAATTCCTTGACTGCCTTTAGCACATCTTGTTCAGTGAAAGGTGAATCCAAAGCATTATATTTATCCCTTGACATTTTAACCCTTAGAAACTGAGTAGCTCTACAAATTTCATCATCTGAGGGTGTGTTTGACATGAACAACTTCTGGAAGTAACTGGACAACACCTTTTCAATTTGAGTTTCCGAATAGAGCCACATCCCATTTTCATCCTGGATTTTTCTCACTTGATTCATCTTGAAACGACCATTAGCTCTTGAGTGGAAAAATTTTGTATTTCTATCCCCCTCTTGAAGCCAAGCAATTCTTGATCTTTGTTTCCAGAAGCATTCTTCTTGTGAAAACAATTTTGCCAACTCATTTTCCAATTTATCCACATTCTGCATATCTGGCACACCATTATCATCATCCAAGAGTCTATTAATATGATGCTGAGTTTGCTTAATTCTGAATTCTAGTGTGCCCCCCTTGTTCTTTGCCCATTCAGATAAATCCTTGCCACAATTGTCAAGCACCACATTCAAAGGTGTACCATGATTTTTTTTTTCCCAAGAAGTGGACATGATCTTTTTAAAACCAACTTCTTTCATCCAATAATTTTCAAACTTGAAATTCTTGACAGCCTTTTTCTTCCAAACATTCTGCCTTTGCATTTCAAATTCAATAAGAATAGGCCTGTGATCCGAACCCAAAAAAGGCAGACTAGAAGCTTCAAAATAGGTGCACATATTCATCCATTCCCTATTAGCCAAAAATCTGTCC
This sequence comes from Galeopsis tetrahit, assembly GCA_963675135.1. Classification (NCBI taxonomy): domain Eukaryota; kingdom Viridiplantae; phylum Streptophyta; class Magnoliopsida; order Lamiales; family Lamiaceae; genus Galeopsis; species Galeopsis tetrahit. The sequence continues at coordinate 42,686,867 of OY776128.1, read as the reverse complement.
AATCTCTCCTTAATGTATTGATGTCCCTTTCTTTTATTGTGCCAAGTAAATTTAGAACCAAGCATATTAAGACATTTAAGCTCATTAGATTGAATTGCCTCTTGGAACTGAGCCATCTGACTCTCCTTTTTGTCAATCCCTCCCATCTTTTCATAAGAGTAAAGCACTTCATTAAAATCACCACCCACGAGCCATGGAATTGGGAGGGTTGGTTGGTAATTTTTAAGCCTTTTAAGCAATTTCCATGATGCTATTCTTTGATGAGGGATAGGATGCCCATAAAAACCAGTAAATCTCCAACTATTTGACAAATTTGAAATCACACAATCAACATGCCCCTCAGAATACGACAAAATAGAGACAACCATTTCATTCCACAAAACGACCAAGCCACCAGCTCGTCCGACCGAGCCAACACTAAACACATTTTGAAACCCTAATCTAACCCTAAGAACATCAGCATACGAAGAGGTACATTTTGTTTCTGAAATAAAAAGAACACAAGGATGATAAACAGCATTTAGTTTCCTAAGCCTACTAAACGCACTTGGATTACAGATTCCACGTGCGTTCCAACATACAAGCCTCATTCCCCCCGGCGGGGTTGAGTAACCTCAACCTCCGCCACAACCCCCGGAATGGAAATCTCCGATCCATATGTTTCAATCATACTCCGTGCTTTTTTGAGAAAAAAGAGACCATCAATCTCATTGCGTACTAATTCAGCCCTCACAAAATCTGCCAAATCACCCGAATGATCCTTCCATAATCTTTTCTTTCCAGCCTGCATGTTATCAGGAATCGAGTAACTTGTGACATCTTCTTGCCCCTGCTCCTTTTCATGATTCTGCTCCCCCTCCTCCCAAGCACTCTGGCCAATCTCTTCTCGAAGAGGGACATACGGATGTTCCCCTTCACAAATTATTTCCACAAAATCATAAAAGTCAAAGTTTTTAAAATCCCTCCCCACATGATGAATTACCCGATAATCTTTCCCATTATCATTATCCTTGCCCCACAATGGTTCAATAGCCATTCTATGCTTAAAATCAGCAGGTATAGTAAAATTAAGAGGTTGTAGAGCCAAACCTGTTCTTGGATCAATTCGTTCTTTCTGGCTTTGAACAGTGTTTTCCCCATTACCCCTTCGTGCTACCAGATCTTGGAAATCATATACAACTTCCCTCTCATTATGATTTATGGGTGCCTCTTCATTCAAGTTCCATTGAGCACCCATTACTTCCCTCTCAGCAATCTGCCACATTTCCTTGACCCCCTCATCTACCATAACAGCCTTCCCCTTCAACCTTCTTCTCTGCTCAGACTCCTGACTTGCAGGTTTTTCCACCTCAACCGTCACATTGGTCCTAGCCTCAATCGTGACATTGGTCCTGGCCTCCCCAATGTTTACCGGAGTGCTTGTGATTTCCGCCATAGTGGGAGGTTGTTGCAACCCCAGAAGCCTGAAAAACTGCTGCATGTCCTCCTTTGTTGGTTTCTTTTGTTTGTCAGCTTTTAGCCACTCCGGAAAGAACCTGTGATTATCAATCCATGCTTCCTCCCTGTCCTTGATCCTGTTACAACCCCTTACAGAATGCGTGATATGCCCACAAAAAAAACAAAAATCAGATATTCTCTCATAACGAAAATAAATGAAAATGGTTTTGTTTTGAACAGTAAAGTTCGTAAAACGGCACAACGGCGCCTCCGTATCCAACAAAATACGGACTCTCAGTGATTCACCCCATGCCAGTGCACCTTCCTTTGCATCCACCTTAATCACCTCCCCCAGCACCATTCCAACTCGTTCTCCAGTGGTTTTAGTCATTGCATGTGCTGGTAACCCATGGATCTGAACCCAAATAGGCACCCGGTCCAAGAGTATGTTATCAAAGCATTCCAAACCATCAAGCTGCTTCAGCACCATCATCGACCTCCTCAGGTTCCATGGTTGCATGTCAAGAATGCTCTACATATCCGCCTTCTTTTGGAAATCAATAACATAAAGGCCATCACACACCGACGTAACAATGATATCCGAGACAATATTCCAACTAGAGAGAAGCAACCTCTTTAACTCAACGACATTAAAAAACCTTCTGGACACAAATCTCAACGCCACCGAAGATGGTGGTACGATCAGCTCAGCAGCCTGAATAGAAGTGTTTGAGCACTCTTTCTTAGAAATAGAACATTCGCTCATCTGTTTCTGCACCACCTCCATTTTTTTTTAAGAATAAGAAACGTCGTATAGTAATAGAAAAAGGAGTGTGTGTATCTTTTCGAATGTCCTCAGCCCCCAATTTATAGAACAAATGTTCTTGAGTAAACCATGGATGGATAGCAAAACCACTGGCCAGTTGGAGCATAGAAAATCTCCTTCGAATTTTTTTGCCCAAAATTTATCCATATATTGTTAATACCAATAAACCAAGTGATTAAGCAAACCCTAAATTGCTTGTGGTGATAATCACCCCCAATCTGCAAGCAAGTGATCGCCACTCTCCTCTTTCGTTTTCGTATATCAAGAAATCAGCAATGATGAGGCGAATTTTTATTCATCCAAGACAATCTGTGAAAAAGAAAATTCCTCCGAATGTTTTGCCCAGGCCAACATTTACTTAATAGAGATTAAAGAGAAAAACAGGCGTGATTAAAATCATTAATGCGAAATTAATGACCAGAATTAAATGCTTCATAGGAAAATTATTGAAAGGAAGGAAATCAATTTTTTCTTTCAGGAGAGAGAAAAAACGAAAGGACTCCTAGAAGTATGCATTAATTATTTTATTCAATAGTATGAAATCAACAAAGAAAAGTCTTAAGTCATCTTCAAAAAAACATAAAAAAAAAAAAAAAAAAACAAAGATAAGAAAAGTCACATGTTTAGTGTCTATATATATATTCATTTGGTTCAACGTACCCTCCATCTCTCCACTCCCAACTGTATATACATTCTCTCTCTAAACTCATATTCTCTCTCTCATGGACAACATGACGAGCTGCTCTGCGCAGCTCGCCCCCTTCTTCGGCCCCAACACCACTAACGCCGTCGCCGCCGCCGGCTACATCTGCAGCCAGTTCTCCGTCGTCTCCGATAAGTTCGTCGACACCGCATACGCCGTGGACTCCACTTACCTCCTCTTCTCCGCCTACCTCGTCTTCTCGATGCAGCTCGGCTTCGCCATGCTCTGCGCCGGCTCCGTCCGCGCCAAAAACACCATGAACATCATGCTCACCAACGTCCTCGACGCCGCCGCCGGCGGCCTCTTCTACTACCTCTTCGGCTTCGCTTTCGCCTTCGGATCCCCTTCCAACGGCTTCATCGGCCGCCATTTCTTCGGATTGAACGAGATCCCCTCCGCCGCCTTCGATTACAGCTATTTCCTCTACCAGTGGGCCTTCGCCATCGCCGCCGCCGGAATCACCAGCGGCTCAATCGCCGAGCGGACTCAATTCGTCGCCTATTTGATCTATTCCGCCTTTCTCACCGGTTTCGTTTACCCCGTCGTTTCCCATTGGTTTTGGTCCCCCGACGGCTGGGCCAGCGCCGGCAACACCGATAACCTCTTATTCGGATCTGGCGTCATCGATTTCGCCGGATCCGGCGTCGTTCACATGGTCGGCGGCATTGCGGGTTTATTCGGAGCCCTAATCGAAGGCCCCAGAATCGGCCGCTTCGACCATTCGGGTCGGGCCGTCGCTCTTCGCGGCCACAGCGCTTCCCTCGTAGTTTTAGGAACTTTCCTCTTATGGTTCGGGTGGTACGGGTTCAATCCCGGGTCATTTACCAAAATCCTAAATCCGTACACCTCCGGGAACTACTACGGCCAGTGGTCCGCCGTGGGTCGCACGGCGGTGACCACCACTTTAGCCGGATGCACCGCCGCGCTGACCACTCTGTTCGGGAAACGCATCCTGTCGGGTCACTGGAACGTGACGGACGTGTGCAACGGTCTCTTAGGCGGGTTCGCGGCGATCACGGCGAGTTGCTCGGTGGTGGAGCCGTGGGCGGCGGTGATATGCGGGTTCGTGGCGGCGCTGGTGTTGATCGGGTGCAATAAACTAGCGGAGAAGGTGAAGTTCGACGACCCGTTGGAGGCCGCGCAGCTGCACGGCGGGTGTGGGGCGTGGGGAGTTATTTTCACGGCGTTGTTTGCGAAAGAGCAGTACGTGAACGAGGTGTACCCGATCGCGGGAAAAACGAGTCGGCCGTATGGGCTGTTCATGGGCGGCGGCGGGAAGCTGCTGGCGGCTCATGTGGTTCAAATATTGGTGATAGTGGGGTGGGTGAGCGTGACAATGGGTCCTTTATTCTACGGGTTGAATAAGCTTAAACTGCTTCGGATCTCGAAAGAGGATGAAATGGCGGGTATGGATATGACCCGACATGGGGGATTCGCTTACATTTACGATGATATTTCAAATAAACACGGGGTTCAGATGAGCAGAATAGAACCCAATGAAGCAGAAAGAAGAGAAAGGGAAGGCTAGCTAGTTTAATTTTCTGAGCTAGTAGTTTGCCATATAAATTAAGTCTGTATTACAACATTGTAGATAACAAGAACGAATTCTTATATGCATAAGTGTGTGTTTTTACTACTCCCTTCAAATTCTTATTTAAATCAAGTTTGTTAATTTACTAATTCTACTTTTTTACTGCTCCCTTAGTCGGTATGTTTATTCTCACTTGAGTTCAACATTATGGTTTTAATAACAAATGTTTAGGGGTTAAACTAGCTGACATATTTTTTTCTAAAATAAACTCAATCTCAACTCGTATATAAATATAAATTATATATTAATAACAAAATAGTAAATATTATTCAAGTTCGATTAGGTTTGCAAGTCTTTCGAGTCGAGTATTAATTTATGAGCTCGAATTTGAACTCGATAGTTATTCGAGACTAACTTCGAGTTGATTTCGATTTTTTTCAAGTTCGCAAGTTGGATCAACTTACTTACACCCCTCTTGTAGAACGTGATTAAAATGAAAAAAAATGGACGAATGAAAGTATTGTATTACTATAAATTTGGAAATGTATAGTATGTGAAAATGTAATTAGGGTTTGGATCATTTTCATTTCTTTTGTTAATCTTTTTGTAAATTTTGAAAAGAGATAAATATCACTTTTGTATTTTGAGACATAATTGAGAGTTTATTGTTGAGGAGGTGGGTCTTCAAGTCTATATTGACTAACTACATCACATGCAACTTCACATCAACCTTTATATCATAAGCGGTACATACATACGTTTTGTTTTCTCATTCCTAAGTTGACTCCACTAGGAGGCCATAAAGAAGAAGGTGGGTACACTTCATTATGGATGGACATAAAATTGAAAAAGTAAAAAATGTGAACCGACAATTTTCGATTAAATTTGGTTTTTGGGAAATCGGTTCGATTTTTATTTTATGAAAATTGTATAAATTGAACCAAACGTAATTATATATAAAAAAAATTTAAAACAATATTTATTTAATAATTTACTACTACCCACAACACTACTTCATTTATTGCGTAATTTAATATCTAAAATCCTACTTCATTAATTGTTAAAGTATTAATTTATGTAATATGCAATGATTTATAATGAAATTTTAGTTTGAAGGATTTGTAATGATTTGAAATTATGATAATTTGATGATTGTGAATTGTAATGAATTTGGTAGTTGATATTTGGATTGTAAGCTCTAAACTTGATATGATTTAGATTTGATTTTAGTGTGAAGCATGGTAGAAAAATATTTGTACAACTTTAAAGATAAAAATTGTTGGAAAAAATAGGATTTGATTGAATTTGGTTTATAAATATTTCAGTTTCGATTCTATTTTTATAAAATTCAATTATTTTGATTCGATTAAAAATTAACTCAAAATTTACCGAAATGATCAAATGTATGCACATTGATTCCACTCAAAATTTACCGAAATGATCAAATGTATGCACATTGATTCCACCCGAAAATGTAAGAAGTTCACAAGAAAAAAGTTAGTGTGAAACAGTATGATTATATATTTAATAGTAGTATATCATATGTCAAGAATTTTTTATTTTTTTTATTAAGGAATATGATAAAATAAAAAAATAATAGATTAGTATGGTAGGAAATATAATAAAATAATAGATAAAATATAAGTGATTTAATTGGAAGAGAAAATAATTTACAAAAAATATAGAATGAGTCCAAAAAAAAAATGAAAATGTGAAATTTATAGTGGGATGGAGAGAATACATTTCAACATAATCATATTAAAAGTGAAATATAGCGCTAATATAAAGATTAAACTTCGTCAATTTATGTAAATTCTAATTCACACAAGTGTTATTCTATATATTTTTTATATAAAAAAAAAAGTTCAGATATTCTCATACTTCATGACTTGTACTACACAGGAAATATTCTTATCAACACTTTAAAAATAAATTTATATACAATTTTCTTTTATTAAATCCATTTTATAAATGGAATTAAAAATAAAATGAAACAAATTCATACCCCATTATTACTCAAGTCATGAAATGTGAAGCAAGACATACGTCAGCAAAGATCTATAGTAAAAGGAGCAGAGCTTGTTTCTTGGAAAGTTTGTTGGAAAGTTCAGACTTGCAAACAAGTTTCTTGGAAAGTGGAATATTTCTTTCTTTCCCAAATTTAATAATTAAAAAAGACACGTGCCAGTCAATTTTCAAGATGCTTTTTTTAAAAGCAATACGGAGTAATAATAATGTATTTATGGCTTTTGCGGAGACTCTGAACGTTGACTTTAAAAATTAATTTTTGGGTTGTATAGTTTTTTTGGCGTATGTTTTTGACTAGTCTCCCCTCCCTCCTTTGAATTTTCAAAACATCCGGATATCGCCTTAAAAAAAAAAAAAATTTAGCATTTTGTTTTAGTGTTTAGGGTTTAGGGTTTAGGGTTTATCTTAATTAGACATATTCCATGTGTGAAATATTTCACACAAGTATTGCTCAATTTGTTTCACCCATAAACTAATTTAATCTCATCTTTATATCATATATTTGCAAATATTTTAACAGCGCGCCACATGTCACTATTTCATTGGTCTATCTCTACCTCTATCTTCTCGAATCCACTCCATTTCAAAATCCCTCTTTTCTCATTCATTCTACATTTTATATTTAATCTCATCCATTCATTTTAAAACTAAATCTTAACCCTACATTCTTAATCTCATTTCCTTTATAAATTCCTCGTATATGCAACCAAGTTTTACAATTCATCTTCTTTCAGATAAATGCAACCATTCAGTTTTATTTTACAATTCTATAAATTTACGTTTTACAATTGTTTCAGATTTGTAAATAATACCACATGATGCTTCTTTTTAGTAATATTTACGTTTTATTTTGCAGATATCTGAAAGTGTGCGTGGTATCTAGTGTTTAAGTAAAGACGGAAATGTTGCACAAAATGTTGAGACAAATAGTGCAACACTAACTCTAACAGAATATAAAGAAGTAAACACACAGCGGAAGACTAAAACACTAAAAACAGTAAGAACACAATGAAATACTTTTTAACATAGATTTTATTAATAACAAAACCTATGCTATGCCTTATGGCGAAAAAGACTTAGCTTGTAAGTACAAAATTGTCGTGTGAAATGTCTCAGCAATTTTTTATTTTTTTTATCAGAAAAAGTAACTTGCATAAATTTGGGTATGAGAATTACCCACCACAAAGTACATAATGTTTACAACAATTAATGTGAGTCAATATGATAGCATAATGTTCAGTAAATAAGAATAACATGCCTATTCTTCTAGAGTCTCCAACGGGTTCAAGCACCAAGTCTCATAGTTGCAATTGAGGTTTCTAACTCCCTTTGTTCCTGTCCAGCTCCACAACCTTGATTTTAGTTCCACAATAAGTCGTTCCACAGGAGTACAAATAGCTAGAGGGGCTCCGATTATTACTCATCTTCTTTTTGCAGACGACAGTATCATCTTTTGTCAAGCAACACAGGAAAATGCAAAGCAGATTCGGGGTACTCTGGATGCTTATGAGAAAGCAACTGGTCAAAAGGTGAATCTTGATAAGTCTACCATATGTTTCAGTCCAAAAACATCGGATAGCAATAAGAATTCTTTCAAAAGCATCCTTCAAGTTCGGGTCTCTCAAGGACATCACCTTTATCTTGGGCTACCAACTTTCTCTTTTAAAGGAAAGAGAATGCAGTTCTCTTATTTGATTGATAGGGTAAAGCAGAAGGTTGATAATTGGAAGAATAAAGAATTTTCTGAGGGAGGAAAGGAGGTGTTAATCAAATCGGTTCTACAAGCGATACCGACATATGTTATGTCTTGTTTTCGTATCCCAATACAGGTGTGCTCTCAAATTGATTCTATAATTGCAGATTTTTGGTGGGGACACACGGAGGGGGTAAGAAAAATCCATTGGAAAAATTGGGTTAGCATGTGCAATCAAAAAAAGGAGGGAGGAATGGGATTTCGGCAAATGAATTGTTTCAACCAAGCACTATTGGCAAAGCAGATGTGGAGATTGATTGACAACCCAAATTCTCTCATCGCAAAGGTTTTTAAGGCCAGGTATTTTAAACATGATGATATAATGAATGCTCAAATTGGTACCAATGCTTATTTTGTTTGGAGATCCTTGTGTGGAAGTAGAGAGGTGCTTAACAAAGGTATTCGTTGGTTAATTGGAAATGGCAATACTGTTACTCTAAAAAAGCATGCTTGGGTGCAAGGACTAAATGATGGAGTGATTAGATCAAATATTGCGGCTGGAATTTCAGTTTCAAATCTCTTGACTAATGATCGACAGTGGAAGGAGGATATAGTTAGAATGGGCTTTCTTCCTTTTGAGGCAGAGGCAATATTAAGAACGGAAGTTGGGGATGTAGATGAAGAGGATACAAGATTTTGGATTCATGATCCAAATGGTTTGTATACAGTAAAATCTGGGTATGGAGTTACGAGGTTATTAGCCAAAACTCATAGTGACACACCAACTTCATCGGATAAATCGGAATTTCATTCATGGTGGAGTAAGATTTGGAATTTGAATGTGCCACCAAAGATAAGGATTTTTGGATGGAAGCTTTGTCAAGAATTGATTGCTACTGAAGGGAACTTGGCTTCAAGGCATATTCCAGTAATTCCCATTTGTGGTCTTTGTGGAGCTTCTAAGCCTAACACGAACCATGTCATTTTTCAATGTAAAAAGGTTAGGCATGTATGGAGAGAAATGCAGATGGAACAGATGATTAAGAAAGGAACTTTTGGGACGGTAATACAACTTCTGTCGTTTCTCTTTGACTAAGTAACATGGCACACATCGGAAGATATCATAATGGTTGCATGGGGAATATGGCGAGAAAGATGTAAGGTTTTACACGATCCTAAAGCAGGAAACGGGAATCTTTCGAGTAGGATTGTGGATCGAGTGATTGGATATCTTCGAAGCTTTCAATTAAATGAATCGACCCATTTTTGTCCAAAACTGAAAACTGAAAATTTTTCTACAGATGAAAAGGGTGGTTTTGATTGCCTTTGTGTAGAAACGGATGCAGCATTCAACGCTGAGAAACGAAAGTTTGGAATTGGAGGGGTTATATATCATAATACCAGAAATATAACTCACTCTTTTTCCAAAATAATCCCACCTCAACGGAGCCCTTTGGGAGCTGAATTAGAAGCAATTTGGACAGGGTTGAAGGAGGCACAACGTTTTGGCTTTACAAAGATCATTCTTAAAACAGACTCATTGCAAGCATTGCAGCTTATTGAGGGGGGCAAGAAGGGAGCTGGGCCTGAGTTCAGGAAGGTAGTCAGGATTAGGCAACTCTCGTCAGAGTTTGTAGTGTGCAGACTTTGCTACCTCCCAAGGGCAGAAAATGTTACGGCGCACAGGTGGGCGCAAAAGGCGGTGCACTCTACCATTTCACATGATTGAGATGGAGTAGTCTCTTGTGAAAGTTTCGGGCGGATTCAATTTTTAGACCAATTGGTCTTTTGTTTTCATGATCATCCCCTGTACTTTCCTCAAAAAAAAAAAAGTCGCTCCATATTTGCGTCCTCATTTTGAAAGATAGTTGTGTTCCTTGTCTTCCACAGTAGCCATACAACACCTTCCCACAATCCAGCCAACAATAAATTCCCCTGTTTCCCTCTCACAAGCTTACTGCAGTGTAATAGATTTGTGCAATTACTTGAACATTCCACAAAACGAAACTACAATCGAGGCAGGTGCCTGAATCTGTAAATAGACTTAAGTGCAGAACACTGTCAAAAGAACTAATATGATCTATGATTCACTCTCAATCGATACAAGACTAGAACTAAATACACGGGAAGGTGTGGTATCCCTCGGTGTACATTAAAAGATACAACTACTGACCATAACTCCTAACAGGGTTGAACGCTCAAGAAAGGTGTTACTCGAATAGTGCATGCTTGCAAGTGAAAGCCTCCTTCGATATTTATAGAGAGAAATCTGAATTCTAAAGTCTACCATGTAAGATCCTATTTTTTAGGATCTTAACTCCCATGATCTCTCTAGATCCTTTTTCAAGGTTCCAGGTCGTTCTAAGCTGCTTCCAGGCTCTTCTAGCAGGTTCTCCTTGTTTCTCGAATCTTCTAGGTTCCAAACTCTTGTAGAAGATTCTAGATCGCCACCTGAAATGTGATCGCATTTAGCTCAACATTTAACGTAACATTTCAGAAAAGACTTAGAATAAATCACGGAAGGTCAAGTTAAAATGTTGTTGATAATGTTAAGGCATTTAAGAGTTAACAACGTCTACAATATCTAATATCCATATTGCAGCAACTAAAGTGGAAAGACACTTGGGCTTTAGTATGGCATGGTACATTGTGATTCATATGGAACAATAGGAACGTAATGATTTTCAGAAGGCAGTATTTCGATTAAAGTAGAAAGAATGTTATTATCTGTATTGTCCTGATTTTGTTTTTGCACTCTGTTGTATTGATTCCATTTTAGGGCGTTCATGATGCCCAATCAATAAGATTTTGGCTTTTTCCAAACATAAAAAATTTGCACATTTCATTACATATCTATAAATATCGTGTGATGTTTTGTTTCTTCATTCGAGTCATTCTATCGTCTGTTGCAAATATATGATCTGATCTAGAGTGTGAGTGCGTATAGCAGATCAAGATAACAAACCTACTGATTGTTTAAATCAGCTGGTCAGTTGAAAAGCTATCTTAACAGTTATAAGTGCGGAAATGTGTAGGCCCTAAATATTTAGACTCGTGGGTTGAATGAAAACATTTGAATAAAGAATGACTTTAAATCAATTAATGATATCAGCTGATACAGGGTATCTGCTGATTTACAAAATCTATACTTGTGAGTTTTGACTCTTTTGAAAACTTATGATTTTATCCAAAATATGAATAGCAATATAGACAAAAATAAATTTGTAAATAAAATAATAAACAACACAATATTTATAGTGGTTCGAGCAACTTGTTCTACGTCCACTCTCACTAATCAGATAGTGAAATTATATTCATTGCTAACTTTTTAGTCCCAAAAGAAGACTTTTGATCGAGATACACAACCTTTTGTGTATACGGATCTACTTGTTAGTTAGAGAACAAGTACCCTTTACAAATTGGTTATGTAAAAGTATGTGTATAACCAACTCAATGTGATGAGAATCACACTGGTTTTTCTCAGCACTAAAGAGGGGAAAAAACAATATAGGACAAATCATTCATAGTTTTTATGATTCAAGCTAAAAAGTTTTAGTAAAACAATTAAAGACAAAATGCCACATACTTGTACCAATTTACCCTTATCTTCGAATCATTTAATTTAATTAGCCTAATATGCAAAGTCAAACGAATTATGTTTTAAAAAGCTAAGAGATTATCCCTCGATTATAGGGCAATTCCATTTCAAATTAATTACTTTCCTAAAATTCGAGATTATCCCTCGATTATAGCGCAATTTCCATTTCAAATTACTTTCCTAAAATTCGAGATCACTCATTCTGCATGTTCACATTTATATTTTTATATATTCAATAATTTTCTTATTAATCGGAACTATTACTATATCTTTATTAAAATATAAATTATATTATAAAATACTTAATAAAATTAATACTTTCAAAAAAATTATTTTACTCAATACACTTCTAAAAGTGTTTAAATAATTTGATGAACAACTTGTATTAACAAATACTTGTTGAATAAGTTTATAATATTTTTGTAAGATGCATTTACGCATATTTTATTAAATGCAACCAATAAGTGCATACACTGTCAAATATGTATACATTTTTTTTATATATGCAATCGATACTTGCATATACTTTAATATGTGCATGTTTTATTTTAGCAATGGAAATTGTCAAATAAAGTCATAAATATATTGGGTAATATATTTGCATATAAAAAATTGTTGCATATTCTCAATAAATGCACATATCTAATATGTGCATTGCATAATAATAACATAAGACTTGATCATACATGCTATAATAATTATGATTTTTCTAGTTCGTGAAGTAAATAAACTATTGAATTTAAAAATTAATATTATACGAAAATACACGAAATATGCAATATAAATACAAATATATGTAATAAATTGGGTTATATATGCAACGAAAATTACAGACTGCGTTATCAGCAATACCCAACTTCAAGTGTGTAACCAACTTCAACAACAAGAATCACCTTCCTCTATTTAGCTTTCTAGAATCTGCTTCTCATAACATCAGCTTCATGTAACAAAAAGATTAACCTCCATGGTTACCGCACAAGTTCCAAAGACTGGGGGCTTGGGGGTGGGGGTAGTGGTGGGTGCTAAACAAAGTGAAAGCTTCGAAAATAATATCATCACAAGGTAAGCATTAGGTACTTACAGGAAGGAATTTAGATGATTTCTTCATAACGGCTAATGTGCTACCAAGGCAACCAGACCGCTGTCATTAGAATATTCAAAATTAAGTGATTGAAAGCTTCTTAATAAAGAATGGCACAAAAGAACCAGATCAAGCATGAGCGTAATTCTTCAACTTTGGATTTCTTTGGCATGCACATATAGTTACTATCAAAAAGTTTAGCTCTTATTGGCATGTTACATGAGGGCCTGAAGGCATTGAATCTCCAATAATTATCACATGAACCTTATACTCATCAATAATATATGAAACTCTTATTCTCTATCATGTTGAACAGAGAGCTACTAGTTTGAAAGAGTGATAAGGTACAACAAATGAAACAAATGTTTAGTCATAAGATTAAGGTACAACAAATGCAATTGTAGGTCCCGAAAGTTGAGTTAATATCGAGTAAGCTAGTGAAAATGTCTATAGGGGGGGTGAATAGACTTTTCAAAAATCTATCAAAATATCAGAATACAATGTGCGGAATACGAAATTAACAATGAGCCCAATACACGTTTATACTCAACTTATTAAATTCGAGAACTCTGTTCTATACTCAACTTGTCTTGTTCAGTTATGTGTGTAAACAATTAAGCAATTAAACAAAACAGTAAAGTAAACAACACAAACAATTTATAGTGGTTCGACAACTTGTCTACATCCACTCTCACAACCCAGTTGTGATGTTTCCACTAAACTCTTCCAATCGAGTACAAAGTGTGAGTATTCCTGTGATTTTAAGTCCCAAGAATAAGACTTAGATCTTCTAAGACTATACCACCAGATATGTCTACGATCTTACTAGAAATCTAACAAGTATCTAGCAACTTGATAAAAACAACAAAAACTAAAACTTATTCAGTCGCAGTCTTCCGGATTCTTCACTTCACTTCTGACTTGCTTTCTGAATTTCAACGAACTCTGTGAGTAATCTTTAGTATGTATCAGTAGTCTCAGTAGTCTTGTATCAATGAACACCTTGAGGTATTTATAGACTTCTGAAATCAAGAACTAAGTTAGTTGTAACCAACTCTTCTTGAAAACTAACTTTTAACTGAATCTTCTTATCCATCCACGCGTTTCTTGTTAAGTAGTTATAACCATAACTAACTTCTTCATCCTTATCTTTACACGCGCTTCACTTAGACTTTACTTCAAGTTTACTTGTCTTGTGTAGTCTGATAGATGCACTTGTCTTGTAGTCCACCTGTCTTGTGTAGTAGACTTCAACTCTTCTTCTTCAGTCTTCATGTGCAATCTTCAATAGAAAACTATTCTATCCTAACAAGACTATTACATTACTTTAAGCTTATAGCTTAGTCAACTTAAAACTATACAATCAATCTATCTATTACAAACAAAAATCATGAGCTCTATACAATGATTATTCATAGCTCAACAACAATCTAACATATACAAATAGCACATATGAAGTACTTATAAATCGTACTTATCTTTTAAATAAGAAAACAATACTATTCTTTCCACGTGAACTCTACTAATCTGTTCAAGATGACTTCAACTCAACTAGACTAGATTAGTCAACACTTAGAAAATATTCAAACTATTTTTGGCTTATAAAAACTTCATCTTTCATCAATATGTAGGACTTGTTCTAGGATTCATATCCCAACAACAATCAAATGTATGACTTCAAAAAATCAAATTGATCAATATTTTTACAAATCCAATTCAAATGGAAGCAGGCTACAGAGTAAGCATCTTCAGGAGATTTAACGTTTATCAATTTTATGCATCAATAATTTAGAAATATAAATGAAATATTAATTCATGCATCTGAAACATAGATTAACAAAGACAGAACACAGAGGGAGATTCAGAGACAAAAATCTATTTTCCTACCATCAAGAAATAAGAAGCACTAATATATAAAGGTGAAATCATATTTCAATGGTTCTTAAAAATGGTGAGAGAACGAACTACTGTGATATTAAGAGAAAAGGAGTACAAAGCATCTATATAAGATATACCCCCAGTAATCCAAGTTAAAAACTAAACTCGCATATATGTAACTTAAAGAAACTAATAACCAATCACATGCTTCACTGTATCTCAATAATCTGAAGAAAGCAAATTTCATCTTTAAAAAACACTATCTACTCCTCCACCATAGACCCTGAGATAGATTCAATGGACCAACACAATGTATTGAGGTTGTTCCAAGTCCAATCCTCCCCGCCTAGTTGTTTGCAAAAAAAATTCAGCATCTGTACTCACAGGTATTAAATTTATAAAACTAATTAATCTCAAGGAGGCTATGCATACCTTTAAGGCTGGAAAAATGATAAACTAACAATACACTGTGCTCGTGTTTGCAACCCTAAATGTTACCAATAGAAGACGCCACCACAAAGTATCCGGTCTCCACGCTCGACCCCCACATCCAAAACTCGACACTTGTCATCCCCTTTTCAACAATCGACGCACACCCCTACCCCGATCTCGCCGTCGACTGCTCCAGCGAATTGAACCAAAATCGGACCTAATAAAAGGCCGCATCAGCGCTCTGTTGCGCGAGAATATGGTTTTTATTTAAAACGGCCTGCTCGTCTACGTTTGTGTGCACGAGAAGGGGATACGATTTCGAGAGGATTTGATCCCATCGAGACTGTGATTTTTACGGGAGAGAAATGTGAGAGAAAGATGGAAAGGAGGCTAGGGTTTGTAATGCACAACCAAGGCGAAAAAATGATCAGCAATTTGAATGATTCAAATTAGATTTAAATTTAAAAAAGGCTGTAATTTTGGAAAAAGTTCAGAATTTGAATTATAATATGCAAGGGCATATTAGGAATTTTGTAAGGTGTTTTGGTCTTAATTGATTTGTTACAAAATTTTGTCCCATTTTGTTTATGAGTCTTATATATTGTCTTATATTGTATATAAAAAGCTGCGGGGGAATTACACTATAGACCATTTCACCCTAAGTCTTTGTAAATCAAGGAAAATTTGTCCGCAGTTACAAATCAAGCCAAAATAACAAATTGAAGTACAATTATACCCCTAATGTGGATACGATTTTAAATTTTGAAATAATTATATTTAAATAATATAATTAATGGAAAGTCAACTAATTGAAAAAAATCAATAAAAATCTGGAAGATTTTTTTGCTCAAAAATCGCGTTGTTTTCTTAATTCAAAACACTTTCCTAATCCCTCAAAACGGAAATCAAGAAGAAAACGTTGTTTTCTTAATTCCTAAAAACATTGGAAATTCTCTCACCATTGAAGCTGAAAGAAGAAAACGGAAATCAAGAATAACCCTTGTGATAAGAATCCTTCAAGGTATTTAGTGGAAAAATCGTCTACTGCATGTTATTGTTTTTCGATTCTATGAATCCGTTTATTTACAAGTAGTTTTGGGGGTATGGGGTTGGAAACATATAAATGGTTATTTTACCTATCTAGTTTTTTAATTATTAATGCTTGGATTTTAATGCTTTTGTTGTGAGGATGACTGAGAAAATTCATATATCATGAATTTAGAACAGATGATTCCTGCTTGTTTTTTTCTTTTGTAAAACTCGGTATGTTTGGGTCGTTTTATCATGGATTTTAAAACAAATGATTTGTGTTTGTTTTTTTTTTTTAAAAAAAAAACTGGGTATGTTGTTCTTGGTTTATATTGAAATTTTACTTTGTGGTTAAACTATAAGTATTAAAGAAAGCATTACAAATAGTCATCAGGTACAACATATATTAGTGCTAATGCATCTATAGAATGCATATAATATAGTATATGCGTTCCACGGATTGCATACAATGATATATGCATTCTCTTGATGAATAGAACTTACATAATACTATATATATATATATATATATATATATATATATGAACGCAACGTGTGGAATGTCACTGAGTATAACTCTACCGACATAATTCGTATAGAATATATTATTCATAAATAGCTCATTATATTATCAACATGAAATAAGTTTGGATGACTTTGAACCTATAAGTGATTTAATTTCTAATTAAAATAGAATATATTTATAAAAACTATGGTAGGTTGTAATTGTATAAAACATAATATAAGTGTTTTATATAAGACTAATAAGGAAATATGCACGAATACATTGCATAACAGTACCAATATGCAACTACAAACTGCATAACAATACAAATATGCACACCATTGATTATACTATAACAGTTTATCATCGATTCATGGAGATAAACACAGAAATTGATTGCAGATTTTTTGAAACGAAGAACGAGCTGAATTGAAAGATTGGAAACGCTGAAAATTATGATGCATTGATTACAGTAGTAATGAAAAAATGGAAATGGGTGATTCAATTGGAAATAAACCGTATAAGGAAAGGTCAACTATAATTAAGGGAGACTTATTCAATTTTAATATTAATTGTCCAGCTAAATAATATTAATTCGTTTAATATATTGGGTTGAGGGCATATTAGAAATGTAAAATATAGATTTGTCTTAAGTTGTAATATCCAGAATTTTGGCCTTGAATTAAAAGATGGGCTTGGATCTTGATCTATATTGTTAATAAACTCCACTAAAGATAGGAATCTTAAAGCTGGCTTAGGATCGGAAACTTAGAGCTAAGGATATAAAATATTTTCTAACTCTAAAGAACTCGATAGAATGCTTTCAAAATGTTAAGTGTTCTTGAGATCTACTGATTTCTTGAGTTCTAACTTGTGTAGTTTTCGTAAATTGTTCCAAAGAACAAGTCTTGTATTTATAGAGGATTTGAGCTCCAAACTAGTCATTGGTGGGAAACTAGTTGTTGCATGCAATCCTTTTATATTTGGGTCGAGATCTTTCTGATTTGATGTTATCCTTATAATCTGGTACGACATTACTATAAACGGAAATGTGCATTAAATGTCTATTTAATGTTGTGTACGATCCTGCAAAAGATCTCTGCAACCTAGTTCAAGTCAACTCAAATAGCTTGTTGGCATCTTCTCATTGGTTCACATCAGTCGAGTTGTTAGATTATCTGTCTTGTCTTTTGTTTGAGTAATTAAGATGATATCCGACATTCTTTTTGTCTTCTGTTATCATAAATGCCTCTTCTTTCAATGTGTAGCATCTTTAATGAACCGACTCTTCTTCAAGGTGCTTTCATCTTAAATGTTAATTGTCATCTGATCAATTAGATGAACTAGACTTCAATGCTCTTTAATGCTTCTTCTTAGACAAGATCAGGTGAAGCTCATATCTGCTGAATACGTTTTCTGATTTATTGCAGATTATCATATAGCTTTTATTAGGTGATAAGGTAAACAAGAACCTTTCAATCTAATTTCAGTAATGAGTTTCGAGGTCTTCTAGTGTTTAGCCTTCTACTCTTCAAGTCTTGAGCAAATGTGTGTTTAACTAGATGTGGTATCAGTTGATATGCATACAGCTGATCCCACGGACTAAGACTTAGACTCTATTAAATACTTCTAAGCTTTATAAAACAACTTAGGTAACCTTATACTAGATTATAATTTATTGTACTAACACTTGCTCTACTGATCTGATTTTTGGCCATCAAAACTAAACATAAGAAATTACAATCAGATTAGGAACTCGATGAATATCCCAACATTAGAATAGATATTACATTTTCCAAATGAGGATTCATTAGTAGTTACACATTTAGCTCTTGGGGGTATAAAGGTTATTTTAAGTGTTATGTAAAAGCTATAATATCTTAGCACGTGGACAATATTATGTCTGACATTTTTTATTTTTTCAGACCAATAAAAAGGTATGAAATATAAAAGAAAAAAGAAAACCTAAAACCATAAGCTCACAAGTCGAGCCAGAGGCCGGAGTGCCGTTAAAACCTTGCATGGAAAAACCCTCCTTAAGGACAAAACCCAGGCGAAGGAAAAAGGTAAACTCCTCTAACAATCAATGTCTGTAAAAGACGGTATACAAATCTTTATGCAAGAAAGTAAGTAAGAAATCTGGCGGATATCCCCTCCAAATGCAGTTGATCTTCGTCTTGGCCACTGCGTCAACCGCCTGGTTGGCCTCTCTAAAAGTGTGAGAATACCGAATGTGCATGCCTGTGGTAAGAGGATGAACCTGACTTCAGAGACCCTGCAGAAGCCAAAAGACAGAAGGAGTAGAGCTCATCAAAGTGCTAACTGTCAGACTGGAGTCCGACTCGATCCATAAGAACCGTCACCCTTGGGCATGGACATACTGAATAGCAATGAGTGTCGCTGCTAACTCCGCCTCAAAAGGAATACCCCAACCAACCTCTTAGGCAATAGCCGCAACAAAGAACCCCCTGAAGTTCCTAAACACCGCCCCTGCATGCAAACTACCTGGAGAGGTTGTTGCACTGCCGTCTGTGTTGATCTTGTACCAATCCGGATCCAGGGGAATCCATCTAACAGACGAACCCTGTCGAGTCGGCTTGTGCCTACCCAAGACACCAAGAGACCTGGCAATCAAGAGATCCCGAACTGAACCGTCAGCATAACCCCGAGAGATGCTATTGGCTTCCCTAATACCAGCAACGATTTGCGCCATGCATCGTCTGACTGAGGGGGAGACCCCATCAAAGACCACCCTGTTCCGCAGAGCCCAAATAACCCAAACTGTAGTGACAAATGCCGCTCTCCATAACTCCAAGGACTGCGGACCCAAACGAACTCTAGTAGCCTGGAGGAAGATATCAAGAAAGCTGAGTCAGATGCTGAAGAATCTCCATAGTGAATGGACAGTGAGGTAATAAGTGGTCTAAAGAATCAGAGTCTCTACGACAGAACATACACATCGAAGAACCGTGAATCCCAAATGAGACCAGCCAATCAGAAGTAGGGAGCTTGCCCCATATCGCCCTCCAAATAACCGTAGAACGACACATCGGAATGAAGGAACTCCAAATCCACGACGGCTAGCCAAGACGAGGGAGAGGAGATCTGAGCATGTCATAGGCCACTCGAGAGGTTAGCTCCCCTGAGGTAGTACCTTCCCAAATACGTTTGTCAGGGCCATGAAGAACCCTAATCTGAAGGATGTCTCTGACGATATCTGTGAAGTTCGTAACGAAGTACTCCTTAAAGTGCCAACAATCGCCATAGAAGAAGTCCCCGACCGTGCTCTTCAGGGTAGCAGCAAACCAATCCGGGAGGCCAATCTTATCAGAAATAGTGTATCCCAACCAGTTATCATGCCAAAAGCTGACTGTCGAATCCTTACCAATCAGCCATCTTGACCCATCATAAAGCCTCGAAACGTGAGGACGAATACCCGGCCCAATTGATGAGATCCTCCTATGGGGACGCAATCTGCCATTTGAGGTAAAGTGTCTCATGTGAAGTAGAGCTGTATCTGGAGATCTGTGCTGAAGAATGTCCCAACTCAACTTATAGAGAAAGGAGGCATTCGCCAATCTAATGGAGCGAACCCCCATCCCTCCTTCTCCAAAGGGAGCACAAACCATCTTCCACGAGACCGAACAAGAACCACTCTGACGATTGATGTCTCCCTTCTAAAGAAAGTTGTGCATAGCAGATTCCACCTAGCGAAGTAGCGATCTGGGCCACTTGTAAACCAGCATAGAGTGGACTATAGATCTCGTGATAACCGAGTTAATCAAGCATCGTCTCCCTGCCAAGGAAAGAGAGATACCCTTCCAACGACTAAACTTAGCAATAAGATCGTCTACCACAGGCTGTAAATGAGCCTTCCTGGGGCAACCACGAAAGATCGGAACTCCTAGGTAGGTAAAGGAAGGGAACCTTCTACGATGCCTGTGACCCTGTGCATCCGACGACGAAGTCTTTGGGGAACAACACGCCCAAAGAAAGCCCTAGACTTCGGAGGACTATAGATCTGACCTGAAAGATGACCATACCCCTGTAAAACAGCATGTAGGTTCCTGATATTAGACTCTGTGGCCCTAAATAATATCATTATGTCGTCCGCATAAAAGAGATAACGAGGGACAAAACGGATGGGACGAAGACGGCCTCTATCGATCTCTCAATCAATCCATCTCCCAAGCGCCTCCTCCGCAATACAAAAAAGCAATGGTGATAGAGGATCTCCCTGATGAACACCCCGGGAGCAAGAAAAGTACCCCTTCGGCTCCCCATTGATGAGAACTGAAATCCTTGCCGAATTCAGGACTCTTCTCACCATAAATATGAAAGTATTACATAAGCCCATCCTTGCCATGACAACCTCCAGAAACCGCCAAGGCCATATACCCATGAACTCTTTGATCATATCAATCTTTAAGGCCATATACCCATGAACTCTCGGGTAGTCCAGGGTATTAATGGCGTCAGATGCAAGAGCGATGCAAGTGTGAATCCGTTTGCCCGTGGCAAAACCAAACTGATATGCAGAGAGACAACTGCTAACAAAAGTGCATAACCTCGAAGACAAAACTCTGGTCATGACCTTAAAGATGAAGTTACCCATCACTCGGACGAAACTCCTCAACTTTACGGGCCCCTTTCGTCTTGGGAACAAGCGTCATGAAACAGGAGTTCAGTCCAGGAGGTAAAAGTTCGAAAAATGAAGTAGTGTCTGACAGCATCGACCACCTCCTGGCCCACAATGTCCCAACATCCCTGATAAAAGCAGCCCCCAAAGCCATCCGGACCCGGAGCGTTCGAAGCATCCATATCAAAGACAGCCCTTCGAACCTCTTTTGATGAGGGAACACTCACAAGGAGACCATTATGGGCATCAGTCACAATGGTATCCATAAAGCTGTCCAGAATACTAGCATCGAAAGGAGACGACCGATCATCCGCAAACAACTGAGAATAGTAAGTAACCACATGGGAACTGATGGTGTCCAAGTCCGTAGTAAGGATGTCGTCAATGAGCAAAGACGTGATACCCCCTGGCTATCCTAGTCTGCTGAGAAATGTGAAAGAATCTTGTGTTTCTATCTCCGTCAGTCAACCACTGCAAACGATTCCTCTGAGTGTAGTATTCGTGTCTGGCCGTCAACAACCCATCAAGATCAACCTGTGCCTGAATCTCTGTTGCAAAGGCGGCCTCAGAATCACCCTCCAACTCAACACGGTGCTGAATATCAGCCAGGCGATGAGTGGTAGACTCGATCTGAGTGAAAACATTCCTGAACACAGTCTTGTTCCAACTCTTCAATGCAGACTTGAGCCTCTTCAACTTCCACATAACACAGACAATAGGGTTCTGGTGCATCAACGGTTGTGTCCATGAAGACTCTACAACTGATCTGAAGGAATCATGTTGACACCACATACTGAGGAACCGAAATGGATGACGAACCTGAACCCAATCTGATCTGACAGTAAGGAGCAGGGGGTGATGAATTTCAGATTATATTGGTAGTGGAGACTTCACATATATATTGAATTTCAGCTTTACCCAAATGATATCAATGGGCTTGCGCTCCACGAATAGTGGATACTAATAGGGGTACGACTATCTGCACCTCTGACAATCCCCCTCCAACTTTATTAATTTAATACCCTTATAAATTGAAGTAAAACATCTAAAATACCCTTATAAACAAAATACCACTACTAAATCCACCTCCACTACTTACTACACTCCCTTTCAACATTTAAGCTCTAACCCTAATTGTAGTCGTCATCACCACCACTTCCGGCCACCAACTTCATCCAAATAGTGTCAAAATCTCAGAAATTAAAATAATAACTTAAAAATTTCAGGGTTTTTTTTATATAATTTTCGACAAATCGGGGTATAAAATATGCACTTTCGTCGACAAATTGTTGTCGACGAGAGTGTATATTTTTTACCCTGATTTGTCGAAAAAATTCATGTTTTAAAATTTTCGACAATTGTTGTCAAAAATATACACTCTCGTCGACAACAGTTTATCGACGAAAGTGTATATGTTCGACACTGGTTTGTAGAAAATCATAAAAAATTAATAATTAAAAAAAACCCCGGGTTGGGGGTTTCTTCCTCACTTGCGCAGACGTCGCTGCTACAGATGGGTTTAGGGCTTGGAGCGGTAGGTAGGGTTGTGGGGAAGGGCGAGGGCGAGGGTGGGGGGAACGTCATTTTTTATTTCCTTCTATTATTTTTAACAGGAAGGAGAGGGAGGGCGACGCAGGTATCGACAGGGGGCAGCAGGACAACAGCTGTAATGAGGGAGCAAGGAGAAATGAAGTGAAGAAGGTGGAAGGGGAAATAAAGAAGAATAAATTAGGGTTTTGGGGAGGGGTGTGCATTTAATCGGGGATGTGGCTTGTAAAAGACACCAACATGATAAAAAGGGTATTTAGGACAATTTGAGAGAAGTGTATCTATCCTAATTAAAAAGAAAAATTTGGAGGAAGTGAGGGGAGTGGATCAATTGGAGGAGTGTCCTTTAAATAGTTGGAGGTGCAGATAGTCAGTACCCTACTAACACAAGCTTGAGTTCTTAAATAATATGCAAATTGAGTGCGCATTTAATAGGTGGGCAAATTGGGCTTATAGGCCCAAGTAGTATGGCGTTGGATTAACTGTTCCTCCAATAATATTGGGTTGGGGTATATACCCCTCCAGCTTTATTTAATACACTCCCCCTTCATTTTTATTAATTCAATATATATATATGAAATATCAATTTTTCCCTTTTACTAAATCATGTTAGATACATACACTCCTCCAATAATTTAAAACACAACCCTAACCCTAGAATTAGACAGTCGTCGTCGTCGCCGCCACCACCACCACAACTAAAATTTAGAAAAAAAAATATTAGTATTTTTAAAAAACACTCCGGTCGACCCTGGTTTGTCGACCAAAAATACTCCGATTGATAATGGTTTATCGACAAAAAATACTCTGGTCGACACTGGGCGGTGGAGGGGGCAAGACGACGAGGGGGGTGGAGGGGGAGAGCGACGACGAGAGGGAGGGAGGGGGCAGTGCGACGAGATGGGAGTGCAGAAAACGAAAAAAAATGGGGAGGGGAATAGAGAGGCGGCAGAGAAAGAAGGTGGGGAAGAAGTAGGGGTCGACATTCGGTCGATTTAGTTCGGTTCTGACCTTTTTTCAACCGAACCGAAATAACCGAAATTTTAAAAAAATGAACCGAATCGAGATTATATAAAAATCGAACCGAACCAAATTACAATTCGGTGGTTCGGTTCGATTCGGTTCGAACCGAATTTCTTCAACCTCAACTGGAAAAGACTTTTTTTGCGAAACCAATCTTGAGCACAAATGAGACATTGCACTATTTTATGACTTAATGAACTCCTAAATGCATCAAGCACTCATCCTGTCGTGCTAAAGGCAGATTCTGAAGCTACCGTTGAGATGGGAACAACAAAAATATCACGAGCAATTTCTGAGAGAACAGGAAACGTTGAGATGGGAACAACAAAAATATCCCGAGCAATTTCTGAGAGAACAAGAAATCTATGAGGATTCATTTTCCACCAAAATAGAATGTTGAACTTACCTCCATTATCTTCTTTGGCTTCTTCATTCAATTTCTTCAATTTCGCCAGAAATGGGAAGAAACGGCAGAAATAGAAATGAATGTTTAATTTTTTACTGTTAGATTAGATCTAGGGTTTATCTATATATATATATATATATATATATATATATATATATATATATATATATATTTATATTTATTAATTAATTATATTTATTTTTATTTATAATTCGGTCGGTTCGGTTTATTCGGTTTTTGAAAAATATAAACCGAAATTTAAAAAAAATTCAACCGAACCGAATAACCGAATAAACCGAACCAAATAAACCGAAAATCGTCGATTCGGTTTTCTCGATTTTCTCAGTTTTTTGCCCACCCCTAGGAAGAAGAGGAAATTAAGGTTTAGGGGGTGTGTATGTATTTAACATTTTACTAAAGGGGTAAATATGGTATTATATATATATATATATTGAATTAATAAATAGAAGGGGAAGTGTATTAAACAAAGCTGGAGGGGTATATACCCCAACCCATAATATTAGATGCATTTTTTTCTTAATTTATTATTTAATGATGAAAATTTGTGTGAGATCGGTGTGATGGATCTTTTTAAATCCAATTTTTTAAATGTTCAAATTAATGTGGCCTAGAACAACTAACTTATTACCATTTTTTTGTAGTGAGACCCAAACAATTCTTTTTCTTTTTCCTTAGCCCATTTTTTTCAAGGGATGGGGTATATACCCCTCCAGCTTTGTTAGATACACTACCCTTCCACTTTTATTAATTAATGTAAAATATATTAAAATACAAAAAAAATAGATACACTTCCCTTAAATTTAAACTAACCCTAACTCTAACCCTAATTTGACGAGCTGTCGCTGCCACCCCACAAATGGCCGTCGCCGCCGCACCTCCGGCCACCACTGCCGCACAAAATAAATTTAGAAATTTAAAAAATCAAACTTGAAAATTTTAAAAAAAAATTATTTTCGATGACAAACCAGAGTCGACCAAAAACACTCCGGTCAACACTGGTTTGTCGACCAAAGACATTCCGGTCGACACTAGTTTGTCGACCAAAAATACTCCGGTCGACTATGTGTTTTGAAAGAAATTTTTTTTAAAAAATTAAGAAAACTGAATTTTTCGGCCATTTTGGGTCGCCCAAAAACATTCTCATCGACACCCTATTGTCGACGAGAGTGTTTTTAGGCGACCCAAAATTGTCGAAAATTAAAAAAAAAAAAAAAAAAACCAAACCTGAACTGTTTTTTTCGCCGGCGACGCGGAGAAGAGACGACAGCGACGCTGGAAAAGGGGGGCATGACAGGTTTGGGGGTGGGGGAAGGGGTTATTGCAGAAAAAAAAAGAAAGAGGAAAGAAAGGTTGCAGACGCGGGAGTGAGGGCGGCGGCGCGACCAGCGGTAGCGGCGGGCTCAACGGCAGTGGCGGTCCAACGGATGGGGCGACGCGGCAAGAGGTGGTGGGGGGCGGTGCGACGCAGCCAGCGAAGGTGGGGGGCGGCGCGACGCGGCCAGCGGTGGTGGGGGGAGGCGCGACCAACGAAGGTGGGGGCGGCGCGACGCGGCCAGCGAAGGTGGGGGGCGGCGGCTGGAATGGAGGATGAAGAAGGAGGAAGGAGATGAAAAGTTAGGGTTTTAAGTGTGGAGAGTGTATTTATGGAGAGTTTTTAAAGAAAGGGTACTATGGGTAATTTGGGGGAGTGCATGTATAATTTATCAGTTTTAAGGGGAGTGCGTGTATCGAGGGAGTGCATTAAACAAAGCTGGAGGGGTATATACCCCATCCCTTTTTTCAATCAATCTTATATTCAAATCCATCATTAGTCTTTTGCTGCTACAGAAAATTCATTTTCACGGCCATAACTTTTAATGTTTTTTTAATCAAGAGAATGGGATATTTTTTAAGAAAAAAATTAGTATATTAAATAAAATCAATCAAATAATCTATAAATTTGATGAGTGGGTTTTTCTTTTTCGACAAATTTCATAAATTTTAGTTTTTGGGTGAATGAGATTATCTATTAGTAGACATAATTATATAATTATTTTTATTAATTACATCAATTTTCTGAATTTATTGTCACTTTTTATTTAGAAAAATATCATTATTTAAAAAGTGATAAAATTTAGTTGAAAAGTGATAACGTTTTTATCAAAAATGACTTTCACTTTTTACATAAATATTATCACGTTCTGAATAAACGTTATCACTTTTTAGTTATGTTGGGATATGAATCCTTGAAACAATATTCTAGTTGATGATTATATGTTTTGATGGCCAAAAGCAACTTGAAGTTAATGATATATGTGGTTAGAAGTCATCCTAACTAAGTCATCTTGAGAAGTTATGAAAAACTAAGTTTACTGATCTTATGTGTTTACTGATCTGATATATGAAATGTTAAGGAACTAAGCTGATAAAGTATTGTATAGACAATTTATAGTATAGGACTTAGATTTACTCTTCTGTATGTAGTTCAAATGATGTATAGATAGGTTTTATATTTGTAAGTTTGTATTGAGTTGTAATCAGCATTGTAAAAGTTCAGAACACTAGAATAAGAACCTGATCAGAAGACTAAAGAAGACTCAGAAGACTACTTCATAATGAGAAGACTATCAAGAGGAGTAAGATGAAGCTCAGAAATACAAGAGAAGTATTCTCACTACAAAAAAACAGAGATTTAGAAACGAATTAGATACCATAAACATTGTATCTAAACAGGTTAGAAACGGATTTTGGAACCATTTTCTATCTGTTCCTAATCGCATGGTATCTAATGTTAGGAACGGTTTTCTAAATTCCGTTTCTAATAAGAGACAGATTTGAGACCGTTTTTTCGGTTTATAATGAGAGACGGAATTTGACACCGTATATTCTCGTATCTAAACGATGAACGACCCGTTTTATATCCGGGTCAAAATTCCGTTTCAAATGTCGTTTCGTCTCTAAATCCGTATCTAAACGATAAACGACCCGTTCCCACCAAAAATCCGTCTCCAAGAGTTAACAACCCAATCCCCATTCCAAGCCTTTAATCCTCATTCCAAGCCCGAACCCGACCTGACACCCTACCCTACCCTACCCTACCCTACCCTACAACCACCCCCCTCTCCAATTATTTAATCCCCATTTCAAGCCTTAATCCCAATCCCACCAAGCCCGAACCCGACCCGACCCCACACCATCCCAACCCAAACCCACACCGTCCCAGCCCGAACCCAACCCGCCATCCCACCCCACCCCACAACCACCCCCTCTCCAACTATTTAATTGACATTTTTTTGGTCTATATGGGAATTGAACCCAGGTGGATAAGTGTCTATTATTAAGCATCTGCCACTAGGACAGATAACTCTTTTGTTTTATCTTTTAATATTAATTGTATATGTATATTAATTTATTTATTTTACGTGTATTCAAATTGTAACTTTTAAATTTGTAAATCTAAAAATTGTAATTACTCACCGCCGTCAATAAGCTGTAAAATATTAAGAACAATGCATAGTTTAGACACTTTATTTTATTATAATAGTTTAACATATATAATTAATTAATTAATTTGTAACTTTAAAAATATATAAAAAAAAATTGTTATTGAATAATTTCAATTGTAAAAGTCGATCTTACTTTATAAATTAAAATAAATAAATTAAATTACGTTTAATCTTCATCTTCAGCCTTTAAATCTAATCAATGATTCATTCATTGTTACGTGCACTCAAGTACACCGTGTACTTGAGTGGACCTTGACCGGTCAACTGTTGACCGTTGATCAGTCAATGGTCAAACTATGAAAAAAAAATCGATTTGTTTTTTTGAAAATGTGTATGTTAGTATATTGAAAAGTGCATCATCGTTTTTTAATGAAAAGTGTATGTTATTATATTTCAAAAATTGAGTTTTGAACTTGTGACATTATGGTAAGGCAATTCAAGGACAACCACTAGGGCTGTGATATCGCTGGATAGGTGCAGTAGTATACTTGACACACTTGAATGACAAAATTTATATATTTGTTCCTATACCATTTATATCTTTGTTCCTAAGGGGATAAATCACATTTGAACAATTTATATATTTGTTCCTATACCATTTATATCTTTGTTCCTAAGGGGATAAATCACATTTGAACAATAAGATATCCTAGGACATCCCGCATATTCTAAAATTAAATTAAATATAGAAAAATTGGTACTACTTAATATAGAAAAACTGGTACTCGGTGCTAAAATTAAATTAAATATAGAAAAATTGGTATTAAATTAAATTTCAAAAAATTGAGTTTTGATCTTGTGACATTATGGTAAGGACAACCACTAGGTAGTAATACCGTGTACTTGAGTACACAGTCCTACCCCAGGGATAGGTGCAGTAGTATACTTGACACACTTGAATGACACAATTTATATCTTTGTTCCTATACCATTTATATCTTATCCTAATATTCTACTTTAATTACTACCGTCTTTATTGGTAGTCGATCTTCTTGATGCAAACTTGGATATATGAAATTTGTATCCAACGAGTCCTGAATGAATTCTGAATTGAGTACTTTAATTACTACCGTCTTTATTGATAGTCGATCTTTCTTGATGCAAACTCGGATATATGAAATTTGTATTCAACGAGTCCTGAATGAATTCTGAATTGAGTCAATATTATCTTGAAATTTACTGAGATTGATTCAAGGTGTTTGCCTACTTGAATTTAGTTATGTGTACGTGTATGTGTGTTCTAGACGCATGCTGATTAAGTTAGGTGTATATGCGTGTATGAGCATGATAAATCTCATTTTTATACAATAATTTACTAAATTAAATGATAATTGGAATTTATAGTAGGCGAATTGATAAGTAAATTGATATATTATAATAAAGGCTTGAGATGCACAACTTACCTCGTCAATCTTGATGGTAGAGACAATATTATTAATGTCGTGACACCTACGTTCTTGAGTTACCGAGTTTGAAAGAAATTCAAGAATTATTTTCATTAATCCATATATTATATATATTGTCATATAATACATATTTCCATATAAAAGATATAGAATATATAACATAATATTATTATAATATCTATATTTATTATATAAACTTATTTTTTAAGAATGGACAAAAATCGAAATTGACATATTATTATATTATTAGATAGGATTAGGTTTAATTTCCTTTAGAATGTATTTTTCACAAATTTAGTAAAACTAAATAAAAATAATTTCTATAAAAAGATTTTCAATTTTTATTTCAAGTTCATTTTGACACAAAATAATTTTTTATTTTTATCTCGATTGATCTTATCCTTTTTACTATACTATATTTAGACTATTTTACCATTAGCAATGCTTCAAGTATTTATACTTTTTTCTAAGTGGATGATAGCATTATTTTTTAATCTAGAACTTTTTATAAAATACTATACAAGTTTCTTTATAAGTCTTAATAGTAGTTTTATAAAGATTTAGAAACTTTTAAAAATTATTGAATGACTTTTTTTTTTAATCTAACGTTCATATAAAATTGATATACATACTTTGATTAGAGAATCAATTCTTGGAATATTTTCATTAGTTTATACTTTTTCTAAATTGATGATAGAATTATTTTTTAATCTAAATTTCTTTTAAAAATACTATACAAATTTAAAAAATTATTAAATGACACCTCCTTTTTTTTAATCTACAAAATTGATATACGAGAATCAATTCTTGGAATATTTTCATTAGAAAATCAATTGATATATATATATATATATATATATATATTGGCATATGAAATTGAAGATATAATATAATAATATTATTATTATAATATCTATATATATCCTAAAATATATGTACATAGTATTATTCTAACATTTATATTTATCCGATACATACAAGATATATTAATTGATTTTTTTATTTTTTTTACTATTTATTAATTAAATAAAAGAGTAAATAAATTAATATAACTCCATCCATATTCTCTCATTCTCAATTCTCTATATACATAAGTTTTTGATTTATTTTTTAATTTAATTTTATCATTTGACTAATTAGATACAGATTAGAGATGGTTAGATTCCGTATCCCAAATTTCGTGTACTACCTTATCTCGTTTTATATTGGGGAGAAAAAATTGATTGTTTAGAGACGGTGGTATATGTATCTAATCCGTATCTAAAACTCTCGAAATTGAAAGTCACGTATCTAGTCCGTATCTAAAACTTTCGAAACTAAAAGTCGTATCTAATCTGTTTATAATGAGAGACGGTTTTATTTTCGGTTTCAAATCTTGATTTTTTAACAAATCCGTATCTAATCCGTATCTATTAGAGACGGATTAGGTGTCCGTCTCAAAATTTCGGTATCAAAATCAGGCTTTTTTTGTAGTGTCTGAAGAAGCGCAGAACAAAAGTTGAGAACTGTGTTGAGTGGCTCAGAATAGTAAAAGTCAGAACAATAGTTTACTGTGCTGAGTTGGTGTAATTAAAGAATAAGTTTGGAAAACTTATTTAAGGAGTAACTGAAGATATATTAGAAGATATGCTGACTTGGAGATAAGAAGTTAAGTCGGTTACAAAAAGGAAGTTACAAAAAGAAACGGTTAAGAGTTAGTTTTCACAAGCTACTAACTGTCATACTAAAGTCTATAAATACCGTGTGATCTTCTACTTGAAAAGACTACTGCTACTACTGATCTAAGAGCATTCAAAAGCAATCAAAGCATTCAAGTATTCAAGAACTCATAGAGTTAAGGAGATCAAAGAAGAGAAGAAGCCATCGTATTGAATTGAAGAATCAAAGGCTACTACTCAAGAGAAGTTTTACTTTACGTTTTAGTTTGTGATTTGTAAAACAAGTGTTCTAGTTACTTGTGAAATTACTAGTAGATCGAAGATATATCTGGAGATATAATCGATAAGATCACAGTCTTAATCTTGGGACTTTAAGCCACAAGAAACTCAAGAAGGAAGAGTTAATAAAATATCACGACTGGAGTTGTGAGAGTGGATGTAGACATTTGTCGAACCACTATAAATCTTGTGTGTTGATTTACTTATTGTTTGTTACTTGTTTAACATACATATTCAAGTTCTAAATCTAAGTTGAGTATAAGACTGACACTAGAAGTACTGATCTGACCCAGTAAGAACAGTACTATTCAGAACACTATTCCGCATTATACACTCTGATATTTTGAAAGATTTTTAAAAGTCTATTCACCCCTCCCCTCTAGACTTTTACTAGCTTAATCAATTTTAACTCAACTTTGGGACCAACAAGTTATGAGTTAATGAATGAGATTATAAGGTAGCGAACACGAGTATCTTTATTAATTGTTTTAGTTTTTAGAGTTAATTATTGTTATTTTTACTTGATAGAATTATTAATATTCTTAAAAAGTAATATTGTACACGTTAAAAGTGATAAATATAAGTAAAAAGTGATATTTAAATGATAAGATGTCATTTCTATTTTGCATATGTTTAATTAATAAATGCATAAATATTATTTATATTTTGTTTTTAAGAAAATTATCCACTAACTGAGTTTATTTTTCTAGAAGATTGACAAAAACTTGTGTGAGACCATCTCACGAATCTCTTTCCGTGAGACATATCCCTTTCGAGTTCGACTAATATTTTTAAATTTTTAGGTTGAATAACCCATTTTTTCTAAATTTTATGCTTTTAAAAAGTGTTAATGTTTAAATAAAAAGTGATAATATTTTTTAATAAAAGTGATACACTTTTTACGTAAATATTATCACTTTTTATATAGGACTACTCCTACATTTTTTAACGTGGTGCTTATATGTGTGAGCGTGACTTGACAACCAACTACTGGTATGGGCTTGGATGCTTGAACATGGAGGGCGACAATGGTCTTTATCAAATGCGGTTGCCAGTTTGTGATTTGTGGGTCAAAATAAGAATTCGTCTTGTAGAATGAGACCCGTGAGACAGTTTCACACAAGACCACCTCTTATTTAAATATGCATGTAAAATACCACATTTGTCCTTTTAGTAAAATATTACCTAATATTTACATTCCCCCTCAAAAAATCAAACTGTTAACAAATTGGTCCACTATATAAACGAGACTTCATAAGTTCAGGGACTTGATAATGGAACAAAAAATGGGAAGACTCAACCGTCTTCTGAAAAGAGATGCGGTTGTAATGAAAAGACAATTATCTCACTTACAAACATATCTGGGGGATTAAATATCTGACAGGGTTACCCGATATTGTAATCATCGTGGATCCTCATGAAGAATATACGGCCCTGCGAGAGTGTATCACTTTGGGAATTCCAACGATTTGTTTAACCGATACAAACTGTGACCCCGATCTTGCAAATATTTCGATTCCAGCGAACGATAACGCTATATCTTCAATCTTATTAATTCTTAATAAATTAGTTTTCGTAATTAGTTAACCCTAATTTTGCAGCTGCCACCTCCACCTTCAGCAGCCGCTGCCCCACCCAAACAGTGCCAAAAAAAATCAGAAATTAAAAAAAAAAAAAAAAAAAAACTTAAAAATAATCAACATATTTTCGACAAATCAGTATCGAAAATATACACTATATTCGACATTGATTTATCGAAAATAGGGTATACTTTCAACAATAGTTTTTCAAAAAAAAAAAAATTTATTGTCGACAACATTTTTTTCAAAAGTTATTTTAAAAACAAAAAAAAAAATAAAAAATTATACACTATTGTTGATACAATTTGTCGACAATAGTATTTTTTTTTAACCAAATACTGTCGAAAATAAATAATTAAAAAAACTCAAATCTATTATTTGATTGAGCGTGGGAAGGAGGCAAGGAACAAACCTTTTTTTTTATTCTTCTACAATTGTTTTGCGTGGGGAGGGAGTTTCCCGTGGATAGATGGATGGATGAGTGGGGGTAGGGGAGACCATGGGGTGGGGGTGGGGTTGAGAGGAGAGGAGAGGAGAGGAGGGGGTGGCAGCCGACAATTGCAGAAAGAAAGAGGATGGGGGCGCAACTAGTCAACGATGGCGGGGAGCGCAGCGACGTTGGTGGGGCGGCTTGGGTGGAGGGGCGACAACGGATTGGATGGGTGGGAGTGGTGAGGAAGAGGAATAATGAGAGGGAGAATGAGGAGGAAAGAGATAATGAGAGTAATTTAGGTAATTTGGGAAAAGTGCATTTATAATTCAATAATTTTCTAGAGAAAGTGCATGTATCGGAGGAGGAGTGCATCTAACTCTGTTGGAGGTTCAAATAACTTAAGCCAAGTGGTATATATGAGCCTCCACTTTGGCCCAATAAAAATGTATGGAATATAAAAGAAAAAAGAAAACCTAAAACCATAAGCTCACAAGTCAAGTCAGAGGCCGGAGTGTCGTTAAACCTTGTCTGGGAAAACTCTCCTTAAGGACAAAACTCAGGCGAAGGAAAAAGTAAACTCCTCTAACAGTCAATGTCTGTAAAAGACGTTCTACAAATCTTTATGCAAGAAAGTAAGTAAGAAATCTGGAGGGTACCCCCTCCAAATGCAGTTGAGCTTCATCTACTGCGTCAGCCGCCTAGTTGGGCTCCACTTTAGTCATTCACGTTAATGGGGCATAATTCCTCTAATGGGGCCTAATAGTAGATGTAATATCCATTAGCTATGACATGTCGTATCAATCATGGCCATTGAATGGGTACTATGCTAAAGTAGTATCATCAAGATTACACTTCAAGAAAAAGTCCAAAGGGCACAAATAAACATAATAAGAGCTCACACAGTGATAAAGGAGTGGTCTATTTAGTTACTCTTCTTACAATGGTGGTCATAAATTAAAGCACATGTAGTATGAATACATGTTATGATGGAGCTCCCACTCAATTTTGGGCATGTCATGCTCTAAACTCTAAACTGAAAGAATTTTGTCTCATCTAAAAGTTTGAACTTGTAGAAAGATGAGGAATTAATCCTTGTATATTAATTTCCTTATATAAACATCATACAAGTTTTAGTCTAATTGCTCGTTTAGCGTTTGACCTACGTGTCTCTAGAAGTTTGTTTCAAACACAACTTTCAATAATTCGCACACTCGACTATTAATAGGCTTTTATGAATTTAGGACATACTTCATAATCGATCAAATATGATCACGTGCCAAGGTCATACGCATGAATTTGATCAACCAATCTCATCTTGTTCGTTACCAAAGCGCCATAATGAATTCCCTTGTGAGAGGGACATTTCAAGCCTTGTGACAATCACATACAGTAGACACACTACTTCTAAAATGTTTAATAAAGGGACATTTATTTATGATAATAAAATTGTCCACGAAGGCCAGAAGAACTTAAATTATATGTATTTTGAATATGTCTCTGCTCAAATGCATAGTGAACGGACCAGTCACCATTTCACTAGTGGGAACGTGATTGAGAACTACTTTTCCCAACCCAATGTTATCTCAGATGAAATGATATTTGGTGTTGTTATGGATTCATAAAATCTAAACAAGAACAAGTTAAAGATGAATTCAAACTTATTTTGTAGATAACACTATTAAGAACAATCAAATAAACAAAATGAACAACAACGATTTACGTGGTTTGATTAAATTGAACTACGTTTACAGGAGGATCAGAACAATTTGCACTAGATCAACAAAGTTAATATAAAATACAATCACACTTGATCCAAGAATTAGATCAGCTCTCTCAAGAATACTAACTCTCCAAGTGAATATCTCTAACTTGTTTTCTCTCATTATAGAATGTTCACAATTGTTCTCACTCTAATTCACTAAGACTTCAATTAATCAAGATATAATTGCATCGTAGAATATACATATATGAGATGGGTAGAAGTTATTTGTAAACACCTAAGATAACTAACATAACTACCCATAACAGAAAACTTCCTTTTGGACAACTCCCCTTAGTCCAACTTGTTTAAACCTTAGTAGACAAAATCTCATACGACTCCAACTAACAAACACTCAACTGTCCCAAGTCATCTGATCCCAAGTTCGCTTAACGTGGCCAACACTATTGAAATCATCTCATCGGTCATCAACTGAGAAAACCTCAACTGACTTACATTTACATCATTACTCATCAATTTTCCACCTTAAATGTACTAGTGTTATCCCTTCCTCTAAACACCCCCATCATCTGACAAATATCAGTGTACATCCCAAGCTTCCAACTTTACCGACTCGCAACAATACTTGAACTTTGCACTTGGTTAAGCCTTAGTTAACATATCAGTTGCATTGTCTTCAGTCCTAATCTTCACAACTAATATCATATCTTTCTCTACTACATCCCTTACAAAGTGTAGTTTAACATTGATGTGCTTGCATCTCTTATAAAACACCTGATGTTTCACTAAGTGTATAACACTCTGATTATCACATCAAATCCTTACAAACTTTTGATTCACCCTGAAATCCTTAGGGGCTGTTTGTTTTGGGATTATGTAGGATGGGGGAAATCCTGATGAATAGTAATTGTGTGTGTTTGTTTTGGGATTTTGAGTAGGATGAGATGTAACTTTATGTCAAATCAAATTGTGTAAAAGTAGTTGGATGGGATGTAATAGTAGGGTGTATAGGTATTTTTAGGGGTAGATGTAGTTGGATGGGGAAATTCGGATGTGAAATCCCGAAGTAGAACAAGGACTCCGGACGGGTGAGTCCCAAAACAAACATACCCTTAGTAATTTCTTTTAGCCAAAAGCTTCATTAGTTGCCTCAGTCACAACTATGTATTCAAATTTAGTTGTTGGTAATGCCAAAACTGATTGCAGATTAAATTTTTAGTTGATAGTAGTTCCATGTAAGGTGAATATGTAGCCTGTTAATAACTTTCTACAATCAACTCTCCCAATAAAATGAACATCAACATATCTCCAGGGTTACTAGTTTTTTCAAATAGTAAACCTAGATTAGATGCTCTCTTGAGATATCTAAGAATCCACTTCAACCCATCTCAATGAAATCTGTCTGAATCACTAATGAATCTACTAACTATGCTAACTACACAAGCCAAGTCAGGTCTAGAATATACCATAACATACGTGAGACTCTCAACTCCACTTGAGTAGGGAACACCAGCCATCTGCCTTTTTTCCACATGTTTTAGTATAGTGATTAGTTGAGAGTTTAAATTGTTGCCCAAGAGGCGTGTTCATAGTCTAGCTTCCATGCATATCGAACCTCTTCAACACCTTCAAAATATAACCTCTCTATGAGAAGAACATTTTTTCAATCTTATTTTCCCTAATAATATCCATTCCCAGAATTCTCTTTGCATCCCCAAGGTCTTTCATCTCAAAAGTTGTATTCCGTTTGGTTTTCGGAGATCCTATCCTTTTAAGTGTTTTTGCTTGTAATGAGCATGTCATCAACATATAATAGTAGTTAGAAGATTTGTCAACAACTTATTTCCTTTCCTTTCTAAGTAGACACAATTATCATATTTGCACTTAGAAAATCCCACATAAGTTATAAATAGATCAAACTTCTTGTACCAATTTGCTTTAGCCTATAAAGTGATTTCTTCAACGAACATACCTTGTTCTCATTCCTAGGTAGAATGAATCCATCGGGTTGGCCCATGTAGATTGTTTCTACTAAATCTCTAGCAAGCTTCACATCTAGCTGTTGTAATTCTAGGTTTTCTTGAACAACAATTGACAAAAGGAGTGTGATTCAACATTGTCTTACAAAAGGTGAGAAAACCTCATTAAAGACGATTAATTATCTCCGAGTAATACCTCTTGCAACTAGTCTGACTTTGAATCTTATCTTCTCTCTAGCCTCAACCTCAACTTTCTTCTTGAAAACCCACTTACAACTGACAATCTTATGAATATTCTTTTGTTTGTCCACCAAAACCATGGTTTTGTTCTTCTTAAGTGATCTCTTCTTTCATGGCCAACAACCATTTCTCCTTATCTGCACTTTGTATAGCCTCTTTAAAAGCTGCTTGGCTCACTATACTCTATATCTCAGTTGTTATCAGTGTATATGTCTAAATCTTGCAGGTGTATTTACTGTCCTCCTTTGTCTATCTTTGGGTAAGCTAAAATTTCTCAAATTTTAAGCTTGAATCTCATTTGAATACAATTCAATTGAGTTGTCCTCAACTACATTTGTTTGGCCTTCTTTAGTTGAATAAATCTCTTAGTCATCTTCGCTATTAGAAGTCCCACCTAACTCCACTTCAACTGAAGTTCTCTCATCTAAGTCTAGAGCATTTTTAGGATACTTGTACCCCATCTCTTTTTCATTGAATGTGACATCTCTACTGATAAAACTCTTTTGTTTTTTAGGTTCTAAACACTAAAGCCTGTACCCTTATACTCTCTTAGGATAGCCAATGAAGATACATTTCAATGTTCTTGGCTTTAACTTATCTTGTCTGAGTGTGCATACGCTGAACAACCAAATACTTTTAAATTAGAATAATCTAAGGCTATGTTTACTTTGAGCTTTGGGTGATTTTAAAAATTAAGTTTTTGAAATCCTGATTTTTTAAATTCTGATAAATAGTAATATGAGTGTTTCTTTTGGGTTTTGGAATAGTGGAAGATTTAACTTTATGTCAAATCAAGTTGTAAGATTGAATGGGTTTGTATTATTATATTATTGTTTGGTGGAATTATAATGATTAGTTGATTGTGTAATGATTAAATGTATTATATTATTGCATTATTATATTATTATAGTATTATTATATTATTGTTGAAAAAGATTATAATGATTGGAGTAATATTATATAGATATAACTTTATGTCAAATCAATATGTTTGATAGGGGTGGTTTTGAGTGAATTTTGAAAATCGGTTTTTAAATCCCGAAGTAAAACGGGTTTAGAATCTTAAAATACAAAACCTGATTTTTAAAACCAAAAGTAAACATAGCCTAAGAGTTTTTCATAGTGGATCTCATCTAGTGTCTTTAGATCAACAAATGAGGATGGTGTTTTATTTATCAAATAACATATAGTACTCACAACTTCACCCCATAATGACGTATGTAACTTTGCATCTGATACCATACATCTCACCCTCTCAAAAATTGTTATGTTCATCCTCTCAGTTAATCCCTTTTGTTGTAGATTGTCTGGAACAATTATATGCCTTGTAATCCTCTTAACTCTACAGAACTTTATAAACTCATCTGATAGCTACTCTAGACCATTATATATTCTTTGATGTTAATTTCACTTTCTTCTGTCTCTTATTCTCTTGTTCATTCAACCACTCCTTAAATTTGGTCACCCAAACCTTTTTCCTATGATCAGCCGTGAAGTATCTACCTCCACCATGAGTTTCAGTCCTTATAGGTCCCATATATCTAAATAAATGTAATACAATGGTTTCTTAGTGCAACGATAACCATTGTTGCCTTTTTTTTTTTCTAATTTTGCCAAA
Organism: Galeopsis tetrahit; assembly: GCA_963675135.1. Lineage (NCBI taxonomy): Eukaryota > Viridiplantae > Streptophyta > Magnoliopsida > Lamiales > Lamiaceae > Galeopsis > Galeopsis tetrahit. The sequence goes on along the minus strand of OY776128.1, from coordinate 42,648,091 downwards.
AGATATGCCAATTATTTGACTCACAAGTTATTTTGAGAGCTCTCATTGTTAAGTAGATTTGTCGAAGTTTGTGGTTGTATTCCTGCATACCATGTGTACTAGTAATAATGAAAATTAATTTTTCTAATTTTATATATATTAATACCTTAACATGCATTTTCGCTATTATATACTACATGGCAACCATACATGCATATTACGCATACAATTTGATAGAGGAAAAAAAAATACTCCTCTGTCCACCAAAAGTGTGTTCACTTATTTTTATATGTGCTTTTAAAAAAATCATATTTTAATTATAAAGAATATATTTAATATAATGAGTAGAAAATATATTTGGTAGATACTCAATCTTGTTAGTAAAATAGAAAAAATATTCAAAAATTAACTATTTAAATAGAATAAGCACGTTTTTGTGGACCTCAAAAAAAGAAATGAGCACACTTTTGGTGGACGGAGGGAGTAATACAATTTGTATTTGTACAAGAACATAGTTTGAAAATCGTATTTGTAATGATAAAGATATTTTGATCAAATAAGATTATAAAAAAAATGCAAATCAAGTTAATGAACTAGTGACATATCATGTGCAATAATTACAACCTGCATCAAGGCACATGAATAAAACATCACTTCAATTTTAACTAAAATATAACATTATCTTTAACTAAAATGTGTAAGTTCATATAATTGAACATTATTAGTTTATACTTCGTTCGTCTCTCTTTAAGGTATACTTTTTTTTTCCGTCTCAATCTAAAGTTTACATTATTTAATTTGACAAAATTTACTATCCCTCTCTATATTTTTTTATCCCCCCCTCCCTCTCTACCTCAACTATTCACTACACATTTAATACTATATTACTTATTCTTTATGCTAAAAACAAGTGTACACCTTTGAAGGGGACAAATGGTGTATAAAACAATCACAAATAAATGAAACATGACACCAATTTTGACTAAAATATGATATTATTTTTAATCGAAACGTAGTGAGTGCACTGATACATATGAAACATGGCCTTTAATAAAAGTAAATCTGGTGTGAAACGATTTTACAATGAGATGAAATATAATTTACGTAGACACTCTTCACACTTTGAAAAGTGGAAATAGAGACTGCAACATTACAATTTCACACATAAAAGGGATGGAGAGCAGAGCGAATATCTCAATATCCAAACATGCCCTGCACATATACACGTCCGCCTTGCCCTGCCCCATGCTTTGCTACGGGGCACCATTTTAAGCCCTGCCCTGCCCCACACTCGATATGGGGCAGCATTTTGAGCCTCTCGCCCTGTCTTGTCCTGCCCCGCCCCAAGTCTCATTTTATATATAAAAATATTATTTAAAATGTAATAAATTAAACATTAAAATTCACATTTAAATTAAACTAAAATAAATATAGAAATAATTAGGATCAATATAGTTAGTTAAATTATTATATATTTATATATATGCATTTAAATTCAAGACAGAGCAGGGCGAGGCAGTACAATAAATATATATGTAAACACAAATTTCGTGAATTAAGTATTAAAATGCAATATAATTTATTTAACTTCAGATTAAATCGAGTATTTTGCGGGTTACAATCTCTAATTTCTCCTCTGATTCTCTCTTCGTTGACTTTGACTTGATCTTCTGGTGTTGGATCCGCAGCCGAATCCTTTCCGATCTTGAATTTGGAACTTTGTAACGTTGATCCAAGGGCAAGACGTCGTATTTTGGATTAAATGTTGATTTAGGGACTTTTAGGACGAACGTCGTTGAAGATCGTTCTTAACTTCAGGACTTTGTAATGTTGATCCAAGGGTTAGACACCGTATTTTGGATAAAACGACAACTTTCAGAACTTTTTGGGACTTTTCCGGGACTTATCGAGACGTTTCCGGGACTTATCGGGACGAACGTCGTTGAAGATCGTTGAAGATCCACGATGAACCTCCTCCTTGAAGAAATGTCGAACTGAGGGGCTTAGCACCTTGATCTCGACTCAAACACTGCTTCTCGCCACTTTGCCCAAAGAACGCCTTTGAAACTCCTCAAAATGCTGAAGAACACTCTAAAATCTCTACAGAGAATTTATGAGAGTTTTGAATGCTTCGGACTTCTTGATGATCCAAATGAGTGGAAAGAGGCCCCTTTTATATAGGTGTAGAACCTAAGACTTTTTTGGGCCAAATCTGATGGGCTGGAGATATTTGTGCTAAGTTAGTTAAGACTTAGTCAAATTCTTATCAACTTGATGGTGGACTGAATTACTTGATGGGCTCAGAATACCAGATTTGAGCCCGATTTGATTTACTGGACTTTAGAGGCCCGTCTTGATTTATTGGACTTTAGAGGTCCGTCTTGATTTGTTGGACTTTAGATGCCCGTCTTGATTTGTTGGGCTTTAAAGACCCGTCTTGATTTGTTGGGCTTTGGAGGCCCATCTTGATTTGTTGAGCTTTGGAGGCTTAAATTAATTGAATGTTGCTTGTCTACAAATTGCCCCCTCGCATTTCGTTCACGAGAACGTTTGTCTTTGATGTGGACGAACTGTGAATTACTTTAAAATGATTTCCCACATGCGAGCCTAGGAGTGACTATTCTTTAACTATTGTAGACAAAGTAGGGATTTAATTATTTAACCATTTAAAATGCCTTTAGTGGAGTAAGTTAACAATTTAACTACATGTATTTACCTTTGGTGGTTGTCGTACACAGTTTAGACTCGTACGGACAAGGAGTAATAAGCAATTTAGGCTTGTGCATCATGGAGCAACAAACAGTTTAGGCTCGTGCATTCTTGGAGCAACAAGCAGTTTGGACTCGTGTGTTTATGGAGCAATAAGCAGTTTATGCTCGTGCATCATAGAGTAATACTTATTCTCTTTACGCGTAGTCGTTTAAAAAACTTTTCGTTCATGGGACCAATGTATACGCCGTCTTCAAAAATCAATTTGTAGGCGTCATTTGCGTAATCTTCCTTCATTTAATTGTCTTCAACTGTGATGGTGTTTGTCGTTGTTTCACTTTCTTCTAATAAGATCTTCCCTTCTTTGACTAGTTGAATAATTTTCTCTTTAAGTATAAAGTAGTCTTGGATTGGATGTCCTACCAATCGATGGTACTTGCAATATTTGGTGATTTGGGGTCATCTGTTTGCCCAGCCTCGTCGGGTCATTTCATGTGTGGCAGTTCGATGAGATCATTATTGATCAAGTCATCGAAAATTTCGGGGATATCTGATTCTAGAAATGGATATTGCTTTCGTTGCAACTCCTTCAAACTTGTTTTCTTTTGCCCCCACTCTTGAGATGGCGGCCCTTCAACTCCACTTGTAGACATGCTTAACTCCATGTCATGAGCCTTAGTAGCCAAATCCTCGAATGATCTTGGTCGAATTGCTTGAAGGATATACCGAAGACCCCACTGCATTCCTTGCATGCACATCTCGATTGTTGAAGCTTCAGTCAATCTATCCTTACAATTTAGACTTATATTTCTCCATCGATTTATGTAATCGATCACCAGCTCTTCCTTTAATTGACGAGTGTTCGTCAATTCAAGCATGCTTACAGTTCTACGAGTGCTCCAAACTATCAATCGAACTGGCCTCCAAATTGATATACCAATCGAATGCATTGCCTTTAAAGAGCACACAAATGGTCTCCGTAAGTGTCAACATTGTTGCAAGTCTCCACGAAGTGAGCAATATGCTGCTTTGGATTACCCTTGCCATCGAACTTCTGCAACTTTGGAGGTTGATAACCAGCTGGCATCTTCAAACCGTCAATCCTCTTGGTGAAAGGCTTGATGTATGTGAATGAAGACTTAGGATTTTCCTCGAACTTATCTTTGATCGCCCCAAGTATGATTTCTTTTAGTTGGTCAACAAGCACCAAACCATCAGGAGAAACTTGCAATTCCTTAAGAGTTGGGTCAATTTCCATTGGCTGACATTCACCGGATATCTCAACATCATGCCCTTCGACTTGCTTTCCTTTTGCACGACTTGACTCTCCTTTATCTACATTACTCATCAACTTAGCAATCTTGGCATGCTGTTCTTGGACGTGTTTCGTGAGTCCTTCTATGGCTCTAGTCAAGCTTTCCAATTGATCCTCAACAGTCGTGGTATCTGTGGCCATTGTTGAGGCTGTGCTTGAATCCGACGATAAGCTTGTCGTGGAATGAGTGGGAGAATATGTCGCACTGTTCTCCTCGTTCAAAATGTTGGGTGGTGGACCCTCTCCAGTAGCCTTCTCTGAAGAAACGGATGACTTGGAGCTTCTTGACATACTTCTTGTGACTACGTTCACGTCTTCAAAGTCGATGTCAGCTAATCCGGATGCAACGCCTCTCTTGATCTTAATCTTGATTGGCGCCATCGTCGTGACTTGATTTACTTGAAGAGTAGAGATGAGAGGTAGAGATTGTCCCACTGGGCGTGCTAAATTTGTAAACACAAATTCCGTGAATTAAATATTAAAACGCAAAAATGCAATACAATTTATTTAACTTCGGATTAAACCGAGAATTTTGCGGGTTACAATCTCTAATTTCTCCTCTGATTCTCTCTTCGTTGACTTTGACTTGATCTTCTGGAGTTGGATTCGCAGCCGAATCCTCTCCGATCTTGAATTTGGAACTTTGTAACGTTAATCCAAGGGCAAGACGTCGTATTTTGGATTAAACGTTGATTTAGGGACTTCTGGGACAAATGTCGTTGAAGATTGTTCTTAACTTTAGGACTTTGTAACGTTAATCCAAGGGTTAGATGCCGTATTTTGGATTAAACGTCAATTTTCGGGACTTATCGGGACGAACGCCGTTGATGATCGTTGAAAATCCATGAAGAACCTCTTCCTTGAAGAAACGCTGAATTGAGGGGCTTATCACCTTGATCTCGACTCAAACGCTGCTTCTCGCCGCTTTGCCCGAAGAACGTCTTTGAAGCTCCTCACAATGTTGAAGAACACTCTAAAATCTTTGTAGATAATTTTAGAGTCTTGAATGCTTCTGACTTCTTGATGATCCAAATGAGTGGAATGAGTCCCCATATATAGGTGCAGAACTTAGGGCTTTTATGGACTAAGTTAGTTAAGACTTAGAGGGTGTATTTAATTGAGATTTTATTGGATTTTTTTGGACTTTAAAAAGTACGTGGATTTATAAAATTTATAGAGTGCATGAAGAGTTTGACTGATTTTTTTATTGATTGATATGGATTTTCATAAACTTGATAAGATTGTGGAATATATTTTTTTTTTATTGATTTACATAGATTTTCATAAACTCCGGTATTATGCGAAGATTTTTTTTTAATGTGAAATATTTTTTTAAAATTAATATTATATATATATATATATAATATAAAATATTTTATAAATTAAAAAAATAATATATATATATATAATATTTTATAAATTAATATGTATATATATATACACTATATAAAATTTATATATTAATTTGGGACGGGTCGGATATAAGACCCAAACCCGACCCATACTCAATACGGGGCAGATCCGACCTGATCCAAAGTTTGTGGGGTGGGTACCCGCGGATCGGGTCAATATTGTCATCCCTACTTCTGATCTTTCGTCTTTAGAGTTGTTGTATGAGAGAATCTGTTGAAATCTCTGGTTTTTAGAAGAGATTTTGAATAGTGAAATTTATTTATATTTTTGGAAGAGAATCCAACAAAATTCATAGAGTATTAGACTGTTGAATACCTAAAGATTTTTAAAGACTTTTTAAAATCCGTATTGAATACCTCATAATTTTTAAAGACTTTTGAAAATTCGAATTGAATATCTCCCAATTTTGAAAGTCCAAAAAAATCCTACAAAATCCACAACCAATACACCCCCTTAGTCAAATTCTTATCTACAACTTGATGGTGGACTGAATTATTTGAGCCCGATTTGATTTACGACTTTAGAGGTCCGTCTTGATTTACAGGACTTTAGAGGTCTGTCTTGATTTGTTAGGCTTTGAAGGCCCAAATTAATTAAATTTTACTTGTCTACCATATAAACTCATGTTTGCTCTGCGCGAGGGCAGGACAAACTTGCCCATTTTTAGAATAGAACAGAACCGGGTGAGTTCAACTCTCCGCATTCCTTTGACCTTATCTCAAAATTTAAAAAGAACAATACCACAAAGAAAAGAAAAAGAACACGTATTTAAGGAAAAACGATATCCAAAAAAAAAATATACTTGTTTCACCCTTATAATCACTTTCAAGTGGGACCAAATTGAGTAGGGATTTGAGAATTTATAATAAAAATAAATAAATAAAAATCAAGCCACAAAACATTTTTCCTCCATTGCTTATAATCGTGGCTGCAAAAACACAGGCACTTATCAAATGGAAGTAATTTTGGGAAGTGCTTCCGTTTTTACTTCTCCCTCATTTCTCGCCGTTAGCAATTCCCGCAGAAATCCCGCCGTTTTTTCGTCGGAGGTACATTCTTTTGTTTATCTTTTGTTGAATTTTTGTTTAATTGAACTGCTGTTTCTACATTTTTCGAACTTTGTGTTGAATAACGACCAGCTATTCGGAGGTACAATGTTTTAATCGTTTATTGATTTTTTTGTTTAACTCAAATCCACTTCTGCATTATTCGAGCTTTTTTGTTGAATGTTTTCACTGTTCGGTTTGTTATTTGTTGTAGCTTCTAAGATGAATGTGATTTCTGGTATGAAAGGGTTTAAGTTCTTAATCATAGACTCATAGTTGTGATAGATTTTCAAAATTAGAGTTGAGTAGGTAACAATGTACAGTGTAACTTGTCAAATCAATTATGTAAAAGGTAGTGTTGTTGTATTAAAGTAAAAGTGACTGTCGTTGTATTATAGGATTTAACTTTATGTCAAATCAATTGTGTAAGAGTGGGTGATGTTGTATTATTGTAAATTTGTAATAGTAAGATATATGAGTATGGATGTAGTTGGATGGTAAAATTCGTATGTTAAAATCTTGAACTAGAACAAGACGGGGGACGTAACATCCTACGTCCATCCAGGTGAATCCCAAAACAAACATGGCCCAATTGTTGCCTAGTTGTGATGAGAGCATAACCAATTTGTTAAATATGTATTTGAAAGATTCATGTATAAGAATGTAGCTAGTTGTGATGAGAATTTTGCCAACTAATTAAATTCCTTTGTAATAGATTATGCTAACTAGTGAGAGGAAGCGTTTGAAATTGATTATGTCATATGAGGAATGATTTGAGCTATTTAACATTTGTTTATAGAAAATTAAAGTAATCCATGTACTTTGCATGCACATTGATATTTGTTGAGCAAATGAAAACATATGTTTTTTTTTTATTGAACACCTTCAGGTTCTTCTTTTGAATCGCAATACCACAAAGAGAAGTAGAAGTCGATTGTGCTGGTCTTTAACAAGTAAAGAACAGAAAACCAAAATTTGTTTCTCAGCTCAGTCTTGGGATAGGAGCAACAGATACAATAATTCTCTCCAGTCACTTTGGTGTCTCGATAAGAGATTTTTTCTATGTTGTAGTTTCTTTCTGCTAAAGACCAAACGCTCTCCCAGGCTCAAAAGATTTTCCAGCAGCCTTCAGAAAGAACTACGATGTGCAGAAAGGTTTAACAACTTTCTTCCTGCCTTTTCTCTCCATCTTATAGCAGGAGTGATGATTTTCATGACATTGGGTGCCACTTTCACCAAAAGCCCTTCCTGTAAGTTTATTGGTTCTGCTAATTAACTTCAATTCAGATTGGAATTACATAGGGGGTGCCTGGTTCAAATTCTTGAATGGAATTGGCAATGAGAATAATTGAATAGTGAATTACAATGAAAATAATGGTTATATTGTTAGTGTTTTGTTTTGCTCTAATCTTGAATTAAGTGGGGATAAAAAAATGATTGCTGATTGAGGAGAAATGATTATAGTAGAGGAGGTAGTTAATCAAAATGGGGTAATGATTAACTTATTTTAAGTTTCATAATCTCATATAAGATTGATGAAGGTGAATTGATCATCTTTTATTATTATTAACCACTACAATTACTCCATACTCATTCTCATTAGCATTTCCATTGAAGATATTTGAACCAAGTGCCCCCTTAGATTTGCCCATCCTTTTGTTTTCTTATTACTTTGCTTTGAATGTTATTCAGTGGCCCTCAGTGAAGAAAATCTTCTCTTTTTGGAGGCATGGAGAACAATCGACCGTGCTTACATTGATAAAACTTTCAATGGGCAGAGTTGGTTTAAATATAGAGAAAATGCTCTTCGCAATGAACCTATGAACTCAAGAGAAGAGACTTGTGAGTGTCATATCTTTCCAAGCACATAAAATATGTATAATGCATCAACAAGTCCCTAAAACTATCAACTTTTATTTCGATAGGGCCCAATTTTTTTTGTTTGTTTTAGAAAGACCATTAATTATCATAATTTTATTTCACGAGTCCCTCAAGATGAAAAAAAGATAGATTTTTTCGATCCACTTTAATTGGCCCGTTAAATAATATGTACATTAATTTTATTAATATCCATATTTACTTATTTAAATGACCATTAAGATAAATCAAAAAGTTGTGTATTTCATCTAGAGTGAGCTCAGCATTTCAATACTTGAAGGGCTTTTTAAAATTTAAAATAAAAATTGTGAGGACCTATCGAAACAAAAGTTGATAGTTTGACTTTAGAGATCTACCAATAGTAGCAAGCATCTTTGAGGACAGAACTTGCAGTATTTTCCTCTGGTTTTTTGTGCATTAGCTGAATGACTTCATATCCATGAATGTCTGTTTCGCTGTTTAACGTTGAATTGCAGACGCCGCTATAAGGAAGATGGTTGCTACTCTGGGTGACCCTTTTACCCGGTTCTTGGAGCCTCAAAAGTTTAAAAGTCTGAGGGTACAGGCTTCTTGCACTAATCTTTCTACATTAATCTTGAGTTGATCTTTTCCTCACTATAAAAATAAAGCAATGGCTTTTATTGGTTTCTCATGCATGTAAAAACATGTTAATATGTCCTATGAAGGCAGTCAGGAACACGAAATACCCTTACTGGAGTAGGGCTGTCTATTGGATACCCTACAAAAGATAAAACAGCTTCTGGAGTGATTGTTGTTTCGGCTGCTCCGGGAGGTCCAGCATATAGGGCTGGAGTTTTATCTGGAGATTTGATCCTTGCGATTGATGATACGAGTACAGAAAACATGGAAATATATGATGCTGCCGAACGTTTGCAGTGAGTTTCTCTTATAACATATTTGTTGTTGATGGTACTTTAAGTGAGATGTTGGTTTTTGATAAACTATGTTCTTCAAATCTCGAAGTTCTGTTTAGAGCCATGTAAATATTTTGTCTGGTTTGGAAACGAAAATAAGAAGAAAAAAGCTTTAATTGTAATTTTTTAAGCCATTTGTCGTTTATGCATCTTTTCATGTCCTTAAACATTTCCGTTACATTTGAAAGCCTTTTGCATTTTGTGCTACATATTTTGTAAAAAAGGAAGCAAGCAAAGTTCATTTTTATTAAACTCACTTTTCTTAGTTGTTTGATTAAATCCTAAGCCAAAGAAAGTACAATATCTTAGTCCAAAGTTTTGTGACAAATTTACTGTTTTATTTTTTTGAAAGGATCCCCTATTATGCTTCTCTTTTTCCAGAATGACTTTATTACAGAATGTATAACAAAAGGATCCCCTATTATGTTTCTCTTTTTCCTTCTGTGGCTAAGGAAGGAATGAAATAGAGCATACGTCTATTTACCATTTTTCTTGTTAATTGTTCTATTTTATCTCCAGAAAGTTTATCACGAAAAGCATGATCCACTATCCCCAAGTCTCTGTCTTGCCTTAGATTTTTAAATCTTCCATATCCGGGGTCATGATTTTTCACTAGAGCCTTCACCTTTTCAGCTTGAACCAAATTTAAGGAAATCCTGCTGTAAACATAGGAAACATCACTTGCCTTAGCCTGAACATGGGATGGGTGTTACTCTCGTAATTCACTTATTGATGTTGTGAAGTTAAGCTGATAGGGATGACCCTATGCTTACCATACCCCTCTCAATTATGCCAAGCAGAAGCTGCGATAATTGTAGTAATGTTCATTATTCGGAATAGGGGTGAAAATGAGTTGAGTCGAGTAGTGTCAAGCTTGGACTTGACTCAATTAAAAAACATGAAACTCGAGTCGAACTCGATCGAGCTTAATTATTATGTGTGGTAAAACTAGGAGATATAGGGTGAGGAATGAAGAAATTCATTTTATGTTAGATGTTGCGCCTATTGAAGAGAAGATGCTAGAGCATTGTTTATGGTAGTTTGGGCATGCCTACCATAGGCCTATAGGTGCACCTGTACCGGCAAGTGGAGTCTATGGACTTGGGGTCCTTTAAAAGAGACGGGGGCTGCCAAAGAAGACGTGGCTAGAAGTCATACATATGAGATTTGGGGACCGAGGGACTAAATGAACATTAACTTTAAGAGAGAAACACACACAAAAAAAAAAAAAAAAACTAATCCATGCATGCTACCCAACGTGATTTTATAATTGGTTCATGTAGCCTACCCCAATTATTTGGGATTAAAGGCTCAGCTTGTTTGTTACCCTACACTATACTAATTATTTACAAATATAACAAAGTTTGTTACCCCATAATATACTAATTATTTACAAATATAGCAAACAAACCGAACCTTTAATCCCAAATAATTGGGGTAGGCTACATGAACCAATTATAAAATCACGCTGGGTTGCGTGCATGAATTAATCTTGTCCACATGCTTCTTTCTTTAAATAAATCTTCATCTCTTGGTCTCACAATCTCTGCGTATGACTTCAAGCCATGTCTTCTTTGACCGTCCCGTGCTCTTCTAAAGGAACCTAAGTCCATTGATTCCATTCGACGTATAGGTGCACCTACAGCCTTGTGTTTTACATGCCCAAAACTTCGTAAAAGATGCTCATGCATCTTCTCTTCAATGAACGCAATACCTAACATATAATGAATTTCTTCGTTTCTCCCCCTATCTCTCCTAGTTTTACCACACATCCACCGGAGCATGCGCATCTCCGCCTCACACATTTTGTATATATGAGCTCTCTTAGGTGTTCAACATTCTGTGATTTCTGTCTCATATAATAAGACTGGTCTTATGGCAGTCCAGTAGAACTTTTCTTTCAACCGCAGTGGCATGTTACGATCACATAACACTCTTGTGGTACTTCATCCAACTAGCTTGTATCCTGTTATTGACATCACTATATATTTCTCCGTCTTTCTGAATAAGCGACCCCAGATATTTAAATTGACTGCGCATAGGTATCTCATGCCCATCCAGAAAGCCTAGTATTACCGAGTCAAACAGGAGTAGCTCGTGAGCCGGCTCGATTCACTTACACCCCTAATCCCGAAAACTTGATGCTTCTCATGAAACTGGGATTCATGGATCTGTATTATTTACTTCATGTCCTAGCTATAGTTAATATCAGATATTGCTATGTCTATTTGTGTGTGGGTGTTTATGGTACAGTCTGTAAGCGTATTTATGTAAACTTGCTAATGCAAGAACTGTATCTAACTAGAAATTATACATGGTGAACAGGGGGCCTGAAGGAAGTAAAGTGGAGCTAATTGTACGACATGATTCTGAGACAAGGCACCTGTCCTTAGTGTATGCATATGATTTTTGGAGAAATCCTTTCTACATTTTATTTGTTTCATTTAATTCCATAGTTATAAATTTTGTATCTTATCTAGACATGGAACTTGAAATGGGTTTTTGGAAGATAAAAACTTTTATAACTTAGTTCACGAAAGTTTTATGGTGAACTTAGTAAGTATACGAAGTTTCACAATGAGTGATTTTGAGAAGAATAACACATAAATCAAGCATTTTTAAAAAACGTGGTACTTCGTATACTAAATAGTACTCCCTCCGTCTCCCACTTAATGACAAACTTTTGGGCACAGGTTTTAATGTATGAATTGTTTATTAGTATTGTGAGAAATAAAGTGAGGGTAGTAATGACTTTTTAACTTTATGAATAATAAAATTGTTTTTTAGTGTTAATAAAGTAATGACATTTGATGTAATATTTTGATGTTTTGGGGGGCTAATTAAATGCTTCTTTGCTATTTTAAGTATGAGTAAATAAGAAAGGGACGGCTAAAAATGGCGAAATGAATAATTAAGTAGGGGACAGAGGGAGTATTACTTTGAAGAAGAGAGTTCACGTGGTTCACAAGAGACCTACCTACTCTTTTTGAAAAGTTGACTAAATAGATCTTAGCACTTCTCAATAGGGTTTTATTTAAGACTGGAAGGCAATGGAGAATAACTTGTGTACTAAATGCAAATATATTTTGAATTTTCGAATTGTAACTATCAGCTAGTTGCTGCATTTCAGACGGGAGAAAGTTTCAATAAATCCAGTGAAGTCACGAGTGTGCAGAATTCCAGGTTCCGGGAAGGACGGTCCCCTGATTGGATATATCAAACTGACATCGTTCAACCAAAATGCTTCTGGTATTCTTTGCCACTTTTCACGAATTGAACTTGTCCTCTTTGTGCTTTTATTAATGGACTAATGTAAATCACTATCCATCCACTTACATATATTACTCCCTCCATCCCACTCTAAGCTTTCCATCTTTCCATTTTGGGCATCCTACACCAAGCTTCCCATTCCATTTTTGGAAAGCTAGTGACCCCACTCATCCAATAATTATCCCTACACTTCATTTATTTACATCAATGTTCACTCCTTTTACTCTCTATCATCCATGATCCATACACTTCAATTTATTCTTTCTTCAATCACATCAATTGTACTACACTTCATTTTATATTAATACTCATTAATCTCCGTGCAATTTTTCCATGGGAAGCTTAGATTGGGACAGAGGGAGTATATAATATTCCTCATTGTAGTGTTTCGTTTCATCCCTTTTGCTTAGGATAATATCATTTTTGGTCCTAAAGTAAATTTTAGGGACCAAAATTGATATCAGTTAACCATTTTGCTTATTTATTAATGTCTATGCACATATAATCAAAGCCACTTTCTCTTTGTCTGTCCCATGAACCTTGCATCAAACTATCTTAAAATTGATGAATACAATTTGCATATGTTGACTATGATAAGTTATCTTAAAATTGATGAATACAATATGCATATGTTGACTATGATAAATTAAAGGCTCCTTTCTACAGTGGCTCTAAGCACTCATCACTATTTTATTTGTAGGGGCTGTAAGGGAAGCAATTGAAACACTGAGAGGAAACAACGTAAATGCCTTCATACTGGACCTCCGGGATAATAGGTGACGTGCTTTAAACATTCTCCTCCGAAATATTTTTCTCACCTGGATTTCTGAATTTACAATTTTGTTGCAGTGGTGGCCTCTTCCCTGAAGGAGTTGACATTGCAAAAATATGGTGAGTGGAAGTTGATTTTGAATCTCTCTCTCTCTTTCAGCATGGTATCACCTGTAATAACTTTGGTATTACACTTTGTGTTCCACACTCCAGATGCACAACACGTGTATGGTTAAAACGTTAAAGAATAATAAAATGTCTGTACATACAAGATACATACATGTATTAAAGATCCAGGTAGTGAAACACATGGTGGAATACGAAAAGTGGCATATTTCTTTTGATTCATATTTCTGTCCTCATAGATACATAACTTCTAACCGACTCCTTTGGTAAATAGGTTGGACAAGGGTGTGATTGTATATATTTGCGATAGTCGAGGTGTTAGAGATATATATGACACTGATGGAAGCAAAGCTGCAGCAGCTTCAGAACCCCTTGTTGTGCTGGTATGTTGAGCTTGCACTTTTGCGATTCTTTCATTTTGACTGATTCATGTTTACTTTTTTTAGCTTGTTTTAGCTTTTATTGATGTGTGTTTGCTTTGCAAGTCATCAATGCATTTTCAGCACCATTTTTGACATATCCAGCTGAGTGTCCAGTGATTACATAAACCTTTTGTTGATCATAGATTAAAAAATGGGAACCATGACATGCAGAAAGTGTTTAAACTAGTAGAGCTAGTCTTATCCTTCTTTATATGAGGCAAATTGTTTTTTTTTTAGTCCTATAAGTTTGCCCATTTTTTTATTTCAGGACATTGCACTTTCCCGAATTGAATTTCTTCATATTAACTTTCAAAATTCGACAATTTAGTCATTTTACCGGCTACATCCGGTTTTGAGCTGAAGTGTCAATTTTTTTATTTTTCAATTTCGTCTTGTTAACTTTCGGAATGGGTTACTAATCTATTGTAGTCGGTCAAAGGACTGAAAAGTTGAATTTGAAAGTCTGGAAAGGGGAAATGTTCTGATAGCAAAAATGGACAAACTTACGGACTAAAAAAACTTTTTCCTTTTATAGGTTTACTCCCTCCATCCCACAGTACCTTTCACACTTTCCTTTTTGGGATGTTCCACAATACCTTTCACACCCTCAAAATGGAAAATCTTTTATAAACTCCATTCTTACAATATCCACAATTTTACATAAAATGCCATTAGTTTTGGGCCCATACACACATAAGTCAACTCATTTATTTACTTTATACATAAAGGTTTACAAAATTACCCCTAAAAACTTTACTCATTATTACACTTTTTAAAAAGTGTGCCCACTTACCTGTGAAAGGTATTCCGGGACGGAGGGAGTATTATGTATTTATACTGCATAAGTCCCATTGCTAATGTGCAATTTATGCATTTACCCAAATGGCGCTTGATGCTCATGTTTGATGCTATGAGGTGATAGAAATCTTTGATATCGACTTCCCTTCCCCTTTCCACCCTTTACCCTTGAGTTGTGGGCCATTTTCATTTCATCGAGCCCTCGTTTTGACAAAATGCCCTTGTAGGTCAACAAAGGGACTGCAAGTGCAAGTGAAATATTGGCTGGTGCTCTAAAGGACAACAAGCGTGCTATTCTGGTTGGCGAGCCTACATATGGGAAAGGGTCAGTAATCTTATCTTCCTTGTATAACTTCTTTCTAAATCAAATCATACTGTAATTGTTGATCAATTTTCGTGCAGTAAAATTCAATCGGTTTTTGAGCTATCTGATGGCTCTGGCCTGGCTGTAACCGTTGCTCGTTATGAAACGCCTGCCCACACTGATATTGATAAGGTCTCTCTCTCTCTCTCTCTCTCTCTCTCATATAATTCATTAACTTATAATGTATAGGCTTCATAAATAATGTTCTTTCGTGTGAAGGTTGGCATAATTCCGGACCATCCCCTTCCAGTTTCGTTCCCCAAAGACGAAGATAGCGTCTGTGGCTGCCTGCAGGATCCCGCGTCTGCTTGCTATCTCAACAAAGTCGAGTTATTCTCCAGACGATAAATTGCTCGACAGTTTATGATGATTTCTTGATTCTTTAAATCATTCATCAAATGGAGGAGAGGGTCTGGCTTAGTTTTCAAGTTACAATCTGTGTATCAAGAACTACATTTCTCCAGGGAATTTTTATATTTTATTGAATTTAAATCCTCTAGCCCTGTTTAACTAGTTGATATATCAAACTTTGAATAAATTGCACACAATATAACAGAAGAAATGTGGTGTCTGGGGTTCAAAATATATATACAAGATGATGAATTTTCCATGACACATTTTCACAATTTGCAAACAATGAACGTTACCCAAAGGGAAAAAAAAATAGATTTACATAACCAAACCAAATAAGCATCACAGAGGGAAAAAATTCAAAGGGTGTCACTGTTCATTCATACCCTATACAATTTCATAAATTTTTATAGCTAGAATTGATTGAACAAACACGTTCGATCATTATGAGGGGATACAGTGATTGCAAAATTTCATATTGTTCGGTTAATAAAGAGAGAATTTTGTTGTGTTTGTTATTTTGGTCGGACAAAACATTGCCTGTAGAACAAACTATAGACCGATCATAAAATTAAACCTGATTTGAAATCGTGCAAATTCGACCAAGAAAACAGACCTGGAAACAAGTAGGACAATTTAATGCATGCCACTGTCATGTAATTAATCCATATAAAATACAAACTAAAGAAAATGTTACTTCATTATTTTTTGGCACATAAAATTTCAGCAACAATAATAAAACACAGATATTTTGAAGGGGGGGAAATTAAAAAGAAAAATCGCTTCTTCCCATGGAAAACCAGTGTGGTAATTTACAACAAAGCCCATCCATCCAAAGATGAACTGAAACAACACTTTGCTCTCTATCTCTCCCCCCACCCTTCTCTCTCTCTCTCTCTCTTTCTCTCTCATCAAATATAAAAAGTAGTAGTATTTATGTATCATTTCAAGCATCCAACCGCCATGGACTTGTTTGCAAATTAGCACCAAACATCTGTACTGTACACAGAAAAGTTCAAACTAAAACCCCCTGGAATTTGCCCCCACTTTTTAAATGCACGAGCATTTTCTCCCCCTATCCCGTTGAGATGCTGGCAAAAGTGTGTTCGTCAGTCAATTCATGTGCACCTCCACAGCACCCCCCTGAACAAAATGAAAATCCGTTAAAATTCAGCTTTCAGTAACCGAATCGGGATCTAAGTGAGTCGAGCTACCTCATGAGCTTCAGTAACATATTTTAACTGTTTTACCCATAACATGCCTAATTATTTACAGATATACTCTAATTATATAAAATAAAAGTATGTTATGTAAGTTATCCAGCCGAGCTCGAGTGCAAAAGAATTGGACTCAATCGAGTTCGGGTTGAGTTTCAAGCTTCAAGTCTCGAGTTCGAACTTAACACTACTCGACTCAGCTCATTTACACCCCTATAACTGAATGTTAATGAATTTTGCTAAAAACATTTTACATTTGATATGGTCCTTGATTTGAGGATCAAAAGTGATTCGTAATCGTATCTTTGTAGATCATAAATAAATCAGAAATAAAGATTGCATTCTATGCAACTGGTTTGCAATTGATATATCATTTCAACGGCAGAATTATATTTCAACCAAAAAGAGAACAAGAGTCCAAATAACTTTGACATACTAGTTTTTTTCAGACTTAATTGAAACCAGAGTCCCGCAGCGAAAACAAAAGTTTAGGTAGCACAACTACAGATGGCCTTAAAAGTACCAATAAAAAGCTTAAGAAAGGATGAACCATGATATTTTAGGAAACGAAAAACAAACCTTCATCGAGCTGTGAAGTGTTTAACTAATTGTCTTCACTTGACACTAATCAGCCTTCCATAGCATATGTCTGAACCTATAACCAATAAACCATAAGTTTATAAGAATTAAAATACACCATATTGTAAGAGAAAATATAACCTAAACAATGCATAGTAAGACTAGGCTATACTGACATGACATAATATCAAGATCAATGCTAGCACTCATAAGCTCAGTTAGAACAAGAATTCCTTTTGTAAAGATAAATGGCAGCTGTTGCTAAAACAATTGTTCGACATTAATTGTCGTAAAATATGTACATGCATATAACTCATGCTAAAATCTTCAATGAGCAGAGTATTTTCTTGTCCTGTAAGTTTGCTCATTTTTCCGGGTTGAATTTCTTAACTTTCAAAATTCAACTTTTTAGTCCTTCGACCGGCTACAGCGGGTTAATAATAGGTTTCAAAATTTTAACATGACTAAATTCAAAATATAAGAAATTGAAAAAATGTCATGTTAGCTCAAAATTGGTTGCTCACCCGTAGACCGTAGTAGCTGGTCAAACGACTAAAAAGTAGGATTTGAAAGTTAACAGGGCAAAATTCAGTTCGGGAAAGTGGAGGGTCTTGAAACCTTAACCAACAATGGGCAAACTTACACGACTAAAAAAAGATTTTCCCTCAATGAGCATCATGCAATTATTCATCCTTAGCCTGATTTATCCTTAAACAAACAAGATATTAAGACAAGCAAAAAATTTCAAATCTAATTCTTCCTAACCTCAAATATGTTGTTGTCATTGGGACCACAGGATCCCCCATTGTTGAAGCCATGAGAAGTATCGCACTGAAGAATTCTCAGCTTTCCTTCCTAGCATTATTGCAAGTAAACGACCATCAGCATAGAAAAAAGAAAAAAATGACGTAAAATATTAGAAACAAAAATCTAAGTAATTTATCACTTACTTTGGTACCATACACAAAGCCACCGCCAACTGAAGGATGGAAACAAGCTACATTAACCTCATCATCTGCGCTGGGAAGCACTCTCACAAGTTCCATATCAGAGACTCTGTATATCTGTAAGAAATATATAGAATCTGATAAGATTTTTTTCTGGTAATATAAAAAACATAATAGCATGGTTTCCAGATGTACATCATATAGGGTGTGTTTTCAAAAAGGTAATTGCATAAAAATCATGATTTTTTCATGTTTTTCCAATTACAAATATGTTTCTAAATTTTGTAATTCGATAGACTTTCTAAAATTTGCAATAATATCATATGACTATTTTCCGACAACTTATGGTGACGTGACAGCCAGACTTTTTTTGTAAAAATTGCAAATAAATTCACAAACTTTTGTTATTGTTTCAATTTAATTACAACTTTTTTATTGTTTTTGCAATTGCATTCACTGCCACATCAGCAAGACTTGCCAGAAAATAGTCGTGTGATAGAATTGCAACAATTTTAAAGATCGTGTATCGATTTGCAAATTTTAAAAACATATGTTCATTGAAAAAATGTGAAATTTTCATGATTTATGTTGCAATTAACCCTACAAAATTATAAGTGATTATAATCATCTAGAATTGCGTGTAAAGTAAATTTGAGAGTTTTCCATTTGAATGCTTCTACTTAAATTAGTCATCTAAATCCATAGTCTTAAAGATGAGAGGAGTATGCTTCTACCTGACTCTAGCTTCTCACTAATATTTTACTCTATTCAAATCTTCTATCAAACACTCAACACCCACTTTTTAATTTTTTTGCAAACACTCTTCTCATTCACTATTAAACAATTTTTCTCACAATCACTAAATTAAATCACAAGTCCCCATAATTTTGAAGCAGGCAACAAGTTTCTCGTGTATATGCTGTATACAGAGTTTCCTCATGAGGTAATGGTAATAGTGAAATGTTAACTGGCGGCTTGTAGACCATAATGGCTAACATAATTGGATGGCTTCTAAATCACTGCCTACTAGAGCATAACGAAGCAATTTCTGAGGGATGTAAACAAAACAAATAATTCCACATAATTTTAAAGCAGGCAACAAGTTTCTCGTGGATCAGAGTTTCCTCACAAGGCAATGGTAATAGTGAAATGTTAACTAGCGGCCTGTAGACCATAGTGGCTAACATAATTGGATGGCTTCTAAATCACTGCCTACTAGAGCTTAACAAAGCAGTTTCTAAGGATGTCCCACCAAAAGTTACTCATTTTCTTTTTTGGAAAAATCCATTATCTATCTACCTTTTTTCTTTACTATATCTCTTACCTTTTTCTTTTTCCTATTTCTCTCTACCTCAACACCCCACTACACATATAATACTGTAGTCCTTAACTAATGTGCAAAAAGTAAATGTACGACTTTCGGAGGGAGTAATATACTCATTTATCTGTTGGCCATTTATTGTTGAGTGTTATTAGGTAAATGTATGCTATATGTGTTGCATATTGTCCCAAAATATTTAGAATATAATTAGAAAAACTTTCTTTAAATAAATAATGGGTCAGGTTATGTGCAAAAGAACATTTAAAAAGATTGTCTGAAAATAATCCAAAATAAAATTTTGAATCGAGTACTCAATATCAATTTTAAAATGAATACAAATATTTGAATAGTTTCAAAAATACGAATTGAATACAGTGATATTTGATTTGATTCGTTTACATCCATCATAGTTCCCACAAAAGAATATCTCCTTAAACTTTCTATCCAAGGCCAGGAACATTCAAAGGATATCAGTGAAGGATAAGGTATGCATTTGCTTTACTAAAGCTACATATTTTGACTTTATAGAATTAAAATTGAGTGAAACCCCTTGAATACACGGCAGTCCAACCAAATTATGTATCTTGGGGGTGAAAATTTGTGGCATTTCAACTTGACTATCAATCTAATATGAACTTTTATCCAGGTATTATACGAAGAAAATACAAATTCTGAAAAGATAAAAGCTTTGTTCGTTCATGAACATGTCACCTAAAGGAGAAATTTTCAGGTTTTGCTAACATGTAATATTCTCCTACATCGTCATAATTACTGTAGCAATCAACATTTAATATAAATGTTTGCCAGTTTAGCAAAGGGGTGTTTGTATCTAACCCCAAATCCCAAATTTTAATTTCAAATCCATAACCCCGTTTGTTTCTCCGGATTTTGGTATAGGATTTCAAGTCCTATAAAATTCTACCCTATACTACCTATAATACACATATTTTACTTTTTCCAAACACAATTTTCAATACACAATCAATCATCTATCTCCCACTTTTGAATTTTCATTATCAACCCAACTCAACACTCTCTCCTCTTTACTTTATGGACTCTCTCTCCTACTTTACACACAATTTCCAAAACACAATCAATCATTTATCACCTACTTTTTCAAAATCCTACAAAATCTACACGCTCGAATATATAAAATCCAAATACACCTATTACTATTCATCAAATCCCCCTACTGGATTTGAAATCCACTTCAATCCATAAACAAATGCCCTCAAGAATCTTATGTTGAATAATGCAACAGTACTGAGTCTGAGTTATTATATACGTGAGTCAGACACGCATACAAACAGAAGATTTTCCTACATTCTCATTATTACTGGAGCCATCACCATTTAATAAACATGTATGCCACTTTAGCAATCTGCCACTTAAGTACTAAATTCCAATTACGTGAATCATACAACATAACAAATAGATGAAAAGCACTAACGTGCCGATCTACCAGAACAATAGATAATATGCACACGAAGTCAGAGACTTTAACATATTTTGCACAAAATCTCACCTCCAGAATTGTGTAAATTGGTACAGTTGTATCTCCATCAATCACGACACTTTTAAGAAGTGAATCATGGCGCCGACCATAGGCTAGTAACAGATGGTCAGAGGTTGGAGAGAACTGCAGTATCAATGACTCAAAATAAATCAATAAATAGCCATAATCAGAAAGAAAAAAATCGAATAACATATTTTTACCACTGATAGATATTATCATCCCATATTTCTCCTCAGGGCTTAACACATATATGAATTTATCACAGGTATATGTCCTGAAATCCAGAAATATAACAAACCTGTATTGAGGTCAAACAATGAGCGGCTCTGATTGCCCGAGATGTTAAAACAGAACCAAATCTATATAAAGAAAAACATCAGATCAGATCAGATGAAAATCATGTAAAACAGCAATTTACAGCATATAATTTGGGACTTACGTAGCTTCCTCAAGAGAATATATCCTTAGCTCATACATAACTTTGTGGGCAGAAATCGGATGTCTAGTCGGAGATGTTGAGGCCCCATGCTGAACCTGGCCTTGCAGCCCTGGATCAGTATCAATGTTTGGCAAGATACATGCTACACAAGCTACTAAAAATCTTCCACATGGCGAAAAATGGGCACCCATTTCACTATAAAAATATACGCCACATGTAAGCATCTCGTTCAATTCAGCTAGAACAAATATGGAAAATACAGAAGCAAATATTGGGGATAATCAAGCAACATAGAATGCATGTCCATATAGCATCTTAATTAGGACTTAAGGTTCATTAAGGGTCACACCCCACATTTTTATTTCAAATCCATATCCCTGTTTGTTTCTCCGGATTATGGTATAGGTTTTCAAATCCTATAAAATTCTACCCTATAATACTTATAATGCCCCTCTTTTATTGTTTTTCAAACACAGTCTTCAATACACTTTCAATCATCTATCTCCATCTTTTTAACTATTATTATCTACCTAACTTAATACTCTCCTCCATTTAACTTTACGCACTTTCTCGCCTAATTTACAGTTTACACACAATTTCCAATACACAATCAATCATCTATCACCTACTTTTTCTAAATCCTACCCTATCAAATCCAACAAAATCTACACTCCAAACATATACAAATCCAAATTCACCTTTTACTATTCATCATATCCATCTACTCGATTTCAAACACCCCCCAAGTAAATTCAAGAAAACAGTTAAGCAAACGGATATTCATTAATCTAATCAATCATCAATTATTGAAACCAGCAATAAATAACCATTTTAGGTGGAAAGCTTAACAGCATTATATACCTACAAAGGACAGCATGGGGGATTGTTAAACGACAGCGCTGTGTATCAAGAGGTGCACAGGGATTTTTCACATCATGAGACCATACTCTAAGCTTCACAGTGCAAGGTAACTCAGCAGCAGCAGCTGCAGCCAATGAGGTAGCTACCTCAGACTGGACTTGGCTCGTAAAAGGTTCTGAAACACCTTGCTCAGGTGGGATACTGTTAAAATCAGTACCATCACTTGATACAGTTGCTGGTCTCGCTCGGGAGCGTGAAGATCGATGTCTTGAACCTGATCTTCCAGAAACTCTCGAATTACCAACATTAGGAAATACTGAAGGAACCATAGATGATGCATTTCCTATGGCATTATGGGACGATAAACCTTCGGTGGGACCCACATTTTGTGACTGCATTGCTCGTTGACTTTGACCAATCAACCACCCATGCAGAAAGGGAAGGTCCCAATAAGCAGGGTCACTAAATGGTAAAGTTTGATTGCCATCTGGCACATCTGTCTCCATGGGTTGAGAAATAGAATTGTCTGTTTCTCTCCCTACTATAACATTTTGTGCCTCTTCTCGTACGGGAGATTGGATTGGAGATAACACGAGTTCGTACTGACCAGATGGAGTTGAATACGTAAGAAGACGAACAGAGGCAGAAGAATGTATCCTTTGTTGTGAAGCATTAGAGACAATTTCCACATTGGTCTCCGCGGAAAGAGGGTTCATATCACCTCTGCTAATTGAAGGCCATATTATGAATGGTATAGACATGGCGGGCAACTCGCTTCCAGTATTTAACTGAAAAGCTGAGTGAGCATCGGCGAGATATATTGTTGGAGGGGGGTAGTGCAAATACCCAGGGGAAGTTGCAAGCGTCATTGTAGGGTCTGAAGAGTCAAGATCATTGACCTGAAAAGAGCACCACTAAGAAACTAATACATTGAAAATTAATGAGATCATTTCATTCTTTGTCTTGTAACTTAGGGGTTTTCTTTAAAAAATTCCTTTATATTTCTACTTTTTCAATTTCAGTCCACTCGTGGCTTTCAATTTTAACCAATCTTAGTCCTTTTCAGCCGGAAAAATGCTCACGTGCTCGAATTAAATTGGGGCCTTTCTTTTTTCTGGCCAAATTCCTGAGTTGGAGCACCAATTTAATTCGAGCATGTGACATGCACATGAGTATTTCAGGATTTTTTTTAACTTTGCGGCTGAAAGGACTAAGATTGGTCAAAAGGATTGGAATTGGGCACGGGTGGACTAAAATTTATAGAGTAGAAAGATAAAGGATTTTTCCTGGAATAGTCCTAAGTTACAGGACAAAAAAAATGAAATTATCTCAAAATTAACTTTCCAATAGAAGCAAAACTAGTACCTCAGCAGTTAGAAGAAACGGAGCAGCATGCGGGTGGAAATGCACCGCACGGAGGGAACGACGTGTCCTGAGAATAATTGTTGGCGAGGAAGCCTCCCCTCTCCTATTGTAGTGCCATATATACAGCTGTACATAACCAAGGTTAACAAACTGCAGTTATGTAAACTCAATTAATGCCACTGCTAAACTCTAAATGCTAACCTTGTGGCCTGATGCTACAGCCAAAACTTCCCCTTGTGCATGGAAAGCAATTGAAGCTATTGGACGGTCTGCAAGGAGGAGTATTTTTTTAACTTTATTGAGAGACTCTAATAAATTTAAGAAATATGTATATTGAATAACAGAATGCTTCGAGTGATTACAGAAATCGCGAGATCCTATACAGTCTGCAGTTGTTGCATCCCACAAGCGAACTTCATTATCTAAACTTCCACTTGCAAGAACATCAGGATACAATGGATGGAACCTAACCTGCAGAAGTTCCATCAACAAATTAGGTAACAGGGCAATACTTAGAGATTGGGTCAAGTTTATCCAAGCTGAAATAACCTAATCACTGAACTACCTTCTACCAAAATATATCGATTTCGAGAAATCCTATTACTTTCTCTTTTTAAATAGGGGTTTATTGTACGAATCCCCCTTGTGGTTTGGAAATGTTGCGCGAAATCCCTCATGCTTGGGATATTGCATAAAATTCCCATGTGGTTTTTCTTTAAATAAAGCTAACTCTCCCTTTTTTTTCAGACATGAGCTAATGGTGTTATTTATTTCCTCTATTTCCCGTATCTTGTTTTTCCAAATACTGAAGTCTTGAAATTATACTATGAAGGAAATAACGAGAAATAGAGGAAATAGTTAACATCATTAACTCGTTCCTGAGAAAAAGAGAGACTTAGCTTTATTTAATAAATCACGAGCAGATTTCTTGCAATTTCCAAGCCACGAGGGGATTTTGCAACATTTCCAAACCACGAGGGGGTTCTGTGTAATTAACCCTTTTTAATATGTAAGTTATTAGTTTAGGCATTGACTCATATCAGATTATCTTTTACCAAAGATTGATAAATACTATGAGAAGGCATATTACCACCCAAGGTGTCCTCCGATGACCACTCAGCACTTTAAGGCATGTTCCGGTTTGACAATCGATTATCTTTACCGTATGGTCTCCACTGCAAGAAACAATAGCATTGTAAGATTACAAAGTACAAGACAGTTTATATCTATCTATATATATATATATATACACACACAACACACAAAGAGACTGGGGATAAACTAACTGGGTAGAAGCTAGGGTTTTCCCATCAGGACTAAATGCTGCTGCGATAGTCGATCTTGGTGGAGGCAGCAGGGGGCAATAGTTGGCTGACAAATGTCGTAATGACTCTGCTTCTCCCCTGCAGACATAATTTAAAAGATCAATTACTCTTTCGAGCTTTAATAAATATAACACATAAAATACATATGGCTAATAAATACCATGATCGAAGTTCTTGTCTCGCATCTTTTGCTAATTCACTTTTTAGTCCAATTGATTTATCACAATGACTGGATGATGCCTTTCTCCATAATCGTTTGGGAGCTCTCTTTGTTTGAGGTGATAACTCTCTCTGAGCTAACAATTTAAACACATTACTGCAAGCGGAACTCAGCATGTTAAACCCAATTGTTATAGTTCCATGTATCACATAATTCTTTAGCCTCGGCTATATATATGAATATTTTTAATCATATTGCTACAATGAAAACATAGATGTAAAACAATCATTACGGAAATAAACTACACAAGCACCTAATTTAGCTCTCATGGACAACATTAACGCAATGAACAAAAAATGAGAAATGATTTTTTTTTGGCGGGGTGGGGTACTGTAAGGCAAGTTTGTTTTGGGCTTTTAAAACCAGTTTTAGGATTTGCAAATCTAAATCCGGTTCTACTTCGGGACTTTGAAATTCGGTTTTTAAAAACCACCACTTCAACACCTATAAACCTATTATCATATTTTCCAATGCATTCAATGTTCTCTCCTTACACTTTAATATATTTAAATCATAACTCACATCATTCAATTACAATCATGCCCAACAACAATATAATAATACAACATCATTAACACATACACATTGATTTGACATAAAGTTAAGTATCGTCCTACTTAAAATCCCAACACAAACACACACCTTACTATTTATCAGGATTTCAATCCCCTAAATTTAAAAACCAATTTTCAAATACCACTACAAATCCAAAACCAGCATTGCCTATGACGTTTAATCAAATAAGTAATGCACAGTACCACATTTTCTGGAAGTTTCAAGAGCCACAAAAAACAAAAAAATAAAATAAGCTGCGCAGATATGAAAAGCACAGTTACAATTGTTTCTTCTAAAGAACATATCATATTACAATATGGTTCAGTTAAACACCTATAAACGGAACATCCACCACATGCAAAAAACAACAACGAATTACATGACTGATCAATGATCGCTCAATTCAAGCTTTGACATGTACTCGACAATTACAATTTTCTAGAGCCTCACAGACAAGGAACACAAAATACTGCCTCATAATACAAAAAAAAGAAGTTAGAAGTAAACAATAGGCTAAAAAATCAAAACTCAAGTTCTGTGTATAAGAAATTCATTACACTTACATGGGAAAGGGTACCAAATAATTTGTCATTATATACCAAGAAACCATTCCACATATGTGGTATGCAGCAATTAAGACCCAATCATCAATGGCAGTTCCAAATTAGTTTGAATACAAAAAATTCAGCATTTTTTTTTTTTTTTTGATAAGAAACATGTACTTTATTGCAAAAATTCAGCGTTTATTTTTTGTTTCATGCATAACTAAAATTATACCGATAACTAAACATCCAATGGAAGCAACATTTAGCAAGCAAAACATTATGTAGAAATGATTCCAGCTACGAATTGCAGTTTATGTAACAAGAACAGAAACAAAAAAACTTGCAATCAGACTCTAAGATTAGTTTTAAATCAAACAATGAAGATCAAAACAAAGTAGTCAACCTCAATTACAAGCATGCAATTCAGCACCGCAGATCAAATATGCAATTCAACTCAATTCAAGCATGCCGGCACCAAAACCCCCCCTAAAACCAGCTCACAAACGAAAACTCAAGAAAATCACTTCATCAAATCAAATTTCCTGATAAAAAAATGCAAGGAAAGAAAATTCGACCTTTGTCTCGAATCTGAGGCATAAGAAGGTCCGACAGGTGGAGGAACCAGAAGCTGAGGATTCGACGATGACGAAGCAGCCGATGAGGCGGAATTCTCCGGCCAAATCAACGAAGACCTCATAATGAATCGCAATCCACAATTTAAACAAGCAATTCAATGCAAATATCCATTCAAATCAACAAATCCTAAATTGTTTACAAGCATCTATGCAATTGACAGGAAATTGACAAAGTTGGGGTTTATACAGAGGCCGGATTCAATTGAATTGTCCGGAACTGCCCCTGGATTTTGAGTAATTCACAGAGAGGATGCGAGGACGGAGATCCCGAGTGCAGGGGCAAAACGGGAAAGGAGAGAAAAGCGGCAGAGTGAGGGCCGGGGGGTGGGGGGAGCGGGGGTTATGGATTTTC
This sequence comes from Galeopsis tetrahit, assembly GCA_963675135.1. Lineage (NCBI taxonomy): Eukaryota > Viridiplantae > Streptophyta > Magnoliopsida > Lamiales > Lamiaceae > Galeopsis > Galeopsis tetrahit. The sequence continues at coordinate 42,620,837 of OY776128.1, read as the reverse complement.
CGGCTATCGACACTGTTATAGAGTTGATTCAATGAGGGGGTGTGATTTTACGGTTTTGTCCTTATTTAAGGGTTTGATAAAATCACAACCAGTTAATTACTCCATTTATTTATATGTACAAAATCTATCTGTATTAATCAGTTCCATTATTGCAATTATAATTTTGATTTCTTTTCCCACCTTTTTAAAAAAAAAAAAATTAGAAGAAAAAAAAAACAAAGTGGGGATCTTGTGTTGCACTTGATCCCTTTAGTAATTGGATCATATAGGATAAACAATTCGTTTTGTTAATATATGATTCGGTCAAAATGTATCGTCCTATGAGATAATGACACGGGTAATATTATTATATGTTATTCATCAATTTATTTATTTAATTATGTGTAAATTATGTGATTCAGACCCATACTATGAGAAGTAGGGTCCACGATGATTGATACCCCGATTGCGGGCCATATTATATGGGTTGGGACCTCCCTTGGGCCTCGAGGCCCACGACCTAACAAGGCTCAGACCCACGTCTTATACAGGTTTATCGAGAACCGGGCATAAGCCCAGCCACACAGGGTCGATCAAATCAGGGCCCAGGAGGAATCCTTTGCTTGCCCCTGAATTATCGGAGCTGGATTTCAGTAGAGAAAATCGTGGGATTGTTTTCCCCTAAAAGATAAGAGTTTGACTGGGCTAAGTGGGCCAGAATCTAGGCCTTGCTGACCAGATCAAGGGAGACTTCGTCAAGCTCTGTAGATTTTCGGGATCAATGGGGGGAGACGGTTATCCCTTCCCCCAAGGTACCTCTATAAATACTCCATGCATCCCTTTCTTATCTTTTTCACGTGACATTCACACTTGAACACACTTCACACGTGTGCACACATACTTGAGCATATTGTTGCATTGTGGAGGACGGTTTTAACTCCGGTTGACTGTCTTTCGAACACATTTTCTTTGGTGATCACCGGTTTTCTGACTTGAGCGTCAGAGTCCCTGTGCCGGAGATCCCTCCGGCGTGTTTTGCAGGTCATACGGAGCTACGTGGCAGCACTGTGACGAATTGTTTACCATCGGTGGCCCAAGGGCAATTTGGTAATTTATTGAGCGTTCAAACTCGACGCATCAACATGTAAGATAATAGTAGAAGTGGAAGGACAAACTCTTTTTAAATCTTACCAATGTCTTTTTGCATCTTTTTTTTTTACATTTTTCAATTATAATTAATAACAAATTTTAGTAATATTGTGATGCATTTAATATTACAATTCATAAAACTTTTTTTTTAAGTCGAAGAGGCTTTCATTTATTCGCAATTAACACAAAAATCATTGAGAAGGTCGTCCACAAACGTTGGAGGCTCGACCCATATGTGAGGGCTCGCAAAGGAAATCCACGCCCTAGCTAAAGAATGAGCTACAACATTGGCATCTCTAGGAATGTAAATGACAGAACATGAAGTAAACAAATTGCTTAAACCCTTGCACACCTTGACGTAATCACCGAACACCATATTATCGACACCTCCATTCTTAATCGCATCCACCACTGATTTAGCATCCATTTCGACGACAATCCTCAAATATTGGAGACTCTTGATCCAAGAGAGTGCCTCAAGTAGACTAATGGCCTCTGTTTCCTCCGCCCTAAATGTCATTGGCCGACGAATTGAACGGGCCGCCATAAACGTCCCAGTTTCATTCTTTATAACCATTCCTGAACCTATTTCTCGTGAGGCCGCAAAGATGGTGGCGTCAACATTAATTTTTACATATCCCCCAGCCGGTCTATGTCATCTTGCACAAGTTACCCCCCGACAGGAAATACTGGATGAGGGTTTCCGAGCTGCCCTCCACTCCTCTAGACAAACATCAGCCACTCGGAGAACTCTCCCCTGGGAACAAAGGGGTAACCTCCCAGCATACTGAATTCCTCTCTCGCCATATTGCCCAGCCCAACATAGCGAATCACTCTGCGTCGTCCTGTTGAAGTTGTACAATCATGGCAGAAACAACTCCACAAAGGAGTCGACCCCCAGCGCAACCTCCTCCAACTTGCCCCGGAAACCCTTGATATCCCAACATCCTAAAGAAAATTCACAGTTCATGAATAAGTGCCACGAAGTCTCTATCTGATTCGGGCAGAGGACACGAGATGAGTCCAGATTCAGTCCTTTACCCCTAAGTCGTGCCTTCGTCAGCAAGAAATCGCGGCAATATCTCCAATACTAGTTACGTACCTTCGGCAGAATAGTTAAACCCCATATCTTCCCCTATTTTGCATTGTCTGCCACTCCCTCGTTCAAAATTAAATTAGATGTTAAAGTGTAAGCAGAACACACCGAATATTGTCCATTTTGACTATAATGACACATCTGCAAATCCTTTACCATCGAGTTGCATGGCAATGTTGCCAGAATTCTTCTGATGTCCTCTTGGGTAAAATACTCCATCAGTAGCTCCACATCCCATAATCGTGTTGATGGAATGAATAGATCAGAAACGGTTGCCCCTTCGAAGGCTGAAATTCTCAGAGGTGTAAGGTAAAGAGAGTCATCATCATTCAACCAAGGATCATCCCACAACCTCACATCCGTTCCATCACCCACTCTCCACCTTATACCCCCTCCTCACAATATCTTGGGACGAATAGACACCTCTCCAAGCGAAGCTTGGACTTTGCCCCAACTGGGCATTCAAGAAATTCCTTCTTGGATAATATTTAGCTTTGAAAATTCTAACCAATAAGGCATGGGGTTGGAGAAACACTTCCAACCAATCTTCTCGACCATCGCCAAATTGAAGATATGTAGGTTTCGAAAACCCATACCACTTTTTTTCTTGGTAACACACAACTTTTCCTACAACATCTACCGTATACCCTTTCTCATCTCTATGCTACTGCCCCACCAGAATGAATTGAGCATCCTATGGAGCTCCTCAACCAGAGAACGGGGTAATAAGAATGTGCTCATACAAAAAGCCGGAATGGTCTGAGCAGCAGATTTGATCAAAACCTCATTCCCTGTTTTTGAGATCTTTTTTTCATTCCATGATTTCAGTCTGGCCCATAAACGATCATGTACGTATCGAAAAATCGACTTTTTATCCCAGCCCACTAGCGACAGTAGCCCCAAGTAGCGCCCTGTATTGAGAGGACGAGACACCCCCAAGACTCTCGACAACACAACACGATTCTCGGGCAAAACATTCTTCCTAAAATAGATTCATGATTTATCAAAATTAATAGCTTGACCAACGCCTTTTCATAACCAACCATGATGGATTTCAAAGTGGTACATTGTTGGGCATCCGCTCTATAGAAGAGGAGACAGTCATCCGTAAATAACAAGTGGGACACCGAGGGCGCCGATCTACACACCCGACTGCCATGCAATATACCGACTCTATTTGCATGCATTAACACCATAAATAGACCCTCGGAGCAAAGAATAAACAAATAAGAAGATAGTGGGTCACCCAGACATAACCCCTTGGTTGGAACTATAGGACGACATACCAAACTGTCATTCACCAAGAAGTTGTAACTAACCGATCGTACGCATAACATCATCCACGCAACCCACCTCGTACAAAAGCCTAATCTTCATAATATGAATTCCAAGAAACTCCAACCAACTCGATCATAGGCCTTACTTATATCGATCTTCAATGCTACATCACCCTTATTACCCCGTCTCTTGTTCTTCTTAGCATGGATAGTCAATTAGTCTCGAAAGCAATCAAAATGTTATCCTGAATTGCACGATTAAACACGAAAGAAGACTAAGACGAGTCTATTAGGGCCGGGAGGACTACTTTCAATCGATTGCATAATACATTTGCCATGATTTTATAGACAACATTACACAAAGATATAGGACGAAGATCCTTCATGGTAGCCGGAGACTCAAATTTTGGAATGAGCACCACATTAGTCTTGCATAAATCCTTTGGGAATGCTTCGGTTGTGAACCAAGTTATGCACGAGTTCACCACATCTGAACCCACAATCGACCAAAATTTCTGACAAAACCCCGGGTTAAAGCCATCAGGACACGGAGCCTTATCTGCATACATACTTAACATCGCCTCCTTGAATTCTTCCACCGAAAAAGGTTTCGCCAATTCCTCATTATCTACATTAGTAATGAGGGGAGGGCTTCTAGAATTATGTTAAACGATTCAGGAACATTGTCACAACCCAAAAAAGATCTAAAAAATACTCGCTCACCACACGATTGAGATAAGACGACTCGCTGACCCAATTTTCATTCAAATTTCGGAGTTTCACAATTTATTTGCCCTTTTATGAACCGAAGCCGATTGATGGAAAAATCGAGTATTGAAATCTCCATCCTTTAACCAAAACACTTTTGCTCGTTACCACCAATGTGACTCTTCCTCAATTAACAGCTTCGCTAGATCAGCCCGTGCCACTGAGAGTAGTTCAGCCGACGCAACATCAGAACGTAGTTGAAGGGATGAGATACGCTCGTCTAGTTCCTCCTTATTCCTCCTAAACGTAGTCGCTAGATGCTTACCCCAGACAAATAGAGTTTCGGTAGTAGTATCCAAACGGTTAAACACTGCCAGATCACCGAAACCCTTCCAACACTTAAGGGTGAGCACTATTCAATTTTTAACCGAAAATCGAACCGAAATATGAATTCAGTTCAGTTACCAGAAAATTTAATTCGATTTTTGGTTTCGTCTTTTGAAAATCCTGATTTTCAGTTTTAGTTTCAGTTAATTCCGTAATAAATTCGGTTAACTGAAACCGACCGAATTAGGGACCCTATATAAACATAAAACCCTATATTTACAAACCCTAATTCATTTCTTCCCCCACTCCAGCCCCCAACGGCCGCCCAACTCTTCCCTCCCTAATCGGCCAGCCAATCCCCAAGCCCAAACATTTGTTAACCGCCTCACCCTCGCGGCCACAGGCAGTCGGCTGACTCTCCGACCACCGCACTCCTCAGTCCTCTCCGCATGTCTATTGGCGTCCATAGTCCACCCATCTACGACCCCACGACGATTGCGACCTCACGACGACTCACAATGAGTTTTTTAACTTTTGCCACTCTGTTTCTCTACTTTCTTAACTTTTCTTACCCCGTTACTCACTCAGTTTATGTGCATATTAATCTGAGAGACTAAAACTGTAACATCCCATAATTTCAATTACTAAAAAAAATGTCGTAAGACATTATTTTCAATATATATATTTACAAATATTACTTGGGTTATTAGTTTAATTGAATAGTTTAATAATAACGCACGAATCATTCATCTAAATATCTCAAAGTTTGTTTTGATTTCATTTATTAAACATTTAAAATTTTAAAAATTCCACGTCTGAAATGTGGGGGCTTCACCTGACTTTACTCCCAACTATCTCAACTAAATTCCCACTCCTCAACTCACACGTTTATTATATGTAATTTTAAGATTTTCAGAAAGTTTCTCTAGCAAATTAATTACCTTTCTCTTGATCAAAGCTGCCGGAATTATTTTGGAATAATTAACAAACTTACTTCTATTACTTTTGGCTACGGTGTACATGTGTCTCATTTTATATTCTCGATTCATTCATTTTTGATATATTATACATGTCCAAATCATCTAATTGTTCTTTTATTTTGATATGAGTCGAACCAGCTTTATGTCTGAAAAATTCAAATAATCTGCTTGTGGTTTTATTATTAGGAGTCTTGCAAACTTATTTAATTCACTAGTATTTTTATAGGATCTCTACATTGTCGTCACGGATTAACTCAAATTATATTAATATGATTTCGATTTATTTAATTAGAATATTTAAGTCGATTATTCATGTAAACTGTTGTTGGAATGCCTTGAACCCACGACCGTGTCACACTTCCATGGTGTTTGTTATGTTTGGGCTTAATTTTTATTTTGGGCCTACTTTTGGGGCCCAGTCTGTTAGGGTTTATATTTATATCTCTATTTTTACCAAGTGTCATTCTGTACTCTGAAAACTATCTGAATAATATACGAATCCTCTCTTCTCTGTCGTGGACGTAGCTATCACATTGATATTGAACCACGTAAATCTATGTTCTCGTTTATCGTTTTATTTATCTTTCTCACATCAGTTATACCAATTGTTTCTCTCAATCCTATACATTACTAAGATAATACCCCCTCCGTCCCACAAAGATAGCTACATTTGACTTTACACACAGATTAAGAAAAATCAATAAATGTAGTCAAATTTAGCTAATGTGTCAATTTTACCCTTAAAATTACATACTTCAAAATTTGCTAAGCATTAATTACTCTTATTAATTAGGGGTAAAATTGACAATAAAGCATTTTTTACTAAAGTAAAAGAGGAAATATAACTATAATTTAGGACATCCAAAAAATGAATATGTAGCTATCTTTGTGCGACGGAAGGAGTAATTCAGAGCTAGAATTAGTATTACTGTACATGTACATGCATGGTATTTGAATTTGTAACTTTAGTTAGAATCTTTGATATATAAATCAGGATGATTAAATGTTAATTTGGTTATATTGTGTTGGATCAATATTGGAACATGTTAGAAATATAAATTTATAAATTTGTTTTCATGTAATTAATATATGTCAGAGTATATGAGTTTAGTTCTACTAAGTGAGTAATCTTATTTATTTAGTTTAATACTGATAATTCTTAGATACAATATTATTCTAGGTTGCAAGGAACTCGCTCCTTAGAGCTTCATTTATTTTATTGTATGTGGAATCAAGGTTTAAGGTGTGGTTTACTTGCCTTTATTAAATACTTTGTATGAATGAAATGTTTATCTGTTGCATGCATGACATGAAACCTGAATAATATTATGCTAAGAAATGCACAAGAAAAGAACTCGAGACTGAAAAGAGATCTTTGAGGGGGACCCATTGGAATTTAAAAGAGATCCTTGGGAAAATCGTGAAACAAAGTTATTAACAAGTATGAAGAGAAGTGCATACATGACATTTTATGAATTACATGTTTATATGTCGTTATTCATTTATTTGTACGTTGTATTTAATTTTGTCAAGTGACTTCACTAAACTAGTGGTTTGCTCATACCATACATTTAATATTTTTAGATTGAGGAGCTGATAGCGAGGAGAGGTGATGGATGTCAACTAAATAGTCATATTTTGAATTTTATGAAGTGCGAGTTATTTAAATTTCAAGTATTTCAATAGTAAGACATCTTATGAGATAATTAAGTTTAGCACACTATATATTTGAAGTTGCAATTTATTTTGAGACGTTATTTATTTTCTAAGCTTACGCTAATTTTATTTAAAATCTATTGTTAAAATCTTTTCATAAGTCCACTTTCTTGTATCAAAATTTTAGCTCGCGCCCTTTATTTTTATATTTATTGTTATTTTCGTAAAATCTAATTTTATGAAAATTGAGGCGTGACAAAGACATTATTTAGGATATCTTTATAGACTGAAGTATGATTGTTTAGGATATTAATTGAGAATCTGTATAATTTGAATGAGAAAAAAATTATTTACGTCCCATAATTTTTACCTTTTTTAAAAAACGTCCCAAAATAGTTAAAATTTTAATGTACGTCCCATAACTTTTTCAATTGCTTAATTTACGTCCAATTTTCGCTGAAAATCCCAAAATTTATGTAAATGAGACGTAAATTGAACAATTAAAGAAGTTATGGGACGTAAATTAATTTTTTAATTAAAATGAGACGTTATGCGAAAAAGATAAAAATATTTAAAAAATGTGTACAATTCACTATAAAATTAATATAATTTATATTATACAATCAAATAAAAAAATAATTCATGAATTAATTAATTATTATAAAAATAAATTAACTTACCTAATTCAATATTAGAAAAATTATTAAATTGCCTAATTAGAAAAAAAATTATAACTACAGTATAAGTATTATAAAATAAATTATGAATATTAATTAAAATAATAAATAATATTTTAAAATATATGAAAATAAATTTAGAATAATATTTAAATAAGTAAATAATTTATCATAATATCAAAAAAATATAATATGAAAAAAAATCAAGATTTATTCCTAAATCAATTAATTACTAGAAAAATCAATTAACTTACCTAATTAATTATTTAAAAATTCAATTAACCTAATTAAAAAAATAATTTAAAAAATCAATTAACATACTCAAATAAATATAAATTTTATCTTTAAAATAATAACAATCCCAAATAAGTTTTTTTTTATTAAAATTTTCAAAAACTCTCATTAAAACTTAACAATTATTTTAATATTTTAAATAAATACAAAAATTCACAAATATTTAAAATCCCCAAATAAATAAAAAAATACTCAAATATATCCAAAATTCTCACCCCTTACCCACGGTAATTGAAAGATGATGATGAACAATATATTTTTTAACAATTTGTTAATTTTATTGTTTTTCATTTTTATTATATAATTTTTAATTTGATATTAGTTCGTACAAAAATATGTGGACCCACTTTGTGTAATACTTAGATAAATTTTTATATTTATTTGATTACGTTAAAATAAATAAATAATTTTATAATACTTATATTGTAATTATAATTTTTTTCTAATTAGGTAACTTAATAATTTTTTCTAATAATGAATTAGGTAAGTTAATTTAATTTATGAATAAATGAATTATTTTTTTATTTGATTGTATAACATAAACTACATTAATTTTATAGTGAATTGTACACATTTGTTGAATATTTTTATTTTTTTCGCATAACGTCTCATTTTAATTAAAAATTTAATTTACGTCCCATAACTTCTTTAATTGCTCAATTTACGTCTCATTTACATAAATTTGGAGATTTCCAGCGAAAATTGGACGTAAATTAAGCAATTGAAAAAGTTATGGGACGTAAATTAAAATTTTAACTATTTTGTGACGTTTTTTAAAAAAGGTAAAAGTTACGGGACGTAAATAATTTTTTTCTCTAATTTTAATACCTAAAAGTTATAATTAGGGATTTACCATATTAAGAGTCTGTATAATTTGGGATAAACTACATTGAATTTGAGAGGTTTATGCTTGAATTTACCATATTAAGAAGTTGTATTGAATTTGGAATTGGGAGAGTTACACCTAAGTACACTTCACTAAGAGTATAAACAAATAGATTCAAGTTTAATACAAAATATCAATTAAAGACAAATCAGTATGCAGTTGTACCAAAATACCCTTTATATACAATTGCTAAACCAATTTGTATTTTAAATTCCTAATCATCTTAATTTCCCCCGCATTTCAAGGCTAAACATTCCTTAAATCATTCCCTTAAGCATCCACAGTTTACATCGATGCACCCACCTACTACTCAAGCAGCCCCGACTTTGCCTCAACCACCACTATCGCACGAGGCTCCCCCTATTGTTGCCGCCACACGGCAGCTTGGCACTTCTATAGCCGACTTAGGCAATCCATGTTTATCCGGCCCACAGGGTACGTCTCTATATTCTGACTTCCCTGCTCTACCGGAACATATTACTCATGTTTTCCATATTCCACAGGTTCCATTCCAGCAAACTAGGCCCACTTTTGCCTCGGTTGCTGGCTCCACTGCTAGATCTGGCATCCCTGAATCGATGAAGTCGGTCCGTAATGGGGATTTTTATGTGGTTAATATGGATGAGGATGTCTATCGGAGGGGGGTGTCTGCTTGTGCTCACTCTCTTATTGGTCAAGTTACTATTCAGTTTGGGGACAAACCGTTTGATCACGTGCGTCTTCAGTCCACACTGGTCAGTTTCTGGGGTCTAACTTCGGGCCTCAATGTGGTCTCATTGAGTAAAGGCTACTTCAACATCAGTATTAGCTCTGAAATGGATAGGGACCGTATTTTTAGACAACGCTCGTGGCAGCTGAACCCAGGGGTTATTCACCTTCAGAGATGGGTTCTAGACTTTAACCCGAACAACATACGTTCTGGCATGGCTCAAGTTTGGGTTAGGCTTGCTGAACTTCCTATGGAATACTGGGATCCGATTGCTTTGGAGGCATTGGCCTCATCTTTGGGAACCTTGATCAAGATCGACGACAAAACACTGAAGCGTGCCATGGGGCACTATGCTTATCTGCTGATTGAGATAGATATGCATAAGGCTACTCAGGACCGTATTATGTACCAGTGTGCGGGTCATTGCTCGTTTGCTGCAGTTTTCTACGAGAAGCTCCCAGAGTTTTGCACACATTACCACATTATTGGACACTCTCTGGATGTCTGCAGGAAGTCGATGGGGGAGGGACAGGATCGTCAGGACCGTGAGGGACAGGGTCACCAGGACCAGAAGGATCAGGATCGTCATGACCAGAGGAGGAGAGGTCGTCGTCGTACTCGGTCTCAAGGTCGCCAGGACCAACAGAGGAGAGGTCATCGTCGTACTCGGTCTCAGCGCCGCCAGGGCTCTCTTTCCCCTATAGGCACTACGGACCCCACTTCCGCTTTAGTTACCACTACCCCACCATCGGAGGCCCACTTGGAAAGGGAGACCCACTTGGGAGAGGAGGACCATGCAACAGAGGATCAGCAGGATCCGACTATGGGGACTACCTACTCAGTTCCGTTGGAAACGCTTTTAGGGCGCTCTCAAAGGAGAATTTATGGTAGAAAATTCTAGTTTGACGGAGCTCGCAGGTGTTAGCCAACACACCAGGCATTGGTCTGGGAAGGGTCCGCCTCAGCAGCCGCCGGATGGTTCAACTGACTCTAGCACTTCAGAGTTCATGCAGGTGTCCCATCACGATCGTTGGTCGGATATGCTGGATGACACGGATTGAGGGTGTCTCCAGGAACACTTGTATTTGTCGTACTTTAACTATTCTAGTTTAGACTTTGTTATTTAGAGCAGTGTACCTTTTCCCTTGACCTCGGGTTTTGTCCCTAAGGAGGGTTTTCCCAGGCAAGGTTTTAACGGCACTCCAACATCTGACTCGACTTGTGAGCATATGGTTTTAGGTTTTCTTTTTCTTTTCCTTTTATATTCCCTACCTTTTTATTGGTCATTCCCTTAATATTTAAATAAATATGTGAATAATGGAAATAATAATAAAATTAAAAATTTGTTATGTAATAAATGATTATTTCATTGTGATTAAATCCAGAATTAGCTCATATAGAGTTAGTTTATTGAGACACCATTTCAATACATTGTTTCCGATGCAACTACCAGAGTGAATTATTGCATAACAATTATATATTTCTGCATTTACCTGTAATTTTAGGTTCTAATTGCATATAACAACACGAAAATTGTATAACAATTAAGTATATACTTTTGCATTTACTCGTAAATTTATAATTGCATAAAGCAACATGAAAATTGTAGGTTTTAATTGCATATACCAACACGAAAATTGCATAACATCTATATATATATATTCACAAACTTTTGTTGTGACACATGTCACATTCTCACCCCCTCTACCTCAACCTCTCTCCTCTCAAATGTCACTATTTCAAAATTCCTCTCCTTACCACATTTTCCTCCTTTTTATTTTAATCTAATTCGTCCATTTAAAACTATTAATCTTAACCGTTGGATCTTAATTTTATCTCCTATATAATATCACCTTCTTTCATTCATTTTTCTCAATCCACACAATTTCTCCTCATTTTCGAAAGGATGTAATTTTGCTCATTTTTTTTAAAAGTATGTAATTTCTGCTTATTTATAAGTTGTAATGGAAAATTCACGATTCTTTTTGTTGCTATTGAAACATTCACATTTCTTTTTTGTTGTAGATCTATAATGAAACATTCATGTTTCTTTCTGTATATTCAATTTCGTATCATTGCAGATCTGCGATTTTAACAAGGCATACGCCCACATATATTATATTTACATGTCGTTCATCTCATGTGCAATTCTGCAAATTGAATGAAAAGTCTTCTTTTAAAAGGCAAACAACTCTCAATAAAACTAATTGCATTAAGTCTCACCTTTCATCGTCTTTTTTTTTCTTTTCAGATTGCTAATGAGAAAATCGTATAAAGGAAATAGCACCGGAAATTTGCAGATCTCCAAATAATTTTTTACTGAATAAATTCCATCACAATATGTACTAACTGTTTGCATGAATAAATTCCTCCAAATACGTTTTTATAATTCTTTCCTATTTTTATATTAGCAAGATCGTATACAATATTTTATTTGTTTAGAATTTCTTCAAAAACATTCCAAAATATATAATTGATAAAATCAATGAAATCGAAATTTGGTCAAGATTAAGTGTGCAACCTACATCTCTTTAATGCAAAAATATGATATGCGTACCCTAAGGATATGATAATAAAAAAATTTATTAATATATATTAAAATTTATTTAAACAAGTCTTAATATCATATAATACTCTTATGTATTCTATTCATCTATGTATTCAATTATGTATTAAAAAAGTAAATAAATTCGAATTTGGTTGATTGACTAATTTTAAAACAGGTGTGAAAGAATTCGATTTTGACAGATTTTAATTATGGTCAATAAATTTATGATCATGGTTATACAAATTTTTTTGACACTAACTCACTCATTATTATATTTATGGTATTGACTTAAAAAATTATTAATATAATATTAATCGACTAATCATTACTAAATAATATATGTCAAATTAATTAAGGAAAATTTTGAATTTTCTTATATTAAGGAAATCGAATTTATGTCATAGTTGACTAATTTCAAAAGAGGTGCAAATTTTGAATTTGACAGATTTTAAGAAGCATAATTATTAAATTTATGTCATAGTTAAAATTAATTAAGGAAAGAATTGAAATTTGACATATTTTAGGAAACGCCAATAAATTTATGTCATATTTAACAAATTAGTTAAAAGTTTATATATACTCAAGTTAGTGAGTTAGTGGATGAATACGTAAATAATTAATTATTTCATATTTAAAAAACTTTTCACAAATCTTTAAATATCTAAAATTTTGAATTTATTTAATGTTACGCTAAATAACTAATTTTATCTTTAATTTGCCGAATTGCCTAATCATAACACATATATATCATATTTTAGTAAAATGTACAAACATTTATATAACATAGACCTCAAAAACAGAATAACAAACAGAAAAAATTTATATTCATGAAAATATATGTTAACACTATATTTCCTGTAATATTTCTAATTTGATTAGACAAGATATGCAAGATTATCGAAGTATCATTTAATAGACCTTTAAAACAAAATATTTGTGTCAAAATGGTAATGTAAATGTAATAATTATGTATTGTACTGAATTTGTCCATTAAGTTACCACATTTTTTTATTTGGTCAATAATTGTCACTTTTTTAATTTAGTTCAATATTTTTTTTTTTTTTGTCCAATTACATCTCCACTACGTTTAACATGTAACTCCACTTTTTATTTTTTAATATTTTTTTTTATTACATGAAGCTACTAACACCACTAAAGTGTTAAACACACTCCCAAATATTAAGTACATCACACTAAAATTCAAAAAATAATTAAAGTTAAATAAAATTATAAAATATTACATAAATTTAATAAATTGTAAAAAATGATTAAATTAAAAGGCTAAGAATCCTTCTAAAATGAATCAACTACTATTTCTAAAATGAATTTTGAGCAAGGCCTTGGATGAAAATACATTTGAAATAACTATTCATTTTTTTTAGTGAGAATATAATTAAAACTGATAAGATAAAGAAATTGACATTGTCATTATTATGTCGATTTGAAACTGAAGAAGAATTAACAATGTGTTTAATTCGAGGTTGTTTGGAATTTCAATTCACTTAAATTTATATTTTGAATCCGTTAATATTCGACAGATTTATAGATTCAGATTGCCAAAAGTTAATTTCTTATCAAACTTTATTACAGTATATTATTAATTTCAATTCAGTAGTGATTTAATTTGTGCATATTTAATTATCTGTTAACTTTATTTTATTATTTTATTATTTTATTATTTTAGTTTTTATATTGTTGTGATTGGTAATCAATTAGTGTAATAGGATTATAAAAGAGTTACTAAGAGTACTATATAAAATAATTTAAATTTATATTTGAAAATATATATGCATTCCTTCTTTTTCAGTTATATTTGATTCTCAATTAGCTAAATAAGCCCACAAGTGTAAGTTTAATGCATTTATTTTTTAATAATATTTTATAAACATCAATTTTAAAATTTTATTTAAATATATTTTTTATAGATAATTTTTAATTTTTAACTGATTTTTTAGTAAATACTGCTAAGCATACAAGGATGGTTAGAAGATCAATACTTTCGAAAAAATATGAAGTGTCATGGTCACCCATAATTGGTTTTTTATACTTATTCTGTAATAATAATTTTATTTATTGTTAATAAATTATTTAGTACAGTGTACATAAAAAATAGTATTAAAGGTTAATTTATGTAAAATATAATTGAATATACTTTTCTGGATATTAAATTTTTTGCCTAAATTCAAATGGACAAGTTTGTAAGAAAGTTTTTTGTAATTTATAATTTTGGATATTAATTTTTTTATAAATAAAAGTATAATTCTCTATTCTATTTTTTTTTTATATATGTATATATATATTGCTACAACATTTCATTTTTTATTATTTAATAGAATAATAATTTTACAAATTTATACATACTTTAAAAAATATTATTTTAAAATAAAATATATTATAAATTTATTTCAATCCCGCGTAAAACGCGGGTCTTACACTAGTTTAAGTATAATTGCATAAACGAGTAACTCATAACAAAATTGAATTAGGCCAGAATTCAATTGTATAACACTTAGGTATAATTGCATAAAACAAGATTTTAACAGTGATGATAGCAATGGAGTCAATTGCTAAAGAAATGGAAAATTGGGTTTACATATGCAACGAAAATTGAAGGATCACCTCTTTCTGCCTTCTTGCCTCCTCTTTAGCTTTTTTATCCATGTATACAAGCCATCCGTACCTCTTCACACCAAATGTTTTAGCAATTGACTCCATTGCTATCATCACTGTTAAAATCCTCTTCTCATTCTCATCTTCATCATCGTCAGCGTCTGAATATTGAAGATCTTCTTGTCCATCCCCATCATATGAGAAACCAACTTGAGAATAAGACCCTTTATTTGGTGGAGGCTGAGCCGCATGAGATCTACCTCGATTGCAGTGGTCAGTAATTGGTTAAAAATACACACTTGTCATAAACAGATAATTAAAAAAAATCAGTAATCTTAGCCTCCATCTCTTGGTTAACATGTTGTAGACCCGCCTCATCAGTAACTGCAAAATATTTCATCCAAAATCTGTAGAAAATCGGGATCCAAAAATTTATGCCAATATAAAAACAATCGGGAAGAGATCGGCATTTGTATCGCTGATGCGATTACAGAAATAATAACAAAAATAAAAAAAACCCTTTTTCAAAGAAATCGTATTGTAAACAGTGAATCCATTCACAAGCGATTGAAGATTAAAAAACAGCAACTAATTCCAAATTCAAGAGATTAAGTAAGGAATTAATTTACCGATTACAGCTTCGGGAAGAAGTCGAAGACCTCGAAAGCGTGTTTCAGATCGATTTTCCAAAATCTCATCTGAATCAATGCCTTTGATGTTCAACTCGATTAATTCTTCTAGATCGACGAATCCATCGTCGTCGGAATCCACCTCCGCGATCATCGTCTGCCGTGAATGGTAGCACTGGAAGAGCGCGATCGGCGCCGTGAATGGGTGGCGGCGCACCAGATCCGGCAATGTGAGAAGGCAAAGATGCGCTTGTATGATTTGTGAAAGAATGAGAATGTCAGCTATAATAATGGGATGATGGACCAGATTGTGGGATAAGATTAAAATATTAAAATTTGATTATATCAATATTTTAATTATAAAGGATTTATTAGGTTTTTTAATTAATGATTTGATGTTAATTGAATTGTTGAAATTTTTTTAGTTTTAATTGTAGTAGGGGTGTGGATTTTAGCTCTTAATTTCCATAAATCTTTGAAATTTTAAAAATCTGATTCAAAGGGTTGGAATTTTAATAATGGTGTACCACCCCTAAAAATCTCAAATTAGTTATTTTATATGCATTAAAGAGATTTCATGTGATTTTGAAAATTTGTAGATTTTTCTTATTGAACGTATGTGAATTAATTATGTTATAGACATTAGTTTGAATAAATATATAATAATATTATTTAAAGATATTATCTGTATAAAGATTTAAAAAATATAAATATACATAGTTTCGACACATATATGACATTGGCTATTTAAATTTAAATTTGGAAGAATAATCTCTCTCGCGTGAAATTTGTTAACTATTCATTTTTTCAAATAAAAAGATAATCAATTGCCCTATTTTCTCTCTAACCAAGCATAAAAAGATCTACTCTTATTTTAAAAAGCCAACATCTATTTTTATTTAAAATCCCAAAAGCAATAGAATTTAATTTCAAAACCAAACCCACGCAAGATTGAATTTCTTTATTCAAAAACCTCAAATTCTGAATTGATTTCAAAACCAATTAAACTCTTGCCGTCACTATTCCCTTATTAATAGTGTTATTAAATTATATATTTCCTTATTTAATTAACTGTTCTAGAAATCTAATAAGAGATATGTATAAAAATTTCATTAACGTTTTATAAGAGATATTTAAGTAAAACAAATCTTGTTATTTTTATGTTAAATTCATACCCCTAACTTTTCTCACTAGTAAAACTAATCTCTTACCTATAAATAGATCGATGACTTTATTCACAAAGTAAAAACAGACCTAAAAATATTCTGATACAAAAATTCTAGATTTATTCGTTCTACTCTTGGTTCATGGAAAACGACTACACCATTAAGGATTAAAGTTATTTTCATTGCATCCACGACATAAAATTGAGGTGTGGTTTTCTTACTTATGTATTTACTTTGTCACCTTTAAACGTTCATGTGAGTGTTATTGTTACTTGCTACATGATACAAGTTAATCGTTAATGCATGTTATTACTTTACAAGTTATTCGTTGTTTTATTAGCGGGAAATCGTGCATCGTTGGTTCAGCCAGCGCATCATTGGTATAGCCAATGAAAATAAGTATTTTAACATTCATGTTTATGAGTTGATGATTTTATTCATGGTTTAGTCTAGTATACACTTGAGTCCATGTTGTACACCCTAGTCCAATTTTTTAGTTCAATTTTTTATTATTATTATTATAAAAATAATTACATGACCTATAAAATAACTCTTTTTATTTCATTTTATTTAATTTTTTGCTTTTTTTTTTGTTTCTTTTAATTTAATTAATTTTTTTTTACCCTTTTTTTGTTTTTACTTAAAAATATAGACATTCTATTTAAATTAAATTTTTAAGAAAAATTTTTATTCAATAAAAAGTGCAACACAAAATTACTAAAAAATGTAAGTCGATATAACAAAAAAGTGCAACACCATATTTACTAAAAGTGAAATAAAATATTTCTGAAATGTGCAAGTCGGTATTACTGAAAAGAGCATCACAATATTTATGAAAAGTGTAAGTCAATATAACTGAAAAGTGTAAGAGTCTATAACTGAAAAGTGCAACAATTTTTTTTACTGAAAAGTGCAACACGATATTATTAAAAAGTGCAAGTCAGTATCACAATTTTTAATGAAAAGTGTAAATTATTAAACTGAAAAGTGCAACACAACATTACTAAAAAGTGTAAGTCATTATAAATAAAAATATTATTATACAGTTTAATAATTGAAAAGTGCAACACCATTTTATCAAAAAGTGTAAGTTATAAAAAAGTGCAAGTCAGTACAACTGAAAAGTGAAACATGGACTAGAGTGCACAACATGCACTCGAGTCCATAGCAGACCAATCCAGTTATTAGGTAAAGTCTAGTATGCACTCGAGTGCATGTTGTGCACCCTAGTTCATGTTGCACTTTTCTGTTTTAATGACTTACACTTTTTGGTAAATGGTGTTGCACTTTTCAATTATTACTAAAAATATTATTATATAGTTTAATAATTGAAAAGTGCAACACCATTTACCAAAAAGTGTAAGTCGGTAAAATTGAAAAGTGCAACATGGACTAGGATGCCCAACATGCACTCGAGTCCATAGCAGACCAACCCTTATTATTCATTTGTTATATTTAACTGTGACAAAGGGAATCTAACTGAGCTAGTTGTTTTGCCCATCCCAATCATATTAACATTTTACAGATTAAATGAGTTGTGGTGGAAGAACGATGGATGCGTGTGTAAAAAAATTAATTATTATTTTAAGATTGCAATTTAATTAGTTCACGTGTTAGTTAAAGTATTTTGTTTAATAAAAAGTCACATCTTTTGAATGTATTAAAAAAATTATGTTTACCTTTAAAGTAAATTAATTTATTTTTAGTACTTGATGTTAAGTTTCAAAAAAAATTTAGTATTTAATATTTACTTTTGTTGCAAATATTTTTTACAAATTCAATTTACATTAGCATTCAAAGTAGAAGTATGATGTTTTTATCTAGGCCCTAAAATTGGAATGTGACAAATGGGCTAAAATTTTAAGAATATGGCAATTCTTATTTTATTTTATTTTTTTGTTATTTCGGTTTGTTTCTATTGTAATCTGACCATTCTTATATTTTTTTAAATGTCAACCTCAAATACACAAGAATGTGAAATTGGAAGCAATGCCATGGAAACCGAGTCAGAGTTGTAAACACAAAGAAATGGCACTTCATCAACTATCGCGAATTCCAGACCGACGAAGAGAAAGTCGATGAAACCAAGGTCGAAAGTGTGGGAGCACTTTGAGAATATCGAGGGTGAGAATGGTGCCGATAAATCTAAATGTAAGTATTGTGAGAAAATTCTTTGTTCTAACACTTCACGAAATGACACTTCATCAATAAAAAATTACGTAAATTCGTGCATGAAAAATCCTAAAAATCAAGAAGCATGTCAAGGGTTAATACCTTTATAATAAAACCCAAATGAGAGTTGCACGATTGGTACTTGGAAATTTGATCAAGATGAGATTAGGGCAACTCTTGTACGAATGATTGCGATTGATGAATGGTCATTTAAAAGTGTTGAGGGTGAGAGATTTAGGGATTTTATGAGCAAAACAAGTCATAGGTTTCGTATTCCTTCTAGATGGACAATTTCAAGGGATTGTTATCAATTGTTTCTTAATGAAAGTTTAAGACTTAAGGCTTTTCTGAAAAGAAACTGTACAAGGGTGTGCATTACAACTAATACTTGGACTTCAGTGCAAAAGATTAATTACATGTGCATTACTGCTCATTTCATTGATAATGATTGTAAGGTCAAATAAGAAAATTATCAATTTTGTGTCTGTTTCTAGTCATACAGGTGATTATCTTGGTAGAGCACTAGAGAATTGTCTTCTTTATTGGGGCTTGAAAAATGTGTTTACTATAAATGTGGATAATGCAAGTTCAAATGATGTAGCTATAAAATTCATGAAAAGGAAACTTGTAACTTGGGGAACTGCAATTGCAAGTGGTAAATACTTTCATATGAGATGTATTGCACATGTAGTTAATTTAGTGGTTAGTGATGGCTTGAAAGATATTGACCCTTCAGTGAAGCGTGTGAGGGATGCAGTTAGATACAATAGGATCTCACATGCTAGATCAAAAAGATTTAAAAATTGTGTAGAGTTTGAGGGAATAGAGAGTAAGAGTTCATTGTGATTAGATGTTCCTACGAGGTGGAATTCAACTTATAAGATGCTTGATACAGTTGGAAATTTTGAAAGGGCATTTGAGAAGTATGACGACTTAGATCCATGTTATAAGTTTGATTTGGGGACATAAATGTTCCATGGGCTATTGATTGGATTTGTGTTTGTAAGCATGTAGGTTTGTTGAAGCATTTTCATAAGTTGAATCTGTGTATTTCAGGTTCGTCTTATGACACTTCTAATTCATTTTTAAGTGAAATTAGTGATTTATGTTGTATCTTGAATGATTGGATGGCAAGTTCGGATTCTGAGACAAAAAGGTTGGGTGATTCTATGTAGTGGCGGGCCTACTCAGAGACAATTTGTACCCCCAATTTTTTTTTACTATATGTATATAAACATTATATACATGGGTTGGGGTATATACCCCTCCAGCTTTGTTAGATACACTCCCCCGATAAATATACTCACCTTAAAATACATCTGAGATAGATGCACTCCCCCCAAATTGTCTATTATACCCCTTTATTTTAATAATTGGTATGATAAATGCACACCCCTATAAAAACCCTAATTTCCTTCATTCTTTCCCAACCCTCCCATTCCTTCCTCCTCCCTCTCCCTCTGCAAGTCGCCTCCTCCCTCTCCCTCTGCAAGTCGCCGCCCGCCGTGCTGCCCAAGCCACCCGCCTCCAGCGTCGCCCGTCTCCAGCGCCGCCCGCCGTGCCGCCCAAGCCGCCTGTCTCCAGTTTTTTTTCCATTTCTGCAACCAGGCGGCGGCCCCCTCTCTCCCCGACGGCCTTCCCCACCGCCCTGCGCGCTCCCCTTTCCTCCCCCTCGCCGCCTGGGCGCAAGTCCTCCTCCCTCCCTCATTTTCTGTTTTTTTTTTTTTTTTTTTAATTCTGCAACAGGAAGCGGAAGCGGCTCCGCCACCTCCCTCTACCAGCGCCGCCGCCACCTCCTTCCCCCGCCGCCCTGCACCAACCTTCGCCCCCAACGGCTTCTCGCTCTGTTTTCGCGATTTCGCAAAACAGGTAAGATTTCTGGGTTTTTTTTTTCCATTTCCGACAATTTCCCGTCGACCATAATCCTTGTGGTCGATAAATTGTTGTCGACCACAATATTTATGGTCGACAATTTCTTGTTGAAAATGAGATTTTTTTTAAAAAAAACATTCAATCGGTCAAATGTTGTCGACCGGAGTGATTTCGGTCGACAATCCATAGTTGACAATATAATTTGTGGTCGATAAACCAGTGTCGATCGACACTGGTTTGTCGAAAAAAATGTAATTTTTTTTCTTTGTTTTCCAAGTTTTTTTTTCTTCAAATTTTTATAATTATTTGTAAGGCGGCGGCGGCTGTCGGAGATGGTGCGGCGGCTGTCGGAGATGGTGCGGCGGCCACTGCCGGAGATGGTGAGGATTGGCCGTCGACGTAGGTGGGGCGGCGGCTATGGTGGCTGTTTAATTTAGAATTAGGGTTAGGGTTAAAATTAGGGTTAAGCTTTTAGGGGGTGTATCTATCTTAAATTTTACTAAAAGGGTAAATATGATATTTTACATACATATTTAATTAATAAATGGGAGGGGGGAGTGTATTAAACAAAGCTGGAGGGGTATATACCCCAACCCTATATACATATGCCGCTAAGTTTAGTTTATACCCTGTGCTTGTCGTAACAAAACTTGGGCTCAATAGCCCATTAAAGTAGGGCTGCCACCCACTTACTAATAAGTACTCCATTACAAAAAAAATAAATTTAAAGAAATACAATATATAAAAATCTGTTTTAGTTTTAACAAGTAGTAATAATTAACAGCCAGAGGCCTACAACCCTCTTTCGCGGAAAAAAAATTACTACTTTTTTATTTTATTTATTTCTTATTATAATTTTATTTTATTAAATTTCTAAGGTACTTAAATAAAATTTATGCTAAAAAATTAAATTATTGCTTGACCACTTTCTTTGAGAAAAACTTATTTTTATAAATTTTCGATGAATATGTCATAGATCGCTTTCAAAAAATGAAAACTCGTCGAACTCAGTTCTAACTCGTAGTTGTAATTTTATTTTATTTCACTTTATAAAATATATTTTATTCATATATAAAATAATGTTTATGCCCAAATATTTTAAAATTATATATTGATCGATCGTCCCCCTAATTTTAAAATCTTGGGTCCGCCACTGATTCTATGAAAAGAAAATTTGATAAATATTGAAGAGACGCGGAGAAAATGAATAAACAGATCTTTTGGGCTAATGTTTTTTATCCACGTGAAAAGTTGGGGTACTTAGAGTACTCATTGTTTGAAATGTATGAGGCGGAAAAAGGGGTACTATCTCTCAATCGGTGGGGAATGAACTTTTTGAGTTGTGCAATGAATATACTTCTAAGTATCGGTTGGTGAATGAAGCAAATGTTAGCACGTCGTCAAGCTCCAGTGGGGTGACTACAGATGAAGTGGATAGTGATGTGTCGGTGTCTAAAACAAGATATAGAAGACATATAATTGAGAGTGGGGTGGCTGGACGAAAGCAAAGTGAGCTCGGAACTCTACTTGAGTGGAGCTATTTTAGAAGATGAGAATTTGGATGTTTTAATGTGGTGGAAGGTGAACTCCAGTCAATCGTGATATTTTAGTTGTTCCTATTTCAACGGTTGCATCAGAGTCTACATTTAGTGCACGTGGTAGGGTCCTTGATGCATTTATGAGTTCTTTAACTTCCAATGAAAGGTTAAGACTTAAGGCTTTTATGAAAAGAAACTATGAAACAGTGTGTATTACAACTGGTACTTGGACTTCAGTGCAAATGATTAATTACATGTGCATTACTGCTCATTTCATTGATAATGATTGGAAGTTGAATAAGACGATTATCAATTTTGTGTCTGTTTTTTGTCATAAATGTGACTATCTTGGTAGAGCACTTGATTGAGGCTTGAAAAATGTGTTTACTATAAATGTGGATAATGCATGTTCAAATGATGGAGCTATAAAATTCATGAAAATGAAACTTGTGACTTGGGGAACTACAATTGCAAGTTGTAAATACTTTCATATGGGATGTATTGCACATGTAGTTAATTTAGTGGTTAGTGATGGCTTGAAAGGTATTGACCCTTAAGTGAAGCGTGTGAGGGATGCAGTTAGGTATAATAAGAACTCACATGCTAGATTAAAAAGATTTAAAGATTGTTTGGAGTTGGAGGGAATAAAGAGTAAGAGTTTATTGTGTTTAGATGTTCCTTCGAGGTGGAATTCAACTTATAAGATGTTTGATACAGTTGAAAAATTTGAAAGGTGATGCGTCGGGTTTGAACGCTCAACAAATTACTGAACTGACCTTGGGCCACCGGTAATAAATGGTTCATCAAGGAGCTGCCACGTAGCTCACGGTGCTCCAGAAAACCTGCAAAACACGCTGGAGGGATCTCCGGCGCGGGGACTCCTACGCTCAAGTAAGAGAATCGGTGATCACCAAGAGAAATATATTCGGAGAATAATCAATCGGAGTTAAAACCATTCTCCACGATGCAATGATATGCTCAAGTGAAAGTGTGTACGAGTGTAATGTGTACTATGCACTTAAATCAGGTAAAAAAGCTAAGGAAGGGATGCATGGAGTATTTATAGAGGTACCTTGGGGGAAGGGATAACCGTCTCCCCCTATCTCTCCATTCAACCAGTCATCCCGAGTTTCCAGGGAGCTTGACGAAGTCTCCCTTGATCTGGCCAGTCAAGACCTTAATTTTTGTCCACTTGACCTAGTCAAACATTATCTCTTAGTGGGGAACAACCCCACGATTTTCTCTATTGGCCAGTCAGCTTCGATAATTCAGGGGCAAGTCAAGGAATCCTCCCAGGCCCCAATTTAATCGGTCTTGTATGGTTGGGCTTAGGCCCGGTTCTCGATAAACCTATGCAAGACGCGGGTCTGGGCCTTGTTAGGTCCTGGGCCTCGAGGCCTAAGGGAGGTCCCAGCCCATATAATATGGCCCACAATTTGGGTATCAACTAACATGGGCCCTACTTATCATAGTATGAACCTTAATCACACAATTTACACATAATTAAAGGAATAAATGGACGAATAACATGTAATATTATTACTCGTATATTCCACGTGTCATTATCTCATAGGACAACACATTTTGGCCGCATCTGTTAGGAAATAAACACACGCACACGATGACGAAAAGAAAATAACACGAGATTTGTTTACATAGTTCGTCTTGCGACTACATCTGGGGGCGATGCCAAGCCAGGTATTTCACTATGTTTTTCGGATATTGATTACAATGAGAGAACATCTATTTATATTAGAAAACTTGTCATAATTAACTCTAAGCCCATTAGGCTCAAACTTGCCATAATTAACCCTAAGCCCATTAGGCTCAAACTTGCCATAATTAACCCTAAGCCTATTAGGAACAAACTTGCTTCCCACTCCAAGTCCATAAGGAACAAACTTGCTCCCCACTCCAAGCCCATTAGGTTAATTCAGGATCCACACTCCAACAATCTCCCACTTGGAGACTGGATCCTCCATGTAATCATATCTTCTTGAGTCTCCTCCCGTATCCGCTTGGCATCGCCAAGGCTTATCTTCAAGTTCCAAGGTCAATTGAAGTTATGCATAACTTCAACTTCTCTAAGGTCACTACCTTAGTAAACATGTCTGCTGGATTCTCACTTCCAAGGATCTTCACAAGCTACAAGATCTTCTTCTCCAAAAGGTGACGAATGTAGTGATACTTCAACCCAACATGCATTGTCCTTGAGTGAAACACTAGATTCTTTGCAAGAAATATAACACTTTGACTATCACTGAAAAGAGTGCTATTCTCATGCTCCTTCCCAAGTTCTCCCAAGAAATTCTACAACCACACCATCTCCTTACTTGCCTCTGTCACAGCTACATATTCTGCCTCCGTAGTGGACAACACAACAACCTTCTACAACTTAGAAGTTCAAGATATAGCAGTACCACCATAAGTAAAGACATATCCGGTTGTACTTCTTCTCCCATCAAGGTCATTTGATGTTAAGTCTGCATCCACATTCCCCACCAGCTCCATACTCTTGCCTTTGAAACACAGAGCCTTGTCTGTGGTACCTCTCAAGTATCGCAGGACCCACTTGACTGCTTCCCAATGTTGCTTGCCTGAATCACTCATGAACCGGCTTATTACTCCCACTGCATAAGCAATGTCTGGTCTCGTACACACCATGGAATACATGATGCTACCAATCGTTGAGGCATACAGAACATTCATCATTTGGGCATGTTCCTCCTTGCTCTTAGGGGACTCACTCCTTGAAAGTTTGAACTGACTGCCAAACGAAACACTCACGGGCTTCGACTCTGAAATGTTGAATCTTTACAGGACCTTCTGAATGTAACTCGCCTGCGAAAGATACACACTTCCTGTCGCCTTATCACGTTCAATCCCCATACCCAAAATTTGTTTGGCCTCTCCGAGATCCTTCATAGAGAACCGTTCGGACAATTGCCCCTTCAGCTTATTCACTTCTCTTGCATCAGCTCCTATAATCAACATGTCATCAACATATAGCAAGAGAACAAGAAAGTTTTTGTCAAACCTCTTGTAGTAGCAACAGTGATCTGAGTGGCATTTCTGGTAGTCGATCTCCATCATGAAGCTGTCAAACTTCATGTACCACTGCTTTGGAGCTTGTTTCAGGCCATATAAGCTCTTCTTTAACTTGCATACAAGTTCCTCCTTTCCTTTCTATACGAACCCCTCAGGTTGTGTCATGTACAATTCCTCCACCAAGTCACCGTAGAGGAATGTTGTCTTCACATCCATCTGATGCAACAACAAGTTTTCTGTAGCTACCATACTCAACGCCATTCTAATAGTGGTCAGTTTTACAATAGGAGTAAAGACATTAGTATAATCAATACCATGTCGCTGCTCAAACCCCTTGACAACCAGCCGGGCTTTGTAACGTTTGCTACCATCAACTTCATTCTTGATTCGGTAGACCCACTTGCAATGTAAAACCTTCTTGCCCTTTGGGAGCTCAACAAGTTCCCAAGTGCCGCTCAATAGAAGAGATGATAACTCATCATCCATATAGCAACTCTCCACTTCCGTCTATCTGCACCCTGCTCTGCCTCTGCATAGCATTCAGGTTCACCACCATCAGTAAGTAACAAGTAGTAGTTAGAGGGCGAATACCTATTAGGTGCACGTCTCTCTCTAACTGGTCTCTATAGCGGATTCTCTGGTGGTGGTGGGGTCCTTGGTTCTTCAATAAGAACCTCTTCTTCATTTTGACTCTCCTTACTCCCACTCGAGTTTGAGATGTCTAACTCGACCTCTTCGGTATTGGTTTTGTCAAAATCTGATGCCTCCAATCTGTTCTTGTACATAACCTGTTCATTGAAAACTACATCTCTACTGCGAATAATCTTTCAGTTATTCTCATCCCAAAGTCTATATCCGAACTCATCACCACCAAAACCAATGAACGTACACTTAACAGATTTAGCATCTAATTTACTTCTATCAACAGAGCTAACATGAGCATAAGAAACACAGCCAAAGACACACAAGTGAGATAAATTTACCTCTTTTCCCGTCCATGCTTCCTCGGGTACTCTATTCTCCAACGGAACTGATGGACCTCTGTTAATCAGGTATGCTGCTGTGTTTACTGCATCTGCCCAAAACGTCTTAGGTAGCCCACTCTTCAATCTCATGCATCTGGCTCGCTCATTCAACGTTCTGTTCATTCGTTCTGCCACTCCATTCTGCTGGGGAGTTCCTCTCACAGTCTTTTCCATGCGAATCCCATTTTCAACACAATATTCTTTGAACTCACGGAGTTCATATTCACCTCCATTGTCAGAACGAAGACACTTTACTTTCAACTCTGTTTCATTCTCTACAAGAGTTTTCCACTTCCTGAAGGTATTAAAAATATCAGTTTTATTTTTCAGAAAATAAACCCATACCTTTCGAGTGGAGTCATCGATGATGGTCATGTAATACTGCGAACTACTAAGGGACTTCACGGGTGCTAGTCCCCATAGATCGCTATGCACCAACTCCAGCTTTTCTGCCTTCAATGCTCTTCCACCTCTCGAGAAACTCACCCTTCTTTGTTTCCCGAAAATACAGTCCTTGCATAGGCTAATTTCAACAGATTTCAGCCCTGGAAGTCTCCCTTTCGAACACATTCCCTTCATCCCTTTCTCGCTCATATGACCCAGCCGACAGTGCCACAAATCAACGTTGGTCGTAGCTCCCACAAGGTCAATACAATCCTTGGGGTTAGATGTAGTATACAACGTACCCTCCTTCTTCCCCTGAGCTACTATCATGGCTCATCTACTGATCTTCCAACTGTTCCTGCCGAAAGTCACTAAGTATCCTTCTACATCAAGCTGTCTGATTGAAAGCAAGTTTATTTTCAGTCCTGGAAAGTGCCTCACACCATTCAGCTTCAACATCGATCCGTTTGGTGTGGTTATCTGAACAAGTCCTTTTCCCACGATTTTCAAAGGCTCATCATCAGCAAGGTAGACTACTAACATAGTTCTCCATTATTTCAGCATCACTGCAAGAGTGGAATGATGCTCCAGAATCCAACACCCACAATTCTAGTGGACTACTAACACTCAAAACCAACACGTCTCCAATATCATATGTGGTTGCATTTGTTGTCTTCTTCTCGTTCTATCCCTTCTTATTTTTATTGGGTGTTGAACACTGGTTCTTGTAGTGACCAAACTCATCACAATTCCAGCACTGGATCGTGTCTTTAT
Source organism: Galeopsis tetrahit (assembly GCA_963675135.1). Classification (NCBI taxonomy): domain Eukaryota; kingdom Viridiplantae; phylum Streptophyta; class Magnoliopsida; order Lamiales; family Lamiaceae; genus Galeopsis; species Galeopsis tetrahit. The sequence continues at coordinate 42,593,333 of OY776128.1, read as the reverse complement.
CTTTCTTGGATTGACTCTTTCCTCTGGACTTTGATCTGCCACGATTCTTCCTACCCTTCGATCTGCCCCTTTCCTCTGTGTTCAACGCTGACCCTGAAGTGGATCCATACTCTTTCTTGCGAACCTCCTCGCTAATCATCAAATCCCTCACTTCGTCAAGCTTTAGTTTATCTTTCGCGGATGAAGCGCTAACTGTAGTTACTGTGGCAGCCCAACTGTCTGGCAAAGAAGATAACAAAACTAAAGCAAGTACCTCGTTACTGAATTTGATCTCGACAGAACACAACTGCCCAATGATCATGTTGAAATCGTTTAGGTATTGTTGCACGGGTGTGCTCTCCGACATCCTGAGGTTGAACAACCGTTTGATCAGGTGAACCTTGTTCGCCGTTGTGGGCTTCTGATACATCTCCTCCAAGATCTACAACATCTCCCTTGCGGACTTGGCTTTAGTCGTGTGGTAGGCTACGTTCATGGACAACGATAAACGTATCACACTCATCGCCTTTCAGTTCAACAGATTCCACTCATTCGATTCTATCTTTTCGGGTTTCTCCTTCTCCTCTAAGGGAACATACAAATCTTTACCATAAAGGTAATCATCGATCTGCATCTTCCAGAACCCGAAATTCGATCCGTCAAACTGCTTGATTGAAATCTTCTTGTCGCTCATCGTGACTGCTCCCTCTAAACCCGAGGCTCTGATACCAGTTATTAGGAAATAAACACATGCACACGATGACGAAAAGAAAATAACATGAGATTTGTTTACCTAGTTCTTCTTGCGACTACGTTTGGGAGCGATGTCAAGCTAGGTATTTCACTATGTTTTTCGGATACTGATTACAATGAGAGAACATCTATTTATAATAGAAAACTTGTCATAATTAACCCTAAGTCCATTAGGCTCAAACTTGCCATAATTAACCTTAAGCCCATTAGACTCAAACTTGTCATAATTAACCATAAGCCTATTAGGAACAAACTTGCTCTCCACTCCAAGCCCATAAGGAACAAACTTGCTCCCCACTCCAAGCCCATTAGGTTAATTAAAGCTCCACACTCCAACAACATCAACCACTCTCCCTACTCTCATGAAGTTCAGGTCTCATGAGAGTAGTAAGAGATGTGTCGTCTTTTTTCTCAATTCCACCAACTCTGCAAATCCTGCAAATAAGAGCTCAACAATCTCACGGACCTCGAGGTCCTAAAAAATGGCTCAATGTCAGCGCGCTAAATCAAGTCACTCTTGATTCTAAAAAAAAAAACTTGGGAAGACCTTGAGATCCACCCCGAAGCTCAAAACATGTCTGGATAGCAAGCTTTTAGATTAAATCCCTTTTAATCCTCAAGCGTTTCTTAGAAGAATCTCAGATTAAATCTCTTTTAATCTTCAATTATGCCTTCATTCAAATCCTGGATTAAATCTCATTCAATCCTCATTTAAGTCTTATTCATATCCTGAATAAAACCTCACGTTTTTTTGCATTTAGTCCCCTTAAATTCTGCACAAGGATTCATCAAATCCGTCATCAAATCTCAATCGATTCTCGCAAATCTTGGAAGTCTCGAGACCTCCTCATTAAACTCAGCACGCGTCCTCCATGCTATTTCCAAGGCACCTTTTGGACAAAGCAGCCGTCATATACATCAAATCGGTTTCCGTTTTTTCTCTCCTTCATTATTATTTTGTTTTATCTTCAGAATTTGAGAAGTCTCTCTTCTCGTCTTCAAATTTGAAGTACAAGTCCGTCTAAGGCATTTAACTCATTCTTTCTCATCAAGACTTCTCTCTCAAATAGTCCCATTTTCTTCATTCTCAAACACTTTCGAGATTTATTCAAACTCTTGTCATCTTTTTTACAAAAGATCACAGCCTCAAGTCGTCACTTTCGGCGATAAAAAATTATCCATTTTCAATCAGCACTCTGAGAGCCCTTATTCAGGTACCCTCCTTGTCTCTTTGTTCTCTCCGTGTCAATAGATTCTCGAGGTTCTTCTTAAAAAACCTACTCTTCTCAAAACACGATTCCTCTTTTATCTGTAACTGACGAGGCCCTCAAGGACCGCATCACATTTCATTCTCTTATATATTTAGTAGTTGGGCAGGGCTTCTTGGGGTGCTCCATAAAGAGTGGCTCGAATCCTGCCACAAAAGTTCCAGCTTCTTGGGCGCTCTTGGTCCCTTTCTTTCTCATTTCATAGATCACGACTTCGACTGTGTCATCAGCCAGCACCAGCCTCCCAACTTTCCAGGAGATCCTTCGGAGCCCGTGGCACGAAGGGATGAGGAAGATGGTCGCTGAGCTGAAGAGCAAGGACCTGAAGCCCGAGGATCTGCAACCCATGGTATCTTCTCCATATCCGCTAGAAGAAATCAATGAATAAGCTGATCAGGAGGAGGGCGGAGGCTCGAGCCTACACACCGAGAAGGAAATTGTCCACTCCCCCAGCCTTAAAGAGTTTTTCTTCCATCTCTCATCAAACACTTTTTTTTTCTGTTGTTTTTGTGTAACATCGAACAATTTACTTTCTTGTTTGGTTTTGCTACAATTTAAGGGGTTCTCCTAACCCTCATCACACTGGTTCGGGCCTTCGTGCCCTGTTTTGTTTTTTCTCAAGGCCACGGTGCCCTAAGTATATATCTGATGCATGTTTTTCTCTTTGCATACATCTCTGTCTTTATCTGCTTTCTCATATGTTTCTCATATGTTCTGATTTTGTGATATATCTGCATGTTCTTGTGAACTCATGCATAGATTCTTAATAGGTGCTAGAATAGAAATGCATCTCTTCTAGATTTTATGCGCATTCAAACTCATCTATCATGTTTTCATATGTTAGGAAAAATAGTTCACATAATTTTTCCAATGCATAAATCATTCTCAAATATATAACTCTCTAGCATAGTTTATCAAAGTATGCTCATAAATTACTTCTAAAATACTAGGAAAAATATGTTCATATACGCTTTCCAAATCATATATGCATGTTCAACACCACCTCGTTATCAAAATGCAGGGGGCGAGTGGAGGTCACGCGGCTGTGTTAGGCGATTTCACTTAAGAAAGTGGTGATTTCACATAGTATAGGGGCGATTTCACCTCCGAGTAGGTGCGATTCCCAATTTTGGCTTTCTACCGATTTTCTTCTTACCTAGGGTTCTTGAATATCTCTTTCCCTACAAACATGCGTCCTCAACAATGATTACACTTTTTCTATCTATTCACTCCAAATCTTTGTGAGTGTGCTATTTAATTGGTTGGAATCTGATTGTGTTTATCGAGATTCCTATGGGGGTATTTTGCGTAAACCAAGTATCGACGCTAGCCGTATTTTCTCGTTTATCCAGGGAACGATTCAGCTTCTCTTGGTGGTTTTGCATAACAACAATGATTACGTTGGGGTTTGTAGACAACTTTCTTTGCCCATTAGTTGAATTGGAGGTGGAGAGTAGTATATTAATAAGGGGATATTTCGACATTCTTATCACAACTTTGACTCATTTCCACTTTTCTCAGTTAGCTTTTATCCCCCTTGCTTCAATGGCTGATGATCTCAGAAGCCCATTCCGAAAGGTCTCTCTGTCTGAAATCGAAGAAAATTCCCTTCTTGTTGGTGATCATGAACTCATTCTTCCCCGCTTTGCTTTGCTGGGGCGTTTTACCATCCGAAAAGCAATAAGTATCAAGGAACTCATTGTAACTATGAAGAAAATATGGAGGTCTGAACCAATGTCAATGCGGTTCATTTAGGTGAAGGATATTTCTTATTCGACTTTGAAGATGAGTTTGACTGGAGCAAGGCATTCCACAGGCAGCCTTGGGTGGTGAATGGGCCTATGCTCATTTTATCCAGAGTGAGGGGAGATGAACAACCAAGGGATCTAGTCATTAACATGATCCCGATGTGGCTCCAGGTGCACGGACTTCCTCTTTTCTCCATGACCAGGCAGATTGCATACAAGCTGGGAGCGAGGTTTGGGGACGTGGCGGAACTCGACTGCCCCAATGGGGAAACTGCGTGGGGACGTTGCCTTAGGATAAGGGTGCTTATGAATCTCAATAGGCCTCTACATCGTAGTACTCATATCTATGTGAGAGAAGAAACTATCACCCTTCCAATCAGGTATGAAAAGCTGGGAGAATATTGTTATTTCTGTGGTTTGTTAACTCATGTGGAGAAAGAGTGTCCTGAACGATACTATGAGAATGGACACGAGCATTCTGAAATCAAAAGATTCCCACTTTGGCTGCGAGCGGATGGTCAGAAAGGACTGGATCAGAAACCCTATGCATTTCTGAAAAGGGATAATAATAAGCAGGCTTCATCACCTGAGAAATTCGTGAATGAAAATGATGGAGGAGCTTCTTCTTCTCACCAACCCCGGAGAGCGGCTTCGTATTTGGGAATGGAATTGGCCCCTGTGGTCTGGAGAGGTAACACTAATAAATTTTCTGATGAGGATAGATATTTTGCGGAATCGGCTTTGCAAGATGAAGACATTCAGCTTCTGGAGAATGAACAGGCTAGGCTTTATCTCCAAGACAGTCAAATCAGAAATCAGGAAGAGGAAGACTCAATTCTCAACCGAGTGTACGGCCCCCCAAGAAGCCTTCAAATCAGGGAAGGAGCTGGAGTTGGGAAGGGACCCATGACCAAGTTTGATCCAAAGGAGGCAGGTAAGAAGCTGAAAGGACCAATGTACCCAGATAAAGGTGGGCATAACAAAGATGGTATTTCCTTCAAAGGTGCAGCAAAAGGAGCAAACAAAAGAGGACAGCAGAATGAAAATATCTTGAGTGTGGAAGGTCATAGAGCTGGAAGAGATGAAGAAACTACTGTGGGGACGATGAGTGGCAGGAAGAGACACAAAAGTGATGCTGATCAAGCAAGTTCTAGTAAGGTGGAGGAGGGCAATGCTCAACTCCGCCGCTCTGAATGAAGATTTTATCTTGGAATGCTCGTGGTTTGAAGGGACCACAAGCATTCCATAAACTTAGGCGTGTTATCGCCATAAATAAACCTTCTTTGATGTTTGTTTTGGAGTCGAAGGTGTCCACCCGTATTGTAATGGCTTGGAATGCCATTTTTAATTTCAAATTTTGTTTTGTTGTGGATGCCATTGGTAGGCAAGGTGGCCTTATTTTATTTGCAACTGATGAAATGGAAGTTTGTTTACAATCTTATTCTTTTGGTCATATTGATGTGCTTATTAAGTGGCAAGGGGTTTCGTGGTTTTTTACTGGATTTCAAGGAAACCCTAATGGTGATCTTAGACACTTCTCAATGAAACTCCTCTAAAAAATCAAAGACTCTCATGAGGCTATTAAAAAATGGATGATAGGGGGTGATTTTAATGAGCTACTAAATTGCAAGTAGAAATTGGGTGGGGTTAACAACTGGAAAATGAGAAAGAGGATTAATAACTTTAGAAATATTTTGAACTCTCTGGAATTATTTGATCTGGGTTTTTCTGGCCCTTGTTATACATGGGATAACAAGAGAAAAGGTAACCATAACATCAAAGAGCGTCTCGACAGATTTGTGGCGACATCGGAGTGGAAAGTAAGCTTTAATGATTTCTTGATCCAACACTTACACTGGTATGGTTCAGATCATAGAGTTATTAGCATTACTATTTGGGTTAATCACTTTGTGTGGAAAAAACGTACTCATAATTTTTTCCGCTTTGAGAATGCTTGGCTTGTGGATCCATCTTGTAAGGAGACAATTAAGAAGAAATGGAAAAACTTTGATGAATCAATAACTTTTTTGGATCGCCTCAAAGGATGCGCGAAAGAATTATCCTACTGGGCAAAATTTAACTTTGGAGCACTGGACTTAAAAATTAAGCAAACTCTTGGAAAATTTTCTGAATTGGAGGGAATTAATATTGATGAGTCACAGATTGCAGGTATGCAGAATTCAAATATTTCAGTTTTGGAGAAGGATCTTGAGAAACTACTTTTGCAACATGAAGATTTTTGGCACCAAAGAGCTAGAATAAATTGGATGTTGAGTGGAGATAGAAACACAAATTATTTTCACAATAGAGCATTAGAAAGGTTCAAAAGAAATTCTATCAAAGGTTTTCAAGATGAAAGAGGGAATTGGATCAATACAGAAGCTGGGATGGAAACTGAATTAATGAATTTTTTTGGGCTACTGTATACTTCTTTGAATCCAACGATTCATGACATAAATCCAGTCACAAATCACACACAGGTTAGTGTCTTGACGGAAATGAATCTATTGCTTGAGAAAGACTTTTCGAGGCAGGAAATTAAGGAGGCTTTATTTAGTTTACACCCAAATAAAGCTCCAGGTCCTGATGGCTTTAATGCTTGATTTTTATTAGGAGAATTGGGACACAATTGGGGACTCGGTCATAGATGCAACCTTGAAAATTCTTAACGATCAAGGAGATTTGAGAGAATGGAATAATACGACAATCAATTTGATTCCAAAAATCAAGGAGCCTACTTCGCCGGCTCACTTTCGCCCAATTAGTCTTAGCAATGTTTGCTACAGAATTGTAGCTAAAACTATTGCTAATAGACTAGCCATAATTCTCCCGAATGTGATTGATGAACATCAAAGTGCTTTTATCAAGGAAAGGCAAATTTTTGATAACGTGTTGATTAGTTACGAGTGCATGCATTGGTTGAGAAACAATAAGAGTTCTATGGGATACGCTGCTCTCAAATTGGACATGAGTAAGGCGTATGATCGGATTGAATGGTCATTCTTGGAGCAACAAATGAAAAGATTGGGATTCACTGATAAAATTATTCAATTGATTTTGAGGTGTATTACGACGGTGTCATATTCTTTTAAAGTTAATAATACAATTCTTGGACATCTCAACCCCTCTCGTGGCATTCGTCAAGGTGACCCTTTGTCACCATTCATATTTGTTCTGTGTACCCAGGGCCTTTCTGCATACATAAATTACATGGCAACCCAAGGAACCATAAAAGGCATTAAATTTGCAAGAAACGCTCCCATGATTACTCACCTTCTATTTGCTGATAACAGTATTGTATTTTTCAAAGCAAAACCAGAATATGCGGAGAATCTCAAATGTGCTCTGATAAAGTATGAGAAGGCTTCAGGTCAACAAATCAATTTTGATAAATCATCATTGATGTTCAGTCCTAAAACAAATGGACATAACCAAAATCAAGTCAAAGATATTCTTCAAATTAAGCTAACACAGGGCTATAATTTGTATTTAGGCCTTCCTACGTTTTCTCTGCGAGGGAAAAGAATTCAATTTGCTTACCTTATTGACAATCTGAAAAAGAAGGTAGACAACTGGAAAAACAAAAACTTCTCGGAGGGTGGTAAGGAAATCCTTATTAAAGCAGTGCTACAAGCTTTACCTACATATGTGATGTCATGCTTCAAAATTCCTATCCAGATTTATGGTGAAATGGAGAAGATTTTGGCAAACTTTTGGTGGGGTAATGGCAATGGAAGAAACAAAATGCATTGGTTAAGTTGGGAAAAACTTTGTAGACCAAAAGATGAAGGTGGTATGGGATTTCGTAGAATGGAACAATTTAATCAGGCGCTTCTAGTTAAACAAGTATGGAGAATATTGGATAAATCGGACACATTGATAGCAAGGGTCTTTAAAGCTAGACATTTCAAACACTCGGATATTATGGAGGCTCAGAATGGCAACAATCCATCTTTTGTCTGGAGATCTTTAATTTCGAGCTTTCCGATCCTTCAAAGTGGCTTGAGATGGACGATGGGGAATGGAAAAATAGTTACATTATTCAAGCATGCATGGGTTCAAGGCCTGGATGAAGGGATGATCAAATCAAGAATAGCAGCTGGGAATAATCCTTCCTTTTTACTAGATGAGGATCGACAATGGAAAAAAGAGATAGTCAATTTGGCCTTTTGGCCGTTTGAAGCCGAAGGAATATTGCGATCGACGGTTGGTAAGCAGGATGAGGATGACTCCAGATTTTGGAAAAATGAAATTATAGGCAATTACACGGTTAAATCTGGTTATCGAGAGAGCATCAAACTAATTAACAAGAAAAAAGAGATGACAGGAGGCTCTAATGACGAATCATCCAGAGCTTGGTGGAGATGCATATGGAACCTTAATATCCCACCGAAAGTGAGGATTTTTGGATGGAAAATGAGTCTTGATTTGATTGCTTCTGAAGGTAATCTTATTAATCGACATATTCCAATTGAGCCAAGGTGCGGATTATGTGGAAATGGTATGCCATCTACGGTGCATGTGATTATACATTGTTTAGGGGTCCGGAAAATTTGGAAGCAAATGAATTGGTGGAATTCTTTGAAAAATGATCACCTCTTGAGCTCATTCGAACTCCTCTAGAAGTTTAAAGAGAACCATTCAGAATCTGATTTTGAAAAATTTGTAATGGTGGCTTGGGGAGTATGGAAAAACCGATGCCAAATTATTCATGATCATGAAAGTAAGAGATCCCAAATCCAGAAAAACATTGGGAACCAAGTTTTGGAATACCTTGCTAATTACCAGAATTTACAAAAGTCTAGATGCATTGTGGATATGATGGCAAATAAGAGTGAAATACATCATAGCGAGGATGAGAATGATGTGAGGAATTGTTTTGAAGTTGATGGAGCCTTCAATTGTGAACGACTTCGTTTTGGAGTAGGTGGGATTCTGCTTAATACAGAGGGTGAAATTATGGACTCGTTTTCTGAAAAAATCCCGCCACAAAGAAGTCCTTTGGGATCTGAATTGTTGGCGATTGAAAAGGCAATGTTGATGGCTATTGAAAGAGGTATTACAATCATTGAAATTAAGACAGATTCAACTCAAGCCATTGCATTGTGTTCGCAAAAAAAGCAAATTTGCTCCAATGCGTCGGAGTGTAACATTACCCGACGGATTATTAAACTTAAAGGTAAATTTGTAGTGTGCAAGTTTACGCATATATCTCGGGACATCAATCAAAGAGCGCATCATTTGGCACAAATGGCGTCTTAATCTTCCAATTCTCAAGGACAGAGTTGGAGATCTTTTTTGAAGAAACCTTAGTTTTTTTTTACTGGAAGTTTTCTTTTTGCGATCTTTTTGTAATAGGTTTCTTCTTTCCAAAAAAAAAAAAAAAAATGCACATTGCTTCTCTAGCATAGTTTATCAAAGTATGCTCATAATATGATAATTCCTAGGATGCTTAGGAAAAATATGTTCAAATAAGTTTCCCAAGTTCTCTATTGTTGGTCCTGAAAGGAGTAGATAACAAGTGTATGGGGGGGGGGGGGGAATACACTTGTATGCAAATTCTTTTCAAACTTAATCAAACCAGAGCTCAGCAAGGTTGTCTTGGACAACTCTGCTGAAGAAGATTAACTCTTCTAAGATAATCAATCTACTAAGTACTATTGAGTACTTAGTTGAATAACTATCTAGGGGAGTTATATGTGCGGAATAGTGGTTGGCCCTTTTAGTTTAAACTCCTTTAATTTCTGAAATCACTTAGTCAATGGAACACAGTCCAGTTTTTCAGGGAACTTGTCCAAATAGGTTTTTGCACAGTCTTTGAATGTTTATCCTTGAAAGATCAGTTTTGTGTGCAGTGTTGATGTATTATAAGTACTTGAAATGTAAATCAACACAAGAGTTTATAGTGGTTCAGAGACTCAAGCTCCTACATCCACTTTCCCTGATTTAACAGGATAATTCCTTCACTCTTGGAATTAACTTGTTTTATAGTGCCAAGGTGCACTTGATCAAGAACACCACTCTTGGTGAATTGATCCCTAGGATGTCTAGAGTCCTAGTACCCTCTTCTCAACTCAGAACTGAACTGTTCTTCTCTCAACAGTCAGCTCCTACCACTTCTACTACTACAACCTTCTCACTTTCACTCTTGAAAGATATGAGGATTGAAGTAAGGTTCCAACTAATGAGATATCCTTTACAATGGAGATCAGTGTATAAGGATAGGATATCTCTCTAAGCTTGTGTATGGATGTACAATGAAGTTCAGCTTAGATGAAGTGTTTGAAGACTAAGATAGTCTTTGAAAGCTTTGAAAGCACTCTAGCTTGTAAGAACTTGAGCTAGGTTGGATTGTGTTGAGATTAGTTGGATGCTTTCAAATGGTCTTCACACTTCTGTATTTATAGACAAATGAAGGATTTGCCCGTTGGAGAGGCAGCCTCCAATGTCCATAAATGTCTTCTTTCAGTTCTTCAACTTTGAAGATAGTTTCTTGATAGTGACATGTCCTCATTTGGGAAATAAACGGCTGTAAGAGCTTTGTCTTCATTCTGCAGCACTCTTCCCAATATCTGACTTTCAGATTCTCTTGTTAGAACTTGGACATCACTTCTGAAGGTTGTTCCAATGATAGGACAACATTCCTCAACATTTGGACAACACTCCTTATCACTATCAGCAGTCTTGCTTATCAGCAAGGTTGGCTTGCTCTTCTTCAGATGACTTGGCTCTCTCCCTTTATTTCTCTTGAAGATGATCTTAGCTTGTTTCTTTGAAGATCTTTAGGGTGTGATTGTCTCTTTCTCTTCAGCATAGTTGACCTCAGGCTTTCAGAGCACTTGATCTTGATTAATTGAGCTGAGACAACTCCTCTGGACAACTCTCCTGATCAGCATACTTGTCTTTCAGCAGACTTGATCATGATTCCAGAGTTTGAGCCTTGAGGGGACTTGTTCTTGATGTACTACAAAGCATATGTTCCCCCTCAATTTGTGCATCTAATCATCTAAGAGCTACCTAACATATTAGCTCCTCATCTAGCCTTTATACTATATGTTCTAACATGTCTAGAACATATTCAATCATAACTTAGGCATGTCTCAGGGGGTTTTGGTATTCAATCAAAACATAACTCATTTTATTCCCAACAATTTCCCCCTTTTTGATGATGCCAAAACCTATACAGCTTGTGCAAAAGTGACTTAGCTACACCTATTACATTAATCTTCAGAAGACATGACTAAGGTCAGTTATCCTGAAAAGCAATGTGTTAGTGTATTCACCATTCATGTTGCACATAGGTTTCATAGATAGGCATAGAGAGATGAGTGTTTCTTGATTCAAAATAAGTTCAACTATCATTCATTAAAAAAAACATTACAAGCATGTTGATAGTTGAATTTAACATATCAGAGCATGAATCATCAACACTAAATACATCAAAGTTCAACACATATACAAGATTTTTCAATATCAGAGCATAACCTTGTATCAGAGCACCAATCTTTTATCAGAACAAATACTAACACTTCAAGACATATACAAGATTTTCAACATCAGAGCAATCCATATCAAGTCAGAGTAAACAGATTAGCACACCACATCAGCAAACTTGACCAATTTTCAGCATAGTTGATCAATTAAGATAGGTCAGAAGACTTAGCCATTTAGAGATCATCCTCTCGAGGTGGCACCATCCCATACTGTGCCCACACTCTCCTCTTCAAGGCCATGGCTTCTTGGTTGGTTCCCTTAGGACCAAGAACCATCTTGTTCAGCTTGAGGATCTCAGTGAATTCTCTCAGAATCCTTGATTGATCAATCCATCCATCAAGCTTTGGAGGTAAGTATATGATTGGCTTGGGAGCTGTGAGTTCAAATCTTGCAATATCAGCAGCTGCAAGCAATTGTTGATAGAGTTCTCTGTAGTACTCAATCATGAACTCAGCAAAATTGATGTTGGCATCTCTTCCATTCCATCTGTCAATGACATACTGATCATAGACAAACTCCCTTTTTGCTTCCTCCCATGAGTCATTCAGCTGAATTGGCACCCATTTATCCAAGTGAGGATATTTGGTGTCCATTGGGATTAATAGTTGTGGCTTCATCTTGTTGTAAGTTGCTCTCTTCCTTCTTGGCTTCTGGAAGTCTGTTCTTCTCTTATCTCTTGCTCTGTTGGCCTCTTCCATCAAGTCCATTTTCTCTTGGGACCTCATCATGGCCAGTTTCTGTTGTGTTTCAGGGTCTTTGCCATACCCTTCATGAAACAGCTTTGATGGATCATTGAGTACCACAATCTTTGTCTTCTTTGGTCCAGGTCCAAAGCCTTCTTCATATAAGATTTCCACATCTTCAGTGACTTTGGTACTTTCAGTGGACTTAGTCTCAGTAGACTTGTCTTTTTCAGCATTCTTGGGCTCTTCAGCTGTTTTTGCCTTCTTTGCGATAGGCTCATCATCAACAACTCTGAATTCAGGTGGAAGATCAAGGCTGTTGGGAAAGTCAGTGAATTTCTCAACTTGTCTCTTCTTTCCTTGGGCCTTCTTGATCTTTCCTCTAGTTTGGACACCTTCAGCATCCTTGTCCAAACCAGATACTTCACCACCTGGTCTTTGTTGTAGCCTCACTTTTTCCTCTTGAGCTGAGGCCATAGAGTTCTTCAATGCCAGTGCTAACTGCTCCTCTTCATCCAATTCTTCCAAGTTCAGCACTGCAGGCTCTTTTCCCTTTCCTACAGGGGTTTTGTCCTTCCCTTTCACTGGACTCCCAATCACTAAGGCACCTTTTGCCCTTGCTCTTTCCCTTTCCCCCTTTTTGGCAGCATCAAAACATTCTGGCTTCAGTTCACTCATAGTGGATGCCAATAAGGACTGGGCTTGGGTTAGAGACTTCATCTCCTCCAACAGATATACGTTCTCATCATGTATATTTTGCATCCTGTCACTGCTTAAGCTAAGAAAGGCAAGAACAGGCTTCATTTTCTGTTGAACAACCTCCTCCATGGTTGCCTTAAGAGATGCATCCAATTGGGCTTTCAGGAGCTCAGTGAGGTTGGCCACTGCACCTTCAGCAATGTTGGCCAACACTTCTTGAGAAAACTTTTCTGAGGCTGCTTTGACCATAGCTAGCCTTTGCTCTTCAGCTCTTCTCTTCTGATATTCAGTAGACTTGACCAAGTCTGCTGAGAACCTTCTCAGTTTCCATATATCCAATAACTTTTCATGAGATTTACTTGTCCAACTTCCCTGGATCAAGTAATCCCAACTCTGCTGATAGCTCCAGAAATCTTGCCTCTACAAGTGGCTTAGTTAGAATATCAGCTTTTTGATGATCAGTGTGGATCTTGACCAACTTTATGTCCTTCTTCTCCACATGGTCTCTAATGAAGTGATGCTTGATGTCCACATGCTTGCATCTTGTGTGCAATACAGGATTCTGTGATATAGCAATGGCACTATTGTTATCACAAAATATTGGCACTTCAGTAGAGTTGACTTTGTAGTCTCTCAGTTGTTGTCTCAGCCAAAGGATTTGAGCACAACAACTTCCAGCTGCAACATATTCAGCTTCAGTGGTGGAAGTAGCCACTGTGTTCTGCTTCTTGGAGAACCAAGATATAAGCTTGTTGCCCAAGAATCGACAAGTCCCTGAAGTGGACTTTCTGTCAATTTTACAACCTCCATAGTCAGCATCTGAGTAGCCAGTTAACTCAATGTTGTCATCAGCAGGGTACCAAAGGCCTAGATTTTCAGTGCCTTTGAGATACCTCAAAATCCTCTTTGCAGCCTCAAGATGGCTTTTCTTAGGATTTGCTTGGAACCTTGCACAAACACCTACTGCAAAGGTGATGTCAGGTCTGCTGGCAGTGAGATAGAGGAGTGAACCAATTATTCCTCTATACTCAGTAGAGTTGGTTGAAATACCACTCTCATCAGGATCCATCTTCCAATTTGTGTTCATTGGGATCCTTACTGGCTTGCTAGTTGTACACCCAAACTTCTTGATCATTTCTCTGGTGTACTTAGCTTGGTTGATGAAGATTCCTTCTTTTGATTGCTTGACTTGAAGACCCAAAAAGAAGTTCATCAACCCCATCATGGACATCTCAAACTTGCTTTGCATTAGCTTTGAGAATTTCTCACACAGCTTCTCATTGGGGGATCCAAATATTATGTCATCCACATAAATTTGGACAAGCAAGATGTCCTCTCCTTCAGATATTCTGAAAAGAGTTCTGTCCACAGTTCCCTTGGTGAATCCATGATCCAAGAGAAATTGTGACAGTGTATCATACCAAGCCCTAGGGGCTTGCTTGAGTCCATATAGAGCTTTCTTGAGTCTGTAAACTTGGTTTCCAACCTCAAAACCTGGTGGTTGCTCTACATAGACTTCTTCCTTCAAGACTCCATTCAGAAAGGCACTCTTGACATCCATTTGGTATACTTTGAACCTCTTGTGGGCTGCATAGGCTAGAAAGAGCCTTATTGCTTCTAGCCTTGCCACAGGTGCAAATGTCTCATCATAGTCAATGCCTTCATGTTGGCAATAGCCTTTTGCCACAAGTCTTGCTTTGTTTCTGACAATCACATCATTTTCATTTTTCTTGTTCTTGAACACCCACTTTGTTCCAATAACATCTTGATGTGAAGGCCTATCCACCAGCTCCCATACTTCATTTCTGGTGAATTGATTCAATTCTTCCTGCATGGCTGTGATCCAATTGGCATCTTGAAGTGCTTCCACAATATCACTTGGTTCTTGTTCTGACAAGAAACAACAGAAAAGAGCACTTTCACCATGAAATCTTCTGGTTTTGACTCCAATACTTGGGTCACCAAGTATTAGATCAGTAGGGTGGTCTGATAACCAAGTCCTTCTTTTTCTGATCTCTTCAGTAGAGTTGTCCTCTACTGAAGTTGAGTCAATTTGATCATAGAATTCAGGATAATTGAATGCAGGATCTAATTCAGGATCATAATCAGGGGTGTTGTCCTCAATGTCAGGGACATTGGTATTTTCAACATTTTGAGTTCCCCCTTGATTATTTGACCTGTTAACTACCTCAGCAGGAACTGCTTCTTCATTGGTAGTTGTTACCTGGATGTGAACTGGGATTGGATCATTCAGTTCACCATTCCTTTCAGTGGGATTTGCCTCAGGAAGGTTGCCTTCAGGATGGTTGTCCAACATAGAGTTTTCAGGTAGATTGGCTTGGACAACATCTATGATTTCAGTGTCTTTGTCTTTTAGGCTTAGTCTGGTTGTTCTTTGTGTGATTTCTTCTGATTCCAAGTTCTCATTCCTGAACTCATGAGTAGATTCATCAAACACAACATGAGGTGTTTCTTCCACAATAAGAGTTTTCTTGTTGTAGACCCTGAAAGCTTTACTGATTTGGGAGTATCCAAGAAACACTCCTTCATCAGCTTTGCTATCAAAGGCTTTCAACTGATCTTTCCCATTATTGTGAATGAAACACTTGCAACCAAAAATGTGAAAGTAAGACACTTTAGGTATTCTTCCTTTCCAGAGTTCATAGGGGGTTTTGCCTTGCCCCTTAATAATCAAACATCTATTTTGAGTATGGCATGCAGTGTTTATAGCTTCAGCCCAAATCCTCTTAGGTAATTTTGAATCAGCAATTAGAGTTCTAGCAGCTTCTTTTAAAGTTCTATTTCTTCTTTCTGCAACTCCATTCTGTTGGGGAGTTCTAGCTGCTGAGGTTTCATGAGCTATTCCATTAGATGTGCAATACTCATTGATGTATGAGTTAATGAACTCTGTGCCTTTATCAGATCTTATCTTGATAATGCTAAGGCTTTTCTCATTTGACAATCTCTTTAGAAGTTCACGCAGTTTGACTTGAGTTTCCTTCTTATTAAGGAGAAATACTACCCATGTGAACCTAGAGAAGTCATCTACTACAACCAATGTGTATTTTCTACCATTTATGCTTGCAGGGGTAATTGGTCCAAAAAGGTCCATATGCAACAGTTCAAGTACCCTTTCAGTAGAGATGACTGGTTTTCCCTTAAATGAGGCTTTGATCTGTTTTCCTTCTTGGCATGGTTTGCAAACATGCTCTTTAATGAAAACCTCATTAGGTAGTCCTTTGACTAATGCATTTCTAGCAATTTTGTTCATTGTTTTAAAGTTCAGGTGGTTTAATCTTTTATGCCATAACCAACTTTGTTCACTAGAACTCTTAGCAATGAAGCATGCAGCATCAGTAGACTTGTCCCAGTCTGCAAAATACACATTTCCTTTCCTAGTTCCAGTCAATAGAATTTGTTGAGTCTTATTTTTGATTAAGCATTTTCCACTTGAAAACTCAACATTGAAGTTTTTATCACAGAATTGACTGATACTTAGGAGATTATACTTGAGACCAGCCACATAAGATACATTGGATACTTTGATGTTACCAATCATCAAAGTACCATAACCTTTTGTAGTTGCTTGTGAGCTGTCTCCAAAAGTGACATTTGGGCCTTCTTTTTCAATAAAATCAGTGAGAAGTTCCTTGTTTCCAGTCATGTGCCTTGAACATCCACTGTCAAGATACCATGCTGACTTTTTGCTCATGCTCCTCTTCTTGTGGCCCATTGGTACCTACAATTAGATGGGTTTAGGTACCCTTTGAGTTTTGGGTCCTGAGAGGTTAGTTGTACCTTTAGGAACCCAAACTTGCCTAATAACCCTGATTGATTCAAGGTGGCTAAGTTGTCTTCCTTTAGCATCTAAATACACTGTCTTTCCCTTAAATGCCTTTGGGAAAGTGTGTGTGAATGTGTTAACTCTATAAGTTTCAGGAGAGTTGTCAAGTCTCCTGAACTTTTGAGTTCTTTGTGCAGCTTGAGGGAATCTTTGAGGAAGGGCTTTCTTATGACCACTACCCTTTGGTATGAAGGGTTTTGGTTGTCTCATTTTATTCTGCCTTTGAGGAAAGTTGTCCCTAGGTCTATTCAGCTGAGGCTTTCTCAGAAGAGTTGGCCTAGGCTGATTATACCTTGGATACTTCCTCTGAACATTGTTCAGTAGAGTTGCCCTACCATTGGGTCTACTCTGCTGACCAATATTCCTCTTGTGTTCGGGAGCTTTGGCCATTTCCTTAGGTTTTGGCCTAATCTCCTGAAGCACTTGAGTAGGCATAACATCCATTTTGTCCTTTCCTTTGTTCAGTGGCTGAATTATTTCATTTTCAGTCTGTGCCACTGACTTAACAAAGATTCTCTTAGTGTTACTCACAGAAGCAACACTAAGACAAGGTGAAGATTCAAATGGATCAAAACCTAATCCACTTCTTTGAGCCATAGGTCTTTGATAACTCTGAATTTCCTCTATTGCTCTAGAGGATTTCTTCAGAGCAGACATCTTTAATTTCAGGCTCTCTTCACTTGATTTAAGAATATCATATTCATGTGAGAGGTTTTCAAACTTGGCATTGAGAATTTTTATTTCAAAATCTTTTCTCTTCTGAGAGAGAAGTTGATCATCAATCTCCTTTTGTTGGTCAACTATCCTGAGATTTGCTTCCTCAAGCTCTCTCAAGACTTGTTGATACAACTCAGTAGACTTGACATCAACAAC
This sequence comes from Galeopsis tetrahit, assembly GCA_963675135.1. Taxonomy (NCBI): domain Eukaryota; kingdom Viridiplantae; phylum Streptophyta; class Magnoliopsida; order Lamiales; family Lamiaceae; genus Galeopsis; species Galeopsis tetrahit. The sequence goes on along the minus strand of OY776128.1, from coordinate 42,575,992 downwards.
TGCCTCAGAGTTTTTGGCAAGTTCAATAACCAATCTTTCATTTTCCCTCACACAGTTATCATGAAATTCTTGTAACATAGTGAAATCTTCCATCAACTTTCCAAGGGAGAGTTTCAAGTTGACCTCATTATTGTTTTGTGAGATGAATGATGGTGAGCTAGAAGTGGAGGATACCTCATCATCCTCAAGAGCCATGTTGCAGACATCATCATCATCATCACTGTTGGAGAATAGTCCATCAGAGGAGTTGAGGCTTTCAGCACTATCAGATTCTTCACCAGCCATCATGGCCTTTCTGTTGGTGAATTTCCTATCTCTTTTGGCCTGCCTCTCCCTTCTCTCCTTAGAGCTTAATTCAGGGCAATCATACTGGAAGTGCCCTTTCTTTTTACAGTTATAGCACAGATCTTCATCATCTTCTTTCTTTGATTCTTCTCTTCTTTTTGATGATGAAGGTTCAGCTCTACTGGACCTTCTCCTATCAGAGTACTTGTCCTCTGATCTTTTCTCTTCTGGCTTTTTGACTTCAGCCTGTGCTTCAGGAGAGTTGTATCTCCTGAATTTGTTGTCCTGGTAGAATTTCTTGTATCTACCAAACCTTGAGTTTAAATTTTCAAACCTTCTAGCCATCAAGGCTAGTTCTTCCTTCATTTCAGTCTTTGAGACTGACTTTGATGATCTTGGAGTGGACTGCATCTCTGGTTCAGCAGTTTTGGCTTTGAATGCCACTCCCTTAGTAGGATTTGAAGGTTCCTCAATAGGCTTTCTTCTATTGAGGTCGAACTCATAAGCTTTGAGTTCAGAGAAGATTTGTTGCATGGGCATGGTGGAAAGATCTTTGGTGTTTTGCATCATTACAGCATAGACATCCCACTTTTGAGTGAGACTTCTCAAGATCTTCAACCCCACTTCTCTCTTGGTGTAGACCTTGCCCAGTGAGTTGATTTCATTCATCACATCAGTGAATCTACCAGCAAACTTATCAATGGATTCCTCAGACTCCATTGCAAACTGTTCAAATTTCTGCACAGCAACTTGGAGCTTGTTCTCCTTGATCTTTTCAGTACCCTCACACATTTCAGCAAGAGTATCCCAAATTTCTTTGGCTGTTGTGCAGTGGTAGACTCTACCCATAATTGCATCTGGAATTGTTTGGTAGAGGGTGTTCATTGCTAGATAATTCAGATTATCTTTCCTCTTTTCATCAGTAGTGAAGTCATCTTCATCTTTGGGTAGTACATCTCTTGTATCTGCCCTTTGAGCCTCTGTGACTCTGGGATTGACAAAGGTGAACACAAAAGGACCTCTTGTGATCACTCTCAACATATCAGTATGAAGAGATGCAAGATGAGCCCTCATTCTGATTTTCCAGAAATCATAGTTATCAATTGAGAACATGGGCAGTTTGTGATGTGAAATGTGGTTGACTGGATTTGTGGCCATGTTGTCCAATCCTTGGATAGTAGGAGGTGGAACAGCAGCATTGTTGTTGGCCATAATTCAAGAACAAATAGTCAGTCAAAATACATTAAGGATTTCAGAGAGATCAGTTCAGTGACCACAGCCAATATGTGATTTTGAAAACCAAGATGGCTTTTCAGAAGCAGTGGTCTTTGAACCCCTGCTCTGATACCACTTGTTGGTCCTGAAAGGAGTAGATAACAAGTGTATGGGGGGGAATACACTTGTATGCAAATTCTTTTCAAACTTAATCAAACCAGAGCTCAGCAAGGTTGTCTTGGACAACTCTGCTGAAGAAGATTAACTCTTCTAAGATAATCAATCTACTAAGTACTATTGAGTACTTAGTTGAATAACTATCTAGGGGAGTTATATATGCGGAATAGTGGTTGGCCCTTTTAGTTTAAACTCCTTTAATTTCTGAAATCACTTAGTCAATGGAACACAGTCCAGTTTTTCAGGGAACTTGTCCAAATAGGTTTTTGCACAGTCTTTGAATGTTTATCCTTGAAAGATCAGTTTTGTGTGCAGTGTTGATGTATTATAAGTACTTGAAATGTAAATCAACACAAGAGTTTATAGTGGTTCAGAGACTCAAGCTCCTACATCCACTTTCCCTGATTTAATAGGATAATTCCTTCACTCTTGGAATTAACTTGTTTTATAGTGCCAAGGTGCACTTGATCAAGAACACCACTCTTGGTGAATTGATCCCTAGGATGTCTAGAGTCCTAGTACCCTCTTCTCAACTCAGAACTGAACTGTTCTTCTCTCAACAGTCAGCTCCTACCACTTCTACTACTACAACCTTCTCACTTTCACTCTTGAAAGATATGAGGATTGAAGTAAGGTTCCAACTAATGAGATATCCTTTACAATGGAGATCAGTGTATAAGGATAGGATATCTCTCTAAGCTTGTGTATGGATGTACAATGAAGTTCAGCTTAGATGAAGTGTTTGAAGACTAAGATAGTCTTTGAAAGCTTTGAAAGCACTCTAGCTTGTAAGAACTTGAGCTAGGTTGGATTGTGTTGAGATTAGTTGGATGCTTTCAAATGGTCTTCACACTTCTGTATTTATAGACAAATGAAGGATTTGCCCGTTGGAGAGGCAGCCTCCAATGTCCATAAATGTCTTCTTTCAGTTCTTCAACTTTGAAGATAGTTTCTTGATAGTAACATGTCCTCATTTGGGAAATAAACGGCTGTAAGAGCTTTGTCTTCATTCTGCAGCACTCTTCCCAATATCTGACTTTCAGATTCTCTTGTTAGAACTTGGACATCACTTCTGAAGGTTGTTCCAATGATAGGACAACATTCCTCAACATTTGGACAACACTCCTTATCACTATCAGCAGTCTTGCTTATCAGCAAGGTTGGCTTGCTCTTCTTCAGATGACTTGGCTCTCTCCCTTTATTTCTCTTGAAGATGATCTTAGCTTGTTTCTTTGAAGATCTTTAGGGTGTGATTGTCTCTTTCTCTTTAGCATAGTTGACCTCAGGCTTTCAGAGCACTTGATCTTGATTAATTGAGCTGAGACAACTCCTCTGGATAACTCTCCTGATCAGCATACTTGTCTTTCAGCAGACTTGATCATGATTCCAGAGTTTGAGCCTTGAGGGGACTTGTTCTTGATGTACTACAAAGCATATGTTCCCCCTCAATTTGTGCATCTAATCATCTAAGAGCTACCTAACATATTAGCTCCTCATCTAGCCTTTATACTATATGTTCTAACATGTCTAGAACATATTCAATCATAACTTAGGCATGTCTCAGGGGGTTTTGGTATTCAATCAAAACATAACTCATTTTATTCCCAACATCTATGCATGCTTTCAAGATGCACATAGTTTCTCTTAGCATAGTTTATCAAAGTATGCTAATAATTCATGTCTAAAATGTTAGGAAAATGTGCTCATACAAATTTCCAAAAACTCATCAATATGTTTTCATCACATCTCACAAATTCTTTAGATATTCATCTAAGATAAACATACTTTTCGATAGAATTTATCTCAAAAATTCTAAGCATACATCTCAACTCATCATCAATAAACAAAACATGTTCTCAATCATGCTTGGGTTCTCAACCATTCTCTTAATCAAGCGTGGCATTCTCCTAAGTAATCAACTTAAGATTTCTCAAACCATAGGTATATGTTTCAATAGAATTTATATCAAGAAATTCTAAGTATAATCAGCATCTCAATATCTCTCAAAATCATAAATCATGGGTATACTTTTCAATAGAACTTGCATCAAGAAATTCTAAGTATAACCAACATATCAATCCTGACTCATTCAAATACATCAAATATGCATCTTTCAAATGCTCTAAACTCTTAGCAAATGCTCATATGTTTCGAGGTTTTATGCTCTAAACAAATAATCACGTCTAGGCAACTCATATCAAATCACAAAGCAAAAAGTAAACTACACTTTTCACTTACTTGGCTTCATAGCCGCATCCCAGAGGTGGAAGTCCTATACCCTTCATCACCCCCCTTAAGCATCGAAGTGTAAGGCATTTGCAAGTTCCTCACTCCCTTGCAAAGGATCCTCGACTTGTATCATTTTTTCTCCAGTTCTGTAGCTTTTCTCAGCCACTTCACATCTAAAAAATCTGGGTTGCACCACCCTCTATTCAGCTTCTGGAAGCCCATTATCCTTTGAAGGGTATGGGGAAATCCACTTCAAAAAATCCAGACCTTGTGACCTATAAATCAGCTCTTGGAAGAAACCCTCTTAAAAACTCGAGGTCTCGTGACCTGTAAATAAGCTCTTAGACCCCATCATCCTTCGAAGGATGTGGAGAAATCCTCTTAAAAAATATGGGTCTCGTGACCTGTAAATAAGCTCTTAGACCCCCCCCCCATCATCCTTCGAAGGATGTGGAGAAATCCTCTTAAAAAATCAGGGCCTCGTGACCCGTAAATCAGCTCTTGGACCCCCCCATCAAACTTTGAAGGATGTGGAGAAATCCTCTTCAAAAGTCTGGGTTTCGTGGCCCGTGAATCTGTTTATGAACCTCCATCCTCATGATTAAGAAAGTGGATAAATTCTCACAAAATCTGTGACTTTCTTGAACATCCATCAACCTAATAAAGGAAGTGGAGAGGTCCTCACCAAATTCGTGGCTTTCTTGAACATCTATCAACCTAATCGAGGAAGTGGAGAGGTCCTCACCAAATTCGCGGCTTTCTCGAACATCCATCAATCTAATCAAGGAAGTGAAGAGGTTCTCAACAGATCACATGCTTAAAACCTGTCACTTCAGTTCTAGTTTTACGAACATCCATTAACCTAATCAAGGAGGTGGAGAAGTTCTCGGTAGATCACGGGCTTAAAGCTTGTCATTTCAATTCAGCTTTACGAACATCCATCGACCTAATCAAGGAGGTGGAGAGGTTCTCGGCAGATCACAGACTTTAAGCCTGTCATTTCAATTCAGCTTTACGAACATCCATCAACCTAATCAAGGAGGTGGAGAGATTCTTGACGGATCACGGGCTTAAAGTCTGTCATTTCAAATCAGCTTTACGAACATCCATCAACCTAATCAAAGAGGTTGAGAGGTTCTCGACGGATCACGGGCTTAAAGCCTATCACTTCAATTTAGCTTTACGAACATCCATCGACCTAATCAAGTAGGTGGAGAGGTTCTCGGCAGATCACAGGCTTAAAGCCCACAAACTCTTTCTTCTCCAAGTTCATCCTGCACTCAAGAACAAAAGATGAAGTAAATCATGTTTCCTCAAACTCAAAGACGAAGCAAATCATGCTTCCTTAATCTCAAAGTCAAAGCAAATCATGCTTCCTCAAACTCAAAGACGAAGCAAATCATGTTTCCTCAATCTCAAAGATGAAGCAAATCATGATTCCTCAAACTCAAAGACGAAGCAAATCATGCTTTCTCAAACTCGAAGACGAAGCAAATCATGCTTTCTCAAACTCGAAGACGAAGCAAATCATGCTTCCTCAAACTCAAGGACGGAGCAATTCATGCTTCCTCAATCTCAAAGACGAAGCAAATCATGCTTCCTCAAACTCTTTTCTCAAGGTTTCTTTGGCGCCTTCATGGCTACCCTAGAACCCTCATGTATTTCTCGAATCACATGATCCCCCTCGTTATTTGAGAGGCATCTCAAGTATAGATTGGTGAATGACTTCTTGTACAATCGTCCACCTACAAAAAAATATCTCAGTCTCATTAGTTTTACCTTTATGGAATTTCTAGGAGCTGTCTCAGCTCTCAATGCTTCTAGGATTTCTATTCTTCAATCCTCTTCAAGGTTCAAGTCTAGTGACCTTCAATCTTCAATTTTTGGACATCCATCACCCATCGAGGTTTCGGAGAGGTCCTCTTCAAAGTACAGGTCTCGTGACCTTCAATCTTCAATTTTTGGACATCTAGCACCCGTTAGGGACGTGGAGAGATCCTCGTGCGAAATTCGTGGCTTTTGGGCCATCGAGATTTTCTTGTGAAACTTTATCCTGTTTTCTCAATTCAATCATGGTTATAACAACCTAAAACATTTTATCAAAATGCTCAAAATACTTAGCTCTTTTGTTAGAAGTCCGGAACTTCAATTTCTCAGCAGACTGGATCTCCAACCCCTGAGGGTCGGTCAACAAAATACCAGCTCCACATCCAGTCATGGACACAGATCCATCCACAAATATCTTATATTCTTAGATCTCGTCAAGCCTGGTGATTTCTTGGATGAAATCCGACAAGGCTTGAGCTTTGATTTCTATGGTCCATTTGACCATCTGTCTAGATAAATCTGCTCTACCAATTACCTGCCTTAAAGGGTAATTAGTGTGAAGAATAATTATATATGGCAAAAAATAAGGGCATAACCTTAGAGTTGTAATCAGCACAGCCAAGACAGCCTTCTCAGCTTTTGAATATCGGATCTCAGCACCCTGGGGAGGGCTTTGTCAGCTTCAGCAGCTAGGCTCAATGGAGCTTCAGCTCCTCAAATACTTTCTGGCATTGTTCGTCTCACTTGAATCTGGATCTTTTGTGTAAGATCCTCTTTGCAGTTTTTCTCGTGTTCGGTTCTCAAACCTCGGACACTCATCTTTCTTCCATAATCATCTGGATTATGCTCCGTTACTGGGGTTAAGGTGGTTGGGTCTCATATCAGCTTGAGGCGCTCTCCTCTTATTCTGAAGCTTCTTTTCAGGTTCCTTCCTGGACCTCGAATTTCTCGAGTGTTTTAACATTCAACACCTTAATAAGTATTTGAGGATCCACTTGGATCTCGAGTAGGGTGAGGGAATTCTATTTTCCCTCGACTCATGGTTCTAGGAGGAAACTCAATCCACTACATCTGAGCTTATTCAAGTGTTCTCTAACAGCCTGGATAAGATCAATCTTTAATACACAATAACCAAGCTTACCAAGAAGCCTTCCAGGATCTGGACAAGCTCAATCTGAAATCATATCTAAAATATCGAGGCATGTCAATCATACATAATTCAAAGATAAGTATGTTACTCCCACATTCTGAAATCATGAATCATTATCTATCTTTAATCATGGATTCTAAAGCATATACTCCCTCTGTCCCAGGATTGTTTGCACCATTTTATGGGCACGCAAACTAAGAAAAAAGTGTAATGAGTGGAGTGTTGAGGGGAAATTTTGTAACTTTTATGAATAAAGTAAAGTGAATGATTGGATTGAGGGTAAAAGTAATGGTATTTTGTGTAAATATGTGGATATTGTGAGGGTGGGGTTTATGAAAAAGTTTCATTTTTAGGTAGTGCAAACAATTGTGGGACGGACGAATAAGGAAAGAGTGCAAACAATTGTGGGACAGAGGGAGTAGTAACCACATAAACTCAACATGCGGGTTGCCTACTCATGCTTTCTAGGATTCCAAGTCATTCTCAATTTCTAGCATCACATCTAGAGTATCTAGACAAAACACTCATGTAAAATCAGGAGGGTTATACTTAATTCAATAGAAAACTAAGTATGATTCACACATATCAATCTCAAAACGACATGCTTACGGTGATATCAAATCAACGAATATCATAGCTCATTCATGTCAAACTCATCATGGCATACTCATTATAAAATCAAGTCAATGCATATCATAATTCAAGTATATCAAACTCATTATGACATGCTCACAATTTAATCAAATCAACATAAAAGATCTAACCTCTTTAGCTTTATCAAATATTGTACTTACCGGTGGTACCGATGTACTCGTTATCTGGGGCTAGCCCCAATAGCAAGTTGAGTATCATAATCCAGCCACTCATCTAGTTCTTCATAATTCTATGCTCTTTCGAGCTCCTCCAGGAATTGGACCTCTAGGTCCTGGCCAATCGGTGCTCTTATCTCTAGTGGACCTCGGGGTCCTAGATACTCTCTCCGTATCTTTTAGTCTGAATCCTGGACCTTGGGGTCCTGGATACTCGCCTCACATCTTTTGATCTGAATCCTAGACCTCGGGGTCCTGGATACTCGCTTTCTATCTTCTCTGAACAGATGTGCAGACTTCCAGGTCTACTCACACATCAATTCCTGAATCATGCCTGCAAAGGTTCACCAAAAAAGTTCCTCCAACACAGGCACTCAAGTGCACATGTAAGAATCCTAAACATCAATCATATAATTCAAATATGAAATAATCAGAAAATATAGATCAAGTCTCTATGATCTCAAACCTCAAACCTGGATTCCTTATAGGACCTCCAGCTTTAACAACGTGATATATTTCTCTAATCTCAATTCACAATCCTCAATCATGGATCAACTTCTTTGATCCTCGACCTCTTATTCAGTAAGAAACATCAATCTCAATGGTAGCCTTTTAAACGTATTCCTGGAAAATTCTCAACACATGAACAACTAATCGGGATTATATTTCAAACAACAAGCTCAAACATAATCATCAATATATTAGTATCACTAATAACTCGTTAGAGAGATAATCTTTGCAAAATTAAAATAAGAAAGATAAGTTGTATCTATAGAATTATCATTCCTTACGCTCACGTCCTCGCGAGCTCCAAAATCGTGAATCAATCAAAATAAGGACATCACGACTTAACTCGATTTTCCCACAGACGGCGCCAATTTATGCGTCGGGTTTGAACGCTCAACAAATTACTAAACTGACCTTGGGCCACCAGTGATAAATGGTTCGTCAAGGAGCTGCCATGTAGCTCACGGTGCTCCAAAAAACCTGCAAAACACGCCGGAGGGATCTCCAGCGCGGGGACTCCGACGCTCAAGTTAGAGAACCGACGATCACCAAGGGAAATATGTTCGGAGAACACTCAACCGGAGTTAAACTCGTTTTCCACGATCCAATGATATGCTCAAGTGAAAGTGTGTACGAGTGTAATGTGTATTATGCACTGAAATCAGGTAAAAAAGCTAAGGAATGGATGCATGGAGTATTTATAGAGGTACTTTGGGGGAAGGTATAATCGTCTCCCCTATCTCTCCATTCAACCAGTCATCCAGAGTTTCTAGGGAACTTGACGAAGTCTCCCTTGATCTGGCCAGTCAAGGCCTTAATTTTGGCCCACTTGACCCAGTCAAACATTATCTCTTAATGGGGAACAACCCCACGATTTTCTCTACTGGCCAGTCAGCTCCGATAAGTTAGGGGCAAGTCTAGGAATCCTTCCAGGCCCTAATTTAATCGGTCTTGTATGGTTGGGCTTAGGCCCGATTCTCGATAAACCTGTGCAAGACGTGGGTCTAGGCCTTATTAGGTCCTGGGCCTCGAGGCCCAAGGGAGGTTCCAACCCATATAATATGGCCCATAATCGGGGTATCAACTAACATGGGCCCTACTTATCATAATATGAGCCTTAATCACATAATTTATACATATTTAAAGGAATAAATGGACGAATAACATGTAATAATGTTACCCATATATTCCACGTGTCATTATTTCATAGGATGACACATTTTGGCCGCATCAAAAGGGCATTTGAGAAGTATGACGACTTGGATCCATGTTATAAGTTTGATTTGGGGGACATAAATGTTCCATGTGCTATTGATTGAATTTGTATTTGTAAGTATGCAGGTTTGTTGAAGCATTTTCATAAGTTGAATGTGTGTATTTTAGGTTCGTCTTATGTCACTTCTAATTCTTTTTTAAGTGAGATTAGTGATTTTTGTTGTATCTTGAATGATTGGATGGCAAGTTCGGATTCTGAGTCAAAAAGGTTGGGTGATTCTATGAAAAGAAAATTTGATGAATATTGGGGAGATGCAGAGAAAATGAATAAACATATCTTTTGGGCTAATGTTTTTTATCCACGTGATGAGTTGGGGTACTTAGAGTACTCATTGGTTGAAATGTATGGGGCGGAAAAAGGGGGTACTATCTCTCAATCAGTGGGGAATGAACTTTTTGAGTTGTTCAATGAATGTACTTCTATGTATCGGTTGGTGAATGAAGCAAATGTTAGCACGTCGTCAAGTTCCAGTGGGGTGACTACGGATGAAGTGGATAGTGATGTGTCTGTGTCTAAAGCAAGATATAGAAGACAGAGAATTGAGAGTGGGTTGGCTGGACGAAAGCAAAGTGAGCTAGAATTGAACTCTACTTGAGTGAAACTATTTTAGAAGATGAGAATTTGGATGTTTTAATGTGGTGGAAGATGAACTCCAGTCGATCGTGATATTTTAGTTGTTCCCATTTCAACTGTTGCATCAGAGTCTGCATTTAGTGCAGGTGGTAGGGTCTTTGATGCATTTATGAGTTCTTTAACTTCTAAAATAGTTGAAGCTTTGATTTGTGGGCAAGATTAGCTTAGACATTCAACACATCCCTTATTATATGAAGAATTAATCGAAGAACTTGAGAATCATGAAAAAGGTAACTAAGTTCTAAGTTTAATCTTTAATTTTTTTTTCTTAATGTTGTAAATTGTAATATATTAACATATGATTTTTTAATTTCAGATTTTCCAACTGTAGCTGGAAATGAAGGGGTTGGTGCACGATTACCCCCCATCCTTGAAGAATGATTTGGATTGGAGGAGATAGAGAGTGCATGGAGAAAGGTAACTAAGTTCTAAGTTTAGTCTTTAATTTTTTTTTTTAATGTTGTAAATTGTAATATATTAACATATGATTTTTATTTTCAGATTTGGTAGCTAGAAATGAAGGATTGGAAGAGCTAGAGAGTGCATGGAATATTTTGTTATTTTGAGGAATTGGGATAACAATGTTTAATGTGAACTATGTTTATGGTATTTGGACACTAAGTGTTTAAACAATGTTTATTTTAAGTATCTGGACTTTTATTTAGTCAATTTGAACTATGTTTATGGTATTTGAACTATGTTTATGGTATTTGAACATTAATTGTGGGCTGATGTTATTATGTTAATGTTTATTTTCAGCATTTTATAAAGAGTATTAATAAAAAAAATCAGAATTGCGCTTTTGAATTCGGTTTTTCGGTTTTAGCCGAAATCGAATTGAAATTTTGTTACATTCGGTTCGGTTATGCTCGGTTCAATTTCGATTACTAATGTTGAAATTTTGGGTTTTGTTTGGTTTGGTGACCGAACCGACCAATGCACACCCCTACCAACACTTCTCGACTATCCTTTTGATATCTGGTTGTTCCAGCCATTTATTCTCGAAACGGAACAGACGATGTTTGCGGATGACTGTCACAGGTTTAGTATCCACTATAATGGGGTTATGATCTGATATTGACACTACCAAATTCAATAACCTTGCATTCGAAAACAATTGGAGCCAATTAGGGTTTTCCATAGCTCTATTGAGCCTCTCCTCCACCCTATTCGGTGCACCTCTACATCTTGACCACGTAAATTAATACCCGAGCAGCGGTAGGTCCTCTAAAAATTATTATCTAACACCACCTCCCGAAAACCCTGGTAAAGCCAATTCGGGTGATCAACCTGACCCCTCTTGTCCTCCGGCTAAAGGATATCATTAAAGTCACGATTTGGAAAACCATAGTAGATTCCATGATTTTGACCTATTCGCATGATTTGGAAAACCATAATAACCAGTAATTCTCCACTTTTTATTCAATTCAGAAACATGTACATCAATATGGTTGTTAGAAAAACTAACAACGCTACACAAAGAAGACACTCTCTAAAAGACATAGATACCACCACTACGGCCAACAATGTTAACATTAAAACGAGACAGGAAATTTAACTTAACACGAATCTCTTCCACTCTAGAAGCACTAGACAAAGTTTCAAATAGAAAAATAATGTCGGGCCGACAAGCCTTAGCAAGCTCACAAAGTGCCAGAATCGTAGCGGGGTTGCCCAGTCCTCTACAGTTCCAATAGAGGATGATCATGGTTGTAGGTGGGCCCGACCAATGGCACCCACCTCTAAAAAATGATCAGCTTCAAACGAGTCCCCTCCAGCCTGATCTGCCGAAGTTCGTGCATAGGAATAGATATCTTTATTATACAATGTGAACAAGGTATGAAAGTGTGTTATGCAGCTAGTTAATCGAGATTCTTTGTTATTTGGAAAGGATTCTGAATCTTGGAAGGTTCATTTAAGAGGCGCGATTTACGATGGTTGATTTTGTATTACTCCATCTGTCCCACAAAGATAGCTACATATTCCTTTTTTGGATGTCCCAAATTATAGCTACATTTCCTCTTTTACTTTAGTATTAAATGTTTTATTGTCAATTTAACCCCTACTTAATAAGAGTAATTAAGGTTTAGCAGATTTTGGAGAATGTGATTTCAAAGGCAAAATTGACACATTAGTTAAATTTGACTACATTTATTGATTTTTCTTAATCTGTGTGTAAAGTCAAATGTAGCTATCTTTGTGGGACGGATGGAGTATAATTTTAAAACAGTTGATCAATTCATATTTCAATGATTTCATCACACATTTAATTGAAAGGGCACAATTGTACATTTAGCTTCAAATTTGAACTAACTACAAAAAAGCTTTGAACTTAATTGTAACTAGGAGCATGGTTGCAGAAATCGGCGCCTAAACGCTAGGCGACACTTAAACGCCACAATTATTGCAAATCGTTGAAAAATATCATTTTGGTAAAGGGCGGCGCCTAGGGGGCCAAGTCGCCGCCAAAACGGTCGGTCCGCCTAGGCGTTGATGGTTTAAAAAATAAATTATAAGAAGAAAACGAAAAAAAAATACACATTCAGAAAATATTTTAGGGTGAAGGTGCTGTCGTGAAGCTTCATATCGTCATTCTTCTTCCACCCATCCGTTCGTCGTCATGAAGTTGCCGTCGTCGCAAACTTCACAACCGTCGTCCAACCACCACAAAAAAAGCAGGCCGACAACCTGCTTGTCGTTGCCTCCACGCTTGTCGCCTCTGCCACACTTCATTTCACCCTGGACGCCCAAACCCACAAGTTGTTGTCATTGAAATCGTACCCCTCCCCTTTGACAAACCCTATTTTAGGGTAGCAATTTAAAAAAAAAAAAAAACACTAACTAAACATACTGTGCCACATCCCACAAGTCTACACAAGCCCATGACTTATTAAGCAGGAAGGTTAATATTTATGTTTTAGTTGTTATTGAAAAAAATCAAAATAAATATGCAATATTAAAAAAAAATTAATCGAACCACCTGATTGTCGTTTAGACGGTCTAGGCGCTAGACGACCGAAAATGTTGGATTTTACAACACCGAGTAGGATGTCCCATATGAAACAATTGTAAAGACGGGACAGTAATTGACACCTACTCTATTCATGGAGCTAAGCAATTTCAATTGTGAAAGCCTTTCTTTCGTGACCCTTAAACCAACAATAGAAAAACAGAAGGCCAAACAATAACCCTACGTGCTGCCTACCTATTCGCTATTCACCCAAACCTTCACGCGCAATCAAATCCCACCGTCCCCGTCACGTGAACCTCAGTAAATCACAGCCGTCGCCTCCGCCCCCGCCTAAAACCCGCCACGTGTCCACTTTCCACGTGTCCCGGCTTAGACGGTCCACCATTTTTATATCTTATCTTTTCTCCATCTCTATATATACGCCCCAACACTCTGCCCTTTTCCCCTCATTTACAATTCATCTCAAAATTTACTGTTTATACACAAATCTACAAATCCACAGCAAAGAATACACTGTTTTTGTGTAATGGCAATGAGTTTGCCGAATCAAATCGGAGCGATTTCCGGTGCACAGTTATCGGCGGATTCCAGTGGAGCATCCGGCGACGGGCCGTCCTCCACCGCCGTCAGCGCGGTGTGGAGAGCTCCGGCGACTTCGAACTTGCGAGTTTCCGTTCGGAGGACATCGGATTCAGATCGTGTCTCTCCGTCTCCGCCGCTTAGTCCGGTCCGCGGCGGAGTGCGGCCGGACCTGACGGTGGCGGCGCAGGCGCTGATGTCGGCTCCGGCTTCGACCGAAGAGGCGCAGGATAGGGAGTACGTAGTGGGAGGGGGTGCGCAGGATAAGGGCAAAAAGGGGGTTCCGGTGTACGTTATGATGCCTTTGGACAGCGTGACGTGGAACCACACGGTGAATAGGAAGAAGGCGATGAACGCGAGTTTGCAGGCGCTGAAGAGCGCCGGAGTGGAGGGGATCATGATGGATGTGTGGTGGGGATTGGTGGAGAGTGAGAGACCCGGAGAGTATAACTGGGGCGGGTATTCGGAGCTCCTTGAAATGGCGAAGAAACACGGGTTGAAGGTGCAAGCGGTGATGTCGTTTCATCAGTGCGGCGGAAATGTTGGAGATTCCTGCACGTAAGCAAATCAAATCCTAATTTTTTTACTTTTGCCACTTGATTAAAAAATACTTTTCCTGATTTGCTTTTAAAAAAAAACTTTTCCTGATTGTTTTTTGAAATATGTGATGGATTGAATCCTGATGGAATTATGTCAAATTTTTTTTTTTTTTTATGTTTTTCTCGTGGGCGGTGGATGAGTTGAATCTACTCTTACTTTTAAGATCTGCTGTTGACAGTTACAATTTTTATTATTTATTTAATTATAGAAAAGAGTGAAAAGGGGCGACGTCACGTTGAAGCAAAGATATAGATATATTTATCTATTTCCAGTGAGATAAATTGGTATCAACTTCACCTGATTCAAATCTGATATGATATGTCACGAAAATTAGAAGATTTGGCAAGTAATTTTGCAGTTTTTTTTTTAAATCGGAACTTATAGTGAATTTGCCTAATTTATTCTTAATTTTAAGTAGGTTGATATTGATGTTGTGGATAAAAAATTTGTAAAAAAGATTTTATTGTTTTGTTTTTCAGGATTCCTCTGCCAAAATGGGCTGTGGAGGAGATTAACAAGGATCCTGATCTTGCTTATACAGACCAATGGGGTCGTAGAAACCACGAATACATATCACTTGGTTGTGATAACCTCCCAGTACTCAAGGGAAGAACTCCTATTCAGTGTTACTCAGATTTCATGCGCGCTTTCAGGGATACATTCCACCACCTTCTTGGTGACACCGTTGTTGTAAGTTCTTCCTACCTCTGTTACACCTTCTATGTTTGATCATTAGAAATGTAATCGACCTGAACTGAACCTCAAACTGTTCGAGAGCAACAAGCTTGTTTGTGAGCTAACGAACTGACTATCATTGAGCATACATTTGGTTATGTTAACGAGCTTTATTAAATGAATTCAAACGAATATTATTTTACTCGAATAGTTCAGGATCTTGAAGTGTAATATACTAACAAGTCCTCAATCCCCCCATATCTAGGAAATTCAAGTGGGAATGGGTCCAGCAGGGGAGCTGCGCTATCCATCTTACCCGGAGCAGAACGGGACGTGGAGATTTCCAGGAATTGGAGCTTTTCAATGTTATGACAAGGTTAATTTTTATTTTAGAAAAGAAGAATAATTGGATGTTTACTTTATAAATAAAACAAGAAATCGATTGAAATGATCATCAGATCATCTACTTTTGTTAAGTATATTGGTTGGTATATATAATGTTTTTACAGAAATAATATCAAAATTTTCTTCAATCAAAGTAAGTAAATGAAGGGTAAGGTTAGATAATTAATCTGGTTTTTGCAGTACATGCTGAGTAGCTTGCAAGCAGCAGCCGAGGCGTACGGGAAACCCGAATGGGGATCCACGGGTCCCACCGATGCAGGGGAATACAACAACTGGCCAGAAGACACCAACTTCTTCAAAAAAGAAGATGGAGGATGGAATTCTGCTTATGGTGAATTCTTCCTCTCTTGGTACTCCCAAATGCTTATTAGCCATGGAGAGAGGATTCTAGAATCTTCCAAGAACATTTTCGACAACACAGGAGTCAAAATCTCCATCAAAGTAGCTGGTATCCATTGGCATTACGGGACCCGCTCCCACGCCCCTGAGCTCACTGCCGGGTACTACAACACCCGTTACCGAGATGGCTACCTTCCCATTGCCCAAATGCTCGCTCGTCACGGTGCTGTTTTCAACTTCACGTGTATTGAGATGAGAGATCATGAGCAGCCTCAAGATGCGTTGTGTGCACCAGAGAAGCTCGTTCGACAAGTTGCTTTAGCAACTCAAGAGGCTCAGGTCCCGCTCGCGGGAGAGAATGCACTTCCTAGATACGACGAGAATGCACATGAACAAATCTTGAATGCCTCGGCTTTGGATATAGATGAGAAATCAGGGGATCGGGAGATGTGTGCATTTACGTATTTGAGGATGAATCCGGATTTGTTTCAACCGGATAATTGGAGGCGGTTCGTTGGGTTTGTGAAGAAAATGGGGGAAGGGAAAAATGCGAAAAAATGTTGGGAGGAAGTCGAGCGGGAGGCCGAGCATTTTGTGCATGTGACTCAACCCTTGGTGCAAGAAGCTGCTGTTGCTCTTATGCACTAGATAAATATGTAATATTGTGTAATGTTAAAAAGACTATGGAATTGTATAAGTTTATTGTTTATATGCCTTAGTGTGTTCACATTATGCAAGGGTTCAGTATCCTTATATGTGCTGCGGTACCAGAAGCCTAATACAATTTGAGAAAAATTGCTGCAACTTCCTAATATTTCTCGTCTTTGATACGTAACATCACATGTAAGTTATCTACGAGCTTCTTTCAATCAGAGATTTTGCGACAAGCTTTTTTAAAAATGAATTTGAGAAAAAAAGAAAAAAATTCTTCAAAATTCAGATAGCTTCAGGCTCATGTCATTGTATCACGCTACTAGTTTTTTATGCATCATTTTATTTAAGTGCACTTTTTAACAGTGCAATCCTTACCATAGTGTGATATGGTATTAGAAAATTATGCAAGCTTTTATATAGTTGTTTAAAATGTGATTTTATTACACAATGCATCAAAGGTTGGAATCCATCGTGTGTGCGATTACACCTTTCAATGTGTGTAATTTTCACCTTCAGTGTGTGCAATTTGCGCACATATCACACTTTCCCCCTCCCTCCTTTCCCTATATCTAGATAGAGTCTGATTCATTATTAGTAGTGCTCTTTTTGGGAGGTCAGACCTCCCTTATTCCGTGACGACTGCAGGGGTTTGGGGCGCTATCCGGACGATGATCAATATGATATTCATTCGATACACACACATCTATAGAGAGACGAATCAGACAACAAATGCACTTATAAAGTTCAGAACCTCAATTGTGGGGAGGGGGGCAACTTTCTTTTTCAGTGATCTAAATAAAGAATATTTCAAATTTAACTCTTAGAGGGATATACCTTTTTCCTTACCTATGTAATGTGCCTATCAAAATTTTTTCCGATAAAATTTTAATGGTACTTCAACCTTTAATTCGACTTGTTAACTTATAACTCTAGATTTATTTTCTTTTTTCTGTTATAAAATCATTATTAGCCATCGTTATCCCACCGATATTTTTTAAAAAAAATGTCAATGATATCTTGTTTGTTTGTCATTTGATTAACCCTTGTGGAACAGGAGCTGTAAATGTGTACGCTGAAAAGGCATGAGACGTGTATTGTTCTTTCCTATCCTCATTATGTGGTCATTATAATTTATATTTTAAATTAATAAATTAGATAAAAAATTATATTTTAAATTAATAAATTAGATAAAAATATATATATGTATTGTGTTGTAGTTCACATCACTCAAACCTAAAAATATAACTTTGTCAATTATTGTCACATGATTCTGCATAGGGCCCATCAAATTAAGTCTTTGTTTGTCCGGAAAAGTTCACATGTTTGAATTCAACTATAGCCACAAGATAGGTTTAAGAAAAGTAAAACTTTTGAATTATGATTAATTTGTATGGTCGGTTTTTTGGGTGATTAGATTTTTTTATTTAAATCATTTTAATTTATTAGAGTTATAAGCAGGACTGCATTTATTTTTTTGGAGTGTTATGAAGACAATGAGGCCACAACCACTAGTATGTCATCTTCAATTTAAATATTCATTCATCCTTTCACATTATTTTATTTTTAAAAAAAATATATGTAAAATGTATTTTATTTTAAGAAAAAGTTAAAAAAATGATACACTTTATATTAAAAAAAAGTGATAAATTTATATTGAAAATTAATAATGGTATCACACAAAATTTTGTCTTTATTCGAAATTATTAGTATTTTATTAGATTGTGAATAAAGATAAAAAATTGTGTGAGATCGGAATTAAAATCTTTTTCTATGAAACACTATTAATCTTTTCACCTATATTCTAAAATTTTGGATTGAAGAATCCTTTATTTTTTTGGATTAATTCTAAATAAATACAACACCTTTAGTCTCAGTATCAATTTAATCACGATCTTTACGATTATTGTAAAAAAATCTCCAACATTTCATCGTATTGCAATTAGATACACATTTTTTTCTCCGACCAACAATTGATGATGTGGCTTGTCGGAGCTTGCCACGTCAGATTACACATATTCTTTTTTTTTCCACATCATATTCAACTTGTATCTCATATTCTCTACTTCATCAGCTAAATTAAAATAATCAACTCTATCTGCATCTATGCTTGAGGTCTAAGGGTTCCCTTGGTATAGTAAATTATCATTCACAGTGTCAAACTTTCCACCATGTTGCCAATATATAGAAAAATAGTCTTTCATCTATAAAAATAAAAAAATATATAATGACAAAAGGAATATTTATATATTTCAAGTGTTCATACGCAAAACACTCAAATACACAAAGTCAGAAGATTTCACTTACTTGGAGTTTTTGTAGGGTTTAGGATTTACAAACTTCACTCTACTTTCAAACGACAAAACTTTTTAGGATTCTTGACAAAAAAAATTGAGATTTTTTTTTTTGGAGGGGAAAAATTGCGATTTTTATTGTTAGGGTTTTATCCTTTATGATTTTGATTTTTAGGATTAGAAGAGAAGAACTTAATTGAGTTTGAGAAGTGAGAAATACGCAGAAGAAGAACTCTATTGAGTTTAAGAAGTTGAGAAGAATCTTTAGTTAGTGTGTAAAAAGTAATGACATGTGGTGTAAATAAGAGATGTTTAATGGAGTTTTTTAAAGAAGCAAAATGTTACTTTTTTCAAATAAAGAGATGTTTAATTAATAGTGAGATGGGCGTTTTGGTCAAATGTTCAATTAATAATGGGACGGAGAGTAGTAATTTGTTGATTACGGAAGGAAAAAATTCAGAAAAAGTTGGTTTTTTTTTAGTAATGGGAGGTTGAATTAAATACAATTCAAAAACACAAATTTTAATTAATTTCTGTTTATTTTACAAATAATTCAATAAAAATGGATGTGGATGTAGACTGATAAAAGAATAGACTGATAAAAGAATAGGTCCATGCGGAAGAGTCTAATATGGGTTTATGAGAAAATGACAAGTGGCGTCCGAATGAGTTATATCTGATGAGGTTTGGATATGATTACGTAATTATTCATTTACTTATATCGATTATTATGATGACAATTATTGATATATTGATGATGGACATTTGAGATGGTCGATTGGGCCTAGTTCAGGGCCAAAAGATTGAGACCAATGAGCCAGATGAAGATGAGAATCGGCCCTAAGATGAACAAGTCATAAGTTTTCCACCTTTTTAGGGGAATTGTTGGGCTTGGACCCATATTTTCGGAGTTCAAACCTGAAGGTTCTCGAGTACCTCCAGGTCCTAGAGATTCAAATCGTTGAACCTGCGCATCAAGCTTGGACCCCACTTCGTGGGTAATTAAGGGACGTGTGGGGACATCACACGTATCTCGCTTTTCTCGGAGCTCCGACGAGCTAGTGGAGGCAAACTTGGCCTTGGGCTTGAGCCCACTACTTTGGCGGTTGAGAGAAAGAAGAGAAGTGAATAACCCTTTCCTAGAGGTACTATTTATACGCCCTTGTGCGGATTATTTATGACATCTAACTACAGAAACAAAAACCTAACATTCTGATACACTTATCCACCGGAAAGTTCACTAACATACTTTCCGGCGCACTGATATAAGCTAAAATAAACCTGAATTACTCCTGAGAAACAGGAACATTGAATTGATATTATCGAGGAGCTTTCTTAGACACAGATTGCTCCTTATTTTTTTTCTTGAGATCGTCGGTTCTGACTTGAGTGTCAGAGGACCTGCGCCGGAATCGACGAGTTTTTTGCAGATATCGAGGTCTTTTGGAGACGAAGAGCTCAACTATAATCTAGCCTGTGATCGCCAAATCCCAGGTGCGAGATTATTAATCGTTGAGTGTTCTTTTTTAACACATCAGATTCCATGGACGAAAATATTCTTTAATATGATATCAATATTAGGAAGAAGGATATTTACACGATATTTGTAAAAAAAATTTGAAAGCATCGATAAATATTTGTATGTAACATGTCAAAAAATGATACGGTGTGATATCAAATCACCCTTCTTGAATTGTTTATCTTCGATTGAATCCTCACGAAATTCGTCTTCTTTGATCTCGTAAACACCTGCAAAAGCACGCTGAAGGGATTTTCGGCGCGGACGCTCCGACGCTCAAGTCAGAACCGAAGATATCAATTAATTGGAAGAGAACAATCACAATCGGTGGAAATTTCTTATGGTTGGTGTATTTCGTGTGTTAGCAAATCCCGCTTCAAATATCAAAACACATATTCTGTGAGTGTAACATTTAAGATCAAACCCTCATCAAGGGTGTCATATTAAACCCTCATCAAGGGTGTCATATCAAACCCTCATCAAGGGCGTCATTCAGCATTTCTGCGTTTTCAGGACCTCAAGGTCCTTGAGAATACCCAGGCTCGAGCATGTATCAAGTAATTCTCAAATATCATGTCAAACCTTCTTATAGGCGTCACGTTTTGAGTCATACTCTTCATGAGTGTCAAATTCCATATCATCACTTCAAAATCTCATGTACCTTGAGGTACTCAAGGTTATTCGGACTCGAATCCGAATTTAACTCCGTTTAAGTTTCAAACCGTGTCCTACTTAAACGTCCAATCAACTCGGATTTCTCGGTACACGCTACCCTTATTAAGGCCTCTCTCTCTCTCCCCAGCCTCGATATTCTGAAACTTTTTTCAGAAATTAAATCATGCTTTGATCTGGGCCGTCCATTGAGCCCATCCAAATCTCCTCTGGAATGATCTGAATCGTTCAGTTTCCTTTTTTTATTTTCTGAATCTATGAATCCATCTTCTTCGAGTCATTTCACTTTTCACTCATTTCATACTCTTCCTTTCGCTTGAACCTATTCTCGGTGCTCAAACACTCAAGTCCAAGATTTGAGAATGAGAATACACCGTTGTCGTCCATATATTCACATGACTTAGAGAGAGAGAGAGTTGATAATTAATGTGCATTTGAATCTCTTTTTTAACTTCCTCTCTTTATAAATGCATAATTATCATGAGTAAATTGAGAGAGTATGTGGTGATAATTAATGTAGATATGTGTATTCACAAATTGACATTTGTTACTGATAGTTGGGTTAATTTGTCCATATTTTATGTTTATTTTTCATATTCAACTATTTAACTTTTTTTTTTTTTAAATATAGATGAGGATTGTACACGTATTGATACAACTTTGTTGAATGAATGATCTTTATCTAATGTTGTTAAAAAATGTGAGGATTAACGAGAAGGAAATGAAGAAGACTTTGATGATGATATGAAAGATGGATTTTAATTTAGAAATTGTTTGTGTATTTGAACTTAAATGACTATTTTAGGGTAAAATGCAAATATGGTCCCAAGAGAATTTCTGCTCACGAAAATGGTCCCACGAGATTTTTTCGTAAAAACCTAACGGAATTGTGAGCGTGAAGCACACACGCCGTTAAGGTCAAAAACGAAAAAATTCAGATTTGGTCCCAAGAGATCGGGAAAATGCAGATTTGGTCCCAATAGATCGGGAAAATGCAGATTTGGTTCCAAGAGATTCGTGTTTACGAAAATGGTCTCATTTTGTACAAAAAAGATCCCACGAGATTTTACCATCTAAAATAAAATCTTCAAATGCTCTGTTTTAATCAAATACTCCAAAATCACCTCTAATTTTTAAAAAGCCCTAAAAAATCTCCCCCAAATAAAACCACATGAATCCAACTTGAAAATTCAGAAAAAATTGAAGCTGAAACACTCATTAAGCATTCCCAAATTGAAACCCTCACTTAAATTCCTCAAATCGTAAACCCTCACTTAAACCCCCAATTGAAGCATACGAACCACATTCATTGAAATTACACCGTCAAATCGTTTTTTATTTTTTCTCATTCTATCTCAATTATTATTTCCTTTGTTGGGACTGGAGGTGCGTGTCGGTGATCACCATGGGTTGGGGGTACGTGTGGTATTGCTTGAACCAAAATTTTCAATTTTGAGATATATTATCAATTTTTTTTTAAAACCAAATCTAGCGATTTGATTTTGAAAGGATGATTATTTTGTTTGAGAGGACTTAATATGTAAAATGAATTTTTGAAAGACTCGCTTTCGATTTTCTGTCAATGACAGGGAGAAGAACAGGGTTAATGATAGATATATGTATACTTTTTTTAGTATCTTTAGTTTAAAATTTTGATGGAATTTATAATTTGAATTCTTCAAAATTTACGTTTTAAAAACTTTATCTATATTTTTAAAAAATCTATATAATAATTTTTTATAATTTTATAACTAAAAAAATAATGTCTTCAAATTTTAAGTATTCAAATTCTTTAATTTAACAATTTTACATAAAATATTAATTGATTTGAAATTTTTAATTTTTTTTTTATCTTTTTAAATGTTGTAGATTTTATATAAATTTTTCTTAATTTGATATAAATTATTATATATGTTTTTCCAAATTTACACAAATTATTGAAAAAATCTGCAATGTGTCAATTTTTTCTCAGTTTTTTGCTTTGGGACCATTTTTGCAATATCACTTAACGAAAACCGTTAAGTATTTAACAGTTGGGACCGTTTTTGCAAAAAATGGGACTAAAAAAGAACGTGGGACCAAAATTATTTTTGAAAAATTCACTTGAGACCAAAATTGCATTTTACCCGACTATTTTAATATCTTATGTTTTATGTTGATGAACTTTGGACACTATTTCATAATTTTATGTTTATGTTGACGAACTTTTATATGCATGTTTTAATAATTCATTTGAACTATTTTTGTGAACATTATTTCTTGAATTTTAAGTTTATGTAAACTTTATTTTTTATTAATTGTTTATGTAGTGCCACTCCCTTTCTCACATTTTTTTGTGATTTTCCCCCACCCTCCCGCCCGCCGCCACCACCGTCCATCACCTGCCATGGGCTCCTTGCCCCCGCGGCGGCGGCCCAGCCACTGCCCTAGGCCGTCGCGACCCCTCACTCCCCCGTTTTTGTGAAAAAAAAAACAGCTGCCGGCGGCCGCGCCGCCCCCTGCCTCCCTACCTTTTTTTGTACCCTCCTCAGTCCTCCCCTTCCACATTTTTGTTAAAAAAAAAAAAAAAATGCTAGCGGTTGCCCCCTTGGTTGTTTATGCAAAACCCTATTTTTTTTTTTTTTAAATTTGACCATGTATTGTCGACCAAATACACTTTCGTGGACAACAATTTTTTATTTTTTTCAACCAATCGTTTTCGACCATATTCACTTCCGTCGATAAATCGTTGCCGACAGGAGTGTATATGGTCGATTCTGGTTGGTCGAATTTTATAAAAAATTGTAATTTTTTTAAGTATATTTTGAAATTACTTGATTTTTTTTGGTTTGATGGTCGCCGGAAATGGTGTCGACGGCGACCGGAAGTAGTGATTTAGGTGAAATGTGAAAGGAATCCTGAAGTAGTGATTTAGGTGAAAGGTGAAATGAATGACAATAGGGAGGTGCGCTCAGTAAGGGGGGTGCATCTAGTACACTGTATTTTAGTGAAAGGTATTTTTAGTTTTTTATCATATTATTTTATTAATAAACTGATAGGGTGTGTGCATCTCTACGAAATGGAGGTGTAAATAGTCAAACCCCCAAACAAAGGCTTATGCTTGGTCGTGGTTAAATGGACCCACTCTTTTTATGACTTCACCCTCCGGTTGAGTTAACACCTAAGGGTTTAGTTCACCCCCTTCTTTTTTTCCAAAACTACCCATCTACTTTAATCTAATCAACACGTTCATATACTTTCACACCTCAAAGTTTTCAGGCGCCTCTTCTCCCTCCACTACCGTCCACCGCCGTCGTCCTTCTTCCTCCCTCTCACCGCCGTCAGCCTCCTTCCCACTTCGATTGGAGCCCGATTTTCACTGCCGTCGAATGCCTTCTCGCGCCCCTGCCGTCGACGCCGCGTCCTGCTCGCGTCTCCTTGCCGCCGCCGCCTTGCTCAAAATCGGTTAGTATTTTGGTATTTTATTTGGTAAAGATTGATGGTTCAAAATGGTATTTTGTTTGGTAAATAATGATAATAAGAGGTGAAATATGTGTTAGATCTTAGTATTTCTTTTTCTAGTGAAGAACACATAAAATAGGCAAATACTTGTATACACTTGGATACACCATGCCCCCTACCTATGACTTTCCAGCTATTGGGCCTTCCTTGGGACTGGGCCTCAGATTCCAGTCACACACTCATCTGTTTACTCAGTTCACCCTCAATAAACTCGCACCCACAAATTTTTTTAGTTCACCCAATAATGATTTGCACCCCCCTAATTTCAATTTCGATTTTTTATTTATATTTTATCTGCACCCACTAATTTAATGAGTTCACCTCCTAATCATATTTTTACAACAGTTATCTACACCCGCTCATTTTATGAGTTCACCCCCAAATTATTTTTTACCACAGTTATCTATACCCGCTCATTTTATGAGTTCACCCACATATTATTGTTTTACCACGATTATCTGCACTCGCACATTTTATGAGTTCACCCCAAAATATTTTTAGAAAAATAATCACATTTAAAAGAATATATTATCCTTTTATTAATGTACACAAAATATAATAAAATAAACTCTAAAAAATCGATTCACCACCAAGTCACCCATATTTAAAAAAAAAATCGTAAAAATATAATTAATAAAAAAAAATCGAAATTAGCCATAAATCTCGATTTTTTACTTTTTAATTTTCCTTTCCCCTACTCTTTTTCCATTTTTTATTTTTTTTTTCAAATTTTTTTTTTCTTCATTTTTTTTTTCCTTTTCCTTTTTTATTTTAAATTTTCCTACATTTCTTTTACATTTTTTGCATGTGTATTTTTTAAATTTTAATACAATATAATATTATAGGCATGATTTTATTATAGTCGATCGGCAGTGCACTTGAATTTCAATTTTAATTTGATGAGTAAAGGACCTGCCGAAAGGCGGGTGACCCAACCACCCCCTTGACGGCGACGACGGCGCTTCCGTCCCGGCCGCTGAAGCCCAAGACCCATATTCGAATCGCAATCGCGATTCTTCACTTCCATGACAATCGACATCATCTTCCATCTCGAACGATCCATGGCGGCCGAAATTCTCTTCTCATTTCGACCACCGACGCGACTGCTTCGATCAATCTCCCTTGTGTTCGCGATCCAGGAGCTTCTTCGGCATCAATGGCTCTCGCCTGCAACACTCGGATCGACGCCGCCTCTCTCTCGTCGTTCATCTCTGCCTAAATCGAAGCTATATTGCTTTGTCCGTCTTCTTCATCATGCTACTGTGAATCCTCTTCCTCCGGCTGACGACAGCCCGACGGAGGAATGTGAGTATGTTGCCGATGGATCTCTAACCGGCCGACACTCAAAGCCGGTGACCTTGCTGATGAAATCTCAAACGACGACTGCTGACCTAGGGTGCCCTCCCATTGGGCTAGGGTTCCCTTCAATTGGGTTTGGTAATGTGCACCCCCTATTTTCTTTAGTACACCCCGATTTGCACTCCCTCCACTTTTTTTTTTATGGTACTATTAGTTATTGGTACTGGTATTACTATTTATTGATTGTAGTATTACTATTAATATACAAATGAATTAAAATTAATGATTACTGATTACGGTATTATTAATTATTAATTGTGGTATTACTGGTTATTGTTTGTGGTATTACTGATTGTGTGAAATTATTTATTATTGTTTAAGACATTACTGATTATTATTATTATTTTTTATGGTATTACATATTATTGATTATGGTATTACTTAATATAATTAGATTTGTGGAATTATTTATTATTGTATAAGATATTACTGATCAATGTTTATGATATTACTAATTACTGTTCATTGTATTACTGATAATTGTTTTTGGTATTATTGAATATAATTGGATGTGTGGAATTATTTGTTATTGTATAAAATTTTATTGATTAATATTAATGGTATTACCGATTACTGTTTGTGGTATTACTAATAATTGATTTTAGTATTATTTAATATAATTAGATATGTGTAATTATTTGTTATTGTATAAGATATTGAAGTACTAATTATTTTTAATGGTATTAGTGTATTACTGATTATTACTTATTGTATTATCGAGTATAATAAAATCATACATATAATATTATTTTGTATTAAAATTTTAAAAAATACTAATGAAAAAAATGAAGAAATAAAATTTTTTGAATAAAAACTGAAAATGGGAAGAAAAATTAAAAAGAAAAAAAAATTGATATTTGTGCCTTATTTTGATAGATTTTTTAAATTATGTTTTTACGATTTTCTTTTTCTAAAATATGGGTGATTTAGTGGTGAATCGACGGTAACTCGACAATGACTCGACTACATATTGTAAATGTATAAATTATGGTTGATTTTATTATTATATTTTGTGTAAATTAATAAAAAGATAATATAGTATTTTAAATGTAATTATTTAAAAAAAAAAATTGGGGGTGAACTCATAAAATGAGTGGGTGCAGAGAATTGTGGTAAAAAAAATTAGGGGTGAACTTATAAAATTAGCGGGTGTAGAGAACCGTTATAAAAAAGAAATGATTTGGGGTGAACTCATAAAATGAGCGGGTGCAGATAACTGTAGTATAAATATGATTTGGGGGTGAACTCATAAAATGAGCAGGTGCATATAACTGTAGTAAAAAAATACTCCTTTCGTCCCACAACTGTTTGCATTCTTTCCTTATTCGTCCGTCCCACAATTATTTGCACACCCTAAAAAGGAAACTCATTCATAAACTCCACCCTCACAATATTCACATATTTACACAAAATGCCATTACTTTTACTCTCTTTCCAATCACCTTTTTACTTTATTCATTTAACTTTACAAAATTACCCCTCAACACTCCACTCATTACACTTTTTTCTTAATAAGTGTGCCCACTTTGTGGTGCAAACACTTCCGGGACGGAGGGAGTATTTGGGGGTGAACTCATAAAATGAGCGGGGTGCAGATAACTGTGGTAAAAAAATAATTTGGGGGCGAACTCATAAAATGAGCGGGTGCAGATAACTGTAGTAAAAATATAATTTAGGGGTGAACTCATTAAATTAATGGGTGCACATAAAATATAAATAAAAAATTAAAATTAGGGGGTACGGTGGGGGTACGCAAGTGTGACCCCATAAAATAGGCAGTTTTATTTGTTTTGTTGGATTTTTTGCTTATCTTCAGAAATTGTTTCCGAACTTGTTTTCCGAAAATCTGTTAATGTTTCAGAAGTTTTTGTCGAGAATTTGCAATTTTTAGGATTTTTTTAAAAAATATTGTAAACTGGGCGGAGAGGCACGGTGACTCGATATATTTCCTATGATTATAGGAGGGTAAGATAGTCTTATTTTTTAAAAAAAAGTTTGTTGGGGTGAAGTCATAAAAAGAAGGGGGCATTTCCAACTTCTTTCCCTGCAAAATCTACGCGCGGGGTTTAGGGTTTTTCATTGTCTGAACTGTTAGCCAAATGGGGAAGAAGAGGCAAAAACTGGTGTTGCCGCCGGAGCTTCCGCCGGATGTTCCCGAAGATGAAATTGAAGTTTCCGCTGAGGATGTGCAGTTCGTCGAAGAGAATACAGAATACGCTGGATTATTTTCCAAATTGGACACTCAATCCATCACCAAGTAAGCATCATATTCTCCAAGCATTTATATTGTTATGTAAATTATACAGTATGTTGTTCCATGTTATCTTAAAACGTCGAAAATCAGGCATGTTTCAAGAGTTGCTGATGCCAACGAAGACGCTTTGGAATCATTATACGAGAGAAGGTTGAAAAAGAAATTAGAAAATGATAAAGGGAAAGGGCAGACTACATTGGAGGTGGATCCGGTGGATGCTCTTCCGATTAAAACTCTGGATGGACAGCTTGTTTATCGAAGAGGTGTTTCATTTTTGTTTCTTTGCATCGATAAATATTTATTTGTGGATATTCGAGTGGCAATAAGAAAGTTGATTTTTCATCATAGCAAAGGAGTCGAAAGAGGTTGTGGATTCCAAAGAAGGTGAATCCATTAGCGAGGATCCTGCGTTGGTGAAGTTGACAAAAGCAGAGAAGCGTTTGAAGCAGAAGAAATCGAGGAAAGAGGCGAAGAAACAAGCAAAGGAGGAAGTGCTGCAACAAACGCCTCAGGATCAAGTATTGGTACGTTTCTTTAGCACAGCTTGTATTCTTGGCTCTGCTGACATGTGGTGGATATATGGCTTCCTTATGTTGTAATGAGCACCGA
Source organism: Galeopsis tetrahit (assembly GCA_963675135.1). Lineage (NCBI taxonomy): Eukaryota > Viridiplantae > Streptophyta > Magnoliopsida > Lamiales > Lamiaceae > Galeopsis > Galeopsis tetrahit. The sequence goes on along the minus strand of OY776128.1, from coordinate 42,547,456 downwards.
ACAATTGAGTGAAATGTGAAGTGAGGCTGTTTTAAAACACTTTGGAATTATTGAGTTGTCAAAAGAAATTGAATAGGAAAAACTTAAATAATTGATTCAAATTTCTTTGCATAATCTGTGTTGGTTCATTTTATTAGATGACGAAGTATACAATGTCATAAATGCCTTATATTCTTAGATCTTTTGTCCTCTGATTCAATTACTATAGAAAATTTGGGCAAGATTTGGCCTTGTTATAGAAATTTTTTCAACTGATTCGACAAGCAAACCAAGAGGTCTTTCATAAGTGTAGAAGAGCTAATTTAATTGTTTCTGAGTCAAAACTATATATATTGGTCAACCAGTAACAACGATTATATCAAATTATTGGTTTTAGCATAAATCACCTTTAATTCAAAGTAAATAAGTAATAGTTTAAATCACAGTAATAATAATAAACCTATATTATTATGAGGTCTTATACAGACCATAATGCAATTTGTTCATACGTTTAGGATGAAGTGAAAAAAGATCTGACTGCAGAAGAAGACAGTGAGAATAAAAAGTATAAGCTTGCTGAGTTGGGAACCGCGCTACTTGCTGATCCAGAGTCCAATATTAAAAATTTAAAAGAGATGCTGGAGATTTCTAAAGATGGAGATACTGCCATTGTCATGCTTGGGCTGAAATCCTTGTTGGCTGTTTTCAAAGACATCATTCCAGGGTGAGTGAGACTGTTTCACTTGCTTAAATATTTTGATAAGGGTTGGTATGTATCTCATTTCCATAGTAATGGGTATTACTCTATTTTTCCAATTGTTGCTGCAGCTACCGGATTCGGCTACCTACTGAAAAGGAACAAGAGATGAAGGTTTCTAAGATTGTTAAGAAAATGCGATTCTATGAGTTCACTCTTCTCTCTGCATACAAGGTTTGATATGCCACCTCTCTGGTTCCAGCCAGTGATAGCATTGCATATGCTCATAATATACTTTTCTAGATATTTCAAATATTGGAGTAATTCCTAAGTTACTGTAAAAATTTGTTCTTGCTGACAGTGAATCTTTATTCCCGATTCCAGTCATATGTTCAGAAGTTGATAGCACTACAAAAGCACCCTGTTTACAAGCGAGTGGCTGTCCGTTGCTTGTGTACACTGCTTGCTGCTGTACCACACTTTAACTTTCGTGAGAGCTTGTTGACTGCAGTTATGACAAATATAATCTCCCAAGATGAAGTTGTAAGGTAGTTGGAGTTATTTCTCTCTTTATTTTTTGAATTTTAGTGTTTGGTTGATGTGTTCAATCAAATATAATTGTATCACACTCCAAAATAATGCTTAATTTTAGGTGGTGATTTTGTTTGATGGTATTTCTGTGGTTTTCATTTTATGGTATTTAAATACTTATTGGCTAGAGATCAGCATGTTTTTTTTAAAAAAAAAATGACTATGGGTGGTTTGCCACATGTTACCAGTTGCTACCAAATTATTTCTGATACGAAGCCCTTAAAGTAGTATAGCAGTTGCTGTTTATATGTTCTTGCTGATGGATGTAATCCTAAGCACTCCCTTCACAGTTGACACCTTCTAATCTGTATCTCAAATTGTTTTTTTAAGGTATCGGAAAATGCTAGATTGTAGCTTATGAAATTTTGTCCATTCTAATACAGTGATTGATTATTTCACTCTAAAGCTTCCCTCTACTTTTTCTGATGATCACATAACTTGGACGTTGATTTTGGCAGAAAACTTTGTTGCGGAACTGTTAAGTCACTTTTCACTGACGAGGGGAAACATGATGGTGAGGCTACTCTGGAGGCAGTTAAAATGATTGCAGAACTTGTTAAAGCTCACAGCTGCCAATTACATCCTGATTGTGTTGAAGTAAGTAATCTTCCCCACAACCTCAGAATTTATTTCTTGTTCTGACATATGTTGTTTAGATGTTCATGTATATATGCTTTGATTTTGATTCCCAATTTAGAACGTGTGTATACTCAAGAGCAGGGGCCTACATAAATTATTTTTATCAACTGTTGACCCAACACCCGAACCCAACCTAAAGTTATTAATAGAAAGATGAAAACCCAATCCCAGATGAACAAAGTCAATTCTGGCATGATTTTACCAGAATGTCTTGAAATGTAGTTATCTTATGATTATCATAACTTTTTGATGTATTTTTAGTATAAACCAAAATTATCTGAATGTAAACATGATTCCGACCCAATTAATGAAATGCAGAGTTATGTCTGCCATCCTGTTTCCCAATTTCCGCATTGCCTTCGTAGTTCGTACAACACTACAACTAACATCTTGTTTCAACATATAACGAGTACTGACACACTTCAAAGATATATGGTGTCTTCTCTCTTGTTTGCTGTTGATTGATAATATTTAGCACTCCCTCCGTCCTATTTTTGTTTCAACATTTACTATTTACGTGTAGTTTAATGCGAGGGTTGTTTATTAGTATTAAAAGAGATAAATTGATGGCATATGGTGTAATTTTGAGATGTTTGAAGGGTGGAGTTTAAAGTGAAATGATGAATCTAATTCGGGACGTCTATTTTTTGCAAATGATGAATCTAAAATGGGACGGAGGGAGTAGCACTTTCTGGAGAGAAACCTGATAATTATTTATATGGCTAAAGTTGTTTAGCTGTTTGATGGAATCAGATTATTAATCCTACTAATTCACCCCCTTTCTAGGTTCTCTTGTCTCTGACATTCGATGAAGATCTTGGAAAATCTGAAAACCAGATATTGATAAAAGAGCCAAAAACAAGAAATCCAAGAAGAGAAAAGGCTCCGATGAGCAAAATCAAAAGCCTGAGAATGAGAAGAAGAAAACTAGGAAAGAGATGCTGTTAAAGACTAGGGAGGAGGTATACATCTCACCTCATGTACTTAGTGCTTGTTTGATATGATTACTTTTACAATTTGGAGAGTTACAGGTAAATGCAGACTTCAAAGCTGCTTCATCTGGTCAAGACCCTCAAGAGCGAAGAAAGATGCAGACACAGACACTTGCAGCTGTTTTCCAAACATTCTTTCGCATCTTAAAGCATGCTATACCGCCACCGTAAGTATATGTATATGAATATGTGGGAAGAATAATATGGAGGTTGCTACTTTGCCACGTGCAGCTGATTTTAATAGCTCTACAAATATTTGATGTAGTTTCATTTAGAACAGAACTGATTTTTTAAATTAAAATTGAGCTGAAAAGTTATTCTTGTAGTTATTGATAAAAAGCTTGTTTTGATATAGTATGTTACTAGTATAGTTACTTATTTTTTTACAACTTTGTGAAGATGTTGTGAAAGCTAGTTATACATGCAGATATTTGCATGTTGTGATAGAAACTTGTGGATGTCGTGCTAGAAATTAAATTAAAGCTTTGAGGGGGCTGTATTCTTAAAAAGTGATAATTCACAATCAGTTGCAATTGCCACATAATTCTCGGTCGATTATCTTAGAATGAAGAGCCATAGTAAGTTGTAATCAATTAATACGTTTAAGAGTTCCTGACCACAGATTGTGGTCTGTATACAATATCAGCCATATATGGCAAACAAAAAGTAATTTTTCCACATTCCTTCATTGTTCATTTCTAAATTATGAGTCAAGACTATTATCCAAAAGCAAGTTCTGTTTCACTTACATCTTTCGTCCTTTATTTCTCAGATCAGAAGCCAATTCTGTATCTGGTGCATCACGGCCCCATCCCCTGCTTGCACCATGTTTGAATGGAATTGGGAAGTTTTCTCATCTAATCGACTTGGATTTTATGGCTGATCTCATGCATTGTCTGAGAAAACTTGCTGGAAATGGCAGCAAGCTAGGAGATTCGTCTGGAAATTCTTTCTGTCAATTAACAGTGTCTGAACGATTACGCTGCTGCATTGTAGCTTTTAAAGTGATGAGGAACAATCTAGATGCTCTGAATATTGATTTACAGGAGTTCTTTGTCCAGTTTTACAATCTGATACTAGAGTACCGCCCAGGAAGGTATACTCATTGCTGTTGAAATGTAGTGCTTCTGAAACATGCAAATCAAAATTAATCTTTTTTGTAGGAGTATCATTTATAGAACAAGGATTTTATCTGATTAATAGCGTACTGCTTTGTTGGTTGCTTATTTCCTCTTATGATACTTGTCTAACTAATTCTGCTAAAATTGAATGGGCTTAGATAGAGTTTGCCTTCCTATTCATGTTCTTTCTCAGTAACTGCACACAATTTTCGTTATCTATTTTTTTATTTAGTTTGTGCATACTTGCATATTCATCTGTGATGAAACTTCAACTGAAGTTCTCCTAGAAACCTAAGCAAAATACTCAGATTAACCTAGTAACCAGCTTCAATACGCTGTAGAAAGAGTTTCCTCTCTAAATTTATAATTCTTTTCAATGCCTCTACAATGGTGTGTCTACTCTAGTTTAAATAATAGTATTGACTTCTACCTAGTGATAAATGCAGTAGTTAAAGCAGCAATAATTCTAATTAACTAATTATAAGTAACTTCCCTAATTACGTAGTCAATCATGCATATTTGAGTCCATAATCCTTGCTTGGTATCTTTGGTAAGGTTCCATCAATCTGTTTCTGAAACATGTCACAATTGGCTGGCTGTTAGCGTATTAGCATGAAAATCTGATGTCACTCAAATCTTGTTGGAACTTGCGTTTTATATTCTGCACACATTATTTTATGGTATTGTGATTATTTTATGGTGTATATGATGGTGTATGTACACCCTCAGTCACTTTCAATTTTTTTTTTTTTTTTTAATTATTTTACTTAGTTCTGCAGAATTTTGGATAGAACAATATGTGCTCTATGTATTTTCTGTGCTTCAGTTGTGACATTTTTGTTGGTTAAATTCATCATTTACTGCTGAATCAGGGATGAAGGAGAGCTCTTTGCTGAAGCTTTGAAGATAATGTTGTGTGATGATAGACAGCACGATATGCAAAGGGCTGCAGCCTTCATAAAGCGATTGGCTACATTTTCGTTATGCTTTGGTTCAGCTGAGTCCATGGCTGGTGAGTCTTTAACCTTTGAACATAATCGACCACCATTAAGTTTCATTTCTATATCATAATTTTGCGTTTTTTGTGAACAAATTTCAGCATTGGTAACTGTGAAGCATCTTCTTATGAAGAATATCAAATGCCGTAATTTGTTGGAAAATGATGCTGGAGGTGGATCTGTTGCTGGTGCCATTTCCGTAAGCCTCTTGAATAAATTTGCTAATCAACTGATTTAATTGAACTTTACCAAATTCTGATACTAATTAGTATTTTAATTGCAGAAATATCAACCTCATGTGATGGACCCTAACCTTAGTGGTTCACTAGCTTCAGTTCTATGGGAGCTTAACCTTCTAATGAAGCATTATCATCCTTCCGTTTCTGCGATTTCTACTAGTATCTCAACAATGCATACCACGAATAACCAGGTTTATCAATCCCATGTCTCCCCACAACAAGCCTATCTGGATTTATCCCAGGAAAACAAGTCTTTCACTCCGTCAATGGACACTAATAAACGAGCAACAAACAAGAAAAGGAGGGGAAACGACTATGTGCCTTTTAAAGTTGGGCCAGCACTCGATTTGGTGGACCAAACTGATGAGAAGGAGATTAGAAAGAAACTTGCTGAGCATTTCTTGTTGCTCCGTGATATCAACGAGAACGAGAGGTTAAGGTCTGAGTTAGAGCGTACAACAATGTCGCTCAAGCTTTATGAAAGTTACAAAAACGACAAGAAGAGGAAGACTAGGTAAGGTGTTGATTATTTTCTGGTGTGGGCAAGTTTTGAACTTGTTTGCCTCCTAGTAGCAATTTTGAAAATGGAGAATATTTGTCTAATTTTTGTGTTTATTAAATTTTAAGCAATTTTGTTGTCTTATTATCTTTCATTTCTTTTTTAACTTTGCTCTGGAAGTTCTAGGGTCAGTCTACTTTTTGTTTTTATTTCCATTCTCTTATTTTAATTTACATTGCAAAAGATTGTCTCCTCTAGCACTAGAAGAAAAAGAAAATGCTATTTCAATCTACTTTTTGTGAAAAGTTTTGTAAAATTGTGGCGTTTTAGAAAAAAATAAATTCCCTGTTTGAGAAACAAATATAAATATCTAGATTGCCATTTATTTGACATTTTTACTAACTACCTTAGTTAATCTTGATACTACTATTATAATTGAAAAAAATAGAAATTTTAAGATGTGTGAAGAAGTGTGTACGTTTGTTACTCTCCTATAGATTTATGGGTGTGGGATTGGCTGGCAAGGAAAATTGTGAGTATAGAACAACATTATGTTATCTCACTAATCCGAGTTTAGTAGGTGAATGTGAAAATGACTTTCTTTCTCGTATTTAAACAGCAGAGCAGATCAGAATATTCAAAATTAACAATACATTTTTAATTATAGTATAGGATAGGTAGCATGTGGCGTGGAAAAATAATCCTTAATTGTGTCTTCAGTTTCATCTTTGTTGTATTACTGATTGATTATGGCTAGAGTAACACTCCAACTATACATACATACATTAGTTAAGACTAATTCTTTTGTTTCTGAGTAGATTAACAAATTAATTCCATACTCAATTGCTTAACACGATTTTGATTGGACTACCCTTACATCATCATCATAATCATAGTAATGATAAATTAATAATAGCACTTCCTATTAATATCCAAGACTCCAGCTTAGAACGGGGAGAATAATTATTTTCAATTGTTTTCTATAAAAATTGTTTCCACGGTTTTTTAAAATCTTTTGCCTTTTTCTATAAGAGATGCATTTAAAAAGTAAGGTCAGTTATTACTCAGTTGAAAAATGATGGGTGGACTCGAAGGAAGGTATCTGTGTAATGTCGTGTATAAAGTTGTCTCGAAGGTACTGTGTAATCGGCTTAAAGAGGTGCTACCAGGGTTAGTGGATAAAGCCCAATCGGCTTTTGTTTCCAGACGTGTGACACAAGATAACATTATTATAGCCTTCGAAGCTATCCATGCGATGAAAAATAAAAGGCAAGACACCAGGGGAGAAGTGGCGCTCAAAATTGACATAAGTAAGGCCTATGATCGTGTGGACTGGAAATATCTTGAGGCAAAACTTAGAAAGCTCGGATTTGCAGACTAGTGGGTGATGTGGATGCTTATGTGTGTCAAGATCGTCCTTTTTATAATTTTGGTTAATGATGATGTGATAGGCCCTATTGTTCCGGAGAGGGGCCTGCGCTAAGGGGATCCTCTTTCCCCATATCTATTCATCTTATGCTCAAAGAGGTTATCGGCTGCTTTGAATTTTGCAAGCGCAAACGACTCACTTCATGGAAACAGAGTGTGTCGTCGTGCTCCACAAATTACACACCTCTTATTCGCCAATGACAATTTATTGTTCTGTAGGGCTACCACAGAAGAGAGCCAAAATCTGAAAAATATTCTTTATGCCTATGAAAGAACATTAGGGCAAGCTATCAACTACATGAAATCAGGGGTGTACTTTAGCAAGAATGTGACGGACAACAAGCGAGCCGACATCATGGCTATTTTGGGGGTCCACAATAACATCAATACGAGTCAATACCTCGGGCTGCCTTCCCTAATTGGCCGAAAGAAGAGAGAAATATTTGAGTATATTAAAGAGCGCATGTGGGCCAAGCTACAAGGTTGTAGGAATCGAAAGATCTCTAAAGCCTGTAAGGAGGTGCTTATCAAAGCTGCTGCTCAGGCAGTGCCAGCGTATTGTATGACGACGTTTCTATTGCCCTCCACACTCTTGAATGAGCTGCAAACGATGATTAATAAAAAAACTGGGGCAATTCCACCGATGCCAGCAAAGGAATAAACTGGTTGCGGCGGGATAAATTGTGTATGGATAAAAGTGATGGGGGGAAGAGGATTTTGTGATCTCCACAACTTTGATGTGGCAATGCTTGCCAAATGGGCTGGAGATTAATTAAAGAGCCAGACGCCTTGGTTTGTCTAGTGATTAAGGCTCGTTACTTCCCAAGGGAAGAATTCAATAATTCGAGCATTGGGTGGAACCCAAGCTACACTTGGTCTAGTATCCATGCTAGCCAGGATCTCATTCGTGCTGGATTAAGGTGGAAAATTGGTTCAGGCCAAGATATTGGAGTTTTGTCAGATGCTTGGATTAGCGACCCTGAAAACTGTCGAGTAACTTCGGCCAATGTGGAAGGTCTAGAAGAATTAAGTGTCTTTGCTCTTTTCAATCTAGTTGAACGACGTTGGGATTTGGATTTATTGCGGGAGCTTGTCCCTGAAGATGTCGATCGAATCCTTCGGACACCAATTCCATCGCTGGGTTCGATCGACAAATTAATATAGCAACCAGACAAGAAGGGCACGTATAACGTCAAAACAAGGTACCGCCTCCTCAGATCAATGAATTCGGATCCTAGCCTAAAAGTAGGAGGAGACTGGAATGTAATTTGGAAATTAAATGTTCCACCGAGAGTGAAGGACCTCCTATGGCGGGCGAGCCGGGACAGCTTACCAACGAAGGTGAACCTGCAGACAAAAAGAGTGACTGATGTCACTGACTGCGTGATGTGCACGGGGGGTGAGGAAAATGGGCTGCATCTTTTTATGCAGTGTCAATATGCAAGGGATTGTTGGGCTAGTGCTGGACTGATTTCGAAAGTTCGTGATTGGGAGAATAATGTGCACTCATTGAGGGAGTTTGTTTTGGAAATGGCCAACAACCCGATTAAAGAAGTGGCAGCTAGCTTTGCTATGGTTTTTTGGCAAATATGGAAAGAAAGGAATACCATGGTTTGGGACAATACTCGAAGATCTTCGTCTGAAGTTGTTCACCTGTACGCAAGTTATTGGAGTGAGTGGAAGGCCTCGACACAGCCGATCAGAGATGTACTGCAAGCTGCTGCTAACAAAGATCATTGTGCAGCGTGGCATACCCCCCAAATGGAATTCTGAAATTGAATGTAGATGCCTCGTTTTTTACGGATTTAAATCAAACGGGGCTGGGCTTTATTCTTAGAGACTCGAGTGGAACTATCATAAGAGGTAGATCTATGGTGCTCCAAGGCTGCATGGAGGTGGGAACAGGGGAGGTAATAGGTTTTTTCGCAGCGCTTTCGTGGTTGAAGGAGCTATCATTGGATAATTGTATACTTGAGGGGGATGCTAAAATTATTGTTGATGCCATCACCTCCGGTAATAGTTTGGACTCATCATTCGGTGATTATATTCTTGCTTACCAGAATTTACTATCTCAATTCATGAACGTTACAGTGGTTTTTACTAAACGGAGTGCCAACATGGTGGCGCACTCGATAACTAGGGAATCACGTGGTTTCAGTACACTTTGTAATTAGATAGACCCGTCAATTAATATGGTTGGACTATTTTCTTCATTATACTATTGCAATAAAGAAAACTGATCCTTATAGTTTAAAAAAAAAAAAGTAAGGTCAATTATAGATTGCCATTGGACTTTTTCTAATTTTTATTGTTTATCAAGTCTCCCTTTCACATTACATGATCAAAATTTATGATTAACAAAAAGAGAAATGCAAATGAATAAGAATAAGAAATGCAGGAAAAAATAGTTGCACAATGTAACTACATGATGCAATTTCTAAATTATATCAAGACAAAAAAAAAAAAAAAAAAAACAAAATGAAAGGGTGATACATAAGTGAATTTTTTTATTATATAAATTACTCTTTCCGTCTTACAGAAGTTTACACACTTTACATTGTCACATGTCTCATAAAAAATTGCACATTAAAAAATAAAAATAAATTATAATTTTAACTATATATTATAATCTTCACATATTTACATAAAATATCATTATTTTTTAAGTTACACATGCACTCAATTCAACCAATTTATTTAAACAAGTTACTCTTCAACGTCACTCTACTTATTAAACTTTTTTTAAAAAAAATTGTACTCAAGATTTTTTGCAAACTTTTCTATAACAGGAGTAATAGTTTTCAACCTGTCAAAAATTGTACAATACAATTGATGCGCAAAAAGACTATTCTAAATTGATAGGTATAAGTAGTCAAGTAGATAAGAATATACTCTCTCTACCCATCAATTCTATTCTCACTTATCTTATTAGTCCGTCCACCAAATCTATTCTCATACTCCATTCGTTTCATTTTTGTTTCAACATTTACTATTTATGCGTAGATTAATGCGAGAGTTGATTATTAGTATTAAAAGAGATAAGATAGAGGGTATGAAAGTCTTTTGAATAATAAAATAGAGTAATACTACAATATTGTGACTAATAAAGTAATGACATATGGTGTAATCCCACTATATTCTAATATAAAGTTTTTTTTTTTTGCTGATGTGTCGTTGTCTCCTTGATTATATATGATGTGTCATATTTTTAAATATAGGGTTGGCAATGGGACGGGTAAAAACCCGGACCCGCACGGGGCGGGTAAATACCCGGTCAAACGGGTTCCGGGTCGGGTATTTACCCGGTCAAACAATACCCGCCGGGTATGGGACGGGTAATGGGATTGCATATACCCGACCCGAACCCGACCCGTATATATATATATATATATATATATATAAATAAATAATATATAATATATACTCTATTAAAATAACATAAGTCTTCTCGGGTTGGCAACAACAGAACACACTCTGCTTTCTTTCTCTCCCAAAGCACACCGTACGCTGCTTTCTTTCCGCTCGCCGAGAGTCGCTGACAGTCCCCTCTCCACTTTTAGTTAAGGTTAGTTTTCTACTTTTTTTCAATTCTTAATTTATTCTTACGTTTTTTCAATCCTTCAATCCCTTAATTTACTGTTCTTAAATAATAAATTAAAAAAAAAAAAAAAAGTGAAGGCGGGGTGGGTTTATGCTGGTTTTGAGGCGGGGTGGGTAACGGGTCTTAAAAATTTTGGCGGGGCGGGTCCTGGGACAGGCTAAACCCGTCCCATACCCGCCCCGTTGCCAACCCTTTTTAAATATCATTATGTATGGTATTATTTAGGTGTCATCATAATTAATGTTGAGTTGATTTTAAATAATTATGATGTTATGTTAAATATATGGTGAATATTTACCATATTTAACATTAATAGTTTTAAAGGAAAAAAAGACTTATTTGAGGAATTGCTCAATTATTAAATTATACTACTACTAAGTAAATATATTAATATTAAATTTAATTCATTAATTTTAAAAGATAAAAAATTATTTTAGATTTTATTTTTTAAAATGATTTAAATATACAATATATTGTATTATAAATACTAATTTTTATTAACGTTCCGCGTAATACGCGCGTGCTCATCTAGTTTTGAGATATTTGAAAGGTGGAGTTTAAAATAAAAAAAATATATTTTATTATCAAATTAAAAAATGATAAATATAATTTGGAACATTCATTTTTTTACCAATGATGAATCTAAAATAAGACGAATGGAGTACTTCTTTAAATATCACTTTATCTTTATCATTGACTTCCAACCATCACTTAATTATACAAAATGTCATTCAATTTTACTTATAAACAATCACTTTATTCATAATAAACCCGATTTGCTTAAACACGCACATATACCTAATTAAACTTTATGTTAAATAAAAGACAAAGTTATTGAGCAAATGTAGGATAAGAAAAGAAGTGGTTAAGGTCAAGGGCAGCAATTCACTCATCACCAACAATTCTTTCTTTCTCCTAATGAGAAACACTATAAATACACATTACAACTCTTTAACTTGTAATCAACATAACTTTTATATTGTCAATTTTTTATTATTTTAACATAAAAATTTAGAGAAATATGGCGAGCAATCAATTCAATGCTGGACAAAGTCATGGAAACGTTCAGGTGATATAGATCATACCATCATCATTAATAATTTAATTGCATTAGTTATTACTTAAAATAATTTGTGTTTCAACTTACATTGTGCATGTTTATATATTTAATTCAAACTCGTTACTCAGTTATACTCATAAATGAAACAAATTACAAGCATTATACATTAGCTTTTTTCTTTAATTATAAATTTTATGCAATTTACGTCATGTTTAGTACGTCATTCCATTTTGAATGACCGTTCCCAAAGTTAAGAAAAGGTAATTCCTCACACCCATAATTTTATCTATTTTCATACTTTGAGAGTATATTAATAATTTCAACCAACAATAATACTATTATAAATATTACCATTCATTCCATTACGTTCAATTACAAATTCATTTAATTATACCAATTCATGCATATTTATATTTCACACACATATTGTTACAAAAAAAAAAGTAAAAAATTAATAATGTATATATTTGATGTATAATGGGTCAGGCCAAGACAGAACAGTTGATGGAGTCGGCTAAGAGCACAGCGAGTAGTGCCCATGACAAGGCCTGTGAAGCCACCGGCAAATCCCAAGCACAAGCCCAACGTAGCAAGGAAGAAAATGCTACCTTCTTGCAACAGGTTCTGCATATTTTTAAATATACTCCCCGTCCCCGTTTATCAATTGAACATCCCTTGTTAATTTTTTTTTTTTTTTTTGTTAACACTCCCGATCCCTATTTTCATTTTCTATTTCTTATTCTTCTCTATATTTTTTTTTTTTTTTCATATTTATCCACCTACCATTAAACATTAAATGAGTAACTTAATGAGTGGCAGATGAATTATAACTTCATATAAAATTAAATAAATATATATACTCCCTCCGCCCCCTTTAAACTTTACATTTTATCAATTTTGGATGTCCCATTTAAAATTTTACATTTTCTTTTTTATCAAGTCGTGAACCCACTTTTATTAACAATTATCATGACTTTTGCAGAAAATTACATCAATTGTCATTCACTTCTCTTTTTTCTCACCACTTTTTTTTTTTTATACTTTTCACTAACAACTCTATATATAATATTATATTCCTTAAAACTTGTGTCGTCTTCCAAATGTAAAACTTAAAGGGGGCGGAGGGACCGGAGTATTATTTATGTCACGTGTTCTCATATGCGCGCACCTAGTGCATAAATCTCTTACCACATTTTAGTTAAAACTAGTGTTATGTTTCATTTACTTGTTACTCTCTCCGTTCCATAATAAGTTTCATAGGTAGATGAACATACATATTAAGAAAGTGTAATACTAAGTGGAGTTTTGAAGGGTAATTTTGTAAACTTTCATATATAAAGTAAATAAATGAGTTAACTTGTGTGTATATGTGGACAAAAAGTAATGTCATTTGTGTAAAATTGAGAATGTTGTGAGGGTGTAATTTATAAATGATTTTTCATTTTAAAAGTGTAAAAGTTATTGTGGAACGGATTGAGTATTATTTAGTTTATAAATTAAAATTATTTAGTTATATTAATTTTTACATTTCAATTAAAATTACTGTCATGTTTTATTCAAAACTTTATTTATATATGCTATTTTTATTTTATTAATTCATTTAATTTGTTATCTTATAGACCGGAGAGCAAGTGGCTAACATGGCCCAGGGTGCTATTGATGGAGTGAAGAACACTCTTGGAATGAACGATCCCAAGAAGTAAAATAAGGCCACATAATTTCTTGGATTGCATATTTTGCAACCTTAATTAAATTATGTTATTTTAATTCATTCATTAAGTTTTATTTTATTTTTTAATGAAAATTTATTTGGATTAGTTGCTTGGTTTGATATATAGATTACTTTTTTTCATGTGGGTTGGATTGTAATAAAATTGTTATTCATTTGAAATTTGTGTATGAAATTTAAGAGCTTATTTTTTTTTAATTATTATTAATTACTTTATTAAAAAAGAAAAAAATTACTCCGTATTGTTCAATTTTTACTGAAATCAAGTTTAAGTGAATTTTACAATCTTCATTGCGAGAAAAAAAAAAAAACTGAATATATAGTAGTAATAATTTATTTTTGCGAACTTGCTAGTTTGACTTTATGTGCTAGAAACATTATATACTCAATCCTTCCATCCCTGGAAAGGTATTCATTAGAAAAGAGAAAATGTAGTTATAGTTAAAAAGAAAATAAATAACTTTGGATGAGATGTATAAAATAGAAAAAAATACTCCTAGTAACTTAGGAACAAAGAAGGAAATACATCATATATGCAAAAGTCAAACAACCCTTACTAATAGCTAACTTTTTCTAAACACTGACAAGGAGTAGCTAATTGAAGCTTATTAATGTAATTAATCAATTTTCTTCCGTGTCTAATCTATAGCCCTTACAAACCTAATTTTGCATTTAGAACTGATTGAAAGATAATGCCCTAAATTAGTACTCATGTCTAGAATAGGTCAATTATATGGATAGGCAAATTAAAAATTGCAATCAATTAACGCCTAAAGGTCCTAACCCACAAGTACTAAATAAACTTTTTTATTAGGGAATTAATATAATTATTAATTCACAAACTCTCTATAAATTTAGATTTTTAGATTTTTATAAAATTCTTTCATGGTATTAAAGTCTGAAAGTTTCCGTTCACACATCCTGAGTTTGATTCCTGCTAGAAACAACTTGGACTTTTCTACGGTGAGACAAGGGGTTCGAGTTATCTTATAAAAGACGTCGAATGAAAAATTAATAAATCATTTAACTTCGTTGGTCCTTTTTTAAAAAATACATACAAATTACAAACTTAAATTTCTTTTATTTTTAATAATATTAATCAATTCAATTACAAAATATCCTCATAACCCATTTCTTCATCATCGAAGGACAATAAAAGGTAGATCATATAAAAGAAAAAAAACTTAGGACCATAAGCTCACATGTCGAGCCAGAGGCCGGAGTGCCATTAAAACCTTGCCTAGGAAAACCCTCCTAAGGGATAAAACCCAAGTCAAGGAAAAATGTACACTCCTCTAAAAGTCAATGTCTATAGAAAGCAGTATATAAATCATTATGCAGAAATGAGAGTAAAAAGTCCGGGGGGTAGCCTCTCTAGACACAATCAAGGCCCGTCTTGGCCATAGCATCCGCCGCTTGGTTGGCCTCTCTAAAGACGTGTGAGTATCTGATGTGCATGTCCTGTGTAAGAGGGTGGATCTGGCTCCAAAGGCCTTGCAGACGCCAAGGAATAGAGGGATTGGTGCTCATAAAAGTGTCAATCGTGAGTGTAGAGTCCGACTCAATCCAAAGGAAGTGACATCCCTGATCATGTGCATACTTGATGGCCAAAAGTACTGTTGCCAACTCAGCCTCTAGAGGGAGGCCCCAACCCACCTTAGTGGCGACCGCAGCCATGAAGAATCCCCTAAAAGTCCTGAAGACCGCCCCCGCATGCAGACTGCCCGGGGAAGAAGAGGCACTACCGTCTGTGTTAACCTTGTACCAATCCGGATCAGGCGGGAGCCAAATCACAGATGAACCGTGTCTCGTTGGCCTGTGTCTGCTCGAGACACCAAGAGCCCTAGCAATCAGTAGATCCCGAACCGTGCCGTCCGAATATTCCCTGGCTATATATGTTGTTGGCCTCCCTGATGCTTGAAATGATCTGAGCCATACATCTCCTAGTAGATGGCGAAACCCCATCGAATATCACCCTGTTCCGCAAAGTCTAAACGGCCCAAATAGCAGTGATGAAGCCCGCCCTCCACAACTCCAGAGACTGCGGACCCAACCGAACTCTAGTGGCCTGAAGGAAGATGTCTAAGAAGCTAACCCCTGTGTGAATCGTGACCCCAAACATGTGAGTCAAGCTGCGTAGAATCTCCAATGTGAACGGACAATGGGCAAGTAGATGATCCAGCGATTCAGAATCCCCGCGGTACAACACACAAATCGACGGACCCATAATCCCTAAAGACAAGAGCCAATCCACAGTGGGCAGCTTGCCCCAAACCGCTCTCCAAATCGCAGTGGAGTGACACATGGGCATGAAGGTGCCCCAAATCCATGATGCCCAACCAAGCTTGGGTAGGGGTGATCTGAGCAAATCATATGCCATACTGGAGGAGAGTTCCCCTGAAAGTGAGCCCTCCCAAATACGTTTGTCAGGTCCCCTAAGCACCATGATCTGCAGGATATCCTGTCAATCTCCGTAAGTCTAATGATAGAGCACATCGGGAAGTGCCAGCAATCATCATAAAAGATATCCAAAACCGTGGAAGTGAGGGTAGAAGCGAACCAATCAGGCAAACCCATCCTCTCAAAGATAGTATAACCGAGGCAATTGTCGTGCCAAAAGCTGACACGGGATTCTCTGCCAATCAGCCACCTCGAGCCATCTCTAAGTCTTGTGACATGTGGACGAAGGCTCGGTCCAATAGAAGAGACTCTACCATAAGGTCGCAGCCTGTGCTCTGAATTAAAGTGCCTTCGATGCAGGAGCTCCGTATCTGGCGATTTGTTTTGAAGAATATCCCAGCTCAATTTACAGAGAAATGAGGCATTCGCCAGTCGGATAGAACGAACCCCAAGTCCTCCTTCCCCCAAAGGGGCACAGACCCGCTGCCAAGAAATCGAACAAGCTCCATTCTTGCGGTTCACATCCCCCTTCCAAAGGAAGTTCCTCATAGCCGACTCCACCTGTCTTAGCAAAGAACTAGGCCATTTGTAGACCATCATCGAATGTATCAAAGATGCCGTAATGATTGAGTTAATCAGGCAACGACGGCCGGCAAGGGACAAAGTGCTACCCTTCCACCTACTAAAGTTAGCTATGACAGAATCTGCAATTGGCTGTAAATGCGCTTTCCTTGGACTACCGCGGAAGATTGGAACCCCTAGGTATGTGAAGGGGAGTGAACCCTCAGCAATGCCAGTAATTCTGAATGTCCTACGACGCAGCCTCTGAGGTACATCTCTACCAAAGAACACCCTGGACTTCGGAGGACTGTAGATCTGACCCGATAGTCGCCCATACCCTTGCAAGATTGAGTGCAGGTTCCTGACATTAGTCTCTGTGGCCCATAAGAATATCATGATGTCATCCGCGTAGAAGAGGTAGCGGAGGACATTACGAATGGGCTGAAGTCTACCTCTGTCTGTCTACCAATCAATCCATCTTCCAAGAGCCTCCTCCGCGATACAAAATAATAAGGGAGACAAAGGATCACCCTGGCGGACACCCCTCGTACAAGAAAAGTAACCTTTCGGCTCCCCATTAATGAGAACCGAGATCCTAGCTGAGTCCAAAACTCCTCGAACCATGGAAATGAAGTTTGCTCTGAACCCCATCCTAGCCAAAACTGCCTCCAAAAACTGCCAGGAGATCGTGTCGAATGCCTTAATCATGTCCACCTTCAGCGCCACATACCCACGGATCCTCGGATAGTCCAGGATATTAATGGCATCTGAGGCTAGTGCAATACACGTGTGGATTCGCTTACCTGGAACAAACCCAAACTGATAAGTAGAAAGGCAACCGCTGATGAAAGTACCCAGTCTCGATGACAAAACCCTAGTCATGACTTTGAAGATGAAATTACCCATCACAATCGGTCTGAACTCCTCCTCTACCCTAGTGGCTCCCTCTATCTTAGGAATCAATTTCATGAAGCACGAGTTTAGTCCAGGTGGCAGAAGCCTGTTAGCGAAATAGTGTCTAACAGCAGCTATCACATCATAATCCACAATGTCCCAGCAACTTTGAAAGAAGGATCCACCAAAACCATCTGGTCCTGGAGCGCTCGAAGCATCCATTCCAAAGACTGCACGCCGAATCTCTTCAGTCGAGGGAACACTCAACAGTAATTCGTTCTGGTCAGCGGTCACCACAGTGTTCACAAAACTATCCAGAATGGAGGCATCAAATGACGCAGACGGATCATCATCGAACAACTGAGAGTAGTAGGCAACCACGTGGGCACTAATGGTGTCCAAGTCCGCGGTGAGGTCCCCATCAACAACCATCGAAGCAATACTACCCCTGGAGTTCTTAATACGTTGGGAGATATGGAAGAAACGAGTGTTCCTATCCCCATCAGTCAGCCACTGCAATCTGTTCCTCTAAGTGTAGAATTCCTAATGAAAATGATGTCGTCGCACCTAGTGGCTATCAAGGCACCAAATACACGTTTAATTTAGTCTTATGTGCTTGGAAGAACTGGCGTACAAGGCTCTACCTCTACATTCGGTTAACCATATATGTTCATTGGTCCTCATCTTTTTTATTAGAGATTTTTCGACCATGTTTGATAGCTTAGATTAAATCTAAATTAACTTTATTATTTTTATTGATTGTTTGATAACTTAGATTAAGGGTAGATTATACCTTAAAATGTATAAAGTTTACATATCATCCTAATCTTAATTTAATCATCTTTACTATCAAACATGCCACAGTGTTGTAATTAGTTACATAAAGTTATGCATGCTTTTAGATTACTCTTTTTAACTTTCTAAATGTGACTCACAAGTGTGTTAAGTACGCGCTTAATGTTGTAATAACGGTAGACAAATAATATTCTAAGAAACATGGATAAATGGAATATGTCACTTTATAGTAAGATTAGTATTTCATCAGTGTGAGGCATGACATATAAATATAAAAGTAATGGGATAGTTTTATGTGAAATATTTCATTCATGCATTCCATCTTAATTAGATCAAGTCAAAACTCTAAGTCCATTGGCATTTAGTGCAAAAGTCAAATTAAGATAATTTTAAAAAAATCGCGGGTCATAAGTTCGAATTCGGGTTGCCTAGAAAATTCACGGGTCGTAAACAGGTGGTTTACTATATGACCAAATATTGTTACTACAATGTCAAAAAATTACCACTATAAGACCAAAAATTTAATACTACATGTCAAAACATTCTGACAAATTCTCCCAAAAAATTAAGTGTCCAGAATATTTTTGGACATGTAGTAATACACTTTTGACATTGTAGTGATAAAAAATTGGTCTTATAGTAACATTGTTTTAGTCATGTAGTAGTTGAATAAGTCGGAATTATTTTAGTAATTTTGCTAAAAAAAAATAAGTGTCTAGAATATTTTTGGACTTGCAGTAATACACTTCTGGTCTTGTAGTGACAAAATTTAGATCTTGTAGTAACATAGTTTTGGTCATGTAGTAAGATAATATTTGAAAGCGAAAATAAATATTCTAATTAAGGTTGACCCTCTTTGATCCACGAATTTTGACTTAATTTATCTTAATTGGTCAATAACTCAATATTGCATATAAGTTTTTGTCAAAAGTAACACTCATTATTTTAAAATTATTATCCTAATGTGTATTATTTAGGTGTTTAATTTTTAATTTTAATATTATATTTTTAAGAATATTTACTAATTTATATGTTTCACTCGTATACAAATTTTAAATTTTTTTAAAAAATACTACTACATCTAACGTTTATTAAAATCAATAATGTTGTTACTTTTGAATGGAGTGGTTAAAGTAGTTGATAAATCACTTTCTATTTTAAATAGAGTAAGCTATAGGTAGGAAAAAAAAATTCAAAAAACAAAAAATTATATGCATTAGACTTTTCTTTGTTATTACCAATACAGACTTGCACAATCATGATCAATATTTACACTCACTGCTGCAATTTTTTTTTTTTTTTTTTAAGTGTAGGCATAAAGTAAAATGGAATTTGGGTTCACTATTATGACATGTTATCGAAGACAATATGTATACACTTCAAAAAAAAAAAAAAAAAAAAAAGAACAGTTAGTGAATAATTAAATTTTAGTCAATAATGACATTGTGTATATCTGATTACATTTGTTAATCTAAAAAATCTCACAAGAAAAAATCTGAGGTTGAACACAACTATCACTACTAATACTTCATTGCTACACCTTTGATTTTCAGATGCACATGTATTTTTGTCATTAATATACTTATTTGAAGTTTAATTATGAAAAACATCAATAATTTTAATACAACGAGAAGCCTGAAGAAGTACTAAAACAAAAATGATAACCCATCTTGACCAAAAATGAAGACATAGTCAACAGCAGGCTGAATGGCCGTGAAACAAAACTACTGAAAATGTAGAGTATTCTAACATCGCCAGTAAATTAAAACCCCCGAATCTCGTGGGGAAGATAGAAAATATCAGCACACTCATAAGAACGAAGAAAGTGATCGAAACTAATGATAAAAACGTGTGGCAACAAATAACCAAATTTCATTTAAAATCTTAATTTAAAAATCTTGAAAAATACCACAATACCAACAAACCACATTCTTGTATCAGTAAGTTGGAGCTACTCAAACGATAGAATTCAATTGCAGAAGACTCTTACTGTGATAAATACCACAAGTCTACAATCAAAATGGGGAGTGTTGAAACTTGATCAGCGAATTGAGAAATTAGTTCCCAACAATACCAATACAATCGCCGAGATTGAATGCATAAACAAATACCATTGATTAACAACACTCAAATTCACAGATCATCAATATGTAATCCACACACCCAGGTTCTTTATTCAGAACTGCTGAATAAAACACGGAATCCCAACTTCTTATTGAACAACAACATGTGTTTGTCTAAAAAAAATGTAAGAATATGTCGTATGAAAACGATTTAAAACAATTGAAAATTAAAAAAAAAA
Source organism: Galeopsis tetrahit (assembly GCA_963675135.1). Lineage (NCBI taxonomy): Eukaryota > Viridiplantae > Streptophyta > Magnoliopsida > Lamiales > Lamiaceae > Galeopsis > Galeopsis tetrahit. Next base: position 42,526,931 of record OY776128.1, on the reverse strand, counting down.
AAAATCTATCAAGAATCTCGAGTCTACCATACACCATTAAAGTATGAATTTGACTGTGAAACCTGCTCGACCAAGATAAACCCATATTTTAGGACGTAGAAGACGTACATCAAGAAACAAAATCTCGAGAAACCAAAAAGGTATTTGGAAAAAATTTAGAGGGTAGAAAAAAACTTTGATTACCTCCACTGGAAAATACAGTTCCTGCTTTCAAAAAGCCTCCACGAATTCTATTTTAAATAGCATAACCCTAAAAAAGAAAAAGCAAAATTTAAATAACATGGCTATTAATGTTTTAGTTGATTCACTAATAAATGGGGAAATGGTTGAGAGCTACATTACTCTCTAAGTTTTGTTGTTTAGTTTATGACTGGAACTCTGGAAGACAGATACAGCCAAGTGCTTCCCATCTCGTCTGTAGCACATCAATTGTTATCCAGGTATCCATCCAGATCATTCAGGCCTCATTGTTTTTGCTGATTTCTGAAAGCTTATGCCCTGCTTCTATTTGGATTCATAGTAGCAGGATATTCTTGTTTCTCTGGTAGCAGAATTCTTGTGTTCTCATGTATTATCACATTTGAGTACTTCTTGTGCTCCTGGGTCTTAAGCAATAAAATGGCACCATATCTTCGATAAGAAATCGCCTGAATCTAGAAATCCACAAAATTCAAAATCTAGAAACATCGACTCTGCAATTTGAAACCCAAAAACAGGTCGAAAAAATTCTGTTACGAATCTGTTTCAAATGCAAACATTATCTGGGGTTAGACATTGTTGTATCCCATTTTCGATGGGGTTAAAACAGAGAAATCCCTGCAAGAAAATCCATAAACGGAACGGAAGAACGTCGAAATCACAAACTGAAAATGTTGACTGTAAGCAAGAACTGGAGTAATAAATATGAACAGAAGTCAGATTGTTCATATAGAGAAACTCATTAAAAAAATTGAATCTGTCTTTTAAAATCGAAACTGTAAAAATCGTAGGAAACAAAACAAAGACAGCCCAATTCGAACGACACGTAATATAACTGAATCCAAACATAGTCCAAACAAAAGATAAAAAGGACACATAAGACAACTGGATCCATAGTCCAAACAAAAGATTAAAAGAGAACCTCAAAGCAGAAACTCTAAATAAGAATCAGAACAAATGAAATTGATTACCAGACCATCTCCAACAACAAACTCTAAAATGAAGATCTCTAAACTTCAAAATACACATTTTCATACTCTATTTTAAAAACTTTCTCCAACCATGAAACTCTATTTATTATTTTATTCATTTTCAATATATTACTATCATTAAATAATATATTTATCTTCATATTTAATTTATACAATTAAATATTCATTTTATAAATTAAATATTATTAGTTTTATCAAAATCTTAATATGTAAATAAATTTATAATTTTTAAATACTACTTTTATTTAAATATAAAATTACAAAACACATAACATGTGAATATAATCTAATACAACACAATTACCCTCATTAAGACTAAGTAAAATAGACGGAGTATTTCTTTTCAGTTTGTGTTCACTTATTTTAATATGTCATTGTTATATGTAGCTAGGTAATGCATGTATGTCCGTTTTAATATGTAATGTATTTCATATTTAATATATAATGTATGTTTTATTGTATTTTACGTTATTTTGTTGGTAATAATAATACACAAAAAAAAAAATTACACAACTAAAATTATATTATAAATTAGTATAACAATAGAATTATAATTGTTGAGATTAATGCAATATTTGAGGACTGTTCTTACTATCAGAAGTGGTAGTGTGCTGATTTTCAGAACTGTGCTTATACTAAGCTCAGTAACTAGTGTTCTGATATTTGGTTATTTCAGTACAAGTAGAGTAATGAGTACTCTGCTGATAAGGTTTAGTGATCTTAGGTATCAACTCTGCTGGTCGGGTCAGAACAGTACTGCTCTTAGTCTGCTAAAGAGTACTGTGCTGATATAGTGTTCTTAGTCTGCTAAAGAGTACTGTGCTGATATAGTGTTCTTAGTCTGCTGAGACAACTGTGCTGAGTTCTACTGTGCTGATATTCCAGTTTCAGAGTTAGTTGATTTCTGTTAGTTAGTTAGTTTGTTAGAGGCAGTTACAACTTGCATTGTACATCTATAAATACACCATCTAGTGCATAGATTGTGGGTTACACACATAGAGAGTTTAAGAGAGAGATCAAGCTTTGTGTACACTTGTAATCTGTAACTTTCATTTGTGATTAGTGAAGAGAGTCTTCTATCCTCCGTGGACGTAGATCATTTGATCGAACCACGTAAATCCCGCGTTCTTTCTTTGAGTTCTTTATTCGTTTTCAATTCTTTGCGTTTCTAGTTGTCTTGATTTATCATTTGTGAGGAGTTGCTTTGTGGATACAATTCCATAACAATAATTATATTTAATAAAAGAACTCTAATTATTAATATAAAATTGTAATACAAGATTGTAAATATTAATAAAATAATAGATATAAAATATAGAGTTTTGAATAGTGAACTTCATATATGGAGTTTACTATTCAAAACTCTATTTCAAATCTTCAAAATAGAGTACGGTTGGAGAAAGACTCCATTTTTAGAGTTTAACTCTATTTGAGCGTGTGGTTGGAGTTGATCTCAAAACACAAAAAATGGCATACGCAGACGGTACTCGGAAGGACGCTTCTTATTGACTGGGATTCTGGGAATGGGAAGGAGGTGGACCCACTGTCAGAATATTTTATTATTTAAAATATTTAGACGAAAACTTCCTCAGTAAGCCATTATTGTATTATTATTATTATTATTATATATGTGTGTGTAAAGGAGGTGCCAGAATAAAAAAGTGTAGTGAATGAATAGGGTCTCCTGGTCAAGGGGTACCCTTATCTCCAAAGTTAATTTTCCTCTCCCATCTTACCCAAAACACATAGACAAACCATAAAATAGTTATGTATAAATATGCAATGAAGTTTATTAATGTACATTTTGTGATTGTTCGAGATTAAAAATGTATTGCAAGTTTACAACCCCTTATAAATCTTGCATTTATTTAATAACCACATTTATTTTTCTAAGTTTCTAAAAAAGAGGATTTTAAAAAAAAATATTAACCCGATGCTTCCGTCCAAGCCAATGCAAATTGGAGGGTGACATTAACCATGGTGTTGCATGTTACGGAGTACAAGAAAGCTCTGTATTATAAATTATACTGTAATAATTGGCATTATGCTGATGTCATGTATAATGTTTGAAATTAATTGGAAATAAAATTTATGGTAATTTAGAGAAGTATCTTTTTTTTTTTTTTTTTATCAATCCATATTTATAATAATTTATTTGTGCTTTTTTGGCTACGGACAATAACAAAAGTTAATATAATACTAATAATCTTGTATTGAGGAGGAGGCCGTGCTTGGAAGATGATTCTTGTTACATGCAGGCAATTGTATTTTATTAATTAGCATTCTACTTTAATCCTCATTGTGCAGAAGCAGCACCAATTTAGAAATAAACTCAATTTAATTACGTTATATTGCCATCCTCACTAATATCAACATAAAATAATTAGAGTGCTGAGATTACAATAAACTTTCGATCATAGATTAAATCCATATGCTATTTTATGTTCTTTAAAGATTCCAAAACAGGCTTATAACTATATATTCTGAATGGAACTCGAGGTGACGTTCACTGAGCTTCTTTAAATTTTCATCATCTTTTACTTCAATTTAATCGGCATTGGTATCCTCCCTCTTATACATAGGGGTATGCATCCGTCAATTCGGTAACTGAATCGAATACAAATTGAAATGTTATTATTCGTAACCGAACCAAATTGCATCAAAATTGAAAATTCAATTCGATTTCAGTAAAAAATAGAAATGCCCAAATACTGAGAAATAAACATTCAAATAACCGATTTTCTGTGTATTTGAGTTTGACATCTTCATGAATATTAAAAATTTAGAATGAGATTTACAGAAACTAAATAGACTGCAAAAATTCCAAAAACTTGGTCATAAAATTAAAATTACATTGCAACTCATAAGTCATATCAGAACAAAACAAAACAAATTGTCTTCCCCTCTCTCAAATCAGAAAAGAATCTGCTGCAAAAATAAACTAAACAAAGAAATTTTCTATACAGAAGCTATTATAATTAGAGTTCAATCATAAAAAAATAATAGAGGAGAGAGAAGAATGATTTGCTAAACCATAATAGAAGAATAACAACAATAGCAAGAGTAAGAAGTGATATTAAGCTGCACACTAATACCATCCACATGAATGAGACTATGTCCCCTGGAAAAATTATAAAGTTGCATGCAACATGATGGACTCTGTTGGGAATAAAATGAGAATTTTGATTAAGATACCAAAACCCCTTAAAACATGCCAAATAGATAAGTCAAAATTAAATGAACATGTTTCAGGAATGTTGGAACATGTAGTTCAGGCTAGTTGAGAAACTGGTATGTTAGGCACTCTTAGTTGATTTAGATGCATAAGTTGAGGGGGAACACATGCTTAAAAGATTACAAGAATCAAGTCCCCTCAAGGCTCAGAATCAAGTTGATCCCAAGACTGCTGAAAGTATCTACTGACCAACTGTGCTGATCAAGTCAGCTCAGAAGAAAGATAACCTCCCTGATGATCAATCAAGTGGAACACATCAAGAAGATCAAGTGAGCTGATGTGCATATCAAGTTCAGAGGAGTTGTACATCATGATTGTCCAAGCACACTTGAACCTGAAATATTCTAAGACAAAGGCCAAATGTGCTGATGGGGTCAAAACCACTGATATGGATGCAAGAATGCTCAAGAACCATCAAGTGATGATCAGTGAAGTGAAAGGACCAAGTCATCTGAAAGAGCCATGCCAACATTGTTGATAAGCCATGTCTGCTGAAACTGATAAGCAGACTTGTCCAGATGATAAGGAATGTTGTCCTTATCATGGAACCAATGATCAGAAGTGATGTCCATGTTTGATCAAGTGAATCTTCAAGTCAGGCATTGGGAAGAGTGCATCAAAATCAAGACAAAGAGCTTACAACCGTTTACTTCCCAAATTAAGGACATGTCACTTTCAAAAATCTGTCTTCTAGTTGCAAAGTTCAAGGAAGACACATATAGAAATTTTGAGTCTGTCTCTCCAACGGACATAACCTCATATCGTTCTATAAATACAGAAGTGTGGAAACCATTTGAAGGCATCCAACTATCCTGCAATCTAAAGGAAACTACAAGCTCATAAGCCTTCAAGCTTTCTAAGAACATTCTTAGTTTCCAAACACTTCATCTAAGCTGAACTTCATTGTACATCAAACAAAGCTTAGAGAGATATCCTATTCTATACACAATGCTCAATTGTAAAGGATATCTCACCTACTTGGAACCAACATCAACCCTTAAACCTTTCAAGGAAAGTTAGAAGGATTGTTGTAGTAGAAGTGTAAGGAACTGACTGTTGAGAGAAAAACAGTTTAGTTCTGAGTTGAGAGAGAGTACTAGGACTCTGAATTCCTAGGGTTCAAGGCACCAAGGAGTGGTGTGGTTGATCAGTGCACCTTGGCACTATAAAACAAGTTAATTCCAAGAGTGAAGGAATTATCCTGTTAAATCAGGGGAAATGGATGTAGGAGCCTGAGTCTCTGAACCACTATAAACTCTTGTGTTATTTACTTTCAAGTTATTTCATTCAAGTAACACATTCATACACTACACACAAATTGATCTTCAAAAGATATACTTCACAAGTTGTGCAAAACTGTTTTGGGACAAGTCCCCTGAAAAGGCAGTTAAGTGTTAAGTAAAGATTTCAGAATTAAAAGGAGTTTAAATATAAGGGCCAACCATAATTCCGCACATATAACTTAATTAGATAGTTATCCAACTAAGTGCTTCATAGTGCTTAGTAGTTTGATTATCTACTCTATAAATTCACAAGGTTAAATCATGCATTGATCAGACTAACAACACAATTGTGCTGAGATTTGAGACAAACATCAAACTCATCAATTAGTTCCAATTCTCAAAGAAGCATTTCTCTCAGTCTCATAGTAGGCTGCAAAAAAAAAAAAAAAAAAAAAAAAATCTAAACAAACTGCTGCAAAAAAAAAAGCTTCCTAAAAAAAACCAGATTAATGAATGAAGATGATCTGGTATGTGCGTTTCAACATGAAAGCAGTAAACAGATATAAACATTAACTAACCGCTTTCTCACTAAACAATAAACAATTAATTTTCACACTAAACATTAACAAATTGCTTTCTCAATATCAAATACAGATTATACAACAAAGAAAATTTATTTGACGGCAGGAAACGAACCGTGTACATATGTCATATGTGTGATCGGTCAGCGGCGAGGTGGGTTGGCAGAGACGCGACGTGAATGATGGGCTGGTGCCGACGCTGCGTGACAAGTTGTGCCACAAAATTGAGAAATTGAGAATGCACTAGGGCCACTGCCTACAAAAATTGGGGGATTTTGAATTAGAGATTAGGGTTCTTGATACAAAGTCGAGAATGTTGGATTAATTTTATACATACTACATTTTTTTTTTATAGTGTCACTGTGTATTCATTTTATAATAATACCACTAATTTATATTAACAAATATATATATATTTATTATCATAAATATAAAATTAATTATTATTAACTAATATTTAATATACTATATCGAATTTTAAAAAATAATAAAATCTAAAAATTTAATCATTAATCTTGAAATCTAATTAAATCTTTGTCTAATACTATATAAATTAGAAGTTAACATATGAATATATAAATTAAATGTCTAATATTTAAATATATGTATATTTGTGATATATACAACAAAATGATTAAATTATATTACGTTAAAAGAATATCACATTTGTTTTGGTGATATAAATTACATAATGAAATAATCTAATATCAATAGTATAATTTCATAAAAAATAAATTAAGAAAAAGATATAAAACTTAGAAATTAAATTATTATAAATTCATACATTACTAAAAACTTCATGAAACACTACGTTCTTTGTGATATTACAATCACGATTGTTGTCATGACATAATAGGATCTTCAAACCATGACGGTTTGTTAAATAAGATACAACTACATATAATTAATTGACCATGACTAAATACAAGCTTTAAAAAAAAAACATTAGCAAACGATTGCCCCTGAGTTTTATTAATAGTCATAGCATATGACACAATCAACAGAAATTGTTTGCGTTGAAACTTGAAAGGCAATCTAGGATTATAATGTGTCAATGTAAGTCGCGGTATCAATACCAATTATCAATCACTACTTTCAGTTAGAACCTTAGCTTCAAGGTCGCTTGAGTGATCTATATTTCTCAATAACATTACGTTCCAACTTTCAAATTCAATTAATGATCAAGTACATCAGAACACTTCAAACTATTAAAAAATTCAAGCGTATGGACATTAGTCAAATTATCAACATTCAAATCAGATCTGCAAGGACTGTCATATCTCAAATAAGTATGTGATTCCTTTTCATTTAACTTAATCATGTGCTCATTTATTGACCTAACAACATCTAACGTGGGTGCAAGAATAACTCTACTTTATAAATAATAAAGAAAATATAAAAATAAATATAAATACCATTTCTCTAATATACTTTAAAATACATCACAGATGAATCATGCTCAGAGAAGGTTATAAAATCGCCAAAATGCAGATCATTAAATTGCTTAATATATGCCCCTCTATCTGAAAAATACCATTTATCTTCATACAAATTTGTCTTGACAACCCATGTCATACCATATTGGTTAATAGGGGTATAAGAAGAATTTAATAAACCATTCTTCAAATTTACATAACTAAAAGATATCTCCTACAAAAAAAAATAAAAAAATGAATGTTATATAAATAGAATTTATATAATTTATTAAGAACAAAAATATTATTAAAACTTACTAACCATTTTATCTATTAGTTCAAAATGATTTGACGGAACATAGTGAATACAAATCATGTGAATGAGGTGAATAATAATGATGTTGGTATATCATTAAATCATGGCTCTGCATTAATAATTCTCTCCAACTACAAAAAATAAAATAAAAAATAAAATTAATATGTAAAAAAATAAATATAAATATTGTTGAAAAAAGTAATATAAATAAAATTTTATTGATATTACTGAAAAAAGTAATATCAATTAAATTTAATGATTTATAGTGTTGAAAATGCTAAGAGAAGTGTATCGATATAACTAATTAAAAGAATGAATCCATAATGAAATAATGTCTTCCAAATAACACTATTTATAATACATTTTAATAATCATATAAGAAAACAAAACAACATTCCATTAAAATTGTCAAACAAACAAACAATACATTTAATAGTGAAATAATGAGTTAGGGGATTAATAACCAATTTTTTTCTTCATAAATGGATGTAATCATGGCATAAATTTTGTATTTTTTAAATCCAACAATCCATTTAATGAAATAATGAATCATGACATTAATAACCAATTTTAATCATAAATGGATGTAATAGTGGCATGAATTTTAGATAGATGTAATCGTGACATTAGTTGTTGATTTATTTTTTGCACCATAACCATTTTTTTCATAAATTGATGTAATCATGGCATGAATTTTATATTTTTTAAATCCAACAATTCATTTAATGAAATAATAAATTGTGGAATTAATTACCGATTTTTATCATAAATGAATTTAATAGTAACATTAATTTTAGATGGATGTAATTGTGGCATGAGTATTATCTTATTTATAATAAGGGACGAAATCCAAGACTCTATAAAATTTAGGAACAAAAATTCTCAGCATTACAATTAGGGACAAATTAGTAGTTAAAAAACCTATTATACCCTTTCTTTGTAAAATCCACCATTAATTCAAAATATTACCCTTCACGGATGTAAAATACCAATTCCTTCTCACTCACCTCGTTAATTCCTATTTTCTATTTTCCAAACCCTACCTACTCTGCCATAGTTGCCACCGCCATAGCCGGACGAAGGCAGCCCCTACCATCGCCTCCATCTTCATCGACCACGTGCGGCCCCTGCCATCTCTCCGACGAAAATGGTGGCTTCCACATCTCCGACGAGCCTGGTTTGAGGGCGGCTTCCATCTGTGCCGACCGCACCTCCATCTTCGCCGTTGAAGACCGATCTGTACGGATCTAAAGACGAAGCTGTCGTCCACCTTCAACTCCGTTGCCTTGGCCGCCGCCTCTATAGCCTTCGCCTTCGTTCGTGAAGATGGAAGAACGGCAACACCCTACCACTCCCCCGTGCTTGAAGAACTGTGGCACAATCGGTTGTCCCTTAGGCTCCTATGCTTTTTAGCATATCCTCTCCCAGCTTTCCTCCTTCATTTTCTCCCAAAAATCTAAATCAAGGTAAAAACACTCTGGAATTTCTTATAGTCCTGTTTTTGTTTCAATTTCACAGTTTTGTATCATGTTGTTGTTGTGTAATTGTATTTTCTTCTCCGATCAGTGGTATTGTGTTGATTGCATATTTCCGTAGTCCATTGTACTATGAAAAATTGTTGAAGACCAAAGGACACGACATTGTTGCTTCATCCACCGGGTTTGGATTCCTGGATTATTTCCATTTTTTCTATTTATTGCTTAGTTGAGAAGCTTCTTTGATGAAAATTTCGTTGTGATTCTGGTGCCCCTTTTTGGGATTTGAAATTTTAATTAGGTTCAAAGTTTTGGATTGTTATACAGGTCCATTGGGTTGGAAAAACAAGCTCATTAATAGTGGGAGCATTGAGAATGTCCATCTTGAATCTTCATTTAGTGTTAATTTATGTAAAAATGTTAAAGACTTGAATCAGTTATCGTCATCCATTCTTGAACTTAGCAAAGGTAGTACTATATGGCTATTAATTTGATGTTTTCTAGTATGTACATAATAGTTGGTTAGTTTATGATAACACAATGTATTGTTTTTTTTTTATTGTAGAATTTTTTGGAGATGGCAAGGGACTGTTTATAATGGTCTCGCAATAGATTCGGTAATTTGTTTCACTATATTTAATCTGCTATGGAATTCTGAGTTGTATATTGTTTTTGCTAACATAACGTAAATGTCGAAAGCTCGCACATGTTTCATTGTATTTAATCTGCTATGCAATTGATTGTAAATTTGTTAACTGGTCAATTTCTAGTGGGAATGTGTTGTTTTTTCTCCCGGCCTCTAGGGTGGAGGTGGATAGATTTCTTCTAGATACAATTAGGTTTGAAGATTTTCTGAATATAATCCATTGAAACTAAGAATGGAAAAACATCTTGTAATTTTCTGTAGAATTTATATGTTGAATTTTTTGGTTATATTGTAGTTTCTCAAACTAACGAGTTTTGACTTTCAGTTTGTCTCATTGTTCTCATTATCACTATGCAATTTAAATTGTTTCAGTGAAAAATTATGATCTAACACTGAATGCATTTTACTTACTAACTCGCTAAATAATTAAGGTCTTCATTTTATCTATTTATTTGTTTCTGGGTGTCCTTTGATGAGTCCTCTCTAACTTGATCAGGGAACTTATATTTTATGTGCTTGTGTGAAAAAGAGAGATATGTTTGTCTTGATTGCAACTGTATAATGTACAAGTTGAAGATCTACAGCCTTATCACTTTCATTGTGAAGTGATTTAATGGATTTTAAAATTGACTGTGTTGTCATCTAAGATTATTTTCAATCCTTCAAATCTGAGTAATTGGTGGATTCTAAGATTAGCGACGATGAAGATGATGAACCAAAGAAGGAAGATGAGGGAATGCAAATGGAGGTCGTATTAGGAGTGAAAAGAAGAAATAACCATGGGTGATTTGGCTAGTAGATTGAGGAATGGGTATTGATTGATCAATTGTTGTTGGAGTCTTTATTTTATGCATATTGTTTTAAATATAATTATATATATAACATATATAATTATGTGTACGCATATTTTATATATGCATTTAATGTATGCACTACGTTATGCATATATTTTGATATATGCACTTAATATATTCTATTCAAATAGTGTTAAATATAATCATAATATCTTGTTTTGAGACAAGTTCTATTTGATGATAAGATGAGTTTTGATAAGCCAAAAAGAGAACTTGAATATATTCTAAGTGTTGACTGATATGTTATGAGAGTCGTCTTGTATGGAACAAGATCAGATGAGTTAAAGTAAAACAGAAATAAACTAAGTATGAAAAACAGTTTTACATAGGATTTTATGATAAACTATAATCATTGTATAAAAGCTTATGATTATTGTATATGTCATATTGATGTAATAGTTTATAGGATGACTAAGCTGGTTTATAAAACTTAATGTAATGTAATAGACTAGATAACTTAGATAGGACAAGCAGACTTCTACAAGAGAAGACAAGTGAAGATAAAGACAAGAAGACTTGATCAATGTAACATCCCATTTTTTTTAACTACGAAACTATTGCGAAAGTCGAGCATATTATAAAGAGATGAACTGAAATTCAATTAAAACCAAGAACCCAATTAAATTCACTTGATAAGTGGGAAGACTATAATAATTGTCTCACAAATAAACCCAACAACTAATAATAAGAAATAATTATAGTCTGTTAAGTCTTAAAAATTTAGTAACATATTTGGCCAACATCCATCACCACCTCTCGCCGATCAACTCCTCAACCTGGAATAGTATTATTTGGGGTGAGTATGCAAGCACACTTAGTGGAGTCAAGTTATTCCAAACTAAATACTGAAAATAAACAGTCAAGTCATCAACGTAGAACAAATAACATTTGCATATATACTTTGCCAACCTTAAATTAAAAATATACTTTGCCATTGAAAATATATACTTTGTCAACATTACAGTAAACACATATACTTTGCCACATATACTTTGCCAAAATTAAAGAAAACACATATACTTTGCCCATATATACTTTGCCAACACTAAAGTAAACACATATACTTTGCCACATATACTTTGCCAACCTTGAAGTAAACACATATACTTTGCCAACCTTGAAGTAAACACGTATACTTTGCCAGCATTAAAGTAAACACATATACTTTGTTCACATATACTTTGCCCATATATACTTTGCTATTGAGCTCAACGGGTTGAACCCGAGGACCCGTCGATCCTGGACCCTCGTCAGGATCCCTGGCTATTAGAAACTTTGCCAATCGAATAACATGCACACATTAACTTTGTCAATCGAATAGCATGCACACATTAACTTTGTCAATCGAATATCATGCACACATTAAATTCATGTATCAATAACTCAAACAGTTTATTTAAAGCATTTAATAAAGAATAACAAATGCATCTCTACCAACCACTGTAGAGTATAAAGAAATATAAAATCCACTTTAAATATACGTCGCGGATGAGAATGGATGCAAAAATGTTATGGTCTACTCCTCGTGATTACCTTCACCTAACATTAAATTAAATCTATTTAGAAACTAATTAATCTCATAAATCAACTGATGTTACAAAAAGATTTTAGTAAGTCCATAGATGTTCAGAATCATGTTTTTATTTTATCAAATCATTAAATGTCATTCTAATATGTATATATATGCGTATGTACTGGACTTCAAAATGTAAGAAAATGGGATAGATTAACTTGTATACTGGCCTTGCTAACATTAACTATTTTAATTAGTCAATTATCCTATCGTACTCTATATTACACACTGGATTTGAAAAACAATTATATAACAATAATAGATTTTACTGAGATTAATAAGCCATCTAATAACTCAAAATAGTACTTCAATTAATCTGGCCATTTCCGAAACTAACACAGCCACTCTCGAAATTTAACATTACAAATGAACATGAGAGTTTGGTTGTTAAAGGGTCTAAGTATTAAATTTCTTTAACACCATAATAATAATTAACTTAAAATAGTATATTTAACATTACAAATGAACATGAGAGTACTGTTTTGTAACAAGCATGGTAGGAAATTAAAGAGGTCTCAATTGTTTAAAACTCCAATGTACATATGGATTCCTCTTAATGCTACTAACCCCCCAGGACCCCAATGAACAAAAAGGGTACCTAAATTATTGAAAATCATCATTGCAGGGTCGACTCGACTTGTATAAGAAAGGTGGTTCAGTAGGAGAAACTTGGTACATAGATAGTGGTTGTTCACACCACATGACTGGTACCAAGGCTCTTCTATCGAACTATTGTGAACAAGAAAGACCCAAGGTCATCTTTGGTGATAGTTCAATGGTTGTTACAAAAGGTTTCAGATACATCATAAATGGTGATGTAGAGATACATGATGTATCCTACGTTTAAGGTTTGAAGTACAACTTACTTTCTGTTTCACAATTTTGCGATAAAGGTTATAAAGTTCAATTTAAAAGTCGAAAATGTGAAATAATCGATAAAAGGACTCACACTACCCTACTAGTCGGTGTCACACAAGGCAGCGTATACATTGTGAATTGGAATAGCTGTCCTAGGGATGCTTGCCTTCTTAGTAAAAGTCCTAAAAAGATCAGTTGGCTGTGGCACAGACGCCTATGTCATATGAACTTTAAGATTATTAACAAGATCGCAAGAGATTACCTTATTGAAGGTATCCCCAACGAAATCTATTACAAGTCACAAGTGTGTGACGCATGCTAGAAAGGTAAGTATGTAAAAGGTTCCTTCAAATCTATTCCAACTCTCTCAACCAATAGAGTCTTAGAACTTCTACACATGGATCTTCATGGTCCTATTAAACCTCCAACATTGAATGGTAGGACATACACGCTTGTTGTGGTTGATGATTACTCAAAATTTACTTGGGTAGTCTTCTTGCACAAGAAAAGTGACACTCAAACTCAACTACCAGACTTGTTGAAGAGGTTACAAGTTGAGAAAGTTCAGTCCATTATCAAAATACGAAGTGATAAGGGAGTTGAGTTCATTAATTGCTATATCAAAGAATTCTGTTCTAAACGTGCTATCCATCCAGCACTTGACTAGTGCAGCTAGGACTCCACAACAAAATGGTGTAGCTGAGAGAAGATATATCTGGAGATATAATAGTTAGTTGTAAAATAGTTAGTTGTTAGATCGAAGATATATCTGGAGATATAATTGATAAGATCGAAGTCTTAGTTCTTGAGACTTAAAGCCACAAGAAGAGTTAATAAAATTTCACGATTGGAGTTGTGAGAGTGGATGTAGACAAGTTGTCGAACCACTATAAATCTCGTGTTGTTTACTTACTGTTTTATATCTTTTAATTGTTCTTAATTGTTAACTTGGATAATCAATAATATTCTTGATATATTTGCAGAATAGACAAGTAAGGTTTTACAGTGTATAGTTGAGTATAATTGTTAAGGGCTCATAAACTGTTAATTCCGCATACATAATCTCTGATATTTTGAAAAGTTTATTCACCCTTCCCCTCTAGACTTTTCTAGCTTAATCAATCTTAAACTCAATATTGGGACCAACAAGTGGTATCAGAGCAGTGGTTCTAACGGACTGTTGTTTCTTGATTATCAGAAAAGACGTTTGAGGGAAAGTCTTGGTGTCCAATTGAATAGATCCTTGTATCTTACTTGATTTTCAGTCTCTGTGATATCTTTGATAAATTTGTCGAATATCTGTGCAAGATTATGACTATTGGAAGCTCCGAATGGAAGCCATCTTCAGTTCTACTCATGATCTGATGGTGTCCGTTATCAAGGATGGACCAATCGTCACAATGACCACCAACACTGCTACTCTGGACCCGTCTAAAGTTGTAGGCGCTATGGTGCCTAAACCCAGGTCAGATCTTACCTCTGAAGAAATGAGACAAAACAACTTGGACAACATAGCCAAGAATTACATTTTACATACTTTGTCTAATGAGTATCTAGGCAAAGTACTAAAATGCAAAACGGCTAAGGAAATGTGGGATAAATTGTTGTTCTTTGTGAAGGCACCAGTCTGATCAAGGAAAGCAAGTTGTCTACTGCGGTTCAAAGGTTTGAATCATTCAAAATGAAGTCTGGCGAATCTATCGACCAACTAGATACTTGATTTACTCGAATAATGAATGATCTTGAAGTTTTGGGTAAGAAGTACACTGATAGGGAGATTAATTTGAGAATTCTTAAGTCTTTAGATGAGAGATGGAAGATGGTCAAGATGATCATCTAGACCACTCAAGATATAGATGCATGGTTTGCTGAAATTATGTTCCAAACACTTAAGGCTCATGAATTCGAATTAGACGAAGAAGACCCAGTAGTCAGTAGCGATAAGGAGAAAGCCATCTCTAAAAATGTTGCTTTCAAAGCCTCTTCCTCTAGGAACTATAGAACAACTAAGTCTTTTAGCATAAAAGATGAGTTAGATAAGTCTGACCTTAGTCTTAAGGATCAGGTGAGCTTGATGATTAAGAGGTTTGATAAGTTAAACAAGAGATATGGTAGGTACAAACGCTTTTATAAGGATTATAGAGGTTCCAACAACAAGGACTCTTCTAGGACCAGACGAGACAGAAACTCTTCTGAAAGAAGGGATGAAGTCTCTAAAGAAAACAGAAGAGATAGGAACTCAGGAGATAGGAAGGATAGAAATTCCTCTGATAGACGAGATAAGAAGAGGGACCATTCCCCAAAGAAAAAGTCTACTAATGATCCTTTGTGTTATAATTGTGATAAACCAGGTTACTACATCTATGAGTGTCCTGATCTTAGCTCAGAAGACAGTGAGGAAAGAAAGGCAAGACGAGATCGAAGATATGCCAAGGGTAAGAAGGCAATGTTGGCAGATGATGACTCTGAGTCGGAATCAGACGAGTTGCCTTCTTCTTCTTCTGATTACCCTTCCAGCAACGAGAAAGACGCATTTATTGCAGATGATGGGCTAGCTATGATGGCCAAGATCGAACCAGAGGTATCTTCTGCCACTTCTTTTCGTTCTTGTGATGATTCTAATTCTGATGAAAGTGACACTGCTGATAGTAGTGTAGGAAGTAGTGTTCATCATTCCAATGGAGTGACTGAAGAAGACCTCCTACTCGCTAATAAAGCATTCATGGAAGTCAGTGATGAGAACGTCTATTTAAAATAAGAAATCGCTAATCTTCGAGAAGCTCGGTCTAAATTGGATCCTAATATAGTTTTCTTAAACAAACGCTTGGCTGAAGAGTTGAAACAACTCAAGGACAAGCATGTGTTAACAGACAAGTTGTATCAGGATATGTTAAAGACCCAAACTACTGAGACAAATGAATTCAATGTTTTAAAGAATAAATGCAAAAAGCTTGAAGAGCGCAATAAGTTCTTAGAGACTGAAGTCGTAAATCTAGACCTTAAACTAGCTGACTTGGTTAATTCCTTAAGAATTAATCAACAACTGACAGATAGGTATAGGGCTCCAGATGACAAGACAGGTTTGGGTGCTGATATGCCCAGCTCGTCCACTCAAGTCCTTAAGAACCCTACTGATGCTAGTTCAAGTTCTCTGACAAATGATAAAGGCAAAAGACCAATGAAATACAATAATGGAACAAAGACCAAATCAAATGTACAAACACAGTCTAGAAACAATGTTCCAATTTCCAAGAATGGTAAAAAGAATGTTGTTAACAGACAAGTAGCGTTTAGACCTAGTTAGAAGAGGTTCACTAATTTGCCCAAACCAGATCAGGTCAGGTACACGCAGAGGCATCCTCAACAGACTAGATCTAGACAAGTACAGACTGGTTGGAACAAGCTTATACCTCCTTTCATAAGACAGTCTCAGCTTTATTCAACTAGGCCGAGGAAATTTGTCCCAAATTATCATACTCAACCTGTCTTATACCCTCATCCTTTATCATACGATATTCTAAGTGAGGAAAGACCTAAACGAGTCTATAAACCGTATGGCCCAAACGCCTATAAACCTTATTCGAACTATCAAAGACCATATATGCCTGCTCAAGTAGAGGTTAAATCCAAAGGATACCTTAGACGAGTAGACACAAGGACTGATGATAGATCAAATAAGGATAACAGAGTACTGTTTTGTAACAAGCATGGTAGGAAATTAAAGAGGTCTCAATTGTTTAAAACTCCAATGTACATATGGATTCCTCTTAATGCTACTAACCCCCCAGGACCCCAATGAACAAAAAGGGTACCTAAATTATTAAAAATCATCATTGCAGGGTCGACTCGACTTGTATAAGAAAGGTGGTTCAGTAGGAGAAACTTGGTACATAGATAGTGGTTGTTCACACCACATGACTGGTACCAAGGCTCTTCTATCGAACTATTGTGAACAAGAAAGACCCAAGGTCATCTTTGGTGATAGTTCAATGGTTGTTACAAAAGGTTTCAGATACATCATAAATGGTGATGTAGAGATACATGATGTATCCTACGTTTAAGGTTTGAAGTACAACTTACTTTCTGTTTCACAATTTTGCGATAAAGGTTATAAAGTTCAATTTAAAAGTCGAAAATGTGAAATAATCGATAAAAGGACTCACACTACCCTACTAGTCGGTGTCAGACAAGGCAGCATATACATTGTGAATTGGAATAGCTGTCCTAGGGATGCTTGCCTTCTTAGTAAAAGTCCTAAAAAGATCAGTTGGCTGTGGCACAGACGCGTATGTCATATGAACTTTAAGATTATTAACAAGATCGCAATAGATTACCTTATTGAAGGTATCCCCAACGAAATCTATTACAAGTCACAAGTGTGTGACGCATGCCAGAAAGGTAAGTATGTAAAAGGTTCCTTCAAATCTATTCCAACTCTCTCAACCAATAGAGTCTTAGAACTTCTACACATGGATCTTCATGGTCCTATTAAACCTCCAACATTGAATGGTAGGACATACACGCTTGTTGTGGTTGATGATTACTCAAAATTTACTTGGGTAGTCTTCTTGCACAAGAAAAGTGACACTCAAACTCAACTACCAGACTTGTTGAAGAGGTTACAAGTTGAGAAAGTTCAGTCCATTATCAAAATACGAAGTGATAAGGGAGCTGAGTTCATTAATTGCTATATCAAAGAATTCTGTTCTAAACGTGCTATCCAGCACTTGACTAGTGCAGCTAGGACTCCACAACAAAATGGTGTAGCTGAGAGAAGAAACCGAACTCTTAAAGAAGCCTGTAGATCCATGATAGCAGAGTATAACACTCCATAAAAGTTTTGGGCTGAGGCTATCAACACTGCTTGTCATACCCAGAACAGAAGCGCTATCAACAAAGTACTCAGTAAGACACCTTATGAGGTATGGAAGGGTAGAAAACCTCGAGTATCATATTTTCATATATTCGGATGCAAGTGCTTCATCCACAACAACGAGAAGAGCAAGTTAAATGACTTTGATGCTAAGGCAGACGAGGGGATATTCTTAGGATACTCCTCTACTAGCAAAGCATTCAGAGTGTTTAACTACTCTACTCTTTATATGGAAGAAACACCACATGTTGTTTTCGATGAATCTATACAGGACTCGTCTACCCACCAGATCAGTAAGAAAGTAAGTGAGTTAAAACTTCAATCTGACGATAATACATAAGTGTACGAATCTGTACAAGCCTACAATCCGTTCCTGAATGTTCTTCATGAATCTGAAGACGGCGTGAAGGTAAGTGACAAAGGTAAGTCTACTAGACCAGTTGATATGCCTGCTCTAGTCGACTCGCCTCCTCCTAATAAGTCTGCTAGTATAGATGATGTAGATATGCATGATGCTGTAGATGACTTAGATGATGAAAGCGTGCCTGTTAAAACTAGAAAAACCTGGAAATCTGCTCATTCAACTGACCTTATATTAGGTGATTCTAGTAAAGGTATCAAGACTAGACGACAACTCTTTGAGTCGCAAGAACAATCGAGTTCATCTCTCTTTTGCTGGTGTTGTTTCCTCTCTTCTATTGAGCCTAAGACAGTTAAAGAAGCTTTGGCTGATAATAATTGGATAATCGCTATGCAAGAGGAGTTGAATCAGTTTGTTCGAAACGACGTTTGGGAACTTGTCGATAGACCAGACAACCATAATGTAGTTGGTACTAGGTGGATTTTTAAAAATAAGAAAGATGGGAATGATTTAATTGTACGCAATAAGGCTAGACTAGTAGCTCAAGGTTACTCTCAAGCTGAAGGAATAGATTATGATGAAACCTTCGCTCCTGCTGCTCACATGAGATTTACTGTGTTTCAAATGGATGTTAAAAGTGCATTTCTTAAGTATACTTGCTGAAGAAGTGTATGTAGAACAACCTCCTGGCTTTGAAGTCAAGGGAAATCAAGTGTACAGGTTGAAGAAAGCATTATACGGATTGAAACAAGCTCCAAGAGCCTGGTAAATAGGTACACAAAGATGTTCACTCATCAGACGAGTAAGCACAGACGAAGGGGGAACTCGTCTAGTGCAAACTAAGAACACTCAGTTGTTCTGATGAACTCGAACAGACCAGATAAGATCTCACATGTTGTATATTTCACTAAGTGTTATGTTTCAATTTAAGGATATTAATGTAATTTGATTTGAAATGTTTTGGAAAAACTAGAACTGGATTTATACACCCCTATTAATGAGGTGCACACACCCAGTTTCCCGCCTAAACCTACTGGACTAGGTTAGATGAGTACACTCTTCTATTCTAGCCAATAGCAATGTCGGATTCCAAAGTTTACAATATCAAATCACATAATATTCTAGAATCCATCAAAGAATCTCAAAGGTTCCTGGTCTACCGTTAGATCATTTCAAATCGATCTGATCCGTTCAATTCAAAACCCCTTTTCTTAAAACCCTCGTCTCCGAAAATTACTCCCCACGTTTTACTACTCTCCTACTTTCTAGCACTCTAATCTTTAAACCCTTCTAAAAATTTTGTATTAGTTACCCTACTATTTTCTCAAATCGAAAAATGTCTATTGTGTCTATCTTCGATTCGGAAACTAACATGCAGGCTAGATTCGATCTCACGAGATATGCCACTGAAGGGAAGGTACATGTGGAAAGCTCAGTGTTCTTCAAAGGGAGGCACTCTGAGGACAACAAGGAGATCCTAATCAAATGTTATAGGTGTTGGTTGAAGCCATTTTTGGAAGCTGTTCCAGAAACGTTGTTCGAGGAAGAAGTTCTTGAGTTTTACTCGGCTGCTGCTCATAGAGGCGAGTATATTGAGGCATTTGTTGATGGAAGGAGAATCAAGATCACCAGACAGGTTCTGGATGATGTGTTCCAGTTGAAGCATGGCTCAATCGATGTCGAGCTCTATGCTTTTGGTCAAGAGTTAAGATACCTTAGTATCTGTTGTGGCAAGAAGTTAAAGTTGAACAATGATGGGAAGGTGCTAGCTGTGAAGAAGAATCAACTTTTGCCAAAGTACAAGACCCTTCTGGACATCGCAAGCAAAATGTTGCTTGGTGTTCCTGGATGTTTCGATGCAGTCACTCAGAAAAAGACGAGAGTGATGGCTGTCATTTATGATGGAATTACTGAAGGTGATTGGCAGAAACTGTTCATGGATCGCCTCATGTATTTTTTGAAATATGTCAAGGTGGACAAGGCCACTAGAGAATGGACAGTCACCGCATCAGTTAGCTTCGAAAATAAGCTAAGTATCCTTTTACCCATTTTGTTGCCGAACAGGACAGGTTGGAGCAAGGGTAAACCATTCCATGTCCTAAAACATTACTTGAAGAAAGATAGCAAACGAAAGAAAGGAAGGCTGAAAGGGAACAATATCAGGTTGATCCGAGAGATGCCATGATTGAAGTTGAGTCTTCTAGTGAAGAGTCTGAAGGATCAGACAAGGAAGGTCAAGAAGGTGGAACTAGTGGAGCTCTAGTAGAATACAATTCGGACGAGGCACTGATAGAGCCTATTGATGATTCTGAAGAGACGGAGTCAAATGAGTCGATGGAAGAAGCAAAGGAGACGGTAGAGGATTTCAATGCTCTTATCAACAAAATCTTGGAGTATATCCCCCTCCACCTCCTCCTCCCTCTACTCGTCTGATGGCTGAGTCAAGTTCCTCACCAGCCAAGAAGGCAAAAATGGTTAGTTCATCTGTCGTTTCTGCATCAATTCTTTCTCCTCCTTCTGTTCCGACTAAAACCAAGGCCAGAACACATCGTTCGCGTGCCAAACCTGATCCCCAAGCCCCTCCAAAGTTCGTTCAGCATTTAAGTTCCTTGTTAACCCAAAACACTACTATATTTGCATCAATTGATACTTCGACGGCTGATATACTAAACCAAAGCACATCACAGCCCCCAGAAACCACAAACCAAAATTTATCCTTACCCACAACAGAATATGTTGACCCTAACCCTACTGTTTTGGGAACTCCACAAGATGACACTTCAGCTAATGATTTGAGGACCCCACTCACTCAAACCCCTCCCAAAAACAGATTTTCATCCCTGGTCGACTATCCAATGTGCATGCGTGATAAGAGATTACGTGCACAAATGACCAGAAATTTGAAGAAAATTCTGCCATCAGTGGAAATTGACACCAGCTCGGAAGCTTATGAGAAGCTGATCAGAATTTGCACATGGGTTGCTTTGAGGAAAGGCCCATCTGAAGATATGTTTGAAGTAATTATGGGTATGGGTGGAATTGCCAATTTTCAAGATTAGGAGATGGGGTAAAAAGAGAACAGTGGCGTGAAAAGTCACAATGATCTACTTTCCTCTGAAGCCTTGACTGCTCTTGTCAAGAAAATGTTAAATGTTCCAGACGAAATGATTCCAATGAAAGAAGTTGAGGAATCAGTTAAATCAAATGTTAAAAGGATGGATGTTGGAATTCAAGTCTTGGAAGACGAGTTGAAGTTGGATGTTGAACCAGAAGAGTTGGTGTCTTCTGATCCGAAAAGTGAGCTGGAAAATCCGTCTGATCAATTAAGAGGAATGGTGTTCAAGTTTCAAGTGGAACATGCTCACAACCCGAGGACAGATGTTGGGCAGATCACTAGATAAGTCGAACCAACTTTCCCAGTAGAGACTTGTGCCTATGTTGCAAAACTTGCTGAGATGGTAAAGAAAGACTTTGATGAAGCTGAAAGAAGAGTAAAAACAGCAAGGTTAGCAATCTTTCCTTACTCTCCTCCTTTAAATTTAAAAGCAATAGCAGGAAGTGTGTTACCAGTAGAGGCAGATGAGGTTTTGCCTACTGAGACGAAGTTGATTGAGGTTCCTATTACTGCTGAGAAAAATGAGGAAGTTGTTCCTGAAAGTGTTGTTCAGACAACAATTGCTCCCAGTGTTTCATTGATAAATTGAAAGATGATCTCAGACAAGTAGTAAAATCAGCAATAGATGAGTTCTTGAAGACAGACGTGCAAAGAGTTCTTCGTGAACATAACAGTTCTCTTGTAACTGATTCAAAGAAGATGATCATGAATGAAGTCAACCAATTAGATGCTGTATTCAGACAAGAGATGTTTAATCAACTTGAGACATTTCTGCAAAATCAAGTTGAGTATTCTGAGAAAAGTTCGGTGGATTTTGCAAAAGTTCTGGCTACTCAATCGAAGAAAATGGAGAGAGTTTATAGAACGAAGATTGAGATAGCAGATGAGCAACGAAGAGAAGCTTATGCTCAACTCCTTGAGGCCAGACAACAATTGGACGAGATTAAAGTTCAAAATACGAAATTGATGTTAACTGCTACTCATTTCAAGAATGAATTCACTCTTACTTCTAAGAAGCTTGAATACACTGCTGATCGTCTTGAAAAGCTAAGTCAAGATGATAGTCATCAAAAGTAAATTTAGAAAGCTACTGTGCTGATGAAGCAGGCAGTACAAGAAGAGATGACTAGATTCTTTTCTATGTTCACCTTAAAGGCTGCTGATGAAGCCAAAAAGAGGGAAGAAGAGCAAGTGCAAAAGCAAACTCAGATTCAGCAAGATGAGGAAGTCAGACCTAGGAGAGGCAAACTAGTAAAGGCTCATGTGAAAGAACAGATGACTGCTGAAGAAGCAAAGAGAATTGCTAAAGGAAAAGGAAAGTTATCTTCTGAAGAAAAGGTTCAAACCAGACAAGTAAAGAGAAAGCTTGAAATTGAAATTAAGGAACCTAGTGTGAAAGAATCGATAGGGCAAATTCTAGATGATATCGATGAAGTTTCAATTCACAAGAAGCAGAAAATAGAGGATGACAAGTATGCAAATAAGAAAGTGTTAGGAAAACACATTAAGAAGTTGCAAGACAGCAAAGCTAATCCTGATATCCTTGAAGATGCACTTACTGACAAATTCATTGATGCTGAGCATAGTGAAATCTGGAAAGTTGTCAAGAAGAAATGGGAAATAGCTCATTGGATTATTAGAAGATATGGTGAGATATCTGTGCAAGATGAGTTGTTTATGAATTTTGAGAAATCCATGGAAGCAAAAGACAAGGATTTGTGGAATCTAATCATGAGGATAGCAACGGTTGTTGGTTACAACATTCTTTCGCCAGAATTTCCTAAGTGGGAAACTCCGATGCTTGCTTCTGGAAAAAAAGGATTGATTTTAATGCAATCAAGAAGTTTGAAGAGAAAGCCCTAGAAGATGAGAAGATTGAGAATGAAGATTATATTTATAAGATTCATAGGAGAATTCTCGATGCGTTTCAAGTTCCAGATGAAGAAGCCAAGACGGACAGTGGTGGAAGCATGTGAAGTAAAGTAAGAAGATTTATTTACTCTACTTATTTTCATTTTGATATTTCCTAAGTATTTGTAACTTAGCTTATCTACTTTAATGAATGAAAAAGATGAAATATTTTTTATGTTGATATAAGATAACTACTTAACGGATCTATTTACTTAAAATAATTCAAGTAGTTTTAACTTCATCAAAAAAGGGAAATTGTTGGGATATGAATCCTGAGACAAGTTCTATTTGATGATAAGATGAGTTTTGATAAGCCAAAAAGAGAACTTGAATATATTCTAAGTGTTGACTGATCTGTTATGAGAGTCGTCTTGTATGGAACAAGATCGGATGAGTTAAAGTAAAACATAAATAAAATAAGTATGAAAAACAGTTTTACAAATGATTTTATGATAAGCTATAATCATTGTATAGAAGCTTATGATTATTGTATATGTCATATTGATGTAATAGTTTATAGGATGACTAAACTGGTTTATAAAGCGTAATGTAATGTAATAGACTAGATAGCTTAGATAGGACAAGCAGAGTTCTACAAGAGAAGACAAGTGAAGAAAAAGACAAGAAGACTTGATCAGACAAGACAAGTGATGAAGAGAGTCTGAAATATTCTAAGTACAGAATATGAAGTAGACAAGTCAAGCAAAGGTTGAAGATAAGATCGTATATTCGTATCTGAAGGAAAGATAAGAAGATTGTTATGGATCTTAACTGAATAACTGGCGTTTTGGAAGATACATATCTAAAGAAGCAATTATCAGAGTTAGTTAAGAGAAGTTATCAAGAAAAGGTTGTTGGATAACAAACTTATCTTGAATCAATTAAGTCTATAAATAGTTGAGGACATTCAACGTGTGAATACTACTGAATCTACAACTACTGAAGTAATCAAAGCAAGGAAACTCACAGAGTTCAAAGCATTCGAAAGATCAAAGAAGAAGCCCAGAAAAGATAAGTCTACGAAGAAGAAGGCTTACTGCAGAAAAATAGAGAAGTTTTTCATTATTGTTTTTGTTGTAAACAAGGTTCTAGTTACTTGTAAAATAGTTAGTTGTTAGATCGAAGATATATCTGGAGATATAAACGATAAGATCGAAGTCTTAATTCTTGAGACTTAAAGCCACAAGAAGAGTTAATAAAATTTCACGATTGGAGTTGTGAGAGTGGATGTAGATAAGTTGTCGAACCACTATAAATCTCGTGTTGTTTACTTACTGTTTTATATATGTTAATTGTTCTTAATTGTTAACTTGGATAATCAATAAGATTCTTGATATATTTGTAGAATAGACAAGTAAGGTTTTATAGTGTATAGTTGCGTATAATTGTTAAGGGCTCATAAACTGTTAATTCAGCATACATAATCTCTGATATTTTGAAAAGTTTGAAAAGTCTATTCACCCCTCCCCTCTAGAAATTCTAGCTTAATCAATCTTAAACTCAACTTTGGAACCAACAAATTATAAATTATATAGTACTGTTATACAATTTTTCCTTGGAGATTATTTAATTTTCATATACTATAGATTTGTATTTTAATTATATAAAATTAAATATTAAACAATTTTAAATTATCAATAATAATCTTGGGCATATTGACATTTCCAAATATAATAAATTAAATATATTTATAAAAGTGGTATGTAACATATTTTTGCATGTCAATTAAGATATGCAACATTTTTTTGCATGTTAATGAAAATATGCAACATATTTATGGGAATCGAATTGGGAGATTAATAAATTTTTAAATTTTGGAAAGTTATAAATGAGAACAATTTTAGAAATATTTTTACAGGTTTTATTTTTTAATAGTTGACTTTATAATACTAATTTTGATTAAATTAATTTTTTTAAATTCAAAATCCTTTTTCATTTTGAAGCCGGTAGATTATGCATGTTTCGAGGAAATCATATGCACTGATATTCTTGAAGCTGGTAGATTAGGAATGATGTTTTGAATTTGGAAACTTAATTAACACGCACAAATTTCGAGGATATCATATCAGCTGCATAATTTGAAATTAGGTAGTTGACTTAATTTTATAAGTATTAATAATTTTCAACATTTAAATTTTGAATTTAGTTAATTAAAGGGCAAGGTTGTATTTTTGTATCCAATTTTGTCCCTAATTGTAACTCCAAAAATTTTTGTCCCTAATTGGAATCTGTAAAGGTGGATTGTCCCTCAATGTAATTGCCCATATTATTGAGTTTATTTATAATATGAGACAATATCTAAAACCCAAAAATAAAATGTGACAAAAAAATTTAACAAAACAATTAAGACCAAAACAGGTTACAAAATTTCTAATATGCCCTGCATATTATATAATTCGAAATTAATTGTATTTAAAAGTCTTTCACCGAACTTCCTCAAATTTTTGGCTTCACCTTCCTTTTACGAATTCAATCTAATTTAAATCATTCAATTCAATTCGAAGATCATCTATTTGCCTGCATTCTATCATTCTCCAAAATTAGATCAATTTCCATTGCGACAATTAATATCATACCAAAATTACATCAATGATTATGTGGTTTGATTTCTCATGCAATTGTGTGAATCGTTGAATTTTTTTTTTTTTTTTGCGAATTTCCATCCAGTTTCTACTAACATGCATTCGAGTTGATCGTAAATTAACTTCTGATACATCGATCATCGATATGCATTCTTTATGAGGTATTAGGGTTTTTGCGCTGGCGATTTTCAATTCGCGGATTCGGCAAATAATGGAGTTCTCCGTCATTTTGAAGATCGATTTCGAAGGCAGGAATAAATTGATGCCGATTACGGAAGCATCATATTTTCAGGATACTGTTGATGAGATTAATAGGAAGTGACCCGCTATATCGTCAGGTAACCATTCCATTCTATACTCTATCGTTGTAATAAAGAATTGTTGTTTAGATTGTGATTCAGATTTGAATGGTTTGTTCGAGTTCTGCAAAATGACATCAGAAAAATTAGTGAATATAACTATTGATATTATTAAAGCCGAACAGTCCCCCATGAAATCTGGATTTATTTTTCATAAAGCTAACCTTGTACACACATGCGTAGAAAACCTATTAGCTGAGGATAAGTGTAGGTTTGGGACTAAGATTATAAAAGAACTTGTTCTAGAGAGTGTGAAGTCTAATCCCAACATTAAAGGAAAGAATGTAATCGATGATATTAATGTGGATTATATATGGATTCAATATTCCTTACTATAAAGCTTGTCGTGGTATAGAGACAGCGAGGGATGACATATTTGAAAGTTACGATGAATCCTACGACCAACTTTGTTGGTATAGTGAAGTAGTAAAACGCGCGAATTCGGGGAGCATAGTTGATTTAGAGAAAAATAGCATTACTCACCATTTTGAAATAATTTTTATTTCTTTCCATGCTTGTAAATAAGGATTTAAACACTGTAGACCTATGTTATTTATTGATGGAACTTTCATGAAAGGGAGGGCCAAAGGTGTCTTACTTGTAACCACTACCAAAGATGGAGATAACGGTATGTTTAATTGATTCTAATATTCAATTCAGTTTTGTAAATTCATTGTCACAGTTTATTCAATTCAGATTTGGAATTTTATTGGTATCTAATTTCCAGCTCAGTTTTGTAAAATATTGAATGAGTCTTATGTGGATGTAGGATTGTTCCCTATGGCTTTTTCGGTTGTTTCAGCTGAGAACAGAAGTAATGGGGCCTGATTTTTGAATAAGATCAAATATAACATCTTCCACTCCAAACAAATTATATTCATCTCGGATAGGAACACATGCCTAATGGCAGCATTATATGACGTATGGGAACATCCTCCTTATTTCTACTGTTTATTCCATTTGATTATGAATCTCAAGGGCAGATACGAAGGTGAGTGGAATACTCAGCACCGTGAAAATATGGTGGACCTCTTCAAGCAATGTGCATATGCCCCAAATACCCGCATATTCAATGAGAAGATTAAAAAATTCAAGGAAGTTGGCGGTCGAATTGTAGAGATCTGGCTGGAAGATTTGCCTTATTCAGATTGGGTTGTTTCTCATTTACCAAGCATCAAGAGATACAGTGAAATGACTTCTAACGCTGCTGAATCTTTCAACTCATGGATTCGTGAGGCGAGGGGTTTACCAATTACTCATATGATCGATGCAATCAAGTCTAAGATCTCGCAATGGTTAGTAGATATGAGGATAAAGAGTAGTAATTGGACTGGTTTATTGGTTCCTTCGAAAGAAGATCTCTGGAACGAACATGCAAACATCAGTGCATCATGGAGGGTCACAGTGTACCCTAACAGACAGTTTCAAGTAGCTTCTAAGACATCAGTCACTGTTGATTATCTACACGTGTTTTAAGTGGCAAGTAATGGATTTTCCTTGCGCTCTTGCTGTTGCTGTTATTAAGAGATACTGCAACTCTATTTCAAATGTTGTCGAGGACTGCTTCATGGTATCTAATTATAAACAATGTTATCATATTGATCTTATGCACGTTCTAGAAATTGAGAGATACGAATGGAAGCCAACGTCGGACAGTGAGAAAGTATTTCCTCTTATTGTAAACAAACCTCCTGGTAGAACAAGACAAAAAAGGATTACGTCGTACGGTGAATTTCGTCGTGTTAAGGCTACAAATTGTTTTTTATGTGGTAAGAAAGGTCGACATGATCCTTTAACCTGTGCTGCAGTTTTTGGAACAGGTCGGACAAATTTCGACCATTGAAGTAACTCTAGTTTATTTTTCAATAGATTATTGCTTAGAATATTTATTTTAAGGACACTGTGAGGAATATTTATCATCAATCCTGTGGCTTTTTTATTTTTCCACTGAATGAATATAAACTTATTATTGTTTAATGATTTCATATTTATGTTATTACAGATACTTTGATTTGAATTAAACACTACAGAAAACTCCAATGGGTTCCATGGTAGGTGATTTGAATTACTTTCTAGGACTTCAAATAAAACAACTTAATGATGGCATTTTTATATCACAAAGTAATATGATAGGGGATTTCACATAAAAGGTCATTTCACCTAGTGTTTTTTTAAATAAAGACATGATTCGAAATAGTTTCAGAATAAGGACAAAATGGCACATAAATGTACCATCATGCCCTTAATACATAAAATTCGGAATTAATATGGAGAAATTCTTTAAATGTTTGAAATTTAAAGCTGACTCTATCAGCTCATTAATTCCAAGAATTACGCAATTAATTAAAACCTTATGTTTGAAATTTAAAGCTGACTCTATCAGCTCATTAATTCCAAGAATTACGCAATTAATTAAAACCTTCCTAAAATTAACTAACACCGGTCAGAAGAGCTTAATTTTGTGCAGAATTTTGGGGTTTTCCAATTTGTGAAGAAAGGAAACCGTGAAGTACGGAAGAAGACGAAGTGAGAAGTGAGAAGAACATTTTGCTCCCTAGACCATGGTTGGAAAAGTAATATAAAAGCTAAATCTGCATAATAAAATGAATAATGCAGAACAATGAAATCTAAAACTGCATAATAAAATGAATAATGCAAAACAATGAAATCTAAAACTGCATAATAAAATGAATAATGCAGAAAAAAATAGTACGGTGTCTTCATATTAGAATGTGATTATGCAAAAATACGTATACATATGCAAAATAAGATCTGCATTATCCCTTGACCAAACCAATAACAAATAATCATGAACTACATTTCAGCAACGCGCACGTAAATCATCACAATTACACGAAAACGGAGCAAATTGAACCTAAATTAAAATCATCTAAAAAAATCATAAATTCTTTGCAAATTATGTGTGTACGTGTGGAATTAAAAATCATACCCTTGGCAAAACTCTTCATCTGACCCTTGGAATTAAAAGTTTCTACTATATCTCCGGCGGCTTCGCGTCCGTCATCCATAATGAAGAAATCGGTGAAGTTTGAATCCCCTAGGAATATAAAGAAACGATCGCGTGGAAAGTCTCTTGATCATGTGCAGTCGGTGAACTTCGGGCCAGGAAGTGGGCCATGAATGCCACGACCAACGCAAACCCTCGATTGCTTCCAATTCGGTGAAATCCATCGGCGAGTTAGGAGACGAACGAGATGCGTTTCATCAATTGATGAAACCTAATCGAGATTTGCGATCATGGGGATTTTTGATATTTCAAAGTTAGGGGTTTAATTTATGATATTTTCTGATAATGGCCGGCCCGACACTATGAAAGAAACCGGGAGTGGAAATAAGAGAAAAAGTCCAGTGTCTTGATTGCGTGATTAAAGGCTATACTTTTTCTAAATTAGATTCGGGCTTTCGACAGTTTGTAATTTGATTTTTAAAATTTTGAGTTTTGAAATCCTGATAAAAATGTGTATGATTTAAACAGATTCTGAGGGACGATAAACTAGAAAAGAAGGCGATGCAATAAACTAGAAAAAATGCAGAACACGATAAACAGATTCTGAGGGACGAGGAATTCTGAATTAAGGCGGTTTTTGGGAAATTAGGATTGCTTTAATTGAAAATTCGTATGAATCGTGCAGATTGCAAACGAAATAAGGAAGGTGAGATTCTTATTTCCATATGCGTGATATTAAACAGAATGCTGGCGAAATATATGGAATGTATGACTT
Organism: Galeopsis tetrahit; assembly: GCA_963675135.1. NCBI lineage: Eukaryota > Viridiplantae > Streptophyta > Magnoliopsida > Lamiales > Lamiaceae > Galeopsis > Galeopsis tetrahit. The sequence continues at coordinate 42,496,621 of OY776128.1, read as the reverse complement.
GTTCCATTATTATATAAATTAAATAGTTATTCTTCAAATTTAAATGTAAGGGCATAAATGGTTATTTACACATGTTTTTGTCATTTTTTAAAAAGATTATAAAAGTTGTCTTTATTTAAGAAGCTAGGTGCCTAAATGGCCTTTTTTATAAATTTTCTCAATATGATAAATCTCTTGTTAAAAGATTTGATCTTGAAAATGCTAAACATATGAAAACTCCAATGGGTTCCACTAAAAAACTATGCAAAGATAATGTTGGCTAGAATGTTGACCCAACATTATACAAATCAATGATAGGAAGTCTTCTACATTTAAGCTCTAGTAGACCTGACATTATGTTTAGTGTATGCTATGTGCTAGATATCAATCCAACCCTAAAAAATCACACATGAATGCTGTCAAAAGGACCATAAAGTATGTGGCAGGAACACGTGACTTAGGCATTTGGTATAACAAAGATACAAATTGCACTTTGATTGGTTATAGTGATGTAGATTGGGCAGGTGATAACGATGACAGGAAAAACGTAAGTGGAGGTTATTTCTACATGGGAAACAACATAATTTCATGGCACAGTAGGAAATAAAACTATGTATCTCAGTCCACAACTGAATTTGAGTATATTGCAGCAGGGATTTGTTGTACTCAATTTGTTATGGTTACAAAAGATGTTTAATGATATTGTCTTAATACTGATGTCTTGACTGTATACTGTGATAATACTAGTACTATTAATATTTTCAAAAATCCTGTGCAACATTCATTATCTAAGCATATTAACATTTTACACCATTTCATAAGAGACCTTGTTGAGAAGGAAGTAGTGAAGTTGGAATACATTTCTACTGAAAAACAATTGACTGACATATTTATTAGAGCTCTTGATGATAAGAGATTTTCATCCCTTCGAAAATCTTTTACCCATCTAAAATTGATCATGAACCAGAAATTAAAAGTACTCCCTCCGTCCCAGAGGAATTTGCACCTCTGGGATGGCACACATTTTAAGAAATGTGTAAGAAAAAGTGTAATGAGTGATGTTTTGAAGGGTAGTTTTGTAAACTTTTATGAATAAAGTAAAGTAAAAAGTAGATTGAGTGTGGAAAAGTAATGACATATGGGTAAATATGAGTATATTTTAAGGGTGAGGGTTATGAAGATATTTCCTTTTATGGAGTGTGCAAATTGGCATGGGACATCCATATATAGAAAGTGTGCAAATTCATGTGGGACGGAGGGAGTAATAAACTCGTGTTTGTAATTGTTCTTGACTTTTTACTTTAGTGAATGTCCAAGAAAGAAAGATCTTAAATTAGTCTATCTACTCTTTCCAATCTTGCCCCACACACCAGTTTCTTTCTCAAACTCCACCATCACCACCACTCCTCTCTTCTCTTCCCCCATCCCCTTGTCGTAGGCACCACCATCTCTCCCGTTTCTAGTTTCGTCTCCATCGTACCATCGTTCCACCTGTCGCTACTACTACCCTAGCCACAATTTCTTTGTAGGCCGGTGTGGTATTTCGGGCCAATGGTTCGATCTCTCCAAAATGCCTCGTTCTTTCGACGATCGATTGGTAGATCGATCCGTTGATCCATTTTTATTTTTGTTTTTTTTCTTGTTTTTTAATTTCTAGTCCGTTTCCTCTTGCTTTTGTTGGCGGTCTTGTTTTGTATGGTTAGTTACTTTTGTTGTTTTTTATTTTTATTTTTTTATGTCTCCTTGTATCTACTCCTCGGTGAGGCTTTTCACTCATGGTACTGTTCCCTTCCCTCAATAAATATTATTTTGTCGGTTCTTTCCCGAACTTGTTTGTCCTTAGGTTTTGGGTGAATCTTTACTTTTCTTTCTATCTCTAATTTTCTTGGGCGAAAATACCTGGGGTGTTGTCTTGTATCTTGGTTTGCTTTTTGTGGGAAATGTTGCACTTGTCTCTCCACTTCCTCACGATTAAGAGGGATAACATTTTTAATTTAATCCGACTTGGGTTGGAGATTTAGTGAGTTATATCTTTTAATTTTATTGTAACTATTTTGTAACTCCTTCAAAAAAAATTAATACGTACAATTATTAGTATGAAGAAAATCATGAAATGAACTAGGTGAAACTTATGTCAAGAAAACTAACATTGTAAGAAGATTGAGTTGAGTAATTCGTTGCACCAACTTTATTACCTTCTCACATAGTCACAACCTCACAATCACACTCACAGTCACAGGACGGGTGGTGGGGCTGACTGGACGAAAAAGAGTCAGAGAGGGTGGAGAAGGGTCGGGTGAGCAGATAGTTCAAAGAAAAGAGGAGGAGACTGAAAATTTGATAATTCGTGATTAGTGATTCATTCTAGAGTCTTAAATTTTATCCAAGTTTTAATAAAAAATTTAAAAAAGTCTATAAATATTACTCCCCCCATCCAATTTCATTATTCCCACTATTGGTGTTAATTATCTTGTGGGCCATTTGGGATTAAGGAGAAATTTGAATCATAAAAGTTCACTTTGGTGTTGATTATCTTGTGGGCCATTTGGAAAGAACGTTGTAATTGGGCTCATTTTGATGACAGGGATCTTAAAAAACATAAAGTGACTACATTGTTTAAGGTTAGGCAATCCAATACTGGAATGAGTATCGTGAGTCAAGGGTGCTCGCTTTTCGAAATTTGGCTCTCCCCTCGAAGGTGGCCTTCTCAATTTCTAAAATAAATCCAAGCTTTTTATTGTTTACAGATGCTGCATTTGATATGGAAAAGAGCTTCTATGTAGTCAGATATGCTCTATTATATCATAAAGAATCCATTATTATGGCAGGTTGCAGTAAAATTGATAACCAAGAACTATAGTTGCAACTGAGTTAAAAGCAGTGGAGCTTGGACTTTCAAAATGCATTGATAAAAAATTACAAGTCAATGGGATACGAATGGATTCTAGTGTTGCCATTGATGCTCTCATATCTGTTTTAATCCTTGACGGGTATAAAAATTCCATCGTTATCCATATTAAGAACATCATGTTGAAAACAATCCTAGTGTGGGACTGTCATGTTTCTTGACATCAAAATGGAGTAGCCCATGCTTTAGCACAATTTGCCCGTCACTCTTCAACACCTCAAGAATGGTTTGAAGATGGAATTCCACAATATATATATAAAGGGAATGTTATAGATTATCTTATTATCATCCCTTCCTTGTATATTGTTTTTCAAAAAAAAAAAAAATTAAAACAAATGAACCCCACGATACCCTCATCATACCCTCCACCTATCTATTTTATGAATAAATTAATTAATATTCATTAAAATCCGTGTCCAAAGCAATGAACATTATAAATTTGGACGGAGAGAGTATAATTAAAAAAAATAAAAAATTCAGGTAAATATGGGGGCTAAAAAAAATCATACTCCATTGTGCTAAAGCATGAGCTACTCCATTGTGCTCATTTTCCACTCAAATTCATATTTAGCCCATGCTTTAGCACAATTTTCCAGTATGATTTTTTTTTTCCACACTTCTACTTTGAACCGATTGTGTTAGGCTTGACCTTTTCTACTCAAACATATTTCGAGAGGACAATAAAAATTAAGATGTATAAAATAAAAATAAATCAAGTATCATAAGCTCTCATTTTTTTTTAAGTGGCCGGAGGAAATATATTCTCGAAAGGAACTGTCTTTATCCGTTGTACTAAATATGAATTTGAGTGGAAAATGAGGGGGGGAGAGTGCCCCCACATTCTGGGACTTTCCATTTCTCAAGTGCTCAAAAGCCATACACTACTCAAATTCATCATCCCATTACCATTACCATTAATTGCATGATAAGTTTCTTCTTTATCTTTACCCATGGCAACTCTCCAATTCAACTCGCCAAAACTCGTCCACACTAAAAACCCTCGTTATTTTTCCTTCTCCAACAAACTTTTGCTATCTAACAAACTGTTTTCCGCCAAGAAATTTAATGGGGGGTTGAGCTCAAGATTCAGGACTTGTTGTGTAGCAAGTAGCAGTAATAGTAGTGCGGAGATTAACAACTCTGTTTCAGTGGAGATTGTGAATGAGAGGCCTCCCTTTGATATTAACTTGGCTGTGATTCTCGCTGGTTTTGCTTTTGAAGCTTATACCACACCTCCTGTAATTTTCTCTTCTTTAATTTCACCAATTTTAATTTAATTTCTGAGAAGATGGGGAATGCTGTTTTTCTTGCTTAATGGATTGTTCTTCAGTTTTTGTTTTGGAATTTATCTTTAGAATGTTTGAGGAACAGGTAATTGGGTAGTAGACTTGCTGTTCTTAGAGATGTGGTTAAGAAATAATTTTAGGGGTTTTTTAATTAAGGTTAAATGGAAATCGATGGTATGTTTTTTGTTGTGTGAAATAAGAGTATTGTGTAAGAAAAGGTGATGAAAAGTGTAAATAAGTGAGAATTTTGAGGGTAAGAGTTGTGGAAAACTTACTTGTTTTTGGTGTGAAAACTAATATGGGAAGATAAAAAGGGAAAGTGTGAAAACTGATTTGGGACAGAGTGAGCACTTCTTAAGTCTTGGTGGTATAATTGCTTCTATTAGAAATTGTACTCTCTCCAGAAGCTATTACGAGATCCTTGTTAACTGGATATTCTTTCTTTTAATATTACAACCATGAAACCTTAGGAAATTCCATGACTCAGAGAGAATTATGGCTTGTTCTGTATCAATTCCAGTTTTCTGAACTGTGCTCTTTGTTTTGTGGACTTTTCATCAGGAAAAAGTCGGTAAGCGTGAGATGGATGCTGCCAAGTGCCAGACAGTGTTCCTATCTGAGTATGTAGTTTCCGCTTTCATCAATACGACATATAAAAGCTCAAAATTCATTGGAATAGAACATATCTCTATGTTTGAATGTGAGGAAAACACTCTTAGCAAAATAAGCATCGCAGTTTAAATGACTGTATTTCATATTTACCTTTTTTTTAAATGCTAATCCTTATCCTCATAAAAAGTCTAAGGACCCTGGGATCGTATTCCATTTGCGCAAGGAATAAGAGGTTGCGTGTTACTAACTCAATCTATTTTTAGAAAATATATTCTATTACCTTCTTTGATAATTGCCAAAAATATTGGATGTATGTTCCTATGGATTGCAACTTCCTGAATGGTCTGAGGATTTCCAAGAATGGAATACCACAAATTCTTTATTTGTACGTTTAGTCCTTTAGTGAGTCTGATTATGCTTGTCTTTGTTTATGGCCCGGGTTAGAGCAAATTACTCTAATGCGCCCCCGTTTGCGGATTAGTCGACATTTTTCACAAATTTTGCGAACGGAAGCTCTTATTTTCATATTTGTTATTCCTTGTCTTAATTCTGAATCTACTTCTTGGTAGAAAATAAGTTTCTTGAAGTTTTTCATCTCGAATCGTATTGAATTATCATAATGTTATGTAGTGTGTATCAATTTGCTATTGCAATACAATATTCAATACTTAAAGAAAAGGAAATTGATTTTGAAGCTCAACTATGTAAGCTATGTTTGTACACTTTATTGGCATGTTGAGATCCTTCATGAAATGAATCATGCCGACTGTTTTTACCAACTTTTTCTGCTTTCTAGCTTTGAAACATTTGAATTCAGCCTATTTAGTTGCTCTGACTTGATAATTATTATGAGATGACATCTTTGAAATATCCATGCATTTTTATATAAGCAGACATGTAATATATGGGAACTTACTTTCTGCAACATCTTCAAGAATTTACCTTGACCTCCTGATAAATTCAAAGCGTTCATTTCACAAACACGGATCACACTTTTATTACTTGTCAGATCCTATAAAATGTTGAAAGCAATAGTAAGGTGTTAAAAAGGAGAAGAGACATAAAAAATAGCATTCTTATGTATACTGTAATTTGTAAACTTCAATAGTATTGCATACTTCAGAATTTACATAGCAGGTCTTGAAGACATATATTCCTGAAATTTTATTGTTTACGTACATATTTACATATAAAAGTTTATGTAATACTAGCGTTTTGCAATTGGAGTTGAATGAAGTAGTATGAGTTAATACTGTGACAGAAAATGATCATAACCAACTTACTTTTGTACAATAAGATGCCAAATACACTACAGTTAGTACATCACAATTAGAGCCATTCTTCCATAAAAAAATGGCTTAACATGCTTAAAAGCTTTCCATCGTTGTCTGAAACTCAAATGACATTTTCAGGTCATTTGTACGGGAAATTTATGATGGCCAATTATTCATAAAGCTAAAGAAAGGTTTCAGCTTTCCTGCCATGGACCCTTGGGTAGGGTAATGTTCTCTAGTTCTTGCCACATGAAAATTTTGATCCATTAAAATATTTTTTTTCTTTTTCCCATTAGTGTAGATTATCATTCCTCGAGTCTTTACTCAATTGATTGCTTATTTTCAGGGTACTAGTGATCCTTATGTGATCATGGAATTAGATTGTCAGGGTGTCAAAAGCAATGTGAAATGGGGGTAAGTTTCTTATTTGTTGTATCTTCCGCAACAAAAGTTATATCTATCTATGAAGTTAGCTAATTTAATCCTGATATTTGAAACTTAAGTATCTGCATTACTAGTTTTAATTTTGCCTTTTCCATCTCAAATATTTATTTATTCCACAAGTTTATAATATATGAGATTAGAGATTTTCAGACCCTGCCCAGAAGCAGCTTGGGTATAATTGACTTAAAAAGGGAATTATATTTCTGATACTCATTCTGGGGCTATTCAAGTTAAATTTCCCATAAACCTGTTGTCAGGACAAAAGAACCTACATGGAATGAGGAGTTTGCTTTGAATATCAAACAACCGCCCATGCACGATCTTCAGGTTGCTATGTACTGTCATTTGCAACTTACCTTTTTTGTTGATAAGAACACGTTATAATGAATTCATTTATGGCTGTCTCATACAACTACTTGTTTCTTTATTACCCAGATTTTTTCTAATTGGTGAAGTAATCATTGAGATATCTGTGTAATCCACTTTGGCGAAAATTGACTAAAGAACTGTTTTTCTACAGACAATTCACCTTAAAATCGGTAAATCAGTGTGCATGTATTTTCCGAATATCTATTTACAATTATGCCTTATTTGACTATCAAAAGTGTTATGGGATCATAGTCAAGTCCGTCACTCAAAATTATGCAACTGATGTTTTTCATTTTTCCAATAGTTTTTTATTTGGGTATCATTTTTGCCATTTTCCCTTTCCAGATTGATTTTCACACTCAGAACAAAAACACTTGTGTGGTTCATTCTCATGAGATATACAGCTAATCCAATTTCAGATTTTCATGTCATATTATTGTGGCAATATCTAGGTTGCAGCTTGGGATGCAAATCTTGTGACTCCACACAAACGCATGGGAAATGCCTGCATTAATTTAGAAAATCTCTGCGATGGTATGAGTCATCACTGCTGTGGATTTGGAGATGCCATTCTTATTATAACTGTAAATTGTACTTCCTCCGGTTCCTTATTATCTGTCTGATTTTATCCAAAATGGTGTTCTTAATTATTTGTCACTTTGTTAATATCGACAAAAAATTACCCTTTATTTTTCAACCAATACCCCTAATAAATACTAACCATCTTGTAATTATAAGCTCATCAAGTAGTAATAAATACGTGTATTGTAGTCTTTTGATATCCTAATTAATGAAAAATTAGTTTGTGTGAATGGATAAAATCAGACAAATAATTAGGAACAGAGGGAGTAGAAGGAAAAAAAAATCCATTATTCAACCGTCCAAGAATAGCTATGAATTGCTAGCACTTTTTTCACAATATAAGCTGCTATTTTCTAGCACTTGCAATGTAGGATGCATCTTTAAAACCCAGGTAAATTAGCTTGCATCAAATAATTAACTCCTGTTTTGGTAGGAAATTCACACGAAGTGCTTCTTGACTTGGAAGGGATGGGAGGTGGTGGAAAGATAGAACTAGAGGTGAGTTGCATGCTAAACCATTATAATTCGAGATTTATTTATTTTTTGTATATTTTGGTACATGGCAAACATAAATCATTATGGAAAATGGAGGTATTGGCCTTATTAGTATTCTCTTGAATATTCTGCATTGAAAAACTTTGGTTCTGCAAAATGGAACCATAATATTCACAAAATTTTCCACTCGGACCACATTTTTCTTTTCACCCTCCTTTTTTTCCATCTTTATACTCGTACTCATTTAGTAGAGTTGTTGACCCTTCATTTAAAACCCTCTTCGTGTTTCTTCCTTTTGATAACCCAAAGATGAGAAACAAACTATATGAAGTATCCAATTCTATATCCAGTAAAGTTCTTCACAATGCAGGTTTAGAAGAATTGCTCATACGTTTACAAAGCAGAATAGTTGGACTTTCATATTTTATATTTAGACGGTTTAGTTTCAAGATTCTAGGGAGTAGTCCGCTCTTTTAAGGTTTGGTGGATACTACTAGTAATCTTTTTGGGGATTTTTTTCTTTCCTCCGGATTTTGGATAAAGGTTGGGTCCTTGCCAAACAACCAATCAAGCAGAAGTGGCTTTAAATTAATTAAAAGTAATAGATCAATTGTGAATATCAATGTTCTTGGTACCTCTCCAATTTAAGTAATTAAAAAAGTAACATTTGATTTCATCAGTTTATAATATTTAGATGAAATATGATATTTTTGGTAAATTATTGTGGGCAATAAATGCTATTGGCTTATATAACTGGCATGAATGTTCATAGCATTTTTTATGTTACTTTTCTTCTTAACTTGTTTCAGATTAAGTATAAGAGTTTTGAAAAAATCGATGATGAAAAGAAATGGTGGAAGATTCCTATCGTGACTGACTTTCTTGAGAAACATGGTTTAGAGCCTGCACTCAAGATGATTGTCGGGTCAGAAACTGTTCAAGCACGGGAGTTTGTGCAGTTTGCTTTTGGACAGCTTAAGTCTATTAATGAATTATACCTCCAAAACGATTGGTTTTCCAATAACAAAACTTCTAGTGAACCTTATGTCAAGGGCAAGCATCCAGATCAAGGGAATAATAGAGAAGGCTCGACAAATGATACAGGCCTAAATCAAGACGGGCCCAAATCAGATAATAATGCAGTGGAAGATACGTACAGTCTTTCACAAGAAAGTCAAGATGGGAAAGATTCATGGCAGTTTTGGAGGATGCTAGCAGATTCTGTGAATCAAAATGTTGTTCAGAAACTTGGTCTTCCTGCCCCTGAGAATATAAAATGGGATGGCTTTGATACGATAAAGAAAATTGGCTTGCAATTGCGTGAAATTGCGGAGGAGAGTTATGTGGAAGCGGGGCTTGCAACTCCAAATAACCAAGAATCAGGGCCCGTTGACACGAAGCAGACATCTCTACCAGACATTAAGAAAGTGACACAAGATATATTAAGACAAACCGACTCCATTTTGGGTGCTGTAATGGTTGTAAATGCTGCAGTTTCTAAATTAAGCATTGGAAAGAGTGAAGATACTTCAGTGGAAGAGAAAAAAGATAAAGAAAGTAAAGCATTAACAGGTCAGGAAAGTGATTTAGTATTGAGTGAGAAGGAAGCTGAGGAGATGAGGGAACTGTTCTCTACAGCAGAGAGTGCAATGGAGGCATGGGCAATGTTAGCAAATGCATTGGGTCATCCAACATTCATTAAATCCGAGTTTGAAAAAATCTGCTTCTTGGATAATGATGAAACAGACACTCAGGCGAGTTTCTTTGTGATTTTCTAAAAACTTTGGTTGGATGTAGATTTCTATGATATAGATCACGAGTAAATTGCAAAGTTTGTCTCGTCTATTAGGTGCTGACGATTTTAGTCCATACGTATCACTTTTCACAATTAAGTCCCGTAACTTTTAAAATGTTGTCCTATATCGACAATTTTTTGTTTCAGGATGATAATAACTTTGTATTTTTTTTTAAAATTTAATTGAAATTAATATGTTTGGGTCTCATTATGCCATGTAAGCAATGATGTCTGGTTGCTAGGTGAAATTCCAGAAGCTCCCTTGAGCAGCACATGCATAAATCCTGCAACCTTGTCAATATAGGACTAAAATTGCATCATTTTAAAGGTTACGGGATTTAATTGCAAAAATTGATTCGTATGGGACTAAAATAGTAACACTCAATAAGTACGGGATGAATTTTGCAAAGCACTCTATGGATTACTATCTTTTATCCATTTGGTAGCAGCATTATGTGCAAGAAAGAGTGTGTTTAGTAATTGTGGACGCTGTTAGGGATGCAGGTAGCAATTTGGCGTGATCCTAAAAGAAATAGACTTGTTATAGCCTTCAGGGGAACAGAACAAGTATGCATTAAATTTTACATTATTAGGGCAAAAGTTATTTGAAGCCTTGTTAACATTTTTTACATTTGATCTTTTCAGACTAAGTGGAAGGATCTAGTGACAGATTTGATGGTTGTTCCTGCTGGGTAATGCAATTATTTTGCATAAGACTATTCTGTTTGCTTTATTACGTTTCCAAGTTTAACCATTCTATGTTTAGTACGTAGATCTTTGTTCATTCTTTCCTTATCCCAGAGTGTAACCCTGGATCTTTTCCTATCGATTAGGGGCTTTAAAGATTTTTCCTATCGATTCGATACCTAGAAATTAGAAAATCAATTTGAGGCCTAAAAGATAGAAACCATCAATTTAGGACTTTAGAAATTTTAAGACCATGTTTGATATCTTATAGTTCATAGCTTTATTTATTATTATACATAATTATTTTTTTATTCTTATTTTTTCCACTCACGTAAAATTAATATATATATATATATATTGGGCTAGTCTTGGGTGAGACCGTCTCACAGAATGAGATCCGTGAGATGGCCTTCATATATAAAAAGTGATAATGTTTCAGCAGAAAGTGATAGTGTTTAAGTAAAAAGTGACAGACACTTTTGTTAAAAATATTATCACTTTTTATTTAAACATTATCACTTTTTTTACAAATCAAAATCTAAAAAAAAAAATATGGGTTATCCTACCCAAAATTTTGAAATATGGGTTAAAAGGGACCCGTCTCACAGAAAAAGATTCGTGAGACGGTCTCACACAAGTTTTTGCCATATATATTTATGAATTGTGATCTATAAAAATATGGTTGGATAACTAGAAACCATAAGATTTTAAACATGATCTTAAAATGTGTGAGTCATAAATAGATAGTTTCTATCTTTCATGTCTCAAATTGATAGTTTTACTATTTTTCAAGCCCTGAATTGATAAAATTCATCATTTTTTTTTTCAATTACTGACTTCTTTTATGTTAGTACAGACTAAATCCTGAAAGAATCGGAGGTGATTTTAAGAAAGAAGTTCAGGTAGGGTTCAGATTCCTTATTTGAATTTATAACTGCCTATGACTACCTATGTATATTGACTTGTACCTAATGCTGTGAATGCTTGTAAATAAACTTCAGGTCCATAGTGGTTTTCTGAGTGCATATGATTCTGTTAGGACAAGGCTTATTACACTCATTAAACAAGCTATTGGTTACAGGTACATGAATAAAATAACATTTTTCAAGATCCACATTCCTGTTATTAAGTTTCAGTTTGAATTTCTCTACCCATCTAAATTGCTATTATGTTGTAAATTGCCTTGTCCTAAAACATAATAACATGTTTGTTTCCAATTTAAAATTATTACAAAATGACATCCGTAAAGAGCAAGGAACGTTTTCTTGTTGAGAAAGGAAAATAAGGGTGAATGTTTCATCAATCTCGATTTTAGTCGTTAATTTTTCAACTTTGAAATTCGTCATTATGTTTACCAAATTCATCCTTTTTAGCCGGTTAAAAGGACGAAAAATTTGAAATTTGTTTTAGTCTGTAACAGGACAAAAAAGTTGAATTTGGTAAAGTTAAGGGACTATTTACTTTTTAAGTGGAAAAAGTTAGCAGATTAAAATCAAAATTAATGAAAGTTAAAGGACAAAAAAATGTTTACCTGGAAAAAAGTTATGCTAAACCTTGATTGCAATTTTTTATTTTGGTGAATTAGCATAAAAAGGAGAGTGGGGGGGGGGGGGGGGGGGGGGGGGTCCAAGAAATTGAGGATTTAAAAAAGCATTTCTACGATACTTTTGTTATGTTATGGAACATTAAATTAAAATTTGCTGTGTCGCAGGGGTGATTCTACTGAGTTGCTTACCAAATGGCATATTTATGTGACAGGACATAGTTTGGGGGGTGCACTAGCTACCCTTCTGGCTCTTGAATTGTCATCAAGTCAATTAGCAAAGTCAGTTCTACTTTCAACATAATATTACACTTGCCCTACTCGCTTCCGTAGATTATCATGTTTGTTTTTCTTGTTTGATTGTGCTCTATTTAGATCATGTTATCTCTTTTTGTTTTTTGTTTATGGATTTGCTTGGATTTGAAATCAAGTAGGTGGATTTGATGAATAGTAAAAGGTATATATGGATTTGGTATATGTTTGGGAGTATAGATTTTGTAGGATTTGATAGGGTAGAATTTTGAAAATATAGGCGACAAATGGAGACAGGTTGTTTTGTTGGGTAGATAATAATAAATTAAGAAAGTGTATTGGAAAACGTGTTTGAAAAAAAGTAAAATAAGTGTATTCTAGGTATTAGAGGGTAGAATTTTATAGGATTTGAAATCCTATACCAAAAGCGGTTAAACAGACAAGGATTTGGATTTTAAATAAAGATGTAGGATGGGGGCCATAAACACACCCTTAATTTTTTACCATTATGTTATTTAATATAGGTGGAAATATATTGTCGATTATCATATCTGACTACTAAAGAGATTGAAAAAAAGTCCATAATAGTTGATTCATAGAGTTCTTGCGTCTTGTCTCAGCTGTGTATTTGAAATTGGAACTCTTCACATGGACTTTTGTTCAAAAATGTTTGTTGACATCACTGATTTATTTTTTCTTATGATAATGAAGGAAAAAATGGTTAATTAGTTCTTAATATTGTGAGTATTAAAATTTTTGTTGACATTTGAGACTGATTTCATGCTCGTAGAGGACTATGCTAACGAACACTTATGGACATAATCAAAATCAATTTTTGTTTTTTGCATTATTTACTTTATCAATAGAGGTGCAAAATAATTAAATATGTTAGTCCTAGTGGTTTAATTATTGGCTTAGTTCAGATCTTCTACTTTTGATGCATGAACGTTTTTTTTTTTATTTATATAATATATTTTCTTCTTTCATTTTGGAGAAACATAACTAAGGTATGCTGAACAGTTAATGGACACACACCTAAGTAATGGCATTTTTTTTTTGTCTTGACACGATTCATTGAATTTTGGGTAGTTTCGTTTATAAAAATGATCACATCTTATCCATTTGATGGCATGATATTGTTTCCTATTCACTCAATTTTCTTTCCTATTTATACATTGATAACTAATGTAGAGAAATTAATGTGTCTTCCCAAATTTACCTTAATAGAGTGCCATGCATTCAGAGAAGGGGAAAAAAAAGGAGAAAATGAATCTGGGAAGCAAAGACTGTTGTCTGTTTGCACATTTGTGCAAGTGGTTACATTCTTTTATCAACATACACCATTTTTGGCTTGGTTAATTTTTATAAAATCAGTGTTTTGTTTGTTTTTCTCACTTTATAATTTTTGGATAATTCTTATGTAAACCAGTTTCACCGTGCGACTGGTTTGCATTTTGTGTGTTATTATAAACAGTAGTTGTTTTATTAAAATATAGTTTATCAATATTAGTTGTTTCATTTAAAAGTATAGTTCACTATAAAGTGATAGTTGTGAACCAGTTGTGCGATATAACTATTTTACATAAGAAAAACTCTTTATTTTTACGATTAAACTTATTCTAGGTTGACTTGTTCTATTTTGTTCTGAATCTGTATATGATCTACTTGTTCCACTAGGTTTGGAAATATTACCGTAACTATGTATAACTTTGGATCTCCAAGAGTTGGAAACAGAAGGTTTGCTGAAATTTACAATGAGGTATTATTGTTCTTCTTCCTTTTTTTTAGTTACTTTCTTTAAGCCCGAAATCTATTCAATGAAAAGGAAAAATGAAAGATAATAGTTTTCTGATTAGTTCAGTCTATATCAGAACTTATGACGAGTAGGGAAGTTGAACATGTAGCTATGTCATAGTTGAATATTTTATGTCATAGTTGAATATTTTACCAAATATTATCAAGATTTATCCGTGGGGTCAATGTTTCGCTGTTCTTTTACTAGGGTATAAGCAAAGTCAAGGGTTTTACTCCTGAAGATTCAACAATTTTTTAACACGACCTGTGTGAAAGCTTATAGAATCTCCAATCGTTATAGAGTTTTTCAATGTTGCTCAAATCTCTCCATAATTGAGGATGTGCCTTTTTTAAACCTCTTAAGCTTCGAAAAAATGTGATTACGCGCCATAAAAGGCTTGCTATGCTGAGTTTTTGTGTATATCTTTGTTTTCAACATGATGAATTATGATAATCTCTTTTAAATAGAACTATGTTGGTTCAATATTGCAGAAAGTGAAAGACAGTTGGAGAGTTGTAAATCATAGGGACATCATACCATCGGTGCCACGTTTGATGGGATACTGCCATGTTGCTCAGCCTGTTTATTTGGCCACTAGAAATCAGAAAAATGAGACAGTGAGTTAACTGCTTTAAAAAATCTAATGTTTTATTTTATTACCGAATTTCCAAGACTTTCTTAAAGGGAAAAAATAACATATATGGTGGTTAGTCCTCTATGGCTCTATCCAACTAATTTTGAAGTTTCTGCACCTATTTGCACATATCTTGTAATCCATTTCCTATTTAGATCTCTGCAACAATTACATGAATTATTCGGTTGCAGGATAATGTAGATGTTCTAGAGGATGGATACCAAGGTGATGTTATTGGAGAAGCAACACCCGATGTTCTCGTCACTGAATTCGTACATTCTTACACATTCTCTTCTTTATGCATCCCCTATCTCTATCTTGTCTTGTGTCCCAGGTTTTGGGTTGATAATAGGAGTTAAAAAGTACCTTTTCAATTGGGCTGGAAATTTGAAAACGGTGTTTTATGTCACGGGAATGTCCAATTTTGGCCCCTAATTAAATCCTTACGTGACATAAAACGATGTTGTTTTCAATTTCCGGCAATTTTGACTAAAAAAAATTCAGCTAAGCTGTTTTTTTATATTTTTTTGGCGAATCTAACTCACCCCCAGTCAAAAGGTATTAGTTCATGTGATGAAAAATATTAGCTGATATGATGAAAAGTATTAGTTATATATTTGAAAAAGATTAATATTGTTCAGTCTACACACTAATACTTGGTCAAAATTGGGTGCAACTGGTGTGTAGAAGGTTTTGTCCAGTCTATTATATATGATTAAGTTCCATTTTAATCTTGTTGGCAGATGAGAGGTGAGAAAGAACTCGTGGAGAACATATTGAATACGGAAATAAATATCTTCCGGTCAATTAGAGACGGGAGTGCTCTTATGCAGCATATGGAGGATTTCTATTACATTACGCTGCTGGAGGTACGTACAGACTTTTTATCACATTATCGTTTAGTGTTCATGTGCACGTTGAATGAGCCGATGCTTTGTTGAATGAATTTCAGAATGTGAGATCTAACTATCAGAGCATAGGAGGATCAGAAGAGAAGTTGTCTGCTTGAAATTCACATTTGAAAGATCTGGCAATTCGAGGATATGTATAAATTCAAAGAAAAATACAAATAAACCACACAGAAGACATAATGCAGTTTCATTTATAAAAATTATTAGCAGAATTCAAGGTGTCTCCTGCTTAGACATCTTGCAACATACACAAAAAATTGGGGGATCAAAAGCAATGATGCCCTTTCTTGTATGTAAATAACTACAATCATTTCTGTATGAAGTTAGTATACTAATTTATCTTACTCCGTTACATTACTTGTTTTAATATATAAATAGTTTAGAATATTATTGTTGTAAATAAGAGATATTTGAGGGAGATATTTAAAAAAGAAGTTTTTTCCAAATAAAAAAATGTTCAATTAAGTATGAGATTTATGTTTTTAATAAATGTATAAATAAGTATGAGACAAGAAAATGTTCAACTAAATTCACCCATGAACCTCCCATCCCCTTCACCATTTCATCATTTTTTTAAATTTAAAATTCACATAATTTAATTTTAAATTATTTAAGCATTATTAGTTATTTAATATCATTATCATTTCGTTATTTTTCTCATTTATAATTCACATAATTTAATTCTGCATTTCATATTTTTTTTGCCACATTTTTTCCACTGAAAATTTTATAATTTTTTATTATTTAAACTTCACATAATTTATTTCTAAATTATTTAAATTGTTTTCATCAGGCATTTCATCATTTTATATTTAAAATTCAAATAATTTAATTTCAAATATGTAAATTGTACTCCGTATTACACAATTACACTTGACAATATTACATTATTATACTTGCTAGTATTACAAAGTGAAAAACTAAATTTTATCATCATTCTCTTATTCTCTAACCATATTCTACTTTGTCATTATCTTATTCCTCTTTCATATTTTTTTCCATCACGGTTGCACATTCTTTTTTTTTAGTATCACACTTGAAAGTCATACAGTATAACGACATTACTTCACAATATTACACAATTACACTTAACAGTATTACGCAATTACAATTAATAGTTTGAACAAATAAAATATCAAAGACATTAACACAAATTAAAACATAACAATATATTAATGATAATATCATACAAAAAAAACAAGATTGTATCATAAAAAAAACAAGACAGTATCATACAAAATATCAAAACAGTAACACACATTAATGCATATAAAAAACCCTAGTTGTAATTCTTTTGCAAATTAGAAACATAAGCTCTTAAATTCTTCTCTCTACCTTTCTTAAATATATAATAGTATAACAATTAACATGAGATAGTACTACACGATCACACTTAGCAGTATTATGTTATTACACTTGACAGTATTACATTCAATATGTAATATTGTTTACCTTGTAACATGATACTGTTTAGCAAATATAGTAATGCGGTCAAACACTGAGACAAATATTTGAATAAAAAAAACCCCAAAATGTAGAAAGTAAATTTTTTAGTTCCATAGCTTTCATTTTGCATATATAGTTCGAAAAAAAAAATCAATACAAATAACCTAGAATAACAATTTCTCCAATTAACACCAAAAACTCGTACAACAGTAAAATGATATTTTTCTTACAAAGCACTGAGATGCGCGCATATCTAACACCAAAAAACAAATCCATAAGATCAACCGAAGAAATAAAAAAGAAAAACTTATTCTCATAAGTAACAATATTGATAAATTACTTAAAAATGGGTACAAAAACTTTACAAAGCTCATACACATTTATGAGGCAAGAGTCTTGAAGTTCGAAGGTCAGACAGCAAATACACAGAATGTTTCAGTGCTTCCCCAAATTTTGCGAGTCCTGAATTTTTCACACTAAAAAAATGTTTAATTTGATAATTTAGGGTTGTGTTTCTCCCTTGTTATTGATTTGATAAAAAATTTATTGAATTAAAGAGAAACGGATCAGAGTATACCAAAACTCGATGCAAGTAGAATGAGAGGAGAGAGGAGTGACGACAAGTTTTCTCTAATTGTGGACTATGGCGTGCCGACGGTGTGGCGGCAGTGGAGGTGAGAATTGTTATCCCTATACCTTGAAAGAGGACGGGAAGAGTGAGGATTGGGGTTTTGACTTCAATTACTATTTTATAAAGAGGAATATATAAAAGGAAATCTAAATGAGTTGCGAAAAATTAAATATTAAATGGAGTAGGTACCACTTTAAAATAAAATGGAGCGGGTACAACTAAATGGGCATTTTACATAGGGATGACAATGGGCCGGGTCGGGCCGAGTACCTAGATACCTGGACCCGACCCGTTTCACTACGGGTTCGAGTCGGGCTGACCAATTCGGATCACGAGGCGGACCGGAGCAGATCGGGGAGATCCATTATAAATTTAAAAAAATATTCTCTGTATAACATAAAATTGAGATTTGTATTGAAAAATAAATAAAATAGTTTTAGAAGCATGTTTATAAATTTATTTTCACATTATAAAAGATTAATATGAATATAAATTTTTAGATGAAATATCATATTGTATTTGATATTATATTTTATCAATGTAATAAATAAAATAGTTTTAGAAGCATGTTTATAAATTTATTTTCACATTATAAAATGTTAATATGAATATAAATTTTTAGATGAAATATCATATTGTATTTGATATTATATTTTATCAATGTATATTAACCTAAAAAATATATGAAAGTGTGTGTGCGTGCGAAATCAGAGATGTTGTCTGTCATGTTGGCACTGTCCAGACAACACTATGCAGCGGAAATTAAAATGCACGTACTGAAAATAAAAGTATTCAAAATTTGCATAGATTATTCTGTTCACTACATTAAATATGTGAAACGATTACAACCTCTTATAGGTGTATAAAAACACTACGAAAGTGTAAATGATTTACTAAGTTCTATGAAACTATCTCCATCGTAGATCTATGCACATAACCTAGTAAATAAGACTATGTACAAACACACTATTATTCGGGTTTACAATAATGTGAAGAACTATAAGAAGAAACAAAGATTTTCCTAACTAGAAGCGTATAAAGCGTTCAATAGTGTAGTAGTCGAATTCAGCTTTCCTTCTTGTGTATCTTGTGTTGAGGGCAGCTTCTGTATTTATAGGCTTCATGGACGAACTGCCATCAACTCCCATGATCATCACAGCCGTGAGATCATGCGGTTAAGAACTTCTCTCCACCACTCCTAGAATTTAGGGACTTGTTATACCATGTCTAATAACTTCTCACACCCACGCAGTGGTATGACTTGGTGTTGCCCACGTCTTCTAACTGCTCTGAGGACATCATTAGACAACAAGCGTAAGATCGGAGTTAGTGAGAAAAGGAAGGGCAAATTCTAATGTTGTCATAAGTGTTGGGAACATTAAACACAACACTCGGCTGTTAGTGTTGGATCATTAAACAAAACACTTATATTAACATCAACAATCTCCCCCAATTTGACTTTTCTACATCAACACAACTGAAGTTCACACAACAGAAATATTGATTAAGAAGTTTACACAATTGATATTTCACAAAGATGAAGTAACAAGTTGTATAAGATCAAATAAAAAAATAAACAACATCTAAACTAAAAATACTTGTTTAGATTTAAATAACTTAAACAAAAGTAAATCCTAAATAATTACAGAATGAAAAAAAACAGAGTTTGAGAAATTAAATAACATAAGTACAGAACTTTTACAACTGGGAAAGAACTGAATTAACACATGGGAAAGGATTGGGCTGAAATGTATTTCAGCTGCATCTCCATAGTCTGCATATACTCCCCCATAGTGTAAGCTCTCCTCCTGTCTTCAAGCTCATCATGCATCCAGATCACAAATCACCATAGAGATCCTGGATGTCTTGTTCATCTTCCTCAGTCATTGCAGTGTCAGCAGCAGGTTCATGAGTTCTGCCAGAAACTGAATCCGGTTCATCTACAGCAGGAGCAACAATGTTAGTAGGCTGGTTGTGTGAACTATCAACTACTCCCTCTGTTGAAGTGGAAAAAAGATCCATCCAAAATTTCTTTTGAATTAGAAGATCCTCCACAGAGTGTTGTAGATTAAGAATGGACCCCTGCAAAATATCAATTTGCCTCATAATATAGTGGGATGATAAATAAATGGAGGAGGCAGCTCCTTCTGGAGGAAGTGTGGTGTTGTGAATGAGATCGTTTGCTGGAACACTGTGGGTTGTACTTGGGCCTGCTTCATCATCATCCCTTCTCAAGGAAAGATCAGCCACCCTTTCACCTTTCACCAGGAACTGATTTGAAATGCTAAAGCCTGGGATATAGTTGCTCACAACCTCATCCTTATATCTTTCAAAGGCTTTGTCTAACAGGTATTTGTACACAAGGCATGGATAAGGCAGTATGCCTCTTCCAGACATATCAGACTTAAAAGTCATCATATTAGAGAAAATAACTTGTCCTAGGTTAAACCTTTTCAAATGCCCAATCTTGTACATCAAAACAGCTTGTTCTAAGGTGAGAGTGGTGTTGTTTGTACTAGGAAGCCAATTGAAACAAACCAATTTATGCAAGACAGAGTATATGCTAGTTAACTTAGAGGCCAAAATCCTTCTCCTCCATTTGGTAATTACTCCCCCAGTCAAGATGCTTATCATAACATCATGGTCAGTGACTACTGGATCCTCCATGATTTTTGTTTTAAGCAAAATATTGATCCTCCTAGGGGTAATCATATGCCTATTTCCTCTAAACCAAAAATGTCCATGTCTAGTTGAATTTGGATCACCAGCAAATTGAGGGATATTAGCATAGAATTCATATATCCAGTCCACAATGTAAGGACAGGCAAATTGTAAAGCATGCAACAATGACCTTCCCTTGAACCACTCTATCAGATTCATCTCTTCAAAGTCAGGAACTTTTATCCGCCTTTCACTAAGAATTTGTCTAGTCCTAATAGTTCTATACTGTATGCTCGATTTATCATTATAATCCTCATCAGAGTCACTATTCCTATCATCGGAGGAGAACAATACCTCATTTTCATCTTCTTTAGAAGAGCTGGATGAGGACTCAGGATTAGACGGCTCTGGTGTTGCCATCAGAGAGGCAACACTCTCGGGCTCCCGGAGCCTTTTTGATCGTCGGATCGGTGGAGTGGGTTCACTCTCCTCTTCCATTTCCTCAGCTACTTCGTCCACATCATCCTCATTAACTGCCTCTTCTTCAGCTGCGACTTGTTCTGGCTCTATTTCTGGTTCTGGTTCAGAGTCAGAAATAGCAATAGGGTCAGACACATTCCCATCAGTTCTGGGTTTATTTCCTTTTCCCGCATAATCAACAATTTTGCCCAGATTTCTTTGGGACTTCCTCTTTCCACTGGGCCATTTTCTAGCAGTAGGAACAACAACGATCTTCTTCTTGCACTTTTTCTGCCAATGTAGTTTTTCGAATTTGGCGGCCAGAACTTCTTCATCTGAAGATTCGACTTGATCTTGCATGTCCACATCGCCTTTGAACATGGCATTGTCCAGTGTTTCTCCTTCAAGCACTAAAATAGGGTGTGCTGTTTTTAGGCTTAGGGTTTTAAAGGCATCTTTCAAGGTGTTGAAAGGGGTGCCCAGAGGGAAGTGTAAGGTTACTGGTGCAATTTCAGGTGCGGGAGCTTCAGATGAGGGCTCATTTTGAGGCTTAGGGGCTGAAATTTCAGCAGCTGCGTTCGCATTCGCAATTTCTGTGCGAATGTCGAAAGGATTATAGGGCACTATCTCGAGAGGGGATGAGTGAGTGGGAGTTTGTTCATCGGTGTAAGGAACGACAATGGTTCCTATAGTGAATGTTGGTGAGTTTGGAGAGTTTGAGGATGCCATTTCTGCGAGTAGGTTGAGAGGATTTGGAGAATTCTTGTTGCTTGAGTTTGAGTTCGAATGTGCAGCAGAGTCCTGAGAATTGTTAGGCAAAATAGGGGTTGTACACACAAAACAAGACGACAAATTAATTCTGGAGACCTTTCGAGTTCTACAGATAAATGCAAATCAAATTTCAAAAAGTATGAGGCGTAAAGTGATGTGACATAGGTAATAGATATACTTGAGTGCTGTAAATAAATTTAAGACTGTAATTACCGTGCTTAAACGAATTAACAAAGCCTTTAATGTATTTACCAACACTACTATGGAGATTCATCTTATATGGAGAATTGAGAAGTAGGAGATTCACGATTTTGAGAGTGAGAGAAGTGAAGTAGTGGAAGTAACTTCCCCACTAATTGATCGTGGTAAGTTGGGAGAATAAGAATTCTGAAAAATTAAAAACAATTAAACACGAAATATATAATAACTGAATTAATAAAATAAGGCAAGACTTAGTCAAATTAAATATTTCAGAGAATAATATTTAATAATTATTGATGTAGATAAATATGTCGCTCTCTGAGAAGTCGACACGTGGAAACGGGATAAATTATGATAGTTGTGATTAGGTCAATACACCGAAGAAACATGATTAATACACCCCCGGGCTTAAGCAGGGAAATCAGAGAGATCAGGGTGATTGGGCCTTTGGCCCATATTTGGAGAGATTAATAGCCCTTGGGCCTGAAAGGATCCGGCCCAAATAGGGGATGACTAGTCAATCTTTCCTAGCCAAGTCAAATGAGTGGATCAACCCACGAAGATAGGGGCTGATATGCTGAAGAACCAAGTCTCCAGGGAGAGTGAGACCGATTCTTTAGGGAATTAGGGCCGGATTTATAGGAATGGGCCGAAGAGATAGGGGGAACGAGTCTTTCCCTCTCCGAAGAGAGGGGCCAGGTATAAAAACAGGTTATTTCCATATTCTTAGGTACGTTTTACATATTATACACACTTTCACAAGAACTATACACTGAATTGAGAAGAAACACCACTATATTCGCCGGAATTTCCCTAGATATACAGGGGAATTCCTCTTTGATTTCGCCTACGATCGATTCTGACTTGAGCGTCGGAGCTTCTACGCCGGAGCCCCCCTCCGGCGTACTTTTGCAGGTTATTCTTGGATTCTCGGGGAGATTTACGAGAAGATTGCCAAGGATAAACGGACGATTCAAACTCGTGATTAATAGTGCTCGCAAGAGAACGATCTATATCCGAAGGCGTTCTTTTTCGACGCATCAATTATAAAAAATAACTAATTCCACGAAAATTGGGATAAGAATCTGAGTTTACGAGTGTTATGACTATTGTTGGCATTCTATACACCTCAACACAGTTTTTTCATGACTTTTCATCATATGTGTTGCTCTATTTTCTTTTTCTTTTTATCACACTTCACATTGATCCATCTTTTGAAAAGAGTGCATCGTAGCAGCGAACTCCGTGCCCCATAGTTACTCAATGGATTTGTGAATATATTGATGCAATTTATATCACATTTTGAAAAGAGATCATCGTAGTAGCGAGCTCCGTGTCCCATAGTTACTCAGTGATAAAGCATCTAATGAGTGATTTTTCTTTTGTAGCATTTGAGAGGTGTATAGGCTCTTTTAGTATTATTCACAAGTTACTCAGAATTCAATTAACAATTAGAGAGGAATTACATTAGTTCAATAATTACGAAAATTAAAGCAAGGAAACACATAAGGGACTTATCTTAGTGTTGTCTCAAATGCTGCCGCATTTGATACAACACCCTTGATAATATTTTCAGATATTACATAAACCAAGAGATTTTCGAAGGGATGAAAACCTCTTGTCATCAAGAGCTTTAGTAAAAATATCAGCCAATTGTTTTTCAGTAGATATGTACTCCAACTTAACAACTTCCTTTTCAACAAGATCTCTTATAAAGTGATGTCTAATACTTATATGCTTTGTTAATGAGTGTTGCACTGGATTTTTTGAAATATTTATAGCACTAGTATTATCACAGTACACAGTCAAAACATCACTAGGTAAGCCATAATCATGAAACATTTTTTGCAACCAAAGTAATTGAGTACAACAACTCCCTGCTGCAATGTATTCTGATTCAGCTGTTGATTGAGACACACAATTCTGTTTTCTGCTGTACCAAGAGATTAAGTTGTTTCACATATAGAAGGAGCCACCACTTGTGCTTTTCCTGTCATCACAATCACCTGCCCAATCTGCATCACTGTATCCTATTAAGGTACAATTTGTGTCTTTGCTATACCAAATGCCTAAATCACATGTACCTGCAACATACTTAATGATTCTTTTAACAACATTCATATGTGCTTCTTTGAGGTTATCTTGGTATCTAGCACATAGACATACACTGAACATGATATCAAGTTTACTAGAGCTCAAATAGAGAAGGCTACCTATCATTGATCTGTACAGTGTTGGGTCAACATTCTGGCCAACATTGTCTTTACTCAGTTTCTGAGTTGATCCCATAGGTGTTTTCATATGTTTAGCATTCTCTAAACCAAACTTTTTTACAAGATTTTTAGCATACTTACTTTGTGAAATAAAAATCCCATCTTTTTGTTGTTTGATTTGCAATCCTAGGAAGTAATTTAAATCACCAACCATGGACATTTCAAAGGTAGATGTCATTTCATTTACAAAGTGTTTAAGCATATTATCACAAGTAGAACCAAATACTATATCATCAACATAGATTTGAGCAATGATAATAACATTTTTATCATGTTTAATGAACAGTGTTCTGTCAGCTTCTCCTCTTAAAAAGCTAAACTCAATTAATAAATCTGTTAGCCTTTCATACCATGCTCTAGGTGCTTGTTTCAAACCATATAGAGCCTTTTTCAGTTTAAAGACATGATCAGGAAAATCAGGGTTTTCAAAACCTTGTGGTTGTTCAACATAAGCTTCTTCATTTAGAATACCATTTAAAAAGGCAGCTTTAACATCCATTTGATGCAGTTTTATATCAATATAGCATGCAATGGCAAGTAAGAGCCTAATGGATTCAATTCTAGCAACAGGAGCAAATGTTTCATCAAAATCTACACCTTCTACCTGTGTATACCCTTGAGCAACCAACCTAGCTTTGTTTCTAATTATATTTCTTATCTCATCAGTCTTGTTTTTAAAAATCCATTTACTCCCTATAACATTAACATGGTCTGGTCTAGGAACTAATGTCCAAACATCATTCCTAACAAACTGATTAAGTTCTTCATACATAGCTTCAATCCAATTTTCATCATCTAATGCTTCTTTAACAGTTTTAGGTTCAATCTCAGAGTGATAGCATTCATGATTTACTTTACTACACGTGCATGACATACATATAGATCTTACCACATCCTTTGAGTTCATGCCCATTCTTCTTCTGGTTTGAACACCTGTAAACTGTTCACCAATGATTTTATCTTGTGGATGATATTTCTGAATCCTCATGGAAGGAGTTTTCTGGAGATTATACAGATTTTCAGGATCTGTATTATCAGATGTTTCCTCTGGTGTGTCATCATTCTTCTCAACATTCTGAACCTGTTCAACATTTTCAGTATTGATTGGAACATCAATCAAATCTGATATGTCTTCATCTTCAATGCTTTTACCTGTAATACTTGTATCATCATCAAAAACAACATTTACAGATTCTTGTATAGTATCAGTCCTAAAGTTATAGATTTTATAGACTTTGATATTTCTTGAATAACCAAGAAAGAACCCTTTATCACTCTTTGAATCAAACTTATGTAACTGATCCCTGTCATTCAAGATGTAACAAACACAACCAAAAACATGGAAATATTTAAGGTTAGGCTTTCTATTGTTCAGAATTTCATATGGAGTTCTAGTAGAATCTGTTCTAATATAAACTCTATTAGCAATATGACAAGCAGTATTAAGAGCTTCTGCCCAAAATCTTTTGGATAAGTTCTTAGAACATAGCATGACTCTAGCCATTTCTTGAAGTGTTCTATTCTTCCTTTCTGCTATGCCATTTTGTTGAGGAGTTTTAGGTGATGAGAACTCTTGTATTATTCATTTTGATTCACAAAACTCAGTAAATGAACTATTTTCAAACTCCCTTCCATGATTAGACCTAATTCTGTAAACTTTAGAGTTGAAAACATTCTTAAATCTTTTGTACAGAATTTTGAAAATGGAAAAAGTTTCAAATTTATCTTTTAAGAATTCAATCCATGTGAATCTGGAATAGTCATCAACTACAACTAGAGAATACCTTTTACCTCCAATACTTTTTGTTTCCATAGGACCCATAAGATCCATGTGCAGTAATTCGAAGCAATGTTTGGTTGAGCAATGTCCCAACATTTTGTGAGACACCTTAACCTGTTTGCCTTTTTGACAAGGTCCACAAACCTTTTTATCTGAAAATGTCAAATCTGGTAAACCTGTAACAGCTTTTAATCTAATAAGTTTATCAAGCTGTCTGTAGTTAGCATGTCCAAGTTTGTGATGCCATAATGTAGTATCATCAACTTTAGCCTTATTACAAGTAAGTTTAGATTCAATGAGATAGCAGTTATCAACAGATCTGTTTCCCATCATGATACATTCGGAATCTTTGTCTAACACATAACATAAGTTTTTGTCAAATTTAACATGCAAATCATCATCACATAATTGACTAATACTTATAAGATTGGCCAGTAATCCACCACCATAAGTGACATTACCACCATTATAAACAGTATAATCAGAAAGATAATCAATTTGACCTGTCATGTGTTTAGAACAACCACTATCAAAGTACCATAATCCAGGAATACATGCTTTTAGAGACATATGAACAACATTACAAGATGTATTTTCTTTTGGAATCCATGCAGAATTATTACTATGTGATCTTGAATGTTGAGTCATCTCAGGCAATACAGAATTTTTCAGATGGTTTTTCTTCTTCAAGCATTGAGGACTTTTATGACCCTTTTTGAAACAGTAATGGCATATCACATCTTTTACATTGACCCGAGCCTTAGCAGAAACACTAGGATTGTAATTTAGTTCAGCTTTTACAAATACAGTAGGTTTCTTAAGTTCAGAATTTTTAGAATTTTTACCTTGGTAGCCAATACCTGTTCTTTTTGAGTTGTTGGTCATAAGAGAGTCTTCCAGTTTGTTCTTCCCTTCAGAAAATCTTTTGAAGCTTAGTGAGGCTTCCTTCAATCTCTCTTCAAGTTTAGATATCTCAATATCTTTTCTTGTTAATATACCTTCAAGCTTGGTAATCGAATCTCTTAAATCAGAATTTTCAAAGTTCAGAGACTTAATTATGTGATTAAGTTTCTCAGTTTCAGAGGATATTTTGAACACATTTTCATTTGTTAAAGGTTTTTCATAAGAATATTTTTTTAAATCAAGAATAGATACTTCTAGTCTTTCTTTGAGTTTAGAAAATTCTTTATCCTTCTTTGTTAAAAGACTTTCCAATTTGAAAATAGTGTTAGACAGATCTTGAATGTCAACATCTCTTCTGGATAAACCTGTTTTACTTGATGTACCTGTCTCAGAAACAGAACTTGTGAAACAGTTAAATTCTGGAGTATCATTATTCAGTGATTTCTCGAATGATGGCTCATTTGTCCTCACATCGTAATAATCATCCAGATCATCATCAAGAGTATCATCATACAATATTATAGCAGAGAAAGCTTTTTCAATGTCTTTTTTAGGATCATGATCAACATCAGACTCATCACTTAAAGTAGCACTAAAATTAAGTTTCTTTTTGAGAATGGTGTTGGCACATTCATTAACATAATGACCATATCCAGAACATGCATCGCATTTAACATTATTCCTATAATCTTGGTCAGATCTAAACCTATTTCCTCTTTCTAATTGTCTAGAAGGATTAAAAGTGTTCTTCCTAACAGGTAATTGTTGAGTATTATTTATCTGAACCTTAGGTTGAATATTATCCTTGAACCTATTGTTCTTGTTTCTCATGAAAGTCTTAAACTGTTTAGTAATAAATGCCATGTAATCAGGATTGTTAAGATATTCCTCAATATCATCTTCATCAGAATCAATTTCAATAACATAAGGAGACTTTCCAAAACCTGATGATGTAGATGATGAGGCATCACCTTTGAAAACAAGCACTTTCTTTTCATTATCAATCTTTTCAGAAATTTTCATTTCATAGGTTTTCAAAATACCAATCAATTCATTTTGACTTAACACATCTGTATCCTTAGCTTCTTCTATAGCACATATCTTAGGTTCAAAACGTTTAGGAACTAATCTAAGAATTTTATGTACTAACCTTGTGTTGGGTATTGGATCTCCAAGAGAGTGAGCTTAATTTGAAATCTCGGTCAGCTTTTTTTCGTTGTAAGATGAAATGGTTTCATCTTCTTTCATTCTCAGGTTCTCGAACTTGGTTCCAAGCATACGAAGTCTGGTTCTTCGTACACTATCCGAACCTTCACAATGTACTTGCAATCGATCCCATGCATCCTTGGAAGATATGCAGTTTGATATGATTTTGAACATTGAGGCATCAGTTGAGGTGAAGATTGCATTCAACGCCTTTGAATTGTAACTTGCGGTTGTGATTTATTCAGCACTCCAGTCGAGCTCTCTCTTGATCCGAGCTTCATTGTCTTCATCCGTCGTGGTTCTTGGTTGAGTCCAACCAGCAAGAACACTCCTCCAGGCTCGTTCATCAATGAATTTGATGTACATTCTCATCTTTGGTTTCCAGAAGGCATAATTCGTGCCATCTAGAATCAGAGGTTTTAGTGCGGGTGAAAGTGGATACTCCATTTCAAATTTACACACTCTAAGCAGAATCTCTACTTAGTGTATCAAGTAGTTGGCTCTGATACCAACTGAAAGTGTGTGTGCGTGCAAAATCAGAGATGTTGTCTGTCGTGTTGGCACTGTCCAGACAACACTATGCAGCAGAAATTAAAATGCACGTACTGAAAATAGAAGTATTCAAAATTTGCATAGATTATAAAATAATCTATGTTGTTCACTATATTAAATATGTGAAACGATTACAACCTCTTAGAGGTGTATAAAAACACTACGAAAGTGTAAATGATTTACTAAGTTCTATGAAACTATCTCCCTGATAGATCTATGCACATAACCTAGTAAATAAGACTATGTTCAAACACACTATTATTCGAGTTTACAATAATGTGAAGAACTACAAGAAGAAACAAAGATTTTCCTAACTAGAAGTGTATAAAGCGTTCAATAGTGTAGTAGTCGAATTCAGCTTTCCTTCTTGTGTATCTTGTGTTGAGGCCAGCTTCTGTATTTATAGGCTTCATGGACGAACTGCCATCAACTCCCATGATCATCACAGCCGTGAGATCATGCGGTTAAGAACTTCTCTCCACCACTCCTAGAATTTAGGGACTTGTTATACCATGTCTAATAACTTCTCACTCCCACACAGTGGCATGACTTGGTGTTGCCCACATCTTCTAACTGCTCTGGGGACATCATTAGACAACAAGCGTAAGATCGGAGTTAGTGTGAAAAGGAAGGGCAAATTCTGATGTTGTCATAAGTGTTGGAAACATTAAACACAACTCTCGGCTGTTAGTGTTGGATCATTAAACAAAACACTTATATCAACATCAACAATATATATGAAGGTGAATTATTGTTATATATATATATTATATATTAATAAATATGTTTCATGCAAAATATTAAAAAATATTATATTATATATATTGAAAATATATATATAAAAAATAAATATAAAAAGGGTCACGGGTCGAGGGTGATACCCGGACCCATCCCATTTCAATACGGGTCCGGGGCGGGCGGGGTTGAAATTGCCATCTCTATATTTACACCATTTGTATGGGTGAATTTAGTGGTTTTGGGGTGCAAGTGGTGTATTTAGTGGATTAGGAGGTATATGCTATGGAGTGGGGGTGGATCTATCAAGTCAGATTGTGTATTTAGATTGAGGTATGTTTAACACCATTTGACACATAAATGATTTGTATTTTCGTGTGTATTTTCCATTGCAAAGAATTAAGATCGGACATTAAATGAATCTAATTTCAACAAAATGAGGGGAAATTGAGAGAGAAATGAGATAGAATAGTAGATTATCATACCAATGTCTTAACAATAATGTTGGGATATGAATCCTATATATAAACAATGTTCTAGTTGATGATTGTATGTTTTGATGGCCAAAAGCAACTTGAAGTTAATGATATATGTGATTCTAAGTCATTCTAACTAAGTCATGTGAAATAAGTTTACTGATCTTAATGAGTTATGAAAACTGAGTTTACTGATCTTAGTGTATTACTGATCTGATATATGAACTGTTAAGGAACTAAGCTGATAAATGTATTGTATAGAGAGCTTATAGTGTAGGACTTAGATGTACTCTACTGTATATAGTTTATTTGATGTATATATAGGTTTTATATATGTGTAAGTTTGTATTCTATTGTATTCAGTATTGTAAAAGTTTAGAACAGTAGATTGGAACCAGATCAGAAGACTAAAGAAGACAAAGGAAGATCAGAAGACTACTTCAGACATTCAAAAGGAGTTAAGATGAAGCTCAGAGATACAAGAGAAGTATTTTTGAAAGAAGAAGAACAGTTATTGAGAACTGTGCTGACTGACTAAGAACAGTAAAACTAAGAAGAGTAGTTTACTGTGCTGAGTTGGTGAAATTGAAGAATAAGTTTGGAAAACTTATTTGAAGCGTAACTGAAGATATATTTGAAGATATGCTGACTTGGAAAGATAAGTTGGTTACAAAAAGGAAGTTACAACAAGAAACGGTTGAGAGTTAGTTTCACAAACTGCTAACTCTCATACTAAAGTTTATAAATACCGTGTGATCTTCAACTGCTAAGACTACTGATCTAAGAGCAATCAAAGAACAATCAAAGTATTTGAAGCATTCAAGAACTCACAGAGTTGAAGGAGATCAAACTGAGAAGAAGCCACCGTACTGAATTGAAGATTCAAAGGCTACATTCTAGAGAAGTTTTACTTTACTACTTTTAGTTTGTTATTCGTTGTAAACAAATTTCCGAGTATCTTGTGAAATTACTAGTCGATCGAAGATATACCTGGAGGTATAATCGAAAAGATCACAGTCTTAGTCTTGGGACTTTAAGCCACAAGAAACTCAAGAAGGAAGAGTTAATAAAATATCACGACTAGATTTGTGAGAGTGGATGTAGACATTTGTCGAACCACTATAAATCTTGTGTGTTGATTTACTTACTGTTTAATATTTGTTTAACATACATATTCAAGATCTAAATCTAAGTTGAGTATAAAACTGAAACTGGAAGTACTAATCTGACCCAGTAAGAACAGTACTATACAGAACACATTTCCGCATTAAAACTCTGATATTTTGAAAGATTTTGAAAAGTCTATTCACCCCTCCCCTCTAGACTTTTCCTAGCTTACTCAATCTTAACTCAACTTTGGGAACAACAAGTGGTATTAGAGTAGTAGTTCTTTGGACTGCTGTTTCTTGATAACCTTGTAGACTTTGGGGAAGTTTAACTGATTCTTGATCTTTATCAATACTTGTCTATCTGAATCTACTTGCTATACCACTGATCTTATCTGCTTGATCAATCATGGATGAAACTAACGTGAACAAACTTCCTAAGTTTAAAGTTGCAGATTATGACTACTGGAAACTGAGGATGGAGGCCATCTTCAGCTCAACTCATGATCTGATGATTTTTGTGGTCAAACAAGGGCCAATCACTACCATGGTACCAAACACTGCAACACTGGAACCGACAAAAGCTGTTGGTGTTCTTGTTCCTAAACCTAGGTTAGAGTTAACTGCTGAAGAAATGAAGCAGAACAACTTGGACTGTTTGGCCAAAAATTATATTTTACATACTGTTGGGAATAAAATGATTTTGATTTAGATACCAAAACCCCTGATTGATGATGTTCAGATTAGTTGAGATATACTCAAGTGAGATCAGATTAGTTGTCTCAGGATACTTGAGTTAGTGTAGAAATGCTTAAGTCTAAAATCTCAGAAATGTTGTGAGATTTATAGTTCAGGATAGTTGTCCAAAGCTGAAATGTTAGGCAGCTTGATAAGTATCAAGTACTTTAGGCCAAACATGCTGAATCTACAAGACAGAGCTCACTGAGTGGACAACATGGCTGAAAGGATCAAAGAATGATAAGGCAAGGACTGTTGCACTGATAAGAACTGCATCAGATCAATCAAAGTGCCAATGATCAAGTGCATTGAATGCTAAGCTCACAAAAGACACATTCAATGAAGCATTTATTGCCAATCAAGCCTGAACCAAGCATTGAAGACTTAGAGCATTAAAGACAGAAGCATTGAATGAATGTTGGAACATTCTAAAGTTGCAGCAGGAATGTTCAGGGAACTTGTCCCATCTGACCGTTGGTTGAGTGTAGAGTTTGCCACAAATCAACCTTGGGAAATGTGCATATTTGGAATTTGACACAAGTCATCTCAGCCGCATTTTTCAGAAGTCAACCCGTTCATTCAAGCAACCATTGAAGAAGCCTTTTACACAGTAGATCAAAGGATGCCAAGCTTCATAGCCGTTTCAATGGTGCTGCAAATAGACATGTTTGAATTGCTATCCCTCCAACTGTTAGTTGTTTAAATTTGCCTATAAATACAAAAGTGATCAAGGGATTCAAACATCCAACTACTTGCTATCAAACTACCATCAAGCAAATCAAAGGAAACTAAGTTGTTCTTCAGAATCCCAAGTTTCCTGAATCACTTCAATTAGCTAAGCCAATCTTTGTAAACATCCAAAGCTTAGCATTGAGATATCCTAACCCTTTACACTGTTCTTATTGTAAAGGATATCAAAGTTCACACTCAGGCTTGTTGTGAGACAACCTGCCTGATAACACCAGTTTGTTAAAAAGAAAAGAATTTGCATACACAAGTGCATTCCCCCCCCCCCCATACACTTGTGTCATACTCCACCAAGGACTAACAAGTGGTATCAGAGCAGGGGTTCATAGACTACTGCTTCTGAAAATCCAACTGATTTTCAAAATCACATTATTTATGTGGTCACTGAACTGATCCAAATTTCTGAAAAACTTATTTGTGTTAATCTGATTATATTTCTATGGAGATGGCTAACAATGCAGTTCCAGGAGATGCTGTCAACACCATTAACAACATGGGTCCAAACCAAGTCAATCATATTTCTCATCACAAACTGCCAATGTTCTCAATTGAGAATTATGATTTCTGGAAGATCAGAATGAGAGCACATCTTGCTTGCCAGCATGATGAAATGCTCAAGGTCATCACCAGAGGGCCATTCACATTCACAAAAGCAAATCCCAAGCTCACTGATGCTCAGAAAGCAGATCCAAGGGAGTTGCTACCAAAGGATGAAGATGACTTTACAGCTGAAGAAAGAAAAAGGCACAACCTGAACTACATTGCCATGAATACCTTGTACCAGACTATTCTAGATGCAGTGATGGGAAGAGTGTACCACTGCACATCAGCAAAAGAAATTTGGGACACCTTAGCACTTATGTGTGAAGGTACCCAAAAGATAAAAGAAAACAAGCTTCAAGTGGCTATCCAAAAATATGAACACTTCTCTATGGAAGCCAATGAAACTATTGATCATCTTGATGGCAGATTCACTGACATCATGAATGAGATAAACTCTCTTGGCAAGTTCTATGCCAAAAGAGAAGTTGCTTTGAAGATTCTGAGAAGTCTCACATCTAAGTGGGACATATACTCTGTCATGATGCAAAACACTAGCAATCTTGACAACATGCCCATGCAGCAAGTGTTCTCTGAACTCAAAGCATATGAGTTTGATCTGAACAGAAAGAAAGTGCATGATGAACCACCCTCCTCAAGCAAAGGTGTTGCTTTCAAAGCTGCTGAAACAGAAAAGAAGAGTACTCAAAGATCCTCTCAATCTGTTTCAAAATCTGAAATGAAGGAGGAGCTGGCACTCATGGCAAGAAGATTTGAGAAGCTCAACTCCAGATTTGGTAGATACAAGAAGTTCTACCAAGACAACAGAACCAGAAGGAGATTCAGCTCTCCTGACAACAAATCAGAGGACAAAGTCTCTGATGAGAAGAAAGAAGAAAGATATGCTGACAGAAAGAAGTACAGCAAAGCTAAACCATCATCATCAAGGAGGAAGGAGACCTCAAGCAAGAAGAATGATGATGAAGATGTGTGTTACAACTGCCAGAAAAAGGGTCACTTTCAGTATGATTGTCCTGACCTGAGCTCAAAAGAAAGAAAAGAGAGGCAGAACAAAAGAGACAAGAGGCTGAACAACAGAAAGGCCATGGTAGCTGGGGAATCAGCAAGTGAAGAGAGTGTCTACTCTTCTGATGATGGATTGTTTTCCAACAGTGACAGTGATGATGACTGTCAAATGGCATTTGAAAATGAAGAGGTATGTTCATCTTCTAATTCTTCTAATTCTTCTAATAACACACATGAGTCCAGTGAAATCCACTTGAAACTCAACTTTGGAAAGTTACTTGAGGATTTCACCAGGCTACAAGAAGTATGCAATATGGCACTTAGAGAAAATGAGCTACTGAATTCTAAAGCTCAATCTCCCAACCTTCCTGAACCAAAGTTTGACTTTAAATCAACTGAGTTGTATCATCAGATTGTGAGAGAACATGATGAAATGTCTCTCAAAGTCTCTGAACAACAAAAGTTGATTGATGTTCAAGAACTGGCCTTGAGGAAAAAGGATTTTGATCTTAGAATTCTTCAAGCTAAATTTGACAATCTCTCAAATGAATTTGATACTCTGAAATTGAGTGAGGGGAGCTTAAAAATGAAAATGTCTGCCTTGAACAAATCTGCTAAGGCAATAGAGGAAATTCAAGGGTTTCAAAGACCATTTGCTCAAAAGGGTGGATTAGGCTATAATCCATTTGAACCCTCACCTGGTCTTAGTATTGCCTCATCAAGCAATTCTAAGATGACTTTTGTAAGATCAGTGGCAAAATAAAATGAAATGGAAGTAAATCAACCACTGATCAAGGATAAAGGTAAAGGAATTTTTATACCAACTCAAGTAAACAATGTCCCTAAACCCATACCTAAGGAAAAGGTTAAAGACATTGCTTACAGAAGGAATGAGGTTCAGAAAGGTAGAACCAATGGAAGTTCAACCTATCTGAATTCTCATCAGTGGAGTTGTCCAAAATCTGTTCAGAAAAGGCCAGCTCAAATGAGGCAACCTCAACTGAATGGATTAAGGCCCAACCCCTCTGATAGGTATAAAAACTTCAGGAAGCCTGGACCTTACATGTCAAAAGCAAAAGGCCATCCATACCCCCATCCTCAAAGGTCTTACCAAGCTGCACCTAAGTCTAGTAACTTCAGGAGAAATGTCCCAAAGAAATTCACCAACTCTCCTGAACCTTACAAGACTAACACTTATACACAGAAACCACCCAAGGCATTTAAGGGTAAGACTGTGTATGTAGATGTAAATGGAAACCAAGTTAGTCACTTTGAGTCAATCAGAGTAATTAGGCAGATTTGGGTTCCAAAAGGTACAGCTAACCCTCTAGGACCCAACACTCAAAGGGTACCTAAATTTTGACTTTGCAGGACTGCAAGGACCACAAGAAGAAGAGAAGCATCAACAAGAAAACAACATGGTACTTGGACAGTGGATGTTCAAGACACATGACTGGAAACAAAGAGCTTCTCTCAGAATTCATAGAAAAAGATGGTCCTTCAGTAACCTTTGGAGACAGCTCTCAAGGGATCACAAGAGGTTATGGTACATTAAACATTGGTAGTGTCAAAATTACTGATGTCTCATATGTCCTAGGCCTAAAATACAACTTGCTGTCTATAAGTCAAATCTGTGATAAAGGATATAGTGTTGAATTTGCACCAAATGAATGTATTATAAAAAATAATTCAACACAACAGGTGCTACTAACAGGGGTGAGAAAGGGAAATGTCTATTTTGCAGATTGGAGCAAAACCCCTGAAGCAGTTTGTCTTGTTGCCAAAAGCACAAGTGAGCAAAGTTGGCTGTGGCACAAAAGATTAAACCATCTGAACTTCAAAACCATCAACAAGATTGCAAGAAACTCTCTAGTTAAAGGGCTGCCTAATCAAGTGTTCACCAAAGAACATATATGCCAGCCATGTCAGGAAGGAAAGCAGATCAAAGCTTCATTCAAAGGGAAGCCTGTCATCTCAACTGAGAGAGTTCTTCAACTACTGCATATGGATTTATTTGGACCAATAATCCCAGTAAGTATAAATGGAAGAAAATATGCCTTAGTTGTTGTTGATGATTTTTCCAGGTACACTTGGGTAGTATTCTTGCTGAACAAAAAGGAGACCCAAGTCAAGCTACCTGAATTGATGATGAGATTGAGCAATGAAAATGGCCTAAGTATTGTCAAGATCAGATCTGACAAAGGCACTGAATTCATAAACTCATACATCAATGAGTACTGCAGCAAAAATGGCATCACTCATGAAACTTCAGCAGTAAGAACACCTCAACAAAATGGGGTTGCTGAAAGAAGGAACAGGACCTTGAAAGAGGCAGCAAGAACATTGATTGATGAATCCAAACTGCCTAAGAGGTTCTGGGCTGAAGCCATTAGCACTGCATGTCACACTTAAAACAGGTCCTTAATCACCAAAGGACAAGGTAAAACTCCATATCAAATATGGAAAGGTAGATTGCCCACTGTTGCTTATTTTCACATATTTGGTTGTAAGTGTTTCATTCATAATAATGGGAAAGAGCAATTGAAAGCTTTTGACAGCAAAGCTGATGAAGGAATATTTGTTGGATATTCACAAATCAGCAAAGCTTACAGAGTTTACAATTGCAAAACCCTTATTGTGGAAGAAACACCTCATGTTGTGTTTGATGAATCTATTAATGAGTTCAGGGATAGAAACCTGAATATTGATGAGATAACACAAAGAACAACCAGACTAAGGCTTCAAAGCAAGGAAACTGTGTTTGTAGATGTTGCCCAACCTGATCTTGATGATAATCAAATACTGGACAACCTACCTGATGGCAATCAACCAGAAGTCAACCAACCTGAAGGTGAAATTGAACTGACTGACCCCATCCCAGTTCAAAACCAGGTAACAACTACCAATGAAGAAGCAGGCAATGCTGAGGTAGTAAAAGGATCCAATATTCATGGGGGAACCAATGAAAATGTCAACTTATCTGACAATGAGGACAATACCCCTGAATATGATCCTGAACTTGATCCTTCAATTAACTTTCCTGAATTTAATGAGTCTAGTGATCCAACCTCAGATGAGGACAATCCTCCTGAAGGGATTAGGTCTAGAAGGACTTGGTTGCAAGACCACCCAACTAGCCTGATACTTGGTAATCCAAGTGAAGGGATCAAAACTAGAAGATTTCATGGAGAAAGTGCCTTGTTTTGTTGTTTCCTTTCAGAACAGGAACCAAAAGACATTGAGGAAGCCCTTCAAGACACCAACTGGATCATAGCCATGCAAGAAGAGCTGAACCAGTTCACCAGAAATGAAGTATGGGAGCTGGTGGATAGGTCAACTCATCAAGATGTCATTGGAACTAAATGGGTGTACCAGGTACCTCAGGAGCTTCAGGGAGTGGGATCAATAGGGATAACCCTAACGCTCAACCGGAACTCCTGACTGTCTCTCGAGATCAGTTAGATGAGACGATCGCACAATATGTGGAAAGAATAATTGCTACTCGAGGACTTCGCCCTCCCGAACCTACCCATAAGGGCACACGACCAAATCCACCAGAGCATGTCATCGATTCGGTTCCAGTTCCCTCCAGGAACGAGGATCCCCCTCGAAACCCAGAAGAAAAAATACCTTCCCAGGCTGAAAGAAGCATCCTGGAAAGACCCCCTCGGAGGGATGTGGAGAGGGTCCTTGGGGATACCACCCTGGATACAGGGATGGGAGAAAGCACGGACGACACGTATCAAGGAGCCGTCAGTGATCAGATACAGGCCTTGCGGAAGGAGATGAGGGATATGCAGAGACATATTACTGACAATGTAAGTAAACCCTCTTACACCACTAGATATCAATTCTCATCTAGTATTTTGCAAGATGAACTGCCCTCTAATTTCAAATCTTTAAACTTTGAATATGATGGCACCACGGACCCGTACGAGCATCTGATGAGGTTTGAGAATGCTGCTCTATTACATCGGTATGGAGAAGGCGTTAAGTGCAGAGTATTTCTGACCACCCTATCTAAGGCTGCACAGCAATGGTTCACACAACTGGGACCAGATACTGTCCACTCATGGTCCGAATTCATCGAATTGTTCCTGCATCAATTCGCCAGCGCTAGGGGACAGCCTAGAGCCACCCTTACTTTATTCAACATGCGACAAGGAGAGAACGAGAGTCTACAGGCTTTCTTAAAAAGATTCAACCAAGCGGCTCTAGAGGTACCCACAGCCTCCTCAGAGGTTAAAATTAACGCCCTTACCAACGGGTTAAGAGATGGAGATCTATTCACATCCCTTGCCAAGAAGCCAGTTCGGACCTTTGATGAGTTATTGAGGAGAGCAGAAAAATATCTCACCCTGGAAGAGGTAAGGAAAGCTAAGCGATCGGAGACCAGGACAATAGTGGGTAATGGAGAAAGGAGGAAAGAAATTCCGCTTAGGAGGCCAAGCCCGGAGAGACACAGAAGCTCCAGGAGGCTGGAAAATGTAAGAAGAGAGGAAGTTGCACCCTGGAGCCCCAGGGGAAGGGCGAAGAGATATACCCCTTTGAGAATAGAGTCGGCTAAAGTCCTAGAGGTGGCAGGGGACCATCTGGATATGAAATTCCCCTACTCGAGAAACAGAGGTCCCCAAAATCCTAAGTCAAACAAATTTTGCAGATTCCATAACGACTATGGCCATGATACCAACCAATGTTGGCATTTGAAGGACGAGATAGAGAGGATGATTCAGGCGGGTCATCTGAAGGAGTTTATCTTCAGAGACCGACAAGGCCCCAGGGGTCAAAAGAGAAAGGACCCCGAGGGGAAGCAGGAAGATGATAGAAGAGATCAGAGGAAGGGCAATGAGGAGCCACCACCTCCTCCCCAGAAGAGGGGAACTATTCACATGATTATGGGAGGCCCTGCTGATGGGGATTCCTTGAGGCAGAGAAAGCAGAGCGTTCGGTCGCTGAAGAACGAGAGGAATGTATTGCACCATGAGGTGGGAAAGATGACAGAGGGTCCGGACATTCATTTCGGGCCAGAAGACGCTGGGGAACCCAGAGAAATTCATAATGACGCATTAGTCATTACCACGGATATAGCGGGATACGATGTAGCAAGAATTTTTGTAGACACTGGAAGCTCTGCCGATATCATGTTCTTGGAGTGCTTCAAGAAGATGGACCTAAATATAAAGCTCAGACCGGTGGAGACAGCCCTTTATGGATTCTCAGGGGGAGCCATTCAACCCCTTGGCTCAGCGTTACTGCAAGTAGGGTTAGGAGTCGCCCCTAACCGTCGCGTGCAAGTAATAGAATTCCTGATCGTAGATGTTCCATCTTCGTATAATGTAGTAATGGGTAGGCCGAGCTTGAATATCTTTCAGGCAGTGATCTCCACCTTCCACATGAAGATGAAATTCCCTGCCTCGGGGGGTGTGGGAGAGATATGTGGCGACCAATACCAGGCAAGGAAGTGTTACGTGGAATCGGTCAAGATAGCAGACAGGGCCGTGTTCCGAGGAATGGAGAGATTTAAGGGTGAAGACCCTGAGTTGAAGAGACAGAAAGTGGGTGAGCTGGTGCAAGAGCAACCCAAAGCCAAAGCATACGAGGAGTTAATGAGCATCGAGCTCTACCCAGGAAAGGAGGGATTTTCAACCAGGATAGGTACGAATATGAACCCTGAGCTCCAGGGGAAGATGATACTCACCCTCCAGGAGAATGCAGACATCTTCGCATTCACGGCGACGGATATGACGGGTATCCCTCCAGAAATAGCAGTGCAATATCTGAATGTGGATCCCAAAGCTAGGCCCGTGAAACAGAAGTTAAGGAACTTCGGTAAAGAGAAGAACCTCATTGTAAAAGAGGAAATCGATAAATTGTTAAGTGCAGGGCACGTGAAGAGAGTGCAGTTCCCTGAGTGGCTCTCGAACACAATGCTGGTGTCCAAGGGAGCCGGCAAATGGAGGATGTGCATTGACTTTAGGGACTTGAACAAAGCCTGCCCTAAAGATCACTATCCCCTGCCTAGGATTGATCAACTACTGGATGCCACGTCCGGGTTTGAATTACTCAGCATGATGGATGCATATCAGGGGTTTGAATCCACTATCCCGTTCGGACTAATAAATGCAGGAGCCACCTATCAAAGGATGGTAGACTCGGTTTTCTGAGGACAGATAGGGAGAAACATGGAGGTCTATGTAGACGACATGCTGGCTAAAAGCATCAAAGCAGAGGAACACATTGGTGACCTGAAAGAGATATTTCAGGTAATTAGAGAAAATGGTATCAAACTTAACCCAGCTAAATGTTCCTTTGGAGTAGGGTCAGGGAAATTCCTGGGATATATGGTGACTCAGAGAGGAATAGAGGTTAACCCTGCTAAGGTGAAAGCGGTCATTGACATGCAACTTCCTCGAAACCTGAAGGAATTGCAGACCCTGAATGGCAGAATCGCAGCTCTTAGCAGATTCATAGCAAAATCAGCGGAGAAGAGCCACCACTTCTTCAGAACGCTAAGGAAGGGATCAAGATTTGAATGGGATGAGCAATGCCAAAAGGCCTTCGAAGAACTGAAGCTCCATCTGGAACAGCTCCCGAAGCTAACCAAGCCTACTCAGGGAGATGTCCTGCTCCTATATCTCTCGGTAGGGGAACATTCCCTGAGTACAGCCCTGATGAAAGAAGAAGGCTCCACACAACAGCCCATATATTATGTGAGCAAGGTCATTCAAGGAGCGGAAATAAGGTACTCAGAGGTGGAGAAAGCAGCCCTGGCAGTGGTGGTAACGGCTAGGCGACTACGCCCTTACTTCCTATCTTATAAAGTAATGGTGCGGACTAACTTCCCGTTGAAGCAGACGCTAGGGAGAGCAGATTTATCAGGAAGAATGGTTAGGTGGGCAGTGGAATTGCAGGAGTATGATATTGACTATGAACCAAGGAGAGCCATCAAGGCTCAAGCTTTAACATACTTTATTCAAGAGTCTACCAGAGTGGAAGAAGAACAGGGATGGAAGGTATACGTGGATGGCTCAGCATCCGCCTTTGGATGTGGAGTAGGGATAGTGTTGGTTGATCCTGATGGCCAAGAAGTACAGGTTGCTGTCAAATTCCGGTTTTCAACCTCAAACAATGGTGCAGAATATGAGGCCCTGATTAGAGGAGCTAGCATGGCAGCAAAGTTAGGGGCACAGAAAGTCACCTTGTACTCCGATTCGCAGCTGGTAGTACAACAGGTCATGGGGGAGTACCTCGCCAAAGATGAGAGAATGATTGCTTATCTAGAGGAGGTAAAGAAATTAAAAAATAAATTCCATACTTTTGAAGTGGTACAGGTACCAAGAGAAGAGAATGTGAAAGCAGATGGATTATCCAAACTAGCTAGTTCCACTGAATTCGAGGGAGACGGAAAGGTAACCCTGTTGGTGGCAGATCAAGTAGCTACCGAAACCCTGATCGGAGAGATAACCGCAGGGGATGATTGGAGGAAAGAAATATGGGAAGAATTGAACAGGGGTCCAGTAACCCCAATGTCTAGAGAAGCCAAAGCTTGGAGAAGGAAGTATTGCATCCTAGGAGGCCAATTGTACAAGAGGTCCTTCACTCAACCTTATTTGAAATGTCTTTCAAGAAGAGAAGCAGAGCTAGTGATCAAGGACATCCATGAAGGTTGCGCATCTAGCCATGAAGGTTACCAGACCATGGTGAAGAAGGTATTTAGGGCAGGTTTCTACTGGCCTAACATAATCAGAGATGCTAGAGAATATGTGAAGAAATGTGAGAAGTGTCAGAAGAATGGGCCTTTGATACGAGTACCTGCAGAAGAAATGGGGGCTATGTACTCGCCCTGTCCCTTCGCCAAATGGGGAATAGATCTGGTGGGACCCTTCCCCTTGGCACCGGGAGGGAGAAATTTTTTGATCGTGGCCGTGGATTATTTCAGTAAATGGGTAGAGGCTGTGCCCTTGGCCAAAATTGAAGAAGATAATGTAATTCTTTTTCTTGCTAGACATATTTGTTGCAGGTTTGGAGTACCCAGAATCTTGGTTTCCGACAACGGAACACAATTCAATGGAGAGAAAGTAAGGAGATGGTGCGAGAGATGGAACATTACACAAAGGTTTACTTCAGTAGCTCATCCACAAGCTAATGGGCAGGTGGAGGTTACAAACAGAATCCTAGTGGATGGTATTCGAACACGATTGGAAGAGGTAGGAGGAAAATGGGTGAAGGAGTTAGACAACGTCCTCTGGTCCTACAGGACCAGCCCTAAGACAGCTACGAGCGAATCTCCCTTCTACTTGGTATATGGAGCAGCGGCAGTGATACCCCCTGAGGCCAGACTCAAATCGCACCGAATCACATATTTTGAAGAAAAAAGAAATGAAGAATTGATGAGGGAGGCGCTGGACCTGGTAGATGAAGAGAGGGAGATGGTGAGATTAAGAGCAGAAAGGTACAAGAGTCGGATCAAGGCAGCATATGATCGCAGGGTAATCCCTCGCTCCTTTAAAGTTGGAGATTTAGTCCTTCGGAGAGCAGATGCTTTGAAGAACACGGGGAAGCTGGAACCCAATTGGGAAGGTCCGTACAGGGTGATACCGGTACTGAAAGGCGGAGCATACAAGCTCCAGGACATGGCAGGGAAAGAAATATTAAGGCCATGGAACGTGTGCCACTTGAAGAGGTTTTATGTTTGAGGAAGGTGTTATTCCCCTACTTCCTTTCTCTTTATGAACAATTTTGTATGTCTACTTCTTATTCGAATAATTGCTTCACCGACACTCTTTTTCCCTCTACGTGGGTTTCCCTTTGGGGTTTTACCACGGAGAGGTTTTTAATGAGGCCGGCATAGGTTCCCCTTATTTGCCTATGTTGATGAACACTTTTGATCAATGGAGCATCGGTTTTGATAAAATTTCAGTAATTTCCCTGAATGCATGTTAATATTGTGATGAGATGACTCTTATGTGCCAATTTTATGATGAAATGTTTCTCATATGTTAATACCATGTTAAGATAACTTTAAGGGCCTGCATAATGAGTGCAAAGGTAACGAATATGTTTTGAAAACTAAAACATAATATGATACAGATATTGCAAGATAGAGAGATTTACACCAACTCATAAGGATTCGAATAGAAGATACCTAGGAAGAATTCCTAAAGTTTCTATCCACGACAGCCTCTAAAGCTAGGGGGAGTAGGGGGTACAGTAGCAGAAGATATAATTAATTTGCCAATAAACCCTATCCCTAGCGACTCTCACGAGTATAAACAAACTCTTACGAGTATAAACAAACTCTCACGAGTATAAACAACTCTTACGAGTATAAACTAACTCTTACGAGTATAAACAAACTCTCACGAGTATAAACAAACTCTCACGAGTATAAACAACTCTTACGAGTATAAACTAACTCTTACGAGTATAAACTAACTCTTACGAGTATAAACTAACTCTCACGAGTATAAACTAACTCTTACGAGTATAAATAACTCTTACGAGTATAAACTAACTCTTACGAGTATAAACAACTCTTACGAGTATAAACTAACTCTCACGAGTATAAACTAACTCTTACGAGTATAAACAACTCTTACGAGTATAAACTAACTCTCACGAGTATAAACAACTCTTACGAGTATAAACAACTCTCACGAGTATAAACAAACTCTTACGAGTATAAACAACTTAGGGGAGAGTATAATCCCTAAACATTCTAACTTTTGGGAGAGTATAATCCCTAAACATTCTAACTTCAGGGAGAGTATAATCCCTAAGAACTCTTACGAGTATAAACAAACTCTCACGAGTATAAACAAACTCTCACGAGTATAAACAACTCTTACGAGTATAAACAACTCTTACGAGTATAAACAAACTCTCACGAGTATAAACAACTCTTACGAGTATAAACAACCTAAGGGAGAGTATGATCCCTAATAGTCTAACCTTTGGAGAATATAATCCCTAAAAACTCTAGTGCTAAGGGAGAGACTAGAAGCATTATCAAATCACCAAGTAACTGTAGGGATATAAACCCTATCTCCTCATTAAGGTCCTTCTAAGAGCTTTAGAGCCTTTACGTGCTAAGAAAATGTCGAAAACATGCTAAATTCATAAAGAAAGAGCAGGGCAGGAACCACATTATATGTCTAAACAGCAGAGATATAGACATATATATATATATATATATACGCATGCCAGAGAATAATATGCAGGTACGATGCTGAGCATAAATAAAGCAGGAATATTCAAGACTTAAGGCACCATGCCTAAGCCCTCCACAGAAAAACCCCGGAGTGTGGAGTCTCCGG
The DNA here is from genome assembly GCA_963675135.1 of Galeopsis tetrahit. Taxonomy (NCBI): domain Eukaryota; kingdom Viridiplantae; phylum Streptophyta; class Magnoliopsida; order Lamiales; family Lamiaceae; genus Galeopsis; species Galeopsis tetrahit. The sequence continues at coordinate 42,452,488 of OY776128.1, read as the reverse complement.
AAAATACCAAAAAGGGCCTTAGAGGCCTTAACAAAATAAAAAGTGTTTTAAAAGTACCAAAGTGTTATCAGGGAAATAAAGTTATGAAGAGAGGGGAACATCATTCTTCCCCTCGGAACCTTCTCTTGCCTCCTCAGCTCGCCCACTGGAATCACCTCCCTCTGCCTTCTCCATCAGAGCACCTGCTGCCACGGTAGCCACTGGAGTTGGGTTCTCCACATGGATAGGGAAAACCATATCCTTTGCCAGTGCAAGATCATCCAAGTTCAGGACAGCATCTTTTAGTTCCAAAACTGCTTTCCTCATCCCAGGTAACCACCAAGGGGTATTGATGTCTTCCTTAGCGTCTCCAGGGAATTTAGGGGGAGTGTCCAGTTCGTCCAACCGGAGGGCACGAGTATACTGACCATTAAATCCCGGAGCAGAATGTTCAGCTACGACGTTAGAAAACCCATGGTCAATGAAATGGGGGATATATGCACCCATTGCCCCTAAAAAGCTGCTACTCTGAAGAAAGGCCTCCAACCACTCCCGATGCAAGGTACCTAGAAATTTCTGACCTATGGCAGAGGTAAACAGGGACTCTATGCATAATTTCATACCAGCCAGAGGAAGAGTAACCTCCAGTTGTTCAACCCGTTTACCAAACTCTTTCTTCAGCGAAGAAATCTCCCCCGAAAGCGTCGTTTGGAGTACTTTGCACCTCTGATTAGCGTCCTGTAGCTCTGCATCGAGTATCTCCTTCTTCACCTTCTCCAGCTCTACTTGGCTTTGGAGATCATCCACTAGCTGAAGGGACTGGAGAGCTCGTTCAGACATGTTGGAAAACAGGAGACCAAACTACACAATGAACAATCTAAAGAAGTAAGACAGGTATACTTTTGACAATATTAAATTATCCAGAAGTACATCTGCATGGAGAGTCTACCTGTGTAAAGCTATGGGCGGCATGCACAACTCGCTCTTCAGAGGACAGAGCATTAAGGGCCTCGGTGGCAGGGGTCGGAGTGTGACGTTCTATGAAAGCTAGGAGATGATCAACAGTAATCTCATCAAGAGCGTCAGAAGCGACATTAGGCAAAGAGGATTTGGTTTTGGACTTCTTCTTTTTAGAAGCATCAGAGGCGGAAGGCAGAGTAGAAACTAAGGCCTTCTCAGTAGAGGATCGGGTACGTTTAGCAACTGACCCGGTGATAGGTTTCACTGGGGAAGGAGGAATTGGAGCCTTGGAGGAGCTTTCAGGGGCCGGAGACTTAGCAACCATCGAGAGAGGAGTAGCATCACGGGAAATCTGAGTTAACCAACTCATAGCTGCACAAAGAAATACGAAACGAAATTTGCAAACACGGTAGTTCAAATTTTGAGGACAATACCAAGGAAAAAGAAATGGTATTACCATCGTCGGGACCTAGGGGATAATCGGGGCGACCAAAACCGAAATGAGAGAGGGCTCTAGGATTTTTACAAATACTCATCACATCAAAAAAGCCATGGGCAGAGACATTGTCATTTAAATGGTTCATCACATCCAGGTTTAAAGAAGAACAAACAGAAAGAGGAGGACGGGGTACCCCAGGATTCTCATAAATCCACCCCTCATGAGGAAATTCCCAAGGAAGAGGATTTGTAACAAAGAAATAATAGTCTTTCCAGTCCTGAACCCCTTCATGGAGTTTTTCCATGAATTTTCCGGTCCTGGAGGTACGACCACTAGCATAAAAAAATCTGTCCGCAAACTTGCACACGTACTGGGTTAAAAAGAGTTGGGCTGAGGGCTCCCCACCGTTTCCTTTCATCAGGATGTAGAAGCCTAACATTGCGCGTATAGCGTTGGGAGTGAACTGGTTCAGAGGTATGCGGAGATAAGTGGAAATTTCACAGAGATAAGGATGGATCGGGAAACGGAGGCCCGCTGTTAGCTGAGCCTCCGAAAAGGCTAAGGTATTATGACCTGGAAAATTAGGGCGCTCTTTCCTATGTGCAGCCCTAACTGAATAATCGGCGGGGAAGATCCCTGAGCGGAGAAAAGCGACAACGCGCTCAGGAGTGAGAATCGAGGGACCAGAAATTTTATCTTCCAAAGCTTGGTCGGTTACGGGAAATATGGGAAACGAGTTGGAAGTGGAACTCTCCATGGATATGGAGTCTGAGGAGGATGACATGAGGATATTGTAAATGAGAAAAGAAAGGAAGGAGTAGATACCTGGAGAAAAGTCGGTTTTAGGAGTGATGACGGAATGGCCGCTGGACGTGTGTAGAGGAGTTAAAATTGCAGAAGTGAAAATGAAGATGAAAAATAGATAAGTTTGAAAGGAAGGAAAAAGGGATTTTTTGGTGGAAAAAAGGGGTTTTGAAATAATTAGGCCAAGGAGAGAGAAAGGAGAGGACCGAGGAGAATTAATGGCACCCCAATCAAAAGGCGCGTGAATGAAGAAGGGCGGCTTGATGTTGGCTCTTGAGTGAACGCGTGGCTGCGTATTTCGAGGGCAAGATTGCGTGTGGAAGCGCAAAAGGCCTGAAGCCTTCTGAGGGTAATTATTACGAAGGGAATCAAATCAATAATATTTCGAAGGGTATTTTAAGGAATGGAATATTTCTTTAATATTTATCTCAGTGTTATTGTTTTCCTACTCTCCTAAAAATTATTCCTTTTATGAGAGTAGGGGGAGTGGTTGATGTAGATAAATATGTCGCTCTCTGAGAAGTCGACACGTGGAAACGGGATAAATTATGATAGTTGTGATTAGGTCAATACACCGAAGAAACATGATTAATACACCCCCGGGCTTAAGCAGGGAAATCAGAGAGATCAGGGTGATTGGGCCTTTGGCCCATATTTGGAGAGATTAATAGCCCTTGGGCCTGAAAGGATCCGGCCCAAATAGGGGATGACTAGTCAATCTTTCCTAGCCAAGTCAAATGAGTGGATCAACCCACGAAGATAGGGGTTGATATGCTGAAGAACCAAGCCTCCAGGGAGAGTGAGACCGATTCTTTAGGGAATTAGGGCCGGATTTATAGGAATGGGCCGAAGAGATAGGGGGAACGAGTCTTTCCCTCTCCGAAGAGAGGGGCCATGTATAAAAACAGGTTATTTCCATATTCTTAGGTACGTTTTACATATTATACACACTTTCACAAGAACTATACACTGAATTGAGAAGAAACACCACTATATTCGCCGGAATTTCCCTAGATATACAGGGGAATTCCTCTTTGATTTCGCCTACGATCGATTCTGACTTGAGCGTCGGAGCTTCTACGCCGGAGCCCCCCTCCGGCGTACTTTTGCAGGTTATTCTTGGATTCTCGGGGAGATTTACGAGAAGATTGCCAAGGATAAACGGACGATTCAAACTCGTGATTAATAGTGCTCGCAAGAGAACGATCTATATCCGAAGGCGTTCTTTTTCGACGCATCAATTATAAAAAATAACTAATTCCACGAAAATTGGGATAAGAATCTGAGTTTACGAGTGTTATGACTATTGTTGGCATTCTATACACCTCAACACAGTTTTTTCATGACTTTTCATCATATGTGTTGCTCTATTTTCTTTTTCTTTTTATCACACTTCACATTGATCCATCTTTTGAAAAGAGTGCATCGTAGCAGCGAACTCCGTGCCCCATAGTTACTCAATGGATTTGTGAATATATTGATGCAATTTATATCACATTTTGAAAAGAGATCATCGTAGTAGCGAGCTCCGTGTCCCATAGTTACTCAGTGATAAAGCATCTAATGAGTGATTTTTCTTTTGTAGCATTTGAGAGGTGTATAGGCTCTTTTATTATTATTCACAAGTTACTCAGAATTCAAATAACAATTAGAGAGCAATTACATTAGTTCAATAATTACGAAAAATTAAAGCAAGGAAACACATAAGTGACTTATCTTAGTGTTGTCTCAAATGCTGCCGCATTTGATACAACACCCTTGATCATATTTTCAGATATTACATAAACCAAGAGATTTTCGAAGGGATGAAAACCTCTTGTCATCAAGAGCTTTAGTAAAAATATCAGCCAATTGTTTTTCAGTAGATATGTACTCCAACTTAACAACTTCCTTTTCAACAAGATCTCTTATAAAGTGATGTCTAATACTTATATGCTTTGTTAATGAGTATTGCACTGGATTCTTTGAAATATTTATAGCACTAGTATTATCACAGTACACAGTCAAAACATCACTAGGTAAGCCATAATCATGAAACATTTTTTGCAACCAAAGTAATTGAGTACAACAACTCCCTGCTGCAATGTATTCTGATTCAGCTGTTGATTGAGACACACAATTCTGTTTTCTGCTGTACCAAGAGATTAAGTTGTTTCACATATAGAAGGAGCCACCACTTGTGCTTTTCCTGTCATCACAATCACCTGCCCAATCTGCATCACTGTATCCTATTAAGGTACAATTTGTGTCTTTGCTATACCAAATGCCTAAATCACATGTACCTGCAACATACTTAATGATTCTTTTAACAACATTCATATGTGCTTCTTTGGGTTTATCTTGGTATCTAACACATAGACATACACTGAACATGATATCAAGTTTACTAGAGCTCAAATAGAGAAGGCTACCTATCATTGATCTGTACAGTGTTGGGTCAACATTCTGGCCAACATTGTCTTTACTCAGTTTCTGAGTTGATCCCATAGGTGTTTTCATATGTTTAGCATTCTCTAAACCAAACAGCATACTTACTTTGTGAAATAAAAATCCCATCTTTTTGCTGTTTGATTTGCAATCCTAGGAAGTAATTTAAATCACCAACCATGGACATTTCAAAGGTAGATGTCATTTCATTTACAAAGTGTTTAAGCATATTATCACAAGTAGAACCAAATACTATATCATCAACATAGATTTGAGCAATGATAATAGCATTTTTATCATGTTTAATGAACAGTGTTCTGTCAGCTTCTCCTCTTAAAAAGCTAAACTCAATTAATAAATCTGTTAGCCTTTCATACCATGCTCTAGGTGCTTGTTTCAAACCATATAGAGCCTTTTTCAGTTTAAAGACATGATCAGGAAAATCAGGGTTTTCAAAACCTTGTGGTTGTTCAACATAAGCTTCTTCATTTAGAATACCATTTAAAAAGGCAGCTTTAACATCCATTTGATGCAGTTTTATATCAATATAGCATGCAATGGCAAGTAAGAGCCTAATGGATTCAATTCTAGCAACAGGAGCAAATGTTTCATCAAAATCTACACCTTCTACCTGTGTATACCCTTGAGCAACCAACCTAGCTTTGTTTCTAATTATATTTCTTATCTCATCAGTCTTGTTTTTAAAAATCCATTTACTCCCTATAACATTAACATGGTCTGGTCTAGGAACTAATGTCCAAACATCATTCCTAACAAACTGATTAAGTTCTTCATGCATAGCTTCAATCCAATTTTCATCATCTAATGCTTCTTTAACAGTTTTAGGTTCAATCTCAGAGTGATAGCATTCATGATTTACTTTACTACACGTGCATGACATACATATAGATCTTACCACATCCTTTGAGTTCATGCCCATTCTTCTTCTGGTTTGAACACCTGTAAACTGTTCACCAATGATTTTATCTTGTGGATGATATTTCTGAATCCTCATGGAAGGAGTTTTCTGGAGATTATACAGATTTTCAGGATCTGTATTATCAGATGTTTCCTCTGGTGTGTCATCATTCTTCTCAACATTCTGAACCTGTTCAACATTTTCAGTATTGATTGGAACATCAATCAAATCTGATATGTCTTCATCTTCAATGCTTTTACCTGTAATACTTGTATCATCATCAAAAACAACATTTACAGATTCTTGTATAGTATCAGTCCTAAAGTTATAGATTTTATAGACTTTGATATTTCTTGAATAACCAAGAAAGAACCCTTTATCACTCTTTGAATCAAACTTATGTAACTGATCCCTGTCATTCAAGATGTAACAAACACAACCAAAAAACATGGAAATATTTAAGGTTAGGCTTTCTATTGTTCAGAATTTCATATGGAGTTCTAGTAGAATCTGTTCTAATATAAACTCTATTAGCAATATGACAAGCAGTATTAAGAGCTTCTGCCAAAAATCTTTTGGATAAGTTCTTAGAACATAGCACGACTCTAGCCATTTCTTGAAGTGTTCTATTCTTCCTTTCTGCTATGCCATTTTGTTGAGGAGTTTTAGGTGATGAGAACTCTTGTATTATTCCTTTTGATTCACAAAACTCAGTAAAGGAACTATTTTCAAATTCCCTTCCATGATTAGACCTAATTCTGTAAACTTTAGAGTTGAAAACATTCTTAAATCTTTTGTACATAATTTTGAAAATGGAAAAAGTTTCAGATTTATCTTTTAAGAATTCAATCCATGTGAATCTGGAATAGTCATCAACTACAACTAGAGAATACCTTTTACCTCCAATACTTTTTGTTTCCATAGGACCCATAAGATCCATGTGCAGTAATTCGAAGCAATGTTTGGTTGAGCAATGTCCCAACATTTTGTGAGACACCTTAACCTGTTTGCCTTTTTGACAAGGTCCACAAACCTTTTTATCTGAAAATTTCAAATCTGGTAAACCTGTAACAGCTTTTAATCTAATAAGTTTATCAAGCTGTCTGTAGTTAGCATGTCCAAGTTTGTGATGCCATAATGTAGTATCATCAACTTTAGCCTTATTACAAGTAAGTTTAAATTCAATGAGATAGCAGTTATCAACAGATCTGTTTCCCATCATGATACATTCGAAATCTTTGTCTAACACATAACATAAGTTCTTGTCAAATTTAACATGCAAATCATCATCACATAATTGACTAATACTTATAAGATTGGCCAGTAATCCACCACCATAAGTGACATTACCACCATTATAAACAGTATAATCAGAAAGATAATCAATTTGACCTGTCATGTGTTTAGAACAACCACTATCAAAGTACCATAATCCAGGAATACATGCTTTTAGAGACATATGAACAACATTACAAGATGTATTTTCTTTTGGAATCCATGCAGAATAATTACTATGTGATCTTGAATGTTGAGTCATCTCAGGCAATACATAATTTTTCAGATGGTTTTTCTTCTTCAAGCATTGAGGACTTTTATGACCCTTTTTGAAATAGTAATGGCATATCACATCTTTTACATTGACATGAGCCTTAGCAGAAACACTAGGATTGTAATTTAGTTCAGCTTTTACAAATACAGTAGGTTTCTTAACTTCAGAATTTTTAGAATTTTTACCTTGGTAGCCAATACCTGTTCTTTTTGAGTTGTTGGTCATAAGAGAGTCTTCCAGTTTGTTCTTCCCTTCAGAAAATCTTTTGAAGCTTAGTGAGGCTTCCTTCAATCTCTCTTCAAGTTTAGATATCTCAATATCTTTTCTTGTTAATATACCTTCAAGCTTGGTAATCGAATCTCTTAAATCAGAATTTTCAAAGTTCAGAGACTTAATTATGTGATTAAGTTTCTCAGTTTCAGAGGATATTTTGAACACATTTTCATTTGTTAAAGATTTTTCATAAGAATATTTTTTAAAATCAAGAATAGACACTTCTAGTCTTTCTTTGAGTTTAGAAAAATTTTTATCCTTCTTTGTTAAAAGACTTTCCAATTTGAAATAGTGTTAGACAGATCTTGAATGTCAACATCTCTTCTGAATAAACCTGTTTTACTTGATGTACCTGTCTCAGAAACAGAACTTGTGAAACAGTTAAATTCTGGAGTATCATTATTCAGTGATTTCTCAAATAATGGCTCATTTGTCCTCACATCGTAATAATCATCCAGATCATCATCAAGAGTATCATCATACAATATTATAGCAGAGAAAGCTTTTTCAATGTCTTTTTTAGGATCATGATCAACATCAGACTCATCACTTAAAGTAGCACTAAAATTAAGTTTCTTTTTGAGAATGGTGTTGGCACATTCATTAGCATAATGACCATATCCAGAACATGCATCGCATTTAACATTATTCCTATAATCTTGGTCAGATCTAAACCTATTTCCTCTTTCTAATTGTCTAGAAGGATTAAAAGTGTTCTTCCTAATAGGCAATTGTTGAGTATTATTTATCTGAACCTTAGGTTGAATATTATCCTTGAACCTATTGTTCTTGTTTCTCATGAAAGTCTTAAACTGTTTAGTAATAAATGCCATGTAATCAGGATTGTTAAGATATTCCTCAATATCATCTTCATCAGAATCAATTTCAGTAACATAAGGAGACTTTCCAGAACCTGATGATGTAGATGATGAGGCATCACCTTTGAAAACAAGCACTTTCTTTTCATTATCAATCTTTTCAGAATTTTTCATTTCATAGGTTTTCAAAATACCAATCAATTTATTTTGACTTAACACATCTGTATCCTTAGCTTCTTCTATAGCACATATCTTAGGTTCAAAACGTTTAGGAACTAATCTAAGAATTTTATGTACTAACCTTGTGTTGGGTATTGGATCTCCAAGAGAGTGAGCTTCATTTGAAATCTCGGTCAGCTTTTCGTTGTAAGATGAAATGGTTTCATCTTCTTTCATTCTCAGGTTCTCGAACTTGGTTCCAAGCATACGAAGTCTGGTTCTTCGTACACTATCCGAACCTTCACAATGTTCTTGCAATCGATCCCATGCATCCTTGGAAGATATGCAGTTTGATATGATTTTGAACATTGAGGCATCAGTTGAGGTGAAGATTGCATTCAACGCCTTTGAATTGTAACTTGCGGTTGTGATTTATTCAGCACTCCAGTCGAGCTCTCTCTTGATCCGAGCTTCATTGTCTTCATCCGTCGTGGTTCTTGGTTGAGTCCAACCAGCAAGAACACTCCTCCAGGCTCGTTCATCAATGAATTTGATGTACATTCTCATCTTTGGTTTCCAGAAGGCATAATTCGTGCCATCTAGAATCAGAGGTTTTAGTGCGGGTGAAAGTGGATACTCCATTTCAAATTTACACACTCTAAGCAGAATCTCTACTTAGTGTATCAAGTAGTTGGCTCTGATACCAACTGAAAGTGTGTGTGCGTGCAAAATCAGAGATGTTGTCTGTCGTGTTGGCACTGTCCAGACAACACTATGCAGCAGAAATTAAAATGCACGTACTGAAAATAGAAGTATTCAAAATTTGCATAGATTATAAAATAATCTATGTTGTTCACTATATTAAATATATGAAACGATTACAACCTCTTAGAGGTGTATAAAAACACTACGAAAGTGTAAATGATTTACTAAGTTCTATGAAACTATCTCCCTGATAGATCTATGCACATAACCTAGTAAATAAGACTATGTTCAAACACACTATTATTCGGGTTTACAATAATGTGAAGAACTACAAGAAGAAACAAAGATTTTCCTAACTAGAAGCGTATAAAGCGTTCAATAGTGTAGTAGTCGAATTCAGCTTTCCTTCTTGTGTATCTTGTGTTGAGGCCAGCTTCTGTATTTATAGGTTTCATGGACGAACTGCCATCAACTCCCATGATCATCACAGCCGTGAGATCATGCGGTTAAGAACTTCTCTCCACCACTCCTAAAATTTAGGGACTTGTTATACCATGTCTAATAACTTCTCACTCCCACACAGTGGCATGACTTGGTGTTGCCCACATCTTCTAACTGCTCTGGGGACATCATTAGACAACAAGCGTAAGATCGGAGTTAGTGAGAAAAGGAAGGGCAAATTCTGATGTTGTCATAAGTGTTGGAAACATTAAACACAACTCTCGGCTGTTAGTGTTGGATCATTAAACAAAACACTTATATCAACATCAACAATATATATGAAGGTGAATTATTGTTATATATATATATTATATATTAATAAATATGTTTCATGCAAAATATTAAAAAATATTATATTATATATATTGAAAATATATATATAAAAAATAAATATAAAAAGGGTCACGGGTCGAGGGTGATACCCGGACCCATCCCATTTCAATACGGGTCCGGGGCGGGCGGGGTTGAAATTGCCATCTCTATATTTACACCATTTGTATGGGTGAATTTAGTGGTTTTGGGGTGCAAGTGGTGTATTTAGTGGATTAGGAGGTATATGCTATGGAGTGGGGGTGGATCTATCAAGTCAGATTGTGTATTTAGATTGAGGTATGTTTAACACCATTTGACACATAAATGATTTGTATTTTCGTGTGTATTTTCCATTGCAAAGAATTAAGATCGGACATTAAATGAATCTAATTTCAACAAAATGAGGGGAAATTGAGAGAGAAATGAGATAGAATAGTAGATTATCATACCAATGTCTTAACAATAATGTTGGGATATGAATCCTATAAACAATGTTCTAGTTGATGATTGTATGTTTTGATGGCCAAAAGCAACTTGAAGTTAATGATATATGTGATTCTAAGTCATTCTAACTAAGTCATGTGAAATAAGTTTACTGATCTTAATGAGTTATGAAAACTGAGTTTACTGATCTTAGTGTATTACTGATCTGATATATGAACTGTTAAGGAACTAAGCTGATAAATGTATTGTATAGACAACTTATAGCATAGGACTTAGATGTACTGTACTGTATATAGTTTATTTGATGTATAGATAGGTTTTATATATGTGTAAGTTTGTATTCTATTGTATTCAGTATTGTAAAAGTTTAGAACAGTAGATTGGAACCAGATCAGAAGACTAAAGAAGACAAAGGAAGATCAGAAGACTACTTTAGAGTATGAAGACATTCAAAAGGAGTTAAGATGAAGCTCAGAGATACAAGAGAAGTATTTTTGAAAGAAGAAGAACAGTTATTGAGAACTGTGCTGACTGACTAAGAACAGTAAAACTAAGAAGAGTAGTTTACTGTGCTGAGTTGGTGAAATTGAAGAATAAGTTTGGAAAACTTATTTGAAGCGTAATTGAAGATATATTTGAAGATATGCTGACTTGGAAAGATAAGTTGGTTACAAAAAGGAAGTTACAACAAGAAACGGTTGAGAGTTAGTTTCACAAACTGCTAACTCTCATACTAAAGTTTATAAATACCGTGTAATCTTCAACTGCTAAGACTACTGATCTAAGAGCAATCAAAGAACAATCAAAGTATTTGAAGCATTCAAGAACTCACAGAGTTGAAGGAGATCAAACTGAGAAGAAGCCACCGTACTGAATTGAAGATTCAAAGGCTACATTCTAGAGAAGTTTTACTTTACTACTTTTAGTTTGTGATTCGTTGTAAACAAGTTTCCGAGTATCTTGTGAAATTACTAGTCGATCGAAGATATACCTGGAGGTATAATCGAAAAGATCACAGTCTTAGTCTTGGGACTTTAAGCCACAAGAAACTCAAGAAGGAAGAGTTAATAAAATATCACGACTAGATTTGTGAGAGTGGATGTAGACATTTGTCGAACCACTATAAATCTTGTGTGTTGATTTACTTACTGTTTAATATTTGTTTAACATACATATTCAAGATCTAAATCTAAGTTGAGTATAAAACTGAAACTGGAAGTACTAATCTGACCCAGTAAGAACAGTACTATACAGAACACATTTCCGCATTAAAACTCTGATATTTTGAAATATTTTGAAAAGTCTATTCACCCCTCCCCTCTAGACTTTTCCTAGCTTACTCAATTTTAACTCAACTTTGGGACCAACAAGTGGTATTAGAGTAGTAGTTCTTTGGACTGCTGTTTCTTGATAACCTTGTAGACTTTGGGGAAGTTTAACTGATTCTTGATCTTTATCAATACTTGTCTATCTGAATCTACTTGCTATACCACTGATCTTATCTGCTTGATCAATCATGGATGAAACTAACGTGAACAAACTTCCTAAGTTTAAAGTTGCAGATTATGACTACTGGAAACTGAGGATGGAGGCCATCTTCAGCTCAACTCATGATCTGATGATTTTTGTGGTCAAACAAGGGCCAATCACTACCATGGTACCAAACACTGCAACACTGGAACCGACAAAAGCTGTTGGTGTTCTTGTTCCTAAACCTAGGTTAGAGTTAACTGCTGAAGAAATGAAGCAGAACAACTTGGACTGTTTGGCCAAAAATTATATTTTACATACTGTTGGGAATAAAATGATTTTGATTTAGATACCAAAACCCCTGATTGATGATGTTCAGATTAGTTGAGATATACTCAAGTGAGATCAGATTAGTTGTCTCAGGATACTTGAGTTAGTGTAGAAATGCTTAAGTCTAAAATCTCAGAAATGTTGTGAGATTTATAGTTCAGGATAGTTGTCCAAAGCTGAAATGTTAGGCAGCTTGATAAGTATCAAGTACTTTAGGCCAAACATGCTGAATCTACAAGACAGAGCTCACTGAGTGGACAACATGGCTGAAAGGATCAAAGAATGATAAGGCAAGGACTGTTGCACTGATAAGAACTGCATCAGATCAATCAAAGTGCCAATGATCAAGTGCATTGAATGCTAAGCTCACAAAAGACACATTCAATGAAGCATTTATTGCCAATCAAGCCTGAACCAAGCATTGAAGACTTAGAGCATTAAAGACAGAAGCATTGAATGAATGTTGGAACATTCTAAAGTTGCAGCAGGAATGTTCAGGGAACTTGTCCCATCTGACCGTTGGTTGAGTGTAGAGTTTGCCACAAATCAACCTTGGGAAATGTGCATATTTGGAATTTGACACAAGTCATCTCAGCCGCATTTTTCAGAAGTCAACCCGTTCATTCAAGCAACCATTGAAGAAGCCTTTTACACAGTGGATCAAAGGATGCCAAGCTTCATAGCCGTTTCAATGGTGCTGCAAATAGACATGTTTGAATTGCTATCTCTCCAACTGTTAGTTGTTCAAATTTGCCTATAAATACAAAAGTGATCAAGGGATTCAAACATCCAACTACTTGCTATCAAACTACCATCAAGCAAATCAAAGGAAACCAAGTTGTTCTTCAGAATCCCAAGTTTCCTGAATCACTTCAATTAGCTAACACAATCTTTGTAAACATCCAAAGCTTAGCATTGAGATATCCTAACCCTTTACACTGTTCTTATTGTAAAGGATATCAAAGTTCACACTCAGGCTTGTTGTGAGACAACATTCCTGATAACACCAGTTTGTTAAAAAGAAAAGATTTTGCATACACAAGTGCATTCCCCCCCCCCCATACACTTGTGTCATACTCCACCAAGGACCAACAAGTGGTATCAGAGCAGGGGTTCATAGACTACTGCTTCTGAAAATCCAACTGATTTTCAAAATCACATTATTTCTGTGGTCACTGAACTGATCCAAATTTCTGAAAAACTTATTTGTGTTAATCTGATTATATTTCTATAGAGATGGCTAACAATGCAGTTCCAGGAGATGCTGTCAACACCATTAACAACATGGGTCCAAACCAAGTCAATCATATTTCTCATCACAAACTGCCAATGTTCTCAATTGAGAATTATGATTTCTGGAAGATCAGAATGAGAGCACATCTTGCTTGCCAGCATGATGAAATGCTCAAGGTCATCACCAGAGGGCCATTCACATTCACAAAAGCAAATCCCAAGCTCACTGATGCTCAGAAAGCAGATCCAAGGGAGTTGCTACCAAAGGATGAAGATGACTTTACAGCTGAAGAAAGAAAAAGGCACAACCTGAACTACATTGCCATGAATACCTTGTACCAGACTATTCTAGATGCAGTGATGGGAAGAGTGTACCACTGCACATCAGCAAAAGAAATTTGGGACACCTTAGCACTTATGTGTGAAGGTACCCAAAAGATAAAAGAAAACAAGCTTCAAGTGGCTATCCAAAAATATGAACACTTCTCTATGGAAGCCAATGAAACTATTGATCATTTTGATGGCAGATTCACTGACATCATGAATGAGATAAACTCTCTTGGCAAGTTCTATGCCAAAAGAGAAGTTGCTTTGAAGATTCTGAGAAGTCTCACATCTAAGTGGGACATATACTCTGTCATGATGCAAAACACTAGCAATCTTGACAACATGCCCATGCAGCAAGTGTTCTCTGAACTCAAAGCATATGAGTTTGATCTGAACAGAAAGAAAGTGCATGATGAACCACCCTCCTCAAGCAAAGGTGTTGCTTTCAAAGCTGCTGAAACAGAAAAGAAGAGTACTCAAAGATCCTCTCAATCTGTTTCAAAATCTGAAATGAAGGAGGAGCTGGCACTCATGGCAAGAAGATTTGAGAAGCTCAACTCCAGATTTGGTAGATACAAGAAGTTCTACCAAGACAACAAAACCAGAAGGAGATTCAGCTCTCCTGACAACAAATCAGAGGACAAAGTCTCTGATGAGAAGAAAGAAGAAAGATATGCTGACAGAAAGAAGTACAGCAAAGCTGAACCATCATCATCAAGGAGAAAGGAGACCTCAAGCAAGAAGAATGATGATGAAGATGTGTGTTACAACTGCCAGAAAAAGGGTCACTTTCATTATGATTGTCCTGACCTGAGCTCAAAAGAAAGAAAAGAGAGGCAGAACAAAAGAGACAAGAGGCTGAACAACAGAAAGGCCATGGTAGCTGGGGAATCAGCAAGTGAAGAGAGTGTCTACTTTTCTGATGATGGATTGTTTTCCAACAGTGACAGTGATGATGACTGTCAAATGGCATTTGAAAATGAAGAGGTATGTTCATCTTCTAATTCTTCTAATTCTTCTAATAACACACATGAGTCCAGTGAAATCCACTTGAAACTCAACTTTGGAAAGTTACTTGAGGATTTCACCAGGCTACAAGAAGTATGCAATATGGCACTTAGAGAAAATGAGCTACTGAATTCTAAAGCTCAAACTCCCAACCTTCCTGAACCAGAGTTTGACTTTAAATCAACTGAGTTGTATCAGCAGATTGTGAGAGAACATGATGAAATGTCTCTCAAAGTCTCTGAACAACAAAAGTTGATTGATGTTCAAGAACTGGCCTTGAGGAAAAAGGATTTTGATCTTAGAATTCTTCAAGCTAAATTTGACAATCTCTCAAGTGAATTTGATACTCTGAAATTGAGTGAGGGGAGCTTAAAAATGAAAATGTCTGCCTTGAACAAATTTGCTAAGGCAATAGAGGAAATTCAAGGGTTTCAAAGACCATTTGCTCAAAAGGGTGGATTAGGCTATAATCCATTTGAACCCTCACCTGGTCTTAGTATTGCCTCATCAAGCAATTCTAAGATGACTTTTGTAAGATCAGTGGCACAATAAAATGAAATGGAAGTAAATCAACCACTGATCAAGGATAAAGGTAAAGGAATTTTTATACCAACTCAAGTAAACAATGTCCCTAAACCCATACCTAAGGAAAAGGTTAAAGACATTGCTTACAGAAGGAATGAGGTTCAGAAAGGTAGAACCAATGGAAGGTCAACCTATCTGAATTCTCATCAGTGGAGTTGTCCAAAATCTGTTCAGAAAAGGCCAACTCAAATGAGGCAACCTCAACTGAATGGATTAAGGCCCAACCCCTCTGATAGGTATAAAAACTTCAGGAAGCCTGGACCTTACATGCCAAAAGCAAAAGGCCATCCATACCCCCATCCTCAAAGGTCTTACCAAGCTGCACCTAAGTCTAGTAACTTCAGGAGAAATGTCCCAAAGAAATTCACCAACTCTCCTGAACCTTACAAGACTAACACTTATACACAGAAACCACCCAAGGCATTTAAGGGTAAGACTGTGTATGTAGATGTAAATGGAAACCAAGTCAGTCACTTTGAGTCAATCAGAGTAATTAGGCAGATTTGGGTTCCAAAAGGTACAGCTAACCCTCTAGGACCCAACACTCAAAGGGTACCTAAATTTTGACTTTGCAGGACTGCAGGGACCACAAGAAGAAGAGAAGCATCAACAAGAAAACAGCATGGTACTTGGACAGTGGATGTTCAAGACACATGACTGGAAACAAATAGCTTCTCTCAGAATTCATAGAAAAAGATGGTCCTTCAGTAACCTTTGGAGACCGCTCTCAAGGGATCACAAGAGGTTATGGTACATTAAACATTGGTAGTGTCAAAATTACTGATGTCTCATATGTCCTAGGCCTAAAATACAACTTGCTGTCTATAAGTCAAATCTGTGATAAAGGATATAGTGTTGAATTTGCACCAAATGAATGTATTATCAAAAATAATTCAACACAACAGGTGCTACTAACAGGGGTGAGAAAGGGAAATGTCTATTTTGCAGATTGGAGCAAAACCCCTGAAGCAGTTTGTCTTGTTGCCAAAAGCACAAGTGAGCAAAGCTGGCTGTGGCACAAAAGATTAAACCATCTGAACTTCAAAACCATCAACAAGATTGCAAGAAACTCTCTAGTTAAAGGGCTGCCTAATCAAGTGTTCACCAAAGAACATATAGATGCCAGCCATGTCAGGAAGGAAAGCAGATCAAAGCTTCATTCAAAGGGAAGCCTGTCATCTCAACTGAGAGAGTTCTTCAACTACTGCATATGGATTTATTTGGACCAATAATCTCAGTAAGTATAAATGGAAGAAAATATGCCTTAGTTGTTGTTGATGATTTTTCCAGGTACACTTGGGTAGTATTCTTGCTGAACAAAAAGGAGACCCAAGTCAAGCTACCTGAATTGATGGTGAGACTGAGCAATGAAAAGGGCCTAAGTATTGTCAAGATCAGATCTGACAAAGGCACTGAATTCATAAACTCATACATCAATGAGTACTGCAGCAAAAATGGCATCACTCATGAAACTTCAGCAGCAAGAACACCTCAACAAAATGGGGTTGCTGAAAGAAGGAACAGGACCTTGAAAGAGGCAGCAAGAACATTGATTGCTGAATCCAAACTGCATAAGAGGTTCTGGGCTGAAGCCATTAGCACTGCATGTCACACTCAAAACAGGTCCTTAATCACCAAAGGACAAGGTAAAACTCCATATCAAATATGGAAAGGTAGATTGCCCACTGTTGCTTATTTTCACATATTTGGTTGTAAGTGTTTCATTCATAATAATGGGAAAGAGCAATTGAAAGCTTTTGACAGCAAAGCTGATGAAGGAATATTTGTTGGATATTCACAAATCAGCAAAGCTTACAGAGTTTACAATTGCAAAACCCTTATTGTGGAAGAAACACCTCATGTTGTGTTTGATGAATCTATTAATGAGTTCAGGGATAGAAACCTGAATATTGATGAGATAACACAAAGAACAACCAGACTAAGGCTTCAAAGCAAGGAAACTGTGTTTGTAGATGTTGCCCAACCTGATCTTGATGATAATCAAATACTGGACAACCTACCTGATGGCAATCAACCAGAAGTCAACCAACCTGAAGGTGAAATTGAACTGACTGACCCCATCCCAGTTCAAAACCAGGTAACAACTACCAATGAAGAAGCAGGCAATGCTGAGGTAGTAAATGGATCCAATATTCAAGGGGGAACCAATGAAAATGTCAACTTATCTGACAATGAGGACAATACCCCTGAATATGATCCTGAACTTGATCCTTCAATTAACTTTCCTGAATTTAATGAGTCTAGTGATCCAACCTCAGATGAGGACAATCCTCCTGAAGGGATCAGGTCTAGAAGGACTTGGTTGCAAGACCACCCAACTAGCCTGATACTTGGTAATCCAAGTGAAGGGATCAAAACTAGAAGATTTCATGTAGAAAGTGCCTTGTTTTGTTGTTTCCTTTCAGAACAGGAACCAAAAGACATTGAGGAAGCCCTTCAAGACACCAACTGGATCATAGCCATGCAAGAAGAGCTGAACTAGTTCACCATAAATGAAGTATGGGAGCTGGTGGATAGGCCAACTCATCAAGATGTCATTGGAACTAAATGGGTGTTCAAGAATAAGAAAAATGAAAATGACATCATTGTGAGGAACAAAGCAAGACTGGTGGCCAAGGGATATTGTCAATCTGAAGGGATTGATTATGATGAGACTTTTGCTCCAGTGGCCAGACTTGAGGCAATCAGACTCTTCTTAGCATATGCAGCTCACATGAGATTCAAGGTGTATCAAATGGATGTGAAGAGTGCATTTCTCAATGGGGTGCTCAAAGAAGAGGTATATGTTGAACAGCCCCCAGGCTTTGAAGAAGGAGACAAGGTGTACAGATTGAAGAAAGCTCTCTATGGCTTAAAGCAAGCTCCAAGAGCTTGGTATGACACCTTATCACAGTTTCTTCTAGATCATGGTTTTGTCAAAGGCACTGTTGACAAAACTTTGTTCAGAATCTGTGAAGGAGATGATATTTTGTTAGTCCAAATTTATGTGGATGACATTATATTTGGATCTCCAAATGAGAAGCTGTGTGAGAAGTTTTCCAAACTCATGCAGAGCAAATTTGAGATGTCCATGATGGGATTGATGAATTTCTTCTTAGGACTTCAAGTCACTCAATCTAAGAAAGGGATATTCATCAATCAGGCCAAGTATACAAGGGACATGGTCAAGAAATTTGGATGTGCTACAAGCAAACCAGTCAGAATTCCTATGAATACTAACTGGAAAATGGATCCTGATGAAAGTGGTGAGTCAACAAACTCCACTAACTACAGAGGAATCATAGGATCCTTGCTTTATCTCACTGCAAGTAGGCCTGATATCACATTTGCAGTTGGAGTTTGTGTAAGATTCCAAGCAAATCCAAAGAAGAGCCATCTTGATGCTGCAAAGAGAATCCTAAGATATCTCAAGGGATTTGAGAATCTTGGATTATGGTATCCAGCTGATGACAACATTGAGCTCACTGGATATTCAGATGCAGATTATGGAGGATGTAGAATTGACAGAAAGTCCACCTCTGGAACATGTCAATTCTTGGGCAGCAAGCTTATCTCATGGTTCTCCAAGAAGCAAAATACAGTAGCCACATCAACAACTGAAGCAGAATATGTAGCAGCTGGAAGTTGCTGTGCTCAGATACTTTAGCTCAGGCAACAACTTAGAGATTACAAAGTCATCACAAATAAAGTTCCAATATTCTGTGACAACAATAGTGCAATTGCCATTTCACAAAATCCAGTGCTACACACCAGATGCAAGCATGTTGATATCAAGCATCACTTCATAAGGGATCATGTGGAGAAGAAAGATATCAAGCTTGTCAAAATTCACATTGATAAGCAAAAAGCTGATATCTTGACTAAAGCTATTAGCTGAAGCAAGATTCTTGGAATTGTCAGCTGAATTAGGCTTACTTGATCCAGGAAAGATGGAGAAATGAAGGAAGGATGCTCAATTGAAGGGGAAAGTTCATTGAGTTGAACTTCAGCAAGGTTGACCAACCTCACTGAAGCAGTCTGCCAAACAGGGAAACTCAGCAAAGTTGTCCCTAAGGTATTCAGCAATGTTGGTCAGGGGATCTATCCTAGTAGGACCCACTCAGCAACTTTGGGACTCACTCAGGCATGTTGGTTAGACAATTTGACCTTCACAGAAATCAAAACACATCTCAGGATGTTTGTCCGAGTAAATAGGATAATTATTGCTATTTTTAGCATTGATTAGACATTTAAAAGATTTCTTGGTCTAAGAGTAGGCCATTTTAGGATGGCGTGTGCTATTAAGATTTTTGCCCCCAAAATGACAAATCATCATTTAATACATAATCACCTTTAAGATTGCATTAATTACTGTGCCATCATCAACACCATTGATTAGCATGTAACCTTCATCAAACCGCCCCAAACCCACTACCCCTCAATATTCAATTGGTTTTTAACTTTATCCACCTTTACAAATTATTAACCAACGGTTAATAACTTTGCCTCATATATAAACTCTTCAGTTTTTATCTCCTTCCCTACGCACTCATACTTACCAATTCTCAAGTTTTTTGAAAACCTATCAACCTGCAAACTTCTCCAAAACCTACCCAATTCTCAAATTATCCATGGCTCCTAAAATCAAGAGAGAAGAACTTGTAGACTTCAATGATCCATCTTTGGACATTGACTTTGCATATCTCAGCAACACAAACTCTTTGTGGTTTGAGAAGCTGGTAGCTTTTGACAGCCCAGACAAAGAGGTTGAACCAGTCCTCCAATGGCTTAGGGAGGCAGGCCTTGAAAAGTTCTTAGGCACTAAGCCTGATTCTTGCCTGAATCCTTTCATGGCAGAATTCTTTGCCCACCTCAGATGGAAGGGCAAAAAGGGTGATGTATGCACCAAGCTGACATATGCTGAGGAAGATGAAGATGAAGAAAGCCAACACACCATCATCTTCACTGCTGAGGATCTAGATGCTAGTTTTGGGCTACCATCAGAAGGCCAAAATCCAGAAATTTACAAAGAAGGAGATGATCAGGAGTTCTACTATCCATGGATGATAGTACCCAAGAAACTTGTAAGTGCTCAAAACAAGAACACCTTAAAGCCAGTTTATAGGCACTTGTTTAACTGTGTTGTGAAGAGCTTGTTGAGCCACTCTGGAAGTGTTGAACAAATCAGTATGCCAAAATTGAGAGTTATGGCTGCTGTAATTGACTCTGCTGAAAAGAGAGTCAAGTTTGATTGGAAAAGTTTCATTCTGGACAAGATGATGAATGAAAAGTTCAAATTTAAGGAGGTGAAGCACCACAAGGTGGTGGTTGATGGGAGACTCCAGTTTTGCACAAGAGCTAGCTTGCTCTTAGAAAGATTTGCTCACTACACCCACCTTCAAGCAAAGCCAAAGCCTTTTCCAGCTCAAAAGGTGATGTTCAGGAAGCTGTCTTCCAAGACAGAAAAGAGGAAGCAAGATGCAGCTTCAAAGAAAGCAGTTGTTGTTGTACCAGCCACCAGAGCCTCTCCAAGAAAGAGGAAAGCTCAACCTGTGAAAGCTCAGCCAAAGATAAAGAAGATGAAGAAGATTCTGAGTGAATCATCCCCAGAAAGCCAATCTAGAAGTGGAGATGCCACTTCTGAGGAGATTGAGAATATTGCTGAAGAAGGAGTCAACCCCCCTGAAGAGGGTGAAGAATTCAGAGAGGTTGTCCCCTTGCAACCTGAGACTGTAAAAGAGTTTAGGGACCTTGATAAGCCAACAAGGTCAGAAAGAAGAAGAAGAATAATCAAAACCTCTGAGAAGCAGAAGTTGATGGAAGAGGAGAAGAAAAAGAAGGAATTTCTCAAGGAGATTAGACAGGCAAGTAGGTTTAACTCCAAGTCCAAATCAAAGCCCAACAGCCCTGAAGCTAACTCTCCTAATATTCAATCTGAAAGAATATCTCCATCAAGGCATGAAGAAGAGGAGTGCAAGACTCCTGAAGATGCCCCAATTGTTGCAAAGAAAGTTTACTCTCCTGAAGGTGCCCCTGACAGATCAGGTATTGATGTGCTGGCTGATTTAGTCAATCTTGAAGATAAGCCATTCTCCCCACTTGATCCAAGACTTCTTTCCTACACCAAACTTCTTGAAACTGTTCTTCAAGAAGGTGATCAAGTTGGTTATCCACCCATTCCAGCCATTCCAATAACCTCTTCAGGAACATTGCTCTCAAAAGCACCTGAATCCCAAATTGTTTTAAGCTCTTCTGAACCCAACCCTTCTGAACCTAACCCTTCTGAACCCAACCTATCTGTGCCCCAGCCCAACCTACCTGAATCCCAATCCAATCCCCCTGAATCCCAAGCCAACTCTTCTGAAGGAGATGGAAGTGAAGAAGAATACACATATGAGGGGATGTTGAGGCAGATTGCAAGAGCCAATGTGGATGAATTGTATCCAGGATTGAAGGATTATCCTAGGCTGCAACAACAGTTCTATGATCTCAGAGCACTTGTTGAGATCAAGGATATAACTATTCAGGATAAAGGAGCAAGTTGGTGGCAGGTTGAAGAAAACAGGCTTTTACACTTTGCAAATGTAAAGAAATCCAGTGTGTTGACCACTGAGGCCTTGTTTTGTGCTATTGTTCATGAGAAGGTGATTGCAGAAAGAGAAAGAATTGCACAAGGAATCAAGCATCCTGATAGCACATCTGATGATGATAATGATGATGATGATGACAACACCAATCCCAACCCTCCTGGTCTCAATTCTGCTCAGGTACATTACTTGACCTATCATTCTGTTAAGGACTCTGATCATTCAGAGGAGTTGACCAAGGGTGGTGACTCAGTCCAAGATGCATTGGCCAAGGATGGTTCTTCTGAGCCTGAGGCACAGCTTGACAATGTTGAGACTTCCATGGGAGAAGCTGGTTTGGCTAAAGCCTCATCAATGTCAGGACAGTTGGACATTGACCAGCCTTTAGTCATTCAGGATGACTCAGTGGACTTGGGATGCCCAAGCACTGTGATCTCCCAACAACTGCCCTCTGTGGATCCTGTTGAGGATATGGAGGTGTCAGGTTTAGGAATGGAAGGAGTTGAAAAGGATGATAGAATTGAAAAATCAGAGGGAGATGATGATGATTGTGTGATCACTAGTAGCCTGAGTGCACCACAAATAGAGGGAGAAGAAGTAGAAATATTGGGTGAAGCCCAATATGAGAGTCAGGCTATTCTTCAAGTCAAATCTGAACTTGATGAATCCCTTGGTGAAAGGAGGCCTGATTCTCCAATGAATGTGAGTACATTTGACCTAAATGAAGAAAAGAAATTAGTTGAAAATGAGAGTATAGGTGCTGATGTATCAGAACTATTGGGAGAAGAAAAGAATGAGGGTGTTGAGGGAGATTTTACTAACACTCTTAGTTTTGCAGATTCTGTTGTTGTTACCATTGAACAAATTTTTGCAGATGCTTCCCTCACAGATATTCCAGTTGATGCTGATATAAACCTTGAAGCAGTCTCAGCAAATGTGTCCACCTTGAACAAGATGTACTTTGCGCAAGCCAATGCCACTGAGGCTGGTTTACAAATTGCTACTCAGACTGCAACCATCATTGAAGAGCAATCAGAGAAGTTGGACACACTGGTCAGGGAAGTTGGGAAAGCACATTGTGTAACAGTAGACACCCTTGATGACCAAGGCAAAACTCTAGCCTCTGTGGAGATGAGGCTAACTGGTTCAGAGGAAGTGATCTTGCCAACCTTGGATGCAAGAATTTGTGGTGTTGAAACTGGCCTGCAAACAGTTTCAACAGAGGTAACTAAGGCAAAGAATGCAATGAGAAAATTCACAAATTCAGTAAAGAAAGAGCAGCAAGGTCTCAAAGATCTTTACAAGCACAATGTGAGAGCTTTGAGAAAAACAATCAAAGATGCCTTAAGACAGAGAACAGCAGCTCAAAGAAAGAAGGCTGAAGAATTGAAAGCTGCCATGGTGAAGGAAGATGCAGAGAAGTTCACTGTTGAACTAATGGCCAAAGTGTCTGATCAAGTTGTGGCCAACCTCACTGATCAACTGCAAGCCAAACTTGATCAATCACTGAAAGCCACACTGGATGCCATTGTTGCTCAGAAAATGAAGCCTGTCCACACATTCTTGAGCATGGCTGATGACAAGATGCAAAACATTCATGATGAGAATGTTTATTTGCTGCAGGAGTTGAAGTCCCTCACTCAAGCCCACTCACATCTCTCAGTCTCTATGAGTGAGTTGAAGCCCCAATGTTTTGATAATGCCAAAAAGGGGGAAAGAGAGAGAGAGCTAGGGCAAAGGGAACCTTGGTGATTGGAGAATCCAGAGGAAAGGAGAAGGTCCCTGAAGTTGAGGAGGAGAAAGAAGAAGACATTGGGAAAGGCAAAGGCCCAATGAACATTGAAAATTTGACTGAGGAAGAGCAAATCCAGATTGCTGTCAAGGAGTCCATTATGTCAGCAATGGAAAGTCAGGCAAGAAGGCTTCAGAGACCTGGTGGTGAGTCTGCAGGCCTTGACCCCAAGGAGAAGGTTGCTGAAGTAAGGGGGAAGGTGACTAGGGCCTCTGAAAGAAAAAGAAAGGAACTGCAAGCATTCAATGAGTTCCCAACCAGCCTGACTCTTCCATCAGAATTCCAGTCTGAAGAGACAACTCCTCTGAGGCAGTCTAAGAGGTTGAAGAAAACAGTTAAACTGCCTGAAATCCAAGAAGAAGATGAAGAAGAAGAGCAGGACAAAGAGCTTGAAGTTAGTGTGCCCAAGCTTGCTGATGATCCTTCTAAGCTGTTTGAAGAAGGATTTGGAAAGGATCCAGAGACACAGGAGAAGCTAGCTCTTCAAAGAGCTAAAGAAAGAATGGATCAGTTGGTTGAGGCCAACAAGGCAAGAGATGAGAGGAGGGCAAACTTCAAAGCTCCAAGAAGGAGGGCTTCTTACAGAAGACTCAAACCACAGATGCTGCAAAGATGGGACACTCAGTACCCTCACCATGATAAGTGGGTGCCAATCTCACTGAATGATGCATGGGAGGAGGCCAAGAGAAGCTTTGTGTATGACTTCTATGTCATAGGAAAATGGCTTGAAGAGAGTGTAGATGAAGTCTTTGTGCAGTTCATGTTTGAGAACCATAGGGACCTGTACCAGAAGCTATTTGCAGCAGCTGAGATGGCAGGAATTGAGTTCAAGGCCCCTGGTCCTATTCTGTACATGCCTCCAAAGTTCAATGGGAACCTTATTGATGAGGGGAAGATTCTGGAGGAGTTCATCTCAATCATGAGGATGGAGAAGATGAAGCCTGGCCCTAAAGGATCCAACAAGGATATTTGGGAATTGAAGAAGAGGGTCTGGGCTCAGTATGGCATTGCTCCTCAAGATGATGGATCTCTCTAAAGGATAAGCTCATTCCTTCCCTCTCTATCTGTTTTTGATTTTAATGATTGTTGTTATTCTATTTCATTAGTATCAGTCTAGTGAGTCCTTTTAATTTTCTGATCTGTAATGCTCTTTGATTTATATGAAAGGATCACTATGTTTTCTATCAAGGGTTAGTTGTTCAAATTTGCCTATAAATACAGAAGTGATCAAGGGATTCAAACATCCAACTACTTGCTATCAAACTACCATCAAGCAAATCAAAGGAAACCAAGCTGTTCTTCAGAATCCCAAGTTTCCTGAATCACTTCAATTAGCTAAGACAATCTTTGTAAACATCCAAAGCTTAGCATTGAGATATCCTAACCCTTTACACTGTTCTTATTGTAAAGGATATCTCTACTAGTTGGAACCAAACCTCAAACCCTTATCTCATTTAGTGAAGAGAGGGTTTGTTGTAGAAGTGAGGAGTTAAGGACTGTTATTGTGGAACACAGTCTTAACTCAGAGAGATTGAGCACTTGGACTCAGATTATCCTAGGGATCAAAACACTAAGAGAGTGTTGTTGATCAGTGCACCTTGGCACTATAAAACAAGCTAATTCCATTGTGAAGGAATTATCCTGTTCAATCAGGGAAAGTGGATGTAGGAGCTTGAGTCTCTGAACCACTATAAATTGTGTGCCATTTACTTACTGCACTCTTATTGCACTTACATTCAATCATATTTCAAAGAGCAAAACTCAGTAAGTTAAGAAAAACTGTTTTGGACAAAGTCCCTAATAACAGTGTTTTTCAGAAATCAACTTGAAGTATTTCTTTGAGTCAAAGGCCAACCACATTCCGAACTTAGCAACTCTTTTAGACATTTAGCCAACTGATCACTTAATAGTAATCAGTAGGACAAGTATCTATCAAAGTTCACACTCAGGCTTGTTGTGAGACAACCTGCCTGATAACACCAGTTTGTTAAAAAGAAAAGAATTTGCATACACAAGTGCATTCCCCCCCATACACTTGTGTCATACTCCACCAAGGACCAACACATACCCTTCCCAATGAGTATCTTGGAAAAGTATTAAAATATAAAACAGCCAAAGAGATGTGGGACCGTCTAGCTATCTTTTTTAAGGTACATCCCTAATAAAGTAAAGCAAGCTATCCACTGCTGTTCAGCGGTTCGAATCATTTAAAATGAAGACTGGTGAAACAATTGACCAGTTAGATACTCGCTTTACAAGAATTATGAATGACTTGGATGTGTTAGGAAAGACATATACCAATAGGGAAATTAATCTGCGTATACTTAAGTCTCTAGATGACAGGTGGAAAATGGTCAAAATGATCATTAAAACTACACATGATATAGATACCTGGACTGCTGAAACCACCTTCCAAACCCTTAAGGCGCATGAGTTTGAATTGGATGAAGAAGATCCAATAGTGAGCAGTGATAGGGAGAAGGAAATCTCCAAGAGTATTGCTTTTAAGGCATCTACCTCTAAGAAGTCTAGAATATCTATGTCTAAGCCTTCAAGCATAAAAGATGAACTAGACAGTACTGATCTTACTCTTAAGGATCAGTTGAACTTAATGATAAAGAAGTTTGACAAACTTAACAAGCGTTATGGTAGATATAAGAGATTTTATAAGGATTCTCAGGGCTCTAGTAACAGGGACTCTTCTAAGACCAGAAGGTATCACAAATCTTTTGAAAGGAGAGATGAGGTCTCTAATGAGAAAAGAAGAGATAGGAACTCTGCTGATAGGAAGGAAAAGAACTCTACTGATAGAAAGGATAGGAATCGATATCGTTCTCCTATTAAACGTTCTACTAATGAACCTCTGTGCTATAACTGTGAAAAGCCAGGTCATTACATCCATGAATGTCCTGATCTGAGTGCTGAAGACAGAAAAGAAAGGAAAGCAAGGAGAGATCGCAAATTTGCAAAGGATAAGAGGGCTATGGTGGCTTACAATGAGTCTGTTGGTCCAGAAAGAAGTATATAACAAGTGTATGGGGGGGGAATACACTTGTATGCAATTTCTTTTCAAACTTGATCAAACCAGAGATCAGCAATGTTGTCTTGGACAACTCTACTGAAGATGATTAACTCTTTATAGATAATCAAACTACTAAGTACTATTGAGTACTTAGTTGGATAACTATCTAAGGGAGTTATATGTGTGGAATTTGTGGTTGGCCCTTTAGTTTAAACTCCTTTTAAGTTCTGAAATCACTTGGTCAATCAATCCAGTTTTCAGGGAACTTGTCCAAATTGGTTTTGCACAGTCTTAGAATATGTGTCCTTTGAAAGGTCAGTTTTGTGTGCAGTGTTGAATGTATGAAAATACTTTGAAAGTAAATCAACACAAGAATTTATAGTGGTTCAGAGACTCAAGCTCCTACATCCACTTTCCCTGATTTAACAGGATAATTCCTTCACTCTTGGAATTAACTTGTTTTATAGTGCCAAGGTGCACTTGATCAAGAACACCACTCCTTGGTGAATTGATCCCTATGATGTCTAGAGTCCTAGTACCCTCTTCTCAACTCAGAACTGAACTGTTCTTCTCTCAACAGTCAGCTCCTACCACTTCTACTACTACAACCTTCTCACTTTCTCACTTGAAAGAGGTAAGGATTGAAGTAAGGTTCCAACTAATGAGATATCCTTTACAATGAAGATCAGTGTATAAGGATAGGATATCTCTCTAAGCTTTGTATGGTTATACAATGAAGTTCAGCTTAGATGAAGTGTTTGAAGACTAAGATAGTCTTTTGAAAGCTTGAAAGCACTTTGACTTGTAGGATAGTTGGATATTCTTGTCAAGGTTGAGGTGCTTCAAATGGTCTTCACACTTCTGTATTTATAGACAAATGAAGGATTTGCCCGTTGGAGAGGCAGCCCCAAATGTCCATAAATGTCTTCTTTGAGTTCTTCAACATAGAAGACAGATTCTTGATAGTGACATGTCCTCATTTGGGAAATAAACGGCTGTATAGACTTTGTCTTCATTCTGCAGCACTCTTCCCAATGTCTGACTTCAAGATTCACTTGATTAAGCTTGGACATGGCTTCTGAAGGTTGCTCCAATGATAGGACAACATTCCTTATCAAATGGATAACTCTGCTTATCACTATCAGCAGACTTGCTTATCAGCATAGTTGGCTTGCTCTTTTTAGATGACTTGTCTCTTTCTCTTTGCTTCCTTTGCATGTGATCTTGGCATGATTCTTTGAAAATCTTTAGGGTATAGTTGTCTTGAACTCTTCAGCATAGTTGATCCTTAAACATCAGAAGACTTGTTCTGGTTGGACCTTGCTGGGACAACTCTGCTGAATATCTCTTCAGCATACTTGTCCTTCAGTAGACTTAACCATTATTCCAGAATTTGAGCCTTGAGGGGACTTGTTCTTGATGGACTTCAAAGCATATGTTCCCCCTCAAATTGTGCATCTATTCAACTAAGAGCTGCCTAACATTTCAGCTTCTCATCTAGCCTTATGCTAAATGTTCTAACATTCTTAGAACATTATCAATCTTGACTTAGGCATGTCTCAGGGGGTTTTGGTATTAACTCAAAACATATCTCATTTTATTCCCAACAATTTCCCCCTTTTTGATGATGCCAAAACCTATACATTTTATGCAAAAGTGACTTGACTACACCTATTACATTTATCTTCAGAAGACATGACTATGGTCAATTTTCCTGAAAAGCAATGTGTTAGTGTACTCACTATTCATGTTGCAAATAGGTTTCAAGAATAGGCATAGAGAGACTTTTGTAATAATGTTTCTTGATTCAAAATGTGTTCAACTATCATTCATTTGAAATTCATTACAAGCAAGTTGATAGTTGAAACTAAACATATCAGAGCATGAACAACATTACATCAGAGCCTTTCTTTACAAAAGTATTAGAGCATAAGCTAATCACTCACTACAAAAAAAGTGGTTTTTAGTATTGGAAAATTGGTATCGGATACATTTTTTGATACTAAATCTTATTCTTTGGTATCAACTAAAATTTTTATGATACTACCTTTATTCTTAGTATCAAAAAAATATTTTTTGATACTATTACATTTATAGCATCAGTTAATTAGTGATACTAATATTGTTTTTGCATCATAAATTTATTTACTGATACTACTTAATTTTAGAATCAAATACTTTTTCGATACTATTTATCATTGGTATCGAAAATTAAATTTCTGATACCATTAACTTTATATCATCCATCACTTATTTGATACTATTATTACTTTAGTATTAGTAATTTATTTATTGATACAACTTATTTTTTGTATCAAATAATTTTTTTGATACTACTTATTATTGGTATCATAAATTAAATTTTCGATACCATTAATTTTATAGCATCCCACATATTTTTGATACTATTATTATTTTAGTATTAATAATTTATTTATTGATACTACTTATTTTTTGCTTCAATTTTTTTTTTTTGATACTACTTATCATTGGTATCGAAAATTTAATTTCCGATACCATTAATTTTCTAGCATCCATCACTTTATGGATACTATCATTATTTTTGCATTAGTAATTTATTTATTGATACTACTTATTTTTTGTATCAAATAATATTTTTGATACTACTTCTCATTGGTATCGAAAATTTTATTTCGAATACCGTTAATTTAATTGTATCCAAACTTTTTTTTGATACTACTATTATTTTAGTATTAGTAATTTATTTATTGATACAACTTAATTTTTTGTATCAAATAGTTTGTTGGATACTACTTATCATTGGTTTCAAAATTATAATTTTCGATACCATTAATTTTATAGCATTCACCACATTATCGATACTATTACTATTTTAGTATTAGTAATTTATTTATTGATACGACTTATTTTTTTGCCTCAAATAATTTTTTAATACTATTTATGTATCAATAATTAATTTCCGATACTATTAGTTTTATTTTTAGTATTAATAATTTTTTTTATAGATACCACTTATTTATTACATTATTATTTTTATTTGATACTACAACTTATCATTATCATTGGTATCGAAAAGTTATTTTTAATATTAATAATTTTTTTTTAACAGTAATAATGATAGATTGGTATCGGATAATGATATTCCGATACCAATTGCTTATACAGTATACTATACAATCTCCATAGTCTTTCTTCTTAGAAAGAAATTTGATTTCGAAAAGAAACAGAAAACCCTCACTGTGTGCGATTTTCACACAGTGAGTGTGTAACCGTAATACTTCAGCCACCGCCGAACACATTCCCTCCGGCCACTCCCTACGCGCTGTAGCACCGCTCAGACGGCAACACTATTACGCCGCCTCCTTCTCTCGGCCGCCGCTGCACCATAACCCTCCGACGACTACACCCATGGCGTCGGCCAGTGGCCTCGCGGCTAATGCCCCTACGTCGGCGACAGATCTCAGGCCTACCGCTTCTGCGAACTGGCCGGCGAGGCAGACGCCCAGGGCCACCGTCCCACAGCCGCACGCAGCCTCGCAGCCTCCTGCTGTAGATCTCCGACGTCCATCGGTGTCCAGCAGCCTCTGGTCCATCAACACCCACCGGTGTCTCGCGATTCCATTTCTCGGTACATACTTTGATCTCTGTTTTTGGGGAAATTGATGATGCATTCTGAAAATTATTTGAATTAGAGGTGCAATTGGCAAATGTTCCGTTGATTAATTTCTTCTATCTAAACGTACTTGGCTCAAGTTATTGTACTTACAGTTGAATGTTTAGATGATTTTTAATGCTCGGGAAAAAATTGCTTTGCTAGATTTGTTTTATTTGGATATTGTGTTTAGATAAAATTTGAAGGAATTAGGGTTCTTCTGATTTTTCTTCAGGTAACATCTCTGCAATCTGGCATTGTCAAGTTTCAATGATCTAATGCTGTAACTTTTTAGCTTATGGTTTTTAATTTTTCTGTTTTTGATCTTTTGAAATATACTAAATTTGCTTAGATGGTATTTGTTTTTATTTTCTTGGTCAGAAATGTATGTTTTTCTGAACGAATTTGTTTTCTATTGGTATTTGGTGGTACTAATAATTGAAAGTGGAGTTTTCTGTTATTACTTTTTGACTCATAAAATTAAAATGGCCATTTTGGTTGTTAAATAGAGTGCATGCATGATTGCATTGCACAACTATCCTATAACTGAGAGGGAGAACAGATTAACTTGAAAATGCTCTAGTATTTCACAATATTTGTAGAGTTAGGTTATGTTCTGATCATCTGAAGTGGCAGTAGAAATTACTTATATGTTTCCCCTGTGCTAACTGCTAAGTAGTGCCTATGCACCAAATAAGTGGTATCAAATTTGATGACTATTTGATTAATGCAAGTAATTATATATGGCTTCATGAACTGCCATTTCTGCTACCTCAATAAGATGTGCTGAAAAATTATTTAAGTGTCTGGATTTGTGTTATTTTTTTTGAGTTTGGGTAGGTTACTGATATCCTTTCAAATCTGTGAAAATATGTAATTTTCTTTTAGATTAGTGCTAGAGGAATGGGCAGTTGCCGTTAGGATTAGTGCTACCGGTAGGGTTTTTTGGACCCATTACCATCTAAACAGACGTCGTCGACGAACGGGCAGTTGCCGTTTGCGCCATCGTCGCCTAGAGTTGACGCCGTTGTGGGGGTCAGTGCGAAGCAGTTCTGGAAGGCCGGGGACTATGAGTTGGCACCTTCTGGTGACTGGGGTTCTTCTAATGGTGAATCTTCGCTTTCTTATCGTATCATGCATGTTGTTTTTCTGCTTAAATTTTGTCTTGTTTTTTCGATTCTCGACAAGTGGTAGAAATGTAAATTATAAGGCACATAGTGTTGCACATTCACTAAATATTATCTGAGACAATGAATTGGGAAATAGTAATTTGATTCCTCTCTACTGTCAAAGTCATTCACTAATTTTCTTACCAAAGAGAAAACAGATGTCAAAAGATGATTCATACCAGATCATTTGTCTGAATTAAGAACTTCCCTTAAATCCTTACAGTTGTAACTTTCCTAAAAAAAAAAAAAACAGAACACAGAAAGGTGTAGGTGTGAACTGATGATGGAATTTGCTGATATGAGTTGGCTATAAATTTCTTTTTGGATTTTTTTTTACCACCTATATATCTGGAAGGTGTTTTTTCTTTGCAAGAAATGGGAGCTCGATGATTTCAAACTTCAAACTATTACCCATCTATGGCCTTTGATATTGTCATCTTTACATAAATGTTTCCTTTTTATTATACTGGAAGTCTATAATCCTTTTTACAGAAATATGTTGGATGACGGAATTAGTAATTGATATTGAGCCCTTGTCAAAGAAATCAGTGCCAATATGATGGTAGTAAAGTATGTGAATTGTATTTGTTTGTTTTCGTTTCAATTTGTTATTTACTATATTTGTTGTTTCCTTGACTTTTTAAAGGTGCATCATATTTAATCTCTGATTCAGCTATTGTTTACTAAATAATAACTTATTTTGTCATACTGTGTATGTATGAGATAGATATTTGGACAAATGGAATCTTAAAAGTATGTTGTACAGGAGCAATTCTTTATATATATATATATATAAATATTATATTATATTCAATTCTATACTAAAATCCGTTGTGCTTTCATGTTCAATTATCTTCTTTCAGGTTCTTCTAAAATCCGTGCTGTCACAGCTTTGTAGTTCACCCTAGCTTTCTACTCATCTTTCAGGTGAAGGCTTTTAAACCTCAATTAGTTTCTGTTCGAGATGAGTCATTAGTTAAAGAACTTAAAGAGGCTCTGCCTGATGTTGAACATAAACTTGGAATCGTTCCCAAAGAGCAGGGCATAATCGAGGTTAGTGTTTAATTTTTCTAATTCAGCAGCTAGCTAGATATCACTATTTTACACTTAATTTTTCTACTTCAGCTGGTAGATACGCTGTTCACTGGCATTATCCTATATAATTACCAAAGAAAGCAAATGCAACACTTGAATGCTATTAAAGCAGCCAGATCGTAGGGTGGACCCTGATCAATGGAAAAAGATGGTTCATTATTGGGAATCACCAGAAGGACAGGTATAAAATGAGTATTATTATGCTCAATATTGTTTATATTTATAATATTAACATATCATTTGTTGGATATATGACAATGTAGGCCTGTAGTGAGAGAAATGAAAAGAACCGTAACAACTCTCTTTTGACTCACCATTTGGGCACAAACAGTTTTGCTCGCCTTAGAGAAGAAAAGGTAAGACCATATCATTCTTCAAATTAAAATTATATTTCTCTAAAGTATTACTTATGCTTGAATATTTTGTTCGTGATAGACAAACATTGGAGTGGAGTTTGATAATCTAGGGCTGTTTATGATTGCTTATGGACAGCCGACAAGGAAACCCATTGATCCACAGTCTTCCAAACTAATTGTATGAATGAGTAAATAGCTTTTGTTTAATGGTTTTACTTGATTTTGAATGATTATATTGACAATAATTGATTTGTAATGATGTCATGAAATGTATTTCATAGGCTGAAATTGAGGATGAGTTATTGAACCTTCCATTAGATTGTGATGTTGCTATTGAACGGGAAAGGATCTCTCATCAATCAATTGGAGATGATAAGCGTGGATACAAAAGAACTTATGGAATCGGAGTAAAGAATGAGATTGCTGGAACTTCAAAACAAAGAGCTACTGAAGCATTATTGATGGTTGAAGCTGAAAGACAAAAAAGAAAAGATTTAGAAGAAGAGATTGCAATAGATACTACTCCCTCCGTCCCGGAAGTGTTTGCACCACAAAGTGGGCACACTTTTTAAGAAAAAAGTGTAATGAGTGGAGTGTTGAGGGATAATTTTGTAAAGTTATATGAATAAAGTAAAAAGGTGATTGGAAAGAGAGTAAAAATAATGGCATTTTGTGTAAATATGTGAATATTGTGAGGGTGAGGTTTATGAAAGAGTTTCCTTTTATGGGTGTGCAAACAATTGTGGGACGGACAAATAAGGTAAGTGTGCAAACAGTTGTGGGACGGAGGGAGTATATATTTAGAACTTTATTGAATATTAGCATTTTATGCCTGTAATAAAGCTAGTGTGATTTTTGCTATTCAGAAATTAATATTTGAATTTTTTTATAATACCATTAATTTTAGAATCAGTCGGTTCTGTTTTAAATACAATAAATATAATATTGTATCAAAAAATTAATATAATTATCCGATGTTAAATGAATGTTTTGATACTAAAGAATTCAATCTTTTAGTATCAGAATTTTTTTATTGATAGTATATATCTATATTAAAAATACAATGTAGTATCAAAAAATTGATACCATTATTCGTTACTGAATATTTTTCTGACACTAAACGTTATATCCTTTAGTTTCAAAAAATATTTATTGATACTATATATTTAGTGTCGCAAAAAATAATTGATATTAAAAATACAATGTGGTATCAAAAAAAATTGATACTAAAAATATAATGTAGTATCAAAAAATAATTGATACCATTATTCGATACTAAATATTATTTTGATACTAAAGAGTTCAATCATTTTGTATCAAAAAATATTTATTGATACTATATGTTTAGTATCGGTAAAAGTTTATGATACTATAAATGCATTGTTGTATCAAAACATATTGATACAATAATCCGATACTAAATACAATTCTGATACTAAAGAGTTCAATCCTTTAGTATCGGAAAATATTTATTGATACTATACATTTCTGATACTAAAGGGTGACTCTTTAGTATCAGACTTTTTTTTCTGATACGCAGTCTTTAGGATCGGGAGTATAGGTATCGGAAGTGGTATCGAAAATACATTTGATACCAATACCCTTTGGTATCAAATATTTCCTTTTTAGTATAAAAAAAAATTCGATGCTAAAAACCTCTTTTTTTGTAGTGACTTAAGATACTTTTCAGACAAGAACTTTGAGTATCAGATCTAAACCATATCAGAGCAACCATATCAGCATTCTTGTCCAACTTCAGCATAGATGACCAACTCAACATAGATCAACAACCAATATAAGCTTCTTATCCAATTAATCACAAAGAGGTCAGAAAACTTAGCCATTTCAGAGATCATCCTCCTTTGGTGGCACCATCCCATATTGTGCCCACACTCTTCTTTTTAGCTCCATGGCTTCTTGGTTAGATCCCTTGGGTCCAAGAACCATCTTGTTTAGTTTGAGGATCTCTAGAAACTCTTTCAGGATCTTTGATTGGTCAATCCATCCATCCAGCTTTGGAGGCATGTAGATGATTGGCTTAGGGGCAATGAATTCAACTCTTGCAAGATCAGCAGCTGCAAGGAGTTGCTGATAAAGTTCCCTATAATACTCAATCATAAACTCAGCAAAAGTGGAGTTAGCATCTTTTCCATTCCATCTATCAATGACATAAAAGTCATAGACAAACTCCCTTTTAGCCTCTTCCCATGACTCATTCAGCTGTATTGGCACCCATTTATCCAAGTGAGGATATTTGGTGTCCATGGGAATCAGTAGCTTTGGCTTCATCTTGTTGTATGTAGCTCTTCTTCTTCTTGGCTTTTGAAAGTCAGCTCTTCTCTTGTCTCTTGCTCTATTGGCTTCATCCATTAGATCCATCTTCTCTTGAGCCCTCATCATGGCTAACCTCTGCTGTGTTTCAGGATCTTTGCCATATCCTTCTTGAAACAGCTTAGATGGATCAAGTGCTAAGACAGTTGTCTTCTTCTTGGGTTCAGTTCCAAAACCTTCAGCAAACAACTCTTCAACATCTTCAGTAAATTTGGCACCTTCAGCACTTTTGGTAGTTTCAGAAGACTTGTCATCTTCAGCAGTCTTGGACACTTCAGCAACTTTGTCCTTTTCAGCACTCTTGGCTTTCTTGGAAACAGGCTCATCATCATCAACTCTGAACTCAGGGGGCAGATCAAGGCTGTTGGGAAAATCAGTGAATGTTTCAGCCTTCCTCTTCTTTCCCTTGGCCTTCTTGATTTTTTCTCTAGTTTGGACACCTTCAGCATCCTTGTCCAAATCAGACACTTCACCTCTTGGTCTTTGCTGTAGCCTAACTCTCTCTTCTTGTGCTGAAGCCATTGAGTTTTTCAAGGCTATGGCTAACTGCTCCTCTTCATCCAAATCATCCAAGTTCAGCACTGCTGGCTCTTTTCCTTTTGTTTCAGCAACTTTGTCTTTCCCTTTAACTGGGCTTCCAATTATCAAGGCACCTTTTGCCCTTGCTCTTTCCCTTTCCCCCTTTTTGGCAGCATCAAAACACTGAGGTTTGATCTCACTCATTGTGGATGCCATTAAGGACTGGGCTTGGGTTAGGGACTTCATCTCCTCCAACAAATATACATTCTCATCATGTATATTCTGCATCCTATCACTGCTCAAGCTAAGGAAAGCTAGAACAGGCTTCATCTTTTGTTGGACAACCTCCTCCATGGTTGCTTTCAGAGATGCATCAAGTTGTGCTTTAAGAAGCTCAGTGAGGTTGGCCACTGCACCTTCAGCAATGTTGGCCATCACCTCTTGGGAAAATTTCTCTGAAGCTGCTTTCACCATTGCAAGCCTCATTGCCTCTGCTCTTTTCTTCTGCAAGGCAGTTTTCTTGCCAAGTGCTTGCTTGATGGTTAGCCTAATAGCTTGAACATTTGCATTGTGATTATCTCTTAGCAGCTTCTGATCCTTCTTGACCTCTTTTGAGATTTTCTCCATACTGGCTTTGGCTTTTTGAACTTCAGTGGAAATGGTTTGAAGACCAGATTCCACTCCACTTATCCTTGCCTCCAATGTGGGTAGCACCACATCTTCAGAGCCAGTTAATTTCATCTCCACAGATGCTAAAGTTCTTCCATGCTCATCCAAAGCTCCAGAAGTTTCTGCATGAGCTGATTGAACTTAATGAGCTAAGGAGTCTAACTTTGCTGTTTGCATCCCAAGCAAGGCTTGTGCTGATCCAGAATCCACTTGGATGGGTGCATTTGTTAAGAAATCATCTTCAAAGATTTGGTCAAGAGAGATACCTGCAAATTCAGAAAAATCAAAAGGGTTAGTGAAAACACACTCATCACCCTCAGTTTCTTTTGCATAAGACTCTGATACATCAGCAGTCTTCTTCTCATTTTCAACTACTTCTTTTCTTCCTTCATAATTAATTTCCTCACACAAAGGAACATGCTTCCTCTCATCAAGGGATTCTTGAAGTTCAGATTTGACTTCAAGAATAACTTGTCCTTCCTCACTTATACCACCCTCATTTTGTGGTACACTCACTATCTTAGTGATCACAACATCTCTCTCATCTCCTTCTCCCTCTGGTTTTTCAACTAAACTCTCCTTTTCAACACCTTCACCTATACCTACAACATCTCCACCTTCAACAAGGTTCAAAGATGGCAGTTGTGGGGAGATCACAGTGCTTATATCAGCAGCCACTGAGTCATCCTGAATGATTAAGGGCTGATCAGTGTCCAATTCTTCTGACACTGAATAGGCCTTAATCAAACCAGCCTCTATAATAGGAACCTCAACATCTTTAGGATGTGCCTTGGGTTCAGAAGAACCTTCATTGGCAGATGTATCTTTGGTTGTGTTACCACCCTTGGTCAACACCTCTGATGACACAGAGCCTTTCCTATGATAGGTTAAGAGTGGGGTTGAAGGCAATTTGGATTCAGGAGGGTTGGAATTGGTTTCAGGAGGGTTGGGATTTGAGGGGTTTGAGGGATCATCAGGGGAATCATCATCATTTGAGCTACTTTCAGGGTGTCTGATGCCCTTAGCTTTTATCTCCTTCTCCTCAATGATCTTTTCATCCACTAACTTTGCAAAAACCTCCTCATCAATGAGGAATCTTATCTTTAATACACCAGCAAAGTGTAGCAATCTACTCTCCTCCACTTGCCACCAATTTGCACCCTTATCTTGGATAACTTGTGAGATCTCCATGATTGTTTTATCCTTTACATCCACAAGCATCCTTAAATCATGAAACATCTTCTGAATTCTTGGAAATTCAGCAAGTTGTGGATACATGCTGTCCAGAGTAGCCTTGGCTCCACCTCTGAGCATACTCTCGTAAGTATACTCCTCCTCATCTCCACTGGAATTGGGACTTTGGGTTATAGGGGAGTTGGCTCTGGTTTCTCCTAAAGTGGCTTCAGGGAGTTTAAGTTCAGGGGGGTTGACTTCAGAAGGGTTGGGTGCTGCAAGGTTTGCTTCAGTTGCTTTTGAGAG
Organism: Galeopsis tetrahit; assembly: GCA_963675135.1. Lineage (NCBI taxonomy): Eukaryota > Viridiplantae > Streptophyta > Magnoliopsida > Lamiales > Lamiaceae > Galeopsis > Galeopsis tetrahit. Next base: position 42,414,593 of record OY776128.1, on the reverse strand, counting down.
CAATGTATCTGAAGGGGCTTTGCTCAGGGGGGTTGGCTCATGAAGTGCAGCTTCTAAGAACTTTGAATAATTGAGCATAGATGAGTCAAGGGGAGATTGCAATCTTGTCTCATCTACTGCTAAATCTGCTAGCACATCTATGCCACTTCTTTGCACACTCCCTTCTGGAGAATATCTCTTGGTAAGATTGAGAGGGGTGATGGGTTGGTTTGTTGGGGTAACATGGGTTTCAGGGGAGTTGGGCTCAGGATTTTGGGTTTCAGGAAGGTTGGCCTCTTGAGGTTGACCTTCAGGGACTTTGGACTCAGGAGTTCCAGAACCAGAAGAATTGGTCCTAGACTTAGATTTGGTCCTGCTTTCAGCCCTGCTCTCCCTTAGAGCTAGTTGGAGGGATTTTTGCTCTTGAAGCTCCAACACTTTTTCAGTAGGCTTGGCCCTTCTCTTGCTTGCCCTACTGCTCCCACTCCCTTCTCCATCCTTCTCAGGGACAACTTCCCTGATCCTCTTTTCACCCTTAGACTTTTGTCTAGTCTCATTGTATCTTTGCCTCAACTCTTCTGAGTGATCAGAAGGCACTTGAACACCTTCTTCAGCAACTTCTTCAATCTCAGTTGAAGCTCCTGAAGTCTCTTCTGATTGAATTTGAGACACCTTCCTGGTCTTCACCACTCTGGCCTTAGTTCTCTTCTTCAACTTTGGCTTCTCCTCAACCTTTTCAGCAGGTTTGGCCAGTTGCATCCTTCTTTGTTCAGTTTTCTTGCTTAACTTTCTGAACAAGATTTTCTGGGCTGGAAGAGGTTTGGCAAAGGTTTGCATCTCAGAATAGTGAGCAAACTTCTCAATCAGGAGACTTGCCCTTGTGCAATATCTCAGTTTACCCTCCATCACAACCTTATTGTGAGCTTTAACCTTAAACTTTGCCTTTTCCTTTATCATTTTAGACAAGATGTAGGTCCTTCAGTTGAACTTGATGCCTTTATCACTGGCATCAATCACAGCTGCCATAATCCTTATTCTTGGATGGCTGACCTGCTCCAAACTTCCAGTGTTGCTGAGCAGACTCTTTGCAACAACCTCAAACAAGGTAAGAAACTCTGGCTTGAGGGTCTTTTTGTGTTGAGTAGAGGATAGTGGCCCTGGAGTGATAAGCCAATCTTGAGAAATTTCTTGCTCATGTCCATTTCCATAGAATTCTGGATTCCTTCCCTCTGAAGGCAATCCAAAAGCAGCATCAACTTCCTCCTTAGAAAATTTCACCCTGTGAGATCTTTCCTCCTCTTCTCCTTCTGCAACAAAGGACAATCTTGTGGCAACTTCTCCATCTTCAGGTTTGCCTCTCCATTTGAGAAAAGCAAAGGACTCTGCCATGTAAGATTCAAGGCAAGAATCTGGCTTCTCTTGCATGAATTTCTGGAGACCTGCCCTCCTCAACCATCTTAGTGTTGGAACAACTTCAGGTTCCTCACTCTCTAAAGAGAGGATTGGCTCAAAAGTGAGGTTGTTTTTGTGGCTCAGATAGCCAAAATCAAGGTCTAACTCCTTGTTGGTAAAGTCAATAACCATCTCAGGTTTTGCTTTGGGAGCCATTGAAGGTTACAGAAAGAAATGTGAGAGAGTTTGAGAGTGTTTGAAGAAGATGAAAGCTAGGGTTTCAAGGAAATTTCGAATACTTGGGGAAGAAGTGTTTGTGGGGGTTCTTAAGACTTGTGAATATTCTAAAAAGAATGTTTGTCAATGAGTTGGTGAGTCTCAAGAGTTTTCAACGATGGATAAAAGTGGAAATATCAATTGGACAGCCAGGATTGATTTCAGGGGAGTTGGCCAATTTTGATCCAATGGTCAATAACCAATGAAACAGTGAAAAACTATTTTCTATTCAAATGTGGAAGTTATTAAATATTGGTTAATGCTTGGGGAGTTTTCGAGATAGATCATGGCTTGAAATGTTTAATGCAAACAAGAGTTAAATCTTGGCATTTAATGCATGGAAAGCGACCTTTTGGGTGGGAGACAAATTAAAATCCCATAAAGGTGATATCTGTAAAAGGAATGGGACAGATATCAAAATAGGTAATGATTGCCCAAAATAGGTGCTTATCATACCAAGAATTGGTTTTGATAGCCAAGACAACTTATCTGACCCCACATGGACAAGTGTCCTGAAAAGATGTGGACAAGTGTCCTGAGATTCAATGGACAAGAGTCCTGAATATTTGAGGTCATCTCTTTTGAGTTTCAGTAGACTTGTCCAAGTCTTCTGAACACTTTTCTCAATAACTCCACTTGATTTACTTGTCCAACTTCCCTGGATCAAGTAAACCCAATTCTGCTGATAGCTCTAGAAATCTTGCCTCTGCAAGTGGCTTTGTCAATATATCAGCTTTTTGATGATCTGTGTGGATCTTGACCAACTTGATGTCTTTCTTCTCCACATGATCTCTAATGAAGTGATGCTTGATGTCCACATGTTTGCATCTTGTGTGCAATACATGATTCTGTGATATTGCAATTCCACTATTGTCGTCACAGAATATTGGCACTTCAGTAGAGTTGACATTGTAGTCTCTTAGTTGTTGTCTCAACCAAAGGATTTGAGCACAACAACTCCCAGCTGCAACATATTCAGCTTCAGTGGTGGAAGTAGCCACTGTGTTCTGCTTTTTGGAGAACCATGATATGAGTTTGTTGCCCAAGAATTGACAAGTCCCTGAGGTAGACTTTCTGTCAATTCTACATCCTCCATAATCAGCATCTGAGTAGCCAGTTAACTCAATGTTGTCATCAGCAGGGTACCAAAGGCCTAGATTCTCAGTGCCTTTGAGATACCTCAAGATCCTCTTTGCAGCCTCAAGATGGCTTTTCTTAGGATTTGCTTGAAACCTTGCACAAACACCTACTGCAAAGGTGATGTCAGGTCTGCTGGCAGTGAGATAGGGGAGTGAACCAATGATTCCTCTATACTCAGTAGAGTTGGTTGGGATACCACTCTCATCAGGATCCATCTTCCAATTTGTGTTCATTGGGATCCTTACTGGCTTGCTAGTTGTACATCCAAACTTTTTGATCATTTCTCTGGTGTACTTAGCTTGGTTGATGAAAATCCCTTCTTTTGTTTGCTTGACTTGAAGTCCCAAGAAGAAGTTCATCAACTTCATCCTGGACATTTCAAACTTGCTTTGCATAAGCTTTGAGAACTTCTCACACAGCTTCTCATTGGGAGATCCAAAATATATGTCATCCACATAAATTTGGACAAGCAAGATGTCCTCTCCTTCAGAGATTCTGAAGAGTGTTCTCTCCACAATTCCCTTGATGAATCCATGATCCAAGAGGAATTGTGACAGAGTATCATACCAAGCCCTAGGGGCTTGCTTGAGTCCATATAGAGCCTTCTTCAGTCTGTATACTTGATTTCCAACCTCAAAACCAGGTGGTTTCTCCACATAGACTTCCTCTTTCAAGACTCCATTCAGAAAGGCACTCTTGACATCCATTTGGTACACTTTGAACCTCTAGTGGGCTGCATAGGCTAGAAAGAGCCTTATTACTTCTAGCCTTGCCACAGGTGCAAATGTCTCATCATAGTCAATGCCTTCATGTTGGCAGTAACCCTTTGCCACTAGTCTTGCTTTGTTTCTGACAATCACATCATTCTCATTCTTCTTGTTCTTGAACACCCACTTTGTTCCAATAACATCTTGATGTGAAGGTCTATCCACCAGCTCCCATACTTCATTTCTAGTGAATTGGTTCAGCTCTTCCTGCATTGCAGTGATCCAATTGGCATCTTGAAGTGCTTCTTCAATGTCACTTGGTTCTTGTTTTGACAAGAAACAACAAAATAGAGCACTTTCACCATGAAATCTTCTTGTTTTGACTCCTATACTTGGGTCACCAAGTATTAGATCAGTAGGATGGTCAGACAACCAAGTCCTTCTTTTTCTGATCTCTTCAGTAGAGTTGTCCTCTACTGAAGTTGAGTCATTTTGATCATAGAATTCAGGGAAATTTAATGCATGATCTAATTCAGGATCATAATCTAGGGTGTTGTCCTCAATATCAGGGATATTGGCATTTTCAACATTGTTGGTTCCCCCTTGATTATTTGATCCATTAACTACCTCACCAGGGACTGCTTCTTCATTGGTAGTGGTTACCTGAAGGTGAACTGGGATTGGGTCATTCAGTTCACCATTTCCTTCAGTGGGGTTTGCCTCAGGAAGGTTGCCTTCAGGATTGTTGTCCATCCTTATGAATTCAGGTAGGTTGGCTTGGACAACATCTAGGAATTCAGTGTCTTTGCCCTTTAGGCTCAGTCTGGTTGTCCTTTGTGTGATTTCTTCTGCCTCTAAGTCCTTGTTCCTGAACTCATGAGTAGATTCATCAAACACAACATGAGGTGTTTCCTCCACAATAAGGGTTTTCTTGTTGTAGACTCAGAAAGCTCTACTGATTTGAGAATATCCAAGGAATACTCCCTCATCAGCTTTGCTATCAAAGGCTTTCAACTGTTCTTTCCCATTGTTGTGAATGAAACACTTGCAACCAAATATGTGAAAGTATGACACTTTAGGTATTCTTCCTTTCCAGAGTTCATAGGGGGTTTTGCCTTGCCCCTTAGTAATCAAACATCTATTTTGAGTATGGCATGCAGTGTTTATAGCTTCAGCCCAAAACCTCTTAGGTAGATTAGAATCAGCAATTAAAGTTCTAGCAGCTTCTTTTAAGGTCCTATTTCTTCTTTCTGCAACTCCATTTTGTTGAGGAGTTCTGGATGCTGAGGTTTCATGAGCTATTCCATTTGACAAGAAACAACAAAATAGAGCACTTTCACCATGAAACCTCCTTGTTTTGACTCCTATACTTGGGTCACCAAGTATTAGATCAGTAGGATGGTCAGACAACCAAGTCCTTCTTTTTCTGATCTCTTCAGTAGAGTTGTCCTCTACTGAAGTTGAGTCATTTTGATCATAAAATTCAGGATAATTGAATGTAGGATCTAATTCAGGATCATAATCAGGGGTGTTGTCCTCAATGTTAGGGACATTGGCATTTTCAACATTTTGAGTTCCCCCTTGATTATTTGATCCATTAACTACCTCAGCAGGAACTGCTTCTTAATTCATTGGTAGTTGTTACCTGGATGTGAACTGGGATTGGATCATTCAGTTCACCATTTCCTTCAGTGGGGTTTGCCTCAGGAAGGTTGCCTTCAGGATTATTGTCCAAAGTGAAGTTTTCAGGCAGGTTGGCTTGGACAACATCTATGAAATTAGTGTCTTTGTCTTTTAGGCTCAGTCTGGTTGTCCTTTGTGTGATTTCTTCTGATTCCAAGTTCTCATTCCTGAACTCATGAATAGATTCATCAAACACAACATGAGGTGTTTCCTCCACAATAAGGATTTTCTTGTTGTAGACTCTGAAAGCTCTACTGATTTGAGAATATCCAAGAAATATTCCTTCATCAGCTTTGCTATCAAAGGCTTTCAACTGTTCTTTCCCATTGTTGTGTATGAAACATTTACAACCATAAATATGAAAGTATGACACTTTAGGCATTCTTCCTTTCCAGAGTTCATAGGGGGTTTTGCCTTGCCCCTTGGTGATCAAACATCTATTTTGAGTATGGCATGCAGTGTTTATAGCTTTAGCCCAAAACCTCTTAGGTAAGTTTGAGTCAGCAATTAAGGTTCTAGCAGCTTCTTTTAAGGTTCTATTTCTTCTCTCTGCAACTCCATTTTGTTGGGGAGTTCTAGCTGCTGAGGTTTCATGAGCTATTCCATTAGATGTGCAATACTCATTGATGTATGAATTTATGAACTCAGTGCCTTTATCAGATCTTATCTTGATAATGCTAAGGCTTTTCTCATTTGACAATCTCTTTAACAGTTCAGGGAGTTTGACTTGTGTTTCCTTCTTATTAAGGAGAAATACTACACATGTGAACCTAGAGAAGTCATCTACTACCACCAATGTGTATTTTCTACCATTTATACTTGCGGAGGTAATTAGTCCAAATAAGTCCATATGTAAAAGTTCAAGTACCCTTTCAGTAGAAATGACCGGTTTTCCTTTGAATGAGGCTTTGATTTGTTTTCCTTCTTGGCATGGTTTACAGACATGCTCTTTAATGAAAACCTCATTAGGTAGTCCTTTAACTAATGCATTTCTAGCAAGTTTGTTCATTGTTTTGAAGTTCAAGTGATTTAATCTTTTATGCCATAACCAACTCTGTTCACTAGAACTCTTAGCAATGAAGCATGCAGCATCAGTAGACTTGTCCCAGTATGCAAAATACACATTTCCTTTCCTAGTTCCAGTCAATAGAATTTGTTGAGTCTTTTCTTTGATTAAACATTTTCCACTAGAAAACTCAACATTAAAATCTTTATCACAGAATTTACTGATACTTAGGAGATTATATTTGAGACCAGCCACATAAGACACATTGGATACTTTGATGTTACCAATCATCAAAGTACCATAACATTTTGTTGTAGCTTGTGAGCTGTCTCCAAATGTGACATTTGGGCCTTCTTTTTCAATAAAATCAGTGAGGAGTTCCTTGTTTCCAGTCATGTGCCTTGAACAACCACTGTTAAGGTACCATGCTGACTTTTTGCTCATGCTCCTCTTCTTGTGGCCCACTGGTACCTGCAATTAGATTGGTTTAGGTACCCTTTGATTTTTGGGTCCTGAGAGGTTAGCTGTACCTTTAGGAACCCAAACTTGCCTAATAACCCTGATTGATTCAAGGTTGCTAAGTTGTCTTCCTCTAGCATCTACATACACTGTCTTTCCCTTAAATGCCTTGGGGAAAGTATGTGTGAACGTGTTAACTCTGTAAGTTTCAGGAGAGTTGTCAAATCTCCTGAACTTATGAGTTCTTTGTGCTACTTAAGGGAATCTTTGAGGAAAGCTTTCTTATGACCATTACCCTTTGGCATGAAGGGTTTTGGTTGTCTCATTTTATTTTGCCTTTGAGGGTAGTTGTCCTTAGGTCTAGTCAGCTGAGGCTTTCTCAGTAGAGTTGGCCTAGGCTGATTATACCTTGGATAACTCCTCTGAACATTGTTCAGGAGAGTTGCCCTTCCATTGGGTCTACTCTGCTGACCAACATTCCTCTTATGTTCAGGAGGTTTGGCCATTTCCTTAGGTTTAGGCTTAGTCTCCTGAAGCACTTGAGTAGGCAAGTCATCCATTTTGCCCTTTCCTTTGTTTAGTGGCTGAATTATTTCATTTTCAGTTTGTGCCACTGACTTAACAAAGATTCTCTTAGTGTTACTCACAGAAGCAACACTAAGACAAGGTGAAGATTCAAATGGATCAAAACCTAATCCACTTCTTTGAGCCATAGGTCTTTGATAACTCTGAATTTCCTCTATTGCTCTAGAGGATTTCTTCAGAGCGGACATCTTTAATTTCAGGCTCTCTTCACTAGATTTAAGAATATCATATTCATGTGAGGGGTTTTCAAACTTCGCATTTAGAATTTTCAGTTCAAAATCTTTTCTCTTCTGAGAGAGTAGTTGATCATCAATCTCCTTTTGTTGGTCAACTATCCTGAGATTTGCTTCCTCAAGCTCTCTCAAGACTTGTTGATACAACTCAGTAGATTTGACATCAACAACTACCTCAGAGGTTTTGGCAAGTTCAATAGCCAATCTTTCATTTTCTCTCACACAGTTATCATGAAATTCTTGTAACATAGTGAAATCTTCCATCAACTTTCCAAGGGAAAGTTTCAAGTTGACCTCACTATTGTTTTGTGAGATGAATGATGGTGAACTAGAAGTAGAGGATACCTCATCATCCTCAAGAGCCATGTTGCATACATCATCATCATCATCACTGTTGGAGAACAGTCCATCAGAAGAGTTGAAGCTTTCAGCACTATCAGATTCTTCACCAGCCATCATGGCCTTTCTATTGGTGAACTTTCTGTCTCTTTTAGCTTGTCTTTCTCTTCTCTCCTTAGAGCTCAATTCAGGGCAGTCATACTGGAAGTGCCCTTTCTTCTTGCAATTATAGCACAAGTCTTCATCATCATCTTTCTTTGGTTCTTCTCTTCTTTTTGATGATGAAGGTTCAGCTCTACTGGACCTTCTCCTATCAGAGTACTTGTCCTCTGATCTTTTCTCTTCAGGCTTTTTGACTTCAGCCTGAGCTTCAGGAGAGTTGTACCTTCTCCTGAATTTGTTGTCTTGGTAGAATTTCTTGTATCTACCAAACCTTGAGTTTAGCTTTTCAAACCTTCTAGCCATCAGGGCTAGTTCTTCCTTCATTTCAGTCTTGGAGACTGACTTTGATGATCTTGGAGTGGACTGCATTTCTGGTTCAGCAGTTTTGCTTTGAATGCCACTCCTTTAGTAGGATTTGAAGATTCCTCAACAGGCTTTCTTCTATTGAGGTCGAACTCATAAGCTTTGAGTTCAGAGAAGATTTGTTGCATGGGCATGGTGGAGAGATCTTTGGTATTTTGCATCATTACAGTATAGACATCCCACTTTTGAGTGAGACTTCTCAAGATCTTCAACCCAACTTCTCTTTTGGAGTACACCTTGCCTAATGAGTTGATCTCATTCATCACATCAGAGAATCTACCAGTAAATTTGTCAATGGATTCCTCAGACTCCATTGTAAATTGTTCAAACTTTTGCACTGCCACTTGGAGCTTGTTCTCCTTGATTTTCTCAGTACCCTCACACATTTCTGTAAGAGTATCCCATATCTCCTTAGCAGTTGTGCAGTGGTAGACCCTTCCCATGATTGCATCTGGAATTGTTTGATAGAGGGTATTCATGGCTAGATAATTCAAATTATATTTCCTCTTCTCATCAGCAGTGAAGTCATCCTCATCTTTGGGAATCAGTTCCCTTATATCTGCTCTTTGAGCCTCAGTGACTCTGGGATTGACAAAGGTGAACACAAAAGGACCTCTTGTGATCACTCTCAACATATCAGTATGTTGAGATGCAAGATGAGACCTCATTCTGATTTTCCAGAAATCATAGTTGTCTATTGAGAACATGGGCAATTTGTGATGAGAAATGTGGTTGACTGGATTTGTGGCCATGTTGTCCAATCCTTGGACAGCAGGAGGTGGAACAACAGCATTGTTGTTGGCCATATCTCAAGAACAAACAGTTAGTCAACAATTGATAGGATTTCAGATAGATCAGTTCAGTGACCACACTAAAAATGTGATTTTGAAAACCAAGATGGCTTTTCAGAAACAGTGGTCTTTGAACCCCTGCTCTGATACCACTTGTTGGTCCTGAAAGGAGTATATAACAAGTGTATGGGGGGGGGAATACACTTGTATGCAAATTCTTTTTTACTATGATCAAACCAGAGCTCAGCAAGGTTGTCTTGGACAACTCTGCTGAAGATGATTAACTCTTCTAAGATAATCAGGCTACTAAGTACTATTGAGTACTTAGTTGAATAACTATCTAGGGGAGTTATATGTGCGGAATAGTGGTTGGCCCTTTTAGTTTAGATTCCTTTAGTTTCTGAAATCACTTTGTCAAATCAATACAGTCCAGTTTTCAGGGAACTTGTCTTAATAGGTTTTGCACGGTCTTTGAATGTTTATCCTTTGAAAGATCAGTTTTGTGTGCAGTGTTGAATGTATGTAAGTACTTGAAAAGTAAATCAACACAAGAGTTTATAGTGGTTCAGAGACTCAAGCTCCTACATCCACTTTCCCTGATTGAACAGGATAATTCCTTCACTCTTGGAATTAACTTGTTTTATAGTGCCAAGGTGCACTTGATCAATAACACCACTCCTTGGTGAATTGATCCCTAGGATGTCTAGAGTCCTAGTACCCTCTTCTCAACTCAGAACTGAACTGTTCTTCTCTCAACAGTCAGCTCCTACCACTTCTACTACTACTACAACAACCTTCTCACTTTCACTCTTGAAAGGGGTAAGGATTGATGTAAGGTTCCAACTAATGAGATATCCTTTACAATGAAGATCAGTGTATAAGGATAGGATATTTCTCTAAGCTTGTGTATGGATATACAATAGGTTCAGCTTAGAAGAATTGTATGAAGACTAAGATAGTCTTTGAAATCTAGAAAGCACTCTTGCTTGTGAGTTCTTGTTTGAGGTGCTTGGTTGAGGTTCTTACAAATGGTCTTCACACTTCTGTATTTATAGACAATTGAAGGATTTGCCCGTTGGAGAGGCAGCCTCAAATGTCCATAAATGTCTTCTTTTAGTTCTTCAACTTTGAAGACAGATTCTTGATAGTGACATGTCCTCATTTGGGAAATAAACGGTTGTATAAGCTTTGTCTTCATTCTGCAGCTCTCTTCCCAATGTCAGGCTTTCAGATTCTCTTGTTAGGACATGGACATGGCTTCTGAAGGTTGTTCCAATGATAGGACAACATTCCTTATCAACTGGACAACTCTCCTTATCACTATCAGCAGTCTTGCTTATCAGCAAGGTTGGCTTGCTCTTCTTCAGATGACTTGGCTCATACCCTTTTGCTTCACTTCAAAGTGATCTTAGCATGATTCTTTGGAATCTTTAGGGTGTAGTTGTCTCTTCAGTATGGTTGACCTCAAGCTTTCAGTACACTTCATCAGAATAGATTGTGCTGAGACAACTCCTCTGGACAACTCATCTGATCAGCATGTTTGTCCTTCAGCAGACTTGGTCATGGTTCCAGAATTTGAGCCTTGAGGGGACTTGATCTTGATAAACTTCAAAGCATAGGTTCCCCCTCAAATTGTGCATCTATTCAACTAAGAGCTGCCTAACATACCAGTTTCTCATCTAGCCTTTATTCTATATGTTCTAACATCTCTAGAACATATTCAACTTGACTTAGGCATGTCTCAGGGGGTTTTGGTATTGAATCAAAACATTTCTCATTTTATTCCCAACAGCTTTGTATGGTTATACAATGAAGTTCAGCTTAGATGAAGTGTTTGAAGACTAAGATAGTCTTTTGAAAGCTTGAAAGCACTTTGACTTGTAGGATAGTTGGATATTCTTGTCAAGGTTGAGGTGCTTCAAATGGTCTTCACACTTCTGTGTTTATAGACAAATGAAGGATTTTCCCGTTGGAGAGGCAGCCCTAAATGTCCATAAATGTCTTCTTTGAGTTCTTCAACATAGAAGACAGATTCTTGATAGTGACATGTCCTCATTTGGGAAATAAACGGCTGTATAGACTTTGTCTTCATTCTGCAGCACTCTTCCCAATGTCTGACTTCAAGATTCACTTGATTAAGCTTGGACATGGCTTCTGAAGGTTGCTCCAATGATAGGACAACATTCCTTATCAAATGGACAACTCTGCTTATCACTATCAGCAGACTTGCTTATCAGCATAGTTGGCTTGCTCTTTTCAGATGACTTGGCTCTTTCCCTTTGCTTCCTTTGCATGTGATCTTGGCATGATTCTTTGAAGATCTTTAGGGTATAGTTGTCTTGAACTCTTCAGCATAGTTGATCCTTAAACATCAGAAGACTTGTTCTGGTTGGACCTTGTTGGGACAACTCTGCTGAATATCTCTTCAGCATACTTGTCCTTCAGTAGACTTAACCATTATTCCAGAATTTGAGCCTTGAGGGGACTTGTTCTTGATGGACTTCAAAGCATATGTTCCCCCTCAAATTGTGCATCTATTCAACTAAGAGCTGCCTAACATTTCAGCTTCTCATCTAGCCTTATGCTAAATGTTCTAACATTCTTAGAACATTATCAATCTTGACTTAGGCATGTCTCAGGGGGGTTTTGGTATTAACTCAAAACATATCTCATTTTATTCCCAACAGAGTCTGATACGGATTCAGATGAGTTGCCATCGTCTTCATCTGAATACCCTTCTAGCAGTGAGAAAGAAGTCTTCATTGCAGATGATGGTCTGGTTATGATGGTGAAAATCGAACAAGAGGTATCATCTGTCACTTCTTTTCAATCTTGCGATGATTCTGACTCTGATTCTGATACTCATGACACTGCTGATAGTAGTGTGGGGAGTAGTCTTCATCATTCCAATGGAGTGACTGAAGAAGACCTCCTACAAGCTAATAAAGCATTCATGGAAATCAGTGATGAGAATATTTCTTTAAAACAAGAAATCATTAGTCTTCGAGAAGCTCAATTGAAAGTGGATCCTAATATAACTATTCTAAATGCACGACTATCAGAAGAGTTGTCACAACTCAAAGAAAAGTATGCATCTATGGACAAATTATATCAGGATATGCTTCATACACAAGCCAAAGAGACCAATGAATTCAATGATTTAAAGATTAAATGTGAAAAACTTGAAAAGCGCAATAGATTCTTAGAATCTGAAGTACTGAGCTTAGATCTGAAGCTATCTGATATGGTTAATTCTTCCATGATTAATCAAACATTATCAGACAGATATAGAGCTCCAAATGATAAAAGTGGAATAGGTGCTGATGTGCCTAGTTCTTCTACTTCAGGAATTAAGAACACTACTGGAGCTAGTTTAAGTTCTTTGCAATTAGATAAAGGAAAAAAACTTATGACTTATGATAATGATCCAAAATCCAAAGTACAATCTAAATACATTCCTCCTACTACCAAGAATGGTAAAAAGAAGAATGCATCTAGACCAGTACAGTCAAGACCATACCAGAAGAGTTTTACTCCTCTGACCAGAGCACAACAGTCCTGGAATCAGAAGAGGCAAACTCAGCACAGTAGGTCAAGACAAACTCAGGCAAGTTGGAAATAGCCTAGACCTCCTTTTATAAGGCAGTCTCAGCTGTACTCAACTAAACCTAGGAAACTTGTTCCTTATTATCATAACAAACTTGTTCTTTATCCTTCACCTTTATCTTATGACATCATTGGAGAGGAAAGACCAAAATGCATCTATAAGCCGGATGGTCCACAGGCTTTTAGGCACTATTCAGACTATTACAGACATACTGATCTTACTGAAAAAGGGATAGAACCAAGGAAACACTACAGAAAACCACGCATTTCGTGACGAAATTTTTTGCAACGACAAAAAAATCGTCACAATTTGTTACTTAAAGGCGACGAATTTTAATTTTCGTCATTAAAATACAAGAAATTGTGACAAAATTTAAATTTGTCACCACTTATAAACTTTTTCGTCACAAATTTGTATATTTTGTGACGATGTTAATAAATATGTCGCAATAATAATATATGACGATTTTAATAATAATTGGTGACGAAAGTCAACGTCATGAAAAATATTTTTTCTTGACTATGCTAAACTTTTGTCATTAATTATAAGAAATCATTTGTGATAAAATTATTTCGTCATAACAATAGTTGGTGACGATTTTAATAATAATAGGTGACGATATTTGATGTCATAAAAAATGTATTCTTACGACGATATTATTTTTCGTCATTAATTATTCAAAATATTTAGTGACATAATATTTTCGTCACAAAAATTATTGGTGACGATTTTAATAATAATTGATGACGATATTTGACGTCATAAACAATACATTTTCATGACGATACTATTTATCGTCATTAATTATTCAAAATATTTAGGGACAAAATGTTTTCATCACAAAAAAAAATTGATGACGATTTTAATAATAATTGATGACGATATTTTACGTCATAAACAATGCATTTTCATGACGATACTATTTTTCATCACTAATTATCCAAAATATTTAGTGACAAAATGTTTTCGTCGCAATAATACTTGGTGACGATTTTAATAATAATAATTAATGACGATATTCAACGTCATAAAAATGCATTTTCATGACGATACTATTTTTCATCACTAATTATCCAAAATATTTAGTGACAAAACGTTTCATCACAATAATCATTGATGACGATTTTAATAATAATTGATGACGATATTCAACGTCATAATTATTTAATATAAGAGTTGATTGCCCAAAAAAAAAAATTAGGTTGTTTATCAATTACACCATGTCAACATTTTTTTTTTTTTGCAATTCGATACGCCTATTTTTCGACAACACATAAATGATGTGGATGCCAAAACTGTATTAACGTGTTACACAGATGTCCACATAAATGTCATAACTAATGAATAAAACATTTTTTTATTTTATTTTCAAAACATTTTTAAGTAAAAATAATATGCAAAATTTTAGATTATTTTTTATGGATAAAACGTCATTAATTATTAAAAAAAATTAAGTAACTGAAAAGGTTTTAAAGTCTTATGTAAACTTTTACGAGGGGTGGACATTCGATCGGTTCAATTTTGAACATTTTCCAATCGAACCGAAATAATAAAAAATATTAAAAGCATGAGGATGTCTTCATTAATTTTAACTTAGTGAAGTAAAGTTACAATACAAAATACAATATGAGATGAGAGGAGTATCCACTGTAAAAATTTAACACATATTTAGAGAGTAGAATTATGAAGCCTCAAAACACAAGCTAATTAGCTAAGCAAACGTATAAATATGATGTGAGTATCCACTGTGAAAATTTAAGACATACTTAGAGAGTAGAATTATGAAGCCTCAAAACACAAGCTAATTAGCTAAGCAAACATATAAATATGATGTGAGTATGCATAATTAATATGGATTTCTTACAAGTTAACATGTATACAAATCCTCATATACTGTAATATGAACATTGTTATTAACTCCATCATTTAGCACTGTACTTTCTCTATACAAAAAAGTGAGTCCAGCATTTAACACTATACTTTCTCCACCATTTAACACTGTACTTTGACATTTATATAGTCTAGATTATAAGCCCAAGTTGAATGAAAGTTCACAATACAAAAGATGGAGCTAATTAATGATGTCGTAAATTAATTCATTGAACCAAATAACAATGTACTTTCTCTAGATATAAACTCAAATATTTCTTTTGAATACATATATTATATATTAGTTCTGCAGGTGTTTTCATTTTCTTTCATCCTCAGGAGATTGCACATCAATTATTTCAGATCTAGTCTTGTCGATTTTCAAGAATTTTTATAAATGGAGAGAGAAATGCAGAAAAACGCAGCACTAATGTAGTGAAGAATATAGGAAAACCAAGCATATATATGACAATAAGGTACCTAGAAAAAAGAGACTATGGGGACAAGAGCAATATTTGAAAAAGAAAAAAAATGGTTGAAATGATTGACTTCCTAGAGTCTAGTAGCTTATTCTCTTACACTAAAGCAAAATTATATACTAAGTGTGTGTGTCAACTATTCAACAATGAGAATGATGTTTCTACTCAAGTTCATGCTTAACTTTGACTAAGAAAACTATTGTCTTTATATAATCAAATGAGTTTTGGAAACCTCAAGGAGTTGGCCTACTGGTATAGGCTTGGGATATAGGAGTATGCTCATTTCTAGGTCTCGGTTCGAACCCTCTAAGGTGCAAACAATTTCTATGGGGCCATGTCCATACAGAGCGCAAAGCTCTGGCTTTAAACGGGACCCCCGCAAGTGGGCGGTGGGATTGGTCCCCCGGGATTAGTCGTTCATAGAATCGGATACCCGAGACTTAAAAAAAAAAGAGTTTTAGAATGTGGAAGACATGGGACCACCATTAACTGGAAATTGAGATTTTTCAGAGAAACATAAGTCTAGGTTCAGTGCCTAACCTCAAGCTTTCTGAAAAATTATTCTTGCACAAAATTATCTGTAGGAGAATTACTATTTTATTATGTAAAGAGGTGAGAGCAATGGATTCATCCATAGAAGTATTCAATAAATACATATAATGACTCTTCTTTTTCTAATACTAGTATTTCTTAATGTAGTTAACTGAATGATGTAGAAAAACATAAACAATTAATTAACACTCAATCTTAGATGGAAAATAACTATGAGTAAACAACTCAAAAATTTATCAAATTATGAGATTTGAACCAAAAGCTCGGTTACTGTCCAGAAACAGAGTAACAACTCAAAAATTTATTGAATTATGAGATTTAAACCACAATTGTGCATAATACTTGCTATGCAGTTTTTGAAACACAAAGTTGTTTATCTTAGCATGTACACACACAAAAACCTACTATTGGTACTACAGTGTAAGCATTGTAGTCAAATTATATTGATCATTTGAAAGTATAAAAATTCCATGTAATATGAAAGAGGGTCATACTTCATATATATACCACCAACTAAATGATAATCTCCTCCATAGGTGAATTCACTACTGATAAGTCATAGATTAGATCAGGGTTTCAGGCAAAATGTCTTGTATATTCATAAGTGTGATTTTGAATATGAAACTCGTGGAATTTTTAATAGCAGACCAATCTAATACAAAATTTTATTTCTCTTTACATATAAACTAATCTTATCCTTATTCCATTTTAATTATATCCATTTCCTATATCATTTTGTAGACTGATGCAATTCAAAAGGTAAACTTGTTTCATCTAGATTCTTGTGTATATAATGCAATGCAAACTTTTATATTATTCCTCTAAAAGAATTTGTCACCTAGAGCATCCAAGACAGACATTTTATTAAACATGACCACCAATAAATTCATATCCAATTTATATATCAAGAATTTATCACCTAGAGAGAGCATCAAAGACAGATAAGTTATAAAACCTGATCACCCAATGCATCACAATCGTCAATCAAAAGATAAGAATAAAAAAAATAGATTTCGAGTGTTAGCTTTAATAAAGATTCTTATCTTGATCAACTCAGAGGCACCAAATCAACATTTTCTGAATCAAAAGTTTCCAAATTAAGCTCAGTTCCTCCTCTATAACTTCCTATCTCTGTTGTTTTGACCCAGTAACTCACGTAATAAAGATGAACAAATTCAGTAATCAAAGTCAAAGTAAAAAACCTATAAAATATAACAATGCACCCAAAGACATTATAGTGATGGTAGTGTAATTAGGGAAATCTTGATCATATTAATTTTCAAGTTCATTTTTTTACCTAAATTCTTAAGGTAAAAATATGTAATTAAAGTTGAATAATAAGTAATTGTAGATGTACTGCTCAAGCAAACAAATACACACATATATACATATACATATATATTGGGGAACTTGTATGCATAAAGCTCGTTTAATGTTGAATACAAGCCAGGCATATGAACAAATAGGAATGCAAACATTAATATTGATAGATATAATATCTTTATAAATACACACATGACAGTATTAATTGAGGAGACTCATTCTCCTTTTATACATAAAGATTAGAACCTGGCGTTTATGAACCTTAGCAGCAGGTTCAACTATTTTCATCTATAATCAATACTGCTTGTTCCATGTTAGTATGTTACTCTCAAGAGTTTTCAATAGCAAACTGAAATTAGAATGACACAAAATGTTCATTCAAAATAAATTTATTCAACACATATATACACAATATATTGATAGTGTAATGAGTTAATCAAGTTGCAGGATAATTTGAGTTAAAATGAAGTATGGTAAGGATGTATATACATTTTAAGTCTAGATAAAAATGATTTCAAATATCCCTAGGACGAGAGGATTAAGAGTAATTATTATAATTGTTTCAAACTATATTAAAGAGGGTAATGAAGAATGTGAACACACTCATCAAGTTATGAAACTTAAGGATTACTTGTGTGCATCATTGCATGTTCCACTGATAAAGCATTGCAAAACCTTCTCCGGCCAAAAGTCCTGTAATATTATCCTAAATTTCCCCTGTAATTTCTGATTTCTGATGGAAATTATTATTTTCAAATTTCAATTCTCTGTTCTATAATATTTGTGTATTTGATCTGGGCATGCACATAAACTGCATGACATATTTCTAATTTGATCTGGGCGTGCATAATCATAATTTCATGACGCGCACATAAATCCTAGTATCAAATTCATAGCAAATAAAATTTGAATCTTCAATTCAGTAATTACTTATCTAAATTAGCATTCTTATAACAAACATACAATCAAGAGTTGACCAAAGATTCCAAACGACACAAAACCAAGTAATTCAATAGGCGTGTGAAAGCATAATTAGAGAAGAATAAGAAAACCCTTACACAACTATGTGGAACCCCAGGGGCGATCCTTCAAGAACAGTCCCGATTCATCACCGCAAGGCACGACCGACGACTTATTTGTGATTTAGGACTAGGGATTTAAGGATGAGCGCGGCCGCAGGATTTGGGATTTAGGATGCGCTTTTTCCCGCAAGATTTGGGATTTAAGAATAGGATTTGCGTTTCCCAAATGACTTACCTGTATTTTCTCAAATCTTTTTCCCTAGTGCGCATTTTTCTAAAGGGCGCCAAAAGCTAATTATACCCGCCATTTTTTTAATGATAAAATTGTGGTATTATTTTTAAATTGTTTATGATATTCCAATTATTTATATATATTTAAAATACATAAGTATTTGGTAATTTTGTTTGAGAATATTTTGTATTTCTAAGAACATTCCTCACATAATGTTATATCCTTTAATCCTTATAATAATATTGTGTAATAATTTTAATAAAATTAGAGTAATATTTAAATTAGAATATTAATTTATGAAAATAGAGAAAGTGGTTATTTAGCCCATTAATCAATTGGTAATATACACCGAATAAAAGTTTGATATAAACTGAAAATAGTAAATCATATTAAAATTTGTATATTTGTTTGATCACAACTAGGAGTGCACAAAAAAAGACTGGATCGGACCGACCGGTTAGTTTACGGTTCGGTCTCCGATCCTGCAAATTTTAGATTCCAATTTTTCGGTTCGGACCAAAATTTTTATTTTATATTTTTTTACTAATGCACTCTCACATTCTCACTTATTTTTTAAAATCAAGTAATTGGTGAGGATGTGAGGTAAAATTGTTGAGATCTATTACATATTTTCAAATATATAATTTAACAAATATATTTAATTACTTTTAGGGTCAATAGATCATTAATAATAATGTAAATAAAATTCACATTGGCGTACCTTGATTTAAAATAAAGAGCCAACACTTTAATTTTCATACACAAATTCCGGTCCGATCCGGGTTTGGACCGGATTTAATTACGGTCTGGTCTCCGGTCCATGCATTAGGACAAATTCCGATCCCTGTCCGGTCCGGTTTCGGACTGGTGCACACCCCTAATCACAACTGTTGTTTTCATTTGAGAATATGTGTGCGTGTAAACATGGCTTTCGATTTCCTAAAGTCTCCATATAGTTCGTCAGGTGGTCATGGGAGCTATCATATAGACGTCTTTCTTGTTTCTTTGGTATTGGTCATGAAAAGCATGTGTATCGAAATTGTAGTGGCTTCGAGTTCTAATTAATGTGACTAAATCATATGTATCTCAAGCTCATTTGGAGAAGATCATGACAAGCTATACCCTATTTACAGGGTAGATAGCAAGGCGAAACGAGGAGGTGCAGGCCAACACATGGCAATCGTTGAGTTACTTGAGTATAGTAAAAGTGCAACAAATTGGCTAAAGCTCTCAATTCTCCAAATTACTATTTATAGTTATAGTTTCTCAACGGAGTTAGCATTTGTTTATGTTGATTCGTGCTCCCTGTAAATGGAATCGATGGTAAACGAGACACCCTCCAACCGCCTTATGATTTTCTCTTGTGTTATTGACTTATGAAATAAATTGTGACTTTTAATTTGTAATTTCAATGTCTTAATGTTTGATGATTGTTTCAATACCATATCACTTATTAACTGATATATAGTACGGAGTATTACACTTGAAAAGGTGTGCTTAATCGACAAAATTTAAAATCAACACAAGTTTTTTGGGTGCTCTCGT
Source organism: Galeopsis tetrahit (assembly GCA_963675135.1). Lineage (NCBI taxonomy): Eukaryota > Viridiplantae > Streptophyta > Magnoliopsida > Lamiales > Lamiaceae > Galeopsis > Galeopsis tetrahit. The sequence goes on along the minus strand of OY776128.1, from coordinate 42,394,849 downwards.
TTCTATATAAAATGTAGCTATAATTGTGCTCTCATTTCTCTATAAAATGTAGCAATAACTTTGTAGTATTTTTTATATTTCCTTAATGTTAACCAAATTTATATGTTCAAATTAAATAAACAATAATTAATTAAATCAATAGAGGAATTTGAGCCAAAAGAATTTTGGAGCCAAAAAATTTCAGTGGTGGATTTCAAAATTCGTTTGAAGATTTTTTCAAATTTAAATAAGGAAAATCCCAAAAGATTCGATTATTTATCCTGCTAATATATACTGTATTCCCGTTTATTCCGTATTAATCTTCCCTATTCCTCTCTCAATAGTTCCATTCGTATCAATCTTCCTGTTCTCTAAAACAAGCACATATCAAAATTCTTTATTCCTCTCACAATGCAACCTTATTCCTCTCACAATGCAACCTTATTCCTCTCACACGGTATTTTCTTTCACTAATTATTTAGATTTGTTCTCAATATTAAATATACACTCTTATTTTAACGACGACGGCAGAGGCTAACCGAAATGAGATTCAGTTTTATATATATGTGCGTTGTATCTATATTCTTTTTGGGTACAGATTCAGTTTGAGATTTGAGATTTCTAATGATTGATTTAATCATAGCGTGATTTAGTTTAATATTTGGACTTTTTGGTTTCGATGCTTCGCCGTCGAAAATGGCTTTTTCTCTCGATTCATCTGATTCGGTTATATATGTTGGGCCTTGATCAATCTTGATTGTATGTTTGTAAAACCAGCCATCTTTCTTGTTTTCTTCTCTCTCTTTTTTTTTTTGGGAAGTCTCCTTTCCCATTCTCATAAATTGTAAATTTTCTAGAATTTATTTAGAAATTCTACAACAGATCCACTGAATGGGATTCGGAATAAAAAATTAGCAATGCTCGTCTTTGTTAGTAGGACCTGAGGGATATAAAAGAGGGTTTACTACAATTTTATATCATTTTTAACTATGTGCTACAAAATCTATGGATTTGATTTATAATTATCTCACGAACACAAAATTAAAAGTGTATGTATATATGTTGTTGGAGCATGTTATACTCAAACTTCACTTCAATTAGGAAGGGGAATAGGATTCCTAAGAAACTCATTCACTGAACATATATACTGTAGTTGATAACCTTACTTAATTTTTGGGCTACATATCTTTTAGGCCTTTTTTTTTTCATTTTCTTTATGTAGGCTTTTAGTACTGAAGAAGATTGACAATATTGTGTTTACTTGATTTTTAGAAAATTCTGTTTTGTACCGATCCAGTTTCTTTGTTAGTGAATGGATTTAGAGTAGTGTAATGCGCATGTAATTTAATATGGAGCAATTTTTTTCTGGTAAAGCACCTACTTCATGTTTGTATAAAAATTTAAAGGACCTTACACTATATTTTGGTTTTCTTGTATTAGTTGCTTACCTCGTGGATATATAGTCGTGGATATATAGTTGTGGTATTATTGATTTTACTATCTATATCTTTGATCTAGTTAAGTATTTTGATTTTTGCAGTCAAAATGTTAACTAAATGGAGAAGAGTGTGATATGATTGAATCGTATGTACGTATACATTCTTCAAAGAAAGACGGTTGGAATTCAAATCGAATGAGGCTAAAAAAATTGGGTAAGTCATGTAGGCATCTGTGAATGAGATTTCATTTTATTAACATAATTGATGCTACTTTTTTTTTTTTTTTTTATCATAATTAATGATCAAATTAAATAGGAAAAATGATAGAGAAGCAAGAAGAATATGCTGAGCAAGGAATTGATAAAAGTTATGCTGAAAAAGTCCTAGATCGTGGCAATGATTATATCAAAGGGCTTGGTTATGGTCCAAAGCCTCCTAGTAGACACAATGTTTTAGATGATGCTTCAATAACCAATTGCAAATGGAACTATTTGAGACAAAAGAAAAGTTGGAAGCATCTGAGGCTCGAATTGGTGTCCTCTAAACAGAAGTGAGTGATACAAAAGACTGTATGAACTAACTTACAATTTTTTTGGTTGAGAAAGGAATAAGCATTTATGAGCATATTCTTTATATTTATTTTTATGTTTGTTGTTTTGACTTTTTGTACAATTTAGTTAGTTGCATTTCTTAAATTATCGTTCAATTTAAATTTATTTACCATCTTCAATTTAGTGATTGATGTAAATATTTATTTATTATAATTTAGTAATTTAATTAGTTCACCGTGATAATATTTTTAGTCAATTATAAATATATTTAATTAATGTATATACAATTCAATCAAATTTCAATAAAAAGCCATTTCATGACAATTTATTCATTACAATACAAATTCAATTAATGGCAAAAGAAATTGTCACATTATATCAATTAGGAATGATGATATATGTTGTCACTATATTTAATTTTTTTATGATGATTATCATTTTGTCGCTAAAATATTTTTATATAATGACGAATTGTGTTGTCATTATATAAACACACATACGATGACGATACAAAATTTGTAACAAAAGTATAATTCTTTTGTGATGAAATATTTAAAAGAAGACGAAATATTTGTTGTCATCAAATCTAAATATTTAGTGACAATTATCATATTCGTCACTGAATAATATTTTATTATGACAAAATAGACTCGTCGTCATTTCTACACTATTTAGCGACCACAATTTTTTTGTCACTAAATATTACCTTTTATGACGCATTGGGTCGTCTCTATACAGATACATGTAACAACGATTGAAATTTCGTCACTATAGTGAAACTCTTTGGTGACGAACCATATAAAACGTGACAAAAATGATTTATCTAATTGTGACAATAATCTTGTCACTAAAATTTAATAAAGTTGGTAGAAAATGAAAGAAATCGTCACTAAAAATTAATATTTTAATGACATTGAATCAATTCGTCATGTAAAGTTGAACTCTTTGATGACGAATAATATAAATTATGACGAAATAGTTAATCTAATTGTGACGAAAATTTCGTCATTATAATTTGACAAAGTTGATAGGAAATGGATAATCGTCACAAAAAAATTATATTTTAGTGACATTAAATCAAACTGTCATGTAAAGTTTAACTTTTAGTGACGAAATACCATATTTAGTGATAAAATTTGATATCAAATGTGACGATTTATTCGTCACCATAGATGAAATGATATAGCGACGATGAACTTTAGCATCACTAAAAGATGACTTTTGATGACGAATTCAAATAACGTCACATTTACCTAATGCGACGCACATACGGTGACATCGCTGCGACGAAATTTTTTTGTCGCCAAACACATTTTGTGACGAAAAATAATGCTTTTATGACGATTTGTTGTCGTTGCGATTTCTCAAATTTCCTGTAGTGAAAGGCTATCTCAGAAAAATAGATCCTAAGTCTGTTGATAGATCTGATAAGATCAACAAAGTACTGTTCTGTGATAAGCATGGTAGAAAACTGAAGAGGTCTCAATTATTCAAATCTTCAATGTTTATTTGGGTGCCTCTTACTGCTACTAACACTCAAGGACCCCAATAAATAGTGGGTACCTAAATTACGTGTATATAGAGATATGTACTAACATTTCAGGTACTGAGCTGATACCAAGAACAGTACACCAAGAAGGGTAATTCTGAAAGATAGTTCATGTCAAGACCACTACATTCATCACAATCAGGTAAAAAGGTTACTAAGGTGCCTAATCCCGATGAGGAAGCTGGTAAAGCTGAGGGAAATGAGAATATACATTTAAGGGGGAATCTATGATTTCTTAAATATCCTTTCTGTTGACTCAGCACACTAGACACCTTAGAATAAACCTTGTTTAAAACTGTGATTTAATTATTCTTTACTATTTTATACTGTATTTCACCTAAATTTCATGAACTAACACTTCTACCAATGTGAAACAGGCACAGAAGAAGAGTTCTCTACTGAAGGGGGAACTGATCTGACCATAGTACTGATCTTATCTTACTGTGCTGATGTCTGAAAAGTGATCTAAACATCGAAAAAGTAATACTCAGAAAAGTTAAAGAACTGATCTGATGTTACTGTGCTGGTCCCCAGAAGTGATCTGATCTTTAAGAATGTTATACTCAGCTGATCACAATACTCAGCTGAATCCAGATAAGTAGTTCATAATGTTGAAAAAGTGATAAAAAATGATGTAAAACTGGTCGACTCAACTATGCTGATAAAAATCAGCAAAGTATTTTTAACCTAACTTGGTGATGTATCTACTAAACAATATACTCATGACCTTACCCAGACCTTGAAGGGTGAAATCATTCAATAACTGAAATCTATTAGGGAGTTGTATGATGAAACCAAAAAGGGGGAAGGAAAAGTTATAAATGTTACAGAGAATATAATCAAAGATGAAGGAATTACTGATCTTCAACATATGAGAGATATCAAAGCAAGGTTGTATGTGGCATACAAGATCTGAAGAATGAAGATGAAGGACTAAGCTTACAAGATAACATTTCTTAACCTTATCTTTATTTCTATATTTTATATTCTGTGATTATGTGTAATATGTGAAATATCTGATCTTATCTGAATATGAATCTGAATTTTGATTTGATGAACTGTTATGATTGACTACATACTTAACAACTGATTTATTAACATTTAAGTAGTTTTGGCTTCATCAAAAAGGGGGAAATTGTTGGGATATGAATCCTATAAACAATGTTCTAGTTGATGATTGTATGTTTTGATGGCCAAAAGCAACTTGAAGTTAATGATATATGTGATTCTAAGTCATTCTAACTAAGTCATGTGAAATAAGTTTACTGATCTTAATGAGTTATGAAAACTGAGTTTACTGATCTTAGTGTATTACTGATCTGATATATGAACTGTTAAGGAACTAAGCTGATAAATGTATTGTATAGACAGCTTATAGTATAGGACTTAGATGTACTCTACTGTATATAGTTCAGTTGATGTATAGATAGGTTTTATATATGTGTAAGTTTGTATTCTATTGTATTCAGTATTGTAAAAGTTTAGAACAGTAGATTGGAACCAAATCAGAAGACTAAAGAAGACAAAGAAAGATTAGAAGACTACTTCAGAGTATGAAGACATTTAAAAGGAGTTAAGATGAAGCTCAGAGATACAAGAGAAGTATTTTTGAAAGAAGAAGAACAGTTATTGAGAACTGTGCTGACTGACTAAGAACAGTAAAACTAAGAAGAGTAGTTTACTGTGCTGAGTTGGTGAAATTAAAGAATAAGTTTGGAAAACTTATTTGAAGCGTAACTGAAGATATATTTGAAGATATGCTGACTTGGAAAGATAAGTTGGTTACAAAAAGGAAGTTACAACAAGAAACGGTTGAGAGTTAGTTGAGAGTTAGTTTCACAAACTGCTAACTGTCATACTAAAGTTTATAAATACCGTGTGCTCTTCAACTGCTAAGACTACTGATCTAAGAGCAATCAAAGTATTTGAAGCATTCAAGAAATCACAGAGTTGAAGGAGATCAAACTTAGAAGAAGCCACCGTACTAAATTGAAGATTCAAAGGCTACATTCTAGAGAAGTTTTACTTTACTACTTTTAGTTTGTGATTCGTTGCAAACAAGTTTGCTAGTATCTTGTGAAATTACTAGTCGATCGAAGATATACCTGGAGGTATAATCGAAAAGATCACAGTCTTAGTCTTGGGACTTTAAGCCACAAGAAACTCAAGAAGGAAGAGTTAATAAAATATCACGACTAGAGTTGTGAGAGTGGATGTAGACATTTGTCGAACCACTATAAATTTTGTGTGTTGATTTACTTAATGTTTAATATTTGTTTAACATACATATTCAAGATCTAAATCTAAGTTAAGTATAAAACTGAAACTGGAAGTACTGATCTGACCGAGTAAGAACAGTACTATACAAAACACATTTCTGCATTAAAACTCTGATATTTTGAAAGATTTTGAAAAGTCTATTCACCCCTCCCCTCTAAACTTTTCCTAGCTTACTCAATCTTAACTCAACTTTGGGACCAAAAAATAACATAAGCACAAATTCTAAGATCTTAACAAACAATAACAAAGACTTGAATATTAAAATAACACAAAACAAGAGTTCTTGTTCTTCTTTCTTCTTCTCCTTCACAATTGTAATAGGGATCTACGTTCTTCTTCACAATTGCAACAGGGATCTGCATTATAAATTGTGTCGTTAAAGTCAATTTTTGTAATGTGATTTTTTGTACACAAATGAATATTCATAAATGTCTCCTTACACATATATATATATATATATATATATATATATATATGAATATTGCAAATAAAAATCAGATTTCGAAACATACAATCACCAGAAATGAAGTTTGAAAAACATATAGCTGAGATTAACAATCAAACCAAATATCCCAACTTACTATCCCTATAAATTAAGTTTAATTTAAAACCACGTACAAAAGAAGAAATAAATATACTAAAAGATGAAATCCAAACCCAAGCAGAGTAGAAATCAAGAACAAGTAGGAGCAGAAGAGAAAAATTACCATGACTTAGAGAGTTGGAGTGTAGAGAGAGAAGTTTGGGCTATGACTCGTAGAAGCAGCATAAGAGCAGCCAAAAAGCCAAGTACGCCCAAGGAGTGGGGAAGTAATCTCGATGCAACGAAGCTAAAACTCTATTCCACCGCTTCTTGTAGTGGCGATTAATGCTACCAAAGGTTTTGGCATACATGAAGCCCTCCTCGGTATTCACAATTCTGTCCATAAGACCGTTGACGAGCTCCACAACTGCATTGTCGTTGCTTAACAAGTTCTTGATTATATTTTGGCGACAGAGGGTCTGGACATCTTTTGGAGTGTTGATGAGACAATCCAATGATGCCGCGAAATCGGAGACGCGGGTGAGTTCATCCTCAGGAAATAATTGCTCGTAAACCATCAGATTTCTCAACAAACTCTCCGTGTCATCCTCAATCACTAGAGTCTGAATCACCAAATGGTCGTTGCTCTTGAACTCCACATCGAACAAAGTCTTGGTATCCTTGTTGCTATGAAAAAACTTCACATTAGCATCGGACAATTCCGAACCAGAGGGGATCACTCGATTAGCAATGTTGACTCCAGTTGAAAAAGTAATTGTATGGTCAACACGAGGAGGAAGAGTAGTAAGACGAGTAGTAGGACACCAGTGAGAGTGAACCAAATCAAGTATATGCTTCACCTCCTCTGATTTCGGCCTCCTCTCGTACCTTTTTGTTCTCAGGAAGACATGTTTACAGAATTCTAACACATCATCCATCAGTATGGTGTGCTGCCTTACTCCTTCAATGATGTCCTGAAGTTTGCCCACGACAAACCACAAAATTTAATTTTCCAACAAAAAAATCAAATCCCGTACGAGGAGTCAATGGCTCGATCTAGTGGGAAAGATGCGCTTATAAGGCTCGTGATCTCGTATTACTTCAATGATGAAGCATCCATCCAGAACCAACATGGCAGTAAACTCATCATCAGTCATGCTTACTTCTACTTCGTAGCAATCACGTGCCTCCTTGGAAATTCCTTCGATAGCTGAGTAGTATTGTTTTTCTTGTTTATAAGTTTGATTATCGCCATTGTAGGAGAAGAAATGTAGAAGATTTGAGAGAAAGAGGGTTTTTGGAATTTCAATCGAATCGCGAGTTTCAGAAATCGTAAAGTGAGGAAGATAGTGCAATTTTGATCTTAATTATCAAATCCAATGTAAATCTAGGGCTTAGATTAAATTTGATTTTTAAGATGTGTGGTTTAGATTCAAAGTTTTGATCGTGGGTTTCAAGAAACCGTTCGAATTCAAAACCCTTTTTCAATTTGGAGCCAAATGTGCGTTTAATAGATACATCACCAAATTAGGTTAAAAATAGAGGGGTGTATAAATCCTTTATATTAGTAATCCAATTTGAGAGATTTTCGACTTAGAAAATTTTCTAAGGCAAAAGTACTCTGCTGATGCCATCAACACAGTTGTTTCAAACATACTTTTACATCATTTTCATCACTTTTTCAATATAAGAACCACTTATCTGGATTCAGCTGAGTACTGTGATCAGCTGAGTATATCAATCTTGGGGTTTTGATCATTTTATAAGATCGGTAGAGTAACATCAACTGAGTTCCCCCTTCACCTGAAAATATCTTTTGTGCCTATTTCACCTTAGTAGAAGTGTCAGTTCAAGCAATATTGGTGAAATACAGCATAGAAGAGTGTAAGAATAATTAAAACAAGGTTCAGAAAGGTTCATTCTAAGATGACTATTGTTTTGAGTCAACATAAGGATATTTAAGAAATTAAAGATTCCCCCTTAAATGTATATTCTCATTCTCCCTCAGCTTTACCAGCTTCCTCATCGGGTAGTCACCTTAGTGACCTTGTTACCTGCTATGAGAAAAATTAATTGATTTGGCATGGTCTATTGTTCTGGATTACCCTTCTGATGTACTGTTCTGCTTTTCTTGGTATCAAAAGAGTACCTGTCAAGTTAGTACAGTTCTATATGCAAGTATGATCCAAGTCTATCAACCCTAAACTAATGCATAGTTCTCTGAATGTAGTTTCAGCTAAAGGTTTTGTAAAGATATCAGCTCGTTGAAGATCAGTATGAATCTTCTCCATTCTAGTGTTTTTCTTTTCAACATGATCCCTAATGAAATGATGTCTAACATCTACATGCTTGCAACTAGTATGTAAAACGGGATTTTGAGTTATAAAAATGGCAATATTGCTGTCACAGAATATAGGTACATTAGATTCTACAATATTGTAGTCTCTAAGTTGTTGCATTAGCCAAAGTAGTTGACTACAACAACTTCATGCAGCCATGTATTCTGCTTCAGTGGTAGTTGTTACTACACTCGTTTGTTTCTTAGAAAACCATGATGTGAGCTTAGTACCTAAGAATTGACAAGAACTAGATGTTGACTTTCTATCAATCCTACAACCACCAAAGTCCGAGTCTGAATAACCACTTAAGGATAGATCATCATCTGAAGGATACCATAATCCTCGATTAATGGTCCCCTTTAGATATTTCAAAATTCTTTTGGCGGTTTCTAGATGACTTTCCTTGGGGTTGGCCTGAAATCGAGCACATACACCCACTACGAATGTTATGTACGGTCTACTGGCAGTTAAGTATAATAAAGAGCCAATTAAGCCACGATAATAAGATTGATCGACACATTTACCTCGTTCGTCTGGATCCATGCGATAGACATGTTGCATAGGTACTCCAACAGTTTTACAGGTCCTAATACCAAATTTATCGAGTAGATTGCGTGTGTATTTGGCTTGATTTATAAAAATGTCATCTGATGATTGTTTTACTTGAAGACCAAGAAAGTAGGTCATCTCACCCATCATGGACATCTCAAATTTACTTTGCATGAGTTTTGAGAAACTCTCACTCATGCGTTTGTTGGGTGACCCAAAGATGATGTCATCCACGTAAATTTGGACAAGTAAGATGTCTTTCCCTTCGTTTCTTCTGAACAAAGTGCGATCTACTTTGCCCTTAGTAAAACCATTTTCTAATAAGAAGAGTGGAAGAGTATCATAACAGGCACGTGGAGCCTATTTCAAACCATAAAGAGCCTTCTTCAGTCTGTATACTTGATTTCCTTTTACTTCGAAACTAGGAGGCTGTTCTACATAAACTTCCTCAACAAGTATACCATTAAGAAAAGCACTTTTGACATCCATTTGATAGACAGTAAATTTCATGTGAGCAGCATAAGCAAGAAATAATCTTATAGCTTCTAGACGTGCAACTGGTGCAAATGTTTCATCATAGTCTATACCCTCTTCTTGAGAGTAACCCTGAGCTACTAGTCTAGCCTTATTTCTTACTACAAGATCATTCTCATCCTTCTTGTTCTTAAAAATCCATTTAGTGCCTACCACATTGTGTCCAGTGGGTCTATCAACAAGTTCCCATACATCGTTTCGAGTGAACTGATTCAGCTCCTCTTGCATGGCTATTATCCAATTACTATCATCCAAGGCTTCTTTCACATTCTTAGGCTCAATAGAAGAGAGAAAACAGCACCAGTGAAAGAGAGATGGATTTGTTCCTTCTTGCGATTCAAATAATTGTCTTCTGGTCTTAACACCTTTACTAGAGTCTCCTATAATAAGATCAGAAGAGTGTACAGATTTCCAGGTTTTTCTACTCTTAACAAGTACACTCTCATCATCTAAATCATCTATAGCATCATGCATATCTACATCATCTATATCAGCAGATTTGTTTACAGGAGGAGAACAGTCAACCAGTTCAGGCATATCAATGGGTCTAATAGACTTACCTTTCTCTTTTACCTTTTCCTCATCATTATCTTTATGAAGAATGTTTAGGAATGGGTTGTATGCTTGGACAGATTCATACGCCCCAGATTTGTCATTAGTTTGAAGTTTCAGTTTATCTACTTTCTTACTGAGCTGATGGTCAGCAAAGTCCTGTACAAATTCATCGAAGACCACATGTGGTGTTTCTTCCACACAAAGAGTAGAGTAGTTAAATACCCTAAATGCCTTGCTAGTAGAGGAGTATCCTAAGAATATCCCCTCATCAGCTTTGGTATAAAAAACATTTAACTTGCTCTTCCCATTGTTGTGAATGAAACATTTACATCCAAAGATATGAAAATATGAAACACGTGGTTTTCTACCCTTCCATACCTGTGGAAAACAGTATTGATCGCCTCGGCCCAAAACTTTTGTGGAGTGTTGTACTCTGCTAACATGGCTCGACAAACTTCTTTTAAAGTTCGATTCCTTCTTTCAGCAACATCATTCTGTTGCGGAGTCCTTGCTGCACTAGTCAAGTGCTGGATACCAGCTTTAGAACAATATTCATTTATATAGGAATTTATAAACTCAGTTCCTTTGTCACTTCGAATTTTGGCAATGGACTGTCCCTTCTCAACTTGTAACCTTTTCAACAAATCTGCTAGTTGAGTCTGATTGTCACTCTTCTTATGAAAGAAGACTACCTAAGTAAATTTTGAGTAATCATCAACCACAACAAGGGTGTATCTAGTACCATTCAATTGATTTAAAAGAAACCTTGACCTATTTACCTTTTTGGCAAGCATCACATAATTGTGATTTGTAAAAGATCTCATTGGGAATACCTTCAACAAGGTAATCTCTTTCTATCTTATTAATAATCTTAAAGTTCATGTGGCATAGGCGTCTGTGCCATAACCAACTGGTCTCTTTAGGACTTTTAGTAAGAAGACAAGCATCCTGTAGCCAGCTATTCCAATTCACTATATATACGCTGCCTTGTCTGATGCCAACAAGTAGAATTGTTTGCGTTCTTTTATCAATAATTTCACATTTTGTGCTTTTGAAATTCACTTTATAACCTCTGTCACAAATTTGTGAAACTGAAAGCAAATTATACTTCAAACCTTGTACGTATGAGACGTTTTGAATCTCAACATCACCATTCCTTATGAATCTGAAGCCTTTTGTAGTGGCCAATGAACTATCACCAAATATTACTTTAGGGCCTTCCTGCTCATGATAGTTATTGAGGAGTTCCTTGGTACTAGTCATGTGGTGAGAGCAGCCACTGTCTATGTACCAAGTTTCTCCCACAGAACCACCTTTTCTATAAAGATCAACTCGACCCTGCAATGGTGATTAAATAATTTAGGTACCCTTTTGTTCATTGGGGTCCTGGAGGGTTAGTAGCATTAAGAGGAATCCAGATGTACATTGGAGTTTTAAACAATTGAGACCTCTTTAATTTCTTACCCTTTCGATCACAAAATAGTACTTTATTGACCTTATCAGATCTATCAACAGACTTTGTGTCTACCCTTCTAAGGTAACCCTTTCTTGGTTCAACCTCTTTTTGAGTGAGAACAGTAGGTTTGTGATAGTTTGAATATGGTCTAAAAGCATGTGGACCATATGGCTTATATATCCATTTTGGTATATCCTCTCTAACAATGTCATATGATAAAGGAGGAGGATATAAGACAGATTGAGTATGATAAGGGGGTACATACCTTCTAGGTTTGGTTGAATACAACTGAGACTGTCTTATGAAAGGAGGTTTTGACTGGTTCCAACCTAATTGTACCTGTCTAGGCCTACTATGTTGAGTATACCTGTGCCGATACTTTACATGTTCTGATCTGTTCAGCTGGGTATATCTCTGCTGAAAAGGTCTAGACTGTACTGGTTTTGCTACATATTTTGTTTTACCGTTCTTAATAGTGGGAGGTATGTAGTTAGACTGTATTTTACTGGTGATCTTAGGTTGTTCACCGTTATCTTATTCCATTTGTCTTTTACCTTTATCAATAGGTAAAGAACTTGAGCTAGCACCATTAATGTTCTTATCTGTTGAAGTAGATGAGCTAGGTACATCAGCACCCAGCCCACTCTTATCAGTTGATGATCTATACCTAACTGACAATTGTTGATTAGTCTTTGAAGAATTAATCATATCAGCTAATTTTAGATCCAAGCTCAGTACTTCAGCTTCTAAGAATCTATTGCGTTCTTCAAGTTTTTCACACTTGATCTTTAAATCATTGAATTCATTTGTCTCTATGGCTTGAGTTTTGAGCATACCCTGATATAACTTATCAATGGATGTGTACTTATCTTTGAGTTGTGACAAATCTTCTGATAAGCGCACATTCAAGGTAGCTAGATTAAGATCTGCTTTAGACTGTGCTTCACGAAGACTAATGATTCTTATTTTAAAGAAATGTTCTCATCACTGACTTCCATGAATGCTTTATTAGCGAGTATGAGGTCTTCTTCAGTCACTCCATTAGAATGATGAAGACTACTCCTTACACCACTATCAGCAGTGTCACTTAAATTAGAATTAAAACTGTCACAAGTACGAAAAGAGGTAGCAGAAGATACCTCAAACTCTATCTTTGCCATTAGTTCTATTCCATCATCTGCAATGAGGACTTCCTTCTCGTTACTTGAGGGGTAATCAGAGGAAGATGGTGGTAATTCATCTGATTCCGAATCAGAATCATTGTGTACCAACAGGGCCATCTTACCCTTGGCATACCTTCGACCCCGTCTTGCCTTTCTTTCTTCTCTGTCCTTCAAGCTTAGGTCAGGACACTCATAAATGTAGTGACCTGGCTTATCACAATTGTAGCACACATAATCATTAGCAGACTTTTTAATCCCGCTTCCTATCACGTCTATCCGAAGGGTTTCTATCCTTCCTATCTCCTGAGCTCCTACCTCTTCTGTTCTCATTGGAAACCTTATCCCTTCTTTCAGAAGAGCTACAGTCTCTTTTGTTCCCAGAAGAGTCCTTGTTATTGAAACCCTTATAATCCTTATAGAAACACTTATACCTGCCAGATCTCTTATTCATCTTATCAAACTTCTTAATCATCAGACTTATCTGATCATTAAGAATAAGGTCAGATTTATCTAACTCATCTTTTATGCTAGAAGACTTAGGCTTAGGTGTTCTAGAGTTTCTAGAGGAGGAGGCTTTGAAAGCAACATTTTTAGAGGTTGACTTATCTCTATCACTTCCTACTACTGGATCTTCCTCATCAAGTTCGAATTCGTGGGCCTTAAGGGTTTGAAAGAGGGTTTCAGCAGACCAGGTATCTATGTCCTGTGTGATTTTGATAATCATTTTGATCATCTTCCACCTCTCATCTAACGACTTAAGAATTCGCAAGTTAATCTCCCTAGGTGTGTACTTCTTACCCAGAACTTCAAGATCATTCATTATACGCGTAAAGCGAGTATCTAACTAGTCAAAAGATTCGCCAGAACTTTTGGACGGCAGTAGATAGTTTACTCTCCTTGATCAGGCTAGTGCCTTCATAGAGGACATCAATTCTATCCCACATTTCCTTAGCCGTCTTGCATTTTAATACCTTGCCTAGATACTAATTAGGCAGTGTATGTAAAATGAAGTTCTTGACTATGCTATCCAAGTTGTTCTGCCTCATTTCATTAGTAGTGAGTTCTAACCTGGGTTTAGGTACCATTACACCAACAACTTTAGAGGGGTCCAGGGTAGCAGTGTTTGGCGTCATAGTGAGAATTGGACCTTCCTTTACAACTGACACCATCAGGTCGTGAGTGGAGATAAATATTGCCTCCATACATAGCTTCCAATAATCGTAGTCTAAAACTGATAACTTTGGCAGTTTTGTAGCATTAGTTTCCATGTTTAAGGACATATAAGATTAGATATAGAAAATTGATCAAAGAAAGTACAGAAACTGATTAGTAAAAAAAATTCAAGGATAGTTCTAAGTGGGCTTTAAGACTTCCCCACAATTCTTCTTGGTAATCTAGAAACAGCTGGCCTTTTGGAACTACTGCTCGGATACCACTTGTTGGTCCCAAGCAGTTGAGTTATGATTAGAAGGAGTCTAAAAGTCTAGGGGGGGGGGTGAATAGACTTTTCAAACTTTTCTAAAACATCAGAGTTGTAATGCGGAAATAGTGTTCTTATACAAATCTTAATGTGAGCCTTTAAGTAAATTTATTCTCAACTCTTATGATTATGAATTTTACTTAGTGTACAATACTGTTCTCAATATGAAGTAATTCATATACTCAACAAGATTTCTCAATCTAGCTGTTTATACGAATTCTTTAAGAACTTATAAGAATATAAAACAGTAAGAAAATCAAACACAAGAATTTTATAGTAGTTCGACAACTTGTCTATATCCACTCTCACGAACCAAGTTGTGAAGTTTTTATTAATCTGCTCTTGTGGCTTTAAGTCCCAAGATATAAGACTTTGATCTTGTCGATTATACCACCAGGTATATCTTCGATCTACTAGTAATTCACAAAAGTTTACTAGCACACTTGTTTACAAAACAAAATCATAAACTAAAGATAAAACTTCTCTGTGTAGCCTTGCGAATATGTGTTTTGAAAACCTGGCTTCTTGTGATCTTCTTGAACTTTGCCTTTGAACTCTGTAAGTTTCTTGATTGCTTCTAAGACTTGATTTTCTCTTTCAGTGCTCTTACTTTCAGTAGTCTTTTCCAGTAGAAGATCATACAGATTTTATAGACTTTAGTAATGCAGTTAGATGTTTGTGAAAACTAACTCATAACTTACTCTTAACCGTTTCTCTAACCTCTCTTTTGTAACTGATTCTTGTAACTTCCAAATAACTAACTTCGTATCTCCTTAAGTCAGTCTTTATAACTTTCAATCAGTTATTCAGTTGCGTCCTTTAAATAAGTTTTCCAAACTTATTCTTCAGCACAGTAAAATACTCTTCTCAAGTATTTACTCTTCTCATGTACTCTGCTCAAGTACTCTTCTTATCTCCTGTACTTAGGTTCTTCAGAGTATGACTTCAGAATACTTCTTATCTTGTAATCTTCTGCTTCCGAGTAGTCTTCTGAGTCTTGTAGTCTTCTGATCTCAACTAGTCTTCTGATCTTGACTAGTCTTCTGATATCTGACTTTGCTGTTTACAATACAATACAGACTTACAAATATAAAACCTACCATACATCAACTGAACTATATACGTACAGTACAATATTTCTAAATCCTATACTCTAAGCTGTCTATACAATCATTACTTCGGCTTACTTCCTAACAGTTAGAATATTTCACTTCATATATCATATCAGATCAGTAAAACTTAGTTATTATGACTTCTCAAGATGACTTAGTTAAGATGACTTATTCTACATATGTTATTAACTTTAAGTTGCTTTTTGGCCATCAAAACTTATGATCATCAACTAGGACTTTGTTTCTAGGATTCATATCCCAACAATATGAAAGATGCATAAGATAATGGAAAAGTAGAATGTGAATAGAGAATAAGAGAATGCTGATAAAATTTAGTTTTGCACTTTATAATACTAGCAAGTGCAACAATGTAATATTGTCAAGTGTAATAGTGTAATGCTGCTCTTTACATATTTGGAATTAAATTATTTGAATTTTAAATAAAAATGATGAAATGCCCGGCGAAAAAAATTAAATAATTTGGAATTAAATTATGTGAATTTTAAATAATAAAAAATGATCAAATTTTCAGTGGAAAGAAATGTGAAAGAGGAATAAAATGATGGCAATTTGAAATTAAATTATGTAAATTTTAAATAATAAAAAATGATGAAGGCAAAAAAATATGAAATGCGGAATTAAATTAGGTGAATTTTAAATGGAAAAAATAATAAAATGCTCGTTAGAGTGTATGATAATGATATTAAATAATTAATAATACATAATTTGAATTTAAATTATGTGAATTTTAAATTTAAAAAAATGATGAAATGATGAAGGGGTTGGTTGGGGATGGGAGGTGCATGGGTGAATTTAGTAGTTTTGGGGGTGCAGTTGGTGTATTTAATGCATCAGAAGGTGTATGGGTGAATTTAGTGATTTTTGAAGTGCAACTGGTGTATTTAGTGGATCAGGAGGTGTGTGGGTGAATTTAGTGGTTATGTAGGTGCAAGTGGTGTATTTAGTGGATGAGTTTATTGATATTATAGACCAAGATCCAAGCCCATCTTTTAATTCAAGACAAAAAATCTTGATATTACAACTTAAGACAAATTCATATTTAACATTCCTAATATGCCCTCAAATCAATATATTAAAAGAATTAATATTATTTAGCTAGACAATTAATATTAAAATTGAATGAGTCTTCCTTGTTTTTTGCCGAACTTTCCTTATTAGGTTTATTTCCAATTGAATCATTCATTTCCAATTTTCCATCCAAAAATCTCTTAGCGTAATCAATATCTCTCAACGTCTCGTTCTTAGTTCATCCAAAAAATTGCATTCAATTTCAGCGTTTATCTCCATGAATCGATGATAACCTCTATCATCGTCATTCATTTTTGTTAAAATTTGGGGATAATCAATTGATCTCGGATGATACTCCATCGCGCCGACGAGTAGGAAGGATGTCCGATGCTATCTCCATCGCCGCCGATCTCGGATACTCCGTCGCGCCGACGAGTAGGAGGGATGTCCGATGCTATCTCCATCGCCGCCGATCTCGGATACTCCGTCGCGCCTCCTCCTTCTCAGGTCCGTTAAACAACCAACTCACGCAATCACACACTGAAGGTGTTTGCGAATATGCTCGATCTCGTGTTGATGCAATTTTAGTGAGCTACTTTGACTTGGTAATTTTGTTGGATCAGGAAGATATCCAGAATTTATCAACGGTGAAAAAGGAGACGGTTTGATAAGGATCTTGAGAGAATTGACTGTTGTACAAAGAAAAAATGCGTATCTGCAAGTGGAACTACGAGGCAGAAAGATGATGCATTCTGAGTTTCCGCACTAATAATCAATCACTAATATGAGGTGTTTTATAAATTTTATGATCGTGATCATACTATTGATAAATAATTTGCTAAGAACTAGTAGTTTTGAAATTATATCCCAAATTTTAATTTGACGAGTTCTTCTAAAAGGTGATTAGTGACTTGAAATGCTGCTAGATTTTTATATTGTGTCTTGGATATATGCTTTCTAAAAGAATTTATGGCACCATTGTTAGATGTCTTTGAGAAAAAAACTTTTGATTTCTTATTCCTACTATTCGTGGGCAATATGTATACTTTAATTTGTATGTACAACCCTCTAATTTGTGTACATGCTTTCTAGGATCGGATTACAGCCTTCTAATTTGTGTTACAAATTCTGACTATTCTTTTGATTGAAAGAGTCCATTCTTTTGAGCATGAAAAGTAATATGCTTTTCTTTTTCTTTCAAATTTGTAACACTACTCATATACAGAGTTAATTACTGAGTACTAAACAATTATGGTTATTGTAGAGTTTGTGCTGATGAATTGATTGAAGTTGTATCAAGTTTGATCTACGCAACGACGAGGTGTGGAGAGTTTCCAGAACTTCAAGAGCTTCGTGAGATTTTCACTTCACGATTCGGGAAGGAATTTGCAGCCAGAGCTATTGAATTGCGCAATAATTGTGGAGTCAATCCTAAGGTATACTATGTTTTCAATATGTTAGGAGTTTATTAATTTAAATTTGTTGTTGTAAGTGGATCTAATTGTTGTGCAGGTTATTCATTTAAAAATTGTCGACTAGGATGCCAAGTTGTAAATATGCAACTTAACTAATACTACAATACTATATTTATTTGTCACATAATCTTTGTATAATATGTACTGATTTGCTCAATTATGGATTGATTCCGGGAGGATTCAAGTAGCCGAAAAGGAAATAAATCAGCAGCAGTATACTATTCTGCAGATGATGCACTCAATTTCGAGACGTGCTTACTTACTTTTGAATGCAATTTGAATTCTTATTTTATTATTTGAACTATTGTGTAATGTCATTTCAGTTTGTAAATCATGTTATGGTTTATTGCAAGTTGCACTCTTGCCTATTTGAAATGAAAACATGATGAAATGGAGGATAAAGTGTTATATTATTCTTATGCAATGCACGTATTATATATATGCATCTTCTATTAATAAGCAATGCACATATTATATATATGCACCAAACTATGAATATATGCACATTAGTTGCGCATTACGTATAAGACTACAGGCCAATCTGACCTTTGTGTTAAAAAATCCAATTAAATTCGAAATAATTTATGTTTATTCTAATTTTTCAGTACATCATATCAAAGATTTAAACTAACATGAAGAAAACACACCTTGAGAATCGAACGAGTAATCGAATGTGTGAAACGAATGTGCACATAATTAATGGTCTGCATATTTGAAAGTATATGCACTTGTCGATTGCATATAAATAAAAATATGCATTTATGCATCTTGCAAAAATACTAGACTTATTCAACAAGTATTTGTTAATACAAGTTGTTCAAAAAATTATTTAAACACTTTTAGAGGTGTATCGAGTAAAATAATTTTTTTGAATTTATTAATTTTATTTAGTATTTCATAATACAATTTATATTTTAATAAAGATATGGAATGCAAAATAATAATAATAAATATTTAATTAATTAAATTATATTTTCGATTAATAAGAAAATTATTGAATATGTAAAAATATGAATGTGGATAAATAGAAAGTATGATCTCGAATTTTAGGAAAGTAATTTGAATTGGAAATTCGAAATTAAATTCAGCGCGAGATTTTAGGAGAAATATCTTTCAGCTTAATTTAAAATTCAAATGTTGACTTTCCTAAATTTAGATTAACATAATTAATTGAATTTGAAATTCTTACTTAATTCGAAAACAGGGACATAATCGACTATATAGGTTTGATTTTGTCCTTAATTGTTTTACTAAATAAAATTGACTTGAATATTAAAGTCTTAGAGTGAATTGTCCTGTTTTGTTTTTTCCCCTTAGTGGATTAGAGGGTGTATGGGTGAATTTAGTGATTTTGGTCCTTCTGGAGGTGCAGGTGGTGTGTTTAGTGAATCAGGAAGTGTATGAGTGAATTTAGTGGTTTTGGGGTTGCAGGTGGTGTATTTAGTGGATCATGAGGTGTATGCTGCAGAGCGGGGTGGATCTATCAAGTTAGGTGGTGTATTTAAATTGATGTATATTTTACACCATTTGACACCTAAGAGATTTGCACCTAAGTCATTCCCATTATTCTGTTAAAAGATATACTACTACACAAGTCCAAAAATATTGTGGACACTTAGATTTTTGGACGAATTGTCATAATATTTTTGAAGTAGTAAATTTTTTATCTTATAGTAGTAATACTTTGGTTTTGTAGTAATAATATTTGACCACATAGCAAACCGTCTACTTACTACAACTCTGCAATTTTTCTTGACAACCCGAATTCGAGCTTAAAAATTGTTTTAATTAGATATTTCACCCTATAGTCTCAAATAATGCATTTAATTTAATCACTTAACCAAAAAAAAAGTAGTTACATTATAATTATTTTTTGGTTTCGCATGTCACTTCACTCAAAGTCAAAATCGAAAATACTCCTTGATCTTCTCATTATCGTTAACTGGAAAATAAACACCAAAGTAAATTGAATTTGGTTTGATTAATAAAATTCGAATAGAGGGGCATTATCGGTACATAAAATTCCATCTCACCGTACGTATTCAGTTACCGTGGTTACGTTAACAGAAATGCAAAAAGTCGATTGGGGAAGACGGAAGAGAGAGAAAGGGACGAAGATATCGCCGGCAAATTGATCACCATTTTTCAAGCCAAACGCAAAACTAGTTGCAGAAGGGGGATTTTGATTTCCTTCTTGTCCCTCTATTTATCTGCATGTAATATACATTACGTACATATATATACACACATATATATATAAATGTAGAAAGAAGGAGGGTTCTATTAGGGTCGCATTCTCTCCTTTCTACAGCAAAACAAAATCAATATATTGTGATTGTAGATTGCTTTCACAAAACAGAGCATTGATGATATATTCATGTGAAGAAGAATTTTGTTATGGGTTTTCTGGCATTTGGAATTTGAAGAAGAATTTATCGGGGTCTGACTGCTTTCTGTATTGGAAATGGTATGCATTTTTTTTTTTTAATAATCAAATTCCTTAATTCCCCCTCCCCCCTGTTTGTTTGATATTTCAATGGCCTATTGTGAGCTTATTTGACTGCAGGATTTTGTTTCCCCTAATTAAAAAGTAATTAAACTGAGAAAGGGTTCAGCTAAATTTGTCAATATGAGAATTAACTTGTTGCAGTAGTAATTTGTTCAGTTGAGTGTTTAATCAATTGAAATTAAATCTATGCATTTTAATAACTGTGATTCTGTAATATTTATTCTTATTTTGCACAAATGAAATTCGTGCACATGGCATCGTAGTATGGGCATGCAGTAACATACTTAAAAAGAAAATAAAATCTTATGAGTTATGCAATTGCAATTTGTTATGAAATTGCAGTAGTGCCGAAATGGAGTTTTGGATTTGTAGTGGTGTTGCAGGGCATGATACCTGTTGTTCTATGGAAAAGATGCTTAAGTTTCTTCGTTTTATATATTGAAAGGTCTCAATTTAGACTATAATTTGATGGACTCAAGTTTAAAATTTGAAGGAGCTGGCTATAGTGCAGTTGTTAGATAGTGGTTAAATGTGTACATTTTCAACTAGTTATCTTTTCATCAATTGTATGATTCGATAGTTTCACAAGAAAGTGTCCAGATGTGTGCCTTCCTCTGAAATTGTTTTAATGGATGAATAATGTGCCTTCCTCTGAAATTGTTTTAATGGATGAATAAGAGTCCCATGCACGACATAATCTCTGTATTTTTATCCATTAAACAAAGGTATCAGTTTGTAGATTCATTCAATCATGATATTTTTGGATAATATTTGATTAGCGTTATAACTCCACCTCTCGTACAGACTGTTGCAGCCACTATAGCAGTTGGATCTCCAGTATGGGTGGAGGATTCTGAGGAAGCTTGGCTAGATGGGGAAGTTATTGAAGTCAATAATGAAGAAATCAAAATACTTTGCACATCGGGCAAGACAGTGAGTGTTTTTGTGCTGTGCTCTAACCCCCACTCCCCACATATACAATGTTAATGTTGGAAGAATTGATATTTTTTAAATACTATTATTAGTCAATATATGTGCTTTTGAACTTGTGTTCTTCTTTGTTTCATGCATGTCTTTTGTTTATGCTATAATCTATATAATGTCATATATCAATGAAGTAGCAAGGTGTGTTTTCCCTCATTATATAAACATTTTTTTCTAAGTGTGTTTAGCTATCAAAATTCTAATAGTTAATATCATCACTTGTAATTGTTAAATTTGTTCTTGCACTGTGTATGACTCAATATATTCCCTGTAACCCTTTAATGAGACTTTCATCCCATAGGATAGAGATAGTCCTAAGTTAATTATTGTTTGGAGGGATCACCGAATATGCAAAGGAAAGTTGTTGTTCTTTTATGGAATTCATTACAATTTCCTGAAAAGGAAGAGATCAAATAAGTTTGGCTTGCACAGGGCAATTCGAATCCAGCAACAAATGTCTCGGTTTTATTTGGTTGTTATCATGCCATATGGCTATTGATCATTACATTAGAACTGTGACTGAACTTATATTCAGTTAGTACCTTGCCTGCTCTACAATTTTTTCTTTGCACTGATAAAATAAGTTCTAGTGATCATTTTATCATTGAGAATACATATTCAATGATATATATATATACATATATTTTATATTTCAATTTTGTAGGTTGTGGCTAATGCAGCAAGCGTATATCCCAAAGATCCTGAGGCTCCGCCCAGTGGTGTGGATGACATGACAAAGCTTTCATACTTGCACGAACCAGGAGTTCTATACAATTTGAGATGTCGATATGATATTAATGAAATATATGTGAGTATCTAATAGATTACATTTCGAGTAACACATATGTGAACTTGGTTCACGTGAACTCCATCTCATTTTTGATCCAATTACAGAATGGTCTAACAAAACCATGTATATAAGATCCATTATAGAGTTGATTGGGTAGGATTAATGGAGTTTACGGATCTCAGATATGTGAACCAGGTTGATACAAGTTTTTGCTGTTCATTTTCTAGAGTTTCCAAAATCAAGGACGATGTTTGCATCTCTCTTGCAACTTCCATCTTGATCTTTACCATGAATAACCTTTTAGCACTATTTGTATAATCCTTACACAATTTGGCAACACTTGAAATCTTCGTACATGCACATTTTCTTTATTCCGAAACGGGCATGCATAACTACATTTTCAAGTTATCCTAATCCAAACATATTCTCTGCACAATATAGTGACACTAAAGTAGAGGCAATTTTTTTTGTTTTTTTTTTGTAGACATACACTGGTAACATATTGATAGCAGTGAACCCCTTTCAACGGTTACCCCATCTGTACAATGATGAGTTGATGGAAAAGTACAGAGGAATGGCAATTGGAGAGCTGAGCCCACACCCTTTTGCTATTGCAGATTCTGCTTACAGGCAATTTTTTTTTTTTTAAATCTTGATTGAGATATCAAGTATTGATATCCTGTTTTTGATTTTTTGATAGCTGTTTCCAACAAATGAACTTGTGGATTCTAATGCAGGCTAATGATTAAAGAGGGTATAAGCCAGTCAATCTTGGTTAGTGGAGAGAGTGGAGCTGGCAAAACTGAAAGCACAAAAATGCTAATGGGTTATCTTGCATATATGGGAGGAAGTGTAGGGGTCGAGGGGCGGCGCACTGTAGAGCAGCAAGTACTTGAGGTTTGTATCTCAATTAACTTTTATTTATATCTAATTAATGATTACTTATATACAGAGAGTAAGTTACTTGTACACCAGTTATATGGTGCAACTAATATTGTCTAGTGAATACAACTAATACAATAATACTAATACCTTTTAGTAAAACAACTAATACAGTTTAAAAATGCACCCAGTGCACACATGACTTGTCATATACATAATTCTATAGATAAAATGAAGAATAGTGACTTACATGTATATCTACTTCTCTGTGTCCTTTCCTTTCCTTACCAGCTCTTTCATCTTTTGCAGTCGAGTCCTGTTCTGGAAGCTTTTGGTAATGCAAAAACTTTAAGAAATAACAATTCTAGGTGAGTAAAAATACTTTATGAAGTTATGGAAATAATGTTTTGGTGATCAAGATTTTGATCCAAATGCTCTTTGATTGCAGTCGCTTTGGGAAATTTGTGGAAATTCAGTTCAATAGTAGGGGTAGAATATCTGGTGCTGCTATCCGAACTTATTTGCTGGAAAGATCGCGTGTTTGCCAAGTTTCTGATCCTGAAAGAAACTATCATTGCTTTTACATGATTTGTTCTGCACCACCAGAGGTAGAATATAAATTCTGTTGGGGAAATGGTTTATACCATCTGAAGTAACTTTGACATCACATATTTGAATCAAATTTCTAGAACCAACCTTTTGAGAGTGGTTAATGGTACTTTTGCTCTAGAAAACTGTTCCTCTTCTTCCAGTTATTTGTGAGTGACCATTGTGCAACTCTAATTGTTTAGAATTTCAACCCTTGGCTTAAATATATATTGTTCTTAATTCAAGTATAACTGTTGGTTTCATTTCAAATTACGATAACCAAATTTTCCATTTTATCAATGCAAAAGTACTTCTTATATCTTAAAAATCAAATGATGCATGATTATCTATTCGATACTGCATTATGACCAGATTTTTACTTTTGAATATAATTTTTTGCATGAATTTAAGTGGCTTTAAAGTTCTCCATCATAGATCCATTGTACACAACACTTAACATCTATGCCAGTGGGATAATTTTCTACCTACAATAATTGAATACTACATTTCTATGTTTTATAATCTACAACTGGTGATACATTTTTTTCTTCTACATATGTGTTTCCATATAATAGAGCCTGCATTCCTTTTTATTTGTTTGTTCCTTGCAAACTTCAGCTTCAATGACCTTTGTAGGGAGCAAATTTTGTTTTTGTTTGCTAGGAGAGACTAGAAAAGACGATGTTTACCTCACGATGTTGTTATTTTAATGTCATCAATTCAGTTATATTTAAGTCGAAACCTCCATTCTTTCATAACCAACTAATTCCCTGCTACTTTCTAACAGGATGTTAAAAAATATAAATTGGGGGATCCAAGGTCTTATCATTATTTAAATCAGTCAAATTGCTATGAATTGGATGGGGTTGATGATTCGAAAGAGTATCTTACTACAAGGAGGGCCATGGATGTAGTTGGGATCAGTCCCGATGAACAGGTATATATATCTTGAAGTTCTTTACGACTATGGGTTTATTGCAAAACTGATCCCAAGTGAAAGTGCTCATTGCACTTTTAGTACCTATGTTCGAACACGGTCCTTTTGTGTGCATTTTAATTGCAAAACAGATCCCACAAGAACTTTTTCATTTAACATTGTTGGAAGTCCATTGGCAAAAAATTGACCACTTTTGCAATGACCTTATTCTTGTGGGACCACTTCTGCAATTAACCCTTACAATTATATGTTATGGTTTGCTTCAAAATATTTTGGTGAGAGTTCCATTTACAGGATGGGATTTTCAGCGTTGTGGCTGCAATTCTTCACTTGGGTAATATTGAGTTTTCAAAGGCAAGTGATGGTGATTCCTCACAACCAAAGGATGAACAATCACTATTTCATCTGAAAACAGTTGCTGATCTTTTGATGTAAGTGTTTTTTTCCCCTTATTTATACTTTGTTAGCATGCACTATTGATCTCTCTCATAGTTTATGTGCATATTGTTTAGGTGTGATGAGACATGCCTTGAAGACTCATTATGTAAACGTGTAATAGTTACTCGTGATGAGACCATAACAAAAAGCCTCAGTCCAGATGATGCAGCAGTTAGCAGAGACACTTTGGCTAAAATTGTCTATTCAAGATTGTTTGATTGGTTTGTTATATAAAAATATAACAGTTTGACAAAAACTTCTATGAACTCGGTTCGCATAAATTTTATGGTGAACTCGGTTCGCATAAATTTTATGGTGAACTCGTTAATATTGTTTAATATAAGAAGTAATACTGTTTAGCATACAAAGTGTCACGGTTTAGTGATTTTGAAAAGAATAATACATAAAATTAAGCATATTTAAAATGTGATGCTTTGTATGTTAAACAATATTACATCGTATGCTAAACAATATTACATCGATGACCGTCTACTAAGTCGTGATTGGTTTCTGTGTCAGGCTAGTTAACAAGATCAACAATTCTATTGGCCAAGATCCTGAGTCAAAACTATTAATTGGGGTGCTGGATATCTATGGCTTTGAGAGTTTCAAGACAAACAGGTGCTTAACTGGTATGCTTAATTCTCAACATTATGGAAATTAATATTATGAAGAATACTGCAAGAAGCCCAATTTTTTTCAAATGTTAGGCGTGTGACTTAAATGCTTTAATTTTTTATTGCTAATTATAAAGGTTTGATTTGTGATGCACAAATTTTCCATACCAACAAAAGTATCAGTTTTATTCTTGCAGGCCTCTGTTATTTATTACTACAGCTCTACAGATTTTACGCTAGCTTGTGACTATATTATTTATAGTTTCTTGCAATTTCCAAATGCTGGATCCTGTTGATTCCTTATTTTTATTATTTTCATACTTCTTGCAGTTTTGAGCAATTTTGTATTAACTTGACTAATGAGAAACTTCAGCAACATTTCAATCAGGTTTGTATCTTCTACCCTCTGTAAATAATTGTATAAATATTTTTAAACATAAAGCTAGATAATTAAAGATAGTAGTTGGATCAAGATGACACTATATGTCTTTGCAGCATGTTTTCAAGATGGAGCAAGAAGAATACACAAAAGAAGAAATTGACTGGAGTTACATTGAATTCGTTGATAATCAAGATATTCTTGATCTTATTGAAAAGGTATTAAACAGTGAATATTTTGTATATGTTCTGGATCCCATTTCATACCTCATACATAAATTTTTTAACTTGATTCATGTATTACAATTTCAAGCAAATCCGGATAACACACTAGAAAATTTAGTGTATTCTATTCATTGTTCATTTTTTGACTTTACTGAATTATGTATATATATATGGCATCATGAATATATCAAAGAATAAGTTACTGTGACCTGAATATTCACCTTTTTATTAATTATATGCAACTCCATCATTCTAGCATCTGCAATTTTGTAACTTGTAGCCAGTATTATCTTGTCCTTTCCATCATTTCTAAATTTTATCATTTACAAAACCGTTCGTTGTCAACGCATCCGGGAAAAAACGATTAATCTCTATCAATAGACCTGCTAAAGCCCCGAACCACAGTGAACTTAGTACTGGGGCCGCGGAGAGATATGTTTTTTAGATCTCACATTGAAAAACCTCCCTTTTTTATTTATTGTAATACACAAAAAGATAATGCACATATGATCAGATGCGTATGTAGTTAAGGGGCACTTATAGTTGTACACGAAATCTTCAATTCCAATTGAATTGTAAAACGCACTGTAAGACTTTCCCCTTGGATTTGAGCAAAATCTTTGTTGGTTTAAGTGTGCTAAATCCACTGGGGGATAACTTTTTTTCTGGTCTTCATTTCTTATTCTTCCTGACAAATTTATTTTTATTATTTACTCTCAGAAACCTGGTGGCATTATTGCTCTTCTTGATGAGGCTTGGTATGTATTTTTTTTATCTATCTTTCTTAGTCTGTAGCCATGCAATGGCCTTATTGACTCAGTATCTTAAATCGCGCACTTCTTGTAGTATGTTTCCAAGATCTACATATGAGACATTTGCAGAGAAGCTGTACCAGACGTTCAAAGATCACAAGCGTTTTAGCAAGCCAAAGTTGTCGCGCTCTGGTTTTACCATTGGCCATTATGCGGGTGATGTATGCAATTGTTTTTTTATGTTATTAAGTACTGTTTTTTTTTTTTTTTTTGAAATAGTTTTTTTAGTCCTGTAAGTTACGTTTATTTAGATTTTAGTCCAGTCGGCTTTCATGATTTGAAAATAGGCTCGTAACAATAGATTTTTTGACATTTTGGTCCGGTCGCCTACAAGAGGTGAAACCTCCGGTTGACTAACCAGATTTGCCATTTGAATAAATCAGTCTCTGCCACATCAACATCAACAGAATGTTTCACTTCCTATAGTTGATTACCAAAATGCCAAAAAATGGAAGTTACTTGACTATTTACAGTTCGTGAAAGTTGATGGGACTGAAAACTAAAATTGAGCTAACTTACAGGACTAAAAACACTATTTTTCCCCTTTTTTTAAAAGCCATTAAGAATAGCATTGAAATTGGAGTACACACTAGAAAAGCCTATTGCTGCATGTTGAATATTTCACTAAGCATCTACCAATTGCAGGTCACTTATTCAACAGAATATTTTTTGGATAAGAACAAAGACTATGTTATTGCTGAGCATCAGGCTCTCCTTGGCGCTTCGCGTTGCTCCTTTGTGGCAAGCCTATTCCCACCTTTACCAGAAGAATCTTCTAAATCGTCAAAATTTTCTTCAATTGGTTCTCGATTTAAGGTTCATATATTTTATACATTCCCCCATGTTCGGGATAATATCATTTTTGGTTCCCTAAAGTTTACCTTTTTCCAGTTTTGATCCATCTTTTTCACTTACTATCAAACTAGCTTTTGGTCCCACCGTTACTTGATTGTTCCTTGACTGACCGAATCGACCGAATCAACAATCTGAGGGTTTTAAATGTAATTATTTGAAAATTATTAATTATATTTACCACCCCAAAATATTTACATTTAGTACCCTCAAATTGTTGATTCCATCAACAGACGGTTAACTAATTGTGACCAAATGCAGAAGTAAAAGTGTAATTCTAAGACCAAATTTGATAGTGACTGAAAGAGGCGGACTAAAAGTGGGAAATTGGCAAGTTTGAAGAATTTTCAAATGGTATTACATACCCCAATGTTCTGAAGTTGCGTTGTTTGCACCTCTTCAGTTTCATACCTTTCTTGTATTTCATACAGCTACAACTGCAATCTCTGCTCGAGACCCTTAGTGCAACCGATCCGCACTACGTTCGCTGTGTAAAACCTAACAATTATCTCAAGCCTTTTATTTTTGAGAATGCTAATGTGTTGCAGCAACTCCGTTGTGGGGTGAGAACTCTTTGGTTCTTCTTGTTTTGATTTATAGGAACTAAGATATTACAGTCATTTCATCATCACCATCTGATCACCATTATGGTGTTTTATCCCGGATTTTTATTTTCCAATTCATAAAGCACTTACTAATTATTGGTTTCAGGGAGTTTTAGAGGCAATCAGGATCAGTTGTGCTGGATATCCCACTCGAAGAACTTTTGAAGATTTCATAACCCGTTTTAAAATCCTTGATCCTAGTGTATCAAATGGAAGGTACACTCACATACTCGTTATCCTGCAGGAAGGTTTTAGATATTTGCTTACCATGAATGTGTTATTAAATAATTTTGTCTCCAGAAGTAGGTCAAAAATTCTTGTCTGAAACATATGTATTTTAAATCATTTGATATTTATTTAAAATATTTTGAAGATATAAACAGTGCTTCATTTACAACTTTTCATGCAAAAACATGATTTTGAAATCTTCCTGATGCCGCTTGAAGTAAAAATCAGATAAGGACCTCATTCTATAATTCTTTAATCCAAGTATGTTTTTTAGTCGACCCACAGTAAAATGAGTTACTATCATCTCATCAATGTGAGCTAAGGTTACTGAGTTTGTTGCTTTCTGCACTTTTATACTGTTATTTCGCATTTTCTAGTGCTTTCTTTATATTCCTCAGCACTTTTTCTTTAAACTTCTCATATTGACATTAATTGATTTTCCCATGAATTCTTAATGTCTTTCACTTTTGATAGCAGTGATGAGGTCGCAAGTTGTATCAAACTTTTGGAGAAATCTGGCCTTCAAGGTTATCAGGTACTCCTCACAGTTGCAGTGCATATTCTTATAAAATATTTGGAAATAAATGCATTAAGTAATGAAGCTTGCAAAATTTTCGTAGTCTTTATAACATGCATTTCATTATGCAAGGTTTGCTAATCAATGTTAAAGTTCATTTGTGGGGAAGGGGTGGGGGAGAGAAATCCCTTTAAGGCGTTTCTTGAATCAAATCACATTGTTAGCATTTGAGATATAGTAAAAGAGACACCAAAAGGCATTTTCTTATACATATGGTTTTCCAGATGGGCAATACGAAAGTGTTTCTCAGAGCTGGTCAGATGGCAGAATTGGATGCTGTCCGTAATCAGGTCCTCGGTAAATCTGCTTCCAAAATCCAGAGAAAATATATTTCATATGCAGCTCGAAAAAAATTCCTGTCATTGCGCATGGCAGCGGTACAAATTCAAGCTCTCTGCAGAGGTATTTTTATTTTGTTTTCTCATTCATTCTTTTAAGGAAAAATAGGTTTTTTAGTCCTCTAAATTATGACTATTTCGGTTTCAGTCTTGTCGACTATTAAGAATCGAAAATAGTCTTGTAACTTTCAATTTTTGACATTTTAGCCCGGTAACTAGTTGTAGGAGGTGAAATATATGGTTGACCAATCAAACTCTGCCACTTGAACAAATCAGACCCTGCCACACCAGTGTCAACTGTATGTTTCACCTCCTATCACCTTCTTTCAATCTGCTAACTGTATGTTATAATGATAGGACAAGTTGCACGGTGCATTTATGAGCGCAAGAGGAGAAACGCTGCTGCTTCGACCATCCAGAAAGATGCGCGGATGTTTGTTAAAAGGAGAGCTTATACACGATTGTGCTCTGCTGCTATTCTAATTCAAGCAGCAATTAGAGGGATGGGTGCTCGGAACGAGCTTCTATTCAGAAAGAAAAACACAGCAGCTGTTGTAATCCAGGTAATGTCATGCCAAGGAAAGTTAGCATTGACTCACAAATGTTGGATCTCTTGTTTAAGGGCACGCTTTTTTATGGATTTCATTGGATTTGAAATCCAGTATATAGATTTTGTACATGCTTGAGAGTATAGATTTTGTAGGATTTGATAGTGTAAGATCTTGAAAAAGTTGGTGATAGTGGGATTATTATATTTTAAAAAGTACTATAGAAATGATTGAGCAATTGTGTAGTGTGTTTGTGTTGTAAAGTATATGAAAATTGATGATAGAGAGTTTTGAGTTGGATAGATAATAATATTTAAAAAGTGGATTATAGATGATTGATTGTGTTGGAAATTGTGTTTGAAAAAAGTGGATTATTTTAGTGTATTGGAAATTGTGTTTGAAAAAAGTACTATACAACGTTTCACAAACGAGGATTTGAAATAAGAATGTGGGGGATGCCATACCAGAAACAAACATGATTTTCATCTTGAGTTACTTTCATGAGTCGTTATGGACTTTTAGAAGTACAACTATTTGATCAAGTGTATTTAAATAAACATATAAGTAACTGCTTGTTCATCTTGAATTCACGGTGTGTATTTTCTGTATAACCAGAGTCATTGTCGAAGACGCTTGAAAAGGCGTTCGTACACAAGCATGAAGGGGGCAGCAATTGCTATTCAGTGTGCTTGTAGAGCAACAATGGCTTGCATAGAACTAAAGAAACTTAAAATGGTAAGAGTACCCCTAAACTTATAAAAATTGCTTACAAATTTAGATGTTTGATTTGAATCGTGGATATTTGTTTAAACTCAAGACTAATTTGGCGATGAACTGTTGTCAGTTTCATGCTTATGATGCTCTCTACTTAGAGCTTTCACTTTGAGTTCAAGGTTGAGCAGAACATATCAGTTTAATCAAATCATGGTAGCTTAACTAATTGTAATATGCTTTTGTTAGTTTCTCCTCTTAAGACATCTAGCAACCTCGATTAGCTTGTGAGATCTTTAACACATTATTAACTCTTTATTATTAAACTGAAATCTGGAGGGCTCAAATGTGTTCCAAATGTCAGTTTGTTATCCAAGATAACTAGGGTTAATTGCAAATAATTTCACGACTTTTTAAAATTTGTACGATTTAGTCACGATCTTTTAATTTAAACAATGTCATACACTGCATTTGTTTTTTTACTTTTGCAATTCGACCACTTGAAAAAGTTCAAATAAATTCACAACCTTTTTGATATTTTTGCATTTTAGTCAGAACCTTTCAATTTTTGCAATGCCACACTCTTTCACGTAAGCAGTAAGTTGCTGGAAAATAGTCATGTTATAAAATAATTTAACATACAAGGTCATTTGCAGAATGTTGGCACAGTTATTAGTATTAACTACCTCGCGGTGGATATTACATGAAATCGGATTTTTTAATTGTTTCCTCCTTGAGTTAGGGATGCTTTTAAACATCCCTAAAACTCAACAATGATGGCGTATGCTAAATGAGTTCTACTGTTTGTAGACTTAAATACTTTCCTTTTTGTATGTGATCACTTAAGTCTTACTTACATTAGGATAAGATGTGAAATGACGCCTTGTTTTAGTCACATGTGTGTAAACAAAAAGAGAATATTTGACAAATTTTCCATAAAATTAAATGATTCTTGATGCATTACATATAATTTTCGTCCACCAGTTGATGTTTAGCAACTGTTGACTTCTTGTGCTAGAATGGAGGTAAAATATGATAATAATTGATGTTATGATGTTTTGCAACTGTTAACTTCTTGTGCTACGATGGAGGTAAAATATGACAATAAGTGAGTTTATCCCTATCTGTCTCAGGCTGCAAAAGAAACTGGTGCACTCCAAAATCAGGTTGAAGAATTGACTTCACGGCTCCAGATGGAGAAGCGCATGCGGGTAATACGTTTTTCTCTTGCCTTTAATAATTAGTCGTCTTGTTAAAGTCACATCTTTTTGCAAATTGCAATCTAATCTAAACTCTTGAATTTTGGCAATTAAAGCCTGAATTAAAAAGAATTGCAATTTGAACTTTCGGGCAGATTGACTCATGCCCGTTCTTGACGTGTCGAATAATTAACAATTACATACTTCTATACTGCTGAGTTGGATGATGACATGGTTAATTTTTTGACACGTAAAAAACAGGCAAGAGTCGATCTGCCCAAGACTTCGAATTGCAATTTTTTTATATATATTTTTTTTCACATTGAGGTTTTGTGCAATTTCGCGAAAATATGGTGATTTTAGCAACAATTAAGCCTAATTAGTGTCATATGATAGTAAAATAGTAATTGTTCATTGCATTTCGACACATAATGTGTAAACACGATGGTGATTTTTGTTATGGTCCCCTGTTTGCTAGATTGACATGGAAGAGGCCAAAAATCAGGAGATTGCACAGCTACAATCTTCTTTAGAGGAAACACAAAGACAGCTTCGAGAAACCAAAGAACTACTGATGAAAGGCAGGCAAGTTCCTCAAGCAGTAGCCATGCACGTTGCTCCACCAGTCACTGAGCATGTCACTCCGTCAGTAGCTGAGCCTGTCACTCCATCAGTAGCTGAGCCTGTTACTCTATCAGAAGGTGCCTCCATTGTGGATCAAGAACTAGTCCAGAAACTAAATGCTGAAAATGAAAAGCTGAAGGTGAGGTCACATTTCAGGTGTGCTTAAATTATAGGGAAAATGGTTTTGTGAGTCCTTTAAGTTTACCCAATTCAGTCACGAATTGAAAATAATCTTGTAAATTTCAAATTTTCGACATTTTAGTCTAGTCGCTGGCTAAAACATCATGCTGACCAATTAGACTCTGCCACATGGACAAATTAGACCTTGTCACGTCAGCATCAATCGAATATTTCACCTCCTATAGCCGGTTACTGGACTAAAATGTCTAACAATTGAATGTTACTAGATTTTTTTCAATTCTTGAAAGTCAACATAATTGAAACCGAGATAGGGGTATAAAAACAATTATTTTCCCTAAATTATATCTTAGTGAAATTTGTGTTTTTTAACTCACGATGAGCTCTGGAAATTGGTCCAGTTTCTTGTTAGTTCTCTGGAAAAGAAAATAGATGAGACAGAGAAGAAGTATGCGGAGTCAAACAAGCTTAGTGAGGAACGACTAAACCAAGCTTCGGAAGCAGAGGCTAAGATCATTCATTTGAAGACTAAAATGCAGAGGTTGATTCAAAATTAAATTCTCATCTTCTAAGCTCTTTATCAGCTCATTTATTGCATGTACTTTATTAGTTTCTAGTTCTTAAATATTATTTTTATTTCCTAAAATTTACCTTTTTCCAGTTTTGGTCGTCCTCTTTCATTCACTTTTGGTCATGTAGGTACACTTGTACTTCCACATATGGTCCCACCGTTGGTTGACCATCTGTTGACTGACGAAATCAACTACTTGGGAGTTCTCAATATAATTAATAATTATTTGGAGGTGTTAAATGTAATTAATATTTTAAATAACTACATTTAGCACCCCAAATAGTTGTTTCAGCCAATCAACAGATAATCAATTAACAATTGGATCACATGTAGATGCAAAAGTGTACTTTTATGACCAAGTTCGATAGTGATTCAAAAAGAGGGACCAAAACTTGAAAAAGGTGAACCTTAAAGAACAAAATGATATTATCCCTAAAAGATAATATGTGTTCTTCGAATAGGTAAAATTAATGAAGTGATTAACTGTCTATTGAATTTTGTGCTCATAATATATTCATTGGTCTTCTACTTTCAGTCTTGAAGAAAAAGTTTCTGACATGGAAGCAGCCGAGCAGATTCTCCGGAAACGGGCTTTGGTAAATGCTCCTTCTGGGAGACAATCTGGACGCTTAGTTCCAACTACTCCGGTGAGGATTTGATCTCAGTTGTATTTTGAAGGGGAAATTAGTTTTTTTAGTTCTGTAAGTTAATAGTATTTTCATTTTAATCCCATCGATTTCACAAATTGAAAATAGTTTTGTAACTTTCAATGTTTCGACATTTTGTTCCGGTGACCAGCTTTAAGAGGTGAAACCGTGAAACGTCCAGCAAATCAGACTTTGCCATTTGGACATATCACTCTTCCACGTCAGTGTCAACTCAATATTTCACCTTCTACGTCCGGTTACCTAAATAAAATGTCAAAAACTGGAAATTACTAGATTGTTATCAATTTGACAGGATTGAAACCAAATAGGGATATAACTTGCAGAACTAAAAACCTATTTTCCCTACTTTGATATCGTACATACATGGTGCTAATTCTTCGGTTTCACTTTGCAGTCAGCGGAGAATGGTCATCATGTAAGTGAACTATATGGAGGCCAGTTGATGTTTATTTTTGTACTTAATTGAAGAACGGATAAAATTTGCGTTTTTTTTTTATGATCTAGATCTTACTTAAAAGCTGTTCATGCAGGCTCTTCTGACTGCTGCATCCAGTAAAAGATTTGGTACTAATGATAGCATGGTTAGGAGATCTATCGTTGAAAAACAACGTGTACGTTATTTCCTCGAGATTTTGAAGTTTATAATATTTTTCTGTTGTGCCTTTTTAGCTAATGATATAAAACGAGGGCAATAGTCAAACTAAGATATCTACGGCTTTTCGTACAAGCCTTCTATGCTGCACTGGTTTAATCATTCATACTTGTGTCAAGGAGGGCCAATATTAGAATGTTATTCGATTTTCTGAGTTAGTTTTTAAAGATCATGAGCAAGGCCAGTATTTATTTAGCATGCTATTAGGGATAATATCATTTTTTATCCCTAAAGTTTACCTTTTTTTCAATCACTAACAAATTTGGTCATGAAAGTATACTTTTACTCTCACATTTGGTTACACAATTAGTTGGCCGTCTATTGACTGATGAAATCAACTATTTGGTAGTGCTAAATGTAATTATTTGAAATTATTGATTACAAATAGCACCCCCCAAATAATGGATTATGTCATTTATCAGGTGATCAACTAACGGTGAGACAAAAAACTAAAAAAAAAATTAACATTAGGTACCAAAAATGATAATATTTCCACGCTATTACTGTTTTTAAATGCATTTTAGGCTTTATTCTCTTGCATTTTGACGAATTGAATCAGTGCTTGCATCTATTCTTTTTGGTTGTTTTAGGAGGCCGCAGATGCTCTTATTAAGTGCATCACAAATGATCTTGGATTCAGTGAAGGAAAACCGGTTGCTGCATTTACTGTTTACAAATGTCTTATTCACTGGAAATCTTTTGAAGCTGAACGAACCAATGTATTTGATCGGCTTATTCAGATTATAGGTTCTGCAATTGAGGTAAATTGTTCACCTTCTTTCTGAACATTTTGATTACCTCATTCAAACAATCACTTTGTTTTCTTGAGATTATGCTTTGCTCTTTATATGAATGGATTGATAATGGTGATTGCTATCATGTCCAATCTCATCAAAATGGATCATTTTTCATCAGGATGAAGAAAACAATAATCATATGGCTTACTGGCTTTCCAACTCATCTACCCTACTGTTTTTACTTCAAAGAACTCTGACGACAGCTCCTGCATCTCAAGCTCCTCCTCAGCCTACCGGATTTTTCGGAAGGATGGCACGAGTACGGTGCATTTACATTATATATTGTGTAAAAAATTAGGTTTAAAATCCATTTTGGTCATGTAACTTTTTCCTTTTCCGCAAACGGTCCAACAAAAGTTAATTTTTTCAGTTTAATCTCATAACTCCTTAATTGATTTGATTTTGGTTCAAAGTCGGCGGAATTTGAAGTACGACATCGTTTTGGGGAACGTGAGGTGTAAAATTGGTCCCATAACTTTTTCCTTTTCCGCAAGAGGTCCCCAAAAACATTCTCCAATTTGACGCTGTACTTCAAATTTCTTGGGACCAAAATCAGGCCAATTAAGGAGTTATGACATAAATTGAAAAGGTTGATTTTTTGGAACCTTTTGCAGAAAAGACAAAAGTTATGGAAAACCTTATATGGATTTTAAAACTACAATTGAAGGATGAGTTAGTGAGTTAAAGTCATTTTGATATTAATCTCACTATGCATGGATCTCCAGAGCTTCCGAGCATCTCCCTCTTTTGCCAACCTTTCCATCGGTGGACTTGATGGAATACGACAGGTTGAGGCCAAGTATCCAGCTCTGCTTTTCAAGGAGCAGCTCACTGCTTATGTTGAGAAGATTTACGGAATCATTCGAGAGAACTCAAAGAAGGAATTGTCTCCCCTGCTTTCTTCATGTATCGAGGTACCATTCCCATTTTTCTGAAGCACTAATGATTATGTGATTCTAACATTGCCTTCCACAGTTTCTATGAGTTTATAGTTCTGCCATGCGATGCACGGTTTGAACATTAATCAATTTCAACGTAAAATTATGTAGTTTGAGACAGATATGATAGAAATTTAAATTAAATTTATTCTATTACTTGTGAATCGATATTTATTAATTTCTTTTACTATATTTTTTTATTAATATATGATTTTGTGAGATAGTATATGTATGTGAGTGTCTCACAATTATTTAATTAATTGTATAGTTTTAAATATGCACTAAATTCACCATAAATACTAGTAACATTTATAAAATAAAAAAATTGAATTCAGCTTATATAATTAAATCAATGAAACAGGACGATTAATATGATATATAGAATTGTGAGAATGAAAAATAAAAAGTAAAAAGAATAATTACTCTCCTTGCTGGAGAGTGAGGTTCATTACTTCACCACAAAGCAAGTGTAACTCTACTTGCTCAAATAGAAATTGTGTTCTTATATAGTTATTGATTATAAATTTTCATGATCTATTCTTTACCCCTCAGGCATTGAAAACTTCTTCCGGGAACTCTATCAAGAGCGATTCTCCTTCTAGTCACTGGCAAAGCATCATTGATAGCTTAAATGGGGTTCTTACTATAATGAAAGATAACTTTGTATGTACAAATAACTATGTTTTTTTTTTAAATAATGCCTTCAGCTTATAAAAACTGTTCTTTTCAGGTTCCCCAGGTCCTTGTTCAGCAAATGTTCACCCAACTTTTCTCATATATAAATGTTCAGCTCTTCAATGGGTAGCTCTTACGCCATCATTTTCTGTTTTCATTTTTACAAATATATATATAAATTTTCATGACCTTGTTTAATTTTCTGTAGCATTCTCCTCCATAAGGAGTGTTGCACGTTTCACAGCGGGGAATATGTAAAATCTGGATTAGCTGAATTAGAACTTTGGTGTGGAAACACACACGAGGTAAGCTTTAGTAAAATGTTTGCATACATCCCTTGATTTGGAACTGTAATTGTAGATTGAGTAATTATTTGTCATATTATAGTATGCAGGCTCATCGTGGGACGAACTAAAATGCATGCAACAGGCCGTAAGGCTTCTGGTACGCTCTCCAGTTCTTTGGCATACAATCTTTTTGTATGAACTCAGGCATGTTGATATTGCTGGAATACTAATATACTTAATAAAATTAAATACTTTACGTCGTCTTCAGGTCATGCAACAAAAATCAGAATTAATGTACGATGAGCTCACAACTGAACTTTGCCCTGTAAGTATCGCTACTCCTCGTTTCTTCACTTTCCTTCCTATATATCTAATTATATTTCTAGAAAGTGTCACACATGGGTGCATCAGTTGGACTGTGCAACTGATGCTCAACTAATATTTTTCAATAAAACAACTAATACTGGCCAACTAATACCTTTTAGTAAAACAACTAATATCATTTGAAAATGCACTTGAGTTGCACGGTGCAACTGGTGCATAGAAGTATTTGTCCTGTATCAAAGATGAATTTCATCTGATTGATATTTCCATTAGCTAGCTTTTTAAGTGGCAATTGTCTTATAAGACAAGATTTTTGAGGAGTCAGATTCATGCAATATACATTCTGTTCGCAGATACTGAGCAGTCAACAGCTTTATAGACTCTGTACTCAGTATTCGAATGATGACAGTGATACAGGAAGTGTATCAGCAGAAGTAAGTTCTATTTATTCAATTTTGTTACTTATTAGTACAAAGTCTTGATTTCTCACTTTATATTGGTTCGAATAGGTAATATCTAACCTGAAAATACTAGCAAAGGAGGACTCTAACGATCCAGATAGTGATAGTGAGTCATATATGTTGGATGACAGTTCAAGGTACTTTAGCAAGATAAGATAAAGGCTCTAGTCTAAAAAAAAACATAAACTAAAGTGCATAATTAATATTATCGGTGTAATGCAGCTTCCCCATCCCAATTGAAGATATCAGCAGTTCCTTCCAGGATTTAGATTTCAAAGGTGTACAAGCTGCAGGAGAACTTATTGAGAACCCTGCCTTTGAATTTCTACAAGGTTGATGAATTAGATTTATACGGTGATATATGCATGTGACCTTGATTCTTTTGTACGGTGATATATGCATGTTTCTCGTCGTCTCCCCAGCTCAGTTATTGCTTAGAGTGATTTGTAGATTTCATAGGATTAGAGAGATAAAGTGGGGAAGATATGGATTGTTTCCACCTAGCTAGTTTTTTTTTATTCCTTTAGGATTATATATCCTAGCCCCATTCTTTGTAGAGGTGGAAATAGCCTTAGAGTTAGAGAAGCAGCTTCAGTTGTAGGAACAGAAGAGTTCATCAATAGTGAAGATTAAGGTAGATGTTTCAGATTCTTTTTATGATTCTAAGTTAGGTTCTCTACTTGATGTTACAATGGTGTTTATCAATTTTCTTGGTCTGGGAATGAACTGGAAGATGCTTGATTCAAGAATTGATTGGTCTAAAATTGATGATCAAGTTTTGGGTTTTGGTGTTCTCATATTTTTCTGGTGAGCATACAAATAATCGATTTACCGTGGTTGTGAATATGGGATGAATCGTACGCGATTTGAAAAGAGATTGAAATCAACTCTAATTTAACTGGGTCTCGAGCTCGATTGAGCTCAGTATACTTGACTTGTTGGCTAACGTGTTTATCGAACTTAATCAATCTCAGGTCGTTTTATCATTCTACTTTTAATTCACTAATTTATTTATCAGTATATTCTAACTATATATAAAATGGAAAACTATAATTAATGTTAGTATAACTTATCGAGTTGAGTTGAGTTGAGTCGGATAGAATTTGAGTTTACCAAGATTCTCACCGAGTTGAGCTTGAGTCTGGAACTTCAAAAAATTTAATAGAATCAAGTTTGATTCTAACGTAGCGGAAGTATACAAGGTCACGATCTCACAATTTTATTTCAATATAAAAAACAACCAACCCATAATTCGGCTGCAATACAAGGATAATAGCCTCCTCTTCTCAAAAACCTAGAAGGCCCATAAATGTGGGATTTATTTACTTGATTAAAGGCTTGAAATATAAATTAATTAATTTTGGTCTGTCGTATGCCTCCATGATGCTTAAGGATTCTTTTGTCATATCATCCCACCACCCCCACCCCTTGCGGTCGAGGAAGGTCGACATCGTCATCATCATTGTCCCCCGTAGAAGGAATCAAGTGCTTCACGTAAAACACATTGGAAGTGTGCATATTAGAGGGAAGCTTCAAACGGTAGGCGTGGGGGTTGATCTTGGCAAGAACCTCCACAAGGCAGATTTTGTTATACTCATGGACGGGGTAACGGTCCATATGTAGTCACGCAGCTCAAACTCCACAAGTTGGTCATGTATGGCACGGTGGGTGTTGCGCAGTTCTTCAATCAGCCGTCCAACATCACAAAAATCATACACCGTGGCATATAACTCGCTTCCAGGCCAGGGGCATGAATACAGAGGTCAGAAATAATCAAAGCACGCCTCCTCAAGGCCTCGACCACCCTATTCGACGTTCCGGAGCGATGCTGAAGCACGAACTTAAACTGCTACAAAAAGGCAGTCCATGATGCATGTAGCAAACATATTATCTTGGGTGACAAGGTGGTAGTGGTAAAAAAAAAAAAAAAAAGGACAAATTCATGCTGAAAAAGGTAGTGCCGCCAATGACGGGCATCCTGCACCACTGCATTGAACTCTATGTCATAAGCATTGTACCTGCTTTGAGGACCAGATAATTTCTCACTAAAGAATGCGGCCACGCCGACTCAAAACAGTCCCAAGTCCAAACTTAGAAGCATCACACAAAAGCTGAAATTGGTGTGGACACCAAACGTTCCTTTATCGATTCGAACGCTTGTGCCACCGCAGTGGACCACACAAAAGTTTATTACTGACACAGTTGGTAATGGGGCCATAATACTGCTAAAATGGGCGATAAAACGTCGATAAAAGGAAACAGGGTTGTGGAAACTACGAGTTTCAGTTACGGTAGAAGGGGTCGCCCACAATCTTGGAGTCGTAAAAAACGTGGATGCCCTTAGAAGATATCACATACCCCAAAAAGGATTAAATCTACACAAAACAAACATTTCTTTGTTG
This sequence comes from Galeopsis tetrahit, assembly GCA_963675135.1. NCBI lineage: Eukaryota > Viridiplantae > Streptophyta > Magnoliopsida > Lamiales > Lamiaceae > Galeopsis > Galeopsis tetrahit. Next base: position 42,354,081 of record OY776128.1, on the reverse strand, counting down.
CAGCAAAAAACTTCTCCGTCTGTATGACTATGATCAAAAGGACCGCACGCAAGTGAACCAAGTGCTCCTCCAAAGATTGACTGTAAAATAAGTATATCGTCATAGTATACCACCACACCCGTCCCAATGACGGATTGTAAAGCTTGATTCATGATGCGCATGAATGTGCTAGGGGCGTTAAACAAGACGAAAGGCATTAGAAGCCATTTGAAGAGGTCTTCTCGTGTCTTAAAGGTTGTTTTCCACTCATCCCCGAGACAAATTCGAATATGATGATACCCACTACGAAGATCAAGTTTACTAAAAACGGAGGCACCACTCAACTGATCAAGCAAGTCATCTAAACGTGCTATAAGTAATCGGTACCAGACAATAATTTTTTTGATAGCCCGGTTATCAACACACATTCGCCAAGAATAGCACATGCAATTAAAGTTAAAATGGTGCACCGTTCCCCTCATCAAGGAACACCTCTATTACCAGAATAGCACATGCAATTAAAGTTAAAATGGTGCTAAGCACGTACGCTACGCTGAATAACGAGCAACAGACGCTCCAGAGTTAAACACGGGAGGACCATCATAGCCGGAAGTTGATTTTTTAGGTTGTCAAATTATATGTAAACAAGGTATTCGAGGTAAATTCTTCATCGTTGCATTGTTAAATTTATGAATCTAAATAAATTTCGCTCAATAAGTTAATAGAGGTATGCTAATATTTCACTTTTGAGGCTTAAATTTGTATGTTAGTCGATTGACGAGCGACCAATTTCATAAAGCTTCTAAGTATGTGGGGGAGAGTGTCGTCTTTCCCTTTCTAGGTACTTTGATTTTATAAACGTGTTCCCAATTATGGTATTATATCTTTTGTGGTGGTTCTTAGTAGGTACTCAATTTCTCTCACTAGATAACTAAACGATCATTTAAAAGTAGTGCTGTTATTCGAATCGAGCCTTAACGAGACTCGCCTCGGCTCGTTAAGGCTCAATAACGCTCGACTCGTTTAGCTTAATGAGCCGAGCTCGAGCTCGCTAAATACTCTATTTACTAACGAGCCGGCTCGAGCTCGACTTGTTAGGCTCGATAACTAACTTTTTGTTAAAATTTCCATTAGGCTTGTTAGGCTCGGCTCGACTCGATAGGCTCGTTAAGCTCGTTAGACTCGTTAACGAGTCGAGCCAAGCTCAATTTTTAACTTAGTAATGTTATCGAGCCGAGCTCGGCTCGACTCGACTCGATAAGAGCTCGAGTCGAGCTCGAACTTCAAATACTCGGCTCGACTCGGCTCGAATAACAACTCTATTTAAAAGTTTAATATCATTGATGGAGATCTTATGTATTTAACCTCTCTCAATGAACCAAATAAATAAGATACAAGACACTATTGTTGTGAAATAAAAGAGATTTTGATCTAATACCAAAACCTCTGAGATACTGCCTTAGATAGATTCAGTGTATTGAATTAAAAGTGTTTTAGAATAATGGAACTTAGATCAGGACAATTAGATTGCTGAAAAATGTTGTTCAACAATAAAGGATGAATAGCTTACTAGTTGAGGGGGAACTCAAGTAGTAATGGACAAACTCACTGATGAGTTAAAGTGATAAAGATCAAGCCAAATGGACAAACTCACTGATGAGTTAAAGTGGTCAAAATCCTGTCAAATGTATAAACTCACTAAAAGAGTTCAGGCTACAAGATCATAATGCAAAAGAGAGATGACCATCCATACTGACATTATAAGACGCATTAAGTATTAAAAGCAAAGTATCAAAAAGCACAATCTCACTGAAGACAACTAGCCTGAAGCTTAGGGACAGAGAAGAGTCTGCTGATTCAAGAAACACATTCAACTTTGTTGTCTCAATCCATTCGTTGGAATGCAAATGATGAGAAGCAGTAATGGAAGGTCAACCTGACAACAATCAGAACAGCTCTAATTGACAAAGCATTCAGCAACACCACAAAAGTCCACACAAAACACTATTCATCTGAAGAAAAGATGAACATGATGTTCATACCTATAGAGAAGAAAGAGTTGTATCCCTCCAACAGATACATATTCAAACTTCATATATAAACAGAAGGATCATGAATTGATAAAATACGGGAAACCAAAGCAATCAAACTAACAAGACAATTCTAGTTCAGAAAGCCAACTCATCTGAATTACTTGTTTCCCCCATGGTCATATAAACTTCTGTGATCAAAGATTCTAAGCCAATTACAAATCTAAGATTAGAGAGATATCCTATCCTTAAGCATTGATCATCATTGTAAAGGATATCTCAGTTGGAAAACAACCCTCAACCCAATCCCAGAAAAGATTGTTAAGTTAAGTGTTGTAGAAGAAGTTGAGTGACTAAGTTATAGTGTGGAACTAAAGTTTAAAGCTCTAAGAAGAAGAAGTAGTTTGAGTACTAGGTCTCTGTAAACCTAGGGATCAAGGCACTAAGAAGTAGTGTGGTTGATCAGTGGACCTTGGCACTATAAAACAAGTTAATTCCAAGTGAAGGGATTATCCTGTTCAATCAGGGAAGTGGATGTAGGAGCTTGAGTCTCTGAATTACTATAAGTGTTTGTGTTATTTATTTTGAAGTCATTTCATAACCACACTTATACTACATAGTTGTCTATATCATCAAAACTGTTTTATAGGAAAAACTCTTTATTTGGACAACTCCCCTGACACTGTTTTAAGCAAGAATCATTCATTCAGAATAAAAGGAGATACAACTTTAAGGGCCTATCCATTCCGCAATTATAAACTTACTAAGATCACACTTTCAACTGTCTACTCTATAGTACTCAGTGGAATTGTCATTTAGTTCAAGAGTTTAACTTTAATAAAAGTCAGAGAGATTGATTGATCAACTCTCCTGAACTAATCAAGTGATAAGTCTGTTTTTTTTACAAAAAGAAAAATTAGTACACACAAGTGCATTCCCCCCCCCCCCCCATACACTTGTGTCACTCTCCTTTCAGGACCAACAACCACATTTAAATTATTGCAACCCATATACTTTGGCATGCTTATTCAACTCGTGTACGCATATGCATGGGCAAAACTAGGATTTGGGGAGGGTAAAAAATACAATTTAACAGTAACACATTTTCTATTCCTCGAATCCTCTAACTAACCATATGACCAAAAAATTTAAAGGCCACTCACATCCGCTCCCAACAGAACATGTTCTTTTTCATGAAGAACCATGTGTCCTCCTGGTCGTCCGGATGCATGGCGATCTGATGGTAGCCGACAAAAGCATCCATGAAGGTCATGATCCCATGCCCGATCGTATTGTCAGCGAGGTAGTCAATGTGCGGCATGGAAAAGTTGTCTTTGAGACACACATCAATACATCATTTAAATTCGTTATATCTACGTAGAGTCTCCACGTGTCGGCTTTTTTACGAGCATCAAGTTTGCGACCAACCTCAGCTTGTTTGTCTCTAATGAGTTTGTTATCCAAAAGCTTCTTGACCTCGACTTTAAGGCTGCATACTTGTCCGGTCTGAACTTCTTCTTTTCTGCTTCTCTGGGGTACGTGTTGGATCTATGTTTAATCAAGCGTGTTTCGGATCTATGCCAACCATATCTTCACGTGATCATGCAAACACATTCAAGTTTGCTTTAAGATACTAAAGGATCTCGGTCTAGAGAGGTTCTAGGAGTTTTGATCCAATGAAGATTTCCAAGTTCGAAATAGATGGATCCATTGAGATCATCTCTAAATATTTTACCGGAGTGGCTCGTCGCCTCTTATGTTTCCATCTAGGGTCTTCGATCAACTCTGTTAGTCTCATATCCACGTCCATCAACTTAAAATCCAATCTTGGTTCCAAGTCCGACAACTCAAACTCTAGCATCTATTCCTTTATCATCGTGCGATCATGCAAACACATCCAGGTTTGCTTTCGGATATTAAATGATTTCGGTCCAGGGAGATTCTGGGAGTTTTGATTCAATGAAGATTTCCAACTTCAGACGAGATAGATCCATTGAGATCGTCTCTAACTCTTCGACTGGAGTAGCTTGTCGCCTCTTCTATTTCCATCTAGGGTCTTCGATCGGCCAAGTTAGTCTCAAATTTACCTCCAACGGCTCAAAAACTAATCTTAATTTCAAGTCCGACAGCTCGGACTCTGGCATCAGCTCCACTATCACCACAACTTTGGTCTGAACATACTCTTATTTTTTCTTATCAGCCTCCATAAGCTCTCCAACACACTCTTGATCATCTATCGTATTACTTGGCCCTCCAATTTCGAAATAAGTCTGAACCCCATAAGGAGCTTGCACAATAAAACACATGTTGTGCTGGTCGGAGGAAGATTTTGTTTTGCATCTTTTGGTAGGCTAATTGGAAGTAGTTGCCTGATCATCATTTGTTGTTATCTTATCGATTGGTAGTACAGACTGTTGGGATATTCAGGTCAGTCGATATCATTTATGTTTAGTTTTGATAAGTCAAACCGCTTGTTATGGAAGTCGTCTTGTGAAGATCACTAGAGTACAAAAGTATGAAAGAAAAGTTTAAGTATGATTGAAAGATAACTACGTTTTTATAAGTACTATGTTAGGTTTATGATGAGCGATTTAAACGATGTATAGAAGCTCATAGTTCATATGATTGTTCATATTGATGTATAGATTTTAAGTTGACTAAGCTGAGTTATAAAGCTTAATGTAATGTAATAGTCTTGTTAGGATTAGATGATAGGACTAGTATAGATTGGTTCTATATCGAAGTCTACTACTGAAGAAGTCTACTGAAGAAAAGAAGACAGGTTGCGCGAGACAAGACAAGTAAAGAAGAAGACTGAAGAATTGTCTAAGTATGGAAGACTAGACAAGTGCACAAGTAAGAAGAAATACTTAAGTCAGAAACGCGTATGAAGATATATATTGAAGAGTTAGTTATGGAATAACTAATTAACTGAAGAAACGCGTGGATGGATAAGAAGAAACGATTAGAAGTCAGCTGTCAAGAAAAGTTAGTTGGATAACAGAATATTCTTGATATTCAGAAGTCTATAAATACCCCAAGGTATTCTACGATTCAAGACTACTGACACACTGATATTCTACATACTACTGAAGCGAATTACGAAGAATTCAAAGCAAAAGTAACTCACAGAGTTGAAGTTCAGAAAGTTGAAGCCAGAAGACAAGTGAAGAATTCATAGAAGGCTACCACTGGACTAAGAGAAGTTTTATTGTTTTTTGTTCAAGTTGCTAGTTACTTGTAAAATAGCTAGTTAGATCGAAGAGACACTTGGTAGTGTTTTCGAGAAGATCAAAGTCTTATTTCTTGGGACTCTAAGCCACAAGAACACACTACTCGAAGAGAAGAGTAATAAGAATTTCACGACTGGTGTTGTGAGAGTGGATGTAGACAAGTTGTCGAACCACTATAAATCTTGTGTTTGATTTACTTACTGTTTTATTTGCTACTTGATTGATTACTTGTTTAATTGATTAAACTGCATATAGGATAGACAAGTTAAGTGTTCATACAGAAGTTCATATTCGAAATTCGTTGAGTATAAATTTGTTGGGCTCATTGTTAATCTGATTATTTCGCATTGTGTATTTTGATATATTGAAAGATTTTGAAAAGTCTATTCACCCCCGTCTAGACGTTTTCCTAGATTACTCAATATTATCTACTCAACTAGGGACCTACAAGTGGTATATGTATCTACTAAAGACTTGGGTGACGTCTTGGTTCTTGATCGTACTTGCTCTTATCACTGTTCTTGAAATATCTGTATATTTGATCTAAAACTGCTTACTACGAATCTTCTTGAAATCATATCTTTAGAAATCAGTGCTAATAAACTTCCTAAGTTCCAGGTACAAGATTATGACTACTGGAAGCTGAGAATGGAGGCGATCTTTAGCTCCACGCATGATTTGATGATTTCAGTTGTCACAAAAGGACCGATCGTGACGATGATCCCTAATACTGCTGCATTGGACAAGAACAAAGTTGTTGGAGTTCTTGTTCCCAAACCCAGGTCAGAATTAACATCTGAGGAAATGAGACAGAATAACCTGGACAGCTTGGCCAAAAACTACATTTTACATACCCTTCCTAATGAGTATCTTGGGAAAGTATTAAAATGTAAGACAATCAAAGAAATGTGGGACCGTCTTGCTATTATTTGTGAAGGGACTACTCTGATCAAAGAAAGCAAGCTTTCTACTGCTGTTCAGAGATTCGAATCATTCAAGATGAAAACTGGTGAAACAATTGACCAGTTGGATACTCGCTTTACAAGAATTATGAATGACTTGGAGGTTCTTGGCAAAACTTATACTGCTCGTGAAATAAATTTGAGAATTCTTAAGAGTCTTGATGCTAGATGTAAAATGGTGAAAATGCTCATTAAGAATACCCAGGATATAGACGAGTGGTCAGCAGAGACGATGTTTCAAACTCTGAAAGCTCATGAGTTTGATCTAGATGAAGATGATCCCATTGCCAGTAGTGATAGAGAGAAAGTTATGTCGAAGAGTGTTGCCTTTAAGTCTAGTTCGTCTAAGAGCTCTAGAGTAGGAAAGTCGAAATCTAAGACTAAGTCTGCTACTGTCAAAGACGAGTTAGATAGGACTGATCTAAGTCTGAAAGATCAGGTGAATCTTATGGTTAGAAAGTTCGACAGGCTAAACAAGCGCTACGGTAGATATAAGAAGTTCTACAAAGACTTTAGAGGGTCTGCTTCTAAGGACTCGTCTGAGACCAGACGAGACCGAAACTCGTCCAAAAGGAGAGATGAAGTCTCGAAAGGTAACAGACGAGATAGGGAGTCTGATGATAAGAAGATTAGGGCGTTCTGAAAGACGAGATAAGAGAAGGGATAATTCTCCTGTGAAAAAGTCTACTAAAGATCTATTATGCTATGACTGTGAGAAACCAGGTCATTACGTTTACGAATGTCCAGACCTGAGCACTGATGATCGTGAAGAACAGAAAGCAAGGCGTGAACGAAGATACAACAAGGGTAAGAAGGCTATGATGGCTAATGATGACTCTGAGACGGATTCAGACGAGTTACCATCGTCTAGCTACCCGTCTGATCGTGAAAATGAAGAAGCTTTCATAGTAGAAGATGGCCTATGCTGCATGGCGAAAATTGATCAAGAGGTATCATCTGCAACTTCATTTCAATCATGTGATGAATCGGATTCTGATGAAAGTGAAGATTCACCTGATCTTGTCTAAGAGCTCTAGAGTAGGCAAGTCGAAATCTAAGACTAAGTCTGCTACTGTCAAAGACGAGTTAGATAGGACTGATCTAAGTCTGAAAGATCAGGTGAATCTTATGGTTAGAAAGTTCGAAAGTGATACAGCCGATAGTGGAGTAGGGAGTAGTCTTCATCACTCTGCTAGTGTGACTGAAGAAGACCTCCTACTTGCTAACAAGGCATTCATTGAAGTCAGCGACGAGAACATCGCCTTAAAACAAGAAATCATTGATCTTAAGGAAGCCCAGTCTAAAGTAGATCCTAATATAACAGTCTTAAATGAACGCTTGACAGAAAAGTTGAGACAACTCAAAGATAAGTATGCATTGACAGACAGGTTATATCAAGACCTACTTAAGACACATGCTACTGAGACGAATGAGTTCAATGTTTTAAAAAGCAAGTGCAAAAAGCTTGAAGAACGTAATAAGTTCTTAGAGACTGAGGTTGTCAACCTAGACCTTAAACTTACTGACTTGGTTAAATCTTCAAAGATTAACCTTCAACTGTCAGATAGGTATAGGGCTCCAGCTGACAAGACAGGGTTGGGTGCAGATTCACCTAGCTCGTCTACTCATGTCGTTAAGAACCCTACTACTGTTAATTCAAGTTCTTTGACTAATGATAAAGGCAAAGGACCAATGGTATACGATATTGGAATGACATCCAAAGGTACCGTACATAAGCAGACTCAAGTTAACACTCCGATTACCAAGGGAGGTAAAAAGAATGTTAACAACAAGCATGTTCCGTTTAGAACTAGTCAAAAGAGGACCACTAGTCGTGGACGACCAAATCAGGTCAGATACGAGGGTTGGTATCCTGAGGAGACAAGTTCTAGACATGTACAAACTAGACGACAAGAGCCTAGACCTCCTTTTATAAGGCAGTCTCAACTCTACTCGTCTAGGCCTAGGAAGGTTGCTCCAAAATATCGTACACAACCTGTCCTATATCCTCCACCTTTGTTATATGATATTATTGGAGAGGAAAGACCTAAACACGTCTATAAACCGTATGGCCCCAATGCATACAAGCCCTATACTGACTATCAAAGACCAGTGCCTACTCAAGTAGAGGTTAAGTCGAAAGGCTATCTCAGGCGAGTAGACCCAAGGTCTGATGATAGGCCAGATAAGGACAACAGGGTCTTATTTTGCAACAAGCATGGTAGAAATCTTAGAAGATCGAACTTGTTCAGGACTCCTATGTATATTTGGATTCCTTTGAACTCTACTAACCCCCCAGGACCCCAATAGACAAGGAGGGTACCTAAATTATTAAATATCTTCATTGCAGGGTCGACTCGACTTGTATAAGAAGGGTGGCTCAGTAGGAGAAACTTGGGACATTGATAGTGGTTGTTCGCACCACATGACAGGTACCAAGGCGCTTCTATCGAGTTACCACGAGCAAGAAGGACCCAAGGTGATATTCGGTGACAGCTCAATTGTAGTCACGAAAGGCTTTGGTTACATCAGAAATGGAGATGTAGAGATACAGGACGTATCCTACGTAGAAGGTTTGAAGTACAATCTATTATCTGTTTCTCAATTCTGTGACCGTGGTTATAAAGTGCAGTTCAAAAGCCGAAAGTGCGAGATCATAGACAAGAGGACTCATACTGTACTACTCGTCGGCGTAAGACAAGGCAGTGTATATATTGTGAATTGGAATAGCTGTCCGCGGGATACTTGCCTTCTTAGCAAGAACCCTAAAGAGATCAGTTGGCTTTGGCATAGACGCCTTTGTCACATGAACTTTAAGGTGATTAATAAGATTGCAAGAGATTACCTAGTGGAAGGTATACCCAATGAAATTTATTACAAATCACATGTATGCAATGCTTGTCAGAAAGGTAAACAGGTGAAAGGTTCCTTTAAATCCATTCATACTCTCTCAACAAGTAGAGTCCTAGAACTACTACATATGGATCTTCATGGTCCAATAACTCCTCCAACCTTGAACGGTAGAAGGTACACACTTGTTTTTGTAGACGACTATTCTAAGTTCACTTGGGTAGTCTTCCTATACAAGAAGAGTGATACACAGACTCTTCTACCTGATCTGTTGAAGAAGTTACAAGTTGAGAAGAACCAGTCCATTGTCAAGATCCGTAGTGACAAGGGTACTGAGTTCATTAATTGTTATATCAAAGATTTCTGTTCTAAACGTGGTATCCAGCACCTTACTAGTGCAGCCAGGACACCACAACAAAACGGTGTAGCCGAGCGAAGGAATAGAACACTGAAGGAAGCCTGTAGAACGATGTTGGCCGAATACAATACACCTCAAAAGTTTTGGGCAGAAGCGATCAATACTGCATGCCACTCCCAGAACAGAAGCGCGATCAATAAGGTATTAGGTAAGACACCCTACGAGATTTGGAAAGGTAGAAAACCAAGAGTTTCATATATTTCCATATATTTGGTTGTAAGTGTTTCATTCATAACAATGGTAAAAGTAAATTAAATGCTTTCAATGCTAAAGCAGACGAGGGGATATTCTTAGGATACTCCTCAACTAGCAAAGCATTTTGAGTGTTTAACTACTCAACCCTTTGTGTGGAAGAAACACCACATGTTGTTTTCGATGAATCTCGACAAGACTCGTCTGCCGACCAGATCAGTAAGGAAGTAACTGATCTATCGATCGAATCTGAGAAGGAATCAGAAGTGTACGAATTTGTTCAAGCCTACAACCCATTTATGAAAGCTCTCGAGTCTGATGACAAAGAGAAGGTAAGTGCTCAAGGTAAGTCTTCTAGACCAGTTGACATGCCTGCTCTAGTTGACTCGTCTACTCCTGTTAAAACTGCTGATACAAATGATGTTGAAATGCATGATGCTATAACTGAGTTAGATGATGATATTATGCCTGTTAAATCTAGAAAAATATGGAAATCTGCTCATGATACTAAAAATATCATTGGTGACTCTACTATTGGTGTGAAGACTAGACGACAAATTTTTGAGTCGCAAGAACAGCCGAGTCCATCTATGTTTTGCTGGTGTTGTTTCCTCTCTTCTATCGAGCCTAAGACCGTTAAAGAGGCATTGGTTAATAGTAATTGGATCATCGCTATGCAAGACGAGTTGAACCAGTTTGTTCGAAACGACGTCTGGGAACATCATAATGTAGTTGGCACTCGATGGATTTTTAAAAACAAGAAAGATGAGAATGATGTAGTCGTTCGGAACAAGGCTAGACTAGTAGCCCAAGGCTATTCACAAGTCGAAGGCATAGATTATGATGAAACATATGCTCCTGTTGCTAGACTAGAAGCCATTCGATTGTTTCTTGCATATGCTGCTTATATGAAGTTTACTGTATATCAAATGGATGTTAAAAGTGCATTTCTTAACGGTATTCTTGCGGAAGAAGTGTATGTTGAACAACCTCCAGGTTTCGAAGTCAAAGGCAACCAGGTGTACAAATTGAAGAAAGTCTTGTATGGACTAAAGCAAGCTCCAAGAGCATGGTATGATACCCTTTCTCTATTTCTATTAGAAAATGGTTTTACTAAGGACAAGGTCGACAGAACCTTGTTCAGAAGACAAGAAGGGAATGACATTTTACTCGTCCAAATTTACGTGGATGATATCATTTTTTATTCACCCAATAAAAAGCTGAGTGAAAGTTTTTCAACACTCATGCAAAGTAAGTTTGAGATGTCAATGATGGGTGAAATGAATTACTTTCTTGGTCTTCAAGTAAAACAGACCCCAGATGGGATTTTAATAAATCAGGCAAAGTATACTAGAAATCTTCTAGACAAGTATGGTATTAAGACATGCAAGTCTACTGGAGTACCTGTGCTACCTACTTACAGGATGGATCCAGACGAACATGGTAAGTGTGCTGATCAAACATATTATCGTGGTCTTATTGGTTCATTACTGTACTTGACTGCTAGTAAACCTGATATTGCATTCTCTGTTGGCGTATGTGCTCGATTTCAAGCTAATCCAAAAGACAGTCATATGGAAACCACTAAACGGATACTTAAATATTTGAAAGGAACCATCAATCGTGGTATATGGTATCCTTCAAATGATGATTTATCTTTAAGTGGCTACTCAAATTCTGATTTTGGTGGCTGTAGAATAGATAGGAAATCTACTTCTAGTTCTTGTCAATTCTTAGGCACAAAACTCATTTCATGGTTTTCGAAAAAGCAGACTAGTGTGGCTACCTCCACTACTGAAGCCGAGTACATGGCTGCTGGTAGTTGCTGTAGTCAATTACTTTGGCTCATTCAACAGCTTAGAGATTATAATATATATGAATCAAATGTTCCTATATTCTGTGATAGTAACAGTGCTATTGCCATTACACAAAATCTTGTTTTGCACACACGTTGTAAGCATGCTGATGTGAAGCATCATTTTATACGTGATCATGTAGAAAAGAAGGATATTCGCATGGAAAAGATTCATACTGATTTTCAAAGAGCTGACATTTTCACAAAACCATTACCTGAGACTCGCTTTCGTGAATTATGCATTAGTCTAGGACAAATTGATCTAGATCCTACTTGCATATAGTTATGTATTAACCAGACAGGTACATCACAAAGAAGTAAGGAGAAACAGACAAGTTACTGGAGAAACAGAGCACTCGTCTACTCAAACAGACAGGTATACAAGGTCAGACAAGATGACCAAACAACCCGATGAGGAAGCTGGTAAAGCAGAGGGTAATACTAAGGGAATAAACATTTAAGGGGGAATCCATGATTTCTTAAATATCCTTATATTGACTCTTCAGTTTGTTAAAAGTCATCTTGATCGAAACCTTGATTACTGCATTTGAATGATATTCAATTTATTTATTCTACTCTACTACTTGTACCTACTCTCATACGTCGCACAAGATAAGACAGGTACATGATGCTGTTCGACATTCAGACAGACACGCACAGTCGAAGGGGGAACTCGTCTGGTGCTAACAAGTCTACTGATCTGTTCTGATGAACTCGAACAGACCAGATAAGCTCTCTCGTGATTTCAAATTTTCTAAGTGTTTAAAACATATATTAAGGGTATTATTGTAATTTGATACTGTGAATTAATGGAAAACCTAGAATTGGATTTATACACTCCATTTAATGAGGTGTATACACCCAGTTCGTGCCTAAACTCTACTATACTAGGTCAGATGAGTACACTCCTCTGTCTTAACCAATAGAAAAGACGGATTCCAAAAAAATTACAATATCAAATCACATAATATTCTCGATTACGCAACTGAATTCCAAAGGTTTTTACCGTTGGATCAAACCTCTTAATCTTGGCCGTCGATTCGAATTTTGATTTGCAACAAAACCTCCTCACTCTCCTAAAAACACTCCTCACGTTCACTCTACTTTCCTAACTCTCAAGCAATCAAAGTTCTTACGATTCTCATTGTATCTGTGTTTGATCCTTATACATCCCATTTATAATGTCGATCGTGTCTATGTTTGATGTTTCTACTAACATGCAAGCGAGATTTGACTTAGGCAAGTACACCTCGGAAGGCAAGGTGCATGTTGAGAGTTCAGTGTTCTTCAATGAAAGGCACTCCGACGACAACAAAGAGATTCTAATCAAGTGTTTTAGGTGTGGATTGAGACCGTATTTGGAAGCTTTTCCAGAGGTCGTGTATGAGGAAGAAGTATTGGAGTTCTTCGCCACTGCTACTCGACGAGACGACTCCATAGAAGCCTTTGTTGGTGGAAGTCGAGTGGAGATCACTCCAGAAGTTCTGTTCAACACATTAAAACTGCATTCTTGTACGATTAATGTGGAAAATTATGGTTCCGGGCAAGAATTGAGGTATCTAAGCATCTTCTGCGGAAAGAATTTGAAATTGGGTCGTGATGGAAAGATCCCGTCTGTCAAGAAGAATGAGTTGCTACCCAAATACAAAACTCTTCTTGATATAGCAAGCAAGATGTTACTCGGAGTGACAGGAAGTTTTGATTCTGTGACTCTTCAAAAGGCGAGAGTGATGGTCGCAATCTATGACGGCATCACAGATGGAAATTGGTACATACTCTTCTTAGATAGGCTGATGTATTTCGAGAAGAATGTTCGAGTGGACACCGATGCTGCTGAATGGGTGGTGTCTGCTGCCGTAAGCTTTGGCAACAAGCTGAGTATATTGCTACCCGTCTTACTCCCGAACAAGGCGAATTGGAGCAAGGGCAAGCCATTTCACGTGTTGAAACATTATTTGAAGAAAGATGCTCTTGAAAGACAGGCTGAGCAAAGGGCTCTTGAGCGTGGTCAAGTAAGAATTAATCCACGAGATGCGATGATTGAAGCTCACTCGTCTAGTGCTGAGGAAGATGAGACTGAGGCTGAGGCTAAGGCTGGAACTAGTGGTGCACTAGTTGAATATGTGTCTGATGAGGCAATGATCGAACCAATTGAAGATTCAGAGGAAACTCAATCAGATGAAGCTTCAGAGAAGGAAGCTGAGGATGCGGAAACTTATCGACTAGTGAGAGTCGAGTCGAGTCCCTCGCCAGACAAGTCGACTGAAAGGGTTAGTACTTCTTCTCGTACTATTTCCATTCCGCTTGATATCCCTGTGAAAACCAAGGCAAGATCACTACGATCTCGTGCCAGACCTATTCCCAAAACCTCTCCGTTGGTCGTTCAACCGATAAGATCCAACATTACCCGAGACACTACTATATTTGCTACAACTGATACTCCTACAGTTGTCATACCAAACCTAGCCACATCGCAGCCCCCAGAAACCACAATCCAAAATGTTCCTTCCACAACAGAATATGTTGACCCTATTAACCCATCTGTTTCGGGAACTCGTCTTGTTGACACTTCAACAACTGAGTTAAGGACCTCACTTACTCAAACCCCTCCCAAAAATAGATTCGAATTCCTAGTCGACTATCCAATGTGACTTGACTAGAAATGCTGCCATCAGTCGAGAAATGCGTGCACAAATGACTAGAAACTTGAGGAAAATGTTGCCATCAGTCGAGATCGATACGACTTCTGAGTTGTATGAAAAGCTGATAAGAATATGCACATGGGTTGCATTGAAGAAAGGTCCGACTGAAGACATGTTCGAGGTGATTCTTGGTATGGGTGGAATTTCAAATTTTCAAGATTGGGAAATGGAGCAAATGGAAAACAGCGGAGTAAAAGATCATTCAGAACTAATCCCACCGCATGCCTTGACTGCTCTTGTCAAAAGGATGCTGAACATTTCAGATGATTTGTTGTCTTCGGAAGCAAAGTCAAGTGTTCGAGTTCATGTCCAGGAAACTGATCTTGCAGAGGACGAGTTGATGCAAGATGCAGAGCCAGTAGAGGAGTTGATGTCTACTGATCCGATTACTGATCTTGAGAATGTTTCAGATCAGATGCGAGGTCTTGGGTTCTAATTTCAAGTAGAACATGTTCATGGTCCAAGATGCAACGTTGGACAGATCACAAGACAGATAGAGAAGTATTTTCCATCGGAGACATGTGCTTACACCGCAAGATTAGTTGAGTTGGTGAAAAGAGATTCTGATGCTGCTGAAAGAAGGGCTAAGGAAGCAAAGTTGGCGATCGTTCCTTATTGTCCTCCTCTAAATTTGAAAGCCATTACTGGAAGCGTCATTCCAGAGGATGAAGCAGTAGAAGACTTGGTCTTGACTACTGATCTGGAAGACAAGTTGGTTGAAGCTCAAGTATTTGATGAAGATGAGCTCATGGCTGAGGCCGTTCCTGAAGATGTTTTTCCAATTGAAGCTGCTCAAGCTACTCAAATATTTTCAACAGAATTCTTAAATGAGTTGAAGATGGATTTGAGGCACGTAGTCCAGTCGTCTATCGATGAATTTCTAAAGTCAGACGTGAAGCAAGTATTGGAAGAGCAGAATAAGTCTCTTGTTGATCGTTCTAAGGAACTGATTGTTGGTGAGGTGAATCAGATGGATACCACCTTCAGACAAGAGATGTACACTCAGTTAGAAGACTTCTTGCAAAGATAGATCAACTATTCGGAGAACTGTTCTGTGGATTTCGCAAGAACTTTGGCTGAAGAATCAAAGAAAATGGAAAGACTTTATCGTGTAAAGATTGAGATAGCAAATGAGCAGAGAAGAGAAGCACAAGATCAGTTGGTGCAAGCTAGAGCTCTTCTAAGAGACATGACTGAAGAGAACAGACTGCTCAAGCTGACTGCTACTCACTTCAAGGATGAGTTCAACTTTTGTTCAAGGAAGTTAGAACACACTGCTGATCGTCTTGAGAAGCTAAGTCAAGATAAGACGCATCAGAAGCAGATTGATAATGCCGCTGAAGCTATAAAGGAAGAGATGACTCGTTTTACCTCTCTTCACTCTTAAGGCAAGTGATGAAGCCAAAAAGGGGGAAGAGATTAAAGAGGTGAAAGCTGCTGAACCTGAGATTGAGTCTGCTGCTGCAACAGAAGAGACTAGTAGGCCAAAGAGAAGAAGACTGGTCAAGAAAGCTGACTTATAGCAAGCTAGTGCAAAAGAGCAGAAGAGACAAGTTAAAGGTAAGTCGATTGCAACTGAAGAGGTTCAGACGAGACGAGTTGTGAAGAGAAAATTGGTTATGTCAGAACCAAAGGTGAAAGAGTCTATAGGTCAGATCATTGCTGATCTAGATGAGACTGAGATTTTGAAGAAGTAAAAGGTTGAAGATGATCGTTATGCTAACAAGAAGGTGTTAAGTAAACATATCAACAGATTTCAAAAGATGAAAGCTGATCCAGATCAAATTGAAGATTCTCATATTAACAAGTTCATAGACAACGAGCATAGAGATGTTTGGTTGAGTGTCAAGATGAAATGGGAATTAGATCACTGGATAATAAGAAAACTTGGAGATGCAGACAGCAAAGAAGAGTTATATGCTGTGTTTGACAAGTTCATGGAAGCTGAAGACCAGAACTTATGGAACTTGGTCATGCGCATAGCAACTGCTGTAGGTTACAACATTTTAGTTCATGATTTCCCTAAGTGGGAAACTCCACTTCTAGGTTCTGGAAAGCGGATCGACTTCAACAAGGTGAAGAAGTTTGAAGAAGAGCTGCTCGAGAAGGAGAAGATTGACAATGAAGATCATATTTCAGACATTCATAGAAGAATCCTCGACGAGTTCTGTATTCCAAATCCAGATGTAGGAAACATCAGTGAGTAATTGTAAGTACTTTACTTAGTTTCATTTTGATTTTGTCTAAGTAATTGTAATCTATCTGATCTACTGTTTAATGAATGAAAAGATAACATATTTTGAGAAGATAACTACTTAACTGATCTTATGACTTAAAATAATTCAAGTAGTTTTGGCTTCATCAAAAAGGGGGAAATTGTTGGGATATGGATCCTAATACAAGTCCTAATTGATGATGAGATGAGTTTTGATAAGCCAAAAGTAGACTTGAATATATTTATAAGTGTTGACTGATCTAGTTATGAAAGTCGTCTTGTGAAGATCAGTAGAGTACAAAAGTATGAAAGAAAAGTTTAAGTATGATTGAAAGATAACTACGTTTTTATAAGTACTATGTTAGGTTTATGATGAGCGATTTAAACGATGTATAGAAGCTCATAGTTCATATGATTGTTCATATTGATGTATAGATTTTAAGTTGACTAAGCTGAGTTATAAAGCTTAATGTAATGTAATAGTCTTGTTAGGAATAGATGATAGGACTAGTATAGACTTGTTCTATATCGAAGTCTACTACTAAAGAAAAGAAGATTGGTTGCGCGAGACAAGACAAGTAAATAAGAAGACTGAAGAATTGTCTAAGTATGGAAGACTAGACAAGTGCGCAAGTTAGAAGAAATACTTAAGTCAGAAACGCGTGTGAAGATATATATTGAAGAGTTAGTTGTGGAATAACTAATTAACTAAAGAAACGCGTGGATGGATAAGAAGAAACGGTTAGAAGTCAGTTATCAAGAAAAGTTAGTTGGATAACAGAATATTCTTGATATTCAGAAGTCTATAAATACCCCAAGGTATTCTACGATTCAAGACTACTGACACACTGATATTCTACATACTACTGAAGCGAATTACGAAGAATTCAAAGCAAAAGTAACTCACAGAGTTGAAGTTCAGAAAGTTGAAGCCAGAAGACAAGTGAAGAATTCATAGAAGGCTACTACTGGACTAAGAGAAGTTTTATTGTTTTTTGTTCAAGTTGCTAGTTACTTGTAAAATAGCTAGTTAGATCGAAGAGACACTTGGTAGTGTTTTCGAGAAGATCAAAGTCTTATTTCTTGGGACTCTAAGCCACAAGAACACACTACTCGAAGAGAAGAGTAATAAGAATTTCACGACTGGTGTTGTGAGAGTGAATGTAGACAAGTTGTCGAACCACTATAAATCTTGTGTTTGATTTACTTACTGTTTTATTTGCTACTTGATTGATTACTTGTTTAATTGATTAAACTGCATATAGGATAGACAAGTTAAGTGTTCATACAGAAGTTCATATTCGAAATTAGTTGAGTATAAATTTGTTGGGCTCATTGTTAATCTGATTATTTCGCATTGTGTATTCTGATATATTGAAAGATTTTGAAAAGTCTATTCACCCCCGTCTAGACGTTTTCCTAGATTACTCAATATTATCTACTCAACTAGGAACCTACAATATACCTTATAATAGATAGCTTCTGGTAGCATCAGTTGAGGGGGAACCCAACCAATGTTGTGGAGAGACAAACCAATGCTCAAGAAGAGAAGAGAGATGAAGACCAGAAGAGGAGGAATCAGTCGAGGGGGAACTCGACTGATCAACTGGGTACCAAATAGACCAATGTTGAGTTACTAGGCAGCCAAGGTTCATACAGTTGAGGTATGCAATCAGATGCATAAGTATCAAGATCAGACGAGCTGAACAAAAAACCAGTTGAGACAAAGGTCGTCTGATATGGTCTATATTGAATGTCACATCAGAGTTGACGTGGACCAATAGGAAAGCGACAATAGACACAGAGATCTGATAGAGAGACAGTGTGCACAGTTTGGAAAGTCAAAGATACGATGGATATTACATGGCAACGGTAATATCCAGAGTATCACTCAAAAGATTGTGATTCCTTAAATAGTGGAGATTTGAATTTTTATTTTTCAACGATATTATTCAAATCTACACTATATATATATGAGTCCATATTCATATCTCACACATGAGTGAAGGTGATACAAGGAGAAAAATTCACTTTTGGTCCCACCATTCACGACCTCTCGTGATTTTGGTCCTAAAAGCAAAAAAGTTAACAAAAGTGGTCCTAAGGTTAGTCATACGTTACTCAACCGTTAGCGGTTTTGATCCCAATATTTTTTTGTTCCGGTCCCAATATTTTTTTGTTCCATTTTGACGTGTATTGACAATCAGAAAAACTCATTATAATTTAAAATAATCTAAAAACTAAACCAAAAGTTTAACAACTCTTCACAAATTTAAAATTTGGAAATAAAAATTTAAAAATCTCATTAAAAAACTGAAAATGTGTAAAAAAAAAAAAATTTACTTCTCCGTCATGTGATTACTTGCACACTTTTTTTATTGGAATGTGCAAAAATTACTTGCATACTCTTGATATGGGAATAACACACACAATTAATATCCTCAAAACATCATTTTATTTTATTTTAAATTATCAATCATTTTTTGTCTCACATTTTACTTTACGTCTCACTAAATCTTCTTTACACCTCACTAAATAAATAAATCATCTTTTCTTAAAAACTTTATCAATCAAACCATGAAAGTAATCCAAAGATGGAGTGAGTATAATCTAACCTGATTCTGACTCATCCCAATTAAAGCTTGTATTTTTAATGATATTTTTATATTTTTTTAGAATTTTTAACTTTTGTTTTAACACATTTTATAATTGTTAATTTCTTTGGTACTCGAGTTATAAAGAATATTAATTTAGTTTATTTCGAAGGAGATATACTGGAGGTATGATGAGCTATTGCGGGGTCAATTTATGAATAAAATTATTGTTTATGAATAAAGTGATGATTGGAGGATGGATATAAAGTAGCGTGAGTAATATTATTTTTAAAAAAGAAATTAAAATAATGAAATTAGAAAACTAAAAATAAGAATGAGAATAATGAAATTGAACGGATTGAGTAAAATTTTAATATATTTTTTAGTGAGTACAATATTTGTATTTTTGGAAAATTTCAAAAAAAAAAAAAAAACTCAATTTTTAGAATTTTTATTTATAATTTCATTAATTTGTACATTTTCAGATTTTTCAAATTTTGAATTTACTCATTTTAATTTTATTTTTACAATTTTTTTAATTTATACAATATATTTTTTTAATTAGTTTTTTTTTTAATTATTAATGCGTTTGTTTTGGCAGAAATAATTTTTTTTTAATTCTAATGAGATTTTAATTTTTTTGAATTGTTCATTTTTTTTATTTTTAATCAGATTTTTAGAATTTTATTTTTAATTTATACAATTTCAGATTTTTTAATTTTTCATTTACAAATTTTAGAATTTTTATTTTTTAGATTTTACACATTTTTAAATTTTTTCAATTTTTAATAATATTTTTTTACTATTTTAATTGGGAAATAAATTACTAACAACCAAGTGACTCTTTTCATCAACAATTAACATACTTAGGACCAAATGTATCAAGTTTTTTTTCATTCAGGACCAAAATTTAGAGTGTTGACTGTTGAGACCAAAAATATGAGGGGTCGTGGATGGTGGGACCAAAAGTGAATTTTTCTCGTGATACAATGTCGAGCATGGAACTTCAAAAATCAGATGACAAGGAAAGCTCAAAGGAACTTCAATGAAGATTCAACAAGCTCAAAGGAATCTAAGCCCGTATGGTCATATACATATTCCAAGCTTAGAGAAATTTTTCTAACCCTAGCATAACATTAATATTGTCTGTAAGGAAAAATCTCACCTAGTTCGTTATACATCAAACTCACCTTCTATCCTAAATCCTTAGAAGTCAAGTTTGTTGTGATTCATTGTAAGAGTGGTAGCCCCTCATAATGACTAGTGGATCGAGTGCATTTGGAGGTGTCAAAGGATTCAAAGTCTTCTCTTGGGACTATAAAGCAGCAAGACGTCTATTATTAAGGAATTAATATCACAGCTGGGCTGTGAACGTGGATGTAGAATTGAGATCTGAACCACTATAAATGATTGTGTTACTTACTGCTTTAGCATGCATGTTTACATATTGCATAACATATTTTAAAGAACCTTTCGTATCAACTGATACACCCTTATTTACTCGCTAGTCATGGCAAAGCAATGATTCTTGACCGACTCATCGTTCTGAGTTCGAAAACATATTATGGAGAAAAATCTAACACCGGAGTCAAGAGTTGGGTCCGTTTTATCAACTCATTTGTATCAGCTGACATTAAGTCAGTTGATCGTGCATAAAATGATTTACAAAAGATTTTTCACAAATA
The DNA here is from genome assembly GCA_963675135.1 of Galeopsis tetrahit. Taxonomy (NCBI): domain Eukaryota; kingdom Viridiplantae; phylum Streptophyta; class Magnoliopsida; order Lamiales; family Lamiaceae; genus Galeopsis; species Galeopsis tetrahit. The sequence continues at coordinate 42,333,366 of OY776128.1, read as the reverse complement.
GACGAGTATAATCATGGGTTACCACATTTCCGCACTTAGCTTTGTTTGATAACCATCAGCTGACAAGCTAGTCCTAATCTGACCCTCGGGGACCAACACAGACAATAAGCACTCTCGAGCTCTCTTACTAGGAGTTGGCAATTTTACAAAGTAATAATATGAGGTTACTGTCACCTTGAATTCATTTATAAAATGTCGGCCCAAATAGGCATTGTTGTGTGATGGGAGGTCGGTCGACTATTTCAAAATCTGTTATTCTAGCTAGTTAGCCGATGCTCTGGATTTTTGGATGATTCTAACACTACAACTAGCTCTGAATCCAACTATCTTGTCATCGCATGGCTATATGAAGCCTTCGATCGAGCTGGTTGCAGAGGATCTTCTTGAAATTAAATCAAATTTGACGCCCATTATCTTTGCTGCCGAGATGATCAAGGCATCATTGTTCGGCATATATGGTTATGTCATTCAGATCATCCTTGGAGTTGATGCGTTCTTCGTACACTTGGTGGGCATTTTCCTAAAGCCCTCTTCATCGGTTTTAAAGGGAAAACTCTGACTAAAGCCCTCCCTCCAACCGGGGATTGATGAGGATAGTGAGCCGAGACATACAGTCATGCACTGATGACCTCATGCCTCTTTTTCCATCAATGTTAACCGTAGGAGCAATCATTTGTATGGCGAGCTAGACATGCAAGAAAGATTGACTTGGTTTGATTGGCCTATATAATATAAGATTATCTTTGTCTTGCCTAGCTCGATCTGTTGTTAAGTTCCCTCTAGACTCTCCCACTGCTCGCTCGCTCGCTTACACTCAGGGACACCCTATCATGGTCTTCATGTCTTGCCACGCCCTCTTGTTCTTGTTATTTTCGCCATGGATGGATTCCAAATGAAAAGCATGTTGAATTTGTAGAAACTCACATCTCACATGGGTACATACCACATTAGTGAAAAGACATCTTTTTGGAGTAAATTTTTTTTGCATCTTTCACAAAATTTCCTTTTCTAGTCTATAAATGGGACATCGGCTCACTTTGCACGTATCAGTATCAATGTCAAAAATGAAATGAAATGAAAACGTACATTTAGATTTTTACAGAGGCTTTTATTATCATGTCACAAATTGTGAATGATATCATCTCTTTTAAATTTTTGCTCCACACTATTGATGATGAAAAAACAATCTACAGATTTTATATTTTATGTCTACACGTATTAATGATACAATATATGAAGAACGGAGTAAAATACAAAAAATGACAAAGAAAATTGAACGATACAAATCGGACGGTGGCCCAACCAGGTCAAGGAGCAAAATCGGGGATTACCAAGCAGGTCATTGGACCAATCCTACCCAGCACCATTCCAAGTTTTTTAAGTAAAAAATATAAATAAATAAAAAAACAGTTGTCGTCTAAGTCGTGCAATTGATTGCAAGCCCAAAAACTAACTGAGGCAAACCGACTCACGAACTACTCAGTTATACTAACTAAGCTTAATTGAATTCACATAAAAATTTATTACTTTACCCATAAAATGCTAAATATTTACAAATATACTTTAATAAAAAAAATATATATATATATATAAATAATGTTATGTAAATTATGAAGTCGAGCTTAAATGAACCTTCAGTATTTCAAATTTTTCATCAAGCTGGGCTCAAAATTAAGTTGAATTTGAGCTTGACAGTTGGCACTACTCGACTTTAGCTCATTTACACGGTTACTCCCCGAGCTTTGAGTCACTCGTATAATGCATCAACTACGCCGATTGTTTTTGTACGCTTGATTGGGAATCAATGCAGTAGCTGCTGCATCCACATGATATACAAGGTTGAAGAAAGAGTAGAAGCTGTCAAATTCGAATACTTCAGATGTGGACAGGTTACAAGAAATTGACATCTTTTCACTAAAGATGGAAAATATCTAGGTTTTCTAAATCGAGTATTGCTTCTACTTGTAATACACATCTTAAAATCAGTTGGATTACAAAAAACAGATAATATTATTCCACAAATCGGCTCTCATTTAGCAGAAAGCATCTGATCAATTTCTCCATTCTTGTTGTACATAGATACGAGTTTCTTTGCGTACATTGGCATGTGCCTATCAGCTCTGCATCCAAAAATGTTGCAAAAATCACAAACTAATCAACACCTTACTCCCTACTACTTTCTTTTCAACGTACCTCTCTTTTCCCCAAACACGGTTTACATGAATGTAGTTTCTTATAGTGTGGTAATCCAACGAATAACGAGCGAATTCAAGACCCTTAGGACCAAACTGTAACAAACAAAATTAAGATCAGGATACATAAGCTTTCAAATATCCTCAAACTAATTTAAGAGCAAACTATCCATACCAGATTTAAAATGAATGCTATTAAATTGCCAACGAACTTTGGGGCAGGCTGAGACGGACCTTTGCCTGAGGGAAAACGTGAGCTCCGTATCACATGGAAATATCAAGAGCTCCAATTTTCAATATAAGGATATCATTTTAGGCCTCGTTTGGTTCCATGCACTAGGGGTTATTGATTGCTAATATGCTCTAATATTACATTTGGTTTCCCTTACGAGTTGGCCTTGGAGCCGGTAATGAAATTAAGCCCATTTCCATTTTGGGAAGTTTACTATGGATTCCATCTCTTAACTGGTATCCCCAATCCCACTCATTAGAGTAAGTTCTATTAAATCTTCAAGTGTATAGATTACCCTTCTAAATTTAGGGTACTGTGGTTGTGTCAAAATAAATTGAAGGGAGAAATGGTCAATTTCTGGCTGTGAACTGATTTTACTAAATAATTCAGTACCAAACAAAGTATTGATATGTAATCACCTAAAAAAGTGAGTTCAATTATTTGAAACCAAACAAAGTATGTATAAAGTGAATCGTAGTACACATCCAAGTATTCTAAATCAATGATTATCCAATACTTGCACTCAAACGAGGCCTTATAATCTTAACAATATAAAAGAAGACATTGCCAATCTATATTCAATAAGTCGAGCATGTATATCTATCAATATGTTTCCAAGGTAAGACGGGAGAAGGCAAACTAGGTCATACATTCAACGATACTACTATCTGATAAAATGGTATTACATACCTAATTTAGCTTTATCATCAGCTTTTACAGTTTCCATAACAAATGGTTGCCTTTGGCCCTGAAACAACAATCTACTCGGTCAGAATCCTGCACAAATATACTACCAAAAATATATAGTACATGTTGAAAGATGTTCATTACCGAACTAATTGTGGGAGTAACTTCAAGAAGATCTTTCACCAGATTTAGCATCTCCTTTCCACGTTCATTTCTACCATTTAAGAAGACAAAAATCTATGAGCAAGTATTCAGGAAAAGTAAAGTATCATAGAAGCAACCATGTGTTGCAAAGAAATAGGCAGAAAGAAGGCATAATGCATCTAAAGGTAGTAAGTATCCACATTTATTTTGAAAGATCCTTAAATTATTATTACTTAAAAAAAGGAAAAATATCATTTTTAATCACTAAGTTTACCTCATTTCAGATTTGGTCACTTCTCATCAAAAGACCAAAGTAGTCATGGAACTAATTTTTTAAATCAATTTTGGTCATTACATCAGTTGACCGTTATCAACTAACAAAATAAGCCATTTAGGGAGCTAAATGTAATTAAATTTAAAAAAAAAATGAAAAAATATAATTAAAATTCGAAAAATATTTAAAAATCAAATAAAACTTTTAAAAATAATTTAATTAAACCAAATTAATTAAATAAGATTTGATAAATATTATAAAAATCAACTAAATCCTCAAAAATAAATAAATTAAAAAATTCAATTAAGAATATAAAAAATCAATTAAAACTTAATAATGTCTAAAAGCTATTAAAAATTCAAAATAAACCTTCTAAAAAAAATGATTTTTAAAATCCACTAAATCTTCAAAAATATTTTATTAAGGTTTATTTGATTTTTTAATAGTTTTCATATGGAATATTATTTAGTTTTAATTGAATTTTTATTTTTTTATATTCTTAATTGATTTTTTTAATATATTTATTTTTGAGGATTTAGTTGATTTTTATACTAATATTTAATTATTTATCAGATTTTATTTAATTGATATTTTTAAGTCAATTATTCTTAAGATTTATTTGATTTTTAAATATGTTTCAAACGTTAATTATATTTTTTCAGTTTTTCAAAAAATAATTATTACTTATATTTAGCTCCCTAAATGGTTTGTTCCGTTAGTTGACTAATGGTCAACTGACGTGGAGACCAAAATTGATTAAAAATATTAGTTCCACAACTACTTTTAATGACGAATGAAACTTGGTGACCAAATCTGAAAAGATGTAAACCTTAGTGACCAAAAATGATATTTTCCCTCTAAAAAACCCTACAAGTGTTGAAATATGATTTTGCAAAATCCTTTTTTAACATTCTACCAAAGCTTATTTTACTAATTTGTAACTCAATTTCAACTCTAATAAAAACCTATTTAATAAAAGAACTCTAATGACACCTATTTAGTAAAAGAAGGTTTCACAAAATGTTAAAAAAAAGACATTGTGATATCATACCTTACAGTGACATACTTTAAGGGTTTATGGATTCCAGAAAACACCTTACCTTACAGTGACATACTGTGGATGTTGTGTCATGCTAACCCCAGCATATTTGGGCACGCCCATGTAACCTACTACCAAATCCTGGAATAGTTTAGAACAGTGAAAGACAATTCATTACTTTGGGTAATTATGAAACCCCAGGGTTGTAAGTTTTCCTGTTTATATGCTCCTTTCTTTCAAGTTTCAAAGACCAGGTTTTCTAGAACCTTTAGAACACTTTCCAAGGTCTTACAGAATGAACTTTACAATCATCTCGAACCTATTCAAGATGCCTGCCAGATTGAATTACGATAGTTAACTATCTACAATTGCATCTATACAATTACACTTGCATATACGTGAGTTCATACTTCATATGCTTGGGAGTGTAGGAGAAACACACCAGTTAAGGGTAATTTGGTCCAAATTTGTTTTGGGTGGCAATTTTCAAAACTGGTTATCTAAAGTGACATATATTCTAATTTCCCAAAAATATAACCAAAAATTTAATAGAGAGACAGCCAGTACAAAGAGAATTAAGAATTGGTCACTACTGGCATAGAAGCCAAAAAGAATATCATGGACATTTGGATAAAGAAGGGGAACACTCACCGCTAAAGCATTTGTGTAGTCGAAGCAGCTGCAGTGAAACAACATAGTATATATCATTAAAGTGTAGTTCGAAAAACAAGGCAGGGATGGGCTTGTTTACTATTTTCGTCCGTCCCACAAAGACAGGCCAGTTACTATATTTAATACAGTATATCATTAAGTTTTCATTTCCATCTTTGTCCCTATTTAATGTATCTTGTTTTATTCCAAATCAATATCTAGTTACTAGTAATTCTCTTGGGAAACGAGTAGACCCAAGGGAAAAATAGGAAAATAAAGCAAAATTTTAATGATATTAACTTCAGTTTCTTAATCTGTGTGAAAATAACTATAGGCCTATCTTTGTGGGGGTGGAGGGAGTATATGCATTGTTGAAACTTGAAAGAATGAATAAGTTTGAGAGGTAAATATCATAGGAAGAAATAGAAAAATGATTTAGATGGAGGAATCAAGCAAAAGAAATTGTCAGGCAAGGATACAACTTAAACGCACACCAGGTATTTTGAAGAAGTTGGTCATGCGACATGCATATCTTTGTGCTACTAAAGTTTTTGAAGATAAATATAAATGAAAGGACAAATGTCTCAGAGATTTTTAATAAGATTCGATAGTTACATATGAGCATGAAAATACTTAAGCATAAAGATACTATCATGGTTCAGTTTAATCTTGTTAAAGCTATGCAAATGGCTGTTAGGTATCTAAGTGAAAATTCCTAATTCCATTTCCTACTCACTTAAATTTATGGAGTGCTTTAACATAGTTAGAAACTGCAAAGCCAGTTTCTCGGGCACAGTTATTACAAATTAATTTTCAGTTGGAGCATCAGCTTAAGTTTTAGCGAATGATGATAGACGATACAAAGCAAATCAGGAGTTACCTGTAGCAAGAAGGAGCAATCACATCAGTCAAGTCATTGGCTGGGAGACAGAAATAGGGAACCTGCTTTAGAAAGAACACATTGTTGGATCAAGCAGCACGATATCACGAATTAAATACATGAAAAATGGTAAAACTAATTTACCTCTTCAATATGACCATCTAAATGCTTCAAATGAACCTAGTATATAACATGACAAAGAAATTCACATTTAGCTTTTCGGTAACTGTGAACCAATAGCAGCTACCTCAAGAACAGATATATAAAAATCCTAGCAATAGTACTTCAAGAAATCACCCATATAAAACTAGCCTTTTACAGGGAAAATGAGCTACAATAAAGCTCGTGTCATACTGAAAATGAAGATTTTTTCATTCTATTTACATGTATTTGGCATTAAAACCCATGAATTACACTGTATAATAATATTATAGTTCACTCTAAGGCACACGTGAGAGAAAAGAATATATTGAATATTTTAAATAAGTTCAATATCAAAATTATGGATATGATGATTAAGGAAATATCACTCTCCATGAAAATTTAAGTCGCTCTCTGGCTAATTTCCCACCAACGGCCAACCAACACTTTCTATCATGATTCACAGTATATAACTACCACTTGTCATGTGGGGTACTGCACGCGATAATAGTGCAAGCATCAAGTTTGAAAGGAAATATAATGACATGACCATATTGCAGGCCCTTTAAATAGTACAGTAGTATAATGGTATAGAAAGCAAAATATTAAAAAATTGGCATATTTGATCTAGAAAAAACGTCTAATTACGAGTAATAAATTAAAGATGAACATATTTCTAATTTTCTTAAGATGAAAAGTGCTTCAATAAAATATTAGAAATTACTAGCAATATTTATCTACAATATTTAATTAGTTCCAATAAAATAAAATGTCTTACATATTTCACATGATCTTGGGCATGTCCGTATTAATCATTTCAAATGTATAAAACTCAACAATTAATGTAGTTTAGATCATTCTAGGAAATATAATTTCTATAAAGAAATTCATATTATATTCTTTAAAAAATGAGATTCTGAATCTAAGCGCAGATAGATGAATTTAAAGAGAGAAACCTTGTAATCCTGCATAAATTCATAATGAAGAACAGTTTCTGGTTCAGTGCTAGCAGCCTTCAGAAACTTATCTAAGCCTTCTCGTTTGCCATTATCAACTGCATAGAAAAATTTGTGATAAGAATGGTAATATAGGCAACTTCATCAATATGGAAAAATTTTGTTAGGTTATAAGAATATTTACACAGTCAACTTCATCGAAGAAACGAATAAGGTAATGCTCTATCAATTACTCACTCATAATAAATGGATAAAACAATAGTGAAAAAAATGACCTTCAAAGTACAACAATAATTTGTCCACCTTCTAAATTTCAGCACCCTTTGGGATATCATGTTGTTCTGTATAGCAAATAATCATCACAAACCTATATATGTTCCAATTCTATCTCTACAAACAGAACAATGCACTCAACAATGGGAAAAAAAAATTATATTTACTTCAGAATTTAAAATGCTGAAACACAGACAAGTATTTTAGTTACCGCAATTTGTTCCTAGAACATAAAGCTTTTCCAGATTCAGATGAGATTCCACTGATCTTAGTGCTGCACTTGAATAAATTATTCTGCATTAAAAATAGTACAAGTCACAATGAGCAATTAATGGAAGAAGTATGTGCTTATAAGATGTTGATACCTTGCACTTGGCAGCCAACACCACAAAAAAGTAGACGTTTCACGCCAGCAGCCTGAGAATGGAAATTCACAATTTACTTCTCTCACTAATAATCATTTATCAAGCTGCTTTCTAATTTGACAACTTGAGAAGACAATTTAAGAAGTTTCATGTGAACAAATATGTTTAAAAAATTGTGATGATACTGAACACTTTAAATTAAAAACCACACAGAGTGCATCAACAACGGGTGAGTATATATGAGTAACATCAAAATTTTCTTCTTACAAAACCATAGTTAATATGAAACTTTATTTTGGCAAAAAAGCTTTTTCTTGAATATTACAGGCTTATATAGCATCCCCTCCATCTCATAAAATTAAAGCTTCAATGAAATATTTCAGAAAGATCAAATTCTTTATCAAGCATATTTAATCAATAATCATCTCTATGCCCTAGGCAGCATTAGAAATCGGGACAGAACCAGACAGAGCGGTCAGGTAGTAATAAGCAGATCAGATAACATAACATTCGTGTTTAGTAACCATCTACGTAAAAGTGATCAATCAGGTGATGCTTGATTTGGAATATCAAAAGACTGTACAATTTACAGATTTTGAAATCCGACTTTATAAAACCACCACTACAACACCTATAAACCTACTATCACACTTTTCAATACAATAAATAATATGTTAAGAGGCAAAGGGAGCAACACGAGAGAAAAAAAGAAAACCCACAAAATAATTCTGCCAATGCCAAACCGGCAACAAGCCAAAGATAAACCAAATAATTAAGCAACTAATTAAAGCATAAATAATTAAACAAACAGCAGCAACTAAGGCCCATGGCCCAACGTCTTCTTCTTCACGCGCCGATGATATGTAACATAATCTCTTCTAACAGTTTAATATATTTAAATCATAACTCACATCATCCAATCATTACAATCACTCCCAACAACAACATGATAATATAACATCATTCACTCTTACCCACTAAAGTGCTTGAGCTGAGTTTCACATGTAGCATAAGACCCACTTAAGTGCTTGAGCTGAGTTTCACATGTAGCATAAGACTTTACTATTTTCTCTAGTTGAAAACACTTGTATACTGATTTTCGGGTATCTCTTGTACCCACTATGAATAAAAACACTTTTTACCGATCAAAAAAAAAACATCATTCACTCTTACACATTGAATTGACATAAAGTTAAATACCACCCTACTTAAAATCCCTAAACAAAAACGCAACATTACTATATATAAGGATTTCAAAATCAATTTCCAAGATCCACTATAAACCTAACCCTAAACAAAAACACGCCCATATTTTTCAATAAACAGTACCATTTAGTAACAAAAGGTTGTTTATAGCTCTTTGGAGTGAACCATGTTTAACAAGTAAACGCCAATCAGTAGCTCACTAAAAGATTGTTCATATTTAGAGCATGCCTTCAATGATTTCCTTTCAGCAAACAATTTTTTTAGCTGAAAGATAAAGGAGTCTAACTTTATATTAAGTTAAGCAAAAAAAAAACGCAACTAGATAGAAAACCAGCAGCATAACGTGCAACAAAATTACAATGTGAAAGGTGCAGGATTTAGCAAATTCAAAAGGAGGATAGGAAGGACCTCAACTAATGCCAGAGTATTAAGATTAGGTGATAGTGTTGGCTTAACTCCTTTAGCTGCAAGAACTTCCTCTGGAGTCCTAATAATTTCAACAGTGTTCAGTTACATATCAGCACAGATGCCGAGCAGTGTGAAACTTATCAACAATCTGGAAACTAAATGAAACAAACCTCGCCAAGATAGGTCTTGGAGTAAATCTATCTTCTGGATCACTGGGATGATACAAAGAAGAGTTGGAACAAAAATTGGTAAACCACTGAATGATGATAAACAATTTTAAGATGCATTTTTAAGAGGCATGGGATCATTAAAAAGATAATTACCTCTGCACACAAATTACAGCTTCAACCATACCAGTTCTGAGCATTTCCATAGCAATTGTGGTCACTATGCCTGTCCACTGAGCCCCTATTGAAATAGAGTTATGCATGATTGCAACCTCAAAATATATGTAAGATATAACAAGATCAATACTCTATGAACAGATAATATGTACAAATACGTAGGAGTAACCTGCTTACAATCATTAAAACTATGTACAATGATACACGTATTATGTTTAACATACATTCCACAAGTTTCTGTTCAATTCTTAGCACTTTTAACAAGACTAAGCTTATTTAAATTAGCTCTTGGAATTTGATATTTTCAGATACAACCTACACGAAGAACCTTTACTTCAATAATATAACTATTTTCAGAGAGAAGACACCAGCACTGAACACAAATAATTTGGAGTTATTAGACAGCATTACAGCAACACTGCTATGTCCAAACTCAGATAAATATGACCTTATTTTTGCTGATGTAATCTATCAACTTTCATACGATACACATTTTAAATTACCCTAGTTGTGGCAATTTAGCTTTAACAATAGTCTAATCATATAATCCAGGAAACGCCACAATCAAGGATTCTGTAAATGGGACATGAGTAGAAGAATTTACTGAGGCATGCCTAAAAGAGTTGCATAGTCCTAAGTCATTACATGAGATGAGTTTTAGAGAAACTAGCATATATGAACTCTCCACCAAAAATGGGACATTATGAAATTGTACTAGGAAAGATCAAGTAACATGAATAGGTTAGAGAAAGGAAGAAGAGCTTTTCCATATTATTCAGTTTCCTCTAAGTCTCATTTATAAACATTAGTTTTCTTTTATAGTGTAATTTATATACAGCTTTATGATTTATGCAAGCAACTTTACCATCTTTTTTTTAAGAGGTAAACTTATATGACCATAAAAAATAATTGAATGGCATCATAAGAAATACTTAAGAGTAGCAAAAATATATACAGTAATACAAAACCATTTGAGCCTTACCCTCTACGGGATTAGTTTTGCGAGCATACAAAAGATTTTCATAAACACCCATATAAGTCTCATCTAGCGAATCAGCTTTCCTGCCTCGTCCATGTACAATCGGTTCAAGAGCCTGAGATAGAAAAAAAAAAGATCAACAATATTACATTTTTAATAGACAACCACGTAAAAAAAACATACTCCTGTATTTTTGGAAACGTTTTACAAAAGGAAATAGATCTATCCATTTTAGCTAACCTTCAAGTCATGATTTTGACTTTCAAGTTTCACCCCCATTGCAAATATGTGTTGATCATATGTGAATATATAGTAACAATAACGAATTTCAACTACAACTAAACCTACTAAAAGAAAATAAAAGCTCGATCACATTCCAAGAAAGCACACGCATTCTTTAAATGAGCAATCCCAGAAACACACACACAAAAAATGACCACAAAAACAAAACTTACTTCAATTCTAGACATTCCATCTCCCAAGAAAGCACAAGCATTCTTGACATGAGCAATGTAGTATGTATCACACAGCCCACAATTACTGCTCAAACGAAAAAAACGAGAACCATCATCTAGCAGCCTTTCTTACACACAACCTAAAGCTTCTCAAAACTCATATCGAAACAGAAAAATATTCATGGTTGGAGTACTGCATAAACATAAACCAACCCCAATGTGCACCCATTAAAGTGAGCCCAACCAGTTACCAATATTTAAACAGCTTTACATTCTCAAAAAGAAAATAACAGGAACTGATGATGCTACACCTAGTAAGATGCAGAGTAAATTGCAAAATTGGTCCCGTATCTAGTGGGTGTTGGCGATTTTAGTCCCATATGAATTAATTTTCTCATTAAGTCTCGTAACTTTTAAAATGATGCAAATTTAGTCCTATATATGGATAAGGTTGCAGGATTTTTGCTTGTGTCCTCAATGAGCTGCAGGAATTTCAGGTAGCAACCGGGCTAATGACTTAACGCACTTACGTGGCATAATGAGACCCCCAACATATTAACTTCAATTAAAAAAAAATCACAAATTAACTATCATCCTAAAACAAAAATTGTAAATATGGGACTAAAATTGCATCATATAAAAAGTTACAACTGGACTTAATTGAGAAAATTACTTTGTACGACTAAAATCACGAACACTAATAAATATAAGATCATTTTTTTAATTCACTCTAAAATACACGCATCATGTAAGTATGTAATGTTAATAATTTAAAGATGTAGATGCTTCTAAAATTAAATAGTGCCTCTGTCCTCTATTAAGTTGCACACTTTCTTTCTTTTTCACCAAAAATAGTAAACCCTCAATCAACTTCAACCCCCCTCCCCACAATATTCACAATTTTACCAAAAATGTCATTACTTCGATATTCACAATTTTACACAAAATTTGTCATTAAATCCACACATAGGCACAATTCAACCTCTTATTCACTTTATTCATAGAAATTTACAAAATTAAACTCAAATCATTATTCTCAGGGAGTAAAAAAAAACAGAGTATGAATGGAGTACCTGCAGTGATCCTTGGCAGGGTAGGTACCACCAGGAGGGATGGGTCTGGACTTTTGCCTCCAGTTATCTCTCAGTTTCACACCCTCCGAATTTGTACCTTTTGCATAATTTTAAAGATAAATAACTAAAACAGTTGAAAGCATCGAAGAAGTAATTGAGAGAATACCCGAAGAGGATGAGGAAACAATGGTGGGAGAGTAGGGACTAGAGGAGAGTATTCCGGCAGCCATAGCCATGGGCCAAAAATATCTGATGAGCTGTTTGATACTTCAGCGCCACACACTTGGGATTGGCGGTTTTAATCAACAATCTATCTTCTACGACGTCGTTCTACTGGCATGGTTGAAGTTTGAACACCAAAAATTTAGAGAACGTTTTAGTTGTTTGGTCAGTCAAAAGGAATCTTCAGGACAAATAATTTGAATATGAGTTAATTTCTTTTGCATCACTAGTTCAAATGATAATTATTTTGGGTTTTGGCCTTTTGGGTGTTATTAAAAATTGATTTTTAGTGGTTTTATAAATTCTGATAAATAGTATATGTGTGTGTTTTTAGATTTTTTAGTAAGAGAGGATTGAACTTTATGTCTATATACGGCAAATCAGTGAGTAGATTTAATAGGGGCGTTTTTTTAAATCAATTTTTAAATCACAAACTAAAACTCATGTAGAATTTTAAAACTCGAAACCTCATTTTTAAAACCAAAAGTAAATTGAATTACAAGAAAAGAAAAAAAAAATTAAATTTTGTTTAGAAGTTGTTGCCATTCGATGTGATCCAGGTGTTGAATACTCTGATCCCGCCTCTCGGATCGATTGACAAACTGATTTGGAGCCCTTATACTCGGGGTAACTATAGTGTGAAATCCATTTACACTACTCTAATGCGCACGAGAATTTCACTGGGACTCAAGTTTGGAAACTGGTCGGCGATTTGGAAATTCCCTGGTCTACCTAAAGTTCAGGAATTATTATGGAGAGCAGGTCACGACTGTTTGCCAACGAATATGAACCTTTATTATAAATGTGTGCTCCTCAATATGAACTGTGTCATGTGTGGCGATGGCATTTGTTTGTGGATTGCGTGTATACAAAGGCGTGTTGGAATGGTGTTGGCCTACTATCATAAGTGGCAGGATATGGAGATCGGGCATGTGATCTGCATGAATTTGTGTTGTTCATGAGTAGTGGCCCGATTGTGGAGGTCACAACGAGTTTTGCCATGATTTTATGGCAAATTTGGAAGGCACGAAACTCCATAGTATAGGAAGGAACGAAGTGGGGTCCGAGTGAGGTTGTGCATGTCTCGGCCACATATTGTCTTGAACGAAAGGTTGCGTCTAATTCTACTAGCAGCGGATTGCAACGTGTGCGTGACTGTTGTGGGCATGGCATGCTCCGCTTTCGGGTATGATGAAATTGAACACTGATGTGGCCTAGGGACACGAATCAAACTGGTTTAGGACTCATCATCCGAGATGCTCAAGGTTATATATTAAGGGCGAAGTTGATGGCGTTTCCGGGTTTCTTGGAGGTGGTGGTTGGGGAAGCTATGGGTTTTTTCGAGGCATTATTTTGGTTAAAGGTTCAATCGTTGGATAATTGTACAGTTGAGGGGGACGCCAAGGTGGTCGTATATACGATCAATTCACCGAAAAGAATCGACTGAACACTTGGAGATTATGTTGCTGCTTTTAGGGAATTGGTTTCCCATTTCACGAATGTTACAGTAATTTATGCTAATAGAAGTGTTAATTTCTATCTCACCCCTTAGTTAGAGAATTTCATCGTTTCGATTGCTCTTTTTATTGGGTAGACCCACTGTTTGTTGTGAATGGGCTATCTTTTACGCACTGTGTTTATAATAATAAAAATCAAGTCTTGTTGTTTAAAAAAAAAAAGTAAAACCAAAAGTAAACATTACAATTCTTTTGTATTAAAAAAAGATGACAAAAGACATTGCCTTTGATAATAATAAAAGATGATATTGTACTATATTAATTACTATTGAATTTTTTAATTATGTATCATACAATTGGGTTTGGTTTAATAATAAAATATTACTCTCTTTTGTCCAATTATTAATTAAACAATTATTGTATGCACGGATTTTAATGTAAGAACTGATTATTATTGAAGGTGGTAAATTACTTTTTTTTTTTTTTGAGAAATAGTATGAGTATTTCTACTTTATTGGACATAAATCTCTATTTTGTAAGTAAAAAGAATGACATGTGATGTAAAAATGAGATATTTGAAAGAGCTTTTCAAAGGAGCAAGGGGTAGTTGACAAATGTTCAAATAATAATAGGACAAGTGTTTTTTACAAACGTTCAAATAATAATGGGACTGGGGGAGTACAATTATTTTGTAGGAGTATTAAAAAAAAATTATTTTGTTCGACTTTTGTTTCTTCATAAAATTGTAATTGAGTTTTTAGAATTTAGTGATGTCAAAATTGGTTAGGGGTAATTGGTACTCTAGTTAGTTTGGTTTGGAATTGGATTTGTTGGATCTCACACATACATACATATACTCGTACAAGTGTGAGAGATCTAACAGTCCTCCTTCTGCACATGACGATCATGTACAAGAGGGGATCCAGTTCCGTTTTGATTCGCTACTTGGAGAGATATTGCTCCGTTTCACAATTTCAGGTCGAAAAATAATGCAAACGAACATGAAATAAGTTTATAAATCATATTTCTCAAGCTATATCCAACACCGTATCTAATGTGGTTGTTCCTCCTGAATCAACAATCGCCCTTAAAAAACAAATTGTTGGGACATGCACTGCATGTTTAATGAGGGTCCATAGTTCATTCTTTTTCCAAAGTGACTTCATATGCGGGCAAGCAAAAAGAGTGTGTATCGTGTTTTCATAAAATAAAAAACCACACAAAATACATCTCAAATTTATCGAAACGTGGTGTCGAGTCAGATTGCCTTAGACTACCAAGATATTGCACACCATTTTCCATGCGGAAATCTTCAGTTTTGGGGGTAGATTAAGAGTCTATATCAATTTCCAATCCTCCATCCTAGACGACTAATCCTCTCCAGTTTTCATTGCCTCACTCCAACCTAACCAAATACTGGACTTGACCGTGTAGTTTCCATTCTTTGTGGCTTTCCAATATCGAATATCGTTCTTATCCGCTCCTCCAATCAGCGTATCCACAATGGCATCAACCTCAAAAGGAAGGAAAGCCTGATTTTAATATGGGTTTGTTCCATGTTCCGTCGCTTGTAATGTAGCGTGACTCAATCCTAGACTATAGACGACCTTAATGTAACCCTAATACCCATGCATCTTTGTAATTGTTGATATGTTCACCTTTGCCTATGCGCCACTTCATACCATCATTTAACAATAGTCTACCCAACACAACGACCTCCAAACAAAAGATGGGTTGTTTCCAATATTGGCGTCCATAATGCTTTATTCCCTGTAGTACCTTGCTTTCATAATTTTCGCAACTAGAGAGGAAGGGTAAACAATTAGCCTCTAAATCTGTTTATCCAGAAGAGCCATGTTAAAATTCTCTCGCTTTCTAAAATCGAGGCCTTCATCATCCTTATTCTTGCATAGCTGATCCCTTCGCTTCCAATGCATTATGTTCCCACTCTCATATTTCCCCACCAAAAGTTAGCGAACGGTTTCTCAATATCATGACAGGTAGTGAGTGGTATCCCGAAACACGACATAACATAAGTAGGGATATCTTGAATCGCTGATTAATCAAAACCTCTTTACTTCCCTCCGTAAAGCTCTTTATGGTCCAAGATTCTAATTTAGTGGCATCTCTGTCTCTAAGATATCCGAATTGTAGTCATTTTTTCCTCATTGAGAAAGTTGACAAGCTTAAATAGGCTTCACATGCTTTTTGGTCGATGGGTTGAATGTGATTGTCGACTTATTGTAATTAATAAGTTGGCAGGATGCTCTTTCATAGGCTTCAAGCCCTCGACGCGGGTTAACATTGTCCTGGATATTAGCTTTGAAGAATAGGAAGTTGTCATCGACGAAGAAGAAGGAGTGACTGATAGAGCCCCTTGAGCAACTTTAAGACTGCTGATAGTGATAAGGAGAGTTGTCCAGTTGATAAGGAATGTTGTCCTATCATTGGAACAACCTTCAGAAGCCATGTCCATGTCCTAACAAGAGAATCTGAAAGTCAGACATTGGGAAAAGAGCTGCAGAATGAAGACAAAGCTTATACAGCCGTTTATTTCCCAAATGAGGACATGTCACTATCAAGAATCTGTCTTCAAAGTTGAAGAACTAAAATAAGACATTTATGGACTTTTGAGGCTGCCTCTCCAACGGGCAAATCCTTCAATTGTCTATAAATACAGAAGTGTGAAGACCATTTGAAAGCACCTCAACCAAGCACCTCAACATAATCCAACATTTGACAAGTTCTTACAAGCTAGAGTGCTTTCAAAGCCTTCAAAGACTATCTTAGTCTTCATACACTTCATCTAAGCTGATCCTATTGTATATCCATACACAAGCTTAGAGAGATATCATAATCCTTATACACTGATCTTCATTGTAAAGGATATCTCATTAGTTGGAACCTTACATCAACCCTTACCCCTTTCAAGAGTGAAAGTGAGAAGGTTGTTGTAGTAGTAGTAGAAATGGTAGGAGCTGACTGTTGAGAGAAGAACAGTTCAGTTCTGAGTTGAGAAGAGGGTACTAGGACTCTAGACATCCTAGGGATCAATTCACCAAGGAGTGGTGTTCTTGATCAAGTGCACCTTGGCACTATAAAACAAGTTAATTCCAAGAGTGAAGGAATTATCCTGTTAAATCAGGGAAAGTGGATGTAGGAGCTTGAGTCTCTGAACCACTATAAACTCTTGTGTTGATTTGCCTTTCAAGTACTTTCATACATTCAACACTGCACACAAACTGATCTTTCAAAGACTAAACATTCAAAGACTGTGCAAAATCTATTTGGACAAGTTCCCTGAAAACTGGACTGTATTGAATTGACAAAGTGATTTCAGAACTTTAAAGGAGTCTAAACTAAAAGGGCCAACCATTATTCCGCACATATAACTCCTTTAGATAGTTATTCAACTAAGTACTCAATAGTACTTAGTAGCTTGATTATCTTAGAAGAGTTAATCATCTTCAGCAGAGTTGTCCAAGACAACCTTGCTGAGCTCTGGTTTGATCAAAAGTTGAAAAGAATTGCATACAAGTGTATTCCCCCCCCCCCCATACACTTGTTATATACTCCTTTCAGGACCAACAAGTGGTATCAGAGCTCAATTGTTGACTAACTGTGTGTTCTTGAGATATAGCCAACAACAATGCTGCTGTTCCACCTCCTGCTGTCCTAGGATTGGACAACATGGCCACAAATCCAGTCAATCACATCTCTCATCACAAACTGCCCATGTTCTCAATAGACAATTATGATTTCTGGAAAATCAGAATGAGGGCTCATCTTGCATCTCTGCACACTGATATGTTGAGAGTGATCACAAGAGGCCCTTTTGTGTTCACTCAAGTAAATCCCAGAGTCACTGAAGCTCAAAGAGCAGATATAAGGGAACTGATTCCCAAAGATGAGGATGACTTCACTGCTGATGAGAAGAGGAAAGATAATTTGAATTATCTTGCAATGAATACCCTCTATCAAACAATTCCAGATGCAATCATGGGAAGGGTCTACCATTGCACAACAACCAAAGAAATTTGGGATACTCTTGCTGAAATGTGTGAGGGCACTGACAAGATCAAGGAGAACAAGCTCCAAGTGGCAGTGCAAAAGTTTGAACAATTCACAATGGAGTCTGAGGAATCCATTGACAAGTTTGCTGGTAGATTCACTGATGTGATGAATGAGATCAACTCATTGGGCAAGGTCTACACCAAGAGAGAAGTTGGATTGAAGATCTTGAGGAGTCTCACTCAAAAGTGGGATGTCTATGCTGTAATGATGCAAAATACCAAAGATCTCTCCACCATGCCCATGCAACAAATCTTCTCTGAACTCAAAGCTTATGAGTTCGACCTCAATAGAAGAAAGCCTGTTGAGGAACCTTCAAATCCTACAAAGGGAGTGGCATTCAAAGCCAAAACTGCTGAACCAGAAATGCAGTCCACTCCAAGATCATCAAAGTCAATCTCCAAGACTGAAATGAAGGAGGAACTAGCCTTGATGGCTAGAAGGTTTGACAAGCTAAACTCAAGGTTTGGTAGATACAAGAAATTCTACCAAGACAACAAATTCAGGAGAAGGTACAACTCTCCTGAAGCTCAGGCTGAGGTCAAAAAGCCTGAAGAGAAAAATCAGAGGACAAGTACTCTGATAGGAGAAGGTCCAGTAGAGCTGAACCTTCATCATCAAAAAGAAGAGAAGAACCAAAGAAAGATGATGATGAAGACGTGTGTTATAATTGCAAGAAGAAAGGGCACTTCCAGTATGACTGCCCTGAATTGAGCTCTAAGGAGAGAAGAGAAAGGCAAGCCAAAAGAGACAGAAAATTCACCAATAGAAAGGCCATGATGGCTGGTGAAGAATCTGATAGTGCTGAAAGCTTCAACTCTTCTGATGGACTGTTCTCCAACAGTGATGATGATGTCTGCAACATGGCTCTCGAGGATGATGAGGTATCCTCTACTTCTAGTTCACCATCATTCATCTCACAAAACACTAGTGAGGTCAACCTAAAGCTTTCTTTTGGAAAGTTGATGGAAGATTTCACTATGTTACAAGAATTTCATGATAACTGTGTGAGAGAAAATGAAATATTGGCAATTGAACTTGCTAAAAACTCTGAGGCAGTTGTTGATGTCAAGTCTACTGAGTTGTATCAACAAGTCTTGAGAGAGCTTGAGGAAGCAAATCTCAGGATAGTTGACCAACAAAAGGAGATTGATGATCAACTTCTCTCTCAGAAGAGAAAAGATTTTGAATTAAAAATTCTAAATGCCAAATTTGAAAACCTCTCACATTAGTATGACATTCTTAAAACAAGTGAAGAGAGCCTGAAACTAAAGATGTCTGCTCTGAAGAAATCCTCTAGAGCAATAGAGGAAATTCAGAGTTATCAAAGACCTATGGCTCAAAGAAGTGGATTGGGTTTTGATCCATTTGAATCTTCACCTTGTCTTAGTGTTGCTTCTACAAGTAACACTAAGAGAATCTTTGTTAAGTCAGTGGCACCAACTGAAAATGAAAACAAAAAACAGCCACTAAACAAAGGAAATGGCAAAATGGATGACTTGCCTACTCAAGTGCTTCAGGAGACTAGGCCTAAACCTAAGGAAATGGCCAAAGCTCCTGAACACAAGAGGAATGCTGGTCAGCAGAGTAGACCCAATGGAAGGGCAACTCTCCTGAACAATGTTCAGAGGAGCTATCCAAGGTATAATCAGCCTAGGCCAACTCTACTGAGAAAGCCTCAGCTGACTAGACCTAAGGACAACTATCCTCAAAGGCAAAATAAAATGAGACAACCAAAACCCTATATGCCAAAGGGTAATGGTCATAAGAAAGTCTTTCCTCAAAGATTCCCTCAAGTAGCACAAAGAACTCATAAGTTCAGGAGATTTGACAACTCTCCTGAAACTTACAGAGTCAACACTTTCACACACACTTTCCCAAAGGCATTTAAGGGAAAGACAGTGTATGTAGATGCTAGAGGAAAACAGCTTAGCCACCTTGAATCAATCAGGGTTATTAGGCAAGTTTGGGTTCCTAAAGGTACAGCTAACCTCTCAGGACCCAAAACTCAAAGGGTACCTAAACCTATCTGATTGCAGGTACCAATGGGCCACAAGAAGAGGAGCATGAGTGAAAAGTCAGCATGGTACCTTGACAGTGGATGTTCAAGGCACATGACTGGAAACAAGGAACTCCTCACTGATTTTATTGAAAAAGAAGCCCCAAATGTCACATTTGGAGACAACTCACAAGCTACAACAAAAGGTTATGGTACTTTGATGATTGGTAACATCAAAGTATCCAATGTATCTTATGTGGCTGGTCTCAAGTATAATCTCCTAAGTATCAGTCAATTTCGTGATAAAGATTTCAATGTTGAGTTTTCTAGTGGAAAATGCTTAATTAAAGATAAGACTCAACAAATTCTATTGACTGGAACTAGGAAGGGAAATGTGTATCTTGCAGACTGGGACAAGTCTACTGATGCTGTATGTTTCATTGCTAAGAGTTCTAGTGAACAAAGTTGGTTATGGCATAAGAGATTAAACCACTTGAACTTCAAAACAATGAACAAAATTGCTAGAAATGCATTAGTTAAAGGACTACCTAATGTTTGCAAACCATGCCAAGAAGGAAAACAGATTAAAGCCTCATTCAAAGGAAAACCAGTCATCTCTACTGAAAGGGTACTTGAACTTTTACATATGGACTTATTTGGACCAATTACCCCAGCAAGCATAAATGGTAGAAAATACACATTGGTTGTAGTAGATGACTTCTCTAGGTTCACATGGGTAGTATTTCTCCTTAATAAGAAGGAAACTCAAGTCAAACTGCCTGAACTTTTAAAGAGATTGTCAAATGAGAAAAGTCTTAGCATTATCAAGATAAGATCTGATAAAGGCACTGAGTTCATAAATTCATACATCAATGAGTATTGCACATCTAATGGAATAGCTCATGAAACCTCAGCAGCTAGAACTCCTCAACAAAATGGAGTTGCAGAAAGGAGAAATAGAACCTTAAAAGAAGCTGCTAGAACCTTAATTGTTGATTCAATCTTACCTAAGAGGTTTTGAGCTGAAGTTATAAACACTGCATGCCATACTCAGAATAGATGTTTGATTACTAAGGGGCAAGGCAAAACCCCCTATGAACTCTGGAAAGGAAGAATGCCTAAAGTGTCTTACTTTCACATCTTTGGTTGTAAGTGTTTCATACACAATAATGGGAAAGAACAGTTGAAAGCCTTTGATAGCAAAGCTGATGAGGGAGTATTCCTTGGATATTCTCAAATCAGTAGAGCTTTCAGAGTCTACAACAAGAAAACCCTTATTGTGGAGGAAACACCTCATGTTGTGTTTGATGAATCTATTCATGAGTTCAGGAATGAGAACTTGGAATCAGAAGAAATCACACAAAGGACAACCAGACTGAGTCTAAAGAACAAAAACACTGAATTCGTAGAAGTTGTCCAAGCCAATCTACCTGAAAATCTCCCATTGGACAACAAACCTGAAGGCAACCTTCCTGAGGCAAACCCCACTGAAGGGAATGGTGAACTGAATGACCAAATCCCAGTTCACATCCAGGTAACAACTACCAATGAAGAAGCAGTCCCTGCTGAGGTAGTTAATGGGTCAAATAATCAAGGGGGAACTCAAAATGTTGAAAATACCAATGTCCCTGACATTGAGGACAACACCCCTGATTATGATCCTGAATTAGATCCTGCGTTCAATTATCCTGAATTTTATGATCAAAATGACTCAACTTCAGTAGAGGACAACTCTACTGAAGAGATCAGAAAAAGAAGGACTTGGTTATCTGACCATCCTACTGATCTAATACTTGGTGACCCAAGTATTGGAGTCAAAACAAGGAGATTTCATGGTGAAAGTGCTCTTTTCTGTTGTTTCTTGTCAGAACAAGAACCAAGTGATATTGAAGAAGCACTTCAAGATGCAAATTGGATCACAGCCATGCAGGAAGAACTGAACCAATTCACCAGAAATGAAGTTTGGGAGCTGGTGGACAGACCTTCACATCAAGATGTTATTGGAACCAAGTGGGTATTCAAGAACAAAAAGAATGAAAATGATGTGATTGTCAGAAATAAAGCAAGACTAGTGGCAAAAGGTTATTGCCAGCATGAAGGCATTGACTATGATGAGACCTTTGCACCTGTGGTAAGGCTAGAAGCAATAAGGCTCTTTCTAGCCTATGCAGCCCACAAGAGGTTCAAAGTGTATCAAATGGATGTCAAGAGTGCCTTTCTCAATGGAGTCTTGAAAGAAGAAGTCTATGTGGAGCAACCACCAGGTTTTGAGGTTGGAAACCAAGTTTACAGACTGAAGAAAGCTCTATATGGACTCAAGCAGGCCCCTAGGGCTTGGTATGACACACTGTCACAATTCCTCTTGGATCATGGATTCACCAAGGGAACTGTGGACATAACTCTCTTCAGAATCTCTGAAGGAGAGGACATCTTGCTTGTCCAAATTTATGTGGATGACATAATATTTGGATCCCCCAATGAAAAGCTATGTGAGAAGTTCTCAAAGCTAATGCAAAGCAAGTTTGAGATGTCCATGGTGGGGTTGATGAACTTCTTTTTGGGACTTCAAGTCAAGCAATCAAAAGAAGGGATCTTCATCAACCAAGCTAAGTACACCAGAGAAATGATCAAGAAGTTTGGGTGTGCTACTAGCAAGCCAGTAAGGATCCCAATGAACACAAATTGGAAGATGGATCCTGATGAGAGTAGTGTTTCAACCAACTCCACTGAGTATAGAGGAATAATTGGATCACTCCTCTATCTCACTGCCAGCAGACCTGACATCACCTTTGCAGTAGGTGTTTGTGCAAGGTTTCAAGCAAATCCTAAGAAAAGCCATCTTGAGGCTGCAAAGAGGATTTTAAGGTACCTCAAAGGCACTGAGAATCTAGGCCTTTGGTACCCTGCTGATGACAACATTGAGCTAACTGGCTACTCAGATGCTGACTATGGAGGTTGCAGAATTGATAGAAAGTCCACTTCAGGGACTTGTCAATTCTTAGGCAACAAGCTCATATCTTGGTTTTCCAAGAAGCAGAACACAGTGGCTACTTCCACCACTGAAGCTGAATATGTTGCAGCTGGAAGTTGTTGTGCTCAAATCCTTTGGTTGAGACAACAACTAAAAGACTACAAAGTCAACTCTATTGAAGTGCTAATATTTTGTGATAACAACAGTGCTATTGCAATATCACAAAACCCTGTCTTGCACACAAGATGCAAACATGTGGACATCAAGCATCACTTCATTAGAGATCATGTGGAAAAGAAGGACATAAAGCTGGTCAAGATCCACACAGATCATCAAAAAGCTGATATTCTAACAAAGCCACTTTCAGAGGCAAGATTTCTGGAGCAATCAGCAGAGTTGGGATTACTTGATCCAGGGAAGTTGGACAAGTAAAACTCATTGAAGTTAATGGGAGTAAAGTAACTGAATTGGTCTTCAGCAGACTTGGTCAAATCTACTGAAGTTCAGAAGAGATGATCACAATTACTCAGGACACTTGTCCATTGAATCTCAGGACACTTGTCCACATTTCTTCAGGACACTTGTCCTAGTGGGGTCAGATAAGTTGTCTTGGCTATCAAACTACTTTCTTGGTTTGATAAGCACCTATTTTGGGTAATCATTGCTTACTTTGATATCTGTCCCATTTACAGATATCATCACTGTGGGATTTAATTTGTCCCCCACCCAAAAGGTCACTATCCATGCATTAAATGCCAAGATTTAACTCTTGTTTGCATTACACTTTTCAAGCCATGATCTATCTCGAAAACTCCCCAACCATTAACTAATATTAAATAACTTCCACGTTTTGAATAAAACCAATAACTCACTGTTACATTGGTTTTTAACCATTGGATCAAAACTGGCCAACTCTCCTGAAATCAATCCTGGCCGTCCAAGTATGTTTTCCATTTTTTGACAACAGTTGAAAACTCACAAAACTCACCAACTCATTGACAAACATTCTTTTTAGAATATTCTCAAGCCTTAAGATCCCCCACAAACACTTCTTCTCAAGCATTCGAAACCCTAGCTCTTATCTTCTTCAAACTCTCTCAAAACTCTCTCACATTCATTTCTGTAAACCTTCAATGGCTCCCAAAGTTAGACCAGAAATGATCATTGATTTCTCCAACAAGGCTCTAGACCTTGATTTTGGATACTTGAGCAACAAAAACAACCTTCACTTTGAGCCAATAGTATCTTTTGAAAGTGAGGATCCTGAGATTACACCAACCTTGAGATGGTTGAGAAGAGCTGGTTTGCAGAAGTTCATGGAGAGTAGACCAAGTTCTTGCTTGGAAAGCTACATGGCTGAGTTCTTTGCTTTCCTCAAGTGGAGAGGTAAACCTGAAGATGGTGAAGTTTCTACAAGGCTTTCATATGTAGCTGAAGGAGAAGAAGAAGAGAGATTTCATAGAGTGAAATTCTCTTCAGAAGATCTTGAAGGAACTTTTGGATTACCTTCTGAAGGAAGGAATCCAGAATTCTATGGTGCTGATCATGAAGAGGAGATAGCACAAGAATGGCTTCTAGTTCCAGGTCCCATCTCTTCAACACAAAACAAGAAAACTCTCAAGCCAAAATTTCTCAACCTCTTTGAGGTAGTTGCTAAGAGTATCTTGAGCAATACTGGAAGCTTGGAGCAAGTCAGCCAACCAAGAATCAGGATTATGGCTGCAATTATTGATGCTAGTGACAAAGGCATCAAGTTTGATTGGAGGACCTTCATCATGTCTGAGATGATGAAAGAAAAGGCCAAGTTTAAGGTAAAAACTCATAATAAGGTTGTGCTAGAAGGGAAACTCAAGTATTGCACCAGGGCAAGCTTGTTGATTGAGAGATTTTCCCATTATTCTCAAATGCAAACCTTTGCAAAGCCCCTCCCAGCCCAGAAGATAATGTTCAGAAAGCTCAGCAAGAAAACTGAGCAAAGGACGATGCTAATGGCCAAACCTACTGAAGAAAAGGTGGAGGAGAAGCCAAAATTGAAAAAGAGGACAAAGGCCAGAGTGGTAAAGACAAGGAAGGTGTCTCAAATCCCCTCAGAAGACACCACCGGAGCCTCAACTGAGATTGAAGATGTTGCTGAGGAAGGTGTGCAAGTGCCTTCTGATCACTCAGAAGAGTTGAGACAAAAGTATAATGAGACTAGACAAAAGTCTAGAGGTGATAAGAGGATCAGGGAAGTTGTCCCTGAGAAGGATGGTGAAGGAAGTGGGATCAGTAGAGCCAGCAAGAGAAGGGCCAAGCCTACTGATAAGGTGTTGGAACTTCAGGAAGAAAGGTCTCTCCAACTTGCTCTAAGAGAGAGAAGAGCTGAAAGCAGGACCAAATCCAAGTCAAGGACCAACTCATCTGGTTCTGGAACTCCAGAATCCAAGGTCCCTGAAGGTCATCAAATAGAGGCCAACATCCCTGAAATTCAGAACCCTGAGCCCAACTCCCCTGAAACCCACATAACCCCAACCAATCAACCTATCACCCCCATTAACCTTACAAAGAGATATTCTCCAAAAGGGAGTGTGCAAAGAAGTGGGATAGATGTGTTAGCAGATTTAGCAGTGGATGAGACAAGGCTGCAATCACCCCTGGACTCATCTATGCTCAATTACTCAAAGTTGCTAGAAGCTGCACTTCAAGAGCCAACCCCTGCTAGTAAAGCCCCTTCAGATCCATTGCTCTCTAAAGCAACTGAAGTACCTTCAATTGCAACCAACCCTTCTGAAGCCAATATCCCTGAACTCAACCTTCCTGAAGCCACTTTAGGAGAACCCAGAGCCAACTCCCCTATAACCCAAAGTCCCCATTCAAGTGGAGATGAGGAGGAGTATACTTATGAGAGTATGCTCAGAGGAGGAGCCAAGGCTACTGTGGACAGTTTGTATCCACAACTTGCTGAATTTCCAAGAATTCAGAAGATGTTTCATGATTTGAGGATGCTTGTGGATGTAAAAGACAAGACTATTATGGAGATATCACAAGTCATCCAAGACAAGGGTGCAAACTGGTGGCAAGTGGGGGAGA
Source organism: Galeopsis tetrahit (assembly GCA_963675135.1). Taxonomy (NCBI): domain Eukaryota; kingdom Viridiplantae; phylum Streptophyta; class Magnoliopsida; order Lamiales; family Lamiaceae; genus Galeopsis; species Galeopsis tetrahit. Next base: position 42,307,278 of record OY776128.1, on the reverse strand, counting down.
GCAGATTGCTACACTTTGCTGGTGTGTTGAAAACAAGATTCCTTACTGATGAGGAAGTTTTTGCAAAGTTGGTAGATGATAAGATCATTGAGGAGAAGGAGAGGAAAGCTAAGGGCATCAAACACCCTGATAGTAGCTCCAATGATGATGATTCCCCTGATGATCCCTCAAATCCTTCAAAACCCAACCCTCCTGAAACCCCTCAAGCCAACCTCCCTGAATCTACTCAACCCAAGTCTTCTGTATCAGCCAGACTTTCAAATCCCCCTAGAACCTATCATAGGAAAGGCTCTGTATCTTCAGAGGTGTTGACCAAGGGTGGTAACACAACCAAAGACACATCTTCCAATGAAGGTTCTCCTGAACCCAAGGCACAGCCTAAAGATGTGGAGGTTCCTATACTAGAGGCTGGTTTGATTAAGGCCTATTCAGTGTCAGATGAGTTGGACACTGATCAGCCCTTAATCATTCAGGATGACTCAGTGGCTGTTGAAATAAGCATTGTGATCTCTCCACAATTGCCATCTTTGAACCTTATTGAAGGTGGAGATGATGCAGGTTTAGGTGATGGAGTTGAAAAGGAAAGTCTAGTGGAAAAACCAGAGGGAGTAGTAGGTGAGAGAGATGTGGTGATCATTAGGATAGTGAGTGTACCACCAAATGATGGTGATATAAGTGAGGAAGGGCAGGCTATTCTTGAAGTCAAATCTGAACTTCAGGAATCCCTTGATGAGAGGAGGCCTGTTCCTTTAAGTGAGGAAATTAATATTGAAGGAAGAAAAGAAGTAGTTGAAAATGAGAAGAAGACTGCTGATGTATCAGAGTCTTATGAAAAAGAAATTGAGGGTGATGAGTGTATTTTCACTAACCCTTTTGATTTGTCTGACATTGCAGGTATAAGTCTTGATCAAATCTTTGCAGATGACTTCTTGACAGATGCTCCCATCCATGTTGATTCTGGATCCGCACAAGCCTTACTTGGTTTACAATCAACAAAGTTGGATTCCTTGGCTCAACAAGTTCAAACAGCTCATGCAGAAACTTCTGGAGCATTAGATGAGCATGGAAGAACTTTGGCATCTGTGGAAATGAGGTTGACAGGCTCTGAGGATGTGGTGTTACCCACATTAGAATCAAGAATTGAAGGAGTGGAATCTGGTCTTCAAACCATTTCCACTGAAGTTCACAAAGCCAAAGTCAGTATGGAGAACATCTCAAAGGAGGTCAAGAAGGATCAAAATCTGCTTAGAGATAACCACAATGCAAATGTTCAAGCTATCAGATTGACCATTAAGCAAGCTCTTGGCAAGAAGACAGCCTTGCAAAAGAAAAGAGCAGAGGCACAAAGGCTTGCTATGGTGAAAGCAGCTTCAGAGAAATTTTCCCAAGAGGTGATGGCCAACAATGCTGAAGGTGCAGTGGCCAACCTCACTGACCTCCTTAAGGCCCAACTGGATACATCTCTTAAAGCAACCATGGAGGAGGTTGTTCAACAAAAGATGAAGCCTGTTCTAGCCTTTCTAAGCTTGAGCAGTGACAGAATGCAAAACATACATGATGAAAATGTATATTTGTTGGAAGAGATGAAGTCTCTCACCCAAGCCCAATCCTTGATGGCATCAACTATGAGTGAACTGAAGCCTGAATGCTTTGATGCTGCCAAAAAGGGGGAAAGGGAAAGAGCAAGAGCAAAAGGTGCCTTAGTGATTGGAAGTCCAGTCAAAGGCAAGGACAAAGCTCCTGAGGGAAAAGGGAAAGAGCCAGCAGTGCTGAACTTAGAAGAATTGGATGAAGAAGAGCAGTTAGCACTTGCTTTGAAGAATTCAATGGCCTCAGCTCAAGAGGAAAGAGTGAGATTACAGCAAAGGCCAGGTGGTGAAGTATCTGGTTTGGACAAAGATGTTGAAGGTGTCCAAACAAGAGGAAAGATCAAGAGGGCAAAAGGAAAGAAAAGACAAGTTGAGAAATTTACTGATTTTCCCAACAGCCTTGATCTACCACCTGAATTCAGAATTGATGATGATGAGCCTATCTCAAAGAAGGCCAAAGCTGCTGAAGAAGACAAGACTGCTGAGATGTCCAAAAACTGCTGAAAAGGACAAGTCTTCTGAATCTGCCAGAAGTGCTGAAAGTCCCAAGTCCACTAAAGATGTTGAAGAGCTATTTGCTGAAGGATTTGGACCAGAACCTAAGAAGAAGACAACTGTCCTAGCTCATGATCCATCAAAGCTGTTTCATGAAGGGTATGGCAAAGACCCTGAAACACAACAGAAGCTGGCCATGATGAGGGCCCAAGAAAAGATGGATCTGATGGATGAAGCACAAAGAGCAAGAGATAAAAGAAGAGCAGACTTTCAGAAACCAAGAAGAAAGAGAGCAACTTACAACAAGATGAAGCCACAACTATTGATCCCAATGGACACCAAATATCCTCACTTGGATAAATGGGTGCCAATTCAGCTGAATGACTCATGGGAGGAAGCCAAAAGGGAGTTTGTCTATGACTACTATGTCATTGACAGATGGAATGGAAGAGATGCCAATTCCACTTTTGCTGAGTTCATGATAGAGTATTACAGAGAGCTTTATCAACAACAACTTGCAGCTGCTGATATTGCAAGATTTGAACTCACAACTCTCAAGCCAATCATATACATGCCACCAAAGCTTGAAGGATGGATTGACCAGGCAAGGATCCTGAAGGAATTCACTGAGATCCTTAAGCTGAACAAAATGGTTCTTGGACCCAAGGGAAGAAACCAACAAGCCATGGCCTTGAAAAGAAGAGTGTGGGCACAATATGGGATGGTGCCACCTCCTGAGGATGATCTCTGAAAAATGGCTAAGTCTTCTGACCCTTTTGAATAAAAGCTTATCTTATTTGAAGATATTTTTCATTGGTCAAATATGCTGAAATTTGGACAAGCCTGCTGATGTGGTGTGCCTTGACATGTTGTTTGCTCTGATATGCATTGGTTGCTCTGATACAAGAATTTGTCTTGATATCCAGTATTCTACTCTGAAACTTGAAGTATTTTGATTTGCTCTGATACTAGAAGATGCTCTGAAGATCTAAGTACTTTTAAGTGTTTAGTTAACATGATCTGATACTCTAGATCTTATGTTTAATGTATGCTCTGAAACTTTTGTAATGATGTCTTGATTTCATGCTCTGATAAGTTATATTCAACTATCAACATGCTTGTAATGATTTTTATATGAATGATAGTTGAACTACCTTTGAATCAAGATACATTATTGCAGAAATCTCTCTATGCCTATATTTGAAACCTATGTGCAACTTGAACAGTGAATACACTAACACATTGCTTTTCAGGATAATTGACCTTAGTCATGTCTCCTGAAGATAAATGTAATAAGTATAGCTAAGTCACTTTTGCATAAGTTGTATAGGTTTTGGCATCATCAAAAAGGGGGAAATTGTTGGGAATAAAATGAGATATGTTTTGATTCAATACCAAAACCCCCTGAGACATGCCTAAGTCAAAGATGACTATGTTCTAAGAATGTTAGAACATATAGAATAAGGCTAGATGAGGAGCTAATATGTTAGGCAGCTCTTAGTTGATTAGATGCACAATTTGAGGGGGAACACATGCTTTGAAGTGAATAAAAAACAAGTCCCCTCAAGGCTCAAATTCTGGAATCATGATCAAGTCCACTGAAGGACAAGTATGCTGATCAGATGAGTTGTCCAGAGAAGTTGTCTCAGCACAATCAATTCAGTAGAAGTGTACTGAAAGCTTGAGGTCAACCATGCTGAAGAAACAACTACACCCTAGGTCCTTAATGAATCATGCTAAGATCACTTTCAAGAGAAGCAAAGGGTAAGAGCCAAGTCATCTGAAGAAGAGCTAGTCAACCTTGTTGATAAGCAAGACTGCTGATAGTGATAAGGAGAGTTGTCCAGTTGATAAGGAATGTTGTCCTATCATTGGAACAACCTTCAGAAGCCATGTCCATGTCCTAACAAGAGAATCTGAAAGTCAGACATTGGGAAAAGAGCTGCAGAATGAAGACAAAGCTTATACAGCCGTTTATTTCCCAAATGAGGACATGTCACTATCAAGAATCTGTCTTCAAAGTTGAAGAACTAAAAGAAGACATTTATGGACTTTTGAGGCTGCCTCTCCAACGGGCAAATCCTTCAATTGTCTATAAATACAGAAGTGTGAAGACCATTTGAAAGCACCTCAACCAAGCACCTCAACATAATCCAACATTTGACAAGTACTTACAAGCTAGAGTGCTTTCAAAGCCTTCAAAGACTATCTTAGTCTTCATACACTTCATCTAAGCTGATCATATTGTATATCCATACACAAGCTTAGAGAGATATCCTAATCCTTATACACTGATCTTCATTGTAAAGGATATCTCATTAGTTGGAACCTTACATCAACCCTTACCCCTTTCAAGAGTGAAAGTGAGAAGGTTGTTGTAGTAGTAGTAGAAATGGTAGGAGCTGACGGTTGAGAGAAGAACAGTTCAGTTCTGAGTTGAGAAGAGGGTACTAGGACTCTAGACATCCTAGGGATCAATTCACCAAGGAGTGGTGTTCTTGATCAAGTGCACCTTGGCACTATAAAACAAGTTAATTCCAAGAGTGAAGGAATTATCATGTTAAATCAGGGAAAGTGGATGTAGGAGCTTGAGTCTCTGAACCACTATAAACTCTTGTGTTGATTTGCCTTTCAAGTACTTTCATACATTCAACACTGCACACAAACTGATCTTTCAAAGACTAAACATTCAAAGACTGTGCAAAATCTATTTGGACAAGTTCCCTGAAAACTGGACTGTATTGAATTGACAAAGTGATTTCAGAACTTTAAAGGAGTCTAAACTAAAAGGGCCAACCATTATTCCGCACATATAACTCCTTTAGATAGTTATTCAACTAAGTACTCAATAGTACTTAGTAGCTTGATTATCTTAGAAGAGTTAATCATCTTCAGCAGAGTTGTCCAAGACAACCTTGCTGAGCTCTGGTTTGATCAAAAGTTGAAAAGAATTGCATACAAGTGTATTCCCCTCCCCCCCCCCCCAATACACTTGTTATATACTCCTTTCAGGACCAACAAAGTGGATAAGGGATACCCCAGTCTAAGCCCTTGTGTTGGTTTGATGCCTCCAACCACTTCTCTATTGATTTCGAATTCATAGAAAACTGAAGAAACGCATTTCATAATTAAAGTCACCCAAGGTTGTCCAAAACCCAATTTTAACAATGTATTCTCAAGATACACCCATACAATTCTATCAAAAGTTTTGCTCATATCCAGTTTAAGAGTCGCATACCCGGTATTGCTCTTGTTTTATCTGAGCCAATACATGTTCGTGCCCAATAAGAATGTTATCGGAGATCAATCTTCCAAGTATAAAAGCACTTTAATCCTCATCCACTATGTCGTGCATCACCTGCTTCAATCGATTTGAAATTGTCTTTGCCACAAGGCGATAGCAAACATTGCTGAGACTAATGGGTCTGTAATCACTCAAAACTTCTGGATTCTTCTTCTTGGGAAGGGTGATCCAAGTTTTGTTCCACTCGACGATATCATCTCCACAATTTAGAACCCACAATGCCATCTGTGAGACTTTTTCACCTATGATATCCCAAGATTTGTGATAAAACATCGCAAAGAAAGCGTCGGGTCCCAGTGCTTTAGAGAGATGAAGGTCGAAGCAAGCTTGCATGGCCTCTTCTTTAGTGTATTGAACTTAAAGGAATTTGTTTATCAATGAGCTAACAACCGGTTTAATTTGATTAACCACTTGCTCAATATCGCAATGCCTTGGCTTTTGTGAGGTATATAGATCACTGTAATAATTTTGCATGATTCACACTACATCGTCCTTCGTCGTACACCAATTCCCTTGCACATCGTGTAAACGAAGAATCTTGTTTCTTCGCCGCCTATTTATGGCCCTCCGTTGGAAGTAGGAGGTGTTCTTATCACCACTAACCATCCATGTGCTTCGTACACGTTGCTTCCATTTCAACTCATCTTGTAAATGTAGTTTCTCAATACGCCTTTCCAAATCATTAATTTTGTTCCAATCCACCAAAGCTCTATCATTTGGAAGGCAAAAATCGACCTCATCCTGTAATCTTTTAACACGACTTTTGGTGTCTTTTCCTTTATCATCTGCCCATTTCTTCAATATATGTTGTGGCACAGTCAGAAAGTTTAGTTGGTAAAGATTTCTCACGTACATTTTGTGCCTATGTAGAAGAAATTACTTTTTCATAGTCATCTTCAAGAAACCATGCATGTTCGAAAGAAAAAAAAAACGAAGAGTTGTTCCATTCTCTTTTCGTTGGATCGGCCCCAAATGTGATTTTTACAGCTCTAACATCGCATTTGTAAAAGCCCAAGTTCCAAACCTCAAAATATTTGGTCATTTTCAGTCCATTCGTGGTTTGAAAAGAAACGATCCAATTTCGCTTTAATTAAGGCCATACATGATCTCTTGTTAACCCAAGTATAGAAGGGAGCTTTAGCATTGAGTTGTTTCATCTCAAGTTCTTGAATAGTATCCCTAAAATCTTCAATTATAGCTATATGGTCTAACTCTGTCTGAATCCCTCCGTTTTTTCTCACTTTAATCCAGTGTTTCGTTAAAATCACATCCGAGCAACGAAATGGTGTCTTTTGATTTTACGAAGCAAATCCCATAAATGTCTACGCAAATTTGTAACCAGGTTTCCATAGAAACCGGTGAACCTCTATTCAAAATTCTTAAAACGCAACAAACAGTTAACATGCCCCCTAGACAAAAATTAGAGGAAACATTGCACATCTTCATTCAACATGATCAACTACATAATTTAGCATCATAACCCAAAACAACATGAAAGTTAAAATACAGTTTCCACTTAGTAGCCATGATGGCATCGTAAACTTTTGATTCAACAATAAAAAACAACAGGGGTTTTTGCTCGGCGAGTAGCTATTTTAGATTATGGAATGCACGTTTCTCCCTCAAGCCACGTGCATTCCAAGTTATGCAATTCATCTTGGTTGGTAGAAATCTAAAATTACCACGATACAGCGTGTGTTCCAAACAACGAGATTCATGAAAGTTGTCAGTGAATAATAATTATCTTCCTTTCCTTCATGTCTACGACATGATTAGGATGAGCAGACACACCATGATGTGGGGGACACACAAAGGCGTGGAGAAACGGGTCACACTTGCGTACCCCCTAGTGCACCGTACCCCCTATTTTAATTTTAATTTTTTATTTATATTTTATGTGCACCCATTAATTTAATGAGTTCACCCCTAAATTATATTTTTACTACAGTTATCTGCACCCACTCATTTTATGAGTTCACCCCCAAATCATTTCTTTTTTACAACAATTATCTACACCCGCTCATTTTATGAGTTTGCCCCCAAATTATTTGTTTACCACAGTTATCTGCACCCCGCTCATTTTATGAGTTCACCCCCAAATATTTTTTTACTACAGTTATATGCACCTGCTCATTTTATGAGTTCACCCCCAAATCATATTTATACTACAGTTATCTGCACCCACTCATTTTATGAGTTCACCCCAAATCATTTCTTTTTTACAACGGTTCTCTACACCCGCTAATTTTATAAGTTCACCCCTAATTTATTTTACCACAATTCTCTGCACCCACTCATTTTATGAGTTCACCCCCAAATTTTTTTTTTAAATAATTACATTTAAAATACTATATTATCTTTTTATTAATTTACACAAAATATAATAATAAAATCAACCATAATTTATACATTTACAATATGTAGTCGAGTCATTGTCGAGTTACCGTCGATTCACCACTAAATCACCCATATTTTAGAAAAAGAAAATCGTAAAAACATAATTTAAAAAATCTATCAAAATAAGGCACAAATCTCAATTTTTTTCTTTTTAATTTTTCTTCCCATTTTCTGTTTTTATTCAAAAAAAATTATTTCTTCATTTTTTTCATTAGTATTTTTTAAAATTTTAATAAAAAATAATATTATATGTATGATTTTATTATACTCAATAATACAATAAGTAATAATCAGTAATACACTAATACCATTAAAAATAATTAGTACTCCAATATCTTATACAATAACAAATAATTACACATATCTAATTATATTAAATAATACTAAAATCAATTATTAGTAATACCACGAACAGTAATCGGTAATACCATTAATATTAATCAATAAAGTTTTATATAATAATAAATAATTCCACACATCCAATTATATTCAATAATACCAAAAACAATTATCAGTAATAATACAATGAACAGTAATTAGTAATATCATGAACATTGATCAGTAATATCTTATACAACAATAAATAATTCCACAAATCTAATTATATTAAGTAATACCATAATCAATAATATGTAATACCATAAAAAATAATAATAATAATCAGTAATGTTTTAAACAATAATAAATAATTTCACACAATCAGTAATACCACAAACAATAACCAGTAATACCACAATTAATAATTAATAATACCGTAATCAGTAATCATTAATTTTAATTCATTTGTATATTAATAGTAATACTAAAATCAATAAATAGTAATACCAGTACCAATAACTAATAGTACCATAAAAAAAAAGTGGAGGGAGTGCAAATCGGGGTGTACTGAAGAAAATAGGGGGTGCACATTACCAAACCCAATTGAAGGGAACCCTAGCCCAATGGGAGGGCACCCTAGGTCAGCAGTCGTCGTTTGAGATTTCATCAGCAAGGTCACCGGCTTTGAGTGTCGGCCGGTTAGAGATCCATCAGAAACATACTCACATTCCTCCGTCGGGCTGCCGTCAGTCGGAGGAAGAGGATGCACAATAGCATGATGAAGAAGACGGACAAAGCAATATAGCTTCGATTTAGGCAGAGATGAACGACGAGAGAGAGGCGGCGTCGATCCGAGTGTTGCAGGCGAGAGCCATTGATGCCGAAAAAGCTCCTGGATCGCGAACACAAGGGAGATTAATCGAAGCAGTCGCGTCGGTGGTCGAAATGAGAAGAGAATTTCGGCCGCCATGGATCGTTGCCGAGATGGAAGATGATGTCGATTGTCATGGAAGTGAAGAATCGCGATTGCGATTCGAATATGGGTCTTGGGCTTCAGCGGCCGGGACGGAAGCGCCGCCGTCGCCGTCAAGGGGGTGGTCGGGCATGGTGGTGGTTGGGTCACCCGCCGATCGACATGAATTTTCGGCAGGTCCTTTATTCATCAAATTAAAATTGAAATTCAAGTGCACTGCCGATCGACTATAATAAAATCATGCCTATAATATTATATTGTATTAAAATTTAAAAAATACACATGCAAAAAATGTAAAAGAAATGTAGGAAAATTTAAAATAAAAAAGGAAAAGGAAAAAAAAAATGAAGAAATAAAAAATTTGGAAAAAAAAAATTAAAAATGGAAAAAGAGTAGGGGAATGGAAAATTAAAAAGTAAAAAATCGAGATTTATGGCTAATTTCGATTTTTTTTTATTAATTATATTTTTACGATTTTTTTTAAAAATATGGATGACTTGGTGGTGAATCGATTTTTTAGAGTTTATTTTATTATATTTTGTGTACATTAATAAAAGGATAATATATTCTTTTAAATGTGATTATTTTTCTAAAAATATTTTGGGGTGAACTCATAAAATGTGCGAGTGCAGATAATCGTGGTAAAACAATAATATGTGGGTGAACTCATAAAATGAGCGAGTATAGATAATTGTGGTAAAAAATAATTTGGGGGTGAACTCATAAAATGAGCGGGTGTAGATAACTGTTGTAAAAATATGATTAGGAGGTGAACTCATTAAATTAGTGGGTGCAGATAAAATATAAATAAAAAATCGAAATTGAAATTAGGGGGTGCAAATCATTATTGGGTGACTAAAAAAATTTGTGGGTGTTAGTTTATTGAGGGTGAACTGAGTAAACAGATGGGTGTGTGACTGGAATCTGAGGCCCAGTTCCGAGGAAGGCCCAATAGCTGGAAAGTCATAGGTAGGGGGCATGGTACATCCAAGTGTATACAAGTATTTGCCATGGTGGTATATATACACTAAGAATATAGAATGAATGTATACGAATTCTTTATTATTTATTAAATGCATATATTACACGGCGATATATATAGTATTTATTAGTTATAAAATTATAATTCCAAGACACCAAACAAATTTACAACTGCTATGAAGGCGAATGGTTTATCTAGAGAAGGCTCGAGTTTGGACAATTATTTTGTCATTAATATATAATTTATATTTATATACATATAATCGAGTGAAGCTCGAGTTTATTTTTTGAAAAATATACTCCTTTCGTCTTCTACTTGATGACTTATTTTACCATTTTTTGTGTCACTACTCTATTACATTAAAAAATATCTTTATTACTCGACTATTTATAAAGTTAAATTTTTTTTACTACATTCATACCATCAAGTAAAGGACGGAGAGAATATGTTTTATTATTAATTTTAAATATTATATAGATAATCAAGTTGAATCGAGTTCGATCTTTAAAATTTTAAGCACGAGCGAATCAAGTTGAATTTCGAATTCAACACTATTCGACTCATTTACACCCCAAACCCATTTACACCCCAAACCCGCTGTATTATGTTATTTTAATTGAACATACTTATCCAAACTTACAAACCCTACTAATATACTTAAATTGAGTATGAAATATTAAATTATTGAAATAGTAGTCAAAGAAAACGAGCAAAAAAAGATTCAGATGGAAATTGAATCCTGTAATAACCATATAATAAAGGGATCGATTTTTTTGTTTCTTTCCCGTATTAATTGAAGTCCAATTTTTTAGTATACAAGAAAATAAAAACAACAAAGAGAAGAAAGAATGCAAAGATATCACTCAACATTAATACAAATTGCCAGCCTTTCTAATTTGCCTTCACCTCTCTCACTGCCAAAGTTTAATTACAACAGTCGGAATTTTTCTTTTCTTTCCTGATTAGCAGAAAATGTCGCAAAAAAACCTGTAAGAAATCATGGAAATGCCGGACCACCAACTTGATTGCAAAATTTGCAGACAAACGAAGTCGTAGAATCTTGTGTGGAGCCCTCTGAGATACATCTTCTGGGAAAAGAATTGATGTGCTCGTATACAAACTGCACCCTCGATCTAGCCACCAAAAACGGGAGGAGAGCACAAAGATGAGCAAAAACGTTTTTTCTCGAGAAAACGTGTCATAAATCAAAGATGCTTGCTGGGCCGTCGCCTTGATGGCCCTCCAGGGAATAGCTTCATGATCCAGCCCAACACCCTTTCAACCACCTGCTCAGAATATGAAACAATTGTGTAAAATCAATATTAATAATGTTAAGGAAAGGTAGTGAGGAAAAATGGAATCTCATCCTCAACAAGTTAAATAAATTCCCTCCCCAGAAATAAGAATTCCATATCAAGACCAAATTTTTAGGTTGGGTTGTCCCCATTTTATAAATGTCTCAATTCAGGGTTCAATTTTTGTTTCTTTCTCAGTTTCAAGGCTTGATTTATTCTCAATTTAACGCCCGATGAAAAATTCATTTTTCAAATTAAAATCATACAAGATGATATAGTAAAAATTAGAGGTGCAATCACGACATACGGCTTGAATTTATATATATATATATATGTATATGTATGTACATATATATATATATATTGTCGGGTATTGAATTGAGACAAGAAAATTAAACGAAGTCTCGAATTAAGGGAAAAAAAAAGAATCCTCAATCAAGACAATTGTGAATGAGTACATATATTGAGACTCGACCTAAAAACTGCTTTCATCACACCACCCCACCTGCCCACACACAACTCGTGTCTTACCCACTCTTCTGTTAATTCAGCTATCCTAATTATTAATCATCAGAACAGAACACAAAAAATAATGACTAGTACAACATTATGAATTAGCTGCAAAGAGATGACCCCGAGGCAATACATTATCGTTTACTCTTTTCTTCTTCTGAGCAAAGAGCAGCCTCTCTTATATCATTTTACTCGAAAAGTTTGTGGTTAAGAGGAGAGACAAGGTATTATATTTCTTTGAGGCTCCATTAGGATGGAGGGATTTAGGTATGGATTTTAAATCCACAATATAAATTCACTCTTGTTTGGATTAAAAAGTAAATGAATGAATTTCAAATACTCAGCATCTACTTTTAGTTAAAATTGTAAGAATTTTAAATCCTCACTAAAACCATGTCATTTGAAAATCATGTATTTTTAAATCATTTCATTTGAAATGCCTCCCCAAATCAAATCCCCTCATCCAAACAGAACCTGGGTTTACTTGAATAATTATACCGGCGCATATGGGTGTGATCAGTTAGGACAGATTCTCACAGCCAAAAGTATATAGGTCTATATTGAGTCTTAGAGAAGCATTTAACCGCACAATAATGTCAACAAAGTACATTTAATAACACAAAAAAGTTGCATGATTCAAAGATATGAAATAAAAAACCTAACCAATTGTAAGTGTTAAATTACCTCATCTCCTTCGTCAGCATATGTTGTGTTCTCATGCACAATCTGTGAGTCCAGTTGTCTAGGTTGGGTATTATCATTTGCCATACTTTGGGCCGTCAAGAGCTCCAATCTCTGAGTTTGAATTTCAAGCTTCCGGGTCAATTCCTTGTTCCGTTCCTATAAAGAGACAACATAAGGACAAAGGAAAATGAAATTGAATAAAAGGAAACCAGAGATGATTCTGCACATCGAGTTGACTGCAAACAATAATATTACTGTACTACTTATTTGTAGGTAATGTTCATTCCATGTCTGTGCTTGCTCAGACCCTCTCATAATAATAAAAACAATAACAAGATGATGATAATCTTGAATCCAACATTCTACAGTTTAACAGCCATAAATTTTATCAGGGTCCAACTAGCAAATTAAAGGAACAATACACAGTGACATAAACAAGTAATATGGTTCTGTATTGGAGAAGTTTAAACGTGCTTGCATGTGAAAATTCTTTCCATTTTCTTCTCTCAAATTTCAATTTTCAAAATACCCTTTCAATTCTTAATACCATTATTCACTCTCAATTTTCATTACAATTCACTCCCAATTCTCGATAGTCGATACTATTCACTCAGAGATTGGAGCTATTTATTTTTAAATTTTTAATTCACACTATTCACTTTCTCAATGCTATTTACTCTCATTTCTCAGCACTATTACAATATTAATACTAATACTATAAAATATTTATATTAACAATTTTATTAATATTACTAATAATATAAAAATATTATTATACTAATATGAATAGTATAATACTGTACTAATATTTAAAATAATTACTCCCTCGGTCCCATTTTAAATTCATCATTTGCCGAAAATGAACATCTCAAATTTCTCAATTTGTCAATAAAACACTTTTTCACTTTAAACTACACCCTTCAAACATCTCAAAATTAATATAAAAAGTACACCACACCACATCCCAAATTAGATTCATATTATATAATTTCTCAATATTATTATGATATATTAATAATACTATGTCTTAATATTATTTTTAATAGTATTATTGTAATAATATTATTACTAATAAAAAATTATTATCAATACAGGTGTTATATAAATATTTAAAATTCTCAATATAGGTGTTATAAAAATATTTAAAACAAACATATCATATCATATCAACTTTAATCACTACATTCCAATTGCACTCTCATTTTTCCCCAATATTCATCTAAAAATATTATATTTCATTTTTTTTCCATGAAAATTGAAAATCACATCCAAGCTGTTTCAAAAATAAAATCACACCCAAGCACATTCTTAGTCATTTTTCTTGAATTAATGCGTGCAGTTGGTAAAAGAATGCTCCCAAAAGGAAAAACACAATCGAATACAAAAATTTACCAAAAGTGTGGAGCTTTGGGATGATTCTGCTGACAAGGCTTGCATCAACTGATCTTTTTCCAATGCCAACTGCAAAAGGTACTTAATAATTGTAACTGGTTCTTGAAAATGAATCCAGTGAATACATTAGCAGATCAATGCAAGGACAAAAGTAGACTTGAATGAAGAAGCATCAATCAAGCAGCTTGAATTCCAAGTAAAAGATACTACCTCAGCAATTAATGTGTTGATGTTTTGAATCATTCTGATCTGATCAGAGGGAAAAGTCACAGGTAGACCTTCGAGATTAAGATTAATACTTTCAGGTGATAATTGAGAAGTGGGGCCCTCATCTGCAACAGAAATTCCCAACCTCGTGGATTCTGTTGTACCGACATCTGTGTGATTAATTATTCACCATATTAATATAAACTAGAATCACACTGCATAGCAGAAGACATTAACTGGGATAGAATCAACCAAATTAGTGGTTGTTGAATTCATCACTAGCCTTCCCTAGGAAAAAGAGGCAAACAAACTTCATAAATTAAAAATTGATATTGTTGGATTACATACCAAGATCCTCCGTCGAAGTCGACACATCTTTCCTAGTGTACGAAGTCTTGTTGAAGTCCATGGATTTCCCACTTGAAGAAGCTTTCCGAAATTTGGACTGTAACAGCTTCTTCTCTGACAAGAGATACAAAAATTACCATTGCGCCATACAAGACATGATGCATATTAAAAGATTTACAAAAAAAATAAAAAAAATGGAATTAAAACCATTATTAAGATTAGTCAGAAGCCCACTTAATGATTCGGGAAAAAATAGAATAAATTTTGAGTCCACTACCAACCAACAAGGTGACTTAATAGAGTATTCTGAACTTGTAGAGAACCTGCGACTCCACAGTAGTTTCACAAATCTCTAGTCAAACCTACTAGATATCAGACTGTAGGAACAACTGCTTTATCACATACGAACATAAGAAAGAATAAAGAATCAAATACAAGGCACATTATCCTCAAACTAGATAAAAAAAAAAAACAATTCAACATCACAGAAGCTGATCTATTTTAATGTAAATTGAACTGAAAAGATCATGGTGAAAACATTTGTGCTCCATTGAGTTTCCAAAGTAGTTTCAAAAATCTCTTGTCAAAGATATCAAACTGTGGGAAAGACTCTTGTATCAACATACGATCGTACGAAGAAAAGACAAACAAATTACTTTACAAGGCAAGTTCTCTTCAACTAGGTTGAAAATAAAACCTAATCCAGTTTAACAAGAACTCATATGATGACCACAGTCCTTAAAGTACTGAAAGAGGAATTCCTTGATCCACAGGACATAAAGGCATGTTCAAACCCAAAGTGGTAATGAAAATAATTTAGTCCACTGAGACATCAATCTGATTGGCTGACTCAGTCATAAAAAGAAAAACGGTTAATTCAGATTTACTGTATTGAATATTATTTATAAATTTGGTAGTAATATAATTGGTTTAGGCATTAAAAACAAAAAAAATGTAATAAAAAATTTCTTCATTGTATTTAAATTTCTATTATATCCATATATGAAACATATAGCCCATTGTGATATGGGAAAAGAATCAAAACTGTCTAATCAATTTGGGCACTAGAGTTAGGCACCTTCAGAATTATCCTAAATTTCAATTCTCTTCATAGTACATCTCCAGTAAGTCATTGAACTATAGATATGAATATCTCAGTTTGGTCCCTACAGCCCAAGGGTGAAAGAAAAACATGTTGCCGACATGCAGTTATCTTCTAAGATAGTGAGAAATAGCTCAAAGACACTTAGATATAGCAGTCAGAGATCTTTCTCCTTTTTTAAAACCAAGAAACAATGTGATTATGCCATCTCCAACAAGATCAGAGCACTAAAATAGTCATCTTCAGACAGATTTTGATCTCATTATCTTCAACCATTTTTTTCTCTCTGAAAAGCATATCTACATAATGAGATACTTCATGAACACTGGAGGAGAAATTTTTCACAATGTTTGACCACAAGCTTTCAACTAAGGTAACCGTCAAAATAAAAAGATTAGGATACACAACAGTTTTGTGATTCAATTATTTCATCAAGTCTTTCTCTTCATTTTAAGTTATGCACACAGTTCTATAAATGAAAACAAAACAAAAAATAGACAGACCACAGTAGACAATCTACCTTCTTGTAAGGCATCAATGGTTGATTGTAGATCTTGACGGTCTTTCTCAAGGATTGACATTTTCTTCCTGTGGAATTTTAAATGGTAAGGCAATAAAAGATTAGAAAACATAGAAAAGCAAACTAAAAAGAGTTTTTCACACTAGCATTGCTGGCAGTTTCTTATTTGATGTATAATGTCAAAAAGAAAGAGCAAAGACCAAATGCGAACATAACATTTAGGAGACTCAATTGAAAAGAAAAGAAGCCATTAAAAAGAAAACGAGAGAACTAACAATACCTGTAAGAAGAAATTTCTGCTTGGGTGTTCTGCAACTGCCTCTCCAATTTTAACTCATTAGACCTCAACCGCAATGTCTACATGAATCCATAAAATAATTGTTAAATAAATGCAGATCTGAAATGTAATGATACAAGGGTAAAAATAATAAATTGCTAAATTGCTAAAAGCTAACAGCCTAGCACATAAAGCTTTTTATGCATGTCAGTAAAACTCAGGGCATGTTGATTTTGTGTGTGTGTGTGGAAAGAGGGAGATGTTTGGGTTTGGGGGGTGGGGGGCGGGGAGTTCCTATTGTGCAGCAATACTATTCTCAAGACTTCCACGGGGGGTAACAGCTTCACAGTGGAACAGGATTCATACAGTGCGCACAAAAACTCTACCAAAAATAGTCCAATATGTTCATCGAATAGCAAACACCCCTTCCATTGATCACCAAATGACTAGATATTCTTAATTTTAATAATGCTGAATATTTTTGGCAAATACAAAATGCAGAACTTCCCAGCTCTACCATTTGTAAAGATATTCATATGTCTTGGCAGGATTTCGAAAGTGGATTAATAAGTTCAATTGAAGAACACTCCACCCCCCAACATCACATTCACAATATTAAAGTGATTGGCATACGACATTACATTATATTAGTCTTTACCTGGATATGTCAGATATGCAACTTGGAACCTATTCCAATTTGATGTTTCCTCTTTATACAGTTATACTCCACATCACAAATATGCATCAAATGAACAGAATGCATTCTTATATATACACTTAGTAGAGGGTATGTTGATTAGAATGAGGTTACAGCCAAATGAACTCATTGCATGTTCATTCTTCTCTTCTGCAAATCATAACTAGTACAAGAAGATGCATAAGATTGGAGGTTTACCTTCTCTTCCAGCCCAATAACTTCTGAAGCCAATAGCTTTGCACGTTCATCAGCTGCATTACATTCCAGCTGGGCATTACCATATTCCACTCTCACAGCTTCAAGTTCCGCCTACATATATTTACGTGTACAGGTGAAAAGGTTTGTTGTTTATGAGAGTGCCATATATATGTGTGTGTGTGTGTGTATGAATTTACAGCCATCTAAGTAACATTCCAAGATGCTAAATCTAAAAGATATTGAAGGTCGGAGGACCAAATGGAACAAGCCTCAAGAAACAATTGAGCACAATGGAGGGCCAAATGTTGAAATCATTATTTACAAACTTATTAAAAAAAAAAAATTATGTGACTGATAAGAAAGGTATAACACAGAAAAATAAAGGGACAAAAATAAATAAATAAATAAATAAATAAGGGACGAAGGGAAAGCGTGGCGATTCAGAATCCAAAAGATGGCAATGCCAGCTTAATTGATTAGCACTAACCAGTTGAGCTCTGATTTCTGCCTGTAACCCTTCCATTTCAAATTTCAGCTGGTTGACTACACTTCCCTGAAGAAATAGGTTTAAAACAACAGATGCACCAAAAGAACAAATATCAGAAATTGATAAATAAGGTAAGCAAAAGGCAAAAAAATCAAGCTAATGGCCACAGATGTGATTGATAGACACCAAAATCATAGTATATATGCCATCCAAACTGTGCACAAGTTTACCTCTAACGAATTAGATTCACCAAACCACCCAAAAACCAATATGTTGAAGTTAATGTTATATTATTTCAAGAAATGAATCAGATTCATGTGCAAAAATGTTCATGTTATTTCTTAATGAAATCAATAGAGCTCATCAACAACACATTATAAGAAACAAGCAGTTGTGTAAAATTTTATAAAACAAAAGTTATCCTATCAGTTCCGTAATAAGTTAATAACAAAATAATTGGCACTACCATTGAAATTGCAACATGGGATCACCTATATGATTTGATAATAAGTTTAATTTAGAAGTGAATTAATACGAGGAATAAACCAAATTCACTCTATTACAACAAATTACCAGCACTAAAAAAGCTATTGCACAGGATTTACCATATGCCTGAATCTGTATTTCTGTATATTATAAGAGTATGAATATAAGCATGCATTTGAATACAGAAGCACTCTCCTTATTCTTGTGATCATTATCAATAACCATTAGTCTCAATTTTTGTCTACCAAGAACTGAATGCCACCACTGGTTTGAAAAAAATAAAAATTCCTCTCTCCCTACCCATGTTCATCTCAGTTGGTCTTCCGGAGGAATTAACAGAGTACAGAAAATCAGAAATAGTCAATCATGTTATAGTTACCAGACTTTTCTTCCAGAAATATGCACTCAGTTGGAGGTGATGTGGTATAAATTCAGTAGAAGATTTTCAAACCACTTCAGCCTGATTTGAGGTAGATATTAATATTATTGTGAGAATTACAGTGGTTCGAAGCATGGGCAACCAAAGGAAATTGTGCAAATAAAATGGGTAAAGTAATATCGCATACAAAACCAGTTATGAGTGCAAATAAGTGCAGCAAGTAAAACTCCTATGCAAACATAGCATGGCAAATCCAAACCTGTTGATTAAAGCTCTCTGTTAAAGCTGAATTTTCAGAAGCCAAAGACTCTGAAAGGGCACGTGAAGCTTCAAGAGCACGTTGCAATGAGAATTTTTCTTGTGTCAAATCTTCAATATGCTGCAAATTAAATAATATTAACACCAAAAAAGTTTGTTCTTACACAACACTATATATCTATCTTCCCTTCCAATAACAAGCCACAACAACCAACCAATGATGAACCAATAAAATAGTGTCATTCCATCAAACAATTAAGGAATGGTTTTCTGAGGCTCCCCTAAAATCAACTATCACAATTTGGAGAGAAGTTTAACAATCCGTTAGAGTAAATGGATGCATGTTAATGAGTCTACAACTCAGTCAACCGGGAACCTTAAGCTAAAAATATTCATGTTAAATGAGACTAACTCGAACAACCAGGAACTTAAAAAAAGAGAACACAAACACACAGGCTACTATCCAGAAATACCGCAATATGTCGCAAGAGAATAATGCAGTCAATTAACCTGTTCTAGAGCAGCAAAGTCGTCATTCTGCTTCTGTGAAAAAAAGTCATGTCTGTTTTCCGTATGATTGAATGGGCCAAACCCATTACCAGATGCAACTGAAGCGTTTGCAGATATCTGAGAAACTGATGATCCCAAACCATCAACTGGGTAAACCTTGGAGCTGGATGTATCAGCTTTTTCTGTGTCAAAGAGAGGAGGGGACGGTGAACTGACTTTTGAGATCTGAATGGAATCAAGAAAGGATGGACGAGATCTCCTCCCAGCTGCATGTGGAGATGGAAGTGCAAGATTTGGTGAGCTTCGGGTATCAGAGTTGTAATCAGCATATCTATTATCAGTGGTCCATGGAGACGAATGGTTGGTACTCCCAATATAATCCACAGCACCACTTAATCTTTTGTCTCCCATGTCAGAAAATGCAGAGATTGTGTGTTTAACTCCATATGCAGAATCATTTATATTTGAGATAGAAGGAAGAGACTCTATCATCCAAAGAACCAAGCAACATGCACCATTAGAAATTTCCAAAAGGATAGGAGAAAGGACATGAGAAAAATAGAAGTAGGAACATCAAACTTTTACCTGGGTAAGGTGACATTGACAGATTCTTATCCTCATTTCCAAAACTACTGAGCTTCTCTTGAAGGAGAGTGCTGACTGAATTCATGGGCTTAACATCGGCAGTAGAAACAAACGTGACAGAATTAACAGGAGAAAGATCCTTCTGAAGAGGTTGATACTTGTCTAACCCATGCAGAGCAGAGTGACTGGTAGCATGGTTTCCCGGAAAAGATGATATGTTAGTACGGAAAAAATCATCATTTCCAATCCCAAAAGCAGCTTCAACTGATGAACCGGAATAATCATCCTTATTGCTCTGGGGCTTATCTTTAGCACTTCTAAATCCATCTAAACCCACAGAAGCAGCAGTTTCCTTGTTCTCTTCAGTATTTAAAAAAGAATGCTGAAGAACAGTTGCATTTATTTCATTGTTTCTCGCTGAAAGAGAAGGTTTATCATGTGTATCCGTAGAAAAACTAAAATCACTTTTGCTTGAAGTATCAGATTCAGGGGTTGTAATCTTTGGAACACTACCCCAAGGTTCAAAACGATCTTTGGCAGGTGCATCAGAAGTACCTACCCCATTAGAGTCTGTGAGTCGTACATGTTCATGTTCTGACGGTTGTTTTTCGTTTGTCTCGTCAGAAACATGAAGTTGAGTAGAAGAGGTAGTCTTTTTAGCCTTCTCAGCCTTCTCTGCTGCTTTCTTTCTGCGAAACTCCTCTAGCTGCAATGTGAAACATACAAAAGTAAGCCTGCTATATAATAAACTAAAATGTCCCCCCAAAATAATAAATGGCGGAACCTACTCAGCATTGCAAAGGAATAGAGAGAAAATTGACACGTCTAAACATAACATACTGATATAAATATAAAAAGTGAACAACGCAAACAGCCAATTTTGAACTTTTGTCTACGACCTTAGAAGTTCACTGCATGTTCCGATTAAATATATTGCAACAAAGCATCAAAATATCTACCAAGTGAAAATATCGCTTATTGAGAATAAACATTGATACAAATAGAAACTTATAACCTCTAATTCATTTGTGTTGGTTCCAAGTATTCTCCCTAACACCTCCAAAACCCCCCAATTAAACGAAAAGAACACCAACACAACAGCCAAACAAACGAAACAGCCCCAATCAATGCCGGTAGATAAAATAAATAAAACCAGTAGCAAAACCCCAACGAAATGTGAAATTGAAGACAAAAATGAAAGGTATACCTTCTTCTTTCCAGCTTCCAAATGCTCTTTCTTTTTCGACACCTGCGCCGACGCCATCCAAAATTCTTACACCGAAATCCTCACCGTTTCATTTTATTCCAATTACAGAACCCCCAATTCTCGCCGTAAATAACCAGATCACAGCATTAACGTAGCCAATAAACACATATATTTGCTGTCCAAATAAATCAATCAATCAAACACGAAATTGGATAAAAGAAATCCGTTTAAAAGGTACGTAATGCAACTAGGAAAATCGAAAAGATCAGAAACTTGCTAAAATTATTTCTTTCTCTTTCTAACGAAAATTTGGAGAGAGAGGCTCCGATCTGATCGGAGAGAAAAGGGGGAGATTTTATTTTTATTTCAATGAAATTTAATTTGGTTTAAATCTCCCCGTATCATCTGACCGCTCTATCTTTCTCTCTCATAAATTTTCCGTTACGTGACGGCGGATGACGCTTTAAAAAATAAAAACCTTGCATTTGAAAGAGAGTCGTTGTTCAGTTTATGAGAAGTCGCTGAAATCCGTGGCACGCTTTTGGTGAGTTGAGTTGTGACGCAGGTAAATGGATGGTCGAGGGACATATGGACTGAAATATCTGAAGTGGAATTACTTTAAGGGTGATTAAAATTTTGAGAATAATTCTGGATATTTATCACTTTTTTTATTATTACAAATACTGGATTAATAACAAAATTACAGGATTATGTGTAATAATAAGAATATGTATGAGAATTGGAAGTTAGCTAGGTTATAGCCTAGAAATTGAATTTTATTTAAATATATTTTTTACAAAAAGTATTGCAATTTTAAATCTCCCCGTATCATCTGACCGCTCTATCTTTCTCTCTCATCGCCTATAAATTTTCCGTTACGTGACGGCGGATGACGCTTTAAAAAATAAAAACCTTGCATTTGAAAGAGAGTCGTTGTTCAGTTTACGAGAAGTCGCTGAAATCCGTGGCACGCTTTTGGTGAGTTGAGTTGTGACGCAGGTAAATGGATGGTCGAGGGACATATGGACTGAAATATCTGAAGTGGAATTACTTTAAGGGTGATTAAAATTTTGAGAATAATTCTGGATATTTATCACTTTTTTTATTATTACAAATACTGGATTAATAACAAAATTACAGGATTATGTGTAATAATAAGAATATGTATGAGAATTGGAAGTTAGCTAGGTTATAGCCTAGAAATTGAATTTTATTTAAATATATTTTTTACAAAAAGTATTGCAATTTTAAATCTCCCCGTATCATCTGACCGCTCTATCTTTCTCTCTCATCGCCTATAAATTTTCCGTTACGTGACGGCGGATGACGCTTTAAAAAATAAAAACCTTGCATTTGAAAGAGAGTCGTTGTTCAGTTTACGAGAAGTCGCTGAAATCCGTGGCACGCTTTTGGTGAGTTGAGTTGTGACGCAGGTAAATGGATGGTCGAGGGACATATGGACTGAAATATCTGAAGTGGAATTACTTTAAGGGTGATTAAAATTTTGAGAATAATTCTGGATATTTATCACTTTTTTTATTATTACAAATACTGGATTAATAACAAAATTACAGGATTATGTGTAATAATAAGAATATGTATGAGAATTGGAAGTTAGCTAGGTTATAGCCTAGAAATTGAATTTTATTTAAATATATTTTTTACAAAAAGTATTGCAATTTTACATGTGTTAGTGATTATGATTTTTTTAGTACTTCAATACTTTTTACGCATGTAGTATGTCTAATTATAACCGTTTTAAATTTTATGGGTAGTAACTCGTAAGCAATAGATCCGAGTTGCCCAACTTTTTCGGATCACAAGTAGTTTATCCCATTTATTTATTACGGAGTACTAAAGGCAAATGTGTGTTACTATTAGAACATTTTTTCTAATTAAAAGAAGGTCAGTTTGTTGCGATCAGAATAGCGATAAAGTCGGGCTTGCTCCGTGTTGAGAAGGGCGAAGTTTAGGGCGTCAATGAAGTGATGAGCTGGGCTTCACAAGATTATTGGTGGAGGCGGATGTAAGTGGGTTGCTGAAAAATTCCGAAAAAACGTGAGCGATATTAGAGAAACGACATTTGGTGATTTAATATAAATAGGGAAGCAAATTTTAGAATAAATTTTTTTAAAATTTTCGGTTATCACATGTCCCTCGTAATGTCAATAAATTAGCACATATTTTTACTAGGAACTCTCTATGGTTCGGGAGTCCACATACTTGGGTTGAGCCACCAAATTTTATGGATAGCCTTTTCGACTCGTGTCTTGCTTGCAATGCAATTTACTTTCCAAAAAAAAAATGCATATTTCATTAAATGTTCTTCATATCTAGTTTTTTTTCATATTTTAGATGTTTATTTTTCATCTCTTTTACATGGGGTACTTATTCATGTTCATTAATAATTTTTGTTCATACAGTACACATTTTCTTTACAGTAGCATCTTTTGTCATATAGTAACACAATTTTTCAATATATTACATGTATTATTATACGGATAGGTATGTGTAGTACTAGATGTGTGCAAACTAGGATAATTTTTTGGTAGAAAAAATTAATACCCTAAATCGATTTGAAAAATTGTGTACTCGAAATGTCAGGTACCCATTTTTAAGCTTTGTTTTTAAGAAATGTGTCTATTCTTTCACCCTTTTTTTTCACATGTCAATATCTTCCTTTAATACTAACTAGTAGGGCACCCGTGCTGACGCACGACCTAAAATGTTAAAAAAAAATTTAACATTTAACATTTTAAATTTTAAATATTATTTATATAGTTTATATTCATTTTATAATAATATCATTAACTTACTGTATATTAATAAATATATATATATTTATTATCATAAATAAAAAATTGATTATTATTAACTAATATTTATTATAATTTAAAAATATAATAAAATAAAAAATGGTAAGATATTGCTAATATATTTTCTAATTAAATTATTAATCTTAAAATCTAGTTAAATTGTTGTATTGTACTATATAAATTTAAACTTAACATATAAATATATAAAATTAATGTATAATATTTAAATATATGTACATTATGATACGACAAAATAATTAAATAACTATAAAATGTGTTAAGAATATTACAATAATTTTGGTAACAAAATTACATTCAATTAAATAATGAAATGATCTAAAATCAATAGTAATTAAATAAAAAATAAATTAAGAAAAAAATTATAAAACTTAAAAATCAAATTATTATAAATTAATACATTCCTAAAAACTTCATGAAACACTACTTGTCATATTACAATCACGGTTGATGTCATGATATAATAGGATCTTCAAACCACGACGATTTGTTATTGTAGATACAACCACATATAATTGACTATGACTAAATACAAATTCTTTCAAAAAAATACCTACATTAGAAAACGATTGTCTCTGACTTTTATTAATAACAATAATATGTGACACGATTAACGGAAACTATATACGTTGAAACTTGAATTGCAATCTAGGATTAGAAGTTGTTAATGTAAGTCGGTGTTAATGTAAGTCACGATATCAGTATCAGTTGTCCACACACTACAAAAAAAACTGGTTTTAGTGACGACTTTTTTTGTCACTAAATCTTTAAATTTTGTCACTAAAATTAGTTAGTGACAATTTTGGAGTTTGTGGCTATAAATCGTGTGACTAAAAGATTAGTGACGAAAATGTCTTCTACGTCACTATATGCCATATTTTTTGTCACGTACATATTTTGTCACCAAATCTTATTTTATAGTCACATATACACGTTGTCACTGTTACTCAATGTTCTAGTCACATATATGTGTTGTCACTGTTACTCGATGTTTTAGTCACGTGTCCGTGTTGTCACTGTTGCTCGATGTTTTAGTTACACATCCTTATTGTCACTGTTACTCGATGTTTTAGTCACGTATGTTTATTGTCACTATTACTCGATGTTTTAGTCACATATGTTTATTGTCACTATTATTCAATGTTTCAGTCACATATATTTACCGTCACTATTACTCGATGTTTTAGTCACACATGTTTATTGTCACTATTACTCAATGTTTCAGTCACATATATTTATCGTCACTGTTACCCAATGTTTCAGTCACATACATTTACCGTCACTTAAACACATAGTATAGTTACAAAATAAAAATAAAAATTACACCACTATAATTGAGACCTTTAGTCATGATTGATCATTATTATCACTAAATTTATATTGCGCCATTTATATTTCATATATTAATATTATATTAAATTTACTAAAAAAAGATATTTTAATAAAAATTAATAAAAAATTATATCTTATTTTAACTATAGTCACATTGTAGTTATTACTACTAACTAAAAATTTCGTAAAAATATATATTAATATTAATTTAATTAAAATAACGATGATAATAAAAATACCGCTAAAATATGATATTGCAACAAATGCATTTCAATATAGTTGTAAACTTGCAGTGAGAATTTTTTATTGACATTGTGTTTATAATTATAAAGCATCATATGCATTCTATTGGTACATTGAAATAAATTACAAATTGAAAGTAAAACTTATGATTAAAACATTTCCATGGTAGAAAAGTGCAAAATTTAAAATACTTAAGTACATTTTTTTTTTTTTCGAATCTAAGTACATAAAAATTAAAGTGTGAGTAAAAAAGATAAACTAAAGTCAAATGTCTTTAAGAAATTACATAACATAATTAAATAAATCATCGGGTTGATGAATAAATATTGATATTGTTGCAGGGTATACTAATGCCATCTCTTTGTTCTTCGTCAATGCTTTCTTTTTTCATCTCTGCAACCACAATCATGTAGTCAATGAGATTTTTCTTGCATAATCACCTCCACAAATGTTTCATCTTCATCTTCATCATTACCCTATTATAATTCAGTATTTGATCTAGTTAAAAACACAATATTTTTTTTAAAAACAATCTAGAGTCTAAATGTTGAACATCCCAATGTGTTGAAGATAAATTAAAGGAAAAAATAAGCTCACCAATCTACAGCTCAAAACATTTTCCCGTGAGATAGAAGCAAAGATCACTGAAATCACAAAAAGAAATGATATATTAAACATTAAAACATAAACTTGCATAGACAAATTAAGATATAAATTAAACGACAACATTCATACACCATTGAAAAAGCTAACTCCATGTCCAATGGCACAATTGAGAGGGGAAAAGAAAAGTGAAATTAGGGAGACATGGAAAATAAGAGTTAGAAATATATTGGATCATAGAATAATTGAAAAAAATAGAGAAGCAGTATGGAGGAAACTAGGGAGGAAAATATAGAAAACTATGGAGGGAATTGAAATAAAAGAAAAAAGAGAGAGATAGTGTTGGTGCATGGGTGGAGTGAGCGTGAATTAAGGAAATAAGTTAACAAGGTATTGCAACGTGGTCACGTACTTAATGAAGATGATAATTCATTACTTTTTTTTCATTACAAATTAAATATATTCGAATAAGCATTTGTGATTTGTCGTGAGATTGCTCGAATTTGTGGATGAATTGTGCTCTAAATATCCAGTTATTCTTGCAAGAATCATGTGATTGTTGGTTAATTCTTGAAATTTTGATACACAAACATTCTTGCTTGATTTCTAGGTAAATGGGGTGTTTTAAAACAAATCACTAAAAATCCAGCCGTTGGATCGTGTCAATGAGTGGACCACATGAAAGAAGTTGAAGAGAGGGTCGTAATGAAATAAAAATCAAGCCGATCGGACCTCCGGATCAAAAGTTATGCCCAAAGCAAAAGTAAGGACAGAGTGCCACTCGGCCGAGTGAGCCCAACTCGGCCGAGTCGGGCCAAAACTGCAAATTTCGATTTTTTGAACACTCGGTCGAGTGCTCAGACTCGGCCGAATCTGAGAGTTTCAACATTTCTGCACACTCGGCCGAGTGGCACAACTCGGCCGAGTCACGGGTGGAGTGAGCTCACTCGGCCGAGTCACTGTTCATTTTTTGCCCTCTTCCAAATTAGACCTAGGGACACGTGCCAAGCTTAGGGGGAGGGTATAAAAGGCCACAAATTCGTTTTTCTTGGAGAGGCAGCCATTGGAAGAGTTCTCAAGCTCCCCAAATCCAAACTTCACCATCTTAGCTCATTTTTCCTTAGTTTAGCATAGAATTGAGTGGAATTTCATAGTTTAGTTGTTAATTAGAGTTGTAATTTCATTTTCAAGCAAGGATTGAAGACTCCATTGAAGCATTTTAAGGTTTTGTCTACATTTTCAATCAAAGAGGTGATACCTTTACTTTTATTCAAGAATTTTGTGTTATTAAGCATGGGTTTGTTGATTATCTCTCTTTTCTCTCTTAATTTCATTAAATTAGTCATGGGCTAAGCATTTTGGTGTTTGGGTGTTGTAGAATTGTGATGGAATTAATGTTTTAGCTTGATTTCAATTGTGGAATTCATTGGTGAGTTTATTGGTTAGGTTTATGGGTTTTGAGAGATCATTTTACAAGAACTCAATTATTAGGTTGTATTGGAAGCTCGATAAATGCAACGAGAGTTGGTTAATCGGGGTAGATAGTATAATCGAGGGTTGGGAATCGAGTTAATGAGTTAATATTGGTTTATCGCAACGAGAGTTGGGTAAATTTCATTAGAACCCCATTTATCTACATTAATTGCTTTAATTAACATTTAAGTGATTAGTGAGAAGGCCATAGGAGCTTTGTTGTTAGTATTCAAGTGGAAAAGCATAACTAGGGATTAGTTTAGTTTAATTAGGTAGAGTCGAACCCCCTAGTCGTGTGATTACCCGGGTAAGAAAACTTCTATTCATCCTCTCGATCCTAGGTGCTTTGCTCGATATATGCCTTAGCGATTGCTTCTACCGAATTCCATCCAATGAATTACACATAGACGTCGAATTTTAACATCGATTCCACACAAGGACGAACACCCGAACACTACCTAGCTCTCTTCACTTAATTTCTATCGTATTTTTCTTAGTTATTTGCTTGTCATTAGTTGTTATTTGTGAGTTCATTTACATTTCCTAGCAAACATGAATTTCCATTATATTCAAAGATCAATGCATATCACTAAGGCTACTTTCACATACTAGTCCCACGGATCGATAATTTAACCGGGCCTTGCTTTTATTACACGCGAACCTCTTATACTTGAGGGGAACGTGTTGGTAAAAACACGTGTCAATTTGAATTCAAATATTTTAAATTAAATATATTCTATATGATTCAATATTCAAAATCGATCGAATAGTAAGAATCGATCTGATATTCTATTGCTAATATTATTCGAATTGAAATATAAAAAATTAAAATATTTTATTTTATTTGAATTCGTATTTGTATATTAATAAATTGACTAATTATTTAAATTCAAACATTAAAAGTTGATTGGATAATCAAATTTAAATATAAGTGTTCGAAATTTACAATTTAAATCTAATTAGGTATTCAAAATTCAAATATTATGAATCACATATATTAAATTTGATAGGGTTCAGTACTCGAATTCTAATATTAAGGATTGATTTGGTATTTGAATCAACTTAAAAAAAAAAAAAAATTAGCTTTAATTTGATTTGGTATTCCATATTTTGTATTGGGAAGAGTGGGTCTATATAAAAACTTGAATTGATCGGTTAAAGTTAAAGGAGATCAATAATTGACCATTGAATTTTTTCCTACTTTTTTTTTTGTATTTTTTTTGGTAATTTTTTTTTTGTTGTACTTTTCAATTACAGTGAATACATTTTTCAATATTATTTTTATTTATATTAATGTACACTTTTTGATAATGTTATACTGCATCTTTTAGTTGGACTTAGTAATATTGTGTTGCACTTTTCAATTATAATAACTTACACTTTTCATTAAATATTGTGTTACATTTTTCAGTTATACTGACTTGCACTTTTTAATAATATTGTATTGCACTTTTTAGTTATAATGACTTACATTTTTCATTAAAAACTGTGTTGCACTTTTCAATTATAGTGACTTACATTTTTTAATAAAAAAATTGTATTACACTTTTCAGTAATATTGTGTTACACTTTTTAAATATAATGACTTACACATTTCAACATACACGTTTCAGAAAAAAAATGTATATAAAAAATATACAAAAAAAAAAAATTAATAATCAACTCGAGTCCTTATAAAATAAAGACTTGACTCTGTATGAGACCATTCCTATTGGGAATTGTCATTCTAATTTGAATATTAAAAAATGGGTTGTACACAAAGTTGTAAATGAGTCGAGTCGAACGCGATATAGTTCAAGTTTTGTTTGAAATATTATTGAGTTTAAAATTATTATTTGAGCTTGTTTGATAATTAAATGAGTCGAGCTCGAGTAGTTTGACATTTTTAGATTAATCTTAACTTTTTTTATTTATCGAGCTCGAGTTTCAGACTGTATCGAACATAAATATATGTTAAAGTTTGTTTGATATCTATGTCGAACCGAGCTTTTACCGAACGATCTTGAATCGAATAACATGGTTTAATTTTTGGCCTCTACTTGTACCGTATGAATGAAAATATCTGGATATTTTTCCGATCATATCCTCGATATATCCAATTTTCGTGGTCACAAATATCGATATTGAGAAGAAACGGTATTTTCACGATATTTGTAAAAAATCGATAATATCGGTATGCAGTAACAATATTGAGACAAATATTGGTAAAATATCAAAAGAATGTCGAAAAATATCGAGAAAATGTTGATAAATTTCAAAATATATTATATGAAATAACATTGTATGTTATATTTTATATAAAAAAAATTATCACAAATGTAAATGTGTTTAAATTATTCTGTTAAATTTATGTATTAAAATTTGTTATTAAATTTTCACAATTTTTAAAATTACCGATATCGATATTCGATATTTCACAAATTTAAGTTCTCGATTATTTCAACCTTAACCTAATTCAATTATAATATTAAGAACCAATTCAATATTCATATATTAATATTAAAATTAAATATATTCAATTTGATTAGGTTTTATATCATAATTCAAATATTAAGATATTTGATTCAACGTACGAATTTTCGGTTTGATTTTCTTGTTTTACTTTTCGTGTTCTACTAGTATTTCACAATTGTTGAATTTTTAACATGTGTCGCCTCCAATATTACAGGACGTTGATTATTTTTTAATATGACACATGTCAATCGTAAAATAAGAAAGTGAAATACCATTAACAATGAATCTATATTCTATTTGATTTGGTATTCAAATATTTAAAATTAATTTTGTATTAAAATTTAAATATTAAAAATTAAATATATTTGGTTCAACTTGTTTTGGTATTAGAATTTGAGTAATGAATATATTCAAATACAAAGAATAAGCTGAGTATCAAATTCGAATATTAAAAATTGTTTTGATATCAAAATTTGATTTATTATTTTTAAACAAGAATTTTGAATTTAAGAATTAAATATATTTGTTCAATATTCAAATTAAAATATTAAAACGATATGGACATTATAATATGAATAAGTGGTGTTAAATTTTCGACTCTGTACATGCTATAATTAAAATATAATTTTTTTAAAATCATGTATAAAAAAAAGTGAGCACATTTTTTATGGATAGAGAGAGTATTACTTTTACTATCAACAATATTTTATTATTTTACTTTATTATTTAAAATATTTTTACACACTCTTTTTTATCTCATCAAAATTTGATTTATTATTTTTAAACAAGAATTTTGAATTTAAGAATTAAATATATTTGTTCAATATTCAAATTAAAATATTAAGACGATATGGACATTATAATATGAATAAGTGGTGTTAAATTTTCGACTCTGTACATGCTATAATTAAAATATAATTTTTTTAAAATCATGTATAAAAAAAAGTGAGCACATTTTTTTATGGATAGAGAGAGTATTACTTTTACTATCAACAATATTTTATTATTTTACTTTATTATTTAAAATATTTTTACACACTCCTTTTTATCTCATTTAATACTAATAAATAATTCTCGCATAAAACATAACACACATAATAAATTAGAAATTTAAAATGGAACGCATGAGTATAAGATTTGACAATAATAAAAATTAGATAGTTTTTTTAATTATTTAAAATGATTAGACATTTTTCTCGAATTTAGTTTTTATTTCAGAATTTTAAATAATTCTTACCTTTTCAAATTACTTAAAATATTTGATAATTTATAGATTTTTTTTTTGTTAATGACTATAATTTTTTTAATACAGAGTATATAATAGTTATGACCTATAATTTCTAATCTTTTAGTGACTATATTAAACATGTAATATATATATATAAATAATGATAATTTCAAATAATTTCACTATTTATAGTTTTTATTAGTAACAATAACTTTTTTCTGACAAGTCAAATTAAATCTAGAATCAAATTTTAGTGTCACTATAATATTAACAATAAAAAAAAAATGTCAGGAATTTATGTTATTTTGTAACATAATGAATTTTTGTCACAATAATGAATTGTTGACAATATACAAAATTGTCACTAATTATCAAATCATATTTTATTTTATAATAAAATGAATTATTGTCAATGTGTTTCTAGTGACACATATTCAATAAAATATTGATAATAAGCAATATTGTCACTAATTATAATAAAATTAATTAATTTTGTAACAGAAAGAATAATTATCATTGTGTGTGTTTTTTGTGACAAATATTCAATAAATTATTGGCAATATATAAAGTTGTCACTGATTATCACACAATATGGTATTTTGTAATATAATGAATTATTTGTCACTATATGCGTATTTTTAGTGACAAATATTCAATAAATATTAACAATATATAAAGTTTTCACTAATTATCACACACTATGATATTTTGTAACATAATGAATTATTTGTCACTATATGCGTTTTTAGTGACAAATATTCAATAAAATACTGAAAATATATAAAGTTGTCACTAATTATCACACCCTATGGTATTTTGTAACATAATGAATTATTTGTCATTATATGCATATTTTTAGTGACAAATATTCAATAAAATACTGACAATATATAAAGTTGTCACTAATTATCACACCCTATGGTATTTTGTAACATAATGAATTATTTGTCACTATATGCATGTTTTTTGTGACAAATATTCAATAAAATAATAACAATATATAAAGTTGTCACTAATTATCACACACTATGATATTTTGTAACATAATGAATTATTTGTCACTATATGTGTATTTTTAGTGACAAATATTCAATAAAATACTGACAATATATAAAGTTGTCACTAATTATCACACCCTATGGAATTTTGTAACATAATGAATTATTTGTCACTATATGCATATTTTTAGTGATAAATATTCAATAAAATATTGACAATATATAAAGTTGTCACTAATTATCACACCCTATGGTATTTTGTAACATAATGAATTATTTGTCACTATATGCGTGTATTTAGTGACAAATATTCAAATGTCACTAATATTTTTATCACTAAACATGATTTTTTTTGTAATGACAATTACTTCTAGCTAGATCATTAGCTTCAAGAACTTTATCACCCAACCTGGTTATAACCAACCTACCAATAGAAAAAATAATATTATATTATAAATTTATAGATAAAACAAATGCAAAATTTTAAACGATAGAAAAAAAATAAAGAGAAAGATACTAAAAAAAGATACAAACCTAGTTCCATTGCATAGGCAGATTGAGTGATCTATATTTCTCAATAACATTATCGGTGTTCCAACTTTCAAATTCAATTCATTATCAAGTACACCAGAACACTTCAACCTTTTAAAAAATTCAGGAGTATGGATATTAACCAAATTATGAACATTCAAATTAGATCTGCAAGGATTTTCGAAGCTCAAATAAGTACATGATTTTTTTCATTTAACTTAATCATGTGCTCATTTATTGATCTAACAACATCTAACATGTGTGCAAAAATAGCTCTACTTTGTAAATAATCATGATTATCCATCATATTTTTAAAATCAGGATAAATGTTATCAACAATAGTAGAAATCGGATCATCACCACACTTTAGCAAAATATCCTCAGGAATTTGTGCATCACATCCATACTCAGTTTTTGATCCTATATATAGTACCATCTCCAATAAATGCTACGGAGTATCAATTTAGAAAAAGAATTCAATTCATGTACAACTTTATCAAATCTCTGGTTTTGAAGTCTCATGTTCTTAGTAAGTTTCAGAAGAGTACAATCATTCCACAAATTAGATGAATTCATAGACTAATAATAGCGTGAACGATATCCTGCCTAGTTCCTTTTGGAATAACGGGTAATATTTGACAAAAATCACCTCTAAGCACAATAATTTTATCGCCAAAAGGCAGTTCAGATGACAAAGGATCCGTGAGCTGCATAATATCCTTCAAGGTCGTATCGAAAGTCTCAATATAATATCTCTTCACCATTGGCGCTTCACCCCATATTATAAGATCACATTTAATCAAGAGTCCCGCAAGAGAACTTCATTGATGAATATTGCATGTAGAACCTTCAATAACATCAATTGAAATGGAAAATATGAAATGAGCAGTACGTCCACCAGGAAGAATGAGTGAGGCTATACCACTCCAGGCTACATTAATTACAACCTTGCCCTTAGATCTCAAACATGCTGACAAAGTCTTCCATATAAAAGTTTTATCTATTTCACAATATCCATAAACAAAAAACACACCACCATTACCGGATTGAATGAACGTAATTATTCTATCGTACACCGTACACACCACGTTGTTCATCACTAAATTAGCTAACTAAATATTCACACTCTAACTTCAAATTAGATATGTTGTATGCAAACTCAATTAAAATCAATCTATTTTTAGATGAAAAGTTCAGATCATGGTTTACCACCGGCATGCCTTCAAAATCTTGCAAAGACTTATCAAGAGTCTGCAACATATTAACATTTTTTATCAAACAACAACTCTTGATTTCATCATCTGTCATCCTTAATTCTACAAGAATTTAAAATTAAAACAATACTACTATTAGTTAAATAAAAATATTTTTTTAATTTTAAAATTTAGAGTTAAATATATATTTATATTTAAAATGATAAATATGCACATAATAAATAACATTATTATTTAATTATTATGTATATAGATTTATATTTAGTTAATTATTCTAAAATAAATTAAAATAAAATGTTTATTTTTTTTATAAATAAATGAATGATAAATTTATACAAAATAGTTAAATTTTGAATTAAATTGATATTTATATTTAATATGATAAATAAGTATATAATAAATAATATTATTATTTATCATATACATCATTTAAAGATTTACATATGATATTAATTTCAACAAAATAATTTCACATATTAAAAAATTATTTAAAATTAATTTAATATAAATATATCAATATTTTCCACTAATACACATAATTATTATTGATTTAGAAATAAATTGATTTTATGTGTTATTCATTTAGATAATTAAAAAAATACTAAAATATACTTATCTTATATATATGTGAACTGCATATTTAAATCAAAACTTAATTTAAAAGTATATTTTTTATTAACTACATTTTTCTTAGATAATATTGATAAAATAAGTAAAAAGATTATCTAATTTTTTCTACTCTTCACCTCCGTATTATAAAAAAAAATTAAAAAAAAATTAAAATTTACAATCATATAATATTTGGTGTATCCCTAAAATTTTGATTATTTTAAGGTTAATATTAAATTGTGTGAAACAATTTAATCAATCAAAGTTCTCAATAAATCACAAATAATTTAAAGTAATTAATTGAACTTAAAATAACTGACATATTAGTGATGTTGAATAATTATAATGGAATTAAATTTTAAAAGATTAAACATACCTGGAAAATGCATAATTTTTTTCTATTATAAAGAATATTATCAGAGAGATGTTTCCAACACTTTTCTCAAACTTCATAAGGTCGACCCACCGAACCTGATGTTAGTAGCATAACAATTAAAGATCTCATCGAAGATGCTGAAGCCCAACGGCTAACCTCGTCCATACCATCAACATACTCTCTATCATCGTTCAACAAACATCTAACAATTAAAGCAAGCTTCCCGAAATGTTAGATTAATTACTCCATTAAATTTTTTCAAATCATCATAAGATGTAGGTCCATGAACTACATTAAAGAGTATCCTCAAGTAACGTACCTCACCAAAACCAGGAGGAACGTAACAAATACGACTGATTGAAAAACCTCTCTTCCTTTCAACCCACTCTCTAGTTGTTGGCTTCCATACGAAAAAATTGTGGTATTTCAGCATAAGTCAAATTACTTGCTTTAGAAGAAAACTTGTTGAGTTCAAACCAAGATAAGAAAATGCAATTTGCTTTACCGATAATTTTTCCAATATAGATTCCAAACATGCACAATCACCAAATAAAATAGTTAGCTTATCAGGAAGATGAAATCTCAAACGTTCAACTGGAGGATATCTGTAATTAATCTCAAATTCGAAAATTCTTTCAAGCAATCATAGTACATTTTAACTTCATCCAAATCTGTTTTTCCATCAAACACGTGCTAACGCACGACCTGACATGTTAAAAAAATCATGATATTTAAAATTTTAATTATTGTTCATAGTGTATTTATTTAATAATATATCACTAATTATTATTAAAAATGGTAATATTCTTGTTAATTCATATTTATTTAGCTACATTCAATTTTAAGAAAATATACATTTTTTATTTTTAAAACTTCCTGAATATTTTTAAATTCAATAAACCAACATTCTTATTCCATAAATAAACAACAAACGATATCAAACAATATAAATATATTGAATATTTTATTTGATTAGACTATTAATTTAACACTAAATTATTAATATTAAAATAATTTTATAATAAAATATTATTAATATCTGAATTGTTTTTAGTGTTTTGAAACACTATCTAATCAATTGGAAGTCAATTATGAAATTTTGAATATAAATATTCGTGTTAAAGGTTTTTCACTGCAAATTCAACGAACGACTTTTGTTATATTATTTATATTAACTTAGAAATATATGATACAAACAAATAAAAGTATGGATTAAATTTTTTTAGTCCATTAAGTTGATACCATTTTGATTTTAGTCCACTTGATTATCATATTTTAAATTTAGTACAATAAGTTTCTTGAGTATTATTTTGATATTAGTCCTTTAACTGGTTATTTTTGATATTTCAACCGGTCATGTCCACGTGGTATTTGTTTTCATTTTTCTATTTATTTTTAATAAATAGTCCGGGGCGGGTAAAAGCACGGGTGGATCATAAAAACGGGCCAGATTATTTAAAAAATGGATCACTCCACCATAACTAACAAAAATGTCGGGCCATTCCTTTGAATTTACCCAATTCACCCAAAACCTTACCAAACCCTCCCTACCCCCGTGCAAAAATAAAGAACCCCAATAAACATTGAAGAACCAACTACGACACAGATGACGACACGAGCGACATCAGGCTGGGAATTATTGATATGTGGTGTGGTTCATGGGGTTTGTTGCTTTATATTAGTTTTATGGGGTCTTAAATGTTAATTGAGTGAGTGGTGGTTCACGCGGTCTTAAATGCTAAGTTATTGTTGATATGTGGGAGACGAAGACGAAGTTAACATATCTTTGGATGGTGAGAAAGGGAGCACGAAAAATTAATTATGATAAGAGGGATGAATAAGACATAAAGGTGTGATTTTTTAAGATGGCGAGGATGAAAAAAAAATAAGGACAGAATATGAGGGTGCGTTTTTCTAGATGATGAGAATGAAAAAATTGGGGCAGAAGACCTGCAATTTTTTTGTTTGGGAAGAAGATAACCTGCAATTTTTTGGTCTTGGGGAGAAGAAGACCGGTAATTTTTTGGGTTTGGAAAAATGACTTGTAATCAAATTTAATAAACAAAATTATTGTAATTAAAAAATTCCTTGAAATCAAATTTATTAAGAATTACAGAGTTATCGAGAGAAAAATAGGATTGAAACACATTATAGTTTAGCTGATTGAACATCTATTTAATAATTTAAATAATTTGATGTCATTTCATCAATATTTATATTCATCTCATGAAGTGAGTCATAACTTTTAAAATAAGACTTATGGTCCTCTCCTTTCTATTTTAAATTTATTAGCAATTTTATTTCAGTAATAAAATCATTGTATATTAATCCTTATTTATTGTCATTTGAAGAATGAATTCATAAATTTAATTTTGTATAGGAAATTTAATTTTCATTTCAATATAGTAAAATAGTTGATTTATATAATTTTTGTGATTGATTTATTTCAAATCAATCATATTTATATAAAAATAATTGTAGATTCAACTTCAATAATATACATAGATTATGTTAAAATCTAGAAAACACACATATATATCCATTCAGAAACGTTTCAATCGAATTTAATTAATTAAAAATCAAGTGTTATAATTTCATTTATATATTATTTTTTCCATTAATTATTTTATTTTATAGAGATGAGAACTAAATAGGAGAAATAAATGAATTATGATTTGCATAAATTTATATAATATTTTTCTTTAATGGTTAGCAGAAGTTTTCATCTTAAAGTTTTTTGAATTCAGAAAATACTGAAATAATTCCATTATTTTTCTTAATTACGGGGAAAAGAATCTAGATATAAGACGTAATATTATAGAAAAATGAATTTTCGTAATTTTTCTGATTACTTATTTAAAGGACTAATATGAAAATAACACAATAATGAATTTTAATTCTATTAATAAAAAAAAAATCATTATTTAAGGAATACACATATTTTTAAGATATCTAAAATTTAATAACAAATGTATATTTATTTATTTATCATAAATTTAACATATAAATTAACTATCCATGATTTATGGAATACAAATATTTGATAAAGTAAAACACATATCTATTTATTGAAATTAAGTTAAATTAAATTAAATATTAGTTAAAGATATACTTTAATTCTTGCTTTGAATATTTATAATTCATAAGTCAACCGATTAAAGACATACTATAATTTCATAAAAATAGGTAAATTAACATTAATGTACAATCGTCTTTGTATATATGTAACCGTCGTTTTAAAATAGGGTAAAATGAAAGCTTGGTCCCAAGAGAACTTTTCAAAAATAATTTTGGTCCCACGTTCTTTTTTGGTTCCATTTTTTGCAAAAATGGTCCCAACCGTTAAATACTTAACGATTTCCGTTAAGTGATATTGCAAAAATGGTCCCAAAACAAAAAATAAAATTTTCAAATCAATTAATATTTTATGTAAAATCTGTCAAATTAAAAAATTTGAATAATTGAAATTTGACGATTTTTTATTTATTTATAAAATCATAAAAATTTATCATATAGATTCTTAAAAAATGTCAGATATAGTTTTTAAAACGTAAATTTTAAAGAAATTCAAATAAAAAATTACAAATTCCATCAAAATTTTAAACGTATACATATATCTATCATTAACCAGGCTCTTCACCCCGTCATTGACAGAAAATTGGAAGTCAATCTTCCAAAAATTCATTTTACATGTTAAGCCTTCTCAAACAAAATAACCATACCTTCAAAATCAAATCATTAGATTTGATTTTAAAAAATTTGAGAATATATCTCAAAATTATAAAATTCGATTCAAGGAATACCACACCCCGAAATCATGGTGATCAGCGGCACAGACCACCAGTCTCAACAAAAGAATAATTGAGATAGAGAGAAAAAATCAAGAACGATTTGACGTGCAATTTTAGTGAATGTGGTTTGTCTGCTTCGATTTGGGGATTTTAAGTGAGGGTTTACGATTTGAGGAATTTAAGTGAGGGTTTGCGATTTGGGAATGCTTAATGAGTGATTCAGCTTCAATTTTTCCTGAATTTTCAAGTTGGATTCGTGTGGTTTTATTTGAGGGAGATTTTTTAGGGCTTTTTTAGAATTAGATGTGATTTTGGAGCATTTGATTGAAACCGAGCATTTGGAGATTTTATTTTAGAAGGTAAAATCTTGTGGGACCTTTTTTGAACAAAATGGGACCATTTTCGTGAGCACGAATATCTTGAGACCAAATATGCATTTTTCTGATCTCTTGGGACCAAATCTGCATTTTCCCGTTTTTGAACTTAACGTCGTGTGTGCCTCACGCTCACAATTCCGTTAGTTTTTGACGAAATAATCTCGCGGGACCTTTTTTGCTCAAAATGGGACCATTTTCGTGAGCATTAATTCTCTTGGGACCATTTTTTCATTTTACCCTTTTAAAATACATAAATAATTTTGTAAAAAAGAAAAATATACAACATATGCAATAATATTTCTAGCAAGAAACTTTATTCAATGACTTAGTTGAAAATATTTTCATTGTTGATAATATGCATGTTTTTCATAAACATCTGACTAAGGAATTTAGAAATCGAATTACATATCTTTAGAGGTTGTAATAATACTTCAAAAAATAGAAAAAGGTTTTTGAGGTCAATTCTCATTCTCAAAGTTAAATTCATAACTACGTTGAACACTCTCCTTAAAATTATCCATCCAAAAATCAGTCGACCCATACATAAAGGAAGTTCCAGATCCTTATAATCTGATCACCCTTATTATATTCATCCAAAATAAATTTGTATTGTTAAAATTGTATCGATATTAATTCTTAATTATAAGAATTGCATAAATAATTAATCAAAATATATAAATAAGAGAATTTCTAAAACACAACCATGTTTTAGTTAAAAAGAAAGAGAGTCTTTCTACGGTAAGACGGGTTTCGCCCTGCCTTATAACAAACAACGATTTAAATATCATTGAATAGTTGATCTATCGTATAAATTTTATTCCATATGATTGCACTTCGCATTAGTACTTTGCCCTATGCAAAATGCAATCGGACTGCATCGTCCTACTAATAAATTAAATTAATAAATAAACAATTACGAATATACCATATTAATTTAAAATAAATAAAAATATTTAATTATAAAATGAAATATATGTGTAGAATTATCAAATATGGTCGGACCGCGCTGGGTCGAGTGATGTATGTTTCCCTCATATTGGGTCGCGTTGGGTCGGACATGGTTGAATTGATTCGGGTCTGGGTTGGGCCAGGCTTGGATTGGGTCGGGATTTCTCTCAGGCCTCGAGATCTACGGCCCAGCCTGACACGAGAAAAAACTCTTCAAATATTTTTTTTTAAAATACTGAGACGTTTACTTTTTATTTTAAAAATCAGATTTTGAGTTTTAAGATCATACACCCGTTTTACTTTGGGATTTAAAAACCAGTCTTCAAAACTCACTTTAAACCACCTCTAACAAACATACTGATTTGACATAAAATTAAATCTATATAATATGATCACCTCAATCATTATAATCTTTATTTACAATAATATAATACATTCTATCATTATAATCTCACCCAACGATAATATAATAATACAATATCATTCAATCTTACACATTGATTTGACATAAAATTAAATCTTCCACTATTCAAAAATCCAAAAGAAACACTCATTAGGGTTTAAAAAACACAGGATTTCAAAAATCGGTTTTCAAAACCACTCAAATCCCAAAGTAAACATCACCAGGATATTTCAGTAATTTTATATTTAAAAATAAAATAAAATTTATCCAATGGTGAAGTGCGTGACAAAGTCAATTTTGTGTCAACTTTTAATTGAACGTCTATGGTAAGACATTGCGAACCCCATGTCTCACCGTAAAAAATCCCAAAAAAGAAAATGACATTAAGATAAAAGACAAAAAACATGTGCAAGTAAAAAAAAATTCCGAATTAAAATCGAGAGAAGACGTAAGAGATGAAGGAGAGACATATGTTGTGCCAAAATAAATTAATAATGAAATTTTCTAGTTTACAAATAAAGAAAAGAGTGGAATAGAGAGATGATTAATCTTCAAATTCATTTGTTGCGAGATTTTTACCGATTAATATTCAAATTCTCCATATATCAATGAATTTTGAAAAATCTTCAAAATCACTCTCCAAAATCTTAAATAATTTTTCAAATCTCTAATGAATACATCTTAAAAACGTCTTAAAAAACAACACTTCTATCTACATCCTCTTAAAATAATACTCCTATATAGGTGCGGATTGACAAAGTGAGATAGCTCAAGTGGTTAGAGCACCACTACCTAGGCCTTAGGTCCTGCGTTCGAGTAATGGGAAGGGAAAAAGGGATGGGTATTTAACTTCCATAAAAAAAATTCTATATAGGGGCGGACCGAAGTATTACATAGGGTGGCCCTGGCCCCCTCAACATTTTTCATTTTATTACTACTATATATAGTGTAGTATGCAGTATATCAATACAATATTTTATTAATATTGTATAACTCTGAAATTCATATTAATGGGCCCAAGTGATTAA
Source organism: Galeopsis tetrahit (assembly GCA_963675135.1). NCBI lineage: Eukaryota > Viridiplantae > Streptophyta > Magnoliopsida > Lamiales > Lamiaceae > Galeopsis > Galeopsis tetrahit. The sequence goes on along the minus strand of OY776128.1, from coordinate 42,265,633 downwards.
AATTCAAAATAAAATGAAGTTGGCCGCCTGCTAGCAACCTGCATTGTAATTTAATTAATTTGCGAGTAGTCATATACTTTTTAGCCTCAATTAATTATCTTTAATTGCATAAAATATTTAAAAAATAAACAAAAGGGATACAAAATGAAAATATAGGAGTAAAAAGGGGGTTTAAGTCTAATACTATGTCTACGGTACAATTTTTATTAAAATATATTTACCTTTTTAACTTTATTAAAATATATTTACCTTTTTAACTTAATTTTAATATTAAAAAATTTATCCAATTTTAACATTAAAAAAAGAAGATTCAATCTCAAATTTATCTCAGTATTCTGGACAATCAATTGGATTGTAGTATATATTGAGAAATAAATAGAAAAAATTTGTGATAGGCATAAAAGAATTTTAGATTTTAACATAGAGGACATAATTATATATTTTGAGATATTTAACTATATATACTAATATATTTAAATTTAAATATAAAATATAAAATTTTATTTTATTTTATTGGCCCCCCTAACCTACCATCCAGGGTCCGTCCCTAACTACAGTACACTACAATAAACCTTTATGTAGATAATTTTATTCTAGAAAAATACATCAGAAAATAAAAATTCTAATTACATTAGAATCGAACATAAGAGAGAAACATGAGAGGATGAGGATGACCTACAAAAATTTTTATAACAAATTCTAATTTTAAACTTTTGATCCTAAGGATCATATTTTATGAGGAAAATATCAATGGTTAAAAAGAAGTAAGGTAAAATGAATGCATTACTGAGAATTATTATTCAAACATACTATAGTCATCAAAGAAAAAAATGAATGGTGAAAATGATGATAAAAAAAATGCACCATAAACCAAAATGTTTCTCTCCTAAACTAAAAAGTGGAAACACATTGATGTATTAAATATGTATAGATAGATATTTCGACATATATAGAATAAAATATATAAAAATCATATGAATAAAAAAAAAATTAAGATAAAGAAAAACTAGTATTGTGCCCGTGCTATCGCACGGAAATATCATTATAATCATCAATTATATATTTTTAATATTAAAATATTAATTTAATTAAATATTACATGTAATATAAAAAAACCATATTGTAGAAATAATTATACTGATAATAATAATACGAATAAATATTTTATTATAAAGTTAGATTTAATTTTTATAATAGTAATTATAATATATGTTTTGTAAATAAAATATTTTTTACAATATAAATTAATATGGTTAATACTGTATATAGAATATATAAATAAATTTTAAACAAACAAAGTATAGAAAAATTAATTAAGTAATAACCTTGATTAGAGAAGAATGAAATTCAATAGTTGATAAAATGTATCCTTAAAATTAGTCGTCATAAATACATAATTTAAGAAAATTTTAATATATGCTAACTATCTTAAAATTAGTTATAAAGACAAACTTGAAATTAATAAAATTTAAATTATGTAACAGTCATTAGTCATAAAGACATCATTTGAGTTATAACATACTGTATATAAAATTAAGTTTAATTAATTGACAAAATGTATTTCAATTATAAAGACGTAATTTAAGGAAAATTTAAAAATATGTTTAAAATTAGTCATTAGTCATAAAACATAATTTAAGTTATAATTTATAAAAAAATTGAATATGTACATGTATAAAATTAAATTAAATTAGTTGACAAAATGTGTATCCTTAAAATTGAATATGTACATGTATAAAAAATTGAATATGTAAAATGTATCGGTGTATATAACCTGAATTTAATTAAGCCCCAAATTAAAATAAATTACAATTTTTAAATTGTTTAAATGATGCTATTCATTTAATTGATTTAATCTTTGTAATTAATATCTTTACATCGTATATTTGAGAGTTTTTATCTCTCCTACGTGGCTTTCTCTCCTTTTTCTATTTTGAAATTCTGAATTTCTGTGAGTCGGATTTTTTTTTGCTTTTTTTTTTTTAATAATTATTTTTGAATATTTTTATTTAAATGTTTTTGACAGTTTTATTACTCCCTATTCTATTTCCTCCATTGCCGACTTCCTATTTTATTACTCATACTAAGATTTTTTTGGGGGGCTACTTTTCGATTGTTTTATCTGAAATGGTCATGCCCGTCCATATCCAGGCTTCACATTGGGTAAGAGATCGACTTTGTTGTTTTTTCTTTGTAAATATTTTTTCCTTATTTTTTTTCAAAGAATTTGGTGATCAATCAATTTTGTTCTACACTATTTCTGTTTTTTAATCCTCATCTACCGTCGTTTAGTTCTTCATCTCAACTTTTCTATTGTTCTAATTAAAATTATTGTTTATGTTGTGATTTTACATTCTCATATCTGTATTGTAAAACTGAAATTGTTATATTTTTTATTGTCCTAATTTTTTGCTCTTATCTGTATTACAAATATAAAATTGTTTTCTTTCCATTCTCTAATTATTGTATAATCTGAATTGTTGCGAGAATAATGTCATTTTTTAAAGACGATAAGATCAAATGACTCTGAATTTTACATGAAATTGTTCTCTTCTTAACTTAATTATGCATTCCTACTAATTAAAGATTTCATAATCTTTACTCATATCTATAGTACAAATATGAAATTCCTCTTTTCTGTTCTCTATTTCTTACTAATTATTGGATAGTTTGGATTGTAGTATGTACCATAAATATGAAATTGTTCTCTTCTTCATTATTCATTATTCTTTATTAATTACTGATTTTATAATCTTTTACTCATATTTGTACTACGGATATGAATTTGTCCTTTCTTTCTAAAAATGTTGGAGAATAAAGATCAGAAATCATATATGATTATTTATAATTTACCTTTTTCTTTGAAATATATTATTTGGCTTTACTTTTTTTAATGTGATTATGGTGTAATTTCTATTCTAGTTTAACACATTATTGTTGTAATGTTCCGTTGCTGTAAACGTTGGTTAATATGTCATTTTAAATAAATTTTAATATTATTTTTATATCATCTTTTATATCCATATGTCCACCCATAATCGAGATGTAAGATGAATTATATGATTATTCTTTTATTTGTACAAGGATCTGAACATGAAATCACATTTTTATCAAATATATTTGTGAGTTCATATATATATGTGTAAACCTATGAGTTTACTTTTCTTATATATTTAATCCGTCAATTAAATATAAAATCTTTCACACCTGGATATTCTATTTTCTTCATTTAACTACTGTTATGTGTAGCCTTTATATTCATTGTAATTGATGTTTTTTTTTTCCTTAATATTCATTGTAATTGATGATTTTTTCCATTGCTTCAATATTAATGGTTTCTTTCATTGTTTCAATATCTTAGTATTTTGTCACATTTATAGTTGTATTATTCTGAATTTTTTTTATTATATAAGTTGTATAGTTGTTGAGATATGCAATTTTTATAATCCTAAATTTCTCATTTAATTTTTCTAAATTTCAATTTATTGACTTAGATAATGTTAACAACGTGTATAGTTATGACTTTATAAAACATTAAAGAATGTTGAAGAAAATTTATCATGTAACTCTCCAATTTATCGATGTATGTATGATAATGTATGAGAGCTAAAAAAATATGCATTACAATAACATAAAACATTATTAAAATATATATGGTTTAAATTAATTTAATTAAGTTATTACATTTCAATAATGTCACATAGTTAATCGTTTTTTTTATAGATTCTTAAATTTTCTTTTGATTTTTTTTTTTTACATCTAAATTTTTTTTTTAAATCCCGCGTAGTACGCGGGCACTGCACTAGTTTAGTCTAACCATGTCAGTAATACATTTTTTTTTGTATAGTTTATATAGTTTAATTATAATTACAAATTAAAAAATATACTTACGCTGTATCGAAATGACATAGATGCAATGAAAAAACACATGTAATACTAACATGTATAAAATTATTTACAAATGAAAAATTTTAGTATTGATCAAATAACATTGATAAAAAAAATATATATATACATCTTTATATCATCTATAGATCTACAAAATATATGAAAATCGAATATTATTTAAAAAATATAATCTTCAAACCTTAAATATATCTTCAACAAAACTCTTCAAGATTCTGATGAATTGTTCTAAAATCATCATAAATCTTCAAAAATTCGATCTTCATAAATCTTCAAAAATCTGATCAATGGATCTAAAGTCTTCAACAATCTTCAAGTAAGACAAAAAAAAAAATCTATAACTAAACTACAAATCTACATGAAAATACAAAAATACAGAATCAATTATAATTAAAATTTAGATAATTATTCTAGAAAATACACCAAAAAATATAAAAACAACAATCATAACTACCTTAGAACCGTACAAAGAAAGAGAGAAAAGTGATAAGATGAGAATAAACCAAGAGAAGAGAGGAATATATAGAAGAAGAAAAAAACGGTTCCTAATCTTAAGCTTTTGATCCTAAGGACCACATCTCATCAACAAAAATAAATGGTACAAAATAAGTAAGATAAAAATAAGATATTAATGATAATTATAAATGTCAAACTTACTATAATTAACAAAATAAAAAATGAACGACTGTGATCAATTGGTGAAAAGATGATCAATGGCAAAAAATGTTTCCCGCCTAAACTAAATATGGTAACACATTGGTGTATTATATATTTATAGATATCAATTTAGATTTTTAAAAGTATTATATTGTGTAAATTAGTTTTTTTTTTTTTTTACTTGATGGAACTCATGATTATACCATCATTACCATGCATTTATCATCACCCTTAATTACTTAACATTTATATTGCTTTAAAAAAAATAACATTCCTTAGTAAAATTAAAAAGCTAAATCATTATTATGCATCATTTTTAAAGTAAAAATGGAATATTCATTTATTAACACTTAAATGATGAATATCCCCTAATCTCAAATCTCATGATCAAGTTATAATTAATGAAAATGAAAAAAATAAGGAGATTATAAAATTAAGATCAATATATAAAAAAAATTTATATATACTTCCTCCGTTTTTTATTGTAAGATGTTTTAGACTTTTTCTCTCGTGCATAAATGTAAGATGTTTTAGAATTTTTACTCGATTTATTCCAATTATGCCATCTCTTTAACTTTGGAAACAATCATAATTTCTAAATTACTCTAATTAACTAATGTGTGTTATAGAATGACATTAATGTAATTTGAAATCTCCTTTATTATCTAAGGATATATTTGTCAAAGCATATATTTTCTTAATTCTAGTCAATTACTCTAAAACATCTTTAAAAAAAACGGAGGGAGTATATATATATAGTGTGTGTACTACATGGAAGTATTTTAAACGAAAGCTCGAAATTCACTTTAAGTAACTGTCACGTCAAATAAGCTACACTTGTTAGTAATATATTGATTTATTTTTAAATGGTCTTTTCCAAAATAATACGGAGTATTAGAATAATATTCAAATGACAGATTTATTTAATATGAAATTTAAGTATTTATAGGAGTCTGTATCAAGTCAATGAACAACAAAGATATGTTATGATCATCATATATAAGTATTTCCTAAAATCAGATCCAATCAAGATCATCAATTAGCATATTACTTTAAATTTACGTTTATTGATTTCATAATGTATAAAAATAGAAAGATAAAATATGTGGAATACATCATTTATATTTTATTTTCCATATACTTATAAAAGTAAATCATAATTAAAAAATCGTTTAAACATGTACACATAATTTTATAATCGGTAAATAAAAAAAAATTGTTATATGAATAAAAATTGGCTGGTCTACCGTTTAAATAAGTGTAGAATTCATACCTGTTAAAATTGTACAATTAATGATATGAGAAAATCTACCTAATAATATGCTCCAAATTAATAAAAAATTAATTAGCAATAAATGAATGAGTCCAATTGAAGGCATTTTTTTATCTCAAATCTATAATTCAGTATTTTTACATAAATTTAACATTTTTAACTGTGCAGATTATATCATTATTCTTTTAACAGTCAGGATTAGAAATCAATTTAGATCATGAGAAAAACATTTTTAACTCGAAATTTAACAATAGATGGACTTGAATTGACATTCACAACATTAAAATTACCATTCGACGTAAAACATTATCAGATTTAAATTGAATTCTGAACAACATCACACGTTCAAGAGTAAGTCCTGAATTTCAAAAGGAATAACATCAAATTAATTCTACAATACAAAATTAACAGTATAATATTAATAAGATATCGTAAAAACGATAGTTATTTAAAATAGAATGAAAAGATGGTTAATCTTATATATTATCTACAAATTAAAAGAACATACTTTGAAGGAATTAATTGAAGAAAGAGTTTAGTTTAAATTGAAGGTGGTTATGGAGATTTTTTTTTAAACGGAGTAAATTATACATTTATTATTATTAATAATTATTTAAGCTTATAATTGATTTTAAATACAAACTTAACAGAAATTTATTGATTATGCTATATAATTAATGTATATATATAAAATAATTATAGACAATGTATATAGACGAAATAATTATAGGTTGTCAATTTAAATTTGTTCAAGTGATAAAATTTGACTTTTATTATAAACATTTTTCAAGGAAATAATTTAAGTAGGGGTTATAATATGTCATTCAAAAAACACGTTAAATTATTGAGAATAACTGAGTTTAATTTAACATAACAAGAAAACTTTAAAAAAAAATTTAAACATATGGAATAACTCATTTGTTTATTTAAGTAATTACCTCAAATACGTATTTAAGATTGATACTAAAATATGGAAATTTTTCTAAATTTAATTAAACAGATGGAAGCAAATTTAAGCTTATTTAAGTCATTACCTTAAATATTATATTGAATGAGTTAATGCCATAAAATTAGATGGTTTATTTAAATAAAAATCGGATCACATTCTGCCCATCCAATTAGTTATCTATAACATCAATTTATAAATTTATGGAATGTTTCCTAAAATCAGGGGAAATTTGAATGAATTATAGACTGTTTTAAAAGGGAAAATATCAATTTTGGTCACCCAATTTTACCTTTTTTCATATTTGGTCACCCACATTTAGTCACTATCAAAATTGGTCACCCAATTATTATATTCTATCAAAATTGATCACTCTGTTAGTCAATCTGTCATTGACTAACGGAAAAAGAGTTTTAAGCAGTGAAATTTCTCAAAACCTAAGATTAAAATGTTTTCATGCATCTTCCAGAACTAATGAAATAAATGTAGAAGCAAGAATGAAACATGTGCAAAAATTACCAATATTTACATTATATTTATAATAGATCAGAATTCTGATGCATCTTCTAATATAATAGGTCAGAAGGAATTAATTTCAAATGCCCAATTGTTTGACTAACATTTCAAGAAATCTGCAATAATGATCTTAATAGAAAAATATTTAGAATGAAAAATAAGTTTATGAAATTTTCTTGAATGGATAATTTTAGAAAATTCTTTACAATTAATCTTCACCACAAATTATGCTCCAATAATTATAAATAGGGAAATGAATTGAAATAAGTTTATATCTCCAATTATTATACAAATTCAATATGAAACAAGAATTGGAAAACAGAGTACAATTTAAAAAAAAAAAAAAAATCAGAGTACAAAGTTGCATTTTATCTCTTGAGTTTCTCATTTTCTATAAAATAAAAAGTAAACCAACAAAAATGAATTCAAGTTAAATAATTATTAAAATAAAATTCTGACTACCCAGCAAGTTTCATGTGCATGAGAAAGAATTCTCATTATCTATAAAATAAAAAGTAAACCAACAACATGGTTGATTGAATCACGTAGATGCATCAGAACTCCTTCTAACATGTTATATTGGTAATTTTTGCACATGTTTCATTCTTCTAACCTGTTATATTGGTAATTTTTGCACATGTTTCATTCTTGCTTCTGCGTTTGTTTCATTATTAGTTGTAAAAGATGCATGAGAATTTTTTAACTTAGGTTTTGAGAAATTTCACGGCTCAAAACTCTTTCTCCGTTAGTCAATGACAGATTGACTAACAGAGTGATCAATTTTGATAGAATATAATAATTGGGTGACCAATTTTGATAGTGATTAAATATGGGTGACCAAATATGAAAAGAGGTAAAACTGGATGATCAAAATTGATATTTTCCCGTTTTAAAATTATTCAATTATGACTGAAATTTAATTTTCTTAATTTAATGAATTAAATTGAATTTTCATCCGATTTTTAACTATTTTTTATGTATAAAGTGTACAAAAAAGTGCATTTATTTAAATTTTTGAAGGAATTAATTGAAAGTGATTATGGAAAAAATTAACCTGCTTAATGATTACTGAAATTTCATTAAGACGGTATTTCCTTAAATTGGTCTATTTATTAATTACTGATATTTTTGAATTTTAATTAAAATTGATTATGGAATTTTTTTTAGATTGAGTAACTTACTCCCTAATTGTCTATATGAAATACATACATGGTATGCAGACACGTTAAATTGTATATGGACTATTTAAATTGTGTGGGTCATTGATTAATTGAAACCCTTAAATATATTAGGGTTAAAAATGTTACAAACAAAGTTAATTCACAACAGAAATAACATTATACATTAATGGATGGAGCGACGGATGGAGCGGCTATGTCGACGGAGGGAGCAACAGCGACAGTGGACGGCGTCGATGGCACCGGAGGAAGCAGTAGTGAATGGCGGAGAAGGCGGGTTTACTTCATCCCGGTCTCTGTAACTTTTTGTTTTGTTTATGTTTTTTTGAACATTATGTAATCTATTTCCTATTTATATTTTATTTCGCAAAACCAATGCGGAGAAGCATTAGGAATTTCTGTTTTTACCATTTTTTGTAAAAGAGAAAGGCAGCTTAGTCAGCGAGTTGGCCGTCTAGGCTGCGATTTACCACTTCAGCCACAATTTTCTTGACGAATTTGACAAAATCGGGGCGGAATTTAGTAGCCAAGCCTATAGTGTCCCGAGACACGGATTTCTGAAAACCTGCAAAAGAGACACGGAATTTAGTATCAATACAATTTTTTTATGTACTAATAATATTAACCTAAACTTTAGTAAATAAAATCGTAATTGAATCTGTAAAATAAACCATAAGCTTTAGTATAATTATTTAGGTGTTCCCATAAAAAAAATATATAAATTAACAACAAAAATTTCAAATAATAAATCTTCAAGCATTACCCAACAAAAATAAATAAACTAAATTACATATTTAGGTAAAATACAAAAATACATAATTTATAAATTTACAATTATTTTTATAAGTCTTGTGCAACAAATCTTCAAATAACACCAACATCTTCCGCAAATCTTCAACCTTTGACAGACAAAATAAAACCAAAATTTTCAAAAACTCTTATAAGTCTTCAAGCCTTGACAAGTAAAAATTAAACAACTAAATTGCTTATCTAGATGTTAATACATAAATACAAAATTTATCCTATAACAATACATCATCATAAAAAATAAAATAACAACAATACCAACTACATAACAACTATACAAAAGAGAGAAAAGAGGTTTGATGAGAATGACTAATAAAAATGACGAATTTATAGAGAAGATGAGAAAGACATTACAAATTTTAAGGAATTGCTCCGAATGACACAATTCAATCTAGAAATATCAACGGTTAAGATGAAGTATAATAAATGACAGCTATTAATTAAAAACAATAAATGAGGGTTACCATATTTATACAGAAGACCAAATGAACGGTCAAGATTAAAATGAAGAAAATGATCAATGGTCAAAATTGTTTCCCGCCGAAAATACAAATGGAAAGTTGTAGGTGTATTATATTAGTATAGATTTTTAATCTTTTATTGATTTTGCAAAGACATTCATTTTAAGATTCCTTAAATTTTGTAACTATAGTTTTTTTAAATATTTTTTTAATCCATAAACAGTCTCATTTTTCTTTCTTTTTCAACCGTTTTTCCTATTCTAATTTTACACCAATTGTATTTTTTTTAAGGGAATGATTTGGGTGTAAGAAGTTTCGGTGAATGTACGACGTGTACGAACTGAACACAGAAATAATTCTTGTTATAAATAATTTTGTAACAAGAACAATATATTCTCTAAGAGAAATATACTCCAGAAGAAAGAAAGAGCATAAAGAATGAACAAAGAGAAGGGCAATTCGTGGATTAGCCCCATCCGATAAGTGACCGAGTGTTTGAGAGTTCAATTCGATTCCAGAAGGAAAGTGTCAAATGGTGTAAAACATACCTCAATTTAATACACCACCTTACTTGATAGATTCACCCTGCTCCGCAGCATACACCTCCTGATCCACTAAATACACCACCTGCATCCTCAGAACCACTAAATTCACTCATACACATCTTAATCCACTAAATACACCAACTTCACCCCTAGAAACCACTAAATTCACTCATACACCTCATAATCCACTAAATACACCACATGCATCCCAAACCACTAAATTCACCCATACGCCTTCTAATCCACTAAATACACCACCTGCACCCCCAAAACCACTAAATTCACTTGTACACCTCCTGGTCCACTAAATACACCACTTGCATCCCTAAAACCACTAAATTCACTCATACACCTCCTGGTCCACTAAATACACCATCTGCACCCTAGAACCACTAAATTCACCCATGCACCTCCCATCCCCAACCAATCCCTCCACCATTTCATCATTTTTTTAATTTAAAATTCACATAATTTAATATCAAATTATTTAAGTATTATTAATTATTTAATATCATTATCATACACTCTAACGAGCATTTCATCATTTTTCTCATTTAAAATTCACATAATATAAATCCGCATTTCATATTTTTTGCCTTCATCATTTTTTATTATTTAAAATTCACATAATTTAATTTAAAATTGCCATCATTTTATTCCTCTTTCACATTTTTTTTCACTGAAAATTTCATCATTTTTTATTATTTAAAATTCACATAATTAAATTCTAAATTATTTAATTTTTTTCACCGGGCATTTTATCATTTTTTATTTAAAATTCAAATAATTTAATTCCAAATATGTAAACAGTATTACACAATTACACTTGACAATATTACATTATTGCACTTGCTAGTATTACAAAGTGAAAAACTAAATTTTATCATCATTCTCTTATTCTCTAACCACATTCTACTTTGACATTATCTTATTTCTCTTTCATATTTTTTTTCATCACGGTTGCACATTCTTTTATTAGTATCACACTTGAAAGACATACAGTATAACGACATTACTCAACAATATTACACAATTACACTTAACGGTATTACGCAATTACACTTAACAGTTTGAACAAATATCAAACAAAATATCAAAGATATTAACACAAATTAAAACATAACAATATATTAATGGCAGTATCATACAAAAAAATAAGACAATATCATAAAAAAAAAAAAAAAGACAGTATCACACAAAATATCAAAACAGTAACACACATTAATGCATATAAAAAGCCCTAGATTGTAATTCTTTTGCAAATTAGAAACATAAGCTCTTAAATTCTTCTCTCTATCTCTCTTAAGTATATAATAGTATAACAATTCATATGAGATAGTACTACACTATCACACTTAGCAGTATTATGTTATTAAACTTGAAAATATTACATTCAACATGTAATATTGTTTACCTTGTAACATGATACTATTTAGCAAATATAGTAATGCGGTCAAACACTAAGACAAATATTTGAATCAAGAAAATCCCCAAAATGTAGAAAGTAAATTTTTAGTTCAATAACTTTCATTTTGCATATACAGTTCGAAAAAAAAAAAAAAAAAACTAATACACATAACCTAGAATACCAATTTCTCCACAATTAACAGCAAAAAACTCGTATAACAGTAAAATAATTTTTTTTTATAACAAAGCACTGAGATGCGCGCATATCTAACACCAAAAAACAAATCCATAAGATCAACCAAAGATATAAAAAAGAAAAACGCATTCTCATAAGTAACAATATTGATAAATTACTTAAAAATTGGTATAAGAACTTTACAAAGCTCATACATATTTATGAGGTAAGAGTCTCGAAGTTCGAAGCTCAGACTACAAATACACAGAATGTTTGAGTACTTCCCTAGATTATGCGAGTCCTGAATTTTTCACACTCAAAAAATAATGAATCACAATCGAGTTGTTTAATTTGAGAATTTAGGATTGTGTTTCTCTCTTGTTATTAATTTGATAAAAAAATTGTTGAATTATAGAGAATCTGATCGGAATATACCAAAGTTCGATGCAAGTAGAATAAGAGGGGGGAGTGACGATGATTTTTCTCTAATTGTGGACTATGGCGTGCCGACGGTGTGGCGGCAGTGGAGGTGAAGAATTGTTATCCTGTTACCTTGACAGAGGACAGGAGGAGTGATGATTGTGGTTTTGGCTTCCTTTACTATTTTATAAAGAGGAATAGATAAAAGGAAATCTAAAATGAGTTGCAAAAAATTAAATATTAAATGGAGCAATTACCGGTTTATAAAATGGAGTGGGTACCTGTAAATGGGCATTTTACACCATTTTTATGGGTGAAATTAGTGGTTCTGGGGTGTAGATGGTGTATTTAGTGGATCAGGAGGTTTATGCTGCGGAGTAAGGGTATATCTATCAAGTCAGGTGGTGTGTTTAGATTGAGATATGGGTGAATTTAGCAGTGTTGTAAAAGACGGAAATCGCTAAGCGGGCGTTTTCGACCGCCTAGCGCCTAGGCCATCTAATCGGCGCCTAGGATTTTCGATTTTTTTTTTTTTTTTTGTACTTCACATACCAAATTAAAATATTAAAAATGTTTCATACCAGGCTCCAAAAGTCCAAAACATGCTACGAGTACCAAAAGACTAGTATAGTAGACAATAGTACATTACACTAGTACTACACTGAAGTGTCGTAAAAGTCCAAAACACATGCTACTAAAAGTCTAAATTAAACCTAATTCACTTCAAAAGTTCAAATTAAGTATAAGTAACATTCACGTCAAAATAATCAAAGTAACTAATTAAGGGTAGGGGTAGAGGTTGATGGTTGAGGACGTTGAGAACACAAATGCAGTTCATTGCCATACACACGATCTTCATCGCACTCATACTCGACATTAACCTCTACTTCTTTCTCATCGGATAAGAAATCATCGTTGTCAAGTTCTCTAAGTTGATCTCCCTCCACAACATCATCATCGACCGATCCAACTCCACAAACAATCCATTCTTGAGCACAAGAATTGATTCTGAATGGAACCCTAACTTAATTTAATTTTTACATTTTTTTATTATTATTTTTACCAAAATGACGTCGTTTTGTATATTTAAAAAAATAAAAAATAAATTCGCCTAGGCTCCGCCTACCCGCCTAGGACCGCCTAATCACCCTAGCGCCTAATGTGTGCAGATTAGTGAAAATCTAGACTTTTTTCGCCGCCTAGCGCCTAGGCGCCGATTTTTGCATCCTTGAAATTTAGTGGATTAGGAGGTGTATGGGTAAATTTAGTGGTTTTGGGGGTGCATGTGGTGTATTTAGTGGATCAGGAGGTGTATGATGCGGAGTGAGGGTGAATCTATTAAATCAAACATCAACTATTATTGAAGGAATTATGAATCATCACTCGTCAATTATTTCTAAATATTTCTCTCTACTACGTGATCTTATAAATTCTCTTTTTTTTTTTTTTTTACATTTTCTTATTTTATAAGAATTTTATTAAAAGAAATGGGCTAGTCTTGGGTGAGACCGTCTCACAGAATGAGATCCGTGAGACGTGTCTTCTTTAATCCTCATGTAAAAAAAAGTGATAGTATTTAATTAAAAAGTGATAATTAATGTTTAAATAAAAAGTTTTTAAAAAAATATTATCACTTTTTAATTTAACACGATCATTTTTTTTAGAAAAAAAAAAAAGAATTATCCTAACCAAAATTTTAAAATATGGGTTAAAAGTGATAATGCTCTAAGATGGGCTACCACTCAAGCCCTTCAACTCCCCACCCACAATCTATGTCTTTTGTGTATAACTCTAAAAAGAACCCCGCAATTTCCTTTTCAAAGGCATCATTTTCTGTTGTCACAGCCCAAAAATGGAAGAATTTTATGTTTGCATTACCTTTTGTGAGCCATTTCATCCTCATCATTCTTTCCTTACATTCTCTCCTTGGCTAATAAACCTGCCCATTCGTCTAAACCTTCCAGTTGCTGATCCTTTCTTTCCAATTTTGTTTTCTTCATATTAATGAGGTCAAAACTCTCTTTATTCGACATCTTAATATTCCCTTTAATTTTTTTGAGGTTGGACATAAAAGCATAGTCTATTTTTTTTTTTTTTTTTTTTTTTTTTGTTTTTGATTACAAGTTAAATACCCCATCCCTTTTTTCCCCTCCCAGGACCTGTGGCCTAGGTAGTGGTGCTCTAACCACTTGAGCTATCCCACTTTGTCAACATAAAAGCATAGTCGGACCATCCATCCACAACATTGGCTTCTCACCATTCCTTAAATAAATGCTTGAAATTTTTATGTTGTAACCAAATATTCTAGAACTGAAAGGGAGTAGGACCCCACTTCAAACAATTAGTTTCCAGCTCGATTGACACATAATCCGATATAAATCTTGGCTTGAAAGAAGGAAATAACTCCCACTCATCTTGACGAAATAAAAAATTTGTCTAGTCTGCAACAAACTGGGTTGATCCTCATCTTGGACCATTTAAATTTTGCATTTAGAAGAACATGATCTTAAAGTTCCAACTTCGAGATAAGTGCATCAAAGTTCTGATTTAAGTTCTTTTCTCTCGGAAATCTAACAACGTTGAAATCTCATTCCATACACAAAAGATGTTTAGATAAACACTCAACCCTGCTACTTCGTCCCAAAAATCAAACCTGACTCACTACAAAAAATGTCTCAATTAGAGACCAAAGTTTTGAAACCGGCATAAATCAGTTGAGACTGATTTGGGACTGATCCTAAAAAAATTTGAGTTTTGAGACTGTTTTCAATTTGGTCTTTAATATTATGTTTCCAGACCGCTTAGAGACCGAATTTCAGTTTCTAAACCGAAATTAAAATTTTGATTTTGAATTTTGTTTAGATACCGACAATTCAGTATTTAATTGGTATCAAATATTTTGAAAAGTATAATTTGAATTGACTACCAATTTTGACCGCTCGTTTAAAGACTATTTTCAATTCGGTCTTTAATATTATGTTTTTCAGACCGCTTAGCCACCGAATTTCAGTCTCTAAATCAAAATTAAAATTCTTATTTTGAATTTTAATTGAAATTAAAATTCTTATTTCGAATTTTAATTGAAATTAAAACTCTGATTTTGAATTTTAATTGAAGACCGAAAATTCAGTCTTTAATTGGTATAAATAATTCTGAATCCCAAAATTTTAATTAACCGTATCAACTTTCATCGAATCTGGCTCTATAACTTTGTTCGAGAGGGAGAAATCAGAATTAGGAGAAGAGGAATTTTCGTCCATCATTGAGAGAGATAAATAAGTTGGCGATTATATCTATATTATATTAGATATTCATCCTAATATTGTATATATATATAATTTTTAACAGTAGAGACCGCATATTTCGGTCCCAAATCGGTTCCAAATCAGGCGTTTGTTTTTATAGACCGATATTTTCGGTCTCGAATAGGTATCAAATTAAACTGTTTATTTTATAGAGACCGATTTTAGTGGTATCTGAACACTCCAGAAGAATATTCTTAGATAATTTTTAACAGTAGAGACCGCATATTTCGGTCCCAAATCGGTCCCATAATCAGGTGGTTGTTTTTATAGACCAATATTTTCGGTCACGAATAGGTATTTAATCAAGCTGTTTGTTTTATAGATAATTTTTAACATAGTAGAGACCGCATAATTCGGTCCCAAATCGGTCCCAAATCACGCGGTTGTGGTTATAGACCGATATTGTCGGTCCCAAATGTCACTCTCTCAATTTAAACCGACAAACTAGCTTCTAAATAGACAATTCCTTGATTTTACTTTCCAATATCAGTTTGAAGATCTCGTTTCGAATTCAACCGTAAGATTTCTCATTCCCTCTTTATTTAAATTAATGTTTTCTCATATTAATTAATTAAGTGTTCGTTGATAATTTTATTTTCATATAATTAATAAATATGTATAATAGTAGTAAATAAGATAGACCACTGACGTTGTTATGATATCAAATCAAATACTAATTAGAATTAATTATTTTGAAAGATATCATAATCGTATGTGTACTATTAAATGTCCAATTAAACCTGTTGAAAGTATGAATACATGTAAATTAGGTTTTAGAGTGAATTAATTGTCTAATATTAAATTAAAACTGTTAACATATTTCACTCAAAATTTTTTGTACAATTTTATCTATACACATATTATAAGACCGAGTATAGGTACCATTTATTCATAATAATCAATTTAGAATTTCACAATTAATATTTTTGACTTAAGTAGTTAATACTGACAAATTAAGTTTTTATGAAATAACTGAATTCCCAAAATTTTACTTTATATGGTATACGATTCAAAGTTGATCTACTTGAAAGTCAAACAAATTAAAGATCTTGAATTAATTTCTCATAGAGCATACCCTGTTTGCTATCAAATTTTTTAGCTTTAAATTTTGGATTAACGATGGGCTCCACCACATTCTTCTCACATATCTACCAAATTAAATATTATTATTAACATTATTAATTTTAGTACAATAATGCAACAATATTTATTCTTTGAATATAATAATATAGCAATATTTATCTTATATACATATGTCAATTATGTAATCATTTTGATTTTGAGTACGTATAAATGGAATTACCGGATCGTCGGTGGATGTATTATACTCTAACTAGATCCAATACATTAAGACTCCTAAAATTCTTATGCCCAAAGAGTCCCTCCAAATTTAATCCTACCCAAGTTTGGTTTAATTGTGATTTCTAGTACTATATTTTAGAGGGAGTCTTGTATGAGACATTTTCATACATTTGATGGAGCTCATCATGGTTTTCGGGTCATGTTGTTAGGAATATAAGCTAGTGAGCTCTAACTTAACCTAAAACCATAGTCATGGGGGAAGGGTTGACTCACGCTTAATGAAGGACCCAAAAATTCAAGATTGGGGGGTCCGATTTACAAAATAATATTATACCTACAATTTTTTTTTTTATTACGGAGTATAAAATTTTCAATATATCTCATTTCATTAAATTTAAATTTAACTACTTTTGTTATATTTTTATGAGAATTAATTTTATTTGTTCCGCCTCGTACTAAGTGAAACGGTGTTAAAATTTAACTTGCAACCCTTTAGAGACATTATATAGTTACTAATATTAAATAAATGTAGAGCTTAAATTATACTCCTCCGTCTCGTGATGTCTTGCTTCACTGGCTCACTTTTAAGAAAAATAAATTTAGTGGGGGGGGGGGGTGTGAGGTCAAATAAAAGAGAAGTATTTTGGACGATTTAGTGAGGTGTAAGAGTTGAAAGTGTGCTGTATATGAAGTGTTTAAGTTTAATAGAATAATGTTGTACTAAATGTTGTGACAATTGGTACAACACTGACTCCAACAGAATATCAGAAATTATGATTCACACAACGGAAGACTTGAAACACTAAAAACAAACGTGACACAATGGAAATAATTTTTAACATAGATTTTATAAATAAAATCTATGCGAGCCTTACGGCGAAATTCAATACTTATCTTCAAGTACAAATGTTGTGTGAAATGTTACAGCATTAACATTCACAACAGAAACTACAAACGAGGCATGCCTTGTTCTAAAAACGAACTAAGTGTATAAGGTATACACTGTCGAAATGCCTAGTCTATCTAATGATTACACTCTCAATAGATAAGAAGACACACAGCCATACGGGTGGGATACTTCGTATGATCTAAAAGGTAAAACTACTGGCCACAATTCCTAACAGGGATAAACGCTCGGTCTAGGAAGTTGATCGAATAGAGTACACTGATTTATGAAGCCTTCAATCGGTATTTATAGAAGTGGGGTGCTGATTCTAGAGGCTTCCACAATGAGATCCTATTTTTTAGGAACTCAACTTCCATAATCTTTCTAGATCCTTCTTGAATGCTCCAGGTCGTTCTAAATGGTTCCAGGCCGTTCTAGCATATTCTTCAATGTTCTGGAATCTTCCAGGTTCCAGATCCTTGTAGAAGCTTCTAGATCCTGCCAGAAATGCGACAACATTTAGATCAACATTTAATGTAGCATTTCAGAAAAGACTTAGAAAAAAATCTCGGAAGGTCAAATTAAGATGTTGTTGATAATGTTAAGGCATTTAAGGATTAACAACATCTACAATCTCCCCCAATTTGACCTTTCGACTACAACACACCTGATGCACATATATTTCTATATATACTCAGTATTATGTACTTAGTTGAGGTTGACATCATTGCTAAGCACTAGTCAAGACAATACCTGTTGTAACCGTTGGATCAAATAAAATG
The DNA here is from genome assembly GCA_963675135.1 of Galeopsis tetrahit. Classification (NCBI taxonomy): domain Eukaryota; kingdom Viridiplantae; phylum Streptophyta; class Magnoliopsida; order Lamiales; family Lamiaceae; genus Galeopsis; species Galeopsis tetrahit. Next base: position 42,247,067 of record OY776128.1, on the reverse strand, counting down.
AAGATCAAGGATAATTTTACAATGATCTGTGCCATAAGATCAAGATAAATTTTATCCAAAATAGAACAAGTATAAACACTACACTTATTCACAACATAAGTAACTTTACTAAGATCATAAGTTGAACTAGAAGAATTAACTTAGAATCTAAGTAAGACACAACAAAACAAAAACAAACATCAGAGCAAAAATAAAAAAACATAAACAAAACAGAAACTCACACTATACAACCTGCAGTAGACACATGATAATTTGCAAACAAATTAAGCAAGGCAGTAAACAAATATCAAGTGGAACCAAAATTAAGCAAGTTGCAATAAACATCCTATCATCTAGAAAAATAAATAACAAGTGTATCAGAATTTCAGAATTCAAACTTAAACATTAATACAAAGGTTGAACTGAATAAATGGCTTATATTGCTGTGGTAACAGCTGCAGCATCATCTTCCTGCACCATAGCCATTGTGGAATTCAGGTCTCCCCATGTCTAGCAACTTCCTCCATGTAGATCACCATACAAGGTGTCCATCTCAGCAGCATCATCATCATCTCCTTCATCAACAAAGTAAGTAGATGCAAGGTGTGCAACTACATCGGTAACAGCAGCATCAGGTCCATCACCAGCATCTCCAGCAGCTGGAACTCCATCATCATTCATTTCTTCAATCACCACACTGGAGTTGGATGGTGGTGGTACTCCCCCTGTTGTAGGTGAAAGTAGGTTGGTCCACCTGTCCTTCAGGAACTGAAGTTCATCTATTGTTTCTTGCAAGTGTTGGAGTTGGAGTTTGATGAATTCCTGTGAAAGATATACATTACCAGAAATGTTGATACGGATGTTCTCAACATTTGGGGTTGCATTTCTCTGTCTTGATCTGGATGATTCAGGATGATCAGTAGTAGAGGGTCTGGTTGGTTCTGGTTGAGCAGTAGAGGGTCTGTGCTGATGTTCAGTACCAGGAGCAATCAAAGGTAAATCAATAACTCTATCCCCAGTGAGTAAGGCAGGAGCTATGGCCAACAGTGGAACTCTCCCCCTCAACACATCAGTGTTCTTCGCAACAAGTTCATGATGCCTCAAGTAGTTAGAAATCAGAACAGGATAGGGTAAATTGCCTTTCTCAGAAACTCTCCCAGTAAATCTCATCATATGTTGGAAAATTGTAAGACCTAAATTGAATCTCTTAAGCACAGAAATCCTATACATCAAAACAGCTTGATCCTTTGTGATCTTGGTAGTATTTGTGGTGGGAATCCAATTGTAGATAATGAGTTTGTATAACACAGAGTGTAGGGAAGTGAGGTCTTTGGCTAGCATCTGTCTAGTCCATTTAACTACCCTACCACTAGTTATAGCAGAAATGACCACATCCATGTCAGGTTCTTCATCAACCTCAACATTGGGAATTTCCAAAAACTCATTTATCAATTCAGGAGTAAAAGGTACATCCCTCCCCCTAAAATTAACAGTCCCATACCACTTAGAAGATCTCCTACCAGTGCTCTTTTTCATACATGCATAAAATTCATATGCCCAATTTGTCAAGAAAGATTCACCAAAATTCACAGCATGCATCAAATTCCTTTCTTCTAAGAACCTAACCATGCCTTTACTATCAAAATCAGGTATATTAATCCTCTTTTCTATCAACAGTTTTCTCTTAGAATAAATGGCCAATCTATTCTCTAGAGTTTCAAGAGAATCAGAAATACCTTCCTCTTCAGAAGCAAGGTCATCTGAGCTTGGTGTAGAGCTTTTAGCAGAGCTCTGTTCAGGGCTGCTTGCTGCACTAGAAGAGCTATCCCCACTGCCACCATCTTCAGGTTCTGGTGCAGCTTCCTTTGTAGCAGCATAGTGCTCAACATTTTTCTTTAGAGACTTCAGAATGTCTCTCAAGCATCTTTCAGAATCAGAATTGGATTCTGACTCAGCAGGTTCATCTTCACCAATCATCTTGGCCTTTCCTTTTCCTTTGGGATCATCAACAGCTTTCTTCTTGGACTTCTCAGCAACAACAGTCTTAGGTTTCTTGGGTTTCTCAGCAACAACAGGAGCTTCATCTTCAGAATCGGTGAACACTTGGATGGGTTCACCAGCATCAGCTCCAGCTTTCTTCTTCTTCCTCATGGATTCAGAATAGTCCACACGAGTGAAAACACGGTTCGATCTCCTCCTTCTTTGTACAGGGCTTCTCTGTCTTTTCCCTTTCTGTGCATTCTTCTTGAGAGGAATGGGGGTAGACTCATCTGAAACAGAGAGTGAAGAGTTTGTACCTTCAGAGATATTTGCTTCCTCCATTTCAACGTCTTCAGGGTCAGACGTGGCAGTAGCTTCTTCTTCAACAGAAGCTTCAACATTCTCTGGTTGCGTTTCGTGAACAGAGGGTGATTTGGAGCTTTTTGAGGCAGAAGCCATTTGGGCGGTTTGCTCAGCCAAATAGCTCGAGATATCCACCGTGATACCTCCAAAAGTCATCACGGGCAGATGGCCTGTAGTTCGAAGAGTATCAGACACCTCTTCGATCGCCCTAGTGACCTGTTCGACAGTTGCATCTTGAGGAAAGTTTGTTTGAGGAGCAGTTTGAGGAGTGGTTTGAGGAGTGGGAACAGTTGTTGATGGTGTTGCAGAGACATTCAAGTCAGCATTTGATGCGGTGGAGTTTTGTGAAGCCATGGAAGCAAGGATTTCGAGAGGATTTGTGCGAGAGTGGGATGAGGTTTTCGAATCAGAGAGAGATTGTGAGGAATTCGAGTTTGTTCCAGCCATTTAAGTTAGGCGGTTGGAATTTCAAGGTATAGGATGGGAATTTTCACACACTTTGAGATATACACAACCAAAAATAAGTCTGCAATCTTAGTACTCAACAAATTCAGAAATCACAATTAGCAAATACATGGTATCTTATGTTCGATATTTATAGAGAGAATAATGTAGTTAGAGGTTAAGAAAATAAAACAGAAGAATTAATCTAGAATTTTCGATAGTGCTCCACATTTTTAGCCACAACCTAGATCATGGTTAATTAGTGGGAAAAATCAATTAATTAAATTAATTAAAATTAAATAAGCTTTCAGAATAAAATTCGCATAATCTGAAAAAAATAGATAAGGGCCAGTAATTAATTAAATAAATAAAATGAATCTCAATAAATAATTAAATAATTACACAGATAAAAATAAATTCGAATCAGGCAATGTTGTGCTCAAAACTGTTACAAACACCTCAACACGGTTTTTACATGAATTTGCTTCATTTGTGTTGCACCATATTTTTTTCTTTTTGTGTTATAACATCTAATTTGTATTGATCCATTGTTCCTGTAGAGTACATCGTAGTAGCGAACTCCGTGCCCCATACTTACTTAATGGATTACAAATATGTTGATGTTTTTACCAAATATCACCTTTTGAAAAGAAGGCATCGTAGTAGTGAACTCCGTGCTCCATAGTTACTCAGTGATTTGGTACATCTTTTAGTATGCTAATAACATTCTCATTTTTATGCATTTGAGAGGTGTAAGACATGTTTATTTTTGCACTCCAAAGTTCTTAGATTCGTAGATATTTTACAAAGGAATTATTTAACTAAGTAAGAAATAAATTCAACTTATAAAATTTATACAACCCATGATGTTGTCCCAAATGCTGACGCATTTGTGACAACATCCATCCGAATTCTTTTCAGATAGTGCTCATGCCAAGAGATTTCCTCAAGATAGAGAATCTCTCATGGTCTAAGGCTTTAGTAAAAATATCAGCATTCTGTTTTTCAGTAGGTACATACTCCAACTTAACAATATTCTTCTCTACTAAATCTCTCATAAAATGGTGTCTTATGCTAATGTGCTTTGTGAGTGAGTGTTGTACAGGATTTTTAGAAATGTTAATGGCACTAGTATTATCACAAAAGATAGTAAGTATACCATTCTCAATACCATAGTCATGGAACATCTTGCTCAGCCACAAGAGTTGTGTGCAGCAGCTTCCAGCAGCAATATACTTAGATTCTGCAGTGGATTGTGAAACACAATTCTGTTTCTTGCTGTGCCATGATACAAGATTGTTTCCCATGTAGAAACATCCTCCACTCGTACTCTTTCTATCATCTATGTCTCCAGCCCAATCAGCATCACTATAACCAATCAAAATGTTGTTGGTGTCCTTAGTATACCAGATTCCAAGGTCACTTGTTCCTGAAACATACTTGATGATTCTCTTCTCAGCATTCAGGTGTGATTCCTTTGGATTTGCTTGGTACCTAGCACAAACACACACACTGTACATAATATCTGGTCTACTAGAGGTTAAATACAGTAAACTACCTATCATGGATCTGTAAAGTGTTGGATCAACATCTGTTCCAGCACTGTCTTTGCAAAGTTTTAAAGTAGATCCCATAGGAGTTTTCATTGGTTTTGAATTCTCAAGACCAAATCTTTTAACCAAGTTCTTAGCATACTTACTCTGGGAGAAGAAAATACCATCACTGCACTGTTTGATTTGAAGACCTAAAAAATAGTTCAAGTCTCCAACCATACTCATTTCAAATGTTGCAGTCATTGCCTCAACAAAGTTAGTCAACATTTTATCACAAGTATAACCAAACACAATGTTATCAACATATATTTGTGCAATAAGTAAATCTCCTTCAGTGTGCTTAATGAACAAAGTTCTATCAGCTTCTCCTCTAATAAATCCATATTCCAAAAGAAAGTCAGTAAGCCTACCATACCATGCTCTAGGAGCTTGTTTAAGACCATACAATGCTTTCTTAAGTTTATATACATGATCAGGATATTGTGGATCTTCAAATCCTATAGGTTGTTCAACATATGCTTCTTCATTCAATATGCCATTTAGAAATGCAGCCTTTACATCCATTTGATGAAGTTTAATATCAATAAAACATGCAATAGCTAGCAATAATCTAATAGATTCTATCCTAGCAACAGGTGCAAAAGTCTCATCAAAATCAACTCCTTCAACTTGGGTGTAACCTTGTGCTACTAACCTAGCCTTGTTTCTAACAATATTACCAGATTCATCAGTTTTATTCTTGAATATCCACTTTGTTCCAATAACATTAGTATGACTAGGTCTTGGAACAAGTGTCCACACTTCATTTCTTTCAAACTGACCAAGTTCTTCATGCATAGCATTAATCCAGTTTTCATCAGTTAAGGCTTCTTTAGCACTCTTAGGTTCGATTTCAGATAAATAGCATTCAGCATTTACAACATTACACATAGAAGACATGTATATTGTTCTTACCACATCTACCTTGTTTGATCTTACTCTTCCTCTTGTTTGCACTCCAACTGTAGCATCGCCTATGATCTGGTCAGAAGGATGACTTTTACCTATTCTTGAAGAAGGATTCGTTTTGGGAACGTACTGGTCATTCTGTGAAGTTACAACTGTCTGTTCTGTAGATGTTGACCCAGATGTGTTAACATTTGGTGCAACATTTTCAGACTTGTGATACATCTTCTTCATCTTCTTCTCAGAAGTGTCAGTAACCTGTGATACATCTTCTTCATCTTTGTCATCTGTAAGACCTTTGTCATCATCAAACACAACATTAACAGATTCTTGAACAATGTTAGTTCTAAGGTTATATACTCTATAAGCTTTACTGTTTCTAGAATAGCCTAAAAAGAAACCTTTATCACTTTTAGAATCAAACTTATGAAGTTGATCCCTATCATTCAGAATATAACACACACAACCAAATACATGAAAATATTTCACACTTGGTTTTCTGTTGTTCAAAATCTCATAAGGTGTTTGACTTGTGCCAGAACGAATAAAAACTCTATTAATAATATGACATGCAGTATTCAATGCTTCTCCCCAAAATTTCTTAGCAAGACATTTGGATGTAAGCATAACTCTAGCCATTTCTTGTAAAGTTCTATTCTTTCTTTCAAAAATTCCATTTTGTTGTGGAGTTTTAGGAGATGAATATTCTTGCAAGATACCCTTTTTATCACAAAAATCATTAAACATGCTGTTTTCAAATTCCCTACCATGATCAGTTCTAATACGGCCAACTTTCAAGTTAAACACATTTTTGAACCTCTTATAAAGAATTTTAAATGCAGCAAATGCTTCAGATTTGTCTCTTAAAGACTCTACCCAGGTGTATCTAGAAAAATCATCTACCACAACTAAGGAATACCTCTTTCCTCCAATGCTTTCAGTTTCCATAGGACCCATCAAGTCCATGTGCAGTAATTCAAAACATCGATGTGTAGTACAATGTGACAGCATTTTGTGCGACATTCTTACCTGTTTACCTTTTTGGCATGGTCCACATACAGTGTTGTTGTGAAGCCTTAGTTTTGGAATTCCTTTTACTGCATCTGCTTTGATTAGTTTATTCATTGCTCTGTAATTTGCATGACCCAATCTTTGATGCCATAAAACATTTTCATCATACTTTGACAAGTTACACATATTTGTTCCAATAAGATAGCAATAATCAGCTGACCTAGTACCAGTCATGACACAAACTTCATCTTTATTAAGAACATAACATGAGTCTTTATCAAATTTCACATGCAAATTATCATCACAAAGTTGACTAATGCTAATCAGATTTGCAAGTAAGCCATCAACATGTAAGACATTTTTAAACTTAGGAAAACCTTTAACATTCAAAGTTCCTTTACCAAGAATCTTTCCTTTAGAACCTCCACCATATGTAACACTACCACTATTCAAGGTCACATAATCAGATAAGAAATCAGTACGACCTGTCATATGTCTAGAACAACCACTATCAAAATACCATGAATCAGGTAGACATGCTTTTAAGGAGGTATGAGCAACATTACAGGTAGTTTTTGGTTTCCATGCAGATTTCATAAACTGTTTACCAGGATGTGACAGTTTTTTATGCAACATTTTCAAAGTTTTCTGTTCTTCAAACAATTTTATGCAGTAAGGACGAATATGACCAACTTTAGAACAGTAATGACAGATATACTTCCCTCTTAACCTTGTGAGGATCTGATTGTGCAGATGTTGCATCAGATGTGACAACATTTGCCTTCACAAATTTCACAGGTTTTCTAAATTTATCAGAAATAGAAGCAGTAGTACCATCATAACCTAAACCATGATTATTAGACTTACCAGTAGCTATAACATTATTTACCTCAGAAGCACTCTTGGAATATTTCTTGAAACACAAGGTGGAATTTATCAATTTCTCCTTTAAGTTACAGATTTCCAGATCTCTTTTGGTAAGTATAACTTCTAGCTTGGTGATTGTGTCTTTCAGATCCTCATTCTCTTTATTCAAGGAATTAAGAGTGAGTTTCTGATTGTTCCAATCATCTAACAGCTTTTGGTGTTCATTGTCATCAGTCCTTTTTCCTGCATCATCAATCAAACCATTAAAACAGTTCAAATCTGGGTGACTCTGTTCTGATGTTGCTGTAGATGTTGAAGCATCAGGTACAATATCAGAATCTGTTTCATCCACATCATCATCTGAGGAATCATTATAATCAATTCTGGTAAAATTAGAATATTCATTCTGATTTAATTCATCAAGATCATCATCATCAGATTCATCACTCAAGGTAGCACTAAAGTTCAGCTTTTGCTTAAGTCTGGTGTTGGCACATTCATTTGCATAATGGCCATAACCAGAACAAGCATTGCATTGAACTGATTTTCGAAATTCAGGATCATACCTTGGTTTACCTTCACTCTTTGATGGTCTTGGTGTGAATTGACCTTTCCTCCTTACTGGTTGAGGTGTTGATGTATTGATTTGAATCTTAGGCTGAATGTTTCTAGATTTGTTCACAGATTTCTTAAGAAACTTATTAAAGTGCTTAGTGAGCAAGGCAACGTTGTTAGGATTTTTGAGACATTCATCAAGCAATTCTTCATCAGAGTCAACTTCAGTAATGATGGGTTGAGCTTCAGAAGTGTTTGATGTTTCCCCTTTAAAAACCACAACTTTCTTATCAGCATTAGCTTCATCATCTTGATTAGTGTTTATTTCATATGTTCTAAGAATACTCACTAACTCATTTTGACTTAACTTATCTGTATCTTTTGCCTCTTCAATAGCACAAATTTTAGCATCAAATCATTTAGGAACATATCTTAATATCTTATGAACTACTCTAACATTAGAAATAGGGTCACCAAGAGAATGTGATTCATTGATAATCTCACTTAACCTTTCATTGTAGGCTGTAATTGTTTCATCTTCCTTCATTCGGAGATTCTCAAATTTTGTCCCCAACATTCGAAGCTTAGTTCTTCGAACACTTTCTGAACCCTCACAATGCTCTTGCAACCTGTCCCATGCATCTTTAGAAGTAGAACAGTTAGATATAATTTTAAACATTGAAACATCAACAGAAGTAAAAATAGCATTTAAAGCTTTAGAATTGTAGCTTGCTGTTGTTATTTCATCAGCCGTCCAGTCAACTTCTCTCTTGAGTTGTATTTCACCATCTGCGTCTGCTGGTCTTTTTGGAGCTTCCCAACCTGTAAGTACAGTCCTCCAAGCACGTTCATCAACTGACTTGATGTACATACGCATCTTAGGCTTCCAATAAGCATAATTCGATCCATCTAAAACGGGTGGCCTAAGTGTCGTGGATATGTGATGTGTTTCCATTGCTAACCTACACTAAAAACACACTTGACCAAAGATCTAACCTAGTGTCGTCAGGTATCAGCTCTGATACCAACTGAAAGTGTGCTGTATATGAAGTGTTTAAGTTTAATAGAATAATGTTGTACTAAATGTTGTGACAATTGGTACAACACTGACTCCAACAGAATATCAGAAATTATGATTCACACAACGGAAGACTTGAAACACTAAAAACAAACGTGACACAATGGAAATAATTTTTAACATAGATTTTATAAATAAAATCTATGCGAGCCTTACGGCGAAATTCAATACTTATCTTCAAGTACAAATGTTGTGTGAAATGTTACAGCATTAACATTCACAACAGAAACTACAAACGAGGCATGCCTTGTTCTAAAAACGAACTAAGTGTATAAGGTATACACTGTCGAAATGCCTAGTCTATCTAATGATTACACTCTCAATAGATAAGAAGACACACAGCCATACGGGTGGGATACTTCGTATGATCTAAAAGGTAAAACTACTGGCCACAATTCCTAACAGGGATAAACGCTCGGTCTAGGAAGTTGATCGAATAGAGTACACTGATTTATGAAGCCTTCAATCGGTATTTATAGAAGTGGGGTGCTGATTCTAGAGGCTTCCACAATGAGATCCTATTTTTTAGGAACTCAACTTCCATAATCTTTCTAGATCCTTCTTGAATGCTCCAGGTCGTTCTAAATGGTTCCAGGCCGTTCTAGCATATTCTTCAATGTTCTGGAATCTTCCAGGTTCCAGATCCTTGTAGAAGCTTCTAGATCCTGCCAGAAATGCGACAACATTTAGATCAACATTTAATGTAGCATTTCAGAAAAGACTTAGAAAAAAATCTCGGAAGGTCAAATTAAGATGTTGTTGATAATGTTAAGGCATTTAAGGATTAACAACATCTACAAGAGTGTACAAGTAATCTTAAAATGTCTCAATAAAAAAAATACATAAATAATTGTGGAACAAAAAAAAAATTAGTGTGGGGCCCACTGCCTCCACTGGGCCCCTAGTGGGTCCGTCACTGCTCACACTTATATACACTTCCACACTTTCATGTGGAACCGATGTGGTATTATAACAATCCATCCCCATTTTAAACCGGACGTCCACAGACGCACACTCTAGATGGTAACCCACATACCAAGGCACATTTCCCGAAGTGGCAACCGTACCCCTGGGCCCACCATCGGGTAGCCCCTTTCAGCAACCCGCCCGAGTCTGGCAAGGTTTGACCAATTGTTAGGAATATAAGCTAGGGAGTCTTAATTTAACCTAAAATTAACCATAGTCCAAGATGAAGGGTTGACTCTCATTCAAGGGTAGCCCTGAGGCAAGGCGGAAGGGGCGACCGCACTGGATCCCGAAATTTTGTGGATCTATTTATATATATATAAAAAAAATATTATAATTAATATTTTTAAAAATAAAATAAAATGTGAAAATAATTAGTATATGTATATGTAAAACGATTTAAATGTGACATCATTAATAGTATAACATTAACGGGCCGCATTTCTTGAAAATGATGAAATGTAATTGGAAACTTAAGAATTCTTCTTTGGTTATTGCTAAACATAAGTTTTCAAATTAATTTCTAATTAAAATCATGTCCTATTACCATGTATGGCTGTATATAACACATTCAATTCATTCTATATATTTTGTTTGATGCAAAATGTAACATACTCCGTTGCATTTTTTAGTAGTAAAAAACTCAGAATTAGTGGTGTTAATTTTCTCATCTTAAAGATTTGATTGGATTGATGATCACATTCGACATTAGTTCTCATCCTTCTCTTTCAATTATTCACGGTACACGAAATCACGATTATATTATTCATTCTTTATTATTTTAATATTTTATTTATTAAATATTTATTATTTGACTTATTGTGTTTTTTTATCTCTATAATACTCATATATATTTTCTTTTTATAATATATGTTGTTGACAAACTTTTCAGTAAGAAGATCTTATGTTTTTAATGCGTGAGGCTTTTGATTATAAATATGTGGCTTGATTACAATTTCACTACAAAAAATCTGCAAAATACCGACGGAATGAAATTCGTCGGGATTAACAAAGTCAACCGATTTACCGACGAAATATCCGTCGGCAATCACAAAAAAAAAAAAAAAACGTGTGATTACCGACGGAATTACCGACGAAAATTTTCGTCTCTAACCACAAAATTAAAAAAAATTTAAAAAATTGTGATTACAGACGAAAATTTCCGTCGCTAATCACAAAATTAAAAATTAAAAAAAATTAAAAATTTATTCCAAAATTAAATTATTAATTAAAGAAGAAATTTTGTTAGCTAGGAAATTATAATTGATTAAAATAGAAAATTTGTTGATTAAATTAGAAACATGTCGATTAAATTAAAAAATTGTTGATTAAGTTAGCTAGAAAATTATTGACTAAATTAGGAAATTTTATACTCCCTCCATCCCGGTATAAGTCTCCTTTTTTTTGTGTGTGTGTATTTTGATTAAGGAATATGATAAAATAATAGATGTAGTACAAGTGATGTGATGGTGAGAGAGAATTAAGTCTTTCTTTTGGACATAATTTCTTTAGTTTTTATATCCATTTAGTTTATATGATAATTAAATCTTTGTTGTGTGAATTAACAAATAAAAGAATTATTAATAAACAAACGAATTAAAAATAAAACTACATTTACAGTTTATAAATTTTAAAAAATTACAATAATTATAAAACACAAATTTAGTGATTAATATAAGTGAAATTTATACATGTGGATTTTAGAATTTTAATTAAAATAAAAAAAATTACATTTACAATTTATAAATTAAAAGGTTAATTTTACACTCATTATAAGTTACAAATTTAGTGATTAACATGAGTGAAAGAATGTCAATTATTAAATGAATTTGTTTTTTTAAAAAATTTTGAATAAAAATATGACGCATGCATACATTAAATTAATAATATATTATTCATATACTGTTTAAAAATAAGATTCACACAAATACTATAGTTATAAGTCACAAATTTAGTGATTAATATAAGTAAAAGAATGTTCAATTATTAAATGCATTTGTTTAAAAAAAAAGAGTAAAACATATATACATGATATGAACTTTTAGAATTTTAATCAAAACACAAAAAATAAATAAATTAGATTTACAATATACTTCCTCCGTCCAATTTCATTATTCCCACTTTCCTTTTTTGGTTGTCCAATTTTATTATGCACATACCCTTTTTGAAAATAATACTATTCATACTACTTTATCTTCACCCTCCTATCATCACTTATTTATCCACTTTGTCATTCACTTTATTCATAAACAATCATTTATTTATAAATGAATAATCATTTATTTATAAATGAACCCCACAATACCCTATCATACCCTCAACTTAACTACTTTATGAATAAACTAATCAATATTCATTAAAACTCGTGCCCGGAGAAGTGAACATAATAAAATTGGACGGAGGGAGTATAAATTAAAAAAATTAAATTTACAATAGTTATATATCACAAATTTAGTTATATTAATATAGAAAGAAATTAATTTTGTGATTTTTTTTTTAAAAAAAAGGATCGAAAAAGAGTATATATACAATTAATATTACAATTATAAACGAAAAACAGACTTGTCCGAGTGGTAGGCTCCCATTACTAGGCGCCCGGATTCGAGTCCCATGAAGGCTGAATATACAACCAATTATGCGCGGGCCCTCGCGGGTTGGGAGTGGACCTTGCCTGTTCCGGGCCGGGCTGGGCCAGTTCGTGGGCTTGGGCCTGGGTTCAATTTTTTTTTTAAATTTATATATGCCGTCGGTAATTAAAAAAAAATTAAAAAAAAACTGTTGGTAATTCCGTCGATAATTTAAAAAAAATTTATCAACCGAATGAAAAATTTTGTTGGTAAAAATTACCACGAGGTTACCACCGACATAATTTTTCCGTCGGTATTTTCATCAGAAAATACTATTTCCGACCGAATTTCCGTCTCTATTTCCGTCGGTAAAACGCCTCTTTTTTGTAATGTTGATAGCCTGTCAAACATTTAATGAACATTTGCTCTCCTATTCTCCAGAAATGTTCATTAGCCTCCTCTTTTCCCTTTTTCCCCTTTTTATATCTTCTTTTTGCATGGCTCCCAAGCTGGTCGGGTGTGCATGTGAGGGGTGTCTTCTTTGGCTGTCATGTGTCCTCCACCTCATTTCTCTTTGGTCAAAGCACTTATGATTTGCATTAAATGCAAGTGACATCATCTCTTGACTAATAATGACCATTTTATGTGTGGGACCCTTTAGGGACAGTTGTGTTCTACTCGTGAGTGGCTTGTTGCTCGTAGATGCCCCTTCTGGAATTCGGGAAGGTATCCTGTTCGTCGGAAGATCTTGGTACTCTGTTCGCGCTTTTTTTTTTCCTTTTGTACGCTAATTCCATTCGATGAGCTTCATGGTTGTGCCCTGACAGGAGTTAAATGAGTTCGCTTTATCTTCCGAGTAGGATGTCCATCTCTTTGCTCGACTGGGTTAGTCGATTTTTGGTATAACATTTGGCCCCCTAGATCGCTTCTCACTCTTATTGGCGTGAGGAGCGAGCTATTCTTTTACATTTTGGTTTAGTTATCTTGGCCGACTCGATGCCCAATATGATTTTTGGAGGTGACCGATTGAGCTGATGTTTTGACTTTGCAATGATTTTGTCTAAAAATCTAGAAAATATGAGTATTTTCCAGATTTTCAACAGTTTTCGAGGCGTTCTCTGCCACAGCATGTGGTCTCTGTCGGCGCGCATGAGGCAGTCCAGGAAGTGGGAAAGTCGCGCGTGTGGCGCGTGTTCCCCTTCCCTTACAGACTTTCTCCTTTATTTTTCATTTTGGCCCTCCATTTCTTGGTTATTTCCTCACACATTTTTCAAATATTTTCCAAATTCACCCCGCTTTTTGGGGCAAATTGAATGCCATTTAAACCTTTTTTTCCCTCTCTTTCGTACCATTTTTAAAAAACCTTAACTGCCATTTGCTCCATTTTCTCCTCAAATTCTTCTTGTGCCCTTATTGTCTTCACTAGTTCTTCTCCATTCTTTAGGTTCTTATTGCTTACAGGTACATCGCTTTAATCTTCCTCTTTAGCCGCTGTTTTCCTTTCTTGTTTGTTTTTACTCTGCTCTTGTTCTTTGTGTGTGCTTTGCTTCTCCTTTATTTCCTTGTTTTTGTGTCATCCCTGTTTTGTTATTTTTTTTTCTTGGATATGTCTTCTGGGAGTAACTTCCATAATGAGGGGAATGAGGGTGTTAGGGTAGTTGACCCTCATTCTTCTGTTGATGCTAGTGATGTTTTGGGGGCGACTGAACCCCGTAAAGTTCGTCGCATCTGCCCCATAGCAGGTTCCGGTAATGCCCCCATTCCGGTCCCCTCTACTTCTTCTGAGAGAACCCCAGATGCACAAGAGGTTACTTCTAGGGTTCATACTTTGCGTATTCGTAACCCTGGGGATGGCCTGGTACGAATGGTTCCTGTAGATTTAGGTGGGGGTCCTTCTTCTGGGTTGCGTTGTAGTGTGAGTGGTGATGAAGATAATGCCAATATAAACTTGGGGGTTGATTTGGAAACTGGGTTAAGTATGCCTAGGGGTGGAGAGCGAGTGGGTGTCCCTTCGATTAGTGAGGTGGAGAGAGAAAAGTATTTGGTTGATTTGGATGCCGATATCGACAAGTATATGGCCGAAAATGTCGATTTCCTTTCTGGGAACGTTATCCTTGAAGGACGTCCGCACAGCCCTAACTACGACCAATATGTTAGGGATTTTCCCTACAATCCTCCCGAGCAACCGCGTCGTCCTGTACGTTTTCCTTTGCACCCCGCTATTAGCCACCTCCTTAACTTATGGAATGTGACTCTGACCCAAATTACTCCCAATGGGTGGAGTAACATTATTTCTCTCTTAACGATGTTTGGGTTAGAGAGTAAGAGTTTCGGGTGTGAGGGGATATTTTTATCTCCCGATGAGGTATCCCATCTATTGGCTTTGACGAAGGCGTCTGAAGGAGACGGGTGGTATTATGCCAAAGCTCGTGCAAAACTGAAATTGGTGGATGATGTCCCGAATAAAGTTAACGGATGGAAAGAGAAGTGGTGGTTCGTCGGGGGAGATTGGAGGAGTGCTTCTGACGCTTCACGTGGTTTAGGCCGTATAAACATTCCTACTGATTTCGGCGAATGCCCTACCCTAGTAAGTTTTGATCTTCATAATTCCTGAGCTTTGTTTATGTTGAATAACTTTATTTTTATTTTTCAGCTCTCCCCATTCCGCTCTTCGAACTTCTTCGCCCTGCCTTTCAAACTACTTATCATTTGGTGTGGAATCGTCGGTTCAAAGAACAATTTGTGAAGTTCCTAAACTGGGATAGTGAACGTGAGCGAGCTGGTCTTCGTACTTATCCGCATCATTTGGTTGCACAGAATCCTGCAGGTGCGGGTGCGTCCCATTACCATTTCTATTTTTCGAAACTGATAAATTCACTTTTAACTTTCTGAACTTTTGGGCACTTTTTCAGCCTTTTAGGTGACCGTTGTTGTCGCTTCTCCTTCTTTATCGGAATTAGAGCGTTTGAGGGTCATGAATCCTTCTGAGAAAGCACGAGTGACAAGGGAGCGAATCGTTGCTGATAAGAAACGCAAAAAGCTCCTGAACAAGCAGGGAAACCGAGGTCGCAAAAGGAATTCAGAGACTGCAGGCTCCTCTCGCCCTTAAAAAAGGGCCAGCATCCATGTTGCAGTTCGCGGTAATGTGTTGACTGGTACAACATCTCCGACTCCGAGTCCTTCGCCTCGTACTCGCGGTTCGGCCAGCATGATTCTCCCCAGTGTTGTCGATGTTCATTCTGCCCTGTCTCCTCCGGGCTCAACTCAGATACCTCGCGAGGTGGGGAAAGGTGTTCTTGATCCTACTCGTCTAGCCCAGGATGATCGTACGTTCTTAGGTCGGCATCCCGAGCGTGCAGAAAGTTACGTATTTCTTTATGGTGTTCTTCTTCGGTTTTCTGCGCTTTTAGTGATGACTTTGACCATCTTCTTATTGTGTCTTAGGCTAGCGAATATCTCGACTCGACGGGCTAACATTGTTCGAGACTACATGTCTTCGCGGTCGCCTACCAAAGAGGATTTTGATAATTTTCCTCCATTTCTTCGTTGGGCTATTGAAGATCTGGCACGCTCGCTAACTCTTGATGTGGAGAATGACATCTTGAATCAGAATGCCATTGATAATGTACGGGCATCTTGATGACGAGTCAAAGTTTGTTGTATGGTGTTCGTGGGCTTGACCAGCTATATATAGTACCCGCCGAGAGCTTAATGAAATGGCTAAGAACATGGAGATAATGCAGAACTGGGTGAGCCAGGTGGATCATGAGAACGAGGGGCTGAAGAAACAACTCTCAGAGGCTCAAAAGAATCTTGACATGGCCGTAAAAAAAGTGGAAAAAGCTAATGTTGTTGTCGAGGCCAATGCTCAAGCTCTCCGAAACTCTCAGCTCGAAGTTGAAGAAGAGAAAAATAAACTTTCTCGAGTGGCTTCCCAACTCGAGCGCGAAGGTGACCGAGTTATTGACTTGCAGGGCTAGTTGACGGTGATTCATGGGGATCTCATGAAAGCTCAAGAGAAGATCTCGACCTTGGAAGGCACCGTGAAAGATTTGGAGGACTCGGCTAGCGATTTGGGGACTTTCTCCTACACAGTGTTTTTAAAATCGGACCGGACCGGCCGGTTCGATCGGTTCAACCGTAAACCGGACATGGATCCGGTCTGAAATCGATGAAATAACCGTTTTTATGGTTCGACCGTTTTAGACCGGCTGGGAATCGGAAAACCGGCATATAACCGAAAAACTCGGAAACTCCGGTTTAACCGGTTTTTTTAAATAAAAAAAATAATCGCAGGCACGTCTCCTTCCTCTCTGTGTGAAGTGTGATCCTACCTTTTAGCCTTTGGTTTCTCGGAGACGAAGCCATGACCACAGCGGCGATTCGACCACGGTGCGACCGCCACTTCTAAATCTGATTTCTGAGTTACTTCTTCTGATCTGATTTCGAAGTTCCGTCGACGGTAGCTACATCAAAAAGTCGACGGTAGCTACATCAAAAATCAAAGATGGGGATTGGGTTAAGAAATTCTAAATCAAAGTTGCCGCTGCTTGCTGAGAATTCAATTGATAAATTAATAAAAAATGACCTGCATAAAGTAACCCTAAAGGCCTAAACCAAGTTAAGGCCCACTTATTATATTAACAAATTAATAGTCCAATTATTATATTAATGGGCCCAACCAACTAAAGCTAGAATAATATAAACAATTAATTAAATTTCATTTTAACGGTTGGACCGCCGGTTCAACCGGTCCAACCGGTTGGACCGTGAACCGGTGGTCAGTCCGATTTGATCGCCGGTTCGGTTATGAAAACAATGCTCCTACACTTGCGCTTACGCTGATAGTATTCGAGTTGTGCGCTCTGTCGACCCTGCCTCCTCCTATGTTGGGGTGCTACATCAAGCTTTGCTTGCCTATCTGCGCTCAGATAAACCAGCGGAAGGGAGTTTCTTACCCCTTAAGGACTTAATGGATGTAGGCCTTGATTTTAGCGAGATTATTGCCCTAGGAGTTGACATCGTTGAGAACGTGGAGGATAATCCCGGCGTTGAAGTGGTAGATGGGGATAAAGATGCCGATGAGGCAGGAGATGTTGGAGGGGATCTTGTCCAGACCGGGGATGTGGTTGAGCTCGATCAGGTAGATGTCGCTGTTACCGGTGTCGCCTTCGAGCTAAACGTTGTTCCTGAGGGTGCCCCCGCTTTTCCCGGGCCTGAAGATGCTGTCGTCGTCGAAAACGCCGTCCCCAAGATTGCTCCTGGGTCGGAGACCATTCCCGAGGAGATACCTATCCTTGAGGATGATGCTGTCAATCCTGATCAAACTGAGGACCAGGCTGCTTTATTTATCTTTGACTCTTTTAAATGATTTCTGCTAGCTTCCTTGAACATTTACTTAATCGTTCTTGATGACTTTTTTGAATTTGTATCCATGGCATTTGGGGAATTTGTAATGACTTTTATTTGCTATATTTCATTTTGTATGGATTGAATGTTTATTTTTGTCCGTCCTTGTTCAGCTGACTTTCGTTTCTGGATGTTTTCAATTTTGTTTCCGAGGCATGTCACTCTTTTCTTGATTTTGACCCTTAGCTTATTTTTTCTTCTCTTTTTTCTTTTTAGGGGATGGCTAGGCAACATGTGCTCGTGAAACTTTCTGCTGAATTTGATTAGTCAAGTATCACCTCTACCTTCGCTCCGGCTCAAATGGTACCTTATGATCCTTCCTCTGAAGCTACCTAGGGAGCTGTAGACCTGCGAACTCCTTTCCTCGGTCAAATCCCGAAAGAGTGGCTTGGTATGTTTTACACTTTGGTTCAGTTTCCTTGCTTATGGCGACTCGCGTCGTACCTTACCTCTAAATTCTTTTACCAGATATGTTCGGGAGCGGGGCGTGCGTAGTAATCAAGTTTGAGACTTCTTGTATGCCTGCTCACCAGCTGTGTAAGAAGGGTTACCTATGCATATCTCCCGAGCTTGCCAAAATGTTGCCAGGGCCTGGTCTATAGAGGATGAAGAACAAGCGATGATCGACAACATGCGATTTCATATCGCTTTTGCGAGTCGCTCGATGATATATGTCGAGAAGACTTATGAGCAATATCAGGAGTTCCGAGAATCTTTCCGTCGACTTTGCAATGAGAAAGATGAGGTGGCTCGGGAGCTTTTCAGTAAGAAGATCTTATGTTTTAATGCGTGAGGCTTTTGATTATAAATATGTGGCTTGATTACAATTGGTAGCCTGTCAAACATTTAATGAACATTTGCTCTCCTGTTCTACAGAAATGTTCATTAGCCTCCTCTTTTCCCTTTTTCCCCTTTTTATATCTTCTTTTTGCATGGCTCCTAGACTGGTCGGGTGTGCATGTGAGGGGTGTCTTCTTTGGCTGCCATGTGTCCTCCACTTCATTTCTCTTTGGTTAAAGCACTTATGCTTTGCATTAAATGCAAGTGACATCATCTCTTGACTAATAATGACCATTTTATGTGTGGGACCCTTCAGGGACAGCTGTGTTCTGCTCGTGAGTGGCTTGTTGCTCGTAGATGCCCCTTTTGGAATTCGGGAAGGTATCCTGTTCGTCCGAAGATCTTGGTACTCTGTTCGCGCTTCATTTTTCCTTCTGTTCGCTAATTCAATTCGATGGGCTTCATGGTTGTGTCCTGACAAGAGTTAAATGAGTTCGCTTTATCTTCCGAGTAAGATGTCCATCTCTTTGCTCGGTTGGGTTAGTCGATTTTTGGTATAACATATACTTCGTATAATTTATGTTTATACTTAGTTGAATTATTTTTAATTATCAATTGTTACTTTTTAAAGAAATAAGTTTTCAAAAAACATGAATGTTGCAGTGAGGAAAAAAAAAAAAAAGATTCGGACAACTAATTTTATCATAAAAAACACTTTAAATTCTTGAGTTTATAAATGTTTTTGAGTTGCTATCTTAAAGTTTGATTGCGTATAAAATATTATTGACTATTCATGTAATTGTGACATCTGCAAAAATAAATTTCTCTAAATTAAAATTGTTAAAAACATATACTCCCTCCGTCCACCAAAAGTGTGTTCACTTTTTTTTATACATGTAGTAAAAAAAAATCATATTTTAATTATAAAAAAGATATGTGGAATAACGAGTAAAAAATATTATTGGTAGATATTCAATCTTATTAATAAAGTAAAAAATATACTCAAAAGTTAACTATTTAAATAGAATAAACATATTTTTTCTGAACCCAAAAATAGAATTGAGCATACTTTTGATGGACGGATGGAGTACACTATAAAAAAAGGCTTGTTTACCGACGGATTTACCAACAGATTTTCGGTCTGCAATAGGGCGTACCGACAGATTATTTCCGTCGAAAGCGTCTGGGTCGGTAAACCTTACCGATGAAATTTGACTATTACCGACGGATTGCAGACGGTTTTTATATTGAAAGATATATGCTAAAAAAATTTAACTATCAGGATATTATTGACGCATTTGCTTCTTAAAATGCTAGAAGAAGTCATTTTAAATGATTTAATTTATACTTTCATTCATTTTCAATATGTGCATACATATGACACTTAATTTATTTGAGTTTGTTTAAAGAAGGAGCCCATTTTTTTGTTCGCCCCAGGCCTACAAAATCTCAGGACCGGCACTGCTCCCACTTATATACCCTTCCACACTTTCATGTGGAATCAATGTGGGATATTATAACGCGTGCTTCCTTTAAAATATAATTGGGTTTAGCTCATGAAGTCATGAGTTATTTGATATAGTAAATGATACCATCTCATGTATAAGACAGTCTCATATAAGCTTTATAAAAAATCATCAAAGAAAAATATCCTTAATTTGTCAAGTTTGAATAAACTCACTTAATATTTTAAAATGTGCAATTAGATAATTAATTGAATCTCAATTTAGTAAAATTGAAGTCTTGAATTTAAAATGGGTTTGACTATTTACACCTCCATTTCGGAGAGATGCACTCCCCCGATTTATACACTTTTTCTAAAATTGGACACACCCCCATTAATTGTCATAAATTTCCTTTCCTCTATATATTCCTATTACTATCCACACTCCTCCAAACCTAATTTCTACATCTTCATCTTCATTTCCTCCCCCACCTCAGCCGCCCCCGTTGCCACCGCCCCACCACTGCCGCCACCCTCCGCCTCCCACCGCCGCCATACCCTCTTTCCCTTTTCTCTCTTTCTCCTCCTTTCTGCGTTTTTTTTCCCTTTTTTCTTCCCTCCCCCTCCATTCCTTCACACACCCACGACCACAGCCACCAGCTCCCCCTCCTTCTGCAAAAAAAAAACTTCATTCCCCACCCCCTCCCACGCTGCCCACCATCCAAACCAAGCCCCCACCCCCAAAAAAATACGCTCACGCTGCTACCCCTTCCAAAACAAAACCCACGACTCCCCTACCCCAAAAAAAATTACAGGTTTCTCTCTTTCTCTCTCTTCTTTTTTTTTTTTAATTATGCACTCTCATCGACAACAATTTGTCGACAACAATGTATATGCTCGATATTGGCGTGTCAATTTTTTTTAAAAAAAATTTTGATTTTTGTTTCGACAAACCAGTGTCGACCGTATACTCCCTCGTCGATAAATGGTTGTCGACGAGTGTGTGTTTTGTCGACATTAAGCTGTCGAATTTAAAAAAAATAATTTTTTTTATTTTTTTCGACCAACCAGTATCGACTATATACACTTTCGTAGATACTGGTTTGTCGAAATGTTAAAAAAAAATTGAGATTTTTTTAAGTATTTTTTGGTTTCATGGTCGCCGGAAATGGTGTCTTCGGCGGTCTGTAAATGGTGTCGATGGCGGTCATAAGTAATGATTTAGGGGAAGGTGGAAGAAATGAAAGGAAGGGGGTGCGTTCAGTAGAGATGGTTACTTGATTTTAATGAAGGGTATTTTTGGGTTTTTACCCTATTATTTTATAATTATACTGAGAGAGGGAGGGTGCATCTCTCCTAAATGGAGGTGTGAATTACATCACTATGTCAAATCTAAATCTAGCTACTTGCATGAGAAAGAGTGTCAGTGGTTCATCAAAAGGACCAAGTTTATGTACTCTGTTTTTATAATTATGGTGGGTAGTTCAATAGTTTATAATGGGGCAGTTGTTAAAAAGAACATTTCACCTATAGACTTTACAAATAAAGATAACTTTTATTTTTAATACAAATAAGGTCAAAATTGATGATAGATTTACTACTCTACCCTTCCCATTAATTAAATGTCAAAATTATATATTAATTAATAAGTCAACTTTTAAAATATGAAATCGGTAAAAATTGACTACAATCACGCTAATTGATTATCGTTTCAAATTTTAAAATTCTTTAGTCAACTCGTAGCTGACAGATGAGCCTATAACTTAAAATAGACTACAATCACGTTAATTGATAAACTGCATATATGTATATATGAAAATATATATGCAAAAAATGGTTACATATTCTTGCAGACATGCAAAAATATGTTGCATATAACTTAAAATACATGATAATATACAAAAATGTGAAAATATGTCTAAGTTGTCGAAACACCTGTATCCTTGGATTCCATGAAGACCAGCGTACTAAAGGCCTTCCTTGGAGTGGATGAAAGGCCACAAGATTCGCTATATGTTGATTACATAAAGACGGAGTAAAAAAAATCGGGGATTACAGTGGATCGGAGCGAAGCGTCTCCGATAGCGTCTCTAGATTTCTGTTGGCGGCGGCACACGATGATCTTGAGTTGTACGACCCTGATGTGCATAGGATCACGGGTGCGAACAACCTGCTGAAAATCGAGGATATGGATCTAAGTATATCATATGCAAGAAAACGAGGCATGAGAATGATGGAATTTTGAATTCTTGAACAAAACGAATGACAGAAAGAAACTACAATGGTTCTGCAAAAAAAAAATTATTTTTGGAAAGTAATGAAAAATAAATTGACAATTGAGATACAAAAGGTTGTTATTTGAAAAGGGAAATTTTGTTAGTGATTGAGTAAAATTCGGAGGATTTAATTTCATTTTTAATAACAATATCAAGGCTTAAAATTGGTATTTAAATTTCAAAATTTATTATATTAATGAATTAATATTATTTTTTAAGACCGAGAGGGGCATAATTAGGTATTAACCCATCCATTTGACCTTAAATGAATTATTATAATTTGTTTCCTTTGTTTGAAAATGAGTCTATAGGATTGTCCCTCTTAGTAATTAAACTCGTTCATAATTACTGGTTTTCATATTGTATTTGTATAATAATTGAGAATAAAAACTTATTTCAAAATAGTTAATTATTAGAATTAATTTTCTCATTTATAATTATTAGGGCTAACATTTGTGGTGAATATTAATTGTAAAGAACTCTCTAAAATAATTATATTTGTGGATTTTGTATTTCTTAACCACACACTATTAATATTAATTGAAGATAAATTCGGTAAAAAAAAAAAAAAAAATGGGTTGAGTTTGGGGGGTTTAGGAATTAAAAGAGGGAAAATGAAGTAAAAGAGCTCAAAACTTTTTCTCCATTTGTCAATCCGTTAGGAATTAAACAACAACATCAAAATTGATAGAAAAAGAATAAGTGAGTGACCAATTTTGATAGTGATTAAATGTGGGTGACCAAAACTGAAAAGTGGTATAGTTCAGTGACCAAAAGTGATATTTTCCCTTTATTATTTGATGGTGGGATAATGTAAAAGAACATACTACAAGAAATTAGCTGATTTTGTGCATTATTAGCAAATGACAAATTTGTCCCTCATTCAAATTTAAGTAGAAAGCAGGGATATTGCAGTAAATTTGTGGAATGCATGGGATAATGTAAAACGAGATTGCTTAACACGTCTTGATATATACAAGAAATTAACTATAATAAGTGATATCTTGAAGTATTTGTTATTTCATGTTTGGTGTTGTGCATTATTAAATTACATGCAATGAGATAGTAAATGACAATTTTGCCCCTCGTTCATATTTAAGTAGAGCATAGGGTTATTGTAGTATGGAATGCATGAGATAATGTAAAAAACGCATCTTAATTGCTGCAAGAAATTCCATGTTTAGTGTTGTGCATTATTACATGTGATGAGGTAGCATATGACACATTTGCCCCTCATTCATATTTAAAAGGTAGAAAATAAACTACTACTAGCAAGTGTTTTCTTGCTCACACATTCACTACTACACATTTAAGATTGGAGAGCTGCACTTGAAGAACCCTTTTTTCAAACAGCTCTCCAAGTAAACGCTTGAAGAGCGATTTTATTAAAAAAAAAAATACATAGAGAGCGGTTCAAAACCGTTGTCCAAGTAAAACACTTGGAGAGCGGTTTAGAACCGCTGTCCAAGTAAAACGGATAAAAAAAATTACTTAGACAGCGGTTCATAACCGCTGTCCAAGTTATAAGGATAAAAAAATTACTTAGACAGCAGTTCATAACCACTGTCCAAGAGGAAGTTTTAGGTCAACATAATATATATGACCGATATATATTCCTGAATCCCCAAATTAATTAACGAGCTGAGAAATCCAAAATCCCCAAATTCCAAAATCGAGGTCGTTGTAAGCACATTAAAATTGCACTCAATTAAATGGTGACACGTGGACAAATATGTATTAAAATCAAATTAATTTACTTTTTAAAATTTGAGAATTTAATTAAATTAATTCTCGAATTAAATAGTTAAATTAGTGATATATAAATATAAATATATACGACGAAGTTGGATAGCTCAAGTGGTTAGAGCACCACTACCTAGGTTTTAGATCTTGGGTTCGAGTCATGCGGAGGGGAAAAGGGATGGGTATTTAATGTAATTCAAAAAAAATATATACGATACGAGCCGGACAAATTATACGAGTACAAAAAATATTCGTAATTGGTAAGAATACAACTGACTTTAAAAAATGGAAAATAAATAAATTAAAACCAATCAAGCCAATCAAATCGGCATCGGCCAATAAGAAGGCGCCATGTGGCATGGTAAAGAGGGAAAGTCTTCCCTCCCACACCCTATAAATAGGGTCCTCCCCTCATTCATTTGAGAGACAACACAAGAAGCTTTGAAGACTTTAAAACTCTCTATAGAGATTTAAAGTGTTCTTGAACATTCGAAGGAACTTCAAAGGAGTTCTTCTTACAAATCGACCAAAAGTAACGTTCGATCTGGAATTAAGGTGCTAAACCCTTCATTTCGACGTTCTTCAACTCAAATTCAAAGGCGTTCTTCGTACAAGTTGGCCAAAAACAGCGTTCGATTCGAGATCAATGTGTTAAGCCCCTCAAATCGGTGTTTATTCAAGAAAGATCTTCGTGGATCTTCAACGATCTTCAGCGACGTTCGTCCAAAAGCTCTCAAAATCAACGTTTGATCCAAAATAAGACGTCAAGTCCTTGGATAAACGTTATAAATCTTCAAGTACAATCGTGGTCAAGATCAAAGCGAGGATCACGCCACAAAACCTCCCAAGTCAAAGTCAAAGAGAAGAATCAGAGGAATAAATTAGAGATTGTAAATCTACAAAATTTCTCGGTTTAATCTGAAAGAAATAATATTGTATTTCAAATTCGTGTTATTATATTAATTTCACGAAATTTGTTGTTACAGTCGCCTCCCTCAAATCTCCCGTCGCCGTCGCCTCCCTCTCCCGCCCCGTCGCTGTCGCCTCCATCTCCCGCCCACGTGTCGTCGCCTCCCTCTCCCTCTCTCCAACCAGCAATCGCCGCCCGGCCCTGCCTGCACGTCTAGGGACGGAACCAGAAATGTGTGGGGGAGGGGGGGAAAATGTTTAACATAAATATATGTTCGATACAATAATTTAGATACATAAATATGTATAATATATTACTCATCCTATCTTGGTAGAAGCTTCTAATTTTTAATGAGCAAGAATATAATAGCTTATACGTCTGCTTACTAAGATCGGAATGTAGAAGTAACTCAATTCTTTTCTAAATATCTTTATTTTGGGTTGGTCTGCTATGCACTCGAGTGCATGTTATGCACCCTAGTTCATGTTGCACTTTTCAATTTTACTGACTTACACTTTTTGGTAAATGGTGTTGCACTTTTCAATTATTAAACTGTATAATAATATTTTTAATAATAATTGAAAAGTGCAACACCATTTACCAAAAAGTGTAAGTCAGTAAAACTGAAAAGTGTAACATGGACTAGGGTGCATAACATGCACTCGAGTGCATACTAGACTTAATGCTTTATTTTTTATTTTTTTATGTTTTTTTTTATTTGTGCAAATTGTATGTAAAATTAATAGATGGGTTGATGCCCACCTAATAAATATTGGGTTTAATCATTTTAAGGCCCAAGCACGAAGCATGGAAGTAAATATGTAATTAAAAGATGGCCAGTGTGTAATATATATATTAAAAGTAATATATATATAGTAGTAAAAAAAAAAGTGGGGGCCATGGCCACCCCACTCCACATGTAGTTCCGTCCCTGTGCATGTCGCCTCGCCGGCCCTGCTCAGACGTACACCTCCTCTCGCCTTCGCACAACACGCACGCCTGGCTTAAGGTTAGTTTTTTATTTTCAGGTTTGGTGTTTTTGTTTTTTTAGGGTTTAGGATTTTTGGAATTTGCTATGATAATTGGTGGCTTTATTTGATTTTGGAAATGAAGTACGAAATGAAATTTGGTATGCAAAACTGGAAATGAAATGAAATTTTTTGACTGTTGTAAAAATTGAAATTATTGGATTCATTTTTTTTTTTCTAAAATTACTGTAGTCCATATTGACAGTGATGGAATAATCGCTAAACATGATGCTTTGGAATCTTCTTTTGCCCAAATGCATAAATTTTATTGATGTGGATGAGTTTTTGTTGGACACTGCTTATATAATTTCTTACATGTTTATTTTTGTATGCATATAAGCTCATTAAGATAGTTAATAATTATACACTTGTACCCAGAAATTATAATAACATTAATTTGTTTGTACTTACATTTCGATGCCATTTAAAATTAATACATCCTGTATTTTCCGTATATAGCCCCAGAAATGGTTTAAATTTTATGGATTTTGATTTATCTATATAAGCTGTATATATAAATGTACTTCCAAAATTTGAACTAATTAATAAGTTTTTATTTAGCCTAGTGTTTGAAAGCCCCCCCTTGACTCATGTTTTTCTTATAACTAAAGGCCCTGGCTATATACCCCTCCAGCTCTGTTAAGTATACTCCCCCGATACATACACCACCCTCAAAATGACCTGCGTTAAATGTACTCCCCACGAAATATCTAAAATACCCTTCTACACATTTAGTTTATATTATAGATACACTCCCCCATTTAAATGTAAAACCTAAACCTATTTCTTCTTTCCTCTCTCTCATATCTCCCTTCTTCCCCAATTCACGCCGCCACGCCGCCGCCGTCCCAACCTCCAATCGGCCGCCGCTACCTTCCCTCCCAGACAAACTCGCGGTCGCCTCACCTTATCGAACGTATCGAGAGAGAATTGGATTTGGTTAGACAATGTGTGGTTCCTTCTTCCTCCATTATCGCAACCTTCCTCCACCCCACAAATCGGCCGCCGCCTCCCTCCACCCCAACAATCGGCCGCCGCCTTCCCTTCCCCCTCTCCCTCCGTTCTTGCTGCTGCCCCCACCCCAAAAATCGGCCCCGCCTTCCCCTCCCCCCTCCCTCCGTTCTCGCGGCTGCCCCCGCGCCACAAATCGGTCGTCGCCGCCCTCCCCTCCATTCTCGCGGCGGCGGCCGCCTCCCCCCTCCATTCTCTCGACCTTGGCCGCGCCTCTAGCCCTCCCCCATCGCGGCCGTCTCCCTTCAGTGTCAGGTATATTTTTTTTTTTCAATTTCGACAAACCAGTGTCGAGTAGATGCATTATTGTCGACAAAAAGTTGTCCGCAATAGTGCATCTACTCGACACTGGTTTGTCGAAAGTTTTAAAAAAAATTGAATTTTTTTTTTGAAATTGTTTCGACAAATATGTGTCGATAGTATGCATTCCTGTCAACAAATTGTTGTCGACAGGCATGCATACTATAGACACTGGTTTGTCGAAAATGTGCTTTAAATTTTTTTAAAATTTCTTTTGTCCGGATTAGTTTTGAAATTTAGGTAAAAGTATTGTAGGTGGAATTTCTGTTGATTTGTGAGCAAAATATTTGTGGGTTAAAAGAATTTTATGTTATTTTTGTTGATAAAATATTTTTTTGGTTATGTTTGGGTGGCATTTCGGTGGTGGATGGCTGCCGGAGATGGTGGCGGCGCCGGGGGCGACGCCGGAGGTGATTGCCGGAGGGCTGTTGGTGTAATTAGGTTAGGGTTTAAAATTGGGGAGTGTATTTATTAAATTAAGTTTATTAAAAGGGTAATTTAGGTATTTTACATATTTATTAAATTAATAAATGAGTGGGGGGAGTAGACTTAACAGAGCTGGAGGGGTATATAGCCAGGGCCATAACTAAATTAACTATTAAAATTTTGTAACAGCGTATGAGATTATAGAATAATTAAACATAGCCCATTTAATATTCGGCCCATAATCAATGGGCTCCAATCCATCACTCCAATACACTTGAGTATTTGACTGTTACACTTTAATGTTTGACTATTTCTTTTATGCATTGACTGGTACAATTTACACGAATAAAAAAAAAAGACAGTAGTTTGGTTCTCCAAAAAAAGAATGAAAAAAATTATACTACTTGAATTTTAATTTTTTATTTATTTAATTTAATTTTTGATCCAATATTTAATTCAATTAATTTGAGTCAAATTCTCTCAATCTTCCTCATTTTCTCAAGCAATCTTTCTTCATCCTCTCTATCTTTCTCATTACTCCAGTATTTTTTATGGCGTAAATCTCTCTAAATTCTATACTTAAAAAGTTAAATTTACAATGTTCAATTAATTTTATTTTCAAATTTCAAACAATGATTTTGATGAAGAAATTTCAATAAATTCATAGTAAATCCAAACAAAAGATTTCAAATCTTTTGTATTTCGAATGATTCTATATTCAAACACAACCTACAACATAATAACAATATATATAATATTGTGTCTTATACTGTAAAATTGTAATAAGATGTAATATTACAATATAGGGTATGTAATATTAATGTTTCTTAATAGCGCCGTTTTCAACTATATATTGTCATTTTTCCTGATCACCGTGATTTTCAAATTAGTTGTCATCAAACATAAACCTCAATTTATATATATGTTCATGTTCATGTTCATGTTCATGTTCATGTTCATGTTCATGTTCAAATTCAGATTGAAAAAAAAAAACTATAGTTTTATATGGATCGAAGGTGGGTTCGAGCCGATCGATTATTAGAGGAGTATAGGAATGAGGTGGAAGAGTTTTGTAATCATGCAATTAGACACTGCACCGACCTTCGGTACATTCTGTAAACACAAATTCGTGAATTAAATATAAAACGCGAAAATGGGAACAATTTTATTTAATTTCGGATTAAAACCGAGTATTTGTGGGTTACAATCTCTAGTTTCTCCTCTGATTCTCTCTTCTTGAACTTTGCTTGGACTTCTTGAGCTTTTGGAGCTGGATCCGCAGCCGAATCCTTTCCGATCTTGTATTTGGGGCTTTTATAACGTTAATCCAAAGGCTTAGCACCGTATTTTGGATTAAACGTTGAATTTAGGGACTTTTGTGATGAACGTCGTTGAAGATCGTTCTTGAACTTGGGACTTTGTAACGTTAATCCAAGGGCTTGACGCCGTATTTTGGATTAAACGTTGATTTTCGGGACTTTTCGGGACTTATTGGGACTTTTCCGTTGAAGATCCACGAAGAACTTTGAAGAAACGCCGAATCGAAGAGGCTTAGCACCTTGATCTCCACTCGAACACTACTTCTTGCTGCTTTTCACGAAGAACGCCTTTGAAGCTCCTCCTTGCTGAAGAACACTCTAAAATCTCTGCAGAGAATTTTAGAGCCTTGAATGCTTCTGATTTCTTGATTCTGAAATTAATGAAATAAGGCCTCTATTTATAGGTGTAGAACCTAGGGTTTTTTATGGGCCAGGGAGATATTTGTGCAAGTAGTTAGGTTAGGGTTTAATTCAAATTTTCAATTACTTGGGCTAAGAATACCCTATTTGGGCTCAATTTGATTTGTTGGGCTCAAATTACAAAACTTGGGCTCAATTTAATTTGTTGGACTTTAGAGGTCTATTTGGATTTTCTGGATTTTAGAGATCCGTCTTTACTTATCGAGCTTTAAAGACCCGTATTAATTTACCGTATCAATTTACCGGACTTTAGAGGCCCGTCTTGAATTTTAACTTGATTTATTGGGCTTTGGAGGCCCATTTATCTCATTGATCTTTAAAAGGCCCAAATTAATTGGAGGGAATAATTAAATAATAATTAATTATATATTTACTTTTAGGAATTAAATTTATTCCAACAAACAAATAATAAATTTAATTAATATTTAACCCGTAATTTCCACGCGTCGCAATTTAATTCGTAATTCAATTTTCCTCGTCTACAAATTGCCCCCTCGTATTTCATCCACAAGTACATTTGTCTTTGAAGTGGATGAATTGCGAAATTATTTCAATGTTTTCCCCATACCTAAATTTTGTATTATTGGACTTTATGAATTGTCACAATTAATAAAATTTATCTCATGGGCTCAAATAGTGTAGTCTTTTGGGCCAAAATGAACAAACAAGTTCATGAGTCTATGAGTGTTTCAAAGCCCAATTCTTCCTTCTTACAATTAGTCTAGTCCAAGAAGAAGGTCCAATTGTATGTGAATATCTTTCATCCGTAAATCACAAAATATATGTCACCAAATCATTGAAATATGATTTTCCAAGAATTGTGGAGATTTAGTTGAGATACACCAAAATATGTGCTTGTTGATCCTTATCTTTTCACCTTTTCAAGCCTATATAAAGGATGCCTCCTTCAATCATCACTTCATAATTTATCACATTTACAAAGAAGCAAAGTAATTATCAAGAGCTCAAAAGCAAAGTCATTATCAGAGCTCTCGAGGTAACATACTACGCTGCGCTTTTCATTTTATTTTATTTCTGAACGCATATGCATGTATATATATAGCACATATTAATTTTGCCAAGAATTATCTTTTTCTTTTGTGTTTATTAATATGTCCATATACTGTCATCCGTAATCAACTTTTATGCAATTTTGACGAGTGAACCATTGCCATAATTTTTTTTTTATCGATTTCACGGGTTTTCAAACGAGAGATCCAAGGGACAAGGGGTCTTTTTACTCTCTTTGAAACTTGTGAATCTCGAAAAAAGAATTAACACCATGCGAAGAAGGATTTCTTAAATATTCACAGAATTCAAAAGAGAATGTGGGTGTCCCGTGGGTATTTTTACTCTTTCGAATCTGTGAATATTTAATGATTTGGAGAAGAATCCACAACTTATTTTTGCCCAAGTCAATTTTTTCAATAGCCCTTCTTAATCAAATTGACCAAATTCGAAAGAGAGAGTGGGTTTTCGGTAGTTGGTGTATTAATCTCTTCGAATTTTGACAATTTGAAAGAGAGGGATTTTGACATTACTTGTTTTGGGCCGGGAGGCGGTGACTGGACCTCAGGCGGAGCGTGGCGGCGGACTGTGGTTGACGACGGGCTTCAGACGGCAGGCGGCTGGAGTGCAGCGGCTGCGCGGCTTTAGGCGAGGTGCAGCGGCGGCGCGGCTTCAGGCGAGGTGCAGCGGCGTCGGGCTACGGGCGACTCACGGCGACGGCCTGCAACAGTGGGTCGACAGTTCTGGGCGAGGCGGTCTCCGGTTGTGGACGACGGGCTTCAGGCGACGCGCGGCGGCCTTCAGGCGACGGCGGTCGGACAGCGGCGGCGCTTTAGGCGGAGCTTGGTGGTCGCTGGCTTTAGGTGGTGCGATCGATGGGCAGATTCGAGTCGAGGTGGACCGGACGTCGTCGGCTTCGGGCGACGGTGGCCGTAGCAGGCGGTGCGCAGCTTCGGGCGACGGCGTCTGGACTGTGACGGTGGCTTTGGAGACGCGGCGGAAGGAGGCGCTGCTCGATTTCCGGTC
This sequence comes from Galeopsis tetrahit, assembly GCA_963675135.1. Taxonomy (NCBI): domain Eukaryota; kingdom Viridiplantae; phylum Streptophyta; class Magnoliopsida; order Lamiales; family Lamiaceae; genus Galeopsis; species Galeopsis tetrahit. The sequence goes on along the minus strand of OY776128.1, from coordinate 42,215,659 downwards.
GCGGCGGTGTTGCGACTCACGGCGACTGGCCATGGCAGCCGGACTGTGGCGGCGGAAATACGACGGGATGGTATTGCAAAGCCTTTCTTGTTCTCCCTGAAGGAAAAGGGCAATTTCATCTTATCTTCAAGCAGTGTGAAAATTGAGAGAGAAATAGGGCAGCTCACAATTTGGGCTTGACTTGGAAATGGGCCCAACAAAGTGTCTCACTTATTTTGAGTTTGGATTGTGGGCTTAATTTGCTAAATTAATTAAAACAGGCCCAACCTTCTTATTAATTTAGATAAGCCAAATTTCATATTTGTTAAATTAATTTAGAATAAATTAATTCCTTGTTTGAGAGAGCTGATGCTCATGACATGATGAGGTCTAAATCTTCTGATGGATGTCGCAGGGAGGCTCTTAATCAACGGTTGACTGAAGTTTAAGCATGCCCTTCACGAGGCTGAGGAGAAACGTGCTGAAAATCTTTTCCAAGTCGAGGCTATCCAAACGAAGCTTCAAAAAGTCAAGGATAAGGTGCGCCGTTTGGAGGAGTTGAAGAAGGAGAAGAAACATTATCTATTAAAAGAAAAGCCTAAAGCCATAAGTTCACATGTCGAACCAGAGGCCGGAGCGCCGTTAAAACCTTGTCTTGGAAAACCCTCCTTAGGGACAAAACCTGGGTCAAGGGAAAAGGTACACCCCTCTACAAAATTGAATTACAAAATGAGAACTATTCCTTATACATATAAGGCAAAATGATGTTTGGGCATTGCCCCCTTCACTTTCTTCCTTCTTTGTTTTCTTCATGCTTCATATGTTCGTCACTTTTGTATTCATCGATCCGATTTACTTGAACAACTCGATTTAACTTATGACTGTACTTAGAAATATACTAAGTTGCCTACGTACCTCTTTAAAGAGGATCAAGTCATAACATAGTTCAAGCAAAATATGATTTATATTTTTTTTGGGGGGGGGGGGGGGGACCGTTCACAGTTTATACTCATGCGGGCCAGGAGTGACTATTCTTTAACTACTGTAGACAAAGTAGGGATTTAAGTATTTAACCACTTAAAATGCCTTTAGTGGAGTAAGTTAACAGTTTAACCACATGTATTTACCTTTGGTGGTTGTCGTACACAGTTTATACTCGTGCGGACCAGGAGTAATAAGCAGTTTAGTCTCGTGCATCATGGAGCAACAAGCAGTTTAGGCTCATGCGTTCTTGGAGCGACAAGCAGTTTAGGCTCATGCGTTTATGGAGCATACTTGTTTTCTTTACGCGTAGTAGCGTTTCAAAAACTTCCCATTTATAGGACCAATGTTCACGCCATCTTCAGAAATCAGCTTGTAGGCGCCGTTTGTGTAAACTTCTTTAACAACATATGGGCCATCCCACTTAGGCAAGAATTTATTCCCAACACGGTGAGTCACTACGATGGGTCTTCTCACAGCAAGCACCAAATCACCAACTTGAAAAGAACGTATCCTCACTTTTTTGTTAAACGTTCTGGAAAGGCGGGCTTGATAGCATTCGAGCCTTTGTTGTGCTTCCAATCTTTTCTCATCTAGGGCTTCCAACTCTTCAAGACGCAAGCGTGCATTCTCTTCTTCCGTCAGCCCTTCTTGTATCGCCATCCTTAGAGATGGAATCTGCTTCTCAAGGGGAACAACTGCTTCAACACCATACACCAACGAGTAGGGAGTAGCTTGTGTAGGTGTTCTGTAAGTAGTTCGATACGCCCATAGAGCTTCATTCATCTTTTCATGCCAATCTCGCTTTGACTTGGAGACTACTTTCTTCAAGAGGTTGCACAAGGTCTTGTTGAAAGCTTCAGCGAGTCCATTAGCAGCTGCGTTGTACATAGAAGATTTCCTTTGTTTGAAGTCAAACTTGTCACAAAGTTTGTCGATGTGACTGTTACTGAACGATCTTCCATTATCGGTGATGATGTACCGAGGGACCCCGTATCTAAAAATGATATTGACCCGAATAAAATCAACAACATTTTCTTTCTTCACTTCTCTCAAAGGTATGGCTTCCGCCCATTTAGAGAAGTAATCGGTTGCAGCCAAAATGTACAGATGACCACCTGATGACTTTGTTAGTGGTCCCACCACATCTAGACCCCAAGCATCGAATGGCCATGAGGCAACAGTTGGGTGCAACAGTTCCGGAGATTGATGGATAAGGTTGGCATGAAACTGACAAGCTTGACATTTTCGTGCGTGATCCATGCAGTCTTTCACCATTGTTGGCCAGTAGTACCCCATCCTCTTCACTCGAAAGTGTAACTTTGGCCCTGACTGATGAGCACCACAAATACCGGCGTGTGCTTCTTCCATTGCGTGGACGGCTTCGCCATTACTGAGACACCTTAAGAAGACCCCATCAAATGATCGTCTATAAAGCACACTCTTGTAGTATATGAATCGAGGGGCTCGACGTCTGATATCCACTCTTCGTTTCAGATCATTTGGCAATTTGTCGTATTTCAAGTAGTCGACAAATGGTTGACGCCAATCTTCCTCTTCAATTTCAAGTACCTCGATAACATGACTTTCACCTTCTTCATCACCGTCATCCTCAAATATAGGAGGCACAACCCAACTTTTACATATTGGGATACGAGCTTTACTTTCGGGCAATGCAATTGCCGAAGCAAGTTTTCCTAGAGCATCCGCTTGTTTGTTATCTTTCCTTGGGACATGCTCAATTTCCACATCTCCGAGATAATTCATGAGTCGTCGAGCGTACTTTTGGTAAGGGAGCAACTCTGGTTTCCTAACCTCATATGATCCAAGCATCTGGTTCACTATCAACTTTGAATCCCCATACACCCTGAGGTGTAGTTGCTTAATATCGACTGCCATTTCCAACCCAAGTATGAGTGCTTGGTACTCAGCAACATTGTTTGAGCAATTCTCTATTAAAGTGAAAGAATAAGGCAAGACTTCTCCATCAGATGTTACAAACACAACTCCAGCGCCGGCTCCTTCTTTATGAGCGGACCCATCAAAATACATCTTCCATGGGGGAGTTATTTCAACAGTTAGGACGTCTTCGTCTGGAAGGTCGTCACATAACTCCCATTCTGCAGGCATTGGATGATCGGCTAAGAAATCAGCCAAAATTTGTCCCTTAACAGCCTTTTGAGGGACGTAAATGATCTCAAATTGTTGCAACTGGAGATACCATCTTGCGAGTCGATCCGAGAGAACTGGCCTAGACATAACATACTTTAGCGGGTTTGCTCTTGATACAAGATGGATGGTATGGGCCTGGAAATAATGCTTTAATTTCTGAATCACGAATATAAGAGCTAGACACAGCTTCTCAATCGGAGAGTACTTCAATTCATTTGGAGTCATCATTCTGCTCAGGTAGTACAAAGAACTTTCCTTTCCTGATTCGTTTTCTTGTGCCAGCAAGGCTCCAACTGAACGTTCTTGACCAGCGATATAAAGAATCAACGGACGTCCGGGCACCGGAGCGATCAATACTGGTGGCTTCATCAAATATGACTTGATGCTTTTGAAAGCATTACTACAAGATTCATCCCATTCAAACGGTGTATCTTTCTTCATGAGACGGCTGAATGGTTGACATCGTCCGGCTAAGTTTGAAATGAATCTTCTGAGGTATGCCAGCTTTCCTTGTAGGCTTTTAAGCTCATGAATATTTCGAGGTTCTGGAATCTTTAAGATTGCATCAATCTTTGCTTGCTCGATTTCAATCCCTCGCTGGCGAACCACAAATCCAAGAAACTTTCCCGATTTGACTCCGAATGCACACTTCAAAGGATTCATCCTAAGCTGGTATCGCCTCAAACGTTCAAAAACAACTCTCAGGTCTTGGAGGTGATCATTCCTCCTCTTTGATTTTACAACTAAGTCATCAACATAACATTCAACATTCTTGTGAAGCATGTCGTCGAAAATCCTTTGCATGGCTCTTTGGTATGTTGCGCCTGCATTCTTCAAACCAAATGGCATCACTTTGTAGCAGTATATTCCTTTTGGGGTACGAAAAGCAGTGAGCTCTTCGTCTTTTGGCAACATGCGAATTTGATTGTAACCCGACGACCCATCCATGAAACTTAGAGCTTCATGACCCGTTGTTGCATCAATCATAAGTTCGGGAATAGGTAACGGAAAATCATCTTTGGGACATGCAACATTCAAATCCCGAAAGTCAACACACACACGGATTTGTCCGTTCTTCTTTCTTACTGGGACAATGCTTGAGATCCATGTAGGATACTTTACTTCTCGGATGAAACCGACTTCAATAAGCTTGTTCACCTCAGCTTCAATTAATGGAACAAGATCTGGTCGGAATCGACGTTGAGTCTGCTTGACTGGTCGAACTCCCTTCTTTACCGAGAGATGGTGCATTGCTACTTTTGGGTCCAGTCCCGACATCTCTTTATACGACCATGCAAACACATCTCTGAACTCACGTAGCAGTTCAATGTAAGTTTCTTCCTCATCACTGGACAATAAAGCACTCACATAAATTGGTCGCGGATCATTAACATCACCCAAATTAATTTCTTTCAACTCATCAACAGTTGTCTTGACGCCCTCTTCGAGTTCTGGAGGAGCATCCTCTGCATCCACTTCCTCCACTTGGACATCTTCGCATTCGGTGATGTGATTCACAGTTGCGATGTCTTCGTTGTATTCATTTGTATTTGTAAGATCCACACGTGATCTCATGTCTTGTGACACTTGCTGCTGAATGTCATAGGTGTTGACAAAATTGGAAGAAGCCACACTCTTCGTATCATCTTCTTCGTCCCTGTACTCTTGAGCGAGAACAATGGTTTGCCTTCTGGCTTTGGATCCTCCCCCATATGCTATTGTCAACGTATGCTGCCTCTTTATGCGGGATTTCTTTGAGCTCCGAACTTTGGAAACACCCAGCTTTTGATGATGGGTCTGTGGCCCGAGTCTATCAAAGACTGAGGGGCGTTTCATTTTCTTACTATTCTTGCTAGCAGACTTTCCAAGTCTCTCAAAGACCGAAAGTCGTCTTACCTTCTTACCATCTTCATCGAACGCATCCTTTGTCGATGAGTATTCTTCTTCAGAAATGTGGTTGGCATTGGCTCTTTTAATAGCAATGCGAACCGGATTCTTCGTAGTATAACCAAGTCCCATTTTGGTACTCTTGACGGCATAGCCGCTCTTTCTCAACATTTTCTGGGTGTCATTAAGTCCATATTCTGACTGACTAACAACCTTCCCCAATACACAATTTTCCCGTGTGTCATACCCGGCTTTGACTAAAAGCTTGTAAGCTTTAGGACCGTAAAACTTCGTAACATCACGTCCCATCTCCTCTCCATGTTCCACCTTAGGTCCTTGAGTAGGACGAACAAACCCCTTAATTGGCTGTAAAGATGGCTTCTTTCCATCCAGTTTAGTTAACGGCAATGTTAACTCCTCCAATGCCTCAACAATAGAGGGAACCGATTTGTTCTCTTTGGGGCGAGATGTTGACGCCTCCTTGCAATCCTTCCGTGTCGGACCTTCCTCGTTCTTTGTTTCTTTCGCACCTCGAAAGAAGTATTTGGCATCAGCAAAGTACGACTCTGCCTCTGTGAAAGGTTTATCATCTCCGACCACTGTTTTCACAACCCCTTGACTAAAGTATTTGAAGCATTGATGTAGGGTAGAAGGAACTACGCCATTTTCGTGCAGCCACGGACGCCCTAGAAGCATGTTATATGAAGTCCTGGCATCTATGACGTGGAGAGTTACAGTCGATGTCATCCCACCAATTAACAAATCCAACACTATGGTGCCAAGAGCCCTCTGTCCTTCCTGATTAAATCCATGTATCATCAAACGACTGCCTGCGAGTTCATCCATATGTATCTCCATCTTTTTCATCACCCGTAAGGGTAAGATGTTTACCCCAGAACCTCCATCAATCAATATCAGATTTATTTTCTGCTCTCGAGTATGGCCAACTACGAATAATGGCCTGTTATGGGATTCTGAACCAAGCATTAAGTCTTCATCCGTGAAAGCTATCGTTGAGAAACAATCATTAACCTTGTCATCGAGACCATCGTTGGTCTGAGGTCGTTCATCATCTTCCTCGCTAGTCATGTGGCAAGAGAGATCTCTACATTCGTTGTTGTTCTCAATTGTGACAGCATTCGCCGTTGTCTCACTGTCCTCTAGCAAGATCTTTCCTTCTTTAGCTAGCTGCATAACTTTCTCCTTGAATATGAAACAGTCTTGGATTGGATGCCCTACCAACCGATGGTATTTGCAATACTTTGGGTCATCCGTTCGCCCAGCTTCATCCGGTCGTTTCATTTCTGGTAATTCGATGAGATCGTTCTTGATCAGGTCATCGAACATTCCAGGGATGTCAGAGTCTAGGAATGGATACTGCTTTTGTTGCAATTCCCTCGGACTTGTTCTCCTTTGCCCCCATTCTTGGGTGACGCCTTTTCCTTTACTCCCTGCATCAGTTTCACCCTTTCTGAATTTGACAGTAGTAGCGGTCACTGCCATGGATTCTTTATTCGAATCTTTAATGAAAGGTTTGCCCCCTTTCTTCACTTCCTGCTTGTCTTTGAACTTCCAAGGCTCCTGAGTTGGCGGCCCTCCAGCTCTGGTTGTAGACATACTCAGCTCCATATCGTGAGCTTTAGTCGCCAAATCTTCGAACGACCTTGGCCGAATTGCTTGTAGGATATATCGAAGACCCCACTGCATTCCTTGAATACACATCTCGATTGCCGAAGCTTCGGTCAATCTATCCTTGCAATTCAGACTTAAATTCCTCCATCGGTTTATGTAATTTATCACCGATTCCTCCTTTGATTGACGAGTGTTCGTCAATTCAATCATGCTCACCGTTCTACGAGTGCTGTAAAACCGGTTGAGAAATTCCTGCTCCATTTGCTCCCAACTGTCAATCGAGATAGCTTCCAAATCGGTATACCAATCAAATGCATTGCCCTTTAAAGAGCGTACAAATTGCTTTACCAAGTGATCTCCGTAAGTTCCGGCATTGTTGCAAGTCTCTACGAAGTGAGCAATATGCTGCTTTGGGTTGCCCTTGCCATCGAACTGCTGCAACTTTGGAGGTTGATAGCCAGCTGGCATCTTCAAACCGTCAATCCTCTTCGTGTAAGGCTTGCTGTAGGTAAACGAAGACTTGGGATTTTCCTCCAACTTATCCTTGATTGCCCCAAGTATGATTTCTTTCAGTCGGTCAACGGGTACCAAACCATCGGGAGAAACTTGTAAATCCTTAAGAGTTTGGTCAACTTCCATTGGATGGCGTTCACCAGATGTCTCAGCATCATGCCCTTCTACTTGCTTTCCTTTGTCCGCATTGCTTATCAGCTTAGCAATCTGGGCATCCTGTTCTTGGACATGTTTTGTGAGTCCTTCTATGGCTCGAGTTAAGCTTGCCAGTTGCTCCTCAACAGTCGTAGTGTCTGTCGCCATTGCTGAGGCTGTGCTTGAATCCGATGAGCTCGCTGTGGAACGAGTAGGGGAACATGCTGGATTGTTCTCCTCATTCAAAGTGTTGGGTAGTGGACCCTCTGCAGTAGCCTTCTCTGAAGAAGACGATGACTTGGAGCTTCTTGACATACTCCTCGTGACTACGTTCACGTCTTCAAAGTCAAGACCAGCTGATCCGGATGCAACACCTCTCTTGATCTTAATCTTGATTGGTGTCATCGTCGAGACTTGATTTGCTTGAAGAGTAGAGATGAGAGGTAGAGATTGTCCCACCGGGCGTGCCAATTTGTAAACACAAATTCGTGAATTAAATATAAAACGCGAAAATGGGAACAATTTTATTTAATTTCGGATTAAAACCGAGTATTTGTGGGTTACAATCTCTAGTTACTCCTCTGATTCTCTCTTCTTGAACTTTGCTTGGACTTCTTGAGCTTTTGGAGCTGGATCCGCAGTCGAATCCTTTCCGATCTTGTATTTGGGGCTTTTATAACGTTAATCCAAAGGCTTAGCACCGTATTTTGGATTAAACGTTGAATTTAGGGACTTTTGTGATGAACGTCGTTGAAGATCGTTCTTGAACTTGGGACTTTGTAACGTTAATCCAAGGGCTTGACGCCGTATTTTGGATTAAACGTTGATTTTCGGGACTTTTCGGGACTTATTGGGACTTTTCCGTTGAAGATCCACGAAGAACTTTGAAGAAACGCCGAATCGAAGAGGCTTAGCACCTTGATCTCCACTCGAACACTACTTCTTGCTGCTTTTCACGAAGAACGCCTTTGAAGCTCCTCCTTGCTGAAGAACACTCTAAAATCTCTGCAGAGAATTTTAGAGCCTTGAATGCTTCTGATTTCTTGATTCTGAAATTAATGAAATGAGGCCTCTATTTATAGGTGTAGAACCTAGGGTTTTTTATGGGCCAGGGAGATATTTGTGCAAGTAGTTAGGTTAGGGTTTAATTCAAATTTTCAATTACTTGGGCTAAGAATACCCTATTTGGGCTCAATTTGATTTGTTGGGCTCAAATTACAAAACTTGGGCTCAATTTAATTTGTTGGACTTTAGAGGTCTATTTGGATTTTCTGGATTTTAGAGATCCGTCTTTACTTATCGAGCTTTAAAGGCCCGTATTAATTACCGTATCAATTTACCGGACTTTAGAGGCCCGTCTTGAATTTTAACTTGATTTATTGGGCTTTGGAGGCCCATTTATCTCATTGATCTTTAAAAGGCCCAAATTAATTGGAGGGAATAATTAAATAATAATTAATTATATATTTACTTTTAGGAATTAAATTTATTCCAACAAACAAATAATAAATTTAATTAATATTTAACCCGTAATTTCCACGCGTCGCAATTTAATTCGTAATTCAATTTTCCTCGTCTACACATTCCATGTCCTTGTAGGAAATGTATGAATGGAAAAACTGTTAGAGATCGAGAAAATTTGTTTGCCCACTTGATGATTCACGATATTGATAAAGCATATACCGTATGGACATCTCATGGTGAGACAAGAGATAGATGTAGTTCAAGCAACCTAGGAACTGACTTTAGGTTTGAAGATACAGTGAATGCGAATAGTTTAGAAGATGTACCTACTGTTGATACATCGAGTGGGGATGACGATGATCTGCGAGATCACCCGTATATGTCAGAGAAGTTAAGGGATTCTGCTGGATTACCCCTTTGACCCGGGTGTAAGAAGGCAACAAAACTGTCAGCTGTGTTGATATTGTTGAACTTAAAAGCAGCGCACGAGTTATCTGATGCGTGCTTCACAAATATGCTAGAAGCAATTAGTGGTCTATTGCCTAATGGAAATGTACTGCCTAAGAGAGCATATGATGCTAAACAAATGCTCAAGTCCATCGGGTTAACACATCAGAAAATTCATGCCGGGTGATTGTATCTTATTTCGGAAGAAGTATGCAGACCTCGATGAATGTCCCAAGTGTGGGAAGAAGCTGCTAGTATAGATGTCCTAGAGACAATCATTATAAGGACATTATACTTGATCATATTTGGTTATTTTAGTATTATTGACGTTAGTAATAATACTCGGTGATACACTTATAAAATGTTATGTTTGATTGTTTGCATTTATTCTTATATGTGTTCCCATGAACCAATGATGTCATTGAGATGTGAGATCTCGATTGACTATATCATGGTTCTTAAAGTAGCCCCAATCAAGGATCATCGAGATTGGGATATCAATGATGCGATTGAGATTGGTGTGCGATCTGCATCATATCCTTAGAGGATGTAGTGGTTCTCACAACTACGAGATACTAAGTATCTCATGATGGATGCACTGATACTTTGAGAGTATTGGCTTGCCCAATCGAGAAACCGTTTGGTGTATTCTATTTACGTGTCTACGAGAATATCGATTTGTGGAGCAATGTAATGTCCTTCGACTTGAGGTCAATACACGCGACATGTATGGCGTGATGGGCTTTGACCATGACCGACGCTTGCACTCCTAACGGGGTAGATTAGGCATGTGTTGGGCACACCATAAAATACATGTGCGCGGTAGTTGAGCCAAGAATAGGATTCATTCCTCAAATAGATTTAGAGAGAATACTCGTCTTCTCATAACTAATTGGATCGTTAGTCATTGGCCAATGCACGTCACATTTGGAATGGTGTTCAAATGCGACACTGTGATCAATTAGTAGAATGAGATAACGTGATTAAATTATTGGAATAGACACATCATCATGTTCTAGATTTAATCGGAGTATTCGTAAATGAAAGGATCATATCATTGTGAGCTTCACATTACAGGTTGTTGCTATTTACTCGAAACGTACCTCACATATTGAGATTGTCTAGTTCATTGTCTAGGGTTCTGCTAAGACCGTTAGTTTGACTAATCACTTGATATGTGAGGGTCTATGGGTTACACAACAAGTAGTCTTAATTTACGAATTAAAGTTGAATGAATTAATTATTTGATTTGATCAAGATATTTAATTTATGGAGAAATATAGAATAATTCTATTTGATAAAATTATAACTTATTTAATTAAATTAGATTTAATTAATAAGATGATATATTAGGTATATCATAAATATGGTAAAATATATACTTGGGCTCAAGCCCATGTGCACAGATAGGATTTATGTTTTACTATATAAATACCTCTAGGGTTAGAGGTTGTGAGTCGTAACAATTTTATCACTCATAATATTTCTCCGGTTCTCTCTATAGAATTCTCCTAGCGAGTTCTTTCAGAGAATTCCAATTTGGATCACAAGTTCGTAGACGAGGATTACGTGGATACCGTAGTAGAGGATCTCGCATACGAATCACTGTAAGGATTATTTAACGCTTTAATTATCCTTCAATTATGTTATACAGTCATATCAGGAATCTCTGTTGGTGAACAAAATTTTCAACTTCCGCTGCTACGAGCATGGTGCTCGTACCTCGAAAACCCAACAGTGGTATCAGAGCTTCAGGTTGATTTAAGGACTGTATTACATAAATTAGTATGTATTATTTATGAGTAAAATATTTGTATTTATTTCAACTCACTTATATGGCCGAAATCAGTTTCGCATGTACAGTACAAAGTCTAATAAAATAATCAAAACGTTTTTTGAATTTATTAGATGTATTGTTTTTTGTAAGCAAAAGTCATAATTTGCTTTTCTAATAAAATATTGGAATACACTTTCTGACATGTTAATGCTTCTTGGAATTCACGATTGGTCATGGATTAGTTTAATTCCTGTATGTTAAACAATTGCTCAGTTTTTCTTTAAAATCTGTTACTGTTATCAGTCAAGAACGGGAACTCGACTAGAATTAGCGCCGTTATTGCAGCGTTTATTCTTTAGGGCCAATTTTGGAGAATTGGATATTCTCTGGGGTTAATCCGCAATTTAGGAATTTTGATAAATTATAGTTTGACCTCAACCCCCTTTTGACAGTTTTCTGTAATTTTTGAAATTACAAATTAGTCCTAGATCATTATAATTTCTGAAATTGAATAAGGGACTGGTTGGCAGGATTTTGAAAAAACTGATAATTGAATTTTGAGGGACTATTTGGTTGGACCAAATTCTGAAAATTTCTTATAAAATAAATTTTGGTCAAAATAATTTTGAGAATAATTTTAGAATTAACTAAAGGCTTGGAACTTGTTAGTATTTCTAATTTTAGCAATATTTTACTTACGAATATTTGTTACTTGCACGTTTATTTAATTTATGTGCTAAATTCAAATTATATTCTTTATTTATAATATTTAGAATTTTATAATAAAGCATGGGAACTTGATAGTTGCTCTTATTTGTCTAACTATTTATGTAAATTGAATTTACATCATTAGTTAGAGTCCACGTTTATTGTCTGGGTAGGCGGCGCCCAGTATTTGTCGGACCGCATTTATTATCTGGGTAGGCGACGCCCAGTATTTGTCGGACTGTGTATTTTATGTTTGGGTAGGCGGTGCCCAGTATTTGCTCTTATCTGTTTGAGCATGTATAATTGGATCTTGTTTAAGTAATTAAATACCCCGCTTTGAAATGTTCCTCAACTAAATATGGTTTTCATTTAGAATGAAAGATGTCTTCCATCATAATTAAAAGGAAACCGGAGATTTCATTCCAATGAGTATTTAAGACCCAAGCTTTTGCTCGGAGTTACGTCTAACGGAACTTTTATAGGGACATGTGATGTCGCCGTGTGATGGTTGTAAACCACCTAAGTTGTTTCACTAGCCCAAGCAAGGGAACAACGATGGGACATCGATTGAACTAGGTTCAATCAACTAGGAATTGCAGAAAGTGCAATTGGTATTGAGACCTACCAGTTCTGCCATTACAGTATTCAGCCCAAGCAGTTGCTGTGATAGTAGGATGTGGATCCTAGTCCATTATGATTTATATTTTATATAAATTCATACTCTTCCGATGAGGTCGCTGAGTATGTGAAAATAATGGAGACAAAATAAATATAAAATCCGTGTTTATTTTGATTGCTGAATATTGATCATAAGAATTATGTGTTTTAATTCCCGTTCTATTATTTCTCTAAGTTGGTTGAAATGAATAATTTGTCTTTGAGATTCGTACTGGAATCTAACAAATTGGCTGGGCCAAATTTTCTAGATTGGCACCGAAATATGCGTTTGGTGCTAAGGCAAGAAAAGATTGAATACGTGTTGGACACGCCAATCCCAAAAACCCCAACACTTAGTTCTGTTGAGCTTGCTACGTTTGACGCTGCTGCTTAGAAGAAGCATCAACATGATGCAGGACAGGCGCAGTGTGTGATGTTGCTAGGCATGACCCCTGAACTTTAGAGGCAACATGAGAACATGGGTCCCTTTGAGATGCTCAAACATCTGAAAGATTTATTTGACTCTGAATCTCGTTTTGAGAAATATGAGGTCATGAGAGATCTGTTCAGGTGTAGAATGTCTGATGGAGGAAAGGTCTCACCTCATGTTTTGAAGATGATAGGGCTAATTGAGAAACTAGGAACCCTAGGCATTAGTCTAGGGGACGATGTCTCCATTTATGCCATTCTTGAATCACTTCCCGATTCTTTTTCTAGCTTCATAGTGAACTATAATATGAATCAGACGGAAGCTACGATGCCTGAGCTGCACAACATGCTCAAGACTTTTGAAGTAACTACTTCTAAGAAAAGGAATGTTCTTATGGTGAGCTCATCTGCTAGATCTGGTCCTAAGGGGAAGAAGAAGCAATTGAACAAGGCAAATAAAAACGCCAAGTCCAATTCCTTGAAACCTAAAGGTGGTGTTCGAAAGAAAGAGAAATGGGTAGATAAGGATGTGTGCCTCTACTGTAAAGAGAAGGAGCACTGGAAGAAGGATTGCAAGGTTCTGGTTGCCGAGAAGAATGCACAAGGTGCTTTTGACAGTTGAACATGTATGTTTGTTATTGAAATAAACATGTCCACTAACAATTCTAACTGCTGGGTATTAGATACCGGATGTGACTCACACATTAGTATGAATGTGCAGGGTCTTAAGGAAAGCAGAGCGGTTAGACCGGGTGAAGTCGTCCTATGCGTGGGAAATGGAGCACGAGTTGCTACCAAGCGCATAGGGATATATAGTATAGAATTACCTAGTGGTTTTAGACTAGAACTTAATAATTGTTATTTTGTTCCGTCTATTACTAAAAACATTATTTCCATTCTTATGTTAGACATTGAACGTATTTCATTCCATTTTCTAATAATAGTTGCTATTTTACGTTAAATGGTGTTACTTGTGAAAACGCTTCTGTTGTGAATGGTTTATATTTGTTGAATTGTGGATATGATATTTTTTTAATATACAAAATAAGAGACTTAAACTTACTAATCAGGAAGACACTACTTTCTTGTGGCATTGTAGACTTGGTCATGCAAATGAGAATAGAATTGCAAGGTTAAGAAAGTTGGACTACTTAACCCCGTTTGACTTGGAGTCATACGGTAATTGCGAATCTTGTCTCAAGGAAAGATGGCCAATAAACCTTCCTGGATTATTTAAAGTTACATGGAGTCCAATCACAATGGAAACCTCTCGGAACACACTAGATGATTGATGTGTCTAAAAGGATGAACCGAACCCTGTTAGACATGGTGAGGTCCATGATAAGTTTCTCCTCTCTTCCAACATTTATTTGGAGTCACGCACTCCAAACTTCAATCTACATTCTGAATATGATTCAATCTAAGTCGGTTGATCAGACACCATACGAGTTGTGGTATGGCAAGAAGCCATCATTCTTACATAGAAAGACGTGGGGTTGCCCTGCGTATGTGAGGAAGATGATCACTGATAAATTGGAATCAAAAGGTGAAAAGTGTTATTTGTGGAATATCCTAATGAAACGAGAGGATATTATATCTATCTCCCTGAGAAACATAAGGTTATTGTTTCTAGACAGGCGACGTTCCTTGAAAGTGACTATGTCCTTAAGGAACAAGGTCGTAAAAAGATAGAACTTAAAGAAATTCAAGAACCACAAAGTAATACTGAGGTTGAGTACCTGTCGGAGAACCACGACAAGGAATCAGTGGGAGCATTCAGTGACTCTCATGGTGGGAGCCTATCACTAGGTGATCGTCTTCCAGCCAGTGGGAGCGTAATTAGGGATATCTCGCATACGCAAGAAATCTCGAATAGGCTGAATGAGAACGATTCGGACATCGTTCAATCTCCTGCTCAGGAGACGCTAGAAAGCGTAGCTCCTGAGAATTCTCCAAGCGTTGATCAGATCATCGTTGAAGAACCTCCTCACGATCAGAACGTACAGCCTGCACAAACGTAGCTCCGTAAGTCTACTAGGAATCGTCGTCTGCCCGTCATATTTAGTTTCCTCTTGGAGGAGCATGATGACTTGGAAATCACGGACAAAGATGATCCTACGACTTATTCTGAAACAATATTAGATTTCAATTCAGAGAGGCGGAGTGAGGCAAGCCTCTAGGAGTTGGAATATCCGTTTTGATGAAGTTGTCAAATCGTTTGACTTTGTCAGAAATAAGGAAGATCCTACTAATGCAATCCATAAAAGATTGGTTGTCCAAGATCTTCATGATGAAGGATCTGGGTGAAGCCTGCTACATCCTTGGCATAAAGATTTATAGAGATAAATCTAGCAAGATGTTGGGGCTCTCAAAATCCACCTACATAGATAAGATGCTAAGGCGTTTTTCTATGGAGAACTCTAAGAGAGGTTCTCTGCTTGCGATTCATGGGATTAAACTTTCAAGAAAGGATTTTCCTTCTGAGAAAGTTGAAATCGAGTGCATGAACAGTGTCTCATATGTATCGGCTAATGGGTCAATCATGTATGTCATGAATTGCACAAGGCTCGATGTGGCCTACGCTATTAGCATTACTGGTAGACACCAGCAGAATTCAGGTGAACTCACTGGATTGTTGTTAAAAACATCTTTAAGTATCTTAGACGAACTAAGGAATGTTTCCTAGTCTATGGTGGACAACCACAACTAGTAGTGACTGGATTCACTGACGCTAGTTTCCAGTCTGACTGCGATGACTACAAGTCACAGTCAAGTAATGCATTTACACTCAATAGCGGAACGGTGAGCTGGAATAGTTCCAAGCAAGAAAACTCTGCATATTCAACAACTGAAGCTGAGTACATTGCTGTATCAGAAGCCACGAAATGGGCTGTCTGAATTTTAGAGTTCCTGAAAGAACTAGGGGTAGTTTCGAGTGCCAATCGTCCAATAAAGTTGTATTGGGACAATACTGGTGCGATTGCACAAGCAAAGGAACCAAGATCCAATAACAGAAACAAACATGTATCTAAGTGTTAGTATTTGATCTAAGAGATCATGACAAGATGAGAAATAGAATTTGAACGAATTCCCACCGAGAATAAATTGGAAGATGTTTCACCAAACACTTGGTGTTCATGTAAACCCGAAAGACTTTAACAATTTTAAATGTTAGACATGTGGGTGATTGACTCTAGTCCAAGGACATTATACTTGATCATATTTGGTTATTTAAGTATTATTGACGTCAGTAATAATATTTGGTGATACACTTATAAAATGTTATGTTTGATTGTTTGCATTGATTCTTATATGTGTTCTCATGAACCAATGATGTAATTGAGATGTGAGATCTCGATTGACTATATCATGGTTCTTAAAGTAGCCCCAATCAAGGATCATCGAGATTGGGATATCGATGATGCGATTGAGATTGGTGTGCGATCTGCATCATATCCTTAGAGGATGTAGTAGTTATCACAACTACGAGATACTGTATCTCATGATGGATGCACGGATACTTTGAGAGTATTGGCTTGCCCAATCGAGAAACCGTTTGGTGTATTCTATTTACGTGTCTACGGGAATATCGATTTGTGGAGCAATGTAATGTCCTTTGACTTGAGGTCAATACACGCGACATGTATGGCTTGATGGGCTTTGACCATGACCGACGCTTGCACTCCTAACGGGGTAGATTAGGCATGTGTTGGGCACACCATAAGGTACATGTGCGCGGTAGTTGAGCCAAGAATAGGATTCATTCCTCAAATAGATTTAGAGAGAATACTCGTCTTCTCATAACTAATTAGATCGTTAGTCATTGGCCAATGCACGTCACATTTGGAATGGTGTTCAAATGCGACACTGTGATCAATTAGTAGAATGAGATAACGTGATTAAATTATTGGAATAAACACATCATCATGTTCTAGATTTAAATAGAGTATTCGTGAATGAAAGGATCATATCATTGTGAGCTTCACATTACAGGTTGTTGCTATTTCCTCGCAACGTACCTCACATATTGAGATTGTCTAGTTCATTGTCTAGGGTTCTTCTAAGACCGTTAGTTTGACTAATCGCTTGATATGTGAGGGCCTATGGGTCACACAACAAGTAGTCTTAATTTACGAATTAAAGTTGGATGAATTAATTATTTGATTTGATCAAGATATTTAATTTATGGAGAAATATAGAATAATTTTATTTGATAGAATTATAACTTATTTAATTAAATTAGATTTAATTAATAAGATGATATATTAGGTATATCATAAATATGGTAAAATATATACTTGGGCTCAAGCCCATGTTCACATATGAGATTTCTGTTTTACTATATAAATACCTCTAGGGTTAGAGGTTGTGAGTCGTAACAATTTTATCACTCATAATATTTCTTCGGTTCTCTCTATAGAATTCTCCTAGCGAGTTCTTTTAGAGAATTCCAATTTGGATCACAAGTTCGTAGACGAGGATTACGTGGATACCGTAGTAGAGGATCTCGCATACGAATCACTGTAAGGATTATTTAACGCTTTAATTATCCTTCAATTATGTTATACAGTCATATCAGGAATCTCTGCTGGTGAACAAAATTTTCAACTTCCGCTGCTACGAGCATGGTGTTCGTACCTCGAAAACCCAACAGAAGCGATATAAGAAAAATAAATCTACCGCGAAGGTGATGTGGTACTTTCCAATAATACCAATATTCAGGAGAATGTATAGTAGCGCTGTGGATGCTAGAAATTTAACTTGGCATCATGATGATAGGATCAAAGATGGAATTCTAAGACACCCCGCTGATTCACCTCAGTGGAAGACATTCGATGTCAGGCATCCAGAATTTGGCAACGAGCCACGACACTTGCGTCTTGCACTCTCAACTGATGGAATGAATTCGTTCGGTATTCAAAGTACCAACCACAGTACATGGCCAGTGATTTTGTTAGTTACCCGAGTTGTGCATGAAATGCACTTACATTATGTCATCTACGTTGATATCGGGACCTAAACCTGGTAACGACATAGATGTATATCTGGCTCCTTTGATAGAGGACTTGAAGCTCCTGTGGGATGAGGGTGTCGATGTGTATGATGCTTGTAGAAAGGAGAATTTCAAGTTGAAGGCCATGCTGTTTGGAACTATCAATGACTTTCCCACTTACGGGAATCTATCTAGATATAGTGTGAAGGGGGCCAATGCATGTCCTTGTTGTACCAAGAAGACACATCACATTCGCTTGAGTCATTGTAGGAAGACCGTTTATATGGGACATAGGAGGTGGTTGGAACCAACACGTAAGTATAGAAGAATGGTCGATGCATTCGATGGCACAATCGAGACAAATGAAGCACCAAGTTTATTGTGAGGTTCGGATGTATTGAATGAGATGAATAATATCAACACACAGTACAGAAAGAGCTTCAAAAAAAGTGTCCCCACTAGCGGTTGGAATAGGGAACCAATTTTCTTTGAATTGCCCTATTGGTAAGAGCTATATGTTAGACACTTTATTGATCTAATGCACGTTGAGAAGAACGTTTGTGCCAGCTTGCTCAATACTCTGCTAGCTGATAAGAAGTCCAAGGATGGTTACAATGCAAGAATGGATATGATTGATATGAGAACGAGTGAGGGGGAGTAATAGGAATTAATATACAAGAATTAATTCACAACCTCTCTACAAGTTCGGACTTTTAGATGAGACACGCCCACACGTCCTAGGTTCGATTCCTGCTGAAAGAAACTCCACCCATTAAATTGTCCACTAGATGGGCCTTCTCCCCAAAGGTTAAGAGGTAATAATCCGGCCCACGAGTGGGAGGGAGTAATAGGAATTAATATACAAGAATTAATTCACAACCTCTCTACAAGTTCAGACTTTTAGATAAGACACGCCCACACGTCCTAGGTTCGATTCCTGCTGAAAGCAACTCCACCCATTAAATTGTCCACTCGATGGGCCTTCTTCCCAAAGGGTAAGAGGTAATAATTCGGCCCACGAGTGAGGGGGAGTAATAGGAATTAATATACAAGAATTAATTCACAAACTCTCTAAAAGTTCGAACTTTTAGATGAGACACGCCCACACGTCCTGGGTTCGATTCCTGATGAAAGCAACTCCACCCATTAAATTGTTCACTCGATGGGCCTTCTCCCCAAATGGTAAGAGGTAATAATCCGGCCCACGGGTGAGGGGGAGTAATAAGAAGTAATATAGAAGAATTAATTCCCAACCTCTCTACAAGTTCGGACTTTTAGATGAGACAGAATTCTTTCAGGGTATATGTTCTATTTTCAGAAAAATTTGTTATTTTGAGATGGATTTGAGGGAGTCCTTATTTTTCTGTTTTTCGGTATAAATGTTGGTAGATATAGATATAGATAGACATGCTCAAAAGGCTCCCAACCAGAATAGTGTATGTTAAGGTTCAGTTTTGGTTCCACGTATTCGAAAATCGGAACTGTTAGTTTCAAACTGCCATTTTTCAGTTTGAACAGGCTGGTCCAATTAGAGATGTTTATCCGGGCTGGACTAATCGGGCTGGCCCGTTTAACCCTGAAAAATGCAGGGTTAGGGTTCATAAATCATAGGCCCGTTTAAATTCGGACTTTTTTTACCCGGACTGGTTAGCCCACGGGCTAAATATGGCCAACCCGCATGTCTATAGGGCCAGCCCGCTAGCCCGAGTTGTTACATTTTTTTTTAAAATAAATAACCTACTAACAAATTTGGAGTCGTTTGGCCCATAGTCATAACTATAAGCATTAAGCAGCTCATTACCATTTATTAGTCATTATTACTATTTTTTTATTAGATTATGATATTTGTTTAGATTTATTTGGTCATATTAAGGACCAATGAGTTCTAGAATTGTGTTTAAATCATACTTTTGTTTTCTTATTTACCGATCATTAACTAATTATATATTTTTGTATTTTATTTTCTTGTTGGACGTGTCAATTGAAACTTTTAATTTTAAAAGAAAAAAAATTATTGTAGCCCGTTAGTGGCCCGTTTAGCCCGTGGCCCGCTAGTGTTAGGATTAGGTCCCAACAATTGTAGGAGCGTTAAATATGAACCGGTTAAGGCCTTAACCCTAATAGGAATAATGATTTAGTCCATAATTGATTCAGTCAAAGATCTTTAGAGATTTGTATATATTTTCCATATCTGTAATTACTTGTAGGTTACTCTGTAAACCCTAATTGTAATCTTTATAGGGGATTTCACATAAAAGGTCATTTAACCTAGTGTTTTTTTAAATAAAGACATGATTCAAAATAGTTTCAGAATAAGGACAAAATGGCACATAAATGTACCATCATGCCCTTAATACATAAAATTCGGAATTAATATGGAGAAATTCTTTAAATGTTTGAAATTTAAAGCTGACTCTATCAGCTCATTAATTCCAAGAATTACGCAATTAATTAAAACCTTATGTTTGAAATTTAAAGCTGACTCTATCAGCTCATTAATTCCAAGAATTACGCAATTAATTAAAACCTTCCTAAAATTAATTAACACCGGTCAGAAGAGCTTAATTTTGTGCAGAATTTTGGGGTTTTCCAATTTGTGAATAAAGGAAACCGTGAAGTACGGAAGAAGACGAAGTGAGAAGTGAGAAGTGAGAAGAACATTTTGCTCCCTAGACCATGGTTGGAAAAGTAATATAAAAGCTAAATCTTCATAATAAAATGAATAATACAGAACAATGAAATCTAAAACTGCATAATAAAATGAATAATGCAGAACAATGAAATTTAAAATTGCATAATAAAATGAATAATGCAGAAAAAATAGTACGGTGTCTTCATATTAGAATGTGATTATGCAGAAATACGTATACATATGCAAAATAAGATCTGCATTATCCCTTGACCAAACCAATAACAAATAATCATGAACTACATTTCAGCAACGCGCACGTAAATCATCACAATTACACGAAAACGGAGCAAATTGAACCTAAATTAAAATCATCTCAAAAAATCCTAAATTTTTTGCAAATTATGTGTGTACGTGTGGAATTAAAAATCATACCCTTGGCAAAACTCTTCATCTGACCCTTGGAATTAAAAGTTTCTACTATATCTCCGGCAGCTTCGCGTCCGTCATCCATAATGAAGAAATCGGTGAAGTTTGAATCCCCTAGGAATATAAAGAAACGATCGCGTGGAAAGTCTCTTGATCATGTGCAGTCGGTGAACTTCGGGCCAGGAAGTGGGCCATGAATGCTACGACCAACGCAAACCCTCGTTTGCTTCCAATTCGGTGAAATCCATCGGCGAGTTAGGAGACGAACGAGATGCGTTTCATCAATTGATGAAACCTAATCAAGATTTGCGATCATGGGGATTTATGATATTTCAAAGTTAGGGGTTTAATTTATGATATTTTCTGATAATGGCCGGCCCGGCACCATGAAAGAAATCGGGAGTGGAAATAAGAGAAAAAGTCCAGTGTCTTGATCGCGTGATTAAAGGCTATACTTTTTCTAAATTAGATTCGGGCTTTTGACAGTTTGAAATTTGATTTTTAAAATTTTGAGTTTTGAAATCCTATTAAAAATGTGTATGATTTAAACAGATTCTGAGGGACGATAAACTAGAAAATAAGGCGATGCAATAAACTAGAAAAAATGCAGAACACGATAAACAGATTCTGAGGGACGAGGAATTCTGAATTAAGGCGGTTTTTTGGAAATTAGGATTGCTTTAATTGAAAATTCGTATGAATCGTGCAGATTGCAAACGAAATAAGGAAGGTGAGATTCTTATTTCCATATGCGTGATATTAAACAAATTGCTGGCGAAATATATGGAATGTATGACTTGTTCCATTATTATATAAATTAAATAGTTATTCTTCAAATTTAAATGTAAGGGCATAAATGGTTATTTACACATGTTTTTGTCCTTTTTTAAAAAGATTATAAAAGTTGTCTTTATTTAAGAAGCTAGGTGCCTAAATGACCTTTTTTATAAATTTTCGCATCTTTATATATATTGAATAGACTAAATCAAAATCTTCAATTGAGGTAAAATATATTTTCTCTTATTCTTTCATGGTATCAGCCTAACAAGGCTGAGAAACCCTAGAATTTTTTTACCGAAATTCTCTTCACCATGGCCGGTGATACACCTTCTTCTTCCACCTCCGCTTTTGATTCGAGTCTTACTCTACATGCTATGACTCACCTAGTCACCATTAAACTCAAACCCACAAACTATCTCATGTGGTATGGTCAAATCTATCCTCTTCTTGCCACTCAGAAATTTCTTCCCTACGTTGATGGCTCGTTGTCCGCTCCATCTACCAAGATCACCACTGATTCTGGTGATTCTTCTAATCCTGCCTACGATGAGTGGCTTGGCAAAGATCAAATAGTTAGAGTTTTTCTCTCGTCAACTCTAACTGAAGATGCCATGGCTGTTGTTGTTGGATGCTCAACGTCCGCTGCTATGTGGTCTACCTTGGCTACTGCTTTCAATCGGCCATCCAAGGCTAGAGAGCTTCGTCTCAAGGACGAATTGCAACTTATCAAGAAAGGCTCCCGTTCTGTCACGGAGTATGGTGCCACGTTCAAGAATCTGTGTGATCAACTTCTTGCCATGGGTTGTTCGATCGACGATACTGACAAATCCCATTGGTTCCTTCGCGGATTAGGTACGGATTTTCATGGCTTTTCTACTTCTCAAATCAATCTCACGCCTCTGCCCCCCTTCCCTGAGTTATTGTCCAAGGCCGAGTCGCACAATATGTTTACAAAATCGCTCGATTCTGCTTCTGCTTCCTCTCAGTCACCGGCGTTCCTTGCTCAGCAGCAGCGATCAAATAAGAAATCTGGTAATGTTTACCAGTCTAGTTCGTTCCATCAATCTGGCCGTGGGGGAAATAATTTTCATTCTAATCGTGGCGGTTATCCTGGCCGTGGTGGTCGTTCCGGTGGTCGCTATCCCCCTAATTGCCAAATTTGCCGTGATGAACATTATGCTCGAGTGTGCCCAGAACGTTACTCTTCTCCTCCGCAACAAGCAAATCTTGCTCATGCCTTTCAAAACGCTTGTTCGATAAATCAGAACTCTCCTGATTGGTATGTCGACACGGGTGCCTCATCACACATGGCTAATTCTACTGATGGTTTGGACTCCACATCGAACTACTCTAGTTCTGATAGGGTTGTTATGGGAAATGGTAACACTCTTTCTATTTCTCATACTGGCTCTCATACTTTATCTCGTGATTTATCTCTACTGAATATCCTCGTGGTTCCTCATATCATGAAGAACCTTCTTTCTGTTAGCAAACTTACGAGTGATAATCCGGTGAATGTTGTTTTTTCTAACAACTGTTTTGAAATTCAGAATCGGGTAACAGAGATTCCTTTGGCACGAGGCAGACGTGAAAATGGATTATATATTTTGGAGCGTGGTCATGCGGCTTTGGTGGCAGCTTTATGGACTCGTCGTACACGTGCCTCTTTTGAATTGTGGCATAGTCGTTTAGGCCATGTTAATTTTGATACTATTAAGTTGTTGAACAAACTTGGTTTTTTGTCAGTTACTTCTGTTTTACCTAGGCCTCTTGCTTGTTCTTCTTGTCAGTTGGCTAAAAGTAAAAGACTTCCTTTTATCAATAATGAAAAACGCACTTTGCGTTTGTTGGATGTTATTCATTGTGATTTGTGGGGTCCGTCTCCTGTGAAATCTTGTGATGGTTTTCTATACTATGTGGTTTTCGTTGATGACTTCTCTCGGTTTACGTGGTTTTATCCGCTTCGTTTGAAATCAGATTTTTATGATACGTTTGTTAAGTTCAAAACTTTGGTCGAAAATCAATTTTCCACAACTATCAAACGTTTTCAATCTGATGGGGGTACCGAATTCACAAATAACAAATTGCAAGACCTTTTCAGAAATTGTGGCATTCTACATACCATGTCTTGTCCATACACCCCTGCTCAAAATGGCCGTGCAGAAAGAAAACATAGACATATTACAGAAACAGGGTTATCTATGTTGTTTCATTCATCTGTCCCTATGGAATATTGGGTTGAAGCTTTTGGTGCTGCAGTTTATGTGATTAATCGTTTACCCTCTTCTGTGTTATCCGATAAATCACCGTTTCAATTGGTATTTTCCTCTCCTCCAAATTATGATAATCTTCATGCGTTTGGATGTAGGGTTTATCCATGCTTACGAGATTATGCTGCTAACAAGTTTTCTCCTCGTAGCATTCCTTGTGTTTACTTGGGTTACAGTTCCAGGCATAAGGGTTTTTGCTGTCTCGATACAATATCGTCTCGTTTGTATATTAGCAGGCATGCTCGGTTTGATGAGGAATATTTTCCCTTTGTACCTTCCACACGGTCCTCTTCAGCCTCGTTGGATTTTTCGGCTTATAGGGATCTTGGTTCGGCTCCCATTTTTCCTTCGCCTTCGAGTCCAGCAGTGGTTCCGATGGATTTGGCTGCTTCGACTCCTTGTTCAGCATGTCCGGATCTCGCGTCTACGGCATCTCCGGCGCGCCTGGCCTCTCCGCCACCTTCACCACCGGCCTCGCCTCCGCCTTCGCCATTGGCCACTTTGCCGCCACCTGCTTCGGTATCAACTCATCCTATGCGAACACGTGCCAAGGATGGCATTTTCAAGCCAAAGTATCCTCCTTCATCTCCTTACTTGGCTCATAGTGGTTTTCTTTCCACTCTACACTCTTCTAAGGAGCCCAAGGGTTTCAAATCAGCTGCAAAATCACCTCACTGGATTTCTGCAATGGACGACGAGCTTAAGGCTCTTCATGCCAACACACTTGGACTTTGGTCCCTCGTCCTGCTACTGAAAATGTTATTGGTTCTAAATGGGTATTTCGTACCAAGTATTTGGCGAATGGTTCTATTGATCGCTATAAAGCTCGCTTAGTTGCTCAAGGGTTTTCTCAGCTTCCTGGTTTCGACTACGATCATACTTTCAGTCCTGTAGTCAAACCTTCCACTGTTCGTATCATACTCTCGTTGGCGGTTATTAATAATTGGCCATTACGTCAATTGGATGTGAACAATGCTTTTCTGCATGGTGTTCTTCAAAAGCCTGTTTACATGGAGCAACCACCTGGCTACATTGATTATGTTCGTCCTTCCTTTGTTTGCAAGCTAAATAAGGCGATTTATGGTTTGAAGCAGGCTCCTCGGGCGTGGTTTCAACGCTTTTGTGCCTTCTTGGTAAGTCTTGGTTTTCTTGAAAGCAAATCTGACACTTCTTTGTTTGTCTTTCGCCAAGATCGTCTTTTGCTTTATTTACTTGTCTACGTGGATGACATTATTATCACTAGGAGTGACCAGTCGCTCATTGATCGTATTATTCTTCGAATTCGACGTGAATTTGCGATTAAAGACCTAGGCCGGCTGAATTATTTCCTCGGCTTGGAGGTAACTTATACGAAAATCTGGTATCTTCTTGGGTCAGTCCAACTATGCGCGAGACATCCTTCTTCGATCTGATCTTCTCGATGCCAAGCCAGTGTCTACTCCACTTTCCTCATCGGAAATTCTTACAGTTGATGGTGATCCTCACTCCGATCCTACTGAGTTTCGTTCTTTGGTGGGTGCGTTGCAATGTCTCACTATAACTAGGTCGGATTTATCATATGCTGTGAACACTGTAAGTCAGTTTCAATCAAAGCCCATTGTTGCTCATTTTCAAGCTGTCAAGCGTATTCTTCATTATGTCAAGGGCACGCTTACATTTGGTCTGGATTTCACTCGTGGACCTCTCACTCTTTTGGGTTACTCTGATGTTGATTGGGCTCGTTGCCTTGACACTCGCCGCTCCACTTATGGTTATTCCATATTTTTGGGTCCGAATCTTGTTTCTTGGAGTGCTAAAAACAACCTACTGTCTCTCGTTCCAGCTGTGAGTCTGAGTATAGGGCTTTGGCTAATGCTACCTCTGAGGTTATTTGGGTCACGTTACTCTTGCGTGAACTTCATGCCATGCCTTCATCTTCACCACAGCTCATGTGTGATAATAAGTCTGCGCTCTTTCTTAGCCAAAATTCGGTGGCTCACAAGCGTGCAAAACACATTGATATTGATTATCATTTTGTTCGGGAAATGGTTGCTTCGGGTCGTCTATCTACCCATTTTGTCCCCTCGAATCTTCAACTTGCTGATATATTCACCAAGAGTCTTCCGCGACCGCTATTTGAATTCTTTCGGTCCAAGCTTCGCGTCTCTCCACATCCGCTTTGCTTGAGGGGGGGGGGGTGTAAGGTAATAGGAATAATGATTTAGTCCATAATTGATTCAGTCAAAAATCTTTAGAGATTTGTATATATTTTCCATATCTGTAATTACTTGTAGGTTACTCTGTAAACCCTAATTGTAATCTTTATATATATTGAATAGACTAAATCAAAATCCTCAATTGAGGTAAAATATATTTTCTCTTATTCTTTCAAACCCATTTAACCCGTAACCCTGTAGGGCTGACCCTATAGGGTTAGGGCCAGCCCGATAGACATCTCTAGGTCGAATATATATATAAAGTTATAAACAAGCGAGATTTAGTATTCGTTGGAATCAGAATCCACGGTTCCAAATTGTAATGGTCGGTTCCATCAAAATTTTGTTTTTAAATTTCCTGAAATCTGGATGGTTCATATTGATCACAAAGTAGCCTCTTTTTTTTTTCCAACGACATACCAAAACTTTTTTTTAACTTCTATAAAGGGCTAGGCTATATATACCCTTCCATACATGTTAAGTATAGTCGCCCTCCACATTTATTAAATTAATATTCAAATAAAATATCTAATTTACCCTTTTATAATATATTCACAAGATAAATATACTTCTCTCTAAACTCTAAAAATCTAACCCTAATTCTAATTTTTGCGGCCATCACCAACCTCTATCCTAACGGTCGCTTCCACCACCTCCGAAAATATCAAAATCAAAAGCTCAACAAACAAAGATTCAATAGAAATCACCCAAAAAAATTGACATTTTTTTGACAAACCAGAGTCGATCGACACTGGTTTATCGAAAATAAGGTATATGATCAATAACATTGTGTCGAAAAAACAAACTTTCGTCGATAAGATTTTGTTGAAAGAATCAATAAAAATATTGAAATAATTTGACAGAGAGTGCTTGAAAAGAAACACTCTGGTCGATAAATTGTTGTCGATGAGAGTGTTTATTTTTTAACACTCTATATCGAGAAAAAAAACATACAGATTAGGGTTCAGGCAAGGCGACGGCTGGGCGAGGGAGGATGAGTGCGACCTTGCATAGGGGAGGAGGCGACGACGGCGACATCGCTTGACAAAGGAGGGACGGCCCCGCCACCTATTTATTGTAGAAATTAAAAGAAAGAAAAAGAAGAGGGAGGATGGACGGCTCAGGTGGTGGGAAGGCAGGGCGGTGGCGTCGCGAAGAAGGAGGGCGGTGTTGCCGCGATGTTGCAGAAATGAGGCGGGTTGCACAAAGGAAGGAGGGCGGCGGACGACGTCGCAATGTGTTGTAGGAGAGAAGATAAATGAAGAAAGTGGGAGGAAAAGATTAGGGTTTGTAGGGGGTACATTTAACATGAACATTTTTTTAGAGAAAATTGTATATTAGGTATTTTAGGTGGGAGTACATCTAAAATAATTGGTTTTGAGGGAGAGTGCATTAATGGAGGGGTATATTTAAAAAGTATGGAGGGGTATATAGATAGGCCCTCTATAAATACTCTCTCATTTGTAGTGTAAAATTCATATCAACTTAATTCAAATTGATTAATTTTTTTAATCTCTCACTCATTCTCTTGCAATATTATTGTCTTTCTCAAGTTCCAATTATATGTTTTATAATTACTTATTGTTCTTTTTTCAATTTTATTATAGTTTATAACATATACTTAGTACTATGTACACTTTATAATATATATTACACACAAAAAAAAAAAAAAAAAAAACAAGAAGATGATCATTATCTTCTTCTAGCGAAAAGGGCAAGAGTACAATGTCTTTCAATTTTTGTCCACTTCCTCCTCCACAAGTTGATTATCTTAATTTTTCGTGGAGTGTGAGGATATAGAGATGACTCGTGGTCTCGATTTTGCTTCTCCTACACTAGATACATGGACAAAATGTGCATATTAATATAACTGAAACATACACTAGATTCGATCGAAAAAAAAAACGTGCAAACAAAAACGTGTAGACTACTGTAATTGGAACTTACAACGAGTGCACCATGCATTGCGAATTGATAAACTGAGACTCGTGGGACAACTCATTTTTAATATGATCTGAATAGATTGAGTTGAGCTAGGTGTAATTAAATTGATTCTTAAAAATATAAGATCCGTGCAAATTTGTACAAATAATATTCATGTACTCTCAAAGAGATAATCAATAATTTTTTAAAGCCAAAAATGAAATAAACGTGAGAAAAGTAACAAAATTATATGCATGAAGATTCTCTATTTCTTAGTATAGTTAAAAATAAAGTAATCAAGTATAAACTATAAATAAATTGTGAGAGAGTTCATTTCTTAATAACAAAATAATTTCTCTACCATAGAAGGACATATGCACAACTGCAACATCTCAAGCAAATTATTGATTCATACCAAATTTCTAACCATAAATACATATGAAGAAAATGCAAATTCACTACACAAATCCTTTCCAACTTTTACAAGAAAAAAAAATGAATTATTTGCGTACATTCTTTCTATTCATCACGACATATTTCACATTCATCGGATCAGGAAGAGCATTCAATATCGGAATTTTCCAACATTACGAAGTTCATGTGATGAATAATATCAACGACACGTCAAATGAACTTATCGGTCACTGCGAATCAGCAGATGATGATCTTGGAGAGCATTTCTTGGATAAGGGAGATGATTGGCATTGGAGATTTAGAGTGAATTTCTTCAGAACTACTCTGTTTTTCTGTCATTTAAAGTGGGGAGAATTGAAGGCAAAATTTAATGTTTTTGATACAGACAATATAAGCTTTAAGTGTGAAGAAACATCCAAGTGTTTTTGGTCAGTGAGGGATGATGCTATTTATTTCAGTGATGATAATCAAAATTATGTGAAAACACACACTTGGCCACACCAGTAAAAGCTTCTCATAACTTTCGGGTGTAAAAGATTAAAAAATCTGATAAAATAAATAAATGTATTAGAGGTGAAGAAATTGAGACGGGGGAGTATTTCCTAATTCTAGTTATGGATTTATATATGTTTGTTATTTTCTGTGATTTCTTAAGAGTTATCTATTGTTGTAAAAATGCAAAGGTAGTTGTTTTTCCATGATGCAATAAGCAAATTAAATATGTTTCATTCCATGTTTATATAAAAAATTGATGCTTATTTGTGTTCGAAGTATTAATAGAATGCAAATACAATTAGTTTTTACTTCCTCCGTCCTAATATAAACTTTATACGTAGGACACACATTTTACGAAAGTTGAGTAATGAGTAATGAGTAATGAGTAATGGTTGGTTGTGTGTGTTCATATCTGAGCTTGGATTGTCTGATAAGTATATTTTAGTATTATTCTGCTTAGCTAAGCATTTGAGTTGGATCAAGAATTGGATATTAATTGCATGCTTATAATGGGATTTTTTTTCCCACTTAATCTTCGATTTCACATTACTTCAACATACAAATACTAATTTATTGATTCAAGGATCAAATCCGGTTTATATACTATGAGAAAAATGATGAAAATTTAAAAAGATTTGATTTAGGATGATAAAAATCAATTTTTTATGTGTGAAAAATGAAAAGTGGTTCATCATTTCCTTTCTTTCATCTTTGTCTTGTGTGGTGCAATGTTGTTAGTTGGCATTAGTGGTTAAAGAATCATACACAGTACTCTCTCTCTAATGGCTGTAAGGCTTTTGGACCTACGCTCTCAAATTTTCAGTCCTTATTGTTTATATATCCAATGTCATTTCTGGGGCCTTTTGCTTTATTATTTGTCATTTTATATATTGTGTTGGTATTTTTCCACTTTTCTAAAAACTGGAAATAAAGCCAAACATCTCCTTAGTTCTCCTTTCTTTAGAGAGATGCTAGATTCAGCAACGAGACAGACAATGCAGCTTAGTGGTGATTTCCAGCTCATTGATTTTAATAGTGTGGTAGTGTGGCATGCTTAATGTAGCTTAGTTTTCTTTAAATATTTTCATGTATCTACAAGTAGCTAATTGTGCTAAAAAAAGATGTTTCAATTAAGTTTTAATGACAATTTTTTGTTTGATGTATGTAGCAAGAACCCACTATGCGGGGAATGCGTCACAAAGATTGGCCGTTATTCCTTGATTGG
The DNA here is from genome assembly GCA_963675135.1 of Galeopsis tetrahit. NCBI lineage: Eukaryota > Viridiplantae > Streptophyta > Magnoliopsida > Lamiales > Lamiaceae > Galeopsis > Galeopsis tetrahit. The sequence continues at coordinate 42,185,525 of OY776128.1, read as the reverse complement.
CAACTGATATTTGGAAAGGATCGTGCTACCGGAGAGGTAGCAGAAGACATATCTGATGCTTTTATTGTCTTACGTAATCAATACATGCCTTCTCAAAATACGGAAGCTACGAAAGAGTTCAACAGTCAAAATTACGTGTATGAAGAAGACAACAACGCAAACCCTGCTCCCACTAATTTAAACGTGGATGAAGAGACTAACAGTACAGCCTTTACTGGTCAATTTGCTCAGCCATCGTCTAGTCGAGGTAAAAAGAGAAAGTCGAAAAGTGGAGATAATGACACGGCATTGGTGGAGATGCTTGGGCGTTATTGGGAATCTACTGCTGAGAGGTTAGACAAAATTGCTGGTCGTATGGGATACGACCATGATTTGGGAAAAAAAAGGAACCAAGTGTTCGCAATGCTAGGAAACGTTCATGGGTTAACCACTGTTGATAAGCTGAAAATATGTGAGTACATCAGTGCAAGGATCGAATGCCTAGAGACGTTTGTGTCTCTAGACGATGATGCACGGAGTGTCTACGCTGCACAAATTCTTGAGCGGACAAGGATGGAGTGATATATCTCGTCATCACGACTTTTGTGTTTTTTTATGTGAAGACTACATGAAATTGTTAAAATTGTTAAAATGAAGATTGTTTAGTTTTTGTATGGAGAGAACATGGTAATGTTGCTACATTCATTTGTGTATGAAGTTTTGTTATTAAATAGTTTGTTTGAGACTTATGGCTAGTTTTGTCATTTTGCTTAAAAATATTAATTTCAGCACATAGTTATCTTACTTCAAAATGTGGCTATCAAACACTCATTAACAAAACTAGGCTGCTTATAAATCTTAAAGTTAAGATAACTAATTAATCTTAAGTTAATTAGACAAGGCTATCAAACAAGGGCCTTAAGGGATAATTATGTACAGTATAAAGTAAATAAATGAATTGAATATGTAAGTTTCAAATTTCTTATAGTACGTGTTTATTTCAAAATTATTATGACGACTATCTTTTGTTTGGTATCTATTTTTGCATGTTATATATAGATTGGAAAAAGATGTTATTTTCACATGTAATATCTATTATAATTATATATGTACAAGTATGTGGGATATGTAAATACATAAAAATATAATACTCCTAATATGCTTCCTCAATACGGGGCACTATTAGTAACACCAATCTTTAATTGATGATTTTGTGTGCAGTTGATACCCTTTCAACTCCCCCATTTAATTCTAGTACACGATAATTTGTGAATTAAAAAATACTGTAAATAATTCTAAAAATAAACAGTCTGAAAAAATTTACAGGACTCTGCAGTTTCTGTTGAGGCACTATTCGAGTTTGGAAAAAGAAACAATATTGTTGACGAGGGAAACCCAAAATTTGAAGACTAATAAAAAATAAATCTTGTATTTACTATTTACCATGTAGTTGTAATTATCTATTTAATTGTTTGTTATATTTTTCATGTATATCTCTTGTACCTTGACTATATATATTGAAGTTTACCAATCACTTCATCAACGGTGATCTCATACCTATTCTCACATATTATCAGTCAAACTCACATAAACCCTAGCCATTACTCATAGCCTCACGCTAAACTTTCCTCTATATGCCCCCAAAGTTTTCAGGAGGCTTCATTGATGAGCACAAAATTCTGGAAGAATTCATTGAGACCATGAAGATGGAGAAGCTAAAGCCTGGACCCACAGGATCAAACCAAAAGAAGAGTATGGGCACAGTAGGGATAGTGCCACCAGCAGAAGATGATCTCTGAAAATGATAAGTTTTCCTTTTAAATTTGTTCAGAATGGTTAACTGTTTTCAAATTTTCATGCACTGTAATGTTCTTACTATGAATGAAAAGTTAACTATTTGTCTCAAGAGATAATATTTCATTATCTCAACTAACTTGACATAACCTATATTAGACATGTTCGCCGGTTGAAAACTGCCGGTTTCGGTTAGAAACCGGCGGTTACGGTTTTTGGAAATGGCGAACCGAAACCGAACCGCGAACCGCCGGTTACGGTTACGGTTTTTGAACCGGCGGTTCGGTTTGAAAACCGCCGGTTTGGCGGTTTTGATTTTTTTTTTTTTATTTATATTATCTCTATTTTCGTTCATTTTTTATTCGTTTTAACTCATTTTTTAGAAAATACATTACTTGAATTGAATAAAAATTATATAACTTAAATTTATACATTAAAAATAGAAGAATTATGTATTAAAAAAAAATTATAAAAATCGTCGGTTAACCGCCAAAACTGGCCAAACCGGCGGTTTGCAGTTTGTCAAAATGTCAAACCGTAACCGAACAGCCATTTTTCGGTTACGGTTCGGTTTGTAAACCGTAACCGGTGGTTTGGCTGGTTTGGCGGTTCGGTTTTGCGCATGTTTAACCTATATGACTTGAACTATTATTGTGCTAACATTTTCTTTCAGGAAAATTGACCCAGATCTTTTCTAAAGATATGTAATAGAAATAGTCAAGTCACCTTTGTATAGGTTTTGGCATCATCAAAAAAGGAAAAATTGTTGGGAATAAAATAAGATTTTGATTAAGATACCAATACCCCTAATGATATGCTTTAGTAACCGAGTTTAATTTGATAAAGTATGTAACTGGCATGTTAGGCCGCTTATAGATGTTAGGATGCATTAGTTGAGGGGGAACTTAGAGTATATAGAATATATAAGTCAAGTTCCTAAGGCTCAAGATCAGTGAAGATGGACAAGTCAACCCTGCTGAGTGATCAAGTCAGAATCTAGACTAAGGCAAGAGACAACTATGTTGATCAAGTCAAAGTCACTAGCATGAGAAGACAATCATCATGATTGAATCAAGTAGAAGTCAGTGAAGATGGAAAGCTAACTCAACTGAAGAAGCATGCCAATACTACTGATATGAGCCAAGTCAGCTGATATGATAAGAATGAGCACATATGAGTTTAGATCAACTAAGGGAATGTTGATTAAATACAAGAATCAACTTTCAGGAAAGATGTCTTCAAAGATGATCGTTAGAGATTAAATATGACACCTTGGAAGAAGTGCAAGACTGTCACTCAAGTCAAGACAAAGATGCTTAGTCGTTTCCTCAAAGTGAAGACATGTTCTTTCATGGATCCTGAAAGACAAAATGCTCATTCCTAAGAAGCTGGAATTAGAACATTTTGAGTTTGTATCTCCAACGGACAAATCCTCAATTTGCTCTATAAATACTGAAGTTGGGAAACTACTCAAGGTACGAAAACTACAAGCATTCAAGCCTTCAAGCTCTCAAGCAAAATCATTTTATAGTTTCCTAACACTTCAGTTGAACATATTGTAATCATCCCAAGCTTAGAGAGATTTCCTATCCTTATACAATACTTCATTGTAAAGGATATCTCACACTAGTGGGAACCAACCTCAACCTTTAAACCTTTCAAAAGTGAAAGAGAGAGAAGTGTTGTTGTAAGGTGTGGGGTTAGAACTGTCAAGTGAAAGAACAGTTTAACTCATTAAAGTTGAGTACAAAGACTCAGAAATTCTAGGGATCAAGGCAATAAGGAGTAGTGTGGTTGATCAGTGCACCTTGGCACTATACAATAAGCTAATTCCAAGAGAGAATGAATTATCCTGTTAAATCAGGGAAAGTGGACGTAGGAGCTTGAGTCTCCAAATCACTATAACTCACTGTATTATTTACTTAGTGTACTTTATTATTCTAACACATTCATACACTGCACACAGCTTGACCTTAAAAGATAATCATTCAAAGTGGTTCAAAACTGTTTTGGGACAAGTCCCCTAAAAAGCAGATTCTGTGTTAAACAAGTTTTTAGAATTTAAAGAAGTTTAAATATAAGGGCCAACCATTATTCCGTACATATAAATTAATTAGATAGTTATCCAATGGATTACTTCATAATTCTCAGTAGGTTGGTTATCTAAACAAAGTTATACATACTCAGGGAGTTTGGCAAGACAACTCTCCTGAACCTTGAATTGTTTTAAAAAAGAAAGAATTTGCATACACAAGTGCATTTCCCCCCTCCATACAATTGTGTCATACTCCTTCCAGGACCAACAGATGTACTGACAAGTTTATCCAACGACTGGTTCTAAGCTCGAATCCTCTATATACAAGAAAATGTTAATGTAACAACTTACGAAAACTATACACAAGAACTCACTATTAGTCGAGTAATTGCATACTGAATCCTTTCGAGTTCTTTAGAGCCAGCATTCGACCTGAGAATCCCATAGCTCTAAGTTTCCAGAAGTCTAAGCATGTATTCCATTACATATCTTAAGCTTAGAAAAGTGTTGATAGAACATCTTTGTTCATCACACTAGTTGTTACCTTTCATAAACCCAAACCCTACTCTCTATTCTAGAAGTTAGTTTGATTTACACCCAATTTTGTAAGAGTATTTGTTCTCACGGTAACAAGTAGACCCAATTGCACTTCGAAAAGTGTATCGAGGTCACACATCTTCTCTTGGGACTATAAAGTAGTAAAGATCTTTTTTATTAAGGAATTAACTTCACAGTTGGAACTGTGAGAGTGGATATAGCACGAGAAGTCTAAACCACTATAAATTTTGTGTTCTTTATTGTTTTGTATTGTTTATCTACCGTTTACATTGCATATATTTCATAAACATAAAATTTTAAAAGAGTTAAAATCACAAGTTAAGTTTTTCATAATCAGTTGATATCAAATCAGATGATAAAGTCATTGTTTAATCAAAGTCAGTTTTTGTAAAAGGTTTTCATTCAACCCACGAGCCTAAATATTTAGGGCGTACACTATTCCGCACTAACAGTTATATAGATAGTTGTCCAACTGATCAGCTAACAAGCAATCAGTAGGTTAGTTATCTATCCTTGTTGTTCTTATACTCGCACTCGATCAGAACATTTTATCTGCATCAGATGGCTTAGTATATAACTAATTAGATACCGATTAAAGACAGCCAAATTCCGTATAAAATCAAAAATTCAAATTTCGTGTACCACTTTAACTTGTTTTATGGTCGAAAGAAAATTTTGACTGATTAGATATGGTGGTATCCGTATCTAAAACATTCGAAACTAAAAATCGTATCTAATCCGTTTATAATGAGAGACGGTTTTATTTTCGAATTCAAATCTTAATTTCTTTAACAAATCTGTATCTAATCCGTACCTATTAGAGACGGATTGGATATCCGTCTCTAAATTTCGGTATCAAAGTCAGATTTTTTTTTTTTTTTTGAATTAACTCAACCAAAACTTGGACAAGTAATTAATTAATAAAAGTACATTTAATTAATTAAGAATATTTTAAAGATTTAGGCTTTTTAATTGGTTGTCGCGCTGTAGATTATGATTTTTAATTGTACATCCTAATCATGTGGCTTGGTGGGTAGGCACAATCAACAAGTCAACTACGTTTTGCATCCCATTATTTAGGCTAATTAAATTTGTGTGTGGAAATTAAAGGCCAAGCACGGCGGAGATGGAGAATTCATGGAGGCTGAGCCACCTTTATGCGGCGGTGTTCCTGTCTATATACTCCTCAAGTTTGGCTAATCCGGCCATCACCGACGTCGTTGTGGAGGCGATATGTGCTGGCAAAAGGGAATGCTCCCTTGCCATTTATCTCACGGGCTCCCAACAGGCTGTAAGTGCATATATAAAACTATACTCCTTCCGCCCCCATTTTAAATGCATTATTTTTAAAAATATAGACGTCATTATTTCTTAATTTAGTAATAAAACAATTTTTTTAAGACATTACTATTATTTAAAAGACTTTAATATCCTCTATTTTATTTTATTAAACTACGTTGAAATAGTAAAGGATGAAACAAAAATAAAACAGAGTGAGTACTATTTGAAAGAGCACGTATATATGTTTCTTGTACATTCATTTTACATAAACTTTCATTTTCAAGTATTCCTTACATAAGTTTTTGCCTATTTGAAATAGGGTTGATTAAACGAAATTTCTTCGTGATTTTTGAATTTTGCGCAAAATTCTCATAAAGAAATCCCCTATAGTTTATTAAATAATGTGATTTTTTTTCCATGAACGAGTTAATCATTATTAGGGGTGTAAGTGCTGAGCTCGAAACTCGACTCGATTGTTATACTCGAAGTTCGAAACTCGACTCGATCGAGCCTGAAATTTTACAGATCGAGCTCGACTCGATATGAAACTCAATAAATTCGAGCTCGGCTCGACTCGACTCGATTACCTATATAATTTTCAAATTTAATTTTAAAACATTTTTTTTTCTAAAATAAATTCCAGATCGACTCGATTACTCGTATATAAATATAAATTATATATTAATGGAAAAATAGTAAATATTGTTCAAGCTCGAGGCTTTCGAGCCGAGTATTTATGAGCTCGAACTCAGTAGCTACTCGAGTAGCTCGAAACTCGACTCGATTATCTTTGAGTCGATTTCGATCTTTTCTCGAGTCGAACACGAGTAGCTCACGAGTAGGCTCGACTCACTTACACCCCTAATCATTATACATATTTTCTCTATTTTCTTAGAGTATAGCGTGAAATAGAGAAATAAAATAAATAAAGGGTTAATTGCAAAAAAAATCACGACCTTTACGGTGTTTATCAATTACAACATATCCTTTTTTTCTTTGCAATTCGATACACCACATTTTTAAGTTTTGCAATTCGATGCATGTGTTTATTTTTCGGCAACACAATTCATATGTATACACTGAAGCCGCATTAAAGTTTTACACAAATGTCTACGTAAATGTCATTACTGATCAATAAAATGTATTTTAAAAAAAAAAATTAAAATTAAAATAATATACAAAATTTCACATTATTTTTTTTTGGACTGTGATTAGAAGGACGTGATCTTATTCTTTTGAGTTTTTTAAGAAATTATACTAATAATTAAATTGGTTTATGTTTTTTTTAAACAATTTTTTTAGTATTGTTTTTAGTTTAAAATAATTTTTTTTAGTATTCTTTTTAGTTTAAAATTACTTTTTTAGTATTCTTTTTAATTAAAAACGTTTTAAAAATTAAAAAAAATAAATTATTTATCATTCATGACATTTATGTGGCACCTCGACAACTCTGACAATCGCATCATAATTTTAATTGTTGCCAGAAAATTGATAGATGTATTGAATTGCAAAACTTAAAAAGGTGGTGTATCAAATTGCAAAGAAAAAAAAGATATGGTGTAATTGATAAAAACGGTAATTGTCGTGATTTTTTTTTGCAATTAACCCATAAATAAAATAGTGCTATTTTTTTAAGAAATGAAGTAAACTATAAGAGGAGTTAGTGCAATTTTTAAATTAAGAAACAATATTGTGCAATATTTTTAAATTACTAAGGGTATAATTGGTATGTGGTAATAGATTTAGAATGGAATGAACATTCATGAGTTTATTCCTAATCTCACGATTGGTATGTTTTTTTATTTGGAATCGCAATTCCACAGGGAATGGTGATTCCCAAAAATAAAGAATTGTAATTCCTCTCCATCCCCCTGTCTTTCCCATTCCATTCCGTGTGGAATTAATTATTTTTTAATTTTTTAAAATAAAATCATCACTTATATTTTATTTTTACAAAATTATCCTTCCTAATAATTAAACAAGATATTCATTAATCACGATCTTTAATCAAAACCTTGAACCCTAATTCACGCAATGATTTTCATAAACCTAATTCTCTAATCTCTACAACCCAATTGACGGCTTCACGCAAGAAAAAAGATGTCAAGGAGTGAAGGACGTTGATTCTCTAAGAAAGAAGAACTAGACAGATGAATTAGAGAAATATCCAGAAGTTCTGTTCTATACTATATACTGCGCGTATATATATATATATACATATATAATTATAGATTGCAGTTTAATTGTGTTCATTCATGATTTGAAAATATAATATATATATATATATATATATATATATATATGAATCGTTTCTTGATGGCAGAAGCAATTGTAAGATGTTCACTATTTTTTCTAAATTAAAAATTATATATCTAAAATTTTATTATTATATTAATAATAGCATATTGACTAATTTAATATATTTTTATAAATATATATTGAAGGGTATTTTAGTCATTTAATATAAACCATGTACATTATTTTGCATCTCATTTATTATACCAATCATGATAATGGAATCAACCAAGGAATGATTTTTCCATTCCTAGTTAATACCAATCATGAAAATTTCATTCAAACATTCATTCCATTCGGGCCTTCATTCCATTCATGAGTTTATTCCATTCAGTCACAATTTCATTCAGTCATACCAATCATGCCTTAAAGAGTTTTGTATGACTACAGTATGAGTACTCCATTTGAAATAAAGAATTCAACAAACTAAAATAATTCAAGTGGTTAGAACAATAATTAGTTATTAGGTGTGTGAAAATATATATATTTCTTGTATATTTAATTTACATATATAAACTCTCTTTTTTAAGTATTCCAACTTACCTAAGTTTTTGCCTATTTGAAATAATAGGATTGATTAAACGAAATTTCCTCGTGATTTATGAAATAATTTTGCGCAAAATTCTCATAATGAGACCCCCTATAGTTTATTAAATAAAGTGGTTTTTTTTCTCATGAACGACTTAATCATTATACGGAGTATAACGTGAAATAAATAAAATAGTGTTAGTTTTTTTAGAAATGAAGAAAACAATAAGAAGAGTCGGTGCAATTTTTAAATTAAGAAAGAATTTTGTGTAACATTTTTAAATTAAAAGAGTTTTGTATGAGTACTCTATTTGAAATAAAGAATTCAAAGAATAATTGAAGTGGTTAGAACAATAATTAGGTGTGTGAAAATATATATAATTCTGATACATCCAATTTACATAAATTATCTTTTTCAAATATTTCAGTCTTACATAAGTTTTTGCCTATTTAAAATAGGGCTGATTAAACGAAATTTCTTCGTGATTTATGAATTTTGCGCAAAATTCTCATAATGAAATAGTTTATTAAATAAGGGTTGGTCTGCTATGAACTCGAGTGCATGTTGTGCACCCTAGTTCATGTTACACTTTTTAGTAAATGGTGTTGTACTTTTCAATTATTAAAATGTATAATAATATTTTTAGTTATAGTGACTTACACTTTTTAGTAATATTGTGTTGTACTTTTCAGTTTAATAACTTACATTTTTCTTTAAACTAGGGTGCACAACATGCACTCGAATGCATACTAGACTTTACCATTAAATAAAGTGGTTTTTTTTCTCTGAGATATAAATAAAATAGTGTTAGTTTTTAAGGAAATGAAGAAAATTATCAGAGGTCCGAGGAGTTAGTGCAGTTTTTAAATCAAAAAAGAATTTCGCACCAACATTTTTAAATTATGAAAGAGTTTCGTATGTGTACTCCATTTGAAATAAAGAATTCAACAAATTACAATAATTCAAGTGGTTAGACAATTATTCGTTAGGTATGTGATTCTGAAAAAACAAATCGTGAATGTGTTGTTTAAGAGTCTTTTTTCATTTTTTTTTTCAGATTACTGGATTAGGTGCAGTGGTGATGATGCCCCTGATTGGAAATTTGTCGGATATGTATGGTAGAAAACGTTTGCTCTTAGTCCCTCTATTTTTATCCATTACTCCACTAGGTATGTTACTTACCCTTTATACAAATAAAAGATTATATATATATATATATATATATATATATATATATATATATATATATTGTTGTTACAAAAACTTATACTATGAAATATATTAGACATTAAAATATATTTGAAAAAAAAATTGTGGGTCCAATTTAGTTAAAATATATTTAATTTTGGAATTAAAATTTTTTTAGTCCTTTAAGTTGAATTAATTTTGAAGTTGATCATGATCGAATACACCTTTTGATTTTGTTTCCATAAGTTTACCCAAATTTTGAATTCAGTCCAATTACGTGACATTACAGGTAAATGAACCGGTCAAATCCTTAGCTTGTGCATTTTTCTGCACATGAGCAAATTCACGGTTGATTTGAATTGCACATGAGCTAAAGATTTGACTTGTTCATTTATCTGCAATGACGGGTAGTTGGACTGAATTCAAAATTTAGGTAACTTATGGGACCAAAATCAAAATGTGTATTTCATCAGGACCAAATTCAAAATTAGTCCAACTTAAAGGACTAAAAAAAAACTTTAATCCCTATATTTTTTCAGTTTCAAGTATTGTTTTACTATATGATCAAAATATTGACCATGTAGTAAAACTACTTGCTTACCCATAAATTTTTTGAACGACTCAAATTCAAATTTTTTACTTGCAAATTTTTAAAAAATATCTTCATTAAACATGTATAATGTGTAAAATATTTCACTATTTAATTTGTTTGGTATTGAGTACACGCAGTAATTTTGGCATGTAATAGAAGTACAAGTTTTGTGTATGCATTCTTTGCATTCAAGATGTTAACTGCCATGGTTACGGAAGGTGGTGTTATTTTCCTCGCTATTGCTTTTGTGGTAATCAAATTTAACATCCCTTCCTTCATTTTATTTTATACTCCTCGTCTCGTTATTAATTTAAACATTATTCTTTGCACGTATTTTAATATAAGAATTGTTTATTGATATTAAAAATGATAAAATGACTTTTTAGGAGGGATATAGTGGGTAATTCAATTTTATTGAAAACAATTTTATAAAAAGTAATGACATGTGGACATGTGGTGTAAAGAATAGATGTTTGAAAGAGATTTTTAAATGAGTAAAAAATTACTTTTTTCAAATAAAAAAATGTTTAATTAATAATGGAATGAACGTTTTTGTCAAATGTTCAAATAACAATGAAACGAAACGAAGTCTGACTTTTTTTTTTAACATGTCATACCCATTTTTAAGAATTTGATATACTCCTGAGTTTTAGTAGAATAAATACTCCCTTCGTCCGTCTATAAGTGTTACGTTACTTTTTGGCACAGAGATTAAGAAAAGTGATTAAATAATAGATATAGTACAAGTGATGTGATTGAGAGATAGAGAGAAAAAGTAAAATATAAAGTGAAGTGTAAGAAAAAGTACTTACCAATAAAGGTATGAGAAGCTTATAGGCGGACGGACCAAAATGGTAAAATGGGAAGCTTATAGGCGGACGGAGGGAGTAGATAAATATTGTACTCCCTCCTTCCCGGTATAAGTTTCCCCTTTCTTTTGGTTGTTTTGATTAAGAAATATGATTAAATAATAGATGTAGTACAAGTGATGTGATGGTGAGAGAGAAAATAATAGATGAGTGATGTGATGGTGAGAGAGAAAATAATAGATGAGTGTGAGATGAAGTATGATAAAATAATAGATAAAGTGTAAGTGATGTGATTGGGAGAGATAAAATCATATGCCAAAAATGGAAAAATGTGAAATGGGAAACTTATTGTGGGACATACATAAAAGGAAAGTGGGAAACTTATAGGGGGACGGAGGGAGTATATTATATGTGAGGCAGTTGAATAATTAAATTTGACAAAGTGGGATAGCTCAAGTGGTTAGAGCACCACTACCTAGGTCTTAGGTCCTGCGTTCGAGTCATGGGGAGGGGAAAAATGGATGGTTAAAATGTATAATTTTCATTTGAAACAAACGAAAAAAAAAATGGTTGAGTAGTTTTTACTTGAATGGGGGAGAATACAAATATACAGTCCAATCCAGCCCATGCAAATATCCGTGTCATTATAAAAATTTAAAAATCGTGTAAAGATTAATGACGCTTATAGTAATAAAAATATACAGGCAGACAACGTGCGTGAAGAGAAGCGTGTTTCAGCATTTGGATTGATGTGTGGTATAATCTCAGCTGCAATTGTCTGTGGTAACTTCACTGCTCGATTGCTCTCCACTCCTCACATATTTCAGGTCTACATTCTTGCAAAATTTTTTCAACGTTTCACAATAATTTTTATAATTTAATTAAAAATAAAAAAATTATTTTATAAAATTTACCTTTACAAAACAAAGAATAACATATTTTTAATTAATTAAAATAGTGATAATTAATGATTAATTTCAGGTTGCAGCAAGTGTATCCATGGTAGCAGTAACCTATACGATGGTGTTTGTGAAGGAAAAAAAGGAGGACAAGGATGCAAATCATTTAGAGCAGCCTATTTTAGAGCCAAACCAACAATCTAAGAACAATTTCATTAATAAAATTATTCCATCGCCAAGGGATATATTTTCTTTGCTTAGGAGGAGGTACAATTTACGAAAATTTGCATACTTTATTCAAGTGAAAATTAAAATGTAAAAATTTTTAAATTTTTGATTTGATGACTGATTATAGGAGGTTGAATATGCGGTTGTTCAATTAAACTTTGCTACGTGGATAAATTTGACGTTGCCACTTTAACGTCGACCAGCATTTTGACCTCTTATAGTCAATTATTAAATCAAAATGTTGAAAAGTGAAAGTTACAAGATTATTTTTAATTTTTTAAATTTAATATAACTAAAATATTACTCCCCATGTTCACCTATAAGTTTTTCATTTTATCATTTTCGTTCATCCGCATATAAGTTTTTCATACTTCTCTCAATTACATAGTATAACTTTTCTTAATATTTGAGTACAAAAGTAGTGGAAAACTTATATGCAGAGACGGAGGAAGTGTAATAAAAAACTTATTGGACCCAACAAAACATTTTTTCCATAATCTAATTAGCAGGTTTTTGTATAATAGAAAAACACTATTTTTAATGCAGTAATGCATTGTCGCTGTTGATGTGTGTTTCTTTCTTCAATGGCCTTGCGGAAACTGGAGTTCAGACTTCCATAATGGTATGTGCTTACAATTTCTTACAATGATCGATTTAGGCTTGTTTGATAGATATATTTGAGGTATCAATATGCATCTGAATATTTCAACTGATCCAAATTGAATAAAAAATGATGTGTCTTTCCGTCATTTAATGGTAAAGTCTAGTATGCACTCGAGTGCATGTTATGCACCCTAGTCCATGTTGCACTTTTCAGTTTTACTGACTTACATTTTTTGGTAAATGGTGTTGCACTTTTCAATTATTATTAAAAATATTATTATACAGTTTAATAATTGAAAAGTACAACACCATTTATCAAAAAGTGTAAGCCGCCAGTAAAACTGAAAAGTGCAACATGGACTAGGGTGCATAACATGCACTCGAGTGCATAGCAGACCAACCCTTTATGCACTAATCAAATGACAAGGCATACTAGGTCCCCTAGGTCCCTTTCTTAAATTAAGAATTTTTATTTTTTATTTATACATATATAACATTCCTTAATTCACTCATTCTTGATAAAATCTTATGTTAGACCGTCTCACGAACATTTTTCTGTAAGACGAAGCCCTTTTGACTTATATTAATCAGATTTTTAGGTTAGACAACCCTTTATTTTTTCAAGATTTTATGTTTACAAAAAAAAAAGAAAAAAAGTGACAATATTTAAGTAAAAAGTAATAATGTTTTTAACGAAAGTGTAGTTCATTTTTTACTTGATCATTATCACTTTTTACTTGGGGTGAAGGAAGATCCATCTCACGTCTCACCTAAGACCAGCGATCTTCAGTATTTTATGAAAATTATTAACTGGAAAAATCAAAACTTCCTTCAAACATAACGACGATCCACTTGTTCAATTTAAATTAATGGAATTACATATAATGACAAATTTATAATAAATTTTATTTGTAAGTATAAATATTATTTTACCTTTTTATAGTAATATTAATCGGCCCCTACCCTAAATTTTTGGTTCCATCACTGCACACAATTGAGTGTGCTTTTGCGTAATATGTATAAACTTTTATTTTGGGTCTAATTAAGCTATCTTGAACCCGATTAATTACCCATTTATCTTGAACTAATTTAACCTATTAAACTATAGGTCTTAATGTCGCGTTACAACATATGACAAAAATATACTCCCTCTGTCCATCAAAAGTGTGCTCACTTTTTTTTATATGCGTTTTTTAAAAATTCATATTTTAATTATAAAGAATATATTAATGATAATGAGTAAAGAATATATTTGGTAGATACTCAATCTTGTTAATTAGTAAAGTAGAAAAAATATTCAAAAGTGAATTATTTAAATGGAATAAGCATGTTTTTTGTAAACTCAAAAAAAGAAATGAGCACACTTTTGGTGGACGGCGGGAGTATATTTTTATAAAATTCTTGTGTAGTAGGCAGTGAGGAGCCATTGTTCATATCAATTCATACATTTCAATCACTTTTTATTTTGCTGGCGTTTTCAATTATAATTAAATATTGATTATTTAATTTAATTATATATGAATTTTGTTTGATGCAGTACTCTTTAAAAGCTCGCTTCAACTTCAACAAGAACCAATTTGCAGAACTAACGCTTATTGCCAACGCTGGATCTATTTTATCCAATGTATATATATTCTCACCCTAAATTTAATTAATTCTTTTACTAATTTTATAGTATTATATAATAATAATAATAATAGTAAAAATTAATGTACGTTTTTTCTTTTTCTTTTGCACAGATGCTCTTCATGCCTTTGTTGGGACCTTTTATTGGAGACAAGAGATTGTTGGCTTTAGGGCTGATTGGTGGATTTATAAGTGTAAGCACAGTTTTTTATAATATTTTTTAAAATAATAAAAAAATTGGCATATTTTAAAGATATTACAAATTTTAAAATATAATTTCCCGTAAAATGTATTTTTCGTTTTCACATTAATTGTATATTTATAATGTTATATCTATTTCTCATCAATTGATGTATCATGTTTTTTAAATAGAAGATCTTGTATACAAATTGTTGAGATACTAATGTTAATAATTAATTTGTACGTGCAGATGTTTTTTTACAGCATAGCTTGGTCAACTTGGGTATGTAGATTAATTGTTCTCTGAATTAGTCGGTTCTTGATCGAATATCGAGACTTATATTTATCATCGTTGTGTTTAATTTCAGGTGTTTTATGCAGCTGCTACCTTGGGTTTTTTCTTTTCAACAACCGATCCTAATGTAAGTTTAAATATAATTAATTATATAAATATTTTACTATTTTGATTGTTGAAATGATATGTATGTTTGAAATATGCATACAGATAAGAAGCTTGGTTTCTAGACAAACAGGGGCAAAAGAACAGGTGAGTTTCTTGATTACATATATACTTCATCGGTCTATTTGAAAGGTTTACACTTATTTTTGATACAATATACTATTCCCTCCATCCACCAAATGTAGTTCCATTAGGATGGGGCACAAAGTTTAAGGAAAAAGTAGATAAAATAAATAAAGTAAGGGTATTATAAGGTATGGTGGGGTTCATTGTGAATAAAGTTGATGACAAATTGAGTAATTAAGTGATGGATTGAAGGGTGATATTTTTCATAAAGTGTATGAGACTACATTTGGTGGACAAAAAATATGAGATAAATGGAACTACATTTCATGCATGAACGGAGGGAGTACAATATTAAATGTGTAGTGGATAATTAAGGTAGAGAGATATAATGAATTTTACTAGATAATGAAATGTAAACTTTGTATTGAAACACACAAAAAAAGTGTAAACTTTTCAAAACAACGTGTAAGTATTATTCGAGGGGAATTTGTATAACACAGTCTCGTATATAAGACATGTTTACAACTTACTATTTATGGTTAATGTTAATTTAGATGGAGCTCCATAAATTTATGAAAAATGTATTATGATTCATGAGTGAATAAAATGGATCTATCTCATTTTAAATTTTGCCATTATGAAAAGGTTAATGTTGATTATTATTTAGTTTAAATTAATTAATTTTTGCCCATTTTATTTCTATGATTTTCAGGGTATTGCACAAGGATGCATATCCAGCATGGGATCACTTGCAAATGTTGTAGGCCCCACAATTTTTACTCCTCTTACAGGTATTTATAATCTCAACTTATTCAATTAATAACACACAAAATTTCATCAAGGCTAGCTTCTTAAATAGATCATGCATCTAGAAATTAATATTGCATGTAATAATTATATACATGTAATTTATTTCTATTTCATATTTAAAGTAATATTCTATATAATATGTGAACTAATGCTATACTTGTGTACTAGTTACATCCATGCATGTAACTTATTTTTATTTAATATTTGAACTAATACTATATAATATGTGAACTAATACTATATTGTATTTGAACTAATATTGTGCTCTACCTAAACTAATATTATATTGTATTTGCATAACTCATGAGTAATACTCACCCATTTAAAAAATTGTATAACAAGTTATATGTATGTAACTGATACAAATAAGTATTTGCCATTATGTAATTATTTATATATCTAGATTTTTTTTTGAGGGGTATATATCTAGATCTTGTATACACCAAATGTACCTTATAATATTTTTTAAATTGATACTTTAAATGGATCCTTGTTACAGCTTTATTTCTGTCCGAGGATGCACCGTTTCATTTTCCTGGTTTCAGTCTCTTCTGCATAGCTCTTGCTTATGTAAGTATTGCACATGCAAAATTATACTGTATTTCTTTTTTATTACTTATTTCATCCTTGAAAAACTTGCATTTTTTAGTATTTTTTTTTTTAAAAAAAAGTGTAATAATTAAAGTTATGGGGTAATTTTATAAAAAAAATTTATATATAAAGTAAATTAATTAGTTGGATTGAGTGTATGGTGGATCTAAAAAATAATGATATGAAAGTTAAATATGTGTATATTATGAGGGTGAGTATGAAAACTTTTCAGAACGGATGTAGTATTAATTAATTTGTTTCATTATCAGATGTATATTTGATTTAATTGATAATTTTGCAGTTGATGGGTTACATTATAAGCTTATTCATAAAGATTACTCCTGTGGAAAATTCAGAGACCCACTTGGAAGAAGGTCACATAGAACAATGATATTAGATCTAGCATTTCCTCATCAAATATTGTTTTTAAACAAAATACTCTCTCCGTCTCCAATGGTGTTCGTATTTCATTTTTTGCATATATCAATAAAATATCATTTATTGTATTTTAAATTATTAATTTTATTTATAAACTTTTAAATTTATATTTATTAGTGCATGACCGCGTGCTACGCGAGAGTAAATATGAAGTTTATGTTAATGACGCATATATGAAGCGTTTCTCATCAAGTATATTTTTATAATTTTCCTAATATACGAAATGGAATATTTCTATAAAAGATTTTTTTTTAAAAAAAAGTTAAATATATATTTGTACAATGCATAATTATAAATAAATGTAATTATATATGAAGATGAGACATATGTTTAATTGTTTATCGTGGAATAAGCACAATATAACATTATATACCCAATGCATGTACATTGAAATAAACAAATATAATAATCAAATCATTAGAATGATTAAATGTGCAGTGCAAAATATATAATGGCAACGTTGTGGAGTGAGCAGTTAGTTAATAATAGTATGTACTAAAAATTATGAATTTCTGAACACTTCTTTGTAAATAATATTTGTCGTGTGGTTGCACGTAGTGCTGTTAGACGAAGTGAGCTGTTCGTGAGTTTGGTTCGATTCGATATTGCTCAAGCTCGGCTCGATTTGCTCGTTAAATGAGTCAAGTTCAAACTCGCTAGATATTTAATTTACTAACAAGCTAACCAGTTCGAGCTCGACTCGTTAGGTTCGATATTCATTTTTTTAATTTCATTATGCTACGCTCGATGAGCTTGTTAGACTCGTTAACAAGTCGGGTTGAACTCATTTTTTAACTCGTCAATGTTATGGAGCCGAGGTCATAGCTCGAGTCGAGCTCGAACTTCAAGTACTCGACTCGAATAACAACTCTAGTTTGGCACGATCTTCCTTCATCGATCATCTAAACAAATTATTTTCAATCATATCGTACACTTCACTCTGGAAAACGCAACATACAGTTGACCATGCGTAAGAACTGGTTTTGGAAGATACACATTTTCGAAAGTGATTGTCCTTAACATTTATTAATAGTCATTGCGAAGCATAAAATTATTGAGAATTGTCTCATGTGAAACCTTATAGCTAGGCGAGGTTTGATCCGAACTACTAAGGCTCATTTGGGAATGTAGTCCTTATTCCCAGCATTCCTTCCGGTTATAATAATTCCGACCTCAATAATATATCTTCAAACTTTGTTGTAATCAATCTATTTCTGTTGCACAATTCAACTCTTTGATTAATGTTTCTTAGAAGTATTAATCGGAACATTGACCTTCAGAATTAAACAATGATTTTGTAATTCAGAACACTTAATATAATTTAAATAATCAAAATAATATAATTGTTCATTATTGCGAGATTTACTATCCCCCTAAAAATCGTATCAAAACTCAAGTATTCCACAATAGCTTTAGGTATCATTTCCAATACACAGACATTAATAGTTTCGACCATCTTGTGCTTGGGTGCAAGTATTTATTTATCTTCGAAATACCTATCATTACGAAAATGATATGTTATCGATGGGTAAATAGTGGTCACCATATCAACAATAGGATTGTGTGAAGAATAAATTAGGTTATTATTTGGAATCTAAATCTCGGGAAAACCATCTTCACTATCACCAATATTGACATCACCAACATTTAAAATCCAATTGGAGAAATTTTCGATCTCCTCGATAGTCATATTTGTGTGTCACAAATTGAATTTTTCAACCTCATTTTCGTGGTTAGTCCCATACACAAAATTCCCAAAGATAAGAAGAGTTTTTCGTCGAGAATACAATATCCCCTCCACCAAAACAGTTGTCTTCCCACCAAAAGGCGAATTCAATGATTATCCATTATGATTTCTAATTACATTTCTCATGGTTCAATTCAGTGCTTCGAAATAACGTCGGTTAATCATAGGAGCTTCATCCCATGTTATCAGTTTTGCCCTTGAAATAAGTTTTGATAAGTGTGAGTGATTATTTATATTGATAAGTGTGAGTGATTATTTATATTATATGTTGATGCTTCATCTATATATTCATAGGTATGTCAAATCTTGAATGAGTCACACGTTCTCCGGGTAGTGACAGAGATGATATTCCACTTGAAGCAATTTATAAATTGACCATGTAGTCATACCTATGCTAACAACACTGACCAAATTAATGTATTTCCTTTACCACCAAAACCATAAAAGAAGAATATTCCTCCCATATTCGACCAAAACAACTTCAAGTATTTGTTCATGTACACCCTTTGTTTAGCAGTTAACATAGCGAAGTACGTTTTATGGTATTTTTCCATCTAATTTCGGTCATAATCTAATTCCTGGCATGTGCTGACCTTGCTAGAGTGATTTCATTTTGTTTGATTTGGATGAAAATTGCATCATTTGTTTTTTTAGCATTTTAATCTTAATTCAGTAGAATTTCATGTTATTTTTACTCATTTTGACTAATTATACTTAATTATGAGAAAATGTAGTGATTTGCTATTTTTATAGGTAAATTAAGTATTTTTTGAAGTAAAATACGCACCTAATTTTTAGTAAAGTCAACAATAGAAGAAAACGAGATCATGAAAAAAAAAAAAAATGATTCTTGAGCTCATTACTCAACACCCAATTCAAATTAGGCCCAATTTTTACAATCGAAGAAAATGAAAAGGGTGGGACTATTTACACCTCCATTTGCGTTGAGAACACTCCCCCTTATTGTTTTTTATTATAATAATAATGTGAAATACCAAAAATACCCTATTAGTAAAATGGTACATACTAAATGCACCCCACTTACTGGACGCACCCCCCCCCCCATATTTTCGGCCCTCTCACCTTCCATCCTAAACCCCTTTTACACTTTCGTTTCGTCATTTTTGTGTTACCGAAAAAAAATTCGGCCACTCTCATTTCTCATATTTTCTTTCTCTTTGTTTCACCATTTTAACTCGTGAAAATCGTGTGTTTTGATCGATGGGAAGAAATCGACCAAGTATGGTTCGGTCAGTTGGACGACGTCGATTGGGTACTTGGTGGTCGATGGGACGAAGTCGACCATGGATGAGCTGGTCGATGGGACGATGTCGACCACATACTATGTGGCCGACAAAACATGGCCGACGGAAAGTATGTTGGTCGATATGATAATGTCGACGAATAGTATTTTTAGTCGATTTGTCCTTTTGATTACGCTTATAACATGATTTAGGGTTGAGTGTCGGCACATAAGTTAATCCTAATGTATGATACGAGGGTTGAGTGTTTGAATTATTATACAACTATATTATTTTCGTCAACATCCTTTGAATTATAGCATGGATTTTGTGTTTGTTTTTCAGAATTTGGCGGATGATGAAGAGTTTGATCCGGATTTCTTTTATTATTCGGATAACCCATTGGGGCCTTGTGATGATGAAGCCAACAAGGGTGCTTCAACTAATGAGGATGCCCCGGTTAATGAGCATGCCCCGGATAATGATCTTGTGATGGACTACACCAATGTCTTCACCAATTTTAACTATTTCGAAACTCGGGAGGCCTTACAAGAATGGGTTCTAGACGTAGCCTTACAACACAACATTGTCATTGTTGTTAAACGCTCAGATAATGGCAGTGGCAAGAAGAAGGCACAAGTTTTATTGGCATGTAAGCGTGGTGGAACCTATCGCCAAAATAAGCCAAGGGGAAGAAACCAATTAGCTGTGTTACCAAACGATGATGATGATGTTGATTTTGATGATCAAAAGGGCCGAAAAAGGACAACGGGGTCGAAGAAGTGTGGATGTCCTTTTCTGTTAAGGGGCATAAAAATATCAGAAAATGAGTGGAGGTTGGACGTGAGATGTGGGACCCACAATCATCCTGTAGCCATCTACCTCAAGGGCCACTCGTACGTTGGTAGGCTAACGCCCGAAGAAGAAGAGTTGGTTGTTGATATGTCCAAGTGCAACGCTCCACCGAAGGATGTGTTGAAATTGCTTAAGTCGAGAAATCCGAACAACTATTCTACCATCCGCACCGTGTACAACGTTCGAAGCAAGTATAAATTGGCAGGTTTTGCTGGAAAGAGTCAACTACAACAGTTAATGACATTGTTGATTGATAATCAATATTATCAAAGCCACAGATATTGTCAAGTGTCGAATACTATTCGAGATGTATTATTTGCACACCCCCATGCCTTCATTTGTACCGTGCATTTCCAAGTGGATTGCACGTACAAGACTAACAAATATTAGTTGCCCTATTTGGAGATGGTAGGATTTACATCCACAGGCATGACCTTCTCGGTAGCTTCTGTATTTCTCGATTGTGAGAAGGAGAAGAACTATACGTGGGCATTAAGTGTCCTTCGTGAGTTATTGGAGGATGTGAGTTTACCGAGAGTTGTTGTTACGGATCGGGAGTTAGCCCTCGTGAGTGCTGTTTCTTCCATATTTCCATAGGCTAAACATTTCCTATGTAAATGGCACATATAGAGGAATGTTTTGGCCAAATGCAAGGGCAAGTTTGAGACCAAGGAGGATTGGGAAAGATTCTTTTTTTCATGGAAAGATGTGATGAACGCATCCTCCGAACAAGAATTGACTACCGTTCTTAAGATTTTTCAAAGTGAGTATGCAAATGTTCACAAGGAAAGTGAAGCATACTCGTACTGCATGACATAGTGGGTAAATCCCTTCAAGGAGAGATTCATAGCCGTGTGGACGGATAAATACATGCATTATGAGAATACAACAACGAACAAGTATGTTTTAATATTATATATATATATATATATATAATTGTTGATTATTCGTTGATAATTCATAATTTCTAGTTGTTGGACTTTTTCTATTTATTGTGTAGTTAAAATGATAATTACTATAACTACAATTTCAGGGTTGAGAGTCATCATGCAGTACTGAAGAGGTCGCAAGGTAATAGCGTGGGCAATTTTGAGATTTGTTGGTCAAAGACGGACACACTTTATCAAGCGAGCCACAATGCAATTAAAGCCTCGTTTGAGAAGAGTGTGAATGTTGCTTTACACAAGTTCAAGTCTGTGATATATCATGAGCTTGTAGGAGTGGTGTCAATTTACGCGTTGGAAAAGATTTACAAAGAAATGACGTGTATCGAACACGGCGAGTCCAATCCTGACATATGCAATCACTATCTAAGGAAGGTATGCAGGTTGCCATGCACTCACGAACTCGACGAATATCACCGGCTTGGCAAATCGATACATTTAGAAGCTATTGATAAGTTTTGGAGAAAGCTTGACATGGAGCCAAATTTGAGAAATGAGGAAGATGTGAAAGATGTGAAAGAGGATATGGCTGAAGATCTTAACACCCGATATGAGGATGTTATTAAAGGTTTGTTGATTGCTTACAAGGAACAGGAGGAGCCTACGCAGAAGAGGGTAATGTTGAGGCAAGCCATAGAACTTCGGAATCCAAAGACCACTTCTCTTATTGAACCGAAGCTGAAAGTCAAGACCCGTGGTCGACCCAAAACAAATAAGAAAAACCCTAAAGCTTC
This sequence comes from Galeopsis tetrahit, assembly GCA_963675135.1. Lineage (NCBI taxonomy): Eukaryota > Viridiplantae > Streptophyta > Magnoliopsida > Lamiales > Lamiaceae > Galeopsis > Galeopsis tetrahit. Next base: position 42,163,043 of record OY776128.1, on the reverse strand, counting down.
TTCGACAAAACGGGATCCTAGCCTCTTTGAGTACATAGAATCAATGCCTTTCCCAACCCCAGTTATTGACGTGGCGGAGCCTTCAAAGACTTCGAATACAAAAAAATAAGAGGCGAAGGTGTCTGCTTCGAATAAAAATAAACATGAGGCGAAGGTATTTGTCTTTTCTATATGTTTTGTGGCTCATTGCTTATTAATACGTTGCTTATTTTGAAAAATAATTTGGTGCATAGGTGGTTCCTCGTAAGCGTACGCGCTCATCTACCTCACAAGAAGGACTTATAGCTCTATTGCCCGTTTGTTTTCAACCGTTCGTGATGGAATGTGTTAATGTTGCATCAGACGGCCATTGTAGTTTTCGAGCGGTAGCTGAGGCAATGGGGTTTGGGGAGGACAACTGGGCAAAAGTTCGACAAGACCTGATGACGGAGTTGAGTCACCATGTCCACTTATACAAGAGTTCTTTAGAGAGGATAAGATGATCAACGAGACATTGACTGCCCTAAACTGTTTTACTGATTTTGTACGGTCAAAGTTTTGGTTTCATCTACCCTATATGGGGTACTTGGTGGCATCAGCCTACAATGTGGCCTTGATAACTTTGGGTAATAAGATATCGTTGACATTTCTTCCTCTACGAACTTCGCCACCTGAAAACCCCAAAAGAATTTCCATGGGTCACGTCAATGATAATCACTTTGTGAAGGTATTGTACAAACTTTTTAATATTTACGAAAAATATATAGATGTCCAATTAATGTCATTATTGGTTGCTACAGGTAGTGTTGTCTGACAATGTCCCATTCCCTCCCGTTGCATGTTCGTGGGATCTATACAAAAAATCAGCTGCAAGTGGGTGGATGGACGCGTATAAGGAAAACCGTATTAGATAGGGTGATTGTCATTCTTTTTGTCAAACTTTTGTAAATGACTTGGAGTAGTCATTCTTTTGGTCAAACTTTTAACTTGGCCATAAATTGGCCATAAATACTCATATATTTTGTAACTTGGCCATAAATTGTGTACATTTGAACTCATTTTGTTTTGAATAGAATAGTTTGTGATCCACGTTCAAATTTGGTCATTACTTAGTTACAAATTTGGTCATTACTTAGTTACAAATTTGGTCATTACTTAGTTACAGCGTATGGTCGATCAAACTACCCTACGTCGATACCGTATGGTCGCCCAAACTGTGTTACGTCGACAGCCTATGGTCGACAAAACTACCACATATCGACAACTTAATTGTGAACAGAGACAATTTGGTCGACAACACCATGTCGACCGGCTACTATTCGTCGACAAACTCTATTCCGGTCGACGATTGAGTGTCGATCGACATTACATTGTCGAATATATTGCTAGATGCACCCCCCACCTAGTCGACAACATGTACTCGACCAAATTTCCCCACGTCGACTCTTTAATTATGAACAGAGGCACTCTGGTCGACAACATCATGTCGATCGACTACAATTCGTCGAATAACTGTATTCCGGTCGACGTTTGATTGTCGATCGACATTACAATGCCGAAAATATTGTTATATGCACCCCCATCTAGTCGACCACATGTTGTCGACCAACCACATTGTTGTCGACTACATAATTATGAACAGAGGCATTTTGGGCGACATTCAGTTGTCGACCGGCATGTGCTTGTCGAAATCCGCATGTTAGGTCGACTACGTGTGGTTGACCAAACGCATAGTTTTCGATAACTGAATTATGAATAAAGGACCGACATGTGTTTGTCGAAATTCGCATGTTAGGTCTTGCTTACGAGGTTTGGTCGACATTATAGTCAATTTATCCAAAATAATTAAACACATATACATAAATTAAACACATATACAAAAATTTGATCAATTTATCCAAAAATAATTAAACACATCTGCATAAATTTGCATATTCCATAGTAATCATCAAAATATCCAAATAAACATCAAATTATTCAAAATAAACATCAAATTATCCAAAACAAACATCAAATCATCCAAATTAAATATCAAATTATCCAAATAAACATCAAATCATCCAAACAAATATCAAATTATCCAAAGTAAACATCAAATCATCCAAATTAAACATCAAATTATCGCTTGACCCGTTTCCTTCTGCTTCCTCCCCTGCCCCTGCCTCTTGTTCGCCTTGATGATGATGCCGACGGAATAGGTGGTGGTTGTAGTGTTCTACATGCCGATTCCATAACCTACATTGCCTCATCCGCTGTCGGTGTGTCTCCGTCCTTCCACCTTTGAACCAATGGAGCCATCATGTTTTGAGCGAGGCTGATCATAAGCCATACATCATCTGTAATGGGTACTCGATCAGACGATGTTGTCACATGTGTGGCTGGGTTCGATAAAAACACGTGCATGTTCTGCGTGAACCATGTTCTATAGTCCGGAGCACTCTCCCACGGTAGTCTGGCCTTCTCTCCGAGTCTTTCAGGCGAAAGCAGGTGCATATCCCACGTCTCAAAATAATCAGCCAAATAGCCCCACACAAGCTTAGTCTTCTTTGAAGTTTTAGCACTTCGTTCAACACGTGCAACAAGAGGCCTCTCTGGAATCGTTTAGACAAATCCAAATTGTCGAAGGACTCGATCTGGCATGTACGGCTCCACGATATCACCACATACCAAACAACCATGAAAGTACGCGACTTCATACAAAGGATAATCTTGTCTCATTTTTGCATATGGATTCCACGTAACCTGTATTACAAGTAAATTATTGATTAAATACCATTTATTCACACCAAAGAAAGGATAAGGCAAGTTCTCACCTCATATGGTTTTAGTGCATCCATACGCTCTCGAAATGCTTACACACGAGCCATCGATGGGCCGACATATCCTTCAGGGGCCCACCTCGGTGATAGTGGATCACCAATCTTGAAGTCCATGTTATGGGGAGGTTTGACCAATACAGGAAAGTGTTCATAAATCCAAGCCTACAAACAAACAACAACGGGTTAAAATTATTGATTAAAACGCAAAATAAAGACCAATACAGGAAAGTATGAATTTTACCTCTAATAGAGTCAAATAGCCTGATATCTGTGCGGTCTTATGTCTGGATGCCAAATCGAGTTGTCTGTATAAATAAGCCAATGTGGTCGCTCCCCATGCATACTTATGCAAACCTTGCATATCCTCCAAATACCGAAGCTAGGACGTGGACACACGAGTTCTAGTCTTATCCGCAAATAAAGAGCAACCAAATGTATACCACACGTACGCCCGTGAAGCACACAACACCTGAACACGGTCATCAGAATACTGTTTCTCCATGAAGTTCTCTCGCAACCATTATAACTTGATCGAAGACCCCCGTGAACCACTTACTAATAAACTCCTCGCAACATCAGGTTTTACGCCTAACAACTTACTAACATCAGAATATGCAGAGATGTGATCAACACGAGTAGACTGTACTGGCCGTCCTTCAACAGGTAACCCAGTAATGCAGAAAACATCATCTAGTGTAATGGTAATTTCACCGAATGGAAAGTGAAAAGAGTTGGTCTCAGGGTGCCATCGCTCAACAAAAGTAGTGATGAGGTTCTTGTTAGTGGATCTGTAGGAGAAATTCCTAATCTGAAGCAGTCCAGACTTTTTAAAATACTTAACCCATCGTCGATGCTATGGGATGTCTTCGTTCTCAGCAAATTCCCATGCCAAAAGCTTACTAATGTGGCTATGGCACTTGAGCACGGCGCGTTCTTCCCCCTTCCAAATGTACTTGGCCACGTGAGTTTGGAAAGTGGTCAACAATGGAGGATTGGCCACATCATCATTTGCTTCCTCTTCTTCATTTGCTACCTCATGTCTATCATCAAACCCATCGTCAAATATATCTTCAGATTCTACCTCATCCTCATCCGCGTCTTCAGATTCTTCACCTATAGATGGGGCAACTAGTGGTTGGGGTGCAACTTCTTGTTGTTGTTCTAGCGCGGGGGAAATTTGTTGTTCTTGAGGTTCAGGTGCACGTTGTTCTTTCGGTGGTGAGGAGGCACTTTGTTCTTGCGGTGGTGAGGAGGCACTTTGTTCTTGAGGTGGAGGTGCAATTTCTTCTAGAGGTGGAGGTGCACTTTGTCCTTGAGGAGGCTCAACCATTTGCTCATTTTTTTTCTGTTAGAAGCGGTTGGCCTCACTCTCTTGTACACTACAAACAAAATTTGAAGAATCAATGTCGATTAGTAGGTGTCGACTGAAATTCACATGGTCGACGAGAGAGGATCAACGACAATATGCATCGTCGACAATAGAGGATCGACTAACAACAGTTGTGGTCGATCAGCCGATGTCGACCAACAACAGATGTGGTCGACCATCCATTGTCGACGATAAGCCACATCGCCGACGAACCAGAGTCGACGGGGAGAATTTCTGTCGACACTGGTTCAGCCATTATGAACTACACCAACCAAAAAAACGACAACCAACAACCAACCGCGTACCAAATCACCATACATACATAGCCTTACAACCAATCGCGTACCAAATCGCCCTAAACCCTAAATCGCATCCTTAATAGCGCATACAAACCCTTACAAAATCAACCATTACATTCCTAAAATAATAACGCATAAAAATCACCATACATACACTATAAAAACTAAACAAATGCACCATAAAAAAACTAAATAAATGCACCATCACCCTAAACCCATTAAAACTCAAGAACATTAATTTTTAAATTACATACCTGCGTCTTTTTGTTTGTCCATGAGTCGACTAGAGAAGAGGGAGTGCGAATGGGTGTCGTCGGTGGTTGTGGATGGGTGAAATCGGTCGGAGGGAGAGATTGTTTTTTGCGTTAAAAAGGAAAGGGAAGAAGGGGGAGGGAGAAAGTCTTTCAAACAGTGGCGGCCCTGAGGGTGGGCTTGAGGGGCGACCGCCCTGGGCCCTGAATTTTTAGGAGCCTACTTTTTATATATATATATATATATATATATATATATATAATATTTTTAAAAAAATTAAAAGGTAAAAAAAATTTATATAATGAATCGCCGAATCAGAATATCTAATTTAAGTTTATAATAATATTATAACGGTAAAATATTAAATATGAATTTATTAGGCACTCTTTCTCAAAAAATGATCATAGTAATTACCCCAAGGCCCAATATCTAATTAAATACCACAACAACAGGCGTGAGTTGTGCCTATAAATTATCCAGAGTGCTTTCAAATTTTGTATTCCATATTTCTAATTTCCATTCCAAATTTCCAATATACTTTGTTGCATTCAAGTGGCTATATCTCATCAAGATTCTACATCCGACTTTCCCTCTCAGTTTTTCACGATCCACGATTACGGTTATATTATTCATTTATTTAATTTTTATTATTTTAGTTTCTTTTATCTCTGATTCTCTATATTTACTTTATTGTTTATTGTTATTTAGTTATCAATTTTTACCTTTTTTTAATATAAATATGTTTTCTAAAAAACATGAATCTGGTAGTGAGAAAAGAAAAAAAAGAAAGAGATCTGAACAGCTAGTTTTATCACAAAAAGGAGCCTTAGATAAATTCCTTCCAAAAAATTTAGGACAATCGAAAGACTTAAATGATAATGTTACTAATAGTGCACCAGAACTAAATAATATAGATTTAAATGATTTGAATGGACAAACTAGTCTTACAGTAGATGTAGATATAAATAATTTAAATGAGGATATGAATGAAAATGAAATTAATGAATCTAATATTGTTGATGAAGAGTATCCAACTCCGATGGTAGAAACTGATATTTATGATCCTCCAATTTGGGATAGTCTTGATGATAAATCAAGAGATATATTAATTGAGAAAGGTCCAAAAAGAGAAAATTGTCTTAACTTACCACGAGATAGTAACTTTAGACATTTTTCACAAATTCATTATACTCGAATATTACCAAATAGGGAGAATCAAGATAGGATATGGTTAGTTTATTCAAAAAGTGTGGATAAAGTATATTGTTTTTATTGCAAGTTATTTAAATCACGAGCTTTTAAAAGTGCTTTAGCAAATGAAGGATATAACGATTGGAAGCATCTTAGTGAGAGACTTAAAACGCACGAAAACAATATTGAACACATCACTAATATGAATACTTGGATTGAGTTGCAAATTAGATTAAGGAAAAATGAAACCATTGACAAAAATTTACAAGGACAAATCTCTAAAGAAAAAATGCATTGAAAACAAGTTCTTCTGAGAATAATTGCTATAGTAAAATGTCTTGCTAAGAATAATTTGGCTTTTCGTGGAAAAAAAGAGAGAGTTTATGAAGAAAACAATGGCAATTTCTTAGGTTTAGTAGAAATGATTGTAGAATTTGACTTAGTGATGCAAGAACATATTCGACGTATTAAGGATAATGAAATACAATATCATTTTCTTAGTCATAAAATTCAGAACGAGTTGATTTCTAAATTGTCTTTTAAAGTTAAAAGTGCAATTATTTCTAAAATCAAAGAAGCAAAATATTTTTCTGTAATTCTTGATTGCACTCCAGATATAAGTCACCAAGAACAAATGACATTGATTATACGATGTGTAGACACGTCGACTAGGAAAATAAAAATTGAAGAGTTTTTTTTGGAATATTTGAATGTTCACGATACAACTGGGTATGGTCTTTTTAGTGAATTACTACGTGTATTGGAATCTCTTGGTCTTAATATTCATGACGTGAGGGGTCAAGGATACGATAATGGATCAAATATGAAAGGTAAACATCAAGGGGTGCAAAAAAGGTTACTAGAAATCAATCCTAGAACATTATATGTACCATGTGCTTGTCATTCTCTCAATCTTACTATTTGTGATATGGCAAATAGTTGTGTTAAAGCAATATCTTTTTTTGGAGTTGTTCAACGTGTATATTCATTGTTCAGTAGTTCTACAAAACGATGTAAAACATTACAAGATCATGTACATGGTTTAACTTTTAAGTCATTGTCGAATACACGTTGGGAGAGTCGTGTGGAAAGTGTGAAAGCCATTAGATATCAAACTCCCCAAATACGAGAAGCTTTGTTAGAATTATTTAAAATAACTGACGAACCTAAAACAAAAAGTGAAGCTCAAAGTTTAGCAAACGAACTAGAACATTTTGAATTTTTGTTAAGCATCCTTAATAGCGCATACAAACCCTAAATCGCATCCTTAATAGCACATCCTAAACCCTAAATCGCATCCTTAATAGCGCATACAAACCCTTACAAAATCAACCATTACATTCCTAAAATAATAACGCATAAAAATCACCATACATACACCATAAAAACTAAACAAATGCACCATAAAAAAACTAAAGAAATGCACCATCACCCTAAACCCATTAAAACTTAAGAACATTAATTTTTGAATTACATACCTGCGTCTTTTTGTTTGTCCATGAGTCGACTAGAGAAGAGGGAGTGCGAATGGGTGTCGTCGGTGGTTGTGGATGGGTGAAATCGGTCGGAGGGGGAGATTGTTTTTTGCGTTAAAAAGGAAAGGGAAGAAGGGGGAGGGAGAAAGTCTTTCAAATTTCAAAACAGGGGGGTGCATCAAACGGAGGGGGTGTTGTTAGTAGAAATACATTAAATGATAGAAAGGGCATTTATGACAATTTGAGGGGGTGCATCTATCTTGACGAAATTATGGGGGATGCATCAATCGGTGGAGTGTTCTAAATCGAAATGGAGGTGTAAATAGTCAGACCCAATGAAAAGGGCCAACTCGTACAAATGAAAAAGGCCCATCATGCCATACGGTGGTCTTCAGGTGTTCAACAATTAAAAAATGGAAAAGGGCTCCACGTTCTCATAGCAAAAGTTGTTATTTCCTTTGGTCTTCAATTAGCATTTTAGTTAGAGCGGGGAGAACATTCCAAGAAAATAGGGAGCAAATTATACGTGAAGAATAACAACAAATGAAAATATTAATTAGAGCAGTTGTTTAAGCCTTAGGTTCTGGATTCGAGTCATGGAGAGGGTGATAATAATTTTGATTATATTATTCTCTCTTATATTCAAAAAGGAATGGGTATTCATCTCTTATAAATCTCTCTCTTATATAGAGGAGGGGTGATAATAATTTTGATTATATTATTCTCTCTTATATTCAACTACTATTCAATTTCAATTCTACATTTATCTATTATTTTACTTAATGATCTATACTTAAAAATAGTAAAATAACATTTTAAGTATCTCATCCAAATATCTAATATTACATCAAATGTCACTACTTTATTCACACTAAAAAATAACTTTATTACTTTTAGTGTTGAAAAGTCTTTTCTACCCTCACTTTTATCTCTCATAATACTCCTTCCGTCCATTTTGAGTCCACAAAAAACATGTTTATTCTATTTAAATAATTAACTTTTGAGTATTTTTTCTATTTTATAAATTGGTTCAGTGGTTAAGTAATAGGTGAAATGTTTAAATCAATGTGATTGCATTTTTTAAAATTAGTCTCAATATACATAAACAGAAGTTGACACCTCATTATTCTAAACCTCATCCAAATTAGTAGTATAAGGGAAATATCGCGCATTACACGTTCTGCAATTGAAAGATATTAGTACGTAAGTGAGTTTGAATTCTATATTAAATCATAATCTATTACTCCGTATATATTTGTAACGTTGACAATATCCGTCGTAATGATAGTTGTAAATTGCGACAACTCGAATTTTTGTCGCAAATTTCAATTTTAACAACTATCTTCATCTATATAAGTTGTCCTCACCGTCACTAAATTTTATGTTTTTGTAGTGAACACAACGTGACAGTGAAGACGAATTAAGCGTTTATTTTTTCAGGACTATTTTAATTGGATTGAGATTTTGCAATCTCAAACCTCTTTTTATTTTGAAATCAAAATGAGAATTTTGAACTACAATAGATCATAATCTACTCTATATTCACCTATCACTACTCTTCATTTAGACTTATATCTACTTTTTTCTATTGGGATAATACAATTATAATATACTCCCTCCCTCCAAATTAAGTGTCACATTTATTTTTTTGCACATTTTTAAAAATATAATATTAATATTAAATGGATAATGGAGTATTAGAGTAGAGAAAGATAGGATAGAAAAGAGGCCAAAAAATATAGAGATAGATAAAAAAAATAGAGAGGTAATAGTGTTAATAAAAATAAAAAAACTTAGTTTAAATTGACCTAAATGGTAAAATATGACATCTAGTCTGGGACGGAGGGATCGAGTGTAGGAGGGATCGAGTGTAATAATACAACATCAATCAATATTTTTAAAATCATAGTCTATAAAATCTAAAAAAAGAACATACATATATTTTAACAAGTAATCAGAATTTTCAAATACAAAAACTACTCTTTCAATGTTCAAATACTAGGATTTAACTTCTCAAATAACCTTGGGGAGTGACCTAGTTGTGTAAAATTGAGATTTAGAAGTGTACTCCTCTTTAGGTTTCAGGTATAAAACTTTTAAGAGCAAATAATTTTTAAGAAGTCAGTCTTTACATTGATTTGTTATGATTTTAAACGGGACCCTCGTAAATGGACGGTGGAATTAGTTTTCCGAATTAGTAGTTCATTCAATATTTAACTTTTCAAATATTGTCTTATGCCAGAAATCTATAAATTGGTTTAGTTGATAAGTAATAGGTGAAACGTTGAAATCAATGTGATTGCATTTTTAAAATTAGTCTCAATATACATAAACAGAAGTTGACACATCAATATTCGAAACTTCACTGCAATTGAAAGAGAATGGTAAGTAAGTCATGAGTGAGAATTTTATATTAACTCATACTCTATAATTATATATACTTACTAGGGTTTCTAGTGTAGAAATCCGTGTATTACACAGAATTTTAAATATATTTTTAAATATTTAATAATAATTATTTATTTATTTAATTTAATTTTTCATATTTTTATTTTGTATGATAAATTATTATAATTATATTTTAAAAAAATGATTTCGCAGAATTATACTCCCTCCGTCCCAGAGGAATTTGCACCCTTGGGACGGCACACATATTAAGAAATGTGTAAAAAAAGGTGTAATGAGTGATGTTTTGAGAGGTAATTTTGTAAACTTTTATTAATAAAGTAAAGTAAAAAAGTAGATTGAGTGTGAAAAAGTAATGGCATATGAGTAAATATGAGTATATTTTAAGGGTGAGGGTTATGAAGATATTTCATTTTATGGAGTGTGCAAATTGATATGGAACATCCATATATGGAAAATGCGCAAATTCATGTATGACTGAGGGAGTAGTAATTATTTTGTTAAAAAAATTTAACATTTTTTTCAATTATATTTATTATAACGTTGTATTATAATATAAAAGTTTAACTAATATAATATTTTGAATTATACAAAATAATTACACTTATGTTAGTAAATTTTATAAAGCAAATTTCAAAGAAAATTTGTTAGAATCAAACGAAATGAGACATTGATATTCAATAAATATGAAAATAACTTTAAAAAAAAATATAAAATTTCAGAAAAACAAACAATTTAAGTAATATTAAAATAACTATTAATGATAATTTGTAAGTCAACCTCCAATATCAACCACAACAGTACCTTACATTTAATAAATATGAAAAAATAACTTTAAAAAAATTATAAAATTTCGGAAACAAATAATTTAAGTAATATTAAAATAACTCTTAATAATAAATTGTAAGTCAACCTTCAATATCAACCACTAACACCTTAAATAAATATTTTAGTTAATTGCAAATTAAATCATAACCTTTTCCTCATTTGCAATCTAATCTAAATTTTAAGTTAATTGCAAATAAATCAAAAACTTTAAATATAGTTGCAATTTAGTCTTTTTGACAATTTTAATTGTGTTCAAATCTAACATAATTTAGACTTTTTAATGACATAACAACACCTTAATAAAACAATATTGTTTTTCAATCACACCAAATATCAAAAGATATAATTTAGAAACAAAGTAGACTTCTAATTTGCAATAATATTTAAAGTTTGTGATTTATTTGCAACTCTTTTAAGGTTTAGATTAGATTGCAAAAGGTCGTGATTTAAACTCTTTTTGCAATTAACTCTTTTTTAAAATTAACAACTTCATTAAATTATGACACATAAGCCAAATTATCAACCACAAAATGACACATAAGCCAAATCAACCACAAAATGACACATCATCAATTTAAACTCCCTATTAGTATATAAGGGGATTCTATATTATAGAAGTAGGGTATTATGTATATATAACAAATTTGTTAATCCTGTAAAATAATACTCCGTATAATTATATAATAAGTTTTACATATATATTTTCGAGCTCTATTTTTTAAATACATTAAACTTATAATAAATTTAAAATAATTACAGAAAAAATTACTTGAGGTATAAGATAAAAGTAATTATAAAATAAAATTTAATAACTAATTAAATAAAGAATTGTACACACGAATAAAAATACATTTTAGATTGTATTTTACTCAAAAGTACATAAAATAGTTCAAAAATAAATTAAATTAAAAAATAAAATGAATACTACAACAAAGTTAAGTAAATAAAATAAAAGTTAATTTAATTAGTCAATATTAAAATAATAAGAAATTCAACATTTCATATCAACCACTAACACCTTAAATAAAATAAATAATTAATTATGAAAAAAATTCAATAGTTAATAAGAATATAATATTTTGAAAGACTTTATGAATCATATCTTACTCAACCAACAACTTAATTACACATCATACTTTTTAAAATTAACAACTTCATTAAATTATGACACATAAGCCAAATCAACCACAAAATGACACATCATCAATTTAAACTCCCTATTAGTATATAGGGTTAATTGCAAAAAAAATCACGACCTTTATAGTATTTATCAATTACAACATATTCTTTTTTTTTTTTGCAATTCGATACACCACCTTTTTAAGTTTTGCAATTTGATGTATGTGTTTATTTTTCGACAACACATGAATGATATATATACCGAAGCCGCATTAAGGTTCTACACAAATGCCAACGTAAATGTCTTGATTGATCAATAAAATATTTTTTATATATTTTTTTATTTTATTTTTTTGTATTTTAAAAACGTTTTTAAATAAAAACAATATAAAAAACATCACATTATTTTTGTGTACTATGATTTGGAGGACGCGGTCTTATACTTTTGAGTTTTTTTTTTTTTTTTGGAGGGGATGATAATAATTAAATTGGTTTATGATTTATTTTTAAAAATATTTAGTATTGTTTTTAGTTTTAAAATGATTTTTTTATTATTCTTTTTAGTTAAAAATGTTTTAAAAATTAAAAAAAAATTATTTATCATTCGTGACATCTATGTGTGGCACCTCGACAGCTCTGACAATCAAATTATGATTTAATTGTTGTTAGAAAATTGACATATGCATTGAATTGCAAAAATTAAAAAGGTGGTGTATCTAATTGCAAAGAAAAAAAAAATATGTTGTAATTGATAAAAATTGTAAAGGTCGTGATTTTTTTTGCAATTAACCCTAGTATATAAGAGGATTCTATATTATTGAAGTAGTGTATTATATATATATAACAAATTTGTTAATCATGTAAAATAATATAATTATATAATAAGTTTTACATATATATTTTCGAGCTCTATTTTTTAAATACATTAAACTTATAATAAATTTAAAATAATTGCAGAAAAAATTACTTGAGATATAAGATAAAAGTAATTATAAAATAAAATTTAATAACTAATTAAATAAAGAATTGTACACACGAATAAAAATACATTTTAGATTGTATTTTACTCAAAAGTACATAAAATAATTCAAAAATAAATTAAATTAAAAAATAAAATGAATACTACAACAAAGTTAAGTAAATAAAATAAAAGTTAATTTAATTAGTCAATGTTAAAATAATAAAAAATTCAACATTTTATATCAACCACTAAAACCTTAAATAAAATAAATAATTAATTAGGAAAAAAATCCAATAGTTAATAAGAATACAATATTTTGAAAGAGTTTATGAATCATATCTTACTCAACCAATAACTTAATTACACATCATACTTTTTAAAATTAACAGTTTCATTAAATTATGACACATAAGCCAAATCAACCACAAAATGACACATAAGCCAAATCAACCACAAAACGACACATCATCAATTTAAACTCCCTACTAGTATATAAGGGAATTTTTCAAAAAAGACAATTGTTTGAGCCGATTTGATGTGAAATATTTTTGGCTATGAGCTTATGTTTCGACACTCTAAAATTAAACATTATTTTCTAAATATGGGGAATTATTAATTAAATTCATATTTGAATTTGACCCACCATATTCAATCTATATGCATCCTCTATTTTATGAGTTCATTCTCAAATTTGTTTTTTAAAAAAAATAAAAAAATCTGAGCTAACTCTTTATATTGGATGGTTCCCCTATTTTATGAGTCAGAAGAATCATCTTTAGAGTCAGAACCATCTTTCTAATGCTTAAACTAACATTTGACATATGTTTAACGTTTTTTATTTTACTAAAAAAATACAAAAATATAAAACTAAGAACTTAACAAGGTAAAATCATATGTGGATATGTTTTAATTAACTGTTGATTGTTGTTTATTTTGTAATTTTAGGGATGGACAATTCAAAATGCGATATTTTTTATTATGGGAATGAACTGAGTATTTCATTCGCGCAGTAATGACATTTTATTCACGCAGTAACATATTTTTCTCAATAAAGTAATATACTTGTGTTTATATAGTAACACAATTTTTAATATATTATACTTTAAGAACAAATATGTGTTACTTAAAAGTCAAATATGATGTTGCTACGTTAACGTCGGCCAAAGTTTTAACCTCTTATACGTAGTCAATTATCATATTAAAATGTTGAAAAATGGAAGTTGCGTGATTATTTTTAATTTTTTAAAGTTCAATAGAACTAAAATATTACTCCCTCCGTTTGTTTATATATTTTATATTTTGTCATTTTTGTTCGTGCGTCTATAAGCTTCTCATGCTTATTTTGACAAATATCTTTTAAATTTTATTTTTACATTTCACTTTATATGTTACTTTTTTTTTCTCTTTCTCAATCACGTATCACTTTATTTTGATTATTGAATTGATATTGAAAGTGTGTGTGCGTGCGAAATCAGAGATGTTGTCTGTCGTGTTGGCACTGTCCAGACAACACTATGCAGCGGAAATTAATATGCACGTAGTGAAAATAGAAGTATTCAAAATTTGCATAGATTATAAAATAATCTATGTTGTTCACTATATAAAAATATGTGAAACGAATTACAACCTCTTAGAGGTGTACAATAACACTACGAAAGTGTAAATGATTTACTAGATTCTATGAAACTATCTCCCTCATAGATCTATGCATATAACCTAGTAAATAAGACTATATATGTTCAAACACACTATTATTCGGATTTACAATAATATGAAGAACTACAAGAAGAAACAATAATTTTCCTAACTAGAAGCGTATAGAGCGTTCAATAGTGTAGTGATCGATTTCAGCTTTTCTTCTTGTGTATCTTGTGTTGAGGCAGCTACGGTATTTATAGGCTTCATGGACGAACTGTCTTCACATCACAGCCGTGAGATCAAGCGGTTGTAATAACTTCTCTCCACCACTCCTTGAATGTAGGACTTGTTATATCATGTCCAATAACTTCTCACTCCCACGCAGTGGCATGACTTAGGTGTTGCCCACGTCTTCTAACTGCTCTGGGGACATCATTAGACAACAAGTGTAAGATCGGAGTTAGTGAGAAAAGGAAGGGCAAATTTTGATGTTGTCATAAGTGTTGGGAACATTAAATAAAACACTCGGCTGTTAGTGTTGGATCATTAAACAGAACACTTATATCAACATCAACAATCTCCCACAATTTATCCTTTCTACATCAACACTACTGATGTTCGCACAACAGAAATATTGACTAAGAAATTAACACAATTGATATTTCAAAATAGTGAAGTAACAAGTTGTATTAGATCAAATTAAAGTAAACAACATCTAAACCAAAAAAACTTGTTTAGATTTAAATAACTTAAACATAAGTAAATCCTAATTAATTACAGAAAGTAAATAACAGAGTTTGAGAAAATAAATAAACATAAGTACAGAACTTTTACAACAGGGGATGAACTGAATTAACATATGGGAAATGATTGAGATGAAATGTATTTCAACTACATCTCCATAATATGCATATACTCCCCCATAGTGTAAGCTCTCCCCCTGTCTTCAAGCTCTTCATTTATCCAGATCTCCATACAGATCCTGGATATCTTGGTCATCTTCTGTCATTGTAGTGTCAGCAACAGCCTCATGAGTTCTATCAGGAACAGCATCCGATTAATCTACAGGTGGCGCAACAATGTTAGTGGTCTGCTGGTTGTGTGAAACATCAGCTACTCTCCCTGTTGAAGTGGAAAGAAGATTCATCCAAAATTTCTTTTGAATGAGAAGATCCTCCACAGAGCTCTGCAAATTAACAATAGATCCCTGCAAAATATCAATATGTCTCATAATATAGTGGGAAGATAAGTAAACAGAGGAGACAGCTCCTTCTAGAGGTAGTGTGGTATTATGGATTGGATCATTTGCTGGAACAATGGGAGTTGAACTTGGGCCTGCTCCATCATCAGTCCTTCTCAAAGGGAGGTCTACTACCCTTTCTCCTGCAACCCTGAACTGATTTGATATGCTGAATCCAGGTATGTAGCTACTAACAACTTCCTCTTCTGATCTTTTAAAGGATTTATCAAGCAGGAACTTGTACAAAAGGCAGGGGTAAGGCAGTATGCCTCTTCCAGACATATCAGATTTGAATGTCATCATGTTTGTAAAGATAACCTGTCCTAGGTTGAATCTTTTCAAATGTCCAATTTTTTACATGAGTACATTTTGTTCTAAAGTGAGGGTGGTGTTGTTTGTAGTAGGCAACCAATTGAAACATACCAACTTATGCAAGACAGAGTATAGACTAGTTAGTTTAGAGGCCAAAAATCTCATTCACCACTTAGTAATTACTCCCCCAGTCAAGATACTAATCATCACATCATGATCTGAACTCCGAAGTTAAGCGTGCTTGGGCGAGAGTAGTACTAGGATGGGTGACCCCCTGGGAAGTCCTCGTGTTGCACCCCCCTTTTGTCTCAATTTTATACTGGATCCTCCATGACAAAGTGGGATAGCTCAAGTGGTTAGAGCACCACTACCTAGGCCACAGGTCCTGGGTTCGAGTCATGGGGAGGGAAAAAAGGGATGGGGTATTTAACTTGTAATCAAAAAAAAAAAAAAAACATCATGATCTGAAATACTGGATCCTCCATTATCTTAGTTTTTAGAAAAATATTGATCATCCTAGGAGTAATTATAAGCTTATTTCCCCTAAACCAAAACTGTCCATATCTAGTGGAGTTCGAATCACCATCATGTTGAGAGACATTAGCATAAAACTCAAATATCCAGTCTACAATGTATGGACAAGCAAATTGTAAAGCATGTAGTAAAGACCTTTCCTTAAACCATTCAATCAGATTCATTTTTTCAAAGTCAGGTACTTTGATCAGTCTTTCACTTAAAAGTTGCCTAGTTCTAATGGTTCTATACTGGATACTGGATTTATCATTGTACTCTTCATCAGAATCATTATTTCTATCATCGGAAGAAAGTCGTACCTCATTTTCATCCTCTTCAGATGAGCTGGAGGATGATTCTAAATCAGAAGGCTCGGGTGTTGCCATCGGAGAGGCAACACTAGCGGTGTCTCAGAGCCTTTTTGATCTCCTGGTGCTAACTGGTAGAGTGGGTTCACTTTCTTCTTCTAGGTCCTCCGCAACCTCATCCACATCATCCTCATTGATTTCCTCTTCTTCTTCTTGAGCTGCAGCTTGTTCAGGCTCTGTTTCTGGTTCTGGCTCAGAATCAGAGACAACAATAGGCTCAGATGCATTCCCATTGGTTCTAGGCTTCTTCCCTTTGCATGTGTAGTCCACTATTTTGCCCAGGTTCCTTTGGGATTTTCTTTTTCCACCTGGCCATTTCCTTGTAGTAGGAACATCAACTTTCTTTTTGCCCTTTTTCTACTGGTGTAATTTCTCAAATTTGGCAGCCAATACTTCTTCATCTGAAGATTCCAGTCGATCCTGCATGTCCACATCTTGGTTTGGTGGAGCATCTCCCTTGAACATCGAGTTGTCCAGTGTTTCTCCCTCAAGCACAATAACAGGGTGTGCTGTTTTTCGGCTTAGGGTTTCGAAGGCATCCTTCAGTGTGTTGAATGGAGTGCCTAGAGGAAAGTGTAAGGTTACTGGAGCAGTTTCGAGTGTGGGGGCTTCAGATGATGGCTCATTTTGTGGCTTAGATGCAGAAGTGGCAGCAGCGTTCGCATTCGCAATTTCTGTGCAAATGTCGAATGGATTGTATGGCACGATTTCGAGAGGAGATGATTGTGAGGGTGTCTGTTCATCTTCATATGGAACTACGATGGTTCCAACTGTGAATGAAGGTGAGTTTGAGGATGCCATTTATGCGAGAAGGTTTAGAGGGTTTGGAGATTTTTTCTTGCTTGAGCTTGAATTCGTTTGTGCAGCTGAGTCCTGAGCGTTTTGTGGCATAATAGTGGTTATACACACAAATCAAGGCAAAAGTTAAATCTCAAAGAAAACTTTCGAGTTCTATGGATAAAAGCAAGACAAAATTAAAAAAAGAGTGAGCCTTAAAGTGATGTGACATTTGTTGTAAACATACTTAAGTGCTGTAAATAATTTAGAGCAGTAATTACCGTGCTTAATAGAGTTAACAATGCCCTTAATGTATTTTTCAACACTTCTATGGAGACTCATCTTATATGGAGAATTGAAAAGTGTGATTTTAAGAAAGAGATTACACGATTCTAAGAATGAGGGAAGAGAAGTAGTGGAAATAACTTCCCCACTAATTGATCGTGTGAAGTTGGGAGAATAAAATTCTGAAAAATAAAAATTAAATACATAATATATAATAACTAAAATAATAAATTAAGGTAAGACTTAGTCAATTAAATATTTCAGAGAATACTATTTAATAATTATCAAAAATAACAAATTCCTAGAAAATTGGGATAAGAATCTGAGTTTACGCGTGTTTTGACTATTGTTGGCATTCTTTTTTTTTTTAATCGGTAAATTCGCTTTTATTGCATGAATTAGTTATAAGACATAACCAGAAGTTTTACATGCTACAAGCAGAAGGGTATAGCCCAAAGTACAAGCAAAAACATCGGAATTCACATTTCAAAGAAATTGGTAGGATTCATCCTCCAGTCGTTGAAGGTCCTATTTTGAAGCGCCTCCTTAGCCGATATCCATCCCCAAGTCCGACTCTTGATCTCGTCTGATGCCTTTTCCGTTTCCATACTTTCGTTATTGAACATCTTCGCGTTTCTCCCTCTCCAAATTATCCATATGGTGCACACCCACAAACATATAGTGAAATTCGTGAATCGTTTACCTCGAATTAGACTAGTGTGTTGTATGAAGTGCTCTCTCAAATTTTTGTGCAACACTGTCGATATTCCCAGCCATCGTGTGCTTTCTTCCCAGATTTTTGATGCTATTAGACACTCGATAAACACATGTGTTGCCGTCTCTCTCTCATAACCGCATAAAACACACCTCTTATCGTCCGTTTCTTGTATGATTCTCCGCCGGAGGAGATTGTCGCGTGTTGGTAGTCTGTCCCAACGCCCGCCAAGCTGTTGCCGACACCTTAATCAGTGCCAATTTGCTCCAAATTTTGCTGAATTCCAGCGTGACCGGTTCAAGTTCGACTGTTCCTCTGCTGCCCAAAACGATCCCGAAGTACGCTTCATTAGTTTTGTATTCTCCATTCTTTGATGTCGTCCATCTCTACCTATCTTTTCTTCCCACCTGCAAAGGCTTTTGATTCACAATGTGCATTAGTTGATTAAAATCCTCTCTCTCCCTTCCTGGTAACTCCCTCCGCCATCTACCACACCACTCCCCCATTCCCCTCTCCCACTTACATAATTGCCCCACCACCCCACTCTTGTCCAAGCTAATCCTATACAACCTAGGGAACATCGGAATAGACGTCAATACTGCCTTCAAAAGAGTAATCCTTCCCCCTAACGATAACTTTCTGTCACCCCAGCCCTGAATTTTCTTCTTCATTTTCTGTATTAAAACTGACCACTCTGAAATTGCTCGATGATTGCATCCCACCCTCATTCCCAAATACGAACACGGAATTGTACCAATTTCACATCCTAATATCCTTGCCATTCTGCTCAGATTATCATTATCCACATTAACTCCAATAAGGCTGCTTTTATTGAAGTTTATTTTAAATCCAGACAGAAATTCAAAGCAGCCTAGAATTTGTTTCATCGCCAGGATATTCTCATCTTTTGCCGTGCAAATCAGTATTGTATCATCGGCATATAGAAGGTGTGAGACCTTAATCCGAATATGACCCACTTCTGTTGCCTCTAAAATGTCTCTTTCGACCGCCGTATTTATCAAAATGCTCAATCCTTCTGCTGCAATTAGATACAGAAAAGGTGATAGTGGGTCTACCTGTCTCAAACCTCTTTCCAATTTGAATTCGCCCGACGCGCTGCCATTGACCAAAACAGATGACGTAGCTGTGGATATGCACTCCTTCATCCATCTCCTCCACGTTTCACTGAAATTGAGTATCTCCATCATGTTATCAAGGAAACCCCAGTCCACCAAGTCATACGCCTTTGCAAAATCTATCTTAAAAAACAACCTCCCCACCCCTTTCTTTTTTGCCTCCGTAATCGTCTCATTCAGAACTACCACCCCGTAATGTATCTGTCTTTTACCAATAAATGCGCTCTGATTTTCCGAGATTATATTGTTAAGGACACTGCTCAATCGTTTTGCCAAAAGCTTGGACAACACTTTGTACAAACACCCTATTAGAGAGATGGGCCGAAAATCATTAAACGACTCACATACCTCTTTCTTTGGTAGTAGAACTATGAATGACGGGTTGATACCTCTCACGAGCCTCCTCTGTTGCTGATTCGGGTGGAATTTACACGATTTAGATGCATATTTGAAGCTCATTTGATGTTGATTTCATTGAATTATTGGTTGATTATCATTGTTTTGGTCAAAATAAGAGAAAGGTAGTGTTTTGTCAATTTTGTAGGAAAACCGATGTATTTTGGAAGCAAAACACCGATCATACTCCATTGCACTGAAGAGAGGATTGCACCAATGGATTCGTCTCGAAAAATGGAGTGTAATGAAAAAAAGATTCAAGTCAATCGGAGGTCGGAAGTTCGAGATACAACGGAACGAAAAATGATGAGGCCGGACCACATTTCTACCCGGACGGGTTACTTCCACCCGGCCACAGTGCTGTACACCCACATTTTGGATTAGTTCACCCATTTCGTATTTTGGCCGGGTAATACCACCCGGCCGGGTCATTTCACCCGGCCATGCCATTTTCCATCAAGAACTTCGTATTTTGGCCGGGTAAAACCACCCGGCCGGGTCGTTTTCACCCGGCCAAGCCCTATTTTAGCCATTTGTTACATATTTCGGGGGTTTTGGCCCATTTTCTCCATTTTCGAGGGACCTAAGTGAAAATTTCGTCCAAGACTTCTACCCCAACTATAAATAGCTCCAATTTGAGTTTTAGAAAGGAGTCTTACTCCTTTTACAAGCAATTCCACACACACATTCACATAGTTGTAGGTGTTCTTCATTTTTAGTTTAGATTCTTCATTAGATTAGATAGAATAGTGGTTTTTACTTCGAATCAAGCTACGATTATCATCGGGCATCGTCTATTACATCGGTTTGTAGCTAAATTCTCATGATCAAGGTGATATTACTCTATTTTGCAATTAAATTTGGTATTTTCTTAATTTCTTCAATATCTTGTTATTCTACTATGAGTTTTATGTTATTTGTTGTTTTAGCCATGGAATTCTCTTCTAGAACCATGGGCTAAGCTATTATTGCCTTGGGTGTTGATGTTTTGATGGGTGTTTAGTGTAATTATAGATTAATTGCATGATTAGCTTAGGAATTGGGTGTATATGTTTCTAGTGTTGTAATTTTCATGATTCAATTGATTAATTCACCCTATTAGCTAGCATTGTTAGTTTTGTCGACTTCAACGACTGTATTGGGTTGCATGATTAAGAGTGTGTGTATGAGCTTGAATTAATCAAATTAGAATTAACATAGTAATTAGCTACACCGACCGGGGGTTGATTGCTTAGATCGACGACACTAGACACTAGTCGATTAGAGGTCGTCTATTAGATTAGTGAGAGGGCGTCTCATAAACATTAGTAACCGTGTTGAACGTGTTTATGAGACACTATCTTAGGATCTTATGGTATTGATTAGACTATATAATTGCTAATTGATGCACGTGTTCACCTATGCCTCACAAGGGATTGGTCGACACACACGAGTGATAGCCTTTAGCTTATCCCATATTTATAGGTTCGTTCATGCAATTGGTTCGTTAACTCATTGAATTACCCACAAAATGGAAGCACCCGAGGCAATACCCTTCTCTTGCACTTTCTCTCGAAAGTTAGATAGCTTATTATTACTTTTGTTCATTTCTTATCATTCTTAGTTAATTTAGTTTAATTCTTGTGTTTTAAATCCCGAAAATCCAACAAACACGTTTAGTTACTACAATAGCATGAAAACTTATAACTTTAGGGATTCACTTTCACTCAATTAGGTCCTTGGAACGAAAATCTACTTGGTCGTACTTGCGTACTACAATCGAACCCATACGTTTGTGGGGATCGTATTGTTAAGTGCTTAAGAAAGTGTTAAAAAAACGAGACAAGTCAGTTGCTGGAAGTCTGATATCATTCTGATGAGATCCGGTTTGATTAAACCCCAAAATTCCTTGATGAACTTGAAGTTAAACCCGTCCGGGCATGGACTTTTCGAGCTATCACACGCCCACACTGCTTCTTTTATTTCTTGTTCGGAGAAGTTCTCAATCAGTCTCTCATTTTCGGTGTCAGACACTTTTTTATGTGTTATGCTCGGATATAGTCTCGGCCTGTAGCATTTCGTCCTGCTGAAATGGTTCTTGAAGTGCTCATGAACGCCTTTCTTTATCTCTGCCACCTCTTCGAGTCGACGCCCACCAATGTTGATCTCCGATATCTTGTTCTTCTTCCTCCTTCGATTGATGACACCATGAAAGTACCTTGTGTTCATGTCACCCTCATTTATCCATCTCAACCTAGCCTTTTGAGCATACAAACTATTCTTTAAGTTTAAGTTTCTGAACAGTTCCGCCGTCGATCTCTTTCTCTCGATAATCTCATGTTCCTCCAAACCAAAAGTATCATCCACAATGTCAAGCTGTTGAATTTCTGACTTGAGTTGTTCTACTTTCGTATCTATTGATCCGAACACCCTTGAGTTCCAATCTCTCAGATCCGCTTTTAGCCGTTTTAATTTTTCCTTCAACACGTAACCACCCCATCCTTCCACTTCATAGCTTTCGCAGGCATTATTCACAAAACTCACCTCAACACAGTTTTTTCATGATTTTACATCATATGTGTTGCTCTAATTTCTTTTTCTTTTTATATCACACTTCACATTGATCCATCTTTTAAAAAGAGTGCATCGTAGCAGCGAACTCCGTGCCCCATAGTTACTCAGTGGATTTGTGAATATTTTGATGCAATTTATATCACCTTTTGAAAAGAGATCATCGTAGTATCGAGTTGCATGTCACATAGTTATTCAGTGATTTATAATGCATCTAATAAGTGATTTTTCTTTTTCAGCATTTGAGAGGTGTATAGGCTCTTTTAGTATTTTTCACAAGTTACTCAAAATTCAACTAACAATCACAAGGAATTTCATTAATTCAATAATTACGAAAATTAAAGCAAGGAAACAAATAAGAGACCTATCTTAGTGTTGCCTCAAACGCTACTGCATTTGATACAACACCCTTGATCATATTTTCAGATATTACACAAACCAAGAGATTTTAGAAGGGATGAAAACCTCTTGTCATCAAGAGCTTTGGTGAAAATATCTGCCAATTATTTTTCAGTAGATATGTACTCTAACTTAACAACTTCATTTTCAACAAGATCTCTAATGAAGTGATGTTTAATACTTATGTGCTTTGTTAATGAATGTTGCACTGGATTTTTTGAAATATTTATAGCACTTGTATTATCACAGTACACAGTCAACACATCACTAGGTAAGCCATAATCATGAAACATTTTTTGCAACCATAATAATTGAGTACAACAACTCCCTGCTGCAATGTACTCTGATTCAGCTGTGGATTGAGACACACATTTTTGTTTTCTGCTGTGCTAAGAGATCAAGTTGTTTCCCATATAAAAGCAACCACCACTTGTGTTTTTCCTGTCATCACAATCATCTGCCCAATATGCATCACTATACCCTATCAAGGTATAGTTTGTATTTTTACTATACCATATGCCTAGATCACATGTTCCTGCAACATACTTAAAAAAGAAATCCACGAAGGATGTACAGGTAGCCATGAGGGCTATAGGGCTACCGTGAAGAAAGCACTAAGGGCTGGGTTTTATTGGTCCACCATGACTCGAGATGCTCGATATTTCTTCAAGAGATGTGAAAGATGTCAGAAGAATGACCCTCTAATACGAGTCCCAGCAAAGGAGATGGGAGTCATGTACTCGCCTTGTGCCTTCGCAAAGTGGGGGGTAGACCTCGTCGGGCCTTTTCCACCGGCACAAGGCGGACGTAATTTTTTAATTATGGCAGTCGATTACTTTAGTAAGTGGGTGGAAGCAGCCCCACTTGCTAAGATTGAAGAGGAAAACGTAATTTGTTTCCTCGAAAAAAACATTTTATGCAGGTTTGGAATTTCTCGGATCCTAATATCCGACAATGGAACACAAAGAGTGACCTTGAGGTCGTTCGAAGTTGGAGACCTGGTCCTAAGAAGAGCTGACTCGCTGAAACAAACTGGAAAGCTCGAGCCCAACTGGGAGGGACCTTACCGAGTCACCCAGGTATTGAGAGGAGGAGCATACATACTTCAGGACATAAAGGGAAATGCAATAGCTCGCCCCTGGAATGTATGTCACCTAAAGAAGTTCTTCATTTGAGAGATCATGATTCACTTTCATTTCAAGCATGATTTTTTTCTGCTATAATTCTTAGAGTACAATTGTTTTTCACATGAATATTGTATTTGAGATGCTTCACCAGAGCTCGTTTTCCCTCCTTATAGGTTTCCCACCGGGTTTTACTATAAGGAGATTTTTAATGAGACTGGTGTAGGTTGTCTATGGCCTATGTTGACACTTGTTAATAAATCAATGTAGCTTTACTTTCAATTATTATGATATTGGAATATCTCTATCTATGAAGCATTGAGGTCCCCGCGACCATTTCAAATCAAATTGGAAGGATACCAGGAACATTCAGCACCCTCCGGGGTCTGAACTCTTAGCGCCCTCTGGGGTCTAAACATTCACCACCCTCCGGGGTCTGAAATATTAACGCCCTTCGGGGTCTGAACTCTTAACGCCCTCCGAGGTCTGAACATTCAGCATCCTCCGGGGCCTGAACTCTTAACGCTCTTCGGGGTCTGAACATTCAGCATCCTCCGGGGCCTGAACTCTTAACGCTCTTCGGGGTCTGAACATTCAGCACCCTCCGGGGCCTGAACTCTTAACACCCTCTACGGGTCCGAAATCGCCAATTCTCTCTATGGGTCTGAAATCGTCAATTCCCTCTACGGGTCTGAAATCGCTAATTCCCTCTACAGGTCTGAAATCGCCACCCTCTATGGGTTTAAAATCGCCACCCTCTTTGGGTTTGAGGTCGCCACCCTCTATGGGTTTGAAACGATAGAACCCTCTAGGGCATGTTTGTTTTGGGATGGGAAATCCGGATTTGGGATTTCGAAACTCCACCCCCGTTACAGTTTGGGATTTTGATTCAGGATTTCAAAATCCCACCCTATAACACTATAAAAGTCAACTCTATAAATACCTATAAAACCTATATAAATACCTATAAAACCTATAATCCTATACTATAAAGTTGAATCCTACTCTACATAAATCCCAAAACAAACACAAAACATAAAAAGCATTAGGATTTTGAAATCCGGATTTCAAAATCCTCAAAATCCCAAAACAAACATGCCCCTAGGGTCTGAAATCATAACACCCTTCGAAGTCTGAACTCTTTGGCACTTTAAAGGGCATGGAGCTTCATAGCCCTCCATGGGATGGACAACCTAACAATACAAAGGTAAACCAAAATCTTATTTTTGAAGATTTCAGGTCAAGAATCTCCAAATCAAAGTGGGCATAGTTGGAACAAAAATGGAAGTAAACGACACTTCGGATCTAAGTCTTATAAGTATAGACTTCGAGGCTTGAGGGGGGTGGGTGAAGGTGGACCAACCTAACTCTTCGAAGAACAGCAAGCCAAGGATTCAAGTAAGTAAAAAAGTACTACTTTTTACTTTTTTTACTCTTCCATGTCTTATTCTTCAATATATCAATATACTTTGAACCATTGTTTAAAACCTCGAAGCCTATATGTGTTCAACATAATCAGATGCTTGGAACCATTACTTAAAACATAGAGCTTATATGTGCTAAACTTTCTTTTTGATAAAAAACCAAGAAGGGAATACCTATGTAGATCTTAAGAAAACTCATAAGATACAATGGAGCTACTTATGATGTTCTGCTTGATAAACATCCATAAAACAGGACTAAACTACTTATAATTTCTTACTCATCCGTAGCATGCGATAAACATTTATGAGCATGACATTCATCATATTTGACAAGCATTCATGAGTTCGACATCTAAGGCATATCGTAAACATTTTTGCAAATATGTATGAGCAAGCATGAAAACATGAGTGAGCAGGAAACATGCAGCAAGTGTATGATTCGGGTGGAATTTACACATTTTAGAGGCACATGTGAAGCATATTTTGATGTGGATTTCATTGATTTATGCATTGAATATGATTGTTTTAGCCAAAATGAGAGAAAGTTAGTGTTTTGTCGGTTTTGTAGGAAATACGATGAAATTTGGAGCAAAACACCAACCATACTTTACTGGATCAGGAAGAGGAGTGCACGGTTGGATTCGTCTCGAAAAACGGAGTGGATTAGCCAAAGGAATCGAGTCAATCCGACACCCGAGGCAAAAGTTATGCATGAAACGAGAAGGGGAGGAGGCAACTCGGCCGAGTGAGTCAACTCGGCAGAATCTGAAACTTTTGGGTTTACTGCGCACTCGGCCGAGTGACTCAACTCGGCCGAATCTGCGAGTTTGGACATCACTGCGCACTCGGTTGAGTTGAAAGCCGTAGGTGCTGGAACTTGAAGACCACTCGGCCGAGTGACCCCAACTCGGCCGAGTCACCCCCATTCTCGGTGCCTATCTCCTATTTTGGCCATTTTTTAAGGACTAACTTGCAATTTTGGCATCTAAACCCTACCCCAACACTATATAAGCCCCCTTTCTTGAAATCCAATAGATCCAACCCCAATTCCTCAATTTCCACACATAGTTACACATACTTGGAGGTGTTTTGGCCATTTCTCTCTCAATTCTTCATCAAATCAAGCAAGAGAGGATGCAATAGCTTGGGAATTCCATTCCGTACCACAATCTAGACTAAGCTTCCTTGTTCTCTTTCTTTTTATTTAGTATTTCATTTGGATTTTGTAATTTGAGTATGTATTTGATTAGCTAAACACATTTGTGGTTCTAAGGCATTGTAGATACTTGGATTGAAGTTTATGATGACTTTCTTGCTTTAATTGGTGTTTACCTCTTATTTGTATGCTTAATTATTCATTGCAAAGCATGTTGTTATTGGCCATGATGATTTGCTTAATTCATTGTTAATTGGGATAATATCGAGAGATTTATTTCATTTAATCGTATGCAAGCATGCAACCCGGTATTATTATGATCTCGAGAGAGGATTAATTATCGGAGATGGACTTGAATGATCTTAGGAGCTATTTTAGGCGGTGTAACATTTGTGATGTAGAGATACGAGCCTTTGTTGCATGCGCTTTTGGATTAATTGTATCGAGAGATCGCTTAATTCTTCTTGTGTGATCACCCTATTTGAGATAACCTTAATGGCCATTTAAACGAGTTAACATTCATAAACGGATATCTAGGTGTTACAATTGCCTTGGAACCCACCCTCTCTCTTTGGAATCTTCATTCGTTTTACTTTCGTTTATTGATTCGCATGCTAGTAGATCGATTTCCATTACTCTTTATTACTTGTTTGTGACACTTGATAGGTAATATTAAGGTAATTCACTATTCAATCTATCGATCGCGTCTAAATAGAACTTCGTTAACAAACTACACTTTTACGCTAAACCTCCTTGTGGGATCGACCTCGTGCTTATCACGCTACGATCGACGTCGTACACTTGCGGTTGTTTATTTTAGTGTTGCATAACACGTGAATCAGTGTAAAGAAAGCAAATATGGAAATTACGAGGCACACGGCCTCAACTATTCATAGAGCAAAACGAGGGATGTGAAAATCCCCCACTATTCAAAAAGGATGGAGAGCCTCACCAAAACGAGGGCACGAAGGCCCCCAAAACCAAAAAGTGGTTATAAAAACCTCATAAAATATTCAAGTGTGGCAATAAAAAATAAAATTGTTCGGTGCAGAAAAGTAAAAGTGCGGAAATGAGATAAAAGTCTTAATGTTTGGGGAGAATGCTCGGCTGCTGCCACCTCCAACTCAGCATGGTCACTCGACCCACCTCCTTCCTCCTCGTTGTCCTCACTAGGGTACTCGAGGACCTCCACCGGCTTCAGAGCTTCAAGCCCTAACTCTTAGTCCTGCAGCTCTTGGACAGCTCTCTGCATGCCAGGAAGCCACCAAGGAGCGGTAATCAGCTCCTTAGGGTCGCCTAAGAAAGTAGGAGGGAGACTCAATACGTTCAACAGAGCACTCCTGTCATATACCCCATAAAAACCTTCAGATTGATGTTGGGCCACGGCCTTGTCAAACCCATGATCAACAAAATGGGGAATGAAATGTCCCATGACACCTAAAAAGCTGGCGCTCTGAAGGTAAGACTCTAGCCAGCCCTGATGAAGGGTTTTCAAGAATTTATGCCCGATCTTGGATGAGAATAAGGAGTTTATGCAAAGTTTCACCCCTGAGAGAGGGAGTTCTTGCTCCTGTTGTTGGATTTTTGACCGGAGGAGATGGACTTCCTTGGTGAGTGCCCGAACTTGCCCCTTCGGCTTCTACCTTTCCTGCTTCCCGGGCTCCATCTTGCCCGCTAGGTCATCAGCTCGAGTTCGCTCCTGGGCCGCTTGAGCCTTATACACATCAGTCTTCTAGACAGAGTCTAAAGTGTGCTCGAAGAGATAAGAAAAGAGCAAGCCAAACTGTGAATATTCTAAAGGGTTAGAATTTTAGAGAATATAGAAATTAAAGAACAACGAGATAAGTACAAGCAGCCATACCTGAGCGAATCGTGCCAGGAGGAAGGTAACGGTATACAAAGCGAGACACCGCGTCGGAGCTGACATCGACCTCGAGGTCTAAGTTAATAGGAGCTGGAAGTGAGGTGACATGTTTGCCCCTACTCTTTTTCCGAGTAGCTCCGCCATTAGAAGGAACGGGGCTCTGCATGCTGGTAGCTCGACTTGAGGAGGACCTAGTCCTCTTCGACACTGAACTTGGAGCCTGGAGTGAAGGTGCTTCGAGTGCTGGAGCCTTAGAAGAGCTTTCGTGTATCATAACTGGGCAGGAGCTTGCAGGTGCCGGAGTTGAATCCCAAGTAACTTGGGACAACCAATCCATCTCTGAAACAGTCAAAAGCATTGAGAATCGTTAACAACAGATAATCATTCGTATGGGTGCCGAAAAAATGAGAAAAACACGAATTACCATCAGAAGGTTCGAGGGATAGTTCTTGAAGGCTGAACCCAAAGTAAGAAAGGGTTCTCTGATTGTTTCAGATAGGGGAATCATCAAAAGGACTACAGATTTGGGTGTGCGCATTGAGGTTGTCTATGATAGGCATATTAAGGGACAAACTTGGAGGAGAAAGAGAGCCTCGAACCCTAGGGTTGTCATAAGCCCAGCGATGGCAAGGAAAATCCCAAGGAGCGGGAGGGGTTACGAAAAACCAATAATCCCTCCAATCTGAGCACCCATCTAGAAGTTTTTTCTAAAAAAGTGCATGCACATTTCACACGGCCACAAATGTAAAAGAATCTGTCGAAAAGCTTACAACTAAACTGGCTATGAAAAAGTTCAGCGGAAGGCTCTCCCTCATTTCTCTTAGGGCATTGGGAGTAAATTGGTTCAAAGGAACTCGGAGCAGAGTGGATATTTGACAAATATAATCAGGTACCGGGAACCTAAGGTCGGCCTGTATTTGGGCGTCCCAAAAAGCTAAGGTGGGGGCTTGAACAAAGTTAGGCCTCTCATCGTTGTGGGGCAGCCCAATGGATAAATCGAAAGAAAAACTTGGAGTTGATGGTATGACTTTACAGTTGCTCGGGTTATCAGAGAACTACCCGTAATCTTACCAGCTAAAGAGGGGTTGGTAACCGGAAAAAGCAAGATAGGCGTGGATTCAGAACTATCACTAGAACCTAACTCTATGGAATGGGAGGAAGCAGACATTATCGTAAAGTTCCTAAAGTTCTACGAAATAGGGAGTACGAAGAGCAGTATCTAGGGTTGAACGACCTAAGTGGAAGGAACAGCAACGTGGTGTTATGAGCGTGGAATCCCGGTAGGCTAAGGTCCTCGAACGTCGGAGCAAAAGTAGAAAATGGTGGAAAAACTGATATGCTTTGAGAGGGAGATGTATATATAGAAGACGGAAATCTGAAAACGGTTCAGATGTTCTCGCATGGGCCTAATGGGCCTATTTCATCTCGTGCGTTGGGTCGGATTCATGAAATCTCTAGGGCAGAAAGGTTGTACTAAGAAAGAGAGAGAGAGAGAGAAAGAGAGAGAGAGAGAGAGAGAGAGAGAGATGCATTTAATGAGTATGCTGACTTCCAAGAAAAATGTGATTTGATGGCATAATTGTAGAGATTCGCGCGGAAGCCGAGGCATCACACGCCTAGAAAATTTAAACAGATTTAATTCCTGCTCCAAGTCCGAATAACCCCCAGCATCGCGAGGTACTGGAGGTCCCGAGATCATGGAGCACACATCTAACACATATGCAAAAGATTACTTCGTCCAGGTCCATACCTGAGACTTCCCAAGGACCCCCTGGTCCATGAGCATGGAAATGCCACATGATGCCCTCGGAAAGGGTCTGATCTTCTATTATTATAATACCCTTGGGTATATGCTTTGAAATTTAAAACAGGGTCTCCCCGGCACCAGATTCAAAATCTCACTTAAGACCTCTAGGTCCTGCAGGTACTGGAGGTATGAAAAATAATTGACACATTTACTTCATACTCTCAAAAGTGTAACCCACTTTACAAGAGTAGGTAACCCTTTCCCAAAAGGGTACTATTTAAATTTTACTTGCTATTTCTAGATAATAACGACCAATACACTGAACCAACTCGAATATACAGTCTTCCATCGGAAAAGTGACCTAACATTCTTTCCGGCGGAATTGTAAGAGCTAAACTGAAGCTATCTTACCTCGAAACCCTGTTTATAACCAATTACTCCTACTTCGAGCTATAATCAAGCTGCTTATACACGAGGATCCTTCCTCATTGTTATTCTCCGATCATATTTCTGACTTGAGCGTCGGAGGCCCAACGCCGGGGACCTCTCCAGCAAGATTTTTGCAGGTTTTGAGGCCATTTGGAGACGAAGAGTGCGGTGTTATCCATTGGACGCTTGTGTAATCTTGAACGTAAGATTATACAACCGTCCTAACCGTTGTGTGTTCTTTTTTGACACATCAAGTAGTCTTCCTTTAACCTTTTCAAAAAAGGTCATTAATATATTTTCAAAAAAAAATAGGTACTACTATATATATTGTAGAGATTAATAGGGATAGTTTAGGAAGATCGTTGATAAAAATAGAAAAAGCAACAAACTTTTTAAAACAAAATTTAAGACTAAATGTGACAAACTTTATGAAACTAAGGGAGTAGTTTACTATTAGCATTGTCAATCTAAATATAGGAATATCTACTTCATATTCATGACAAAGCTAGATAATGTATCAACGTTTAATTGAACACTTGTTAACAAATCGAAACCACTATCTCATAATTATTATTTTTTTGAGGTTGAGTACAAGATCTAAACAAATAAAAACAAAGCATTGTTAAGCACTAGATCTTCATCCCAAGATAGATCAATCCAGAAATGCAGTCTCATCCAATCGTGAGGAAGTGAGAAGACGAGATAATCCTTTGCCCTCAAATAAGCCAAAATCTCCACTCTCAAAAGGAGACAATTACCACACACTAAGGTACTCTCATTTTAAGAAATTTAGAGAAAGTAAAAAACGCAAAGAACACCCAACAACAAGATCCACCAAACCACAAGAACACCCAAACAAAGGCAAAAACCCCAAAAGAGCCCTTGTAAGTAGAAACAAGCCAATAAAGGAAGGAATGTCGGACATACCGTAGGAAAGCCAAAGAGAACAAGTTAGAAAGAAGGAAAGGAAAACTAAGAACTAAAAGACTAGAAATAACAAAAATATAAACATAAACGAGATCAACGGATCTCTCACCCGATCGACCATCGTAGCTCCGTCGAGGAGGTTGACTCGTTAATATCAACTATAAAAGCATTGTAGTGAGTCGAAAGGTGGAACGATAATGAAGAGCTGCACTGGTCGGTGGTGAAGGTGTAGTGATGGAGGTAGTTTTAAAGGAATGCTAAAATTATTGATTGTGATAGACCGGTGGTAGTGATAGTGGAGTGGTGATTTTTTTAAAAGGAAAGCACTATCTCATAATATAAAATTCTAACTTTTTTTTATTTCTGAACTACAAAAGTAAGATGTACATCATAAATCCTTTCAAAAAAAAAAAAAAAAGATGTACATCATAAAACATGACCACAAAAGACAACAAATTAACCGAACAATATGAGCTCTTAAATGAAAGTAAAATGAAAGCAAATTAATCCAATGCATTAACATAATAATACACATTTTCTACCCCAAAAAAGAAAGTAAAAGAAAAAAGTCCTTAACATAGTCATGTGAAGGTAGGTAAAGATATTATTTCTATATTATTATTATTCGATCTCTATTAAATACTTCTTCCATCTAAAAAAAGTATGTTCAGTTTTATTTTGCACTCCATAATGATGAGGATGAAGCTTTGGTCTTCTTTGACAAATTTGAAAAAATCAAAGGAAATAATCATGACAAGAAATCAAGTGATTGAACTATTGAAGAATCATATGTTATTTTCTTATGCTCTATTTTCTTCCTGTAATAAGTTCCCTAATTTTAGTATGATTAGGAGAATATTAATTAGTGATTTCCAATCCATCTTCTTATAAAAAGGTTGGAAGAATAATTGTAATGGGATCAGTTTTTGAATAATAAAAAATAAAGAGCAGATTAGCTTCTTTTGAATTGCATTTACGGTATTCTTCTTGAATCAACGTATTTGAATTCGTGCCACTTTTTCGGGTATTCTTAGAATCAACGAACTAGTGTGTGTTCCTCGTATATTGTCATTTTTATACGCTTTCGCGACCTACATCAGTTGGTATTCAGAGCTCAAGTACGATTCTTGACGATGATTCCAATTTTGAGGAATATTTTGATGAAAATTGTGGTTATGATGGACCACCAATTTTCGATGAATATTTTGATGAAGATTGTGGTTATGATGGACCACCAATTTTCGATGAATATTTTGATGAAGATTGTGGTTATGATGTACCGCCAAATTTCAATGAGTTTGTCAATATTTTAGTTGATGATGTTGACGTTGGCAATAGTGATCCCCTAATTTTCGACGAGGAGAATGAAAATATTTTTATAATTGAGGATGTTCATCCCAATATTCTTGAGTCAAAGATGGGAGTTGAATTTACTTATGGTGATGGAAACCACACTACCCTTGCGACGGAATGTCAAATTGTTATTATTTTGTGGCTAAAAGAATACAAAGATATTCCAACTTGTCTCCGTACATTTATTGTGATTCCGATTGGAGGGCGAATCGTTTCGAAGAGGGGAAGAATGATGGAGATGAATACACATGAAGAGTTACCATTTATTCCTACAAAGAAATCAACACTCTACCTTTCAAATTTTCTTTAAATTTCTAACGTTCAGACCTTTCAAATTTTCTTTAAATTTCAGGAATTACATTTAATTCTCATTCTTGTAATTTGTTCAGCTTTTATTGTGTTATTAATTCAAATTCTTGTAATCATTTTTATAAGGAGCGTACGTGAAAGTAAAAGGATGACAGATTGAATATGAAATTTATCTAAGAAGTCTTTCTTATATTGTGTTTTCCGGCATTTCTATCGAAATCAACGGACTTCACCCTTTATCGTGTACGCTCCCCTGCATCACTTATGCTCTATTTTCTTCCTGTAATAAGTTCCCTAATTTTAGTATGATTAGGAGAATATTAATTAGTGATTTCCAATCCACCTTCTTATAAAAAGGTTGGAAGAATAATTGTAATGGGATCAGTTTTTGAATAATAAAAAATAAAGAGCAGATTAGCTTCTTTTGAATTGCATTTACGGTATTCTTCTTGAATCAACGTATTTGAATTCGTGCCACTTTTTCGGGTATTCTTAGAATCAACGAACTAGTGTGCGTTCCTCGTATATTGTCATTTTTATACGCTTTCGCGACCTACATCACATAACAAATACGTTCATTCCATTTAATTAGTTAATTTTTTAAAATAAAATCTATTTTTGCTAATAAAATTAATAATTTACTAACAGTATCATTTACTTTTTATCCATGTATCTATTTTATATATATAAATATGAATTATTTTTTAAACTTGTATCTAATCAAGAAGACATACTAGACATACTTTTGGTGACCGTAGCTAATCGAGACTCTTACCTGTTTAGATGGGATATTTGGAACGGGATTTGACATTTGAGGCCAGCTTCATATTTCGCAATCATAATTTATTTGTTATTTTTTAATATTTTACATAACTCATCAAAATGCAACAAGTATATATGTAATGTGTTATTTTAATATTAATATTTTTTATATATAATTGAATGTATAAATACAATTGAATTTTAAGCTGTCTTGATATATTCTCAATTATTCAATTAAAATTTTAATTCATCAAATTAAAATAAAGTCAAATTTGTGGCTCAAGAGTGTGAACAATGCGACTCTTTAATTTTTTTTATTTTTTTTTTGCATAATCATTTAGTTCATATTATTATAAAAACCAAAATATAAGGTTAAATTTATTGAAATATAAAATTTTAGGATAAAAATCATTAAAAAAAAAATGGGATGAGAGGAGAGGAGAGGAGTAATATAAATCTGAAACGAAAAATCATACTCCAACTTTATGTAGAAGTCAAGCTCATAATGAACTCATATTACAACCACAACTTTGACAGATAAACCAGTGAAAAAACATTTAAGACATTTTAGATTTTTTAAGAATATATTGTTTTTTTAATAAAACGGTGGGTGAGATATTTTCTCGAAATTTAATGTGCGAGTAATCATACAAGTCAATACCACGCCCCAATTATTTTTGCACTCCTGTATTTTTTAAAATTTTCATTTAATTAATTTATCACATATATTTAATTCGATTAAATTATAACTTTATAAAAAAATTGATTACTTTAAAATTATTAAGTTTAATGAATCATTTCAAATTATATTAAAATAAGAGTTTAAAACAATAAAAATACAAAAATGTACAATAAAATCAAAAGTGGTGGTTCCAAATAAAAGTAGAACAACTCTTGAGCACTTCAAAATAAGCTTCATTGTGGACTTTATGTATTAGTTCTTATACGCAAATTCATAAACCGACAGCCAAAATGATGATGCTTTTTCTTTTTTTTTTTAAGATTTGCAATGGAAAAATTCAGGTAATTCACTAAGTCCCCGTTCGGAGGGAGGGGTTTTGATATGGATTTAAATTTACAATTCAAATTCACTTATTTGGATTTAAAAGTAAATGAATTTATTTTAAAATTTCCATATTTTTTAACTAAAATTGAGAAAATTTTAAATCTTTACTAAAATCATGTCATTTAAAAATTAAAATTCATGTATATTTAAATGCATTCATTTGAAATGTCTCCTTAAATCAAATCCCCGTCCAACTACAACCTAATTGAATTTGCTACGATCATTGTCGTCGCTAGTCAATGATATAATAAATTTCACGCCAGCCGATGTGACAAATGTTTTAAGATGGTTTAATGGTTGTCACAAATTTAAATTTTGACAACCATCTTCGTCTAAGTCGTCCTCGTCGTCGTCAAATTACATGACTTTTGTAGTGAGCGCGCACAACGTGACAGCGGAGACAAGTTAAGTGTTTTTTTTTTTTTTTTGCGACTATTTCAAATGGACTGTAAAACCCCTTTTTATTTTGAGATCAAAATGAGAATTTTGAAATTCAATAAATCTATCGTACTCTATTTTATCACCTATCACTACTCTTCATTTAGACTAATTATATCATCTACTTTTCTACTATGTCAATACAGTTATAATATACTCCCTCCATCCATCTCAATACCCAAATTAGGTGTCTCATTTATTATTTAAAAATAATATTAATATTAAATGTATAGTAAAGTATTATGGTAAAGAGAGGGGTAGAAAAGAGAAAATATAAAGAGATTCAGAATAAAAAAGAAAGAAATAGTGGAGTATTGAAAAAATTTGTAAATGAGTAATGTAGTTTTAGATGCCCTAAATGGTAAAGATAAAAATTTGTATGAGATCGTCTAACCGTGAGACCATTATCTCTTTTCAACATAAATTTATCACTTTTTAATGTAAAGTGTATTACTTTCAAATTTTTGCCTTAAAATGGTATACGGAGTACTTTACATACATTTTTTTAAAAGTGAGACAATTTTTTTGAAAAGTAGTAATATCTTAATATTTTATATGTGTGAGAATATAATGATCACAATCTCTCACTTCATTCTCAGCATTCTGATTAAAAAAAAATCAATTTTTCCTATTTTAATTTCAAAACAATAATTTAAATATTATATACTCATAATTATTATTTTTAAATTTTAAATCATATCTCACAAACTTTATTTCAATCTCTCTCTTTATTCCGTCTGCTCTTATTAAAAAAAATCAATTCTCCTATTTTAAAATTTAAATTTAAATTTTGAATAACTATAATTATCTCAACAGTTAAATCTCTAATCCTTTTTATATTCTGTCACTCTCAAGTCATTATGTTATCTTTGGTTCAAAGTTTCTTTCAGCAATTACATAATTTCTAAATTGTATAGTAATTAGTTTCACTCTCGTGAGTGTATTTATGTGCCTTTTTATGTCTATATTTTTTGTATAATTTGAGTTCCATTCTAACTTCTTCATACTTATATTTCACTTTTTTTTTTCTATTATATACAGATGCACCGTAAGTATGTTACTTAAAAATAATTATTCTTCGGTCACATATCAAGTTATCTATTTTATTATTTTGAATGTCTCTTATCAAATTATTCATTTTTATTTTGATCTAAACAATTTACTATCTTTTTTTACCTTTTATATTTTCTATTTTTCTCTACGTATTGACTTATTATCTACCTCAATATTACTACATAAACTAACATTACTATTTTTTTTTTAATGTCTTTTGTCAAATTATTCATTTTTATTTTGATAAACACTCTACTATCTCTTTTTATCTTTTACATTTTCTATTTTTCTCTACGTATTCACTTATTACTTTCTTTCTCATTTATTAAATTTTTATTATTTTGATATTTTTGTTAAATTGTATGTATATATATATATATATATATATATATATATATATATATATATATATATATATATATATATATATATATTATATAGTTAATTTATTCAAAGAGTTCTAATTCAATGAATAATATTTGATTTGAATTATATTAATTATTTTATTTTATATTATTGTATAATAACTTTAGTTCTAAATTTTAGACTTGAATCTAAGTCCAACTAATTCAATTCTTTATGAGATTTATGAATACTCAATATATATATTTCAATTAATTATTATGTAATTTGGAATTTATAACACACACCAATAGTTCTTTTACTTATTTTAAATTTTGGATATCCTTCAAAATTTCCTTCACTTCGATTAAATAGTATAATTCTTCCTCATTTATCATTTTTTCATTGTTTTATATTATTTACGTGTTAATTGTTTTTTACAATACAAAATCCAGATGAACTATGATTCTTTCTTTGGATTAGGTTTGATTTTTATTTAAATTTTTTAAAATGATATATATATATATATATATATTTTATATAGTTTCGTGTTGTTTAATCTTAAATTACTATTTTAATTTTATATATTTAATATTTATCAAATTATCGTTTAAAATTTACGAATTCTACCCGATTGAAAAAAAAAAAGAATGCTTATTTACCATTAATTTTATGCAAATTGATATAATATAAAAAACTATTACAAATCATATGAAGCAAACTAAGTTTGATCAGTATAAATCCCCTTATATACTACTAGGGAGTTTAAATTGATGATGTGTCATCTTATGGTTAATTTGGCTTATGTGTCATTTTGTGGTTAATTTGGCTTTTGTGTCATAATTTAAGGAGGTTAATTTTAAAAAGTATGATGTGTAATTAAGTTATTGGTTGAGTAAGATATGATCCATAAACTATTTTAAAATATTATATTCCTATTAACTATTGAATTTTTTTCCTAATTAATTATTTATTTAAGGTGTTGTGGTTGATATGAAATGTTGAAAATTTTATTATATTAATATTAACTAATTAAATTAATTTTTATTTTATTTACTTAACTTTATTGTAGTATTCATTTTATTCGTTAGTTTTATTTATTTTTAAATGATTTTTAATGTACTTCTGAGTAAAATACAATCTAAAATGTAATTTTATTGGTGTGTATTGAATTTTATTTTACAAGATTAACAAATTTGTTATATATACATAATACATTAATCCTATAATATAGAATCCCCTTATATACTAATAGGGAGTTTAAATTGATGATGTGTCATCTTGGAGTTAATTTGACTTATGTGTCACTTTGTGGTTAATTTGATTTATGTGTCATAATTTAAGGAGGTTGTTAATTTTAAAAAGGGTTAATTGAAAATTAAATCACCCCCTTTCGAACATTTGCAATCTAATTTAAACCTTAAAATAATTGCAAATAAATCACAAAGTTTAAATATTATTGCAAATTAGACTTCTTAGAAGTCTACTTTGTCCCTAAATCATATCTTATGATATTTGGTTTGATCAAAAAATAATATTGTTTTATTAAGGTGTTGTTATGTCATTAAAAACTCTAAATTATGTTAGATAATTTAGATCCGAACACAATTGAAATTGTCAAAAATACTAAATTGCAACAATATTTAAAGTTTGTGATTTATTTGCAATTATCTTAAAGTTTAGATTACATTGTAAATGAGGAAAAGGTTGTGATTTAATTAGCAATTAACTAAAATATTTATTTAAGATGTTGTGGTTGATATGAAAGGGTGACTTACAATTTATTAAAAGTTATTTTATTATTACTTAAATTTTTTTTTTTTTCAAAATTTTATGTAATTTTTTTATAAGTTATTTTCATATTAAAAATTAAATGTCTCATTTCGTTTGTTTCTCACACATTTTATTTGGAATTTACTTTATAAAATTATTTAATTATTTATAATATAAATATTTATTTTATTTACTTTCCGCATAATATGCTAGTGCTAATCTAGTTCAATTATAAAGTGATATCAATTTCGGTGTGAAACAATCTCATACAAGACCTGTTCAATGATAAAATATGATACTTAGCTCGGAAGAATCGAGTATAATAATACCACCAATGAACATGTTTACAATCATAAAATCTTAAAAAGAACATGTACTTTAACTTGTAATCGGGATTTTAAATACTAAAACTAGACTCAATGTTATTTAACTTTTCAAATATTATAAATTGGTTTAGTTATAATTATCAGTAGGTGCAATGTTGAAATCAACGTGATTGCATTTTTTAAAATTATTCTCAATATATATAAACAGAAGTTGACACTTCAATATTCTAAACTACATATTAATAGTATGGGGTGATATCACGCGTTACACGTTCTTTCTGCAATTCTATATTAAATCATACTCTATTATATATACTTATTTTTCAAAAAAAAAAAAATTATTTTAGCCGATCTGATGTGAAATTGGCTATGAGCTTGATTTTTCGACTCTCGTTTTGAGCGTGTTTGTTTTGTGACTCACACGTTTGGATGTGTGATGTAATATCTTCCGCTTTATTTTAATTTGAGCTTTAACATTCGAATTTCATTATTCAATTACATCCACTTCTAAAAATATATATATTCTACTATTATTAGGGACAGACCCAAAATTATAGTTTAGGGGAACTAGAAAAAAAAAATTAAGATACAAAATACTAATATATGCATGTATAATATAATATTAATATTAATTATCATATTTCTCAAATACCTATGCATACACATACAAATATACCCATATATATATATATATATATTAAAAATGATGATGTTGAGTTACCATTAAAAATATATTGTTGTTCTTTTTTAAAAGGCTAAGCTTTAATTAATTTATATAATACTATTATATGGGTTCATTACAAACATGAAGTAATATAAAAGTTATCTCCTTTTTATTAATAATAGTCAAACAAGAAAAATATAATTCTTTTAAATTAGTTTCACACTTAAATTAAAATAACCACTTTACTCTATAATTGTAACCAAAGTGCAATAAAGGGCAGAGATAAAGTAGTGTGAATGGTAAATTTTTTAAATAAAAAATGAGAAGAATAAAATTGGACAATCCTATGCCTTGGCTGGCACTCAATCCTTGGACCTCTAGGAGATAAAGTTATGCCTTTGCCACTATGCTACAACTTATTTAGTATCATAAAAATACGCGAATATATATCTATATAAAATCAAATTCAGTACAAATAATTTTTTTTAAAGTACGTAAAAAAAGGAGGACTTTTATATATTTCAATGTGATTATATATTTTTTAACAGGGGAAAATGAAAAAAAATATTTACTTGCAATTGTTCAGGAATGGCACTTATTTTTTTAGGGAACCAATATAAATTAATTTTATTTATTCTTAAAATTTTAATTTATAAAAAAAAAATCATCTAAGTAAAAAAAATGACATTTATTTATCAGTCAAAATATAAAATGAAAAAAAAAATTAATATTTAATTTGAATTTTTTTTAATTCTAACACAATAGTGTGGTATTAGAGTTAAAATTAACACAACTTTTTTTTATTAGTGTGTAAATAACATACTTATTAACACACTTAAAATATAATGTATTTAAAAGGTACTTATAAACACATCTATTTTTAGTGTGTTAAAACATGTGTGACAATAGACAATGTTTATTATCGTGTGTGGTAATTGGTATATATTCACACACTTATTATTCAATATCGTTATAAAAACACATATTAACACACTAAAATTTTTAATGCAACTACATAATACTTTTTACAACATTTATTTTATAGTGTGATAAAATGCATATGACAAAATGCATTTTTTCTTGTAGTGTATTGGGGGCTAGGGTCAGACCCCTACAATATCACTGATTATTACACAAATAATTTGATATAATTAAAATTATATTCTATTTTATTCAAAATCTCAAAATAAATAAGCAATCACTATTCATCAAAATTTATATCCCCCAATTTGGGCCAAAATAAACATGACTTTGTATTTTCTAAATATGTGGGACGCATTTACATCATATTGAGATCATCTAACAAGAAAACAACTCTAATTAATCACCCTTACTTTTTTTTTTTCCTTTTCTGATTAACTAAATTTTTCTAGAATTCAAACTCATAAATTTAATTGGTAAACCATTTTTCATTCATTTGCAATCTAATCTAAACCTTTCAATATTTATAAATAAATCACCAACTTTACATATTGTTGCAAATTAAACTTCTTGATAAATTCATCTGTGTTCGAATAAGACGTTTTGAAATTAAATTAGATTTAAAGAATATTGTCGTTTCATTATGAATGTGTCATATCAACATTCGGGAACAAATGAGTTTATTAAAAAGTTTAATTTGCAACAATATGTAAAGTTGATGATTTATTTGCAATTATTAAAAGATTTAAATTAAATTTTAAATGAATGAAAGGTGATGATTTTATCTGAAATTAACACTAATTAATTAACATGAGCTAGTCTTATGTGAAATATTTCATACATGCATTCCATTCAAATTAGACTAAGTCAAAACCCTAAGCCCATTTAGCCCAAAAGTCAAATTAAGATAATTTTAAAAAAATCGCGGGTCATTAGTCTGAATTCGGGTTGTCCAAAAAATTCGTGGATCGTAAACAGGTGGTTTACTACATGACCAAAATATTGTTACTTCAAGGTTAAAAAATTACCACTGTAAGGCCAAAAAGTTAATACTACATGTCAAAACATTTGATAAATTCACCCAAAAAATTAAGTGTCCAGAATATTTTTGGACATGTAGTAATACACTTTTGACCTTGTAGTGTTAAAATTCTGATCTTGTAGTAACATTGTTTTAATCATGTAGTGGCCGAATAAGTCAGAATTATTTTAATAATTTTGCTAAAAAAAAAATAAGTGTTCATAATATTTTTGAACTTGTAGTGACAAAATTTAGGTATTATAGTAACATAATTTTGATCATGTAGTAAAATAATATTTGGGAGCGAAAATAAATATTTTAGTTAAAATTGACCCGCTTTGATCCGCGTTAATCCGCATTTAACTCACAAATTTTGACTTATTTTACCTTAATCGATGAATATTGGCTATAA
Organism: Galeopsis tetrahit; assembly: GCA_963675135.1. NCBI lineage: Eukaryota > Viridiplantae > Streptophyta > Magnoliopsida > Lamiales > Lamiaceae > Galeopsis > Galeopsis tetrahit. Next base: position 42,120,905 of record OY776128.1, on the reverse strand, counting down.
GATTTTGCCAATTAACATAGCCGACAACTTGGAACAAACAATCAATAAAAAATAATAAAATAAAAATAAAAACATTTAATTATTTAGGCTAAATTTGAGGTCGGTAGATCGATAAGTGTACAATGTGAATCATGTGGCTAAGCAGAGTCTACAAGTCATATCAAAGCCCATTACTTATATTATAAGCTGAATTTGTCAGTGGAAATTAAAGACCACGTATGTACGGCGGAGATGGAAAATAATTCATGGAGGCTGAGCCACCTTTATGCGACGGTCTTCCTGTCGATATACGCAGCTAATTTGGCTAATCCGGCCGTCACCGACGTCGTTGTGGAGGCGGTATGTGATGGCAAAGAGGAGTGCTCCCTCGCCATTTATCTCACCGGCTTCCAACAAGCTGTACGTCTCTCTCTCTCTCTCTCCAAACTTCATTTTATTTTTCCGCCATTTAGGGCATGTTTGATAGCAAAGACGGATTATCTAAAATTAGAATGACATCTAAACTTTATAACTTTTAAAGCATAATCTACTCTTAACCTAAGTTATCAAACCACCAATAAAAATGATATATAATTAATCTAGGTTTAATCTAAGCTATCAAACATGACCTTAACATTTAACACGTCTAGTTTATACATAAATAATTAATACTTTTTTATTTTAAAGTTGTGTCAAAAAAATTATACTGTACTTATTAATTCTGAGAGTATCAATTGTTATTATATAAATTAAACAATGTACCCGGACTCACATATATTTTTGCAATGAGTTAGCTAGAGTTTAAGACTATAGTAAGAAGGATATAACTAACATAGAAAGAAAAAAAATTGTTAACTAATTTGAGATTATACTAGCTTCGTTCATTTAATAAATTGATAAAGAGGGGTTAATGCAATTTTTAAATCACGATAGAATTTCATGCAAAATATTTTTATATTATGAAAGAGTCGTGTACAATTAACACATTTGAAATAGAGAATGATGATCATATTAACAAAGTGAAATAACTTAATTGAACTCTAACATGTAATCATGTGTTCGAGTAAAGGCGAGGGTTGATTTTTTTTTTTTTTTTAAATTGAAATTGAGAATTTATTTTTTTATAAAAATTTATATAAAATATATAGCTAATTAAAGTAAAATGAGTTAAAAATTTCCATATAAATATAATTTGAAAATTTTGAATACGGTCTTAATTACATACTCCCTACGTCGCATGATTATTTGCACTTTTTTTTTTTTTATTATTGAGAACGTCCCAAAATTATTTGCATACTCTTAATATGGAAATATCCCATAAAATTAATATTCTTCTAACATTATTTTATTTTTACCACCTCATCAAATCATCTAAAATACCCCTCATTTATTTTATATTCCAGATTACTTTAATTTATTTTCTTAAAAACTGTAACAGTCAAAATATGTAAAATATGTTGGGAGTATATATTTAATGCATAAAATATTTCGTATAAGTATTATTTTTAATTTTTTTTTTTTTTTTTGGCAGATTACTGGATTGGGTGCAGTGGTGATGATGCCCCTTATTGGAAATTTGTCAGATATTTATGGTAGAAAACGCTTGCTCTTACTCCCACTATTTCTATCCATTATTCCACTAGGTATGTTACATTTTGTTTCGGTTTGATTTTTCAGTTTCATTTTTGTGCGTTTTAATCTATTGAATGTTTAACACGTGTTATTATTTTGGTAAAGTCTAGTATGAACTTGATTGCATGTTGTGCACGTTAGTCTAAAGAAAAGAGTAAGTTTATTAAACTGAAAAGTAAAACACAATATTACTAAAAAGTGTAAGTCACTATAACTAAAAATATTATTATACAGTTTAATAATTGAAAAATGCAACATCATTTACCAAAAAGTGTAAGTCACTAAAATTGAAAAGTGCAACATGGACTAGGGTGCACAACATGCACTCGAGTCCATAGCAGACCAACTCTATTATTTTATACTTTTATGCCATAAAATATCATTATACAAATATATAAAATATTTAAAAAGATATTTTCTTTTTGATATATACCATTAATTTGTTTGATTTTGACTACACGCAGTAATTTTGGCATGTAATAGAAGGACAAGTTTTGTGTATGCTTATTATGCCTTCAAGATGTTAACTGCCATGGTTACTGAAGGTGGTGTTATTTTCCTTGGCATTGCTTTTGTGGTAATCAAATTTAACCCTCATTTTATTTTAAATTTGAGCAACACTTATATAAAATATTTCACACATAAAATTGTCTAATTAAAATATTTTAAGAAAATTCGCAGATCAAAAGTTTGGATTCAAATCGTCTAAAAATTTTGCGGATCACAAACAAATGATTTACTATATGATCTCTACAAGAACAAAGTGTACTACTACGTGCATGTCAAAAATATTCTAGAAAATTTGACAAAAAAATTAAGTGTCCAGAATATTTTTGAACTTGTAGTAGTACACTTTTGGCCTTGTAGTGATAATATTTTGATTAGGTTATAACATAGTTTTGATCATGTAGTAAAACAATACTTAAAACCGAAAAAATATATTTTAATTAAGTTTGACCCATGTTGACTCGCGTTAACCCGAGTTTGACCCATGAATGTTTGTCCTAAATTTACCTTAATTATCTATATTTCATGTACGAAATATTTCATATAAGTTTTTGTGTTTAAATTTGGTTTAATCACCATTTTTTAATTTTTACCATGTCATAGCTATTTTTTTTATTTAATATACTTCGTTCTATCAAATTTATTCTCATATCTATTATGAAAATTATTATTTTATTTTTATTCTTCAATTATCACTTAAATTGTCATTTAATTTTATTTACAAGCAATCACTCTAGTAAAAAATTGTCTATGTATAGAAGTGTATCATATAAGTAGTTAAAATGGGGAAAATGCCCATTTCAAGAACTTATATCATGTACTTATCATTTTGTAACTTATATACACTCCCCTCAAGATACAAAATTTAATGTTTTGCATTGATTTTAATGTATGAATTAGTTTATTAGTATTAAAATAATAAAATTACTTTTTAGCAAGGGTAGTATGGTACTTTCTACTTTATTAAAAAGGGTAATGAAAAAATTGTACTGAATTAGTGTGAAAAATGTAATGACATTTTGTACAATTCCATTATATATATACTAATTTTTTTTTTTTGCTGACATGCCATCTTCTCCTTAATTTTGTTGATATGTCGTCATCTTCTTAATTTTCCATAATGTGCCATATTATTAAATGTCATTACATATGGTATTATCTAGGTGTCATCATAATTAATGATGAATTGATTTTAAATAATCATGATGATATATCAAATATATGACAAGTATTTACTATTTTTAACATTAATAATTTTAAAGGAAAAAAGACTTATTTGAGAAATTACTCATTTATTAAATCATATGAATAAATTAGTAAATATGTTATTAAATTTGCATATATTATAAATTTGGTAGAGTCTCATATAGACTTGACCATGTTTTTTTTTCTTTTGATCGTTTTAAATAATTAAAAAAGCTCTTTTTTTTTTGAATGACACTTTAAAATTTTCTCTTTTTTATTTTAATCCATCTGAATCTAAAGTAATTAAAAAAAGTGCAACACAATATTATTAAAAAATGTAACACAATATTATTAAAAAGTACAAGTTGGTATAACTGAAAAATACAACACAATATTAATAAAAAGTGCAAGTCATATATAACTGAAAAATGTAAGTCAATATCACAAAAAAGTATAAGTCACTATAACTTGAAAAGTGTAAATGTCTACAACTGAAAAGTGTAACACAATATTAATAAAAAATGTAAGTCATATATAACTGAAAAATGCAACTCAATATTACTAAAAAGTGTAAGTCACTATAACCGAAAAGTGTAAGTGTCTATAAATGAAACGTGCAACATAATTTATTAGAAAGTGCAAGTGAGTATAACTGAAAAATGTAACACAATATTAGTGAAAAGTGTAAGTTATTATAACTGAAAAATGCAACACAATATTATTAAAAAGTGCAAGTTAATATAACTAAAAAATGCAACACAATATTTAATAAAAAATGTAAGTTATTATAACTAAAAAGTGCAAGTCAATATTACTGAAAAGTGTAACACAATTTTTAATAAAAATTGTAAGTCAATATAATTGAAAAGTGCAACACAATTTTAATGAAAAGTGTGAAACACTACAACTGAAAAGTGCAACACCGATTCTACACAAGACCTGGTCAACTCAAGTTCTTATATAATTGAAAAGTCAACACTGAAAATATTATTAAAAAGCGTAACTATAATTTAAAAGTGCAACGCCATAAGAAAACATAAAAAAATAAAACATAAGGTTAACTTTTTTTTTTTTTGATTACAAGTTAACCGATTCTACACAAGACCTGGTCAACTCAAGTTCTTATATAATTGAAAAGTCAACACTTAAAATATTATTAAAAAGTGTAACTATAATTTAAAAGTGCAACACCATAAGAAAACATAAAAAAATAAAACATAAGGTTAACTTTTTTTTTTTTTTATTACAAGTTAAGTACCCCATCCCTTTTTTCCCCTTCCCATGACTCGAACCCAGGACCTGGGGCCTAGGTACGTAGTGGTGCTCTAACCACTTGAGCTATCCCACTTTGTCAAACATAAGGTTAACTTGATCAACTCAAGTTCTTATATAAATTTGAGTCTACACAAGATCTACTCTATAAATTTTATATATAGAGTATAACAATAGAATTTTTTCATCTAAATTATAATTAATCTACTGTATTTTTGCCTTTTAAAGTTAAAATTTGATGAGTTTATGCATCACTTTTTAATATATCCCTCTATATACTAACAGAGAGTTTTGTGTGTTAACGTGTCGCTTTATGGTAAATTTAGACCATGTGTCAATTATAAAATGAATGGAACATGATATCAAGGATGAAAATATCGGTATCGGTGGAAATATCGAGACCTTAAATTTATGGAAATATCGATGGATATATCGATATCGAATATCGATATCGATAAATTTTAAAAATTGTAAAAATTTAATAACAAGTCTTTAGTACATAAAATCAACAAAATAATTTGAATACATTTTATATCAGTGATAAATTTATATAAAATCTAATATACAATGTTATTTCGTATGACATTTATCGATATTTTTCAAAATTTATCGACATTTTCTCGATATTTTTCGATATTTTCTCGATATTATGCTCGATATTGTTATTATCTACTGATATTTGTCGATATTTTTAATTTTTTTACAAATATCGTGGAAATGTCGGTTCTTCCCAATATCGATATCGATGACCCCGAAAAATGGATATATCGGGGATATTTCCGGATATTTTCATCCATGCATGATATGTCATGATTTTAAAAGGTTATAGTAATATTTAAAATTAAAATTGACATGTAACAATTGTATTGGTTCAAGAATATATATGACATAAATATTAATGGTTGGTTGAAATTTAGTTTAAAATGAATAATTTAGTAAAATTTATTAAGAGTTATTTTTATATCATTTAAATTATTTATTTTCTAAATTTTATCTTTATTTTTTCTTAAGATTGTTTTTATATTTTTTAAAGGTTGTATCGAGAAGATTATCTATCTCACTCTATTCTGTTTTTCGATTTTTTTTTATTTAGATTTTTTTTAATATATAATATATTATAAGTATAATTTTTATTATCACTTCGCGTAATATGCGGGTGCTCATCTAGTTTAGAGGGGTTTGAATGAGATTGTTAAAAGTAATAATTATTTTATTTTCTTTTTAGAAAATGTAGCGTTAACTTTAAGTAAGTGGTATACTTTTTTTTAACAAATGTAGCATTAAATAAGGGAGTATTGATTTTAGTCATTATTACAAAAAATGTCCCAGATTAAAAAAAAAAATTAGACATATTTTTGTAAAAATTGGTATAAATTTCAAGAATGGGTAAAATAATATCCAACCCATAAAAATATTGTGTGTCATTTATAAAAATAAAAAAGGTTGTGATTGAACAGTAAAAATACAAAGAAATTGTAAATGTTACTACTATTTTACCATAAAAAAATAAACAGGCAGACAATGTGCGTGAAGAGAAGCGTGTTTCTGCATTTGGATTATTGTGTGGAATAATCTCAGCTGGAATTGTTTTTGGTAACTTCACCGCTCGATTTCTCTCCACGCCTCACATATTTCAGGTCTTCATCTTTCTAAATTCTTCTTAATTAATGTTTAATACTCCTCCCGTCTACCAAAAGTATGTTCATATATTTGGACACAAGAAAAAATAGATAAAGTAAAAATGTTGTGAGATAAAAATAAAAGAATTATTTTCATAAAAGGAAATAAACATATTTTTTATGGACAAACAAATAAGAAAAATGTGCATACTTTTAATGGACGGAGGAGGGAGTATATCTTTTGGCACAAATTTAAAAAAATATGTAAAATGAATGATGATGTATTAGTGTATTGGGTAGGGACTAGACCAGAATTTTATATTGAGGGGCCAAAAACACAAATTAACATTAACATATTCCATACAGTATTAAATTTAGATATTTCATATTTGCACTATTAATATTCAACGTTAAACATCTCAAAAATACATTTATATTTGAATATATACAATATACTCTCCCTGTCCCTCTTTTAAGTTACAAAATTTGTAATTTTAAGCATCTCTTGTTAAGTTACTCACTTTTATTTTTGTCAACACTCTATTAACTCTCTTTACATTTTTTCTTTCATATCTCTCGATACCTCAATATTTCACTATGAATTAAATAATACTTCATCCGTCCACTAAAAGTGTATTCAGTTCTATTTTTGGGTCTATAAAAAATATGTTTATTCTATTTAAACACGTAACTTTTGAGTATTATTTTTACTTTATTATAAAGATTGAGTATCTACCAATAATATTCTTTACTTGTTACTCCATATATATTTGTTATAATTAAAATATGATTTTTTTAGAAATATATAGAAAATAAGTGAATACACTTTTGGTGGAGGAGTATATTACTTAAAAGTTGTACAAATAGTAAATAACTAATTTGACGGAAGCAGAGAAAGTATGTACTCCTATTTTTATTTATAAAATTGCGTACATTAAACTTTGCGGAAAAAATTGAAATTAGATTTATTAAGTTTGAACGAATGAATTATCATATATTTTTTAATTAAGTAAATAGTGATCATGATAATTAATTAATTAATAATTTCAGGTTGCAGCAGGTGTATCCATGGTAACAGTAGCATATGCGATAGTGTTTGTGAAGGAAAAAAGAGATGAAAGGGGTGCAAATCCTTTAGAGCAGCCTATTTTAGAGCCAATTAGCCTCATCACTAAAATTATTCCATCACCAAGGGATATATTTTCTTTGCTTAGGAGGAGGTACAATTTACGAAAATTTGCTCGCTCAGCTCATATTGATAAACGAATCGAGCTCAAGCTCGTTAAATACTTGAATTATTAAAAAACTTGACTCATTATCTAAAATATCTTTTACGAATTGAGCCTAGCTCGGTTCGACAAGAACTCGAGTGTACTTAGCTCAACTTGAATAACACTGACTCTATTTTTATTGCAGTAATGCATTGTCGATATTGTTGGGTGTTTCTTTCTTCAATAGCCTTGCAGAAGCTGGAGTTCAGTCTTCCGTAATGGTATGTGCTTACCTTTTTTTTTTAAGTTTTGGACGAAAGATCGACTAATTTGAAATATCAATTTTACCATTTACTAGTAGAGATTCAATTAATGTCGGAACAAAGTTCTGTATGAATTGATCCACTAGCAGAGATTCAATTAATTAAAGGTTAAATTGTAATTGAATAGACTTGATCAGACGGAAAAGTGTATTTATTTTGAAATTTTAATAGGGTGAGATTTTGATTTATGTGAATCTACAATAATTAGGTGAGTGAATTATTTTAAAGTATATGATTGTATTAAGAAAAGTAATACTAATAAATTTAGAGGTATTATTAATTTATTAGGCGTGGATTGAATCCATCTGTCTATGTTTCAAAAGAATTTAATTCATATTTATTTAAAAACAAAAAAAAAACTTTAGTACCTCGTGCCAAATAGTGTTTTTAAAAGTTTTTTATTTTATTTTATTAAAGTAACTAAAAAAATAATATATAAATTACAAATTACTAAAAATCAGATAGAGAGTTTAGAATGTCATATTAGAGTTTATTGAACATTTTTGAGCCTAATAACTTCCAATTATTTTTATCTTTTATCCTGAAATGCTAATTTATTTATTTTTCAATTCTAATTAAATATTCTTGATTACTTAATTTAATTATATATGAACTTTATTTGATGCAGTACTCTTTAAAAGCTCGTTTCCACTTCAACAAGAACCAATTTGCAGAACTGACACTTATTGCCAACGTTGGATCTATTTTATCCAATGTATATATATTCTCATCCTAAATTTAATTCATTCTTTTACTAATTTTATACTCCATATAATAACAGTAAAAATTAATGTAAGTTCTTATTTTCACAGATGCTCTTTGTGCCTTTGTTGGGACCTTTTATTGGAGACAAAAGACTGCTGGCTTTAGGGCTAATTGGTGGATTTTTAAGTGTATGCACACCTCTCCAATTAATCCTTTATTTTAACGAAAATGCATGAACACATGATATTTTTATAAATTTTATACAAATTATAATTATAAGATATATTACAGATATTTATAAAAAATTGTGTTACTAATTTAATGAAATCTGAACATAAATTTTTCGAGAAGAAAAATGATATACAGTATATATTTAACCTCCTAACTTTGAGGGTTGTGTTTCTAGAAAATAATAATTTTATGGAATTGTGAATATGCACGTAGGACACTATAATTTAAAATCTGTGAATTCAGAACAATCGAGGTTCAATCGCGCTTGAGTTGCACTATTGTTCTACGTTTACAGATTTATGAATTTATAAATGCAGGACACTTGTTTTTAAAATATATAAATGTAGGACAATCAGTGTGACACCTCTACCCTACATTTTCATATTTTTAAATATTCATAAGCTGGTAAAGTTATTGTCTTTAAAAATAACTCGCGGACCTAAAAAATGTTCCTGAATTTCTCTATTGCGTAATTGTATATATATACTGAATTAAATTGTACGTGCAGATGTTTCTTAACAGCATAGCATGGTCAACTTGGGTACGTATCATTGTGTAATTAATTAATAAACTTGCAAATTTTATATTTCTAAATAGCTAGTACTCCGTATTATATTTCAGGTGTTTTATGCTTCTGCTACCTTGGGTTTTTTCTTTTCAATAACCGATCCTAATGTAAGTTCAAATATAATTAATTATATAAAGATTTTACTCTTTCTTTTTTTTATTGTGGAATTGATGTGTACGTTTGAAATATGCAGCTAAGAAGCTTGGTTTCTAGACAAACTGGGCCAAATGAACAGGTGAGTTTCTTGATCACACGTATATATCCCTCCATCACGTATAGTATGTTTATTTCTTTTTACACAAATTTTAAAAAATACAGAGTATTACTTATTTATGAGTGATTGATAATGTAGATATTAGATAAAGTAAGTGTGGTAAAGTATATTTTTCTAAAATAAAAATAAACATATTTTATGTGAACATCTCAAATAGAAAAACAAACACATTATAATTGAATATTCAAGTACAAATTTTTATCATTATTTGAAGATTAAATAGTAAAGGTTGTTGAATATTCAATACTCCCTCCGTCCCGGGATTATTTGCATGGTTTGATCGGCACACTTTTTAAGATAAATGAATTTAGTGGTTGGTGATGTAAGATAAATAATGAGTATTTTTGGTGATTTGATGAGGTGTAAAGTAAAATATACGGAGTATGTAAACAAATGAGTGACAATTTTAAAAATAAAATGATGTTGAAAGGGTATTAATTTTATTGGGTATTTTCATATTTAGAGTGCAAATAATTTTGGAAGTCCCAATAAAAAAAAAAAGGATGTAAATAATCATGGGACGGAGGGTTTATAATTTTGTTTGTATGATTTGCAGGGTATTGTACAAGGATGCGTATCTAGTATGGGATCGCTTGCTAATCTTGTTGGCCCAATAATATTTAGTCCTCTCACAGGTGAACAAATCATTTTCTCCAAAAACATTACTCCCCTGTTTAAATTTATTACGTTCATTTTCTTGAGCACGTATTTTAATAAATTTTGATTAATTTGTATAGTAGATAAGTTAGAAGTATGATGAAATTCATTTCTAAATAAAATGATTGTTCATGAATAAAATAAATGAAAATTTGTGTAAATAAGTGATAGTTGAAGAATGGATAAAGTAGTGTGAATATTATTATTTTCAAAAAGTAAATAAGCATAATGAAATTGGATAACCATTTTTTTTAGAACAATGAAATTGAACGGAAGGAGTAATACAAATTATCATTCAACGTTTTTAAAATGTTAAAAACGTCATGTTCAAATTATGTTTCATCTCATTGTGAGATCGTTTAACACAAAACCTCCCTTTGTTTTTTATTTTTTAATTTTTTTTCCTATATTAGTCCAAGTCTCATGTATATATATAGCCAAAAAGGGAATATCCCCCTTTTGTTTAACAATTGCCTTGATCTCTATTTTTTTTTCTTTTTTAAATTTGTATTTTATATGGGCCTTGTTACAGCTTTATTTCTGTCGGAGGACGCACCATTTCATTTCCCTGGTTTCAGTCTCTTTTGCATAGGTCTTGCTTATGTAAGTACTAATTTTTTTTTTTTTTTTAAATTAATGAATTTGTTTCATTATCAGATGTATATTTAATTTAATTGATGATTTTGTGTGCAGTTGATGGGTTACATTATGAGCTTATTCATAAAGATTACTCCTGTAGAAATTTCAGAGACTCACCTGGAAGCAGGCTACATAGAACAATGATATTATGATTCTAACATTTCATCATCAAATATTTTTATAATAATTTTTTTTTTATATATATATATATATCATTGATTCTAACATTTCATCATCAAATATTTTTATAATAATTTATATATATATATATATATATATATATAAAAGACTAATTTTGTCCTCACCAAGTCTCAGATTTCTAATAGTGTTCATTTCAAAAATATTATGACGACAATTTTTTGTTTGATATCTATTTTTACATATTATATATAGATTGGGAAAAGTTGATATACTCACATGTACTAGCTATTACAAATATATGTACAAGTACAACAAGCCTATATAGCTATCCCACAACCGATGTGGGATATGTATATACATAAAATTATATTACTCCTAATATGGGGTAATATTAGTTACAACCAATCTTGGATATGAGAAGTTGTAGGTGAGCACAAGACAGTGGTTTGGAGAGATTATCAACTAGTTGATCAACAGAAGAGACGTGAAAGGATTGAATCAAGTCTCAAAGGAAGTGATAGTCGATGATAATGTGTTTCGTTCGAGAGTGAAAGAAATAATTTGAACATAGATATGTCACTCCAATGTTGTCACTATAGATTGCAAAAGTGGAAGGGATGGTGACCTGAAGTTCAGAAAGGATGAACTTGATCCATTCAATAACAATAATTAAGTGATATTCGACTCTAGTGAAATAACAAGTCACAAATTGTTGCTTGTGATATGACCACGATATAGGATTAGCACCAAGATAGAGGATATATGCACCAGTAGAGGTGCTACAAACACAATCCCCGACCCAGTCAGCATTAGTAAAGCAATGGAGAGACATATGAGACTTGCGACAAAGTGTTACCCCTAAATGATGAGTTCCATTTAGGTAACAAAGCAAACGTTTGACAACACCCTAATGACATTCCATAAGAGCATGCATGAACTAAGAGAGCTTGTCGAGCAAAATGGCAATAATGGGTCGAGTAAACAAGATATATTGAATACTTCCCAGCACACTTGACGATAGACAGAGGCATGACTGGATTACTATCACCATGTAAATAGATGTTTGCACCTAGAGCAAGAGGTGTCTATACAGGGTTGATAGTTGCCAATAAGATTTGTGATGTACTTTCATTGAAAAAGAGTGCACGAGGGAGGTGCGAAGAACTTCAATGCTCAGAAAATACGAAAGTGATCCAAGATCCTTAACAAAGAATTTAGAGGCAAGAGCAATTATAATTTGTTGCAGAAAAGCATCATTATTCCCTTTGTGGGTGAGATCATCGACATAAATGATAGAGTACGCAATAACCAACATCAAATTGTACACAAATAGAGACTCGTCTGACTTTGTGTGTATGAAACCCATAGTCGATAGAAAGCTCGAAGAGCATTATACCAAGTTTGTGGCACATGTTTCAACTCGTAAATAAACTTGTGGAGTTTGCAGACATAGAAGACATTATTCACATCAAATTGACGAAGTAGTTAGTCTTGAGATATAGCCAAACCAAGAACAACATGAATCGTGGCATGTTTAACAACTGGATTGTATGTACGTTACAAAATAATCAATGTCAGGATGTTGATGAAAACCCTTGGAAACAAGACGAACTTTAAACTTGTCAATAAGAATCACCTAAGGTCTTTTATATCCATGACCTTTGGATTCTATGTCGTCTTCATTCTTGTTTTTGTACAAAACACCTTCATTGAAGATCACGTCCTTGCTCCTGATAATCTTTCAATTTTAGTCATCCTAAAAGTGATAACCAAACTCATCACCACCACCATAGAGAATAACAAATATTTTCATGAAATGTTATTATTTGTTGATGGCTTTGCGTACATTCAAAGGCAAACACAATTTTTTTGTTGAACAAGTAATCCTCCATCTACATCTTTAAGTGCATATAATTATCGTAACCATCAAACTTGGTGAAATCAAATCCCAATCCTTCTTCGTCGACCATCGTTCTAAAATAAAAATACAAAAAAAGCAATGGCTCTTAATTGATACTAGTTGAGTAGTTGTTGAGAATTAGAGGTGGAACCTAATTCACCACTTAGAACAAATAAATAATGAATAAAGAAAATATAATAACACACCAAATTAATATAGATTCACCATAATACACATCTTTTTTGTCGCTACAAATTTCGCAATAATATTGAGAGGTATAAAGTACACATAAAATTATTCACACGCTCGTGCACCTGTAAAATGGAGGAAAATTCACTTTTGGTCCCACCATCCACGACCCCTCATATTTTCGGTCCAAAAACTCTGAATCTTGGTCCAGAAGGGGAAAAACTTGATACATTTGGTCCTAAAGTTAGTCAATTGTTAGTCAACCGTAGCGATATTGGTACCAGTAATTATTTTCCCATTCTGGCGCTGAAATTGGCGCCTAAAATATAATATGACCTATTTGGAGGGAATCTTCTTACCTGTTGGAGGGAAAATCGACCACCTTTAATTTTTCAATTCATTTCCACAAACACCAAAAAACACAGAAAAATGTCTTCATCCTCCACATCCATGATGAAAAATGTGGTATGTCATTGTGGAATAGAAGTTAGTATGTGTATATCGAAGCAAGAAAAAAAGAAGAGGTAGGTTTTTTTATACCTGTTCAGATTCAATGAATGGTGGTGGATGCTCTTTTTTTGTTTGGGCTGATGAACACAAAATCGTCGGGCAAGGAATGTATTTAGACGGAATGTTTCCGGGCATGGTGAGGAGAATCGACTCACTCTTGGTTGAAAACCAAGACCTCCTGAACAAGTTGAATCAAGCAAAACAAGTTGTAGAAATATTGAAGGATACATCTGTTGGGATATGAATCCTAAGACAAGTTCTATTTGATGATGAAATGATTTTTGATAAGCCAAAAAGAGAACTTGAATATATTTCTAAGTGTTGACTGATCTAGTTATGGAAGTCGTCTTATGACTCAAGATCAGATAAGTATAAGGGGGTGTTTTGAAACTCTACAAACTGCTTCCAGAATCACTTTTTTTAAAGCTACCCTCTCACAACTTTTACTTTTGAGAAGTGCTTTTAAACTGTTTGTAGAGTTTGCAAACACCCCCTAAGTATTTTTGAAAATAAACTAAGTATTGGAAAGTTTATATAGGTTTTTATGATAAACTTGAATCATTGTATATAAGCTTATGGTTATGTTTATTGTTGTAATAGTTGTAAGTTGACTAAGCTGTTTATAAAGCTTAAAGTAATGTAATAGTCTTGATAGATTAGTTGATAGGACTAGATTAGTTCTACTGCTGAGAAGAGAAGACTACATGAAGAGAAGACTTGTGCGAGACAAGACAAGTGCTGAGAATGCTGAAATATTCTAAGTGTCGAAAGCAAGAGAAGACAAGTCAAGACCGCGTGAAGTCAAAAGAAGATAAGAAGAAGTTAGTTATGGAAATAACTAATTAACTGAAAATGCGTGAAGAGATAAGAAGAAACAATTATGAAGTTTGTTAAAGGAAGTTATCAAGCAAAGGTTGTTGGATAACAAACTTATCTTGAGAAGTGAAGTCTATAAATACATGGAGATATTCAAACGTTGAAGACTATTGAAACTAAAAGATCTAAGCGCATACTGAAGAAGTTCAAAGCAAAGAAACTCACAGAGTTCAATCAAGTTTGAAGTTTGAAGAAGCCCAGAATAGACAAGTGTTATTCAAGAAGAAGGCTACTGCATATAGATAAGTTTTTCTTTATAGTTTTTGTTGTATAAGTGTGCTAGTGTTCTTATTAAATCACTAGTTGTTAGATCGAAGATATACTTGGTAGTATATTCGAAAAGATTGAAGTCTTAGTTCTTGGGACTTAAAGCCACAAGACAAGTTAATAAAATTTCACGACTGGAGTTGTGAGAGTGGATGTAGACAAGTTGTTGAACCACTATAAATCTTGTGTGCTGATTTACTTACTGTTTTATTTGTGATTGATTTATTGAATTGTTAATTGATTATCTGCATATAAGACAGACTAGTAAGATGTTCATTGAATAGTTAAGTATAATCGAAAGGGCTCATATAAATCTGATATTCCGCATAGTTAATCTCTGATATTTTGAAAGATTTTTAAAAGTCTATTCACCCCTCCCCTCTAAACTTTTACTAGCTTACTCAATCTTAACTCAACTAGGGACCAACAAGTGGTATCAGAGCAGTAGTTCTTTGGACTGCTGTTTCTTGATCACCAGGAAAGACTTTAAGGGAAGTCTTGGTCTCCATCTGTAATTGATCATATCATCTTACTTGATTTTTCTGTATTTGTGATATCTTTGATCTGTCTGTTATATTCCTACTGATCTTCTTGCATAATGGCTATGGAAATCAACGCTAACAAATTGCCTAAGTTTTCTGTGCAAGACTATGACTACTGGAAACTCAGAATGGAAGCCATTTTCAGTTCGACACATGACCTGATGGTGTCCGTCGTCAAAGAGGGACCAATCGTCAGTATGACCGCAAATACTGCTACACTCGAACCATCCAAAGCCATTGGCGTGCTCGTGCCCAAACCAAGGTCAGAACTCATTTCAGAAGAAATGAGGTAAAATAATCTGGACAGCTTAGCAACGAATTACATTTTACATACTCTACCTAATGAGTATCTGGGTAAAGTATTAAAATGTAAGACTGCTAAAGATATGTGGGATAGACTTGCAGTCCTTTGTGAAGGGACTACCCTGATCAAGGAAAGTAAGTTGTCTACTGCTGTACAGAGATTTGAATCATTGATGATGAAAGCTGGCGAATCTATCGACCAGTTAGATACTCGTTTTACACGTATTATGAATGATCTTGAAGTGTTAGGCAATACTTATACTAATAGAGAGATTAACTTGAGGATTCTTAAGTCGTTAGACGATAGATGGAAGATGGTCAAGATGATCATCAATAATACTCAAGATATTGATGCATGGTCTGCTGAAATAATGTTTCAAACACTTAAGGCACATGAGTTCGATCTGGATGAAGATGATCTTGTAGTCAGTAGCGATAAGGAGAAAATCGTATCTAAGAATGTTGCTTTTAGAGCCTCCTCGTCTAGAAATGCTAGAACAGTCAACTCTAAGTCTGCTAGTATTAAGGACGAACTAGATAGGTCTGATCTAAGTCTAAAAGATCAGATGAGTTTAATGATCAAGAGGTTTGACAAGCTGACCAAACGATATGGTAGATATAAGCGCTTTTACAAGGACTATAGAGGTGCTACGAACAAGGACTCGTCTGAGAACATACGAGATAGAAACTTTTCCGAAAGGAGAGATGACATCTCTAAAGTGACCAGACGAGATAGAAACTCTGAGGATAGGAAGGTTAGACATTCGTCTGATAGACGAGACAAGAAAAGGGATAATTCTCCTGTGAAAAAGTCTACTAATAATCCTCTATGCTATAACTGTGAAAAGCCAGGTCATTACATTTACGAATGTCCGGATCTGAGTTTAGAAGATCGAGAGGAAAGGAAAGCCAGACGCGAACGAAGATACAACAGGGTAAGAAGGCCATGTTGGCACACGATGACTCTGGAACGGATTCAGACGAGTTGCCTTCGTCTTCATCTGGTTACCCTTCTAGCAACGAGAAAGAAGATTTCATAGCAGACGATGGCCTAATTCTAATGGCAAAAATCGAACAAGAGGTGTCATCTGCAACTACTTTTCGTTGATGCGATGACTCAGAATCTAATGAAAGTGATACTGCCGACAGTGGAGTAGGGAGTAGTCTTCATCATTCCACTGGAGTGACTGAAGAAGACCACCTACTTGCTAACAAGACATTCATGAAGTTAGTGATGAGAACATCTCTTTAAAACAAGAAATCATCGATCTTAGAGAAGCTCAGTCTAAGATAGATCCTAATATAACTGTCCTAAACAAACGCTTGACAGAAGAGTTGAGTCAACTCAAAGACAAGTGTGCGTTAACAGACAAGTTGTATCAAGACCTATTAAAGACTCATGCTACTGAGACTAATGAATTCAATATTTTAAAGAACAAATGCAAAAAGCTTGAAGAGCTTAATAAGTTCTTAGAGACTAAAGTCGTAAATCTAGACATTAAACTAACTGACTTGGTTAATTCTTCAATGATTAATCAACAACTGTCAGATTGGTATAGGGCTCCAGATGACAAGACAGGGTTGGGTGCAGATACACCTAGCTCGTCTACTCAAGTCATTAAGAACCCTACTGTTGATAGCTCAAGTTCTTTGACAAATGATAAAGGGAAAAGACCAATTGAATACGATATTAAAGCATCATCCAAAGGTTTTGTACACAAACAGACTAGAGTTAACACTCCGACTACCAAAGGTGGTAGAAAGAAAGTTAATAACAGACATGTTCCGTTTAGAACAAGTCAAAAGAGGTCTACTAACCGTGGATGACCAAACCAGGTCAGATACAAAGATTGGTATCCTCAGGAGACAGGTTCTAAACAAGTACAAACTCGTTGGAATGAGCCTAGACCTCCTTTCATAAGGCAGTCTCAGCTCTACTCAACAAGACCTAAGAAGGTTGCTCCAAAATATCGTACTCAACCTGTCTTGTATCCTCCACCTTTTATCATATGATATCATTAGTGAGGAAAGACCAAAACGTGTCTATAAACCGTATGGCCCAAATGCATATAAGCCTTATTCGGACTATCAAAGGCCGATGCCTACTCAAGTAGAGGTTAAGTCAAAAGGCTATCTCAAACGAGTAGACCCAAGGTCTGAAGATAGAACAGATAAGGATAACATCGTACTATTTTGTAACAAGCATGGTAGAAAACTTAAGAGGTCTCATTTGTTTAAAACTCCTATGTACATATGGATTCCTCTGAACTCTACTAACCCCCCAGGACCCCAATAGATAAGAAGGGTACCTAAATTATTAAATATCATCATTGCAGGGTCGACTCGACTTGTACAAGAAAGGTGGTTCTGTAGGAGAAACTTGGTACATCGATAGTGGTTGTTCGCACCACATGACGGGTACTAAGGCTCTTCTATCGAGCTACTGTGAACAAGAAGGACCCAAGGTGATCTTTGGTTATAGCTCAATGGCTATTACAAAAGGGTTCGGATACATAAAAAATGGAGATGTAGAAATACAAGATGTATCCTACGTTGAAGGTTTGAAGTACAATTTACTTTCTGTTTCTCAATTTTTTGATCGTGGTTATAAGGTACAATTAAAGAGTCGCAAATGTGAGATCATCGATAAGAGGACTCATACTGTTCTACTCGTTGGCGTCAGACAAGGCATCGTATACATTGTGAATTGGAATAGTTGTCCTAGGGACACTTGTCTTCTTAGTAAGAACCCTAAAGAGATCAGTTGGCTATGTCATAGACGCCTATGTCATATGAACTTTAAGGTTATTAACAAGATTGCAAGAGATTACCTCGTTGAAGGTGTATCCAACGAAATTTATTTCAAATCACATGTGTGTGACGCATGCCAGAAAGGTAAACAAGTAAAAGATTCTTTTAAATCTATTCCTACTCTCTCAACAAGTAGAGTCTTATAACTTCTACAAATGGATCTTCATGGTCCTATCACTCCTCCAACCTTGAATGGTAGAAGGTACACGCTTGTTGTGGTAGACGACTATTCTAAGTTTACTTGGGTATTTTTCTTACACAAGAGTGATACACAAACTCTCCTACCTGATTTGTTGAAGAGGATTCAAGTTGAGAAGAGTCAGCCCATTATCAAGATTCGTAGTGATAAGGGGACTGAATTCATTAATAGCTATATCAAAGAATTTTGCTCTAAAAGTGGTATCCAGCACCTTACTAGTGCAGCTAGGACTCCACAACAAAACGGTGTAGCTGAGCGACGGAATAGAACACTCAAAGAAGCCTGCAGAACCATGATAACCGAGTATAACACTCCTCAGAAGTTTTGGGCAGAGGCGATCAACACTGCTTGCCACACCCAGAACAAAAGTGCAATCAACAAAGCACTAGATAAGACACCCTACGAGGTATGGAAAGGTAGAAAGCCTATAATTTCATACTTCCATATATTCGGATGCAAGTGCTTCATTCATAAGAATGAGAAAAGTAAGTTAAATGCCTTTGATGCTAAGGCAGACGAGGGGATATTCTTAGGATATTCCTTTACGAGCAAAGCATTTAGAGTGTTTAACTACTCTACTCTTTGTGTGGAAGAAACACCACATGTTGTTTTCGATGAATCTAGACAGGACTCGTCTACCGACCAGATCAGTAAGAAAGTGAATGACTTAAAGATTCAATCTAACAAAGAACCAGAAGTGTACGAATCCGTTCAAGCCTACAATCCATTCCTGAAAGCCCTCGAGTCAGATGACGAGGTGAAGGTAAGTGACAAAGGTTAGTCTACTAGACCAGGTGACACTCCTGCTCTAGTTGACTCATTTACTCCTAATAAATCTGCTGATATAGATGATGTAGATATGCATGATGCTATAGATGAGTTAGATGATGAAAGCGTGCCTGTTAAATCTAGAAAAACATGGAAATCTGCTCATACTAGTGATAATATTATAGGTGACTCTACTAAAGGTGTAAAGACTAGACGACAACTTTTTGAGTCTCAAGAACAGCCTAGTTCATCTCTGTTTTGCTGGTGTTTTTTCCTTTCATCTATCGAGCCTAAAACTGTTAAAGAGGCATTGGCCGATAGTAATTGGATCATCGCCATGCAAGACGAGTTGAATCAGTTTGTTCGAAACGACGTCTGGGAACTTGTCGATAGACCAGAACACCATAATGTAGTTGGCACTAGGTGGATTTTCAAAAATAAGAAAGATGAGAATGATTTAGTCGTGAGAAATAAGGATAGACTAGTAGCCCAAGGCTATTCACAAGCCGAAGGCATAGACTATGATGAAACCTTCGCACCTGTTGCTAGACTAGAAGCCATTCGATTGTTTCTTGCATATGCTGCTTATATGAAGTTTACTGTGTTTCAAATGGTATGGATGTTAAAAGTGCATTTCTTAACGGTATTCTTGCTGAAGAAGTATATGTAAAACAACCTCCAGGCTTCGAAGTGAAAGGCAATCAAGTGTACAGGTTAAAGAAAGCTTTATATGGATTAAAGCAAGCTCCAAGAGCCTGGAATGACACACACTCTCTCTCTTTCTCTTTGAAAACGGTTTTACTAAGGGCAAGGTCGACAGAACCTTGTTCAGAAGACAAGAAGGGAAGGATATCCTACTTGTTCAAATTTACGTGGATGATATCATTTTTGGTTCACCCAACAAAAGCATGAGTGAGAGTTTTTCGAAACTCATGCAAAGTAAATTTGAAATGTCTATGATGGGAGAAATGAATTACTTTCTTGGTCTTCAAGTAAAACAATCTGATGAAGGCATTTTCATAAATCAAGTCAAGTATACTCGTAATCTACTTGATAAATATGGCATTAAAACCTGTAAAACTGTTGGAGTACCAATGCTACCCGTCTACCGCATGGATCCTGATGAACGAGGTAAGTGTGTTGATCAATCATACTATCGTGGTTTAATTGGTTCATTACTCTACTTGACTGCCAGTAGACCGGATATAAGTTTTGTTGTTGGTGTGTGTGCACGATTTCAAGCTAACCCCAAGGAAAGTCACCTGGAATCTACTAAAAGAATATTGAAATATCTGAAAGGAACCATTAATCGAGGTTTATGGTACCCTACAGATGATGATCTATTCTTAAGTGGATATTCAGACTCGGACTTTGGTGGTTGCAGAATAGATAGGAAATCAACATCCGGTTCATGTCAATTCCTAGGTTCTAAACTCATTTCATGGTTTTCAAAGAACACAGACAAGTGTAGCAACCTCTACTACTGAAGCAGAGTACATGGCTGCAGGTAGTTGTTGTAGTCAGCTATTATGGCTAATGCAACAACTCAGAGACTACAATATTGTAGAATCAAATGTACCTATATTCTGTGACAGTAATAGTGCTATTGCTATCACTCAAAATCCTGTTCTGCATACAAGATGTAAGCATGTAGATGTAAGACATCATTTCATACGTGATCATGTTGAGAAGAAGAATATACGCATGGAAAATATTCATACTGACATTCAGAGAGCTGACATTCTTACAAAACCACTGCCTGAAGCACGATTTAGAGAGTTATGAATTAGCTTAGGATTTATTGATCTAGACCCTACTTGTGCATAGTACTGTACTAACAAGACAGGTACACAATAGCAAGCCATTTGCAGAAAAAGATGAGTTCAACACAGACAAGTCATACTACTTTTAGACTCGACTCGATCCAGGTAAACAAGGTCAGACAAGATGACCAAACAATCCGATGAGGAAGCTGGTAAAGTTGAGGGTAATACTAGGAGAATATACATTTAAGGGGGAATCTATGATTTCTTAAATATCCTTATGTTGCCTCTTAAGTTTGTTAAAAGTCATCTTGATCAAAACCTTGATTACTGCTTATGAATGATATACAATTTAATTATTCTACTCTACTACTCGTATATACTCTTACACGTTGCTTAAGATGAGACAGGTACATAAAGATGTTCGACCGTCAGACAGACAAGCACAGTCGAAGGGGGAACTCGTCTAGTCCAACGGAAGTCTACTAATATGTTCTGATGAACTCGAACAGACCATATAAGTTCTTACGTGTTTGTAATTCACTAAGTATTTGGAACTAAAATAAGGGTATTATTGTAATTTGAATTGCAAAAATTTTGGAAAACCTAAAACTGGATTTATACACTCCATTTAATGAGGTGTATACACCCAGTTCCCGCCTAAACCTACTGCCTTAGGTCAGATGAGTACACTCCTCTCTCCTAACCAATAGCAAAGGCGGATTCCAAAGTTTACAATATCAAATCACATAATATTCTCGATTACAGTACTGAATTCCAAAGGTCCATTTCTTACCGTTGGATCAATCTACTCGATCCACACCACACGATTCAAAAACCCCAAAATCATATTACTCCCATTCCTGAAATTACTCCCCACGTTTACTCAACTTTCCTACTTTCAAGCTTTTGATTTCTATCAATCCTACTTTTCTTCTGTGATTAGTTCTGTTTCACACTCATTCCTATCGAAAATGTCTATAATCTCGATTTTCGATACTGAATCTAACATGCAAGCTAGGTTCAATCTTGGAAAGTATGCCTCTGAAGGCAAAGTTCATGTGGATAGTTCTCTCTTCTTCAAAGGAAGGCACACTGATGATAACAAGGAGATACTGCTCAAGTGTTATCACTACGGGTTGAAGCCCTACTTGGAGATGTTTCCAGAGACGGTGCTGGAAGAAGAAGTGTTGGAGTTTTATGCATCTGCTACTCATAGAGGAGAGTACATTGAATCTTCTATTAGTGGTAGAAGGGTGAAGGTGACCAGAGAAATGCTGGATGAGAAGCTCCATCAGAATCCAGGTTCTATTGATGTAGAACAATACGCTACTGGTCAAGAGTTAAGATACCTGAGTATCTTTTGTGGAAAGAAACTAAGTCTTACAAGTGATGGAAGGCACCCTACTGTCAAGAAGAAGCGGTTGTTGCCCGAGTACAAGACTCTACTGGACATCGCAAGCAAGATGTTGCTGGGTGTTACAGGTAGCTATTACTCGGTTACTCTTTAGAAGACAAGAGTAATGGTTGCGATCTATGATGGAATCACTGAAGGCAATTGGCAAAAGCTGTTCATGGATTGATTGATGTACTTTTCGAAGTATGTTAAGGTTGATAGTGCTACTGGTGAATGGACGGTGTCTGCGACTGTTAGCTTTGGGAACATGCTAAGTATCCTACTACCCTACTTGTTGCCATCGAAGAAGAATTGGAGCAAGGGTAAACCTTTTCATGTTCTTAAGTTTTACTTAAGAAAGGATGCTATCGATAGACAAACTTAAGGAAGGATTGCTGAGAAGAAGCAGATCTAGATTAATCCTTGAGACGCTATAATTGAAGCAGAGTCGTCTAGTGAGGAAGAAGAGGTGCAAGAGGAAGAAGGTGGAACTAGTGGAGCACTAGTTGAGTATGTTTCAGATGAAGCGCAGATAGAGCCGGTTGATAACTCTGAAGAAACCGAAACAGACGAGTCTTTAGAAAAAGAGATAGAGACGGAAGAAGAGTACAATTTAAGGATAAGTCAAATTCCCAGAGGTGACTTGTCTGGTCCTCCTCCTCTTACTTGTCTGGTGGCCGAAACAAGCTCTTCACCAGCCAAAAAGGCTAGAATGGTTAGTACTTCTACTATTTCTTCACCCATTCTATCTCCTCCTGATGTCCTGATTAAAACCAAGGCAAGAACACTCTGTTCTTGTGCCAGACCTGCTCCCCAATCCACTCCCAAGTTCGTGCAACATTTAAGCTCTTTGTTAACCCAAGACACAACCATATATGTTCCTGCTGATACTTCGACAGCAGACATACTTGTCCAAGATACATCAAAGCCCTAAGAAACCACCACCTAAAATCTATCCTTACCCACAACAGAAAATGTTGACCCTCCTAACCCATCTATTTCGGGAACTCCACTAGCTGACACTTCAGCAACTGAGCTGAGGACCCCACTCACTCAGACCCCTCCCAAAAACAGATTCGAATCCCTGGTCAATTACCCAATGTGTATGCGTGAGAAGAGATTGCGTGCACAAATTACCAGAAACTTGATGAAGATTCTGCCATCAGTCGAGATCGATACATCTTCAGAGACATATGAAAAGTTGATCAGAATATGCACATGGGTTGCATTGAGGAAAGGTCCGTCTGTGGACATGTTTGAAGTTATTCTAGGTATGGGCGGAATAGCAAACTTCCAAGACTGGGAAATGGAACAGAAAGAGAACAGTGGAGTAAGAAGCCACAATGAGCTGTTATCGTCTCAAGCCTTGACTGCTCTTGTCAAGAAGATGCTCAATGTTCCAGATGATATTATTCCTGTAGAAGAGTATAAGGAATCATCCCAGATCAGTGGAAGAGTTGATGTTGCAGTACAAGTTTCGGAAGATGAATTGATACTAGAAGCTGAGCCAGTAGAAGAGTTAAAGTCTTCAGATCCTGTAATTGATTTGGAGAATGTTTCTGATCAACTGAGAGGAATTGTCTTCGAATTCCAATTTGAGCATGCACATGGTTCGAGGTGCAATGTTGGTCAGATCACCAGACAGGTGGAGAAGTATTTTCCTTCTGAAACGTGTGCCTACACTGCCAGACTAGCTGAGATGGTTAAAAAGGAGTGTGATGAGCTGAACGCAGAGCCAAAGAAGCAAGGTTAGCTATCATTCCTTACTCTCCTCCTTTGAATTTGAAAGCACTAGCTGGAAGTGTTCTGCCAGTAGAAGAAGACGAGGTCTTAGCTACTGAATCAGAAGTCAAATTGGTTGAGGGTTCCGATTGCTGATGAATCTATGGAAGACGTTGTGATTGAAGATGTTCAAACAACGAGTGCTCTCAATGTGTCTGTAGATCAGTTGAAAGATGATCTAAGACAAGTCATAAAGAATGTCATAGATGAGTTCTTGAAATCTGATGTCAAGAAGGTGCTGCAAGAACAGAACAGTTCTCTCGTAACTGATTCTAAGGAAATGATAATGAATGAAGTGAATCAGTTGGATGCTGCTTTCAGACAAGAGATGTTCAATCAGTTAGAGACGTTTCTTCAGAATCAAGTTGAATACTCAGAGAAGAGTTCAGTCAACTTCGCCAGAGTTCTAGCTCATGAATCGAAGAAGATGGAAAGAGTCTATCGAGTAAAAATTGAGATTGCGCATGAGCAAAGACGAGAAGTGTATGCTCAGTTGCAAGAAGCCAGATCTCAGTTGAATGTGATGGTTGAGCAGAACATATTGTTGAAGCTGACTGCTACTCACTTTAAAAATGAGTTCAATCGTACATCGAAAAAGCTCGAGTACACTGCTAATCGTCTTGAGAAGCTGAGTCAAGATGAGAGTCATCAGAAACAGATAGAGAAAGCTACCAATCTGATGAGGCAAGTTGTACAGGAAGAGATGACAAGATTTACTTCTCTTTTCACCTTGAAGGCAAGTGATGAAGCCAAAAATGAGGAAGAAGCTGAGGAAGTAAAGTTGAAAGAAATTGAGATTCAGACTGAAATTCAGCAAGAGACAAGTCGACCTAGAAGAGGAAGACTAGTGAAGGCTGCTGAGAAAGAACAGATGAGTGTTGAAGACTCATTGAGACTTGCTAAAGGCAAAAGCAAGATTAGTGAAGAGAAGGTTCCGACAAGAAGAGTTGTTAAGCGTAAGCTTGAGATCAGAGAACCGAAAGTGAAGGAATCAATAGGTCAGATTATTGCTGATATTGATGAAACTGAAGTATTGAAGAAACAAAAGATTGAAGATGATAAGTATGCTAACAAGAAGGTGTTAGGCAAACATATCAAAAGACTGCAAGGAAAATCCAGAGGTTATTGAGAATGCTCTAGTTGACAAGTTTATTGATGTTGAACATAGATATGTTTGGAAGATTGTCAAGAAGAAGTGGGAGATTGCTCATTGGATTGTTCGTAGATATGGTGAGATATCTAATCAATATGAGTTGTTCGTGAATTTTGAAAGGTTCATGGAAGTTGAAGACAAGTTCTTGTGGAGCTTGATCATGAGGATTGCGACTTCTGTTGGTTATAATATTCTAAGTCCAGAATTTCCTAAATGGGAAACACCAATGTTAGGCTCTGGAAAAAGGATTGATTTCAATGCAATTAAGAAATTTGAAGAACAGCTGCTGGAAGACGAGAAGATAGAGAATGAAGATCATATTTCTGAGATTCATAGAAGAATTTTGGATGCGTTTCAAGTCCCAGATGCTGAAGCTGACACACCAAGTGGTGGAAGCATGTATTGAAGACTGTAAGTACTAGTTTACTTTACTTATTTCGTTTTATTTGCTAAGTAATTGTACTCGTTCTGATCCGATTTACAATGAATGAAAAAGATGAACTATTTTGATAAGATAACTACTTAACTGATCTATTTACTTAAAATAATTCAAGTAGTTTTGGCTTCATCAAAAAGGGGAAAATTGTTGGGATATGAATCCTAAGACAAGTTTTATTTGATGATGAGATGAGTTTTGATAAGCCAAAAAGAGAACTTGAATATATTTCTAAGTGTTGACTGATCTAGTTATGGAAGTCGTCTTATGACTCAAGATTAGACAAGTATAAGTATTGTTGAAAATAAACTAAGTATTGGAAAGTTTATACAGGTTTTTATGATAAGCTTGAATCATTGTATAGAAGCTTATGGTTATGTTTATTGTTGTAATAGTTGTAAGTTGACTAAGCTGTTTATAAAGCTTAAAGTAATGTAATAGTCTTGATAGATTAGTTGATAGGACTAGATTAGTTCTACTGCTGAGAAGAGAAGACTACATGAAGAGAAGACTTGTGCGAGACAAGACAAGTGCTGAGAATGCTGAAATATTCTAAGTGTCGAAAGCAAGAGAAGACAAGTCAAGACCGCGTGAAGTCAAAAGAAGATAAGAAGAAGTTAGTTATGGAAATAACTAATTAACTGAAAACGCGTGAAGAGATAAGAAGAAACAGTTATGAAGTTTGTTAAAGGAAGTTATCAAGAAAAGGTTGTTGGATAACAAACTTATCTTGACAAGTGAAGTCTATAAATACATGGAGATATTCAAACGTTGAAGACTACTGAAACTAAAAGATCTAAGCGCATACTGAAGAAGTTCAAAACAAAGAAACTCACAGAGTTCCAACAAGTTTGAAGTTTGAAGAAGCCCAGAATAGACAAGTGTTATTCAAGAAGAAGGCCACTGCATATAGAGAAGTTTTTCTTTATAGTTTTTGTTGTATAAGTGTGCTAGTGTTCTTATTAAATCACTAGTTGTTAGATCGAAGATATACTTGGTAGTATATTCAAAAAGATCGAAGTCTTAGTTCTTGGGACTTAAAGCCACAAGACAAGTTAATAAAATTTCACGACTGGAGTTGTGAGAGTGGATGTAGACAAGTTGTCGAACAACTATAAATCTTGTGTGTTGATTTACTTACTGTTTTATTTGGGTTTGATTGATTGAATTGTTAATTGATTATCTGCATATAAGATAGACTAGTAAGGTGTTCATTGAATAATTGAGTATAATCGAAAGGGCTCATATAAATATGATATTCCGCATAGTTAATCTCTGATATTTTGAAAGATTTTTAAAAGTCTATTCACCCCTCCCCTCCAGACTTTTACTAGCCTACTCAATCTTAACTCAACTTGGGACCAACAACATCTGACCAACAAGAATCAGATATAGCCTTTCAAGCTAGACAAATTGAACAACTAAAGAAGGAATTTTTTTTTCTTATCATGGCCCTAATGTTCTGTGTTCTACCCATGATGTTCAAGTTCATAGGGTGAATGTAATCCTAAGTTTCTACTTCTATACATGTAATGTAATGTAACCACAACAACAACCTTAGTTCAAAACAATTTTCAATGAAATGTTTTTATTTATCAAATAGAGTCTCACATTCACATAAACATGAATAAACATTCAAACAACAATCTAAATAACAAAACAAAGTATCTTAATACATAAATGAAGATCCAATCCAGATAACATCCAGAATGACAATCCAAAACATGAGTATCACAAAACATGGTTCAATACACCAATACTAAACATAAAAATATCAAACAGCAATATAGTCTCATAAAATCAAAACATCTATCCAACTAACAAAAAACAAAATAAACAGGGTCTCATAAAACATAATAAAACAAAACACCAATACCAAATATTAATCCCTTAAACACCAATTCTTCTTCATCCTCTTTCCTTTAACCCTCTTCTCTTTTGCAGCATCCACTAAACTAGACATTGTGACATATTTCTTACCTCCTAAAATTGTCACCCTCATTCCATCTTTAGTAGTTGTTGAACCACCACTACCTCCCACATTCACATTGCATCCAATGAATGTGTTTGGACTGAAAGCCATTATGTTTGATGATGGAGGTGTCCTACTTGTGTCTCCACCCAAAGACACTAATCCTGAACCAATGGAATTTTGAGGATATTGGTGCAGGTGTCCTGATTTTAACCCCAGAACTCATACTTGAATTGCTTGAGATTTCAACATCTTCACCATTCCCTTTCTTGGTAAATTTCATCCCCATCACTAGATGAATCATATCTCTCTTCATCAATATCAGTCCACTCAACTTCATTATCAACATTTTCATCATATGTTATATCATCCTAATCCTCACTGTCCTCTTGACCAATGAAATCAGAATCCTCATCAGAGTATGACAAATCTAAATCATCATCATAATTCAATTTTTGTTTTTCTTTGTTGATTGTATGCTCATTATCCATTAGCTCTTTCTTCACCTCCAATATGTGTTGAATTTGTGCATCATCATCATTGATATTATCTTGTTCATTTTGCACCTCAATATCAACCAAATTGAATGCTTCTAATTCATTCTCAACCACGGGAAATACCTCTACATCCTTCCCAAACACACTAAACACCTCTAGCTCCTTCTCAATTATATGGAACACCTCTAGATCATTGTTAACCAAATTGAATGTTGATGGTTCATTCTCAACCACATGAACCACCTTTGCCTCATTCCCAAACACACTGAACACCTCTGTCTCCTTCTCAACCACACTGAAGAACTCTGCCTCCCCTAAATAATCTTCAATTTCATCCAGTGTGTTTTTTTTTTTTTTTTTTGTAAACCAAACACATTTTGAACAACCTAGTTTCAATACCAAGATTAATACACCTCTTTATGTTAAATAAACCTTCAACCTTCTCTAATTTTCCCTCTTTGTTCAACCCATAATATTGTTTATAAAAAAATGTAACTTAGCTGCTCACATAACATATCCATATAGCCCAAATCTACATTTCTTCTGTCTACAAAATAAAAAACACTCACTATTCCTCCATTGTACACTAAATTTCCATGAATATTTTAACCGACTGTTCCTCAATGTTGCAATGACAACTACAAATATTTAACAAAAAAAATTAATTACTAACTGTAGAAAAAATATCCAATTAAAGAAGAGCAGAAGAAATCAACAATAGAAGTCAACTAAACCATAAACCTATTAACATCCATTAACAATTAATGAGAAATATGCAAAAACCAGCTAAAATGCTTCTGAAATTGATCAAGTACGAGCTAAAGGAACACCCATTCAATAAATTTGTAAACAAATACAACTTAGTAAGCAAATGCGTTCGTTTGTAAGTAACAACAAACAAATTTGTTCGTTTGTAAGCAAGAGCAAACAAATTCGTTCGCAAAATAATAAAAATAATAATGAAATAAACAAACTTACGATATGGGGGTACTCTCAACTTCATCTTGCGCCTTTGTCGCAACATTTCTCCGTCGATTAATCGGAATTGTGGGTTTTTTTTTTTCAATTTGTGGGAGTTTTAGTGTTTAAGGCACAATTTGATGTTTAGGGAGTGTATACGTTCGTTTGGGCAAAAGTTAACGACTAACGGCCACGTGACACGCACATGAGTCTTTCCGTTAGTATTTAACGTGGGTGGGACCAGATTTGTCATTTTATTTTCGAATTTGGGACCAAATGTATCAAGTTTTTCACCTTTTCTGCCAAAATTCAGAGTGTTGGGACCAAAAACATGAGGGGTCGTGGATGGTGGGACCAAATTAGAATTTTTCTCTATTAAATGCTAGGACTAAATTTTCTCAATACAATAATCTTACAAGTTCAAAAATCATTGACACACTGGAAATAAGTAGATCAAGTGAAGAAATAAGAAATTTTAAAAACCATTGAATATAGAATTTCTCTCTCTAGAGGAAACCTCTCCCCCTTTTGCATCTTTAATCGCCGACCTAAATCCTCCACCCAATCGGTCCCCTCCCCCCTCTCACTTGTTTAAATATGATGTAGATCTACCGCCGTCCATTCAGATTTGATCTTCTATTCCTTCACTCGTATACTGTTGTTGTCCACCCGTCGCTTGCCCGCTGGAGTCGCCGGAATCACGCGATCTTCGTTCTGGGTGCATAAACAGGTTGTTTCGGCTGACAAAATGATCTGATCTAGAGGTTTATTTGTTCGGTTTTAGTGGGATCGGATCAATGGGTCAACCCTTCCTGATGGCGCTACGGTGGCCGATCGGGTGAGCGATCCGTTAATCCCGTTTACTTTTCTGATTTATTAGCTTAGTTTGTTTTTTAATTTTTTAGTTTTTCTTGGCTCTTTGTTGTTTTTATTTACTGTTTCAGTTGCCCTTTGCTATGTGGGCCTTTTGCACCTTTTGGTCCCTTTAGGAGTCTTCTATCCCTTTGTGGAGTTTATGGTCCCTTTGGGAGTCTACTATCCATTTGTGGAGTTTTTGACCCCTTTGTGGAGTTTATGGTTCTTTGTGGAGTTTTTGGACCCCGTGTCGCTTGTTTTGTCCTTGTGGTGATAAGATAATGTTGTTGATTATAAGTTTTTGGATCTAGGTGCTTGGTGACCTTTGTCCAGTAATTTTTCTTCTTTTTCATAACAATAGACTACCTTAGTGTAGGGTTTGTCTCGATGTTAGAATGAAGAATTGTGCGTTATTTGTGGACAAAGTGTATACTCGCGTCCCCACTTCTCACGATTGGAGAGAGTAGCGACACCAGATTGATCCGTCCTGGTTTGAAGAACTAGTGCTCAAGAAAGTATTTATGTAATTGTATTGATCTTGTAAACCGTAAAAAAAAAAAAAAAAAAAAAAAAAAAAAAAAAAGTTATACAAAAGTGTTACCCTAATCCCTTTTAGAGATATTTTTTTTAAGGTTAACAAGATCAATACAAATATATTAGCACATTTAAGTACAAGATCGTCAAACCGAACCGAAATGGATCAAACCAGAATCGCTAGGAGTGGCAATAGAGCGTGGTAGAGCTGGTTTATGCCTCCCCCGGCCCCGATGGGGAATTTTCGTCCCCCGAACCCCGACGGGGAGTTTTTTTTTTTAAATCCCCATCCCTGCCTCGATCGGGATCGGGTATCCCCGACCCGACCAGAAGACCAAATTAATTTAGGGTGTGTTTGCAAGTGAGAGGGATTGATTCAAAGTGATTAAAATTGATTTTTATAGTAAAATTGAAAGTAGGTAGTGTTTTAAAATTAAGCACTTCTAATCAATTTTTTATATGTTGTGGTGTATGCCAAATCAATCACGTTTTTATAATTTTACAAAAAACACATTTATTACATTTAAATAAATAATGGGTAAGAATAAAATATTATTTAAATTGTGAGGACAAAATTGTAAAATTAGTTAGTGTAATGATTAGAAGCACTTAGAAGTTGTTATTAGCATGAAAAAGGGTGTTTCACCAAAATTGCTTTTAAGTAATTAATTTAATCACTTACTTGTGTTTGCAAACACTTCAAAAGTGATTGTATTTAAAAAAGAAGTGCTTTTAAGCACATAGTAGTGCTTGCAAACACCCACTTATTTAATTATTATTTTTCTACTTTAATAATTATTATATCCATCTAAAAAAAATTATTATGTCATTGTGAATCAATTATATTATAAAATTATGTATTTAAAAAGGGTTAATTGTAAATTAAATCACCATCTTTGGTTGATTTGCAATTTAATCTAAACTTTTAGATAATTACAAACAAATCATCAACTTTTAATATTGTTGCAATTTAGACTTTTTGACAATCTCTTTTGTGCCAGAATTTGACGTTTTGAGGTTAGAACGAATTAAAAAACAATGTTATTTCATCAAATAGTTGTCATATTAATTATCAAGCCACGTTAGATTCAGGTACAAAGGAAGCTATAAAAAAGTCTAAATTGCAACAATATTAAAAGTTGGTGTTTTATTTACAATTTTTTAAAAGTTTAGATGAAATTGCAAATCAACAAAAGGTGGTGATTTAATTTGCAATTAACCCATTTAAAAATAATTTTAAAGAAGAAAGTAGAGATATATACATACATAAGTATAAAAAAGGGTTAACTGAAAAAAAAATCACGACCTTTACAATTTTTATCAAATACAACATATCTTTTTTTTTTCTTTGCAATTTTTTTTTTAGAAAACAAATTTGCTGCTCACAAATAGGACAAAAAATATTGCAAGTGCAGCCACATAACTTATTTAACAAAATAAATGATCCAACTTCAGACTAATGCCAAAATATTTTGTCCTGTTAAAAATCAGAGCTTCTAGGGTGGAAAATGGGTTAGTTAGTGAGTGAGTGCAGGCGATTTACACCATGAGTAGGTGCGATTTTGGCATTTCAATACAAAATGAGATTTCTGGGTTTTTGTTTCTTCTCTCTCCTCCCAATAGATAACTTCCCCAGCAAAATAGACAACCAAATCGGAGGCCAATCAAATATACAAGTGAGGGGTTTTGTTCCTCTCGTCGAGAGCTTTCTTTTTGTACCGCCATTGAAGACGAACGATGTGGCGAAGTGACTTCAATATTCTGGTTATGTATGTAAGTTTCTCGTCACCGTGAGTGCTTCCAATGCCTTCGTGAGTGTTTCCCTGTCTTTTTTTCGCGCTGTCGTGCATCCATTTACGCCTTCGTGCTACCATCGTTCGTCCACTGCCATTGTCTTTTCTACATGTTACCACATTCGGGGGCTGCAAAACCCCCCATGTGGGTCCCACTTCCAGTTTTTCTTGCGGCCAGTTTAGGATTCGACAAAGAAATACATAAGGAACAAACACAAATCTGCGTTTGCTAGAGTAGAGATTAATTCTGTTAGATTTTGAAGTTGTGAAGATGAGATGCAAATTATGTTTGAAATTATGTTCGATTAAACAGATGGGCACCTACATAATTTTGATACAATTAGTTCGGATTTGTGAAATCTGAGTAGGAAAAGGGTTTTAGATTGTACCTTCCATGGACATTGTGTGCTGGAATGCACGAGGGTTGAGGGGCCCAAATGCATTCCATAAACTTAGACGTGTAGTCATGTTAAATAACCCCTCTATGTTTTTTGTTATTTAATCTAGATTGACCTTTAGAATAGCTCAAACATGGAGGACTTTGTTACAGTTTGATGTATGTTTTGCTGTTGAACCGATCGACACAAGAGGGGATCTGCTCCTATTTGCAAAAAATAATGAAGTGCAAGTAAGTTTGAGCTCTTATTCCTTTGCGCATATTGATGTTTTGATTTCGCATGAAGATTTCAGTTGGCATTTTACGGGATTTCATGGAAGTCCAGATCAAACACAAAGACAACACTCTCTTAATTTACTCTCAAAGATTCGATCTCTTCACCACCCAATGTCACCTTGGGTTGTGGGGGGAGATTTCAATTATTTTATGTACACTCATGAAAAAAGAGGAGGTAATTTGGATGGAAGAATGATGCAGAATATGAACAGATTTAACAATACTCATAATAACTTGGCACTCCAAGATCTTGGTTTCAAAGGCCCAAAATTCACGTGGACTAATAAAAGAAAAGGAAAACGACTGATTCAGGAAAGGCTTGATCCTTTTCTTGCAACAAAAAATTGGATCGAGTTCTTTGATTTAGCTTCACTAAAGAATGGTTTCTGGTTTGGCTCGGATCACCGAGCAATTTCGCTCGCGGTGCGAAGACATGTTTACCAATGGCCTCAGGACAAAGAGAAACACTTCCTCTTTGAAAATGCATGGTTGTTGGAAATGAACTTTATGAAAGATTTTCACTCAATTTTGGGAAGAAGTGAAAAGGGAATCACTACTTAAGGCTCGATTACAGCAGTGTGGAAATGACCTTCAAAAATGGGCAGCTAGTTCCATTGGAAATATTGACAGAAGATTCCAATCAATTACCAAAGAGATGCAGCTCTTGGAAAGCAATGATATGAGTGAAGCTCAGGAGGAGAAAAATTAAAAATTAGATAGTGAGCTTGAAGCTTTATTTGCTCAACAAGAGGAATATTGGCAACAAAGATCAAGAGTAAATTGGATGAAATGTGGAGACCGTAATACCACATATTTTCATAGGAGAGCGTCAGAGAGAAGGTCAAGAAATAAGATTTCTAGGATCAAAGATAAGAATGGCAGGTGGAGATCAACGAAGGAAGATATTACCAGCTTGCTTGAATCTTATTATGGGGATCTCTTTTCATGAACACGGCCTACGGAGGCTCAGATTGAAAATATTATAGGAAATACTACGCCTGTAGTGAACTCCCAAATGAATTCCTTATTGGATATCCCTTTTACAAAGGAAGAGGTATGTGTGGCTCTGTTTGATATGCATCCAAATAAGGCCCGTGGACCTGATGGTTTCAACGCACATTTCTATCAAGCGATGTGGGATATTGTGGTATAAAAAATTACACAGCAGGCCCTTAAAGTTCTTAATGAGAAAGAGGACATCAGTGGCTGGAATGAAACCATTACATCACTCATTCCAAAGGTAAAGCAACCAGAAACTCTGAAAGACTTTCGTCCCATTAGTCTAAGCAATGTGTATTACCGAATCATTGTAAAAACCATTGCTAACAGGTTGAAAAAAAAAATTCCCACATGTGATTGATGAAAATCAAAGTGCTTTTGTGCAAGATAGGCAAATTGCTGATAATATCTTGATTAGTTTTGAATGCATGCATTAGTTGAGACATAATAAGAGCAAGCAGGGGTATGCGGCGTTGAAACTCGATATGAGCAAGGCTTATGATCGAATTGAATGGATGTTTCTTGAATCTCAAATGTTGAAGATGGGGTTTTCTGAGAAGGTGACCAGCCTTATTATGCGATGTGTTACTACGGTTAGTTATATTTTTAGAGTAAATGGCTCTGTTATTGGCAAAGTTCAACCATCGAGAGGTCTCAGGCTATGAGATCCTCTGTCACCATTTCTTTTTGTTCTCTGCGCACAAGGATTATCTTCTTGTTTTACAAAACAAGCGGACAACGAAAATCTTGAAGGAATCAGAGTTGCTAGAGGAGCACCTATGATCACACATCTTCTTTTCGCAGACGATAGTGTTGTGTTCTTTAAAGCTGTTAAGGAGAATGCTGAAAGAATTCAAAAAATTCTCAAACAATATGAGGAGGCTTCGGGACAAAAGGTGAATTTTGATAAATCATCTATTCTTTTCAGCCCAAATACGGAGGGAGCTATTAAAGAGATGGTTAAAGAGGTCTTGCATGTTAGGATGTCTCAGGGGCATCATATTTATCTGGGGCTCCCGACTTTTTCTTTGAGAGGAAAGAGGATTCAATTTGCATATTTGGTTGATAGAATGAGGGAAAGGATTACAAACTGGAAGAATAATGAATTTTCGGAAGGTGGAAAAGAAGTTTTAATCAAAGTTGTGCTTCAGGCAATTCCAACATATGTTATGATGTGCTTCAAAATTCCAAAAGGAATTTGTGACCAGTTGAAGGCTCTTATTGCGAATTTTTGGTGGGGAAAGAATACTGAGCATAACAAAATACACTGGACAAAATGGGAGAACCTTTGCAAACCAAAAGGACAAGGAGGTTTGGGTTTTCGAAAAATGACTCAATTCAATCAAGCACTTCTGGCCAAGCAGGTTTGGCGTATGATTGAACAACCAACCTCTCTTGTGGGAAGAATTTTCAAAGCCAGGTATTTTAAGCATGGAGATATTATGTAAGCTGAAGTGGGGAGTAACCCGTCGTTCACATGGAGATCGTTATGTGCTAGTCAGGAAATCTTACAAAAAGGATTACGATGGATACTAGGAAACGGGAACACGATTAGATTACATAGAGATGCATGGGTTTTGGACCTAAATGAAGGAAAAATCGAATCATTTATTGCAACAGGCATCAACGTAACAGGATTTCTTAATGAAAGAAGGGAGTGGGATAAATAATTGTTGCATATTGGCTTTCTACCTTTTGAAGTGGATGACATTCTTAGAACAACAATTGGTGAGGCCAATGAGGAGGACACAAGATTTTGGCCGATGGAATCCCATGGCCGATACACAGTAAAATATGGATATAGAATGGCGTGCGAAGGCAATAAAGGAAGTGATCTACCTACAACCTCAAATTTGGCAGCCTTGCAAAGTTGGTGGAATAAGATCTGGAATTTAAGAATTCCTCCAAAAATTAAATTTTTTGGTTGGAAATTATGCATGGAGTTTGTAGCTACAAAAGGAAACTTGAGTCGAAGGCATATCCCAGTTAATCCAATTTGTGGTCTTTGCGGCACCTTTGCCCCAAGCACAACACATGTAATCTTTACATGTCCAGGAGTTAAAAAGGTGTGGAAATTGTTTGAAATTTGGGAGGTTATTAAAAGTGGAAAATTTTCCAATATCATTGACTTTCTTCAAGGTATTCAAAATTCCTTGACAACATCTTTGTTTGAAGAAGTAATCATGATTTCAAGGGTAGTGTGGAGAGAAAGATGCTCAATGATGCATACAAGATTACACTTGGACGAACCTGGCCCACACAAGATATGGGAAACCACGGGAGAAAGAGTAATAGCATATCTGGATGCTTTTAGGAGAGCTACCCGAGAGGAGGTACATGAAGAGGGAAGGGTTGATAAACCGAGGAATGATGAGGAGAACAGTGTAAAGACGACATCTTATATTCTTGAAGTGGATGGGGCGCATAATCCGGACGAATTGAAGTTTGGTGTTGGGGGCTCAGTGAGTACAAGAGATGGGCAAAATAAAACATTCTTCGCTGAACGAATTTTACCGCAATAATCATCACTTGGGACTGAACTAAAAGCAATTGAAATTGGATTACGCAAGGCAAAGACAAAACATTTCATATTAATAGAAGTCCGCTCGGATTCGGCCCAGGCAATACGAATGTGCCAAAAGGGCACAATAGAAAGAGGACCGAAATGTAGCATCGTGGAATGAATTATCAAGCTTTCGAAAGAATTTATAGTGTGCAAATTCAATCACTTCCCATGAAGCTTAAATCGACGTGCGCACCATTTCCCATGTACTGTTCACTCTACCGTTTCTTCAAAGTGTGCAAAGTGCGGTTCACTCTACCGTTTCTTCAAAGTGAAATGGAGCAGATTCTTAGGGGTTTCTATCGAGATCGTTGGAATTATATTCGATTTGCCTTTGTATTCGGATCTCTAGCCCCTCATCCCCCTAAAAAAAAAAACTTCAGACTAATGCCCTAAAAAATCAATTGAGATTGAACGACACATAGGGAATGATCATCTCTTTCTTGTCTCATGTGTCATCCATCCAGCTATAAGAGATTCATGATAAATTAGAGTACATGTCCCAATGCTTACAATTGTTCACATTCCCCTCCCGACCGTCTTCTTTTATTGAAAAGAGGCTTTCCTTATAAATAAAAATCCACCGTGTAAAAAATATATTTTCTTCACTACCTTCAACATACCTCGATTCATGGGTGAAAATAATATACATATATAATCAAAAGGGCAGTGCTAGTATGTAAGATGAGCTCATAATTCTTCCAAAAACCAAGTGGCAATCCGATGTCTCCGTAGGGGCAAGACTCAATCTATTAGCCCACCTTCCATCGTTTTTCAATATCCACATGTCGAAGAACGTATATTCTTGAGACAAAGAAGTATTGTATGATAGTATAACTATTGAATCACCGCATACAACAAGCGCAAGTTGAAGCACAGGAAAACGCGTGTGTCCTCGATGTATGTCATCTGGTATTTATATTATTTGAAACTCATCACTACTCATGTTGAAAGCAAGGACATCAACACCATTTCCCATGTACTACATAACCCAATAATAAACTCCATTCACGTACGTGGTTAACTTAGATCTTAATACACACATCAAATGGACTTAATATATCCACATTCTCAATAAGCCTCCAAGAATGAGTACCCGAGTTGTAAACACGAACATTAGGATTAGAGCAGGGGCGGACCCAGGACCGGCGGTAAGGGGGGCCAATTTAATATCGTTCAACGGTAAGGGGTGCCAATATAATATTGTTCAACATTGTTATATGTTCGATAATAAAATTAAAATACTTTATATTTATATATTATTCACTGTTAAATATATAAGAACACATAAATCTCTTAAAGTCTATAATATGTAATCATTTGAACTGAAAATAAAAAATATAACGAATGGTGAATAAAATATATATATATATATATATATATATTTCTGATATGATGTAATTGAACTATAATTTTAACTTGATTAGATTGGTATGCATTAATTATATACAAGAATTTGTCAATTGAAATATATATATTAAAATATATTTTAATATTAATATTTGAACTAATTAATAATTGTAACTTAAATTGTGGAGAGCAAACTAATCTGTAGCCCATCTAATAATTAGAAAATAAGGTAAAAGCAAATTAAAAAACAAATAAAATTAATAATTAATATAATAGTAAAAAAAAAACTTGGGGGGGGGGGGGGCCATGGCCACCCCAAGGGTGTGCCTAGGTCCGCCCCTGGATTAGAGGGCACATTTCAGTTTATATAAATGGAAACAACTGTGTAATATTCACTCAATGGGTCCATACCAAATCCGACAACACTGTATTTGGGGTGGGAAGTTAAAAATTGTAGCGGCTTAAACTGTTTGATAGCAGGGTTAAACAAGCCCATACCTCCTGAATCACTAACAACACAAAATACGCCATTCACGGGTCCCATTACATCATAGACTCTTTTAGGCATTGGTAGATTATCAAGTTCAGGAGAGCATTCATCACCATATACATGATGCATATGCTTGTCAGGTTTGAAAATTAGCAAGCGTTCTCGATTGCTCTTGTTAACAAAATGATCATTTACGAAACTCTTGTTTTCGATCAGAGTGTACCAATCCTTGCAAACACATTTTAACTTTGATAGAATCTTCACAGGCAGCCTCAACAAAATGACCCTAATAATATTTGTTGGCAGATCAACATTGCTAGGGCTTTCCATTTCAGAAATTAAACTTAACGAGAATATATTCCCCTAGAAACCTGAATGCAAGTCTAAGGTTAAAATAGTCATAATTTACCAAACAATGTTTTCATGTATACAATCAGTGTAAAACAGGAATTTCACATAATCTCAATAGATGAACATAAGCCCTTTAAACAAAAAAATAAAAACAGAGCGTGAAAAGAAGTGACAAATAAATAAGAAAAGCTCAGAATATTTAAACAAGAAAATCAGCTACTAAAATGATGGTTCAATTCAAAGGCGTGCTCTCCCAAACGTAGGTACAGTATAGGGGAGATAATTAAAGATTTTATGGTATTTATTCTACTCATTCTTAGTAAATCTAAATCTAAATCTCAAGTGAGAGATTTTAGGGATATTAAAAAAATCATCAAATTATTCCTAGAATAACAGAAAGAAAGGGAATGGAGACTATTGGAATTCAGGGATATGTTTTGTTGTTGATACACTACTTTTTTTATTTTTGCAATTTAATGCATATGTCAATTTTCTGGCAATAATTAAATCATATGTGATTGTCAGGGCTGTCGAGTGCCACATAAATGTCACGAAGGATGAATAATTTATTTTTTTAATTTTTAAAACGCTTTTAACTAAAAAGAACACTAAAAAATCATTTCAAATTAAAAACAATACTAAACAAATTATTTTTAAAAATAAATCATAAACCAATTTAATTATTATCATTTCCCCCCAAACTCAAAAGAATAGGATCGCGTCCTTCAAATTACAATCCACAAAAAATAATCTGAAGTTTTCATATTGTTTTTATTTAAAAACGTTTTTAAAATAATAAAATATATTTTATTGATCAGTCATGACATTTACTTGGACATTTGTGTAGAACTTTAATGCGGCTTCGGTATATACATCATTCATGTGTTGCCGAAAAATAACCATATGCATCGAATTGCAAAACTTAAAAAGGTGGTGTATCAAATTGCAAAGAAAAAAAGGATATGCTAAAATTGGTAAACACGGTAAAGGTTGTGATTTTTTTTACAATTAACCCTATAAAAAAAATATACACATATTATATTTCGGGGCGGGTTCGTAGCGGGTGCAAGGCGGGGCATATAAATACCGCCCCCGCCCCCAATTTAAAGTTTTTCGGTTTTCCCCGAAATCGAAAAATAGACAAAAAAAACTGCCCCGATCATGACGGGGGCAGGATGGGTCACCACGGGTTCGATATAAATTGCCATGCCTAAGAATCATTG
Source organism: Galeopsis tetrahit (assembly GCA_963675135.1). Lineage (NCBI taxonomy): Eukaryota > Viridiplantae > Streptophyta > Magnoliopsida > Lamiales > Lamiaceae > Galeopsis > Galeopsis tetrahit. Next base: position 42,080,807 of record OY776128.1, on the reverse strand, counting down.
CCCGCTACTATCGTGATAAGTGGGAAGACGAATGAACTTTTTATCTTCAAAAGACGCCCAACTTTTCATTCTTAATACGAGACACACCCTACACTAAGTTAATCTTGTTTCAAGAAAACAAAGAGATGCAAGCACCACGAGGGGAGAGAAACCACAACATGAAAGGGGCCTCAGAAAGAGAAGAGAAACCAAAGACTAGTGTCAGCCCCAATTTTCATAAATGTAGTTTTTGTAAAAATCGAAGTAAAGGAGCCTGAAGTCAAATTTAAATACAAGAAAGTCAACCCATAAATTGATTTAATAATAAAATTATTTAAATAACAACGGAAGACTCGTTTAAATAAACTGGAATATCTACTCAAAGTCACAATAGTGAAACACTTGAAAATTCATAAAGTTTTTTATAACAAATTATGACGAATTAATTGACGTCCACAAATTTTAAATTTTAAATTTTAGGGGTGTTACAACTAGGAAATATAAGGAGAAAAAAACGAAACACACAAAAACTAATAACTAAGAAAACGTAAAGGGAAAAAATAGAAGAGTTTATTAACAATATAGACCAAGATCCAAGCCCATCTTTTAATTCAAGGCAAAAATTCTGGATATTACAGTTTAAGACAGATCTATATTTTACATTCCTAATATGCCCTCAACTCAATTCTGGAGGTTACAATTTGAATAAGTTTTCCTTATTTGTAGTTAACCTTTCCATTTACGGTTGAAACCGAATTTACTCATTCAATTCATTGTTTTCATTACTCCCTCAATTAATGCAACATCTCTTTAAATTATTCAACATTAATTATATAATTAAATAACATTTATCATATTTAAAAGCTTTTTAATTGCAATGTTGTTCGAATAAATTAATTATAAATTCTCTTTTAATAGTTATAAATGTGTTTTCAAAGCTTCTAACAACAATTACACGTAATTTAATAAAATAACCCCAGTATCTATAAAATATTAAACAAATAATTTTTAATATGTATTATTTTTAATAATTTTGACATATATCTCTAATAATTTTTGTATCATTTTATAAATAAATTCTAATACTTTTTTGTCATATAACTTAATATATCAATTTTTAAAATAGTTAAATATCATTTCTTATAGCATCTATATATTTATTGTTTATATTTTCAAATAACAATAATGAAAATATTAAATTAAAGGATATATATTCGATCTTGTTATGTATTATAGTTATGCATATTATATGTTATATGTATTTTTAATGCATATATGCTATTATATGTATTAAATTTTCGCATATTAACTTATATATGAACTACTTTGTGCATATATTATACTACATTTAGTTTGCTATGCATATTTGTTGTATAGTAATTATATTAAAAAAATAATAATGTTTATACCTTTTGTACGTTCCTTTTTATGTTTCTAATTAATTTTAATTAAAAAAAATATATATTCAAATAAACGGAAACTTTTGAACTAAAAGAGAACTATATATGAATTTCAATGTGGATAATAATTTTTGTATTTATCCGTATGATTGTGTATACTGAATATTAATATGAATAATTTATGTATTATATAGTTTATATGTATTGATGTATGCATATACTATATTATATGTATTATATTTATGCATAGTTTATGATTTATTTTATGCATATGATTATTAACAAATACCTCTAATTCAACCACAAGCAAAAACCAATGATAAAACAAATCAAACAAACCAATAAAATATAATTTATATGTATTGTATCATATGATGAAACCGAATGTAATCAAATGCAGATCATGCTTTCTCAGTGTCATATGATAAATTAAAAACTTTACCCAAACAACATGTCAATATGTACTACGTACTTGAACAGAATAACACTATATGTATGCATCTTTCTTTACTCACTAAGTCTGCTATCTATTTTCTTTAGGCACTTTTTTATAATTTTTCTTCCTCCTTCATTAATCTGAATGTCGAATCTCTTCCGTCTAGTCATCTGCAAAAAATATATTACCAAATTGTACAGAAATTAAAATCTTTAGCCACATGCAAACACATCTTAAACGAATATGCCCCATCCATACTAAATACATAGATTTTCTTATAAATACAGAAAAATTATAGTAAAATACGTTTCTATAATTTTATAAAATGATCTAATCATCGAATCGAATATACCTCATATGCTATTTATTATGTTTCTCTAAAATGCAAAAAATAGAGATCGTTAGAACTAAGAAAACAGAGAAGGAAACATCTTATGCAAAGCCAGTATAATCAACGAAGGAAACGTCTTATAAAATGCATGTAGTCGAAATTTTTTTAATCATCCCTAAAATCAACGAAAAATCCAGTATATGCAAAGCCCTAAAAATCAGATTTTTTCCATAAACCCAATATCATTTATTCAGAGAATCGAATAACAATAATATGCCGGAGATGATTTTTCCACTCAATACCTTGAACGATTCTCTGCACAAACGTTATTCTTGCTTTTCGTTTTCTTCTTCCAGCTTCAATGGAGAGAGAATAAAAAATGTTTTAGGAATTAATGTTGGATGAGTTGTTAGGAAAGTTATTTGAATTAAGAATTGGGCGTGATTATCGAGCAAAGAAATATTTCAAATTTTTATTAAAGGTTTTGGATTTAGTTGACTTTCCTTTGCTTAAATGAATTAAATCTACTTATTTCAAAATTGAAATTCTTATCAAAACAGTAGGGATAGAATTTTACTTTAATTTGTTAATTTGGCTTGATTTGTAACTGTAATAAAATTTTCCTTGAATTACAAAAACTTAGGGTGAAATGGTCTATAGTGTAATTCTCCCAAAATAGAAAGGAAAACAGGATCAACGGATATCTCACCCGATCGGTCACCGTAGCGCCTCATGGAGGATTGACCCGTTGATGCAGCGTGAAAGCGTATAAAATATGAATATACGAAGAACACAAAAGTAACACACACTATTCGTTGATTCTACGAATACCCGGAAAAGTGGCAAAACTCATATACGTTGATTCGCGAAGAATGCCGTAAAAGAGATACCGAGATAAACTCTCGTTTTTTTTTTATTATTAATAAAATCACCTCCCTTTTACAATGAAAGACACTCCCTATTAACAGTAGGACAAACCTCAAGAAATCCTAATCTAAGGCCCAACACTATCGTGGGCTTATAGTACTAAAATAGGAAATAACAATTATAATTAAAATACTAATTCAATCAAGCTCTCAATTTTCAATCATTCCTTTGGTTTGAAGATTCTCTTGTGAGTTTTCCATAAAGTCCACTGCCACATCATCTACATCATCTTTCCCGATGTAGGAAAGATTCGCCTTCGAATCGAAAATCTGGAGAGCGCGTCGGGATCGATCTACAACAACATCCTTAGAATAAACAATATTTAGTTGGTGTATTGGTGTATCGCTCCCCAAATAGTGTGTATATTTCTCCTTAGAAGGCACATACACCAAAGAAGTTGTGGTATGGGACACACATCCACCAATGAATCAACCATGACAAAAGACACTTTTAAAAATGACACAAGCATTGCACCATCTTTAAAAAAATGAAGAGTCGTCATAGTGAATAATGACCTCTTCATCAAATTTTGGATGACCCTCATAGTCTCCAACCGTAGATATCAAATCTTCAAAAATATCACTTTTCACGAAAAGATCATCCACCTCTTCATCAAAAATTGGTGGACCCTCATAGACCACATTGACATCATCGTATGTATCTGAAAAACTATCAGAAAATAAATTTTGGGTGAGATTGACATCCATAGTGGCTTGATCAATGTGAATCAACATATTAGGAGTGTTGACTGGACTCTGAATACCAACTGATGCAGCGTGAAAGCGTATAAAATATGAATATACGAAGAACACAAAAGTAACACACACTATCCATTGATTCTACAAATACTTGAAAAAGTGGCAAAACTCATATACGATGATTCACGAAAAATACCGTAAAAGAGATAATGAGATAAACTCTCGTTTTTTTTTTTTTATTAATCAAATCACCTCCCTTTTACAATGAAAGACACTCCCTATTAATAGTAGGGCAAACATAAAAAAACCCTAATCTAAGGCCCAACATTATCGTAGGCTTATAGTAATAAAATAGGAAATAACAATTATAATTAAAATACTAATTCAATCAAGCTCTCAATTTTGACAAAAATTTATATACAATATTTCACCATAGTCTTATGGTGCAATTTCAATATTTCTTATGTATTTATCCGGTAACCAGTCGTTCTTCTTCCCTCCTTTCCCGGTCGCTGCGCTTTCTTCCTCCTCTTCTGCACTTTCTTTTTTTCTCTTCTGCGCAAAATATGCAGCGCTCAGATCTGATCTTTCTTCCTCCTTCTTTTCTGCGCTTTCTTTTCTTCTCTTCTACGCAAAATATGGAGCGCAGATCTGATCTGCTAATTAATCACAAAAGAGAAAAATCATTATTTATTTTTAGAATAAATTTCTGAATGAGAAAAAATTAACAATAATACCACACACAAATTTATTCCAATTAATTGTTGATAATTATGTCTTTTTATTTGTAAGGATCGATAAATTATTCAACATTGTTGTGTTTTTCGTGTTTTTAATTATTGTTCTTCGTCTTTTTTAATGTGGGTATCTCATTCACTCTCAATAATGGCATTTTATTTATACAGTAACACATCTATCTTAATACATTAATACACTTGTGTTTATATAGTAATACATTTTTCTGTGTTACTTTAAGGTCAAATATGTGTTACTCAAAAGTCAATTGTGTGTTACTTGTCCTTACAGTAACACATATTTGTCCGTACAGTAACATATAATTGTATTTATAGTAACACGGATTAAGAGCAAATTTTTCTATTTTATTCTTCCTTAAATTAATTTGTACTCCCTCCGTCCGCCTATAAGTGTTACGTTACTTTTTGGCACAAAGATTAAGAAAAGTGATTAAATAATAGATATAGTACAAGTGATGTGATTGAGAGAGGAGAGAGATAGAGAGAAAAGTAAGATATAAAGTGAAGTGTAAGAAAAAATATTTACCAAAAAAGGTATGGGAAGCTTATAGGCGGACGGACCAAAATGGTAAAATGGAAAGCTTATAGGCGGACGGGGGGAGTATTAATATTTCCTGTGAAAAGTCAATTTATGTGTTATTTGTACTTACAGTAACACATATTTGGTCTTGCAGTAACATATAATTATTTTTATAGTAACACAGACCTGAAACTCGTTATCGTGTTAGCCTCCTGCGCGACTTTTGCGCAATTTTTAAGGAAATATTCGTTTGACCAGTCAAACCCGCTACAGATCCGCGAATTTTGACCCTTCCTTAAATATACTAATATTTCACGTGAAATATTGCACATAAGTGCAGCCCCTCAATTTTCAATCATTCCTTTGGTTTGAAGATTCTCTTGTGGGTTTCCATAAAGTCCATTGCCACATCATCTACATCATCTGATGATGCACAACGAAAGTAATCAAATAATATCCGCTAACGAGCAAACGAACGTTGATAATAAATTATGACGTTCAAATGCCAAGAGAAACAAATCTCATTAATTTTTATAATTTCTTTCAAAAACTATGTAACAATGCCCTACATAGTGGGATTTAAATAGTGTAATTAACCTTCAGTCGTGCTAGAGTTTCCAAATGCTGCAAAACTAACAAAGGAAGAAAACAATAAACTTAGAACTAATTTATTACACAATTAAAGGAACTGTAATAATTTGTAGTATGGAAGTAAATCTTCAAGAATTGGTATAGACTCCATTAATTGTGTTTCTCGATCAAAGTCTCCAAATATGAAATGGTCAACGGATCTACATCACCCGTTGATCCCAAACTAAAACAGAGAAAGGACCTTTCCAAAAATCACAATCGAACGAGCATGAAACACCACCGCATCAGTGACAACGAGTGGAGGGCGGTGGCTACTGTGAAAAAGTGAGAGCAACGACGAGCAAGTGTTAGTGATGAAGGACGACAATCAATCTACACTACTACGCGAAAGTAGGGAGACAAAATAGGTGGTGTGGAGATGTTGATATGTGAAAGAGGATGGTGTATAAAGATTAGGCTGGATTCACCGAAAATGAGATCACCTATAGCGGAGGAATAGCTTACGAACTAAGCTCCATTTAGAGGGACTTAAAAAAAAAAAAACTCATTTACTAGCCCAATCATCAAGATAATTGATTTGGAATCCAACTCAACAATGAGGTGGGGCAGTATTTGCACTCTTAGATATTTATAAATTTTAAGAAAAAAATCTGTAATGTTTAGAATTTTGAGGGATAATTTTGTAAATTTTTATAAATAAAATAAAGAGAAAAGTAGAATGAGTGCGAGTCTATAATGTAATGACGCATAGGTAAATACATATCTATTTTAATGATGAATGTTGTAAAGATATTTTCTTGTTTTGAAATGTGCAAATTAATATGAGACGTTTTAATATGACAAATGTTCAAATGTATGTGGAACGACAGAAATAATACTTAATAAAATTCGTCACATAAATAAGACAGTTTCACAATTGCTCTAATTATTTATAAAAGAAAATTTAGGATACAATACAATAATAAAAGGATAGGGAAATTGAACGAACAACAACAACGGTTTAATCTTAACTAAAAGAAAATTGGGACAAAAAAAATCTGCCCTCATTTCCTAATCGAGATTTTAAACGCTATTTACTATTTAAATAGCTCCTAAAAGTTTTTTTTTCGACAACCAACTCCTTTATTCAGCGCATGAACATTGAAAAGTCCGGCAAATTAACTCCTAAAAGTCGAGATATAAATTTATTGCATATGAAAAAGTGGGTTAATTTTGTGAAACGTTGCATCCGCTGCGATTCAAATTAATCTTTGAAATTTTAGCAACTTCTCTCAGCCTGCAAATTTCTAGTCGTTTCTGTTGAAGCTCAACTGCAACCATTAAATTAAAATGCCAAATTAATATAATAGGTTTAAAAAAAATGGGTAGCATTATTTGCACATTGGAATTCATATGATATATCTCATTTTATTTTAAAATATAATTTAAAAAATATCATAAATTCATAGGTAACACAATATATTATATGTGATGTAAACTCATTTCATGTATGAGTCGAACTATTAATTACAACTCACTCGACATTATTAGAAAGTCTAAGTACTCTTCAAATAACTTTATACCCTTTAAAATATATTTTGTATTATATAATGGTTATATATATCATTTTAAGTTCATTCTAATTTTAATCATCGATATTGTAACTCATATAAAAATCTAGGTTTATTTCAAAAACAAATGTCCTCTCCGTTCTCTATTTTGGGACTCATTTTATCTTTTTTTTTTATCTCTTACTTAATGATTCATACTTAAAATAGTAAAAAAAACATTCTAAATATCCCCTAAAAACATCTTCATATTAAATTAAATGCCATCATTTTATTTACACTAAAAAATATTTTACTACTCATAAAGTTGAAAAGTTTTTACTGCCCTCACTTCTATATTACATAATACTATAAATAATTCATACATTGAAATATGTGTCTAAAAGTTATGAGTCCTCAAATAAAGGACAGGGGGAGTATTACATTTAAAAATACTATGTATATATATAAATGTTATATACTTCATCTGCCATCAAAAGTGTGTTCAATTTAAATAATTAATTTTGAGTACCCTCATAAAAATAATTTTATCTTCTTTATTATAAATAAACAACTTTCACACTAACAATTATGTTAAAAACAAATTTCATTATTTTCACATTCTTTTTCTGGTTGTCTAATTACATTATTTCCATTTTCTATTTATTATTCACACTACTTTATTTTCACCCTTTAACCCTTATTTATTTATTCAAATTTTCATTCACTTTATTTATAAAAAATCACTTTATTTTTAAGTAGATTCCACATCACTTTATCATTTTTTGTCTGTGTCAATGTCAATAAAAGCTATAAATTCCTCATTTAGCAAACTACTCCCTCTCCCATTTCATTATATTCTTCCATCTTTTAATCACATCAACAATATAATACATTTGTTTATTCTATCATATTTCTTAATTTTCGTGTCTAAAATTTATAATTAGTTTTCACGAGGACAGAGAGAATATTAACATTCAATAAAATTCGTGTGTAAAGAAATTGACATAATGAATTTGAACGAAAATATAAGTGAAAGATGAAGAAGTTACTTTCAGAGATAGTTGATTGAGTGGAACGAATGTCCATGAGCTTTTGGAGTGAATCGTATTCTACCAACAACTCTTTACGCTTCTCTTTGCAGCTCTCCACTTTTATGTTCAGAACCGAAAGCTTCCCCTACAATACAATATACATCAATTATCTTAATTAATTGTGCTACTTTTTCATAATTAATAATTAAATCTTCAATTTATTTAATTACCTCTAAATCTTTGACCATCTTTTCCATATCATTAATATATTGTGTTGTCCTTTTTCTAGACCGATGAGCAGATAGCCTGTTGGATATGGTCCTACAAATACAAATACAAATAAAATAAGAATGTGTTATTGGGTAACAGTCACATACGGTGTAACATATATTGTAAAAGGAGTCAATTTATATAGAGTTTTAACTTTAAGCGGGGGTTCCGCTAGTGAATTGTGGGATTGATTCCTCAAATTAGTCGGTCCTTGATCTAAACACTCAGTGCATTATAACTCAAAAATAAATGCTCAACTCACATCTTATATATTCAACTCATTTATGCAAAGTGAATTCAGTTAAATGACGTTATGTAACAGTTTGCGTAAAATAAATTAAATGAAGAACATTAAATGAAACTCACCTTCTTAGCTTCTTTTCATCCATATTAAGGTCCAACTTGCGAACTTGTGGCTCTTCCTCATCCGTCTCTCTTGCTCCACGTCCCATCATAAACGTCGACCTCATGTTTTGTTGAAATTGGATTGGCCCCAATTTCATTTTTTTCCTCCAATTATCATTTGATGGCCCTTGCATTTCTAGATCAATGGAAGAATAAACAATTGAAGAATGAAATAAAAATAAAAATATGCACATTATGAAGTTACAAAACTTACCAGCACAGTGGTTCTCTATACTTTGAGTTCTCCTATTCAAAAGTTACAAAAAAATAAAATAAAGAGAAGATTATGAAGTAATTATGTTAAATAGAGTAGATATATATACACAAAAATAGGTTGACTACAATAAATAGATTGGGTGAGATTATTTGGCAGGCATGTTTGTGACATGAAATTTAAATTAAATAAAGTGATATTTATTGAAATAGCCTACTCAGGGTACACCAAATCATGGTTGCAATTAGAATCAGATACACTAAATTTAATTTTCATTTTTACACCAATGATATTTTTGCACTTACTGTGGGTAGATTTTTTGTTATCTTAACTTGGAAAGTTGTATTAAAGTAAAAATAATCCTTAATAATATGGATTCTCATAATTAATTACGGAAAAGTTTGCCAACTGAGATTTAATTTGTGTGCGTACGTGTTCATGACACACATCATCATTATTCTTCTTTTAAATATATACACTACTATTTCACAAAATATATATTGTTGAAATCAGAGCCGCCTGATGGGATTCTATACATTGAAGCGCACTCAATATACAAAAAAGGAGATCGACTAATCACTTTCTTAGTAAGGTTCCATTCTAAAATCAATCGGTGATCGTAGAAGTAACTCACTGGATTTATAAGCTAGTCTTATTTCAATTAAATTTCGACGTGAGACAATTCACATTTAAAATCATCCATATTAATTTTCAACTTATATGTTCCATGGGACAGTGAAAAATCTATAACCTTTTCAACAAAAAAAAATAATATGTCAATATAAAATTAAATTGTACTCCCTCCATCTCATAATACATGTTACACTTTTCTTTTTAAAATGTTCCATAATATATTTCACACTTTTAAAATGAAAAAATTTGTATAAATTCCACCATTACATTATCCACGATTTCATTACTTTTGAGCCCACATATACATACACACAGCTCATTTATTTACTTTATACATAAAGATTTATAAGATAACACAAAACTCTACTCATTATATTATTACACTTTCTTAAAAAGTGTGCCCACTTACATGTGAAAGGTATTCCGAAATGGTGGTATTACTTTTAAAACTAACACATATCCCTTATTTTAGTATTTCAATACGGAGTATTTTATTTCGTGTTTTACTATTTTTAATACATGATACATGTAATAAATGACATCATAAATCATTATAAATGACTCGTGTCATGTTTTAAAGATAATGAACCATAAGATGAATTACAAAAGTCGAATATGTAATCTTATTGTTTTAAATGACACTCCCTTCATTTCTTTATAAATGTTTCTTTAGACTCTAAATTTGTTTAAAACTATTTGTCTTTATAATTATTTTCATCCGATTTCTTTCCAATTTAACCCCAACCAAAAATATCTAACAATTTTTTTAATTAAAGTAATTTATTATTATTATTCATCCCTCATATCTTATCAACTAAGTATTATGTGAACCTTGTTTACCATACACTACTAATATTATTGTTTTATAATAAGAATTACTTCCTCCGTTTTACTATAAATTTCCCACTTTTTATTATGCACGTTCCATAATAAGTTTTTCATTTCATTTTTTTTTAATAATTTTAGCATATTTTTTCTCTCTCTCACATCACTTATACTTTATCTATTATTTTATCATACCCATCTATTATTTTCTCTCTCATCATCACATCATTTATACTACATTTATTATTTTATCATATTTTTTAATCAAAACACCCAAAAGAAAAGGAAAATTTATAGTGGGACGAAGGAAGTATTAATTAGGAAAAAATAATTTATGACATAGTTGAAAGAGAAAGGTATTATTTAAACTTTGTGTCATACATCACTAATTTTATTATTTTGTAAAAACTAATACTTTAGCAACAATAATAATAGTTCTTATTAATGGTATATGGCAAATAAGATTTACATAATACCTTTTACAGTATGTCATAATTTTTTTTCCCTAATTTTTTTATTCTCTCATCTTTTTAGTATGTATTATTGTCTATATTTAAAACAAAATTGTAAATCATTAAAATAACATTTATTGTGAAACAAAAAAAATATATTTTAGTTTAAAAGTGAGATTGGTTGTTAAAAATGTAATAATTTTTCACCCCCTCGCACATAGCACATTTTGTTAAACAATTTCACACACCAGACTTACCAATGTTTATTTAAAAAAATAATTGTCCCATATATTGGTCAAATATTTTAACTGGCCCTCTGTTTAATACGGGGTATAATTTTTTTCGTTCTGGTCTCAAAAAATAGTTCCCTTATCAATTAATCGTTAAATCATTTTATGTTGTAAATTAGTATAAAAAAAATCACACACATATATATACAACGTAACAAAATATTTAAATCATATATATACATACAATGTAACAAAATATTTATTCCCTCATCTTTCTTTTTGTCACCCAACTACATTTACCTCCCAAAAATATTAAATTGATGCACCTTTTTTTGTGAATTTATAATTTGATTTGTAATCTGAATTCTGAATTTTAAAGTAAAAATATGATTCTATTTTGTAATTTTGAAATTCACTTTTAAAAAACATAATAATCTGCTTGTACAAATAAATACATATAAACACTATTATCACATTTTTCAATTAAACTAATTGTTTGTCCTTACACTTTAATTCAAATTTCACCCAACAACAATATAGTAATTATATAACGTCTCATTTTATTACACACTAAAATAAAATACAATTTTACCTATTACATCTCAAATAACACATTTCATATTTACCAGGATTTCTACAACTACATTTTGAAAATCAAACTTAAAAAAACCTTCAAAATTGAAATCAAACGTTCATGGTATGTTGATATGAGATTTAATGGTGAAGGTTAGTGTTTGGGATATGAATTCTAGACAAAGTCCTAAGAAATGATGAATTTGATGAATATAAGTTATGATGGCTAAAAGCAACTTGAAGTTATTTAGTAGAATGAAAGTTAATTAGTTAAAACAAAGGCATCCTAACTAAGTCATCTGATATAGTTATCTAATAGGAGTATATAGTAATCTGATGAATGATATGATTGAAATATTCTAAGTGTTAAGAACGAAGTTGATAATGATTGTATAGACAACTTATAGTATAGACTTAGAAATACTCTACTATATAAAATTCAGTTGATGTATTACTAGGAAATTTATAGTATAAGTACAAGTGAAGAAAACTACATCAGCAAAGTAACATTAGAAGACTATCAGAAGACTAGTTGATAAGAAGACTAAAAGTTCAAAGAAGAGAAGTATAGAAGTGAATAATAGAAGACTATACATAAGAAGAGTACTAAGGAAGCTGAAGTCAGAAGACTAGAAGAACAACAAGGTACTTAAGCAAAGTACTTACTCGACTGAAAGAAGAATAAGTTTGGAAAACTTATCTGATTGAAGACAATTAGAAGGAAGGACATTCTAAAGTAACAGAATAATTGAAAAGAAGTTATGAAGGATATAACTGAATAACCGAATTCAAGAAGGAATTAAAGAAGCGGTTAAAGGAAGTTACAAAAAAGGTTTTATAGTTAGTTACAAGAGTTAGTTACTTCCAACGGCTAACTTGAGAACTAAAATAAAATACAATTTTACCTATTACATCTCAAATAACACATTTCATATTTACCAGGATTTCTACAACTATATTTTGGAAATCAAACTTAAAAAAACCTCCAAAATTGAAATCAAACGTTCATGGTATGTTGATATGAGATTTAATGGTGAAGGTTAGTGTTTGGGATATGAATTCTAGACAAAGTCCTAAGAAATGATGAATTTGATGAATATAAATTTTGATGGCCAAAAGCAACTTGGAGTTATTTAGTAGAATGAAAGTTAGTTAAAACAAAGGTATCCTAACTAAGTCATCTGATATAGTTATCAAACAGGAGTATATAGTAATCTGATGAATGATATGATTGAAATATTCTAAGTGTTAAGAATTAAGTTGATAATGATTGTATAGACAACTTATAGTATAGACTTAGAAATACTCTACTGTATAAAATTCAGTTGATGTATTACTAGGAAATTTATAATATAAGTACGAGTGAAGAAGACTACATCAGCAAAGTAACATCAGAAGACTATCAGAAGACTAATTGATAAGAAGACTAAAAGTTCAAAGAAGAGAAGATATATGAAGAGAAGTATAGAAGTGAAGAACAGAAGACTATACATAAGAAGAGTACTAAGGAAGCTGAAGTCAGAAGACTAGAAGGACAACAAGGTACTTAAACAAAGTACTTACTCGACTGAAAGAAGAATAAGTTTGGAAAACTTATCTGATTGAAGACAATTAGAAGGAAGGACATTCTAAAGTAACAGAATAATTGAAAAGAAGTTATGAAGGATATAACTGAATAACCGAATTCAAGAAGGAATTAAAGAAGCGGTTAAAGGAAGTTACAAAAAAGGTTTTATAGTTAGTTACAAGAGTTAGTTACTTCCAACGGCTAACTTGAGAACTAAAATAAAATACAATTTTACCTATTACATCTCAAATAACACATTTCATATTTACCAGGATTTCTACAACTATATTTTGGAAATCAAACTTAAAAAAACCTCCAAAATTGAAATCAAACGTTCATGGTATGTTGATATGAGATTTAATGGTGAAGGTTAGTGTTTGGGATATGAATTCTAGACAAAGTCCTAAGAAATGATGAATTTGATGAATATAAATTTTGATGGCCAAAAGCAACTTAGAGTTATTTAGTAGAATGAATGATATGATTGAAATATTCTAAGTGTTAAGAACTAAGTTGATAATTATTGTATAGACAACTTATAGTATAGACTTAGAAATACTCTACTGTATAAAATTTAGTTGATGTATTACTAGAAAATTTATAGTATAAGTACGAGTGAAGAAGACTACATCAGCAAAGTAACATCAGAAGACTAATTGATAAAAAGACTAAAAGTTCAAAGAAGAGAAGATATATGAAGAGAAGTATAGAAGTGAAGAACAGAAGACTATACATAAGAAGAGTACTAAGGAAGCTGAAGTCAGAAGACTAGAAGGACAACAAGGTACTTAAACAAAGTACTTACTCGACTGAAAGAAGAATAAGTTTGGAAAACTTATCTGATTGAAGACAATTAGAAGGAAGGACATTCTAAAGTAACAGAATAATTGAAAAGAAGTTATGAAGGATATAACTGAATAACCGAATTCAAGAAGGAATTAAAGAAGCGGTTAAAGGAAGTTACAAAAACGGTTTTATAGTTAGTTACAAGAGTTAGTTACTTCCAACGGCTAACTTGAGAACTAAAGTCTACAAATACTTTTTTTTTTTTACAGAAATGAAATTATGAAGAACAAGAACAAACATGGAGAAGGACATCCACAAAGATTGGAGGCTCCTCCCAACTAGACGGACTCTCAAAAGAACGAGAAGCCCGAGCAATAGAATGTGCCACTAAATTGACACTTCTATTTACCCATCGAACTGTATATCCATTTTGCCCCCCAAGCAGATTTTTTGCAATTGTAATGTAGTTTTCGAATGATGAGTCATCATTCCTCCCCAGCCGGATTACATCCCAAACCCTCTTCGCATCCGTCTCGATCACAGCCCTCACATATCCCAAAGAAGCAGCCCAGTGAATTGCCTCAACGACCCCCTAACTCTCCCCTTCTTCAACTCCCATCAAGCCACCCATCACCAAAATTCTACATGCGATCACATCCCCCCATTCATCCCGAAGAACCATCCCGACACCCGTTTCGTTAGATTCTTGAAAGAAACCCGCGTCCACTTTCACTTTTACCACCGTGTTGGGTGGTTTATGCCACAAGGTGCATGGTCGTCTCCCCTCCTTCTGAACCCTCAACCTGCGTTGTTGCTGCCATTCCTCCAAAAAAAATGTTGCTCGTGCAATTGCAAGGGCAGCACACGGCGTCACCCCGTTCCATACTTTCACATTTCTACTCCTCCAAATATGCCATGCTATCATCACTACATTCTCAATTGTTCCTAATGGCAGTGATCCCAGTAGAAAAAATAGAAGCTCATAGAGGCCCTCTACCCTCTCAATTGCAGATTCCACCTCACCCCAAACTCCCGCTCTACGCCAACACTTTTGCGCAAACTCACAAGATACAAACACATGCCATATAGTCCCAGACCCATTATCACACGTAGGGCATACCCCTGAATCTCCAATACCCCAAGCGAATAACTTCGACTGTACCGGAATCCTAGAGTTTTGAAATTCATCTCCTTCGGCGACAAGAGAACGAGCGAGAAGATATGTTGATTTTACAGAATATTTGCCATTTGTAGCAAAATGCCATATGAGTTTGTCGTCGAAACCAAATGGGGCCGGTGTCGTTTCTAGAATGGCCCTTCCCTCGTCCTCGCCAAACGTCTCACGTACCAAGTCTCTATCCCAATTTCTTGTGCCTGGAACAAATAAATTCTCCACCCTCGTATCCACAATAATTGGATTTGGCATGGACGACACAAAAAAAAAATATGTTTTATTTAGCCAGGAATCACCCCATATTTTCACATTTGATCCATCTCCCACATTCCACCTAGACCCCATCCGAATTAAATCCCTAGCTTCAGAAATCCTACGCCACACATAGCTGGGACGGTTCCCAATATCTTAATCAAGAAAGTTGACTCTCGGGAAATATCGAGCCTTAAAAATCCGACTCACCAGGGCCCTAGGTTCCGAAATAAGTTTCCAGCCAATCTTGCCCAAGAGGGCAATGTTAAACAAATGAAGGTTTCGGAAACCCATTTCGCCCTCTTCTTTACTTCTACACAGTGAATCCCACCTCTCCCATTTTATCCCCTTCGACGGGTCTGATCCATTACCCCACCAATAAGCATTCATCATCACATGCAACTCATCAATTAAAGTAGATGGGAGAAGGAAAGTTCCCATACAGTAAGCTGGAATAGCTTGTGCCGCAGCTTTCAATAACACCTCCTTTCCCGCCTTTGAAATCTTTTTTCCTCTCCATCCTTGCAATTTATTCCATAAGGCTTGTCGAACATAACTGAAAATATCTTTATTCTTCTTTCCCAGCATATATGGTAATCCCAGATATTTACTCATATTGAGTGCCCCATGCACACCCATAATATCACATAATTCATCTCGCTTGGGAACCTCAACATTCGAGCTAAAGAAAACCCTTGATTTCATGTAGTTTATCGCCTGCTCCGAAGCACGCTCATAAAGATTTAGAGAATTCTTTAAATCTTGACACTCAGTCACCGAAGCTCGACAGAATAATAGGCAATCATCGGCGAAGAGGAGATGTGACACCGATGGAACCCGACGGCAAACCCGATGCCCATGTAACCTGCCCCTTCTATTTTCGCTCTAGAGTAGGCTTGACAACCCTTCCGCACATAGTATGAAAATGTAAGGGGGTAGAGGATCCGCTTGCCTTAGGCCTCACCCTGGAATTATAGGCCCCACGCATTTCTCATTTACGACAAAAGAGTACGAGACAGAGCATATGCACATTCTCATCCATCCAAGCCACTTTTCATTGAAACCCATTTGAAGCAACATAGTGTCCAAAAACCTCCAATCAACCCGGTCATAGGCCTTGTTGATATCTGTTGGGAATAAAATGAGATATGTTTTGATTAAATACCACAACCCCCTGAGACTTGCCTAAGTCAAAGATGATTATGTTCTAAGAATGTTAGAACATATAGCATAAGGCTAGATGAGAAGCTGAAATGTTAGGCAGCTCTTAGTTGAATAGATGCATAATTTGAGGGGGAACATATGCTTTGAAGTCTATCAAGAACAAGTCCCCTCAAGGCTCAAATTCTGGAAAGATTACTAAGTCTACTGAGAGACAAGTATGCTGAAGAGATGTTCAGCAGAGTTATCTCAGCAAAGATAAACCAGAACAAGTCTTCTAAAAGCTTAAGGATCAACCATGCTGAAGTGATGAAGACAACTATACCCTAAAAGCCTTCAAAGAATCATGCTAAGATCACATGCAAAGGAAGCAAAGGGAAAGAGCCAAGTCATCTGAAAAGAGCAAGCCAACTATGCTGATAAGCAAGTCTGCTGATAGTGATAAGCAGAGTTGTCCATTTGATAAGGAATGTTGTCCTATCATTGGAGCAACCTTCAGAAGCCATGTCCAAGTTTAATCAAGTGAATCTTGAAGTCAGACATTGGGAAGAGTGCTGCAGAATGAAGATAAAGTCTATACAGCCGTTTATTTCCTAAATGAGGACATGTCACTATCAAGAATCTGTCTTCTAAGTTGAAGAACTCAAAGAAGACATTTATGGACATTTGGGGCTGCCTCTCCAACGAGCAAATCCTTCATTTGTCTATAAATACAGAAGTGTGAAGACCATTTGAAAGCATCTAACTACATCAACTATTCTGAAGCTCAAAGCTCATAGAACATTCAAGCTTTCAAAAGACTATCTTAGTCTTCATACACTTCTTCTAAGTTGAACCTTATTGTATATCCATACGAAGCTTAGAGAGATATCCTAATCCTTATACACTGATCTTCATTGTAAAAGATATCTCATTAGTTGGAACCTTACTTCAACCCTTACATCTTTCAAGTGAGAAAGTGAGAAGGTTGTAGTAGTAAAAGTGGTAGGAGTTGACTGTTGAAGAAGAACAGTCCAGTTCTGAGTTCAGAAGAGGGTACTAGGACTCTAGACATCCTAGGGATCAATTCACCAAGGAGTGGTGTTCTTGATCAAGTGCACCTTGGCACTATAAAACAAGTTAATTCCAAGAGTGAAGGAATTATCCTGTTAAATCAGGGAAAGTGGATGTAGGAGCTTGAGTCTCTGAACCACTATAAACTCTTGTGTTGATTTACTTTCAAAGTACTTTCATACATTCAACACTGCACACAAAACTGATCTTTCAAAGGACAAACATTCAAAGACTGTGCAAAACCAATTTGGACAAGTTCCCTGAAAACTGGATTGATTGACCAAGTGATTTCAGAACTTAAAAGGAGTTTAAACTAAAGGGCCAACCACTAATTCCGCACATATAACTCCCTTAGATAGTTATCCAACTAAGTACTCAATAGTACTTAGTAGTTTGATTATCTATAAAGAGTTAATCATCTTCAGCAGAGTTGTCCAAGACAACATTGCTGATCTCTGGTTTGATCAAGTTTGAAAAGAAATTGCATACAAGTGTATTCCTTCCCCCCCCCCATACACTTGTTATATACTCCTTTCAGGACCAACAAGTGGTATCAGAGCAGGGGTTCAAAGACCACTGCTTCTGAAATTCCATCTTGATTTTCAAAATCACATATTTGGTGTGGTCACTGAACTGATCTATCTGAAATCCTTTATATCTATTGTCTAACTCCTTTCTTGAAGTAATGGCAAGAGGAAACAACAACAACAACCAGAACCAGCAACAGAATCAAGAACAAAACACAAATGCTGCTGTTCCACCTCCTGTTGTTCAAGGATTGGACAATATGGCCACAAATCCAGTCAATCACATTTCACATCACAAATTGCCCATGTTCTCAATAGACAATTATGATTTCTGGAAAATCAGAATGAGGGCTCATCTTGCATCTCTACATACTGATATGTTGAGAGTGATCACAAGAGGTCCTTTTGTGTTCACTCAAGTCAATCCCAGGGTCACTGAAGCTCAAAGAGCAGATACAAGAGATGTGCTCCCCAAGGATGAAGATGACTTCACCTCTGAAGAGAAGAGGAAAGATAATTTGAATTATCTTGCTATGAACACCCTCTACCAAACAATTCCAGATGCAATCATGGGAAGAGTCTACCACTGCACAACTGCCAAAGAAATTTGGGATACTCTTGCAGAAATGTGTGAGGGTACTGAAAAGATCAAGGAGAATAAGCTCCAAGTAGCTGTGCAGAAGTTTGAACAATTCACAATGGAGTCTGAGGAATCCATTGACAAATTTGCTGGTAGATTTACTGATGTGATGAATAAGATCAATTCATTGGGCAAGGTGTACTCCAAGAGAGAGGTTGGATTAAAGATCTTGAGAAGTCTCACTCAAAAGTGGGATGTCTATGTTGTTATGATGCAGAACACCAAGGATCTCTCCACCATGCCCATGCAACAAATCTTCTCTGAACTCAAAGCTTATGAGTTCGATCTCAACAGAAGAAAGCCTGTTGAGGAACCTTCAATTCCTACAAAGGGAGTGGCATTCAAAGCCAAAACTGCTGAACCAGAAATGCAGTCCACTCCTAGATCATCAAAGTCAGTCTCCAAGACTGAAATGAAGGAGGAACTAGCCTTGATGGCTAGAAGGTTTGAAAAGTTAAACTCAAGGTTTGGCAGATACAAGAAATTCTACCAAGACAACAAATTCAGGAGAAGGTACAACTCTCCTGAAGCTCAGGCTGAGATCAAGAAGCCTGAAGAGAAAAGATCAGAGGACAAGTACTCTGATAGGAGAAGGTCCAGTAGAGTTGAACCTTCATCATCAAGAAGAAGAGATGAACCCAAGAAGGATGATGATGAAGACCTGTGCTATAACTGCAACAAGAAAGGGCACTTCGAGTATGACTGCCCTGAATTGAGCTCTAAGGAAAGAAGAGAAAGGCAAGTAAAGAGAGACAGAAAGTTCACCAATAGAAAAGCCATGATGGCTGGTGAAGATTCTGAAAGTGCTGAAAGCTTCAACTCTTCTGATGGACTATTCTCCAACAGTGATGATGATGAAGACATATGCAACATGGCTCTTGAGGATGATGAGGTATCCTCTACTTCTAGCTCACCATCATTCATTTCACAAAACACTAGTGAAGTCAACCTCAAACTTTCTCTTGGAAAGTTGATGGAAGATTTCACTATGTTACAAGAATTTCATGACAATTGTGTGAGAGAAAATGAAAGATTGTCAATTGAGCTTGCCAAAAAATCTGAGTTAGTTGTTGATGTCAAGTCTACTGAGTTGTATCAACAAGTCTTGAGAGAGCTTGAGGAAGCAAATCTCAGGATAGTTGACCAACAAAAGGAGATTGATGATCAACTCCTATCTCAGAAGAGAAAAGATTTTGAACTGAAAATTCTTCAAGCTAAATTTGAAAACCTCTCACATGAGTATGATATTCTAAAATCAAGTGAAGAGAGCCTGAAATTAAAGATGTCTGCTCTGAGAAGATCCACTAAAGCAATAGAGGAAATTCAGAGTTACCAAAGACCTATGGCTCAAAGAAGTGGATTAGGTTTTGATCCATTTGAATCTTCACCTTGTCTTAGTGTTGCTTCAACAAGTAACACTAAGAGAATCTTTGTCAAATCAGTGGCACAACAAGCTGAAAATGAAATGATTCAGCCACTAAACAAAGGAAAGGGAAAAATGGATGATTTGCCAACTCAAGTGCTTCAGGAGACTAGGCCCAAACCTAAGGAAATGGCCAAAGTTCCTGAACACAAGAGGAATGTTGGTCAGCAGAGTAGACCCAATGGCAGGGCAACTCTCCTAAACAATGTTCAGAGGGGTTATCCAAGGTATAATCAGCCTAGGCCAACTCTACTGAGAAAGCCTCAGCTGAATAGACCTAAGGACAACCATCCTCAAAGGCAGAATAAAATGAGACAACCAAAACCCTACATGCCAAAGGGTAATGGTCATAAGAATGCCTTTCCTCAAAGATTCCATCAAGTAGCACAAAGAACTCATAAGTTCAGGAGGTTTGACAACTCTCCTGAAGCTTATAGAGTTAACACTTTCACACATACTTTCCCAAAGGCATTTAAGGGAAAGACAGTGTTTGTTAATGCTAGAGGAAAACAACTTAGCCACCTTGAATCAATCAGGGTCATTAGGCAAGTTTGGGTTCCTAAAGGTACAACTAACCTCTCAGGACCCAAAACTCAAAGGGTACCTAAACCTATCTAATTGCAGGTACCAATGAGCCACAAGAAGAGGAGCATGAACAAAAAGTCAGCATGGTATCTTGACAGTGGATGTTCAAGGCACATGACTGGAAATAAGGAACTCCTCACTGATTTTATTGAAAAAGAAGGCCCAAATGTCACATTTGGAGACAGCTCACAAGCAATAACAAAAGGTTATGGTACCTTGATGATTGGTAACATCAAGGTGACCAATGTATCTTATGTGACTGGTCTCAAATATAATCTCCTAAGTATCAGTCAATTCTGTGATAAAGATTTCAATGTTGAGTTCTCAAGTGGAAAATGCTTAATCAAAGATAAGACTCAACAAATTCTATTGACTGGAACTAGGAAAGGAAATGTGTATTTTGCAGATTGGGACAAGTCTACTGATGCTGCATGCTTCATTGCTAAGAGTTCTAGTGAACAAAGTTGGTTATGGCATAAGAGACTAAACCACCTGAACTTCAAAACAATGAACAAACTTGCTAGAAATGCATTAGTTAAAGGACTACCTAATGAGGTTTTCATTAAAGAGCATGTCTGTAAACCATGCCAAGAAGGAAAACAAATCAAAGCCTCATTCAAAGGAAAACTAGTCATTTCTACTGAAAGGGTACTTGAACTTTTACATATGGACTTATTTGGACCAATTACCCCTGCAAGTATAAATAGTAGAAAATACACATTGGTGGTAGTAGATGACTTCTCTAGGTTCACATGGGTAGTATTTCTCCTTAATAAAAAGGAAACTCAAGTTAAACTGCCTGAACTTCTTAAGAGATTGTCAAATGAGAAAAGCCTTAGCATTATCAAGATAAGATCTGATAAAGGCACTGAGTTCATAAACTCTTACATCAATGAGTATTGCACACTGAATGGGATAGCTCATGAAACCTCAGCAGCTAGAACTCCTCAACAAAATGGAGTTGCAGAAAGAAGGAATAGAACTTTAAAAGAAGCTGCTAGAACTCTAATTGCTGATTCAAATCTACCTAAGAGGTTTTGGGCTGAAGCTATAAACACTGCATGCCATACTCAAAATAGATGTTTGATTACTAAGGGGCAAGGCAAAACCCCCTATGAACTCTGGGAAGGAAGAATGCCTAAAGTGTCATACTTTCACATATTTGGTTGTAAATGTTTCATTCACAACAATGGGAAAGAACAGTTGAAGGCCTTTGATAGCAAAGCTGATGAAGGAGTATTCCTTGGATATTCTCAAATCAGTAGAGCTTTCAGGGTCTACAACAAGAAAACCCTTGTGGTGGAGGAAACACCTCATGTTGTGTTTGATGAATCTACTCATGAGTTCAGGAACAAGAACTTAGAGACAGAAGAAATCACACAAAGAACAACCAGACTGAGCCTAAAAGACAAAGGCACTGAATTCATAGATGTTGTCCAAGCCAACCTCCCTGAAAATCTCCCATTGGACAACAATCCTGAAGGCAACCTTCCTGAGGCAAACCCCACTGAAGGAAATGGTGAACTGAATGATCCAATCCCAGTTCACATCCAGGTAACAACTACCAATGAAGAAGCAGTCCCTGCTGAGGTAGTTAATGGGTCAAATAATCAAGGGGGAACCAACAATGTTGAAAATGCCAATATCCCTGATATTGAGGACAACACCCCTGATTATGATCCTGAATTAGATCCTGCATTAAACTTTCCTGAATTTTATGATCAAAATGACTCAACTTCAGTAGAGGACAACTCTACTGAAGAGATCAGAAAAAGAAGGACTTGGTTGTCTGACCAACCTACTGATCTAATACTTGGTGACCCAAGTATAGGAGTCAAAACAAGAAGGTTTCGTGGTGAAAGTGCTCTATTTTGCTGTTTCTTGTCAGAACAAGAACCAAGTGATATTGAGGAAGCACTTCAAGATGCCAACTGGATCACAGCCATGCAGGAAGAGCTGAACCAATTCACCAGAAATGATGTATGGGAGCTGGTGGATAGACCTTCACATCAAGGTGTTATTGGAACCAAGTGGGTGTTCAAGAACAAGAAGAATGAGAATGATGTGATTGTCAGAAACAAAGCAAGATTAGTGGCAAAGGGCTATTGCCAATCAGAGGGCATTGACTATGATGAGACATTTGCACCTGTGGCAAGGCTGGAAGCAATAAGGCTTTTTCTAGCTTATGCAGCCCACAAGAGGTTCAAAGTATACCAAATGGATGTCAAGAGTGCCTTTCTTAATGGAGTCTTGAAATAAGAAGTTTATGTGGAGCAACCACCTGGTTTTGAGGTTGGAAATCAAGTCTACAGATTGAAGAAGGCTCTATATGGACTCAAGCAAGCCCCTAGGGCTTGGTATGATACATTGTCACAATTCCTCTTGGATCATGGATTCATCAAGGGAACTGTGGACAGAACACTATTCAGAATCTCTGAAGGAGAGGACATCTTGCTTGTCCAAATTTATGTTGATGACATAATTTTTGGATCCCCCAATGAGAAGCTGTGTGAGAAGTCCTCAAAGCTTATGCAAAGCAAGTTTGAGATGTCCATGATGGGGTTGATGAACTTCTTTTTAGGACTTCAAGTCAAGCAATCTAAAGAAGGGATATTCATCAACCAAGCCAAGTACACCAGAGAAATGATCAAAAAGTTTGGGTGTACAACTAGCAAGCCAGTAAGGATCCCAATGAACACAAATTGGAAGATGGATCCTGATGAGAGTGGTATCTCAACCAACCCTACTGAGTATAGAGGAATCATTGGTTCACTCCTCTATCTCACTACCAGCAGACCTGACATCACCTTTGCAGTAGGTGTTTGTGCAAGGTTTCAAGTTAATCCTAAGAAAAGCCATCTTGAGGCTGCAAAGAGGATATTGAGGTATCTCAAAGGCACTGAAAACCTAGGCCTTTGGTACCCTGCTGATGACAACATTGAGTTAACTGGCTACTCAGATGCTAATTATGGAGGATGTAGAATTGACAGAAAGTCCACTTCAGGGACTTGTCAATTCTTGGGCAACAAACTCATATTTTGGTTCTCCAAGAAGCAGAACACAGTGGCTACTTCCACCACTGAAGCTGAATATGTTGCAGCTGGAAGTTGTTGTGCTCAAATCCTTTGGTTGAGACAACAACTAAGAGACTACAATGTCAACTCTACTGAAGTGCCAATTTTCTGTGACAACAATAGTGCCATTGCAATATCACAGAATCCAGTTTTGCACACTAGATGCAAACATGTGGACATCAAGCATCACTTCATCAGAGATCATGTGGAGAATAAGGACATAAAATTGGTGAAAATCCACACAGATCACCAAAAAGCTGATATATTGACAAAGCCACTTGCAGAGGCAAGATTTCTAGAGCTATCAGCAGAATTGGGATTACTTGATCCAGGGAAGTTGGACAAGTAAATCATTTGGAGTTAATGAGAAAAGTGTTCAGGAGACTTGGACACGTCTACTGAAACTCAGAAGAGATGACCTCAAATATTCAGGACTCTTGTCCATTGAATCTCAGGACACTTGTCCACATCTTTTCAGGACACTTGTCCATGTGGGGTCAGATAAGTTGTCTTGGCTATCAAAACCAATTCTTGGTATGATAAACACCTATTTTGGGCAATCATTGCCTATTTTGATATCTGTTTCATTCCTTTTACAGATATCACCTTTATGGGATTTTAATTTGTCTCCCACCCAAAAGGTCGCTTTCCATGCATTAAATGTCAAGATTTAACTCTTGTTTGCATTAAACATTTCAAGCCATGATCTATCTCGAAAACTCCCCAAGCATTAACCAATATTTAATAACTTCCACATTTGAATAGGAAACAGTTTTTCACTGTTTCATTGGTTATTGACCATTGGATCAAGAAAGGCCAACTCCCCTGAAATCAATCCTGGTCGTCCATTGTTGATTTCCATTTTTTACAACCGTTGAAAACTCTCAAAACTCACCTACTCATTGACAAACATTCTTTTTAGAATATTCACAAGTCTTAACAACCCCTCACAAACACTTCTTCCCCAAGTATTCGAAATTTCCTTGAAACCCTAGCTTTCATCTTCTTCAAACACTCTCAAACTCTCTCAAATTTCTTTCTGTAACCTTCAATGGCTCCCAAAGCAAAACCTGAAATGGTTGTTGATTTCACCAACAAGGATCTTGACCTTGATTTTGGCTATCTTAGCCACAAGAACAACCTCACTTTTGAGCCAATCCTCTCTTTTGAAAGTGAGGATCCTGAAGTAGTTCCAACCTTAAGATGGTTGAGGAGGGCAGGTCTCCAGAAATTCATGTAAGAGAAGACAGATTCTTGCCTTGAATCTTACATGGCAGAGTTCTTTGCTTTTCTCAAATGGAGAGGCAAACCTGAAGATGGAGAAGTTTCCACAAGATTGTCCTTTGTTGCAGAAGGAGAAGAGGAGGAAAGATTTCACAGGGTGAAATCTTCTGAGGAGGAAGTTGATGCTGCTTTTGGATTGCCTTCAGAGGAAAGGAATCCAGAATTCTATGGAAATGGACTTGAGCAAGAAATTGCTCAAGATTGGCTTATCACTCCAGGGCCACTATCCTCTACTCAACACAAAAGGACCCTCAAGCCAAAGTTCCTTACTTTGTTTGAGGTTGTTGCAAAGAGTTTGCTCAGCAACACTGGAAGTTTGGAGCAGGTCAGCCATCCTAGGATAAGGATTATGGCAGTTGTGATTGATGCCAGCGACAAAGGCATCAAGTTCAATTGGAGGACCTTCATCTTGTCTGAAATGATGAAGGAAAAGGCAAAGTTCAAGGTTAAAGCTCACAACAAGGTTGTGATGGAGGGTAAACTGAGATATTGCACAAGGGCAAGTCTCCTTATTGAGAAGTTTGCTCACTACTCTGAGATGCAAACCTTTGCCAAGCCTCTTCCAGCCCAGAAAATTTTGTTCAGAAAGTTAAGCAAGAAAACTGAGGAAAGAAGAATGATTATGGCCAAACCTACTGAAGAAAAGGTTGAGGAGAAGCCAAAGTTGAAGAAGAGGACTAAGGCCAGAGTAGTGAAGACAAGGAAGGTGTCTCAAATTCCTTCAGAAGAGAATTCAGGAGCTTCAACTGAAATTGAAGAAGTAGCTGAAGAGGGTGTGCAAGTGCCATCTGATCATTCAGAAGAATTGAGGCTGAAGTACAATTAAACAAGGCAAAAGCACAAGGGTGATAAGAGGCCCAGGGAAGCTGTCCCTGAGAATGATGAAGAAGGTAGTGGGAGCAGTAGGGCAAGCAAGAGAAGGGCAAAGCCTACTAAAAAGGTGTTGGAGCTTCAAGAGCAAAAGTCTCTCCAACTAGCTCTAAGGGAGAGCAGGGCTGAAAGCAGGACCAAATCCAAGTCTAGGACCAATTCTTCTGGTTCTGGAACTCCTGAATCCAAGGTCCCTGAAGGTGAACCAATAGAGGCCAACCTTCTTGAAACTCAAAATCCTGAGCCCAACTCCCCTGAAACCCATGTTACCCCAACAAACCAACCCATCACCACTCTTAATCTTACAAAGAGATATTCTCCAGAAGGGAGTGTGCAAAGAAGTGGGATAGATGTGCTAGCAGACTTAGCAGTAGATGAGATAAGATTGCAATCTCCCCTTGACTCATCTATGCTCAATTATTCAAAGTTCTTAGAAGCTGCACTTCATGAGCCAACCCCCCTGAGCAAAGCCCCTTCAGATCCATTTCTCTCAAAAGCAACTGAAGCAAACCTTGCAGCACCCAACCCTTGTGAAGCCAACCCCCCTGAACTTATACTCCCTGAAGCCACATTAGGAGAAGCCAGAGCCAACTCCCCTATAACCCAAAGTCCCCATTCTAGTGGAGATGAGGAGGAGTATACTTATGAGAGTATGCTCAGAGGTGGAGCCAAGGCTACTGTGGACAGTTTGTACCCACAACTTGCTGAATTTCCTAAAATTCAGAAGATGTTTCATGATTTGAGGATGCTTGTGGATGTAAAAGACAAAACAATCATGGAGATATCACAAGTCATCCAAGATAAGGGTGCAAACTGGTGGCAAGTGGAGGAAAGTAGATTGCTACACTTTGCTGGTGTGTTAAAGACAAGATTCCTCATTGATGAGGATGTTTTTTCAAAGTTAGTGGAGGATAAGATCATTGAGGAGGAGGAAAGAATAGCTAAGGGCATCAGACACCCTGACAGTAGCTCAAATAATGATGATTCCCCTGATGATCCCTCAAACCCCTCAAATCCCAACCCTCCTGAAACCAATCCCAACCCTCCTGAATCCAAATTGCCTTCAACCCCTCTCTTAACCTATCATAGGAAAGGCTCTGTTTCATCAGAGGTGTTGACCAAGGGTGGTAACACAACCAAAGATACATCTGCCAATGAAGGTTCTTCTGAACCCAAGGCACAGCCTAAAGATGTTGAGGTTCCTATTATAGAGGCTGCTTTGATTAAGGCCTATTCAGTGTCAGAAGAGTTGGACACTGATCAGCCCTTAATCATTCAGGATGACTCAGTGGCTATTGAAATAAGCACTGTGATCTCCCCACAACTGCCATCTTTGAATCTTGTTGAAGGTGGAGATGCTGCAAGATTAGATGAAGGAGTTGAAAAGGAGAATATAGATGAAAAATAAGAGGGAGTTGTGGATGATAGAGAGGTAGTAATCACTAAGATAGTTAGTGTACCACAAAATGAGGGTGGTATAAGTGAGGAAGGACAGGTTATTCTTGAAGTCAAATCTGAACTTCAAGAATCCCTTGATAAGAGGAGGCCTGTTCCTTTATGTGAGGAAATTAATATTGAAGGGAGAACAGAAATAGTTGAAAAAGAGAAGAAGACTGCTGATGTATCAGAGTCTTGTGCAAAAGAAATTGAGGGTGATGAGTGTTTAATCACTAACCCATTTTATTTTTCTAAGTTTGCAGGTATCTCTTTTGATCAAATTTTTGAAGATGACTTCTTAACAGATGCACCTATCCAAGTAGATTTTAGATCAGCACAAGCCTTGCTTGGGATGCAAACAGCAAAGTTGGACTCCTTGGCTCATCAAGTCCAAACAGCTCATGCAGAAACCTCTGGAGCTTTAGATGAGCAAGGAAGGACATTGGCATCTGTGGAGATGAGGTTAACTGGCTCTGAAGATGTAGTGCTACCCACATTAGAGGCAAGAATAAGTGGAGTGGAAGCACTTGGCAATCACAAAAGAGGTAAAAAAGGAACAGAAATTGCTAAGAGACAATCACAACTCTAATGTTCCAGCTCTTAGATTGACTGTCAAGCAAGCACTTGGCAAAAAGACAGCCTTGCAGAAGAAAAGAACAGAGGCACAAAGGCTAGCAATGGTGAAAGCTGCCTCAGAAAAGTTTTCCCAAGAGGTGATGGCCAACATTGCTGAGAGTGCAGTGGCCAACCTCACTGATTTCCTTAAAGCTCAACTTGATGCATCTCTGAAAGCAACAATGGAGGAAGTTGTCCAACAAAATATGAAGCCTGTTCTAGCTTTCCTTAGCTTGAGTAGTGACAGAATGCAGAATATACATGATAAGAATGAATATTTGTTGGAGGAGATGAAGTCCCTAACCCAAGCCCAGTCCTTAATGGCATCCACAATGAGTGAGCTCAAACCTCAGTGCTTTGATGCTGCCAAAAAGGGGGAAAGGGAAAGAGCAAGGGCAAAAGGTGCCTTAGTTATTGGAAGTCCAGTTAAGGGAAAGGACAAGGTTTCTGAAGAGAAAGGAAAAGAGCCAGCAGTGCTGAACTTGGATGATTTGGATGAAGAGGAGCAGCTAGCCATAGCTTTGAAGAACTCAATGGCTTCAGCACAGGAAGAAAGAGTGAGGCTACAACAAAGACCAGGAGGAGAGGTATCTGGTTTGGACAAGGATGCTGAAGGTGTCCAAACTAGAGGAAAGATCAAGAAGGCCAAGGGAAACAAAAGGAAAGCTGAGACATTCACTGATTTTCCCAACAGCCTTGATCTACCTCCTGAGTTTAGAATTGATGATGATGAGCCTACCTCCAAGAAGGCCAAGAGTGCTGAAAAGGACAAAACTGCTGAAGTGTCCAAGACTGCTGAAAAAGACAAATCTTCTGAAACTGACAAGTCTACTGAGACCAAGTCCACTGAAGGTGCCAAAGCTGCTGAAGATGTGGAAGAGCTATATGAAGAAGGCTTTGGACCAGGACCTAAGAAGAAGAAAGTTGTTACATTGAATGATCCATCAAAGCTGTTCCATGTAGGGTATGGCAAAGACCCTGAAACTCAACAGAAACTGGCCATGATGAGGGCCCAAGAGAAAATGGACTTGATGGAAGAGGCAAATAGAGCAAGAGACAAGAGAAGAGCTGATTTTCAAAAGCCTAGAAGAAGAAGAGCCACATACAGCAAGCTAAAGCCACAGCTTTTGATTCCCATGGACACCAAATATCCTCACTTGGATAAATGGGTGCCAATTCAGCTGAATGACTCATGGGAAGAGGCCAAAAGGGAGTTTGTCTATGACTACTATGTCATTGACAGATGGAATGGAAGAGATGCCAACTCCACTTTTGCTGAGTTCATGATAGAGTATCACAGAGAACTATATCAACAACTGCTTGCAGCTGCTGACATTGCAAGATTTGAACCCACTGCCCCCAAGCCAATCATATACATGCCTCCAAAGCTTTATGGATAGATTGACCAGTCAAAAATCCTGAAGGAATTTCTAGAAATCCTCAAGCTGAACAAAATGGTTCTTGGACCCAAGGGAACAAACCAAGAGGCCATGGAGCTGAAAAGAAAAGTGTGGGCACAATATGGGATGGTGCCACCAAAGGAGGATGATCTCTGAAATGGCTAAGTCTTCTGACCTTTCTGTGCTAACATGGATGAAAACTTATCTTGGCTGAAGATTTGTTTTAATTGGTCATCTATGCTGAAG
This sequence comes from Galeopsis tetrahit, assembly GCA_963675135.1. Taxonomy (NCBI): domain Eukaryota; kingdom Viridiplantae; phylum Streptophyta; class Magnoliopsida; order Lamiales; family Lamiaceae; genus Galeopsis; species Galeopsis tetrahit. Next base: position 42,050,914 of record OY776128.1, on the reverse strand, counting down.
TTATTCAAGAATGTTGTCATGTGTTTGCTCTAATCTGTCTTGTATTGATATGCTTTTTTCTCTGATACTTAAAAGATCAAGATGTTATTAAATGATAAGTATATGCTCTGATCCATTGTGAATTATGTAATAGTGTTCTAGGTTCATACTCTGATATGTTAAATTCAACTATCAACATGCTTGTAATGATTTTCAAATGAATGATAGTTGAACCTATTTAGAATCAAGAAACACTGATACAGAAATCTCTCTATGCCTATCCTTGAAACCTATTTGCAACATGAATGGTGAGTACACTAACACATTGCTTTTCAGGAAAATTGACCCTAGTCATGTCTTCTGAAGATAAATGTAATAGGTGTAGTCAAGTCACTTTTGCATAAAATGTATAGGTTTTGGCATCATCAAAAAGGGGGAAATTTTTGGGAATAAAATGAGATATGTTTTGATTCAATACCAAAACCCCCTGAGACATGCCTAAGTCAAAGATGATTATGTTCTAAGAATGTTAGAACATATAGCATAAGGCTAGATGAGAAGCTGAAATGTTAGGCAGCTCTTAGTTGAATAGATGCATAATTTGAGGGGGAACATATTCTTTGAAGTCTATCAAGATCAAGTCCCCTCAAGGCTCAAATTCTGGAAAGATTACTAAGTCTACTAAGAGACAAGTATGCTGAAGAGATGTTCAGCAGAGTTGTCTCAGCAAAGATAAACCAGAACAAGTCTTCTAAAAGCTTAAGGATCAACCATGCTGAAGTGATGAAGACAACTATACCCTAAAAGCCTTCAAAGAATCATGCTAAGATCACATGCAAAGGAAGCAAAGGGAAAGAGCCAAGTCATCTGAAAAGAGCAAGCCAACTATGCTGATAAGCAAGTCTGCTGATAGTGATAAGCAGAGTTGTCCATTTGATAAGGAATGTTGTCCTATCATTGGAGCAACCTTCAGAAGCCATGTCCAAGCTTAATCAAGTGAATCTTGAAGTCAGACATTGGGAAGAGTGCTGCAGAATGAAGACAAAGTCTATACAGCCGTTTATTTCCCAAATGAGGACATGTCACTATCAAGAATTTGTCTTCTAAGTTGAAGAACTCAAAGAAGACATTTATGGACATTTGAGGCTGCCTCTCCAACGGGCAAATCCTTCATTTGTCTATAAATACAGAAGTGTGAAGACCATTTGAAAGCATCCAACTACATCAACTATTCTGAAGCTCAAAGCTCATAGAACATTCAAGCTTTCAAAAGACTATCTTAGTCTTCATACACTTCTTCTAAGTTGAACCTTATTGTATATCCATACAAAGCTTAGAGAGATATCCTAATCCTTATACACTGATCTTCATTGTAAAGGATATCTCATTAGTTGGAACCTTACTTCAACCCTTACATCTTTCAAGTGAGAAAGTGAGAAGGTTGTAGTAGTAGAAGTGGTAGGAGCTGACTGTTGAGAGAAGAACAGTTCAGTTCTGAGTTGAGAAGAGGGTACTAGGACTCTAGACATCCTAGGGATCAATTCACCAAGGAGTGGTGTTCTTGATCAAGTGCACATTGGCACTATAAAACAAGTTAATTCCAAGAGTGAAGGAATTATCCTGTTAAATCAGGGAAAGTGGATGTAGGAGCTTGAGTCTCTGAACCACTATAAACTCTTGTGTTGATTTACTTTCAAAGTACTTTCATACATTCAACACTGCACACAAAACTGATCTTTCAAAGGACAAACATTCAAAGACTGTGCAAAACCAATTTGGACAAGTTCCCTGAAAACTGGATTGATTGACCAAGTGATTTCAGAACTTAAAAGGAGTTTAAACTAAAGGGCCAACCATTAATTCCGCACATATAACTCCCTTAGATAGTTATCCAACTAAGTACTCAATAGTACTTAGTAGTTTGATTATCTATAAAGAGTTAATCATCTTCAGCAGAGTTGTCCAAGACAACATTGCTGATCTCTGGTTTGATCAAGTTTGAAAAGAAATTGCATACAAGTGTATTCCCCCCCCCAATACACTTGTTATATACTCCTTTCAGGACCAACAATATCAATTTTCAGCGCCACGTCTCCTTTATTCTCTATCCGTTTCCTTTTCATAGTATGCAACAATTCAAAAGCAATCAAAACATTATCCTAAATAGATCTCCCTGAGATAAAAGTTGACTGTGATTCGTCCACCAATCCCGAAAGGACACCCTTCAAACGATTGCAAAGGACCTTGGAAATTAGTTTATACACCACATTACACAATGAGATTGGACGAAGATCCTTCATATATTTAGGGGAGTCCACTTTCGGAATAAAGACAACATGTGTGTGGTTCAAATTCGCAGGAAAAATCCATGTATCCAGCCACCCAATGAACGTTGTCGTTAGATCAGGTCCCACTTCCTCCCAAAATTCTTGATAAAAACCCGGATTGAAACCATCCGGGCCCGGAGACTTATCCTTGTGCATTTGAAAAATGGCTTTTCGAAATTCATCATGTGTAAATTCCCTTGTCAGACGCTCATTATCCTCTACGGACATACGCCGATGGACCGTGCCCACCACCTCATTTACATCTGCTATATTTTAATTTTGAGTAAAGAGCTCGCTAAAATAATCACTCACAACCCTTTCTATCTCCAGTTGGCTATCCACCTAGATGTTATTCTCATAAAAAAAGGCCAACAATTTTATTGGCCTTCTTTCGGACAGAGGCAGCTTTGTGGAAAAATCCGGTATTCATATCCCCACTCTCTAGCCAAAACGTTTTCGCCCGTTGCTGCCAATAGGCCTCCTCTTTTAATAATAATTCTGCCAGATTTTGTCGAGCCTCCGGAATCTCATTCAATGCCTCGCTACTCCCATCCCTTTGAAGAGATAAAATTTAGTCTTCCAACTCTTTTTTATTCCTTGCCCATGCCTCCCGGATGTGATCACCCCAGTCCTGTAAAACTCCAGTTGTAGCTTCCAACCGTGGGAGAAGATTTAAATCTTTAAAGCCCCTCCATCCTTTAGAAAAAACCGTTCGAACATCTGGTTCCAGCAACCAATTATTTTCAAATCTGAATCTATGTCGGATATTTCTTCGCTGGACTGGGCATGTATCAAGTAATAGCGGATTATGGTCGGAAACAGGCACCACCAAGTTCAATAGGCGAGCACGCATAAAAATCCCATGCCATCTCGTGTTTCCCATTGCACGATCGAGTCTCTCCTCCACTCGGTCCGGCCCAGATCTCCCTCGACTCCAAGTAAAAGGATGCCCCTCAAGAGGTAAATTCCAAAATTTTATCACTACAAGGTCAAAAGTGTAAACTACATGTTCAAAAAATATTCTAAAAACTTAATTTTTTGGTGAATTTGTCGGAATGTTTTGACATGTAGTATTAAATTTTTTGCCTAGTGGTAATATTTTGGCCTTGTAGTAACAATATTTTGGTCATGTAGAAAACCACCTATTTGCAACCCGCAAATTTTCTGGACAACCCGGATCCAGGCTTATGACCCGCAAATTTTTTAAAATTGACTTAATTTGACTTTTGAGCTTAGGGTTTTGACTTACCTAATTGGATGAAATGCATGTATGCAATATTTCACATAAGACTAACTCAAAATTTTAATATATATTTCTTATTATACCTTATTTCACACAATAATTAAATAAAGAATCTTATAATAATATTAATTAGAAAAAATGACGTCAAAGTTTATTTAGGTTTGGTGGCCGATTATGAAATCAATTCACGTGGCATTTAATATTTTAAAATAAAAACTAGGTCATTTAAATACAAAATATGACACAATTTATATTTAAAATAATATACATAACATATATATATATATATATATTAATTTATCTTAAATGGTAAAGTCTAGTATGCACTCGAGTACATGTTGTGCACCCTAGTCTAAAGAAAAGTGTAAGTTATTAAACTGAAAAGTACAACATATTATTACTAAAAAGTGTAAGTCACTATAACTAAAAATATTATTATACAGTTTAATAATTGAAAAGTGCAACACCATTTACCAAAAAGTGTAAGTCAGTAAAACTGAAAAAGTGCAACATGGACTAGGGTGCACAACATTCACTCGAGTCCATAGCAGACCAACCCATCTTAAATATACTCCCTCCGTCCCAGGGGAATTTGCACCCTTGGGACGGCACACATATTAAGAAATGTGTAAGAAAATGTGTAATGAGTGATGTTTTGAGGGGTAATTTTGTAAATTTTTATGAATAAAGTAAAGTAAAAAGTAGATTGAGTGTGGAAAAGTAATGGCATATGGGTATATATGAGTATATTTTAAGGGTGAGGGTTATGAAGATATTTCCTTTTATGGAGTGTGCAAATTGGTATGGGACATCCATATATGAAAAGTGTGCAAATTTCTGTGGGACGGAGGGAGTATTAGATAGTGAAAGTTCCTATTATTTATTACTGCACTAAGATTAGTATCCCGCATGAAAGTTTCTATTATACCCTTCCGGGTCATACTTAGGTACACTCGCATGTACCGTACCCCCTAATTTTAATTTTAATTATTTATTAATATTTTGGTAAAGTCTAGTATGCACTCGAGTGCATGCTGTGCACCCTAGTTCATGTGTACTTTTCAGTTTACTGACTTACACTTTTTGATAAATGGTGTTGCACTTTTCAATTATTACTTATACAGTTTAATAATTGAAAAGTGCAACAACATTACCAAAAAGTGTAAGTCAGTAACTGAAAAGTGCAACATGGACTAGGGTGCACAACATGCACTCGAGTCCATAGCAGACCAACCCTAATATTTTATCTGCACCAGTTAATTTAATGAGTTCACCCTCAAATTATATTTTTACTACAGTTATTTGCCCACACTCATTTTATTAGTTCACCCCCAAATTATATCTTTTTTATAACAGTTATCTACACCCGCTAATTTTATGAGTTCACCCCCAAATTATTTTTTCACCGCAGTTATCTGCACTCACTTATTTTATGAGTTCACCCCCAAATTATTTCTTTTTTACAACGGGTATCTACACCCGCACATTTTATGAGTTCACCCCCAAATATTTTTTTTAAAATAATTACATTTAAAAGACTATATATTTTTTTTTAATTTACACAAAATATAATAAAATCAACCCTAATTTATACATTTACAATCTACAGCCGAGTTATTACCGAGTTATCGTCGATTCACCACCAAATCACCCATATTTTTAGAAAAAAAAATCGTAAAAACATAATTAAAAAAAACTATCGAAATTAGGCACAAATCCCGATTTTTTTTGTTTTTAATTTTTCTTCCCATTTTCAATTTTTATTCCAAACTTTTTATTTCTTCGTTTTTTTTTCATTAGTATCTTTTTAAATTTTAATACAAAACAATATTATATGTATGATTTTATTATAATCCCTCCGTTCCAGTGAAAGCTCCCCATGAGCTTCGGGCACGAAGGTTAAAAAATATGATATAATAAGTGAATGTATGAGAGGTGATGTGATTGAGAGAAGAATATAATGAAATGTGAGAATGAATAATTTGTCAAAAAAGGAATGGGTAACTTTCATTGGGGCAAACGAATAAGAAAAGTTGGATAGCTTTCACTAGGACGGAGGGAGTAGTCGGTAATACAATAAGTAATAACCAGTAATACCATAAACAGTAATCAGTAATATCATTAACAATAATTAGTAATATCTTATACAATAACAAATAATTTCACACATCTAATTATGTTCAGTAATACAAAAAACAATTATTAGTAATAGCACGAACATTAATCAGTAATACCATTAATATTAATCAGTAAAATTTTATACAATAACAAATAATTTCATACATTTAATTATATTCAAGAATACCAAAAATAATTATCAGTAATACCATTAACAATAATTAGTAATACCATGAACATTGATCAGTAATATCTTATACAATAACAAATAATTCCAGAAATCTAATTATATTCAGTAATACCAAAAACAATTATCAGTAATACCATAAACAATAATGTGTAATACCATAAAAATAATAATAATAATCAGTAATGTCTTAAACAATAATAAATAATTTCACATAATCAGTAATGCCACAAACAATAGCCAGTAATACCACAATTAATAATCAATAATCATTAATATTAATTCAATAGTGTATTAATAGTAATACAAGTACCAATAATACCACTGCCAATAATACCATAAAATAATATCAGTACCAATAATACCACTAACAATAATACCATAAAAGAGTAGAGAGAGTGCAGATCGGGGTGTACTAAAGAAAATAGGGGGTGCATATTACCAAGCCCAATTGAAGGGAACCCTAGCCCAATGGGAGGGCACCCTAGGTCAGCAGTCGTCGCCTGAGATTTCATCAGCAAGGTCACCGGCTCCGAGTGCCGGCCGTTCAGAGATCCATCAGCAACATACTCACAGTCCTCCGTCGGGCTGCCGTCAGCCGAAGGAAGAGGCTGCGCAGGACCAGGGTGAAGAAGACGGACGAAACAATGTAGCTTCGATATGGGCAGAGATGAACGACGAGAGAGAGGCAGCGACGATCCGAGTGTTGCAGGCGAGCGCCATTGATGCCGGAGAAGCTCCTACCTCCTGGGTCGCGAACGCAAGGGAGATTGATCGAACCAGTCGCGTCGGTGGTCGAAATAAGGAGAGGATTTCGACCGCCATGGATCGTGGCCGAGATGGAAGATTATGTCGATTGTCATGGAAGTGAAGAATCGCGATTGCGATTCGAGGAGGGGTCTCGGGCTTTAGCGGCAGAGAGGGAAGCGCCACCGTCGCAGTCGATGGGGTGGTCGGGCATGGTGTGGCTGGGTCACCCGTCGACAGACATGGATTTCTGGCAGGTCCTTTACTCATCAAATTAAAATTAAAATTAAAATTCAGGTGCACTGTCGATCGACTATAATAAAATCATACATATAATATTATTTTGTATTAAAATTTAAAAAATACACATGCAAAAAATGGAAAAGAAAGGCTGGAAAATTTAAAAAGGAAAAGAAAAAAAAAAATTTGGAAAAAAAAATTTGGAAAAAAATTGAAAATGGGAAGAAAAAAAGAAAAGAGGAGGTGGAAGAAAAATTAAAAAGAAAAAATTAAGAGATTTGTGGCTAATTTCGATAGTTTTTATTAATTATATTTTTACGATTTTTTTAAAATATGGGTGACTTGGTGGTGAATCGATTTTTTAGAGTTTATTTTATTATATTTTGTGTAAATTAATAAAATGATAATATAGTCTTTTAAATGTGATTATTTTTAAAAAAATATTTTGGGGTGCACTCATAAAATGTGCGAGTGCAGATAAGCTTGGTAAAACAATAATTTGGGTGTGAACTCATAAAATGAGCGGGTGTAGATAACCGTTGTAAAAAAGAAATGATTTGGGGGTGAACTCATTAAATGAGCGGGGGCAGATAACTGTAATAAAATATGATTAGGGGGTGAATTCATTAAATGAGCGGGTGCAGATAACTGTAGTAAAAATATGATTAGGGGGTGAATTTATTAAATTAGCGGTTACAGATAACTGTAGTAAAAATATGATTAGGGGTGAACTCATTAAATTAGCGGGTGCATACAAAATATAAATAGAAAATTAAAATTGAAATTAAGGGGGCACCGTACCATAGGGGGTACTGGAGAATTTGGCTCCATATTAAATCCTAATTCCTCTCCCCCATTTCAGTTTCTTTCGTATGTTCCCTCCCCACTATTTTGTCCATCAACTTTCTTTATTTGTCATGGCGCCTCCGCCATCCCACTTCATATCAAATCAGAACAGGTCTAAAGTTCTTCCCCACTCTTTGATTCATCTATAAATATATAATACACCTACAACTTTCTATTTTTAGTTTCGGCGTGAAACAATTCTGGTCATTGATCCTCTTTTCATCAATTGATCACAATCGTTCATTTTTTCTTTCGTTAATTATGGTATGTTTGACATTTAATTATCATTAATATTCACCTTATAATTGGCCATTGATATCTTCTTGATGAGATATGGTCCAAAGGATCAAAAGATTAAATTTAGTAATTTTTTTTTCTTCTATAAATTTCCTGTTTTTTCTTCTCATTCTCATCTTCTCACTTTTCTCTCTTCTCTATTGTTCTAAATTTCTAATGTAGTTGTAATTTTTATTTTTATGTTTTCAGATGTATTGTTCTAGGTTAGTTTTTTTCTAGCTTTCCATTATAATCGAATCTGTATTTTGTATTTTTCTGTAGATATATAGTTTAGTTATCAATTCGTTAAGGATTGAAGATTTGTTAAAGATGAAGATTTTTTAAGATTCTGGTGTTAATTTTTTTCGTCAAGGGTTGAAGAGTTTTTCTTGTGTTCATCTTCAGTATTAATATGATTTGTTATGTTGATAAATGAATATTCTCTTTTGTCTTTAAGTTTCATTTTTTTTTTTTTAGTTTCAACAAGTTTTTAGTGTTCGTATTCAATTGATTCTTTTGATGTATTAACTTTTACTTATTGTATATTTATTGAGTTGATTAATTCGTTAATTTCACATTTTGTAAAGGATATATTCCTGCTTCTGCTACACTATCATTAAATTAGTCGGTGTATTTGTGTATAAGATTTTTTTTAAATCTCATATAATCAAATTTGAGGATTCATACTATGTACAATCAGTCAATAATTGATTTGTACACTTTATAACAAGACCATTATTATTACTAATTTATGCACTTTACATAGCAATAGTCAAACATTTTGTAATCTTGGGTATTGCAGATTAATTTAGGTAATTTGAAATTATTTTCAAATTTACAAAAACTTAAATTTAGTACTCCCTCTATCCCAGAGGAACTTGCACCTCTGGGATGGCACACATTTTAATAAATGTGTAAGAAAAAGTGTAATGAGTGATGTTTTGAGAGTTAGTTTTGTAAACGTTTATGAATAAAGTAATCTAAAATGTAGATTGAGTGTGAAAAAGTAATGGCATAGGGGTAAATATGTGTATATTTTGAGGGTGAGGGTTATGATAATATTTCCTTTTATGCAGTGTGCAAATTGCTATGGGACATGAGCATCCATATATGGAAAGTGTGCAAATTCCTATGGGACAGAGGGAGTAGGTGTTTGGAAACACTACTATGTGCTTAAAAATCACTTTTTTTTTTTTAAATAAAATCACTTTTGGAGTGTTTGCAAATACAACTAAGTGATTAAATTAATTACTTAAAAATAGTTTTAGGGTGTGTTTGCAAGTGAGAGGGATTGATTCAAAGTGATTAAAATTAATTTTTATAGTAAAATTGAAAGTAGGTAGTGTTTTAAAATTAAGCACTTCTAATCAATTTTTTATATGTTGTGGTGTATGCCAAATCAATCACTTTTTTATAATTTTACAAAAAACACCTTTATTACATTTAAATAAATAATGGGTAAGAATAAAATATTATTTAAATTGTGAGGACAAAATTGTAAAATTAGTTAGTGTAATGATTAGAAGCACTTAGAAGTTGTTAGAAGCATGAAAAAGGGTGCTTCACCAAAATTGCTTTTAAGTAATTAATTTAATCACTTACTTGTGTTTGCAAACACTTCAAAAGTGATTATATTTAAAAAAGAAGTGCTTTTAAAGCACATAGTAGTGCTTGCAAACACCACTTAGTGAAACACCCTTTCCCATGCTCCTAAAAGTTTTAGAATAATAAAAATTATGGATTAAAAAAAATATAATAATAATAAAAATTATAAGCTAAATATATTAATCTATATACTATTGAACTCTAATTTAAAATATAAGCAATAATATTTGGAAGTAAAATTAATAATAATCGGGCTTGTAATTAATTTTTCTTTAAAATTCCAATAATAAAAAGTTATTCAAATTTTTTATTAAATTTTTAGATATGATGTATTAACAGCAATTTTTCTAAATTATGAATTGATGCAACAATTAATATTATTAATTATTTAAAGTTACTAATTATTTCTAATGTATTAGCCGCAGTTTCGACTCTATGGTTATATTCCTACTTATTATTTACATAGTTAATGATTAAATTAAGAAATACACTTTTAATTATTGTGTACATTCTATAACTATATTATTACCTTCATTTTTTATGTACTAAATTCAATTAATTTTTTAAATACAGTAAATTATGATGAAGAAACTTGTATACCCTTTAGTTCCTTAATGAGTCGTAATTTAACCACCATAAATTATATAAGCATGTAAAATTTGGACATGATAAAAATTAAGTTAATAATTAATAATATTTTTATTTAGTAAAATTGACCAAATCATTGTATTGGTCAACAATTATAATTAAATGTATCTTTAATGCCATTTAATCTTCTAATAATTAAATATTTAATGAAATAAATATACTCCTAATTTTAAGCATTTAATCCTACGTACGTATCTATATTTCATCAAAAAAAACATTCGTAGTCAAAAAATAGTAAAATGAAGATATTAATGAAAATTAATTGTCAAGTATGACTGTAATAAAGTCTAACGGTTCTTACTAATATAAATGTATTATCTTTATTAATTTATGTACTTTACATAGCATTAGTACAATCTATTATATTGAGGGATCATTGGAAAGAATTTGTCAAAGCTGGGAAAAAATCCATTCAAAGAAAAATACTTGGACTCATTTGGCAATGCACGATTTGGAAAATATGGAGGAATAGGAATAATATTATTTTCAACGAGACATCATCAACGCCGGAAGAGATAGCAGAAAACATAAAGTTCAGTTCTTGGAAAAGGCTAAAGGCTCACAAAATCATCAATTCATCTTTTATTGACTGGGAGAGAGAACCTTGGATGTGCATTCCAGATGTACTAGTAACATAGCATAATATAGTTTTACTCAAACAATATAAAAGAATTTACGATTGTATTCGGGTATTGGTACCCCTAGTTTTTATACGTTAATACGAAGCACCATATTTTCTTTTCAAAAAAAAGCATTAGTCAAACATTCTATCATCTTTGGGGCATTGTCGGTTTAATTTATGTAGTATGAAATTATTTTTTAAATATTTAATCTAATGTACCTATTTATTTTATTTTGTTGTTTATTTTATGTAGATGAAATGCAAAATCGATCTTATTGTAATTCCCGATTTCTTCACAGTAATGACATAAGATAGTTTTTTTTAAATATATTTTTATATGCGTTTTTTATAAAAATAAAATTATTTCCGATATTTGTTATTATTCTATTTTCTAATTTATTTTTAAAGTTACATTTGTATTCATTTTTTTATTATTATTATTAGTTGATTTTTTAATTTGTAATGTGTGATGTTTTTAATGATTATTGCAGGAAATACCCAACATTATTTGTCAATATTGTGATTATACATTTTCTTGATTCATGACCTTCTAAATCTTTTCAATGTTGAATGTGTATACGGTTTGTCCATACATTGCCCTGAAACGCTATTTGTTAGTAAATCTATGATTGTTTATTATTACAATATTTAAAACGCTATTGTTTTACTTTTGTTTACACCCAATTTTTTGTTGTGATTCAGGTTAATGGAATATTAAATATTGACTTTTTATATTATGTTACTGTTTTTTTATGTTAAATGTTGCAATTGATATTTATTTTTATTCATAATCTTAATTGGTGTTTTGACAATTTCTTTTTTTAAAGAATAATATTGTATTCAGACATTATTGTTATTTATTATATGTCATTCTTCATTATTTTTGTTATTCATTTTTATGATTTTGGTAAATATTAAAAAAAAAAAGTGTTATTTTGTGTTGTTCATTTGTTAATGCATGATTGTTGTTTGTTTTGAATATTTGTTTTATAACAATTTTTTTTTTTAATAAAATTTCATTTGGAATGTATAAATGTTATAATGCATATATTATTTATTATATGAATATATATTATATTTAAAATTAAAACTTAATTTTATATATTTGACAATTGATTTTATACTTTTGTTAAATAGATAATAAAATTGAAATGCATGATTTTATTACTATAATATATAATGGACAGTTTACCTTTTTGTTTATAATATGTTCTAAATATTTTTTGTTTCTATCTTTTGCAATTAAACTTATAGTTATATATGTATAAGTATTTATATTTTTGTAATTACATATTGTAGTTGTAAAGTTTATACAATTATATAATTATAAATAGTTCAAAGGTTCAAACTTTATCACAAATAATTATTTAGATTAAATTGGGGTTTTTATATTTTTATTTTCTTAATTGTAGATGTTTTACTTTTTATTCAAAAAAAATTGACATGTAATATCAGTCAATGTTCATATTTATCTCCCTTTTTTTTTTTTTTTTTTCATTTTGTCATTTTTAGTTGTTTACATTTTACCGATCAATTAAACTGAATTTACGTTATTTATATATTTTCATAATTTTACTATGATGTAGGTTTTGTTATATAATGCACAAAATTGTTCATTTAATTTAATTTTATTTTGATAAGTGTTGAATTTACAAATTTATTTAGATAATACTAGCTCCCTCCGTTCACGAAAAGTATGCTTACATCTTTTGGCACAAGTTTTTAGAAAAAATTGATAAAGTTGAGGTGTTGTAGAGTTGTTGTGAGATAAATATAAAATAATTGTTTCCCCTAATAAAAAAAAAAAATAATAAATAAAAGATAAAGTAATTGTTTCAATAAAAGAAAATGTGCATATTTTTGGTGGACTAACAAATAAGTGAAGTGATCATAGTTTTTGTGTCGGGGGAGGGGGAACTTATTTATGTGACATTATTATATATATTTAACCATTTCTTTGTAATCTTCGCCCGATTTTATCTATTTTATATATTGTTTGTTTAAAGAATTCATAATTGATTATTTATATATACATATTTTTTTATATATAAAATGTATGAGTATTGATTATTCATGTTGTATTGACATTATTCATAAATGTTGAAAATGAATTACTCGATTCGATCTCCTTTTCAAATAGGGGTGGACATTCGGTCGGTTCGGTTTTGGGCTTTTTTCAACCGAATCGAAATAATCGAAACTTTAAAAAATAAAACCGAAATCAAACCGAATTTTGTTAAAACTGAATCGAACCGAATAAAAATTTGGTTGGTTCGGTTTAAACCAAAATTCTTGCATAAAATATTATTTTTCAACAATTAAATATTTTTCAAGGACTTCTTACACTAAAAATCTAATTCAAATTACAAGTTCAAGAGTTCACCATCCAAACTAACAAGTAGTTATTCAAAATTTCAAATTACAAATCATACAAATCTCACACAAAAAAACTAATTGTTTGGTTGCATTTTTCACAATTAAATTCATCTTCACGTTAGATAATTTTTTTTAGTGAGGTAGGAAGTCGGCAAAGTTCAAATTAAAAAATTGAGATTGAAAATTAATAAAGTAGCATACTTCAAGTAAGATTTCTTTTTGTTGATGTATTGTTCTGTATAGTTTATTAATTAAATAAATATTTCTTTCATTTATATAAAGTAATTCGGTTAAATTTATACGATTTTGTAAAATATAAACCAAATCGAAAATTGAATTTTTTAAAAATTATTTCAACCGAACCGAATGAACAATCGAATAAATCAAACCAAATAAATCGAAAATCGTCGGTTCAATTCAGAAATCCAGTTTTTTCGATTTTGTGCCCACCCCAAACCGTCAATTCCATTACAACTACTTTGGAGGATTTTTTTTTTTCTTTAAATTATCAAGTTGATTCGAAAATTGTACGTTGGTGGAAGATATCATATCAAGGAGCTGGAATTGGATTACTATATGTAGGTCCCTAGTTGAGTTAGATAATATTGAGTAAGCTAGGAAAATGTCTAGAGGGGGTGAATAGACTTTTCAAAATCTTTCAATATATCAGAATACACAATGCGGATTATTAGATTAACAATGAGCCCAACAATTTATACTCAACTAATATCGAATATGAACTTCTGTTATGAACACTTAACTTGCCTTGTTCTTATATGCAATTTAATCAATTAAACAGTTAATCAATCAAACAACAAATAAAACAGTAAAGTAAACAACACACAAGATTTATAGTGGTTCGACAACTTGTCTACATCCACTCTCACAACTCCAGTCGTGAAATTCTTATTACTCTTCTCTTCGAGTAGTGTGTTCTTGTGGCTTTAAGTCCCAAGAAATAAGACTTTGATCTTCTCGATAACACTACCAAGTGTCTCTTCGATCTAACTAGCTATTTTACAAGTAACTAGTAACTTGAACAAAAACAATAAAACTTCTCTAGTTCAGTAGTAGCCTTCTTCGAATTCTTCACTTGTCTTCTGGCTTGAACTTTCTGAACTTCAACTGAGTTTCTTCGCTTTGAATGCTTCTTAATTCTCTTCAGTATGTAGAATATTAGTGTGTCAGTAGTCTTGAATCGTACAATACCTTGGGGTATTTATAGCCTTCCAACATCAAGAACTTTCTGTTATCCAACTAACTTTTCTTGATAACTGACTTCTAACCGCTTCTTCTTATCCATCCACGCGTTTCTTCAGTTAATTAGTTATTCCATAACTAACTCTTCAATATATTCTTCACACGCGTTTATGACTTAAGAAATTTCTTCTTACTTGCGCACTTGTCTTGTCTCCATACTTAGACAAATTCTGACTTCTTCTTCACTTGACTTGTCTTGTGCATCCAGTCTTCAAATCTTCAGTAGACTTCGATATAGAACTAACACTATACTAGTCCTATCATCTAATCCTATCAAGACTATTACATTACATTAAGCTTTATAACTTAGCTTAGTCAACTTAAGTCTATACATCAATATGCGAATACAAATACAAACTATGAGCTTCTATACATCGTTTAATTCGCTCATCATAAATCCTAACATATATAACACAGTACTTATAAAAACGTACTTGTCTTTCAATCATACTTAAACTTTTCTTTCACACTTATGTACTCTACTGATCTTCTCAAGACGACTTCTATAACTAGATCAGTCAACACTTAGAATATATTCAAGTCTTCTTTTGGCTTATCAAAACTCATCTCATCATCAAGTAGAACTTGTATCAGGATTCATATCCCAACAATTTCCCCTTTTTTTATGAAGCCAAAACTACTTGAATTATTTTAAGTTAGTAGATCAGTTAAGTAGTTATCTTCTTCAAAATATGTTATCTTTTCATTCATAATCAGTAGATCAGATAGATTACAATTACTTAGACAAAATCAAAATGAAACTAAGTAAAAATACTTGCAATTACTCAATGATGTTTCCAACATCTGGATTAGGAATACAGAACGCGTCGAGGATTCTTCTGTGAATGTCAGAAATATGATCCTCATTCTCTATCTTCTCCTTCTCGAGCAGCTCTTCTTCGAACTTCTTCACCTTGTTGAAGTCGATCCTCTTTCCAGAGCCTAGAAGTGGAGTTTCCCACTTAGGAAAATCAGGAACCAATATATTGTAACCTACAGCAGTTGTTATGCGCATGATCAAGTTCCATAAGTTTTGATCTGCAGCCTCCATGAACTTGTCAAACACAGCATATAACTCTTCTTTGCTGTCTGAGTCTCCAAATTTCCTAATTATCAAGTGATCTAGTTCCCATTTCATCTTGACACTCAACCAAGCATCTCTATGCTCGTTGTCTATGAAATTATCAATATGAGAATCTTCAATCACATTTGGATCAGCTTTCATCTTCTGCAATCTGTTGATGTGTTTACCTAACAACTTCTTGTTAGCATAACGATCATCTTCAACTTTTTGCTTCTTCAAGATCTCAGTCTCATCTAGATCAGCAATGATCTGACCTATTGACTCTTTCACCTTTGGTTCTGACATAACCAACTTTCTTTTCACAACTCGTCTCGTCTGAACCTCTTCAGTTGCGATGGACTTGCCTTTTCTTTTCTGCTCTTCTGTACTAGCACTGATCTGTTCAAGATCTGCTTTCTTCACTAGTCTACCTCTTCTCTTAGGTCTACCAATCTCTTCTGTCGTAGCAGCATCAATCTCAGGTTCAGCAAACCTTACATCTTTCTTCTCTTCCCCCCTTTTTGGTAGGGATGACAAAATGATTTGCCCCGTAGTCGCCCCGCTCTGCCCCGAGAGATTTTGACCTGCCTTGCCCTGCCCCATTCTGAGAATGGGGCAAGTCAGCCCCGCCTCGCGCGCAGAGCAGGCAGGCATGGGTTTACATATTTATTGCTCTGCCCTGCCCCGCCCTGCCCTGTACCGAATTTAAATATATATATATATATATAATAATTTAATTAAGTAAATTAACCATAATTTATACCAATATTTATTTTAGTTTAGTTTAATGATGAATTTTAATGTTTAGTTTATATCATTTTAAATAATTTATATACATATAAAATGAGACTTGGGGCAGGGCAGGGTGGGGCGAGACTCAAAAATACTGCCCCATATTAAGCGTGGGGCAGGGCGGGGCAGAGCAGGTACCCGCGCGGGGCAGGGCAGGGCATAAAATGCTGCCCCGTAGCAGATCATGGGGCAGGGCAGGGCGGATGTGTATATGCGCGGGGCAGGTTTGGATATTGAGATATCTGCCCTGCTCTGCCCCATTGCCATCCCTACTTTTTGGCTTCATCACTTGCCTTAAGAGTGAATAGAGAGGTAAAACGAGTCATTTCTTCCTTTACAGCTTCCTTCATCAGCTCAGCAGCTCTATCAATCTGCTTTTGATGCGTCTTATCTTGACTTAACTTTTCAAGACGATCAGCTGTGTGTTCTAACTTCCTTGAACAAAAATTAAACTCATCTTTGAAGTGAGTAGCAATCAGCTTGAGCAGTCTGTTCTCTTCAGTCATGTCTCTTAGAAGAGCTCTAGCTTGCACCAACTGATCTTGTGCTTCTCTTCTCTGCTCATCAGCTATCTCAATCTTCACTCGATATAGCCTTTCCATCTTCTTTGATTCTTCAGCCAAAGTTCTTGCAAAATCCACAGAACACTTCTCCGAATAATTAATCTGTCTTTGCAAAAAGTCTTCTAATTGAGTATACATCTCTTGTCTGAAAGTCGAATCCATCTGATTCACTTCACCAACTATCAATTCCTTAGAACTGTCCACAAGAGACTTATTCTGCTCTTCAAGAACTTGCTTCACGTCTGATTTCAGAAATTCATCAATAGACGACTGGACCACTTGCCTCAAGTCCATCTTCAACTCGTCTAAGTATCCAGTTGGAAAGATTTGAGTTGTCTGAACACTGGCTTCAGGAATATCATCCTCAGGAACAGCTTCTTCCATTAACTCATCTTCATCAAACACTTGAGCTTCAACCAACTTGTCTTCCAGCACAGTAGTCAAAACCAAGTCTTCTACTGCTTCTTCCTCTTCTGGAATGACGCTTCCAGCAATAGCTTTCAAATTCAAAGGAGGACAATATGGAACGATTGCTAACTTTGATTCCTTGAATCGTCTTTCAGCTTCATCTGAATCCTTCTTTACCATATCACCAAGCTTCTTCACATAGCTACAAAGCTCAGCAGGAAAATACTTTTCAGCGTATCTATTGATCTGTCCAACATCAGTTCTTGGACTATGAGAATGCTCCACTTGGAATTTGAACACGAGACCTCTCATCTGGTCTGAGACATTCTCAAGATCAATATTCGGATCAGTAGACTGCACATCTTCTACTGGTTCAGCATCTTGCATAAACTCATCTTCCGCAAGATCAGTTTCCTGGACTTGAACTCCAACACTTGACTTTGCTTCCGAAGACAGCAAATCATCTGAAATGTTCAACATCCTCTTGACAAGAGCAGTCAAGGCATGTGGTGGGAGGAGTTCAGAATGGTCTTTAACACCACTATTCTCTTGTTGCTCCATCTCCCAATCTTGGAAATTCGCGATTCCACCCATTCCAAGAATTACCTCGAACATGTCTTCAGTCGGACCGTTCTTTAATGCAACCCATGTGCATATTCAGATCAGCTTCTCATACAACTCTGAAGTCGTATCGATCTCGACTGACGACAACATCTTTCTTAAATTTCTAGTCATTTGTGCACGCAATCTCTTCCCGCGTAGGCACATTGGATAGTCGACTAGGGATTCGAATCTGTTTTTGGGAGGGGTCTGAGTAAGTGAGGTCCTTAACTCAGTTGTTGAAGTGTCAACAAGACAGGTTCCCGAAATAGATGGGTTACTGGGGTCAACATATTCTGTTGTGGGAGTGGGAATAGTATGGATTGTGGTTTCTGGGGGCTGCGATGTGGCTAGGTTTGGTGTGACAACTGTAGGAGTATCAGTTGTAGCAAATATGGTAGTGTCTCGGGTAATGTTGGATCTCAACGGTTGAACTACCAACGGAGAGGTTTTGGGAATAGGTCTGGCACGAGATCGAAGTGATCTTGCCTTGGTTTTCACAGGGATATCAAGCGGAATGGAAATAGTACGAGAAGAAGTACTAACCATTTCAGTCACCTTGTCTGGCGAGGGACTCGACTCGACTCTCACCAGTCGATAAGTTTCCGCATCCTCAACTTCCTTCTCCGATTCCTTGTCTGATTGAGTTTCCTCCGAATCATCAACAGGTTCAACCATCGCTTCATCAGACACGTACTCCACTAGTGCACCACTAGTTCCAGCCTCAGCCTCTGCCTCGTCTTCCTCAGCACTAGACGAGTGAGTTTCAATCATCGCGTCTCGAGGATTAATCCGAACTTGACCACGCTCTATTGCCCTTTGCTCAGCCTGTCTTTCAAGAGCATCCTTCTTCAGATAATGCTTCAAAACATGAAACGGGTTGCCCTTGCTCCAATTTGTCTTGTTGGGGAGTAAGACGGGTAGTAGAATACTAAGTTTGTTGCCAAAGCTTACAGCAGTAGACACGACCCATTCTCCGGCATCAGTGTCAACACGAACATTCTTCACGAAATACATTAATCGGTCCAAAAACAACTTGTACCAGTTACCATCTGTGATGCCGTCATAAATTGCGGCCATCACTCTTGCCTTCTGGAGAGTCACTGAATCATAACTTCCAGTTACTCCAAGTAACATCTTGCTAGCGATTTCAAGAAGAGTTTTATACTTGTTGAGCAACTCCTTCTTCTTGACAGACGGAATTTTACCATCTCGATTTAGCTTCAACTTCTTTCCGCAAAATATGCCAAGATACCTTAACTCTTGCCCGGAGCCATAATTTTCTACATCAATCGTACCCGAAGGTAGTTTCAATGTTTCGAACAGAATTTCTCGAGTGATCTCCACTCGACTTCCACCAACGAACGCTTCGATGGAGTCGCCTCTTCTAGCTGCAGTGGCGTAGAACTCTAAGACTTCTTCCTCGAACATAACTTCAGGAAATGCTTCCAAGTAGGGTCTCAATCCACACCTAAAGCATTTTATAAGAATCTCTTTGTTCTCATCTGTGTGTCTTCCATTGAAGAAAACCGAACCTTCCACATGTACCTTTCCTTCAATGGTGTACTTCCCTAAATCGAACCTCGCCTGCATGTTAGTACGGATATCGAACATAGAAACAATCGACATAGTAGCAGAGATGTGTGGGAATCACTAAGCAGTTAAGATAATTTCAAGAAATCTTGAGTGCTTGAGAGTAGGAGAGTAAAGTGAACGTGAAGAGTGTTTTTAGGAAAGTGGAGAGGTTTTGTAGAAAATCAAAATTTGAATCGACGGCCAAGATTAAGAGGTTTGATCCAACGGTATAAACCTTTGGAATTTTGTTGCGTAATCGAGAATATTACGTGATTTGGTATTGTAAATTTTGGAATCCGCCCCTTCTATTGATTAGGACAAATAAGTGTACTCATCTGACCTAGTGTAGTAGAGTTTAGGTGCGAACTGGGTGTATACACCACATTAAATGGAGTGTATATATCCAATTCTAAGTTTTCCAAATTTTGCATTAACAAATTACATTAATACCCTTAATATACACTTTAAACACTTAGAGAATTTTAAAATCACGAGAGAGCTTATCTTGTCTGTTCGAGTTCATCAGAATAGATCAATAGACTTGTTAGCACCAGACGAGTTCCCCCTTCGACTGTGCTTGTCTGTCTGAATGTCAAACAACATCATGTACCTGTCTCATCTTGTGCGACGCATGAGAGTAGATACGAGTAGTAGAATAATTAAGAGAATATCATTCTAATGCAGTGAACAAGGTTTCAATCAAGATAAATTTTAACAAAATTAATGGAGAAAATGGGGAAAAACCCCCGAAAATGAGTTGGAAATAGGTGGCCCGGCTGGGCTGGAAAGTGGCCCGGCCGGGCCAAAACTTCGTAAGTTGATTTGGGGCAAAAATACGCGCGGGGGTGAACTTTTAAAAAATGTGGGTGCGCGAAATGGGCTGGAAGCAGGTGGCCCGGCCGGGCGGAACTTTCGTAAGTTGAAATTTTGCAAAAATATGCGCAGTGGGTGAACTTAACAAAAAGTTGGGTGCAGATACTGTGGCCCGGTCGGGCGGGCGGGTCGGCCCGGTCGGGCGGATATTTCGGCCCAACTTCCGTCCTCCGTCTTCATCCCTTCATATCTCGAGCTTCCGACCTCCGATTGACTTGATTCTTTTTTCCATTCCACTCCATTTTTTGAGACGAATCCAATGGTGCAATCCTATCTTCAGTACAGTGAGTGAAAATGATGATTGAACACTCATTTTTACAATTTTAATGCCTAATTCACATCGTATTCCTACAAAACGAGCTCAAACACCTTTCTCAATCAAATCAAGCATATTAGTGTGAAAATGCATGAAAAACCCTCAAAGTTTATCACTAAAACACATGAAATCTTATGCAATTTACAACTGAATCACTAAGGGAATGTAATTAATGTAGCCTCGAGTGGTATAGCTTCACTCCTTCTTTCTGGTGGACGTACTACTCATTCTAGATTTTTCATTCCAATTTATGTTACTGAAGATTTTACATGCAATATTCATTAAAGAAGTCATCTTGCTGAATTGTTAATTAAATGTGATCTTATAATATGAGATGAAGCGCCAATGGTGAAGAAATATTGTATTTAGGCTCTCGATACGACTTTGAAGGATATTATGCAGCTTAATTATAGATCATTTGTCATTTGAACTGCCTTTATTTTTTGGCGGTAAGACTGTTGTGCTTGGAGGTAATTTTCGTCAAATATTACCCGTTATTCCAAAAGGAACGAGGCAGGATATCGTTCACGCTACTATCAATTCATCTAATTTGTCGAATGATTGTATTATTCTGAAACTTACTAAGAACATGAGGTTGCAAACTCTAAGATCTGATGAAGTCGTGCATTAATTAAATTCTTTTTTTGAATGGATAGTATCTATTGGAGATGGTAGTATAGGGACAGAAATTGAGTACGGATGTGATGTACAAATTCGTGAGGATATTCTGCTAAAGTCTGGTGATGATCCTATTTTTACTATTGTTTATAACATTTATCCTGATTTTAAAAATACAATGGATGATCATGATTATTTACAAAGTAGTGCTATTCTTTCATCCACGTTAGATGTTGTTAGATCAATAAATGAACACGTGGTTCATTTAAATGAAAAGGAATCACATACTTATTTGAGCTCTGTTAGTCCTTCCAGATTTGATATGAATATTGATAATTTGGCTAATTAATGTCCATATAATTTTTGAATAGTTTGAAGTCTTCTGGTGTACCTGATAATGAATTGAATTTGAAAGATGGAACACCGGTGATGTTATTGAGAAATATAGATCACTCAATTAGGTTATGCAATGGAACCATGTTTATGTCATTTTTTTAGTATCTTTCTCTTTATATTTTCATTTATTTTTTATCATTTAAAATGTTGTATTTGTTTTATCTATAAATTTATAATATAACATATTGTTCTATTGGTAGGTTGGTTATAACAAGGTTAGGTGATAAAGTTCTTGTAGCTAAGGTTCTAATTGGAAGTACTGGTGGACAATTGTTATTGATACCGTCGCGACTTACATTGACACATTCTGATTCTACATTGTCTTTCAAGTTTCAACGTAGACAGTTTATGTTGATTGTGTCATAATATAACATATTGTTCTATTGGTAGGTTGGTTATAACAAGGTTAGGTGATAAAGTTCTTGAAGCTAAGGTTCTAATTGGAAGTAGTGGTGGACAATTGTTATTAATACCGCGACTTACATTGACACATTCTGATTCTACATTGTCTTTCAAGTTTCAACGTAGACAGTTTATGTTGATTGTGTCATATGCTATGACTATTAATAAAAGTTAAGGGCAATCATTTTCTCATGTAAGTGTTTTTTTTTTTTTTAAATCTGTATTTAGTTATGGTCAATTATATGTAGTTGTATCTAGAATAACAAACCGTCGTGGTTCGAAGATCATATTATGTCATGACAACAATCATGATTGTAATATCACAAAGAACTTAGTATTTCATGAAGTTTATAGGAATGTACTTGTGAATTTATAATAATTTAATTTTTAAGTTTTATAATTGTTTCTTAATTTATTTTTGTATTAAATTACTATTACTATTGATATTAGATAATTTCATTATTTAATTGAATGTAATTTACATCACCAAAATTCCTGTAATATTCTTTAACACTAAATAATAATTTAATCATTTTGTCATATCATAAGTAAGCATATATTTAAATATTAAACATTAATTATATATATATTTATATGTCAACTATAAATTTATATAATATAAGATATTGATTTAATTAGATTTTAAGTTTAATAATTTAATCTAAAAAAGATATTAAAAATATTTTAAAAGTTTCGTCCTTTATTATTTTTTAAAATTCAATATAGTACAATAAATATTACGGAGTAGTTAACAATAATAAATTTAACACTTGTGATAATATATATACGATTTTGATATAGAACTCAAAAAGTGAATTTCTTATGAAACCAACCACTACATAAAATGCATAAGTTTATGGATAATGTACAAGTAATTTATGCATGTGGTTGATTCCATAAGAAACTCACTTTTTGGTTTCATATCATTACTATATATATGTGTGTGTGTGTTTGTTGGTGATATTTTAAAATGAATAAAAAGTGACATTATAAAAAAATTAAATTTAAAATCTTTCGACATATTTTAATATATTTGGTCGTGCGTCAGCACGGGTGCCCTACTAGTTTCATGTAAAATAATGTCTTTTTACTAAATTTCTAAACACATAACCCCAAATGATGTTTCTATCAATTGATTTTTGATTTGTTCTTGGTTTAACGATTTAATGGTTCGGCGAAATATTATACCCAAGGTTTGTTCTTAATTAAACAAAGTTTGCTACCCTCTCTTTGGATATTGTTTTTGGGTTCTTGGATCCTGTTGGATTTTCGAAATACGAACACCATACTCGTAGCAGCGGAAGTTAATTTTTTTGTTCACCAACAATGATTCTGATATGACTGTAGCATAAATTGAAGGATAATTAAGACATTAATATTCCTTACAGTGATTCGTATGCGAGATCCTCTACTAAGGGTTGAAAACAAGGTTTGCATACTCCAGTTATCAAAATCTTGGGTATGCTTAATGAGCATCTTCTTAAGTTTGCACATCTCATCTAAAGCTTTAAGAACGCTGAGGTTAATCTCCCTATTGGTGTACTTCTTACCCAGAACATCAATGTCATTCATAATCTTTGTAAAGCGAGTATCAAGTTGGTCAATAGATTCCCCAAGTTTCATTTTGAATGATTCGAACTTCTGAACAACTGCAGTTAACTTGCTTTCTTTATTTAAGGCAGTGCCTTCACAAAAAATAGCAAAGGTATCCCACATTGCTTTAGCAGACTTACACTTGAGTACTTTACCTTAATATTCATTAGGTGGAGTATGCAAGATAAGGTTCTTGCCAATACTGTCCAGGTTGTTTTGCTTCATTTCTATCAACATTAATTTCTGACCTTGGTTTTGACACCATTACATCAACAACTTTTGATGGATCGAGAGTAGCTGTGTTGGGGGTCATCGTGGTGATTGGTCCATCTGTGATGACTGACTGCATGAGGTCATTATTCATCAACTGCAAACTTAGGTAGCTTTGTAGAGTTAGTATCCATTAGTATTTAAATCAACAAAAGATAATACAAAATATTCAACAAGTATTTTCACACGATCAGTTATGTGTGGACACTTAGACTTCCCTCAAAGTCTAAATGGTTATCAAGATACAACAGTCCGGTAAGAACTACTGCTCTGATACCACTTGTTGGCCCAGAAGTGAGTTTAAGATTGGACAAAGTAAAAGTCTACAGGGAAGGGGTGAATAGAATGAAAGTGTGTGTGCGTGCGAAATTAGAGATGTTGTCTATCATGTTGGCACTATCCAGACAACACTATGCAGCGAAAATTAAAATGCACGTACTGAAAATAGAAGTATTCAAAATTTGCATAGATTATAAAATAATCTATGCTGATCAATATATTAAATATGTGAAACGATTACAACCTCTTAGAGGTGTATAAAAACACTACGAAAGTGTAAATGATTTACTAAGTTCTATGAAACTATCTCCCTCATAGATCTATACACACAACCTAGTAAATAAGACTATGTTCAAACACACTATTATTCGGGTTTACAATGATGTGAAGAACTACAAGAAGAAACAATAATTTTCCTAACTAGAAGCATATAGAGCGTTCAATAGTGTAGTAGTCGATTTCAGTTTTTCTTCTTGTATATCTTGTGTTGAGGCATCTTCTGTATTTATAGGCTTCATGGACGAACTGCCATCAACTCCCATGATCATCACAGCCGTGAGATCATGCGGTTAAGAAACTTCTCTCCACCACTCCTAGAATGTAGGGACTTGTTATACCATGTCTAATAACTTCTTACTCCCACGTAGTGGCATGACTTGGTGTTGCCCACGTCTTCTAACTGCTCTGGGGACATTATTAGACAACAAGCGTAAGATTGGAGTTAGTGAAAAAAAGAAGGGCAGATTCTGATGTTGTCATAAGTGTTGGGAACATTAAACACAACACTCGGCTGTTTGTGTTGGATCATTAAACAAAACACTTATATCAATATCAACATAGACTTTTAAACTTTTTCCAACATATATATCAGAGTGTAAATTTTAGTCTGCTGATATTACTCAGCTGGTTTTTAGTTAACTAACAAACAACTTAGTTATATCTTTCAGTTTATCTTGCAGATTTAATGAGCCCTTTAATTATACTCATTTAAACCTATGAAAATACTTTTTTTGTGATCTTGTTTGTAAGTCTACTCGTCTACTTAGTTAGATTTTACAATCCGATTGTTTATACGAATAATCTTCTAAACAATAATGAAATATGAAATACAGTAAAGTAAATTCAAGACACGAGATTTTATAGTGGTTCAGCCAATAAGCCTACATCCACTCTCACAATTCCAAATTGTGAAATTCACTTCTTGTGGTTTAGAGTCCCAAGTCTAAGACTTTGATCTTATCGATTACACCTCGAGATGTATCTTCGATCTACTAGTAATCTCGAGAAACTAACACTCTTTACAACGAACTTATCCAACTAAAAATGAATAAAGATTTCTTGAATCTTCTAAGCCTTTTGATCTTCTTCTACAATCTTGACTTCTTCTTTGATCTTCAATAAACTCTGTGAGTTTCTTGCTTCTTGCTTTGATTCGCTCTAATTGCTTCAGTATATCAATGATCTTTTAGTAGTCTTTAATGAATGAAGATCTTCATGTATTTATAGACTTTAGTTCTCAAGTTAGCCGTTGGAAGTAACTAACTATTGAAACTAACTATAAAGCCGTTTTGTAACTTCCTTTAATCGCTTCTTTAATTCGTTTTTGAATTCGGTTATTCAGTTATATCCTTCATAACTTCTTTTCAGTTATTCTGTTACTTTAGAATATCCTTCCTTCTAACTATCTTCAATCAGATAAGTTTTTCAAACTTATTCTTCTTCAACTTCTTCTTCAGTCGAGTAAGTACTTTGCTTAAGTACTTTGCTGATCTTCTAGTCTTCTGACTCCAACTTCCTTAGTACTCTTCTTAAGTATAGTCTTCTTATCTTCACTTCACTTCCTTTCTTATGTCTTCTAATCTTTGAACTCTGCTGTACTTTAGTCTTCTTATCCATTAGTCTTTTGATAGTCTTCTAATTCTTCTTTGCTGATGAGGTCTTCTTAACCTGTTCTTATGTTATAGTTTTTCTAGTAATACATCAACTGAACTTTATATAGTAGAGTATTTCTAAGCATATACTATAAGTTGTCTATACAATCATTATCAACTTAGTTTTTAACACTTATAATATCTCAATCATATCATTCATCAGATTACTATATATCAGATTATGTATCATGTATTAGATGACTATATCAGATGACTTAGTTAGGATGACTTGTTTTAACTAACTTTTATTCTGCTAAATAACTTCAAGTTGCTTTTGGCCATCAAAACTTATATTCATCAAATTCATCATTTCTTAGGACTTTGTCTAGGATTCATATCCCAACGCTGTTTATTCACTGATTCATATTTCTCAAATCATAAGTTTTCAAAATATTCAAAATTCACTAAGTATTGTTTTTACCATCAGCAGATACCCTATCAGCTGATATCACACATTGTTTGATAAAGTCATTCTTTATTAAAATGTTTTCATTCAACTCACGAGTCTAAATATTTAGGGCCTACACAATTCCGCACTAGTAGCTCTTGAGATAACTTTCCAACTGACCAACTGATATAACAATGAGTAGGTTTGTTATCTTTATCTGCTACTCTACACTCGCACTCTAAGATCAGATCATCTTATTTACATCAGATGACTAGAGCACATTAACTCATCTGGTTGTCTCATCTGATCAGCACATACAAAAGTTTGAAAATGAGAAAGTCTATTCACCCCCTAGACTTTCTCTAGCATTGATATTTGTTTAGGGACTAACAATGAAAGCAGGTTATTGTGCAATTCTACTACTGGTACATACATTATATTTCAAGTATTTTTTTTAAAGATATATAGCTAATAATAATTTATGCCAAATTCTTGTATACACCCGAGGGCACCGTGTCCCCTTCTATTTCAAGTGATTTTTAAAATTTAATCCTAACTCGGTTATCCGACCCGCCTCTCATAGGGTCATTTCCAAGAAATATTTCTCTCACAAAAAAATTGCTCCCACTCGTG
Organism: Galeopsis tetrahit; assembly: GCA_963675135.1. Taxonomy (NCBI): domain Eukaryota; kingdom Viridiplantae; phylum Streptophyta; class Magnoliopsida; order Lamiales; family Lamiaceae; genus Galeopsis; species Galeopsis tetrahit. The sequence continues at coordinate 42,023,740 of OY776128.1, read as the reverse complement.
CGATTTCAACGACGACACGATTTCAAGAGCTTTCTTCTACGGCGGACGACGCTGAGGCAGACAACGATGAGGCTGCCGACGGACGACGCGATTTGGGTATTTTTTCGATTTAAAAGTCGAATTTTAGGGCTTCGACGGGCGGCGGCGATTTCATCTTCTACGGCGGGTTGGAGGCGACGACTTCATCTTCTATGGCTGCGATTGACGAATTTATTGTGATAGATCTAGGACTGCAATTTCTAGGGCGACGACGACGATAAGCAACACAGATTGGAAAGATGTATCTGAGTTTCTTAACACAACCTGATTCATGCATATATTTTGTATTACTGAATCAGATGCATTGATCAAGAAATACAAGAATGCAAAATCAAATATGGTTATCTTGAATTCACTGGGAGCAACATTGTTGTATGGAGTGGACGTAACCAAAATGACGAATCTTCCTCATCTCAGGTCGAAGAAATTTGACAGGATTATTTATAACTTCCCTCATGTTGGTTTCCATATCTGTGAAAGCAATCCACAATTGATTATGTGAGCCTCTATTCTTTGAATTCACTATCATTAATTAACTTGTATAGTACTACATTGTAGTTGTTACTATATGTCATAGTTCTGCAATTAGTCGACTCTCTACGTTTTCTTTGACTATAATTACTCAATCATTTTCTAGGCACCTCGGCCAACACCAACACCATCTCCATCGTCACCACTGTCATTATGGGCATCACCTTCGAATTTTTGGTAACCTTCTTTAATTCTGACTTTACTACATAGGATACAGTCGATTATTGTGTCGTGGTAATTTATAATGTGGTGAAGAAAAATGGCATGGGCTTGGTGAATTGTATCTCAATTATATTAGTTCTTCCTTATATGTTTCTTTAAAGGATGTAGTTTAGGTGCCTTGTTCATTTATTTAATTGTAAATGCTTAAGAAAGCTTGCCACGAGAACCTTATGATTCCGACACAAGCCGTTGATGAGAGAACCAGTAAGTACCATTTCTTTGGTTGGAAATGCTTGGCTGATAAGATGCCTCTCACTATTAGGGAAATTACTACGGCAGAGATTAGGGCCAAGTGTGTATAGAAAATGAAACAGAAGAGCTTGTTGATGAAGTTTCTTTCCCTCCTCATCTCCATTTGTGTGCCATGTATCTGCATTTTCAATGTCATCATGCTAATTCTTGATTAATTGATCAAATATAAATAAGAAAGATTATGAAGAAAGTGGAATGTGACCTTGATTCATCATCTGTATGCAAATTATAAGTGTTCAGGAAACCTTAATAATTACTACCATTGTATTCATCATTTGGATGCAAATTACACCATGTTTTAGATAGTTCTATTGTTAGGTATTGCAATGATCATACTGCTAAATATAACTATGTTTCTCATAACTACATTTACTATGTTCGTGTTAATATGTTCTCGCCCCTTTTTCTGGGGCTGTACTAGAGTATATGCGGTGTGTTTTGAAGACAACTGATTGTAGTAGATTACTCTTTCTTGAGTGATACTTTATGTTCACAAGTCTTGAGTTTGTCAATTTTGATCAATCTCCATGGAATATAGTTGTTAAAACATATAAAAGGCACAAGTAATTGGAAGTTTAGTTGTTATGAACAAGTAATTGGAATAATTTAAACTGATTCGTGTTTTAAATTTTTTTATTAGGTCTCATTAAGGGTTTGTGGCATGGTTTAATTTTTCAATGCGATTCTTGTAAAGTTAACTGTTCAAAGATTAATGGCGTGGTTTGAGCTTATAGTTGTTGTCTCAGCCTATAAGTGTTTTTATTGGGTTAATGTTAGGAAATGAGAAGCCCTGCCTTAATCAATGTTTTTTTCTTGTTCTTTGTTGCTGTTGATGTATGTATGTTTATCTGTTGATGTATGCTTGAAGAATCAGCAGATCGTTTCTCATTTAACCCTTGAAAATGTTTACTGGGTATTAATTTATTTTTCTTGAAACAAATCTCATTATTACTTTATTATTGTCTAGAACAGGCATAACTTAAATCTTTTTTTATTTATTTCATGAACCTGAATGTGCTAGTATATTCAACGCCAAAGATTAGTTGGATATATATGTTTTAAGATTAGTTGGATATATATGTCTGTCTTTTGTTCTTCTGAATATGAAGGAACGAAAGGGCCAAATAATCCAAGAGATTTACAAATTTTATATGAGAAAGCCGGCCATAGCTCAAAGAATTGCTGAAGAGAAGAAAGAAAATGCTTTGAAAGCTCAAGAGAAGAAGAAGAAAGATGCAGCTGAGAATTTGAAGAAAATGGGTGGTGATTTGGGAAGAATTAAAAGGAAACTTTGATCATGTTATTTGGTCGTAAAGAATTGATGTTTTTTTTAACATTGCTTTTGTTTAGGGATTAATCCTACCAAAATCAATATCAAGTAATGTCATATGCCTAATGCAGTTTTTAATGTCAAATTATGGTGTTAATTACAATATTTAATATTTGTGTTAATAAAGAAACAAGTAATACAAATATCAATATCCAGTAATACCACACAGTGTATTCACTAATATCACGTGTAATAACTAGTAATACCAGGTGTCTAATATGATTTTAAAACTTTAAATTACAGTGTTTAGTGTTTTCGCTACCAAAATTAATATCCAGTAAAATCAAAATTACTGTGTGAATAAATAAACAAGTAATTCAAATATCGATGTCCAGTAATACCACAAAGTGTATTTAGTAATACCACGTGTAATAACCGGTAATACCAGATATCTGATATGATGTTTTCATGTTTTTGCTAAAAAAAAACAATATCCAATAATACCATATGCAATAAGCAAAACAATTATCAACTAAATTAACTGGGGATTCGGTGTTTAGAACCAAACTCGTTCATTTATGACGATTTTGATGTATTTGTCTTTTTTTTTTTTTTTTTGTGGAGACTACACTTGATCCTTTTACTTCTTCCTTTTGTTACTGAGCGTATTGGATCCAAAATTGTGTTGAATGATCCCAATGAACAAGCATGGTAACGATATAAATCATACATTTCCTCCACATTTCCTTTCTCCACACCAAGTAGAGAACCACTAATACCATTAGTATCATCATCGTTTTCTGATTATATGTAAAAATAAAAAAAATCAATACAATAATAATACATTATTCTATTGTAAGTATGATTTACATTTTAGAGTTTTGTACCTGTGTTTGATATCATAACATTCTCTTCCACGTTCTTTTCTTGTATCTTACTGCATTGTTCATTACGATCATATACTTCTTCATCTTGAAGAGAAACATCTTGAATTTCATATACTGTATCTTCTCACCTATAAATGAAACTGAATTCAGTAATACCACAAAAAATATACAGTAATACCAGATTTTATATCCAGTAATACCACATGTCTAATAATACAAAAAATATAACAATTCTAATAACTCCAATTAAACACTGTCAAATTGTGAAAAAAAAACATCTTCTTCTTCTTCGCTGTGAGTATTTTTCCTATTGAAATTATCACAATCTTCATTGTTATGCATATTTCAATGATATTTCTCTAACACCAATATAATAATTTCATAAAAATTAGAGCAAGAAAAAGAAACGAATTGAAATTAGGGATTAAAACACAGATTGTATATATTTGTTTTTTAATGTGTATTGCGAAATTAGGGATTTAAACACACAAATTGTCGACGCAACAGCAGGATCGGCGACGATGGGCGACAGAAAGCAACGACGATGGTGCGACTTCACGTCTTTCACGCTCTGTTTTTTTTTTTTAAATTTAATTTTTATTTTTTTTGGCCTTTGACCCGATTTTGACCCATATTCCATTTTTGTGATGTAGGCACGGTACACCCGCGGACACCTAAGTGTGAACCATAATTTATTTATTTAGTATTGAATATGTAAACATACGTCTTGTTCAATTGTATCTATAAACTCAATTGTACAGAGTAGAATTTGTCAAACATTTTCATATATTTCAAAATTATAGGACATTTGCATAAAAGTATAAAACCCACGTTAGTTATGAGCATTATTTTTTTTTTTTCAATTTTTCCCCAAAATTTCGAAAAATATATTTTTAGCCAAAAAACTCTTTAAACCCTCCAAAGGTCCGGCGTGAGTATATAAACCCTAAACCCTAGAAGAAGCTGATTCTAGACCTTTCTCTCCTTTTCATTTAAACACACTAACCCCTCGCCCAAGCCAAAACCTCTACAAATCTTCCTCTTCCAAGAGTTTCTCTACCACCCATTTTCATACGCTTTCTTTTTCCTGATTGAAAGATGTATCGTTTTGCCGCAAATCTTGCCTCCAAAGCCAGGTAATGTCTCACGGTTCCATTTTTAGATAATTTCAAGCATTTTTTGCTACTGTGTTAGTCCTCAGTTCGATTTATAACCATTTCTTCTTGATTGTGCAGCGTCGCTAGAAACAGCAGCCAACAGGTACTTCATCGCATAAACATTCATTTTAGTTCAGATGTGTTGATTTTTGATTGTATGAGTGATGTATATCTGATGAATTTCTTGTAGATTGGTGGTAGATTTGGTTGGAGCAGAAACTATGCCGCCAAGGACATTCGATTTGGAGTAGAGGCAAGGGCTCTGATGCTTAAGGGCGTCGAAGAACTTGCGGATGCTGTTAAAGTGACTATGGGGCCAAAGGTACTGTAATTTTGATGCGGCTGGCTATTAATTGATCGAGTATTAGGCTTCAGCGTTCTACTCGTTTAGCTATTTATCTAAATAAAAATGTCTGAATGATTTCCAAATGTGTGGTTTTGGAGCTTTAATACAGATTTATGTGTCTTTCTCTGTTCTTATCAGTATAATGAGCTTTTTATTAATTAAGTTCTGAGAAGTTTAATGGTGGTTTATTTTGTGTAGGGGCGTAATGTAGTGATTGAACAAAGTTGGGGCGCTCCCAAAGTGACAAAGGATGGTGTTACAGTTGCGAAGAGCATTGAATTTAAGGACAAAGTTAAGAACATTGGGGCAAGCCTTGTGAAACAGGTTGCCAATGCTACAAATGATGTTGCTGGTGATGGTAAGTTTATTAATTTTAGTTATATCTTGCTGTTTGCTAACAATTTTCAATTGCATTGTTATCACAGTCGGTTTATTAATTTAGTTATATATTTTTATTTCAGGTACCACCTGTGCTACGGTGCTCACTCGTGCAATATTCATGGAAGGCTGCAAGTCTGTAGCAGCTGGCATGAATGCCATGGATCTTAGACGTGGAATTCAAATGGCTGTTGATGCTGTCGTTACAAACTTGAAAAGCAGAGCGAGGATGATTAGTACATCAGAAGAGATTGCTCAGGTTTTTCAACTGCTTGCCTTTTCAGTTTTTAAATTCTCTTACTGTTATCACACTTCTTGTTTCTCAATTAGTGTGCGTAAGAAGAGTTTATGTTAAAAAATTATACTATAAATATATAATTTAATACGCAAGAGAGTTACGTAGCCTTCCTGTAGAAGGCTTGTCTACTCTTTTACTAGCAAGCTCACAGTACTTGTGAATTTGTAGGTTGGGACAATTTCTGCAAATGGAGAAAGAGAAATTGGTGAGTTGATCGCAAAGGCCATGGAGAAGGTTGGAAAAGAGGGTGTCATCACAATTCAAGTATGTATTTTATCACCTGTTCTGCTTGTAGATTTGCTAATTTTTAGTTCCTTGTTTTTTGAGGACATGCTTTTTATTGGGTTTCTATGCTTACTACATTATTACTAATTATTATCGATTAGTGTTATTAACTCACTGGGGATTGTAAAACCATATATTCCATCCATAGTTGGAGTTAGCTTTGTCTCCTTATATGTTTTTCCTACTTTGCTCCCCGGCATTATTAGCTTATTTGTTATGTTTCACAGTAACAATTATGCAAAGATGGTATGGAAAAAATTGTATTAGTGATCTAGAGTAATATGGTGAATGACTTTTTCCATTTGGTGGCTTATTTGGCTTGTTATCAAGAGGAAAAAGGAATTAAATTGGTTGTAAGATGCTAATGGATCCTTTCTAAAGGTATTTACTCATGTATAATACTTGTATTTCTGTTTTGATGTTTTTATCTGGTATGACTTTTCTGCATGGTGCACCTACTTTAAGAATATATATTATCTTCTACCTTGTGCCTGCTGTTCGATATTTATTTACTTTTTGCCTTCATAATTGGTTCTATTAATGTTTACTGAGGGCATATGTTTGTACTTGTTTGGTTTGTAGGATGGAAAGACATTGTTCAATGAATTGGAAGTAGTCGAGGGGATGAAACTGGATAGGGGTTATATTTCCCCATACTTCATAACAAACCAGAAGAACCAGAAATGTGTAAGTGTATTAGTTGATACTATTGTGAATGAGTTCACACTTTCTAACAATTCCTTTTCTTGTAATTGTAATATTTTGCTTAACATTTGGATTTATTATAGGAATTGGAAGATCCTTTAATCTTGATTCATGAGAAGAAAATCTCAAGTATAAATTCTATTGTTAAAGTCCTCGAATTGGCTTTGAAGGTAATTTTCAATTTTTGAACATTTTAGTTGATTTAGTCCCACGTTCTTGTTGCACTGATGTTTTTTTTTATTTGCTCAGAAGCAAAGGCCACTTCTTATAGTTGCTGAAGATGTGGAGAGTGATGCACTTGCTACTCTTATCCTGAACAAGCTTCGAGCTGGAATAAAGGTACTTGCTTCTTAACCCATCTCCTTCATCTTCAAATCTTGTATTGCAGTATTGTTAATAAGATCTCTTGATAATCAAATATAAATCTTTCCAGGTGTGTGCTGTAAAAGCTCCAGGATTTGGTGAAAACCGAAAATCAAGTTTACAGGATCTTGCTGCTTTAACAGGAGGCCAGGTTTGTCCACTGTTTGTTCATGTTCAGAATATTATCTCTATTTCTTAATTTTTTTTAATACATTCTTATGATCGACTCTCTTTTATAGGTCATAACTGAGGAACTCGGAATGAACCTTGATGATGTGGAGTTGGACATGTTGGGATCATGCAAGAAGGTTAGATCTTACTGCATTTGATTTACGCACTGACATAATAGTTAAAAAAGAAAAGCTTATATTTTCCCCTTGACCTGATGTATTCATTTGATCTTTAGTGACTTTTGAAGGCTTATTAGAATTCTTTATTTTTCTAGGTCACGATATCCAAGGACGATACTGTTGTACTTGATGGTGCTGGTGAGAAGAAAACAATTGAAGAAAGATGTGAGCAGGTTGGTGTGCTTTCAATCACATTATTATGTATTCTGTGAATGAGTACCCATTGACAAAGTTATCATGACAATTCTTGAATTAACCTTCTATCTCATGGTTATTTCTATAAATACAGATTAGGTCAGGAATTGAATTGAGCACTTCTGATTATGACAAGGAGAAGTTGCAAGAAAGGCTTGCTAAGCTCTCTGGTGGTGTGGCAGTGCTAAAGGTACAATTTATTTTCTAACTATTCTCTCATATTATGGGTATGTTTGAGTGTGATGGGATTCAAAAACTGGATTTGAGATTTCAAAATCTAAATACTTTGTGATTTTGGAATCCGGATTTAAAAAATTCAATACATTCACCTCTACAAATACCTAAAAACCCTATAAATACCACATTTTTCTTCACCACAATCCAACGGCTCAGTAATGCAAATATAATTTTTTTTCACTTATTTTTATTTCTCACTTTTTACACCTTTTATTTTCACTTTTGAAACCTTCAATTAAACACACTAATTACAAAGTCATTCAATCATTAAATTACAACAAAAATTTGCATACCTTTACACATCGTTTTGATATAAAGTTAAACCAGATTTCAAAATCCTCATATCAAATGTAAGATTTGCATCTTTGTATACCAAAAAATAGCAAAATCCATAACGATGAGCCATTATTTTTTTCAGATTGGAGGAGCTAGTGAAGCAGAAGTTGGTGAGAAGAAAGACAGGGTTACCGATGCTTTAAATGCCACAAAGGCAGCTGTTGAAGAAGGAATTGTACCAGGTATGCTGCTATTTTCACATCTCTAGTATCAACTAGGTGTAGAAATTAACAAAAAATGATGCTAAAGTACTTTTATAACTCAGGTGGAGGTGTTGCTCTATTGTATGCATCAAAAGAGTTGGAAAAGTTGTCAACAGCCAACTTCGATCAAAAGATTGGTGTTCAAATTATTCAAAACGCACTTAAGGTTCGTTATATTTAACACACAAACCATGATCTTTGCTAATACTCTACTAATGCTAATCTGTATAAATCTGAATGCAGACTCCGGTTTACACAATTGCATCAAATGCTGGTGTAGAAGGTGCCGTTGTTGTTGGCAAGTTGTTGGAATCAGATGATCCTGATCTCGGATATGATGCAGCTAAAGGTCCGTTTCTGCAACTATGCTCTATGTATTTAGGGGTGTAAATGAGCCTAAGATATGTTGGGTCAATTAGTGTCGATTCGAGCACAATTCTTTTGAACTTGAGCTCTACTCAGGTGGAAAACTCAAAATACTTGTGCTCAATTCAACAACTTACATAACATTAATTAGATATTTTTATTATATTTATTAGAGTATATTTGTAATTTGTAAATATTTAGCATATTGCGGGATGGGTAAAATAGTAATTATGTGAGCTCGATTAGGCTTGTGAGCCTGGCATTACTGAGCTTGAAAACTAATTGACTTGATTTATCGAGTTGAGCGATTCACTTTCACCTCTATCCTCAGTTTTGAGTGCATGTTTTTGATTGGTGTTTGCTTTGTGCAAACAGGTGAGTACGTTGATATGATCAAAGCTGGAATCATCGATCCATTGAAGGTTATTAGAACTGCTCTTGTCGATGCAGCTAGGTAAGCCGAAGGCAAATCTTCCTCTCTAGAGTGTCTATTTATTATTGTGCAAACATTGATTTGTAAATTGTTTGTATATGCAGCGTTTCTTCGTTGATGACAACTACCGAAGCAATCGTGGTCGAACAACCTAAAGAAGAGAACGCAGCACCAGCAATGGGAGGTGGCGGTATGGGAGGTATGGGCGGCATGGATTACTAAGAAAAATCGCCCCTGTATTATTACTAGGAAATGGATGGTGGAGATTATTGGGTTGGGTGGTATAATATTATTATTCGAAAAGGAGGTCAAAAATAACGTGTGATTTTGACGTGAGTTTAACTGCGGGATTAGAATGAAATTTCTAATTTTATTTTTCAATTTTACCAGATACATACATACATTGCTTTTCTACTAACAAATAAAAACAATTTCTTCTATTAAAAGTTAGTATTTCATTCTGCTATAAAATCATCCTACTATACATTGTAAAAGGCAGAAGACTTGTGTGATTGTTTATAAATTAGCTTAAGTTGTAACTTTTTTTAAAGTGTTAAAATGTCACGTACATGTCTCATCGTTATAGACATTAATCTTTTTACAGAATATGTAACAAATATGAAAATATAGCATGATATTTAACTTTTACAAATTTAAAAACACAATTTACTCTCAATTTTAAACTAAATTCATATATTTAAAAGTATAATTTACCTTTAATTTTAGTTATCAAATAAATTAGATTCTTAATGAATGGTTCACTCTTAATGTTTTTTTTAGTAATTGTGAGTAATCTTATTTCTAATGGACTGTTAAATAAGAGATGTTTGAGAAGACACTACCTAGGCTTTAGGTCGGTTTGAGTCATGGAAAGGGGTATTTAGTACTACTCAGTATTGTTATTATTATTTGAACAACATATTATCTTCTAACTCATTAAATCCGAATATGTAGACCAATACATTATTATTAGTAAAATTATCATATACTCCCTCCCCTCCATTCCACAAAAACTTACACACTTACGACTTGTTTGGTTTTATGGATTAGGCAGCTTATATTTTATTTTCCCACTTTTTCCTATGTTTGGTTTGTTAGTTTGAGGCCTTATACTATTTTGGGCTCGAGACTCTTTTCTCATTTATTTCCACAGTTACGTGATATTTTGTCCAAGAGGGAGGGGTGAGTTAACTTTGTCTATGTGACTCAACCAGGGATGGAAAAATCGGGAAATATTGTCGATATTTCAGCGATATTTCGATTTTTGGAACCTTTCGATAAGGATATGCACTGTAACGAGACATCTTTAAAAATATCGGTCAAATATAAAAAAATATCGGGAGATATCGATATCGTTATTGGTTGTGTTTAGAACAATTTTTTCATGATATCGACGATATATCGATGAAAAATCGGTATAATATCGGGAAAATATTAATTTTCAAAGAAATTGACGGGCTTGAATTATTTTCTTAAATTTTTTCAGGAAAAATAAGAATCTTATGTCTCTTCTATCATTAAAGAGCACGTGCTAGAGTTTGTACCATTGCATTTGTAGACTAGCTTCACAATTTGTAGACTTTAGTTTGTACTATTGCATTTGTAGACTAAGCTAAATTATCATTTCACATAGGAATTATTTTGAGGTCGCAAGCCAGGTTTTCAATCTTCCATTTTTACCACACATCTAACTCTTTAAAAAAAAAAAATCATGAGCTTCTTAACCAACACAAGAACATTATCAAGGTAATTTACTCTCTTATTGTATTTTATAATTATGTGAATACTCTTTAATTTATTTTACAATATGGATTATGAGAGTTCTTAATCTTAATAGTCATCTGTTATGGGCTCACAACTTGAGCAAACATGATGTACTTCCAATTAGTAAGCCAAACAAATGATTTTTTTTGCTAATTTTTTCTTATTAATAGTAATAAAATTCACTAATAAATTGTTGGGTGTAAGTAGACTAACATACTCTTCACGAAGATCTATAAAAAATAGTCACCAGAAATGATCACTTTTTTTGGCATAATTTGTACCAATAGTAATTCTTTTGTGCATATTTTTTTAAAAGCAGTTGCAAGTGTAAAACCTAATATTTTAATTAAATAAATATCTAATATTTTTTTGGCATAATTCTATATATGTAAATGGCTGGGACCATAACCATGTATGCAGTCTAAAACCTAATATTTTAATTAAATAAATATCGAGAAATTGAACTTTAATTAATAAACAATTAATGATTTGGATATGCCTATGTGACTATGTCTGATGTAGTAACAGTGATTTGGATTGATGAATTTAGAGTGAAAATAGAATCTAAGTATAATGGAATGTACATATCGAAATGAGTTATAAATTAAGTAGTATATGACTTACAATTGAGCCCAGTTATAAGTGTAATCATGCTACACAAGATAGGAAGATCATGAATCTAGAGCAGGAGGTCCAGGATAAGTGTCATGGGTAAGGAATACATAAGACGACGTTCTTGGAATCAAGACGAGAGCTCGAACACTGATATAAAATCACTTGTCATTAGTCTTGACTCAATGAGCGTGGACACTATTCATAGTGATCAAGAATTCTATGTCATGACATACATGGGAGTTCACAATTGAGTTAGAGAACTCCTAACAATTTTGATCACTTTCCCCCTCAGATAATCCCATGAACATGTGTCTGCCTCACTATTGGAATCGACTGCCCCAAAGCCATCGACTTCAGTTTCTTCAGCCCCGGCCTTGACTTCTGCTATTATCCCTTCGCCTGTCCTCGGCAAGCCCATCCGCTCTATCTTGAAGAAGCCCGTTAGAGGTGCCCATTTAATCGGGTTTGGGTCGTCACACCCGCCGACACCAGAGAATGTTATCAATGACATAAACACGATTTCCACGAAGGCATTCACTGTAAACTTGTTTAAAAAGTAGTCTTGTTCAAATAGGATGAGTTTTTCTACGGAAAGACAGTATCTTATAAAAGGCGCTACTTCAAATACCATTGGATTGTTGATCTGACTTATAAAATTGATTTTATATGATTGCACTTTGCATTAATGCGTTTGTTCTATGCAATATGCAATTGCACTGCATCGCCCTATCCATAAATTAAATTATTATATATAATATGACAGAATTATCCTTTTAATTTAACATAAATAAAAAATGTTTCTATTAATTATAAAATAAAAAAATCATTATTAACATTTTATATTAAAATTGAAACACCGAAAACATAAAATAATTCTCTTTCCAAAAATCAAAATCAAGATTTTTTTTAAAATGTCTTCTTCCTCACTTAATGATACTACAATTGAGTGAACCCAGAACAATATTTTTAATATATTTCAACCACCATTAGAATAAAAACATAATTATGTCAACAAGTTCATATTTTGCATCTTTATGTTTGGATTTGGGCGTGTGTTTTCTTCTTTTCTTGGATGCGATTGGACCGGAGTTGGGGTGGGATAGGTCATCGGAGTCACGGTGACTGCAACCGGGAGGGAGGATTTTTATTTTTTTTTCCAGAAATTCTTGAGGAAGAAGACGTGGAATTAAATCTGTAATTGATTTATTTGCCTTAAAAAAATTGTAAATTGATTAAGAAAAAGCCACCCAGCAATCCATGTCAGCAACTCACTCCAATTTTTTCCGGTCAAAATTGAACAATTGTTAAAATAAATGTAAAATGATATTTCGGTAATTTTATATATTATTTTACAAAAAATAAATATTTTATACAATTGCGAAGTGCGATCGCCGATAACAAAGGTAAATGACGTGTCAACTTATTCTTGGTCGCCTTTCGTAAGACAGGGCGAACACCCTGTCTTACACTAGAAAAACCCAAATAGGATTAGTTAGCATTATTCTCTCATTCAAACTTTGTTCATTATAAACTTCTTTCTATTGCACTTATTCTAATCTATTCAATTCATTTAAATTTACATTTTAACTTCCACGCACATAAACACACACAATATAATTGTGACTGCTAGCACTTAATAAACCCAAATAGCACAAAAGAATTTCTGGGTATTGTGATTCAAGAAATTTGTGGGTATGCGAATCTGCATATGTATGGATTCAATTTTTGTTGTGGAAGGGTTTCATTTACCCAAAAAGAGAAAAAATAAATAAAAAATCAGTGCTTATCTTTCTTCATCACAATCATGTTCTTGATCCAACAGGTTGTACAAGTTTATCTTACGAATTATACTAAAACTATACCTCCTTATCTCATGCCAGTGGTGTTGAATCATCTTCAACTTCATCGTCACCAGCACAATTTCGATAATATTCATCATTCTCACCTGAATAATCCAGCCAACAAGTTATTAATTACTCCACTCTAATTACAACAATGAATTACTACACATTAACTTTATCTAAAATTAAAAAATATATAACGTCAAAACATGTTGTCATTATTACGAATTCACTAGATAAAAACTGGAGTACCAAATAGTAGTAAAAAAGTTTAGGGATGCTGCAAAAACATACATAGGTTCAAAGTGTAGAGTTGCAGTTCATCTGGTTTTCCTACGCCTCTGCTTTCCAACGCATTCTGAACAATACCATTTGCCTTTGGGCTGTTCTTTTAGGCCAACACATCCATAGTGGAACCATTCTATCTTGCACTGCCCAAACACCAACAACACAATACACTCATCCATAACCATACAAACTTTTCCCCATTTTTACGAACAAAAAGTACTAGGACCCAATTAGACAAAGTTAAAACAACAAATGAAAACACATGTCTCCAATAAAACATAAAATGGAAGTACATGGACCAAATATGAAATTTTCTTCCCAACAGAATATGAAGTCAATATGAGTACTTTACTTACATCAGGGTTATCACAGGCAACCATTTCACCATAGCTCACTTGGTTGCAGAAACAATAAGTTGGTTCATTGGGATCAACGGGTAGTTCTAATTCCATACTAGTCGAGCTTACTGCCACTGCAGTTGTTGAAGCAGAGGCCGCTGCTGTTGCAAGGCGTGTCCTGTGGAGAAGATAAAGTTGCTTCATGTAATAATTAAACTTGGGGATATTCTGTACTAAATCTGACAAGAGAGCTTTTCAACCTTGATATGGAAAATAAACAAATACTGTAACAACTAGAGTATCACTCTTGTACACCAGTTGCACTGTGCAACTGTACACAACTGGAGTAATATTTTTCAGTAAAACAACTAATAACTTTTAGTAAATCAGTACCATTTAAATATGCACCAAAGTTGATGCATACAAGTTTTTGTCTAACAATTGCATAAGAGAAATCTAAACATTATTAAGAAGTCGTTTTCTACACAAATCTTTCATCGGACAAGATGAGGTGGATCTAAACTGCGTAATCACAATATTTTTCAGCTAAACCATCCCGGATAATTATTATCTGCATAATTTAAATGGTAATTTACAACACTTATCACAATGTAGCCTCCCACAAAAGGCAACCAAGGATTATTACAGCACTGCCAGGTCACTGATTTTTTTACGTGTTCTTCTGGGTAGGTGTTGGGGGTGATTTGGGCATTTCAGTTAAATATTTCACACATGATGTGATTATGGAGTAATCGTCCTACTCTTTATAATATGATTTTCACTTCCAAATAATTTAGATGAACTATTCATGTTAAAATGTCATCACAAGGGCAACCTGCAGCATCATGCAAAATTGAGTGAAATTGCAATATTGGTCCCGTATCTGTAAGTGTTGGCGATTTTAATTCCATACGTATCAATATTCTCAATTAAGTCCCATAACTTCTAAAATTTTACAATGTTAATCCTATATTGAAAATTATGTTTTAGGATGAAAATTAATTTTGTGATTTTTTATATTTTTTAATTGAAATTAATATGTTTGGGGTCTAAATATGTCATGTAAGCAGTGTTTGTTTGGTTGCTACATAGAATTCTGGAAGCTCCCGTGAGCGGGACTTGCAAAAATCCTGCAACCTTGTCAAAATATAAGACTAAAATTGCATCATTTTAAAGGTATGGGACTTAATTGAGAAATTGATTCTTATGAGACTAAAATCACCGACATTCAATAGATACGGGGCCAGTTTTGCAATTTACTCTGCAAAATTCATAGAAGTGAAGTCTCAGAAATTTCATTTCACAGCGTTTGTCCGATTCTAAAACGAGTTCAGAGTAAGGATTTACTTTTTACGGCCTCTGTTACTAGTTTCACCGGACTTTCCAGCTTTCACAGTATTATCATGAGTTGGAGGAGCCCCAGTTGCAGCTATGCTCTCTCTTTCCGCTATTCATATAAAAATTAAATAAACTGTGAGAAACAAATTAGGAATCTGTAATATTCAATGGCACATTTCATAAGGAGAGATATCAAAGTCACAAGATAAATACCTCGCTTAAGATCTTCATCAAATTTCTTCAAATACTGATCGAGCTGTTGAATATGAGTGTCAACCTATTACATGGAAAACAAATGAATCGTGAACTCACTCTGCCAAAATAAATTTTGAACAGATAAGATGCAAAAATTTATTACCAGAACCAGATGCCATGCTAAACTCGCTCCATTAATAAACACACACACACACACACACACACACATATATATATATATATATATATATATATATATATATATGTGTACATATATATATATATGTACGTACACCACTAGTGGGTACCTTGAGCCATATACACTGATGTGGCAGTCCACATCAACAAATTTAATAATTAATAAAATAATCATTTTTTCTCTTCTTCCTCAATATCTCCATGTGAAAATTGCTAATAATCTTCCTCAGGCCGCCTTTATGTCTTCAAAGTCATTATGGTCTTTAAAAAAGATGACCCAGTACATAAAAATATAGTTCTTCCTAATGACAAGTATCCATATCAACAAAAAAAGAGTAAGATTTGTTTCTATACAGATTCCCTAAAATCCAAAATATCACCGTTGCAGGTATTCATATTCTCAGACCATGTATTTCTTATTTTTCCCACAACATTCAGAAATAGAAAAATCCCACATATTCTAGACTTAGTTTTGTGTGAAAGATCTACACTGCTAATATTTCTTGGACAAAAATTCAGCCTCAGTTTTGTAATTTTTATTGAATTTAATTGAATTATCATTTTCTGTAAAAAGGAAAATTAATTAATTTACCTTAAGATTGTGGAAGAAGGGAAAAAAATTTATTTATCGTAAGCATTGTAAGTTTGTTCACAAGGATTGGCACATCAGTATATTTGGCTCAATAAGGAACCCACTAGTTGTTGTCCATACGGCCAAGGCGTAATATACAGACTTCCTTGACCGCGCTGCCCAAACTACCAGCAGTTATCATTACTCTCTGTGTGTGTGTGCGTGTGTATATAGTATTTGTTAAGAACCAAAAACATAGTACTATCAAGTACTAAAAACAAAATATTAGAACCTACGGGCAAGATATTCACTTTTAACATTCCAGACCAAAGAAATAGCATTAGAAAGCTAAGCTCCAGTCCCTACACAAGTCGGAAATGGAAAACTGCCTCAGATCTTAACCACTCAAAAATTAATCTTAACCCAATGCTCCAAAAATAGAGTTCTCAGTATCTTTAAAGATCCTTAAATGTTCCTTTCCGCGACCAAATAGATCAGCATGAGGACAATGACTCTCCATTGCATCTTAGAATATATCCCAAACATCACCCAAGATACAAAGCAAAGAGATCTGAACATGATCTAGGACCCACCCACTGAAGACCAAGTTCAAGGGTAGGTAATTTACCCAAAACCACCAGCACTTTCTAGATAACCTTAAAAGAAATTAAAATGTACCAGGTGTAGTATTTGGAAAAAAAAACTAGGAAGGATCTGCATGAGAAAAAAACTGAGAAATCCTGTACCCACATCCTGATATCTTCACTCCCCCTCCCACACATTCTCTGACAAACCCAGTAGGACAAACAACTCAAGCATTTCAGAATCACTTTAACTATGTCGAAATGAAAATTTCATGACAAGGAGCACCATTTGAATTAAGAAGACCGAAGAAAATAAGTAACAGGTTGAGGAAAGGAGCTACTCCCACAGCAACCCTCCCAAAACTTCACCTTGTTAAAATGAATTTCCATGGAGTCCTGAGAATTGACCTACTTGGCAGACCTGCATAACCAATTTTCTGAATACCATACTTACTAATGATTATCCATTCCCAAAGAGTATTGCTTCCTCTACTGAAATGGTTGGGATACAATCTTATTTGCTTATATGGACCAAATGCACACTTTCTCACCCTTTTCCCTCACACAAAATGCAACAAAAAAATCACAAGGTGAGAAGTAACATGTCCAGTGATTCAGTCAACAGATGGATCATCTTAGTGCAACAAGCTATATGTTCCCAGAACCAATAAAAAAAGTAGCTATTTGTTGCTCTTACTATACTTTTTCTACCCATTTTTCAATTCACATTCTTTTTAAATTCACACACTTTGTATTCCGTGTACCAAGACTCGACCTAAGCTTGATTTCGCTTCAACACAATTTATCGAAAGCGGGTGCTTGAGTGGGTGATAGGGCTGTGTGGCTGCTAGGAAGAGCGCGGAGCTTGTATAGTAATAAGGCCTGTCTGCGCACGAGTGATCAATGAATAGTAGGAAACGAAGACGAAGAGGGCATCTGCCTATTTAGTAGGGCCACCTGGGGTTGTGGAGAGCCCACTTGATCTTTTTGTGGTGGTGGTGGCTTTGCCGAAGTTCTTGCTTTTTTAGTAAGGTAGGCCTAATACGAATTTCAATATGTTGATAGAGATCTCTCTTAGTATACACAGATTGCTTTAAACAAAAGCAAGGCACATAAGCTACAACTAAAAGACACTCTAACTACAAATTATTTACCCCCTCACATTATCCCTGAGCATCTCCAATTCTTTTTAAACACAAGAACGGCAATCAGAATATATCCCACAACATATCTGGAAAATTTAGTGATAAATATTACAAGAACAGAAGAATGAGATAACTATTGGCAAGGACAAGGCACAATATTACATTCAATCACATAAAAAAGTTAGGGAGACTTCCATGTTTACCAAATCATAAGCCTGAGTAGCCAAGGCAACTTTTTCATCAGCAATCCTGATGGCATGTTTTTGCTCATCTAGAGCATCATCTGAGAATTTGAGAAGAGACGAATTCGGAGTGACGCTACCGGATTTAATACCACGCTTCATATCGTCTATTTCTTGCTCACAACGCTGTTCATTTTGCCTCTGGATTTCTGTTCATCAAAGTAAAGAGTATGATAATGTTAAAACAACAAAGTATGATATCGTTGAAGTAATATGCTTAGGAGATTAAACTTTTCACACAAGGATTTTATAGATACTAGAAAGTATAGCCTTTATGAAGTAATAAGTTTAGGAGACTAAACATTTTACACGATGATTTTTTCAAGACCAGCCACACACAAGAGGCCCGCAAATTAAAATCCAGAAACACGAATAAGAAATAATCCACTTTATCCTTGCCTAAAATAAATAATTTTATTATACTTCTCCACCAAAGTGTTATCACGATTGCCTTCTATTCTCCAGGCAGGTTGAATAAACTTAGATGATATGAGAGTTTAGCATGCAGCAAACCAATTTCATGATGACATATGAAAGCACTCAATATCATAGAAAGTTCACTTAAGACAGATAAGTCTCTTAAGAGCTACTTAGTCCACTTAACACTGTCAAAGAAGAACTTCAAGGAGCACAAAAGACCAACAAACTCCACCTACTCTTTCTCACGACACTTACCTTGTAAGCTTTTGTCCAGATCCCGTAACAGGCCATATTTCCTTTGCAATATATTTGGCAAGGCCTCGATATCTATCATAAACAAGAAGTCGAAGAAGAACATTAGCAACTATCACATACAAAGGCAAACATATCATTTTTTCTGAATTTTATGATAATAAAATTATGACTTTATTTTGTGCAATACACCAATAAAGAATATAATACTCCCTCCGTCCCAATAAAAATTTCCCAATAATTTTTTAGTAAACCACTCCTCCCACACTTCATTATATTATTTTCTCTGTCAATCACATCACCACTAATACATATGCTTATTCTATCATATTTCTTAATCTTAATCTACAAAAGCTATGAGAAGCTTCTCCAAGAACGGAGGGAGTACAAAACAACAAATGAAACCAATTCCCCTTATAAATAAAAATAGTTTGGTTCCCCAGACCATTTTTAACCAAAACAAAATAAAAAACCATAAAATAATCTGAAGAGAACTTCATATTAATGATTCTAAGCCTCAAAGCACTAAAATTATAATCAATTTAGACAATATCACGAGAATTGCAGCAAATATATGTCACGGAAACGAACTAGGGTTTCGAAAAATAGGCATAGCAATTGAGAAAACACAAATTAAATTGTGAAGAGAGGGATTAAACTCACTAGCTTGAAATTCCTCGCTGACAGACATGTCCTGGCGAAGAAAGTCGCGCAATTTAAGATGATAAGTGTAAAATCTCGTTGAACCCTAACTAATCTTCCCGCCAGATCGCCAGCCCCTCATACATAGGATTCGCTCGTAGAGTTCGAAAAGACATTTATACCCATCGCAACGACAACCTGTTTCATGTTTCGAAAAAAAAAATCATTATTTACAACTATTTTTTTTGTTCAATTTTATTATCCTTATTTTATTTTTAAAATAATAATATTATTTATACAATTTTATCTCCACAAAGTTTTGTGTACGACCTATTTATCATGAGATTGGTATCACTTTTTAAAAAAATAGTACTGTCCTTCTAAAAAATATATGTAAAATGTATCATTTTAAAACAAAAAGTTTAAAAGAGTGATACACTTTATATTCAAAAGTGATAAATTTATGTTGAAAAATGATAATGGTCACGGTGATACATTTTACATTCAAAAGTGATAAATTTATGTAATTTTATTAATTTGTACTCCCTCCGTCCCAGAGGAACTTGCACCCTTGTAATGACACACATTTTAAGAAATGTGTAAGAAAAGGTGTAATGATTAATGTTTTGAGGGGTAATTTTGTAAACTTTTATGAATAAAGTAAAGTAAAAAGTAGATTGAGTTGTGAAGATATTTACTTTTATGGAGTGTGCAAATTGGTATGGGACATCCATATATGGAAAATGTGCAAATTCCCGTGGAACGGAATGAGTATAAATGTTAATAAGTTATAACTTACAAGTATAAACTTAAGTTGCATAAATGTAATTTGTTTATGTAATTTTACTAATTTGTATAAATGTTAATAAGTTATAACTTAATTGTATAAATTTAACTTGAATTGTATTAGTTTATTTTCTAAAACGAGCAAAAATGCAAAAAACAAGAGAAAAAATAAAAGGAAAAAAAAATGAAACTGGCTTAAATTGGTGTTTCAGAACCGTTGCACATTTCTAGGGAGAATCAAGGAATTTGGATTAGAAAGTGCAAACAATATTTTATGTTTAATCCAAAGAGTGATTATGAGAAAATCATGTTGTCGGCTATGAATATGAGAGGTTCTGCGAATTATTGGTATGTAGATCAGACTGAGGGTAGAGAAAACATGTCACATTTTATTATATTCTTCTCTCTTTCAATGTCATCACCTCTAATACATCTACCTATTATATTATATTTCTTAACTTCCGTGCTCGGAGCTCATAGGAGCTTTCCCCAGGACGGAGGGAGTATAAGAAAGAAAGAAAAAACTTATGTTATAATTGTGATGAAGTGTACCATGTGCGGATAAGTGCAAAAGGATGTTTGTGATTTTTGTGGATATTGGTGTTACAAGATACATGACATGAGCCAATTGTTTCATTATATGCTTTAGCCGGACATAATAATTCAGATATTGTCAAGATAAAAGGGAAAAGGGTAAAACAATTGATCATTGTGCTACTAGACTCTGGGAGCACCCACAGATTTATAGATCCACACACATCCATAAAATTGGGGTATGAACTAGAGCATTATAATGCACTCATTGTCAATGTAGCTGATGTAAACAAAGTAAAGTAAGTTGCACATATGTGGAATGGGAGATGGGTGAGTGTAAGTTTATTGCACCAATGAGATCGTTTTGACTCTAGGAGGGTGCGATATCGTCATTGAGATTTATTTACTCAGTCAGTTGGGGCTCATAACTTTTGATTTCAAGGAGCATAACGTGCAATTTGAAAAGGGGTGGCTAGGTGGTCAGGCTACAAAGGATTAACCCAGGAATGCATGTGAGTATGCTCATTGATAAGTAACTCAACAAGCTTATCCTATTGAGACAGGAAATAGAAAAAACTGGTACAAGAAATGTTACGGAGTGGAATCATCAAACCTAACTAGAGTCCATACCCTTCACATATTCTCTTAGTTAAAAAGAAAGTAGAACATGGAGACTATGTGTTGATTACAGAAAGTTCAATTCAATCACCATCAAGGATAGTTATCCTATTTCTTTAATGGATGATTTGCTATATGAGTTGTGTTAGGCTAAATGCTTTTCTGAGATTGATCTATGAGAAAGGTATCATCAGATTAGAGTACATCCACATGATGTTGATAAAATGCATTTGTGATTGTATCTAGTTAATTTGTATGAGTTTATTGTGATGCCATTTGGGCTAACTAATGTACCTTCTACCTTCCAAGCAGTGATGAACTCAATGTTCAACCCTTATTTAAGAAGATTTGTGTAATCTTTTTTAATGATATTCTCATCTACAATTTGGAGATGGAACAACATAAATGACATATGAAATAAGTTTTTCAGTTTAAGAGAGAACACCAACTAATGGAAAAGGCATTTAAATGTGTATTTGGATAGAAACAAGTGGAGTACCATAGACATATAATCTTTGGTCAAGGTGTGATGGCTAATCCTAAGAAAATTAGTGTAATGCAAGAGTGGCCTACTCCTAATAATATGAAGGCATTAAATGGATTCTTATAAGAAAATTTATAAGGAGGTGTTGGAAAATAGCTAAGCCACTTACTCAATTAACAAAGAAGGGTAGATTTAAGTGGTGTGATGAAGCTGAGTTGACTTTTCTCAAACTCAAGATAATTATGGTGGAGGTTACCTGATTTTTCTAAAGAATTCTTTGTAGAAACAAATGCAAACTATGGGGTCTTGGAGCAGTATTGGTTCAGAATAATAGGTCCATTGCTTTTATTAGTTAACCCTGGGGGTATTAAGAATATGAGATTATCAATTTATAAAAATGAGTTTTTGGATATAATATTTGTTGTAGAGAAATGGAGGAGCTATTTGATCCATGCTCCATTCACCATAAGGACACATCAAAATAGTTTAAAATACTTACTGGAGCTAGCATGAAATACTCCCTCCGTCCCATACTTGATGACCCATTTTGCCATTTTGGGTGTTTCTTACTTGATGACACATTACCTAAAATAATAAAAATATTTTTAAACAATCCCCTTAAAACATCACAATATTACAACAAATGCCACTACTTTATTATACTAAAAAGTAACTTTATTACTATTTATAAAGTTAAAAATTATTTACTACCCCCACTTTATCTTTCGTAATACTAATAAACAATGCATTCGTGAAAGTCCGTGCCCAATAGTTTTGTGTCATCAAGTAGGGGACGGAGGGAGTATTAGTTTTGATGGAAGTTAAATTTGTAATCGAATAGGTTTTTATAAGCTGTATAGCCAACCTATCTATTTTCTTGAGTTAGTTAAATGGACAGCTGGTTTAGATATCAGTTGATACCATTGTAAGTTGAAGATCAGTAGACTAAAGACCAAGAAGATTCAGTCCATGAGTAAGAACAGATAACAAGGTTCTTGTATACCTTAGTCAGCTGTCACTTTCACTTTGGAATTAGCCAAGCAACTAGAAGCAGCTGATGTGGACTCAAGTTATGCAACTCAACTGTTCTCAACCCAAAAAGGGAAAGTCACTTCAATGAAAACAAAACGAATGATCAGACTCAACTGATTATATTATCGTCTCATTTAAAGACCCGTTGAGAGATTCTGCACACTATGCTGATATGGAATCAATTAGAAGATGTCAACTCAAACTAGTGATGTGACATGCACTGTAGAAAAGACATAGCGTGTACGATTCAAAAAACTAGAGCATTTGATGTACAATTAATGCAAAGCTAGAAATAATAATCTATCACCATGATCGATCAAGTCATGAAGATTTGCATCATACAAATGGAAGATTTGATCCCAGTGCCTAATTTTCAAACTACTATTTCAAATCCTTCTATAAATACAAGAAGAAGTCCAACATATGAAATATACGAGATATATCAAAAGATCGATTGAAAAAGCACTCAAGAATTCATCTCAGACGCTCATACTCAAGCATTCATGTTTACTGAAGACTAAAGAATTCTTATAGAGCCAGCATCGACGATCCAGTATCCGAGAGCTCTAAGAGTGATTCTGATCCTAAGTTGTTCAAAGATATTCATATCTTAAGTTTAGAAATAATGATCAAACTAGTTTGAGTCACTAAGTTGACACTCATAAACTACAAACAAATCTTTCTTTCTAAACCCTAGAAGCTCGCTGTTTGGTGTAACCAACAGTAGGAAGTACTTGTTCTTACAATAACAAGTAGAGTCAATTGCACATAGTAGTGTATCGAACTCAACGTCTTATTCTTGGGACGTAAAATTACAAGTACTTTGGGTAAATGAATTTAACTTCGCAACTCGATTGTGAGAGTGGATGTAGGTCTAGAGGCCGAACCACTATAAACCACTGTGTCATTCTTTACTGCTTTATCGCTTTTTATCGTTTACTTTACATACAATATCGATTTAAAAGCTTTAAACGTAAAGTGTCATAACACACTTGAAACTTGTGCAGCACGACATCAAGTCAGTTGACAACATTATCCATCTCTTGCATGAATTTTCAAAGATATTTTATGAACACATACGAGTCTAAATAAATCAAGGGCCGTACACATTTCCGCACTAACAACTGTGTTAGATAGCTACCAAACTGTTTTTCTCTTCGTTCTATAAGTAAGTTAGGTATCTTCTCGTGATATTCGATACACGCACTCTCATTCAGATTGTCCATCTGATTGAAAGAAAATGTTTTTAAAAAAGGAGTAAAAAAGTCTATTCACCCCTCCCATCTAAACTTTCTACTACACTCGTATAAAAGGGACCAATAAATAGGTTGATTAAAATACAACCATTTCATTGCTCTTGCTCAGCCTTTTACAACCTCTCAACTAGCTAATGTGTTTATGGATTTGAGGAAGAATAAGAAATACAATCTATAACTTTGATAATTGTGATTAAAATTAATAATTTCATTTATCTTTCACAATATATTTACCGATACAATTTGTTGTTTGACTTTACAAGTTACAACCATGCAAAAACTCTTTAAAATAATAAAAAGTAAAATATTTTAGAATAATTTCAAAATTATTTACAAATATGTAGAAAATTATTAAGTTCTAGACTTCTACAGAATGAAAATCAAAAGAATCTTCATCTTTATAAATTAGAGAAGTGATTAAATAAAAATCTATTACTATTAAAAGTGAAAAGAAGATAAGCAACCATGTGTGTTAGAGTGTACACCAACATTAGTTTTTTTCTCCAAATTTTTTGTTGTTTGAAATCACAAACCCAACAAATTAAAGAAAATAAAAAATTATAAAACAATTGTAAAAATAAAATCAACATTCGATATTTTAGTAATATATCGACAATATATTTCTATATTTAGTAAGTTCTTAACCATGTCTTTATCAATATGTCTTTTTTTTGTATGCTAAAAAAAAATAATATTTAAACGAAATTTTCCAATTTTAGTCCAAAATTTAAAATTGAAATAAACAACAATAGACTTATATATAAGTCTTCCTCTTTCTTTTAACAATGTGAAAATCCAATGCCAGACATGGGAAGAGTGACTACGAACACTTTATTATCACGAAAAACTCGCAATCTAAATACTCATAATGAGTTTTGATTCAAATGTCTTGACATATTAAAAGGATTAGACTGAAAATCACCAGCTACATATTTTGTGATGTTTTGCAATTGATATATATTATCTTTAGAATGTTATTGAATTTGATGAGATGAGTTGATATAAGTCACTACAAAAAAAAGGCCTATTACCACACCCCTTTTACCACACTATAAAATAGATGTAGTGATAAGTTATCAATAATCATACTTATATTATAAGGTGTGTTAATATGTTTATTAGTACTAATTATTAAAAACTATTATCACACTTATAAATAAATGTATTAATACTCACTCTATTACTACACAATTGAATGTCATATCTAATATTCACCCAAAACATATATTATATTATTTGAATATAAAAATAAAAGGCTTAATTACTTAACTTAAATAAAAAAATACTCCAGATTCTAGAATATTCACTCTTCATTTCTCAGAAATCAGAATCCCTAACGACAGCCTTGAACCCAAAATACTCCAATCTCCAATTCTTCACGGCCGATCTCGCTTCAATCTCCATGGCCGATCTCACTTCAATCATCATGGCCGATCTCGTTGCCGACTGTTTTTGCTAGCACGTAGTCGTATAGTCGAATTTGCCAGTTATCTCACAAGATCCTAGAGTTAGAGTCTTTCGTCTATCACGGTAAGTTCTCACCATATATAGTGTTCTCTCTCGCCCAAGTTTCCTCATAAATGCATGCATTCAAGGTGTTTGATGTTATGTCAGAGAGATTTGTTATTTTTTTGCTTATAATTTTCTGAAAATATGTCTAAATAGCTGCTATTGAGAGAAATCTGTGCAGCTGATTTTGTGAAATTATGATTGAGATAATTTATTTGATGGAAAATACCTGAGAAACGTTGGTATATTAATTTAATGCGTGAGAAATGAATGTTGCAAAGATTAATAAATTCATTTGTGACTGTGAAGGTGGAAAAATGTGATTCTCTCAATATAAATAGATAGATGAGAGTGAATAACATACCAATAGTTAGATTGCAGATGATTAAGGCCAACCTTAACTTCGAAGGCACTGGTTCTGACTATGAGGTATTTGAATATGGGAATTAAGATTTGAGACTTTACTGAGCATGCTTGTAAATAATGTCAACAAATATCATTTTAGTTTAGAGACCTAATTAGTTATATTGTTTCCTCTTCAGTATCAACATATTTTTGCACCACTTATCAAGCTTGAGGGAGATTATGATATGGTACAAAGGTCTTCTTTTAATGGATTACAACATGTTATAAGAGAGTGCTAATTGCATTTATTGTTAGACAGACGATGAAAGAGTCTCAAAGCAAAGACAATATCGCAATCCGTTGGGATGTCAGTCTCAATAAGAAGCATCTTGCTTACTCTGTTTTTCCTAAGGTAACCTCTTTTGTTGTTATTGTTCTGGTTTTACCATTGATTACTTAGATGAAGAATGCAGATTGCAGTTTTCTGTAGGAAGATAATCCATTAGCTATTCATTGGGGGTGCATTTTTGTTGGCTTTATTGGACTTTTTTCTTTTCCTCTTTTATCTTAATGTCACATACACAAGTACAGCCATGAGGTTGAAATGCAGTTGGTTCGTAATGCCATGCCTCGTAGATTTGGTGCACCGGGACTTCCAGAACTTAACACATCTCAAGTATGGTCCCATAATCCATGTCATCTTAAATGCATTAATATTCATTAAATTGGTTTTTTTGCTTAAATGTTTTTCCTCATTTTTGTTCCAGGTCTGAATCTACAATGCATATTAACTTAGTAAACTTTTGTTTCAATAAGGGATTAGATTGGAACAATGATGTTAAGCTATTCAATGAGTTAACCCTTTGAAGAAAGACAAATCTAAATTAAACCCTTTGAAGAAAGACAAATCTAAATTAAAGTCAGCATGCATAAGTTCTTGGAGAAAAGCTTACTATCGTATCATAAATAACATTAATCATAGAGTTTTATCTCATTATAGAATAATTCGCAGCCTCACAGGAAAGAACTTGGTCGATCTTTACTCCTTGTGGTCTGAAGTGAAGACTTAAATCAATTATTTGGATTTTTTTCACAGCAGCTTCAACGTTCAGCATCATTGCCTGAGAGTCTCCCTAGGATAATTTTACCGAAGAAAACTCTATGGGTAAATTTTAAAACTTAAAACTTGATGATACTTGATAGCGAATTCAGAAAACCTTGGACCAGAACTTATATTTCAGTATCTTCTACATTATTTCTATTCTTTGCTTTATATATAATATGTTGCCTTTTGTGTATGTGGCTATGTGCCATTTAAACTTTTTTTTTTCAAGTATCTTCTCTTCCTATGTTTTTGTCCTTGTACTTGGTTTTAACCTTTTAGTTTGAAGCAAGTTTTATTATAATTCATCCAGCTCTTTACATGTTACCTTAAAACAAATTTGTACTAAAAAATTCCTTTAATTTGAGGAAACTATTGAAGTCTGTTTATAATATTGCTTTCTGGTTGTAATATAATCAAGTATCTAACTTACACTACATCTGAACGCAGGCTGTAGGTTCTGACCCTTCTTTATGCTATAAATAATCCTACCTGAAGATTATTATGCAGGTATTTATGTCCCTTACATGTTAATGTCATATATCTAGTAGCTTTCCTCTTTTATAATCCTTCTGTCATGATAAGAAAGTCTTGTTTATAACTTTCTAAGTGAAATTTCTATGATGTCTTTCTCACTTTCCTAATAACTTTTCATATTTTTCTTAATTTATTTGCAGCTATATTTTAACCCTGCAACTGTGAAAAAATGTTGTGTAATTTGTAGTACCCTGTATATGAACTAATTTGCAGCTATGTCATTAATTCAAATAACCAAACTTAATTTACAAACATTATAGATTAGCATGCTGTACGAACCTATATTTGAACTTATTTTAGAAAAGTGAAGTTACTGACAATTAGGAACTCTTATACAATATTTTGCAGGCATGGCAAAATAATGTATAATATGGTGAGTTTAGCTATTTTTGCTATTTCTTTTTTCGCAACAATTTTTTTAATAAGAACAACGATTCTTGAGTTTATTTGTAATTTAAATCTTAAATTTAAGTACATGACATGCTTTTGCACTGTTTTTTCTTAACATATCTGATATAGTCATGTATAATTGCAGCACTTAGGACTAGATCAGATTATGTGATTGGACTTCTTAAGTATATGTGTGTTGCTTTTGGTACTGTTGTATTTTGGTTTAAGCAGAAAAGTATATTATCTTAGAGGTAGTACTAAGTGCACCCATGCAGTGGGTAAATTATCGATACACTCTAAAATTCGTGCTTTGTATTTCACTCTGTTTTGCAGTCTGTTTCTCAAGATCAGAATGGCATTGTGCTCGGCATTTAATACAGGTTAATTTTTTGTGTTTCCTATGCTCCTTTTGATCCCTAAGATCATTTTATGTAATTGCTCTCTCTCTTTAACAATCTTTTGGTGCAAAACTCAATGATATAGCATGGATTTGTAGTTGCATTACTATTTTTGCTTCACTAATCTAAAAGGGCTTGATTAGCTACCTTGTTCCTATATATATATTATAGACTGGGTTTCTTTTTTTTCCAGAATGATCTCGTTTACAGGTGGGGAATGGATATGAAACTTGGCTAGCTAGCTATTGCACTCAGGTATATAACTATTTATGCTCTGCCTTTTTTCATGTTGCCTTTTACTATTTATTATCTATGTGCAAAAGCAGAAGCATAAATTACAGGAGGAGAAGGTATTTTCTTACTTCTAATGTATATTAGTGCTTGGCATTCTTGAGACAAAAAAGTTATACACTTTTCATAGCTTTTTCTTCTAGAATGCAATTTATTTGTATATGAAACAGATATACGGATCTGAAGAATAACAGAACAACAAACTATACATTTAGTTTTTGACTAGATGCTCAATGTCAAGGTAAACTCTTGATTCAATAGTTGAGGCTTACATTGTTGATCTAGTACACTTTAGTAAATTAAATTGTTATTGTTGATCTATTATTTTTTTAGATCTGTTTGTTGCATTGAAAATTAGTTTAATTCACTATTTAAGTAATGAAATTTTATTGAGTAGTTTATGTTGTTGTTGCCTCTATATATAATCTTGAACCATCGGGCAACTTTGACTTTCTTGATAAAGTCCCTTTTAAAAAAAAAGAACAGAAAAATATATTTTTTCGAGTTTCAGCTGAATGGTCCGAGGCTTTTTGCCAGGTGCATTTTAATTTTATTTTCTAAGACAACTTTTCAGAATTGAGATCTTATATATTCTTTTTATATACAGGTGATATCTACAGAATCATGTTCATGAAAAGACTAGAGCTTGCATCAAGTTGTTAGCGCGTCTTATTGGTTCTAGACATTGGTCGCCTAGCTATTACTCTAAAACTTTAAGAGCTCGATCTTGACATTTTTTGTTATATTTTTCTAACACTTCTAGCTTCCTTTTGAAATTGGTGATTGAATTTAGTTTGTTTGAGTAATTGAATTCTACAATAGTTGATGTATGAATATATTTTTCATTAGATATATAACTTACAAATTATTAGTTTAATTTTAATTTTAATTTCTAAAGTCATATAAGTTCAAGATAATTAATATTAATAATGTTAACATTGAGTTGGAAGAATTTCTAAGCAAAAAAAAGTGTAGTTAAAATATAATCTATCACAACACTTTTTTGTGTGCAAAGATATAATTTATCTCAACATTTTTTAGTGTGTTAAAACATAATTTATCTCACCATTTTTTAGTGTGTTAAAACATAATCTATCCCAACATTTTTTAGTGTGTTAAAACATAATCTATCCCAACATTTTTAGTGTGTTGATATCAAACCTATCTTAACAATTTGCAGTGGGTTAATATATAATCAATCTTAACACTTTCAATTGTATTAATAGCTAAACAATTTCAACATTTATTAGTGTGTTAATATCTTTGATCTATCCCCACACGCTTACACACCACACAAAAAAAAACAATGTGCACTACAAGAAACAGGGGGAATAGCGACGAAAATTTTACGACAAATCTAAATTTCATCGCTAAAATCAATTTTTAGCAACGAAATATAAATTTTCGTCGCTAACTTGTTAGATTTAATATTTGCAACAAAATTTATATATTTCATCGCTATATTAGCAACAAATTGCTTCATTTTGTTGTTAATAATCAAAACAACAATGAAAATTATATTTCGTCGCTAATATTTTGCGATGAAATTGAAATTTTCGTGGCTAATTTTTTGAAATTATTTTTTACAACAAAATTTATATATTTCATCGCTATATTAGCAACAAATTACTTCATTTTGTTGTTAATAATCAGAACAACTATAAAAATTATATTTCGTTGCTAATATTTTGCGATGAAATAGAAATTTTTGTGGCTAATTTCTTGAAATTATTTTTTGCAACAAAAATTATATATTTCATCGTTATATTAGCAACAAATTGCTTCATTTTGTTGTTAATAATCAGAACAACTATGAAAATTATATTTCGTTGCTAATATTTTGCGATGAAATAGAAATTTTTGTGGCTAATTTCTTGAAATTAATTTTTGCAACAAAATTTATATATTTCATCGCTATATTAGCAACAAATTGCTTCATTTTGTTGTTAATATTAGCAACGAAATATAATTTTCATGGCTAATTTCTTGAAATTAATTTTTGCAACAAAATTTATATATTTCATCACTATATTAGCAACAAATTGCTTCATTTTGTTGTTAATAATCAGAGCAACAATGACAATTATATTTTCTTGCTAATATTTTGCGATGAAATTGAAATTTTTGTGGCTAATTTCTTTAAATTAATTTTTGCAACAAAATTTATATATGTCATCGCTATATTAGCAACAAATTGCTTCATTTTCTTGTTAATAATCAGAACAACAATGAAAATTATATTTCGTCACTAATATTTTACGATGAAATATAAATTTTCGCGGCTAATTTATTGAAATTAATTTTTGCGATGAAATTAAAATATTTCATCGCTATACTAGCAACGTATTGCTTCATTTTGTTGTTAATAATCAGAAAAACAATGAAAAATTTATTTTGTCGCTAAAGTTTTGCAATGAAATATAATTTGTTGTGGCTAATTTATTGAAATTACTTTATGCGATGAAATAAAAATATTGCATCACTAAACTAACAACGAATTCTTTTATTTTGTTGTTAATAATTAGGACAACAATTGACAAAGTGGGATAGCTCAAGTGGTTAGAGCACCACTACCTAGGCCTTAGGTCCTGGGTTCGAGTCATGGGTAGGGGAAAATGGGATGGGTATTTAACTTGTAATAAAAAAAAAAAAAAAAAAAAATAAAAAAAATTAGGACAACAATGAAAATTATATTTAGTCACTATTATTTTGCGATGAAATATATTTTTTGTGGCTAATTTCTTGGAATTAATATTTGCAACAAAATTAAAATATTTTATCGCTACACTTTTAACAAATTATTTTATATTGTTGTTAATAATAAGAAAAACAATGAAAATTATATTTTGTGGCTAATATTAAATCAATTATGCATATTAAATCAAGAAAATCGATCTATATATTTAAATGTTTAATAATTCTCCAAATTTTATGTCTTATAAATTAGTATGAATGTTAATAAAAATATTTAGGGGAAATTATTGTTAAGGTCATTTCACTAAGAGTTTTATCTAATAGGGAATAGGTTTTTTTTTTTTTTAAAATCTATTAGAGTCACCCTTTACCAATTTAAATATTTTGAAATTAATAAAAATTAATTGGATTTACATCAAATCTTTTAAATTAATGCAATTCCTGCTTATACGCATTTTCCTAAAATTAAGCAATTCGAATTAATTGTTAATTATTCAAACAAATAAAAAATTAAGCAATTCGAATTAATTGTTAATTATTCAAACAAATAAAGTTAAAAAATCTGCATTAAGCTTCTATCACCTTCCAATTATTCAAATATTCCTAAAATTAAGCAATTCGAATTAATTGTTAATTATCCAAACAAATAAAGTTAAAAAATCTGCATTTTATGATAAAAAAATAAGCGTGTCATAGAGTATACAATTCCCCCTATGTTGAATATGCATATATATATGAAATAGATTATGAATTTTAATATGAACAGTGAAATGAATTTTGGTATGTAGAAATGGGTTATGAAAACATATGTTCATTTCAATATGAAGTTTAAAACGACATACAAGACTGAATTTTTTGGTATGCATAAAATAACATGAACCAATGTGCACAGAGTGACATGCATATCAATATGCAAAATAAATGTGCACATTTGTAAATGACATATTCAAAAAGCGGTTTGTTGTGATGTAGGGATTTCATACTTAATTCCGTTAATATCACTGAAAAGAATTGTTCAGAATAATAAGACGAAGACATAAAATGATAATGCCTACATCGGTATCCATGTTTCATATTGAAAGTTCATTTTGATATGAAGTTGTAGGAGTAATATATGCACCTTTCAGATGCACTGCGAATAGCAATTGAATAATCAATCTATCGAAATTCAAGCTGGAAAAGCTGATTGTAAACCAAACAACATGTGAATAAACAACCTTTTTATCCATAAACTGATAAAAATAGTCTTAGAAAGATAACAATAAGATATGAGACAAATTGATAAACCGAGAAGTATATCGGGACACACTATAATCCATTTCAATAAAATTAAACTTACCGAATACACTATAATCCATTTCAATAACTCACGATATGAAAGCCTGTGCATTTAACAAACAATTAATCAGTATATATACATAAGAAAATACAATCATGGATCGTTTTAAGATAATGTGTGTAGAACTAATAGAGGAAAGCGTAAGTCGGACCCAACTATCAACTTGCTCACTCAAAAGCAAAGAAACTTTGAACTTCCGGTAGGTAGCCAACTCATGCATCCAGTCTTTACACCAAGAATTAGAATAAACGTAATCTGCTAGTGAGATAATTCTAGTGCCTGTAAACATTACTTTAGCCACAACAAACAAAAGCAAAAAATAATGTAATGTAATGCTTCCAAAGATATTCCTCCGAGAACACTATAACATTCTTGAGTTATAGCATAGAAATTACAAGTACATCACCTAGACCCAAAAAGAAACAAATAAAGCATGTGATACAAGTACATCACCCAGACCCAAATTTACAGACGGCATTTTTGCTGGAAATAAAGTTGCAGAACAAAATATCAAAATTTATAAACAAAAATCAAAGATTCAGAATTTGTTTAGTCTTTTCTGCAGAACAAATTTCAAAGATTCAAAATTTATAAACAAAAATCAAAGATTTGGCAAAACAAAATCTCACCGGAAAAGGGCGACGGCGGCGGCCATGAGTGGGTTTCGTCTTCTTCGCCATCATCTCTACGAGAGGGCTCGCATCTGTAACAGGAAAAAAACTCGGAGTTTAGGGAGGTTCCGGCCACAGATCGTCCTCGTGCATTTAAAGAAGCCTCCCTCTCAGCAGCTCTGCATCTCTCTACTTCATTTTCCAAATCTTCCATTTGCCTCTGCAAAGTCTCAGCGTGTCTCTTAGTTTTCTTGATTTGTGCTAGCCTTTCCATCGCGACACGCTGGAACTCATTAATTTTCTCCTTCTGGGCAGAATCTGCCTGTGCTCTGGCTTCATCAGCTGATGCCATTGCCTTTTTAGCATCCCTCTCAGCTGCTTTACACCTTTCCTCAACTGATCTTGGTACTTGTGCTCTAGATGTATCTTCTTTTCCTGTTCCAATATCCTAGCATTTAAACTTTCTACCTTTTCATTTAGCTCCTTGATTTGAAGATCAAATCCAGATTGTAATTCTTAATCTTCGATTCAGCAGCCTGTCACCAGTAGAGAAAGCTAATGAATCCCCAAACACTGTTATCTAATTCTTTATAAAAACTAAATTTTAACGAACACCATAATATCAAATTTGCTTCAGTAACATTTCAGATATAATTTTTCCAATATTGATCATGAAGCTTATTTTTTAACCGCATGCATAGGTAACAAGGCA
The DNA here is from genome assembly GCA_963675135.1 of Galeopsis tetrahit. NCBI lineage: Eukaryota > Viridiplantae > Streptophyta > Magnoliopsida > Lamiales > Lamiaceae > Galeopsis > Galeopsis tetrahit. Next base: position 41,989,816 of record OY776128.1, on the reverse strand, counting down.
GCGGTTCTCCAGGATGCAAGAATCAACCAACTCACTAGCTTAAGCATATAACAACTTAATTTGGTCAAAATACTAATCATTGTCGAACAAGGGGCAGGACATGTTTGGGAAATTTAAGAAAATATTAAAGCCACATCTTAGATGTAATTAAACTATTAAATGGGGGAATACACACGGAGTATTAGCGCATAGATAACTATACAGACATTATTCATTCAAATCTCACCTTCAATTCCAAACTCAAAGTTGTCAAACGCTGCTCAATTTTTATGGCCTTTTCCTTTATTTCATCATCCTGCCAACAATATACAGAAAATCACTCTCAGAATCTTCAAATAGAGAAATGAGCCTATGTATCGAAATACCATAGATAATAGAGAGTAATGTTCACCTTTTCAGACAGTGTACTTGAAAATTCTTCTCTTAGAGCAGCTTCTCTTGATTGTGTTAGCTTCTCTTCTCAAATATTTATAAATATGATAGGATGCAAATGAAGATGAACATAAAGATGAGAGAATGAAGATTGAATTGAATATTTATTATTTTTTTAATTGTTAAAGTAACATTGATTTTTTACAATTGAAATTGTTTTAAAAATTACAATATATATATATATATATATATATATATATATACATATATAATTGTTACAACTTACAAGTTAAAAATTAATCAATTAATAAATGTGAAATAAATTATTAAATGAGTAAAAATAACTACTAAATTAGTAACAATTGAATACATATATAATTAATATTAAAAACTGAATCAAAGAGCTGTCTGCCCGAGTGGTAGGCGCCCAGCTATGGGAGCCCATCCACCCGGGATCAATTCCCACCAAGATCAAATAAAATATTTATTTAAATAAAATGGGGGAGGGGGTATGTGGGTGCGGGTTGGGTCGAGTGCGGAAGTGGGTTTAGAGAACGATTGAGTTGGTTCGGTTGGGGTCGGTTGGGGTGGGTCGGGTGTGGGGGTGCAGGTTGGGTTGGTCGAGTACGAAAGTGGGTTTGATTTTCCTCGCAAACATTTTGTGATGAAACTCATATTTTCGTCGCTAACATTTTACGATGAAACTTATATTTTTCGTCGCTAATATTTTGCGATGAAACTCAAATTTTCGTCACTAATATATTGCGATGAAACTCAAATTTTCATCGCAAACATTTGCGACAAAATTAATTTTTTTTGTCGCAAACACGTTAGCGACGGGCGTATAGCAACAAATCCTGCGACAAAATTATTTCATCGGTTAGCGACGAAAATATTAGAATTAGCGACAAATTTTTTCATGGCTAAATTGCAGTTTTCTTGTAGTGGTGGTAATAGACAAAATGTCACAAAAGGTATTGTATTATATCATTTTGAGATGTGTTAAAAGCCATTTTTTTTTTGTAGTGAGTAATATTAGTCATCGTCTTTTTCATCATCTTGTCCTATAAATTTCAAAAGAATAAATCAAGATAAAAGTAATTTAAAATTTAACCTATTAAAACTTTAAATTTTTTATTGTAAACAAACCTTTATGAATACACATCTGACTGTTTTTGACTTGTGATGTTATCTTATATGGGTTTTCGCCAACTGTTTTAATTTTCACATTTATAATTTTCTACTAATCAGGTAAAGAAATAACGCAATATTTCCATCACTTCTTGTCCAAAAACTTCACAATTTTTTATGTCGAAATTTGTCAATTTTATTTTTAAAAAATTAGATTTTTTTGGGTAGACCAGTGTAAAAAAAGAGTGTAGATCTTAACACTAGTTTGTCGAAATATGTCCAAAAAAAATTCTAATTTTTATTTTGACATTGATTGGGCGGATGGTGGCGCGGAGGCAGTGACTACAATCTTTTGGATGGAAGTAAGGTATCTACTGAATAAAAAAGTAGGATCTTAATGTTAGTTGTAACATAGTCTTTTCTCATTGAAGATTATCTACTAAAATATGTAAATGGCGTATCTAACATTTACTGCAAATAACCGTACCCGCAAATTAATTCATGGGCTGCATAAGACAAACCAAAAATCAATCATACAAAACCAACAATTACTTGCTATATATTTTGTCAGAAAGTAAAATAATGCTGTTTTTAAATTATGTGCAAAAATTTGTTTTACCTTCAGCTTAGCTAGGAGAAGCATTTAGTCACTCATTTTTTACCTATCCGAATTAACCAAAAATCATATTGGGAATGAATTAGACTATTCGATAGATGTTCATAACTCGATCTATTAAAGTTTGACTCAACTCAACTCGTTTAATAAATAAATTGAACTCAAACATTTTTAAATATCCCATTTACTTAAAAATGTTAGATCAAGTCTCTTAAAAAAATCTACAGTAAAAACTCTATAAATTAATAACCTTGGGACCATGAAATTTTATTAATTTAAAGAGGTATTAATTTATCCATAAATTAATATTTATTAATTAAAAGAGAGACTTTTGAAATTCAGCAAATTTAGTGCATATGTATCGAAGATAAATGAAAATTCATATATGTTTCATTGATTATATTCATGCATCAACCAATTCTTTGTAACTAATTAAATATATTCATTGTATACATGTTTACATTAATTTGTTGCACTTAAATATATTCATACATGGTGAATGAAACATATACTCCACTATATAAATCTCAATATGGAAATAAAATAATTCATAACACCCAATCATGTCTTCTCATCTAAAAGACATCGCAAAATCATCTATGAATGATCAAATGCGTAAAGCATTATGTGAGTATAAGAGAGATCATCCCACATGCATTCAAAAAAGATTTATAAGAGTGGATTGATGAAAAATATCATTTGAAAGTTAGTTAAGGTACAATAGATTCATATTTTAGCAATTTACCATCATATTTATAATTTTAATATTTATGAATTATTAATTTAGAGTTTTAATGGGACCTAATATTTATAAAGGGATTTTTCGAAAAATTATTATCTTATCGAATTTGATGATTTTTTACAAAGGCTCAAGTCGGGATCGGAAGATTTTATTATTTTAAAGAGTATTAATTTATAGAGTATTAATTTATAGAAGTTTTACTGTATGTTAGGGGTGACCCAACAATTAATATTAGGTGAGGTCCAAACTTTTTTTAGTCCATATACAATAACAATATCGAGTTTAATATTAGTAAAGTATTGAGAGAATGTCAAAATAAAAAGAAGAGAAATATGTATAAATTTTGAAAAATATCATACGAGATAATATTGTTCATTATATTTTATGTAAATTTATCACATATGTAAAATTTGTTAAAATTATTTTATTAAATTTATGTATTAAAAGTTTGTTATAAATTTTAAAATTTAACAATATATCGATATATATTTTCATTTATTATGAGGTTGGAAGGATTAGCGACACACTACACATAATTACGTAAAGGTGGGTTGCACTTGCAGTTGTAAAGACAAAAAGAGTGAAGAAATTAAAGCAAGAGGTGAAATGACAAAGCTTAATTATAGGAGTAATTAGTACTAGTATGAATTAAAGCAAAATGTTTGGTGAAGGAACCCTAAAAAAGACAAACCAATAATAAAGGCGGTGCACATGCCAACATATCATTAATCCTTACTTTCTCCTAACAACTTTTCTTTAATTATCTTTTCCTATCTTTTCCTTTTTTTTTTTCATATCTTATTAGTTATTACACGACATAAATCAGAATTTTCAGAACTAGATCCAACAGTCACTGATTCGCCTCAATTACCTCTTTAAAATTGTTTATGAGATTTAACTGGGAAAAATTGAGAACTTGAAAAATCGGACTGTAACAACAAATTTCGTAAAATTAATATAAAAACACGAATTTGAAATACAATATTATTTATTTCGGATTAAATCGAGAAAACTGTGGGTTTACAATCTCTAATTTAAATCCTCTGATTCTCCTCTTCAATCTTGACTTTGACTTGAAAGTGTTGGGATATAAATCCTGAAACAAGTCCTAATTGATGATTAAAAGATAAAATGAAGTTTTGATAAGCCAAAAGTAGTTTGAATATTTTCTAAGTGTTGACTGATCTAGTCTAGTTAAGAAGAAGTCATCTTGAACAGACCAGTAGAGTTCACATAAGAACAAGTGTTGTTATATATTAAAAGATAAGTACGAGCTATAAGTACTTCATATTTGTTGTTCATAATGTTTAGGTTGTTATTGAGCTAATAAACATTGTATAGAAGCTCATTGATTTTCGTATGTAATAATCATTGTATAGATTTCTAAGTTGACTAAGCTTTATAATTCAGAAGAGCTTAAAGTAATGTAATAGTCTTGTTAGGATTAGAATAGTCTACTATAGAAGTCCACAAGAAGACCAGACCAGACAAGAAGGTTGAAGTCTACTACACAAGACAGGTGGTCTACAAGACAAGTCAAACTTGAAGTAAACGCGTTCAGAATAAGTATGAAGATAAGGATTAAAGAGTTAGTTAGAAATAACTGATTAACTACTTAAACGCGTGGATGGATAAAGACAAACAGTTACAAGTTAGTTTTCAAGAAAGGTTGGTTACAACTGAAAGTTCTTGATATTGAAGTCTATAAATACCTCAAGGTGTTTATCATTTAAAGACTACTGAAAATCTACGTACTGAAGCATTATTGAAGCGTTCGAAGCAAAACACTCTCAGAGTTTATTGAAGTTCAGAAAGCAAGTCAGAAGACAAGTGAAGAAATCAGAAGACTGCTACTGAATAAGTTTTTCTTTTTAGTTTACTGTTATCAAGTTGCTAGATACTTGTAAATCTCTAGTAAGATCATAGGCGTATCTGGTGGTATAGTCTTTGAAGATCTAAGTCTTTTTCTTGGGACTTAAAATTACAAGAACACACACTTTGTACTCGATTGGAAGAGTTAGTGGAAACATCACAACTGGGTTTGTGAGAGTGGATGTAGACAAGTTGTCGAACCACTATAAATTGTTTGTGTTGTTTACTTTACTGTTTTGTTTGTGTTTAATTGATTAACTGTTTACTTGTTTAAACATACCTATCTGAACAAGACAAGTTGAGTATTACTAGAACAGAGTTCTCGAATTAAGAAGTTGAGTATAAACTTTAATTGGGCTCATTGTTTAATTTCTGTATTCCGCACATTGTACTTTGATATATCGAAAGAATTTTGAAAAGTCTATTCACCCCCCTCTAGACATTTTCACTAGCTTACTTGATATTAACTCAACTTTGGGGACCTACAAGTGGTATCGGAGCAGTAGTTTACGAACTGCTGTTTCTTGATAACCGACTTAAGACTTAGGGTGAAGTCTTGGTCCGTGATTGTATTTGCTTACGTGTTCTTGATCAACATTCTTGTTATATCTGTTTCTTGTTCCCTGTTCTTGACTTATCTGCTTCTTGATCATAAAACTGATTAGCACTAATCTACTTGCTCAATATGTCTCTTGAAATAAGTGCTAATAAGTTGCCCAAGTTCCAGGTTCAGGACTACGACTACTGGAAGCTACGAATGGAAGCGATTTTCAGCTCCACGCACGATCTAATGATCTCTGTTGTGACCGAGGGTCCGATCGTGACAATGGTCCCAAATACTGCTACTCTTGACAAAGACAAACCAATTGGCACGCTCGTCAAGAAACCAAGGTCTGATCTAACCTCTGAAGAAATGCGTCAAAATAATTTGGATAGTTTGGCGAAGAATTACATCTTACACACTCTTCCTAACGAGTATCTAGGAAAAGTGTTAAAATGTAAAACTGCCAAAGAGATGTGGGACAGATTAGCTATCATTTGTGAAGGGACATCCCTGATCAAAGAGAGCAAATTATCCACTGCTGTCCAAAGATTTGAATCATTTCGGATGAAAGCTGGCGAAACTATCGACCAGCTGGATACTCGTTTTACTAAGATTATGAATGATCTTGAAGTCCTTGGTAAAACATATACTCCTCGTGAAATCAATCTTAGGATTCTTAAGAGCTTAGATCCTCGATGGAAAATGGTAAAGATGCTTGTTAAGAATACCCAAGACATAGACAAGTGGAGTGCAGAGACCATGTTTCAAACTCTTAAGGCCCATGAGTTTGATTTAGACGAAGATGAACCCGTAGTCAGTAGTGACAGAGAACATGCTGTGTCTAAGAACGTTACCTTTAAGTCTAGTTCGTCTAAGTCCTCTAAGGTAGACAGGTCTAAGTCTAAGACTAAGTCTGCCTCTGTAAAAGACGAGTTAGATACTGATCTTAGTCTGAAGGATCAGGTGAACCTCATGGTTAGAAAGTTTGATAGGCCGAATAAGCGTTTCGGTAGATACAAGAAGTTCTATAGAGATCATAGAGGGTCTGCCTCTAAGAACTCGTCTGAGACCAGACGAGACCGAAACTCGTCCGAAAGGAGAGACGAAGTCTCGAAAGGTAATAGACGAGATAGAGAGTCTGATGATAGGAAGATTCAGCGTTCTGATAGACGTGATAAGCGTAGGGATAAATCTCCTATTAAAAAGGCTACTAATGATCTCTTGTGCTATAACTGTGAGAAACCAGGTCACTACATTTATGAATGTCCAGACCTGAGCACCGACGATCGAGAAGAACGCAAAGCTCGAAGGGAAAGAAGATACAACCGTGGCAAGAAGGCAATGATGGCCAATGATGACTCTGATTCGGATTCAGACGAGTTGCCATTGTCCTTATCTAGCTACCCGTCCGATCCAGATCACGATGAAGCATTCATAGTAGATGATGGCCTATGCTGCATGGCTAAAATCGATCAAGAGGTATCATCTGCTACTTCTTTTCAATCTTGTGACGATTCTGATACTGATGAAAGTGACACTGCTAGTAGTGAAGTTGGAAGTAGTCTTCATCACTCTACTAGTGCTATTGAAGACGACCTTCTACTTGCTAACCAAGCATTCATCGAAGTCAGTGATGAGAACATTGCATTAAAACAAGAAATCATTGATCTTAAGGAAGCTCAGTCTAAAGTAGATCCTAATGTAACAGTCCTAAATGAACGCTTGACTGAAGAGTTGAGACAACTCAAAGAAAAGTGTGCATTGACAGACAGGTTATATCAAGACCTACTTAAGACACATGCAACTGAGAGAAATGAATTCAATGTTTTAAAGAGCAAGTGCAATAGACTTGAAGAACGTAATAAGTTCTTAGAGACCGAGGTTGTCACACTTGATCTCAAACTTACTGACCTGGTTAACTCTTCAAAGATTAACCTTGAACTGTCAGATAGGTATAGAGATCCAGCTGACAAGACAGGCATAGGTGCTGAGTCATCTAGCTCGTCTACTCGAGTCATTAAGAACCCTACTACTACTAACGCAAGACTTTTTCCAAATGATAAAGGAAAAGGACCAATGATATACGATATTGGTACTCCATCTAAAGGTACTGTACCTAAACAGACTCGAGTTAACATTCCGATTACCAAAGGAGGTAAAAAGAATGGTAACAACAAGCCTGTTCCAGCTAGAACTTATCTTCAAAGGACCACTAATCGTGGACGACCCAACCAGGTCAGATACGAGGATTGGTATCCTGAGGAGACGAGTACTAGACAGGTACAAACTAGACGACAAGAGCCTAGACCTCCTTTCATAAGGCAGTCTCAGCTCTACTCGTCTAGACCTAGACAGGTTGCTCCAAAATATCGTACACAAGCTGTCCTATATCCTCCACCTTTGTCATATGATATTATTAGTGAGGAAAGACCCAAACGCGTCTATAAACCGTATGGACCTAATGCATACAAGCCCTACTCTGACTATCATAGATCAGTGCCTGCTCAAGTAGAGATCAAGTCGAAAGGCTATCTCAAACGAGTAGATCCGAACTCGAATGATAGGTCAGATAAAGACAACAAGGTCCTATTTTGTAATAAGTATGGGCGAAAGCTTAAGAGATCGAACTTGTTCAAAACTCCAATGTATATTTGGATTCCTTTGAACTCGACTAACCCCCCAGGACCCCAATAAACAAATGGGTACCTAAATTATTGAATATCTTCATTGCAGGGTCGACTTGACTTGTATAAGAAGGGTGGCTCTGTAGGAGAAACTTGGTACATTGATAGTGGTTGTTCGCACCACATGACGGGTACCAAGGCTCTCTTATCAAGTTACCATGAGCAGGAAGAACCAAAAGTGATATTTGGTGATAGCTCCACTGCTGTCACTAAAGGATTTGGTTACATCCGGAATGGAGACGTAGAGATCCAAGATGTCTCATATGTTGAAGGTTTGAAATACAATTTACTCTCTGTTTCACAGTTTTGTGATCGTGGATACAAGGTGCAGTTCAAGAGCCGCAAATGTGAAATCATTGACAAAAGGACACACACAGTCCTACTAGTCGGCGTCAGACAAGGTAGTGTGTACATAGTGAACTGGAATAGCTGTCCGAGGGACACTTGTCTACTTACTAAGAATCCTAAAGAACTTGGCTGGCTTTGGTATAGACGCCTCTGTCACTTAAACTTTAAGGTTCTTAATAAGATAGCTAGAGATTACCTTGTGGAAGGTATTCCCAACGAAGTCTATTACAAGTCACACGTATGTACTGCTTGCCAACAGGGTAAATAGGTGAAAGGTTCTTTTAAGTCAATTCCTACTCTCTCAACTAGTAGAGTCCTAGAACTCCTACATATGGATCTTCATGGTCCAATAACTCCTCCAACCTTGAATGGTAGAAGGTACACACTTGTTGTTGTAGACGTCTATTCTAAGTTTACTTGGGTAGTCTTTCTACATAAGAAGAGTGATACACAAACACTTCTGCCTGATCTGTTGAAGAAGTTACAAGTTGAGAAGAACCAGTCTATTGTCAAGATTCGTAGTGACAAGGGAACTGAGTTCATTAATTGCTATATCAAAGATTTCTGTGCTAAACGTGGTATCCAGCATCTTACTAGTGCAGCCAGGACACAACAACAAAACGGTGTAGCAGAAAGAAGGAATCGAACTCTCAAAGAAGCCTGTAGAACCATGATAGCCGAGTACAACACGCCTCAAAAGTTTTGGGCTGAAGCTATCAATACTGCATGCCATTCACAGAACAGAAGCGCGATCAACAAAGCACTAGACAAGACACCTTATGAGGTTTGGAAAGGTAGAAAACCCAGAATTTCATATTTCCATATATTTGGTTATAAGTGTTTCATCCACAACAATGGAAAGAGCAAGTTGAATGCTTTCGATGCCAAAGCAGACGAGGGGATATTCTTAGGATACTCCTCGAATAGCAAGGCATTTAGGGTATTCAACTACTCAACTCTTTGTGTAGAAGAAACACCACATGTGATTTTCGATGAATCTCGACAGGACTCGTCTGCCAACAAGATCAGTGAGAAAGTGACTGATCTAACGATCGAATCTGACAAAGAATCAGAGGTATATGAATCCGTTCAAGCCTATAATCCATTCATGAAAGCTCTCGAGTCTGATGACAAAGAGAAGGTAAGTGCTCAAGGTAAGTCTTCTAGACCAGCTGACATGCCTGCTCTAGTTGACTCGTCTACTCCTGGTAAATCTGTTGATGATACAAATGATGTCGATATGCATGATGCTGTACATGATATAGATGATGATAGTATTCCTGTTAAGAATAGAAAAAACATGGAAATCTGCGCATGATACTGAAAATATCATTGGTGACTCTACTATTGGTGTAAATACTAGACGACAACTCTTTGAGTCGCAAGAACAGCCTAGTCCAACTATGTTTTGCTGGTGTTGTTTCCTCTCTGCTATTGAGCCTACCACTGTTAAAGAGGCATTAGCTGATAGTAACTGGATCATCGCTATGCAAGACGAGTTGAACCAGTTTGTTCGAAACGACGTCTGGGAACTTGTCGATAGGCCTAAGCATCATAATGTAGTTGGCACTCGATGGATTTTCAAAAACAAGAAAGATGAGAATGATGTAGTCGTTAGGAATAAGGCTAGACTAGTAGCCCAAGGCTATTCACAAGCTGAAGGCATAGACTATGATGAAACTTATGCTCCTGTTGCTAGACTAGAAGCTATTCGTTTGTTCCTTGCATATGCTGCTCATATGAAGTTTACTGTATATCAAATGGATGTTAAAAGTGCATTTCTTAACGGTATTCTTGCGGAAGAAGTGTATGTTGAACAACCTCCAGGTTTCGAAGTCAAAGGCAACCAGGTGTACAGATTGAAGAAAACCTTATACGGACTAAAGCAAGATCCAAGAGCATGGTATGATACTCTCTCTCTCTTTCTATTAGAAAATGGTTTTACTAAGGGCAAGGTCGATAGAACCTTGTTCAGAATACAAGAAGGGAAAGACATTTTACTCGTCCAAATTTACGTAGATGACATCATTTTTGGGTCACCTAACAAAAATCTGAGTGAAAGTTTTTCAACACTCATGCAAAGTAAATTTGAGATGTCCATGATGGGTGAAATGAATTACTTTCTTGGTCTTCAAGTAAAACAGACCCCAGAAGGGATTTTCATAAATCAGGCAAAGTACACTAGAAATCTTCTAGACAAGTACGGGATTAAAACTTGTAAGTTTACTGGCGTACCGATGCAACCAACTTACAGAATGGATCCAGATGAACGCGGTAAATGTGCTGACCAATCTTATTATCGTGGACTAATTGGTTCTTTACTGTATCTAACTGCTAGTAGACCAGACATTGCATTCTCTGTTGGTGTTTGTGCTCGTTTCCAAGCCAATCCAAAGGAAAGTCACATGGAAACCACGAAACGGATTTTGAAATATTTGAAAGGGACCATCAATCGTGGTATATGGTATCCCTCAAATGATGATCTATCCTTAAGTGGCTACTCAGACTCAGACTTTGGAGGCTGTAGAATAGATAGGAAATCTACATCTGGTTCTTATCAATTCTTAGGCACAAAACTCATTTCATGGTTTTCGAAAAAGCAGACTAGTGTTGCTACCTCTACTACCGAAGCCGAGTACATGGCTGCTGGTAGTTGTTGTAGTCAACTACTCTGGCTCATGCAACAGCTTAGAGATTACAACATACATGAATCAAATGTTCCTATTTTCTGTGATAGTAATAGTGCAATTGCCATTACACAAAATCCTGTTTTGCACACACGTTGTAAGCATGTTGATGTGAAGCATCATTTCATACGTGATCATGTAGAAAAGAAGGATATTCGCATGGAAAAGATTCATACTGATTTTCAAAGAGCTGATATTTTCACAAAACCATTAGCTGAGGCACGTTTTCGTGAGTTATGCATTAGTTTAGGGCTAATTGATCTAGACCCTACTTGCCTATAGCTATGTACTAACCAGACAGGTACATCGAAGAAATAAGGAGACAAGATCACCAGAACAGAGCACTCGTCTACTCACGCAACAGACATGTATACAAGGCTAGAATAGATGACCAAACAACCCGATGAGGAAGCTGGTAAAGCTGAGGGTAATACTAAGGGAATAAACATTTAAGGGGGAATCTTTGATTTCTTAAATATCCTTATGTTGACTCTTAAGTTTGTTAACAATCATCTTGCTCGAAACCTTGACCATTGCTTTAGATTGATATTCATCTTAATTATTTTACTCTACTTGTACCTACGATTATACGTTGCATATGATAAGATAGGTACATGAAGTCGTTCGACGTTCAGAATAGACAAGCATAGTCGAAGGGGGAACTCGTCTTGTGTTCATAAGTCTACTCGTCTGTTCTAGATAGACTCGAACAGACAAGATAAGTGATCTTTTTATTCAAATGCTCTAAGTGTTTAACCAAAACGAATTAAGGGTATTATAGTAATTCGATAATGCTAAAATTTGAAAACCCTAGAATTGGATGTATACACTCCCATTTAATGCGGTGTATACACCCAGTTCGCACTCTACTCTACTATGCTAGGTCAGATGAGTACACTCCCCTGTCCTACTTATTAGAAGAGACGAATTTAAAATTTTACAATATCAAATCACATAATATTCTCGATTCCGTAACCGAATACCAAAAGCCCCAACCGTTGGATCTATGATTCAATCTTGGCCGTTGATGTGTGAGTTCAGTTCTAACAAAACTCATCTTTTGCACACTACTTGCCCCACGATTTCATAACTCCCCTTTTTCTAACTTTCGAATTTCTTGCGAATTCTAACTCCAAAGTCTTACTCAAGCTATCAATATGTCGACTATCTCTCTATTTGATGTGAGAACTAACATGCAAGCCAGGTTTGACCTTGGCAAGTACATCACAGAAGGTAAAGTGCATGTGGAGCCCTCGATGTTCTTCAAAGGGCTACACACTGAAGGCAACCAAGAGATTATCAATAAGTGCATTAGGTGTGGATTGAAACCGTATTTGGAGGCATTCCCTCAAATCGTCTTGGAAGAGGAGGTATTGGAGTTCTTTGCCGACGCCACCAGACGAGGAGATGTCATCGAATCATTTGTTGGAACGAGTCGAGTGGAAATCACTCGCGAGGCTATATTTGAGCATCTGAAGTTGCCCATCGGATCGATTGATGTGGAGAATTATGCTAATGGCCAGGAGCTGAGGTATTTGAGCATTTTCTGTGGCAAGAAGATTCGTCTGAATCGAGATGGCAAAATTCCAGCTGTGAAGAAGAAGGAACTGCTGGAAAAGTATCGAACTCTTTTGGACATAGCTAGCAAGATGTTGCTATGTGCCACTGGTTCACATGATTCAGTCACTTTGGCTAAGGCAAGAGTGATGGCTGCCATCTACGATGGAATTACTGAAGGAAATTGGTTCAAATTGCTTGCAGACAGAATCATGTATTTCGAGAAAAATGTTAGGGTTGACACCGACACTTGCAATTGGGTGGTGACAAATGTTGTTGGATATGGAAACAAGCTGTCCATTCTACTTCCCTTGTTGATGCCAAACAAGACGGAATGGAGCAAAGGAAAGCCATTCCATCCTTTAAAGTTCTATTTGAAGAAGGAGGCGATGAGAAAGCAAGTGGCTGCTAGGCCGTCTGCCCCTAGGCAAGCTCAGATTGACCCCATGGAAGCCTTGCCTTATGCTGCCTCGTCTGGTTCTTCGGAAGACGAGTCAGTTGAAGAAAAGTCTGAAGATGTTGCACAAGTCTCGTCTAGTGCAGATGACTCGGAAGAGACTCAGTCAGATGAGGAGTCCGAACAAGAGAAGGAGCCAAGTGCTCAAGTTCCTGAATTGTATCAACTCGTGCGAGTTGGGTCGCCCACTCCACCAGACGAGTCGAGTCCTCAGGTTGGTACCTCTACTCAATCTGTTTCAATTCCTCTCTCTCTCTCTCTCTCTCTTCTATTCGAACCAAGGCAAGATCACATCGATTTAGGCCTAGACCTTTATCCTCAACCTCACAAGTGCTGGTAGCACATCCGCTGAGAGCCAGCATTCCCCAAGACACTCCTATAATTGACACAATTGATACTCCGACAGTTGTCACACCAAACCTAGCCACATCACAGCCCCCAGAAACCACAGACCAAACTCTCTCTCTACCCTCAACAGAATATGTTGAACCAATCAACCCATCTACTTCAGAGAAGACGCCAGTTGCCACTGCAACAGCTGAGACAGGGACCCCACCTGCTCAGACTCCGTCTGAAGTTAGATTCGAAACCTTGGTATATTATCCAATGTGTTTAAGAGAGAAGAGGATCCGTTCGAAGATGAGCAACAATTTGAAGAAGCAACTCTCATCTATCGAAGTCGACTACTCGTCAGAGCAGTTTGAGAAGCTTCTAAGAATATGCAATTGGGTTGCATTGAAGAAATCTTCAACAGACGACTTGTTCGAAGTCATCCTAGAAAAAGGTGGAATTTCAAATTTTATGGATTGGGAGATGGAGCAGAAGGAGAACAGTGGTGTTCGAGACCACTCAGAGCTATTTCCATCTCACGCCCTTACTGCTCTTGCGAAGAGGATACTGGGTATTTCTGATGACTTGCTGTGCTCAGAATCCCAATTTGATGTGGGTGTTCAAGTTTCAGAAACTGACTTTGTGGAAGATGTAGTGATGGTTGAAGCTGCACCAGCTGAGGAGATTCAGTCTACTGACCCTATGATAGAGCTTGACAATGTCTCAGACCAGTTGAGAGGCATTGTGTTTAAATTCCAAGTGGAACATGCTGACAGTCCAAGGTCAGATTTTGCTTTTATCAGTCGCTATACTGATCAATACTTTCCCATCGAGATTTGTGGATATGTGGAGAAGTTGCACGCCATGATGAAGAAGGACTTGGCTGATGCTGAAAGTAAGGCTAAAGAAGCTAGGTTGGCTATGGTGCCTTATTGTCCATTACCTAGTCTGAAGGCCATTGCTGGAAGTGTTGTTCCTGAAACTGAAGTAGTGGAAGACGAGGTCTTAACTACTATTCCAGAAGGACAGTTGGTTGAAGTTATATCTCTTGCTGAAGATGAGATCATGGAAGAGGCTGCTCATGTCGAAGTTGGTCAGTCGTCTCAAGCTATTCCAGCTGTGTCTATAGATGAGTTGAAAGAAGACCTGAAAGCTGTCATCAAGTCATCTATTGATAACTTTCTCAAGTCCGAGTTGAAGAAGACTCTTGTTGAACAGAATAGTGTCCTTGTGACAAGTTCAAAAGAGATGATTATGAATGAGGTCAATCAGTTGGACAATGACTTCAGGCAAGAGATGTTCAACCAGATTGAAGGTTTTCTCCAGAACCAAGTTCAATATTCGGAGAAAAGCTCAGTTGACTTCGCTCGAGTCTTAGCTACTAAATCCAGGAAGATGGAAAGAGTATATAGAGCTAAGATTGAGGTGGCTGATGTTCAAAGAAAGGAAGCTTATGATCAGCTAGCACAAGCAGGAGAGATTATTCGTGCTATGACTGAAGAGAACAGACAGTTACGTCTGACTGCAACACATTTCAAGAATGAGTTGAACTTGTCTACTCAAAAGTTGGAGTTGGTGGCGACCAAACTAGACAAGTTGAGTCAAGATGGTTCTCATCAGAAGCAGATCGAGAAAGCAACTAACCTTATGAAGCAAGCTATGGTTGAAGAGATGACTCGCTTTACTTCTCTTTTCACTCTCAAGGCGACTGATGAAGCCAAAAAGGGGGAAGAGACGAGTAGAGTCGAAGCCCGAATTGAAGCTGCTGAAGGTGAAAAAGCTAAGTCTTGTTCTGAACCAGAAGCAAAGGAAGCTGCAGAAGCGATGCAAGATCTTAGAAGGCCTAAGAGAGGCAGAGGCAAGTTGGTTAAAACTGCTGATCTTGAGCTAGCTAGAGCAGAAGAGCAGAAGAGATTGGAGAAGGGCAAAGGTATTGCATCTCCAGAAGCTGAAGTTGAGGTTCAGACCAGACGAGTTAAACGGAAGATAACCATTGAAGGAAATGAAGAATCTACTACTATAGTGAAGAAGCAAAAGATGGTTGATCCAGATGATGAAAGTCATTATGCGAGTCAGAAGAAGGTTGCTAAGCATATTGAAAGACTGCAGAAGCTGAAGCCAGATGAAGAACAAATGGAAGACAAGTTTGTTGATTATTTCATTGATAATGAGCATCGAGCTGATTGGATGAAGGTGAAGAGACAATGGGAGCTTGATCACTGGATTATTAGGAAGTTTGGTGATACTGAAAACCCAGATGAGTTGTATTCAATGTTTGATAAATTCATGGAAGGCCAGAACAAGTTGCTTAGGAACTTGATCATGAGGATATCAGCTGCTGCAAATTTTAACATTCTTGTTCCTACATTTCCGAAGTGGAAGACTCCTATGACAAGCTCAGGTAAGAGAGTTGATCTTAACCAGATCAAGAAATATGAAGAAGAGCTGCTAGATAAAGAGAAGATTGAAGATGAAGACCATATCAGAGTTATTCACAAGAGACTCCTAGATGCATTCTGTGTTCCTAACCCAGAAGGAGGTACTCTCTCAGATTAGTTGTTATGTGCTCTGATTGTTAGTTTTTGATTTTTTGAAGTATGTGTAATATCTACTGGTATTATTTTGAATGAATGAAAAGATAAAGTACTATTTGATGTTAAGACAAGATAACTACTTAACTAGTCTACTATTGAGAAAAGATTCAAGTAGTTTTGGCTTCATCAAAAAGGGGGAAATTGTTGGGATATGAATCCTGAAACAAGTCCTAATTGATGATTAAAAGATAAAATGAAGTTTTGATAAGCCAAAAGTAGTTTGAATATTTTCTAAGTGTTGACTGATCTAGTCTAGTTAAGAAGAAGTCATCTTGAACAGACCAGTAGAGTTCACATAAGAACAAGTGTTGTTATATATTAAAAGATAAGTACGAGCTATAAGTACTTCATATTTGTTGTTCATAATGTTTAGGTTGTTATTGAGCTAATAAACATTGTATAGAAGCTCATTGATTTTCGTATGTAATAATCATTGTATAGATTTCTAAGTTGACTAAGCTTTATAATTCAGAAGAGCTTAAAGTAATGTAATAGTCTTGTTAGGATTAGAATAGTCTACTACAGAAGTCCACAAGAAGACCAGACCAGACAAGAAGGTTGAAGTCTACTACACAAGACAGGTGGTCTAAAAGACAAGTCAAACTTGAAGTAAACGCGTTCAGAATAAGTATGAAGATAAGGATTAAAGAGTTAGTTAGAAATAACTGATTAACTACTTAAACGCGTGGATGGATAAAGACAAACAGTTACAAGTTAGTTTTCAAGAAAGGTTGGTTACAACTGAAAGTTCTTGATATTGAAGTCTATAAATACCTCAAGGTGTTTATCATTTAAAGACTACTGAAAATCTACGTACTGAAGCATTATTGAAGCGTTCGAAGCAAAACACTCTCAGAGTTTATTGAAGTTCAGAAAGCAAGTCAGAAGACAAGTGAAGAAATCAGAAGACTGCTACTGAATAAGTTTTTCTTTTTAGTTTACTGTTATCAAGTTGCTAGATACTTGTAAATCTCTAGTAAGATCATAGACGTATCTGGTGGTATAGTCTTTGAAGATCTAAGTCTTTTTCTTGGGACTTAAAATTACAAGAACACACACTTTGTACTCGATTGGAAGAGTTAGTGGAAACATCACAACTGGGTTTGTGAGAGTGGATGTAGACAAGTTGTCGAACCACTATAAATTGTTTGTGTTGTTTACTTTACTGTTTTGTTTGTGTTTAATTGATTAACTGTTTACTTGTTTAAACATACCTATCTGAACAAGACAAGTTGAGTATTACTAGAACAGAGTTCTCGAATTAAGAAGTTGAGTATAAACTTTAATTGGGCTCATTGTTTAATTTCTGTATTCCGCACATTGTACTTTGATATATCGAAAGAATTTTGAAAAGTCTATTCACCCCCCTCTAGACATTTTCACTAGCTTACTCGATATTAACTCAACTTTGGGGACCTACAAAAAGGTTTTGTGGCGTGATCCTCGCTTTGATCTTGACCACGATTGGATTTGATGACTTGTAACGTTTATCCAAGGACTTGAAGTCTTGTTATGGATCGAACGTTGATTTGGTGAGCTTTTGGACGAACGCCGTTGAAGATCGTTGAAGATCCACAGAGAACTTCCTTGAATAAACGCCGATTTGAAGGTCTTAGCACCTTGATCTCGAATCGAACGCTGCTTTTGGCCAACTTGTATGAAGAACGCCTTTAAATTTGACTTGAAGAACGCCGAAATGAAGGGTTTAACACCTTATTTCCAGATCGAACGTTGCTCTTGGTCGATTTGTACGAAGAACGCCTTTGAATTTGACTTGAAGAACGGCGAAATGAAGGGTTTAGCACCTTATTTCCAGATCGAACGTTGTTCTTGGTCGATTTGTACGAATAACGCCTTTGAAGCTCCTCCGAATGCTGAAGAACACTCTAAATCTCTAGAGAGAACTTTAGAGTCTTGAAAGTTTCTCGTGTTGTGTCTAAAATGAATGAGGGAGGATCCTATTTATAGGTTGGGAGAGGGAAGACTTTCCCTCTTTACCATGCCACGTGGCGCCTTCTTATTGGCCGAGTCGATTTGATTGGCTTTATTGGTTTTAATTTAATTCTCTTCCCTTTTTGAAGAGATGTGATTTGATTTCCCCTATATATGATAAGTTAAATTTATTCTTACCAATTACGAGTATTTCGATACTCGTATAATTTGACCGGCTTGTATCGTGTATATTAAATATCACTAATTTAACTACTTAATTCAAGAATTAATTTAATTAAATTCCCAAATTTGAAATAGTAAATTAATTTGATTTTAATATATATTTTTCCACGTGTCGCCATTTGATTGGGTGCAACTTTTAATGTGCTTACACAGA
Source organism: Galeopsis tetrahit (assembly GCA_963675135.1). Lineage (NCBI taxonomy): Eukaryota > Viridiplantae > Streptophyta > Magnoliopsida > Lamiales > Lamiaceae > Galeopsis > Galeopsis tetrahit. The sequence continues at coordinate 41,971,553 of OY776128.1, read as the reverse complement.
CAAAACCGATTGAATCAATTTTTTTTAAATATTATTTATGATTTTAGTTCAATTTTGTTACATGTTTTTCTTTATCATTTTCATGCCTTAAAAATATTTTTAACCTTTTCTTTTTCACATTTGTTGCGTAAAAAATTGACGTGATATGATGAGGAATCCGATGTGCTGGATTATAACTCTCGAGTGATAATTTGATGAATCGTTCCCTTCCAAGCTCTCGCACACCTACAAAAATACGCCGGAGGAGATTTCGGCGTGGAATCTCCGACGCTCAAGTCAGATGGTATTCTCAGGAGAATTAAGATGGAACTACCTGAATCGGGGAGAAGCTCTCTAAAAACAGTATGATCTCAAGTATATTTTTCTCTTGGAAGGGATAAAATATTACTCTCAAGTCTTCTTGTGTTTAATTGTGTGTTCGTGTGTTGTTAAGTGTAAAATCAATGAATATATTCATTTAGCCTTAAAGTGCGTACCTTGGGGAGGAGACCACTCTTTCCCCCTTTTTTCTCCACCCTCCAAGTCCACCACTTCGTTTGCCTTCTTTCTCGGCCCATTCCCTTCAACGTCAGCCCCTAGATTTCAGGAGTCAATCCTCTATCTCCCTAAAATCTCGGAATCTCAGCTTCATAGTTTTGACTGGGCCGGAGCCCCATTGACCCTGGGCCGATTATATAATTCTTAGGGCCACACAAATCCTTTTCCATTCTACAACAGGCTCACTGGTTATTATAAAACTTATCTTCATATACATTAGGCCCAAACACCCTGCCGCTATGCATGAGCCCTTTCATACGCTTAGTCTTACCACAAATGGGCTACAAGGAGGCCCAATGAAATACATAATTAAGGGTGTACAAATCGTCTAGCAAATAATCAACCTAGATAACTCATTCTACGTCCACGTGTCATCATCTTACGGGATGACATATTTGGGCCGCATAAACCACTCCCCCTACTCTCGTAAAGTACTTCCAACTTATGAGAGTAGGAAGACGTGGATGAGTTAGCCTTGAGGTACCTGCAAACAAATCATTAAGGACATTTTTCTTTTCGGGTTTTTCATAACCCTTGAAATGTTACTCAATAAAGGCAGACCCTAAAGAGGGGTCAAATATTAATCTGGAGGGCTCAATACCCTCCTAGCCCTTAAAACCCTGTCAATATCTAAATACATTTTAGCATTGGGTATCCTGAATATCTCTAAAATCAACATCCCTATTCGCTCTCCAGCTTCTAAGCCATAAATGGACCTCAATTATTTCTGCCTGCGATGCTTCGAGATCAACACCAGCATCGCTCTCACGCGCCCGGGCTTTATTTCCCCTATGTCAGATATTGCCTCTCACGCGCCAAGTCATGATCGTCTAGAAGGCTAGTTTTCCTCGATTTTCCCCCTTTTTTTATCGTTTCTTGCCATAATTCATCCGATTTTAAAATTAAACTCCCTACTCACTCAAAATTTTCCGAAACCTTCCCTCATTTCTCTCACAACTTCTCTTGATCTTCCTTCTTATCTCTTCTCGTCTCATTTCCTTTTCCAATCCATTAGTTCGTGGTAATTCCAGCCTTTAACTCGGCCAGAGATTTGCCAGTGTCCTCTCTCTACACTTCAGGTAACCACTCTTATTTTCTCTTCTTAATATCTTCTCCCCGCCATGTCTGCTTTTGAGGAGGAATCCCTAAGTTCTACTCCGCCTGAAAATTCATCTCCTGCACTCGCTCCTCTTTTCCCTATGACAAACCCCAAATAAAAAATTCTATCTCTGGTCCCTCTCTGCTTTCGAAAACTCGTATAGATGCCTACATTCGTACATGAATATTTCCCTCCGACTATGGACTTAGGATACCTCACGAGGAAGAACGACCGAATTTCACCGATCCCCTCACCCTTACTTTCTGGGAAGCCCAACTCAAGGCGGGCCTTTGATTCCCTATCTTCCCTTACCTTGCCGAAATCTCCTCCCGGCTACAAGTACATCTTAATCAATTTACCCGCAACTCCATTCGTGCGATGATAGCATTTTACATCATGGTTCAGGGAAACGGGAGGGGGGGGGGGGGAGCCTTCAGCTCATTTCTTCGTTACCCAATATTCTTGCAAACTCCTAGATGGATTTTTATATCTTAGTGGCCGTAGGTCCCAGGTCGGTAGATTTTTAGAGAAACTGCATGAGGGCAGTCAGGAATGGAGTGACGATTATTTCTTTGTAACCAAAACCCTCTCCCTGGAACTTCCCTCAAGAGTAGTGGATTTATGAAAATACTAGGGTCCGATGCCCTCCTCTCACTGACTACTCTCCGCTTAACCTTTTTGTTATGAGAAACCTCAATGATCACGTTGAGGCTAGGGGGTTCTTTGTGTCATGGATATTTGCAAGAATCTCCGAGTTCTATCCCACTTTGGTTTTAGCCCTCAGGAATACCCCTTAGGTCCAGGCGATGGTAATTCCATATATCCCCCATCTGTTTCATTTACTGCGGTTTTCATTTGCTTTTCTTTGTTGCTTAAACTCTTGTTTTGCATGTATCTTCGGTAGCTATGAGCTGGTTGTCACATATCTATAGGGATGCTGCCCCTCTAGCTATGGTCAGCAAGCCTCTTGTTCCTGCTCCCGAGAGTTCCTCTAAGGATGTGGTTCCTTCGAGATCTAAGATGCTTGCTCCTAGCTCTATATCCAAGCGGGCTCGGTCTTCTTAAGGGAAAATGGCCTTTAACTCCGCTCTCCCCGACTTAGGGACCTCCAAGAAGAAATCCAAGAATAAGAAGGTTGTTCCTCCCTCAAATGCCATCGACCTAGACCCTCCTCACTGCTCGGGCCCTGATCACCTGTCCAGCTTTATCTACCGCTATCTTCCTCCAGCTAATACTCAATCCTTCGAGAAACCGACCACAGAGGAGAAGCTGGTGCAAGCAGCTCACGGATTCCCTCAAGCTCACGGATTCTCAGTACTTCCGTATTTTTCAAATCTTAAGATTCACTACCTTTCCTCACTCGTACCTTCTCCTTTTTTGTAGTTTGGGCTCCTTTTTTCAGAGGTGTTTGATCGCACCATTCAGTTAGTGCAGTTGTGAAATGACCTCCAAAGTTAGGTAGATCAAGAACGCTTGAAGAAAGATTTGATAAAGAGCGAGCTCCGGGGGGCCCCGTTGGAGAAGGAGAAGGCTCAAGGGCAAGTTCGAACTCTTTCAAAGGAAGCCCTGATTTGACGATAATAAAGTGTTGTATGGTTGTGGGCACCGTATGGGATGATGCCATCTCCGGAAGATAGCCTCTGAACTGGCTAAGTCTACTTGACCCTTATGTGCCATAAATGCTGAAATGGATGATTACTTGATCTTGGTTGCTGTCTTGTTGATATGGTCATCTGTGCTGAATGTGCTCAAGACTGCTGAAATATGTCTTATGCCCTGATGACTATTTGTTTGCTCTGATCATATGTACTTGTTAGATTTTGCACTGCTCTGGTCTATTATCTTGTAATTACCTTGATTCATGCTCTGATATGTTTGTTTAACTATCATCATGCCGGTAATGATCTATGAATTTATCCATGATAGTTGAACATGTCTTGAATCAAGAAACAACATCTCATAATCACAACTTGACTGATTTTAAATCTATATGCAATCAGAACAGTGATTAAACTAACACATTCTTTTTCAGGAAATTTGACCTAAGTCACATCTACTGGAGATAAATGTAATTACTATAGTCAAGATACCTTTTTCATAGATTGTATAGGTTTTGGCATCATAAAAAAGGGGGAAATTGTTGGAAATAAAATGAGAAGTTTTGATTAAGATACCAAAACCCCCTGAGACATGCCAAGATTAGAATGATCATGTTCTAAGAATGTTAGAACATATAACTTAAGGCTAGTAAAAAGCTGGAATGTTAGGCAGCTCTTAGAATGATAGATGCACAAGTTGAGGGGGAACACATACTTAGAAGACTACATGGATCATATTCCCCCAAGATTCAGAATCAAGACAATCTTAAGTCTGCTGATGGACAACTGTGCTGATCATGGTTAGATTGATTATGGAACAACCTATCTGAAGTACAATTGAGTTGAATGAATCATCAAGACCTAGTCTACTGAAGCATACAAGTTCAGAAGGCTTGTCCAACAAGTTTGTCTCAGCACACGTGTACCAAATCTGTCTCAAAAGTTTTCCCAACTGTGCTATTAAGATCAAATCCTTGAAATCAAAGTAATGCATGCCTGAGACTCATGCATGAAGAATTCAAGAAAAGGGAAAGAGCCAAGTCATCTGAAGAGCTAGTGCCAACATTGCTGATAAGCAAACTCTGCTGATTCTGATAAGCAGAATTGTCCAAGTGATAAGGAATGTTGTCCTTATCATAAGACCAATCATCAGAAGTAATGTCCATGTTTGATCAAGTGAATCTTGAAGTTAGACATTGGGAAGCGTGCTGCAAAATCAAGACAAAGTGGTTACATCCGTTTATTTCCCAATCAAAGGACATGTCACTATCAAAAAACTGTCTTTCAGTTGCAGAGTTCAAGGAAGACACTTATAGACAATTGAGGCTGTCTACTGAAAGGGCACTTGAACTTTTACAAATGGACTTATTTGGACCAATTACCCCTGCAAGCATAAATGGTAGAAAATACACATTGGTTGTAGTAGATGACTTCTCTAGGTTCACACGGGTAGTATTTCTCCTTAATAAGAAGGAAACACAAGTCAAACTCCCTGAACTGTTAAAGAGACTGTCCAATGAGAAAAGCCTTAATATAATCAAGATAAGATCTGATAAAGGCACAGAGTTCATTAATTCTTACATCAATGAGTATTGCATACAAAATGGTATAGCCCATGAAACTTCAGCAGTTAGAACCCCTCAGCAGAATGGGGTGGTGGCAGAAAGAAGAAATAGAACACTTAAACAAGCTGCTAGAACCTTGATTGCTGACTCAAACCTACCTAAGAGGTTTTGGGCTGAAGCTATAAACACTGCATGTTATACTCAGAATAGATGCTTAATAACTAAGGGGCAAGGCAAAACCCCTTTTGAACTCTGGAAAGGAAGATTGCCAAAAATATCTTATTTCCATATTTTTGGTTGCAAGTATTTCATTCACAACAATGGGAAAGAACAACTGAAAGCCTTTGATAGCAAAGCTGATGAGGGGATATTTCTTGGATATTCCCAAATCAGTAGAGCTTTCAGAGTCTACAATTGTAAATCCCTAATTGTGGAAGAAACACCCCATGTTGTGTTTGATGAATCTATTCTTGAGAACAGGAACAAGAACCTGGATACTGATGAGATAACACAAAGGACAACCAGACTAAGCTTAAAAGAGAAGGATACTATGTTCATAAATGTTGTCCAGGCCAATCCCCCTGAAATCACTAGACTGGACAACACTCCTGAAGGCAATCTACCTGAAGCAAACCCCACTGAAGGGAATGATGAACTGAATGACCCAATCCCAGTTCATAATCAGGTAACAACTACCAATGAAGAAGCAGTTCTTGCTGAGGTAGTTATTGAGTCAAATATTCAAGGGGGAAACAATAATGTTAAAAATGCCAATGTCCATGACATTGAGGACAACACCCCTGAATATGATCCAGAGTTAGATCATGCATTAAATTTCCCTGAATTCTATGATCCTAGTGACTTAACCTTAGTAGAGGACAACTCTACTGAAGGGATCAGGAAAAGAAGGACTTGGTTGTCAGACCATCCTACTGACCTGATACTTGGTGATCCAAGTGTAGGAGTCAAAACTAGAAGGTTTCATGGTGAAAGTGCTTTGTTTTTTTGCTTCTTATCAGAACAGGAACCTCAAGACATTGATGAAGCTCTTCAAGATGCTAACTGGATCACATCAATGCAAGAGGAGCTGAATCAATTCACCAGAAATGATGTTTGGGAGCTGGTTGACAGACCATCACATCAAGATGTTATTGGAACCAAGTGGGTGTTCAAGAACAAGAAGAATGAGAATGATGTGATAGTCAGAAACAAGGCCAGATTGGTGGCCAAGGGTTACTGTCAATCAGAAGGCATTGACTATGATGAGACTTTTGCACCAGTGGCAAGGCTTGAAGCAATAAGGCTGTTCTTAGCCTATGCTGCCCACAAGAGGTTCAAAGTCTATCAAATGGATGTAAAAAAGTGCCTTCTTGAATGGAGTTCTAAAAGAAGAGGTCTATGTGTTAGGGTTATACTGGCAAGTATGCTTTTAGTGCTACTTATGTATACAAACTGATTTTTGCACTTATTAATGAGAATAAATTTTTGTCACTGGTTGCTTTAAATATAATGAATGGTAATTATTTATTGCATAAACGTTCAGATGTACTTTACATTGTAGACAATGTGGTGTGTAGAAGATCACAGAAGATCACATTGTCAGTTCCTTGTATATAAGTACAATTGATTCACAACTTAGATGGAATTGAACAATCCATTGGTAGAAGTTGAGGTGTAAGGCTCAGATTGGTTTGTCTTGACCAAGAGATTACACTAGTGCATTTTGATGTGCTGAATAGGACCTACAGAGAGGTAATTCTTCTAGACTGGCTTAAGGAATGAAGAATTAGACCTCAGTGGTTGTTGATTTCTTAATCTCTGTCACTTAAATGGAATTGTCTGTAGTTAAGAAGTATTGCTTTGATTTATTATGGGTAAAGAATCAATGTGATTCAATACTTTATATTTTGGGCAATATTATTAATTATAGGACAGATTGCCAAAATTAATACAGAGAATCGTGTCTTGGAGTGTCAAGTTGATTATGTCCCCTTGGTGGGCTCAGAAGGTTTATCATATCAAATCTGATCAGTGGAATTTATTTCCGGTATGATAATAATGTTGAGCTGTCCTTACTCTAAGGAATAAAAGATATTAATTAATTAAAGCATTCAGTAGCTTAAATTAATTGATGGACATTGAATCTTAAACACGGGAAATAATAACCGGGAGCCATATTTCGTAATATGGGTTAGGATGGATAGTGCAATATTAATTCTATAGTGGAATGAATTAATATTAATGAGCTGGAAAAATATTGTGGCTCAATATTGATTTCTGGGCCCATTGGGAGGTCCAATCCTAATTCTCCTAAAGGCCCCTCAAGTAGCCCAATAAAAGTCCATTAACTAAGGTAATTAAAAAGATAAGAATTAATCTTGTTGCAAGAAAGAGAGGAAAGTAGCGCTTATTTTGGGGAGAGAATATTATGGAGAAAGATATGGAAATAATATAATATCTCTTGGAGAATAAAATATTTCTAGATCTCCAATATTTTCTAATAAATAAATTTGCTATTCTCTCTTATAAATAGAGTAAAAACCGCCACTCTTAGTTTTAAGAGTTGAGAGAAAAATCGGTCTTCTCCAAAAATACAGAAAAGAGAGATCTGTAATTTTCGAAATTACAGTGTGTGCAACAAACAAGAGAAAATTAATTCTTCCTTGAGAGTTAATAGTTCGTGAGATCTCCCACCGGATCAACGGGCTAGGACTTAGGGAATACTTGAGAAGGCAATTGGGTTGAAGTTGTTATTCTTCTCAACAGTATCTCTCCGATTCAAAGGTAAACACGTAATCCCTTAGTTCCGCATGTTTAGGGATTTATTTATTTACCGTACATTCATTACATGAATTAGTTGATTTAATTTGTTTAAATTATGAAATTAGATTTATGATAATTCATATTTAAATTACGTCCCAAATAGATCCGGGTAATTTTAAAGGAGTAGGATTCCCGAGAGTCTCGAGAGACCCTAGGGCACATCTCATTCTCAGGAGTAAAAGATTCTCAGGAGTCTCAAAGGATTCCTAGCGTGATGGTCCATAACCCACAAGTGCCAATAATTCCCCACAAAGGAGATGGGGAATGTGGTCCCATAATGATTTCCCACAAAGAAGTTGGGGACCACAAGAGTTGGGGACCACATTGTTGGGGGACTATTATTAGGTATTGGGATAATTCCCAACAGATGGTATCAGAGCCAAGGTTTTGGGCTCTGTAATTTAAATTAGAATTTAAATCTATTTACATTAAATTGATATTTGGATGGTAGAATTGTGAGATCTTTTTTGCAGGTATCCAATTATCATGGTTTTAATGTATGTTTTAATTTATGTTGTTTGAATGTGGTTTTTAATCTGATTCGGTCAGATTTGTTTTTCCCGTGAGAAAATCCACGGGTAGATTAGATTATTTAATTTGTAATAAACTAGTCTAGATGTTAGATTTATTTTTTGTAAATAAATTGTAACGGGTCAAAGACGAAGACCGTTAGACGGATTAAAGAATCGGAGGCACCCGGACGACCAAGCCACACGAGTCGCTTGTAGGCGTGGCGTGATTTTTTTTGTTGCGGTCGTGGGTGTACGAATTCTCGTTCCTTCAAAACGAGAAAATTAAACCATGATAATTGGACGTGTTTGCCTAATTTGTGTTTAATTTTTGTTTTGTTATTATGCTATGATTATTTGTTAATTCTGCATGAGAATTCGTGAAAAACCTCTAGTTTAAAAAAATTACTAAGTATGTTTTTTTTATTAATTAAATTTATTTAAGATAATAAATTGATTAAATGGCCTCCATAATTTATTTATTTGTGAAGTCTTTTGGCTACGCATTGGCAAGCGCCTCTCTCCCTATCGGATAGGTCAAAAGATAAGTTCACATGAATAAATTCCTTTAAGGATGATTGTGGATTATTACTAGTGGCGGTATGACCCTCCCATCGAGTGGCTTATTCAAAACGAAATAATAGTCCTGTATTTAATTATGGTTATTACTTAGGTATAAAATTGATATATTAACTCCCCATCGGAGTCCCTGTCAATTTTATATGGCCAGGTTGAAGCCAACTACTAATTTTGAATTAAAGGTTTGTAACTGCTTTGTTTGTAACCTGCTTAAATGTATTTGAGTAAACGATCACACTCATCGTGACTTACTTAAATTGGTTTTAAGATGTTGGCTGATGCATGTTTATATCGATTTTTTGAGGTTTTTGATATAGTACATGTGATCAAATTATGTGATAATTTTTGTGTTAATAGGATATTAATACAAATTGTATATTTTATTCTCAGTTCAGCATGTCGTCTCCTTTTAACCCACTGTTTAGTATACTTAAAGAAAATAAATTGGAAGGAGAGAATTATGTGGATTGGAAAAGACATTTATTTATAGTCTTGACTGCACAACAGCATAAGTGGGTACTTGATGAACCTAAACCCCCTGCCCCTACGGATGAGACGAACCAAGAAGATAAGGAATATCATAAGGAGTGGATGAGATCCGATGAAATGGCTAGGTGTACCATCTTGGCTTCAATGTCAGATGTGTTGCAACACCAACACCAGAACATGGAATCCGCTTCAGCTATTATGATGAACCTTAATGAACTTTTTGCTCATCAGAATCGTACGGCTAGACAAATGACCATGCGAGATATGTTATCACAGAAAATGGTCGAGGGAACGCCCGTGAGGGATCACGTTCTTAAGATGATGGGTTTTCTTAACAAACTTGAGATTCTTGGTGCTGAATTCGATGCGGAAACGCAGATCGATTTCGTACTCCATTCTCTACCGAAAAGTTTTGAGCAATTCCAACTGAACTATACGATGAATAATCAAGAGTATACGTTGGCTCAGCTCTTGCAAGCTTTGGTTTCGGCTGAGATGTTAATGGGACCAAGGAACGAGCATACGGCTATGTTGGCAAACGGTCCATCTTCTAATTCTGCACCGAAAGGTGGAAAGAAGAAGAAGGCAAATGGCCAGAAACAAGCTAATAACAAGGAAAAGATACCAATTGAGGGAGGTGTCAAGAAAAAGACCACTAAGGGAAAGTGCTTTAGTTGCGGTCTGAAAGGACATTGGAAGTCAGCCTGTACCAAGCCTAAGAAGGCTGGTAAGCAAGGTAATTCTCACGCACTAGTAATTGAAACTTGTTTAGCGGTGTATTCTTCCCATTCGTGGGTGGTGGATACGGGAGCCACTGATCATATTTGTTTCGATTTTCAGGGGTTCAAGCTAACCCGACAACTTAGTGGGAGTGAGATCATCATCACCATGGGCAATGCTACGAAAGTGGCGGCTGTTGCAGTGGGAGATGTGCAACTATCTTTTAGTGATAGAATTTTAGTTTTAAAAGACGTTCTTTATGTTCCGAGTTTTAGAAAGAATTTGATTTCAGTTTCTAAACTAATTTTGGATGGATATTCAGTTTCTTTTAATAAGAATGTCGTTATTTGTCGTGATGACGAGATTATCTGTTCGGGAGCATTGGTGAATAATCTTTATACTATTAATTGTGCACATTCCACACAAAATGAATCGCATAACACATCGACTATTTCTAAGAAAAGAAAGCATTCTTCAGACATGAACGAAACACTTCTGTGGCATCTTAGACTTGGTCATATTAATCTAAGAAGGATTCAAAGGTTGGTGAACGACGGCTTGTTGGAATCACTCCAGGTTGAGCCGTTTCCAACATGTGAATCATGTTTAGAGGGTAAAATGACCAAAAGAGCCTTTGGGGCAAAGGGGAATAGAGCTAGTGAAGTGTTAGAACTCGTTCATACTGATGTATGTGGACCAATGTCAATTCAAGCAAAGGGAGGTTTTGAGTATTTCGTTACTTTTATCGATGATTACTCAAGATATGGATACATCTATCTAATGCGGCATAAGTCTAAGACCTTTGATAAATTCAAAGAGTTTAAGGCTGAAGCAGAAAAGCATAGGGAAAAGAGTATCAAGTTTCTACGATCAGATCGTGGAGGCGAATACCTCAGCAATGAATTTTTGGGCTACTTATCAGGCGAAGGGATTGTATCCCAATTAACTGCACCCGGAACCCCTCAACAAAATGGGGTTGCAGAGCGAAGAAATCGAACTCTTTTAGAGATGGTCAGATCTATGATGAGTTATTCAGATTTACCTAAGTCGTTTTGGGGTCATGCCTTGGAAACAGCGACTTACATTCTGAATTTGGTACCTTCCAAATCAGTTCCTAAAACCCCTACAGAATTGTGGAGCGGGCGAAAGCCTAGTCTAAGACACATAAGAATTTGGGGGTGTCCTGCATACGTGTTGGACAAGGAAGCTGGAAAGTTAGATCCTCGTTCAGAATTAAGGCTGTTTGTAGGATATCCTAGAGGAACGAAAGGGGGTTTATTCTATAGTCCAAAGGATCAGCGAATTGTGATAAGCACACATTCTAGATTTATGGAAGAAAACTATATGAGTAATAGAAAGCCCAAGAGTGAGATTACCTTAAATGAACTAAGAGGGCCAACTCCTATACCAAGTGTACAAGTAGATGTACCAAGCGATACACAAACACAACCGGAACCTCGTCGTAGTGGGAGGGTTGTGAGACAACCTGAGCGATTCATGTTCGTGGGAGAGTCTTCGGACTTGGTCCCCGGAGAGGATGAATCTGACCCCTGGACGTACGATGAGGCAATCCAAGACAAGGATGCAGATTCTTGGCAAACTGCAATGGAAGCAGAAATGGGGTCTATGGATCATAACAAAGTGTGGGAGCTTGTGGAACCACCCAAAGGTGTAAACCCTATTGGATGCAAGTGGGTCTACAAGAGAAAAAGAGGATCAGATGGGAAGGTTGAAACCTTCAAAGCTAGACTAGTGGCAAAAGGATATACTCAGAAAGAGGGAATCGATTATGAGGAGACCTTTTCGCCTGTAGCTATGCTTAAGTCTATCCGTATTCTCTTGTCGATTGCAGCTCACCTAGACTTTGAGATCTGGCAAATGGATGTCAAGACAGCTTTCCTAAATGGAAGTCTTGAACAAGAAATCTACATGCGCCAACCCGAAGGCTTCATTGAAAAAGGCCAAGAGAATCTTGTATGCAAGCTTAAAAGGTCAATATATGGACTTAAGCAAGCATCGCGAGCTTGGAATCAGTGTTTTGATCAGGTGATACAATCCTATGGATTTGATCAAAATGAGTTTGAGAGTTGTGTCTATAAGAAGTGTATCGGAACTGCCTTGGTATTCTTAGTATTATACGTATACGACATTCTACTTATTGGAAACAATAAAAAGGTGTTGACAGACGTGAGGGTATGGTTGTCAAAACAGTTTGATATGAAGGATTTAGGAGAAGCTGGTCACATCCTTGGGATTAAGATTACTCGAGATCGCCAGAAAAGGATGATATGCTTATCCCAAACCTCATACATAGACACTATTTTGAAACGATTCAGCATGCAAAATTCCAAGAAAGGATTTGTTCCTTTCAGACATGGAATTCATCTATCTAAAGAGATGTGTCCTAAGACACAAAAGGAGATGGATGAGATGAGAAACATTCCATATGCATCGGCAGTTGGAAGCCTCATGTATGCAATGCTGTGCACGAGACCGGATATTTGTTTTGCTGTAGGCATGGTAGCAAGATATCAAAGTAACCCAGGGAAAGAACATTGGACTGCAGTTAAAAACATTCTCAAGTATCTAAAAAGAACTTGAGATAGAATGTTGGTTTATCAGTCAGACAGTCTATTCCCTGTGGGTTATACGGACTCAGATTTCCAATCAGACATGGATTCTAGAAAATCTACCTCGGGTAGTGTGTTTTGTTTGGGGGGTGGAGCCATGACATGGAGAAGTGTGAAGCAGAAATGCATCGCTGATTCTACCATGGAAGCCGAATATGTAGCTGCTTGTGAAGCAGCGAAAGAAGCGGTTTGGCTTAAGAACTTCTTAGTGGACTTGGATGTGATTCCGAATTTGCCCAGCACTATCACTATTTATTGCGATAATGCTGGAGCAGTTGCAAATTCAAGGGAACCAAGAGCTCACAAGGCAAGCAAACACATTGAAAGGAAATACCATCTTATACGAGAAATCGTTAAGAGAGGAGATATAGTGGTGGCAAAGATCGCATCGGAAGACAACCTAGCTGATCCCTTCACAAAGGGTCTGCCTCAGAGTACATTCGAGAGACATGTGGAAGGAATGGGGGTCAAGTGCGTTGCCAAGCTGCTTTGAGTATAAGTGGGAGAATTTATTAGGACATGTAGAACATGGACGTGCTGTAGTATACTTAAAAGCAGACTTTGAGTATAAGTGGGAGATTGTTAGGGTTATACTGGCAAGTATGCTTTTAGTGCTACTTATGTATACAAACTGATTTTTGCACTTATTAATGAGAATAAATTTTTGTCACTGGTTGCTTTAAATATAATGAATGGTAATTATTTATTGCATAAACGTTCAGATGTACTTTACATTGTAGACAATGTGGTGTGTAGAAGATCACAGAAGATCACATTGTCAATTCCTTGTATATAAGTACAATTGATTCACAACTTAGATGGAATTGAACAATCCATTGGTAGAAGTTGAGGTGTAAGGCTCAGATTGGTTTGTCTTGACCAAGAGATTACACTAGTGCATTTTGATGTGCTGAATAGGACCTACAGAGAGGTAATTCTTCTAGACTGGCTTAAGGAATGAAGAATTAGACCTCAGTGGTTGTTGATTTCTTAATCTCTGTCACTTAAATGGAATTGTCTGTAGTTAAGAAGTATTGCTTTGATTTATTATGGGTAAAGAATCAATGTGATTCAATACTTTATATTTTGGGCAATATTATTAATTATAGGACAGATTGCCAAAATTAATACAGAGAATCGTGTCTTGGAGTGTCAAGTTGATTATGTCCCCTTGGTGGGCTCAGAAGGTTTATCATATCAAATCTGATCAGTGGAATTTATTTCCGGTATGATAATAATGTTGAGCTGTCCTTACTCTAAGGAATAAAAGATATTAATTAATTAAAGCATTCAGTAGCTTAAATTAATTGATGGACATTGAATCTTAAACACGGGAAATAATAACCGGGAGCCATATTTCGTAATATGGGTTAGGATGGATAGTGCAATATTAATTCTATAGTGGAATGAATTAATATTAATGAGCTGGAAAAATATTGTGGCTCAATATTGATTTCTGGGCCCATTGGGAGGTCCAATCCTAATTCTCCTAAAGGCCCCTCAAGTAGCCCAATAAAAGTCCATTAACTAAGGTAATTAAAAAGATAAGAATTAATCTTGTTGCAAGAAAGAGAGGAAAGTAGCGCTTATTTTGGGGAGAGAATATTATGGAGAAAGATATGGAAATAATATAATATCTCTTGGAGAATAAAATATTTCTAGATCTCCAATATTTTCTAATAAATAAATTTGCTATTCTCTCTTATAAATAGAGTAAAAACCGCCACTCTTAGTTTTAAGAGTTGAGAGAAAAATCGGTCTTCTCCAAAAATACAGAAAAGAGAGATCTGTAATTTTCGAAATTACAGTGTGTGCAACAAGAGAAAATTAATTCTTCCTTGAGAGTTATTAGTTCGTGAGATCTCCCACCGGATCAACGGGCTAGGACTTAGGGAATACTCGAGAAGGCAATTGGGTTGAAGTTGTTATTCTTCTCAACGATATCTCTCCGATTCAAAGGTAAACACGTAATCCCTTAGTTCCGCATGTTTAGGGATTTAATTATTTACCGTACATTCATTACATGAATTAGTTGATTTAATTTGTTTAAATTATAAAATTAGATTTATGATAATTCATATTTAAATTACGTCTCAAATAGATCCTGGTAATTTTAAAGGATTCCCGGGAGTCTCGAAAGATCCCTAGGGCATCTCAAAAGATTCTTGGGAGTCTCAAAAAGACGTTTCAAATAGATCTTGGTAATTTTAAAGGGAGTCTCAAAGGATCCCTAGCGTGACGGTCCATAACCCACAAGTGCCAATAATTCCCCACAAAGGAGATGGGGAATGTGGTCCCATAATATTCCCACAAAGGAGTTGGGGACCACAAGAATTGGGGACCACATTGTTGGGGGACTACTATTGGGTATTGGGATAATTCCCAACACTATGTTGAGCAACTACCTGGTTTTGAGATTGGAAACCAAGTCTACAGATTGAAGAAAGCTCTATATGGACTCAAGCAAGCTCCAAGAGCTTGGTATGATACACTGTCACAATTCCTCTTGGATCATTGATTTATCAAGGGAACTGTGGACAGAACTCTGTTCAGGATCTGTGAAGGAGATGACATCTTGCTTGTCCAAATATATGTTGATGACATCATATTTGGATCCCCCAATGAGAGACTTTGTGAAAAGTTCTCAAAGCTCATGCAAAGCAAGTTTGAAATGTCAATGATGGGGATGATGAACTTCTTCTTGGGACTTCAAGTCAAGCAATCAAAAGAAGGAATTTTCATCAATCAAGCTAAGTACACAAGAGAAATGATCAAGAAATTTGGGTGTGCCACTAGCAAACCAGTAAGGATCCCAATGAATACTAATTGGAAGATGGATCCTGATGAGAATGGTGTTCCAACCAACTCTACTGAGTATAGAGGAATCATTGGTTCACTCCTCTATCTCACTGCCAGCAGACCTGACATCACCTTTGCAGTTGGTGTTTGTGCAAGGTTTCAAGCCAATCCTAAAAAGAGCCATCTAGAGGCTACTAAAAGGATCTTGAGGTATCTCAAAGGCACTGCAAATCTAGGCCTTTGGTACCCTGCTGATGACAACATTGAGTTAACTGGCTACTCAGATGCTGACTATGGAGGATGCAAAATTGATAGAAAGTCCACTTCAGGGACTTGTCAATTCTTGGGAAACAAGCTCATATCTTGGTTCTCAAAGAAGCAGAATACTGTGGCTACTTCCACCACTGAAGCTGAGTATGTTGCAGCTGGAAGTTGTTGTGCTCATATCCTTTGGTTGAGACAACAACTAAGAGATTACAATGTCAACTCTACTGATGTGCCAATCTTCTGTGACAACAACAGTGCAATTGCAATCTCTCAAAATCCAGTATTGCACACAAGATGTAAGAATGTGGACATCAAGCATCACTTCATTAGAGATCATGTGGAGAAGAAAGACATCAATTTGGTGAAAATCCACACAGATCATCAAAAAGCTGATATTTTGACAAAGCCACTTGCTGAAGCAAGATTCATGGAATTATCAGCAGAATTGAGACTTCTTGATCCAGGGAAGATGGACAAGTAAGCTCAAAGGAGTTAATCAATCAAGGGGTAACTGAAAGTGATCTTCAGTAGACTTGGTCAAGTCTACTGAAACTCAGAAGAGATGACCTCAACTCCTTCAGAGAAGTTGAGCAGGACACATGTCCAAGGATATTCAGGACACTAGTCCACAAGAGTTCAGGATACTTGTCCATAACATTTCAGGACACTTGTCCATGTGGGGCCAGATAAGTTGTCTCGACTATCAAACTAAATCTAGGTTTGATAAGCACCTATTTTGGGTAATCATTGCCTATTTCGATGGCTGTCCCATTCCTATTAAAGCTATCACCTTCTACTAAGATTTAATTTGTCTCCTACTCAAAAAATCACTTTCAATGCATTAAATGCCAAGATTTAAATCTTGTTTGCATTAAACATTTCAAGCCATTATCTATCTTGAAAACCCCCCAACTATTTATCAAAACTTAACTCCTTCCCACGTTTTGAATAAAAACAGTTTTATACTGTTCCATTGGTTATTAACCGTTGGATCAAGTCTGGCCAACTCTTCTGAAATTGATCTTGGCCATTCAAACCTGATTTCCTCATTTGTAAACCCTTGAATTGCCTTAAGACTTACCTACTCAATGACATAGATTCCTTTTGGAATATACACAAGTCTTAAGAAGCCCACTTCTTCATTTCTTCCCCACGCACTCAAAATTCTCCTGAAACCCTAGTTTTCATCTTCTCAAAAACCTCTCAAAGTTTCTCACTGTTGTATCCATGGCACCCAAAGCTAGACCTGAGATGATTGTTGATTTCTCAAATAAGGCTCTTGACCTTGATTTTTCATATCTCAGCAACAAAAATATCCTTGTTTTTGAGCTAATAGTCTCTTTTGAGAGTGAGGATCCTGAGATCACCCCCACCCTAAGATGGCTGAGAAGAGCTGGACTTCAAAAGTTCATGGGAGGAAAGCCCAGTTCATGCCTTGAAAGATATATGGCAGAGTTCTTTGCCTTTCTCAAATGGAGAGGCAAACCAACAGATGGTGAGGTGGCAACAAGGTTATCATTCATAGCTGAAGGAGAAGAGGAGGAGAGATTCCATAGAGTCAAATTCACTGCTGAAGATGTGGAAAATGCTTTTGGATTGCCATCTGAAGGAAGGAATCCAGAGTTCTATGGAAATGGGCATGAAGAAGAAATTGCTCAAGAATGGCTACTAGTGCCAGGCCCCATCTCCTCCACCCAACACAAAATGACTCTAAAGCCTAAATTTCTCAATCTCTTTGAGGTAATCACAAAGAGTTTGCTGAGCAACACTGGGAGCTTGGAGCAAGTAAGCTTCCCCAGAATCAGAATCATGGCTGCTGTGATTGATGCTAGTGATAAAAGCATCAAATTCAACTGGAGAAAGTTCATCTTGAATGAAATGATGAAGGATAAAGCTAAGTTCAAGGTGAAAGCCCATAGCAAGGTGGTTTTGGAGGGAAAGCTCAAGTATTGCACTAGGGCAAGTCTGCTGATATAAAGTTTTGCTCACTACTCAGAGATGCAGACCTTTGCCAAACCTTTACCAGCCTAGAAAATCATGTTCAGGAAGCTCAGCAAGAAGACTGAACAAAGGAGATTACAATTGGCCAAACCTGCTGAAGAAGAGGTTGAAAAGAAGCCAAAATTGAAGAAAAGGACTAAGGCTAGAGCTGTAAAGACAAAGAAATTGTCTCAAATTTTTTCAGAAGAGAAGTCTGGAGCTTCAACAGAAGTTGATGAAGTTGCTGAAGAGGGAGTGCAAGTTCCCTCTGATTATTCAGAAGAGGTAAGGGAAAATTTCCCTGAGGTGCAGAGGAAGAAGAAGGGAGAGAAAAGGGTCAGGGAGGTTGTCCCTGAAGAGGAAGGTAGTGGGAGCAGTAGAGCTAGCAGGAGAAGGGCCAAGCCTACTGAAAAGATTTTGGAGCTACAAGAGGAGAAGACTTTGCAACTTTCTCTAATGGAGAGTAGAGTTGAAAGCAAAACCAAATCCAAATCCAAATCCAAGTCTAGAACCAACTCTTCTGGTTCTGGTACTCCTGAATCCAAAATCCCTGAAGCTCAACATCAAGAGCCCAACTCCCCTGATACCCACAAAACCCCTGAAAACCAACCTATCACTCCCTTGAACTTAACCAAAAGATATTCTCCAGAAGGGGCTGCACATAGAGGGCTAATAGATTTGCTAGCTGATCTAGCAGTTGATGAGTCAAGACTCCATTCTCCCTTAGACTCATCCATGCTCATATACTCTAGAGCTCTAGAAGCTGAACTTCTTGAGCCAACTCCCCTGAGCAAAGCCACTTCAGAACCATTGCTCTCAAAAGCAACTGAAGCAACCTTTATTGCACCCAAACCTTCTAAAGCCAACCCTTCTGAAGCCAATCTTCCTGAAACCAACCCTCAAGCCAACCTTACTGAACCCAGAGCCAACTCCCCTATAACCCAAAGTCCCCATTCCATTGGAGATAAGGAGGAGTATACTTATGAAAGTATGCTCAGAGGTGGATCAAGTGCTACTGTTGATAGTTTGTACCCTCAACTTGCTGAATTTCCAAGATTGCAGCAGCAATTCCATGCTTTGAGAACTCTTGTAGATGTGAAAGACAAGACAATCATGGAAATTGCTCAAGTAATTCAAGACAAGGGTGCTAACTGGTGGCAGATTGAGGAGAGTAGGCTGCTACATTTTGCTGGAGTAATGAAAACAAGATTCCTCACTGATGAGGAAGTGTTTGCAAAATTAGTAGCTGACAAAATTACTGAGGAAAAGGAGAGAATTGCCCAAGGGATCAAGCACCTTGAAAGCAGTTCTAATGATGATGATAGCAAGGAGGATCCCTCGAACCCCTCAAAACCCAACCCTCATGAATCCAATCAACCTTCAACCCCTATCTTAACCTATCATAGAAAAGGTTCTGTTTCTTCAGAAGTGTTGACCAAAGCTGATGACACAGCCAAAGATGCATCTGCCAATGAAGGTTCTTCTGAACCCAAGACACAACTTAAAGATGTTGAGGCTTCCCATTTAGAAGCTGGGTTGGTTAAGGCCTCATCAGTGTCAGGAGAGTTGGACACTGATCAGCCCTTAATCATTTAGGATGACATAGTGGCTTTAGAACCAAGCACTATGATCTCCCAACAACTGCCTTCTTTGAACCCTGTTGAGGGTGGAGAAGTTGCAGGTCTAGGTGAAGGAGTTGAAAGGGATATACTAGTTGAAAAACCAGAGGGAGTGGTTGATGAGAGAGAGGTTGTGAGAACCAAAATAGTGAGTGTACCAACAAATGAGGGTGGTATAAGTGAGGAGGGGCAGGTTATTCTTGAAGTCAAATCTGAACTTCAAGAAACCCTTGATGAAAGGAGGCCTGACCCTGAATGTGAGGAAATTTATGATGAAGGGAGAAAAGAAAAAGTTGAAAATGAGAAGAAGACTGCTGATGTATCAGAGTCTTATGAAAAAGAAATTGAGGGAGTTGAGAGTTTATTTGCTGACAAGTTTGATTTCTCTGATCTTGCAGGTGTTACTTTTGACCAAATCTTTGCAGATGAACTTCTTAATGATGCTCACATTCAAGTAGATTCCAGCTCAGCTCAAGCCATACTTGGAGCACAATCAGCAAAGTTGGACTTGTTGGCTCACCAAGTTGAAACTGCTCATGCTGAAACATCAGGAGCTTTAGATGAGCAAGGCAGAACCTTGGCATCAGTTGAGATGAGGCTAACTGGTTCTGAAGATGTGGTCTTCCCTACCATTGAAGCCAGAATCAGTGGAGTTGAATCTGGTTTACAAACCATCTACACTGAAGTTCAGAAAGCCAAGGAGAGCATGGAATCCTTCACAAAGGAAGTAAGAAAGGACCAGAAATTGCTGATGGCCAATCATAACAAGAATGTGAAAACACTGAGGCTAGTTGTCAAGCAAGCTCTAGGAAAAAAGACTGCACTACAAAAGAAAAGGGCTGAGGAGATGTGGCTAGCCATGGTCAAAGAAGCATCAGAGAAATTTACACAGGAAGTGATGGCCAAGATTACTGAATCTGCAGTGACCAACCTCACTGATTTCCTGAAGACAAGCCTTGATGCATCCCTCAAGACAACCATGGAGGAGGTTGTAGAGCAGAAAATGAAGCCCGTTCTAGCCTTTCTAAACTTGAGCAGTGATAGAATGCAGAACATTCATGATTAGAATGTGTATATGCTTGAAGAGATAAAGTCATTAAATCAATCCCAATCCCTTATGGCCACTACAATGAGTGAGCTGAAACCCCAATGTTTTGATGCTACCAAAAAGGGGGAAAGGGAAAGAGCAAGGGCAAAAGGTGCCTTGACCATTGGAGAAGGCAAAGGCAAGGAGAAAGTGCCAGAATCCAAAGGCAAAGAAGAAGCAGTGTTGAACTTGGAAGAACTTGATGAAGAAGAGCAACTGGCCATAGCCATGAAAAATTCAATGGCATCAGCTCAAGAGGTAAGAGCAAGACTTCAGCAGAGGCCTGGAGGAGAAGTGTCAAGATTGGACAAATCCATTGAAGGAATCCAGACAAGAGGCCAAGTCAAAAAGGCTAAAGGAAACAAGAGGAAAGCTGAAACTTTTACAGATTTTCCTAACAGCCTTGATCTACCCCTTGAGTTCAGGATTGAAGAAGAAGAGCCTACCTCCAAAAAGGACAAAATTGCTGAAAAGTCCAAGGCTGCTGAGATTGTCAAGTCCACTGAGACTAAATCTGTTGAAGGTTCCAAAGCTACTGAGATCAAAGAAAATGTTGAAGTGCTATTTGAAGAAGACTTTGGACCTGAACCAAAGAAAAAAACATCTGTGCTGGCCAATGATCCATCAAAACTCTTTGAAGAAGGATATGGCAAAGATCCTGAAACTCAACAGAAGCTGGCTATGATGAGAGCCCAAGAAAAAATGGACATAATAGAAGAAGCAAATAGGGCCAGGGATAAGAGAAGAGCAGATTTCCAGAAGCCTAGAAGAAAAAGGGTTACCTACAACAAGTTGAAGCCTCAGCTGCTAATCCCCACGGACACCAAATATCCACATTTTGATAAATGGGTCCCTATCCAGCTGAATGACAACTGGGAAGAGGCAAAGAGAGAGTTTGTCTATGACTACTATGTCATTGGCAGGTGGAATGAAGAGGATGTTAACTCCACCTTCACACAGTTTATGATTGATTACCACAGGGAGCTCTATCAACAATTGCTTGCACCTACAGACATTGCAAGAATTGAGCTTAATGCCCCTAAGCCAATCATCTACATGCCTCCCAAGAAAGAAGGCTTCATAGACCAATCAAAGATCTTCCAAGAATTCTTTGAAATTCTGAAGCTGAACAGAATGGTGCTTGGGCCCAAGGGAACTAATCAAGAAGCCATGGAGATGAAGAAAAGAGTGTGGGCACAGTATGGGATGGTGCCATCTCCCGAAGATAACCTCTGAACTGGCTAAGTCTACTTGACCCTTATGTGCCATAAATGCTGAAATGGATGATTACTTGATCTTGGTTGCTGTCTTGTTGATATGGTCATCTGTGCTGAATGTGCTCAAGACTGCTGAAATATGTCTTATGCCCTGATGACTATTTGTTTGCTCTGATCATATGTACTTGTTAGATTTTGTACTGCTCTGGTCTATTATCTTGTAATTACCTTGATTCATGCTCTGATATGTTTGTTTAACTATCATCATGCCTGTAATGATCTATGAATTTATCCATGATAGTTGAACATGTCTTGAATTAAGAAACAACATCTCATAATCACAACTTGACTGATTTTAAATCTATATGCAATCAGAACAGTGATTAAACTAACACATTCTTTTTCAGGAAATTTGACCTAAGTCATATCTACTGGAGATAAATGTAATTAGTATAGTCAAGATACCTTTTTCATAGATTGTATAGGTTTTGGCATCATCAAAAAGGGGGAAATTGTTGGAAATAAAATGAGAAGTTTTGATTAAGATACCAAAACCCCCTGAGACAGGCTAAGATTAGAATGATCATGTTCTAAGAATGTTAGAACATATAGCTTAAGGCTAGTAAAAATCTGGAATGTTAGGCAGCTCTTAGAATGATAGATGCACAAGTTGAGGGGGAACACATACTTAGAAGACTACATGGATCATATCCCCTCAAGATTCAGAATCAAGACTATCTTAAGTCTGTTGATGGACAACTGTGCTGATAATGGTTAGATTGATTATGGAAAAACCTATCTGAAGTACAATTGAGTTGAATGAATCATCAAGACCTAGTCTACTGAAGCATACAAGTTCAGAAGGCTTGTCCAGCAAGTTTGTCTCAGCACACTAATACCAAATCTGTGTCAAAAGTTATCCCAACTATGCTGTTAAGATCAAATCCATGAAATTAAAGTAATGCATGCCTGAGACTCATGCATGAAGAATTCAAGAAAAGGGAAAGAGCCAAGTCATCTGAAGAGCTAGTGCCAACATTGCTGATAAGCAAACTCTGCTGATTCTGATAAGCAGAATTGTCCAAGTGATAAGGAATGTTATCCTTATCATAAGACCAATCATCAGGAGTAATGTCCATGTTTGATCAAGTGAATCTTAAAGTTAGACATTGGGAAGCGTGCTGCAAAATCAAGACAAAGTGGTTACAGCCGTTTATTTCCCATTCAAAGGACATGTCACTATAAAAAAACTGTCTTTCAGTTGCAGAGTTCAAGGAAGACACTTATAGACAATTGAGGCTGTCTACTGAAAGGGCACTTGAACTTTTACAAATGGACTTATTTGGACCAATTACCCCTGCAAGCATAAATGGTAGAAAATACACATTGGTTGTAGTAGATGACTTCTCTAGGTTCACATGGGTAGTATTTCTCCTTAATAAGAAGGAAACACAAGTCAAACTCCCTGAACTGTTAAAGAGACTGTCCAATGAGAAAAGCCTTAATATAATCAAGATAAGATCTGATAAAGGCACAAAGTTCATTAATTCTTACATCAATGAGTATTGCATACAAAATGGTATAGCCCATGAAACTTCAGCAGCTAGAACCCCTCAGCAGAATGGGGTGGCAGAAAGAAGAAATAGAACACTTAAACAAGCTGCTAGAACCTTGATTGCTGACTCAAACCTACCTAAGAGGTTTTGGGCTGAAGCTATAAACACTGCATGTTATACTCAGAATAGATGCTTAATAACTAAGGGGCAAGGCAAAACCCCTAATGAACTCTGGAAAGGAAGATTGCCAAAAGTATCTTATTTCCATATTTTTGGTTGCAAGTATTTCATTCACAACAATGGGAAAGAACAACTGAAAGCCTTTGATAGCAAAGCTGATGAGGGGATATTTCTTGGATATTCCCAAATCAGTAGAGCTTTCAGAGTCTACAATTGTAAATCCCTAATTGTGGAAGAAACACCCCATGTTGTGTTTGATGAATCTATTCTTGAGAACAGGAACAAGAACCTGGATACTGATGAGATCACACAAAGGACAACCAGACTGAGCTTAAAAGAGAAGGATATTATGTTCATAAATGTTTTCCAGGCCAATCCCCCTGAAATCACTAGACTGGACAACACTCCTGAAGGCAATCTACCTGAAGCAAACCCCACTTAAGGGAATGATGAACTGAACGAACCAATCCCATTTCATAATCAGGTAACAACTACCAATGAAGAAGCAGTTCCTGCTGAGGTAGTTATTGGATCAAATATTCAAGGGGGAAACAATAATGTTGAAAATGCCAATGTCCCCGACATTGAGGACAACACCCCTGAATATGATCCAGAGTTAGATCCTGCATTAAATTTCCCTGAATTCTATGATCCTAGTGACTTAACCTTAGTTGAGGACAACTCTACTGAAGGGATCAGGAAAAGAAGGACTTGGTTGTCAGACTGTCCTACTGACCTGATACTTGGTGATCCAAGTGTAGGAGTCAAAACTAGAAGGTTTCATGGTGAAAGTGCTTTGTTTTGTTGCTTCTTATCAGAACAGGAACCTCAAGACATTGATGAAGCTCTTCAAGATGCTAACTGGATCACAGCAATGCAAGAGGAGCTGAATCAATTCACCAGAAATGATGTTTGGGAGCTGGTTGACAGACCATCACATCAAGATGTTATTGGAACCAAGTGGGTGTTCAAGAACAAGAAGAATGAGAATGATGTGATAGTCAGAAACAATGCCAGATTGGTGGCCAAGGGTTACTGTCAATCAGAAGGCATTGACTATGATGAGACTTTTGCACCAATGGCAAGGCTTGAAGCAATAAGGCTGTTCTTAGCCTATGCTGCCCACCAGAGGTTCAAAGTCTATCAAATGGATGTGAAAAGTGCCTTCTTGAATGGAGTTCTAAAAGAAGAGGTCTATGTTGAGCAACCACCTGGTTTTGAGATTGGAAACCAAGTCTACAGATTGAAGAAAGCTCTATATGGACTCAAACAAGCTCCAAGAGCTTGGTATGATACACTGTCACAATTCCTCTTGGATCATTGATTTGTCAAGGGAACTGTGGACAGAACTCTGTTCAGGATCTGTGAAGGAGATGACATCTTGCTTGTCCAAATATATGTTGATGACATCATATTTGGATCCCCCAATGAGAGACTTTGTGAAAAGTTCTCAAAGCTCATGCAAAGCAAGTTTGAAATGTCAATGATGGGGATGATGAACTTCTTCTTGGGACTTCAAGTCAAGCAATCAAAAGAAGGAATTTTCATCAATCAAGCTAAGTACACAAGAGAAATGATCAAGAAATTTGGGTGTGCCACTAGCAAACCAGTAAGGATCCCAATGAATACTAATTGGAAGATGGATCCTGATGAGAATGGTGTTCCAACCAACTCTACTGAGTATAGAGGAATCATTGGTTCACTCCTCTATCTCACTGCCAGCAGACCTGACATCACCTTTGCAGTTGGTGTTTGTGCAAGGTTTCAAGCCAATCCTAAAAAGAGCCATCTAGAGGCTACTAAAAGGATCTTGAGGTATCTCAAAGGCACTGCAAATCTAGGCCTTTGGTACCCTGCTGATGACAACATTGAGTTAACTAGCTACTCAGATGCTGACTATGGAGGATGCAGAATTGATAGAAAGTCCACTTCAGGGACTTGTCAATTCTTGGGAAACAAGCTCATATCTTGGTTCTCAAAGAAGCAGAATATTGTGGCTACTTCCACCACTGAAGCTGAGTATGTTGCAGCTGGAAGTTGTTGTGCTCAGATCCTTTGGTTGAGACAACAACTAAGAGATTACAATGTCAACTCTACTGAAGTGCCAATCTTCTGTGACAACAACAGTGCAATTGCAATCTCTCAAAATCCAATATTGCACACAAGATGTAAGCATGTGGACATCAAGCATCACTGAAGCATACAAGTTCAGAAGGTTTGTCCAGCAAGTTTGTCTCAACACACTTGTACCAAATCTGTGTCAAAAGTTATCCCAACTGTGCTGTTAAGATCAAATCCCTGAAATCAAAGTAATGCATGCCTGAGACTCATGCATGAAGAATTCAAGAAAAGTGAAAGAGCCAAGTCATCTGAAGAGCTAGTGCCAACATTGCTGATAAGCAAACTCTACTGATTCTGATAAGCAGAATTGTCCAAGTGATAAGGAATGTTGTCCTTATCATAAGACCAATCATCAGAAGTAATGTCCATATTTGATCAAGTGAATCTTGAAGTCAGACATTGGGAAGAGTGCTGCAAAATCAAGACAAAGTGGTTACAACCATTTATTTCACAATCAAAGGACATGTCACTATCAAAAAACTGTCTTTCAGTTGCAGAGTTCAAGGAAGACACTTATAGACAATTGAGGCTGTCTTTCCAACGGGCAAATCCTCAATTTTGTCTATAAATACATAAGTGTGGAGACCATTTGAAGGCATCCAACTACAAGCAATTAATCTGAAGCTACAAAGCTCATAAGTGCCTTCAAGCTTTCAAAAAGACTTTCTTAGTCTTTAAACACTTCTTCTAAGCTGAACCCTATTGTATATCCATACAAATCTTAGAGATATATCCTATCCCTTTACACTGAGCTCATTGTAAAGGATATCTCAAACCAGTTGGAACCAACATCAACCCTTATACCTTTCTTAAAGAGAGATAGAAGGTTGTTGTAGTAGAAGTGGTAGGAATTAACTGTTGAGAGAAGAACGGTTAATTCTGAGTTGAGAAGAGAGTACTAGGACTCTGATATCCTAGGGATCAAGACACCAAGGAGTGGTGTTGTTGATCAAGTGCACCTTGGCACTATAAAACAAGTAATTCCAAGAGTGAAGGAATTATCCTGTTAAATCAGGGAAAGTGGATGTAGGAGCCTGAGTCTCTGAACCACTATAAACTCTTGTGTTGATTTACTTTCAAGTATTTACATTCATTCAACACAGCACATAAACTGAACTTTCAAAGACACATAATCAAGACTGTGCAAAACAAGATTTGGACAAGTTCCCTAATAGACTGTGTAAACTGTTAAGGAGATTTCAGAACTTAAAAGGAGTTTAAACTAAAGGGCCAACCACTAATTCCGCACATATAACTCCCTTAGATAGTTATCCAACTAAGTACTCAATAGTACTTAGTAGTTTGATTATCTATAAAGAGTTAATCATATCGGCAAAGTTGTCCAAGACAACCCTGCAAGACTAGTTTGGTTTAAAGTTTGAAAAAGATTTGCATACAAGTGTATTCCCCCCCCATACACTTGTTATATACTCCTTTCAGGACCAACAATGTTCTTAGTTTAATTTTAATTTTCATAGATAGTTTAGCTAAAATTAGTGTCTACTTTACATTCCAAGCAAGGATTACCATTGAGCTTTTTTTATTTCATCAAGTTGTAGCTAAATTTCCATTATCAAGGTGATTTTTGTAATTCAATTTTGTAATTTCTCAATTTCTTGCTTCTTTGCTATGTGTTTTATGTTTGCTTGTGTTATAGCCATGAGATTCTATCCTAGAACCATGGGCTAAGTTTTAATTGCCTTGGGTGTGAATGTTTTGATGGTATTTGGTGAAATTATGGATTAATTGTTTAATTAACCTAGGTTTTGGATGTTAATGTTTCTAGTGTTGTGTTTTGAATGATTCAATTGGTTAATCCACCCTATTAGCTAACATTGTTGATTGTGTTTATTGCAACGAGAGTTGGGTAACATAATTTTGGGTGTGAGTGTGAGCTTGGGTTAATTAATTTGAACTAAAATAATGATTAGCTTAACCGATAGAGGGTTAATTGCTTAGATTGACAACACTAGACATTAATCGATTAGAGGTCGTCCATTAGATTGGTGAGAGGGCGAACCGTAAACATTAGTAACCGTGTTGAACGTGTTTACGAGTCACTATCCTAGGAGTTTATGGTGTATTGATTAGATCCTATAATTGCTAATTAATACACGTGTTCACCTAAGCCTCACGAGGGATTGGTCTACACATTTACGTGATAGCCTTTAGCTTAATCCGAAACCTTAGGTTCAATTTGTGTAATTGGTTCACTAAATCATTAAATCACCTAAAAAACGGAAGCACCAGAGGCAATACTCTCTTCCCTTATACTTTCACACGAAAGTTTATTTTTACGTTATTTTACTTGCCATTTGCTACTATTATTCTTCTTGTTATAGTTTCATTTAGTTTCATCCTTACTCCTGTCATTAATTAGTATTGATCACTTAATTAATTTTCATGTTATTTGTGTTTCTTTAGTAGTCTAGCCTTAATTTCCAAAAAAATCTAAAAACAAACTCGTTTAGTTACTACAATAGCATGACGACTTGTAGCTTTAGGGATTCACATACACTCAACCAGGTTCTTGGAACGAAAACTACTAGGTTGTATACTTATCATGCTACAATCGAACCCATACGCTTGTGGGGGATCGTATCGTTATTTGAAAAAGTGCAAAATACGAACCAAGTCATCAGGCCAGACCTATTTATTAAAAAGGCCAAACCCAAACCTTAAAAAAAAGTCTATGACATGTCATGGGCCAGACTTGGGCCTAAGAGTTTTTTTGTAAAGCCTACCTAGGTCTGACCCATTTCCACCCATAGTGCTCTTAATAGCTTGGAGGAGTGTTTGCGACTCTTCTTACACTTAAGTCCCTTGAAAGTGTAAAAATTAACACAAAAACCTGAAAATTAGTTGACTCGGCCGTCCGGGTGATTTTACTCGGCTGCCCGAGTGAGTTGGCATGCTAGAAACAGTTCTGGAATGAAGGTTGACTTGGTCAACCGAGTGAGTTGACTCGACTGCCCGAGTGGAGTGCCATTTGTTTATTTTTATTTTTTTTCATATTTTAAGCTCTCGACCTTCAATTG
Organism: Galeopsis tetrahit; assembly: GCA_963675135.1. Lineage (NCBI taxonomy): Eukaryota > Viridiplantae > Streptophyta > Magnoliopsida > Lamiales > Lamiaceae > Galeopsis > Galeopsis tetrahit. Next base: position 41,943,140 of record OY776128.1, on the reverse strand, counting down.
ACTTGATTCTTTTTTTCATTTTACTCTTTTTTTCGTGATGCTTCTAATGGTGCAATTATCTTTTTGATTTTAGAAATTCTTAGGCATGTATTTTGCTTTCAAATATGTTCAATTTACCTACAAAATTAGCAAAACACAGTCTTTCTCATTTTTCAAGTGTAACTAGTCAATTTAGTATAAATAATGCATGAAATCCTATCAAATTGAACAAAATAAACACATGAATTTTAAGAAATTTTCAAAAATAGAAAAATAGAACAAGTGAGAGGATAACGATGAAATTCACTCAAAATTGAATAAGTGATTGTCAACTTTCCTCAATATAGTCAAGCAATGAGGTACAAAATTCACAAACAAGTTCACAAGTTATTCTCAAATCAATGCAAGATTAAATGCTCAATTCACCATTTCCTCACATGTGTATATCAAGGAAATTTATGCTCTCAAAATCAATTCATACAAATGCACTACATATGCTTGTCAAATGTCTAAGTTCTCCACCACGTAAAAGTGTTTAATCAGTTAATCAATAAAGACTTTACATTTGTTTATAATGTAAGCTCTTTGATTAATGTATGAAAGATTTGGATAAAATGACTTTTTTCGGATATATTAAATAACACTAATGATTTTTCAAATTAACATATTTTAAGAAACTTCAAACAATTGATATTACTTTTTTATTCAAAAATCAAATTAATGAAAAAGTAAAAGCTAGATAAAAAAACTTTGAAAGAGACCAATTTTAAAAATTGGCTAGTATTATTTTAGTGAGGCCAACTGTGTTATAACTAGGCATTCTGCTCGTAGATGCCCGGACTATAGTCCCTCGTCCGTACAGCCTGCCGCACCAACCCCTACTCGCTCGTCCTATGCCCATCCTTCGGCATACACATCCACCTCGTCGCCCCCGGCTCCAAGCTGGATTTTGGATTCCGGTGCTTCTCACCACATCACAACCGACCTTGCCAACTTCTCCCTTCACTCTCCTTATGATGGTACCGATAGAGTTATTGTTGGTGATGGCAAGAGTCTTGCTATCTCTCATATTTGCACACTTTTTTTTTCCTCATATTTCATGCTTAGTATTTCTGAACACCTTACTGGTTCCACATATGTCTCGAAATTTAATTTTTGTGTCTCAACTTTGTGCTGCGAATAATGTGGTGATCATTTTCTCTGCTTGTGACTTTTAGGTGAAGGATCAGCGTACGACGGACACTCGCCTGCACGACCCACGCATTAATAGCCTTTACATCAGGCTGACCCATGCACCCAGTTCCCTAGTTGCTCTTGCTGCCACTCGTCAGTCCTTACCTACATGTCATGCTCGCCTAGGACACCCCTCCTCTAAAATTTTAAATTATGTCGTCTCACAATATACTTTGCCTTTGCATAAATGTTTGAGTTTTTCATGTGATTCTTGTAAGTGTATCAAGAGTCATAAACTACCATTTCATGACACTACTTTATCTTTTTCCATGCCTCTAAAATTAATTTTTTCTGATGTATGTCCCTCTCCTATGTTATCTGACGATGGTTACAAATATTACATTATCTTTGTTGATCATTTCTCTAAATATGTGTGGTTGTATCATTTAAAACTAAAATCGGATGTTTTATATACCTTCTCAAAAATAAAATTATCTCTCTGTACACTGATAATGGTGGTGAATTCATTGCTCTCCGACCTTTCCTTACCATCCACGGTATCACCCATCTCACCACACTGCCCTACACTCCCGAACACAATGGTGCTTCTGAGCGCCACCATCGTTACATTGTTGACATGGGTCTTGCTCTCCTTCACCACTCATCCACACCTCTCTCCCTTTGGCTTTTTGCCCTCTCCGCTGCCACATATATCATAAATCGCCTACCAAAAACCGGTCTCTACATGAAATCCTCATTCAAAACACTCTTCCACTCACCCCCGAACATTCTGAAACTCCGTGTGTTCGGGGTGCCTTTGCTACCCTTGGCTACCCCCCTACACACCCCACAAATTGCCCCCCGATCCCATCCGTGTGTGTTTTTCGGCTACTCCCAAACCCAAAGTGCCTATCTCTGTCTTGATGTATCCTCCAAACGTCTTTACACATCTCGCCACGTTGAGTTTGTGGAAGATAAATTCCCTTACCCCTCCCTACACTCACCACCCAAGCCTTCCCCACCACCCGCCCCTTCCTTAGATCACATTCCTACTCCTCCACCTATCCCTTAATTACCTCCGACCATTGATCACGTGGCCCATGTGTCCCCCCGTCGAGCTCCTTCAACGGATCCACCTGTCTCTCGCCATCTGATGGTCACTAGGGCTCGTAACAATATTTTTAAGCCCAATCCGAGGTACAGTCTTTTATCCTCAGTTTCATCAGACGTTGAGCCTGGAACGGTTTCTCAAGCACTTCAGGACAGTCGCTAGCGTGAGGCTATGTCCACTGAGTTTTCGGCCCTACTCAACAATGGTACTTGGGATCTTGTTCCTCCTGTTGTTTCCTAGAATGTGGTAGGGTGCAAGTGGGTGTTTCAGATCAAGCATAAACCTGATGACACAGTTGAAAAATTTAAAGCTCGTTTGGTAGCTAAATGCTTCCATCAACGACTTGGTGTTGATTACTTTGAGACCTACAACCCTGTTGTCAAACCTGCCATTGTTCAGGTCATCCTTTCCTTGGCTGTTACTTATGACTAACCCCTCCGACAATTTGATGTCAACAATGCCTTTCTTAATGACACACTTCTTGACGAGGTTTACATGGCTCAGCCCCTTGTCTTTTCTTACACCAACTTTCCCTCCTATGGCTGCAAGCTCTGAAAGTCTATCTATAGTCTCAAACAAGCCCCTCGTACTAGGTATAATACTCTCCGTGATTTTCTACTCACTTTGGGGTTTCTTCACACCAAGTTTGATGAGTCTCTCTTTGTGTATAGTGTTGGTGACACTATTGCGTACTTTCTGCTATATGTGGATGACTTGATCGTTACTGGCAACAACACGTCATTTCTGGATACTGTTGTTCAGTCTCTTGCCTCGACTTTCTCGATTAAAGACCTCGGCTCCTTATCCTACTTTCTTGGGGTAAAGGTTCTTCACACATCAACCTCATGCACATTGGTTCAACGCAAGTATATCACATACCTTCTTGGCAGGTATAACATGCTCGATGCCAAGCCGGTACAGACGCCTCTTGCTTCATGCGTTTCTCTATCTTTACACGATGGTTCAGCCCCTGCCGAGGCCACATCCTATCGTCAGGCTCTTGGTAGTTTGCAGTACCTCTTGTTCACAAGGCCAGATATTTCCTTTGCTGTGAACAAACTATCTCAATTCATGCATGATCCCACTGAACTCCATTGGGGAGCAGTCAAAAGCCTACTTCGCCAAGGGTCCAATGGGTTACCTCCATCCTGTCTGAACTTCATATGTCACGGTGCCTCCCACTCCATCCAATTACTGTGACAATATTGAGGCTACTTACTTATGCTCCAACCCTGTCTTTCATTCTCGAATGAAACACATCTCCATCGACTATCACTATGTTCGTGATCTTGTTCAAAAGTCTCAACTTCGAGTTTCTCATGTCTCTTCTCATTGTTAATAATATATCTTTACTATTCCCTCTTCTCTATATTATGCTCAAAACTTTAAGGTATAAATAAATCTTTTAATGGATTAATTCATAAACTTCAATTGAAATCCCTATTTATAATGAATGGTGTAGTCGGTCTTTCGAATTTTGAATTGGTTACTTCTTTTACTGAATATCTCATAATTAAAAAAAAATCAAATTGCAAAGATTAAAACCTCATGATACAGGTGGAGGAGTCGTGAATATCTATAGAAGTAGTCAAATAAAAGAAAAGCCACTTTTGAAAAATGTGAAAATTCCAGACGCAACAAAATTAGAGTAGAGGAGCGTAGCCCAACCTCGAGCACCTCCCGTTCCCTTCAACGGTCACTAAATGGAATTTCCTCTATATTAAAATGCCAAATTTTGTGCATAAAAAAATATTTAGACAATTTGTTTAAGGTAATTACAATTATGACCAACCTACTATTGGGCTCCACCCCAACCTATTTTATCTTGTTTTCTTTGTTCTCATTGCTTCAGCGACACATCTACTGAATGAATTCTGTTGTTCTATATATATTTTGCTTTCCACTCAGTATTCCATTTGTAGGATTTTTAACACTTATCGTTTAAATTATTATGAAGTTTTGATAATTTTTTAACTTGATACACGCAGTGACGGAGCCAGGAATTTTCGGTAGGGGGCCCGATTATCATTATTATAAAGATAAAAAAATGTATTTATTATACTTATCGAAATTTCTTATAATAAAATTGTAAATACATTTCATTCCATTAAATCAAATCATCGAGTTTACTTTCATTGTATTTTGTAAGATGTTTTGATAGTCTGCACTCAAAATGAAGCCGAGTAATATAAAAATTGTTAAAATATTAATATTCAATATAATAAAATATAATACATTAATGTGTTCCAATATTCTATAGTTATATAATAATTTTAAATATAAATGTACAAAAAATTTAAAACACTAAACTATTTTTATTTTTAAATTCACTACTAAAATATTGTTCAATTTTAAAGATATTCTTGTGAATCTTAGCAAAAATTTAGACAATAATTTTAAATATACTATTAATCTATATTATTGACTCTATTAAAAAAAATGGAGTATTAAGAAACAAAATGTATGCAAACATTCATTTTTAGTCCGTCTAAACTTATTATGTATGTAAAAAATGTAAATAATATTTTTATCATCACTTCAAAATCATCATTTATTTACTCAAATTGTCAATAATTTTATTCATATACAAATACATATCATTATTTTAAAAAGAAAAAAATTATTTATATATATATAATAAAATAAAATAAAAAATGGTGAGGGGCCACTGGACCCCCCTGGCCCAGTGTGGCTCCGTCTATGAATACACAGCATGTTAATAAATCAGATGGTAGAACACAAAATAGAACACTTATAAAATCCACACATATCATGTATCATGAGTTTTATTCCAAGTTATTGCATAAAGTTATGTTTACTTTTTACTGTGTGAAATATATGTATTCACATGTATGAACTCATCTTCTATAATGTGACATGCTTATCTAATACTCCCTCCATCCACCAAATGTAATCCCATGGAGGAGGGACACAAATTTTAAGAAAAAGGTAGATAAAGTAGATAAAATAAAGGTATTATAGGGTATTGTGGGGTCCATTGTCCATACAGAGCGCAAAGCTCTGGCTTTAAACGGGACCCCCGCAAGTGGGCGGTGGGATTGGTCCCCCGGGATTAGTCGATCATAGAATCGGATACCCGAGACTTCAAAAAAAAAAAAAAAAAAATTTGTGGGGTCCATTGTGAATAAAATGATTGTTTGTGAATAAAGTTGATGGCAAATTGAGTAATTAAGAAGTGATGGTTGAAGGGTGATAGTTTTCATAAAGTGTATGAGACTACATTTGATGGACAAAGAATATAAGACAAATGGGACTACTTTTTGTAGACGGAGGGAGTATAAAATGTTTGGGATAGTCTTGGGTGAGACCGTCTCACAGAATGAGATCCGTGAGACGGCTTTTATATATATAAAGTGATAATGTTTGAGCAAAAAGTGATAGTGTTTGAGCAAAAAGTGATAGTCACTTTTGTTAAAAATATTATCACTTTTTATTTAAACATTATCAATTTTTTTACAAACTAAAATCTGGGAAAAAAATATGAATTATTCTACTCAAAATTTTGAAATATGGATTAAAAGGATCCGTCTCACAGAAAAAGATCCGTGAGACGGTCTCACACAAGTTTTTGCCAAAATGTTCAGTGATCTAGTAAAATGAAATTACTTTCAACTATAGCTAGATTTATGGTATTGATTATCATTATTAAACTATAAGCTTTTATTTTAATATTTTCTTAAATTATTTTTTATTTTAAAATATTTTTTTAAATGGAATTTTATTTTATGAACTCCTTCAATGCAACAATTGACCAAATTATCCAGTCATGACGTAAACAGTTTTGTTTAGAAACACAGATGACCTTTATTCAATTTTAATATATACAAAAATAAATTTTGAACCTCATATTTTAATTTTAAGTACTCATCATCACAAATTTCAATATTTAAAATAAAAAAATTACATGAGTATGGCCTTCCATATTTTCAATATGGATACTGTTATTACTCTATAATCATCAATTTATGTCCTCATTTTAAATTCAAGACTCGATTTTTGTTTCAATTTTACAACTGAAAGTAGGAAAAAAAATTACATTAAAAGTAGTAATAATGGGAAATAAATTCATCTGCATGCTCTGGTGAGGCACTAACTTCAAAGTGTTACAGGCTGACTTTTGGTATATAAACTCAACTGTTGATAATAATTACTATAAATAAAGAGAAAAGTTAATTATGCATGTGAAAAAAGGGAGTTGTTATATGTTTCATTTTGGAGGGGCCTAATAATACTTCTTTTTCTTGTAAAACAACAAAAGTCATCTGATTTCCTGCAGTTTATTAAGAATCAGAAGCAGGGTGCTCTCTTTTCTTGATCAACTGACTCTCTTCTCTCTCCTCTCTCTTCCACAGACATCATCAGGTGTTGCAGAATCAAGAAGAAGAAAAAGGGTGAGTTTCACATTGTTGAATTTCTTCTGGTTTTACTTAATATGCATGTACTTTTTTTATTTTTCTTAAAAATGGGGGCTGCCTTTGTTGTGAAGAATGTGTGATGAATACTGCAAGCAAGATTCAAGACATTGCTAAAAGTCTTTATTTATTTCTTGTTGTACGCTTACAAGTTTCAATTCTTAGGCCAACTGAAATTTTGTCCTTTTTTGAAATATTTTGAGTAATTTGAGTGTTCCTTCAAATGGAATTAAGCACATTTTTTGAGTAATTTTATTCTTTATATATATTCCATGATATATTTAAAATTGAGTTTTTTTAATTTGGGTTTTGTAGAAGAAGAGTTTAGATGAATCAAGGTATTGGTTGCGTGAGCATAATAAAGTGTTTATGATAGATTTGATACTTTTCTTGCTATAAATTGGTTGGGCAGATGAAGGAATATTGACTAGTTCAAAAAGCTTTTGCCAAAATTCTATACCAATTGAAGCTTCAAGATTATCCACAACTTGATTGAGTACTTCTTAGCCAATTTTGTTACGCACTTCAGGTGTTCGATAAAATGATCATCTTCATATTGTGATTGGAATAATTAGGTAGCTTTTCTCGATAGGATGGACGAGCGTGGCCGGAATATTGAACCTATGGGGACAGAGACTACCACAAGGGACTCCAATGAAGGGGAAGAAATGCCTCACAAGGATATTGCTAAGTGCTCTGTTCGAAAGAAGAAATCTTTGAGGGCTCGTTATGCGTATGGTGTCGTATTCTTACTAACGAATATCATAGCTTGGCTTTTTCGAGACTATGGAGAAAGGATTTTGCCCATGCTACCTTGTAAGTGTTGGCATATATTCTTCATTTTCCACTTGAGAACTTGTTGGCGTTTGATATTTACTATAATGATCCATCTTGTAAGTTGTTGTGGGTATGACATTAATATTTTAATTCTCGCAAATTCATTGTGAAAATCAAACATATTGTGTACTCCTTGTTCACCAGGTAAGCTGTTGATCTCAAACGTTCGATCAACTTATCTACTTGGATCTTCAAATGAGAAAGTCTTAATGGCAAATATGAATATGTAATTTGATTAAATGGCATTAGAGTTTTATAAGATTCAAAAGAGATCCGGACGTTCTTACTGCAGATTCGAGAGCTTGCGGAGCACAGGAGAGAGAATGTTATCAAACAATGGGAGTGCTCAGAGTCAGTTTAGGATGCTTTGTATCCTTCAGTTTAAGAGTCGTTTCTTTTGTCCACATATACATGTATTTGTGATATATATGAGTAAAGATTTCCCCTTGACATATCTGATGTAGATATTCTTCCTTATAATGTTCGTAACAACATGTTTCACTAGAAAACTATATGAAGTACGCAATGGTTGGCATTCTGGATGGTGGGGTATCAAGTTCGTTCTGTTGCTCGTCTCCATGGTGATTCCGTTCTTCATTCCCACAGATTATGTTCAGATATATGGTACGTTTAGGCATAATATCACTTTTGGTCTTTAACGTTTATCTAACATGGTTGATTGTGTTGGCTATTTTGTAGGAGAACTTGCTCGTGTTGGTGCAGGGTAATCTTCTAACGTTATCTGCAAAATATATATATGGAGGCATGAATGTTTGATCTAACTCAGATGATGCAGGATCTTTTTAATTCTCCAGCTGATAAGTGTGATTGAGTTCATCACCTGGTGGAATAACTATTGGATGTCCAATGATAAAAAGAAATCAAGGTACAAAACACTTTTTTAGATAGTATTAGTCGTTTCATTAAAAAATAGTAGTTATTTGGATATAAGTTATGACGGTGTTTGCAGAAGCTGTTCCATCGGGCTATTCATGTCGACAGTATTTTACATTGCATCTGTGTGTGGTATTGCGGTGATGTACGTGCTTTATGCCTCCAAAACATCATGCTCTCTCAACATATTCTTCATCACTTGGACCGGGATTCTGCTTATTGTGATGATGTTTATATCGCTGCATTCTAAGGTATGATGACTTAGTTTGTTGTAAATATACCGTACGAAAAATATCATTATATGCTGATGAAGTATATATATCTTGGATCAATTCTTGGCTTGCTTAAGACAGGTGAATAGAGGTCTGTTGTCTTCTGGGATTATGGCCTCTTACATTGTTTTCCTCTGTTGGACAGCTATCCGAAGGTACGTAAAAAAATCGACACCCTATTAGATGAAGTAAATCACTAAACACCCCCTTGATGGGCCACTACAGAACACCCAATTTTGGCTCCATAACTCGTCTACTGTTTAATCTTGGCCCCAAATTAAATCCTCACACGACATTCGCATGATATAAAACGGCCCCTATTTCAATTTTCCGGCGATTTTGGGGACCGAAATTAGACACTAGACAAGTTATTGGATATATCTATGAATGTATGAGTGATGTCAATTTTGTAACATGAATTTGAGTGCAGTGAGCCTTCTAGTGAAAAATGCAGCTCTCATAAGCCAGAAAGTGGACATAGTGGTTGGCCTACTATTGTTGTAAGATTAATAGCTTTCTTGCATTACTGATTCAACTGATAAATTTCACCTAAATAAATAAACTCTTTCTGATGATGGTTATAGGGCTTTGCAGTCGCGCTATGTGCAATAGTTATCGCGACATTTTCAACGGGGATCGACTCGCAAACATTTCAGGTACGAGGAATGACCCTAGTTGGTTTCTAATATTTTCGGTCTACTTATATATCCACTTGCTCCATTTAGTGAGTATGTCTATGCTTTCTGTAATTGAACTTGAACTCTCTTCTTCAAAATATGGCTTTTTATGCATTTATTTTTTTCAAAATCACTAAACAATGTTACTTCGTATGCTAAACAGTATATCAAGTTCATCGTAAAACTTCCATGAACCAGATTCCTAACGTTTTAGTCAAATCTGTTCCATAACTTTTTATGGTCCCACAAGTTTTTTCTTTTCCAATTTAGTCACCTGTGTATTTAAATTGTATCCTTTTAGTTCCAGAACACTAAAACATCATCGTTTTTGGTGGATCATTCTAAAAATGACGTTGTTTTAGTGTTTTTATCCTGTAATTTGAGACTAAAATGTTACTCCATCAGTCTCTCTCTCAACCAGACATTCATTGTTTGCACAAATTTGAAGGTAAGAGTTGTTTATTGGTATTAATCTAAAGGGATAAAATTATTGTTTGACGAGGGTTAGATGGTCAGTTGAAGTGAAAACAACAAAGAAAAAATATTTTTATGTAAGAAAAATAATGACATGTGTTGTAATATTAAGATGTTAGAGGGGATAGTTAAAAGGAAATGCGTTGCTTTATTTCTTTTATAGGAAATGTCAAATTTAGTGTGGGACGAACCATTTTGACAAATGTAAAATTGAGTGAAGGATGAAGAAAGTACAATTTGATTAAATACGGGATATAAAGAAAAAAATTGTGGGACCATTTAAAAAAATTCATGATCAAACCGGCCTAAATGGTGCTCTTCCCACTTGAGTTGTCCAGCTTCATCGATGAAACCTGCATTTTAATGATGTCTTAAATTAAGACATAAAAACGTGTTGTGTTATTGCAGTTCCGCACAGAGGAAATTGAGTCGGTAGAGGATGATATTCCATATGGTTATGGATTCTTTCACCTTGTCTTCTCTTTGGGGGCAATGTACTTTGCAATGCTATTCATCAGTTGGAACTTAGGAAGCCTCACAAGAAAGTAAGTCTAATGATTTTTTACACGATTAATTCTTTGTTCGATCGGTCGTTTCTTTCCTAACAACGACGACGGCAGGTGGAGCATTGACGTTGGCTGGGCTAGTACATGGGTCAAGATTGTAAATGAGTGGTTTGCTGCTACAATATACAGTGAGTAACTTTGATTTCCTTAAAAATACAAGATCGACCTTACATATTTTAGACATCCCGTCATAAACTTCTCATTTATTTAAATGGTAACCCCACACACTTACACCATAACTCCTAAAGTTGATTTTTATTACAACAATTGTCACACATATTTTTTTTTTTTTACTTTTAACACCTTTTAACTACTCATTATCATTTTATATTATATTTTTTAATCTCCGTGCAAAAAGAAAAAAAAAAGCTTACGAGGGAATGGAAGGAGTATATATCTTCAGGGTATATATTTTTTTACAACAATTGTCCCCTTGTTTCAACCACTCCCAAAATTGGTCATGAAAGTTCAATTTTGCTCCCAATTTCTATCCTGTTGTCCGTCAGTTGACTGACACGATCAACTATTTAGGGGCGAAAATGTAATTAATTTTTCAAAAGTTTTGTGGAAAAATAAAAAAATGTTTAGCTATTTATATTTAAATACAATACTTTTGAATAATTACATTTTCACTCTGGGATTTCGTCAGTCAACAAACAGTGAAGGATGACAAGGCCAAAATTGATAGTAAAAAGTGACCAATTGTGAAAGCGGGTGAATCGGGGGATCAAATTAATCTGATATATCATATATATTTTGCATCTGATTATGTTATCAAAATTGTGAATGGACTGCAGTGTGGAAGCTGATATTCCCTACGTTAAAGCAAAGCAAAGTAATGAACCATGAAGGAGAGAGTATTGAGCAAGTGTAGATAACTCTATTGCTTTCATGAATTTTGATCTCTCATGCACGTCGTATTATAAATGCTACACGTACGTGATGTCGTATCTACTGTTTATACGTACGCACGTACGTGTAGGTACACACACATATATACTACAAATGGGGTGGGGGTATATATAGATTATAATTATGTATACAAGCTTGTTATGGATACAAATCTTTCTGGCCAGTTCTGTAATTCATGTATAAGTCAAATGTAATGTTCTATGTCAAATATTATTATCAATCAAAGAAATTAAGTTAATTTTAAGCTATTTGATTTGCATATAACACCCCAAGGGGTATTATTTAGTGGAGCTCAAAATACACTCTAGTTAGTTGTTGTTTCTTGTGGTTTAGACTTTAATGGACTTTATGTCTTGCCTAATCCTATTCCACATGTTCATTTTCAGTCATTTTTATAATACAGTTATGATTATACTATTTTATTTGGGTTTTGTCTTATATAAATTAGTTTTACTGTACAACTAATTTACATTTGGTGTATTTTTAAATATTATTAGTTTTGTCTCATTAATACATAGTAGTTTTAGTTTTTTAGTTTTAGTTATTTCATTTAAAACTATTAGTTATACTTTAAATTGATAATGAAGTTGTTAGTAGACATGTGCAAAATCGAAATTAGAACGGGCCGATTAGTCAATTAAACAGCCGGTTTCGGTTTGAAAACCCCGCAACCTTAAAATTAAGGTTCAATTTTGGTTTCGGAAATTCAAAACCGAAACCGACGGTTCGACAGTTAAACCGGTTCGCAGTTTTGCTCTTTTTATATTATTATATAATATTCTTCAATAAATACCTCAATTTCAACTCATTTTTTCACACCAACCTCTCTTAATTCTTATGTAGTAGTTTATTTTTTAAAAAAAATGAACAAAAAGTAACAAAAAACGGGCAGAAATCGAGCAAGAAAAAAAAAAAAAAAAAAATCGACTGAACTGGCGGTTCAATACGGTAACCAATCTCGGTTTGCAATTTTCGAAAACTGAAATCGGCGATTTCAAACCGTTGAAACATGTCAAGTTGTTAAGGGTGAAAATGAGTCAGGCTACCCGACAGGGACCTACAGCTCGACCTACTAAAGCTCGGCTTAAACTCGACTCGTTTAATAAATGAACTAGACTCAGACTTTTTTAAAAGCTTATTTACCTAAATAGGCCAGACTTAAATTTTTTTTGTAGGCCTTTTAAATTTAACAGACCAACCTATTTAACTCTCTCTATACATATTATATACTACTCCTGCTGGGATATTCATCCTACCCCTAATAAAATTAGATATGTGTATTAAGTTTTGATGGCCAAAACAAGATCATGTAATCTTAGTGTTAGATATAATTTGTAATCTAGTTTGATAGGTTATCTAAGTTTTTTTTATAAAACTTAGTAGATAGAATATTGTCTAAGTCTTAGTCATGTGGAAACAGATGTATGTATATCAACTGATACCACATCTGGTTAAACACGCGTATGCTCAAGATTTAAAGAGTAGAAGACTAAATACTAGAAGTAGGGTTGTTATTCGAGCCGAGCCGAGTATTTGAAGTTCGAACTCGGCTCGACTCGATAACATTGACGCCCTAAGTTCCGAAACTCTAAACTTTGCAAAAGTAGCGGAAATGACTAAATTTAACGTGCTAAAAGTATCCATTTATGAAATCATAACAAAACGAAAAGATTATTGATTCATATCCCCAAAAAAATTACCATAAAAACGACATCCAAGACGAGAAAGTATTGATTCATATCCCCAAAAAAAAAAAGTACCATAAAAACGACATCCAAGACGCCAATAACGTGTCTCATTAGACAATATCACTCTTGACAGAAAGGAAATAAATATTGCACCCTTTATTTAAAAATTTAAGTTTATAAAAATATAAGTCATCATCCAACGCCACCTCTCGCCGCACATCTTCTCAACCAAAAATTTTGTAAATGAGTGGGGTGAGTATGCAAGCACACTCAGTGGGGTCAAGTCATTCATAGTTTAATGCTAGCGATAAATAATCAAGATGACATTTAATAAATAAAACTCATACATATTTAGTTTGTTAATTTCAATGAAATACTTTGCCAACATTGCCTTTAATACTTACCATTGAGTGTTGTGGACCTTACCAAAGTTCGTTTTAAGAACTGAGGTATTCCCACACGCACGTGGAGTTGGTGGACCTTCCTTATAGCCGAGTTTAACGACTTAGGTATTCCCACACATATAATTTAACTTCGCCTTGGAGCACGGTGGGTAGAACCCGAAGATCCGTCAATCCCGAACCCCATTAGGGCCCCTGGCCATGAGAAACTTTATCCATTGAATATTGAATCAATCAACTTTACACAACATGCACCTCGATAAGTTATTTAAAGTATTTAATCAAGAATAACCACACATTAAATCACTACTAATCACTGTAGAAATTAAATCAATAAACCCTACCTTAAATATGGATGTGATAAGTGGTAGGGTAGAACCTCGTACAAGCTATCCCTCGTAATTATCCTCGCCTCTACAATCAAAACTTGTGGCGAATCGGTGGGAGGGGCTAGAAAGAAGACGACCACTCAAACTTGATTTGTTTATGAGAGAAGGTGAGCGAAGTGAGGGATAGAAACTGATTTTCTGTGAGTGGGAATGAGGGAGAGGGAACGTATAATTTGCTTTTGTGAGAGTGAATCATTTCCATTGTTGGCCTTTGGGCTATCTCTCCCCCAAGGTAAATTTTTTATTTTTCATGTATATGGATTAAATGAATTTGATCAAGGTTTAGGCTAGAATTCAATTTGATTGAGGTTTAAATTAGGTATAGGTTTGGGGCTAATTTTTAGGGATTGAGACGCATGATAAATTTATATAGTTTAAATAACTAAAAATACAAATAAAATTATTTTAAATAATAAAATTAAATTAAAACTATTACGGATATTACAACACAGCTGGTTCGATAAGATCTTACTTACCTAACTCATTTATTTTCTGTTTTCATTAATTTCATTCGTACAAATTCTGTTTTCATTAAATTCATTAAATTAATTCATTTTTACCTGAATTTATTAGCATGAAACTTGTAATAAACATTCTTCGTTTTGGAAATTATTTCATATTTCTTATTTCCCGTGCACGACTGACACACATTTTCAAACCATCCAATCATGTACAATCTCATTTAATGCGGACCCAAAAATCAATTATTTTAGGTAAATAAAGTGCAATTTATTTTTAATCTGAAATCCACAGTAGCCGAACAATCACTTCTTTTCTGACCGTTCGATCTACTTCATCTAATTCAATCAAATCTGTTTATCTTATTTTACTATCTAATCCTAACCATTCATTAAAATTTATCATCAAGGCTTTTACTTAGAAAATTTTCAATTTTACGCACTCATATTTTTTGAACTCATATTTTGTCAAACCCCCTTCTGTTTTCGAAAAACTTCCTACTACTCTCACTATGTCGAAATCATCTAGACCATCATCCAAGCAAGAGAAAGTGGTTGTTTCAACCAAGGAATTCAATCCTACTGAATGGATCGATAAAGATTGTATCATAGCTGAAGGATGTGTTCAGTTAAAGGCCCTCAAGATGCTGCACAAATCTCCAAAGTGGTAAGGTTGACAATGTGACTGGGATCATGCACGTACTTCCTCAACATTGATACATGAAAGACGTTGTGTACCGAAGTCAGTGCTAGAGGTAGAGCGAGTCGGTAGGCTAGATCACCAACTCGTTCCAAAATTTTGAAAGGGCCAATATACCTTGGCCTAAGTTTTCCTTTGTTATCGAATCTGACAACTCCTTTTGGCGGGTGAGACCTTCAAGAACACTTTTTCACCTTAGTCGAATTGTAAGTGTTTTCTTCATTTGTCAGAATATGATTTTTTTTCTATCTTGGGCGGTCTTGACTCTTTCTCGGATTCTTCGTATTAACCCAACTATTTGTTCAACCATTTCTAGTCCCAACATCTTCCTTTCGCCGACCTTGTCCCAATAAGATGAGGATCTACACTTTCTTCCATATAAGTCTTCGTAAGGAGCCATCCCGATAGTTGCCTGAAAACTATTGTTATATGCAAACTCCACCAGTGGTAGGTAGGTCTCCCAATTACCTCCAAGGTCTACTACGCATGCTCTCGACACTCGACATGTCCTCCAAAATCTGGATAGTTCTTTCAGATTGTCCATCGGTCTACAGGTGGAAAGCTGTGCTAAAGTTCAACTTGGTCCCCATAGCTTCGTGCAAACTCCTTCAAAATTTAAATGTGAATCTAGTATCTCGATCAGATACGATCGAAATGGGAACCCCATGGAGCCTCACTATTTCTCGGACGTACAATTGTGATCCATCGCAAATGTCATCTTGACAGGTAAAAAGTGTGCAGACTTTGTTAATCTATCAACGATGACCCAAACTGCCTGATTCCCATGGATCGATCGTTGTAGACCCACTACAAAATCCATTTTGATATGTTCCCACTCCCACTCTGGAATATCGAGGGGCTTTAGTAGTCCTGATGGGCGTTGATGTTCCGCTTTCACTTATTGGCACGTCAAGCACCGTTCTACAAACTTTGCGATATTTCCCTTCATATTCCTCCACCAAAATATCGTTGTTAAATCCCGATACATCTTTGTTCTTCCTGGATGAGTTGTATACGGCGTACAATGTGCTTCTTCTAAAATTTCTCTTCTCAAACCCTCGTCTTTTGGTACACACAATCTTCCCTAAAAACGAGTGTCCCATCGGACGCCAACGAGAATCCCTTAACACTACCGTCTTGCACTCTTCTTCATCTTGTTTAAATATTCATCATTTTTTTGCGCTTCTTTAATTTGGTTCTTTAGCAAAGGTCGGATTACCATCGCCGTCAAAATTGCCTCAACTTTCCTTGGTGGATCTACCACATCTATAATCAGCTTGGCGAAATCATATACCAACTCCTCTTGTTGCGTCCACATGTTGGCCGATTCCCCTTTTCCTTTACAGCTTAGTGCGTCCGCTACAACGTTAGCTTTTCCGGGGTGAAAGTGAATTGTGCAATCATAGTCCTTCACCAGTTCAAGCCATCCTTTTGGGTGAAGATATACTTAAGACTCTTATGGTCCGTATATATCTCACATCTTGCGCCGTATAGGTAGTGCCTCCAAATTTTCAAAGCATGAATTACAACTGCAAATTCTAAGTCGTGAGTAGGGTAGTTCAACTCATGGATCTTCAACTACCTCGTGGCGTAAGCAATTACTTTACCATGTTGCATCAAAACGCATCCCAATCCTTGTTTGGATGCGCCACTATAGATAACAAATTCATCAGACACATTCAGAATGGTCAATACAGGTGCTGAGACTAATCTCCCTTTCAATTCCTGAAAGCACTCCTCACACACCTTCGTCTATGAGAACTTTTCTCATTTTCTCATTAATCGAGTCATTGGCAATGAAATTTTAGAGAAACCCTCGATGAATCTTCGATAGTACTCATCCATCCCTAGAAAGCTGAGAACTTCATTTGCGTTCGTAGGCGACTTCCACTCGCTGACTATCTCCACTTTTGCTGGGTCAACTTCTATCCCTTCGGCTGTGACTACGTGACTAAGGAATACAACTCGGTCTATTTAGAACTCGCATTTCTTGAACTTCGCATACAACTTCTCTTTGCATAACACTTCCAACACTGTCCTCAAGTGTTCCTCGTGTTGTTGGTTATCATTTGAGTAGATTAGTATATCATCAATGAAAACGATCACGAACTGATCTAGGAATGGGTGAAAAACCTGATTCATCAAATCCATGAATACTACAGGGGCGTTTCTTAATCCAAAAGACATCACTATAAAATCATAGTGACCATATCGATTTATAAATGTTGTCTTCAATATATCACTATCTTTGATCTTTAACTGATGATAACCGGATCTTAGGTCAATCTTGGAGAAGACACAGGCCCCTTCATCTGATCGAAGAGATCTTCTATCCTTGGTAATGGATATTTATTCTTGATGGTGAGACGATTCAATTCTCTATAATTGATGCACATCCTCATCATACCATTTTTCTTCTTTACAAACAACACAGGTGCACCCCAAGGTGAGACACTAGCTTGGATAAAGTTCTTGTCCAGTAATTATTGCAACTGTACCTTGACTTCTTCTAATTCCTTGGGGGCCATTCGATATGGTGCTTTAGACACGGGTGCAGATCCCGGTAATAAGTCTATTGTGAACTCCACTTGGTGATCTGTTGGTATGCTTGGTAGATCTTCTGGGAAGACATCTTGGTAATCTCGCATTATCGGTACGTCTCCAATCTTAATTCCTCGTGTCAGAGTTTCCATTACATTGACCAGGTACCCTTGACAACCACATTTCTTCAACATTTTCGCAGCCTTCATTGCTGATATAACTCGTGGTACGACGCCTATTCTCGCTCCACAGAACACCATTTCATTTTCATTAGGTGGCTTCAAAACCACTTCCCTCTCTCGATAGTTAAGACTTGCTTGGTGCTTAGACAACCAACCCATGCCCAAGATTACGTCAAAATCACGCATCTCAATAACATACAATTTAGCATCTAAAGTTTTACCACAAAAGTTCAAGTCTACGCCCTTAGTTACTCTATCCGTAACAATAGTTTTCCCGGATGGGATACTAACTTCAAGCGCTTCAACTTTGATAGTTTCGTTACAACCAATCTTAACACAACACTTGGTAGAAATGAAAGAATGTGACGCACCCGTATCAAATAGTGTTAAGACAAGAATTTCATTTAGTGATAACATACCTATCACAGTATTAGATCCTTGTCCCATATCCTCTTGGCCAGCCATCGAAAACATGCGAGCCGTTCCTTTAGGTGCAAAATTTTAACCCCCAAAGTTTAGACTGTAAAAGGCGGTATGATCGGGATATTTGCATCGGAAACACTTTCCTTACCCCGCAAGGCACTCTCCCCTGTGATGTTTCCCACTTTTGACACAAGACGCCTTGATAGGTTGAGAATTTGCGTCGGTGGCACCTTGAAATCGGCCTGGCGTGGAGTTCTTTTGGGGTAGCGTGGGTGTAAGGTTACCTTGAAATCTTTCTTGCTTGTTATTGTTCAGATTTGATTCATCTGGTTTCCTTTTCCTGAAATTGTCAATTGGCTTCCGGTTGGTGTTTCCAGTTTGTTGGCTTGCTGCAATTTTATCCGCCCTTTACACTAGATCACTGAAAGGCATGTCTCCGTGACTTGCGAGGATGCTATGTATTTCAGGACGCAACCCCTTCTTGAATTTTTGGGCTTTCTTTCGTTCGGGTCCACCATGTGAGGGGCGAAACAAGTCATCCAACATAACTCTCTCTCATAATTCTCCACTGTTAAGTCCCCTTGTTGGAGCTTGAAAAAATCTGACTCCATCTGTTCACGATAGGTATCGGGAAAGAACCTTTCCATAACAATCTCCTTGAATCCATCCCATGTCAGTCCATCCTGTTCTCCCTCCATCCTCCACCTCTAGTAGCCCTCCCACCAATGATCCACGTCTTCCACTAATTGGAATTCACCACAAGACACACGTTGCTAATCCGAGCATCTGAGTAGGCGGAAAATGCGTTATAGGGCTCGAATCCACTCTTCAACTGCGGTGGGTCCATCACGTCTATTGAAAGTGGGTGGCTTGTAGTGACGGAGTTGTTCCACCACTTCGATGTTGTTCTGAATGTTTGGGGTGTCCTGGTTGCGAACATTTAAGCGACGGGCCATTACCTAGACATGTCGGAAATCAACGTTTAAGTATTGTTCATTTGACGTCATATAATACATTTTGATATAGTAGGGAATTGTACAATGAGAAGGAATGTCACACATGAGGCAATGCAAGTTATTTATCATGATTCAACAAGTCGCTCACATAGTTGTTTTATTCAATTAACATGTAAGGTCAGAAAAATAGAAATTAAAATTAAAGAAATGACTTCTTTCATAGTACTTCTAATCCGAGAATGTCTCGTTGTAAATAAATAAATAAAAAACGTTTGACCAGCCCTAGTCACTATTGAAACTAAAATATTCAAAATCACCCTACGAGTTCTTCTAATAATTACTTGGGCATGTAGATTTGTCCTCAGATGGGTCCTCTTCTAGCTCTTCATGTGGGTCCTCTTCGGGTTCCTCCTCGAGACCCTTTTTCAGTTTTCATTGGGATCCTCCTCCATCTCTTCCTCGGGATCCTCTTCGGTTTCTTCTTCAGGATCCTCTTCGGGTTCTTCTTTGGGATCCTCTTCGGGATCTTCTTCTGGTTCGTCTTCGGGTTCTTCTTCCTCCATAACTACTTCCCTGGGAATGCCAACCCTTTTCTCGCCCGGGGTTCTCCTATCATTCGTCAGCGACATAGTAAGCAAGTGGAATTCAAAGTAGGAGTAATTCTATTCGAATTGTGCTTGCTCATTCCACTTCCTGATATAGTCTTTCCCCCGGTTCTACCCATTCTGCCGAGAGTGATTTAGCTAAGTTGTGGATGGAATACGATGTAGCAGGTCCGCGTTCTCGATTCCACACTCTCATCCACATATATCGCTTTCTTTCCAAGTGAGTCTGCAAATCATCTTGCCCATTATACTTCTAACAGAGAAACTCGAGGGTCTCTCGATCGTATGGGCTTGATACTCTTTTCCTAGTTATACGGCGTGTACGCATCTACCTCATGCATGCACATAGTCCTATTGTACGAGTACAATTCACACTAATAAGAGTAAACAATATACAATGAATATCCATGAATGTATAACGTATATTTTCCATTTGAAATATTTAGGGTACAAATTCTAATAACACAATAGCATAGTTACAAAAAGTAAAACGCTTTAATCGACTTGAATATATATATCATACTGTGACACCCTAAGTTCCAAACCTATAAACTTTGCAAAAGTAGTGGAAATGACTAAATTTAACGCACCAAAAGTATCCATTTATAAACTCATAACAAAATGAAAAGAGTATTGATTCATATCCAAAAAAAAAAAAAAGTTCCATAAAAACGACATCCAAGGCGAAAAGAGTATTGATTCATATCCCAAAAAAAAGTACCATAAAACGACACCCAAGACGCCAATAACGTGACTCATAAGACAATATCACTCTTGGCAGAAAGGAAATAAATATTGCATCCTTTATCTAAAAATTTAAGTTTATAAAAATAGAAGTAGTCATCCAACGCCACCTCTCGCTGCCCAACTTCTCAACCTAAAAATTTGTAAATGAGTGGGGTGAGTATGCAAGCACACTCAGTGGGGTCCAGTCATTCATAATTTAATGCTAGCGATAAATAATCAAGATGACGTTTAATAAATGAAATTCATACATATTTACTTTGTTAATTTCAATGAAATACTTTGGCAACATTTCCTTTAATACTTGCCATTGAGTGTTGTGGACCTTCCCAAAGTTCGTTTTAAGAACTAAGGTATTCCCACACGCACGTGGAGTTGGTGGACCTTCCTTGTAGCTGAGTTTAACGACTTAGGTATTCCCACACATAGAATTTAACTTCGCCTTGGAGCACGGCGGGTAGAACCCGAAGATCTGTCAATCCCGAACCCCATTAGGGCCCCTGGCCATGAGAAACTTTATCCATTGAATATTGAATCAATCAAATTTACACAACATGCACCTCGATAAGTTATTTAAATTATTTAATTAAGAATAACCACGCATTAAATCACTACTAATCACTGTAGAAATTAAAGCAATAAACCCCACCTTAAATATGGATGTGATAAGTGGTAGGGCAGAATCTCGTACAAGCTATCCCTCGTAATTATCCTCGCCTCTACAATCAAAACTTGTGGCGAATTGGTGGGAGGGGCTAGGGAGAAGACGACCACTTGAACTTGATTTGTTTATGAGAGAAGGTGAGCGAAGTGAGGGATAGAAACTGATTTTCTGTGAGTGGGAATGAGGGAGAGGGAACGTATAATTTGGTTTTGTGAGAGTGAATCATTCCCATTGTTGGCCTTTGGGCTATCTCTCCCCCAAGGTAAGATTTTATTTTCCATGAATATGGATTGAATGAATTTGATCAAGTTTTAGGCTAGAATTAAATATGATTGAGGTTTAAATTAGGTATAGGTTTTACTTAGAAATTTTTCAGTTTTATGCACTCATATTTTTAGAACTCATATTTCTCAAACCCCCATCTGTTTTCGAAAAACTTCCTACTACTCTCACTATGTCGAAATCATCTAGACCATCATCCAAGCACGAGGAAGTGGTTGTTTCAACCAAGGAATTCAATCCTACCGAGTGGATCGATAACGATCGTATCATAGCTGAAGGATGTGTTCAGTTCAAAGACCCTCAAGATGCTGCACAAATTTGGACTGTTCATAAGCTAGTTAGGGCTGGATTGATGAAGTATCTGGAATCAGCGTCGAAGTTGTTGTTAGAGGAAGATGTTGTGAATTTTACCTCTACCTCACCGATCGATCCGATGGTGATATCACTTCTTTCATTGGAAGGCACAGTATCAAGTTCTATCAAGATATCTTTGATACTCTGTTCGGGTTGAAGGCAGAAGGCATGAAGGAATTTCTGAAGGAGAAATTTGTTGGTTTAAATGTTGGAAATTTGAAGAAACCGATGTTGAAGGAGAAGTGTATATATTTGTTCGATATTGCGAGAAATATCATTATGGGACATACATATAGCTTAAATGTTGTCTCATTATCTAAGGTCAGGGTAATGATGGCAAGCGTAGATGGAGCTGAGATCAACTGGTCGAGATATTGGATGGACAAATATGCTCTAGAAGCGGCCAAGATCAAGAAAGAGCATGGGAAATTCTACCCATCAACTGAGCTTGGTTTCTGTACCAAGATTAGCATCATCATATCCCATCTACTCCCCGAGAAGAAGACATGGGGAAAGAGCAAAGCATTCCACTACTCTAAGTGGATGTTCACTACTGAGAAGGAGGAGCAGGCCAAGGCTGCTCAAGCTCAGAAAAGGAAGAAGAAAACTCTTCCTACCCCAGAAGCCAAACCTGCTAAGAAGCCGAAGCTGAAATCAAAGGTGGTCCGATCCCCACCTATTGCAGACCAAGCTAAATCGACCTCATCTGAAGTCACGACATTAGAAGACAATATCAAGGATGCACCAACTGAGGCACCAAAAGCTACATCAGCTCCTCCCCCACCTAAGCAACCAAATCCAAGGTGAGTAGAAAACTAACAATGACATTTGAATCTAATCAACCCTAAACCATCCAACCCATATCCTTTAAACCCTCATCTAAAATCCCATCTCCTAAAAACCCAACACCCCAACCTTCACTTAAAAACCTATCTCCCGAAACTCAACTAGAATCAATTGACATCCCATCAGCTGATATCCCCTTAACCTTACTGTCTATCAATTCCCCACCTCCCCAACTCAAAAGCTTGCCCGAGCCAAGCTAAACACTTTTTACAACCAAATAAGTTGATACTCACACAGCTGATACACAATCTAACCCACCCACAATAGACATTATCTCTACTGATCCATTAGCCCCTATCATTAACCCGTTAGAAGTAGCAGTTGAGGTCACACAATCCTACGCTGAAATTTCTAACTCCCCATCCCCAACAAACATCGAAACCACAGCAGATGTTGCTCGACCAGACCCAGCCGAGACAACAAACAAAACTACTCCTTTACCTTCTCCCATAATCTAAACCTCTCAGACTACCCCATTGGTACCACTCAGCAGTTCATGCGCTATGAGATTAGTGCAATGCTCAAGTCTAATTACCATGAGCTGATGTCAGACGAAGGACTCTTTGAGTCAATTCTTCATATCTGGACTTGGAGGCAGCTGAGGAATGGCAACGTGCATCAGATGGCAGCTGTGATCGAGGACAAAGGTGGCCTCGATAACTTCTACGACTGGGAGTCGGAGCAGATTGAGTCAGCTGAAGTAGAAGACGCCTTCTGTCTTCATTCTAATGACTCACTCTCTATGCTTGTTGCTAGAAAGCTTGGAAAACTTTTGAAACCACAAGTTTAAAAGACTGTTGAGGAAAAGAAGGACAACAACGACGATGGACCCGAGTCCGGAGCTGAGCAAGACAACACCAACGATGAAAATCCTTCATAGGATCTAGTCAGAGGGAACGCTATTTGAGTATCAACTGACCCTGCAACTGACTTAGTTGGGAGTTCAACTAAGCAATTTGGAAATGAAGCTTAGCAATCAATAGAGCTAGAGACAGAAATTATGAAAACAACTGATGTCAATGCCCAAGATGAGTCCTTAGACTCGAAGGCATGAGTACTAAAAGTTATGTGTGATCTGGTGATGGAGACAGTCACCACATCAACTGAAGTATTGTCCAATGTTCAACCGGATCAGTTACAAGAAATTGGAACAGATGAACCTTCATAATCCCAAATCTCAGAGATTCAGGGATCCAGGAGTGTTGAACAGTCAGCTCTTGGAGTTGAGGAGAAGTTAACATTCGAGCAAGGACCAACTCTGATATTACTACCTAGTGATTCAGAACCAGGCTCTGTAGCCTTTGGTCCAAAGAGAAGTGTTGAAGAACGAATGCTAGAACTCAAAGAAGCAGAATCAGAAGAAGGCTCATGCCCCTCTAGCAATCGTTCCATTGGATGGACCAAGTTCTTCTCGTCTACCTTTGGACCCTTATCCACCAATGTCTCAGGCTGAATGGGATTCTTGGATGCAACTATGCAAAAGTGTTGAATTCCATGTCGTTCCTTATATTGAAGAAGGCTACATCAGGCCGTCCAAATATCAAAGATTGGACATGTGCATCAAAGCTTATGAGTTAGAGACTAGAAGTGCATCCCTGCTGAATCAGATGTTAACTGGCCTATCTCATCAAATCTTCGATGAGCTGTCTCCCAATTTCACTCTCTTAATCTCAGGCTTCGCCAGAGAGAACAATCAAAAGAGGAGACAATCACCGAGATTATTTGATTCTGCATGAATAAATACTTCGAGAATAATCTTAGTGATACCATCATGAGGAAGGTTGAAGACCTCATTCAACTCTATGGAACCAATATGGTAAAGGCAATCACAGAAATGGATCATGCCGCCAGAACTGAAATGATGAAAGCCATGGACGATTACAAAAATGAAGGGTTGAAGAGAAGCCAAGAACGAGAACATGCCTCTACTCAACATTTTTGTCTAAGTTTGCTGATTTTGAGAAGATTGCTGCAAAGTAACGAGAGGATCTACTCCAACAATTAGACCGATCGAAGGACCTTAACCTCAAAATGGAATCTCAAAATGAGAAGTTGAAGATGAAGGAAAATCAATTATCTTATCTTGTCTCACAATTGACTGGCAAGTTAAACTCCATATCTGTTGTTATAGACATGAACGTTGTTTCAAAAGAAATAGTTACTCCGGCTACTGGTTGACTTGAAAAGAATGCATCTGCATTAATAAACAACGTCACTTCTGCCCTCTAAGAAGAATTCAAGAAGCTTGCTCAAACGCTCACTTCCCAAATTGATGATACCCAAAAGAGGGAAGAAGAGGTCATAACTAATTTATCAGAAGAGATGAAGAAATCAACTGAAGCTCAAGCTACTCTGGCCAGGAGATTGGCAGAATCAGAAGAGCGAATGAAGGCTCAAGACGAGCAAGTGAAGACCCTCATCAGCCAAGGGGGAATAGCACAAGACCCACCTACTGATTCAATACTTAGCTTGTCTGATTTAAACTTGGCAAGGGCAGAGCAAACTATCTTAGCTAAAGTTGTTTCTAAGGAGAAGCAACCCATGTTAGCTCTACAATCTATTCAAGAATCAGTAGAGGAAGAAGACCCTGCTAACGACAGTCCCATCGCACTAAGGAAATCTGCCATATCAGAAGAGGAAATGCGTCAAAGGCAGAAGAAGAGAAACGATGCTGCTACAATGGATGTCACCTTGAAGAAGAGAAGGACTCTCAAGAAGGAATAAAAATCCAGAGCCCATTGTAGAAGAAGACCTTAAAGATGAAGAAGAGCCAGAACCTGAGTTGTCCAACAAGGAGATCGATGAATTCATCGATCCAGTTCACAATCTCAGATGGCTAAACTTGAAGAATAAATGGCAAATAATTTATTATTTGGCCCATCGTTATGGTGATCTTGAAGACGAGACAACTTTTCAATACTTTGAAAAGTTCATGCAAGAAGAGGATGATGAATTTTGGAAGATTGTTATCCAAACTACTGCTGATAACAACATTAACATCATCTTGCCTGAATTCCCCTGCTGGAAGCTGCCTCAGACAAGGTTCGGAAGACCAGACCCCAGAGAAGTCGACAGTACAAAAAACAGGTGTTTTACTGACGGAAATAGAGACTGAAATTCGGTCGAAAACAGTGTTTTCCGACGGAAATACCGACGGAAAAATTCGGTCGGTGCTAACCTCGTCGGTAATTTTTACCGACTAAATTTTTTTTTAATTTTTTTTAATTACCGACAAATTTGTTTTTTTTTATTTTTTAATTACCGACGGAATATTCCGTCGATAAACCAAATTCAAAAAAAAATTTGAACCTGGGTCCAGGTCAACGGGCTTGCCCAGCCCAGCCCAGAACCTGCAAGGCCCGCGAGGGCCCAAGCTTAATTGGCTGAATATATTCAGCGTTCATGGGACTCGAACCCGGGTGTGTGGGCGCCTAGTGAGGAGCGCCTACCACTCGTACAAGTCTGTTTTTCATTTATAATTGTAATATTAATTGTATATATACTCATTTTCAACCCATTTTTTTTAAAAAAAAATCACAAAATTAATTTTTTTCTGTCGGTAAATCGGTTGACTTTGTTAATGTGTCGGTAAAATTCCGTTAGTATTTCACAGTTTTTTTGTAGTGCGATCTAATGATAATGAACATATCTGTCAAGAAGAAGATCATAGATCCCGAACGTATCAAAGAGATGAAAGCACGAGTCAGAAGAGCTTTCCAAGTATGAGCTGATGAAGACATCTACCTTAGCTGATAGATCTACTTGTGTTTGTAATACTTTTTCACATCTTATCAATACAAGTATCTCTCTTTTCAGCTTCTAGACAACATCTCATTATCTTCATCAGAAGCCATATTTATTTTATTGCTACTAACACCTTTCATGATTACAAATTAACTCATCTGTTCTGATAACTTAGACAAATTTATTAGATAGTTTTAACATCATCAAAAAGGGGGAAATTGTTGGGATATTCATCCTACCCCTAATCAGATTATATATATGTATTAAGTTTTGATGGCCAAAACAAGATCATGTAATCTTAGTGTTAGATATAATTTGTAATCTAGTTTGATAGGTTACCTAAGTTGTTCTTATAAAGCTTAGTAGATTGAATATTGTCTAAGTCTTAGTCATGTGGAATCAGATGTATGTATACCAGCTGATACCACATCTGGTTAAACACGCATATGCTCAAAACTTAAAGAGTAGAAGACTAAAGACTATGCTCAAAACTTAAAGAGTAGAAGACTAAAGACTAGAAGACGCCATCAAGTCTATTAGTGAAATCAGACTGAAAGGTTCTTGTATACCTTTATCAGCTGATCAAATCTTGTCAAAGCCTTAAAGATTGTTCAGATAACAAAATGCATTAAAGAAGGCAAGCAATCATCAGGAGACAAAGAGAAGGTTGGACCTCATCTGACATACTCAACTAAAGACAAGACTGCAAGTCTAACTAACTCAATTAACGTGGACCAATTAGAAGATGCCAACACAGCTATTGAGTTGAGCATTTAATGGACAATAAATACAAATTCCCTTTTTAGGTAATGTCGTACCAAAATCAAAGGAAAGATCAAATCCATGAAGATTTCGACCCATACTTAGAAGATTTGATGCAACAACTAGTTTATAGAACGGCCAGTTCGAGCTCAATCTCTCTATAAATACAAGATGTTGTTCCCAGTAACAACTTACCGAATGTCACACCCCAATTTTCATAAAAGTAGATTTTGCAAAAATAACTAACTGAATAATATAAAAGGGCATGAACTAGATTTTTTTTAGCTAAAGAGATAGAATTTTTTTCAAACTTATCTAACAATAAAATTACTTAAATAGGGAAGACTCAATAAATAAACAGCTCTCGAAAGAGGAATCTGAATTATCCACTAATAAATAAATGAATTAATCAAAATTCTTTTACTAAATGATAAATAATACTAATTCGTCATCCACAGCTCCTCCTCGCCATCAGCTCATTATCCTGAAATGTTAAATATTGGGGTGAGTATGCAAGCACACTCAGTGGAGTCAAGTTATTCCAAACTAAATACTGGAAATAAACAGTCTAGTCATCAACGTAGAACAAATAGCATTGACATATATATTTTGCCAACTTTAAACTAAACAATATACTTTGCCATTGAACACATATACTTTGTCAACATTAAAGTAAACACATATACTTTGCCAGCCTTGAAGTAAACATGTATACTTTGCCCACATATACTTTGCCAACATTAAATAAACACATATACTTTGTCAACCTTGAAGTAAACACGTATACTTTGCCAACATTAAAGTAAACACATATACTTTGCCATTGAGCACAATGGGTTGAACCCGAAGACCTGTCGATCCTGGACCCTCGTCAGGATCCCTGGCTATTAGAAATTTTGCCAATCGAATTGCATGCGCACATTAACTTTGCCAATCGAATCGCATGCACACATTAACTTTGTCAATCGAATCACATGCACACATTAACTTTGGTAATTGAATAACATGCACACATTAAATTCATGTATCAATCACTCAAAAGTTTATTTAAAGCATTTAACAAAGAATAACAAATGCATTAAGAACTTTAGCAACCACGGTAGAGTATAAAGCAATGAAAACCCCACCTGGAACTAATATCTCGGATGTAATCGAATGAAATGAAATGTCTCTACCTCTTGTCACCTAAAATAATAATGATATTAAATTATAAATAAAGTTATAAAAGTCTACTGGAAAATTCATTAACTTTTCTATCATTAATCAACCTCCTAAAATATGATATGCGATCACATACTGATTTCATACCATAACTCATAACCTAATTTTTCTAATTAAATTATTAGGATTAAGAAATTAAATGATCATTAATTTGACAAATTATGAAACAAAATAAAATAAATTGAGTAGAGATCCATAAACTGCTAATTAGCTTTAGGAGATCTATTTTAATTCAAAAGAGTAATTCAATCTAATCCTAAAACCCTAAAACACAATACGTATCTTCAAACATAAAAATAACCATTTTAAATTCAAACTAAAATTAATCTAATAAAGAACTTAAACGAATATCAAACCCATTAGCCATCATCTTCTGATATATTTGAAATTGTAATTGTGTGACTAGAAGAAATTAAATATACATGTAATTGTGCCCCAAGAAGAGATTTGTATAATTTAAATAATTCGTCACTTTATAAAAATTAAAAGCTTTGACAAAACTATTTGGCTAACAAAAGAGAAAGTGGCATCACTCTGTTACGTACCGTAGAAAATAAGGAAGGGGGAAGAAGTTACAGTTTCGTCAAGGATTGCCAAGAAGGAATTAGACGATGTTGTATGATATTGAGAGAAAACTCATATTTCGGTCAAAATAACTTTACGTGACTTTTTTGAGAAAATATCACGTAAAATAGAAGAGAGTGTAATAGATTTAGTTGAAAAAAATTAGGAATTATGGGCTTCCTAAATATTCTCCTATTTGATCGAGAAAAACTTGAGAAATTGATTTACTGAATAATTATATTTTAAATATACTTTTATATTTATATATAAGAGAATCTATTTTAATAAAAATAATAAGCATAAATTACATTTGTACATGCCTATATATGTCCGTGTCTATATATCTATTCAAATTCCACAATTGAATCTAAAACATCTTTAATAATATATATAAATATATTTATTCTATATATATATATTAAATAATATATGATTAAATTTTTGGGGTGTTACACCGAAACTTCAAGTAAGAACTTTCATATTAGCAGACCTCGAGAATATTCAAGTTTTATGAATCCTTTAGAAGTTCTATAGAGTCAGTGTTCGATCCTGAGAATCATTTAGCTTTAAGTTTCCGATCTAAGCCTGCAATGATTTCATATCCTTAGCTTAGAAAAGTGTTGATCAAGCCTCTTTGTTCATCACACTAGTTGGTACATCTCGAAAAAACCAAACCCTACTTTCTTAAGTTAGTTTGATTATTCACCCAACAACGTTGGGTACTTGTTCTCCCGATAACAAGTAGATCTAATTGCACTCTAGGTTGAGTATATCAAGATCACAAGTCTTCTCTTAGAACTATAAAGTAGCAAGGAACTTTTTATAAGGAATTAAAATCACAGTTGGAACTGTGAGAGTGGACGTAGGACAAATTGATCCGAACCACTATAAATACTTGTGTTATTTATTGTTTTATTCTTTATTATTTATTCATCCTGCATATATTTCATATTCATAAGTTTTCAAAAGAGTCAAAATTCACTAAGTGTCATTTGCATAATCAGAAGACATCAAGTCTGCTGATTGCTCATCTGCTTACATTCAAAGTCATTCTTTGATAAAAGTTTTCATTCAACCCACGAGTCTAAATATTTAGGGCTTACACAATTCTGCACTAACAACTGAGTAGATAGTTGTCCAACTGATCAACTAACAAGCTATCACTAGGTTATTTATCTATCCTTGTTGTTCCACACTCGCACTCTTAAGATCGGATCATATTTATTTACATCAGGTGACTTGAGTATATAACTTGTTTGTTACCTTATCTGATCAACACGCAAAAAGTTTATAAATTACAAAGTCTATTCACCCCCATAGACTTTGTCCAACATTGATACTCGTTTAGGGAACAACAACCCCCTCCGTCTCCCAAATTTTTTCATACTTTCCTTTTTTTTGTTCCCAAAAAGTTTGCATACCCCAAATTAGAAATAATCATCACATTCCACACCCTCACAATAGGCACATATTTACCTTTCATGCCATTACTTTTGGGGCCCACCATACACTTTCAATCCACCTACTTTATTTACTTT
Source organism: Galeopsis tetrahit (assembly GCA_963675135.1). Lineage (NCBI taxonomy): Eukaryota > Viridiplantae > Streptophyta > Magnoliopsida > Lamiales > Lamiaceae > Galeopsis > Galeopsis tetrahit. The sequence goes on along the minus strand of OY776128.1, from coordinate 41,912,750 downwards.
ATATACTCCCTTCGTCCCTGAAAAGTTTTCATACTTTCATTTTTTATTTGTCCCCGAAAAGTTTGCATACCCCAAAATAGAAATAATCATCACAATCTCCACCCTCACAATATACACATATTTACCCTTTATGCCATTACTTTTGAGACCCACCTACTTTATTTACTTTATATATAAAAGTTTACAAAATTACCCCTCAACACTCTTATCATTACACTTTTTTCTTAAACCATGTGCCCAAGATTCCCCGCAAACTTTTCGGGGACGGAGGGAGTATAAGTTTACAAAATTACCCCTAAAAAACATCATTACACTTTTTTCTAAAATCATGTGCCCAATATTCCTTCCAAACTTTTCGGAAACGGAGGGAGTAATATATTATACATAATACATATATAATAACAATTCATACAACAAATATTCAATATATAATATATATATTACGTTCAAGTAGACTACCCAAAATAAATAAAATCACAATACTTATATAATTATTTTTAAATTTGAGATTTAAGGTGAATTGTTATAAAAAAGTTTAAAAGACTTTGAGCCTACTGAAAAGTCTATTACAGGTAACAAGTTTGGATTCAACAAATATAAGTTTGGATTCAACAAATATATATCAGGCCAAACTTTTCAACGAGAAGCCTAGCTCAATTCGGCCTATTTCCATCGATAATAGTTGTGAATTTAAATAATATTAATAGTTACAGTTCCTCTTATTCATAATATATATATATATATATGACATTTTGAACTTTAGCTTATTTTTAAATTATATGACGTTTTGTATTTTTCAATTCAATTTAATTGTATTTTTTTCAAATTTACCCTTAAGATTAATAAATACTTAGATAAATGTGTTGTTATTTATTATGTCTAAGATATAGAGAAACAATGATTTATGAAATTATTATTTCATTGAGTAAATGTAAAGAATACATGAAGGAAGTATTTATAGATACAAAACATATCTAACCTAAATCTTTAAGTAAAATAAAGATTTACAAGATATATAAAATATATTATACAAGATATATATAATATCTCTTAATATATTTATATATGCCTAATACGCCCCCTCAAGATGGAGTACCGTAGGAGAGTCCAATCTTGATCATCAGCATTTGAAGACGAGAACGAGCAAGAGGCTTTGTGAGAGCATCGGCTAGTTGATCTTCGGAAGACACATGTGAAACACGTAACTGAGTTGTTTTGATCAAATCCCGAACGAAGTGATAGTCAATGGCAATGTGTTTCATCCGAGAGTGAAAAACTGGGTTGGAGCAAAGATACGTCGCACCAATATTGTCGCAGTAGATGGCAGGGAGAGTTTTGATGGAAATGCATAGTTCTTGAAAGAGAGATTTTAACCATTGTACCTCAGAAGCAGCTGATGCAATTGCCCTATATTCTGCTTCAGTGGAGGAGCGAGCAACCGACTTTTGTTTCTTGGAAGACCATGAGATGGGATTTGGTCCAAGAAAGACAATATAGGCACTTGTCGACGTACGATCATCAGTGTTTCCGGCCCAATCAGCATCCGTGAAGCAGTGAAGTGAGTCAGATGTGTTGGGGCGGAGGGTAATTCCAACATCTCTAGTTCCATTAAGATATCGAAGGAGGCGTTTTACAGTGCCCCAATGAGTTGTGGTGGGAGCATGCATGAATTGAGACAATTTATGCACAACAAAAGCAATATCAGGTCTAGTAAGTTGGAGGTATTGGAGACTTCCAAGAACTTGACGATATTGGGTGATATCAGTGGGCGGTGTTCCATCAGAAAGAGATAAACGAGTAGAGGTGGAGAAAGGGGTTTGTACAGGTTTGGAAGTGAGCATATTATATTTGGTGAGTAGGTCAATGACATACTTACGTTGGGAGAGAAAACAAGTTTTCTTAGTACGGAGCACTTCCACACCTAGGAAATAGGAAAGTGAGCCTAAGTCTTTGACAGAGAACTTTGTATTAAGGTCTGAGGCCACTTTTGTGAGGAACGAGGTGTTGTTTCCTGTAAGAATCAGATCATCAACATACACGAGAAAATATGCAGTTATACCGGATTTGTTGTATACAAAGAGAGACTCATCAGATTTGGTGTGAATGAAACCAATACTCTCCAAGAAGGTCCGAAGAGCAAAATACCAAGTTCGAGGTGCCTGTTTTAGGCCATAGATGGATTTATGTAACTTGCACACATATGTAGGAAAGGTTTTGTCAACAAACCCGGGTGGTTGAGCCATAAATACAGATTCGGCTAAGGAACCGTGAAGGAAAGCATTATTCACATCGAACTGGCGAAGTGGCCAATCTTTGGTGACTGCAATACTCAGGACTGCTCGAACGGTTGCTGGTTTGACCACAGGACTAAATGTTTCAGAAAAGTCAACCCCAGGGCGTTGGTGAAAGCCTTTGGCGACAAGTCGAGCTTTGAACTTGTCTAAGGAACCGTCCGGTTTTCGTTTGATGCGGAAGACCCACTTCGAACCAATAATGTTTGCAGAAGCATCAGGTGGTACTAAATCCCAAGTACCGTTTTTTAGAAGGGCATTAAATTCAGATGACATGGCCTCCCTCCATCGTTCATCTTTTAATGCCTGAGAGACACAACTAGGTTCAGTGTCAGAAGATAAAGTAGAAGATAGACCATACCTCGGATTTGGTTTGAAGATACCGTTTTGGGATCGAGTGACCATTCGAGGTCGTTGTTGTATAGGTGGGGACGGCAGTGAGGGAGCATCTGGCGACTCAAGATCAAGGGTTTGTAGGGTGGAATTAGGGTTAGGAGTGGATGGGGGTGTACTTAGTAATCTGGGGGGTGCAGACGGGCTGTACGTTGGGCTGGGGGGTGTATTAAGCGATACAGGGGGTGCAGGTAACGGGGGTGGTGGTGGGGCTGGATTCTCGTCGAGAGATGGTATATTTTGGGGAGGGGGTGTATTCGTAAGGTTTGTGGGTGGGGCAGGATTGGGGGAAGGGGCCAGGGGTGTATTGGTGGGGGCAGTGGGTGGATAAATTAAAACAGTGGGTGTGTCTGGCAGATTGGAGGGTGTATCTGTTAAGGCAGGGGGTGTATCAGGAGCAGTTTTAGGAGTGGCTAGAGGAAAGACATTTTCAACAAATTGAACATGACGAGAGGTATATATTTTATTGGTTTTTAAATCAAGACAAAGATAAGCAGCTTGGGTAGGAGAGTATCCAATGAAGACATAGGGAGTGGATCTAGGGTCTAATTTATGGGAAGTGTAGGGGCGGAGCCAAGGATAACATAAGCAACCAAAAACTCTAAGTTTGGCTAGGTTGGGAGTTTGTTTTAGAAGGAATTGATATGAAGACAACATGTTAAGATTGGGTTTTGGTAGACGGTTTATAATGTAGGTAGCAACACAAACTGCATGAGGCCAATATGTAAGGGGCATGGAGGCATGATGTAAAAGAGCTAAGGCAGTATCAACAACATGTCTGTGACGACGTTCAGATATGCCATTGTGTTCAGGGGTGTGGGGAGGAGTTGTGAGATGAGATATACCATGAGTTTGAAGGAGGGATCGTAGGGCAATGAATTCGCCCCCGTTGTCAGTATAGAGGGTTTTGATTTTGGTGTTGTAGAAGTTTTCTACGATGCTTTTAAAGGATGTAAAGGTGGGGAGGACATCAGATTTGCGTTTTAGAGGGTAAATCCATATATATTTGCTAAAATGATCAACAAAAATGACATAGTATTTGAAGCCTTCAGTTGACAGGACAGGGGACGACCACACATCAGAAAAAATAACCTCAAGAGGGGAACTAGATATAATGCTTGAATCATAAAAAGGAAGTTTATGACTTTTAATACAATTGCAAGAATCACAATAATGCAGTTTTGAGTTCGTGATAGGTAAGCTATACTTGGATAAGGTATGGGAAAAGATTTTGGAGGACGAATGACCAAGACGAGCATGCCAGATGGGTGATGGTTGTTTTTCCGAGATGGAGGTTGTGGGGTTAAGAGATGCTCGAGTCGGCCATACGTAGAGATTATCCACGCGACTCCCCGTGAGGAGAATGGTCCCCATTTTGCCATCCCGCACCTGAAAATAAGTAGAACCAAAAATAATGTTAACATCATTATCTCGACACAAGGTTGAAACAGAGATAAGGTTTTTGGCCATTTGTGGGACAACAAGGACGTTTGAGAATTTCAGCATATTAACATGAGGAAACGACAAGGAACCAATATGCGAAATTTGTAAACCGTTACCATCACCGATGACAACATCATCCGAACCGGAATATGGAGAGGAAACAGATAAATTATGGGGGTGAGTTGTGATATGATGAGAGGCCCCGGAGTCCAAGATCCAGGGTCGGGAGGGGATCTGTGAAATAGCAGAGTGGGCGGAGGAGGTGTATGTAGTAGTGTAGTGGGTGCGTAGATGCGGGGGGTGTATTTATCAGAGTTGGGGGTGTATGCAGCAGTAGTGGGGTAATGGATCTGGGCCATCTGAGCAGCAAGCGTATCCATGGATAGGAGAACATGAGAGGATTGGGTAGTTAATAGTTTATGAGTGCAGTTGATGATATACTGTGGAGGTTATTCCAGATGAGGGAGAATAACAATTGGGAGGGGAGTTTACAACCTGGGAGGTTATAACGTGAGAGTGCAATTCCGGATGAGGGAGAATAACAATTGGGAGGGGAGGTTACAACCTGTGGAGGTTATAACGTGAGAGTGCAGTGATTGAGTGAATAGAGAATTGAGGGTAGTTGGTTGTGAGTGCCTAACAAATAAGAGGTTTTTTTGATAACTGAATCTTGATTAAGAAACAGAAGGAGGAGCGGTTGTAGGAACCGAAGTGATGAGGGTGGTAGTCGGAAGTTTTGAACGACGTCGGACGTCGGACAACGACTACAAGAAGGAATGTCGGATCGAGGCGTTAGCCAAACGACTCGTTGATACCATATAGAGAAACAATGATTTATGAAATTATTATTTCATTGAGTAAATGTAAAGAATACATGAAGGAAGTATTTATAGATACAAAACATATCTAACCTAAATCTTTAAGTAAAATAAAGATTTACAAGATATATAAAATATATTATACAAGATATATATAATATCTCTTAATATATTTATATATGCCTAATATAAGATGTGTAATTTGATTTGAAATTAAAAAATAATACATATAATATTATGTGATAAATATATACACTCCGACAAGTCACGTTATCACTTGTTGATCAGAAAAAAAGTGTATATCGAATTGAAACAATATTAAATGTTGAGATTTTTTTATTATAATATTAAAAGTAGTGATTAAAATTGAGACCGAGTCTGAATATTAGTATACTTTTATATGGAATCAACCCTTTAATTAAAGTGATTGTCCTATGGTAACAGTTGGTGGGTCCTTACAAATGATTTATCCAAAATGGCATATACTTAATTTTGTTTAAAGATGAGTTTTTCGAGTAGTAGTAAATTGTAATGGCATAAGTTGGTGTCCCTTACCCAACTTGTTTGTTTTTTACTTTTCAAAATGATTAATTTCATAAAAAATCACAAAGTTTTCACATTTTATTCCATCACAACATATATATATTATATATATATATATATATATATATATTTATAATATTCACAATTCAATGTACAAACTTTTTTAAATTTTATAAATATATTGTATGACTAAGACCGTATTCCATTACTTCAACATGGCATCCGGAAAATCTTTGAAAATTTTGTATATAAATTTACGATTTTTTGTAATTGTTTTAATTTAATCACAACTTTTATATATATATATAGTCACGTTAATAGGACTTGCCAAAATTTAGTCATGTGTGAGAATCGGTGTGTTTATTCCATTCATGATCCTTTTTTACTGACATTTTTGTGTGGGAGAAAGTCTTGTATGAAATCGTTTTATAAAAAAAAAAAAAAATTAATACAACGAAATAATAATTTATTTTCAAGAAAAAGTTAATTTAGAGGTAAAATATACTGTATCACTTTCCAAACCAGTATAAAACCTTATTTTATGATAAAAATATACTCATTCCATCCAATTTTATTATACCCATTTCTTCGGGCACGGGTTTTAATGAATATTGATTAGTTTATTCATAAAGTAGATAAGTTGGGGGTATGATGGGGTATTGTGGGGTCCATTTGTAAATAAATGATTGTTTATGAATAAAGTGAATGGCAAAGTGGGTAAATAAGTGATAGTAGAAGGGTGGAGATAAAGTAGTATGAATAATATTGTTTCTAAAAAGTGTATGGGCATAATAAAATTGGACAACCAAAAAAGGAAAGTGAGAATAATGAAATTGGACGGAGGGAGTAAGTGATATTTTTACCTTTAAAGTGATAACTTTCAAAAATGATATTCCATTCGTTTTATAATAACGTTCACACTCCTTTTTTGGGACGTTTCATAATTACTTTCACATCTTTAAAATGAAAAACCCTTTATAAACTATACATTTACAATATTTATAATTTTACACAAAATATCATTACTTTTTGACTCATACATATACACAAGCTAAATCATTTCTTTATTTTATACATAAAAATTTATTAAATTACTTTTCAAAATCATACTCATTATTAAACTTGTTTTTAATATGTACACCCAATTACTTGTACAAATTATTGTGGATTGGAGAAATACTCTTTTTTCCCATAAGTCATCCCATGAGACGGTGTGTATAGAAAGTTTTGGTATTTTGTGTGATGATGTATATATTAAATTGCATTTTATCGAACTATTAACGTATAATTTAACACTATAAACAAAGTGGCTGTAGTTTAGTGGTAAGAATTCCACGTTGTGGCCGTGGAGACCTGGGCTCGAATCCCAGCAGCCACATTTACATTTTTGTTTTTAATATATTTATTTTCAGACATTAATTTGTTTTTAATATATTTATTTTCAGACATTAATGAATATTCTCCCAAATTTAAAGGGAAAATATCATTTTTGGTCACCGAACTTTACCACTTTTCACATTTGGTCACCCACATTTCATCACCAACTTTTATTTTCCCTCTTTTATCTGTCATTTTTGAGTCGCCAATTTTATTTTCCCTCTTTTATCTGTCATTTACTAACGGAGAAAAAGTTTTGAGCGCCAACTTTTATTTTCTCTCTTTTTAATTCCTTAACCCTAAACTCCCAAACCGAGTGATTTTGAGTTGGTACGAAAAACTGAAGATGTCTAAAAGGAACCATAATGCTTCTGCACTCCAATACGGTAAGTTTCTATAACTTTTACGTTTAAATATATGGGTTAATTAGTTTTGTTTTGTTTACATTTTTATCAAAAAAAATTTGTTTGTTTTCAACATTTAGATAGTGAGAGGGAAATGACTGTGGTTGATGGTGGTGATTTTGGTCCTGAAGTTGATATGTCTTATTTAGATAATGTGATTTTAAATGATCCTGGGGCCTCCAATTCTGAAAATTCCGAAGATAGTGACGTTCTAGTTGATAGTGAATATGATATGGATGAGGATGATACTTTATATGAAAAGTATGTTGATCATGATGCTGAGTTTAATCGTGTTGGAATTACTAGGGATAAGATGGAAAATAAGTATGTGAGTGAGAAGGTTTATGCTAGGCTAGAGGATGAAAATGAGACATTGGATAATAGTAGTGATGAGTTTGAGAGTATTCAGGGGTCTGATGAAGAAGATTTGCCTAAATTCCCCAAATTTAATGAAGTAACTGAATCTAGAAAGCCTGAGTTGAAAGTTGGACTTATCTTTTCATCAAAAAAAGAAGCTAAGGAAGCCATTACCACTTTTTGTATTAAAAGGGGAATGAGTTTCAGGTTTAAGCATAATGACAAAAAAAGACTACAGGGTGTATGTAGAAAAGAGGAATGTGAGTGGTATGTGTGGGTATCTCCCATGCATAATAACGGATCATGGCAGATTAAAGCTTACAATCCACAACACACAAAATGCTCTTGGAATTACAAGAATGAAAGTATTAAGTCAAATTGGGTTGGGAAGCATTATGTGAAGAAGTTAAAAAATAATCTCAAGTTAAAAACAAATGAGTTTAGAGTTGAGGTATGCACCAAACTGAAAGTCAATATCTCAATGCAACAAGCCTATAGAGCAAGGAAGAAGGCATTGGAGCTAATAGAGGGTACAATGAAAGAGCAATTTGGTAAAATCAGGGATTATTGTGAAGAGTTGTTAAGGACTAATCCTGGGTCATCTGTGGTGTTGAAATTGACTGATGGTGAAGGTAGTGCATCTCAATTTCAGAGGTTGTATATATGTTTTGAGGCCTGCAAACAAGGTTTTAAAGCTTGTAGGAAGGTTATTGGGGTTGATGGTTGTTTTCTAAAAGGGCATTATGGTGGTCAGCTTTTAACTGCAGTTGGGATAGATCCCAACAACAATTTGTTCCCAATTGCATATGCAGTAGTGGAGAGTGAAACCAAAGATACTTGGGAGTGGTTTCTAACATTGCTGGATAATGATATTGGGTTTGATAATCAGTATGCTTGGACTTTCATGAGTGACAAGCAAAAAGGGTTGATCCCAGCATTTGAGAGTCTATTTCCTGACGTAGATAACAGATTTTGTGTCCAACACCTTCACAGTAACATGAAAAAAGATGGTTTTTCAGGGCTTGCAGTTAAGAAGGCATTGTGGGCAGCTGCTAGAGCAACTAGAATTCAAAGATTCAATGCTAGAATGGAAGCAATGAAGGACTTAGATGAAAAAGCATATGACTGGCTTGTAAAGAGAAATCCTTCCCAGTGGTCCAGAGCATACTTCAATGCTTTTCCAAAGTGTGATATCTTGACCAATAACATGTGTGAGAGCTTCAACTCACTCATTCTTCCTGCAAGAGACAAACCAATCATCACCATGCTTGAAACAATTAGAAACATTATCATGGTGAGACTGCAAGTGAATAGAGATGCTGCAGAAAAATGGGATGATGCAATATGCCATAGAATCAAATTGACACTACAAAAAAATATGAAGGAAGCAGCTGAATGCATTCCTATGAAATCAGATGATTGCTATTTTCAAATCATGGGACCATTCGACCAACACACTGTAGACATATCACAAAAATCATGCAGTTGTAGAAGATGGGATTTAACAGGGATCCCCTGTAAACATGCTATTTCAGCCATCTGGTGTAGAGATGAGCCACCAGAGTCTTATGTACACCCTTTTTACAGTGTAGAGACATTTAAGGAAGCATATGCACATTCTATTTTAGGGATCATGAGTTCAGATTTTTGGCCAAAATGTGATTTGATAGCACCTTTGCCTCCTAAGTATGAAAAAAGGGCCGGCAGACCTAAAAAATTGAGAAGAAGGGGTCATAATGAACCCCCACCCCCTACACAACCAACTTATCCACATAGGTTAAAAAAAAATCAAAGACCTTCGAAATGTGGCAAATGTGGTGTGTTAGGACACAATGTAAGAACTTGTCCTGAAAGAAAAAATGAAACAAACGTAGAAGTAAGAATGGAGCATGTGGAACTTGCAGAGCCCGAAGAAATACCCATTGGAGAATCTCAGTCAATCACTGTGGAAAATACTCCAGCAATCAATACTCAAGTAAAGAAACAAAAATTACCGGCATGTACCATATGTATTTCTTATTTCAATTTAATATTTAAGTTTTTTGTATCACTAAATTATGTTATTATATTTATCTGTTGTAATAGGTCAGAAGGAATTCTCATACATCTTTTAGAACATTCGGTGATTCATCAACCAACCCTTCCCAGAGTAGCCAAGAATTATCAGTAAGTTATTAATAATCATATAACTCAATTATAATTTATTATCATCTCAATGTTGTTGTTGGTTTACTTTTCATTTTACTTTTCATTTTACACCATTTTACAGGGTAACCAGGAAATGAGAAACTCAGGAGGTGGTAGGAAAAGAAAAAATCACAATGAAGCAAATGTGAGTGTGTCTTGACTTTGAGTGTGTCTTGGCTTACAATGTCATTTTATAATTACGGTAATGTTACGTGACTAATTTTTTATTTTATAGGTTGTGCAATCAAGAGTACACAATCCAATTATTGTGAAAAGAGGAGTGAATTACATCACTATGTCAAATCTAGCTACTTACATGGGAAAGAGTGGAAGTGGTTCATCAAAATGACCAAGGAAAGTATCAAAGGAAAAACAAGTGAGAGGGATGGCAAGCCAAATTAGTCAAATTGTGGTGGTCATGTACTAGTTATATACTCTGTTTTTATAATTATGGTGCGTAATTCGATGGTTTATAATTATTAAATTATTCAGATTTGCTTTTGTACTCTGTTTTTCAGACTTTTTTGAATAATATTTCAATTATTGATTTTCATATTAAATTTGTATAATGATTGAGAATATAAACTTATTTCAAAATAGTTAATTATTAGAATTCATTTTCCCATTTATAATTATCCACACACCAAGAATATTAATTGAAGATAAATTCAGTAAAATTTTTAAAAAAAAAAAGGATTTGGGGGGTTTAGGGTTAAGGAATTAAAAGAGGGAAAATAAAAGTTGGCGCTCAAAACCTTTTCTCCGTTAGTAAATGACGGATTCTCTAACAGCAGCATCAAAATTGATAGAAAAGAATAAGTGAGTGACCAATTTTGATAGTGATGAAATGTGGGTGACCAAATGTGAAAAGTGGTAAAGTTCAGTGACCAAAAATGATATTTTCCCAAATTTAAATATTCGATTGACATTATAATATTCTTTTACCATCACTAAGCCAATACATAAGGGATGTGCAAAATACGGTTCAATTTTTCATTTTTCACTAATGAAAAAATTGAATAGACCATACCGAAATGATATTATATAAATAAAAATTATATGTTTTATAATTTATTCTATTTTGTACACTCTACACTCTTGCTCACTTCTGTTGTTTTGCACTCTATGACCTCTCGCTCGAAGCACACTTCTCTCACGAATAAGGTAAGTTCTATACTCCCTTCGTCCTAGTAAAAACTATCAAATTTTTTTTTTGTCTGTCCAAATGAAAGATGTGCATTTTCTTTTTGACAAACTACTCTCTCTCTTACATTTTATTATATTATTTTTTCTTTCAATCACAACATATCATCTCTAATACATGCATTTACTTATTTTATCATATTTTTTAACCTCCATGTCCAAAGCTCATGTGTAGCTTTCACCCGAATGGAGGGAGTATTATATATGAGTGATAAATCAAAATGTTCTGATATTTTTTCTACAAGGATGAAGAAAGCCTCAGGTTGAGACATTCATCGAATAGTTGTCTAAAGTTTTATGATTTTTTCAAGCCTTCAAGGTATATTTTTGTTATTGAAGATGTGGAGAAAAATATGAGAGACCAGAATTTTGAAATATAGAGGTCTGGAGCAATGATGTAATAGTGAAACAACATTGGGTTTAGTTGGAAGTTTATAATAGACAGAATATATGTAAATATGATTCTATATCTTTTATATATGGTAGGCGTAGATTTAGTCGTGATGGTAGTCTAGATTAGTGGATTATCTTGTATATACCTTTGACCATTGTGAATGAGAAGGACAATAGATTATATTCTTTCATGGTATCAAGAGATTAGGGTTTTTTTCTCCGCTGCGCCCTAAGTGATCTGTTCATCGCTTCTTCTTTGTTTCTCCCGATGTCGACCTCCGGCAAGTCATCCTTTCATCCGGCTCTTGCGGTGTCTAACATCAAAAATCACATCTCCATCACCCTTGAGATGGAGAACGTCCAATATGCTACTTGGGCGGAACTGTTCAAGATCCATGCCCGTTCTCATCGGGTGTTTCATCACATCTGTCCTTCCGATAAAACACCCGTTCTGGCACCTACCATCGATGAAGAAAAGGATATGTGGCTAACTCTGGATGCTACGGTTCTTCAGTGGATATATGCGACTATATCCACCGATCTTCTTCACACCATACTGGAACCCGACTCCACGACCTTGGAGGCGTGGAAACGATTGTGTAATATCTTCCAGGACAACCAAAATTCTCGCGCCGTCACATTGGAGTAGGAATTTTCTCATACAATTATGGCGGATTTTCCTACTGCTTCCGCCTATTGCTAACACCTTAAGGTCTTGTCCGATCAATTGAAGAACGTGGGTGCTCCAGTCTCTAATGAACGCCTGGTCCTGCAATTGGTGGCGGGCCTCACTGATGCTTACAATGGCATCAGAACCCTTCTTCGCCAAAGTGATCTGTTGCCTCAATTCTACCAAGCCCGATCAATGTTGTGCCTCGAGGAGGCGGGTCTTGCCAAACGAGTCGCATCCGGGTCTACTTTGCTTACAGGGGCTCCCGTTTCTCTTTCTTCCGATCAGCGTCCACCGTCTGGGGGTCGGACACAACAGAAGAAAAAGGGCAAGAAAGGGGGCAAGGGTTCGTCATCTATGCCTAGTGGTTTCTCGCAACAAACGCAATCACACTGGTCTCCTCCTCAATGGCCTGGAGGCCCGCAGGCCTGGCCATGGCAGTGGGTTGTTCCTCCATCCCCATATCCAACCGCTGCTCCATGGGGTCGTCACCAATAGTCCCCACGCCCTGTAATACCCCAAAACCATTCGTGCATATTTATAATTCTTAAAACATATTTTAATGTTCTATTGAATTATTTTGCTAACCCAGTTTTTAGTTCTACGAAAAAATATATTTGCAGGGTATTAGGACGAGCTATTTGGATCCGGTTGCACTTCTAGCACTTTAAAAGCGAAAATAAATAAAAGAATAAGGTTTGCAATTAATTATAAGTGCTATTGAAACACTAATATGATAAATAGTGTTTATATAGAATTATAGATTCATGCTACTTAATTTAAATAGTGTAAACGAAAATTATTACAAAACTAATTATATTTACAATCTAATACTATCAAATAATTAATTAACTAAATAAGCTTCAAACCAAATAAATCTTTATTTCATCTTACTTGTATATTTTCCTTCTACCAAATAATAATAAAGAGATGTAGCCTTCCCCACTAAATCAATTCCTTATTAAACCCAAAACCATTCTCGTGAGATTAGATAATAGGTGGCTTAATTCCTTGCCACATAAAATAAAATATTAATTGAAGGGGAATTACCCTATCCACGTCTATAACCTATGCATAGCCTAGATGAGTCACTCTACCCATCTTAATCTCCTCTCTCTAAATCCTTCTTGATTATGAAGGAAACCAACTATATAAATATTTTCTCTGTTTCCCATATTCGGTAAGAGAGAAAAGCTACACAACACTCCTACCAAATTCGTTGTCCCCTCTCTACTCCCATACTCGCGATACCTCCTTCGTTAACGTTACCACCTATCAATTCCATCTAAACCGGACCACTGCCCCTCTTCTACGCTGTTGCTGCCTTCACCGTCAACACCCCGGTGTCGGAATGATTCAATCCATATACCAAAACAAGTGCTTGAGAAGCCCTCAAACAATTTTATTGAATGACACCTTCACCACCATCAATTGTTACCTTCAATGGCACCATAATCTTCAATAGAAAGCTGTTGTTGCCGATTTACAATCACTGTAGCCTTTTGTCTTTGTCTTCCTTCCAACTCGGTATGTTCATTTATATAACTTGTTACTCCCTTTGCGAACCTATGTTCATGTATGTGTGCAAAATTAGAAATTAGCTCCTAATTATATCTTTATATGTGAAGAAATAGAAGGGGAGAATATGTATGGGTGTACTTGTGTGTGCGATTGATTGTTGCGACGTGGGTGAATTTGTTATGCGTGTATCCTATATTTTTTTGTATTTACCGCAACATGATTAGTATTCTAGTACTATGTATGCGTATTTAGGATTCTTGCCATATTCATGTATTTATATATCTTAGTAGAGAAGGTGCAAATTAAAGTAACTAGAGATGCAAGAATATAGTTTTGATTATGCTAACAGTTATTGTTTGATGCCATCCTCATATTTGAATATCAAAATTTATTGTATCACAAGTTCCATTGGTTAGAGATAGATCACATTCATAAGAAAACAGACATATAGTAGCTTAATGGTTAAATGTTATTATGCAATCTATTTAACTAGTAATCTTGGAAATTAACCGATTAAGTACGTATTAGTGTTTTCTTATTGCCAACTATCATTACTCTTTAGGTCATTATTATCATGTTAAATGGTGTTCTTATGAGAATTATTGTTATCAAATCCTCTTATTGTATCTACATGATTGCTTTGATTTTTGGAATTAAAATGGTGTTTGAATAGAAATAAGAATTTAAGATAGAGTTTTGTTAAAATTCAGCCCTTTGAACATGTATACATTGTTGCTCCAAGAATGTTATAATCTTATTATATGTGTCAATTGATATAGTCTATATGCTAATTTAAAGCCTAGATTGGAGAACATGACACTTTAATGTCATTTGTGTCCTTAAAGGAATCGTAGTGGTTCACTTTTGATTCTTAGTTTATTATCTATACTTGTATTAAATTATCATTGATGCTTAGTCTATTTTAAAATGTTAAAGCATGTTAAATATATATATTGGTCAAGGCCTTGAGCTTAGTATGAGAAACAAATAAGATTTATATTTCGTGTATACTTATGTTGCACATGAGTTCATTCAAATTTCATGGGGTTCATTTATGTGGATTTGGGTATATGTCAACTATGTTAATGTAGTATTTATCAATTAGTATAAGTTAGTTACGTATGAGTGTTTAAAAGGAAATGAACATGTGTTAAAGTCATGAGTTGATTTAGGACTTCAATGTATTATCTATGTGATAATTTATGAAAGATGTATGAGACTTAAAAAGATAAGAAGAATATTGTTTTGAAAGTTAAGAATCAAGAGGTCCAATAATGATTAAACTTTCAAAAGAACGTGCTAGGTGAAGTGCTGCGGACCAGAGGTTCGGGACGTCCCTACAAGCTTTAGTTCAATGTCAAAATGATTTCAAACACAGTTCTAACTTATCTATAAAGTTAAAGGGTGGGTAACATTATCTGCAGTGCAGTTGTAAATGTTTTGTCGTCAGTTGGTGTATGCGATTGTATTTATTATATAAACCAACTGATGAGTTATGATTATTTCGGATCTACGGATCTAAGGACCGTTGGACTGACGAGTTAAGGACCGACGGGTCTATCCGGTCAAGACTTATGTAGTCAAACAGGCCCTTGGACCTACGGGTTAAGGATCGACGGATCTATCGGGCAAATAGACTTATGTAGTCAAATGAGAAATGGCCGACGGGTCCGGTTCGTAATAATACATTTTGTATATTGCCAAACGACTAACAGCCTGCAGGTTATCCACTGAGATTTTATCTCATATCCAATATAATATTTCAGTTTTTGAGATTGAGGGACGGACGCTGCAGCGACATGAGGTTTCCCTAGTAATATTTTGAAGCTAGTTACATTTGAAGAATTACTAATTACTAATTACTTGCAATAGTTCAAAGTATTATTAAAGCTTTAAATTCCTTTGTAAACAACTTCAAAAATAATTCTACTGCAATACATTATTTTCTCAAGTATTTACTTTTCCGCTACCATGAAGGTTTATTTACTCGAATGAAAGGAATTTTTAAGTTTAGAAATTGGTACACTTAGTGGCGACCCGGGCTCGGTATGCTTAGACCACAGAGGGTCGGGCGTTTCGGGAACGGGGCGCTACACGCCCCCCAACATCTCAACCTGGTATCCTCAGTTCTCGGCCACAAGCCTTTTCGGCTCAAGCGTCGCCCACGCCAACGGATATTGAAGATGCGATGTATACATTAGGCATCACACCACCGGATGCAAATTGGTATATGGATACAAGGGCGACATCTCATATGACGGCCTCACCAGGTACTCTCACTTCTTATTTCAATTTGAGCAATAAGCATGGCATAATTGTGGGTAATGGTCAGTTAATGTCGGTGTCTGGTTATGGTCATACTAAATTACCCCATTCAACTCCTGTGTTATCCTTAAATGATGTCCTACTTGCACCTGCTCTTGTTAAAAACTTAGTGTCTGTAACAAAATTTACGACGGATAATTCTATTTCTGTGGAATTTGATCCTTTTGGGTTTTCTATTAAGGATTTTCAGACGGGGACGCGTCTCATGAGATGTGAAAGTCAGGGTGCTCTTTATCTCGTCACCAAATCAACTGACACCATTCCGCTGCCTGCTTTTGCTGCTATTTCTTCCTCGCTATGGCATGATCGCTTGGGTCACCCTGGTGTTCCCGTTTTTTATTCTCTTAGGAATAATAAGTTTATTGAGTGCCCCCGCCCACGTCTTTCTCACGTGTGCAGGTCTTGCTCTCTTGGAAAACACATTAAATTGTCGTTTGTGGCTTCCCATACATACACTTACTTGCCTTTTGATATTATTCATAGTGATTTGTGGACGTCTCCAGTTTGAAGTACTATGGGTCATCGTTATTACATTTTGTTTTTGGATGATTGCTCAAACTTTTTGTGGACGTTTCCTTTATCTCATAAATCTCAAGTCTTTCCTACATTTCTTAAATTCAGAAATTTTATCCGTACCCAATTCGAGAGGGACATAAAATATTTTCAATGTGATAATGGGAAAGAATTTGATAATCGTTCATTTTGGAATTTTAGTTCGGCTAATGGGATGGTATTTCGATTTTCTTGTCCTCATACTTCATCTCAAAATGGCAAAGTTGAGAGAACAATTCAGACGATTGACAATATGATTCGAACCTTACTTACACATACCTCGTTGCCATCTAACTTTTGGCATCATGCCCTTGAGATGGCAACTTATCTCCTAAACATCCTTCCTCGGAAACACGTGTCTTTCCTAACTCCTCTAAAACGCCTATATCACAAAGATCCGTCTTTTGCTCATTTACGTGTTTTTGGGTGTTTATGTTATCCTTTATTTCCCTCTACTACGATACACAAACTACAACCTCGTTCTACACCGTATGTGTTGTTGGGGTTTCCTTCTAATCATCGGGGGTATAAGTGTTATGACATGACTACAATTTTTTTTTTATTAGTCGGCATGTTATATTTGATGAGTCTCGTTTTCCTTTTTCTGAAATTCAAACCAACTCTCCTTCGTCTTATGACTTCTTAGATGATTTGCCATCTCCTTATGTAGTGCATCATCTTACTCAACCTGTTGTTCCACCACAACCTCAGATCCCTCCTCCATCATCACCACCGTCCATCCCTCCTCCATCATCACCACCGTCCATCCCTCCACCGATCCTCGACGGACAGGCCTCCGTTGTGCCACCTCTGTTGCATACGAACCAACCCCCGAGTGTCCTTCGTCCTGTAACTCGGAGTCAACGTGGCATATTCAAGCCTAAACACCAGTTCAATCTTCTTTCTTCACTCACTAAATCTCATTTACCTCGTAATCCTTTATCGGCATTGCAGGACAATAATTGGAATTTAGCCATGCGTGAGGAATTTGATGCTCTTATTACAAATAAGACGTGGGAGTTGGTGCCCCGTCCTATTGGTGTTAATGTTATACGTTCAATGTGGATTTTTAATCATAAAAATCGTGCTGATGGTTCTTTTGAGAGGCATAAAGCCCGTCTTGTAGGTGATGGCAAAACTCAACGTGTTGGTATTGATTGTGGTGAAACTTTCAGCCCCGTCGTCAAACCTAGTACCATCCGAACAGTACTCAATTTGGCTCTTTCCAAGGGGTGGTCTATTCATCAACTTGACGTTAAAAATGCATTCCTTCATGGGACCTTGGGGGACACGGTTTATATGCATCAACCTTTTGGGTTTCATGATAAGCAATTTCCTGATCATGTGTGTTTATTGCAGAAGTCGCTTTATGGTTTGAAACAGGCACCTTGGGCTTGGAACAAACGATTTACTGATTTTGTGTCTACACTTGGCTTTACTTGAACAAAGTTAGACCACTCCTTGTTCGTGTTTCGTCAAGGTGATCAGATAGCCTACCTCCTTCTATATGTTGATGATATTTTGTTGACAGCTTCTTCGGACTCCCTCCGCTGTTCTTTTATTGATCGTTTGAGTTCGGAATTTGCAATGAAGGACTTGGGCATCTTGCAGTATTTCTTGGGAATTGCGGTTACCACTCATGCGGGTGGTCTGTTTCTTTCCCAACGAAAATATGCAGTAGAGATCATTGAGAAGGCGGGTTTATCATCTTGCAAGTCCTCTTCCACCCCGGTTCACACTAAACCTAAACTACCGGCCTCGGGAAGCCCCCAATTCTCGGATCCCACATTGTACCGTAGTCTTGCGGGGGCTCTCCAATATCTGACGTTCACCAGACCAGACATTGCTTATGTCGTACAACAGATCTGCCTCTTCATGCACGATCCTAGAGAGGTTCGCATGGCGGCTCTTAAGCGGATTTTGTGTTATCTTCAGGGTTCGCTTGATTACGGTCTTCATCTTTCACCTTCGTCTACGACATCTCTCCTGGCATATACTGACGCTGATTGGGGAGGGTGTCCTGATACACGTCGCTCCACGTCGGGTTATTGTGTCTTCTTGGGTGATAATTTGGTTTCTTGGTCTGCCAAGCGACAAACCACGGTATCTCGATCCAGTGCCGAGGCCGAATATCGGGGAGTGGCAAATGTTGTTTTCGAAACATGTTGGCTTCGAAATCTTCTACTCGAGCTTCACTGTCCTATTGACACTGCGACTCTTGTTTATTGTGACAACATTAGCTCAATCTACCTTTCGACAAATCCAGTCCAACATCAGCGAACTGAACATATTGAGATGGACATCCATTTCGTCCAAGAAAAGGTGGAACAAGGTCAGGTTCGGGTATGTTCCTTCACGACATCAAATCGCGAATATTTTTACAAAGGGACTGCCATTAATTTTATTTGAAGATTTTCGTTCTAATCGTGCCTATGTCATTAGTTTAAAAAAAGATACTCCATATTACAATTTCGACAACATTGTGAATTTGTGATACAATCGTGCCTATGTCATTATTTCAAAATTCAGATTAATTACACAAAAAGAAGAAGAAAATATAGTTGGGAATTTCTCGAGTCTTTAACTAAAAGGGAAATTATTGAATTAGGTGTCAAATTAGGAATATAAGAAATTGCTTTATTTGTTTTGCGGTAATTAGGAATGTTAGAAATAAAAATAGCTTTTCTTTCTGATCATTTTATTTTTTTAAGATGCCAAGCTCACAAGAAGTAGACGGGTGCAATGAAAAACAGCATAGCTACAAATCAACTTATTCAATCTGTAAATGTGTAGTGACTAGTGAGAGTGTAGTTAAAATTAATCATGTGTGAAGTGTTTTCCTAATCGCATTGAATCGACCGGTTGAACCGGGAACCGGTCATTGATCCGGCTGGAACCGGGAACCGGTCATTGATCAGGCCCAATTATCATTTCAAAATCATTTTTTAGGTGTAATCGGGAAAAATTGGACATAATCAGAAAAATCAGCCATTACCAGTAAAATCGGTTGAACCATATTTTATTTTTATTAATTCAAATTGAGTGCACCGACAATCAATGCTTAATCCGATTTAGTTGGTGGTACGGTTATGAAAACATTGTATGTGGATCAAAATTAAATTTAAATTGGTGAATCCCATTTTATGTTTTACTCCTATTATCCTATTTTGAGGCCTTGATTTTATTATGTTCTTTTATTAACATGTGATTTTATTACTCCGTATGTATTCATTTTTGTATCATTCTTTTCTTGCATATTATAGTTAGAATTCCGACTAGGATATAAACTACCACTGCCCCTACTACACCACCACCACCGCTTCTACTACCGGAACTACCACCACCACCACCACCAACAAAATCATTAATAGAACCATACATACCTTAATAATCTATACAAATATCTACAAGAAGTTTTCTAGCATCATATGTAATCTTAATAGGATAAGGGGTGTCTTTATCTTTAATCGGAAATAAATTATCATAATAAAAGGTTAACATTCTTCGTGATGGTCCCGTTTTCGACTATAATATCAGTCGAGTTTACTGAAAGATCAGATGACTTGATGTCAGCTAATAGAGTTAAGTGTAGAAAACAGAAAATAACTCTTCTATACAGATGGCTTGGTCAGCTGATTCGTTAGGAGTCTAGAACTAACTAGTATGCTGATTAGATCAGCTGATGGAGAAGCGTGTGCAAAATTGTAGTGTGCCCATTTTAAAGGATTATACTCGTCTATATACTCATCGAAATTTAAATTTTTATTTCATGCATAAACACATTTTATGATATCAGCTAACTTGGCGTTTGTTGAATATGAACTTTCGAAACATAGCAAAATAGATATGCAGTGTATCAGCTGATAGAGTATCAGCTGATACAAAACCTTTTCTTTTCTAAACATATGCAATGTAAATATGCATGCTAAAACAGTAAATAACACATAGATTTATAGTGGTTCAGATCTCAATATCCTACATCCACTCTCACATCTCATTATGTGATATTAGCCTCCTTGAACACTTTGATGTCCCAAGAGGAGGACGTCTTACTGCTTTATAATCCCAAGAGAAGACTTTTGATCAAGATACACAACTACTTTCTGTGTATACGAATCTACTTGTTGGGGAGGGAACAAATACCCTTTACAATGGTTAACTTGATGTACCTAGTGTGAGAAACTCGGCCTATCTTCTAAATGGGTGTATAGAAGGAGGACTCAAGAAAGACTAAGTATGAGAAATTTCCTTACAATCTGAGTTAGCCTAAAGCTAGCATTGCGAATTTCTCTTCTAAGCTTGGGATGTGTATAAGGCTATACTAGCTTAGATATATCAAGAGTTCACTTATTGGGGGTGTGGGTATAAGAATGTTTTGCTTGATGTCTTCTATTCTGATGTTCTTTACCTAATCTGATTTTCTGGACTTAAGCATTTTGCTCAGCCTTAAGCATCACCCTCACGCCTTCATATGAGTTATGATTTGAACTCATATTTATAGTGTGATTTGCTTGAGTGTTACCGTTGAAAAGTAACAAGCAAATCCCAATATTTCAGGAATCACAATCTCTAGATTATGAGCTATTAATTATTATCGTTGCCTAGTAATAATTAATGCTTCATTGACTTTCCCATTCTTGAGCCTTGTGCCTTGTCAGAATATATAGGTGTCTGTTGTCGTCTCCCAATTGGTCCATGCCAGCTCTGATTTTTTCTTCTCTATTCATAGAATAGAAGACTCCGTCCCAACTGATTGACTATGCTGATCTTGGGTCTTGTTCTTCTGATCTTGGCTTTTGGCTTCTGATCGTTTCCCCAACTGTGTAGACTTCGTCTAGTTAGTCAGACAGACTTAGTCTCAACTTTGCTTGTCTTTACTTACTCATCTGATTCTTCTCTTATGGATTCGGGTCTTCTTCTCTACCCTTCTGATCTTGTGCACGTACCTCTTTTACATCAGCTAGATCCTATTCTATTACAAGATGAATGATGAAGTTGTCTATACAATACAACTTATCCTATTATAAGCTGATTTGGTTTATCAATACAAAACATAGGATATAGAATATCCCAACAATATCCCCCTTATTGATATAACCAAATCAACTAACACTAATCTGAAACAATAAAGAACGGACAATGCTAGTAAACAAGTAATAGTGCTGAAAGAGTAAAAGTAGATGGCTCCTGTAAGATGACACTGAGAAGATGTCATTAGATGAGATAACTAGATGTTATCTACAAAAGCTAAAATAGATGAGTTTTATTGATATAACACTATTAAAGTACAGACTCACCTGATCAGTTATTACAAAAGTCTTCTTACTACTCTCAGCTGATATGATGCATAACAGACTACTTCCAATGAAGCTTGCTTGTCTTCAGGTCTTCAAACAGCTAGATCACCTTGATCTTCTTATCTTGCTCATACGCATGTAAATCTTGATAGGGCTGGAACTCAGCTGATCTGACGATCCCCCTTAGTTGTTGACCTGTTCTGAAACACAAAATCCACAAACATGCAAGTATGATTTTATGAAAATATTATGCATGTAGAAATCAGTTTTTTTTTTTCAAAAGATGGATCTATTCAGGCGACCATTGAAAAATAAAATTTGATGCAATTTTCTTTTAAAAACAAAAAGATATTCAAAGCAATGGTTTTTTGAAAACACTGCTCTGATACCAATTGATAGTCCCGTTTTCGACTAAAATATCAGACGAGTTTACTGAAAGACCAGGTGACTTAATGTCAGCAGATAGAGTTAAGTGTAGAAAACATGAAATAACTCTTCTATACAGATGACTTGGTCAGCTGATTCGTTAGGAGTCTAGAACTAACTAGTCTGCTGATTAGATCAGTTGATAGAGAAGCGTGTGCGAAATTGTAGTGTGTCCATTTTAAAGGATTATACTCGTCTATATACTCATCGAAATTTAAATTTTTATTTCATGCATAAACACATTTTATGGTATCAGCTGACTTGGTGTCTGCTGAATATGAACTTTCGAAACTTAGCAAAATAGATGTGCAGTGTATCAGCCGATACAAAACCTTTTATTTTCTAAACATATGCTATGTAAATATGCATGTTAAAGTAGTAAATAACACATAGATTTATAGTGGTTCGAATCTTAATATCCTACATCCACTCTCACATCTCATTATGTGATATTAGCCTCCTTGAACACTTTAACGTCCCAAGAGGAGGACGTCTTGCTGCTTTATAGTCCCAAGAGAAGACTTTTGATCAAGATACACAACTACGTTCTGTGTATACGGATCTACTTGTTGGGGAGGGAACAAGTACCCTTTACAATGTTTAACTTGATGTACCTAGTGTGAGAAATTCGGCCTATCTTCTAAATAGGTGTATAGAAGGAGGACTCGAGAAAGACTAAGTATGAGAAATTCTCTTACAATCTAAGTTAGCCTAAAGCTAGGATTGAGAATTTCTCTTATAAGCTTGGGATGTGTATAAGGCTATACTGGTTTAGATATATCATGAGTTCACTCATTGGGGGTGTGGGTATAAGGATGCTTTGCTTGATGTCTTCTATTATGATGTTCTTGAGCTCTTCTGATTTTCTGGACTTAAGCATTTTGCTCAGCCTTAAGCATCACCCCCACGCCTTCATATGAGTTATGATTTGAACTCATATTTATAATGTGATTTGCTTGAGTGTTACCGTTGAAAAGTAACAAGCAAATCCCACTATTTCAGGATTCACAATCTCTAGATTATGAGCTATTAATTATTACCGTTTCCTAGTAATAATTAATGCTTCATTGACTTTTCCATTCTTGAGCCATGTTCCTTGTCAGAATATATGTGTCTGTTGTCGTCTCCCAATTGGTCCATGCCAGCTCTGATTTTGTCTTCTCTATTCATAGAATAGAAGACTCTGTCTCAACTGATTGACTATGCTGATCTTGGGTCTTGTTCTTCTGATCTTGGCTTTTGGCTTCTGATCGTTTCCCTAGCTGTGTAGACTTTGTCTAGTTAGTCAGACAGACTTAGTCTCAACTTTGCTTGTCTTTACTCAGCCGATATTTCTTACTCAGCTGATAAGACCTCAACTGATCATACTCAGTTGATATCATCATATGAGTACTTACTCATCTAATTCTTCTCTTACTGATTCGGGTCTTCTTCTCTACTCTTCTGAGCTTGTGCGCGTTCCTCTTCTACATCAGCTGAGTTCTTACTCTGCTGATATTGACCAAATCCTATTATATTACAAAATGAATGAAGAAGTTGTCTATACAATACAACTTATCCTATTACAAGCTGATTTGGTTTATCAATACAAAACATAGGATATAGAATATCCCAACACTTCCCAAACCTTTAACACTTGTTCTAGGATCAAGTAGTTTAGCAATTAAAAACACATCGAGTAAATAAGTAAAACATTTCAACCATTTGATTCTCATGATGTTGTAACATCATATAAAATACTATCCTCGGGACCACAAATAAAAATAACTGGAACTTTTGCACAATGATTTAAAGTAATTAGAGAAGTAGGATAATAAACATTAGATAATGCTACAGTAGCATTATTAAAAACTTTCAATATATCACATAAATGTGAACATGCATTCCTTGACTAGGAAATAAAGTAAAACCATAGTTTCTCTTGTGCCAAAAAAAAAGCATAATGAATTTCTATACTCATAAGACGAATTTAACATTTTATAATTAGTAGAGTTTCATCTAGTAGAAACATCAAGTGAATTTTGTTTAGGGGGAAATTTTTGTGTAATACAAAATCTTTTCTATTTTTTCAAGACTTGTGCATGTCTAAAAAAATAAGTAAGTGTTTGTTTAATAGGAGGAACATGTGATTTCAAAGAAGATAAACCATCTTGAATACACAAATTTAAAATATGGCACATACATTGAACATGAAAAAATTTACCACCAATTGATGGTTGACAAAAACTAATAAGACGTTCTAAACTAGTCATATAGCACTTGCATTATCAAACGAAATAGAATTATGTTTTTGTTAAAATGTTGTATTCTTCTAAAACCATACAATTTTTTTGAGAAATATTAGCAGCACTATGCTCTTGATCAAACTCTCTATATGAAAATAAATATTTTTTATTTTTTACGAATCATCAATCCAATGACATGTAATACCCATATAACTATGTTCTTGAAAATGATCACTAATATCCAAACATATATAATTTTTTTGAGTTAATCTTAGAAAGCATTTTGGTCATTTCGACTCTAATCTCTTTAGCCATTACATCAATTTCACGAGTAATTGTAGACTGTGAAATGCCATGAATTATAAGCCTTATTTAAGTATTTTTAAAAAAGAGGATCATTTGCAAAACAAAAAGGGAAGATGTTTAGAACAAATACGTTTGATTATTTCTCTCCTAGCAACCTTCTCATCATATTTAGATAAAGAAGTACTCCCTCCGTCCTGCAATTACTTTTACACTTTTCTTTTTGGGACGTCCCACAATAACTTTCACACCCTTAAAATGGAATACCCTTTATAAACTCCACCCTCACAATATCCTCAATTTTACACAAATGCCATTACTTTTTCTCCACACTTACACAAAAGTCAACACATTTCTTTACTTTATACATAAAATTTTACAAAATTACCCCTAAAAATTCCCACTAAATTCACTTTTCTTAATTTGTGTGCCACTTCACATGTGAAAGTAATCACGGGACAAAGGGAGTAGAATTATAATTAACTTCGCAAGACGCCGTGAGTCCTCATAGTTGCGTTTGAGATGTGTGATAATCCATTTCGGCAACAAGGTAACTTTCCAAATGTTTTCTTTGTGTTCCATACCCACCACCTTTCAAAAATTTATAAGATTTAGTACAATAGTTACATTGAGCATTATATACGTTTACCTAATCAATTGACAATTCTTTGAAGTGGATGGTGAAAATATCGGAAGTAGGCATTTTTTATGTTGTAGGCATTTTTCTTCTTCCTCCTTGAGAGCTTCCTTCGGCTTCGGTCGATTCCTGTGCGGTTGCATATGGATCATTTTCCTCTTCATGTTAAGGAAAAGTGTAATCGAGACCAAAAGTAATCGTCGCCGCCTTTATATCCTCCACACTTGAGATCTGTTGGACCTTTGTTTAGCCCCACTATTACAGTGGAGATGGCTTCTTGGCCCAACCATCTCAATTGACCCAATTATATGGCTTTGCCCGATATGTAAAAGTCTTACTTTTCTTCTCCTACCAAATCTCACATTTAGGCAGACGCTCTCTTTCGCACGGTAAGTTGTATCAATCCACGATTTACTTTCCTTTCCCTTCACGGGGAATCATGGCTAATGGCCGAAAATCGTAGGTGTACTTCACCATATAATGGGCACCGATCCTTTTGGTGAAAATGTGGTTTATAATACAATTCTTAATAATTTATGAATGAGAAAAGAGAGAGAGCTACCAAGAGTGAGAATTCGGTGAGAAGAAATCCTCGATGTTGTTTCCCTACATCGTATGATGTTCCATTTGAATCTAGACATTGAGCCTTGTTGTTTTTGTTTCTCTCTATTAATTCTTTTTTCTTCATTATTTTCCTCCATTTTATTTTCTCTGTTTTACACTTAGTTTTGTTCAAAAGAAAACTTCTTGTCGACGAAAAAGACGTGTAGTTTGACATCTCTGAAGTTTCTATTGAACAACAGATCGTTGGGGTTACTGTTCCGTCGGGAATTGTGCCGAAAACACTACAAATATGCTGTTATCTGAAGGAGAAGGCTCTCCTCTGTTAAATCGCTTGTCGGTCTGCAACAAAGCCATCCCTGTTGCCACGCTGACTCGCCATTATCGTCTTGTGTAGTGGTTGCCAACAACAGGTAAGAGATTGAGGGTTAAAGTTAAATTTTCCCTTTTTCTTTCATTTACTTCCGCTACTATCATATTTATATTATATATATATATATATAATATTGTTAGAAGTAATGAAATATTGAAGTTGTCAGTTGATTATATGTTTAATAAAAGAGGGGCCATAGTCATCTGGTTTTGAATCAGATCAGCTGAGTAAGGACAACTCGGCTGATAGGCAAAATCATCTGACCTTGGGTCATCTAGTCTGAATAGGGTTTAGGACAAGTCTGCTGAGTCTTTGTCTACTGGTCTGTATCAGCAGGGTTGGAGTCCAAGTCATCTGAAGCCACCATATCATCTGAGTCAGTCTTCCGATTCAGTTTATTCCACAATTAGTTTCTAGCGGTTATTTTTTTTAAAGTAGTTAGTAATTAGTTAGTGGCAGTTCATATAGGAATTGTATATCTTTAAATACACCCATTGTGCATAGTTGTTACATTACGTGATTAGTGGAGTGAATTATCAAGTTCTTTGAGTGATTCATACTTGTAATCTGTAACACTTTCACTCATACTAAGAAAGAGATCCTCTATCATCCGTGGACGTAGAACAATTTGGATTGAACCACATAAAATCATGTGTTTGTTCTTTCTTGTTCATTTCATTTCGTTCTTGAGAGTGTTTGATTTATCATTTGGATTTGGTATTGCTTTGAGGCAATTCCATAATATATATATATATATATATATATATATATCATTTGTTGGTAGAAAAAAAATTTAGTTCCAAAATTTAATCCTCTGTTGACTTTGACTGAGATTTTTGGGAGAGTTTTATTTTATAATACTTCCACCCTAGGAAAATATTGGATCCCTTATACAATCGCTCAGGTATATTGGCTTATCCAATCTTTTAATTTTTTCGTAAAATTAGACCGCTAGTTGCGGATAGGTTTGTGATTATGTGTTGTTAGAATATATGATTCTTGCTTGTTGAATTCTTTATTTGTAGTTCTTTGTTTGCTTGGTTACTTGTGTTTACTTAACGGCTACTACTATGACAAATATCACATTGGTTCCTTTCAATGGTAAGTCTGATTTTAGTATTTGGCAACTATAAATGAAATTTGTTTTAATTCAAAATCGAGTTGTAAAAGTCATTGATCATCCATATGCTTCCACAGACACTAATGATAAGAAGACTGAAATGAACGAACCTGCTTTGAGTGCCATTATATTGAACTTGTCTTATTGTGTGATTCGTAAAGTTGAAAATCCCAAAAGTGCTCGTGAGTTATGGGAGAAACTTTCTGAATTATACTATAAAACATTTTTACCTAGTAAAGTGTTATTGTTGGAAAGTTTTTTTATTTTAAACTTGACATGAACAAGGATATTGATGAGAACCTTTACAATTTCACTAAACTTATACAAGATATAAGGAAAAACACGTGACAAACACATTGACGATTGCACTTCTATTGTTCTTTTGAATGTAATACTTGATTCTTACAATGATTTGAAATCTGCCATAAAATATGGTAGAGACAATGTTACTTTGGATATCATTGTGTATGACTTAAAGAGCAAAAAACAAGATTTGAAACAACATGGTAGTGTGGAAAGGAGAGGTCATGCATGTGAGGAGTAGAACTAAGATGAAAAATCGGAATAAGAAACATCATGTAGATGTTGTTAAACTCATATGTGTTAACATTCACAACAACATCTAGAATTTGACCTTTCTTGATTTGTCTTAGTCTTTTATCTATATGTTACATTAAATGTTATCCGAGATGTTAAAACATGTAGGTTGAAGATCTATAAGATTCTACAAGTGTCTCGAACATGGAAGATTCCAGAATCAAGGAGAAGCTCCTAGATCATGAGGTTGCATCCCAGAACACCTTAGAATGACCTATAATCATATGGAAGGATCGAGAGAAGTTGAGAAGGTTAAGATCCTAAAATGTAGGATCTCATATGGAAGTCTCTAGATTGCAAGTTCACGTTTATAAAAAGCCAAGCAACCTTCATTATTCAAGCATGAACTATTCGATTAACATCCTAAACTGAGTTTTCATCATGTTAGGAGTTATGACCATTAGCTACATTTTTTAGATTGTGCCGAAGTAAACCAACTTCCCGTGCAATTAGATACTTTTCTATTTATCCATCAAGAGTGTAATCATAAATATATATTAGTCTTTAGCGGTGTTCATACACTTGAGCCTTTTCCAGATTTAGACTTGTACTAGATCGCAGTTTCTTTTATGTAAGTTATTGTTGTAACATCTCACACAACATTTGTACTTATTCTTTATAAGTAAAAGTTTTCGCATAAGGCTCGCAAATATTTTAAATTAAAATCTATGTTAAAAGTATTTCCATTGTGTTCAATTTGTTTTTAGTGTATTAGTCTTCCACTGTGTCTTTACAATTGTGATATTCTGTTAGAGTTTGTGTTACACTATTTGTCTCAACATTCAGTGTAACATCTTTCTGTTTTTTTGCTTAAACACTAGGAAGCACACTTTCAAATCATAAAAATGATCAAGTTAATAATAATGATGGTGAGAGGGGTAGATCTATGTCTCGGACTAAGGCTAGAAAATGTTTTCATTGTCATGAAACTGGTCATTTTATTAAAGATTGCCCTACGAAACTTCAAGAAAAACAGAATAAGAATGAACATGCTAATATGGCTTTTGTTCAAGATAATTAAGGTGATGTTTATATGGTTATTGAACCTAGTGTAAACTTTGTGTATTCATTTGGTATGAAGAAGCATGAATGACTCATTGATTCTGGTTGTACTTATCACATATCTTCATTTAAGGAGTTTTTATCACTTTTAATAAAGTTCAAAATGGTTTTGTTTCCATGGCGAATGACTAGAAATGTGATGTGATGGGTATTGGTAATGTGACTTTGAGTTTTTCTTCTAATGTTACTTATACTTTGAAAAATGTTAGATATGTTCCTGCTGTTTGCAATAATCTTATGTCATGTGCTGCATTAGAAGATGGTGGATTGGAAGGTAAATGGGGTAAGGGTTTTATGAAAATTTTGAATGGAACTTTGGTGATTTTCAAAGCTGAGAAAAAATATAATTTGTATGTTTGTTGTGCTCAATCCAAATTCTTAAGGCGGTGTTTGTTTTGGGATTGGCCAATCCGGATTTGGATTGGCCCAATCTCAATTCAATCACTCTCAATCCATCTCAATCCAAATACAAATTCAAATACCAATCCGCCCCTATAATACACCTATACACCTATTTTTATACAATCAAATCACTATTTTTCTTTTCAATAACTCCTTTTCTTTCCTACTTTCTTCTCTCTTACTTTTCTTTCCCACGCTCATTCTCTCTCCTACTTTCTTCTCTATCTTACTTTTCTTTCATTGCTAACAATAATAAAATATTATAACATCACTTTTAATGTGACATAAAGTTAAATCTACCCCTACTTCTCAATCATTAACCAAACACAACTTACACACAATTACTATTCATTGATTACCCAAATCTCAATCCAATCCACCACAATCCCAATTCAATCCACCACAATCCCAAACCAAACACCACCTAAATGTTGTGAATGTGTCCAAGGGTGACAAAACTGGTTTATGGCATAAAAAGGTTGGGACACATGAGCAACAAATGTATGGAAATTTTGCAAAAATATGTTTCTTTTGGTCCTGATAAAATTTCTTGTATTCCTTTTTGTGATGCATGTGTACTTGACAAACAACATAAAGTGAAATTTCTTGTTTCTCCCTCCCCCAATAATTATACTTGCAAAGATGTGCTTGAATATCTACGTGTTGGTGTGTGGGGGGTGGGGGGGGGCTGCTAGTGAGCCCACTCAAATTGACAACATGTATTTTTTGTTTATTATCGATGATTTATCAAGAACAGTTTGGGTGTTTTTAATGAAAAACAAATCTGATGTGTTTTCTAAATTCAGTGAATGGAAAACTCTTATTAAAAACCAAATCTTTTAAAAAATCAAAGTGCTCAGGACTAATAATGGCTTTGTATTTTTTAATGCTCAAATGAATGATTTTTGTACAAAATTTGGTATTAAAAGACATAAGATTGTTCCTTATAATCCCCGGCACAATGGTGTCGTGGAAATGATGAATCGTACTTTAATTTAAAGTGTTAGAAGCATGCTTGCTACTTCTGGTCTTTCTAAAAAGTTTTGGTGTGAAGCTATTTATACTACTGCATATTTAATTAATATATCTCCATCTGTGCCTTTGAATTGTAAATGTCACGAGCAAGTTTTCTTTAGTAAGAAAATTGATTATTCTAACTTAAGAGTGTTTGGTTGTGCTGCTTTTGTTCATAAAAAATTTGATAAACTTGAACCTCATGCTAAAAAGTTTATTTTTCTTGGTTATCCTAATGGTGTGAAAGGTTATAGACTATGGTCTATGGATGAGCATGGTTACAAGATTATTATAAGTCAAGATGTTACTTTTAATTAACATGATATTCCTTATTTGCCTGTTGTAAGCAAATTAAATTTGTACACAATTAAATGGCGATACGTGAACAAATATTTGGACGAAGGGTGTCCCTCGGAAAGTGGCTGCTTTCTCGTGGAGATTATTACAAGACAAGATTCCAACCATAGTCAACCTGAGGAAGAGGGGAGCATATAACGAACACTTCTCAACGCTATGCAAATTCTGCTTAGGCGAACCCCAAGGCACTGACCATCTTTTCTTCTCCTGTCAAGTCTCATCCATGGGTTGGCAAGGCTTATAACAGTGGAAATACAAGTTTGGCTCATCTCAATATTCACAAAGATTCAAGAGGCAAAATTAGCGAATTGTCGTGGATGAATCAGCAGGAACGACATCATATTCAAGGGGTTAGACACCAACCTAGAAAGAATTGTGGATAAGATCAAGTTAGCGACATTCTGTTAGTTGGCTAGTTCCGAAATACATCATTTGGCTTCATTCCAATTGCTTGAGATAATTCTGTGAGCATCTTTTTAATCTTAGTTGGGATAATATTTTTAGATGTGTTGAGTATTGTAGTTCTGATACGATTATCTATGGTTATGGGACAAACCGTTTTAACAATAGGATAAATAAGTAGGGTAATAAATAAGACTCGTCTCGTGTATGATACTCCCTCCGTTCCACAATTCTTTCATACTTTTTTT
Source organism: Galeopsis tetrahit (assembly GCA_963675135.1). Lineage (NCBI taxonomy): Eukaryota > Viridiplantae > Streptophyta > Magnoliopsida > Lamiales > Lamiaceae > Galeopsis > Galeopsis tetrahit. The sequence continues at coordinate 41,881,249 of OY776128.1, read as the reverse complement.
CTCGGGATGTTCCACAATACACCTTTAAAATGAAAAATCCTTTATAAATTTCATCCTGACAATATCTACAATTTTATATAAAATACAATAACTTTTGAGTCCATACATACACACAAATCAATTCATTTATTTACCATATATATAAATGTTTATAAAATTACCTTAAAAACTCTATTTAATATTACATTTTCTTAAAAATTGTGCTTACTTACATGTAAAAAGGTATTCCAGAATGGAGGGAGTAATATTTTTTTGTGTATATCTCTATATTCATGTACCTTCTATTTTAAAAATACACAAACTAATGTAAAGAATAATACGATATTTAGTGATAAAATGAAATACGCCCAAATCGCTAGCTCAACGAGTCGATTGTCATCTCCAAACCTTCCGATAAGGATTGAAGAGTCCTTTCTAACATATTTATTCCTATTTAATTTACTGTCATTGTTTAAATAGGATATGGGGCAATGTGGAAAGACAATTGAAAAATATATTAAGAAATCTTAAAGTTTTAATTAAGAAGATGAAATACTACTAATGTTAACGCGTTGAAGCAGAGTAGCCCGATCCAGATCATGAAGCGCATCAATCAAGTGCATTCGCAACGAGGCCGGGCCCTTAGCCCAGGCTGCAGCTATCTCACCAGCAATACCGAATACGGACAATGCAGTGGCAGTGGCCTCGAATGGCTGTGAGGGATGGATTGCTACAAAAGCGGCAATGAGAGCTGTGACAGAACATCCTGTCGCTGTAATCTTTTGCAACATAGCAACCCCGTTTTTGGCACCAACGACTCGTTCACCATCTGTAACGATATCTATAGCCCCAGATACAGCGATTATGCTTCCCGTTATTTGGGCCAATGACTTTGCTGCTTTAATGGCGTCTGTCGACTCGTGTGTGCTGTCTGCACCCTGCAAAACGGAATGCAACATCACACTACTTCTGCATACAAAAGTGATACTCACTTCCTCTATTTTTTGTTTTCTTGCAAACTACATAAATCATATTTTTCTATTTAAGAGGGCATTCATTAATAGTTAATTGTCTGCGTGTGAGATTATTTTCTTTGCGTAAATCTTCATTAAATCATTTAATTTCTAAATCTTTACGTGACTTCTCAGGCCTCTTAGTCTTAAATTTGGGTGGTATATAGATAAGAAAATCTATTTTTATTTTGGATTAGTAAAAGTGTATTTTTAGTTACTTTTAAGAGGAAAAATAGTTTATATGAACTAATATTTCTCAGTTTTAAAAAGGTAGGTTTATTTAAAAAAATACATTACGGTGTTACTTAAGCATTAGGCAATGGTCCTACCTTAAATTGTCCTTAAACAAGTAGAGCAAGAAAGGGGAAAACAGAGGATCCCATAGCAGGTCAAAGTAATTGAGGTATACAGTTTATGGATTTTGGAAGAAAGTCTCATTAATTCAAGTACTAATTGAATTGTAAAAATCTCTAAAGTTAATCAACGTCAACTCTTAGGCGTGCTTTTGAGAAATTAGAAGCGATTATAATTAATTAGAATTGCATAATTTTGAGTGTTTTCAAATTAAATGATTTTACTCTAGAATTTATAATCTTAAAAATATAGTTTCTTACTAATATTTTATTCCATTATTTTTTATGTTTTTGACCAAACACTCGACATCTAGTTTTTTTTCACAAATTTTGCAAATACTCTCACAATTCAAAATTATCACTTATCTTCCCTCTATGTCACTTCTTTTCTAACCCAATACCTTTACTTTACCACTTTAATAAAATTAAAAGGATATCAATATCTTTAAGTTATCACATTTTTTTAATTTTAATGTTCAAATCAATGTAAAAATAGATCTAATAGATTTAGGACGGAGGGATTTTTTTTATCAAAACAACCCTTAATAACATTAAATGTTAGTTTAGTTTGCTAGATTATGGTGGTTTGAGTTTGGTTTGTGTGTTTACGACTCAGAGAAAAAATATTGGTCAGGTGTCGTAATGACTACCTTAGTCAGTTAATCTAAATCATTAAAAATCTAATCTAAAGGTTTAAATTTGATGACCGGTTACCTTTTGTTTTATAAATTTTACAGTGTATCGTCGTAATGTGTCATAAATTTGTATTTTCTATTAAATTAAATTAATTAAAATATATTATTGTAAAATTACATTTTTATTCTTATACAATAAAATAATTTATTATATTTTTGTTAATGTAATTAAAATATGTAATGTTAAAATTACATATTTACCCTTATGTTATTAATAACAAAAGAATAAATCAAATCAATTAATTAATAAAAAACAAATCAAATTATAACTTAAAGGAATTAAAATCATTAAGTCTTAGAAACATAAAACCCAATGTGGCTGTGGAGAAGACAGTAATGTAATATTCTGAAATTTGTTTATTTCATTTTTTTAATTTTAAATTATAATATTTGTATTAAAAGGGTAGGATAGTAATTTTATTATTTTTTATAAATTAAACTTTCTTATAAATAATTTAAATAAAAGAAGGGTAATATAGTAAATAACAAAATACAATTTAAATAATGATAAAAATAATTTAAACCTGTATAACAGGTAGCAGGTCGTTACGACGTTTACGACGCCACATGGCGCAATTCGACAAAGTGACTATGTAGTCACTTTATAAAATGTGACTACCGTAAGAATTGCCCTAGTTTAGTTTGCTAGATTATGGTGGTTTGATTGTTTTTAGACTGTAGTTTGGTTTGTGTGTTTATGACTCAGAGAAAAAATGTTGGTCCTACATTATTTCATATTTATGTGATTTATAAGTAGAGATGATTAAACGGGCTGGCCCGATTAATCCTAAAAAATAAAATGCAGGACTTGGGTTGATAGATTGTAGGCCCGTTTAAATCTAGACTTTTTTAACACGGACCGGTTAGCCCGCGGGCTAGCGAGCTAGCCGACTAAATGGGCCAGCCCGAGTTGCTTATATATATATATTTTTTATTTTTTTTTTATAATGTTTGCATATATCTAAATTTGGGTCCCATGAAAATTATAAAAAAAAAAAAAAGTCCAATACAAAAAATATCCCACACCCAGGCCCCAAGTTCCCCCAATCCATTTATCCACTCAATATTTTTGTTCCCACATTTATCTATTTTTAACTAATTAATTATTTATTTTGTTACTTTATTCGATCGTTGGACATGCCACAAGTGACTTTTAATTTTAAAATTCAATTATAAACGGTGCAATTTCACTAAATTCTATCATAATATATATATATATATATATATATATATATATATATATCCCGTCAAGTGAACCAAACGAGCCCTAAGGGTATATTCGTTTTTTGGATTTCAAATCCGCATTTGAGATTTTGAAATTTAACCCATGTACTCTATACTTTAGAATTTAGAATTTTAAAATCCTAATTTATATATACTTATACATTCTACAAAAGTAAGCTATAAGTCTTTAACTATCTACAAATCATATATACATACATATTGATATAAACCATATAATTCTCAAAACAAACTCAAAACATACAAGTCATTACTATTTTGAAATCCGCTACATTTTAAAATTAGAATTTCAAAATCCTCATAATTCCAAAACAAACATACCCTAACTAAGGTTGTAGAAGTCGAAAATCGTCGGGAGAATTTGCATTGCCTAGCGCCTAAGCACCGACTAGGCAGCCGCCTAGATTTATTCTTTAATTTATTTTGGGTTAATTGCAAAATAAATCACGACCTTTAGTGTTTTTATCAATTACAACATATTATTTTTTTCTTTGCAATTCAATACACCACCTTTTTAAGTTTTACAATTTAATACAACGATAGATTTTCCGGCCAATTTTAGTATGATGTGGCGCCGGAAATACAAAATTCGCCACATTGTCGCCACATAGACGACCAACTAATTAAGTATTTATTATGAAAAATCCCCATTTAATAAATTCAAAACTATTAAAGTATAAAATTAAACCATCAGCCTTATTTGCATAGAAAACCTAAACGTAAAAGTGGCCCTCAACTGCGCACAAGAAGACGAAAATTCTTTCAATACAGAACTCGCACGCATCCTTGCAACCGGTGATCCCTATAATTCTTACTTAGTCAATTTTATAGTCCATGATTTTTAAAGCAAATACAATTTTTTGTCTTATTAAGGGTTTTGGGTTGTTCATGGTTTATAATTTAATGATATCGATGGTTTAATAATAAATGTGGTCTGCGTTACTGCTGTAGAATTATAGAAGAATTCATGTGTTTGTGTGATTAGTTTAATAAATGTGGTATGCGCTAATGTTGTGTGATTATAAAAGAATGTGTTTGTGATTAGTTTAATAAATATACTTTGTACTCAATTTGGAAAAAATAAAGCAACGCAAGGGAATACATAACTTATGCACTGTTTTCATTATTTATTGCAGATGCTTTTCAATATATTTTCACCATGGTGGAAGGTTTATTAATATTGGTGAAGATATATTGTATCAAGGTGGGAAACTTACTCCAAGGCATGGGTTAGATGCAGACAGAATAGGTTATCTAGACTTAGTTGATGAAGTAGAGAAAATGGGATATAAATTGAAAAAAATGTGTTACATGGCTCCAGGTGTTGATATAAGTAAAGCAATGGTGGAGATCAAGGATGATAAACAAGTTCTTCAGATGATTGAACAGTTGCCAAATATAAACAAGGTGACAATGGTATATGTAGAAGGTGTAGAATTGCAGCATGATAATGATGAGGTTGATGGTGAAACTAGTGCTGAAAAAGAAATGGAGGATTATTATTCTGAAGAACATGGTGATGGAGGGTTTGTAGAAGATGATAATAAAATAGAGGAAAGTGATACAGAGGATGATCTTGAAGATGACGATCTATCAAACGATGAAGAATATGTTAATGCAAGAAAACATAGACTAGAATATAAGAATCAGAGGAAGGCACAAAAGCTGGTTATTTCAAGAAAATCTGCTAGTACTCAAAATAAATCAAACCAGACCAATGTGATTTTCAGAGTTAATGATGAAGACACTACTCTTGGGAGTGATTATGCTACTTCAGATGGTGATGTTAATTCTTTGTGTACTAGTGAGGAGGAAGACATGGAGATGGTAGGTATGAGTGAAAAAAAGAAAAAGAGGGAAAATAAAGTGGTTTATGATCCAACTTGTGATCATACAACACTAGAGTTCATACTTGGGATGAGGTTTGAAGATGGTCATCAATGTAAATCAGCTGTGCAAAGGCATTCCATTTTGAATGGCAGAAATATTCAAACATTGAGATGTAGCAAGCACCAGTTGGAGGTTAGATGTGTGGAAGGGTGTCCATTCAGACTGTATGGAAGCATGATTCGTTCTGAGGGGACTTTTGCAATTAAAAGCCTAAAAAATGAGCATATATGTGCTAGGGAAATGAGAAATAGGCAAGCAACATCCAAGTGGCTTGCAGAAGAGTATATTAATACTTTTAAATTGAACCCACATTTTAAGGCAAATGACATGGCGCTTGATTGTATGACCACTTATGCAGTTGAAGTTGGTCAAGCCAAGTGTTATAGAGCAAAAGCAAAAGCCCTTGAAATGCTTAGGGGGTCAGTTTATGAGCATTATGCCTTGTTGAGGTCATATGCAGCAGAGCTAATGAGGGTTGATAGGGAGGGAAAATTTGAGTTTTTGCTAGATGATTCCGGCCAATTACAAGGATTTTTTATTGGGTTTAGTGCTTTGAAGCATGGATTTTTGAGTGGATGCAGGCCTATTATTGGATTTGATGGATGTTTTCTGAAGACTTTTTTAGGTGGGGCTCTTTTAACTGCAATAGGAAAGGATGGTAATAATCAAATGTTCCCCTTATTTTGGGCTGTAGTTTCGACAGAGAATGAATTCTACTGGAGATGGTTTCTTAAACTTGTTATGGAGGAACTTGGTATATCAGATGGTCTTGGATGGACATTCATCAGTGATCAGCAGAAGGGGTTGACAGCTGCCATTAGTAACCTAGCACCCTTTGTAGAGCACAGAAATTGTGCTAGACATGTTTATTGCAATTGGAAAAAAAAATTCAAAGGGAAAGCACTGAAACGGTGTTTTTGGCAAGCAGTTAGAAGTACAACCGAGAGAGCTATGCATAAAGCACTCGAGGAGATGAAACTAGTGAATCTAAAAGCATACATAGATTTTTTATCAAAAGATCTTCACAGGTTTTGTAAAGCCTATATTTCTGTATGGCCAAGGTGTGACATGATCGACAATAATGTAAGTGAAACATTTAATGGCTATATAGTTATGATGAGAAGTAAACATATAATTGATATGTTGGAGGATATTAGATGTGCTTTGATGAAGAGAATGCATCAGAAATATGAGCATGCTTGTAGTTTGAATGATATTATCTGTCCTAGGATTAAACAAAAACTTGAGGAGATTAGATATGCAAGTAGACTGTGTATTTGCAAACCAGCAGTTGGTGGAAAATTTGAAGTGTCTAGTGGACATTATGGATTTGTTGTAGAGCTTGATGTTATGACATGCACTTGTAGAGAATGGCAACTTACAGGAATTCCATGTACACATGCTTGTAGTGCTATCCACTTCATGCATAAGGATCCTGTAGATTATGTCAATTCTTACTACAGAGTTGAGAGGTATATACAAGCATATCAAATTGGTATAGAACCTCTAAATGGTAGACTGATGTGGCCAAATGTTGATTGTGAACCAATCAAACCACCACCTTATAGAAAAATGCCTGGTCGACCAAAAAAGAAAAGGATAAGAGGTCCTGGGGAAGATCCTAAAAATCCATCAAGATTGTCAAGACATGGGATCCAAATGACATGTAAAATTTGTCATCGGAAAGGTCATAACAAGAAAACCTGCAATGAGGCAAATAATCCTAATTTTAGAAGACCTGAAAAATTACCTGTAAGTGTAGTTTATTTTGCAATAAATATGTTTCTTTCTTTTGTATCTTACTGTATATTCTTGCATTTCTAGGTGAAAAGGGGTAGACCAAAGAAGAACCCCAATGTTGGTGAAGCTTCTACTTCTGGTGGTACAAGCAACAGACCAAAGGTAAATTAATTTCAAACACTGTGATTTAAATCTTCTTTGTTAAGTGTATTATTACATTCTCAAATCCTATTGGTTGTATGGATAATACACACAGAGGGGTAAATCAAAGAGGAATCTTACTATTGGTGAAACTTCTACTTCTTCTGGTGCAAAGGTAAATTGGCTGTTCTCATACTTCACGGTTTTTTAATATATATATATATATATATATATATTTTATCAAGCATATAGATTTATTGATATTGAAGGTACCAACTTGCTGTGGATATGAACCTAATAAAACAAAAATAGAACAAAATAGTAACAAGGAAAAACATTACATATCAAACAGCCTTTTGCTGTTATTCTGCATTAGTGAGCATAGCATCTTTGTTCCCCTTTGGTGTATCTGCGCCAAGGCCATCACTTTATAATTTCATCTGTGCTCGGGGTTTTAGTGAGCACAGATTTAATATATATATTTTTACTTGATGATTTATTTGTTATTATACAGAAGGGTGCACCTGTTAATACTCAAATTTCAGAACCATTTGTTGTTAAAAGAAATTCTGCTACAGAGCAGGCTGAAAAGAGAACTCTTGCAAAAGAGAGAAGAATGGTATAACAAAGTGTCTAGTTTTTTTTAATAGTGTGTTTATTTGTTAGTATATGTTTGGTTTTATTAACCTTTGAAGTATTTTCTTATTTTTTTCTCATAGGCAAGCAATGGTTCTGGTGTGCTTATATGTGAAGGTTCTGGAAACATTTACTTAAATGCAAGGGTTGGAAGTAGCCGCAATGTAGTTTTTGTGAGTGGATCAGAGGGTGTGGCAAATGCAATGAAGCCGGGAAGAGGTAGGAGAGGAGGTAGAAACGGTGGACGAGGTGGTAGAGTTGCATTGAAAGATCCAGTGGTTGGTACTCAAGAGAATAATGCCAACTAGATGTTATTTAATCTATTTCAGAGATTGTCATTTTGCAAATGTGTGCAAAAATATTTTGTTAAAAATTTTCATGAATTGTAGCTTCCTCTTGCATACAGTGAATTCCTTTTTTCTATTGATGAGTATCATGAAGAATCACGAGACATTTGAGTTGAATTTGTTCATGTTAATAGATATATATGTTTGAATTGTTCAAACTCTGAGATATTTGAATGTGTTTATTTATTGTAGGTAAATAAATGCAATTTTTTTGTGTATCTTTCACCAATTGATAATAACTACTTCTAAATAAAATAATATACTTCCAGTAAATAATAATATATTATTAAATTAAATTAATATTTTTTCTAATCCAAAATTTGAGCGAGAGCGAGAAAAAAAAAATGAGTTATGAATTTTTTTAATAATTTTGTGCTTAATTATTATTTAATTTTTTTTTTAAAAAAAAATATATATATATATATTAGTTGGCCGTCTAAGTGGCGAATTTTTTATTTCCGGCGCCACATCATACTAAAATTGACCGAAAAATTTACCGGTGTATTAAATTGTAAAACTTAAAAAGGTGGTGTATCGAATTGCAAAGAAAAAAAGGATATGTTGTAATTGATAAAAACACTAAAGGTCGTGATTTATTTTGCAATTAACCCATTTATTTTTAATAAACTCAATTTACACCCCTGAATCCATAGAATTTGACAAAAAAAAAACATTGTACATGAGACAAAGACCGAAGTATTACTTAAACCTTCTTTTTCTCTTTAAAAAAGTATGCACTATTGTTCAAATCTGATTTCTAAACCAAAATTAAATAAATTAAAATATGAGTGCTTAAGAGCACCCACAATGGGGTGATGGGGGTGAGAATTTTTCAATTTTAAATTTGCCACACATGTGTGTCACCTCAAAAGTTTTCTTACTTCTATTTCAAAAAACTCCTACCTTTTCAATGCATTCTATCCAAAAAAAATTCCAATTGAAAAAAAATGAGTTACACTCTATTGTTCTTTTTTTCCACTTGGACTCTATCTCACCCTCTCTTTTTCCTTACTTGTATTTGTTAGAAGTTTTTATACCCAATTTCCCATCTCTCTCCTCCACATAAGCCTACCCCAAACCCTTCTACCTTTAATTTGAGTTAGAAGTAGAAATCACATGGAACTTCTACTATCCGTGGATGCTCTAAACCAATTTTTCACCTAAATGGCCTAGAGAGGCAAAATCGGTTTTTGCAACAGAGACACTAAATGAGTGGATACAACTTCGTAACAACGATAATTCAACATTACTCAAATCAAGAAAATATGATTACCTTAGAATTGTGATCAACGGAGCCATTGAAAAGAGCCAAAATCTCGGACCCATTGCCCCTCACAACCGTGGGCCTCAATTCCAGCAAATCCAAACACGCCTTCAACCGGAAACCGGAAGATCCGGCGGCCGCGGGGTCGAGCACCCAGGGCCTGTTACACTCATTCGCCACTTGCGCCGCCGCCTTCATCGCCGGTAGCCAGTCGGGGACGAGTGTTCCCACGTTTATGTAAAGCGCGTTTGCTTTGGGGGTGAAGTCGGGGATTTCTTGAAGGGAGTGGATCATCGCGGGCGAGGCGCCGGCGGAGAGAAGAACATTGGCGACGAGATCCATGGACACGAAATTCGTGATGCACTGGATAAGGGGAGATGCTTGCCGCACGGAATCGTAGTGGGCCCACGCTTGTCGGCCCCATTCCGGGCTTTCTTGAACGGGCTCTGGCGAGGTTTTGTCCGCCATTGTTGTCTCCAAGATGAAAGGGCTATCGCCTTATATAGCGTATAAAATATTTGGTAAAGGACGAAAATAGGTGATTATTATTTGATATATCCACTTTACATCTAATTTTTGTAGTCATATTGATATTGGAAAAATAATATTTTCATGATATTTAAAACAAAATCATTTAGTCTAATATAATAAAATATTGAAAAAATGTAAAAAAAATATTGATAAATATAAATATATATGAATAAAATATTATATTAGATAATATAAAATACTTCATCCTCTCGACTAAAGTTGTCCTTGAATTTTGGACACGGAAGTTAATAAATATGATAGAATAAGTAAATGTATATATAGATGTGTATAATGAAATGGGATGAAAGTAGGATCACGGGTTAAATGGGCTACGGCCTTAACCGATTCATACTTAACGGTCCTACAATTGTTGGGACATAATCCTAACCCTAGCGGGTCACGGGCCACTAACAGGCTACAATAATTTTTTTATTTTAAAATTAAAGGTCTCAATTGACGCGTTCAACAAATAAAAAAAATATATACTCCCTCTTTCCACCAATATTTGGTTTTTTTTTTGATTACAAGTTAAATACCCATTCCTTTTTTTCCTCCCCATGACTCGAACCCAGAACCTAAGGTCTAGGTAGTGGTGCTCTAACCACTTGAGCTATCCCACTTTGTCACCAATATTTGGTAGATACTCAATCTTGTTAGTAAAGTAGAAAAATATTAAAAAGTTAACTATTTAAATAGAATAAGCACGTTTTTTGTGAACCCAAAAAAAGAAATGAGCACACTTTTGGTGGACGGAGGGAGTATATATAATTAGTTTTTTTTTTTTTTTTTTTTTTTTTTTGAGGAAATGAGAAAATAAAAATATAAATTAAACACAATTCAAGAACTCATGGATAGTAAAGTAGAAAAAATATTAAAAAGTTAACTATTTAAATAGAATAAGCACGTTTTTTGTGAACCCAAAAAAAGAAATGAGCACACTTTTGGTGGACGGAGGGAGAGTATATATAATTAGTTTTTTTTTTAGGAAATGAGAAAATAAAAATAAAAATTAAACACAATTCCAGAACTCATGGATCTTTAATATGGTCAAATAAATATCATAATCTAATAATAAAAAGTTGGGTCTTTCTACCTGTCTTATAAAAGACAATACTTCAAATACCGTTAGATCGTTGATCTAACGTATGAAATTTATTTGATATTATTGCACTTCGCATTAGTGCGTTTGCTCTATGCATTATGCAATCGCATTGCATCGCCTAATTATTAAATTAAATTAATATATATAAAAAGACAAATATATCCTTTCATTTTAAAATATGTACTTTTTATTGAAATAATCATCATTAAATAATAGTACTCCACATCATTTAAATCAATTACTACTGTATTATAAAACTAATCAAATTAAAATATTTTAAATCAAATTCATCTTGCATAACCCTAACAATTGTCTTCCCCATCGATCCCAACAATCCAGAACGGCAGCGTTCCCTCTAAATCCTCTCTCAATTACAGTAACAAGTGAAGAGTGCCGTAAATCCCGATTAAAACTGTCATCGTGTGGGTTTAATAAACTATGATGAGAATTTAATCTTTATATATCAATAAATGAATTTAAATCTTATGGAGACAGATCTTTGCGGACAAAATGCTTCTTTCCCCAAGTTCATCTTCGATTGTGGGAACAACAACGGCGGTACTTTCAGGTAACTATTAAAATCAATATCCGTATTTCATTGTGCTCTGTATCTGATATATATATCCTTGCATTCAGGGAAACCGGATCGGGAATTTTTGGTTAGGAAACAGGGCCGTGTCGATAGTTAACCAGATTCTCCTAGCAAGCAAGATTAGTTTCAGAGGCGTTCGTCCCTGCTGAGCTCTACGAGGGAATCGAGGCGTCATTGGCGAATGCAAGGGACGTTCAACTTGTGCTATGAACTGCCGAGTGGAGATGAATTCAGTTCACCACCAGTTACCGCACAGTTTGAAGGGGCAGATGTGGTACTTTTCTTGAAGTGGAGAAAGGCCATTTTTTGGAATTTACCTCATAGTCAACAAGCAACTCAACTTTCTGCAAACTGATTGCACCAAGCCTAGTTGAATGTGCATATGAGAATGTGTCGTGTGGCTAATCTGGAAAGCAAGGAACAAAAGAATCTTCAACTACCAACAGTCGAACAAGTGCGCAGGGAGATGATATCACGCCTATGGAGCTGGATTATTTTATGAATTTCGTTGTTTTGATTTAGCATGTTTTGGTTGATTTTCTTTTTCTTGGTGTGGCTTCTGATGACAGTGGGTGAAGTAGCGCTCAAAGCCTTACAAGTTTCTCGTTTTTATTGTTTTGTATAAAAAATTTAAAAGAAATTTAACACTAAAGCGACAAAATATTAAAAAACGAAGGGAATATTATTTTTCTTGATTACGAACTTTTCTATTGAGGAGGCGTTTCTTCATTGCAAGGAGTGGCGACTGATGTTTAAAAAAATTACTGTCAAAATTGAAGTTAGTTCTTTATCACTTGGTAAAAATATGTAATCTCTAGATTTGTGGTCCTTTATGAGGTTTTGGCCAAATAAATTGTTCGATGCACGGTGCAGATTTTTTTAAAAACGGTTGGGGCATTTCAGTCAGTTTTTCTATGTTTCTTGTACTGCTTAAGATCTATACACACATTTATCATATAGTTAGTTATGTGCATATGCGCTTGATGTTAGAATGCTGGCTGCAAATACAATGTTAAAAATCTGGATGACCACTTCAACTAGTTTAGTACAATGCTTCTCTATCTGATCTAATGATTTTCACATTTGGAGATGCTTGAAGATACATTTTGAGCTCGTTCAATATAGACTCTCCGCCATCGCTGATTCTAAATTCGTATGGCGTAATCGCTATCTGCTCGAGTGCAGTTGAAGAGGCTAATAGAAACTTGATGAATTCCATTTCTGAATCTACGCCACAGAAACGTTGGATCTTTACAGCTTTGGGTTTATTCATGCACTTGTATGTTTTCTGTGATCGGAGGAAATGTGCAACAGCTTCTCAACCATTTCGCAGGTGAAAGCCTGGATAAAAAGTCGCACTTTTATTAGTTTTGGTTCTTGATAAATAGAGATCGACTTACTGTGATTCTAAGCCTCTCTAAATTTGAACAGCTTCTAATGAAGCAAAATAGCAGAAGAAATCTTTGTAGTCTTTTTGAAATACATATCTGTGAGGTGAAGATTCTTCAATGACTTCAAATCAACGGCTAGTTTCTCCGGTGCACCATACTCAACGAGGTCCTATTATATATATACACAAAAATATTTAGTTAAAAATACAAGCATTGCATCATTTTTACAAAAATCACAAATTTCATTACCTCCAATGCACTAACTTCCAATTTCAGATGCTCAAGTGCAGGAAGACAGCTTAGGGACTTCACCAAATTTAACGATAATCCATTTGTTACGAAATCCAGGGGATAAAAAGCTAATCTGACATCTGTAACAATGTGGCTATTCTTGAAAGAAACTGGTCTAAATTGCCCATGAAAATCGAAAATTTTCATTTTAGGACCAGTTATTTCGAGCCAATCAAAGGGGGTGCAGTGAAGCATCCTCAATCGTTCAACTGCAGAGCAAGAAGCAAAGAATTCCCCAAAACTTTCAGGAACAAGCCTAACACTCTCGAGCTGCTTCAAGTAAACTAGTTTATCGAATCCCTTAAATCCATGAGGAGGATCAAATACACAATTGTTAAGTTGTTGGAAATTACACACACAAGAAGTTAGCATGTGCTTTGCTCCATAGCTACGTTGAGAGTTAGATCCTGGAGAGTGTTTGGTAACATGTGAACACATTCATCAACTTCTGGACAGCTTTTGATCGAGGTCAGGGACAAAGATTGAAAATTTCAGCAGAGGGCCTTGATGATGCCTCAGAATATTGAGGACAAGTGATTCGAATTTTTGACCCCTGAGGTACATTCGATCAAACACAATTTCTGAGCATGTCAACCATTTGTACCTCCATTCTTTCGATAAAATGCTTGTTCTTACAAGATCAGTCATGGGTAAACGTTGAAGAAAAATATTGTCTATTACGGAGTATGTCACAAGGAAGATTGCTGATGAAATCAAACCCATCCCTACTGTCAATCTCTTGATGAATACAACTAAAACATAACCCAAAAAAACATATAGGTTACGAAATCCAGGGGATAAAAAGTTTTGGACATTAACATGAACATCCTCCTGGGAAGCTAATTCTCATCATAAATTGTATAGGAGGAGGCTAAATTTTCACCTTATTACAAAAAATTTAAATTGTAGATTGACTATTTTAAAATTGCAACCAAGTGCAGAAAAAGTTAAAAAACACAGAGAAACTGGTCGCATCTTCTACTCATATGAACCAATATGTTATCATATTTATGTTCTATTAATGCAGCATCTAATCTAATTGTTAAAAAATTTGCAGAAGATTTCCAAAAAAAAAAAGGTTAATCACGAGAGTTGAGGAAACCCCGTGTTTGAGTATTTTGAGAAGGGCAAGAGATGAGATATAGACTTGCTCGGAGGAATCAAGCGTGGCGGCGGGTGCCAAGGACGGCGCCGGCGAACATCCGGTGTAGTCTTTCTGCCATTTTCCACACAACCTTTCTATTTCATACTTTTTTTATGAAGTGGGCGAGAATACATCTAGAGCTGAGTTTTCACAGGCTTAGATTTACAGAAATTGTTTGGGTTCATGGTTCAGATCTTCTCACCGGAGCTATTTTTACTTTAGCTTTGTAAATTTAGAGTATATGTTTTTAAAATAATATTATAAGGACATTTTGGTAATTTTATAATTTTTTGTAAAAATTAAATATTTTATATTATTGCGAAGAGCGATCGCACATGACGAAGAAATATTATGTGTTACATTTTTATTGGATGCCTTTTATAAGACAGGGCGAACCTCCTGTCTCACCGTAGAAAAGCCCTAAAAAGTTAGTAATAATGACTAATGGATGGTAATGAGTTGCTTAATACTTATAATTATTATTATGCACCAAATGACCCAAAATTTGTTCGCAAGTTACTGAGTATTTATTAAAAAAAATGTAACAATTCGGGCTAGCGGGCTAACCAGTACGGGTCAAAAAAGCCCGGATTTAAACGGGCCTACGATTCATGAACCCTAACCCTACATTTTTTAGGGTTAAACGGGTCGGCCCGGATAAACATCTCTAGATGAAAGCCAAATTCTCCCGTACCCCCTAATTTCAATTTTCATTTTTTATTTATATTTTATCTGTACCCGTTCATTTAATGAGTTCATCCCCAAATTATTTTTTACTACGATTATCTGCACTCGCTCATTTAATGAGTTCACCCCCAAATCATTTTTTACTACGGTTATCTGCACTCGCTCATTTTAAGAGTTCACCCCCAAATCATTTCATTTTACCACGGTTATTTGCACCCGTTCATTTTATTAGTTCACCCCCAAATCATTTCATTTTACCACGGTTATTTGCACCCGTTCATTTTATTAATTCATCCCCAAATTATTATTTTACTACGGTTATATGCACCCGCTCATTTTTTGAGTTCACCCCAAAATATTTTTAAAAAAATAATCACATTTAAAAGACTATATTATCCTTTTATTAATTTACACAAAATATAATAAACTCTAATTTATATATTTACAATCTACAGTCGAGTCATTGTCGAGTTACCATCGATTCACCACTAAGTCATTCCCATTTCCAGTTTTTTTTTCCAAATTTTTTATTTCTTCTTTTTTTTTTCCTTTTACTTTTTTTTTCCTGCCTTTCTTTTTCATTTTTTATGTGTATTTTTTAAATTTTAATACAAAATAATATTATAGGTATAATTTTATTATAGTCGGTCGGCGGTGCACCTGAATTTCAATTTTAATTTGATGAGTAAAGGACCTGCCTGAAATTCATGTCAATCGGTGAGTGACCCAACCACCACCATGCTCGACCACTCCTTCGACGGCGACGGCGACGCTTTCGTCCCGACCGCTGAAGCCCCAGACCCCTCCTCGAATCGCAGTCGCGATTCTTCATTTCCATGACAATCGACATCATCTTCCATATCGGTCACTGCTTCGATCAATCTCCCTTGCATTCGCGATCCAGAAGCTTCTCCGGCATCAATGGCGCTCGCCAACAACACTTGGATCGACATCGCCTCGCTCTCGTCGTGCATCTCTGCCCAAATTAAAGCTACATTGCTTCGTCTTCTTCACATTGCTCCTACGAAACCTCTTTCTCCGGTTGACGGCGGCCCGACGGAGGACTGTGAATATGTTGTCGATGGATCCCTGACTGACCGACACTCGAAGTCGGTGACCTTGCCGATGAAATTCCAAGCAGCGACTACTGACCTAGGGTGTCCTCCCATTGGACTCGGGTTCTCTTCAATTGGGCTTGGTAATGTGCACCCCCATATTTTCTTAAGTACACCCCGATCTGCACTCTCTCCACTTTTTTTTATGATATTATTGTTTGTAGTATTATTGGTACTGATATTACTAGTTATTGATTGTTGTCTTAATATTAATACACTATTGAATTAATATTAATGATTATTGATTACGGTATTATTGATTATTAATTGTGGTATTACTGGTTTTTGTTTGTGTATTACTGATTATGTGGAATTATTTATTATTGCTTAAGACATTACTGATTATTATTATTGTTTATGGTATTACATATTATTGTTTTTGGTATTAATGAATATAATTAGATTTGTGGAATTATTTGTTATTGTGTAAGATATTACTGATCAATGTTCATGGTATTATTAATTATTGTTTATGTTATTACTGATAATTGTTTTTGGTATTACTGAATATAGTTAGATGTGTGAAATTATTTGTTATTGTATAAAATTTTACTGATTAATATTAATGATATTACTGATTACTATTCGTGATATTACTAATAATTATTTTTGGTATTACTGAATATCATTAAATGTGTGGAATTATTTGTTATTATTATTTTTTATGGTATTATTGGTTAGTGGTTATTACTTATTGTATTACCGACTATAATAAAATTATACATATAATATTATTTTGTATTAAAATTTTAAAAAATACAAATGAAAAAAAAGCAAGAAACAAAAAAAAAATGAAGAAATAAAAATTTTGGAATAAAAACTGAAAATGGGAAGAAAAATTAAAAAGAAAAAAATCGATATTTGTGCCTAATTTCGATAGTTTTTTTTTTAATTATGTTTTTACGATTTTTTTTTTCTAAAAATATGGGTGATTTGGTGGTGAATCCACAGTAACTCGGCAATGACTCGGCTGCAGATTGTAAATGTATAAATTAGGGTTGATTTTATTACATTTTGTGTAAATTAATAAAAAGATAATATAGTTTTTTTAATGTAATTATTTTTAAAAAAATTGGGGTGAACTCATAAAATGAGCGGGTGCAGATAATTGTGGTAAAAAAATAATTTGGGGCTGAACTCATAAAATGAGCGGGTGTAGATAACCATTTTAAAAAATAAATTATTTGGGGGTGAACTCATAAAATGATCGGGTGCAGATAAATGTAGTAAAAATATGATTTGGGGGTGAACTCATTAAATTAACAGATGCAAATAAAATATAAATT
Organism: Galeopsis tetrahit; assembly: GCA_963675135.1. NCBI lineage: Eukaryota > Viridiplantae > Streptophyta > Magnoliopsida > Lamiales > Lamiaceae > Galeopsis > Galeopsis tetrahit. The sequence continues at coordinate 41,863,810 of OY776128.1, read as the reverse complement.
AAAAATTAAAATCAAGTGTACCCAAGTGTTACCCCGTAATAAAAAGATTGAAAAAAAAATAGGTAGCTTTTATTGGGATGTATGGAAAAAAAACAAATTTTAGTAGCATTCACTGAAATGGAGGGAGTATTATATTTGTTAAGAAACTTGAACTATGAATACTCAATCTCTCGAGAAACTTTTGCAAAGTAGTTTATGAACTCAAACAAAATCTAGAACAATAAAGAAGTATAAACAACACATAAAAGATTTAAATGTTTTGATCAATTTGATCTATATCCACTGTCACACTATGAATCAACTATTGATTAATAACCGGGTGCTTTACAATATATACCTCTTGCAACCACCATAGAATATACTCCCTCCGTCCGCCTATAAGCTTCCCATTTTACCATTTTGGTTCGTCCGCTTATAAGCTTCCCATACCTTTTTTGGTAAGTACTTTTTCTTACACTTCACTTTATATCTTATTTTTTCTTTCTATCTCTCTCCTCTCTCAATCACATCACTTGTATTATATCTATTATTTAATCACTTTTCTTAATCTATGTGCCAAAAAGTAACGTAACACTTATAGGCGGACGGAGGGAGTAATCAACATTCTATAATACTCTACAGTCTACACTCAGAAATACTCTACATTCTATAATACTCTACACTCAGAAATACTCTACATTCTATAATACTCTACATTCTATAATAATCAACATTCTATAATACTCTACATTCTATAACCTGTCACTCAACTATTTTTTTGACTTTTTGCATGTTTTTTACTTTTTTTTTTTTTTGTTCGTTTTAACTTTATAGTTTATATTTTATAGTTTATACAACTTAAAGTCTTAAAATTATACTTATTATTTAAATTTTATAAATTTAAACACTTAAACTTGTAAATTACAATGAATTGTAAGTTTGTAACAAATTGAAATAATTGATGAAATATTATAAAAAATTAAAAGAATAAATTACTTTCAAGTTTCAAGTTACAAATTACAAAAGTATAAATTACTTTCAAGTTACAAATTACAACTTAAAATTTAAAAACTTACAAAATAAATTACAACTAAGTTGCCTACGTATCCAACATGTTGCAATCAAAGTCCATGTAGTTCTCTTACCTCAACTTACCCGTTAACGTTGTTGTTGAATGATGACTCAATTCTTCATTCTTCACTTCCGCCCGTAGAGTTCCATTCCTCGTCTTCTTCATTATCCTCTTCTAACGATTGAGTTCTTTTTTCGGCTCTTACCCAATCATCAAGCAAGCATTGGTTCTCTACGTTTTCAACGGTCATATTTGATCTCGTTGCATCCAAAGTATAACCTCCTACACTAAAAGCTTGTTTAACGACAAAGGTTGAGGCGGGAGCCGATAAAATTTCTCTTGCGAGCATTGACATTGTTGGAAATACAAGTTTCACCGCCGACCAACACTTTAGTATGTCAAACTCTCCTTCCATATTTTCCATTGTCGAATTCATGATATAATTTTCATATTTTTGAGTATATGATGATCATGATCTCTTATGATTATGTTGATAAATAAGCCTATTTATAGCATCCATATTGGCCAAATTTGGAATGTTAACACTAGTACTATGTGAAGAAGAAGAAGTGGAAGAACCATTTGCATCCATATGCTCCCTAATTAATGCTAATATAAGTTGTTTAACACCACTTACGATTTCTTCGGGATCCGGTCGATTAGAAGAACTAAGTTCGTCACTAGGATATAAATTTTCATAATACAACTCTAACATGTCATGTACACCATCTAACTTATATATAGGATCAAACACTTTAGCAACTAAAAATATAGGAGGAATTTGATTAAAATATTTCTTCCATTTTTGCAACATAGGAACAATAGCATCATGTAATAATGGATCATATTTATAACGTGTTAATACTCCAACAATTTTAAGACAAGGTTCAATTGCCAAATGAGAAGTAGGTTCGTAAACTTTAGACATTACAAAAGTAGCATCATTAAAAGGTCCCAAAATCTCAATAATTTTTATGCAATGATCCCAATTTTGAGGATGTAAACGAAAACCACAATGTTCTTGTGCGAAAAAACCACATAAAGTTTCTTTATGCTCAACCGACTCTCTTAACAATTTATAAGTAGAATTCCACCGTGTTGACACATCAAGAGAATTTTTTTTTGGATGCACATTCTTACTTCTACAAAACGTTTTCCATTTTTTCATCAAACTACTACGCCTCGTCATGTAAGTAATAGCATCTTTAATAGGACCGACATATACTCTCAAAGCATTTAAACCATCTTGAACACATAAATTTAAAATATGACACATGCATCTAATAGGAATATTTCCACCAACATACGATTAACACTCATTTTGAAGTTCTTCGATACTAGTGTTATTAGCACTAACATTATCAAAACCAATAAAAAAAATTTATAATTCAAACCACAATCATTTAAAATATCAACAATTTTTATTTTAATATTTTCGGCATTATGAGTATCATCAAAATCCTTATAAGCAATTAATCCTTATAAGCATTAATGTTTTTTAAAATTATCACTCCAAATATCAGCACAAATAGAAACTTTACTTGTTAGTGCTCTAAAAGTGTTGATCAAAGCATATTTATATTCACCAACAACATTAGCAATATCACGAGTAATCGTAGAACGAGAAACTTTTTGCATGCATGGTTGTAGTGAAAGTTGTACCAAATCATTGAAAGTAAAAATTTCCACAAAATTATAAGGAAGATGTTGAACACTTATCATTTTTCTAAAATATGCTTGATCATATTTAAAAATAGAAGTCAAATTACTTACCTCACCTTGAACTCCACCTCCGGAGAACCCGGTAAATCCTTGTAGTTGTGTTTAGCTCGTTTCAATTCCCACTCTATCCAGATGGGTGGACCTCAAATGGAGTCTCAATGTTTCATATCCTCCTCTCTTTTTAAATTTATATTGCTTTGTACAATAATTACAAAAAACAATAAACTTATCGGTTTCGGCGGTCGGCACTTTTCGAAAGTGACGTGCGAAAATTCCGGACCTCAAGATGGGGTTTTGGTGTGAAGGAGTTGGAGCACCTTCCTCCATTGGAGTTGGAATTTCGGTTGCACTTTCTTGAGTTAGGCGGCCACCTTCTTCATCATCATCATTCGACGCAAGAGTGTTAATGACATCTTCAACGATGTTGTCACCAAGAACTCTACGAATGTTTTGATCGTCCACTTCGTTGAATAATGGAATGCGTCTTCGAGGTTGAGAAGAAGAAGCAGTTGCAATAGCCTTTCCTCTTGAGGATTGGTCTTATATAGAATCAATTCCTTATAAGGAATTGAGTTGACTTGGTCAACTTAAATTTTAAATATTCAAGAATAGTGTGAACCCTAAATATTCAAAATTATTGTGAATAAAAATTTTGACTTGATTAATTTTTTTTTATTATTATTATTATTTTTTGTAATTTTTTTTATTGATAATTTTTTTTCGAAATTATGTGTGTTGAAAAGTGTAAGTTAATATTACTAAAAAGTGTAACACAATATTACTAAAAAGTGTAACACATTTTTTTATTAAAAAGTGTAAGTCACTATAATTGAAAAGTGCAACACAACTTTTAATGAAAAGTATAAGTCATTATAACTAGAAAATGCAAGTTAGTATAACTAGAAAGTGCAACACAATATTATTAAAAAGTGCATGTCAATATACTTGAAAAGTGTAACACAATATTTTAATGAAAAGTGTAAGTTATTCTAACTGAAAAGTGTAACAAAATACGAGTAAAAAGTGTAACATAACATTACTAAAAAGTGTAAGTCACTATAACTGAACATATTGTTGAAAATTGTAAGTCACTACAACTGAAAAGTGCAACAAAATATGACTAAAAGGTGTAGCATAACATTACTAAAAAGTGTAAGTCAATATAACTAAAAAATATTGTTGAAAATAGTAAGTCACTACAACTGAAAAGTGCAACAAAATAAATAACATGCTAAAAAATTGTAAATTGCATGTTACACTTTTCCTTATTTTCAAAATGCACTTTTCCTTATTTTCAACATGCACTTTTATAATTAAAAAAAATATATGTGAAAATTGTTAGATGTAAGAGTTGAACACTAGACCCCAACATAAAAAAGACTATTCTCAACCGTTTAAACTACGTAAATTATCATACATGTTTTTCGCGTATTTTATTTTTATTATCAATCCTACCAACTTTTTTAAAATTTACTCAATTCCTTATAGTCTACAAGAGACCTACCCAATTGAAGAAGACATATTAGTATTATAGTATAGTAAGAAAATAAGAAAATAAGAAGTAAGAAGTAAGAAGTGGAATATAATTTAGTAAAGTAAATAAGATTATAGAAGTAAGAGATTGAGAAATTTAGTATAGTAAGAAAGTAATTTGAAAATTTAGTAAAGTAAAGTAAGTAAGAACTAAGAAGTAATAAGTAAATAAGATTATAAGAGTAAGAGATTGAGAAATTTGAGAGAGTGTTGAGAAATTTGAGAATGAATGTTGAGAAATGAGAATAAGAGATTGAGTTTGGTGTGAAAAATGAGTTGGAAAATGGGGTATTTATAGGACAAAATTCGGATTTGATAAAAAAAAAAAAAAAAAAACCGGCAAACTGCCGGTTTAACCGGACCGGCGGTTAACTGCCGTCAACTTTTTTTCTGGACCGTCGAGGTCCAACGATCAACAAATCTGGACCGTTGGATCTCTAACGGTCAGATTTTAAAAAAATGCAAAATCGGACAAACCGATGGTTAACCGGACCGGCGGTTAACCCGCAGGTTTTGACCTTTATGAATTTTTTTTAATTTCGATTAAATCTGGATCGTTGGATTCAAACGGTCAACAAATCTAGACCGTTGAAATTCCAACGGTCAGATTATTTGAAATTCAAAATCGTCGGTTGCCTGAATTTTTTTTTTTAGTTCGATTTTTCTTTATAAATACCCAATTTTTCAACTCATTTTTCACACCAAACTCAATCTCTTCTTTTCCAATTCTCATTTCCCAACTTCAAAGTTCAAAACTTCAAATGGCAAATGAAGGATCATCAAATCATTCAATTGTAACAAATGTGAATGTCAATCCTACAAACGAAGAGGAAGTCGATCAACCACCATCGACGGTTCAAGTTCAACAACCAGGTTTTCCTTTCTCCCCAATTTTCGTTTTCACAGATCCCTATGAAATCACTTTTGTGTAATCGACCAAAATCCCATTGATGGATCATATCAACTTTGTTGCAGCTATTGTGATAGACAATATACATTTAAGTGCGGGGAGGATACAGAACATACCTATCAAAGGTCTTTTCAAACTTTTGAGAAGACTCCAACATTAAATAAGTACCATTCCATCTTGTGGCAACATGAGGAGACAACAAACTTTTGCTCTCAATTTTCTCATGTTCAACACACTCCTTAAACTTTTTCAACCTAGCCGGGGATTGTCTCACATAACGTACTGCAACCCTAATTTTCAATACCGAAATCCCAATTTCTTTCAAACCATCAGTTACAACTAAATTGATTATGTGAGCAACACTCATATGAATTCACACTTAAGAATGGTACTACTCCAATCTTGTTCTTTCAAATATGAAATTGCAGTATCATTTGAAGAAATAAGAAGCATTGTCTACTGTAATATAATAGTAAACACCCTATCAAGCTCTCATTCTTTCAAGTACCATTTAGGTCGCAAGCATTATACATCACATCCTTAAACCCGTTGACTTATAGATAATATGTTGTAAATCAAAACAATAATACAAAATGTAAGCAATCTTAATAAAATATACAAAATCTGCTATTAAATATGTTAAATAATCTACTGTAAAATAAATTAAATAATATGTTACAATCTGGAAATATAATTAATATGTTGCAGTAGATCTCCAATTTATATTCAATGAAATCAAATATCTAAAAACATAATCTAAAAATCCCAAAACAAAACTAGCATATATAACTTAAATTTAAATAAAAGGCATTCAAGCAAAGCAGAACATACTCGGTGGTGGAAGAGAGGTAGACGTCAAAGACGGCGCTGGTGGCGCTGGTGGGCCTAACGGCTGTGGTGGAAGTAGGGGGAATCGGCAGAAATGGAAAAGAAACGACAGAGATGGAAATGAATGTTTAATGGTTTACTGTTTTAGGGTTATATATATATATTTATTAATTAATTATATTTATTTTTATTTATAGTTCGGTCGGTTCGGTTTATTCGGTTTTTAGAGAATATAAACCGAACCGAAAAAACTGAAATTTTAAAAAATTTCAACCGAACCGAACAACCGAATAAACCGAACCAAATAAATCGAAAATCATCGGTTCGGTTTTTCGGTTTTATGCCCACCCCTAAACATACGCGATGCGATGCACATGCAAAAGAGGCATCCGGACAAAATATATTGGCTACATAATTGAAGATTTGAAGTTAAATGTTTAGTAATTTTTTATTTTATTTTATGTGTTTATGTTTTTATTCGAATGTTTAGTAATTTTAGTTTATTTAAGTCAAATGTTTATGTTTACTTCTACTCCTTGGTAACTTTAGACTTTAGTTTATTTATTTGAGTCAAATTGTAATTGCTAATGTTTAATTGTTTATTTGAAAATTGAAATGTTTTAGTATTTGCACAATTGACATTAGTTAGATACTTAATATTTAGACGAAAAATTAAAATAATCATATTAAATATAAATTAAAACAATTTAAAACGAAAAATGATGAGTAAAAAGTGTAAAATTACAACTCAAAGTCTCAAACTATAAATTACAAAAAAAAAATTAAAAAAAAAAAACAAAAACCGGTCGTTTGGACAGTTAAGTTTAACCGAAACCGCCGGTTTTCTCCACGACCAACCGAAACTGAACCGTCAAAATACGGTTAAGGTTCGGTTTTGTAACCGGAATCGTCGATTCGGAAACCGCCGATTTTCACGGTTCGACGGTTTTTCGGTTTGTAACCGCCCATGTCTAGGCCCAACAAATAGAATAACAAACAATTCTGGCCTATTCCATTGTTGATCAATTTCGACACTGAAATAGCAGAAGGTCTGACTAAGTTAAAATTTATTAGAGATATTATAGAATAATATATTATAGAAATAGTATAATATGTTATAAATAGCAATTTTTTATTTATATTAATCATTATCTTTGAATATATTTTCAAAGATATGAATCATATGATTTATATTTATTTCCTTGTTTATATTTATCTCACTTTTAATTCCTATATATATATAGTGGATCACTTATATTATCCCATTAACGTGATTGAATATAATTCTCACATGGTATCAACATAATACACTAAACCCTAATTCCCTTTTTTCTTCCTATTTTTTCGGCGTCTCCGACGAGCTGGTATCCCTCGTCGCTGCCTTGCCTCACACCCTTCCCCTTTCTTCTCCATTTTTCGGCATCCTTGACGAGCAAGTATCCTTCGTCGTCGCCTTATCTATTTATCTCGAACGAGCTGGTCTCCCTCGTTCTCTCTCTTGGCCACTTTTAGCCGCCATCGACGAGCTTGTATTCCTTGTCCCCCTTCTTCTCGAGCGAGCAAGTCTCCTCGTCCCCCCCTCCCATTTTTTTCTTCTTCTCGACTGAGCAAGTCTCCTCGTCCTCCCTTCTTCTTCTTCTCAAGCGAGCAAGTCTCCTCCTCGCCCCCTACTTCTTCTCGAGCGAGCAAGTCTCCTCGTTCTCTCTCATGGCCGATCATGCTATCTCCATGAACGTTTTCACTCATATGGTGTTAGTCACACTCACCTACATTCTAATTTTCTCTATAGCCTCACATTACATCTTTTTTCTTCTACTTTTCTGTCTATTCGAAGAGCCCATGATCAATATCATTGATTGCTCGCCCGTCCAATATATCTGGTTTGTGCTCGAATCAACTGCTTTCGACACACTTGCAAGTGTTTCTTGCCTAATTTCTTATCACCGTTCGTCCTTCAAAGGGCTTCGGTGTTTTGATCAATTTTCTTCCCGCTTTTGCGCGCCTTGGCATGCTCCATATGGTCATATGTACATATTTGAATATTATTAATTAAAAAAATTAAAATATGTACATATTTGAATATTATTAAGATTAAAAGCCATATATTTTATTACATAATTTATTTAAGATAATAAATATTATTAAAATAAAAAAAGATAGAATCTTTATTAAGGGGGGTGTATTGGTTGTGGATTCTGTAGGATTCTTGTGGACTTTCAAAGTTTGGGGGTATTCAATTCGGATTTTGAAAAGTCTTTAAAAATCCGGAGGTATTCAATACGGATTTTAAAAAGTCTTTAAAAATCTTTAGGTATTCAAAAGTCTGTGAATTTTAATACTCTATGGATTTTGTTGGATTCTCCTCAAAAAATATAAATAAATTTCACTATGCAAAATCTCTTCTAAAAACCAGAGATTTCAACGGATTCTTTCAGAGAACTCTGAAGACAAAATATCAGAAATAGGGATGACAATATTGACCCGATCCACGAGTACCCACCCACCCCGCGAGCTTTGGGACAGGTCGGATCCGTCCCGTATTGAGTATGGGTCGGGTTTGGGTCTTATATCCGACCTGCGGGTATCCAACCCGTCCCAAATTAATATATAAACTTTATATAGTATATATATATATATATATTTTTTTTAATTTATAAAATATTTATATATATATATATTATATATATATAATATTAATTTAAAAAAAACTCTTCACATCAATACCGGAGTTTATGAAAATCTATGTAAATCATTAAAAAAAGTATATTCCACAATCTTGTCAAATCTATGAAAATCCATATAAATCAATAAAAAAAGCCAGTCAAACTCTATATGGACTCTATGGATTTTATAAATCCACGTACTTTTTAAAATCCAAAAAAATTCAGTAGAATTCCAATTGAATACACCCCTCTAAGATAAGATTAAATTTATTTAAGTCGGATCTTTGGAGTAATTTTAGGAAATTCATAAACAATTGTTGGAGTAAATTTAAGAAAATTTTAGTTGTCGTAATACGTATATATGATTTTAATTGATTAAAGATGTAAAATACAATAGAAATAAACTGCAAATACAAATTTCCACTATATAGTACCTTGCATCAATAGATTCAGAGTCTGTATTGCAGTTCTCACTGTTCCTGTCCTGTTTATTGTCATTGAGCTTAACCATTTTAAAGCATTGTTTGCATGCATGGTACTACCAGATGCTCCTTGACTCAATAGCATGGCAAGTAGCGAACACAACAACGTAGGAGTCCTTGAACAAATAATTTTTTTTTTTTTACATTAATTGTTTGTAAAATATTGAAGAAGGATAAATTTTTACTTTAAAATTTAATATAAATATTTTAAATAAGAAAAATTTAAATACCTTTCTGGTATTATAAATGTTAGCAAGATGTGTTATATCATCATTTTCGGTGAACTCATCGTACACGGAAGAACGACTGGACTCAGTCTCTTTGGAGAAATATATGTAGAAATATATAGGAGCTGGAATTTAAATAGTGTAGATTTAATTAGGAATTTTAATAAATATTACCTCTTTCTAAATTCATTTGCATATATTGAATTTGAAATAAATTTCTCTAAAAAAAGATTTGAAATATAATGTTAACATTTTATATAAAATTAGCATAAAATGTCTAATTTACACAAAATTTAAAATAAATTATATAAAAAAAAAATTACCTCTATATCGGATTTGTACTTTAGCATAAACCAAAATGAAAACCATGGGCTGGGTTGTTTTTATTGCACTCCAACAAATTTTCGTAGAATCACTCCCAAAGAGTTAGAGACATTCTAGTACGACTGTAATAGAGAAAAATATATGTTATATCAATAATATTCAAAGTCTAATGTTTATTTTATTAATAAAATTGATAAAAGGCTATATTACCCTTCATCTTCAACATCTATGATGACTTTGGTAACATATCTTCCATCCATACCAATAGATTCAACCCCATTTATTTGAACAACAAATGCGATTATTTCTTCAAAAAATTCCAAAATTTATAAGAGCATTATATATATTGTAGTATTTACAAATTATTATAAAAAATTAAATTGACAACATACATAATATAAAAAAAAAAAAGTTATAGATTTCACCTATCAAATATTTTGCTTGATCAGGACCGAACAATTTTATCTCTTTAAAAGATTTAAAAGAATAAAGTGAACTAAAAAACTCCAAATTTGAACAACGCTGAACTTCAGTTTTGTTTTGGGATTGAAGTTTGTAAAGATGATTTGTTGACCGGAAACTTCCGGAATTCAGACTAACTCCAAAATTTTGTATAATATAACTCATTCCTTCTCGAATAGTATTCTCAAATTTCCAGATTAGAAAATTTTGAACTGTTGCCTGAATTTTTGTCCCCTATTCAATATCATTAACATTAAAATAAATCTATATAAATATTATTACAATAACATTAAACAAAAGTTTTATCATTTTTTTTATGAAGATTTGCAAAAGATACATCTTCATCTATCAAAATAAGCTCGTAATAAAACTTTTGTTTGCTTGAATCTTTGCTCATAATAATCCAAGCCCTTGCAACCTTAACCTTAATTGTCCATTTTTCCTTAACTGGACTAATGTCGGAGATGGATGAGTAGATCGATAACATTTTCTACAAAAAAAAAAAGTATTAATATGGAATATTTTTGATAAATTGAATGGAAAACAAATGTGAATTATCTTACTATAAAACAAACCTTTTTAGATGTTGATTCACCCATGAATGTAGTAATCTCTCAAAATTCTGAATAAACAATGCTCTCGAAATTCTGAATAAATTGTGCAGATTTCAATGCTCTCGAAATTCTGAATTTATGTATGTGAAATCATCTTATTTATAATGTGAAATTTAAGTAAGATAAGATATTTGAATCCTTAATAATATTTGCAATCGTATAAAATTTATATTTGAATATTATTAATATAAGATTAAGATTAAATTTATTTAGATATTATTAAGATAAAATTAAATTTATTTAAGTTAGATTTATAAAAATTAAAGTCAAAACACGTGTAGTCGTGCACATGTTGGAGTAATTTTAGGAAAAAAAATTAATATTTTTTTTTATATTATGAAGATAGATAAGATTAAATTTATTAATTTTATTTTTTGTTGGAGTAATTTTACGAAAAAATTATTTAAGATAACAAATATTATTAAAAAAATCAAATCTTATTGTTGAATTGTTGGAGTAATTTTAGGAAAAAAAATCAAATCTTATTGTTGGAGTAATTTTAGGAAATAGGAAGATAAATAAGATTAAATTTATTAATTTTATAGACGGATTGTTGGAATTATAAAATATTATTGTTTGTTGGAGTAATTTTACGAAAATATTATTTAAGATAACAAATATTATTAAAAAAAAATTCAAATTTTATTGTTGAATTGTTGGAGTAATTTTAGGGAAAAAAATCAAATCTTATTGTTGGAGTAATTTTAGGAAATAGGAAGATAGATAAGATTAAATTTATTAATTTTATAGACGGGTTGTTGGAATTATGAAATATTATTGTTGGTTGGAGTAATTTTAGGGAAAAAAAAATCAAATCTTATTGTTGGAGTAATTTTAGGAATGACATTAAAATTAAATTTATTTAGATATTATTAAGATAAGATTAAATTTATTTAAGTTAGATTTATAAAAATTAAATCTAAAATACGTGTAAACGTGCACATAATATTGTTGGAGTAATTTTAGGAAAAAAATTGTTGGAGTAATTTTAGGGAAAAAAAATCAAATCTTATTGTTGAAGTAATTTTAGAAAATATGAAGATAGATAAGATTAAATTTATTAATTTTATAAACGAATTTTTGGATTTATAAAATATTATTATTTGTTGTAGTAATTTTAGGGAAAAAAAATTCAAATCTTATTGTTGGAGTGGGGTTATAAAATTAAAATTAGAATATTATTAAAATTAAATTTGTATAAGATTAAATATGATTAAATTTATTTAAATTAAATTTATAAAAATAAAAAGATCGAAAGATTAAATTTATGACAATTAAGATGGATTTGTTGAATTTATAAAAATAAAAAGATTGAAATATTAAATTTTTGGATTTATAAAATTTGATACATCAAGGAAGAAGAATTGTTGGATTTCTAAAATTAATCTTTTGTTTGGCAAATACATTACATCAAGGAAGACGAATTGTAAGAAGAAATATACATAATTGTAAAAATTGCTTCGTAATTATGTTAATTACAAAAATCTTCAATAAAATTAATCTTTTGTTTGTCAGATACATCAAAGAAGATAATTATGTTAATTACAAAAATCTTCAATAAACTTAATCTTTTGTTTGTCAGATACATCAAGAAGACGAATTGTAAGAAGAAATATACATAAATTACAAAAATCTTCAATCTTCAAAATTTCTTCACAATCTTCAAACTCACAATTTGACAATCTTCAAATCTTCAAAATCCAAAATCTTCAATAATCATTGAATAGACAATCTTCATTCAATAAATTGATTATAATTAATGGATGAGATTAAAAGTAAAATTGAGAATGAATGAGAGACAATCATCAAAATTCAAAATCTTCAATAATCATTGAGTAGACAATCTTCATTCAATAAATTGATTATAATCAATGGATATGAATGAGAATTCAGGGATTTAGTTTTAAAATGAATGAATGAAATTAAAAGTAAAATGTAGAATGAGTGAGAATTAGGGATTTTGAAATGAAGTGATTTGAGAAGAGAGAGATAGAGGTAGACCAATAAATGAGCGCCACGTGGCTGTAAAAAATGTTGGGATTTTGAAATGGAGTGATTTGAGAAGAGAGAGATTGAGGTAGATCAATGAACAATCTTCATTCAATAAATTGATTATAATCAATGGATGAGTTTAAAAGTAAAATTGAGAACGAATGAGAGACAATCTTCAAAATTCAAAATCTTCAATAATCATTAAGTATACAATCTTCATTCAATAAATTGATTATAATCAATGGATGAGATTAAAAGTAAAATTGAGAATGAATGAGAAATTAGGGATTTTGAGAAGAGATGAGGGAGTTATATAGTAAATAAGATTAAGAATGTAGGGTCAAGATTTAGTTTTAAAATGAATGGATGAAATTAAAAGTAAAAGAGAGTATTCCCTAATAGAGTCACTCTTACTACCCATTAAGTAAATAGAAACACCAACTTTAATAATTTTCTAATAGAGTCAAATTAAAGCAAAAAAACCCCTAATACCCTTAATCTCATTATTTAAATTAATTTCTTGATTTAAAACTAAATCGAAATTTTGAAATTCCATTAAATGGGCAATTAATCAATTCCTAGAATTTAGGTTATGATAACAGAAAGTCGCTCACTTTCCAAATTCGAAAATTAAATTCTCAGATTCTTGTTATGCACTGAAATCAAAATAAGAAAATTTCCCAAATTCGATTTTCAAATTCAATTTCTGAGATTCGATTATGCAATGAAATCAGAATAAGAAATTTCTCAAATTGGATTTTCAATTTCAATTTCTCATATTCGATTATGCACTGAAATTAGAATAAGAAATCTCATATCCCAAAAAAAAGTTCGCAAACACAGATGAACACGTATATCCACGTTTCTGCACACATTCTAGAAAGGTAAAGAGGAAATTACCAGGCCACATTGGACTAATCTCGGAAAACCATCCAGGAATAACGGAGGAGATAGAGTTGGGTAGCGCCGTCGTAGTGCCGTTATTCTGTTCCATATCGACCGAAGTAGCGCCATTCTGTTCCTCCTCCCGCTGTCTCTTCACCGGCAACTCAGTCACGGATTCAGCCCCTTCTGCCATTGAAGGATGTGAGTGTGTGTATATTCACGCAGTGAGTGTGTGAGAGATGATAGGAGGTATCCAATACTTTTCTATTGCTTTTTATCGTTCGATTATTGTTCATATCATCAAATCAATCATTGATAGTATGCACATGCACTAAATACTGCATTGACACATATCCTACATGTGCATTAACTTCTGCATTTGAAACATGTACAGACATGTCGACTCCTGTGCACAAACATATTCTACCGATATTTAAGTGTTTAAATGATATGCACTTACTCACGCATATTATTATGTATGCACATGATATATGTCATACGGATATGCAATGTTTTAGTTGTTGATAGTTTACGTGGTTCTATAGTTAAAAGGTTACAAGTTCATATGAATATGCATTCGACGTTGCATATATGTGGGTTGAAATGCAGATTTTCAGAATCCCTTATCTTAACAAAATTAAACGAAATAAATGGAGAGACCTACCTTTTAGCAAAGTTTTTAAATTTTAGAAGGTGATAGATTTTTATGAATTCGAGAAATTGCATTTAAGAATTGATTGGATGTTTAGTTGACTAATAATTGTGTATTTTTTAAATTCGAAATTTCAAAATATGGTGGAAGGGCATAATTGACAAAAAAATCAAATTTTGACTCTATTAGTTTAAAAAAATTATGCTAGGTTCTATTAGAGAAAAGATTGGTGAGATGACTTTATTAGTTATTTACCCAAAATAAATGTAGAATGAATGAGAATTCCGGAATTTTGAAATGGAGTGATTTGAGAAGAGAGAGATTGAGGTAGACCAATGAATGAGCACCACGTGACTGTAAAAAATGTTTGCAAATATATATTATAAATATAATATATATAAAAATATTTATTTCCTTGTTTATCTCACTTGTAATTCCTATATATATAGTGGATCACTCCTATCATCTCATTAATGGTGATTGAATATAAACAAAATTGATTTTCCATTCCTTAGTCCAATTTTGCGGGCATTAATGTTTTTTTTATATACAGAAACCGTCCCAACATAACAGCATGAGATCAGATCACGAAGAACACATGTTTTTAATCAGATCACGAAGAACACATGTTTTTAATCCGCAAATAAATATTTGCTCCAATCCAAGTTTGAAGGAAAAGAGAGTTGAGAGTCGCTTTCGCCAAAAAGTGTGCTCGCTTGTTTAGTGCTCCTGATAAAAAGGAGACATTGCACACCACAATACCATTGAGGGCCTTCAAAGCATCCTCAAGAGTATCTGTCAAAATGGGTCAGCGGGACGGGTCAAAATCGCAAAAGCCCGTCAATTGGCGGGGCGGTGACGGGCCGACCCATTTGTTAGGCAGACTGTCAAACCCTCAACCCAACCCACAAGAGGGCGGGCCACGGGTTTCAGCGGGCCAACCCGAGTTTTTTTTTAAAAAAAAAAAAATTATTTATTAAATTCATCATCTTCATTTCCAAAATTCAAAGTCTCTTAATATTTATCTCTTACTTCGCTCATTATTAAATCTATTATCATAATCTAAAATTTAACAATGAAACTATAACTAGATGGTCGACGTCTGACGTTGAAACTAAAACAAGAGGCGCAAGCAGCTTAAATTTGTAATGCGAGACAGAGACTTGTTGTGCTTGACTGTTTTTTTGCTTATAAATTTTGGTTGTTAATTGCATGCAATAACTAGATTTTGAGTTGTTGAATAAGTCTAAAAAACGTGACAAACTTTTGTTATTTTTCTATAATATTAAACTAATTATAATAATATTACTAATTTTTTATTTAAAATAAAAAAGGCGGACTGGCCCGCCTAAACCCGCAGTCCAAACGGGACGGTCTCTATAGGCCCGCCTCCTAGAGGGCTGAGAAAAGTTGAGTCCAACCAGTGTTTTTTATGGCGGGCGGGCTGGCCCAACGTGCTCAGCCCATTTTGACAACTCTCTACTCAAGAGAAAGTCGTCCGGAATGAGAACCTCCTCAACATTCTTGATAATATTCACCGCATTTAAACAGTCTGTAAAGATCGAAATTCTGTTTAATCCCAGCTCCTCACTTTGAGATTCCTTTCGCAATTGCCTTCAGCTCGCCCCCTAGCACTCAAAAAGCCTGTTGCACAGAGTACCGATCTTGCTTGCCAACAACGTAACCAATGCCATAGATCCCCTTGTCTTCATCCAATGCCGCATTCATTTCCACCCAATAGTCAGCTACATGAAGCCTACCCAGATTTGAAGCAGCTCTCGTCTGCCCTTCACCATCCAAATCCAAACTAGATTGAGCCAGTTGAAAGTTCAGAAGAAAGACACAAGTCCATTCTGAATTTAAAATAGTCAACTCGTTTTTACTTTTTTATCCTTTTAAAAGGCCACTTTCAAGGAGCACTTTTCCATCCAAACACCCGAAAATGTCATAAACATTTCCACCCTAGGCATCCAATCAATCTTCGCAAGCAATTTTTCAATAAAGGACGTAGTATTCAGAAGCTTATATTTTTTCTAAATATTTTTCACAAAAGAGTAGAAAAACAAAGCCTGTATAATGGAAGCTAAATGCGTACCGCACAAAAAACAACACAGGGGGGTGGGAACATGTTGCTCTGCTAGATTTCCTTTCGTTGTGACGATATCCAACATAATTATCCAAGCATAGATACGTACCTTCTGTGGAATGTTCAACTTCCAAATTTTCGTCCACAATTGAAACACATGAGCTTTGTTTGAGCATTCTACCATCTCCTTCGTCTTATTCACCAAATTTGAGGCACACATGTAGCCCGTTTTAACTATATATTTGCCCTTGTTCTCCAAGCTACAATATCTCCAATTCGCTCGCATGTTGCCCCCCATTCGGAGTTCGAAGGATGGCATGTACTTCGATTGATAAGAAGGCCACTTCGATCAAGTCCTCATCCCATTTGTCTATTGTCGTGATGAAGCGGGAGACTGGGGAAGAACTAGCAATTCGTGAAAAACTTCAGCCTCCATGCATGCTTAAGACCCATTTTCATTGAAAATTCCCACTTTTTTGTCCGTTTTCAATAAGAATTAGTTCACCACAAGTCTATATACTCTGTAAATTGGAGCTCCATCTCACGAGATGAGACAAGAAAGTCTCACACTAGTACTAGTTTCTTGGTAACTCGGAATCATGAGCATAAACATGTGCAACCAAACAATTACTTTTGCAAATTCTCTTGTACTATTTCATCAAAAACAATTCAAACCACAATCTTGGATTTTGATTTTGACACTAAATTAAACATCTAGCCTATTACAATGCAACAAAACAAAACCGCTTCAATCAAATCCAGCAACAACAAAGCTAAACCACCTCAATCAAATCCAACAAATGTAACTTGATCCTAATTCAATTGTGCTAATTAATTCTAACAAAAAAGGAGGCAATAGTTGCTCAAGTTACTCACTATGCATCATCCTACAATATATGAACAAGCCGGTTCCACACTTGTTCCTTCTAATCTCCAAAATCTTTATATGAGAATTCGAGTTGAGAATGTCGGGCTACTTGGTTCAACACTTGTTCCTTCTCATCTCCAAAATCTTTCTATGAGAATTCGAGTGCAATACACTTGAATATGTCGGGCTATTGACAGGTCGGTACTCCGGGACTAGTCGGCCCATCTTATACCTCACACCACAAGCATTGCAAAGAGTTTTTGGGCCCATTGGACCAGCCCGCCATTGTGGGGTCTTGTCAGCTTGGCAATGCGAGCACGTCCTCCCCATATCGTTCGACCTAGTTGGTGTTGGGACCCACACTTGCAGACTAGGTAATTGGTCGAAACCTGTCATTCGTTTTTTCCTCCGTCTCTTGCTTCGAGGGCGCCCTGGAAGTCTCGTGGGACCCCTGAGAAAGCTTGAGACAGTAGTGGTGGTGCTTTTCTCGAGCACGGAGACGGGGCTGTGGCTGTTCAAGACGAGATCCAAATTTTCCGATAAAATGCCAAAGCACGTTTCCACGGGTGGAAATGCGTCCTTGTCTGTTATCCATTCCAAATCCTCCTCTACATACTCCTAAAACACATTCAGTAACAAAAATTGAGTAACCCCATAATCTTGGATGCCACAAATTACATTTCTCAAATGTTTAAATTTAAGTGAGCCAACCCAACCAGTCCAAAACAAAAATAACATTTTTTTCCTCTTTTTACAAGACAAGTGTTGGAATTAACCCTTTCTTTTTGTCCATAGCTCGGTCACCATCCAGCTTGTCCGTCCCAATTAGATAGACTTGCTTTTTACAAAGATTAATTTTTTTTATTGAGATAGACACATTGAATAAGTAAATGTTATACTTTTTAATGTAATAGAGAATTATATTAGTAAATGAATTAAAAAATACAAAGATTAAGAAAAGTAATTAAATAACATATATAATACAAATGATGTGATTGAAAGAATGAGAGAGATAGAAAGAAAAAGTAAGATATAAAGTGAGATGTAAGAATAAAAAATTAAAAACATTTACCAAAAATGTATGAGAAGTTTATAAACGAACAAACTAAAATGGTAAAACAGAAAACTTATAGAGACATTACTTTATATGAAAACAAGCATTTTAAATGGCACATCATAAAAGAAAAATAAATCTATTTAATCCTAAAAAAATTTCACTTTTTATATTTGGATACACTCCAAAAAAAAACACATTCATAACTCTCACTCTCAAAATATACTCATACTCCATACTAGATAAAGCACATATTTTTACTCCATAATAGATAAGCACAGACGTTTTTATGCGGAATGTTAATAAAGATAAATATTCATAATATATTGTATATTTAAATAATTTTAAAAAAATAAAATTTAAATACAAAAATTCGAAAAACAAAATCTTTTAAAATTAAATAATTAAATTTAATAACCGTATTTATTAATTTATTAATATAATGAGACTCGCGTAAATAATTATAGAGGAGAGGGAAAATTAATTATTAGAGGAGAGGGAAAATTAATTATTAATTTATTAGTATAACTAGTATGTTATTAGTATAACTAGTATGAGACTCGCGTAAATAATTACGCGAGATTATAAAATAATAAAGAGAAGTTAGAGGGGAGGGAAAATTAAGGGGGTGTATTGCTTGGGGATTCTGTAAGATTTTTTTCGACTTTCAAAGTCTGGGGATATTCAATTCGAATTTTTAAAAATCTTTCAAAATTTTGAAGTATTCAATACAGATTTTAAAAATCAAGTGTATGGATTTTAATACTCAATGGATTTTGTTGGATTCTCTTTAAAAAATATAAATAAATAGCACTATCCAAAATCTCTTCTAAAAACAAGAAATTTCAACGAATTCTCTTAGAGAACTCTGAAGACAAAAGATCAGAACTAAAAATGGCAATATTGACCCGACCGTGAGTACCCACCCCACTAGCAAGCTTTGGTTAGATCAGATTCGCCCCGTATTGAGTATGGGTCGGATCTGGGTCTTATGCTCGACCCCGCGGGTATCCGACCCGCCCCAAATTAATATATAAACTTTATAATACTCCCTCCGTCCGCCTATAAGTTTCCCATTTTACCATTTTGGTCCGTCCGCCTATAAGCTTCCCATACCTTTTTTGGTAAGTACTTTTTCTTACACTTCACTTTATATCTTACTTTTTCTCTCTATCTCTCTCCTCTCTCAATCACATCACTTGTACTATATCTATTATTTAATCACTTTTCTTAATCTCTGTGCCAAAAAGTAACGTAACACTTATAGGCGGACGGAGGGAGTATATATATATATATATATATATTTTATTGATAAAATACTTTAAATGTATATATATTATTGGTAAAATATTTTATACGGAGTATAATATATATATAATATTAATTTTAAAAAAAATACTTAAAAAAAATTGTTCCCATCAATATCGGAGTTTATGAAAATCTATGTAAATCAATAAAAAAAATATATTTCACAATCCTATGAAATCTATGAAAATATTTTTAAAAAATAAATTAAAATTACATAATTTAAGAGATTGTGAAACAGAGAGTTTTTTAGAAGCATGAGATTCAGAATTAGTATAGATTTAATAATGGAGTAATTCCTCAAATAATTTTTTTTTTCTTTAAAACTATTAATATTAAACATATCATAATTATTTAAAATCAATTCAATATTAATTATGATGACACCTACATAATTAATATCATACAAAATGACATTTAAATATATAATTTAGAAAAATATGACACATCATACAAACTCAAGGAGAGAACAACACATCAACAAAATTAGGAAGAAAACAACACATCAACAAAATTATGAAGGAGACAACACATAGCAAAAAAAAATCCTTACTCATCATTATTTATTTTTTTACACTCAATTTTTTTTACTCTATTTATAAAAAAGTTTACAAAAATACACATCTTAAACCATCACTCATTACCTATTTTCTTATTCATTTCTTAAAATGAGATTGGTCAAAATTCCCTTGAGGGCAAAAAGGGCAGTCAACTCAAATAAGTGGACAAATATAAGAAATAATATAAAAAACAAATGCCTTAAAAGAGGCCAAAATTAGATTTGAATTGATTTTAGTCACATGGAAAACAACCTTTTATCATTAATTATTTTTAAGAGCTCAATCATACTCACCAACCATGCTCCACCTATAATTAATCTAGCAGGGGCAAACTCGTCCATGAAATTATTTTTATTCTTTTGAAAACCCTAGCCAATACATTTAATAGAAGGGCCGGCGCCGGAACTGAAAACACAGAGAATGAATAAAACTTACAACAAGATATGAACCGTGGCTCCTCTCCTCCGCCGCCGCCGTCGTGATGGAAGATGCAGAGACGCTGTTGAAATTCGTTTTGAGGACTTTATCTTCTTCTTCTGGAGTGAAGTCAAGATAGTCGTCTATCACGAAACGCGCCTCTGTTGCGTTTAAAATCGCCATTTGACTGGGTTTTGGGGAGGAGAGAGAAGAAAAATGGTATGTGAGGGGGCTTTTTTTCCAAGGACAATTTTTCAAAGAGGATTTTTCAGAGAGGATGTAATGATGAAAATGAATTGAATTAAAGAACAAGGCAGTGATTATTGCATTTTTATTAGTACTACTACTTTTTTTTCCTTTTTCTTTTTTATGGATGTGGATTCTTTGGCTGTGTTTTTGGTGTGAATTTTTTTGGACTAATTAAAAAGGGAGGCTGGTTTTGGGATTTTGAGTCACTTTAAAATCTTGATTCCATAATTTTAGAAATTTGGAAAATTCTCATAAATAAGGATGGTGAATATTTATTTTGATTTTTTGACTAGGATAAAGTTTATAATTATGTGAAATTAATGTGTAGAGATAATTGATGATATAATACTGTGGAATAATTCATTTATAAATGGCAAATAATTTTTGATGCCTCCATAAAAATAGACTAATTTAAATTATCTCATTATTATATAATTTTAATTATTATTTTTTTGACAAGTTCTTATCTCACATTTTTTAAAATTATTCTTAATTTAAAAAAAATATATATTACATTAATGATTCACTTTTTCATTTCTCTCATCAATTTTTTTACTTTTCATCAATAATTTTACATTAAATCTCATTATAACTTTTTCACATAGTTTTTCATTCATTTGACATATTATTTTCTCTCTCTCTCAATCACATCACTTATATTTTATATTTCATTTAATATTCATCTATTATTTTATTTCATCACTTACCCTTTATTTACTGAGGTGGTTGATGCAATTGACGGAAAGAAATTGATTGATGCTATTATTTGAGAGAGAGAAAAAGTATGACATATAAAAAGTAAAAAAAAATTAGTACTTCTTATATAAATAAAAGTATAAAGTGTATAAATATAAATTTTAAAAGTATTTGTAAAAAAGTTTAAAAGGCTTATTGATAGGGAAAAAGTTGTTGGAGTTTCCACATTTTATATGATTAGTTTTCAAAATAAATTTAATTAAATGTAATTATATTTAAATAGATTTAATTAAAAAAACTATTATTTAAATTAATGATATTATAATATACATCACTTCTCCTGTTTATACTAAATCACACTTTTAATGGATGGTGTAGATTTTTTTTATCTAAATGATTTAAGAAAAATATTTTATAATTTTCATGGTTTTCTTTATATCACATAATTAGAATAATATATGTTTACTATTCTAAAAAGTTTTGCATGTTCTTTAATTTTATTAAGATGTTGATAAATTTTTGGTTCCTTGAAATTGAATGTAGATTTATTTATTTTTTTGTTTGCAAAAAATATTTGCCTAAAATCAGATTTGTTTGAAAGGCACTAATGATAGATTTAGGCAATTCCAACCATAGAGTACCAAAATTTGGGTGGTGTATTCAATTGAGATTCTGTTGGATTTTTTTGGACTTTTAAAATCCGGGGGTATTCAATCCGGATTTTTAAAAGTCTTTCAAAATTTTGAGGTATTCAATACGGATTTTAAAAAGTCTTTAGAAATCTTTAGGTATTCAACAATCTATGGATTTTAATACTCTATGGATTTCGTTGGATTCTCTTTCAAAAATATAAATAAATTTCACTAATCAAAATCTCTTCTAAAAAGTAGAGATTTCAACGGATTCTCTTAGAAGACTCTGAAAGAGAAGAAAAAAAAACTGTGTTAACTATGTTCTTTGATAAGCATCCCAAATTCTCCATCACCATTATTATCGTGAAAAAAATTACATCTCTATATTTTAAAATTATGTTCTTTCTTTAAAAATTATAGTATATCGGACACCGTCAATAATATCTAATCGACGTCAATTCCCCATTACGTGTCAATTCCCCATTAGGTGGTGTTCGATATCATCTAAAAGATTTTGGTGATCAAGGTCGTCACCCAGAAATGCAATTATTCAATCGAATTTTTGGTATTTTCAAATTGCAATTCACAATTGGCTGAATTACATAACTTTCTTCGAAAAGAAGGTCGCTCTGTTCCAGTCGAATATAAAGAAGATCAAGATTCACCACATCTCGACATGAAAGAGGAAAATTTGGAATTGCTTTCTCAAAGACAACTACAACAAAGAACTTAAGCTAATGCATGGAGAACTAGTATTGCTAACTAGGCCGAGGTATAATGTGATGAAAATGAAGATGAGAATAATAATGATAAATAATACTCATGTAAATCAATAAAAAATGTGTATTTCAGAATCCTGTCAAATCTATAAAAATCCATATAAATCAATAAAAAAGCCAGTCAAACTCTACATAGAGTCTATGGATTTTCTAAATCCACTGACTTTTTAAAGTCCAAAAAAATCCAACAGAATCTCAATTGAATACACCCTCCTTAATTTCAAATTCAATTCAGATGCGTGAAAATTACGAGTTAAATATTAATTAAATTTATTATTTATAAGGATTTAAATAAATTTAATTTTTAAAGTAAATATATAAATAATTAATTATTTAATTGGTATTTCGATTAATTTGGACCTCTAAAGTCCAATAATTCAAATCAAGCCTCCAAAGTCCAACAAAGGGCGCGGTTATAGACACACACCAAACTTTTTTTTCATCTTAGAGAACTTGCAAAATATCACATATACCCCTCGTGTAAATTTAAAAAAAAAAAGAAAGATGAGTACACCCACCGTTGTATTAATCGAAGAAATCTTCCCCACCACACCGACCCCAAAAATCTTCCCCACACACCAGACCCCAAAAATCTTCCACCACCACCACATTCAAATTCCAAAAAAAACAATAGAAACAGAGGTAAAATGTTCGAAAATAAAAATAAAAAAAATCTTAATGGGTACGGAAATTTTAAGTGAACAAAGGTAAGATGTTCGAATTTTTTTACAAAATAATCTCAATTTGTTCGAAAAAAAATCATGAACAACTTTCATTTGTGCGAGAAAAAAAATCGGACATATTGTTCGAAATTTTTGCGTGAACAAACTCAAGTTGTTCGAATTTTTTTCTAAAACAAACACACTATGTTCGAAAATAATTCTCAAACTTCCAAAAACCCTCATTTTTTAATTTTTTTTCCAGAAACCCTAATTTTTAAGACCTAAAATTACCTGTAGCGGCGGCGAGGGGCACGACGTCGGCGGTGAAGGGGAGGAGGCGGCGCTGCACAGTTGAGAACGTGGACGAAAGGGCGCGCAACGATTGAGGAGGGTGGAGAGGAGGTCGGCGTTGCTGTTGCAGGGGAGGAGGAGGGACGACGGAGTAGCTGTTGCGCGACTAAGAAGGGAGGCGGCCGGCGGGGAGGCGCTGCACCGCTGAGAACGTGGGCGAAGGAGCGCCGTTGTTGCGCGGCTGAGGAGGGTGGAGAGGAGGTCGGCGTCGCTGTTGCGTGAGGAGGAGTGACGCCGGCGAAGCTGGAGAGTGGAGAAGGGAGGCGGTCGGCGCCGCAAGGGAGGGAGGCGGTCGGCGCCGCGAGGGAGGGAGGAGGTGGGTGTCTTTGAAGATGATGGAAAATGGGGGAGAAAGGAATTAATTAGGGTTTAGGAAGGGAGGGACATTTTAGAACTTTACACGTGGGTGTCCTCATCTCACGGGTGTGTGTACTCATCCAGTGGGTGTCCTCAATAGGTTGGTGTGTGTGCATAACCGCGCCCCCAACAAATTAAGACGGGCCTCTAAAGTTCATTAAATTCAATCGGGCTAAATCTAATATTCGAAGTCCATCAAGTACTAAGTGAAGTTGTGGATAATAACAAAGACCAAGTCTTCCAAGATAAGCATAAATATTTCTAGCCCATTAAATTTGAGTCCATAAAAACCCTAAATTCTACACCTATAAAAAGAGGTTTAATTCCACTCATTTGGGATATTAAAAATCATAAGTATTCAAAACTTTAAAATTCTCTAAATAGATTTTAGAGTGTTATTTAGCATTCAGAGAAGCTTCAAAGGTGTTCTTTGTGCAAAGCGGCCAAAAGCAATTCAACGTTTCTTCAAGGAAGTTCTTCGTGGATTTTCAACGTTGTTCATTCCAAAAGTTCTTAAATTCAACGTTTAATCCAAAGTAAGGTGTCAAACATTTGGATTAATATTAGGGCTAGTCTTGGGTGAGACCGTCTCACAGAATGAGATCCGTGAGACGGCCTTTATATATAAAAAGTGATAATGTTCGAGCAAAAAGTGATAGTGTTTAAGTAAAAAGTGATAATCACTTTTGTTAAAAATATTATCACTTTTTACTTAAACATTATCACTTTTTTTACAAACCAAAATCTGGAAAAAAAATATGGGTTATCCTACCCAAAATTTTGAAATATGGGTTAAAAGGATCCGTCTCACAGAAAAAGATCCGTGAGACGGTCTCACACAAGTTTTTGCCTTAATATTATAAGGTCTCAAATTCAAGATCGGATAGGATTCGGCTGCAAAAATTTCAAGAATTTCAAGTGAAGTCATGAAGAGAGAATCAAAGGAGTAAATTAGAGATTTGTAACCCACAGAATTCTCGGTTCAATCTGAAAATAAATATAAATTTGGCACGCCCAATGGGACTACGTCTACTTTTCATCTCTACTCTTCAAGAAAATCAAGTAATGGCAATGGCGCCAATCAAGATTAAGATCAAGAGAGGCACAACATCCGGATCAGTTGACATTGGCTTTGAAGACGTGAGCGTAATCACGAGAAGTATGTCGAAAAGCTCCATGCCACCCGCTTCTTCTAAGAAGGCTTATGCAGAGGGTCCACAACCCGACCTGTTTTCCCACTCATTCCACGACAAGCTCATCATCAGATTCAAGCACAGCTTCAGCAATGGCGACAAACACTACATCTATTGAGGAGCAATTGGCAAGCTTGACTAGAGCCATAGAAGGACTCACGAAACATGTCCAAGGACAGGATGCTCAGATCACTAAGATAAGGGGGAGTTAAGTCGTGCAAAAGGAAACCGAGTCAAAGGGCATGATGTTGAGATGTCCAGTGAACGTCGGCAGATGGAAATTGACCCAACTCTAAAGGAGTTACAAGTTTCTCCTGTTGACCGACAAAAGGAAATCATACTCAGAGCGATCAAGGATAAGCTCAAGTAAAATCCTAAGTCTTCATTCACCTACAACAAGCTTTACACAAAGAGGATTGACGGTTTGAAGATGCCAACAAGGACCAACCTCCAAAACTGCATCAGTTCGATGGCAAGGGTAATACAAAGCAGCATATTTCTCACTTCGTGGAGACCTACAACAATGTTGGCACATATTGAGATCATTTGGTGAAGCAATTTGTGCACTCTTTAAAGGGCAATGCATTCGATTGGTACATCGATTTGGAGATCAGTTCAATCGACAATTAGGAGCAAATTAAACAAGAATTTTTCAATCGATTTTACAACACTCGTAGAATTGTAAGTAAGATTGAATTGACGAATACTCGTCAATCGAAGGAAGAGTTGGTGATCGATTACATAAATCGATGGAGGAATCTAAGTATAAATTGTAAGAATAGATTGAGTGAAGCTTCAACAATCGAGATGTGCATCCAATGAATGCAGTGGGGTCTTCGGTATATCCTTCAAGCAATTCGACCAACATCATTCGAGAATTTGGCTACTAAGGCTCATGACATTGAGTTGAGCATTGCTACAAGTGGAGTTGAAGGACCACCATCTCAAGAGTCCCAAAAGTTCAGAGATGAGCAACAAGTCAGAAAATGGGGCAATTCCTTAATCAAAGTCCCAAGTAAAGAATCCATGGCAGTGACAAATACTAGTGTTATGTTCCGGAGAAATGAAACTAATGTGGGTGACAAAGGGAATAAAGGCGTCATGCATGAGTGGGGGCAAAGAAAAATAAATCTAAAGGAGTTGCAACGAAAGTAGTATCCTTTCCTAGACTCTAACATCCCCGGAATGTTCGATGACCTGATCAAGAATGATCACATCGAACTGCCAGAAATGAAACGACCCGACGAAGTTGGGCGAACAGATGACCCCAAATATTGCAAGTACCATCCAAGACTGTTTTATACTTAAAGAGAAAATTATGTAGCTACCCATAGAAGTGAAGATCTTGCTACAAGAAAGTGAAACAACGATGAATCACATCACTATATGTGAAGACAATCAAATGAAGGAAGTTTACGCAAACGACACCTAAAAATTGATTTTTGAAGATAACATATACATTGGTCCCATGAACGGGAAGTTTTTGAAATACTACAATGCGTAAAGAAAGCAAGTATGCTCCATAAACGCACGAGCCTAAACTACTTGTTGCTCCATGATGCATGAGCCTAAACTGCTTATTACACTTGGTCCGCAAGAGTCTAAACTGTATACGACAACCACTAAAGGTAAATACATGTGGTTTAACTGTTAACTTACTCCACTAAAGGCATTTTAAGTAGTTAAATAATTGAATTCCTACTTTGTCTACAGTAGTAAAAGAATAGTCACTCGTGGACCGCATGAGTATAAACTATGAATGGTCCACCCTAAAATTAAATCATATTTTACTTGAACTACGTTATGACTTGATCCTCTCGAAAGTGGTACATAGGCAGCTTAGTATATTTTTAAGTACAGTCATAATTCAGATTGAGTTGTACAAATAAGTCGGATTGATGAATATAAAAAAGCAAGCATTGAAGAATACTCAAAAGTGGCAAACTCATAAAGCTTGATGATACAAAATTTAGATGTGGGAAAGAATTTGAAATAATTTTGCAATTTGTCCACATCGAAGACAAACGTTCTCGTCAACGAAATGCGAGGGGGCATTTGTAGACTAGCAAAATTCAATTTCAAATTAAATTCAGACACGTGGAAATTATGAGTTAAATATTAATTAAATTTATTATTTATTTGTAGGAATTTAAATAAATTTAATTTTTAAAGTAAATATATAAATAATTAATTATTTAATTGGTCCCTCCGATTAATTTGGGCCTCTAAAGTCCAACAATTCAAGTCAGGCCTCCAAAGTCCAATAATTCAAGATGGGTCTCTATATCCTAGTAAATTAAGACGGGCCTCCAAAATCCAGTAAATCAAGACGGGCTTCTAGTCTAGTAAATTCAATTGGGCCAAATTTGATATTCAGAGCCCATCAAGTAAT
Organism: Galeopsis tetrahit; assembly: GCA_963675135.1. Taxonomy (NCBI): domain Eukaryota; kingdom Viridiplantae; phylum Streptophyta; class Magnoliopsida; order Lamiales; family Lamiaceae; genus Galeopsis; species Galeopsis tetrahit. Next base: position 41,835,864 of record OY776128.1, on the reverse strand, counting down.
TCAGCCCACTAAGTCAAGTTGTGGATAAGTACAAAGACTTAGTCTACCTAGATAAACAAAAATATCTCCAGTCCATCGTATCAGACTTGAGCCCATAAAAACCCTAGGTTCTACACCTATAAACAGTCTGTTCAATTCCTATATTCCACTTACGTGTTCCACCCTGCTGGATCTTTAACACGTGTCACCCCCAATATTATAAGACGTTGATTATTTTTTAATATGACACATGTCAATCATCTATATAGTGGAACAAAACGTGGAACATGAAAACTGGAACAAGTGATTTCAATCCATAAAAATAGGTCTCATTCCACTCATTTGGGATATAAAAAATCATAAGAATTCAAGGCTCTAAAATTCTGCAGAGATTTTAGAGTGTTCTTTAGCATTCAGAAGAGCTTCAAAGGCGTTCTTCATGCAAAGTAGCCAAAAGCAGCGTTTGATTCGAGATCAAGGTGCTAAACCCCTCAATTCAACATTTCTTTTAGAAAGTTTTTCGTGGATATTCAACGATCTTCAACGTGTTTTTACCTATAAACGAGTATGATGGACAAAGTCAGAGGGAGGGGTGAATAAACATTGTTATTTTCTAAAACATTTCGTGTAAGATTAGATGAGGTAACAACTTAGTGATATACTAAGTCGTTTGGTGCAAGTAGTATGATCTGATCGAGTGTGAGTGTAAAACAACAAGGATAGATAATCAACCTATTGATTGTTTGTTACATGATCGGTTGGACAACTATCGACTCAGTTGTTGGAGCGAAATAGTGTAGGCCCTCAATGTTTAGACTCGTGGGTTGAATGAAAACCTTTTAAATAGAATGACTTTGCTAAATCAATGAGCTTATTATCAACTGACTTGATATCAGCTGATTATGAACATTTAATTTATGACTTTGACTCTTTTAAAACGTATGTTTATGAAATATTATGACAATTTAAACAGATGATAAGCAAATAAGCAATGTAAAGAACACAAGATTTATAGTGGTTCAGACCATAGTCTTACGTCCACTCTCACAACCCTAGATGTGATATTAATTCCTTAATAAATGAGGTTTTTGCTACTTTATAGTCACAAGAGAAGACTTTTGAGCTCGATACACCACCTGAGAGCAATTGGCTTTACTTGTTATTGTAAGAACAAGTACTTTTACAATGTTGGTTGTATAAACATCAAACTAACTTTCAAAGGTTTAGAAGGTAGGGTTTGGGTTTATGAATATACCAACTAGTGTGATGAAGAACAAGTTCAATCAACACTTTTCTAAGCTTAAGATATGTATTTGGAATACTGGCTTAGTTCTGGAAACTAAGAGCTAGATAATATAAAATATCGAATGCTGGCTCTAAAGAACTCTAAAGGATTTAGTTGGTTGATAGTAGAACTTTGCTCGTCTGATGTGTGAGTTCTTTGCATATAGTTTCTGTAAGTTATCACTGAGATAACATCTTGTATATATAGATGATTTGAGCTTGGAACTAGCCGCTGGATGAACTAGCCGTTGCAACAAATATTCTAAGATTGCGCTTGAGATCTTTGTCGATTGGATGTTTCATGCAATTCTGGTATGATCATTCCTATTTTAGGTATGAACATTAAATGCTTATCTACGATCTCTGAAACCCTAGTTCAAGTCAACTCAATAGCTATGTTGGCGTCTTCTCATTGGTCTACGTCAGCTGGGTTGGTTAGACTTTCAGTCTTGTCTTTAGTTGAGTGTGTCAGACGAGGTCCGACATTCTCTTTATCTATTAAGGTAACAACCTTCTTCATCGATGCATGCTCTCAACTGATTCCATCACCTGAGTAGCTCTTCTGAAACTTGAGGCTTCTTGACAAGATCTGATTAAGTCCATATCAACTACTCCCTCCATCCCGTGATTACTTGCACACTTTCCTTATTGGGACGTCCCAAAATTATTTGCACACTCTTAATATGGAAATACCCCACAAAATTAATAACCTCACAACATCATTTTATTTTCAAATTTGCCACTTCTCTTTTTTCCATACATTTCACTTTACACATCATCAAATCCACTTTACACGTCATCAAATTACCCAAAATACCCCTCTTTTATCCTACATCATCAACCACTAAATCCACTTTTCTTAAACAACGTGGCGGTCAAACTATGCAAGTTATCCCGGGACAGAGGGAGTAGTATATTCAACTCGACTGATCTCGTGTAGCTAATATCAGCTGACTAAGGTATACAAGAACATTGTCATCTAATTTCACTAATGCACTTCCTCGTCTTCTAGTCTTCAGTCTTCTACTTTTTAAGTTTTGAGCATACGCGTGTTATTCCAATGTGGTATCAACTGATATACATACATCTGATCTCACTTGACTGAGACTTAGACTAATCTACTAAGCTTTATACAAACAACTTAGGTAACCTATCAGATGACATAATTATTTAACACTAGATTACATGATCTGTTTTGGCCATCAAAACTTAAGATTTATTCTATTCAGACTAAGGACAGGATGAATATTCCAACACAACGACCCTTAACTTGGATTTCCTCCCACTATTCTCCACAAAATTCATTGATTTAGCTTTGTAATAAGTTAAATTAATTGTGTGATAAAATTTATTACAGTTATTTCTAAATAATCTCATCTCTACACATGCCCCGATGTCACATGCAATTGCTGGTATGAGATAGTCAATTTTTACTTGTCCACATACTATAATATGAAACATAATAAATCATTCTCCCTCCGTCCCCTACTTGATGACACAAAAATATTGGACATAGGTTTTAATGAATGAATTGTTTATTAGTATTGTTGGTCTCAAAGTTGAGCTAAGGTTAGAACGAGTCTAAAAGTCTAGAGGGGAGGGGTGAATAGACTTTTAAAACTTTTTCTAAAATATCAGAGTTATTATGCGGAATTAGTGTTCTGGTACAGTACTGTGCTTACTCGGGTCAGCTCAGTACTTTCAGTTTTAATATGCGCCTTTACAGTTTATACTCAACTCTTGATTTTGAACTTTTACTTAGTACACAATATAAGACTGTTCTTGGTATGTAGTAATTCGTCTACTCAACAAGATTTCTCAATCAAGGTGTTAATACGAATTCTTAAGAACTTATAAGAATATAAAACAGTAAGTAAATGAAGACAAGATTTATAGTGGTTCGACAACTGTCTACATCCACTCTCACAAACCCAGTTGTGATGTTTAATTAACTCCCTGAGTTTCTTGTGGCTTAGACTCCCAAGACTTTGATCTTATCGATTACACTACCAAGTGTATCTTCGATCCACTAGTAATTCTCACAAGTAACTAGCACACTTGTTTACAAAAACACACACTAAAAGTAAAACTTCTCTGTGAGTATAGCCTTTGACTCTTCTCTTCAAAACTTGGCTTCTTGGTTGATCTTCTTCAAACTCTGTGAGTTTCTTGAATGCTTCTAAGACTTTGCTTTTGAATGTTTCTCTCTCAGTAATAGTTGTAGTCTTTTCTAGTAGAAGATCACACGACATTTATAGAACTTAGTTTGATAGTTAGCAGTTTGTGAAACTAACTTCAACTAACTCTTAACCGCTTTTTGTAACTTCTTTCTCCAACTAACTTCAACTGTTTTAGTTAGCCTTCATATCTTCAAAATAGATATTCAGTTACGCCTTAATAAGTTTTCCAAACTTATTCTTCAACTTCAACCTCAGCACAGTAAAAATACTCTTCTCAAATTTTATTGTTCTTCATGTACTCTTTTCCAAGTACACTTCTGACTTCTGTTCTGAGCTTCTTCAAAATACTTTATTCTACTCTTCTCATTTAAAGTCTTCTTCTTCCGAGTCTTGTAGTCTTCTTACTCCGAGTAGTCTTCTCAGATTGTAGTCTTTTGATCTTGACTCTAGTCTTCTTATCTGGACTAGTCTTCTGATCTCTAACTACACTGATTACAATAATACAAACTTACAAATATAAAACCCATCAATACTTCGACTGAACTATATACAGTAGAGTATATCTAAGTCCTATTCTATAAGTTTTCTATACAATTCCAACATCAGCTTAGTTCCTAACAGTTCAAATATATTCACATATAACATATAAGATCAGTAACTCAGTTTATTATAACTTCTCAAGATGACTTAGTTAAGATGATTTCCAACCACATATATTATTAACTTTATGTTGCTTTTTGGCCATCAAAACTTAATCTCATTAACTAGGACTTTGTTTCAAGGATTCATATCCCAACAATTTCCCCTTTTTCGATGAAGCCAAAACTATTTAAATGTTAATAAATCAGTAGTTAATCAATAGTCAATCATAACAGTTCATCAAGTCAAAATGTTATATTCACATTCATTTTCATATAAAATATTACATATAATCACATAAATATGAAATAAGAAATAAAGATGAGTAAAGAAATGTTATCTTTCAGATTAGTCCTTCATCTTCATTAATCGGTCTTTGAGCTCCTTCAAATCCTGAATGTCAAGTACATTCTGGTTTGAATATCCTTCATATGTTGAAGATCAGTAATCCCTTCATCTTGGATTATCTTCTTAATGATTCTATTGGTCTCTTCATAATCTGGCTTTCCAGATTCCAAAGTACGAGGTTTCCTTTCCACATTAGTTTTTCAGGGCTAATAATATTGTATCCAACTGCACTTTCAGTCAATAATGCTTCTTCCCAAAGATCATTTGCAGTGTTTTCCATAAATTGTTGAAAATCAGCAAATTCCTCTTCTTTGCTTGAATGCACACCAAATTTCCTAACAATGAAATTTGCAATTTGCTATTTCTTCTTGATATCCATCCAATAAACCTCATTATCTTGATGTACTATGAAGTCCATATAAGTTTCTTCAACCAATTCTTCATTTTTATTTTTCTTCTTAAGAGTATTCACTCTTCTTTCAAACTTTTTCCTAGTAGATTCTGCATCGTTCAATTTCTGTTTCTTCAGCTCTGCCTCAGCTTTCTTCTTTGCTAACAACTCTTCTTTGATTTTAGCAGCTTCAGCCATTTGCTCATCACTTGGTTGTGAACTCTGAACAATATGTTTGGATTTTGACCTGGTCATCCTACCAGTCTCTTCAGCTTGTTCATGTTCTTCATCACTTAAGATGACTTTCCTCTTCCTTTTCACAGTAGACTATTCAACAACATTTCCAGCTTCTGTCACAACAACTTTTCCAGCAACTTGTTGTTTCTTGAGCTTGATTTTCTTGTTCAACTCTGCAATCTCTAGTGCCAACTCATTTTGACTAACAACTAACTGAGCTTGTTGAGTCCGAGTTTGTTCCATTACTTTGATAACCTTCTCTTCCCCCTTTTTGGCTTCATCATGCCACTCCTTCAAGGGTGTCATGTGTTGCTCCAGTTTTCCATGTAAAGCCTGAGTAAGGATATGAGTTTACAGCTTGTGAAGATCATAGATCTTGGTCATAGTATGCTCCATAATTTTCTCATAAGAAGATTCTGCAGTGAGCTTGGTTAGCCTATCAGTTACATTCTGTAACTGTTTCAAAGTTGACTCTATTTGTGTTCTCAACACATCATTTTACAGCTTCAAGTGGTCATAACTCGAACCTTCAATCACAACATCAATTCTGACTTCCTCTTGCCTAGGAACAGCGGACTGAATATGTTCTGACTCATCCAACTTCTCTTTGATAATTTCCTAAAAAATTTCTTCAGCAACCATAGCAGGCTTGCTCTGCACCTCTTTAGCAAAATTATCAAACTCTTGGATTTCCCCTGTGTCCTCTATTTCAACAGTAGGATAAGCTTCAACTTCCATGTTGACATCTGTATCATCATCATTATCAGCAACAAAGAATGAAAATCCTGAAATTCTCTCCACCATTTGAACCACATATTCTGGAGATAATAATTTTGTAAAAGAATTAACACCAGCAACTTTAGCTTGTTCCTTCTCCCAATCTTGGAACACCTCGGGTCCACCCATGCCTTCTATAACCATCAAAAGGTCACTTACTTCCATCTTTCTCAAGTGAACCCAAGTAGCAACTCTAAGTATTTGCTCAAAAGCAACTTAATTCTCATCAATACCACAAAATTCACTTAGAATGACTCTTTTCAATTCTATCCTAATCTCATTCTCTCTCAAAACAAATAGGATATTGAATCAATGAATTTTTCAGTTTGGGTTTGGGTTGGAACAGTAGGTTCAGGTTGGGATTCAAAAATAGGTTCTGAAATTGGTTTAGGGGTTAGTTTTGTGTTGGTTGAGGAGATGGTTGTGGGGTTGGTTGTGGAGTAGTTTGCTTGGGTGAGGTAATGGGGCTTGAATGATGAATAGGTGAGTTGTGGATTTATTCTTCAGAAGATGTTGAAGCAACTGAAGATTTAGACAAAGATTTGTCTAAGGGACATTGATATGGGGAGTAGCAGGAATGGGATCTGTGTTGGGTGGGGTAGGTTTAGATTTCTTAGGTTTTCTCTTGGGACCTATCAAACCTCTACCCTTAGTGCGCTTATGAATAATAACAACATTAGGAACACTTACAGACTTTTCAGGAGAGTCATCTTTCTTCTCCTCCTGTTCTTGCTCCTCATCTGACTCATCAGATGGTTGTGGAGTCATCTTTCTAGTCATGATCTTCTTTAACCTGACATAATTTGGATCATGCCTAGCTTTTGTTCTTTCCTCGGCATCATCATCTGATCTGTATAATTCCTTGTTAGATTCAGAATCATTAACCAAACCTCCTTCTTGAACAAAAACTTCCCTTGATGGAATTTCTTGGGCTTACTCCATTCAACTTTCTCACTCGCAATAGTTGGCAACAAAATGCTCAACTTATTTCCGAAGCCAATCATAGCTTTCACAACATATTCTTTCGAAATTCATTGAACTGGATTTTCTCCTTCTCTAGCAACAACCTCTCAAGGAACAATCTTTGCAAATCTCCATTGACCTTGTCAATAATCGCGACCATAACCCTAATTTTTAAATTTGTGAGGGCATCCTGACTGTGATGTTGACCTAGGAGATTTTTTCCAGCAATGTCCATCAGAAATCTTAATGGCTATGGAAGAATAGATTTCTTCAAGTTGGTTAGATTTCCCAGCTTCACCACCAGTCCATCTTTCTACGCACAGCTTCTATTTTCCTTCCATATATGAAGCAATATGAACTTTGCCTTCTGGTAAATCGAATGCAATGGCAAGATGGTCTCGGGCCAATGTGACTCTATTTCCCAAAAAAAAATAAAAAAGGTTTTGAGGGTGTCATTGTCACCATCCAGCTGTAGAAAGAACTCGACCACCTTAGGTTCATACACCTTCTTCGGATACGATTCTAGGTATGTGCGAAGACCAGATTCTTCACACATAGTTAGAATGGATTGATTTTCGTCTTTATGCTTTCCGGTGAAATAGACCAGATTCTTCACACATAGGGTTTTTGAAGTTTCAGTAAAATCGTGAAAATCTCAGAATGTGTAAAGTGAGGAAGATGATGTAATTTTGATCGTAATAATCAAATCCAAGAAAGATCTAGGGCTTAGATTGAATTTGATTTTTAAGATGTGTGGTTTGGATTAAGATTTTTGATCGTGGGATTTGAGAAACCGTTCGTATTCAAAATTCCCTTTCAAATTTGGAGCCAATGTGCTATTGATAGATACACCACCAATTAGGTTTAAAAATAGAGGAGTGTATTAATCCTCTCTATTAGTAAACTAATTTGAGAGAATTTCGACTTAGAAAATTTTCTAAGGCAAAATACCCTTCTGATGCATATCAGCACAGTTGTTTCCAACACACTTTTTCATCAATTTTGTCACTTTAACTATAATGCAAATTACTTATCTGAATTCAGCTGAATACTGTGATCATCTGAGTATGTCTTCTTTGAAGATCAGATCACTTCTTGGGATCAGCACAATAACATCAGACCAGTTCTGTAACTTTTGCTGAGTATTACTTTCTTAAAGAACATATCACTTCTTGAGATTAACACAGTAACCTCAGATCAGTATTGTATCTTCAGATCAGTTCCCCCTTCAACTGAGAACTCTTCTTCTATGCCTGTTTCACCTTGGTAGAAGTGTTAGTTCAAGTAACGTAGGTGAAATACAGTACAAATTAGTAAAGAATAATTAAATCAAGATTTTAACAAGGTTTAATCTAAGATGACTAGTGTTATGAGTCAATAGAAAGGATATTTAAGGAATCAGAGATTCCCCCTTAAATGTATATTTTCATTTTCCCTCAGCTTTACCAGCTTCCTCATCGGGAATAGTCACCTTAGTAACTTTTTTACCTGATGGGAGAAAATGTAACTTTTTCTGGCATAGTCTACCCTTCTGATGTACTGTTCTTATGTTTTACTGATCTGCTCTTGGTATCAGCATAGTACCTAAAATGTCAGTACAGTTCTATATACATGCAGGATCCATGTCTATCAAACCTAAACTTATGCATAACTCTTTAAATCTAGTTTCAGCCAAAGGTTTAGTAAAAATATCAGTTCGTTGTATATCAGTATGAATCTTTTCCATTCTAATGTTTTTCTTGTCAACATGATCCCTAATAAAATGGCACTATATCTTTCATAGAATATTGGTACATTTGATTCCACAATATTGTAGTCTCTAAGTTGTTGCATTAGCCAAAGAAGCTGACTACAACAACTTCCTGCAGCCATATATTCTTCTTCAGTTGTAGATGTTGGTACACTCGTTTGTTTCTTTGAAAACCATGATATGAGCTTAGTACCTAAGAATTGGCATGAACCAGAAGTTGATTTTCTATCTATCCTGCAACCACCAAAGTCCGAATCTAAATAACCACTTAGGGATAAATAATCATCTGAAGGATACCATAATCCACGATTAATGGTCCCCTTTAGATATTTCAATATCCTTTTAGCAGTTTCCACATGACTTTTTTTGGGGTTGGCCTGAAATCTAGCACATACACCAACTGAGAATGCAATATCCAGCCTACTAGCAGTTAGATATAGTAAAGAACCAATTGGAGCACGGTAATAGGATTGATCAGCACACTTACCTCGTTCATCTGGATCCATTCTGTATGTAGGTAGCATTGGTACTCCAACAGTTTTACAGGTTTTAATACTAAATTAATCTAGAAGATTTCTTGTATATTTTTCTTGATTGATAACGATACCATCATATGATTGTTTTACTTGAAGACCAAGAAAGTAAGTCATCTCCCCCATCATGGACATTTCAAATTCACTCATGCTTTTGTTGGGTGAACTAAAAATGATATCATCCACATAAATTTGAACAAGGAGAATATCCTTCCCTTCTTGTCTTCGAAACAAAGTACGATCGACTTTGCCCTTAGTAAAACCATTTTCTAGTAAGAACAATGAAAGAGTGTCATACCAGGCTCTTGGGGCTTGTTTCAATCCGTAGAGTGCTTTCTTCAGTCTGTACACTTGATTTCCTTTCATCTCAAATCCAGGAGGTTGTTCTACATACACTTCTTCAGCAAGTATACCATTAAGAAATGCACTTTTAACATTCATTTGATAGACAGTAAATTTCATGTGGGCAGCATAAGCAAGAAATAATCTTATAGCTTCTAGTCTAGCTACAGGAGCAAAAGTTTCATCATAGTCTATACCCTCTTCTTGAGAGTAACCCTGTGCCACTAGCCTAGCTTTGTTTCTAACAACAAGATCATTCTCATCTTTCTTATTCTTGAAAATCCACTTAGTGCCTACAACATTGTGTCCAGCAGGTCTATCAACTAGTTCCCATAGATCACTTCGAGTGAACTGATTCAACTCTTCTTGCATGGCTATTATCCAATTACTATCAGCCAAAGCCTCTTTTATAGTATTGGGCTCAATAGAAGAAAGGAAACAACACCAGCAAAATAGAGATGGATTAGTTCTTTCTTTAGTTTCAAATAATTGTCTTCTGGTCTTAACACCTTTACTAGAATCACCTATGATTAAATCAGAAGAGTGTACATTTTTCCATGTTTTTCTAGTCTTAACAGGAACACTCTCATCATCTAAATCATCTACAACATCATGCATGTCAGTATCATCAATATCAGCAGACTTGTTTATAGGAGAACAGTCAACCAATTCAGACATATCAATGGGTCTAGTAGACTTACCTGTGTCTTTTACCTTTTCTACATCATCATCTTGATTGAGGATGTTTAGGAATGGGTTGTATGCTTGTACAGATTCATACACCTCAGATTCATCATTGGTTTGAAGTTTCAGATTGTCCACTTTCTTACTGAGGAAGTTTCAGATTGTCCACTTTCTTACTTAGCTGATGGTCAGCAAAGTTCTGTACAGATTCATCGAAAACAACATGGAGCGTTTCTTCCACACAAAGAGTAGAGTAATTAAATACTCGAAATGCCTTGCTTATTGAGGAGTATCCTAAGAATATCCCCTCATATACTTTGGCATAAAAAGCATTTAATTTGCTCTTCCCATTGTTATGAATAAAACACTTACATCCAAAGATATGAAAATATGAAATTCTAGGTTTTCTTCCTTTCCATACCTCATAAAGTGTCTTACCATGAACCTTATTAAGAGCACTTCTATTCTGGGTATGGCAGGCAGTGTTAATTGCCTCAGCCCAGAATTTTTGTGGTGTGTTGAACTCTGCTAGCATGGCTCTGCAAGCTTCTTTTAGTGTTCTGTTCCTTCTCTCAGCTACACCATTCTGCTGGGGATTCCTTGCTGCACTTGTCAAGTGCTGAATTCCATATTTAGAACAGTATTCTTTGATATAGAAATTTATAAACTTAGTTCCCTTGTCACTTCGAATTTTGACAATGGGTTGTCCCTTCTCAACTTGTAACCTCTTCAACAAACCAGGTAGTTGTGTCTGAGTGTCACTCTTCTTGTGCAAGAAGATTACCCAAGTAAATTTTGAGTAATCATCAACCACAATAAAGGTGTATCTCCTACCATTCAATGTTGGAGGTTTTATGGGACCATGGAGATCCATGTGTAGAAGTTCTAAGACTCTACTAGTTGAGAGGGTGGGAATTGAATTAAAAGACACTTTTACCTGTTTACATTTCTGGCAAGCATCACACACTTGTGATTTGTAATAGATTTCATTGGGAATACCTTCTACAAGGCAATCTCTTGCTATCTTATTAATAATCTTAAAGTTCATATGGCATAGGCGTATGTACTATAACCAGCTAATTTCTTTAGGACTTTTAGTAAGAAGGCAAGCACCCCTTGGACAACTATTCCAATTCACAGTGTAGACACTGCCTTGTTTTACACCAACCAGCAGGATAGTATGTGTTCTTTTGTCAATTATCTCGCATTTACTGCTCTTGAATTGGACTTTATAACCCCTGTCACAGAATTGAGAGACAGAAAGCAGATTATATCTCAAACCTTCAACATAGGAGACATCCTGAATCTCCACATCTCCATTCCTTATATATCCAAAGCCTTTAGAAATTGCCATGGAACTGTCACCAAAAATCACTTTGGGTCCTTCTTGCTCATGATAGTCAGTGAGTAAGGCTTTGGTACCAGTCATGTGGTGTGAGAAACCACTGTCTATATACCAAGTCTCTCCTACTGAACCACCTTTCTTGTAAAGATCCAGCCGTCCCTGCATTTGGTGATTTTAATAATTTAGGTACCCACTCTTTATTGGGGTCCTAGTGTGTTAGTAGTAGTAAGAGGAACCCAAATATACATTGAAGTTTTGAATAATTGAGACCTCTTCAATTTCCTACCAAATTTATCACAGAACAGTACTTTGTTGACCTTATCATAACTATCAACAGACTTAGGATCAATTTTTCTGAGGTAGCTTTTCCTTGGTTCAACCCCTTTTTAAGTAAGATCAGTATGTCTGTAATAGTTAGAATATAGCCTAAAAGCATGTGGACCATATGGCTTATAGATGCGTTTAGGTCTATCCTCACTAATGATATCATAAGATAAAGGTGGAGGATAAAGAACAATTTGGTTATCATGGGGAGGTACAAATTTCCTAGGTTTGGTTGAGTACAATTGAGACTGTCTTATAAAAGGAGGTCTGGGCTGATCCCAACCTAACTGTGCTTGTCTAGGACGACCCTGCTGAGTTTACCTCTTTTGATGCCATAACTGTTCTGGTCTGGTCATCTGGGTATATCTCTGCTGAAATGGTGTAGACTGAGCTGGTCTTACTACACTTTTCTTTTTACCATTCTTGGGAGTAGGAGGAATGTAATTTGACTAAACTTTAGTAGTGTTCTTAGGTTTTTCACCATCATCATATACCATAGGTTTCTTTCCTTTATCTAATAGCAAAGAACTTGAGCTAGCACCATTAGTGTTCTTAGCTACAGAAATGGATGAGTTAGGTATATCAGCACCCAACCCACTCTTGTCAGCTGGTGATCTATACCCGTCTGACAATTTTTGATTAATCTTTGAAGAGTTGATCATGTCAGTCAGTTTTAGATCTAAGCTTAGTACTTCAGTTTCTAGGAATCTATTGCGCTTTTCAAGTTTTTCACACTTGATCTTTAAATCATTGAACTCATTGGTCTCCATGGCTTGAGTTTTAAGCATACCCTGATATAGCTTGTCAATGGATGAGTACTTATCTTTGAGTTGTGCCAACTCTTCTGATAAGCGTTCATTCATGATGACTATATTAGGATCTACTTTAGACTGAGCTTCACGTAGACTAATGATTTCTTGTTTTAAAGAAATGTTCTCATCTCTGATTTCCATGAATGCTTTGTTAGCTTGTATGAGGTCTTCTTCCGTCACTCCATTGGAATGATGAAGACTACTCCCTACACTACTATCAGCAGTGTCACTTAAATAAGAATCAGAACTATCACAAGAAAGGAAAGAAGTAGCAGAAGATACCTCAAGTTCAATCTTGGCCATCATAGCCAGTCCATCATCTGCAATGAAGGATTCTTTCTCATTGCTCGAAGGGTAGTCAGATGAAGACGAAGGCAACTCATCTGAATCCGACTCAGAATCATTGTATGCCATCATAGCCTTCTTACCCTTAGCATATCTTCGATCATGCCTTGCTTTCCTTTCTTCTCTGTCTTTTGAACTAAGATCAGGGCACTCATATATGTAGTGACCTAGCTTATCACAATTATAGCACAAAGGATCATTAATAGACTTTTTAGTAGGAGAACGGTCACGGTTCTTGTTCTTCCTATCAGAAGAGTTCTTACCCTTCTTATCAGATGAGTTCCTATCTCTTCTGTTCCCATTAGAAATCTCATCTCTCTTTTCAGAAGAGTCCTTGTTATTAGAACCCTTATAGTCTTTATGGAACCTCTTATATCTACCATATCTCTTATTCAGCTTATCAAACCTCTTAATCATTAAGCTCATCTGATCCTTAAGACTAAGGTCAGACATATCCAACTCATCTTTTATGCTAGAGGAATTAGACTTAGATGATCTAGACTTTCTAGAGGAAGAGGCCTTGAAAACAACGTTCTTAGAAATGGTTTTCTTTTTATCACTACCAACCACTGGATCTTCTTCATCTAATTTAAATTCATGTACCTTAAGTGTTTGGAATGTAGTTTCAGCAGACCAGGTGTCTATATCTTGAGTGGTCTTGATGATCCTTTTGACCATTTTCCACCTCTCATCTAAAGCCTTAAGAATCCTCAAGTTAATCTCCCTAGGTGTGTATTTCTTAACAAGTACTTCAAGATCATTCATAATTCGAGTAAATCGAGTATCAAGTTTGTCAATAGTTTCACCAGACTTTATTTTAAATGATTCAAACTTTTGAACCGCAGTGGACAACTTGCTTTCTTTGATCAGGGTTGTGCCTTCACAAAGAACAACAATTCTGTCCCACATTTCCTTAGCTGTTTTACATTTCAATACCTTGCCAAGATACTCATTTGGCAATGTATGTAAAATGTAATTCTTAGTTATGCTGTCCAAATTGTTTTGCTTCATTTCTTCAGCAGTTAATTCTGACCTTGGTTTTGGTACTAATACACCCACGGTTTTAGCTGGGTCCAATGTGGCAGTGTTGGTTATCATTGTGACAATTGGGCCATCCTTCACCACCGACACTATGAGATCATGTGTTGAACTGAAGATTGCTTCCATGCGAAGCTTACAATAGTCATAATCTGCAACATTAAACTTAGGTAGCTTGTTGGCATTAGTTTCCATGATTGTGTGACAGAAAAGATCAAGAATAAAGCAAGTAGATCAAGGTAATAAAGAAATTGATTAGAAATAAAAGTTCAAGGATTAGTTCGTATGAGGACAGAAGACTTCCCTCAAAGTCTTCTTGGTAATCTAGAAACAGTAGTCCAGAAGAACTACTGCTCTAATACCACTTGTTGGTCCCAAAGTTGAGTTAATATTAAAACGAGTCTAAAAGTCTAGAGGGGAGGGGTGAATAGACTTTTAAAACTTTTTCTAAAATATCAGAGTTCTTATGCGAAATTAGTGTTCTGGTACAGTACTGTGCTTACTCGGGTCAGCGCAGAATTTTAATTAATTGGGAATACAATAGAATTAGATGAAACTCCATCGATTTTTTTAGAAATTTATAATGTTTAACTTAGAAAATTAATTAATCTTTATATATTTATAAGATCGACATGAATTATTCAAGTCGAAGTTGGATGTATAGTCCAAAATTGGTGTATGGGATTATTAACCCCAAATTTCTTAGTGGGCTAGATGAATTTATTGAAAAAGCCACTAGTAACCCGGATTCGGTGAGGGAAGAAAAAATTAGGTGTCCTTGTACGAAAATTAGATGTTGAAATAAAATGTTCAGAAATCCTAATGAGGTGAAAGAACATTTATACAACAATGAGTTTCAATCCAATTATTATAATTGACTTTTGCACGGTGAAGAGAGTTTGAGTCCACGTTCATTCCAAAACTCTGATGGATTTGCGTCAACTTCACACGAAATTGACACAGTGGAACTTAGCTCGTACCACAATATGATAGAAGATATATATAAGCGGTGGTAGAATATGTGGAGAAGCAAAGAATGATTGTTCAAGTGAGAAGTAATTTTTATTTAATTACCTTAGGAGCTTAGTGAATTTACAGATTTTTCATACCTTTGGGTAACGATAATTTTGAGCAAGACATCAATAGAGTTGATTAAAGATTGATTATGGTCCAAAGCCTTCAAATAGACGCAATGTTCTAAATGATACTTTTAACCAATCACAAATATAACAACTACTTAAGCTAAAAGAAAAGTTTGAAATATCTTAAACTCGAGTTGGTGCACTCCAAATAGAAGTGAGTGATATAAAAAGTACCATGCTTGATTCGGGTGGAATTTACACAATTTAGATGCACATGTGAAGCTCATTTTTATTTTTATTTCATTGATTTGTTGGTTGATTATGATTGTTTTGGTCGAAATAAGAGAAATGTGGTGTTTTATCGATTTTGTAGAAAAAATGAAGGATTTTGGGAGCAAAACACCTACCACAATTCACTGGACCAAAATGATAAGTGCACCATTGAATCTGACTCGAAAAATGGAGTGGAATAGCAAAAAGAATCGAGTCGATTGGAGGTCGGAAGCAAAAGTTACACACAAAACAAGTTCGAGGTGCAAACTTAGACATCCAACAACTCAGCCGAGCGGAAGAAAAAATTCATTTTTCTGCCGAGTTGCACAGATCCGGCCGAGCACAAGTGAAGACCTACAACTAGGACAACCAGCAACTCGGTCGAGCTAGCCAACTCGGCCGAGCGGAAGAAAATTTTGTTTTTCGGCCGAGTTGCACAAAATCGGTCGAGTTCAACCATAACAGTCTTCCCCGATTCGGCCGAGCTACTCCTATTCTCGGTAGTTTTTGTGCATTTTCACCATTTTTGAGGGACTTAGTTTCAATTCTTACACCCAAACCCTACCCCAACACTATAAATACCCCAATTCTTGAATTTAAATGTCATTACCCCCTTCCTCAAGAACTCTTAAACACATTTACACACACTTGGAGGTAATCATCATCCATTTCTTCAATTCTCCACCAAATCAAGCAAGGAATGCATCAATAGCTTTGGAATTTCATCACCCATCATCCATTAGACTAAGCTTTCTCATTCTTTCTCTTTTTATTTTCTTATTTCATTAGTTTGTGTTAGTTTGATTATGTGTATTGTTGGCTAGAACACTTTTGGTTCTAGGGCCTTGTAAATATTTTTTATGAAGTTTATGAATTAGTATTTTGATTAATTGGTGTTTGTGTGGCTTAATTCTATTTGAATGCTTGATTTCCATTGCAAAACATGTCATTAGTGTACAATAGTGATGTGTTGATCTTAGTTAATTGAAATTGGATTGAAAAATCTATTTTAATTAATTGATTGCAAGTTTTCAACCTAATTTTGTTGAGAGATCGAGAGATGATCAATGATTAGGAGGACGTGTGATGATATTTGGGGCTTAATTGAGTTTTATGATGCAATTGAGGTAGAGATACGAGATTGGATTATTAGGTTATTTGGACCGAGAGAAGTTTTAACTCATTATTTTGTGAACAATCTTATAGAAAAAACACAACACCACTTGAGTAGATTGTTAATCATAGATGGATTCATTAGTATTGCATGTGCCTTGGAACCTATTTTCTTTTATTTGAACTTCACTCCTATTTTCTTCGTTTTTTGTGATTTGCATGAGCACATTTGATCGATTCTCTTATTACTCTTTTAATTGTTTATTTTTGAAAAATTGGTAGATAATTAGGGGTAATTACATCATTCAAACTTATCGATCACGTCTATTTAAAATTCAATCAACAAAATACACTTTTACACTACATCTCCATGTGGGATTGATCTTATACTTATCACGCTACAATATATGCCGTAAACTTGCGATTGTGTATTTTGGTGTTAGATAATACATGAATCAATGCTAAACAAACTTACGGGGGTTTTTAGCTAATAAATATGGATAAGCCTTTAAAAGTTAGAAGCATATTCTTTAATTTATATTTATTTTTATATATTTTTCATTTCTTATAAATTTATTTACCATCTTCAATTTAGTGGTTATGTAAATATTTATTATAATTTAGAAATTAAATTAATTTATAATATATTTAGTCACTTATAAATATAATTAATTAATGTATATATTATTGAACCAAAAGACATTGTCACAGTATACTAATTATGTTGTCACTGTATTTAAATTTTTTTATGATGATTATCATTTTGTCACTAAAATATTACCATATAATAACGAATTGTGTCGTCATTACATATACACACATGTGATGACGATAAAAAATTTGTAACAATAGTGTAATTCTTTTGTGATGAAATATTTAAAATGAGACTAAATATATATTGTCAATATATCTACAAATTTAGTGACAATTATCATATTCTGTCTCTGAATAATATTTTATTATGAAAAATTGATTTGTCGTCATTTCTACACTATTTAGTGACCACAAAGTTTTTGTCACTAAATATTACTCTTTCGTGACGCATTGTGTCGTCACTATACAAATACATATATATAACAACAATAAAATTTTGTCACTAAAGTGAAACCCTTCAGTGACCAACCATACAAAAAGTGACGAAATAATTTATCTAATTGTGACGATAATTTTGTCCCTAAAATTGACAAAATTGGTAGAAAATGAAAAAAAATCGTTACTAAAAATTAATATTTTAGTGACAATGAATCAATTCGACAAGTAAAGTTGAACTCTTTGGTGAAGAACTACATAAATTATGACAAATTAGTTAATTTATTTGAGAAAGTTGATAGAAAATGGATAATCGTCACTAAGAAATTATATTTTAGTGACAATAAATCAAACCGTCATGTAAAGAGGAACTTTTAGTGATGAAATAACATATTTAGTGACGATTTTTTTATGTCAAATGTGACGATTTATTTGTCACCATAGATGGAATGATATAGAGATAGTAAACTTTAGCATCACCAAAAGATAACATTTGATGACAAATTCAAATAACGTCACATTTAACTAATGCGACGCACACGATATTTGCAACCAAAAGAATTCATTGTCAAACACATTTTGTAACAAAAAATGATGATTTTATGAAAATTTATTGTCATCGCGATTTTTTCAAATTTCCTGTAGTGAATAATGTGTCATTACTAAAGGCCTAAGCCACTTATAATTGTCTATTTAATATGAGCTCGAACTTGCTACAGGTCAATCGGGTTGAACTCATTTAAGCTCTTGAGGGGGACTAGGCTCCTTTCTAGGATTGGCGACATTAGGGTGGATTGGGTTGGCCCAATAAGTTCTAGTCTAAGTTAGTCCACATTAAATGAGAAGTGGAATACCAAGTTGTAAATGAATTGAAGTTCAAAAAATATACAATCTGTCCACCTAAAATGTTTTTTTTTTTTTTGAGTTATCCACATAAATGTTCATGCATATTTCTTTTTCTTTTTTTTTTAAATGGAAGAATTTCATATCAAGACTCAATTTTTAAGTTAGAGTCTCAATATAAGTACTCATTTTATAAGTGTCTCAATTTCGTACTCTATTTTTACTTTATTTTCAATTTAAGATTTAATTTAAATTTGGTTGTCTCAATTCAAGGTCCATTATTTTTTTTAAAGTAAAATAATTAGTTAAAATTTAGTTTTTCAAATATGATTTTAAAAGTAAAAAAAAAAAACTCGTACCTGAGTTTTTCAAATATGTTTGCAAAAAATACACAATTTTTTAAAACAAAATCTAAAAGTTTTTTCAATTTTAAAATGTTTCTTTCTTTTTTATAATTCTTATCTAAAACTGATTTTTTTTTTAATAATTGTTTTTTCTGAAAAAATCGGGTCACTTATTTTTCCAAAATATTATCTTTTATTAAAAAGAAAAAATATGAAAATATGAATTGTTTTAAAAAATAATTCCTCGAAAAAATCTTCATAAATATGTATATATTGTTTAAAATCTAAAAAAAAAAAAATCGAAACAATTCTCTCTCTTTTTTTAAAAATAATCATCTTATATGACTTTAATTTTTTTTTTTTTTTAAATGTGGCTCTTGAATTGAGATAAAATAAATTAAATGAAACCTTAAATTGAGATAAATGTGAAAATCAAACCTTAAATTGAGACACTTATATTGAGACTTAACTTAAAAATTGAGTCTTGATGTAAAAATTTTCCTTTTAAAATTAAATATACCTCACATCACTTGCTTTATCTCCTCTACTATATCTACTTATATTTTATTATCTAATTTGTCTACTGTATATATAAATAAACAATATTTCTTTAAAAGCTATGCTGAAAGAAACATAAATATTTTATGTGGATGGAGTACAATCTATTTTTAAAAAATGGAAAAAATATTATACGCACTGATTGTCGTGTAACGTGTGTATTTAAAAAAAATTACTACTCCATATGTTTCAATAAAAAAATATGAATATATATTTTTTTAATTATTACTCTCTCCGTCCCAATATTTTATGCACACTTTAATCGTCACGGTTTTTTTTTTAAATGGAATAAAGTGATTGGTGATATAAAATAAATGGGGGGTATTTTAGGTGATTTAATGAGGTGTAAAGTGAATTTGATGAGATGTAAAGTAAAATGTATGTAAAAAATGAGTGACAATTTTGAAAATAAAATGATGTTGAGAGTGTATTAATTTTGTAGATATTTCCATATTAAGGGTGTGCAAATAATTTTGGGACGTCCTAATAAGAAAAGTGTGCACATAATTATGGTACGGAGGGAGTATTAGTTATTTCACTATAAAAACACACTCAGTCTGTCCACGTTATGCTATTCATTTTGTCATTTTGGACTTCCCTTGTTAAATTACTCATTTTCAATTTGTCATAATACATCAAAAGACCCCTTAACTATTAACTTTTATTTTATAATTTTTTTTATATTTTAATAAGTCCTTAAACTAACTATGTGTTAATTATGTTTCATGAGGCCCCTAGTAACGGAAACTCACGAATCTTGTTGAATCATATTAATGTTTTTCGTGAAAATAGACACACCATCATTATTTCTTTTATATTATATCAAAATTAATTTCAATTTATCAAAATCTGACTTTCACCCATAAAAAAATAATCCCCAAATTCTCAAATTCTAAATCCGATGCTTGAAGAAAATGCATCTAATGGTAGTTTTATAGTGAATTTAGGGGTTTAAAGAATTTTCTTCAAGTATGTATGAGATATAAGGTTTGAGAATTTACGATTTTTTTAGGAGTGTGTTTAAATTTATATTTTCATCTTATTGAATAGTGAGAAGAGTTTACATATTTATAGAAGACTTAAGTTTCTAGAGCCTTCTTCCAACAACTATTTGTTATTTGTAACTACCTACAAAACTACTCATCTTCTAGACTAGCTCCTTCATTTGGTGTGTGTGTATCTACGCGTGATGTTGTACAGTAGGGTTTTGCATGTTTTGCATGCTGTATATTTGTATACACTAACATGCCCCCGAAGAATTTGGATCACGGTAGCTAGCTAAGATGAAGCCATGAGTTGAGACGAGCAAAACGACCAGGAGACAGAGGCTTTGTGAGCAAGTCAGCTGGCTGATCTTCTGAAGCAATGAAGCGAACATCAAGGAAACCTGCTTGAACTTTTTCTCGTAAGAAATAGACATCGACTTCAATGTGCTTGGTGCGAGAGTGGAAGGCAGGGCTGAAAGCTAGTGTGATGACACCTTGATTGTCGCACCATAGAATACATAGAGTGGAGACTAGTATGTAGAGTTCTTTGCAGAGACTGGAAATCTATAATAACTCAGTAGTGGCAAGAGCCAAGGCCCTGTATTCAGCCTCAGTGCTGCTGCGAGCTACAACATTCTGCTTTCGAGAGCCCCATGAAATGAGATTTGGGCCAAGAGTAATACAAAAACCTGAAGTGCTGCACTGATCATCCAAACTAGAGGCATAGTCCGCATCAACAAAACCCTGCAACCTGAAATCAGAGCAATTAGAAAAAGATAAACCATGAGATAAAGAGCCCTTAAGATAGCGAAGAACCCTTTTACAAGCTTTCCAATGGTTTTGTGTAGGATTTTGCAAATACTGAGAAAGTTTGTTGACACTAAAAGAGATATCGGGACGAGTGGTTGTGAGGTATTGTAAAGCACCAACAATGCTTCGATAGAGAGTGGGATTATCAAAAGAGGGGCTGTCTGAAAGAGAGAGTTAGGAGGATGGGCAGATAGGAGTAGAACATGGCTTTGAAGTATCCAGATGTGCCTTAGAAATAATCTCAGATGTATATTTTGATTGAGTGAGCTTGATGGCAGTTTGTGTAGAATGAGCCTCAATACCAAGAAAGTAATTAATCTCTCCTAGGTGTTTGAGAGAAAACTGAGTATGGAGGGCATCAATGAGGGCTTTGACAAGCATTGGATCATCCCCAGTAATTAAGATGTCATCTACATACACCAAGAGCAATGTTATCTTCCCATGCAGCTTCTAATGAAACAAATAGTGATCAAAGGAAGAGTATGTGAAACCTTTGCAAACCAGAAATGCCTTTAGAGTATCATACCAAGCATTTGGAGCTTGCTTTAAACCATAGAGAGCCTTTTGAAGTTTACACACATAAGATGGATGATGATTGTCAACAAAACCCTCATTTTGTGCAATATAAACAGTTTCCAAGAGTTGTCCTTTGAGAAACGCATTGTTAATATCCACTTGCTGAATGGACCAACCCTTTGACACTGCCAAGCTAAAAACAATCCGAAGTGTAACAGGCTTGATCACTGGGCTAAACATACTGAAATAATCAACACAGCCTGTTGTTGAAAACCACGAGCAACTAATTTGGCCTTATAACGTTCAACAGAGCCATCCTTGTTGTATTTCACCCGAAAGATCCACTTGGTTGTAATTGGATGTATAGCAGGAGAAGGAGGTACCAAAGTCCATGTGCCATTCTGAATTAAGGCATCATATTCAAGTTACATTGCCCTCATCCACTCTTGGCTCATCATTGCTTCTTTGACAGATAAGGGTTCTGGAATGGGAGTATTTGGGATAGATGGAGAAGGAAGTGAGGAGGTAGGGTTTGGAATGAGGGGAGCTGGAATAGAAACAGCAGGAGAGGGGAGTGATGATGGAGGTAACATATACCTTGTTGAGCTTGAGGTGGAAGTAGTAGAGTGAGCATCAGGAGCAGGTGATGACTCAACAGATTGAGCTGCAGAGAAGGATGGAAGAGATGATGAATGAGATAATGTAGGTGGGGATATAGGCTGAGGTATTTGAGCAGAAAAAGTAGGAGGAGATGCAGTAGATTTTGACATGGAGTAAGTGGGAAATTCTTGTTCATTAAATTGAACAGAAGCAGAAACATAAATTTTTCCTGAAGAATGCAAACATTTGTAGCCTTTATGATTGGAACTATACCCCAAGAAGATGCATTTTGAGCTGCGATATTGAAGTTTGGAGGTGTTATATGGACGGAGGAAAGGAAAACATGCACAACCGAAAACCCTAAGGGAATGATAATCAGGAGGCCTGTGATATAGAGATTCAAAGGGAGACAAATGATTTAGAACTGGTGTGGGTAGCATGTTGATAATGTGAGCAGCAGTGGCAAAGGCATGCCACCAAAAAGCCATGGAAAAGTTTGTTCTTGCAAGCATAGCAAGACCAAGCTCCGTAACATGTTGATGTTTCCTTTAAATTAAACCATTCCGTGGATGAGTATAAGCACAAGACAACCTCACTTGAATGCCAAGAGGTTTAACCAATCGATCTACTGGTAAGAATTTAGTTCACATGTCATGCTGAATAGTTTTGATTGAAACCCCAAAGTATCTCTCCATAGTTTTCATGAACTGATCAAAAACAGTGACAACTTCTGATTTGGCGATTAAGGGAAAGATACATACAAATCTGGTGTAATCATCAACAATAGATAGATAATATCTAAAACCATCAACTGAGACACAAGATGCAGGTCCCCAAACATCCATATGAACTAACTCAAAAGGAGATGAAGTATGATGAACGACTGAATGAAAAGATTTCATATGCATCTTGCCAAGGCTACATTCATCACAGAAAACAGCTTCAGAATTTTTACAAACAATATTCATACTCTTTAAAACAGATGAAAGAGTAGAATTGCCAGGATGGCCAAGTCGACAATGCCACAATCTCCAAGTGGACTTATTCTCATGATCTACTGAACCAGAACCTTTATTACATAGTAAACTAGAAGGTAAAGCTTGCTTCACTGATCCAAAGCTACCAAAGTCCAGAGCATATAATCCATCTTTAAGCACCCCTTTCAAGAGTATCTTGTGAGACTTCAGGTCCTTAACAAAGCAACAATCAACATAGAATTCAATAACACATCATTATCCTTAAGAAACTGAGATATGCTCATAAGATTCTTAGTAATAGGAGGGACATGTAGCACATTTTCCATAAAAAGGGTTTTTGACTTATCATTTGAAGGTACAAAAAATGAACCAGTGTGAGATATGAGGATAGACTCACCATTACCAACAAATAGAGATTCCATACCTTGATATGGATTAGTAATGTGGAGATTAGCAAGCTGTGAAGTTACATGATGTGTGGCTCCGCTGTCAACGAACCAGTTAGGGTTTGAAACATCAGCATTAGGACCAGAGGATGAAGCACCTGAGTCCATTCGACCTGAGAAGGAGTAAGGAGTCAAATATGCAGGACGAGTAGGAGTTTGATGAGCTAGATGAGCCTGAAATGGAGGAGTGAAAGGAGGACGAGGTTGTGATGGAGCATGATTGGAACGATATTGGTTGCCTTCTATGCCATGAAATGAGTGATCAAATCTCTTATAGCATTTGACAGCAACATGATATGTTCTACCACAAA
Source organism: Galeopsis tetrahit (assembly GCA_963675135.1). Lineage (NCBI taxonomy): Eukaryota > Viridiplantae > Streptophyta > Magnoliopsida > Lamiales > Lamiaceae > Galeopsis > Galeopsis tetrahit. The sequence goes on along the minus strand of OY776128.1, from coordinate 41,812,005 downwards.
GTTGACACACGATTTTAGGTTTAGGAAAAGGTCTGCCCCTGCCACTACCTTTTCCAGAATTAGTGCCTCGATACTCTCTTGTAACAGCATGTACAGAAGGAGAGGGTGATGCAATGTTACCACCAGCAAGCTGAACCGTATGAGAGTTGTGACTCTGAAGACGCATCTCATAGGCTTGAATATATTGAACTTCAGGTAAGGAAGGAACAGATCCTCTAGTGGTCAGATTTACCACAACTGCATCAAAGTCAGCTCCTAATCCACCCAGTATATAGAGCACCAATTCATCATCACTAATAGATTGACCAGCATGGTGAAGACCATCAGCAATAACTCGCATTTTCAGTATAAACTCATCAATGCTTAGATCGCCTTTTCGAAGAGTTTGAAGTTGCAGTCGAAGAATCATAGCCTTAGTACTCGACTGAGATTGAAACAGTAGTTCAAACACGATCCAAAGTTGAAACGAATGTTCGCACCGACTTACGTGACCAAGCATGGAATCAGAAACAGAGCTGAGAAGCCAGCCAAGTAAGAACTGGTCCTTTCTCTGCCATGAGAGAGAATCTGATGAACTTGCAGTCGGATCTGTAGGTACAGCCTTGCACAACAATACATCCTCAAAGCAATGAGCTCTGACGGAAGCCAAAACCTGATTACGCCAAAATGGATAATTATCATTATCCAAACGAATTGAAAGTGTGATGAATCCACATGAATCAGAGATAGAATATAGCGGAAGAGTGTAGATAAGATCGGAAGGAGATATGAAGATGAAAAGAAAAAAGAACGGTTGAGCTAAGAACAGAGCAGTTACTGGTTTGGGAATATGAAGATGTGAAGAAATAGGATGAAGATATGAAGGAGACACATGAAGATGTGAAGAAATTGTTGGTCCTTGGTGGAGTATAACACAAGTGTATGGGGGGGGGGGCGGGAATGCACTTGTGTATGCAAATTCTTTTCTTTTTAACAAAACTGGTCTTATCAGGCAGGTTGTCTCACAACTGGCCTGAGTGTGAACTTTGATAGATACTTGTCCTACTGATTACTATTAAGTGATCAGTTGGCTAAATATATAAAAGAGTTGCTAAGTGCGGAATGTGGTTGGCCTTTGACTTAAAGAAATACTCCAAGTTGATTTCTGAAAAGCACAGTTATCAGGGACTTTGTCCAAAACAGTTTTTCTTAGCTTACTGAGTTTTGCTCTTTGAAATATGATTGAATGTAAGTGCAATAAAGAATGCAGTAAGTAAATGGCACACAAGTTTATAGTGGTTCAGAGACTCAAGCTCCTACATCCACTTTCTCTGATTGAACAGGATAATTCCTTCACAATGGAATTAGCTTGTTTTATAGTGCCAAGGTGCACTGATCAACAACACTCTCTTAGTGCTTTGATCCCTAGGATAATCTGAGTCCTAGTGCTCAATCTCTCTGAGTTAAGACTGTATTTCACACTAACAGTCCTTAACTCCTCACTTCTACAACAAACACTCTCTTCACTAAATGAGATAAGGGTTTGAGGTTTGGTTCCAACTAGTAGAGATATCCTTTACAATAAGAACAGTGTAAAGGCTTAGGATATCTCAATGCTAAGCTTTGGATGTTTACAAAGATTGGCTTAGCTAATTGAAGTGATTCAGGAAACTTGGGATTCTGAAGAACAGCTTGGTTTCCTTTGAAAGCTTGATAATAGTTTGATAGCTTGTTGTTGGATTTTGAATCCCTTTGATCACTTCTGTATTTATAGGCAAATTTGAACAAGTAACCGTTGGAGGGATAGCAATTCAAATATGTCTATTTGTAGCACCATTGAAACGGCTATGAAGCTTGGCATCCTTTTATCCACTGTGTAAAAGGGCTCTTCAATGGTTGCTTGAATGAATGTGTTGACTTCTGAAAAATGCGGCTGAGAAGACTTGTGTTAGATTCCAAATATGCACATTTCCCAAGGTTGATTTGTGGCAAACTCTACACTCAACCAACGGTCAGATGGGACAAGCTCCCTGAACATTCCTGCTGCAATTTAGAATGTTCCAACATTCATTCAATGCTTCACTCTTTAATGCTTTAAGTCTTCAATGCTTGGTTCAGGCATGATTGGCAATAAATGCTTCATTGAATGTGTCTTCTGTGAGCTTTGACATTCAATGCTCTTGATCATTTGTACTTCAATTGTTCTGATCATTTGCATTTATGAGCATTGCTTTAATGTTCTTGATCTCTTCAGCTCAGTTGTCCACTTGGTCAGCTTGTCCTGATAGTTCAGCAACTTTGGCCTAGACACTTAACACATATCAAGCTGCCTAACATTCCAGCTTTGGACAACTACCCTGAACTCTAAAATCTCACAACATTTCGGAGATTTTTAACTTAAGCATTCTACTTACTCAAGTGTACTGAGACAACTTGCCTGAACTAGACTTGAGCATATCTCAACTAATCTGAACATCATCAATTAGGGGTTTTGGTATCTAAATCAAAATCATTTTATTCCCAACAATTTCCCCCTTTTTGATGATGCCAAAACCTATTACAAAGGAACCTTGACTTATACTATACTTTACCTTCAGGATAGGTGAACAGGTCAACTTTCCTGAAAGAAACTGTTAGCACAATAAATCAAGTATATATGTCATTTCAGGTTAGTTGAGATAATGAGTTGTTATCTCTTGATAGAAAATCAGTGGTCCTTTTATATATCATAGAGCATTATAGATCAGAAAATCAAAGGACAACATAACTGATACAAGCAAAACAGAATAACAACAATCATTAACAATCATAAAAACCAGATAGGGAAGAGATAAACTTATCCATCAGAGAGTTCCATCATCTTGGGGGGCAATGCCATATTGAGCCCAGACCCTTTTCTTCAATTCCCAAACATCCTTGTTTGATCCTCTAGGGCCAATCTTCATCTTCTCCATCTTCATGATGTTGATGAACTCTTCCAGAATCTTTCCATCATCAATCAAGTTCCCATTGAACTTAGGAGGCATGTACAGAATAGGACCAGGGGCCTTGAACTCAACTCTTGCCATCTCAGCTGCTGCAAACAGCTTTTGGTAGAGGTCCCTATGGTTCTCAAACATGAACTGGACAAAGACTTCATCCACACTCTCTTCAAGCCACTTTCCAGTGACATAAAAGTCATATACAAAACTTCTCTTGGCCTCCTCCCATGCATCATTCAGTGATATTGGAACCCACTTATCATGGTGAGGGTACTGAGTGTCCCATCTTTGCAGCATCTGAGGTTTGAGCCTTCTATAAGAAGCCCTCCTTCTTGGAGCTTTGAAGTTTGCCCTTCTCTCATCCCTTGCCTTGTTGGCCTCAACCAACTGATCCATTCTTTCTTTAGCTCTCTGAAGAGCTAACTTCTCCTGAGTCTCTGGATCCTTTCCAAATCCTTCTTCAAACAGTTTAGAAGGATCATCAACAAGCTTGGGCATACCAACTTCAGGCTCTCTCTCCTGTACCTCCTCTTCAATGTCTTCTTCTTCAATAGCAGGCAGCTTGGCTGCTTTCTTCAATCTCTTTGATTGCCTCACTGGAGTTGATTCTTCAGACTGAAATTCTGATGGCAAAGTCAGGCTTGTTGGGAATTCATTGAAGGCTTGCAATTCCTTCCTCTTTCTTTCAGATGACCTTGTCACCTTCCCCCTTACTTCAGCAGCTTTCTCTTTGGGATCAAGTCCTGCTGACTCACCACCAGGCCTTTGAAGATTTTTCTTGCCTGACTTTCCATTGCTGACATCATAGACTCCTTGACAGCAATTTGAATCTGCTCTTCCTCAGTCAAATTCTCAATATTCATTGGGCCTTTGCCTTTCCCAATGTCTTCTACTGCCTCCTCCTCAATCTCAGGGACCTTCTCCTTTCCCTTTGATTCACCAATCACCAAGGTTCCCTTTGCCCTTGCTCTCTCTCTTCCCCCCTTTTTGGCATTATCAAAACACTGGGGCTTCAATTCACTCATGGAGACTGAGAGATGTGAGTGGGCTTGAGTGAGGGACTTCAGCTCCTGCAGTAGATAAACATTCTCATCATGAATGTTTTGCATTTTGTCATCTGCCATGCTCAAGAATGTGTGAACTGGCTTCATCTTCTGAGTAACAATGGCATCCAATGTGGCTTTCAGTGATTGATCAAGTTTGGCCTGAAGTTGTTCAGTGAGGTTGGCCACAACTTGATCAGACACTTTGGCCATAAGTTCAATAGTGAACTTCTTTGCAGCTTCTTTGACCATTGCAGCTTTCAATTCCTCAGCCTTCTTCCTCTGAGCTGCAGTCCTCTGTCTTAAGGCATCTTTAATTGTCCTCCTTAGAGCTCTCACATTGTCCTTGTAGAGACTCTTGAGGCCCAGCTGCTCTTTCTTCACAGATTTGGTGAACTTCACCATCTGATCCTTTGCCTTTGTTACCTTAGTTGAAACTGTTTGCAGTCCAGTTTCAACTCCACAAATTCTTGCATCTAGAGTGGGCAGGATCACCTCTTCTGAGCCAGTTAGCCTCATTTCCACAGAGGCTAGAGTCTTGCCTTGACCATCTAGAGTGTCAATTGTTGCTGCATGTGCCTTCCCAACTTCCCTGACTAGTGTATCCAACTTTTCTGATTGCTCTTCAATGATGGATGCAGTTTGAGTAGCAATCTGAAAACCAGCTTCAGTGGTGTTGGCTTGTTCAAAGTACATCTTGTTCAGTGTGGACACATTGGCTGAAACTGCTTCAATATCAATATCAGCATCAACTGGTATATCTGTAAGGGAAGCATCTGCAAAAATTTGCTCAATGGTAACAGCAACAGAATCTGCAAAACTAAGAGTGTTAGTAAAATCTCCCGCAACACCCTCATTTTTTCTTTCTCCCATAAGGCCTGATACATCAGCACCTTCTCTCTCATTTTCAACTAAATTTTTTTCTTCTTCATTCATATCAGATGGACTCACATTCACTGGAGAATCAGGCCTCCTTTCACCAAGGGATTCATCAAGTTCAGATTTGACTTAAAGAATTGCCTAACTCTCATATTGGGCTGCACCCAATATTTCTACTTCATCTCCCTCTATTTGTGGTGCACTCAGGGAACCTGTAATCACACAATCCTCACCATCATCTCCCTCTGAATTTTCAACACTATCAGCCTTTTCAACTCCTTCCATTCCTAAACCTGACACCTTTATATCCTCAACAGGATCCACAGAGGGCAGTTGTTGGGAGATCACAGTGCTTGGGCATCCCAAGGCCATTGAGTCATCCTGAATGACTAAAGGCTGGTCAATGTCCAACTGTCCTGACATTGATGAGGCTTTAACCAAACTAGCTTCTCCCATGGAAGTCTCAACATTGTCAAGCTGTGCCTCAGGTTCAGAAGAACCATCCTTGGCCAATGCATCTTGGACTGAGTCACCATCTTTGGTCAACTCCTCTGAATGATCAGAGTCCTTTACAGAATGATAGGTCAAGTAATGTACCTGAGCAGAGTTGAGGCCAGGAGGGTTGGGATTGGTGTTATCATCATCATCATCATTATCATCATCAGATGGGCTATCAGGATGCTTGATTCCCTGTGCAATCCTTTCTCTCTCAGCAAGCACCTTCTCATGAACAATTGTGCAAAACAAGGCCTCAGTGGTCAACACACTGGATTTCTTCACATTTGCAAAATGTAAGAGCCTGTTCTCTTCAACCTGTCACCAGCTGGCTCCTTTATCCTGAATAGCCTGAGCTATTTCCACCATTGTTCTATCCTTGATCTCAACAAGAGCTCTGAGATCATAGAACTGTTGTTGCAGCCTAGGATAATCCTTCAATCCTGGGTATAATTCATCCACATTAGCCTTGGCAATCTGCTTCAGCATCCCCTCATAAGTGTATTCTTCACCACTTTCATCTTCAGAAGAGTTGGTTTGGGATTCAGGAGGGTTGGATTGAGATTCAGGTAGGCTTGGCTGGATATCAGGTAGGTTGGGTTCAGAAGGGTTGGGTTCAGAAGAGCTTAAAACAAGTTGGGATTCAGGTGCTTTTGAGAGCAATGTGCCTGAAGAGGTAATTGGAATGGCTGGAATGGGTGGGAGAACAACTTGATCACCTTCTTGAAAAACAGTTTCAAGAAGTTTGGTATAAGAAAGAAGTCTTGGATCAAGTGGGGAGAAAGGTCTATCCTCAAGATTGACTAAATCTGCCAGCACATCAATACCTGATCTATCAGGGGCACCTTCTGGGGAGTAAACTTTCTTAGCAATGATTGGGGCACCTTCAGGAGTCTTGCACTCCTCTTCTTCATGCCTTGATGGGGGTATTCTTTCTGATTGAATATCAGGAGAGTTGGCTTCAGGGCTGTTGGACTTGGATTTAGACCTACTTGCTTGTCTAATCTCCTTGAAGAACTCTTTCTTCTTCTTCTCCTCTTCCATCAACTTCTGCTTCTCAGAAGTTTTGATAATCCTTCTCCTTCTTTCAGATCTTGTTGGCTTGTCAAGATCCCTGTATTCAGTTACAGTCTCAGGCTGTAAGGGGACAACCTCTCTGAATTCTTCACCCTCTTCAGGGGGGTTGACTCCTTCATCAGCAGCTTTCTCAATCTCCTCAGAAGTGGCTCCTCCACTTCTTGACTGGCTTTCTGGGGAAGATTCACTCAGAATCTTCTTCATTCTCTTCATCTTTGGCTGAGCTTTTGGGGGTTGGGCTTTTCTTTTTCTTGGAGAGGCTCTGGTTGCTGGAACAACTGCAACAACTTTCTTGGAGACAGCATCCTGCTTCCTCTTCTCAGTTTTGGAATACAGCTTTCTGAACATCACCTTTTGAGCTGGAAAAGGCTTTGGCTTTGCTTGAAGGTGGGTATAATAAGCAAATCTTTCCAAGAGCAGGCTAGCTCTAGTACAGAACTGGAGTCTTCCATCAACCACCACCTTGTGGTGCTTCACCTCCTTAAACTTGAACTTCTCATTCATCATCTTGTCCAGAATGAAACTTTTCCAGTCAAACTTGACTCTCTTCTCAGCAGAGTCAATCACAGCAGCCATCACCCTCAGTTTTGGCATGCTGATTTGTTCAACACTTCCAGAGTGGCTCAACAGGCTCTTCACAACACAGTCAAACAGATGCCTATAAACAGGCTTTAAGGTGTTTTTGTTCTGAGCACTTACAAGTTTCTTGGGTACTATCATCCATGGATAGTAGAACTCCTGATCATCTCCTTCTTTGTAAATTTCAGGATTCTGGCCTTCTGATGGTAGCCCAAAGCTAGCATCCAGATCCTCAGCAGTGAAGATGATGGTGTGTTGACTTTCTTCTTCTTCATCTTCCTCAGCATATGTGAGTTTAGTGCACACATCACCCTTTTTGCCCTTCCATCTGAGATGGGCAAAGAATTCTGCCATGAAGGAATTCAGGCAGGAATCAGGCTTGGTGCCAAGAAAATTTTCTAGGCCAGCTTCCCTAAGCCAATGGAGTACAGGATGAACTTCTGTATCTTGGCTATCAAAAGCCACTAACTTCTCAAACCAAAGAGAACTTGTGTTGCTAAGATAGGAGAAATCAATATCCAATGAGGAATCATTGAAATCTACTAGTTCTTCTCTTTTGATTTTGGGAGCCATGGATAATATGAGAATTGGGTAGGTTTTCTGGAGAGGAGTTGCAGGTTTTTGAGAGGTTTTGAAAATCTTAAGAGTTTGGAATTATGAGTGCGTAAGGATGGAAGTAAAAACTGAGGAGTTTATATATGTGGGGAGTTTATTAACCTTTGGTTAATAGAGAATAACAATGAGTAAAAGTAAGAACCAATTGGATAAAGTGGGGTAGTGGGCTTTAGGCGGTTTGATGGAAGTTTAATGCAAATCAATGGTCTTGATGATGGCTCAAGAATTCATGAAATCTTAATTAAGATTTTGCATTAAACGCTGATTTGCCTTTTTGGTGGTAAAAATCTTTATAGCACACTCCATCCTAAAATGGCCTACTCTTAGACCAAGAAATCTTTTAAATGTCTAATCAATGCTAAAAATAGCAATGATTATCCAATTAACTCGAACAAACATCCTGAGATGTGTTTTGATTTCTGTGATGGTCAAATTGCCTGATTAACTTGCCTGAGTGGGTCCCAAAGTTGCTGACTGGGTCCCACTTGGACAAAACCCCTGACCAACATTGTTGAACATCATAGGGACAACCTTGCTGAGTTTCCCTCTTTGGCAGACTGCTTCAGTGAGGTTGGTCAACTTTGTTGAAGTTCATTTTAATGATCTTCCCCCTTCTTATGAGCTTTCTTTCCTCATTTCTCCATCTTCCCTGGATCAAGTAAGCCCAATTCAGCTGACAATTCCAAGAACCTTGCTTCAGCTAGAGGCTTAGTCAAGATATCAGCTTTTTGCTTATCAGTGTGGATTTTGACAAGCTTGATATCGTTCTTCTCCACATGATCCCTTATGAAGTGATGCTTGATATCCACATGCTTGCATCTGGTGTGGAGCACTGGATTCTGTGAGATGGCAATTGCACTATTGTTGTCACAGAATATTGGTACTTCATTTGAGATGACTTTGTAGTCTCTAAGTTGCTGCCTGAGCCAAAGTATCTAAGCACAGCAACTTCCAGCTGCTACATATTCTGCTTCAGTTGTTGAAGTTGCAACTGTATTTTGCTTCTTGGAGAACCATGAGATAAGCTTGCTGCCCAAGAATTGACATGTTCCTGAGGTGGATTTTCTGTCAATTCTACATCCTCCATAGTCTGCATCTGAATATCCAGTGAGCTCAATGTTGTCATCAGCTGGATACCATAATCCAAGATTCTCAGATCCCTTGAGATATCTTAGGATTCTCTTGGCAGCATCAAGGTGGCTCTTCTTTGGATTTGCTTGAAATCTTGCACACACTCCAACTGCAAATGTGATATCAGGCCTGCTTGCAGTAAGATATAGCAAGGATCCTATGATTCCTCTGTAGTTAGTGGAGTTTGTTGACTCTCCACTTTCATCAGGATCCATTTTCCAGTTAGTATTCATAGGAATTCTGACTGGCTTGCTTGTAGCACATCCAAATTTCTTGATCATGTCCCTTGTGTACTTGGCCTGATTGATGAATATTCCTTTCTTAGATTGAGTGACTTGAAGTCCTAAGAAGAAATTCATTAATCCCATCATGGACATTTCAAATTTGCTTTGCATGAGTTTGGAGAACTTCTCACACAGCTTCTCATTTGGAGATCCAAATATAATGTCATCCACATAGATTTGGACTAACAAGATATCATCTCCTTCACAGATTTTGAACAGGGTTCTGTCAACAGTGCCTTTGACAAAACCATGATCTAGAAGAAACTGTGATAAGGTGTCATACCAAGCTCTTGGAGCTTGCTTTAAGCCATAGAGAGCTTTCTTCAATCTGTACACCTTGTCTCCTTCTTCAAAGCCTGGGGCTGTTCAACATATACTTCTTCTTTGAGCACTCCATTGAGAAATGCACTCTTTACATCCATTTGATATACCTTGAACCTCATGTGAGCTGCATATGCTAAGAAGAGTCTGATTGCCTCAAGTCTGGCCACTAGAGCAAAGGTCTCATCATAATCAATCCCTTCAGATTGACAATATCCCTTGGCCACCAGTCTTGCTTTGTTCCTCACAATGATCCCTTCACTTGGATTACCAAGTATCAGGCTAGATGGGTGGTCTTGCAACCAAGTCCTTCTAGACCTGATCCCTTCAGGAGGATTGTCCTCATCTGAAGTTGGATCACTAGATTCATTAAATTCAGGAAAGTTAATTGAAGGATCAAGTTCAGGATCATATTCAGGGGTATTGTCCTCATTGTCAGATAAGTTGACATTTTCATTGGTTCCCCCTTGAATATTGGATCCATTTACTACCTCAGCATTGCCTGCTTCTTCATTGGTAGTTGTTACCTGGTTTTGAACTGGGATGGGGTCAGTCAGTTCAATTTCACCTTCAGGTTGGTTGGCTTCAGGTTGATTGCCATCAGGTAGGTTGTCCAGTTTTTGATTATCATGTAGTTCAGGCTGGGCAACATCTACAAACACTGTTTCCTTGCTTTGAAGCCTTAGTCTGGTTGTTCTTTGTGTTATCTCATCAATATTCAGGTTTCTATCCCGGAACTCATCAATAGATTCATCAAACACAACATGAGGTGTTTCTTCCACAATAAGGGTTTTGCAATTGTAGACTCTATAAGCTTTGCTGATTTGTGAATATCCAACAAATATTCCTTCATCAGCTTTGCTGTCAAAAGCTTTCAATTGCTCTTTCCCATTATTATGAATGAAACACTTACAACCAAATATGTGAAAATAAGCAACAGTGGGCAATCTACCTTTCCATATTTGATATGGAGTTTTACCTTGTCCTTTGGTGATTAAGGACCTGTTTTGAGTGTGACATGCAGTGCTAATGGCTTCAGCCCAGAACCTTTTAGGCAGTTTGGATTCAGCAATTAATGTTCTTGCTGCCTCTTTCAAGGTCCTGTTCCTTCTTTCAGCAACCCCATTTTGTTGAGGTGTTCTTGCTGCTGAAGTTTCATGTGTGATGCCATTCTTGCTGCAGTACTCATTGATGTATGAGTTTATAAATTCAGTGCCTTTGTCAGATCTGATTTTGACAATACTTAGGCCCTTTTCATTGCTCAATCTCATCATCAATTCAGGTAGCTTGACTTGGGTCTCCTTTTTGTTCAGCAAGAATACTACCCAAGTGTACCTGGAAAAATCATCAACAACAACTAAAGCATATTTTCTTCCATTTATACTTACTGGGATTATTGGTCCAAATAGATCCATATGCAGTAGTTGAAGAACTCTCTCAGTTGAGATGACAGGCTTCCCTTTGAATGAAGCTTTGATCTGCTTTCCTTCCTGACATGGCTGGCATATATGTTCTTTGGTGAACACTTGATTTGGCAGCCCTTTAACTAGAGAGTTTCTTGCAATCTTGTTGATGGTTTTGAAGTTCAGGTGGTTTAGTCTCTTGTGCCACAGCCAGCTTTGCTCACTTGTGCTTTTGGCAACAAGACAGACTGCTTCAGGGGTTTTTCTCCAATCTGCAAAATAGACATTTCCCTTTCTCACCCCTGTTAGTAGCACCTGTTGTGTTGAATTATCTTTGATAATACATTCATTTGGTGCAAATTCAACACTATATCCTCTATCACAGATTTGACTTATAGACAGCAAGTTATATTTTAGACCTAGGACATATGAGACATCAGTAATTTTAACACTACCAATGTTTAATGTACCATAACCTCTTGTGATCCCTTGAGAGCTGTCTCCAAAGGTTACTGAAGGACCATCCTTTTCAATGAATTCTGAGAGAAGCTCCTTATTCCCAGTCATGTGTCTTGAACATCCACTGTCCAAGTACCATGCTGTTTTCTTGTTGATGCTTCTCTTCTTCTTGTGGTCCTTGCAGCCCTGCAAAGTCAAAATTTAGGTACCCTTTGAGTGTTGGGTCCTAGAGGGTTAGCTGTACCTTTTGGAACCCAAATCTGCCTGATTACTCTGATTGATTCAAAGTGACTGACTTGGTTTCCATTTACATCTACATACACAGTTTGACCCTTAAATGCCTTGGGTGATCTCTGTGTATAAGTGTTAGCCTTGTAAGGTTCAGGAGAGTTGGTAAATTTCTTTGGGACATTTCTCCTGAAGTTACTAGACCTAGGTGCAGCTTGGTAAGACCTTTGAGGATAGGGTTTTGGATGGCCTTTACCTTTTGGCATGTAAGGTCCAGGCTTCCTGAATGTTTTATACCTGTTAGAGGGGATTGGCCTTAATCCATTCAGTTGAGGTTGCCTCATTTGAGTTGGCCTTTTCTGAACAGATTTTGGACAACTCCTCTGATGAGGATTCAGATAGGTTGGCCTTCCACTGGTTCTACCTTTCTGAACCTCATTTCTCTTATAAGCAATGCCTTTAACCTTTTCCATAGGTATGGGTTTAGGTACATTGTTTACTTGAGTAGGTATAAAAATTCCTTTACCCTTATCCTTGACCAGTGGTTGATTTACTTCCATTTCATTTTGTTGTGCCACTGATCTTACAAAAGTCATCTTAGAATTGCTTGATGAGGCAATACTAAGACCAGGTGAGGGTTCAAATGGATTATAGCCTAATCCACCCTTTTGAGCAAATGGTCTTTGAAACCCTTGAATTTCCTCTATTGCCTTAGCAGATTTGTTCAAGGCAGACATTTTCATTTTTAAGCTCCCCTCACTTAATTTCAGAGTATCAAATTCACTTGAGAGATTGTCAAATTTTGCTTGAAGAATTCTAAGATCAAAATCCTGCTTCCTCAAGGCCAGTTCTTGATCATCAATCAACTTTTGTTGTTCAGAGACTTTGAGAGACATTTCCTCATGTTCTCTCACAATCTGCTGATACAACTCAGTTGATTTAAAGTCAAACTCTGGTCCAGGAAGGTTGGGAGTTTAAGCTTTAGAATTCAGTAGCTCATTTTCTCTAAGTGTCATATTGCATACTTCTCTTAGCCTGGTGAAATCCTCAAATAACTTTACAAAGTTGAGTTTCAAGTGGATTTCACTGGACTCATGTGCAACGCCCCCAAAATCGTGGTGGCGCTACGGTTTAAAATAACACTTTTTGACTTAAATAAATTCAAGCGGAAGACTTTTCAATAAAAGATACACGAGTTTTTTTTTTTTTTTTTAAAGTGGCTAACCATGCTTGTGCCTAACTCGTGTGTCACCCACATTTCTAAGTCAAACGTGTACTTGACTAAAACATTATAAAATTCTAAATCGTTATATGAGTGATGTGATGTCTAAAATACTTTAATATTAGAAGACACGATAATTTGCAATAAAGTTGTTACGCATGAAGATTAACATTTAAAGAGTAGACAGACATCCTAGTAGTTTATAATTAATTACGGAATTAAACTCAAGGATAACATCAGTCGTAATAACACTAAATATGTTTCTTACGTAAAACTTAAAATTTTAGGAGAACGTTTGTTAAACCTTGCCCAGTCAGTCACACGTCCTCCTCGTCGTCTACGAAACCTGAAATAATTAAAGTAGCATCATGAGTCTTCTCCCGGAGGAGAAGCCCAGTGGGATAACATTTACTATGCATGCACATTAAGAAGGCTAATTAATATGTCAATCGAGTACACGCCGAGTCCCATGAACCCGGCTCACTTCACACAGAACTTGGTCCGAAGACTTATCTGTTGCTCACACAGAGTATAGTCCGTAGACTTTCTTTTCTCACACAGAGTATAGTCCGTAGACTTTCCTTTCTCACACAGAGTATAGTCCGTAGACTTTCTTTTCTCACACAGAGTATAGTCCGTAGACTTTCTTTTCTCACACAGAGTTCACCCAGAGCATAATCCGAAGATCTGCCTGCTCGTATTCACACATAAATTAATCTAAATAATGCAAATGAAAATAAATGTTACCCACTTTTGTCGTTCGGTGATAGCGGGCTAGCCTCCTGAGGATCCGACTGACTTGTACTGCACTCGACACATTTACTTAACTTTTAGGCTTAAAGTATATATATACATATATTCATATATATTCTTGTACATATATCTATATAGGTGACACTATCAAATTATCAATAGGTTTAAAACATTTCTATTTAAGTTTCGTCACATATCAAATGGTCAAACCTAGTTATGAAGCTAGTTGAAATCACATGAAAAATACACGTTGGAGAAGATAATTAAATTAATCATAAACACCTTTAAAGTGTATTATAAAAATATTTCAAACACACATATTAGTCCAATTTGTTTATTCTGGAATAATATTAAATTTTTAATAAACAATTTATTCACAAGGTTCTGTTAAACTCATTTCATACATTAAGAATCTAAAAAGACAGTCTGTAGTAATTTATTTATCATAAATCATAGATAATATTAAAATTCACAATTTTTGTACAGTAAACTCCAAACATACAGTGGTGCACATAATAAAGTTTTCATTTAAAAATAACTTATAGAATATTACTTATAAATTTTGTAAGACCATTGAAAAATAAGACCGAAATGGACGGTGACAAGAGATTTTCTAGAATTTGTTAAAACTTTTTCGTTTCTTATAAAAATGTAAGGCCAAAACCTACACAAATATAAAGGCCAGTAGCAATATCTATAAAAACATTTCATTTTAATATTATCCATTGTTATTAAATCTTGTATTTTTTTTGAACATCAAAACAGTTTACTTTGATAAAGAACAAACACTGTTTGTTAGAAAAATCATTAAAAATATAATATAAAACCAAATGTGTCTAGGTAAAATTCTTATGAAAGTTAAGACACAGTAAGTTAACATAGTTGAAAATTAGTTCCAAAAACGAGCTGTGTGAGGGAATTTTTGTAGTCTCAACCCAAAAACAGGGCAGTTTTTCACCTCTGTACAGTGCTTCAAAGAAAAACCATATAAAATTGTAAACACATCAAATAATTTTGGCATTTTACTCTTTTAAATTTAACATGCAATAACAAAAGGGGCTTCTTAACCTATTTTAAAACATCCATGGCCTTAAACGAATTATAGTACCATAAGAAAAGGTGTACAATAAGTGAAATGAACTCAGATCACACATTGCAATGACAAATACCACATGCAATCCAAATATAAGCTTAAATAAATGAGTCACATAATATTCAAATCCCACAAGTTTTAAAAAGAAATCAAACACAATCCACCTAGGAAACAACCGTACTTTAAGAGAAGGTGTACAATAGGTAAAATGAACTCAAATCACACATGCAATGACAAATACCACATGAAATCTAAATATAAGCTTAAATGGGTCACATAATATTCAAATTCCACAATTTTTAAGAAGAAATCGACACCAAAACTCAATCCGCAACTCATAAGGCATTCTTACTTCAAATAAAGAGACTCAGTAACTATAAGGTAAGAACCATGAGCAAATAACAATATCACAATCATCGCTTAAAGAAAGAAAAGAAATGGTTTTATTTCTTTAAAACTGTTTATGAGAGGAGAAGGCCTTCGTACCTGACTCCTACGATTTCAGGAATGAGAGTGAAATTTAAGTTTTCTTCAACTTTCCGAATGGTGTTGATTGAAGGGATTCATATTTTGTGTAGATTTGAGAGCAAATGGTTTAAGAGGAACGTTTTTTTAGAATGAGAGGGGTTTTGAGAGTAAGGAGTCTCTAGAGGGAGAGATGTGAATAAGAATGACTCTGCAACCCCTTTAAATAGAGAAAGACTCTCCGCATTCCTCCGTGTTTTTAAATAAAAGTCTTGGCTCTTGGTTAAATTTTAATTTAATATAATATAAAAATTTAATGTAACATTATCATTATCAATACTATTATTATTAATATAACACTTTTACTCAATCCTTTAAACACACCATATTATTCCTCACTTATTTGATATATTGTGCATCTTATTATTTATAATTCAATTCTATTATAATTTTATTTCATCTTTAACTTATCTCATTATCTTATTAAATTGTGTCGGGTGAGTCATAATCGAGTTCGATCTCCTCAGTAAGCTATCCTACAAAACTCTGTACAACTTATTGAAAACATTAGTTCATAAATTACATAAAATCATATATCTTTAAGACTTCAAATAAATTCGTCATTTAATACTTAAAAGAGATATTTTAAATTTCTAAAAATCATGAAATGCAAATTAAAATTTTTAAAAACGGGGTGTTACATCATGTGTGTCATTTGAAGAATTAGAAGAATTAGAAGATGAACATACCTCATCATTTTCAAATGCCATTTGACAGTCATCATCACTGTCACTGTTGGAGAACAGTCCATCATCAGAAGAGTAGACACTCTCTTCACTTGCTGAATCTCCAGCTACCATGGCCTTCCTGTTGTTCAGCCTCTTGTCTCTTTTGTTCTGCCTTTCTTTTCTTTCTTTGGTACTAAGGTCAGGACAATCATACTGAAAGTGACCCTTTTTCTGGCAGTTGTAACACACATCTTCATCATCATTCTTCTTGCTTGAGGACTCCTTCCTCCTTGATGATGATGGTTCACCTTTGCTATATTTCTTCCTATCAGCATATCTGTCTTCTTTCTTTTCATCAGAGGCTTTGTCCTCTGATTTGTTGTCAGGAGAACTGAATCTCCTTCTGGTTCTGTTGTCTTGGTAGAACTTCTTGTATCTACCAAATCTGGAGTTGAGCTTCTCAAATCTCCTAGCCATGAGTGCCAGCTCCTCCTTTATTTCAGATTTTGAAACAGATTGAGAGGATCTTTGAGTATTCTTCTTTTCTGTTTCAGCAGCTTTGAAGGCAACACCTTTGCTTGAGGAGGATGGCTCTTCATGCACCTTCTTTCTGTTTAGATCAAACTCATATGCTTTGAGTTCAGAGAATACTTGCTGCATTGGCATGTTGTCAAGATTGCTGGTATTTTGCATCATGACAGAATATATGTCCCACTTGGATGTGAGACTTCTCAGAATTTTCAAAGCAACTTCTCTTTTGGCATAGAATTTGCCAAGAGAGTTTATCTCATTCATGATGTCAGAGAATCTGCCATCAAGATGATCAATAGTTTCATTGGCTTCCATAGAGAATTGTTCATATTTTTGGATAGCCACTTGAAGCTTGTTCTCCTTGATCTTTTAGGTACCTTCACACATAAGTGCTAAGGTGTCCCAAATCTCTTTTGCTGATGTGCAGTGGTATACTCTTCCCATCACTGCATCTGGAATAGTCTGGTACAATGTGTTCATGGCAATGTAGTTCAGGTTGTGCCTTTTTCTTTCTTCAGCTGTAAAGTCGTCTTCATCTTTTGGCAGCAACTCCCTTGGATCTGCTTTTTGAGCATCAGTGAGCTTGGGATTTGCTTTAGTGAATGTGAAAGGCCCTCTAGTGATGACTTTAAGCATTTCATCATGGTGGCAGGCAAGATGTGCTCTCATCCTGATCTTCCAGAAATCATAGTTCTCAACTGAGAACATTGGCAGTTTGTGATGAGAAATATGATTGACTTGGTTTGGACCCATGTTGTTGATGGTGTTGACAGCATCTCCTGGAACTGCATTGTTAGCCATTTTAACAGAAATAATATAAGATGAACACAGATAGGTTTTTCAGAAATTTGGATCAGTTCCGTGACCACAGAAAATGTGATTTTGAAAATCAATGATTTTCAGAAGCAGTGGTCTATGAACCCCTGCTCTGATACCACTTGTTGGTCCTTGGTGGAGTATAACACAAGTGTATGGGGGGGGGATGCACTTGTGTATGCAAATTCTTTTCTTTTTAACAAAACTGGTCTTATCAGGCAGGTTGTCTCACAACTGGCCTGAGTGTGAACTTTGATAGATACTTGTCCTACTGATTACTATTAAGTGATCAGTTGACTAAATATCTAAAAGAGTTGCTAAGTGCGGAATGTGGTTGGCCTTTGACTTAAAGAAATACTCCAAGTTGATTTCTGAAAAGCACAGTTATCAGGGACTTTGTCCAAAACAGTTTTTCTTAGCTTACTGAGTTTTGCTCTTTGAAATATGATTGAATGTAAGTGCAATAAAGAATGCAGTAAGTAAATGGCACACAAGTTTATAGTGGTTCAGAGACTCAAGCTCCTACATCCACTTTCCCTGATTGAACAAGATAATTCCTTCACAATGGAATTAGCTTGTTTTATAGTGCCAAGGTGCACTGATCAACAACACTCTCTTAGTGCTTTGATCCCTAGGATAATCTGAGTCCTAGTGCTCAATCTCTCTGAGTTAAGACTGTATTTCACACTAACAATCCTTAACTCCTCACTTCTACAACAAACACTCTCTTCACTAAATGAGATAAGGGTTTGAGGTTTGGTTCCAACTAGTAGAGATATCCTTTACAATAAGAACAGTGTAAAGGCTTAGGATATCTCAATGCTAAGCTTTGGATGTTTACAAAGATTGGCTTAGCTAATTGAAGTGATTCAGGAAACTTGGGATTCTGAAGAACAACTTGGTTTTCTTTGAAAGCTTGATAATAGTTTGATAGCTTGTTGTTGGATTTTGAATCCCTTTGATCACTTCTGTATTTATAGGCAAATTTGAACAACTAACCGTTGGAGGGATAGCAATTCAAATATGTCTATTTGTAGCACCATTGAAACGGCTATGAAGCTTGGCATCCTTTTATCCACTGTGTAAAAGGGCTCTTCAATGGTTGCTTGAATGAATGTGTTGACTTCTGAAAAATGCGGCTGAGAAGACTTGTGTCAGATTCCAAATATGCACATTTCCCAAGGTTGATTTGTGGCAAACTCTACACTCAACCAACGGTCAAATGGGACAAGCTCCCTGAACATTCCTGCTGCAATTTAGAATGTTCCAACATTCATTCAATGCTTCACTCTTTAATGCTTTAAGTCTTCAATGCTTGGTTCAGGCATGATTGGCAATAAATGCTTAATTGAATGTGTCTTCTGTGAGCTTTGGCATTCAATGCTCTTGATCATTTGTACTTCAATTGTTCTGATCATTTGCATTTATGAGCATTGCTTTAATGTTCTTGATCTCTTCAGCTCAGTTGTCCACTTGGTCAGCTTGTCCTGATAGTTCAGCAACTTTGGCCTAGACACTTAACACATATCAAGCTGCCTAACATTCCAGCTTTGGACAACTACCCTGAACTCTAAAATCTCACAACATTTCTGAGATTTTTAACTTAAGCATTCTACTTACTCAAGTGTACTGAGACAACTTGCCTGAACTAGACTTGAGCATATCTCAACTAATCTGAACATCATCAATCAGGGGTTTTGGTATCTAAATCAAAATCATTTTATTCCCAACAAATTGGAAGAAGATGAGTAACAAAAACAGAATTTGCAAAATCAAACACTAGCCATGAGAAAAACCTGATCTCTCATGATACCATGTTTAAATTTATATTTTCTTCTTATTGAATAGTGAGAAGAGTTTACATATTTATAGAAGACTTAAGTTTCTAGAGCCATCTTCCAACAACTATTTGTTATTTGTAACTACCTACAAAACTACTCATCTTCTAGACTAGCTCCTTCATTTGGTGTGTGTGTATCTACGCGTGATGCTGTACAGTAGGGTTTTGCATGTTTTGCATGCTGTATATTTGTATACGCTAACAGGGTCAAAGTTAATTTTGATAAATTGGAATGAAATTTAATATAATTTAAAAAAATAGTGACGGTTAACTCAGCAAAATTCGTAAGTTTTCGCCACTAGGGGTCTTGTGAAACATAATTTAAAGGATTATTAAAACAAGTTAAAGGGTTTTCCAAACAAAATTTAATAGTTTAGGGGTCTTTTAATGTATTTGGCCTTTCCATTTTTATCAATACCTCATTATCTCTCTCCCTCTTTTTTCTATTGCTATATATATACCGTAAATATTATACTCTCTGTTTTCCATTTGGGTTAATTGCAAAAAAAATCACACCTTTAGTGTATTTATCAATTACAACATATTCTTTTTTTCTTTGCAATTTGATACACCACCTTTTTATATTTTGCAATTCAATGCACATATATATTTTTTCGATCAATTTTAATTTAACTTGGCGTCGAAAAACAACGAACTCACCACGTTGTCGACACATAGACTATCACTAATAATTTTTTTAATGAAAGACACATGCACATTTAAAATATATATATATATATATAAATTGCACATCGAATTCATCAATATTTTTATAAATTTTTGGCAAAATTCTCCATCTTTACGCTTTAATATTATGAGTATTGATTTGATGTTTTCTATTTCAAAGCTCTCTTATCCTCTACACAAATGTAATATCTAAATAATTTTATATATAAAAAAATTCAATCAAAAAATTCTGTAAAATAAAATAATTCTTATAATCATATTTATTCATATGATGTGCATTAACGTGTTTTGCTAAAAAAAAAAAATTTAATCACACAAGTTGTATATTAACCAAAATCATATTTATTCCCTTGTCTTAATATTTCTTCTTGATTATGTTGACTTGTTTTTTCAGAATCACAAAAATAAAAACAAAACATTTTTTTTATGTTATGTTGCAAATATATATATATATATATATATATATATATATATATATAATCGCGCAAAACACGACGAATTTGCAATTTTTAGGAGTCACGTCAAATTAAAATTGATCGAAAAATATATCGGCGCATTGAATTGCAAAACTTAAAAAGATGGTGTATAAAATTGCAAAGAAAAAAAAGAATATGTTGTAATTGATAAATACTCAAAAGATGTGATTTTTTTTGCAATTAACCCTTTCCATTTTCCCTACCTTAATACCCACTCTACATTAAATATCATTGGGAATCTTTCATCCGAATCGGAACAATAGATGGTGTAATTGGTGGAGGGATTTAATTTCGTCAATTAGGGGGAAAGAGGGAGCTTTATTTTTCGAGAATATTGGGGGTGTTAAGTTAAATTTTGGGAGTAGGGTATGCTTGAAACACAACTTTAGAAAACTATATTCCATGTACGAGTGAGAAAAATCCTCAGTCAAGTGTATTTCGAATGAGTTCTAACTCTGAGTTTTTGAAACTATGCTAATTTCTGTTTTTGAGATTATACATCTTGTAAACATTTGTGGCTGTGTAGAGCTCTTTTTTAATGATATTTCATTCTGACTTTTCAAAAAAAAAAAAAATACATATATACACATTAAATACTATATTACTTCAATTTTGTAATACACTTTTTTTTTTGTCCATTCAACAATAAACTTCATGCCATTAGAATGTAAAATTCTTCATAAACTTCACCTATGAAAATTATTTCGAAACGTAGAGTATTTCTTAAAATATTATGCCAACAACAGTAAAAAGGTAACTTAAAAGAAACAGGGAAAGTATTATTCATTTTAATTAAGGTAAATTTTTCTATGCAATTGAGTATATATAAATACATCTAGATTTTAATGTTCAATTTATCAAATTTAAATTTTAAATTTAATTAAAACTCAATTTCAATTGTATAGATGCACCTACATATCACTTTTTTACTAAATTGTAATTGCACCTCCGAAGATCCAAAATAAAGAAGAGGTTGAAGAACAACCTTACAAAAATTAGCAAAAGTAAATATTTTTATCAAAAATTGCAACAAAATATAAAATACATCATTCTGATTCCCAGGGAGCCTCCCCTTTCCAATTAATATTGTCATAGCTTATACTAAATCCCTCGTTATCAGCCTTCCAATATATAGCTGATCGCCCTTTATCCCGAGCCGGCTCGTATGCATGAAACGACGTGAATTTCAAGCCGAAAACCGCGCTTGTGTAATACACTTCGTTTACGTCAACGCGGATCGTGAAGCTCTGGCTCGGCTTCAGCTGAGCCGATCCCTTCATTGAACCATCGGCTGTGACTCCGATGTTGATCGGAGGAGAATCTCTTCCCTTCACGGCGTTGATGACGTGGATCTCCGGCAACAAGCCATCGGCTTTGAGCTGTACGGCTAATAAAGTGGCGAGCAATAACATCAAATGAAAAAACATTAATTTTGAGGCCATTTTTCTCCTTGGCTTTTTTGGTAATATATCTGTGTTAAATTTGTGTGTACGATTATGGGGTTTTTATAGGAGTTCAAATTCAATTTCGTCCCATGATTTAAGGCTTTTTCGCAAAAGGCTCTTAAATATTTTAGGGTTTCAATTAAAACCCCTAACTTATAGGTTAATTCAATTTTAATCTTTTTTTTCAGTAGAAAATTTAAAACGACGTTGTATAGTCTTACATTTTTGCATCATACAACGTCATTTTTTACTTTATGGGGATATCATACGATGTTGTTTTTGACTTTTCGACAAAAATAGGATTAAATTTGAATCAATTGTTAAGTTATGGACTAAATTGAAAATTGAAAAATATTATAATTAATACCATTTATCAAAGATGTACAAATTAAGTTTTGGGATAGAATTGAATTTAAACTCACGTGCAATTAATTAATTTGTCAAAGATGTACAAATATTCTAATACCATTAATTTATCAAAGATATACAAAGAATGTGCAATTAATTAATTTGTTTCTTAAAATATGAATGGAGTGTCAATAATATAGGATATCGTGATCATTATTCATGAATCTGGTCTATATTTTATATAATTAATGCACCTTAAATTTGGGATGACGAAATCTTTATTTGTTTACTAAAGAAAATAATTGATTTTGTATTATGCTTTTAATAAACGTTTATTTATTTATTTATTAAAAAGGTACATTTAATTGAAAATTTAAAAGATTTCAAAGGTTGATTTGGAAGAAATGTAATAAGCTTACTTTGAAACGTGTTCAACTTTATCTAATTTGAAAAGAAATTGAAATGTATCGTCATTTATTTAAAATAGGATAAACGAGAAAATTGCAGATTTGGTCCCATTAATCATGGGTTGATTGTGTTTTGGTCCCATTGTATTTGGATTTAATCCCATACGATATAAATCTTGCAAATTTGGTCCCATACGATATAAATCTTGCAAACTTGGTCCCATACGATATAAATCTTGCAAATATGGTCCCATACAAAATAAATCTTGCAAATTTAGTCCCATATAAAATAAATCTTGCAAACTTGGTCCCAAATATTACAAAAAATGTAAAATTGGTCCCAAACATTATAAAAAAATGCAAAATTGGTCCCAAACATTACCAAAAAAATGCAAAATTAGTCCAAAAAGTGTAAAAAAAAAAACTCATTAATTAATAATTATTATTCAAATTATATAATAATGAACTATTAATTAATATATAATAACATTTATATAATAATAAATATTAATAAATATATAAAATCTAAATAGACTTTATAATATTAATAAATATATAAAATTTAAATAAACTTAAAAATTTATATAATAATCAATATTAATAAAATTTATATAATAAACAATATATTACTAATAACTTAACATACGAGATACATGCATTTTATTTAAAATTAATTATTATTTATTTTATTTTTCTTCTCTTATGTATTCTAATAAATTTGTATTGTAAGTTTTTTTTTTTTTAATTCTACTATATGATTTTGATTTAATAAATAAATAAAATTAAGTGTTTGTAACATTTGAAAATTTTAATAAATTACTCATCACCCTTATTTAAATATCAATAGGAAGGGTTAGCTATTGTTAATTTATTATCAGTAGCTATAATCATTTTGTTGTAATTTAATTATTAATGTAGTTATTAATTTGATATGTATTCATTGAGGAATACATGTCTCAATTATTGTATTGACAAGTTTGATATAACTTTTATTATTATTATTTTTTATAAATTTTACATTTAAAAAAGTATACAGAGAAAATTAAGTTATACTCTTTTTTATAAAATTTAGATTGATTAGATTTTATATATTTATTAATATTGATTATTATATAAATTTTATTATATATTATTAATAGTTAATTATTATATCAATTTGAATAATAATTAATTAATGTTTTTTTTTTCACTTTTGGGATCAAATTTGTATTTTTTTTTATAATTTTATTAAATTAAAGTATAACTTAATTTTCTCATCAATGTATGCTTTTTTAAATGTAAAATTTAGAAATAATAATAATAATGGAAGTTATATCAAACTTGTCAATACAATAATTGAGACATGTCTTCCTCAATGAATAAATATCAAATTAATAACTACATTAATAATTAAATTACACATCGACAAAATGATTATAGCTAATGATGATAAATTAATAATAGCTCTAGCCCTTCCTATTGATATTTAAATAAGGGCGATGAGTAATTTATCAAAATTTTCAATAGTTACAAACATTTACTTTTTTTTATTTATTAAATAAAATTCATATAGTAGAATTAAAAAAAAAATTAAACTTACAATACAAATTTATTAGAATACATAAGAGAAGAAAAATAAAATAAATAATAATTAATTTTAAATAAAATGTATGTATCTCATATGTTAAGTTATTAGTAATATATTGATTATTATATAAATTTTATATATTTATTAATATTATAAAGTCTATTTCGTATTTTTTATAAAATTTAAATATTATAAAGTCTATTTAGATTTTATATATTTATTAATATTTATTATTATATAAATGTTATTATATATTAATTAATAGTTCATTATTATATAATTTGAATAATAATTATTAATTAATGAGTTTTTTTTTTTCACTTTTTGGACTAATTTTGCATTTTTTTGGTAATGTTTGGGACCAATTTTACATTTTTTGTAATGTTTGGGACCAAGTTTGCAAGATTTATTTCATATGGGACTAAATTTGCAAGATTTATTTCGTATGGGACCATATTTGCAAGATTTATATCGTATGGGATCAAGTTTGCAAGATTTATATCGTATGGGACCAAGTTTGCAAGATTTATATCGTATGGGACTAAATCCAAATACAATGGGACCAAAACCCAACCAACCCATGCAATTTTCTCTAGGATAAACTATATGATTATGACCTTTTATATTTATAAAATTTAATACTCTCTTCCTACATAAATAAATGACTTTTTAGCCTTTCTTTTATGTTATGTATATTTATAACAAGTTTGTCTTTAATTAATAATAATCATCCTACATCCCATAATCTTCTCTTTTCATAAAAAAAAAAAAAAAAAAAAAAGTAGAATAACTTCCTATATTGACAAGTTTGAATTGGGAGAAGATTTACCATGTAAGAAAAAGTAAAAAATGAAAGAGAATTGATTAAATAAGGTAAGTTAGAAATTATGAGTATTTTTTTTAAATTTAAAAGAGGAATAAAATTAAAAGAAATTTTATAAAAAAGGCTAAAATAATATTTAATTATGTACAAACATATTATGTTAATAATCTCATGATTGAATTAATTGCCATAAATAAAAGAGTGCATGAATCGTGATTTATGAATTTCGCACATTAATTGTTTTCAATTATATTGTAAATATATAAAAAAGTCATAGTAATTTATTTGTATTTGACTCTAAGATATAGAGTAATACATGAACAACCCACGTATTACGCTAGTGTTAGAAAATATTATTATACTCCCTCCGTCCCAACTTAGGGGTATATTTAAAATCTGGGGTATTCAATTCGAATTTTTAAAAGTCTTTTAAAATGTGGGGTATTCAATACGAATTTTAAAAAGTCTTAAAAAATCGGTAGGTATTCAATATTCTACGGATTTCAATACTCTATGAATTTTCATGGATTCTCTTCAAAAAATATAAATAAATTTCACTCTTCAAAATCTTTTCTAATAAGCAGAGATTTCAACGGATTCTCTCAAAAAACTTTGAAGATTAGAAAAAAAAAACTTTGTTGTTCTTCTAACAAAAGTTCTATTACTAACCTACTGCATTTTTCACCGTCATCAACTTTAACCTTTATTTCCATTAAAAAATAATTAACCAGGATTCTTCAAAGAAATAGATAGAGTTCACGTCAATTATGCCATTGGAGAAATTGCGCAGAGTGAGAGCTTCACCACCATTATTATCGTGAAAAAGATTACATAATTTATCGTGAATATAATATTAACATGATTTGTATACATCTTTATAATATATTATGTTTATCCTTATTTCTTAAATATTTTGTAAATATTTGATGTATATTTGGTAGATAAAGATACACTTTGTATATATAAATACCCCACTTATAAACCTTTTACAATCACTCAATGAAATTATAAAATATTAAACGGTAACAGTAAATACCCCTACTTGTTTCTTTATTGCGCGTTATTTTTTCTAATTAAGTGATGTATTTTTTTCTATTTACTCTAAGATATGCTAGCTTTTGTCCGTCAATCCTCTCTTCAGCTCAACATTGATTCTTGTGACCTCGGTCCGAGGTATAATGGTGATGGAAATGAAGATGAGAATAATAATGATGAATAATAATATTTTTTTGAACTAATATATTTTTGGCATTTTTTCTAAATAATTTAGATATTTTTTTTACATATAAGTGTGTTCGATATACGTTTGCATCAATAGTTGTAGGGGCGTAGTCTATGGAAATCCATGTAAATCTATAAAAAAATGTGTATTCACAATCCTTTCAAATCTATGAAAATTCATATAAATCAATAAAAAAGTCAGTCAAACTCTGTATGGAGTCTCTAAATCCACTGACTTTTTAAAGTCCAAAAAAATCCAACATAATCTCAATTGAATACACCCCCTCAACTTTCATACTTATTGTTCACCCCTTTTTTAAAAATATTATAATAAATAGAATTTTGAGATATAATTTTATAAAAAAATAAATAAGTGAGTTGACTTGTGTTTATGTATGTACCATAAAAATAATAACATTAAATATAATATTTTAAATATTGTATGGATAGAGTTTCTAAAGGATCGAAAAAGTAGGTATGAAAGTTAAGATGAGACGGATATATAATATAGTTAGATAATTTAAAGAGTAAAACTAATATTTTGTACTCTTTATTTTAAAAAATCACATTTTTTAAAATTCGCGTAATATATTATACAATCAATTGTTGTAAATATTATTAAATGAATATTTGTCAATAAAATAAGATATACTGTACTCCTCTCCCTCTGTCTCGGAATAAGTGATGTGATTGGTTAAGAAAGAATAATTTATCAAAAATAGAATGAAAAACTTATTGTGGATTTGTGGGACATCAAAAAAATGAAAGTGAGAAACTTATAATGGGAGTATGATTTATCGAAATCTCCTTGTAAACACTTAATTTTTTTTTATTTAGAATAAAAGAAAAATAATAATCTTTTAAATAAAATTAACGTGTCTCGATTTGCATATATCATATTTTAAGTAATTAGTAGAATTAATATAATTAATATTGTGATTGTCAAAACTTTCAATTTTTATAGACTCAAATCACTCAATACATGTATTCTTGATCTTGAATCTTGATATATGGAAAAGAAATCATGCAATAATTAATGATGACACATATAATACTTAACCAATAAAACCACACTTAACATATATGTAATTTTTTGAAATAGAGACACATCACACTAGAGATAAATTAAGAGAAAATTTTATTTTTAGTCATGTAAGTTAGATTTATTTCAAAATAAATCCTTTAAATTTTTACTTTACAAAATAAGTCCTATAGCATTTAATTTTAATTTTTTTTAAAATTAATTTCAGTCCTTTAAGTTTAACTCACCATAAAACTTTAAATCTGCCCAAACAATTTGAGGATTCCGACCAAATTTTCAATTTTTGTCTTTTAAATATATTAAAATATGAAAAAATGGATAAAATTTGAAAAATAATTATATTTATTGTACAATATTATAAAACACCATTAAAATATTAAATAAAAACTAAATAAATTTAAAAAGTACAAAAATTATTTAATTAAATTATTAAGAACTCAACCATTTAGACGGGCATATAAATTGATACAACAATTTAATTAAATAATACTCCAGTATTATTAAAATATATAATGTATTGATGTAACATGAAAAATGAGCTCAATAAGGTTTATGACTAAATAATTGTCTCTTAATTATTAGGATATTGTTTTTTTTTTTTAATAATATTGGTGAATCTATATAATATTCCCTATTATTATATACATGTGATATAACATAAAATAGCTAGGAAGTTGATAATTAAAAAAAATGGACGAGCTCGTATACTTATTTAAAGTCATACATATAAAATGTAGTAAATTTTTTCACCATTATTGTCTTGTAACTTGAAGGCTGATTAATTAGTTGTAATTATTGAAAAGTAGGAATTAGTAAAAATTTTCCTTCCAACATACGGTATTAAATTGTTGTGTAAAAATATATATATATATATTTAATTAATTATTTCAACATACTAATTAATTGTATTTCCTAGCGAGATATTAATGGAGTCTGCAGAATGCAGCTAGCCAATTCCTTATGTTTTAATAATTTTATTTAATTAAATTGTTATATCAATTTATATGCAATTGGTTGTCTTTTTAATAATTTTATTAAATTAAATATTTTTGTTAAATATTTTTTGTACTTTTCAAATTTATTTAGTGTTTATTTAATATTTGAATGATGTTTTACAAATATATACAATAAATATTATTATTTTGTAAATTTTATCAAATTTTCAGATTTTAATAAATTTAAATGCTAAAAATTAAAAAATTGGCCGGATTTCTCAATTTTTTCGGGCGAGTTTAAAGTTTTCCGGTGAGTTTAAACTTAAAGGACTTAAATTATTCAAAAAAGGACTAAGTTTAAATGTTATAGGACTTATTTTGTAAAGTTTTTAAAAGATTTATTTTGGAATGAACCAAACTTACAGGACTAAATAAAAAATTTCCGATAAATTCACAAATGGTATGTAACTTTGTCGAAATCCGCAAAAGGTCCTGTAATTTTTTATTTTATTCATTTTAGTCTTTTTTGGTCTCAATTTTGGTCCTTTTAGTCTCAATTTTGATCCCTTGAGTCCAATTTTAGTCTTTTCAGTTCAATTTCAACCCTTTCAATCCAATTTCACTCCTACTAACTGTAATATAACATATGCGTTTCACGTGACAATTTTTTTCAACCTTTTGGACACATCATCCGCCACATAACCTGTTTTGAATGGAAAGAATAGTGATATACTGTATATAATATAATTTTTTTTATAAATATTTATTTATAATCAAATATACATAATTTTATTGAAATCTTAATTTTATCTTTTTATGTTCCATATAATCAAATACTCCCTTCGTCCCGAGGAAAGCTGCCCATGAGCTCCGAACACGGAAATTAAGAAATACTAATGGTATTGTCTTGCTTATTTTAGTACAACATCTCGAGTTCGAATCCCATCTTCAATAATTTTTTATTTTATCACATTTTCGCAATTATTACTCACTTATAGTCTAGTCGTATCATCTAACCTTTTTTTACGCTAGTGTCTTTGGTTCGAATTCCATCTCCAACATTTTTTGAACTTATTTTTAATTTTAATTTTGGTGTTGCACTTTTCAATTATGTGACTTATACTTTTTGATAAAACGGTGTTGCACTTTTCTATTATAGTGTCCTACACTTTACAATAATATTTTTTAATTTTGGTGTTGCACTTTTCAGTTATGTGACTTACACATTTTGATAAAACAATGTTGCACTTTTCTATTGTAGTGTCCTACACTTTACAATAATATTTTTATTTATAGTGACTTACACTTTTTAGTAAATATTGTGTTGAACTTTTCAGTTATATGGACTTACGTACACTTTTTAGTAATATTGTGTTGCACTTTTCAGTTACATTGACTTACACTTTTTAATAATATTGTGTTGCACTTTTTATTTATGTTTACTTACACTTTTTAATATCCATTTTTTTAATTAATAAAAAAAACTGGAAAACAACCGAAAAAGGGATAAAATTATAAAATATGCGAAAAATAGAAAACTAAAAAAAAATTACATGCGAAAAAATAAAATAGAAAAACTAGGGGAAAAAAAAAGAGCGGAAAAAGAGCTTAAAATAAAGGGAAAAAAATTGGACTAGGGTGTACGCTGTACATCCAGGTGTATATTAGTTCAAAACAATAAGTAAATGTATTAGAGTTGATGTGTTTGAGAGAGAAAAGAATATAATGAAATGTGAGAGGTAATAGTTACCAAAAAAAAAGAATGGGTAGCTTCCACTGTGACGGAGGGAGTATTTATTCATAATAAAATATATAATTTTGTATATTCAATTAAATTAAATAAATTAAAGATAAAAAAGTGACATATTTAATTAAATAAAATGGTTTCAATAAAATAAATTAAAACATCAAATTCAATTACATATTAAATACTAAAAACATGCATATTTTAATATTTAATCTTTAATAAATGCAAATTGTTTTTAAGTTGAACTTATGTATTTTTAGACTCATTAATTATTTGAGAGCTTGCAAGTGTATTATTGTTTATTGATGAGAGAGCTTAGACCCCAAATATATAAAATATTCTCAATATTAAATTGATAAATAATTATAGGAGTAATTATTTACTACCCAAGGTTCTAAAATTAATAAAGAACCATTCATAACCGTGTATATTTACATAAATGTTACTTTTATTTTCCTCCAAAAAGCATATGTGTTTGATGTTGCGTTAAAAATGTTAAAAAATAAATTGTCAAGTAAAATACACATGTTCTATTCCCGTAAGTGGGACCGAAATTGGATTAAAAGAACTGAAATTGGGCTGAAAGGACCGAAATTGAGATAAAAAAGGACCAAAATTGAAACAAAAAAGACTAAAATTGATAAAGTTAAAAGTTACAGAATCTTTTATGGATTCGGTCAAAGTTACAAGACCATTTTTGAATTTATCTCGACTACAAGAAAATTGTAAAATTTCAACTGAAAAATACACCATTTGCAACGACATAAGTAACTGTTGAAAAAGGAACCATTGTAGTTTACCGTTGAAAAAAGTATTGAAATTTTCATTCCAACAAAATTTCTAACAACATAATATCGTTGAATTTAGAGTTGCCCAACTGGTTCAAGCCCGGCAGTTCGAATCGCCGGTTCACGGTTCGGAACCGGCCGGTAGCTTGAATCGAAATCGTAGATTACACGGTCTGGTTTCGGTTCGGCCATACAGAATTTTCGAACCGCCGGTTTCACGGTTTGAATCAAAGATTCAATAATTAATTTTATATATATATATTTATAACGGTAATAAATTCAAATGGACAACCGAGATTTAATATCGTGCAATTTGATCGTTGGGGTTGGAACTGGCGGTTTTCGATTTTTTTTAATATGTTTTAATTTCTATGGTCCGAATTGATCTAAAACTAGCATTATTTTTATCCAACGATTGAAAAAAACTAGCCGTTATTTTGGCTCCTATAAATACCCCTCAATTGTGCATGAAAAAAATCACACCTACTTGATCCTAATTGATCAATTATTCTTCATCTCTCTCAATTCTCTTTACTATCTTGAAGTGTTCTTATTTTCAAATTGCAATATTTCAATTCTCAAGTCTCTAACTCTCAATTCTATAAATAATGTTTGATGCGCATATTTTCTCTCTTGCTTGAAATTGTCTTAGTTATTCAAGCACTCTAGCTTGTCGGAATCCGGCCACTAACTCAGGTATTTTCTTCACACCTTCTTCTCTTCTCTTAGACTTTAGGGCTCTCGAACTCCCCATGTCTATCCCTTCCGGTAGCGAATCCCTAGAGGCTCCAGCCCACCAGTAACCCTGATCCCGTGCCAGTTTTGCACTTTCCGGTCACCAATCTTCGTTTGGCGGACCATTCCTCGGGTCCTTCTCAAATAACCCGTGCCACGTTAGGATCATATCGTCATCTCTACGTTTTTCCCTCCTTTTTTTCGGTGAGGATCCCTCACAGAGATGAAAGACCAAATTTCACTCTAACTCGCACTTTAGCTTTTTGGGATGCTCAAATACAAGCAGGCCTTAGGTTCCCCGTGCTTGATTTTCTGTGTAGGGTTTCCACTCTGTTACGCATTCCTCTAAATCAGTTCACTCCCAATGCCCTAAGGATGATGATTGAGTTTTATACCCTAATCAAGGGAAATTGGGGAGAACCTACTGCCGAACTTTTCTAAAGTCAGTTCAGTTGCAAGCTCTTAGACGGTTTCTTCTACATCTGTGGTCGTGTCAAACGTGTCTGTGTGTTTATGGAAAAACCTCCTGATGGGAATCTGGAGTGGAGAAATAACTGGTTCTTCGTAACTCCTCCCTCTCCTTGGAATTTTCCGCATTCTAGGTGGGCTTATGAGAACCCTAGGGTTCGAGGCCCTCATCCCACTCCTGGTTCATCTCTTAACATTTCTGTCATGCTTAATCTCAATGCTCATGCCTAAGCCCACAAGCCTTTCAATGTCTCTCCTATTTGTAACAATCCACGAGCATTGTCCCATTTTGGTTTCAGCACCTAAGAATTCTCCCTTGGACCCACTGATGGTAACTCGTGCTCTTCTGGTCTTTTCTTCGTATTAACTCATAACTGTCTAAGTTAACAAGTGTCTGTGTTTCCTTTTCAGACATGGACTGGCTATCTCAAGTCACTCGTGATCCTGCTCCTATAAGCTCAACTCAAACATGCCCTATTCTTGCTCTCGAAAGTTCCTCGAAAGCTTTAGCACCAGAAGCATCTGCACCTCCAGCTCCTAGTTCGATTTCTAAGAGGACTCGATTGTCCTCTGGAAGAATGGTAAGTATGCGAGATCATGCTCCCCCTGACTACGGTATCTCCAGGAAGAAGACTTAAGGAAAGCAAGTCACCTCTCCGCCAGCACCCATCGACTTCGATCCTGAGGTTGATGTAGCTCAAATGTTGTCTCCCGGTTTGTATACCGGTATCTTCCCTCAAATACCATATGTTTTCTAGTGAGCCTCTCCACTCAAGA
This sequence comes from Galeopsis tetrahit, assembly GCA_963675135.1. NCBI lineage: Eukaryota > Viridiplantae > Streptophyta > Magnoliopsida > Lamiales > Lamiaceae > Galeopsis > Galeopsis tetrahit. The sequence goes on along the minus strand of OY776128.1, from coordinate 41,779,617 downwards.
CAGGATGATTCAGGCGATACTCCTTTTCTCAGGTATGTTCATGCCCTAGTCATTTACAAAGTTTCTGCACCTTATCGTCTCTTAATTTTTCTTCAATGTTCTCAGTTCGGCCTCCTCTTCTATAACCTTTTCGAGCATACCCTCAAACCCGTTCAACAGAACGAGGTGTTCCAGGCCCAGATAACTCAAGAACGCTCCCGGACTGAAGATCTTATGGCCTAGCTCACAACAGCGAGGCAGGAGAGGGATAAGATAAAGGATCAGGCTCATGCCCTCACCCAAGAAGTCCACATTCTCCGTTCAAAAATTCAAAAGCAAGAGCTCCCCTCCTCTGGGGTAAAATTTGTATCGACTCTTTATTTTTATCTCTTGCAGGGCAGCAGCTCCTGGGAACTCTTCACAAGGGCTGGCTAGAAGCTTATCTCCGAAGCTCCAGCTTTTTGGGCGTCGTGGGACGTTACATCCCTCATTTCGTGGATCATGGCTTTGACAAAGTCATCGCTCAGCATCAGGCGGAGGGTTTCGACCAAATATATAACAGGGACACCCTCTTGGATGGCCTAACTTCTCCTCTGACGTTCCTGGGCAATCCTAAGGCGTTGATTACCACTCCCTAGTGGCTGCCTATCATGAGGAAGGCTGTTCAGGACCTGCAGAACTCAGATGTGAAGCTTGAGGACCTGAAAGTCATGGAATCTCCAGACTATCCGCTGGATATGCCTTCTTCCAGCCCCTCGTCCGTAGCTGCCCAGGTCATGAGGAGAACGATGAGGAAGGAGGCAGATCAAGTGATCAGGCTGAGGTAGATGAGGTTGCTGCTGAACACTCCCCTAAGTCTTGAAGACTTTTCTTTATCACTGCTTTTTCTTTCCTGCTGAATTACAAACAATTTCTTTTTGCTGTAATATTTAAACAATTTCCAAGGTTTCTCATAACCTTGTGGTGGTTTTGGAGCTGTTTGTGCTCCCGTTTTGGTGAGGCTTTCATGCCTCTTTGAATGGTGGAGGATTTTCACCTCCCCCGTTTTGACTTTATATATTTGAGGCCTTCGAGCCTCGTAATCTCATCATCTGCTTGTTTGCTCTATATCTGTTATGCATTCTCTGCTCATATACATGGTTGCATTTACAGTTGCATATACATATCTTGCTTGCAAAGTAGTTGTTAATTTGACAAGCTTTCTCAAATATCATGATATTGTTTCAATATCTCAGCAAAATGTTTTAAGTAAATCCACTATATCTCATAGCTTTACTTAAAACTTCTCAATTTTTCATTGTAGTGTTAGCACATGTAGGCTTCGAGGTTTTAAACAATGATTCAGAATATATCATTATTAAAAAACGTAAGTAGAAGTAAAAAGTAGCACTTTTCACTTACTTGGTTGGTCTTATGGCTTGTTGTCTTCGAAGGGTTAGGTATAGTGCACCTTCACCCCCCTCAAGCCTCGAAGTCTATCGTCAAAGACTCAAATCCGAAGTATTTCTTACTTCAATCCAGCTGCTCAAGCTAAAATTCCTCAATCAATCTAAAGTGTTCCTCACCTCTGTCTTCATTCCATCTGCTCAAACTGCAATTCAATCTGAAGTGTTTCTCACTTCTCTTGTCTTTCCAGCTGCTCGAGTTGTAATTCAATCTTAAGTGTTTCTCACTTCTCTCATCTTTCCAGCTGCTCAAGCTGTAATTCAATCTGAAGTGTTCCTCATTTCTATCTTCATTCCAGCTGTTCAAGCTGCAATTTGATGTGAAGTGTTTCTCACTTCTCTTTTCATTCCAGCTGCTCAAGCTGTGTCGTAAGTAAGAGTGTTTACTCATTACCATCATGCTCTTCATCGGAAATTAACACATGTTCCTTGTACATCTGGAGGTCCTCGATTAACTCGAGGTTCAGACCATGTCTTCTAGGGGCATCAGCCTCCCACTGTATCCCTCAAAGATATCTAAGTCATACCCTTCAAGGGTGTCAATTCTCAAATCCGTTAAGGATGTCAATTCAAATCCGTTAAGGACGTTAATTCAGATCCATTAAGGACGATAATTCAAATCCGTTAAGGACGTCAATTCAGATCCATTAAGGACGCCAATTCAAATCTATTAAGGATGTCAATTCAAACCTGTTAAGGACGTCAATTCAAACCTGTTAAGGACGTCAATTCAGATCCATTAAGGACGTCAATTCAAATTCGTTAATGACGTCAATTCGGATCCATTAAGGACGTCAATTCAGATCCATTAAGGACGTCAATTCAAATCCATTAAGGATGTCAATTCAGATCCATTAAGGACGTCAATTCAAATCCATTAAGGATGTCAATTCAAATCCGTTAAGGACATCAATTCAAATCCATTAAGGACGTTAATTCAAATTTGTTAAGGATATCAATTCAGATCCATTAAGGACATCAATTCAGAACCATTAAGAACGTCAATTCAAATCCGTTAAGGTCGTCAATTCAAATCCATTAAGGACATCAATTTAAATCCGTTAAGGATGTCAATTCAGATCCATTAAGGACGTCAATTCAGATCCATTAAGGACATCAATTCAGATCCATTAAGGATGTCAATTCAAATCCATTAAGGACATCAATTTTGTGTAGCCTTGACTCCGACTGAACAATCGAAGGATTAAGCTTTGTTTTGGCTGGAGGTCCTGTAGGGACTCGAGGAGTTTTACCCAGATTTGCGTGTGTCTGAGTTTCAAATGGTCATATAGAGCTTAGCTTATCAATCAGAAAGCTCATAATAATCAATACTCCGAAGATATAATCTTTTCGAAAAGAAAGTTTCATTGATTATTAACGTATGTCAACATAGGCCATAGACAACTTATGTTGGTCTCATTAAAAACCTCGTTATAGTAAAACCCTAGGGGAAACCCATAAGGAGGGAAAAAGAGCTCCGATGAAGCACCTCAAATACAATGTTCATAAGGAAATCAAATTATATTCTAAGAATTGAAATAAAGCAAATCATGCTCTCTTAAATAAAGAATTTCTTCAGGTGGCACACATTCCAAGGACGGACTATCTCATTCACTTTCATGTCCTGGAGTCGGTATGCTCCTCCTCTAAATACCTGGATAACTCGGTATGGCCCCTCCCAGTTGGGTTCGAGCTTTCCAGTGTGTTTCAGTGCATCACCCCTTCGAAGGACTAGGTCTCCAGCCTCAAATGACCTCAGGGTCACTCTCTTGTTGTATTCAGCTCGTATTCTTCTCTTATATTTCTTGGCCTGTAATCGGGCCATCTCTCTTCTTTCTTCGAGTAAATCCAGAGCTTCTCTCATTAGCTCCTCATTCTGGTTCTCATTAAACTGAGCAATACTGTGAGATTCTATCACAATCTCTGGTGGTATTACTGCAGTAGTACCATAAACAAGCTGGAAATGTGTTTCTCCAGTAGCTTCTCTTGGACTCATTCTATATGACCATAGAACTGAGTCGAGCTCATTTATCCAATCTCCTCCCGCTCTCGTGAGTCGAGTTCGGATTCCATCTATAATTGTTTGATTCGTCACCTCCACTTGGCCATTTGCTTGGGGATGGGCCACTGAGGTAAATCTCTACTTAATCTTCTGGTCTAAACACCAAGACCGGATCAATGCTCCATTGAATTGTGTCCCGTTATCAGACACTAGAATTTGAGGAATTCCAAATCTGCAGCAAATGGTGTTTTCCGAGGAAATGAATCACGTTTTCCTCCACAATCTTAGCAAGGGGGGCTGCCTCTACCTGTTAGGGTTATACTGGCAAGTATGCTTTTAGTGCTACTTATGTATACAAACTGATTTTTGCACTTATTAATGAGAATAAATTTTTGTCACTGGTTGCTTTAAATATAATGAATGGTAATTATTTATTGCATAAACGTTCAGATGTACTTTACATTGTAGACAATGTGGTGTGTAGAAGATCACAGAAGATCACATTGTCAGTTCCTTGTATATAAGTACAATTGATTCACAACTTAGATGGAATTGAACAATCCATTGGTAGAAGTTGAGGTGTAAGGCTCAGATTGGTTTGTCTTGACCAAGAGATTACACTAGTGCATTTTGATGTGCTGAAAAGGACCTACAGAGAGGTAATTCTTCTAGACTGGCTTAAGGAATGAAGAATTAGACCTCAGTGGTTGTTGATTTCTTAATATCTGTCACTTAAATGGAATTGTCTGTAGTTAAGAAGTATTGCTTTGATTTATTATGGGTAAAGAATCAATGTGATTCAATACTTTATATTTTGGGCAATATTATTAATTATAGGACAGATTGCCAAAATTAATACAGAGAATCGTGTCTTGGAGTGTCAAGTTGATTATGTCCCCTTGGTGGGCTCAGAAGGTTTATCATATCAAATCTGATCAGTGGAATTTATTTCCGGTATGATAATAATTTTGAGCTGTCCTTACTCTGAGGAATAAAAGATATTAATTAATTAAAGCATTCAGTAGCTTAAATTAATTGATGGACATTGAATCTTAAACACGGGAAATAATAACCGGGAGCCATATTTCGTAATATGAGTTAGGATGGATAGTGCAATATTAATTCTATAGTGGAATGAATTAATATTAATGAGCTGGAAAAATATTGTGGCTCAATATTGATTTCTGGGCCCATTGGGAGGTCCAATCCTAATTCTCCTAAAGGCCCCTCAAGTAGCCCAATAAAAGTCCATTAACTAAGGTAATTAAAAAGATAAGAATTAATCTTGTTGCAAGAAAGAGAGGAAGGTAGCGCTTATTTTGGGGAGAGAATATTATGGAGAAAGATATGGAAATAATATAATATCTCTTGGAGAATAAAATATTTCTAGATCTCCTATATTTTCTAATAAATAAATTGACTATTCTCTCTCTTATAAATAGAGGAAAAACCGCTTGTTTAAGGGTTGACAAAGAAATCGGTTTTCTCTACAAAAGAAAAAAGAGAGATCTGTAATTTTCGAAATTACAGTGTGTGCAACAAACAAGAGAAAATTAATTCTTCCTTGAGAGTTAATAGTTCGTGAGATCTCCCACCGGATCAACGGGCTAGGACTTAGGGAATACTTGAGAAGGCAATTGGGTTGAAGTTGTTATTCTTCTCAACAGTATCTCTCCGATTCAAAGGTAAACACGTAATCCCTTAGTTCCGCATGTTTAGGGATTTATTTATTTACCGTACATTCATTACATGAATTAGTTGATTTAATTTGTTTAAATTATGAAATTAGATTTATGATAATTCATATTTAAATTACGTCCCAAATAGATCCGGGTAATTTTAAAGGAGTAGGATTCCCGAGAGTCTCGAGAGACCCTAGGGCACATCTCATTCTCAGGAGTAAAAGATTCTCAGGAGTCTCAAAGGATTCCTAGCGTGATGGTCCATAACCCACAAGTGCCAATAATTCCCCACAAAGGAGATGGGGAATGTGGTCCCATAATGATTTCCCACAAAGAAGTTGGGGACCACAAGAGTTGGGGACCACATTGTTGGGGGACTATTATTAGGTATTGGGATAATTCCCAACAGATGGTATCAGAGCCAAGGTTTTGGGCTCTTTAATTTAAATTAGAATTTAAATCTATTTACATTAAATTGATATTTGGATGGTAGAATTGTTAGATCTTTTTTGCAGGTATCCAATTATCATGGTTTTAATGTATGTTTTAATTTATGTTGTTTGAATGTGGTTTTTAATCTGATTCGGTCAGATTTGTTTTTCCCGTGAGAAAATCCACGGGTAGATTAGATTATTTAATTTGTAATAAACTAGTCTAGATGTTAGATTTATTTTTTGTAAATAAATTGTAATGGGTCAAAGACGAAGACAGTTAGACGGATTAAAGAATCGGAGGCGCACCCAGACGACCAAGCCACACGAGTCGCTTGTAGGCGTGGCGTGATTTTTTTTGTTACGGTCGTGGGTGTACGAATTCTCGTTCCTTCAAAACGAGAAAATTAAACCATGATAATTGGACGTGTTTGCCTAATTTGTGTTTAATTTTTGTTTTGTTATTATGCTATGATTATTTGTTAATTTTGCATGAGAATTCGTGAAAAACCTCTTGTTTAAAAAATTACTAAGTATTTTTTTTAATTCAATTTATTTAAGATAATAAATTGATTAAATGGCCTCCATAATTTATTTATTTGTGAAGTCTTTTGGCTACGCATTGGCAAGCGCCTCTCTCCCTATCGGATAGGCCAAAAGATAAGTTCACATGAATAAATTCCTTTAAGGATGATTGTGGATTATTACTAGTGGCGGTATGACCCTCCCATCGAGTGGCTTATTCAAAACGAAATAATAGTCTTGTATTTAATTATGGTTATTACTTAGGTATAAAATTGATATATTAACTCCCCATCGGAGTCCCTGTCAATTTTATATGGCCAGGTTGAAGCCAACTATTAATTTTGAATTAAAGGTTTGTAACTGCTTTGTTTGTAACCTGCTTAAATGTATTTGAGTAAACGTTCACACTCATCGTGACTTACTTAAATTGGTTTTAAGATGTTGGCTGATGCATGTTTATATCGTTTTTTTGAGGTTTTTGATATAGTACATATGATCAAATTATGTGATAATTTTTGTGTTAATAGGATATTAATACAAATTGTATATTTTATTCTCAGTTCAGCATGTCGTCTCCTTTTAACCCACTGTTTAGTATACTTAAAGAAAATAAATTGGAAGGAGAGAATTATGTGGATTGAAAAAGACATTTATTTATAGTCTTGACTGCACAACAGCATAAGTGGGTACTTGATGAACCTAAACCCCCTGCCCCTACGGATGAGACGAACCAAGAAGATAAGGAATATCATAAGGAGTGGATGAGATCCGATGAAATGGCTAGGTGTACCATCTTGGCTTCAATGTCAGATGTGTTGCAACACCAACACCAGAACATGGAATCCGCTTCAGCTATTATGATGAACCTTAAGGAACTTTTTACTCATCAGAATCTTACGGCTAGACAAATGACCATGCGAGATATGTTATCACAGAAAATGGTCGAGGGAACGCCCGTGAGGGATCACGTTCTTAAGATGATGGGTTTCCTTAACAAACTTGAGATTCTTGGTGCTGAATTCGATGCGGAAACGCAAATCGATTTCGTACTCCATTCTCTACCGAAAAGTTTTGAGCAGTTCCAACTGAATGAATAATCAAGAGTATACGTTGGCTCAGCTCTTGCAAGCTTTGGTTTCGGCTGAGATGTTAATGGGACCAAGGAACGAGCATACGGCTATGTTGGCAAACGGTCCATCTTCTAATTCTGCACCGAAAGGTGGAAAGAAGAAGAAGGCAAATGGCCAGAAACAAGCTAATAACAAGAAAAAGATACCAATTGAGTGAGGTGTCAAGAAAAAGACCACTAAGGGAAAGTGCTTTAGTTGCGGTCTGAAAGGACATTGGAAGTCAGCCTGTACCAAGCCTAAGAAGGCTGGTAAGCAAGGTAATTCTCACGCACTAGTAATTGAAACTTGTTTAGTGGTGTATTCTTCCCATTCGTGGGTGGTGGATACGGGAGCCACTGATCATATTTGTTTCGATTTTCAGGGGTTCAAGCTAACCCGACAACTTAGTGGGAGTGAGATCATCATCACCATGGGCAATGCTACGAAAGTGGCGGCTGTTGCAGTGGGAGATGTGCAACTATCTTTTAGTGATAGAATTTTAGTTTTAAAAGACGTTCTTTATGTTCCGAGTTTTAGAAAGAATTTGATTTCAGTTTCTAAACTAATTTTGGATGGATATTCAGTTTCTTTTAATAAGAATGTCGTTATTTGTCGTGATGACGAGATTATCTGTTCGGGAGCATTGGTGAATAATCTTTATACTATTAATTGTGCACATTCCACACAAAATGAATCGCATAACACATCGACTATTTCTAAGAAAAGAAATCATTCTTCAGACATGAACGAAACACTTCTGTGGCATCTTAGACTTGGTCATATTAATCTAAGAAGGATTCAAAGGTTGGTGAACGACGGCTTGTTGGAATCACTCCAAGTTGAGCCGTTTTTTTTCCAACATGTGAATCATGTTTAGAGGGTAAAATGACCAAAAGAGCCTTTGGGGCAAAGGGGAATAGAGCTAGTGAAGTGTTAGAACTCGTTCATACTGATGTATGTGGACCAATGTCAATTCAAGCAAAGGGAGGTTTTGAGTATTTCGTTACTTTTATCGATGATTACTCAAGATATGGATACATCTATCTAATGCGGCATAAGTCTGAGACCTTTGATAAATTCAAAGAGTTTAAGGCTGAAGCAGAAAAGCATAGGGAAAAGAGTATCAAGTTTCTACGATCAGATCGTGGAGGCGAATACCTCAGCAATGAATTTTTGGGCTACTTATCAAGCGAAGGGATTGTATCCCAATTAACTGCACCCGGAACCCCTCAACAAAATGGGGTTGCAGAGCGAAGAAATCGAACTCTTTTAGAGATGGTCAGATCTATGATGAGTTATTCAGATTTACCTAAGTCGTTTTGGGGTCATGCCTTGGAAACAGCGACTTACATTCTGAATTTGGTACCTTCCAAATCAGTTCCTAAATCCCCTACAGAATTGTGGAGCGGGCGAAAGCCTAGTCTAAGACACATAAGAATTTGGGGGTGTCCTGCATACGTGTTGGACAAGGAAGCTGGAAAGTTAGACCCTCGTTCAGAATTAAGGCTGTTTGTAGGATATCCTAGAGGAACGAAAGGGGGTTTATTCTATAGTCCAAAGGATCAGCGAATTGTGATAAGCACACATTCTAGATTTTTGGAAGAAAACTATATGAGTAATAGAAAGCCCAAGAGTGAGATTACCTTAAATGAATTAAGAGGGCCAACTCCTATACCAAGTGTACAAGTAGATATACCAAGCGATACACAAACACAATCGGAACCTCGTCGTAGTGGGAGGGTTGTGAGACAACCTGAGCGATTCATGTTCGTGGGAGAGTCTTCGGACTTGGTCCCCGGAGAGGATGAATCTGACCCCTGGACGTACGAAGAGGCAATCCAAGACAAGGATGCAGATTCTTGGCAAACTGCAATGGAAGCAGAAATGAGGTCTATGGATCATAACAAAGTGTGGGAGCTTGTGGAACCACCCAAAGGTGTAAAGCCTATTGGATGCAAGTGGGTCTACAAGAGAAAAAGAGGATCAGATGGGAAGGTTGAAACCTTCAAAGCTAGACTAGTGGCAAAAGGATATACTCAGAAAGAGGGAATCGATTATGAGGAGACCTTTTCGCCTGTAGCTATGCTTAAGTCTATCCGTATTCTCTTGTCGATTGCAGCTCACCTAGACTTTGAGATCTGGCAAATGGATGTCAAGACAGCTTTCCTAAATGGAAGTCTTGAACAAGAAATCTACATGCGCCAACCCGAAGGCTTCATTGAAAAAGGCCAAGAGAATCTTGTATGCAAGCTTAAAAGGTCAATATATGGACTTAAGCAAGCATCACGAGCTTGGAATCAATGTTTTGATCAGGTGATACAATCCTATGGATTTGATCAAAATGAGTTTGAGAGTTGTGTCTATAAGAAGTGTATCGGAACTGCCTTGGTATTCTTAGTATTATACATAGACGACATTCTGCTTATTGGAAACAATAAAAAGGTGTTGACAGACGTGAGGGTATGGTTGTCAAAACAGTTTGATATGAAGGATTTAGGAGAAGCTGGTCACATCCTTGGGATTAAGATTACTCGAGATCGCCAGAAAAGGATGATATGCTTATCCCAAACCTCATACATAGACACTATTTTGAAACGATTCAGCATGCAAAATTCCAAGAAAGGATTTGTTCCTTTCAGACATGGAATTCATCTATCTAAAGAGATGTGTCCTAGGACACAAAAGGAGATGGATGAGATGAGAAACATTCCATATGCGTCGGCAGTTGGAAACCTCATGTATGCAATGCTGTGCACGAGACCGGATATATGTTTTGCTGTAGGCATGGTAGCAAGATATCAAAGTAACCCAGGGAAAGAACATTGGACTGCAGTTAAAAACATTCTCAAGTATCTAAAAAGAACTCGAGATAGAATGTTGGTTTATCAGTCAGACAGTCTATTCCCTGTGGGTTATACGGACTCAGATTTCCAATCAGACATGGATTCTAGAAAATCTACCTCGGGTAGTGTGTTTTGTTTGGGGGGTGGAGCCATGACATGGAGAAGTGTGAAGCAGAAATGCATCGTTGATTCTACCATGGAAGCCGAATATGTAGCTGCTTGTGAAGCAACGAAAGAAGCGGTTTGGCTTAAGAACTTCTTAGTGGACTTGGATGTGATTCCGAATTTGCCCAGCACTATCACTATTTATTGCGATAATGCTGGAGCAGTTGCAAATTCAAGGGAACCAAGAGCTCACAAGGCAAGCAAACACATTGAAAGGAAATACCATCTTATACGAGAAATCGTTAAGAGAGGAGATATAGTGGTGGCAAAGATCGCATCGGAAGACAACCTAGCTAATCCCTTCACAAAGGGTCTGCCTCAGAGTACATTCGAGAGACATGTGGAAGGAATGGGGGTCAAGTGCGTTGCCAAGCTGCTTTGAGTATAAGTGGGAGAATTTATTAGGACATGTAGAACATGGACGTGCTGTAGTATACTTAAAAGCAGACTTTGAGTATAAGTGGGAGATTGTTAGGGTTATACTGGCAAGTATGCTTTTAGTGCTACTTATGTATACAAACTGATTTTTGCACTTATTAATGAGAATAAATTTTTGTCACTGGTTGCTTTAAATATAATGAATGGTAATTATTTATTGCATAAACGTTCAGATGTACTTTACATTGTAGACAATGTGGTGTGTAGAAGATCACAGAAGATCACATTGTCAGTTCCTTGTATATAAGTACAATTGATTCACAACTTAGATGGAATTGAACAATCCATTGGTAGAAGTTGAGGTGTAAGGCTCAGATTGGTTTGTCTTGACCAAGAGATTACACTAGTGCATTTTGATGTGCAGAAAAGGACCTACAGAGAGGTAATTCTTCTAGACTGGCTTAAGGAATGAAGAATTAGACCTTAGTGGTTGTTGATTTCTTAATCTCTGTCACTTAAATGGAATTGTATGTAGTTAAGAAGTATTGCTTTGATTTATTATGGGTAAAGAATCAATGTGATTCAATACTTTATATTTTGGGCAATATTATTAATTATAGGACAGATTGCCAAAATTAACACAGAGAATCGTGTCTTGGAGTGTCAAGTTGATTATGTCCCCTTGGTGGGCTCAGAAGGTTTATCATATCAAATCTGATCAGTGGAATTTATTTCCGGTATGATAATAATGTTGAGCTGTCCTTACTCTGAGGAATAAAAGATATTAATTAATTAAAGCATTCAGTAGGTTAAATTAATTGATGGACATTGAATCTTAAACACGGGAAATAATAACCGGGAGCCATATTTCGTAATATGGGTTATGATGGATAGTGCAATATTAATTCTATAGTGGAATGAATTAATATTAATGAGCTGGAAAAATATTGTGGCTCAATATTGATTTCTGGGCCCATTGAGAGGTCCAATCCTAATTCTCCTAAAGGCCCCTCAAGTAGCCCAATAAAAGTCCATTAACTAAGGTAATTAAAAAGATAAGAATTAATCTTGTTGCAAGAAAGAGAGGAAAGTAGCGCTTATTTTGGGGAGAGAATATTATGGAGAAAGATATGGAAATAATATAATATCTCTTGGAGAATAAAATATTTCTAGATCTCCTATATTGTCTAATAAATAAATTGACTATTCTCTCTCTTATAAACAGAGGAAAAACCGCTTGTTTAAGGGTTGACAAAGAAATCGATTTTCTCTACAAAAGAAAAAAGAGAGATCTATAATTTTCGAAATTACAGTGTGTGCAACCAGAGAAAATTAATTCTTCCTTGAGAGTTAATAGTTCGTGAGATCTCCCACCGGATCAACGGTCTAGGACTTAGGGAATACTTGAGAAGGCAATTGGGTTGAAGTTGTTATTCTTCTCAACAGTATCTCTCCGATTCAAAGGTAAACACGTAATCCCTTAGTTCCGCATGTTTAGGGATTTATTTATTTACCGTACATTCATTACATGAATTAGTTGATTTAATTTGTTTAAATTATGAAATTAGATTTATGATAATTCATATTTAAATTACGTCCCAAATAGATCCGGGTAATTTTAAAGGAGTCTCAAAGGATTCCCGAGAGTCTCGAGAGACCCTAGGGCACATCTCATTCTCAGGAGTAAAAGATTCTCAGGAGTCTCAAAGGATTCCTAGCGTGATGGTCCATAACCCACAAGTGCCAATAATTCCCCACAAAGGAGATGGGGAATGTGGTCCCATAATGATTTCCCACAAAGAAGTTGGGGACCACAAGAGTTGGGGACCACATTGTTGGGGGACTATTATTAGGTATTGGGATAATTCCCACCCACTTACTAAAGTAATCAACAGCTACGATTAAGAATTGCCATCCGCCTTGTGCTAGTGGAAAGGGTCCCACGAGGTCTACCCCCCACTTTGCAAAGGGACAAGGCGAGTACATGGCTCTCATTTCTTCAGCAGGGACCCGTATCAGGGGGCCATTTCTTTTGCATTTCTCACATCTCTTCACAAAATCTCGAGCATCTCGAGTCATGGTGGGCCAATAGAACCCATCTCTCAATGCTTTCTTCACAGTGGCTTTGTAGCTTTCATGGCTAGCCGCACATCCTTCATGAATTTCTCGTATTACGTAGTATCCCTCGCTCTTTGAAAGACACCTCAGGTAGGGGTGGGTGAGTGATCGTTTGTATAGTCGACTACCCAAGATGCAATATATCACTCGTATAGCTCGAGCATATCGAGATGCTGTAGGGTTGGTTCTCTGTTCAGCTCCTCCAGGATCTCTCTTCTCGAATCATCTCCTTCTTCAATTGCCCCAATTACGGGCTCAATGGCCTCTCTTTCTGCCACCACAAGTGTTATCTTCCCTTGCCCTTCGAACTCAGTAGAGCTGGCAAGTTTGGATAGACTATCTGCTATCATGTTTTCTTCTCTAGGAATCTGGAGTACCTCGAATATGTGAAACTTGTTTCTCAAGTTGTCGACTCTCTCTAGATATGCAATCATTCTCTCTTCTTTTGCCAGATATTCTCCATTGATCTGTTGCACGACCAGCTGTGAATCAGAGAATAGGGTGACCTTATTGGCTCCCAGCTCCACAGCCATTTTTGTTCCTCGAATCAGTGCCTCATATTCAGCTCCGTTGTTGGAGGCCCTGAATTGAAATTTAATGGCAAACTGCATCTCCAACCCGTGTGGGCCAATCATCAAAACTCCGGCTCCGCATCCGTTCATTGATACAGAACCATCAACGTAGACTTTCCAGCCTTCCGTTTCCTCGAGTCTGGTAGATTCCTGTATGAAATCTGACAGAGCTTGAGCTTTAATCGCCTTTCGGGGCTCGAATTCCACGCTGTATTCCTACAACTCTATGGCCCATCTGACCATGTGTCCCGATAAATCTGCTCTACCAATTACTTGTCTCAAAGGGTAATTAGTACGAACAATAATCTTATATGATAGAAAATAAGGCCTTAACCTCCGAGCTGTGATCACCACAGCTAAGGCCGCTTTCTTAATCTCTGAATAACGGACCTCCGTACCTTGGATAATCTTATTGACGTTGTAGATCGGGTGCTGGACATATTCGTCCTCTTTCATCAACGCGGTACTCAAGGAATGTTCTCCTACGGATAGGTATAAAAAAAGTGTATCGCCTGGGGAGGGTTTGGTCAGCTTCAGGAGCTGAGATAGGTGGAGCTTGAGCTCCTCGAACGCCTTCTGGCACTGATCATCCCACTCAAATCTGGATCCTTTCCTCAGGGTCCTGAAGAAATGGTGACTCTTCTCTGCAGATTTAACGATAAACCTGCTCAATGCTGCAATTCGACCGTTCAGGGTCTGCAGCTCTTTCAAATTCCTCGGGAGCTGTATGTTGAGTACAACCTTCACTTTAGCAGGATTGACTTCAATTCCTCTTTAAGTTACCATGTAACCCAAAAACTTCCCTGATCTCACACCGAATGAGCATTTTGCTGGATTGAGTTTAATGTCATTCTCTCTTATCACCTGGAATATTTCCTTAAGGTCCTCGATATAATCCTCAGCCTTAGCAATCTTGGCTAACATATCGTCTACGTAAATCTCCATATTTCGACCACTCTGGTTACGATATAACACATCAACCATCCGTTGATATGTAGCTCTTGCATTGATGAGTCCAAACGACATTCTAACACAATCGAATGAACCACGTGTAGCGATAAAGCATACCTTAGGGATGTCTGCCGGATTCAACTACATCTGGTGATATCCTTGGTAGGCATCCATCATACTCAGCAACTCGAATCCCGAAGTTGCATTTACCAATTGATCGATTCGTGGCAAAGGATAATGATCTTTTGGGCAGACTTTATTCAAATCCCGAAAATCGATACACATCCTCCACTTTCCAGCTCATTTTGATACCAATACAGCATTGGAGATCCATTCAGGAAACTAGATTCGGCGAATATGTCCAGCTTCTAGCAGTTTCTCGATCTCTACTTTTATTATCGCATTCTTCTTAGATCCAAAGTTTCTAAGCTTCTGCTTCACTGGCTTAGCTTTAGGATCCACGTTTAGGTGGTGCATGGCCACCTCCGGAGGTATTCCTGTCATATCAGAGGAAGAAAAGGCAAAAATGTCTGCATTTTTTCTCAATGAACCTCTATCTTCGTTGTGAATCCTGTCCTCCCAGGGTACAGCTCCACGTTCATCAGCTTGGATCTTAGGTGGCTCTCCAGCTTCCCCAGCAACTTTCTGCTTCTTCAGCTCGGGGTCGTCCCCCTTGACTCTTCCCAAATCTCAGGTTACGGCTTTATCAACCATCTTGACAAACTCCACATAGCATTTGCGGGCTTGGTATTGATCACTTCGAACTTCTCCAGTACCTCCAAGTGCTGGAAATTTCATCTTCATATGGAAGGTTGATACAATAACATGGAACAAGTTCAAGTTGGGCCTTCCCATTATCACATTGTATAAGGACGGGAAGTCCACAATGAGGAAGTCGATCATCATTACTCGTCTAGCTAGGGCATCTCCTAGTCCCACCTGCAATGTCACCGGCCCCAGAGGTTGGATAGCTCCTCCAGTAAATCCATAGAGAGATGTCTCTACGGGCTTCAGTTTCGTGTTCAGATCCATCTTTCTAAAACACTCGAGGAATATTATGTCCGCCGAGCTTCAAGTATCCACAAACACTCGAGCTACATCATAGTCCGCAATATCTGTCGTTATCATCAGGGCATCGTTGTGATGCGCTTGAGTCTCTCCTGCATCTTCAGGACTAAATTTAATGTCGGGGGCAGTCACCACGTGCCCCACCTCCTTATCTTATTTCTGATGTTCGGCCCTCAAAGTCCGAACATTCTGTTTCCTCTGTCTGAAGGAGTCTCTGTTAGCTGGACCCCCCATGATCATCTAGATCAAACCTCGCTTCTAGGGTTGAGGAGGTTGATCCTCTGTATTAGCTCGAGGCTCTTTTTCTTTATCGCCATGCCTTCGTTCAAACTCCTTCCTTTTCTACCCTCGAGGGCCTTGTCTATCTCGGTAGAAAAATTCTTTAAAATGACCCGCTTGGATCAACCTTTCGATTTCATCTCTCAAATGAAAGTAGTTATTCTTATCGTGTCCATACTCGTTATGGAAATAACATAATTTATCAGATCTAGCCTTCAGGGGTCCTTTAGCTCGTGAGTAGGGGTATTTCATCTCGGGATGATCTCCCGCTACCTCGAGCACCTCGATAGGTTCGAGCTTCAGGGGTGTATACTTCTCGAACCTGGGTTTGGATCTCGATCCTCCAGATCCTCAAGAAACTCCAGTCTTCTTGAACGATTCTGGGTTGCCTCTCTTCATCATCGGGTCTTTTATTTTCTCATTCCCGGATAACTTCGAGTCTAACCTCTTAGCTGTCCTCACTTCCTCGAGGGTGAGTTATTTCTCAGCTCTGTGCAGCAATTCGTCGAAGGTCTGCACTGGTTTCTTTGCTAACAAAGAAAACAAGTCTCCATCTCTCAGCCCGTTGATCAGGGCATTAATCTTGACCTCCTGTGAGGCCGTAGGCACTTCCAAAGCAGCCTGGTTGAACCTTTTGAGAAAGGCTCTCAGACTTTCATTCTCTCCTTGCCTGAGGTTGAATAAGGTTAAAGTAGCTCGGGGCTGTCTTCTTGCACTGGCGAACTGGTGCAAAAAGAGTTCACTGAATCCGGCCCACGAATTGATTGTGCCTGGTTCTAGCTGGGTGAACCATTGTTGAGCTGCTTTTGCTAGAGTTGTCAAGAAAACTCTACATTTCACACCCTCTCCATATCGGTGTAAGAAGGTCGCGTTCTCGAACCTCACGAGATGTTCGTAAGGGTCCGATGTACCATCGTATTCAAAATTCAAAGATTTGAAATTAGAAGGCAGCTTATCATGAGATATATTTCATCTAAAAATATATCAATATTAATCTCTTTATAATGTCAAAATAGATTTATAAACATGCTTCTAAGACTATTTTATATCTTTTTCAATACAAATCTAAATTTTATGTTATATGTTTTAAAAAAAAAATTATTATTTTTAAAAAATATTTTTTTAAATTTATAATGTGTCAGCCCGATTTGCCCCGCCCCGTGACCCGAACGGGTCAGCCCGACCCGACCCGGACCCTTAGTGAAACGGGTCGGGTCCGGGTATGTAGGTACCCGGCCCGACTCGACCCATTGCCATCCCTAAGGTGAATACCTTAGCCATGAGTTCTTGGATTATTTAAAGTTACATGAAGTCAAATCATAATGGACACCTCCCGGAACACCACAGATGATTGGTGTGTCCGAATGGAGGAACCGAACCCTGTTAGACATGGTGAGGTCCATGATAAGTTTCTCCTTTCTTCCAACATTTCTTTGGACTCACGCACTGCAAACTTTAATCTACATTCTGAATAGGATTCCATCTACGTCGGTTGATCGAACACCATACGAGTTGTGGTGTGGCAAGAAGCCATCATTCTCACATATCAAGATGTGGTGTTGCCCTGCATATGTGAGGAAGATGATCACTGATAAATTGGAATCAAAAGCTGAAAAGTGATATTTTGCGGGATATCCTAAAGAAACGAGAGGATATTATCTCTATCTCCATGAGAAACATAAGGTTATTGTTTCTATACAGGCGACGTTCCTTGAAAGTGATTATATCTTTAAGGAACAAGGTCGTAAAAAGATAGAACTTGAAGAAATTCAAGAACCACAACGTAATAGTGAGGCTGAGTACTTATCGAAGAACCACGACAAGGAATCAATGGGAGCATTCAGTGACTCTCATGGTGGGAGCCTATCACTAGGCGATCGTCTTCCAGCCATTGGAAGCGCAATTAGGGGTATCTCGCATATGCAAGAAATCTCGAATAGGCTGAATGAGAATGATTCAGACGTCGTTTAATCTCCTGTTCGGGAGACGCAACAAAGCGTAGCTCTTGAGAATTCTCCAAGCGTTGATCAGATCATCGTTGAAGAACCTCCTCATGATCAGAATGTACAACCTGCACAAATGCAACTCCGTAAGTCTACTAGGAATTGTCGTCCACCTGTCAGATTTAGTTTCCTCTAGGAGGAGCATGATGACGTGGAAATTCCGGACAAAAATTATCCTACGACTTATTCTGAAGTGATATTAGACATCAATTCAGAGAGGCGGACTAAAGCAAGCCTCTAGGAGTTGGAATATCTATTTTAACGAAGTTGTCAAATCGTTTGACTTCGTCAGAAACAAGGAAGATCCTTGCGTTCATCGAAAACGCAGCGCAGTGAGAATGACATTGTTTTCATCATCATATATGTATAACATATTGATTTTGGGAAACAACATCCCGCTAATGCAATCCGTAAAAGATTGGTTGTCCAAGATCTTCATGATGAAAGATTTGGGTGTAGCCTACTACATCCTTGGCATAAAGATTTATTGAGATAAATCTAGCAAGATGTTGGGGCTCTCACAATCCACCTACATAGAGAAGGTGCCACTACAAGAAAAAGGGTCTATTAGTACATTAATTTAAATACACTATTAAATAAATGTATTGAAAACTAATGTATTAGTACACTAAATTTGCATAACCTAAAGCTACAATTCTCTATGACCTATCAATACACTATTAATTAAATGTTCTAATAAAATACAATTATGACATTACAACTAGTGTATTATTAACCTTATTTTAATTTCAAAGAATTAATAATATTATATTAATATAATTACCACAACTAACTCTGATTTTTTTAAGGTCCTCACTTTTAAACTTACGATTTTATACCATTTTTTTAAAATAATAAATAAAGAAATCTAAAAATATTAAAATTAATTCTCCTGAAGAAGAATTCAAACCGACATTATATATTAATATTATTATACAATATACAGTAATATATTATTATAATATTATTAAATATTAATATAACATCCTAATTCTAATCAAAAACCCTTACTCTGCGGTTCCCAAAATCCCAGTCCCAAACCTCAATCCCTCCTCGTCGTCTTCAATTCGACTCCCCCGCCCCTCACCAATTCATAGTCAACACAACACACACCCTTCCACCTCCTCTGCCATCGCACGACCTCATTTTTCGGCAGAATTTCAACGATCGCACGCAACGACCACTTACTCGGAGCGCTGCAGCGCCCACCCACTCCAACTCTTTTCTGCATATATGTATTTTGGTTGTATATATGTATTTTGATTTTTGGACAGAAGAATAGGGTGTTTATTCTGCATTTTTGTTTTTGGAGTAATTTGGTTCTGCATTTATGTATTTGAAGTAATTTGGTTCTGCGTTTCGGTTATTTGAAGTAATTTGATTCTGCATTTATGTATTTGGAGTAATTTCGGTGTTACTCTGCTTTGGTTCGGTTTGGATTACCAATAATGGAATTTCGATTTTTTCTTATTCGGTTCGGTGACCGATGCTCACCCCATTCTTAGACATGTGTATGTTTTTTCAGTGCAAATGCTGGTTGCTTTTGGCTATCCGAAATTTTGTTAGCAACATGAGTCTACTATGGACAATACTTTTATAATAGTTTACATGTATTATATTATAGATATTACATATTGTATTTGTTCTATTTGTGTATTTACACTAGTTGAGCAATGTTTCTAAGTAATTAATGTGAAGTCTCTCTTGATAGGTTTCTATTTGTATATTTACACTTTGCAGCTTTAGTTCAGCTAGCCGAGTTGCATCAGTTGCTTAGAGTTTGATTCATAACCAAGTTAATTTATTTCTTATTTCAGGAGCAAGTTTTTGATTTACTGATTGTAAAGATCACAAATCATTGATGAGGTATTTCATTTTTCTTGCCTTCAGTTTCTATATCATCTATTTAGTTGATTAAAAGTTTCAATCATGTGAATTTTTACAAACTCCAATAGCTAATGAGTTATGGGTTACACTAGTTGTATGAATATTTATTTAGTTGATTAATAGTTGGTTATTTGTTTCTTGGAATCTAAATCATAAAGTGACATCTTTCTTCTATATTTTATTTTCTTCGTGTTGGTTTATTTATTCTTAGATTTTAGTGATATACTTGATAGTTGTAAAATATGGTAATGGATTTTATAATTTTTTCCTAGAAGTGATTTACTTAATACTAACATCTTACTAAGTAGAAGGACACTTTAGATTGATTCCAAGTCCAAGTTTTTTGTTAGTGGAGGTTCTTATGATTCTCAATTAAGTCCTTGGAAATGTTTCCAACACAGGATGTTAGTTTTTCAAATTCTGGCAATTATTTCAATAATTTTCTTTTTAAGATGCTAGTATTAGAAAAATAAAAAGAAGGATAAAAACATTTGTTACTCTTCTCCATTTTGACTAGAATTATATATTCTAATGCGAAAGACAATTTGAGGTCTGATGAAGTACATTTTCCCAACCTTTCCCAGAAATAGAGTATCTTGTCTAAGAAACTATACTTGTTTTACTGAACCAAGTACTTTTTAATTAGTTCTGAAACTATACTTGTTTTACTGAACCAAGTACTTTTAGTTCTGAAACTATAACATAGATTTTATGTTCTAAATATAACACATAGAAAATGCAAATTTTTGCTGCATCATTTGTGCTCCCTATTTTCTCACTCATCATGCTTATTGCTTGTTCCTGTAAAGGTTTAATTATATGTTTCATTTTCCAGGTTCTTCTAATGACACCACGAATCTTACTTGATGCTTTCGACAGGTTATAATAAGCCTCAATCAAATAAAGGCTTTAATATTTGATGAATGCCATAATGGAAAAGGAAAGCATCAATATGCTTGCATAACGATGGTACGCAAATTCAGTGATCTATATATTCAGCTCATCAAATTTATATATGCTGGTTCTCAGTTCAATTTATGGTTATATATGAATATTTTTTGCTTATGGTTTTTTATTGTTGTTAACTTGGTTCTTGTGTTTCTAGGATTGTAAAATGAAAGTATGCATGCTCACATGGATTAATATTTGCGAATATACATGCTCATATGGAGTTTCATGATATTTAACTTGCTATTTTTTCTATTTGAATCTGTAGTAGTGTAAAATTATCTCCGAATATATTGCTAGTATTTTATCAGTTGTAGGTGGGCTAGATATGTGATTTACTTATACAATCTATAAACCTGGAAACTATTATCATCATATATTCTAATGATGATTAAATAATTTTTTGTCTACATTGTCTATTTGTGAATAGAAGAGTTGTTTTAAATTAAGGCCTCCAGGAAGATGAAAGATTTTTTTTTTTTTTAATAGCATGTTTGGTATAATTATATTTATGTACTCAAATCATGTTTCTATAATATCTTAAACCTGTGAAAAATGTTATGTATTTTTGTAGGGGAGGAGCAGAATATCTGAATTTACAAGGAGGGGGAGATTCAGAAGATTGAAGGATTTGAGAGCCATACAGTCAATTCAGAATTTCAATTTTTTTTTTTCAAAATGTAATGTAGAGATTATATTGTCTATTTGTAAAAAAATTATGAAATGTACTTTTACGAGAACTTAATAAGAAGAAATCTTCAATATTATTCTTTCACATAAAATATTTTATATTTTACTATTATTGTGATTATTATTTAATATTATTATACATTCTTATTATTAATCTAATTGAAATTTAAAAATAATATATATAAAAGAAACTATTATATTAAACGGTGGATTAGTAATAATTAATATTACGAAATAATAATTAATAAAAAAATAGTTTTAAAATGAATGTATCTTGACACTTAATAATGTAGTATTTGCTAAAATAAAAAATTATGATAAAAAAACAATTTTAATAATAAATCAATCATGACATTTAATATTGCATTATTAATTAATATTGATTAATTATTTGATTAATTAAGTGTAGTCTAAATTGCTTATTCATGACATTTAAGAATGTCTTAATAGATTGATATCTATTATTACATTAGCTTAGAAGACACTTTAAGAAAATGTCATGATAAATGAAATGTACTAAAAGGTGGTATATGATGACAATTTTAAATGTCTAGAAAAGCCTTTTTTCTTGTAGTGTGCTAAGGTGTTTTTCTATGGAGAACTTTGAGAGAGGTTCTCTGGTTGCGATTCATGGGATTAAAATTTCAAGCAAGGATTGTCCTTCTAAGAAAGCCGAAATCAAGCGCATGAAAAGTGTCTCATATGCATCGGCTAATGGGTCAATCATGTATGCCATGACTTGCACAAGGCTCGATGTGGCCTACGCTATTAACATTACTGGTAGATACCAGCTGAATCCATGTGAATCTCACTGGATTCCTTTTAAGAACATCCTTAAGTATCTTAGACGAACTAAGGAATGTTTCCTAGTCCATGGTGGACAACCACAACTAGTAGTGACTAGATTCACTAACGCTAGTTTCCAGTCTGACGCGATGACTACAAGTCATAGTCAGGATATGCATTTATACTCAATGACGAAACGGTGAAATGAAATAGCTCCAAGCAAGAAACCACTGCACATTCAATAACTAAAGCCAAGTGCATTGCTGTATTAGAAGCCACGAAAGGGGATGTCTGGATTTTAGAGTTCTTGAAAGAACTAGGGGTAGTTTCAAGTGTCAGTCGTCCAATAAAGTTGTATTGTGACAATACTGGTACAGTTGCACAAGCAAAGGAACCAAAATCCAATAACATAAATAAGCATGTGCCTAGGCACAAGCATTTGATCTAAGAGACCATATTAATATGAGAAATATAATTTTAACGAATTCTCACCGAGAATAAATTGGAAGATCTTTCACCAAGCACTTGCTGTTCATGTAAACACGATAGACTTTAACAGTCTTATGTGTTGGATATGTGGGTGATTGACTCTAGGCCAAGTGGGAGATTGTTAATATATATGTCCTAGAGACAATCATTATAAGGACATTATACTTGATCATATTCAGTTATTTAGGTATTATTGACTTTATTAATAATATTCGGTGATACACTTATAGAATGTTCTGTTTGATTGTTTGCATTTATTTTTATATGTGTTCCTATGAACTAATGATGTCATTGAGCTGTGAGATCTCGATTGACTATATCATGGTTCTTAAAGTAGCCCCAATGAAGGATCAACGAGATTAGGATATCGATGATGCGATTGAGATTGGTGTGCGATCTACATCATATCCTTAGAGAATGTAGTGGTTCTCACAACTGCGAGATACTATGTATCTCATGATGGATGCACATATACTTTGAGAGTATTGGCTTGCCCAATCGAGAAATCGTTTGGTGTATTCTATTTACGTGTCTACGGGAATAACGATTTGTGGAGCAATGTAATGTCCTTCGACTTGAGGTCAATACACGCAAAATGTGCAGCGTGATGGGCTTTGACCATGACTGACGCTTGCACTCCTAACGGGGTAGATTAAGCATGTGTTGGGCACACCATAAAATACATGTGTGCGGTAGTTGAGCCAAGAATATGATTCATTCCTCAAAATAGATTTGGAGAGAATACTCGTCTTCTCATAACTAATTGAATCGTTAGTCATTGGCCAATGCACGTCACATTTGAAATGGTGTTCAAATGCGACAATGTGATCAATTAGTAGAATGAGATACGTGATTAAATTATTCGAATAGACACATCATCATGTTCTAGATTTAATCGGATTATTTGTGAATGAAAGGATCATATCATTGTGAGCTTCACATTACAGGTTTTTGTTATTTCCTCGCAACGTACTTCACATATTGAGATTGTCTAGGGTTTTGCTAAGACCGTTAGTTTGAATAATCGCTTAATATGTGAGGGCCTATGGGTCACACAACAAGTAGTCTTAATTTACGAATTAAAGTTAGGTGAATTAATTATTTGATTTGATCAAAATATTTAATTTATGGAGAAATATAGAATAATTTCATTGGATATAATTATAATTTATTTAATTAAATAAGATTTAATTAATAAGATGATATATTAGAAATATTTATGATATATCATAAATATGGTAAAACATATTTTATTATATATTTGATTTGCCAATAAAATAAAAAATATACGTGGGCTCAAGCCCATGTGCACATATATGTTTTTTGTTTTACTATATAAAGACCTTTAGGGTTAGAGGTTGTGTGTCACAAATTTATCACTCATAATATTTCTCCGGTTCTCTTTATAGAATTCTCCTTGAGAGTTATTTTAAAGAATCTCAATTTGAATCACATGTTCGTAGATGTGGATTATGTGGATTAGCTTCTGCAGCTACGAGCATGGTGTTCGTATCTCGAAAACCCAACAAAGACCTCGGCTGATCATACTCAGTTGATAAGACCTCAGCTGGTCATACTCAGTTGATATTAGATGAGTACTTACTCATCTGATTCTTCTCTTCTGGATTCTGGTCTTCTCTTCTTTTCCGAGCTTGTGCGCGTTTATCGTCTTATATCAATTGGCTTCCAACTCTACTGATATGACCAGATATTGTACTATGAAACTTAATTATAGTTTTATGTAAGTGTATATATAGTCGATTTAGGTTTGCACTAATCAAATTATATAACGTAATTATTAATAATAATGTATTTTGTTTTACGGTAAAAAAATTTTATATACAATATTTTATAAGTTCACTCCCCTAATTCTTTTAAAAATAAAATAAATTTAGTATAACTTTGATATGATTTGTAAAAAATCTAGAGATGTCTATCGGGCTGGCCCTAACCCTAGAGGGTCAGCCCTACAGGGCTACGTGCTAAATGGGTTAGGGTCTTAACTGGTTCATACTTAACGGTCCTACAATTGTTGGGACCTAACACTAACCCTAGCGGGCCACGGGCTAAATGAGCCACTAACGAGCTATAATAATTTTTTTCTTTTAAAATTAAAGGTCACAATCGACACGTCCAACAAGAAAATAAAATAGAAAAATATATAATTAGTTAATGATCGATAAATGAGAAAACAAAAGTATGATTTAAACACAATTCTAGAACTCATTGGTTGACCAAATAAAGCTAAACATATATCATAATCTAACAAAAAAAATAGTAATAATGACTAATGGATGATAATTGGTTGCTTAATGCATATAGTTATGGCTATGGACCAAATAACCCAAAATTTGTTCACATTTTATTTATTAAGAAAAAAAAAGTAACAACTCGGGCTAGCGGGCTGGTCCGATTTAGCCCGCGGGCTAATCGGTCCGGGTTAAAAAAGTCTGAATTTAAACGGGCCTATGATTCATGAACCCTAACCCTACATTTTTCAGGGTTAAAGGGTTGGCCCGGTTAGCCTGACCCGGATAAACATCTCTAAAAAATCTACAAATTTTTTATTCTTCCTTATATTAATTGTACTAATATTTCATGTGAAAAGTCAAGTATGTTATTTGTACTTACAATAACACATATTTGTCTTCATAGTAACATATAATTACCCTAATAGTAACATAGACCTGTAATCCATTTTAGGGTGTGTTTGCAAACAATAGTAGTTGATTTAAAGTGATTAAAATTGATTTTTGTAGTAACATTGAAAGTAGATAGTGTTTTAAAAATAAGCACTTCTAATCAATTTTTTAAATGTTGTGGTGTATGTCATACAAATCATTTTTTTATAATTTTACAAAAACACCCTTACTACATTTGAATAAATAATGGGTAAAAATAAAATATTGTTTAAATTGTGAGGGTAAAATTGTAAAATTAGTGAGTTTAATGATTAGAAGCACTTATAAGTTGTTAGAAGCATGGGGAGGAGTGCTTGACCAAAACTGCTTTTAAGTAATTAATTTAATCAGTTACTTGTGTTTACAAACACTTCAAAAGTGATTCTATTTAAAAAAGAAGTGCTTTTAAGCACATATTTTTGTTTGCAAACACACACTTACTGTTAGCCTTTTGCGCAAACAACTATTGCAGGATTTTTTTGGAAATATCTGTTTGATCTGGTCAGACGCGCCAAAGATCCGTAAATTTTTTACCTTCCTTAAATATACTACTCCCTCCGTCCTATACTTGAAGGCACGTTTTACCATTTTGGGCGTCCCATACTTGAAGGCATATTGTCTAAAATAGCAAAAACACTTTTAAACACCCCCTTAAAACATCTCAATATTACAACAAATGCCACTACTTTATTACACTAAAAAGTAACTTTATTACTCCCCCCGTCCCAGGATTACTTGCACGGTTTGACCGGCACGTTGTTTAAGAAAAGTGAATTTAGTGGTTGGTGATGTAAGATAAAGGAAGGGTATTTTAGGTAATTTGATGAGGTGTAAAGTGAATATGATGAGGTGTAAAGTAAAATGTATGTAAAAAGGTGGTGGCAATTTTGAAAATAAAATGATGTTGTGAGGGTATTAATTTTGTGGGGTATTTCCATATTAAAAGTGTGCAAGTAATTTTTGGGACGTCCAAATAAGGAAAGTGTGCAAGTAATCACGGGACGGGGGGAGTACTATTTATAAAGTTGAAAAGTTTTTACTACCCCTACTTTATCTTACACAATATTAATAAACAATTTGTTCATTAAAACCCGTGCCCAATTAGTTTGAGCCTTCAAGTATTGGATGGAGGGAGTAATATTTAATACTCCCTCTGTCCCAGGGAAAGCTCCCCATGAGCTTCAGACACGAATGTTAAGAAATACTAATATAATAAGAAATACTAATATAATAAGTAAATCTATTGGGTAAATATCATCTCTCACAATTCATTATATTGTTTTCTTTGTCCATCACATCATCTCTAATACATTTACTTGTTATATTAGTATTTCTTAACAATCGTGTCTGAAGCTCATGGGGAGCTTTCCCTGGGACGGAGGGAGTATGAAATATTTCATATAAGTGTTCCACTTATTTTACAACATGATATCATATATATATATATATATATGCATTCTAGCAAGAGATCTTAATACATAAAACATTAAGTCAAGCATTACACCATTAAAAAAAACACTATTAAAGAAGATTACAACACTACTATAACCAAAGATACCTTGCATGGACAAAATTAAATTATTTCCCCTAATATATTACCCTACCACATAAACATATGCAACAATTCAAGGTAAAACTTTTCCAATGGCACATTTTGCATCACCACCAACGCTTGCACCACAACCGACCCCGCCTGCACCACCACCAGCACCGCCACCAAGCCCGCCTGCACCGCCGCCAAGTCCCCCCAGTCCACCACCACCAAGTCCCCCCAGCCCTCCTAGTCCACCACCACCAAGTCCTCCTAGTCCACCACCACCCCCGCCGCCTGCAGCACCTCCGAGCACTGGGATCACCGGAATCACCCCAGCAAAGCCACCAACGCCGGCCCAGCCACCAACGCCGCCATACGTAATGAAGTTTTTCTGATCTTCCACGCCGCGGGTAGCCGCCGGAGCACCTACAGCCGCAACCACGTTCTGAACAGGGGCTATAGCATCGTTAGTAGTAGAACTAGGTTTTGTGTAATCATTTGGAATGTCTCTAGCCGTGGCATGTGCTACTACAACTGTAATCAAGAAAATTACGTACAATTTCTCCATCTCTAGCTAGCTCAAATAGAAAAAAGAAGAGAAGTTAGATAGCTACAATGACTTGAGGTGAGGGAAAATTAGACTGATGAGAAGGCCTATTTATTGATAAATTTTCTAGGGTTTCAATTGATGGAGATAGTTGTCAAAATTGTGGTTGGATATCAGTAAATGTTTGCATTAAAATTAGGTGTCTCGAGAGTTACATTTTTTTTTATATTTTGGATAGTGTGACCGCTGTGTGGGTGAATTAAAAGAAGCATCAGATGAATTAATGATGGAGATTGAATGTAAAATAGTCAACCCCAGGTAATAAATTACTCCCTCCGTTCCACTTTATCAGTCACTTTCGAGATTAAAAAAAAAAATCCATAATATTTGTACCTTTAAATTTTCAAGAAATATTAATGACTCCTTCTCTTATTTTTTATAATATGTTCATTTAACTAGATACAGGAAATATAATAGTCATGTTATACAAATAATCATTGGTATAAATATAATGAACTTTTTTTATTTGTGTGAAACTTCAAAAACGTCAATTAAAGTGAAATGAAGAGAGTACATATATATAGTAGTAGGTTCCTCTCTATATTTCAAGTTTCAAACCCTCGAGGTGCAAATAATTCTTGATTTGCCAGTTTAATTATACAAAACTTTATTCCATCTTCAATTGGAACACTTACTAGTGATTTTTGTACCGAGACATTAAAAAATTAGAAATATAGACCCCCAATGAATGGCATGTACGTAATTAATGAAATTGTGATGAACTCATATTTAATGCTTTGCAATTCATGCAAACAGCGGTGCTTACACTTGTTGGCAATGCAGAAAACGGTGCACCCGGCCTATTGATTGTTCCTACCGCCCCTGCCTGGAGAACGGTGGAAAATGCATGTGCATAAGCCTCAACGTATATACGTAGCTATCAGGGTTGCAAACATAAAAAATATATAATTATATATGGGGAATTAAAATACAATTTTTTTGTCCATTAAGTTGTACTGATTTTAATTTTTTTCCTTTAAATTTTTTTTACTTTAAAATTAGTCCCTTATATTTACAAATTTTAAGATCTTAGTCTTTATTACCTGCAATCAAAATTAAGTAAACATCATGTAATTACCTCACATTGATCGAGCCTCAAATCGCGTATATGCAAATCGAGCTCTGAATTGCGTTTGTACAAATCGAGCCTCAATGACGTATGCTTCATCGTTGTAAATTTATGGTGCAAGGGGTAGTACAATGTTACTTTGTTTTCTATTAATGCCCGAAAATTCGACTGAAAAATGAAAATTTTAGATTCGAATCCACAATCTAGGGTTTTCTGTTGATATTCCAAAATTTGACGGAGGAAATGAAACTTTTAGATTCGAATCCACAATCTAGGGTTCTCTGTTGATACCCAAAACTCGCAAATTAACCAAGAAATTAGAGTGAAATAAAGTTCAGGTAATTAGAACTAACTTTGTCTTGTTCAATTCACGTTTTACGATGCCCTAAATACAAGCCACACCTTTTAAAATAAAAAATTATTTTGCCGTCAAGGATTATAATTCCGCGTTCACGTGGTTTATTTTTTTCCCTATAAAAAGTGATAAATAAATTAAAGTTATGTCACTAATTATCTTTAACTTTGATTGCAGTTAATAAGAACAAAGAATTTTAAATTTATAAATATATGAGATTAATTTTAAAATAGAAAAATTTAGAGGACAATTAAAATTCAAAATTTTAGTACAATTTAAGGGGAAAAAAAATTGTATTCTCCCTTATATATTACTTAGATAACCTCTGATTCACGTCAAAAGATGTTTCAAACTTTAAAAAATTCACTAGCATATATATATACTAGCCCTATACTGCATTTTACGGGGTCAATTTATTAAAATAATAATTTTAAATATTATATTAATTTTTATATCTTTAAATATATATTATATTAATTTGCATATCTTTTTTATTGTTAGAGCATATGAGAGTTAAACTTTTCTTATTCTAATATATTTATAACATAAACATTTCTACAAATTTGAATCTATATTATTGTATTTATATTTTTGTATTTTTATATATTATAATATTTTTTAATATATTAATAACACATGAATTAATAAAATTATGATTTTAATTGTAAAATTAAGAAAATATTTTTAATAAGTAGGGGTAGTATAAAATAATTTTATTAATAAAAAGTATATATAAAATTACAAATTTCTAAAAAAACTTACAACGTTTGTATTATGTTGGCATGGTTTTTCGCAATGACAAAATACAATAAAATAAAATAGGAGAGGATTTTGAAATTTGGATTTCAAAATTTAGTAGATTTTAAAATTTTAATGACTTGTATGTTTTGTGTTTATTTTGGAATTTAAGTAGGATGTGATTTAACTTTATAGTATAGAATGATAAAGTGCTTATGTGGGGTCTTCTAAGGATAGTCCAGGTGTCGCCCAAACTATCAACAATCCATTAATCTGAGTCATCAGATCTGAAATCTAATGGCTTATATTTGATGACCTGCTACGTGTTGCACTTTGTTGGGAAATGAATTGATTAAGATACCAAAACCCCTGATTGATGATGGTCAGCTTAGTTGAGATGGTAACTCAGTCTAGTTGTCTCAGGATAGTTGAAACAGTGTAGAAATTTGTCTTAGTCAAGAATCTCAGGAATGTTGAGATCTTAGTTTCAGGTTAGTTGTCCAAGCTGAAATGTTAGGCAGCTTAAGAAGTGTTGTCTTAGGTAGGTCAATCTTGTTGATCACATGAAGACAAAATGCCTGAAGTGGACAACATGGCTGAATGCACAAAGAACTTATCAAGTAATCAGATCTTTTGAAAACAACAGTTATAAGTGCTTGTTCAGATCATATGATTAAAGAGAAAAGCTGAAGTTCAAGATCAATGAATGCAACTGCTTTAAAGAGACATAATTTATGAAGCATTAAAGCCATCAAGCATGAATATGCATTGAAGACTTAGAAGTATTAAAGACTAAAGAGAAGACTTGAATGCACTAAGGAACATTCTATCTGCAGCAAGAATGTTCAGAGAATTTGTCCCATCTGACCGTTGGATAAGTACAAATTCTGACACAATCTACATTGGAAAATGTGCAAGCTTAGTTACTGACACAAGTCTGAATAGCCGCATTTTTCAGAAGTCAACACCAAGCATTCAAGCAACCATTGAAGAACCTTCTATACACAGTGGATAATAGAAGACTGCTCTAATAGCCGTTTCAATGGAGCTGCAAATAGACAATTTGAAAGTTTATATCTCCAACGGATAGATGTTCAAATTGCTCTATAAATACAGAAGTGATTCAAGAAAACAAGTATACAACTATCCAACAATCTGCTATCAAATTACTATCAAGCAATCAAAGGAAACTCAAAGCTTTTTAAAGCAGAATCCCAAGTTTCCTGATCACTTCTAGCTAAGCCCACTTTGTAAAATCTAAGCTTAGTAAAGAGATATCTCATCCCTTTACACTGTTCTTATTGTAAAAGATATCTCACTAGTTGGAATCAAACCTCAAACCCTTACCTCTTAAGTAAAGTAGTGTTTGTTGTAGAAGTGAGGAGTTAAGAGTTGTTAAGAGAAAATACAGTTTTAACTCAGAGAAGTTGAGTACTAGGACTCTGAATTTCCTAGGGATCAAAGCACTAAAGATAGTGTTGTTGATTAGTGCACCTTGACACTATAAAACAAGCTAATTCTAGGTGTTAAGGAATTATCCTGTTAAATCAGGGAAAGTTGATGTAGGAGCTTGAGTATCTAAACCACTATAAATTATTGTGTCACTTACTTACTACTTTAATTCATATTCACACATTACATTTAAAGCTATACTGATAAAGTGTTTTATAAAAGTTAAGAAAAACAGCTTTTGACAAAGTCCCTGATAAACCGGTTTTTCAAAAATTAATTAAGGAGTTTTTTTCTTAAGAAAAAGGGCCAATCAAACTCCGCACTTAAGAACTCTTTTAGAGAGTTGTCCAGCTGATTACTTCATAGTATTCAGTAGGTTATTTATCTATTAAAGTTTACTCACTCAGAGAAGTTGTCAAACAACTCTCCTAATAGGTCATAGGGAGGGAAAAAAAAGGGATGGGTATTTAACTTCCATAAAAAAAAAATAAAAATAGGTCAAACTGTTTAAAAAGGCAAAAATTTGCATACACAAGTGCATCCCCCCCCCCCCCTATACACTTGTGTCATACTCCTTAGAGGACCAACAAGTGGTATGTCGCAGAATCCATCGCCTTACATTGCACTTATTATCATTTTTGTCGCCCTGTCGCACTTTTAAATTAAATCTAATAATTTTAAATACATAATTATAAAATTACAAATTTATCCTCACATAATTAATAAAAAAATTAATTGATACTGTAATATATAATCTTTATTTTAATTCTCATATCATTAATCCGTCCCAAAATTATATTTTTGAGTTTTAAGAAATAATAATCAAATTTTAAATTTATTATATGTAGGGTGATACTTGAGTACATGCGAGTGTACCGGTACACACCAATTTTAATTTTTTATTTATATTTTATTTGCACCCGCTCATTTAATGAGTTCACCCAAATATCATTTTTACTACGGTTATTTACACCCACTCATTTTATGAGTTCACCCCCCGAATAATTTTTTTTATCGCGATTATCTACACCCGCTCATTTATGAGTTCACCCCAATTTTTTTTTACCACACGCGTCTGCTTCGCTGTTCGTACAGGCCTCACCGTCCGTCCAAGGTTGCGTCCCAAGCCCCCGTCACTTCCTCCTCCTTCTATTGCGTCCCAAGCCTCTGTCACTTCCTTCTCCTTCTATTGCGTCCCAAGCCGTATTGTGTGTGCATATTGAAAGTGTGATGTGGTATAGTGTTTAAGTAAAAGTAGATTAATGTTGTACTAAATGTTGTACTAAATGTTGTGACAAATTGTACAACACTGACTCTAACAAAATATCAGAAATTAAGATACACAACGGAAGACTTGAAACACTAAAAACAAACGATACACAATGGAAATATTTTTCACATAGATTTTATAAATAAAAATCTATGCGAGCCTTACGGCGAAATATCAATACTTATCTTCAAGTACAAATGTTGTGTGAAATGTTACAACAATAACCTTCACAACTGAAACTACAAACGAGGTAGGTGCCTTGTTCTAAAAATGAACTAAGTGTATAAGAGATTACACACTGTCGAAATGCCTAGTCTATCTATGATTACACTCTCAATAGATAAAAAGACACACAGCCATACGGGTGGGATACTTCGTATGATCTAAAAGGTAAAACTACTGGCCACAATTCCTAACAGGGATGAACGCTCGGTCTAGGAAATTGATCGAATAGAATACACTGAATTATGAAGCCTTCATTCGGTATTTATAGAAGTGAGGTGCGAATTCTAGAGGCTTCCACATTGAGGTCCTATTTTTTAGGATCTCAACTTCCATGATCTTTCTAGATCCTTCTTGCACGTTCCAGGTCATTCTAGATTGCTTCCAGCCTCTTCTAGCTCTTCTAGGACGTTCTCCAATATTCTGGAATCTTCCAGGTTCCAGATCCTTGTAGAAGCTTCTAGACTCTGCCAGAAATGATGTATCAATTAGCTCAACATTTAATGCAACATTTCAGAAAGGACTTAGAAAAAATCTCGGAAGGTCAAATTAAGATGTTGTAGAGAATGTTGATACATTTAAGAATTCACAACCTCTACAATCTCCCCCAATTTGACCTTTCGACTACAACACACCTGATGCACATATATTTCTATACATACTCAGTATTATGTACTTAGTTGAGGTTGACATCATTGCTAAGCACTAGTCAAGACAATACCTGTTGTAATCGTTGGATCAAATCAAATGAAGATCAAGGATAATCTTACAATGATCCGTGCCATAAGATCAAGATAATTTTATCCAAAATAGAACAAGTATAAACAACATTTATTCACAACATAAGTAACTTTACTGAAATCCTAAGTTAAGTTTTTTAAGAACAACTTAAGACTTAAGTAAGACACAAAGACAAAATCAAAGCAAACAAACAAAATAGCTTAAGCATCAGAGCAAAAGCATAACAACTATGGACAAAAAACTAAGACTAAACAACCTGCAGTAGACACATGATAACCTGTAAACAGTTTAAGCAAAAGCAGTAAGCAACATCATCCCGTGAAACCATAATTAAGCAAGTTGTAAAACAATAAACAACCTATCATCTAGAAAATAAATAACAAGTGTATCAGAATTTCAGAATTCAAACTTAAACATTAATTACAGAGCTTGAACTGAAAAAATGGCATATATTGTTGTGGTAACAGCTGCAGCATCAACTTCCTGCACAGTAGCCATTATGAATTTCAGATCTCCCCCTGTCTAGCAGCTTCCTCTATGGAGATCACCATACAAGGTCTCCATGTCAGCATCATCATCATCTCCTTCATCAACAAAGTAGGTAGATGCAAGGTGTGCAACTACATCAGTCACTGCAGCATCTCCAGCATCAGGTCCATCAGCAGTTGGAACTCCCTCATCAGTCATCTCTTCAATCACCACATTGGAGTTCGATGGTGGTGGTACTCCCCCTGTTGTAGGTGAAAGCATATTGGTCCACCTGTCCTTCAGGAACTAGAGCTCTTCAATTGTTTCCTGCAAGTGTTGGAGTTGGAGTTTGATGAAATCCTGTGAAAGATACACATTACCAGAAATGTTGATACGGATGTTCTCAACATTTGGGGGTGCATTTCTCTGTCTTGATCTGGAAGATTCTGGATGATCAGAAGTTGAGGGTCTGGAAGTTCTCTGTGGACTAGCAGTACCAGGAGCAACTAAGGGCAGATCAATCACTCTGTCCCCAATCAATAAGGCAGGAGCAACAGCAAGCAGTGGCACTCTCCCCCTCAAAACATCAGTCTTCTTAGCAGTGAAGCCATGGTGCTTCAAATAGTTTGAAATCAAGACTGGATAGGGCAGATTTCCTTTCCCAGTAGTTTTCCCAGTAAACTTCCTCATATGGTGAAAAATGGTGTGGCCTAGATTGAACTTCTTAAGTATGGAAATCTTATACATAAGAATGGCTTGATCTCTGGTAATTTTAGTGGTGTTGGTAGTGGGGATCCAATTGTAAATAATCAGCTTATACAAAACAGAATGTAAGGAGGTTAAGTGTCTAGCCAACATTTTCCTAGCCCACTTAGTCTTTCTACCCCCTGTGATTGCAGTAATCACAACATCCATATCTGGATCATCATCCTCATCAACATTAGGGGTGTGCAAGAACTCATTAATCAGTTCAGGAGTGAATGGCACATCCCTCCCCCTAAAATTAACAGTACCATAAGATCTATAGCTTCTCCTACCAGTGCTTTTCTTCATACAGGCATAGAATTCATAGGACCAATTAGTCAGAAAAGCTTCACCAAATGTAACAGCATTCAACAAATTTCTATCCTCTAAAAACTTAATCATTCCCTTACTATCAAAATCAGGCACATTAATTCTTTTCTCAATCAACAGCTTCCTCTTCGAGTAAATTTCTAACCTTTTCTCAATATAATTAGAGTGATCAGAGATACCTTCACTTTCTTCCTCAGAAGGTAGTTCCTCATCAGAATCTCCATCATGTTCAGAGGAGCTTTTGGATGAGCTCTTTGCCTCAGCAGATGAGCTCTTTGCTTCAGAAGATGAGCTGTCTCCACTTCCACCATCATCATGTTCTGGTGTGGACTCCTTTGCAGCAGCAAATGACTCAGCATTCTTCTTAAGAGATTCTTGCATATCTCTTAAGCAAACATTGAAATCAGAATCATAGTCTGATTCAGCAGGTTCTCCTTCAGGGATCATCTTGGCCTTCCCTTTTCCTTTTTCTTCTTAGCTTTCTCAACAACAACAGGAGCAGCTTCAACCTCTTCTTCAGAATCAGTAATCACCTGAATAGGTTCATCAGCAGCAGCTCCGGATTTCTTCTTCTTCCTAATGGATTCAGAATAATCCACACGAGTGAACACACGGTTTGATCTCCTTCTTTGTACAGGGCTTCTCTGTCGTTTCCCTTTCTGCACCATTTTCTTAAGAGGAACAGGGGCAGACTCATCAGAGGGTGAGAGAGAGGAGTTTGTACCATCATCAGAAGCTTCGGCATCCTCCATTTCGACATCCTCAGAATCGGATGCATTAGCAGTAGCTTCTCCTTCAGCAACGGTTTCCACATTCCGTTCCGGTGCAGCAGGCTCAGTAGGGTTCGATGAATTGAGGGTTTTTGCAGCAGCAGCCATTTGAGCAGTTTGTTCGGCCAAATAGCTTGAGATATCCACAGTGATATCTCCGAACGTCATCACAGGTAGATGACCAGTAGCCCGAAGAGTATTGGATACCTCTTCAACAACCCTAGTGAATTGTTCAACGGTCGAGTCTTGTGGGATGTGGGTAGTTGGTGGAGTAGTTTGTGGAATAGGAGCAGTTGTTGATGGGGTTGCAGAGACATTAGTGTCGGCATTTGAGAAATTTGATTGTTGCGAAGCCATTGAAGCAAGAAGATCGAGAGAGTTTTGGGCAGTTTGTTCGGAAGATTCAGAAGCAGAGTGTGAGTGTGAGTGAGAGTGAGATTGACAGTGGTTTCCAGCCATTAAGAAGGACGGTTGGACTTTCAAGGCAAGGTTTGAGGGTGTATGCAGCAAAATTGGGAAATACACGGCCAAAAAGAATTTCTGCAAATAGTGTACTTAACAAAGCTCGACAAAAACAATTAGCAACATAAATCAAAGTTAATTGAGTTTTATAGAGAGAATGTGTGTAATTGGAGGTTGAAAAGATTAATTCCATAAATAATTTGATAGTGCTCCACATTTTTAGCCACAACCTTGATCATGGATAATTAGTGGGTAAAATAAATTTTATTAATTAATTAAGTAATTAAGAAGTTTCTAGAATTTTTACTTAGTCCAAGCAGAATCTGAAAAATAAAAAACGTGGGTCAGTATATAATTTAAATAAATAAAATAAATCTCAATAAATAATTAAATAATTACAACTTATAAAAATAAATTCGAATCAGACAATGTTGTGCTCAAAACTGTTACAAACACCTCAACACGGTTTTTACATGAATTTGCTTCATTTATGTTGCACCATATTTTTTCTTTTTGTGTTATAGCATCTAATTTGTATTGATCCATTGTTCCTGTAGAGTACATCGTAGTAGCGAACGCCGTGCCCCATACTTACTTAATGGATTACAAATATGTTGATGTTTTTACCAAATATCACCTTTTGAAAAGAAGGCATCGTAGTGGTGAACTCCGTATTCCATAGTTACTCAGTGATTTGGTACATCTTTTAGTATGCTAATAACATTCTCATTTTTATGCATTTGAGAGGTGTAAGACGTTTATTTTTGCACTCCAAGGTTCTTAGATTCGTAGATATTTTACAAAGGAATTATTTAACTAAGTAAGAAATAAATTCAACTTATAAAATTTATACAACCCATGATGTTGTCCCAAATGCTGACGCATTTGTGACAACATCCATCCGAATTTTTCAGATAGTGCTCATACCAAGAGATTTCCTCAAGGTTGAGAATCTCTCATGGTCTAATGCCTTAGTAAAGATGTCAGCATTTTGTTTTTCAGTAGGTATGTACTCCAACTTTACAATATTCTTCTCTACTAAATCTCTCATAAAGTGATGTGTTATGCTAATGTGCTTAGTGAGTGAGTGTTGTACAGGATTCTTAGAAATGTTAATGGCACTAGTATTATCACAAAAGATTGTAAGTAAACCATTCTCAATACCGTAGTCATGGAACATCTTGCTCAGCCACAAGAGTTGTGTACAGCAGCTTCCAACAGCTATGTACTCAGATTCTGCAGTAGATTGTGAAACACAATTATGTTTCTTGTTGTGCCATGATACAATATTGTTTCCCATGTAGAAACATCCTCCACTCGTACTCTTTCTATCATCTATATCTCCAGCCCAATCAGCATCACTGTAGCCTATCAAAATGTTGTTGGTGTCCTTAGTATACCAGATTCCAAGTTCACTTGTACCTGAAACATACTTGATAATCCTTTTCACAACATTTAGGTGAGATTCCTTTGGATTAGCTTGGTACCTAACACAAACACACACACTGTACATAATATCTGGTCTACTAGAGGTTAAATACAGTAAACTACCTATCATGGATATGTAAAGTGTTGGATCAACATTTGTTCCAACACTATCTTTGCAAAGTTTTAAAGAAGATCCCATAGGAGTTTTAATTGGTTTTGAATTCTCAAGACCAAATCTTTTAACCAAGTTCTTAGCATACTTACTCTGGGAGAAGAAAATACCATCACTGCATTGTTTGATTTGAAGACCTAGAAAATAGTTCAAGTCTCCAACCATACTCATTTCAAATGTTGCAGTCATTGCCTCAACAAAGTTACTCAACATTTTATCACAAGTAGAACCAAACACAATGTCATCAACATATATTTGAGCAATAAGTAATTTTCCTTCAGTGTGCTTAATGAACAAAGTTTTATCTGCCTCTCCTCTAATAAAGCCATATTCCAAAAGAAAGTCAGTAAGCCTACCATACCATGCTCTAGGAGCTTGTTTAAGACCATACAAAGCTTTCTTAAGTTTATATACATGATCAGGATATTGTGGATCTTCAAATCCTTTAGGTTGTTCAACATATGCTTCTTCATTCAAAATGCCATTTAGAAATGCAGCTTTTACATCCATTTGATGAAGTTTAATATCAATAAAACATGCAATAACTAGCAATAATCTAATAGATTCTATCCTATCAACAGGTGCAAAAGTTTCATCAAAATCAACTCCTTCAACTTGGGTGTAACCTTGTCCTACTAACCTAGCCTTGTTCCTAATAATATTACCAGATTCATCAGTTTTATTTTTGAATATCCACTTTGTTCCAATGACATTAGTATGACTAGGTCTTGGAACAAGTGTCCACACTTCATTTCTTTCAAACTGACCAAGTTCTTCATGCATAGCATTAATCCAGTTTTCATCAGTTAAGGCTTCTTTAGCACTCTTAGGTTCAATTTCAAATAAATAGCATTCAGCATTTACAACATTACACATAGAAGACATGCATATTGTTCTTACCACATCTACCTTATTTGATTTTACTCTTCCTCTTGTTTACACTCCAACTGTAGCATCGCCTATGATCTGGTCAGAAGGATGACTTTTCCCAATTCTTGAAGAAGGATTCGTTTTGGAAACATACTGGTCATTCTGG
The DNA here is from genome assembly GCA_963675135.1 of Galeopsis tetrahit. Taxonomy (NCBI): domain Eukaryota; kingdom Viridiplantae; phylum Streptophyta; class Magnoliopsida; order Lamiales; family Lamiaceae; genus Galeopsis; species Galeopsis tetrahit. Next base: position 41,741,188 of record OY776128.1, on the reverse strand, counting down.
GAAGTTACAACTGACTGTTCTGTAGATGTTGACCCAGATGTGTTAACATTCGGTACAACATTTTCAGACTTCAGTGTATTCTTAGAAGTGTCAGTAACCTATGATACATCTTCTTCACCTTTGTCATCTGTAAGACCTTTATCATCATCAAACACAACATTAACAGATTCTTGAACAATGTTAGTTCTAAGGTTATATACTCTATAAGCTTTACTATTTCTAGAATAGCCTAAAAAGAAACCTTTATCACTTTTAGAATCAAACTTATGAAGTTGATCCCTATCATTAAAAATATAACACACACAACCAAATACATGAAAACATTTCACACTTGGTTTTCTGTTGTTCAAAATCTCATAAGGTGTTTGACTTGTACCAGAACGAATAAAAACCCTATTAATAATATGACATGCAGTATTCAATGCTTCTCTCCAAAATTTCTTAGCAAGACATTTGGATGTAAGCATGACTCTAGCCATTTCTTGTAAAGTTCTATTCTTTCTTTCAACAATTCCATTTTGTTGTGGAGTTTTAGGAGATAAATATTCTTGTAATATACACTTTTTATCACAGAAATCATTAAACATGTTGTTTTCAAATTCCCTACCATGATCAGTTCTAATACGGCCAACTTTCAAGTTAAACACATTTTTGAACCTCTTATAAAGAATTTTAAATGCAGCAAATGCTTCAAATTTGTCTCTCAAAGACTCTACCCAGGTAAATCTAGAAAAATCATCTACCACAACTAAGGAATACCTCTTTCCTCCAATGCTTTCAGTTTCCATAGGACCCATCAAATCCATGTGCAGTAATTCAAAGCATCGATGTGTAGAACAATGTTACAGCATTTTGTGCGGCATTCTTACCTGCTTACCTTTTTGGCATGGTCCACATACAGTGGTATTGTGAAACCTCAGTTTTGGAATTCCTTTTACTGCATCTGCTTTGATTAGCTTTCTCATTGCTCTGTAATTTGCATGACCCAATCTTTGATGCCATAAAATATTTTCTTCATGTTTTGACAAGCTACACATATTTGTTCCAATAAGATAGCAATTATCAGCTGACCTAGTACCAGTCATGACACAAACTTCATCTTTATTAAGAACATAACATGAATCTTTATCAAATTTCACATGCAAATTATCATCACAAAGTTGACTAATGCTAATCAGATTTGCTAGTAAGCCATCAACATGTAAGAAATTTTTAAGCTTAGGAAAACCTTCAACATTCAAAGTTCCTTTACCAACAATCTTTCCTTTAGAACCGCCACCATATGTAACACTACCACTATTCAAGGTCACATAATCAGATAAGAAATCAATACGACCTCTCATATGTTTAGAACAACCACTATCAAAATACCATAGATCAGGTAGACATGCTTTTAAGGAGGTATGAACAACATTACAGGTAGCTTTTGGTTTCCATGCAGATTTCAGAAACTGTTTACCAGGATGTGACAGTTTTTTATGCAGCATTCTCAAGTTTTTCTGTTCTTCAAACAATTTTATACAGTAAGGACGAATATGACCAACTTTGAAACAGTAATGACAGATATACTTCCTTTTAACCTTGTGAGGATCTGATTGTGCAGATGTTGCACCAGATGTGTCAACATTTGCTTTCACAAATTTCACAAGTTTTCTAAAATTTTCAGAAATAGAAGCAGTTACACCATCATAATCTAAACCATGATTATTAGACTTACCAGTAACTATAGCATTATTTACCTCAGAAGCACTCTTGGTATATTTCTTGAAACATAAAGTGGAATTTATCAGTTTCTCCTTTAAGTTACAAATTTCCAGATCTCTTTTGGTAAGAATAACTTCTAGCTTGGTGATTGTATCTTTCAGATCCTCATTCTCTTTAATCTTTATCAAGGAATTAAGAGTGAGTTTCTAATTGTTCCAGGTGACTCTGTTCTGATGTTGTTGTAGATGTTGAAGCATCGGGTACATCATCAGAATCTGTTTCATCCAGATCATCATCTGAGGAATCATTATAATCAATTCTGGTAAAATTAGAATATTCATTCCGATTTAGCTCATCAAGATCATCATCATCAGATTCATCACTCAAAGTAGCACTAAAATTCAATTTTTGCTTAAGTCTAGTATTGGCACATTCATTAGCATAATGGCCATAACCAGAACAAGCATTGCATTGAACTGATTTTCGAAATTCAGGATCATACATTGGTTTACCTTCACTCTTTGATGGTCTTGGTGTGAATTGACCTTTCCTCCTTTCTGGTTGAGGTGTTGATGTGTTGATTTGAATCTTAGGCTGAATGTTTCTAGATTTGTTCACAGATTTCTTAAGAAACTTATTAAAGTGCTTAGTGAGCAAGGCAATGTTGTTAGGATTGTTGAGGCATTCATCAAGCAATTCTTCATCCGAATCAACTTCAGTAATGATAGGTTGAATCTCAGATTTGTTTGATGTTTCCCCTCTAAAAACAACAACTTTCTTATCATCATTAGTTTCATCAACTTGATTAGTGTTTATCTCATAAGTTCTAAGAATACTCACTAATTCATTTTGACTTAACTTATTCGTATCTTTTGCCTCTTCAATAGCACAAATTTTAGCATCAAATCTTTTAGGAACAGATCTTAATATCTTATGAACTACTCTAACATTAGAAATAGGATCACCAAGAGAATGTGATTCATTGATTATCTCACTTAACCTTTCATTGTAGGATGAAATTGTTTCATCTTCCTTCATTCGGAGATTCTCAAACTTTATCCCCAACATTCGAAGCTTAGTCCTTCGAACACTGTCTGAACCCTCACAATGCTCTTGCAACCTGTCCCATGCATCTTTAGAAGTAGAATAGTTAGATATAATTTTAAACATTGAAACATCAACAGAAGTAAAAATAGCATTTAAAGTTTTAGAATTGTAGCTTGCTGTTGTTATTTCATCAGCCGTCCAGTCAACTTCTCTCTTGAGTTGAACTTCACCATCTGCATCTGCTGGTCTCTTTGGAGCTTCCCAGCCTGTAAGTACAGTCCTCCAAGCACGTTCATCAATCGACTTGATGTACATACGCATCTTAGGCTTCTAATAAGCATAATTTGAACCATCTAAAACGGGTGGCCTAAGTGCCGTGGATATGTGATGTGTTTCCATTGCTAACCTACACTAAAAACACACTTGACCAAAGATCTAACCTAGTGTCGTCAGTTATCAGCTCTGATACCAACTGAAAGTGTGCTGTGGTATAGTGTTTATGTAAAACTAGATTAATGTTGTACTAAATGTTGTGTCAAATTGTACAACACTGACTCTAACAGAATATCAGAAATTAAGATACACAGCGGAAGACTTGAAACACTAAAAACAAACGATACACAATGGAAATATTTTTCACATAGATTTTATAAATAAAAATCTATGCGAGCCTTACGGCGAAATATCAATACTTATCTTCAAGTACAAATGTTGTGTGAAATGTTACAGCAATAACCTTCACAACTGAAACTACAAATGAGGCAGGTGCCTTGTTCTAAAAACGAACTAAGTGTATAAGAGATTACACACTGTCGAAATGCCTAGTCTATCTATGATTACACTCTCAATAGATAAAAAGACACACAGCCATACGGGTGGGATACTTCGTATGATCTAAAAGGTAAAACTACTGGCCACAATTCCTAACAAGGATGAACGCTCGGTCTAGAAAATTGATCGAATAGAATACACTGAATTATGAAGCCTTCATTCGGTATTTATAGACGTGAGGTGCGAATTCTAGAGGCTTCCACATTGAGGTCCTATTTTTTAGGATATCAACTTCCATGATCTTTCTAAATCCTTCTTGCACGTTCAAGGTCATTCTAGATTGCTTCCAGCCTCTTCTAGCTCTTCTAGGACTTTCTCCAATATTCTGGAATCTTCCAGGTTCCAGATCCTTGTAGAAGCTTCTAGACTCTGCCAGAAATGTTGTAACAATTAGCTCAACATTTCAGAAAGGACTTATAAAAAATCTAGGAAGGTCAAATTAAGATGTTGTAGAGAATGTTGATACATTTAAGAATTCACAACATCTACACATTAATCGTGGTCTTTCATTAGATTTGTGCGACCCATTAATTGTCTGCAACGAAAAATGTAAATTAGACTCAAATTTTTAATCAAATTGAAGAGTGTATATACACGCGAGTGTATATAAGAATTTGCCTATATAAATTAGGATTGATTGTATTATATTTTATTTAAATTAATAGAAGGGAAATATAGTAATTTTAGGTGTAATTGTTTTTAAAAAAAATTTGGGGGGTGAAGTAAACAAAAGCGGGATCCGTGGCCAATTGTTTATATATAAATTATGATTGATTGTATTATATTTTGTGTAAATTAATATAAGGGCATTATAGTAATTTTAGATGTAATTTTTTAAAAATAATAATTATTGGGGTGAAGTCAACAAAAGTGGAGGTGTAAATAATTGTGGTCAATTGTTTTTATAATTTGTGGAGGTAAAGTCAACAAAATCAGGGGTGTAAATAACTGTGGTCAATTGTTTATATAATTTGTGGGTTTGAAGTTAACTAAAGTGGGAGTGTAGTCAATCATAAGATTTAAATTGAAATTGAAATTAGGTGTGTACGGTACATGCGAGTGTACGGAAGAATAGTAATATAGCAAAGAGATAGGGGGATAGCGGATCCCCTTGACTAAGACCTCTAGTTGGCCTAAACGCATTAGACACTACCCCGTTAATTTTCACACAATATGAAACTGAGGTGATACGTCTAAGCATTAATTCAATCCACTTCTCAGAGAAACCCATCCTCATCATTGCTATCTGTAAAAGGGTACATTCAACTCTATCGTAAGCCTTACTCATATCCAACTTGAGAGCCGCATATCCTTCTGATGCGGCCTAAAAATGTCATCCGATAAGAAGTCGACACGTGTATACAGGATAAGATAAAAGAGAAGATACACTACTACAAAATACCCCCAATGGTGACGCTTTGTTAGTGACCCTTGTTAATAAGGGTCACCAAATTAAATAAATAAAGACGCCTTCATTTTTTAGCAATGGTTAGTGACGCTCTGGTGGTATAATACTACTAATGTGAGTTTGAGGTTGCGGGTTCAACTTCTAAAAACGACTTTTTTTTTTTAACTATTAGTCTCGCTAATATATTTATTTTTCTAATTAATCTCTAATCAATTTCCACTTAATTCTCCAATTTCGTGACTAATATATTTTTTTTCTTAACATCTCTCGTCAATTCCTTCTATTCTCCAATTTTGCGAGTTAACCTAGGGTTTCTGAATTTCTGAAAATGAGTTCTAAGTCACCACCAAAGGCGGCATGTGGAAAGCCAAAGGCTATCAAATTCTTCTCCCAATTCCCCGTCGGGTAGAGTCGCCCGTTTTCTGAAGGCCGGAAAATAAGCCTAGCGCGTCGGCGTTGGTGTGCCGGAAAAGAGCTATGTTTTACAACAATGATTTCCTTGTAAGTGTTTTTTGTAAGTCTTTTTGTAATAATGGAAATTGTTGATTTTATTTCCTATGGTGGGAATTATAAAAACTGTTCGAACAGTTTTCTTGAAGGGAACGGTTGTACTTGGTAATGGGTATTTTGTAACCATTATTGAAATTGAATCAATTTCCAGTTTTCAGATTTTGTCTCCTTTTAATCGATTGAATCATTCTGCTTTGGGTGCGCAACTTGTTTTAGATTCAGATTCTTGAGAATTGTTTTCAACGTATGTTTCGGATTTGTGAGTTGGTTGTTTTAATTTGTTACAAGTTCATAGTCTCTGTGTCTGTGCATTAAAATTCTTGATGTTTCGAATGGTTGAGATGCAGTTTGAATAGCAGGCGATTATGGGTGTCGTCTGTTGATTATGGGTGTTGACTCCGTGTGTTGCAATTATGTTCTATTTATTTGCTTGATGCTTCTTTGAGGCGCAGGTTTATAAGCCTCAATTAGATAAAGGCTACAATATTTGATGAATGTCATATTGCAAGACGAAAGCATCAATATGCTTGCATCTAGAATTAATACCGAAAATGATTGAGTCCTGACCTTTCTCTAGAATTAATATCGAAAATGATTTACATTCGAGTTATAAGTTTCAGTAATATAAATTTGGAGGAGTTATATCATTGTGAACTAACAAGTAACAGTGTACAGTTTCCTGGAATATTTAGGATTACTACTTCTCTGATAAAAGCTACAGGTTAGTGCTGCAATAAAACAACTAGAAATAGTATTTTTATATATTGTAGCTTGTTCACTTTTGTGCTTTTTGTATTACTTACTTTGCTTGCCTTTCCTTTCATTTTCTTTCCAAATTTTCCTTCAGATGAATCCTATTGGAAAGGGATCAGTGAACTAGCGAGCATTACTAACAGAGAATTATGCAATAAAACAATTTTCTGGGCAAAGCAATTTGGTTCAAGTTGGTGAGATTATTGGCAATTTGGCAGGCTTGAGAATAGAAGTTTCAGCTTGAAAGGTAAAAAAAATTCCCAAGTTAAGAATATTGTGTTTTGCTTCATTATAAGTATTATGCTTTCATGATTGATTACCTTTAAGTTCAAATCGAATTAGGTGTAAGCTAGCTACATACCTTTTGTTTTTTATTATTCTATGTTTTCTATGTATCTTGCTTTGCCAATTGAGATGTTTAACTTGATGATTACTCATTAATTGCTAACTAATTGGATTATTATCATGATTGATGCTGATTTTCAGTTAATTGCTCTCTGCCCTGCTCTGCTCTGCTCTCATTGTTCTGACTTTTAATTAATTGTTAGTTGAGCAATAAATAGGAGAGAAGGAATAATAGTTTTAGGCACACATTATGTTTCTAAAGTGTTATTTTCATCTTCATAACCTTTGATTTTCGATTAGTTGAGTCATCTATCTAGTTAACAAAACAATATATGCAAATACTTGTGTTATACACCCCTGTATAAATTGGTTAGTTAGCATGTATAATTCAATTTCATGGTCATTTATATCACTTTCATTTGATAATTGGACTCTCCCTATCATATCTTCCCATTTTCAATTCTGATGGTGTCTGCATTTGTTTGCATTGAAAATTTTAGAATCAATGCCTTAAATTTATGTGAACAAGAGAGTGATCTCATAACTTTTGATTACGTATATACCTTAAGACTCCTCTATACATTGAAGTTCCTCTTGAGAACCCACTGCTCTTTCTGCAGAATGAAATATTTTTATTTGTTACCATCTAATTCAACACTGAGAAAGGCATGTTTTCATCACATCAAATGGTTAAGTAGTTAAAACATTTACCTTCTCAATGTTCCTAGGTACTCTTGTCTTGTGGCAATCTACATAATTTCAATCTCTTTTTCATGTTTGGATATCTGCAGCAATTATAAAAGGGACACCTAGAGAAAATGTCCAAAAAATACGAAGTAAAAAAATCTGAGAATTACGAGTTATGAGCCGAGGAGGAGGCCATGAAAGAAGACACAAAATTTGGTCAGGACTAATATTTTTACATAACATCTAATATAAAGAAACAATTGATAAGAGAGTGTAATTCTACCTTGTTTTCCCTTTTTCTTTTGAGTAATATTCCATGATAGTTCATCTCACAAGTGTGCTTCATATCCCACATTAAATATGAGGAACCATTAATCCAAAAAAATTGGCGGTGCTAAAAGTTGTTGGACAAGCTATAGGACGTAGCATTGCTTGACAAAAACATCTTGTTAGTTTCTTTTGATATTACTTCGTTTATTTTAGTTTAGTTTTTTCCAAAATCAAGTATTATTAATTTCCTCTTTTGTTCATTATTATAGGTTCAAGACTTAAGTGGAAGATGCAAGATAAAGATAGCAAAATGGATTTTGCCACGCATAGTTTAGGTGCAATTTATCTTTGAACTGAAAATTCTGATTTTTTTTTTTATTTGCAATATTGGATTTGATATATAGTTATATGGTTGATACCAGGTCCAATTTCCAAGTTGAACTGTTTTAAACTTTGATTGTTTTGTTGTACAAGTGTGTTGACATTTTATTGTTATATTATTGGTTGTTTTTGTTTTAGAAGTGATGATATTTTATTGTTATTATATAAATGAATGAAATATAACATTATTATATACGCTTGAACAGTTTTGGGGTATATGTTACTAATATTATACGTCACTAGGTAATGTTACTATGACACATAAAAGCATCACTAAATGAGGTTGTTAAGTTAGTTATAAACTTTCTCGTGACCTGAGAAGGCGTCTCTAAAGTACATCATCGTGACGTCGGTTAGCGTCACCAAACGAGATGGTTAAGTTGGTTAGAAATTTTTCGTGACGCGACAAAGCATCACTAAATCACACCGTTATGACGCTGATTAGCGTCACCAAATAGTGTTCGTATGACTCATAAATGCGTCACAATGACGATCTTTAGTGACATTTTCAAGCGTCACGATAACAACCTATAGAAACGCCAAATCAGGTGACGTTTGGACAAAGCGTCACTATAGCAAAAGCGTCACTAAACGCTACATTTAGTGACACTTTCGAGCGTCTCTAAAGCCCATTTTTGTAGTAGTGATATGGGATTGTGGAAGGGGCTCTGGATAAAGAATCCCTTCTGGAAGTCCCTCCAGAGGGAGCTCCTGGAGCCCCTCTAGGAGAGACTTATCTGGAGGACTCGATCTTGATATGAATTGGTGAACCGAGAATATAGGAGATCTCCACATAAATCGGACTAAGACTGACCAAGGAAATATTCTTCTCTCCTTCATTTTAGTGGAAATAGTCCACTAGGGGGAGTGGCCCCGGTCTTTCCGGAAGTAGAGGAGAAGTGGTGACCTTGTCAACACAGCAAGGCTAGGTCCAAAGGTAGCTCCGAAATATAAGGAAGCTGTAACCTCCCCTTAAGAGGGGATTCTCTATAAATAGGTGAATTTGAGTATATTTCCAGGTTAGACTTTCTGACCTTTACTAAACTTGATACATTTCGTACAAAACGTACTTTTGATATTATTTGAGAGCCTGATTTGATAAAACAAGGATCTCGAGGTCCTTGTGATATATTAAAAATCCTATACTGACTTGAGCGTCGGAGCGTCCGCACCGGAGCCCCCTCCGGTGTGTCTTTTACAGGTTCCTGGAGGATCATTCCAGCGGAAGCAGTGTACCCAAATCAGGTCTAAACACTCGGGAATTTGGATATCTGACCCCGAGGATATATAATCTGACCGTGCAATTTTTGGCACATCACCTTCTTTACTCTTAGATGCTCGAATCCAGTGCATGCACTCGTAAGCTATTAAAATGTTGTTTGAAATAAGCCTTCCTAGGACAAATGCACTTTGAAATTGATCAATAATATTAGACATGATGAACTTCAGTCGATTTGTGATGGTTTGTGCAAGAATCCTATAACTCACATTGCACAAGCTGATCAACCGATATTGCGATACCATTGTAGGTTTTTTCACATTTGGAATGAGAGTGATGATTGTCTTATTCCATTTTTCCAAATCTTTTCCATCGTTCAAAACTTTGAGAATTTGGCTAGCCACTTCTTCGCCTACAACATTCCAATTTGTCTGATAAAATGATGTCGAGAAACCATCTGGGCCAGGGGCTTTCCACGGGCTCAGTTCTTTCACAGCTCTCTGGACTTCCTCCTTTGTGAAACTAGAATTCAGAATTTTGTTCATTTCATTTGTAACCTTAAGAGGAACACATTTTGTAGCACTTTGAATAGCTTGCCAATTTGAGCCACTTGATTGGAATAATCTTTGGTAGTAGTCCTCAAAATCTTTCCTCACCTCACTCCCATTTGTGATCCATAAATCATCGGCATTATTAATTCCCGGAATGGTATTAATCCTCCTTCTTGCACTTGCTCTCATATGAAACAAATTTGTGTTTCGATCACCCTCTTTAAGCCATTCCACCTTAGCTTTTTGCTTCCAATAACACTCTTCTTGTGAAAGAAGTTTTTCAAGTTCATATTCAAGCTTTCCAATTCTTTCTAAATTTGGATCCTTCCCTTCATCATTAAGCTTTTGATCAATCCGTTCTTGAATTGCACTAATACAAGTTGGAAGCGAATTACCATTTCTCTTTGCCCACCGCTGAATAAAATCACCACATTTTTCTAATTGATCGCTCAAATCACCCTTGTCTTTATGTGAATTCCATGCCTTAGAAACAGTTTTCTGGAAATCAGCTTCCCTTGTCCAATAGTTTTCATATTTGAAGTTCAACGTTACCTTCCAACCCCCCATTCTATGCATATTATTCCATTGAATTAAAATAGGTCGATGATCGGATCCAAAGAAATTGAGATTTTTTGCCACATAGCCAGAATACAACAATAACCACTGATCGTTTGCAATAAAGCGGTCAAGTTTCTCTCGAATTAAGCTTTGTTCGTTTCTTTTATTAAACCAAGTGTATTAGGCCCATTTATTTTCAAAGTTTTAAGATGATTATGTGTAAGGGCCTCATGAAATCGCTGCATTTGGCCAAAAGGTCTCACCCCCTCCCCCCCCTTCTTTTTTGATTGAAACAATATCTCATTGAAATCACCCCCCAAGAGCCACGCCGAAGGTACTAAAGAGTTATACACACTCAAACGCTTAAGAAGATCCCAAGAATGATCTATTTGAGAGATGACTGGGTGCCCATAGAACCCTGTAAATCTCCACCTTTCCCCCTCCGAATTAATAATACAATCAATGTGCCCAGGAGAGAAAGACAACACACAAACATCCCATTCATTCCATAGTAACATTAAACCCCTAGAGGAACCATACGCATCCACAAAAAAGCAAAAGGGAAATCCTAGTCTAGATTTGAAAACATCACCAAACTTTGAGTTGCATTTTGACTCACAAATAAAAAGTAAAGAAGGACGATGCATCTTAAATAACCAAGAGATACGATTGAATGCACGAGGGCTACGAACCCCTCGTGCATTCCAACAAAAATGACAATCATTCTCCACGGCGGGGCTGAGACACCTCAGCCTCCGCCAAGCCCGGGATATCAATCTCCTCACCATACATTTTGAACATGCTCCTGGCCTTCTTAAAAATGTTGATTGCATCCACATCTCGACCCATTTCTGCACTCCAGTAATCAACCAACTCTCATGGACCAACCACGATCTGTCTCTTCCTGTGGTTGAGTGTGCTACTATAGGCCAAGCGAACCTTCTCTTGTGCATGTCCCTGTTCTTGAGTCCCTTCAGCTTCCTCTTCAATGTTTTTTTGCTGTTGGATCTCCTCTCGAGTTGGAATAAACGACCCTTCCCCCTCATGGATTACCTTGACATAGGCATTAAATTCGAAGGCTCGAAAATCTCTCCCAACATGGTGGGTTACTCGATAATCTTTTTCGTTGTCTTTTCCAAACAAAGGCTCTTTGTAGAACCTGTATTCATGCTCACTAGGGATAGTGAAACACAAGGGTTCCAAAGCTTCACCAGTTCTTGGATCTCTCCTCCATTGGGACTGACCTTGTTCCATACCATAATTTTTCCGGGTAGACATCAATTCTTCAAAGTTGTGGACTACTTAACGCCCTTGTGTTTCCATTTCTCTCCATAGTTCAACAACTAGTTCATTCACCAATATTGCTTTCCCCTTTGTCTTTCTAAGGGCCTCTCTTTCATCCAGCTCCTACAAACTCTCATTCTCCTGTACCAAATCTTGCCTGATTTGCTCAGATTCTTCACCAATAAGCTTTAGTAAAGCTTGCATCTCCCTTTTAGTGGGCCCCTTACGCTTATCAGCACGTAGTCATTCTGGAAAGTACCGGTGGGCCAGCAGCCATTCCTCCGTTTTCCCCTCAGCAACTTCACACTCCTTCACCGTGTGATCAAACTTGCCACATAGAAAGTGGAAGTCTGAAAGTTTTTCATACCTGAAGAAGAAAGTGAGCTTTTCATCGTCCACCGTAAGGAAGGTGCACCTACAGATGGGCTGAGAAACATCCACCAAAACTCTCAAATTTCCTCCCCATCCTTCGCATCTACCTTGAGGACTTCCCCGATGACTTTTCCCACTCGAGCACTAGTGAGTTCAGTCATTGCATGCACCTGGAGACCGTGGATCTGGACCCAGAAAGGGACCGTCTGAACTTTGGAAGTGGAAAGTCTTTCTCTACCATGCAAGTTTAAGAGCGACCAGTGACTTCCTCAAGTTCCAAGGTTGTCTCTGCAAGATCCTCTCCATCTCTTCTTCCTCTGTAAAGCTGAGAAGAAAAAGACCTTCTCTCACTCTAGACATCTTCAGGTTTACAGAAAGATTCCACACATTCCTCAGAGTTGTTTTGAGCTCAGTGATGCCAAAAAATCTCTTGGCAACAAACTGCAAAGCTAGAGTGTTTTTTGGGAGAACAAGCTCGTCTCTCGTCAATACAACATTTGAGTTTTCTTGCTCTGTGAGAGAGAAAGCTTGAAACTTCTTTTGAATGTTATCAGCCATATAGAGAAAGGGGGAATGCCAAACGACACGAAATAAGAGAAGGAAGAGTGAACGATGCCATTTGATAACCATGGAGATGTTATATAGGCAATAATCCACTAAGAGAGGCCACCTGGTAGCGTAAAACATCTCTCTAGGCAAATCTGGAAATGGATTTTGCCGTCTTCTACACAAGTAAGGCCATTTTCCAAGACACCCCACCCAATCAAACCATAGCTTCCCCTGTTTTCGGCATGGAAAGAGGGGGTTCTAAACACGCCCAGTCCTTGCACAAGTGATGCCCCGAAAAAGAACAAAGCGAAGCGAATACAATCTCTCTAATGATTAGAGAAAAATTGCTCCACCCAAGACAAAAAAGGAGGGCAAAAAGTTTCGGATATCAAAAAGAGAACTCACACATGGAACAATTAATTCAAGGATATGAACCGTTTTCGACGGAGGAAAAAATTCGCATCTACAAGAGATGGAAGATGGACTTACAAGGGAATTCTTCTACACATTCTAGAGAGAGAAACCTGAAGAGAAACTGTAATACATTTTTGTTTGTCAATTACCCCCATTTAATTATACACCTAATATAACATCTACGTATAACTATTTTTCTATACAAGAAGATTCTAATATAATTCAAATAACTTTTCATCATGCATCTGCGTTATTATTAATTTAATTAAAACTTCAATGACTAATTATGTGTGAAAAAGAGAGCATAAACAAATTACAGGCATTTTGTCATATGAGATACAATAAGTTTCAACTTAATTAATTACTACAATAGTCAATAGACCTGGATAGGCTTACAGGTTGATTGGATTTCAACTCGTTTATTAAATATGTTAAAATTGAACTTTTTTAAAAGTTTATTTATTTAAATAGGCGAGATTTTTGAACTTTTTTTAAAGCCTTTAAACCTACGTACCTGCCTATTTAACTCTTTCTATATATAATATATAATGGAGTACAACATATCAATGGATGTATCTTGGGTAGATTCAAATTCATATAAGAACTTGAGTTGACGGTTGCCTTTTTTCTTTAATTAATATTTTTTTTATATGTGTTACACTTTTAAATTGTAATGACTTATATTTTTCAATAATATTTTCAATTGTATTGACTTACACTTTTTGGTAATATTATATTGCACCTTTTAGTTATACGGTGTTGCACTTCAATTGTAGTGTCTTACACTTTACAATAATATTTTCATTTATAGTGACTTACATTTTTTATTGATATTGTGTTGCACTTTTCAGTTATAATAACTTACATTTTTCATTAAAAATTGTGATACTAACTTGCATTTTTCATTAATATTGTGTTGCACTTTGCAGTTATCATAACTTACACTTTTTATTAATATTGTGTTGCACTTTTCAGTTATACTGACTTGCATTTTTTAATTATATTGTGTTGCACTTTTTAGTTATAATGACTTACACTTTTCATTAATACTGTGTTACACTAGACTTTTCAATTATAGTGATTTGCACTTTTTAATAAAATATTGTATTGCACTTTTTAGAAATATTGTTGTAAACACAAATTTCGTGAATTAAATATTAAAACGTAAATACAGTATTATTTATTTTCGGATTAAACCTAGAATTTTGTGGGTTACAATCTCTAATTTGCTCCTCTGATTCTCTCTTCGTTGACTTCACTTGAACTTCTTGAACTTTTGGAGTTGGATCCGCAGCTGAATCATATCATATCTTGTACTTGGGACTTTGTAATGTTAATCCAAGGGTTTGACACCGTATTTTGGATTAAACGTTGATTTAGGGACTTTCGGGACGAACATCGTTGAAGATTGTATTTTGGATTAAACGTCAATTTTCGGGACTATTCAGGACTTATCGGGACTTTCGCCGTTGAAGATCCACGAAGAACCTCCTTGAAGAAACGCCGAATTGAGGGGCTTAGCACCTTGATCTCGACTCGAACGCTGCTTCTCGCCGCTTTGCACGAAGAACACCTTTGAAACTCCTCTGAATGTTGAAGAACACTCTAAAATATTTGTAGAGAATTTTAAAGCCTTAAATGCTTCTAATTGTTGAAGTTCCAAATGAGTGGAATGAGGCTCCTTTATATAGGTGTAGAACCTAGGGCTTTTATGGGTCAAATTTGATGGGTTTGAGATATTTGTGCTAAGTTGGTTAAGACTTAGTCAAATTTTTATCTACAACTTGATAGTGGGCTGAATTAATTGATGGGCTCGGAATACCAGATTTGGGTCCGATTTGATTTACTGGACTTTAGAGGTTCGTCTTGATTTGTTGGGCTTCAGAGTCCCGCCGAATTTGTTGGGCTTTAGAGGTCCGAATTCATTTGTTAGGCTTTGGAGACCCATATTAATTTATTGGGCTTTGTAGGCCCAAATTAACATTTTTTTGCTTGTCTAAAAATTGTCCCATCGCATTTCGTTCACAAGATCGTTTGTCTTTGATGTGGATGAATTGCGAATTACTTTCAAATGCTTTCCCATATCTAAATTTTGTATCATCGAGCTTTATGAGTTTTCCATTTCTTAGTATTATTCTTCGATACTTGCTTTTGTATATTCATCAAGCCAACTTATTTGAACAACACAATCTGAATTATGACTGTATTTAGAAATATACTAAGCTGCCTACGTACCTCTTTCAAGAGGATCAAGTCATAACGTAGTTCAAAATTATGATTTGATTTTAGGGGAGGACCGTTCATAGTTTATACTCATGCGGACCAGGAGTGACTATTCTTTAACTATTGTAGACAAAGTACCGATTTAATTATTTAACCACTTAAAATGCTCTTAGTGGAGTAAGTTAACAGTTTAACCACTGTAATTACCTTTGGTGGTTGTCGTACACAATTTAGACTCGTGCGCACCAGGAGTAATAAGCAGTTTAGACTCGTGCATCATGGAGCAACAAGCAGTTTAGGTCGTGCGTTTATGGAGCAATAAACTGTTTATGCTCGTGCATCATGGAGCAATACCTGTTCTCTTTACGCGTAGTAGCGTTTCAAAAACTTTTCGTTCATGGGACCAATGTATACGCTGTCATCAAAATTCAATTTGTAGGCGTCATATGCGTAATCTTCCTTCATTTGATTGTCTTCAATTGTGGTGGCGTTTGTCGTTGTTTCACTTTCTTCTAGAAAGATATTCCCTTCTTTGGCTAGCTGCATAATTTTCTAGTATAAAGCAGTCTTGGATTGAATGTTCTACCAATCGATGGTACTTGCAATATTTGGGGTCATCTGTTTGCCCAGCCTCGTCGGATTGTTTCATTTGTGGCAGTTCGATGAGATAATTCTTGATTAAGTCATCGAAAATTCCGGGGATATCTGAGTCTATAAATGGATATTGCTTTCGTTGCAACTCCTTCAAACTTGTTATCCTTTGCCCCCACTCTTGAGATGGAGGCCCTTAAAATCCACTTGTAGACATGCTCAACTCCATGTCATGAGCCTTAGTAGCCAAATTCTCGAACGATCTTGGTCGAATTGCTTGAAGGATATATCGAAGACACCACTACATTCTTTGGATGCACATCACGATTGCGGAAGCTTCAGTCAATCTATCTTTACAATTTAGACTTAAATTTCTCCATCGATTTATGTAATCGATCACCGGCTCTTTCTTTGATTAACGAGTGTTCATCAATTCAATCATACTTACAGTTCTCCGAGTGCTGTAAAATCGATTGAAAAAATCTTGTTCCATTTGCTCCCAACTGTCGATCGAACTGGCCTCCAAATCGATGTACCAATCAAATGCATTTCCCTTTAGAGATCGTACAAATTGCTTCACCAAATTATCTCCATAAGTGTCGGCATTGTTGCAAGTCTCCATGAAGTGAGCAATATACTGCTTTGGATTACCCTTGTCATCGAACTACTCCAACTTTGGAGGTCGATAACCATCTGGCATCTTCAAACTGTCAATCCTCTTCATGTAAGGCTTGTTGCAGGTGAATGAAGACTTAGGATTTTCCTCAAACTTATCTTTGATCGCCCCAAGTATGATTTTGTTTAGTCGGTCAACAGGTACCAAACCATCTGGTATCTTTAAACTGGCAATCCTCTTCGTGTAAGGCTTGTTGTAGGTGAATGAAGACTTAGGATTTTCCTCAAACTTATCTTTGATCGCCCCAAGTATGATTTCTTTTAGTCGGTCAACAGGCACCAGACCATCGGGAGATACTTGTAACTCCTTAAGAGTTGGGTCAATTTCCATCTGCTGACGATCACCAGACATCTCAACATCATGCCCTCCAGCATGCTTTCTTTTTGCACGACTTGACTTCCCTTTGTCTGCATTGCTCAGCTTAGCAATTTAGGCATCTTGTTCTTGGACATGTTTCGTGAGTCCTTCTGTAGCTCGAGTCAAGCTTGTCAATTGCTCCTCAATAGTCGTGGTATTTGTCGCCATTGCTGAAGTTGTGATTGAGTCTGATGATGAGCTTACCATGGAATGAGTGGGTGAACATGCCGCGATGTTCTGCTCATTCACAATGTTGAGTGGTGGACCCTCTGCAGTAGCCTTCTCTGAAGAAGCAGATGACTTGGAGCTTCTTGATCCGGATGACTACGTTTACGTCTTCAAAGTCGACGCCAGCTGATCTGGATGCAACACCTCTCTTGATCTTAATCTTGATTGGAACCATTGTCGTGACTTGATTTGCTTGAAGAGTAGAGATGAGAGGTAGAGATTGTCCCACCGGGCGTGCCAAATTTATAAACACAAATTTCGTGAATTAAATATTAAAATACGAAAATAAGATACAAATTATTTATTTTCGGATTAAACCTAGAATTTTATGGGTTACAATCTCTAATTTTCTCCTCTAATTCTCTCTTCGTTGACTTCACTTGAACTTCTTGAACTTTTGGAGTTGGATCTGCAGCCAAATCCTATCTGATCTTGTCCTTGGGACTTTGTAACGTTAATACAAGGGCTTGCCGTCATATTTTGGATTAAACGTTGATTTAGGGACTTTCGGAACGAGCGTTGTTGAAGATCGTTCTTAAAATCGGGACTTTATAACGTTAATCCACGGGCTATGGGTTGTATTTTGGATTAAACGTCAATTTTCGGGACTTTCGCCGTTGAAGACCGTTGAAGATCCACGAATAACCTCCTTGAATAAACGTTGAATTGAGGGGATTAGCACCTTGACCTCGACTCGAACGCTGCTTCTCGCCGCTTTGCACGAAGAACGCCTTTGAAGCTCCTTCGAATGTTGAAGAAGACTCTAAAATCTCTGCAGAGAATTTTAGAGCCTTGAATGCTTCTGATGGTTGATGATCTAAATGAGTGGAATGAGGCCCCTTTATATAGGTGTAGAACATATGGCTTTTATGGGCCAAATCTGATGGCTTGGAGATATTTATGCTAAGTTAGTTAAGACTTAGTCAAATTCTTATCTACAACTTGATGGTGGGCTGAATTAATTGATGGGCTCAGAATACCAGATTTGGGCCCGATTTGATATACTAGACTTTAGAGGTCCGTCTTAATTTACTAGACTTGAGAGGTCCGATTTGATTTACTAGACTTTAGAGGCTAGTCTTGATTTGTTGGACTTCAGAGGCCCGATCGGATTTGTTGGGCTTTAGAGGTCCGACTTCATTTGTTGGGCTTTGGAGGCCCATCTTGATTTATTGGGCTTTGGAGACCCAAATTAATTGGATTTTACTGGTCTACAATTGTATTGTACTTTTTATTCGTAATAATTTACATTTTTCATTAATATTATGTTGCACTAAGAAATAATAATAATAATAATTAACAAAAAAGTAATAATGACAAAAAAAAAGTCAAAGGATCAACTATAAGAACTCGAGTCTATTTGTGATAAATCCATTAATATATTTAAAAAATAGAATGTCCAATGAAGGCATTTTAAATCCTGACGTTGTAGTTATGATTTAATTAGTTCTACTTTGAAAAATTGCAAATTCAATTTCAAAACGAAACGATGTTGTAAATTTTATTTTTTAAAGGGAGGTCTTCATAATTCTCACCAAGCCCTCGTCAATTCTGAATATAAACATGCATATACATATTCTCCTCCAAATTACAGGCGACCCTTTAACCAAAAGTGGAAAAACTTGTGTCGTCGTCCACCACCGCCGATAATGAATCACGTGTCGGACTTTAATCTACACCGACTACACGTCTCAAGGAACCTTTCTATTGTAATTTTTTTCAATGTTGATTGAATATTTTTATTGTTTTGACATGCACTTACATTTTTTAAAATATATATATATAGAGGGAGAAGAAGAACATAATAAAATGTGAGATGAAGTGATTTTTTAAAAATGGAATGGATAGTTTCATTGGAACAAACGAGCTGGGACGGGAAATATATATATATTGAAGGTGTGCGTGTGTGTTAAGACAGAGATGTTGTCCAAAATATTAGAACATATAAGACAACAATATACAATAGAAGACTTAAAACACTTTGCAAATAGATTCAAAACTTTGTATAGACTGAAATAAGTCTACACGTGTCTCATGATAAAACTTCACTATAAGTCTATAACTTGTAGTGATACAAATAATAAAACTACAATTTTGACTCAAGATCTGAATGTTACATCATTCCACCAACTAAAAGAGAAGACAACGCGCGACCCTCCTAAACTAGATATACTTATCGCACTTAATAGTTTAGTTCTTGTTAGCCTTTACTTGTTGTGTTCCATGCAGTCTTGTATTTATAGACATCGTCCACATTGCATTTCCACAATCATTGATCAATTTTTCATGATCTAAAAAAAATTCCCACTAACTTCATCATGCTTGTAACTGCCCACGTTCATATGTAGCATCTCACTTTTGTATTTGCAGCAGCTTGACTTAGATAACTTCTAGGTCATCAACCTATATACAAGAACGTTAAGAACGTACAACATATATACTTAGGAGAAAAAACAAATTATGATGTTGTCATAATATCAATATATATATATATATATTTATTGTGTATATATTGTGTATATATATACTCTCTTCGTTCCTTGATTAAGTTACTTATATTGTCATTTTGAGTGTCCCTTTGTAAGTTACTTATTTCTATTTTTGTCAACATTTCACTATCTCTCTATCTCATTACTCCACTACACATTAACTATTATATTTTTTAAAACTTATGCAAACATTAAATGAATAGCTTAAAGTGGATGGATCAGAGTCGTTCCTGAGATTTTGTGGGTTTGGGGCGAACTAGAAAAATGGACCCCTTCTTCTAGCATTTTGAGAGTAGAAGGGTTTTTTAATAATAAGGATGGGTGAGGGAGGAAGATTACTTATTATATAGGGTATAAAGGGTGTTTTACCACCCATTTTGCACCTAATAGTAACTCTGAAAAAAAAATTTGTACTAGAATGTAAAAAGAGAGGTGTAAAAAATATCTAAGGGTAAAAAAAAACTATTAAACTAAATATGAAATGTGTACATATGGACCGTGCATGGAACATGCATATACATATCATGCACAAAATTTTCACGAAATGTGCACGTACGGATCGTGCACAAAATGTGCACGTACATATCGTACACAAAATGTGCACATGACATTTGTATTTTATTCACTACAAGAAAAAATCATTTTGTCACACTATATATATATATGAATAGGCGATTTCGGGGCTTAGGGCGGTCGCCCCTACCATCCTGCCTCAGGACCACCCCTGAAATGGATGAAATATTAATTAATTGAAGTGTATATGAATAGCAGAGGAAAAAAAACTAGAAGAAGAGTTGAAGCTTGAGAAGGAAAAAAAATGCTAGATGTACGGGTAATAAAATTTGAGGCTCTATTTTTCGAACAAAATCAGAAGATAGGGACAACTACCCTGTGAAGGAAAAACACGACCTGGATGTAAAAGAGGTATTTGGTGAAAAGAGTTTATCTCGTGAAGAAGGCGTCAATGAGGTGATGATTCTTGAACCCCTATTTTTAGAGGTAAGTATAACTTAAAGCATGTGCATATATATTAGATACTTTAAGGTCTTTTTTGGAGGAGTCTCAAATTGGCATTGTTGCATATGGTGGTGTTGTAAGGGAAAATGGAATCACACAAGTTATTCATGGTAATAAATTACCTAGTAACTGCGTGGGTGTAGCCATTGATGAAGTAGTGGTTCAGGATTCTCCTCTATCAATTTTGACCGATGAACATGAATTTATGTGGAAAACTATTGGTTCACTTGTAGCTTGGTTTAGACACTTATTAACTCTGCGAATTAAGGTTAGATCTTTTAATATTATTCAATTTAGAACATATATTTAGTATGCTTGGAATATTTGGTTCCTTCTATTATCCTCAAACCAACTCAACGTTGTGTATTGTTATGCGAAGTTGATTAGTGTGAAAATTGCTTGAAATTCTTAGGTTTAATTTACATAATTTTATAGGATTAATTGCATTATTTATACTAAATTGACTAATTACGCTTGATTTGGAGAAAAGATGTGTTTTACTATTTTTATAGGATAGTGAGAATTTTTAGAGCACAACACGTCTTATATAATTTTTGAAGTAAATTGAAAAAATAAATTGAGAAGAAGAAAAAATGATTGGACTCAAAAAGAAAAATGATATATATAATGAGTCCCAATATTTTGAGTCCAATTAGCTGCTAATTTATTTAAGGGCGCGGCTAAAGCCACCCGGATTTCCTATGAGTACACCCATGCGATGAGGACACACACAAAATGGATGAGGACACTCACGTGGAAATCCCAAAACTACCCTCTTCTCAATTGAAACCTTCATTCTCTCTTTCTCAATTCAGACACCCACCTCCCACCTCCATTTCTCTCTTCACGTCGGAGCGGCGCCGCCTACCTCTCCACTTCGTCGCGGCCGCCGGCCCACGCCTTCCACTTCGTCGCGGAGGCCCACCCACTGCGCAGCACTCCCCTCCCCTTCGCGGTCGTTCGCGGTTGCAGCCTCTCCCCCTCCCCTTCGCGGCCGCAGCCTCTCCCCCTCCCCTTCGCGGTTGTTCGCTGCCGCAGCCTCTCCCCATCCCCTTCGCGGTCGTTCGCGGCCGCAGTCCCTCCCCCTCCCCTTCGAGGTCGTTCGCGGCCGCAGCCTCTCCCCCTCCCCTTCGCGGCCGTTCGCGGCCGCAACCCCTCCCCCTCCCCTTCATCGCACTCACGCACGTCGCTGAAGGTAAGTTTTTTTTTTTTTTACAATTTTTACAAAAATTAGGGTTTTGAAAGTTTTAGAAAATTTAGGAAAATTAGGGTTTTTAGTAGTTCGGGAATTATTTTCGAACATATTGAGTTTGTTTTGGAAACAATTTCGAACAACTTGAGTTTGTTATGGAAAAAATTTCGAACAAGATGTTCGATCTTTTTTTTCGGACAAATTTGAGTTGTTTTGGAATTTTTTTCGAACATATTGAGTTTGTTTTGGAAAAAATTTCGAACATGTTTGTTCTGAAAAAAATTTCGAACAGTTGGTGTTTTAGATTTATTTTTGTTGCAATTTTGGAGTTTTTTTTTTTTTTTTTGTTGAATAATGGTGTTTGTTTTGGTGGTGGTGGTGGTGGTGGAGATAATTCTGTGAAATAGAATGGGTGGGTGTACTCATCTTCGTTTTTTTCATAAATTTTATTCAATGGGTATATGAAACATTTCACATGTTCTGAAAGATTAAAAAAATGTTTGGTGGGTGTTCATAGGAAATCCGGGTGACTTTAGCCGCGACCTTTATTTAATTATTGGCAGCCCAAGTCCTTCAAGAAACTCATTTGGAAATTTTGGAGCTGAATTCGGTGGGCCATTTCATATATCAAATTTCAATCCATTAAAGTCTTAGGCCGCAATTTAAAATGGGCCATCCATTTGATAATAGCTAGGGAGTGTTTGGAGATAGAAAAAGAGAGCCCCTCCCTGCCACACTCCACTTAGATTATTATAGCTGTTCTTTCGGGTGTGTTTATAAATAATAGTGATTGATTAAAATTGATTTTTATAATAAACTTGAAAGTTGATAGTATTTTTAATCAATTTTGTACATGTGGTGTTTACCAAACAAATCACTTTTTTATAAATTTATAAAAAAAAAATATATATTATATTTGGATAAATAATGGGTATAGATAGAATATTAGTTAAATATTGAGGACAAAATTGTAAAATTGAATATTGCAATGATGAGAAGCATATGGAAGCTATTAATAATAGTAGGTGGAGGGGTGCTTCACCAAAATCACTTTTAATAAATTAACTTAATTACTTGGTTGTGTTTGCAAACACTCAAAAAGTGATTCTATTTAAAAAAAAAAGTGTTTTTAAGTACATACTAGTTTTGTACCAGTGCGATGCACGGTAATATTTATTTTTTAAAATTTTACTTAAATATCTTGAAGAAAAAGTTCTACTCCAAATTATGCATAAATATGTTTAAAGGAGTATTTTCTTAGTATTGTGTGAAGTAATTCCATATGTATATAATAAAACGTCTTTAACATTGAGGTTATATTTATCTCTAAAATATAATTGACTGGCGTTCCATAAATTAATTAACCCAAATAAATCATTTTCATACAAATTTTTATCATAATTGTGGTAATATAATTGTGTGTATCAATATACACTTATTTAGAAGTATGACTATGTACATTTTGTAAGACAGTCTAATACATACAGTATTTACTTTAATTGTGTAACCACCATATAAAAAGAACTACGAATAATATTTTAATTTTTTTTTTTTTGCATATAAATTAATTTTTATTTTAAATTTATTTTGTAAAAAACAGTATAAACATGCATTAATATTGAAATAAGTCTATATATATTAATTTAAATCACATCTTTCAATAAAATATAAACTTTACAAATATAAAAGTATGTAAAATATATATTAAAATTTAATTTGTACACTGATAAAAATATACAGAACTAACCATATTCAATATTAATTACTACATAGTTTAGGTCCATATGCATTGAGATAAGATACTAAGAATATTACACAACTATATATTAAAATACTATCAAAAGCTCAATAACATACTTAAAGCTGGCCAAACACAAATATATAGGGAGAGTTGGATCCCCTACGAATTTCCCCTTGTCTTAGAAACTTATCCATTCTCAGTGATTATTGTAGCAAGAACCAACTCCTTACCGCACCTCACTGTTGGAAATGTGATTGCAATCATGCGCGATCTTAAACGAAAATTGTCTAGCCAAGCCAGGTAAAATGCAATTAACAGAGCAAGCACTGAAAGTACAACTTAACCATCGTGCTAATGTTTGCAGCTACACTACATTATAAATATATATATATATATATATATATACAAATTCAGATCTTTTATTGCTGAAAAACCTAAAGTCGAACACAATCTGTTAAAGAGACCATCAATTATGTGAGATACACTAAAATTTGATTTATTTGTTTCTTAGTGATGGATGTACTTGTATTCTTGTAGAAACCTAAAGTTTGTACATCGTTAAGCAGACGATCCACTAATGAAACTTGTCGGAGAATGTGTCTTGACTCAATTTTATACCAACAAATTGTAGAAAATTGAGAATGAAGATCCTGCAACCAATTGACAACCAAGCCAGAGGAATATAGAATACTTCATATCATTTTCCTAGTAAAAGTCTAAACGCCACTACATGAAGCAAGTCTTGCAGATTATCCTCTGCATTGTTTGGCATCAATTAAAGAACAATGAAGTTTTGTATTTGATTCTTATTTTGAAGTTCCTCATTTAACAACTACAAATCTTCGTGGTCCAATCAGGTTGACTGAATCACACCTAATTTATAAATCCAATCAAAAATAGTATAAATGTTAACAAAATCAAACCATACACAACAAACCAAATTAACTCAAATTAAATTACAATACAACACACCAAAGAGTAGTAAGAACATGCCCTAATTAAATATAACAAACTTGCAATGAATGAACAAAGAACGATAATTACATATTAAAAAAATTTCCTTACTACAAAAACACATATCTAATTTCGTAGTGAATAACCTAACTTCTCAATCATGATATTATGGCTAAAGCAGAAGGGAGTCATTATAGATTTGCCCCGAACAAAAAATGAATCCGAAAAAAATACAATTTATTTACAAAAAAATATAGAGTGTGAGATGGGTTTGCAAAATGAATTCCTAAATTTTGCATATTACTAAAATCATAGTTTATGGTTTTAGAGAATCTTCTAAAAACGAAGCAAAGGGATTGAACAAAATATCATTTTGCATTAATGACAATTTTAAAACCTTAAAATACTAATTGACAGATTTTTTCAGAATGCAATGTATATAGGGAAAACTAATATGTAAACTAACATAAAACAAAATAACACTAAGAAATTTATAAACAAATATATTTACTTCAGCAAAAAAAAAAAAAAAAAAAACGGTGTAATCTGCTACCGTACAAATATTAAGAATCAATTACTTACAAATTCAGGGCAGTTGCATCAATTTACTGATTTTACAAAAACAAAAATTTTAAAAAAAAAGGTTTAAACACTACAAATTGACAAAGAGAAGAAAAAACTTGAAGAAAAATTGAGAATACCAGTATAAGTCCGTGGAAAAGCCTTTGATTCAACACTCTGTCGATCCCACTTTGTTTCCTACACAAACAATTACCTCAAGAACTAATGAGAAAAAAAATATTACCATAAATCTACCGTGGGAGACTGGAAGGGTAAGAAAAGAGAAACTAATTGAGAAATCCACAAATTAAGGAAAATAACAGAATATATATAAATGTAAACGAAATCGAAAAAATGAGAAGCTCAAACTCACATTCATAAAGGTGTAACTAAAACACTTTCTTAGGATTTTTTTTGTTATTTCGGTCGCCATACAACAACGGGCGTGTGAGAATCTTGACTTCTCAAACGCATGCTAGAGGAATGGATAGAGGGTCTCCAACTCCGAGAAAAAAAGAAGCCATTGGATAGGGAAATTGCGACGATGAATGATTTTGAACCATTAGTTTTACATTCAAGTGAATCTTGAATGTGATTATCGCGCAAATTGCGATTCAATGAACCTAAATCGGCGAAAACAAAAATCAAACCACCTCATGTCCGTATGTAGAGATGTTATAAAATCGAAAGGAACCTCCAACAAATCTATATATATAAAAGGAGGATGCGACTCTCCTATGTGGGACATGTGTCATTTTGTTCATACTAGAATTTCGTCATGTGTCGTTATACGTGTCAATTTGAGGTCATGTGGCAGTTTGAGACAAAGTTCAATTCAAATACTCAAATTAATGAGAATGCGGGAAGACTATACCTTTCGTTTCTCTATTCAATGCAGAAACCGCTCGTCCATCAATACACAATACATGACTCTACGTCTCCAAAGCAATTCTCATAAGATAGTCAAGCTTAAATATATGTAATGTCTCCAACCTTAATCAGAATACAAAATGATTATCAGAATTCCATGCAAGTTACCATCGAAGGCATGCATTGTAAGTTAAAAATTTTTTTTTGAAACAAAATGGATAAACAACCGATGTTATTATCGTTGGTCATTTGATAAATAAATCGTGCAAAATTTAGTCATTTTTCCTGAAATGCAAATTGCTGGAAGTGACAAGTTTGTGAAAGTGATCGATTTTCATTGGTACGTTTTACTGTGCGTTTAAATTTGGCTTTGGAAATGATGCGAGTTTGTTTTCTTTGTTGTTGCTGCTGGAAAATTTCTATATTTTTTCTTTCAGTTTGTACTCTGAGCCATTTGAGTCGGTGAAGAGGATTGCAAATGCGGCTGAGAACTCACTAGGGGAAGAGGAACAGTGCCTTGATGTGTTAAAATGGCTTAAGAAATTCTCTGTTAATTATCAAGTTCTTGTGGTAATTCAAGTGGCTTTTACGTCTATTTATAATATTTCAATGTTTAATATGATTCAGTTATCATAGGAATGCACCTACGAGATTGGTGGAAGTGATTTCCTTGAGATTTTAATTTATTACCTCTTTCATACTGTAATTCACGATTATCCTAATGGACTTTCAATGTCTTTAATTTGAAATCGTGCATTGGTGGTTCAGATGGACTATTCTACACATATAACATGTTTGAAAAATATTTGGATGCAGTATTAGTTATTTGAGTGAATCTTGAAGTATTTCTCTTTAGGCAATATGTTTTCAGTTTATGAAATAATACAACAAAATTTTACTTTCAACGAGTTGTGCCAATATACATTTCTGTGCATAAGTGGGTTGAAAAGTCTCTTGAGATGAATGTTTCATTTGTTTATGCCAAGGGGAATATCTTTTTGAAAGAAATGGGTTGTTACATTTTAATACATATATTATAAATTTTAAAGTTGTTGCATATTCCGTTTGTCTCAAAATGTATAAGTACATTGTTTGAATTCTTAATCGGTGTCATTCAAGTTGAATCTGACCTGTCCATTTTATCTGTTTGACTTTTCAATTTTATTTCTTCTTGTCGTTCAATTGCTACAAATTTCGACTTTAGAATCTTTTACTACACCAACGCCGTTGATTCTGCACTCAAATGTTGATTTACAAGGTTATTCATATTCGATTTGAAATATATTAATGGCATTAATTGGATTTTCTCATGTGCGAATAAAAATATAAGAGACATCAATTAAATGCAGAATTAGAAGAGCCACAGTCACTCCTCCAAAGTCCACCAATGTGCATTTTTGGCCTGCATTCTGTCATCCAAAATCAAGTTCTTATCGTTGCTCTTAGTATTGTTTTTTGGTTTTCTTAACTTCAATCATTTCAATACATATTTTTTAAATCAGAAAAAAGAAGTAAAGAACTATGTTTCTTTTTTCACTCAGTTAATTAAATATTGTAACTTAAGAAAGTCTTGAGTGCAACAATTATGGGTGGTAAAACGCATTCGTTTTTTTATCAGAATTTAAATTTGGATTCTGTTTGACTCCACATGAATTCATTTCCAGTCTTTGGGGTGTTGTCGTGATAGGTGTTTACAAATTACAAGAGATATAAGTTTTTGGAGTATGTGAGCAGCGTGAAAAATACTGATATCGTTTTGAAAAATATAGTTAATAATATAATGAAATGTTTTTAATTTTCTTTATTTTGAGTTTGTGGTATGGTAATAAAAATATAAGGTAGTCAATCCTTAATTAATTACATTGTTACAACTTCGTTGCATCAAAGTAGTATTATTCAACACTTTGTGGCCTTAAATCTAGATAGAGGTGGAGATAAAAAAAAAAAAATCAATACTTGAAAGGATGTAATATACATAAAGATCCCGTGATGATATTCTACTGGAACTTGGTGTAACAATTTTAAAAAAATATATTTTTTTACCTAATTGAAGGTACATTTAAAGGCAAGAAAAATGAATTGACTTCAAAAAAATTTGTACTCCTCATTCCTAAGTTTTCTGCTTATGGGATAGTAAATTTTTTCTGCTATGTGTGTTGTGTGCAGCTGGTAGTCTGAAGGTTACTAATTGTGGACCGGTCTCAATATTTTTTGGTCTGAGTTCTTATTGTTTCTAAACTATATATTTCACTCAATTTACATTGTATTGGACTACATATCAATTTAGAATTTGAAACTTCAAACTATCTGGTTAGTTTTATCGTATTTAACATGATTTGTTGGGAAAAATCTATAAAATTGTTCTTAGATAAGATCAACAAGAAAGTGAAAGAGAAGTTTAATGAGATAGGTGATAGGGTTGAAAGTGGAGAGCTTAATGTTAAGGAAGGTTGAATAGGAGATGTTAACAATATTTTATGTACTTTGCAAAATTGTGACCTTTGCTTTCCTCATTTCCAGAATTGTTTGTTCATTAGGGTCGATGAATGCAACTTTTTTTTTTCACAAATAAAATGTTGGATTGTGTATCAGATTGAATGTTTATTATAAACAGAGATATTGAACATATATATAAACTTTTATTGAAACATTTGCGGTTCTAACGCGGAGGTTTGCATGAAACCTCTGAAGACCGGGAGTTTTACAACTGGTAAAAACTAGTACTAAGAATTTCATAAAATCGGAATTAGAAGACTCCAATTGAAAAATCAATGGAGATTTAACATGCAAGACATATATCCTAGAAAATGTATAACCAACCTTCAGTGAGTTTCAATACAACATGAAGAAATCTGAAAATGAGAGTAAGAATCTTCTTGTATGAAAAGAAAAATTGTAGAAGGAGCTCTCTATCGGGGAATCAGGGATAGATTTGAATTTGAATATGAACATAAGTGATTTAGATTAGGAAAGAGATCCTGAAACTGAATTTGCTTTCTAAAACCGGGACTGTAAAACTCGTCCGAAATTAAACAAAGACTGCTCAATTCCGACAACACAAAATACAAATGACTCTGAACATAGTTAAACTCAAAAGATTTAAAATAGAACCACAAAAGCAAAACTTAAATAAGAATCTGAACAATTAGAGAGAAAAAACAATTAAATGCAATGAACAAATTAGAAAAGAGAAATTGATTCGATAATAGATATATTCAAAACACAAAGAAATGGCAGACAGAAGGAAAGGCCATGTACTCTGGGCGGGATTGAAGAGAATGATGGAGGCGGGGAGCAGCACCCTCCTAGAGGCCCCTGCTTTGCGTAAAGGCCTCCATAACCCTGATTCAAGCTCTTCTCCATGAGTACGAAGCAGATGTATACACGATGACGTTGGTCGAGGATATCAGAGAAATTGCTTCTCAGGCCCAGTGCTCAAATTTCTGTTTTGCGAATGGTCACGGATATCAAAAAAAAAAATACATGTAAGAAGACTACATTACCGCTGAGTCCTTATTGAGTTGCAGTATTTATAGAAAATATAACTTTTGAAAATAACAATCAAAATTAACTACAAATCTCAGAAGAAGAAAAATCGAGAAAGCCACATTTTTTTTTGTTGTTCTTCATCCCAAATCATTCTTCAACAGAAAAAATTGCATTTCTTCATCAAAATAATACCAAAAAACTAACCCGTTTGTCAATAAAACTCAAAGCAACAGTTTTCACCAGATCATGAAAAAACCCAAGTGATTAATCAAAGCAATAGTTTTTCACCAACCCAGAAAAAAATCTGGTTCAGACATTCTATCAAACACCTTATGTGCATGCTTAATCTTTGAAAAACTCGTGTACATGTCAATTAAGGTAATCCCACGAACACATCCAACCCAAATCAATAAACAATTGAATGCACAAAATTCCAATTTTCTCAGATAAAGATGAAGGAAAACCCGAAAACCCTTCAATAATAAATGGGAAAGTAAAATTATAGGGGTTGAATTCAGCTTTTTGGAGAAAACTTTTAATTGCAGGTGCAGGGGCGTGGGAGATATTTGGGGCGGCGGATGATTTGAAGCGGAATGCGAGAGGACACTTTGAAATAATTGGAGAAGGAATAATATAGTAATAATATTTTAATACATAAAAAATTTAGGCGGGAACTTGTAGCAGAAGCTGCTAACCTGTTTTTATATATATATAGACTAGTGTTTGCAAACACTCACTTCATTTTATAGATAGATTTTAATTTAGTATTTCATTTTATTTAGAAGATTCAAAAACTCAATCATTAAATGTGATATATTTTTTCTATAATTTAATGATTTGTTATTTATCTCTCATATCTTGGTTTAATTGGTTCTATTGTTGTGAATTGTGTAATTAAATTAGTTGGTCGTTTCTATTAGCTAGCATTTACGGTTTTGTGAATTGCAACGAGGGTTGGGTTTGTATAATTGTAGTGTGTGTGAAAAACTTATTAATTAGTTTAAGTTTAATAGAGTCATTAGCTTAACCGAAAGAGGGTTAATTACTAGATCAACAACATTAGACACTAATCAATTATTCAACTTGCACTATCATCTCTCGAGAGTTGGTTTTAGTTGTTTACTTAGTGTTTATTTTTCTTATTGTTATTTGTTTAATCCTCCAGTTTAGCTTCTATAACACCATGCTGACGTATAGTTTTGGGGGTCCACGATGTCCTAAGTTTAAAGTCGATACCAGTGGCGGGCCCAGAATTATGAATCTGGGGGTACAATATATAAATGTGTAATGAAAGTGTGTGTGCGTGCGAAATCAGAGATGTTGTCTGTTGTGTTGGCACAATCTAGGAAACACTATGCAGCGGAAATTAAATTGCACGTAGTGAAAATGGAAGTATTCAAAATTTGCGTAGATTATAAAATAATCTACGCTGTTCACTATATAAAAATATGTGAAACGAGTACAACCTCTTTGAGGTGTATAATTACACTACGAAAGTGTATAAAGATTTACTAGATCCTATGAAACTATCTCCCTCATAGATCTAATCACACAACCTAGTAAATAAGACTATGTTCTAACACACCACTATTCGGGTTTATAATAATGTGAAGAACTACAAGAAGAAACAAAGTTTTTCCTAACTAGAAGCGTATATAGCGTTCAATAGAGTAGTAGTCGATTTCAGCTTTTCTTCTTGTGTATCTTGTGTTGAGGGCAGCTTCTGTATTTATAGGCTTCATCCACGAACTGCCATCTACTCCCATGATCGCCTCAACCTTGAGATCATGCGGTTGTTAACTTCTCTTCACCACTCCTAGAATTTAGGAACTTGTTATACCATGTTCTAATGACTTCTCACTCCCACGCAGTGGCATGACTTGGTGTTGCCCATGTCTTCTAACTGCTCTGGGGACATCATTAGACAACAAGCGTAAGATAAGAGTTAGTGAGAAAAGGAAGGGCAAATTCTGATGTTGTTATGAGTGTTGGGAACATTAAACACAACACTCGGCTGTCAGTGTTGGATCATTAAACAGAACACTCATATCAACATCAACAATCTCCCCCAATTTGACCTTTCTACATCAACACAACTGAAGTTCACACAACAGCGATATTGATTAAGAAGTTTACACAATTGATATTCCAAAAACAATTGAAGTAACAATCTGTATAAGATCAAATTAAAGTAAACAACATCTAAACCAAAAAAAACTTGTTTAGATTTAAATAACTAAGGCAAAAATAAATCCTAAGTAATTACAGAATATAAATAGCAGAGTTTGAGAAAATAAAAACATAAGTACAAAGTTTTTACAACAAGGAAAGAACTGAATTAACACATGGGAAAGGATTGGGCTGAAATGTGTTTCAGCTGCATCTCCATAATCTGCATTTACTCCCCCATTGTGTAAGCTCTCCCCCTGTCTTCAAGCTCATCATGTATCCAGATCACCATAAAGATCCTGGATATCCTGTTCATCTCCCTCGATCATTGCAGTGTCAACAGCAGGTTCATCAGCTCGGCCAGGAACTGAATCCGGTTCATCTACAGTATGAGCAACAATGTTAGTGGGCTGATTGTGTGAACTGTCAGCTACTCCCCCTGTTGAAGTGGAAAGAAGATCCATCCAAAATTTCTTTTGGACTAGAAGATCCTCCACAGAATGCTGCAAATTAAGAATGGAACCCTGCAAAATATCAATCTGCCTCATAATGTAATGTGAAGATAAATAGATTGAGGAGGCAGCTCCTTCTGGAGGCAGTGTGGTATTGTGGAAGGGATCATTTGCTGGAACATTACTGGGGCCTGCTTCATCATCATTCCTTCTCAAAGGAAGATCAACCACCCTTTCACCTTGGATGAGGAACTGATTTGAGATGCTAAAACTTGGGACATAGGTACTTACAACCCCATCTTCAAATCTCTCAAAGGCTTTGTCCATCAAGTACTTGTACACAAGGCATGGGTAAGGTAGGATACCTCTTCCAGACATATCAGATTTAAAGGTCATCATGTTGGAGAAAATAACCTGTCCTAGGTTAAACCTTTTCAAATGCCCAATCTTGTACATCAATACAACCTGTTCTAAGGTGAGAGTGGTGTTGTTTGTAGTAGGCAGCCAATTAAAACACACCAACTTATGCAAAACAGAATATAGACTTGTGAGTTTAGAGGCCAAAATTCTCCTTCTCCATTTTGTGATTACTCCCCCAGTCAAGATGCTTATCATCAAATCATAATCAGTAACAACAGGATCCTCCATAATTTTAGTTTTAAGTAAAATATTGATCCTCCTAGGGGTAATCATATGCCTATTTCCTCTAAACCAAAAATGTCCATATCTTGTAGAGTTGGGATCACCAGCAGATTGAGGGATGTTTGCATAGAATTCATAAATCCAATCAACAATATAAGGGCAAGCAAATTGCAAAGCATTCAGTAAAGATCTTTCTTTAAGCCAATCAAGCAGATTCATATCCTCAAAGTCAGGAGTTCTAATCAATCTTTCACTTAGAATCTGCCTAGTTCGTATGGTTCTATACTGTATGCTCGACTTATCATTGTAATCTTCATCAGAATCACTATTCCTATCACCAGAAGAGAAAAGTACCTCATTTTCATCCTCTTCTGAAGAACTGGGTGACTGTTCAGGTTCTGGTGTTGCCATCGGAGAGGCAACACTTTCGGGCTCTTGTAGCCTTTTTTATCGTCGAACTGGTGGAGTGGGTTCTCTTTCCTCCTCCATTTCCTCAGCAACTTCGTCCACATCCTCTTCATTAACAGCCACCTCTTCTTCCACTGGAGGTGCTGGTTGTTCGGCCTCTGTTTCTGGTTCTGATTTAGAATCAGACACAGCAATTGGCTCAGACGCATTCCCATCCGTTCTGGGCTTCTTCCCCTTTCCTGTGTAATCAATAATCTTGCCCAGATTCCTTTGGGACTTTCTCTTTCCACCAGGCCATTTTCGTGCAGTTGGAACAGCAACAACTTTCTTTTTGCCCTTTTTCTGCCGATGAATCCTGTCGAACTTAGCGGCCAAGACTTCTTCATCAGAGGATTCCGGCTGAGTCTGCATGTCCACATCGCCTTTGAACATGGCATTATCCAGTGTTTCTCCCTCAAGCACTAAAACAGGGTGTGTTGTTTTCAGGCTTAGGGTTTCGAAGGCTTCTTTCAAAGTGTTGAAAGGAGTGCCCAGAGGGAAGTGTAAGGTTACTGGAGTGATTTCTGGTGCGAGAGCTTCAGATGAGGGCTCATCTAGTGGGTTGGAGGTTGAAATTTCTGCCGTGGCATTTGCATTCGCGATTTCAGTGCGAATGTCGTACGAATTGTAGGGAACGATTTCAAGAGGAGTTGTATGTGTGGGAGATTGTTCAGTAGCAAAGGGAACAACGATGGTTCCGACTGTGAACGATGGAGAGTTTGGTGAGTTTGATGATGCCATTTCAGCAAGGAGTTTGTTGCCTGCCGCATTTGATACAACACCCTTGATCATAGTTTCAGATATTGCATAAGCCAAGAGATTTTCGTAGAGAAGAAAACCTCTTATCATCAAGAGCTTTAGTGAATATATCAGCCAATTGTTTTTCAGTATATATGTACTCTAACTTAACAACTTCCTTTTCAACAAGATCTCTTATAAAGTGATGTCTAATACTTATATGCTTTGTTAGTGAGTGTTGCACTGGATTTTTTGAGATATTTATAGCACTAGTATTATCATAGTACACAGTCAAAACATCACTAGGTAAGCCATAATCATGAAACATTTTTTGCAACCAAAGTAATTGAGTACAACAACTCCCTGCTGCAATGTATTCTGATTCAGCTGTTGATTGAGACACACAGTTCTGCTTTCTGCTGTGCCAAGAGATTAAGTTGTTTCCCATATAGAAGCAGCCACCACTTGTGCTTTTCCTATCATCACTGTCTCCTGCCCAATCTGCATCACTGTAACCTATTAAGGTGCAGTTTGTGTCTTTGCTGTACCAAATACCTAAATCACATGTACCTGCAACATACTTAATGATTTTTTTAACAGCATTCATATGTGATTCTTTAGGGTTAGCTTGGTATCTAGCACATAAACAAACACTAAACATAATATCAGGTCTGCTGGAACTTAAATATAACAGACTGCCAATCATAGACCTGTACAATGTTGAGTCAACATTCTGGCCAACATTGTCTTTACTCAGTTTCTGAGTTGATCCCATAGGTGTTTTCATGTGTTTAGCACTCTCTAATCTAAATCTTTTTACAAGACTTTTAGCATACTTACTTTGTGAAATAAAAATCCCATCTTTTTGCTGTTTGATTTGCAGTCCTAGAAAGTAATTTAAATCACCAACCATGGACATTTCAAAGGTAGATGTCATCTTATTCACAAAGTGTTTAAGCATATTGTCACAAGTAGAACCAAATACTATATCATCAACATAGATTTGAGCAATCATAATAGCATTTTTATCATGTTTGATGAACAGTGTTCTATCAGCTTCTCCTCTTACAAAACCAAACTCAATCAAGAAATTTTTCAATCTTTCATACCATGCTCTAGGTGCTTGTTTCAAGCCATATAGAGCCTTTTTCAATTTATAGACATGATCAGGAAAATCAGGGTTTTCAAAGCCTTTAGGTTGTTCAACATAAGCTTCTTCATTTAGAATACCATTTAGAAAGGCAGCTTTAACATCCATTTGGTGCAGTTTTATATCAATATAGCATGCAATGGCAAGTAAGAGCCTAATGGATTCAATTCTAGCAACAGGAGCAAATGTTTCATCAAAGTCTACACCCTCTACCTGTGTATACCCTTGAGCAACCAACCTAGCTTTGTTTCTAATAATATTTCTCATTTCATCAGTCTTGTTTTTGAAAATCCATTTAGTTCCTATAACATTAATATGGTCTGGTCTAGGAACTAATGTCCACACATCATTCCTAACAAATTGATTAAGTTCTTCATGCATAGCTTCTATCCAATTCTCATCATCTAATGCTTCTTTAACAGTTTCAGGTTCAATCTCAGAGTGATAGCATTCATGATTTACCTTACTACACATGCATGACATACATATAGATCTTACCACATCCTTTGAGTTCATGCCAATTCTTCTTCTGGTTTGAACACCTGTAGACTGTTCACCAATGATTTGGTCTTGTGGATGATATTTTTGAATCCTTATGGAAGGAGTTTTCTGGAGATTATACAGATTTTCAGGATCTGTATTATCAGATGTTTTCTCATGGGTGTCATCATTCTTCTCAACATTCTGAACATGTTCAACATTTTCAGTATTGATTGGTACATCAATCAAGTCTGAAATGTCTTCATCTTCAATGATTTTACCTGTAATGCTTGTATCATCATCAAAAACAACATTTACAGATTCTTGTACAGTATCAGTCCTAAAGTTATAAATTCTATAGGCTTTGCTGTTTCTTGAGTAACCAAGAAAGAAGCCTTTATCACTCTTTGAGTCAAACTTATGTAACTGATCCCTGTCATTCAAGATATAACATACACAGCCAAAAACATGGAAATATTTCAGGTTAGGCTTTCTATTGTTCAGAATTTCATATGGAGTTCTAGTAGAATCTGTTCTAATATAAACTCTATTAGCAATATGACAAGCAGTATTAAGAGCTTCTGCCCAAAATCTTTTAGATAAGTTCTTAGAACATAACATGACTCTAGCCATTTCTTGAAGTGTTCTATTCTTTCTTTCTGCAATGCCATTTTGTTGAGGAGTTTTAGGAGATGAAAACTCTTGTATTATTCCTTTAGATTCACAAAACTCAGTAAAAGCACTATTTTCAAATTCTCTTCCATGATCAGACCTGATTCTGCAAACTTTAGAATTGAAAACATTCTTGAATCTTTTATACAGAATTTTGAAAATGGAAAAAGTTTCAGATTTATCTTTTAAGAATTCAATCCATGTGAATCTAGAGTAATCATCAACCACAACTAAAGAATACCTTTTACCTCCAATACTTCTGTTTCCATAGGACCCATAAGATCCATGTGCAGTAATTCGAAGCAATGTTTGGTTGAGCAATGTCCCAACATTTTGTGAGACACTTTAATCTGTTTGCCTTTTTGACAAGGTCCACATACCTTGTTATCTGAGAATTTCAGATCTGGTAAACCTGTAACAGCTTTCAATCTAACAAGTTTATCAAGCTGTCTATAGTTAGCATGTCCAAGTTTATGATGCCACAGAATACTATCATCAACTTTAGCCTTATTGCAAATAAGTTCAGATTCAATGAGATGACAATTATCAGCAGATCTGTTTCCCATCATGATACATTTAGAGTTTTTGTCTAGCACATAACATGAGTTCTTATCAAACTTAACATGCAAATCATCATCACATAATTGACTAATACTTATAAGATTGGCCAGTAATCCATCAACATGCAGAACATTGGATAACTTAGGAAAACCAGGAACATTCAATGTCCCTTTACCAATGATTTTTCCTTTTGATCCACCACCATAAGTGACATTACCACCATTGTAAACAGTATAATCAGTGAGATAATCAATTTGACCTGTCATGTGTTTAGAACAGCCACTATCAAAGTACCATAATCCAGGTATACATGCTTTTAGAGATATATGAACAACATTACAAGATGTATTTTCTTTTGGAATCAATGCAGAATTACAATGA
The DNA here is from genome assembly GCA_963675135.1 of Galeopsis tetrahit. Taxonomy (NCBI): domain Eukaryota; kingdom Viridiplantae; phylum Streptophyta; class Magnoliopsida; order Lamiales; family Lamiaceae; genus Galeopsis; species Galeopsis tetrahit. The sequence continues at coordinate 41,704,225 of OY776128.1, read as the reverse complement.
GATCTTGAATGTTGAGTCATCCCAGGCAATACAGAATTTTTTAGATCATTTTTCTTTTTCAAACATTGAGGACTTTTATGACCCTTTTTGAAACAGTAATGGCATATAACATCTTTTGCATTAATCTGAGTCTTAGCAGAAACACTAGGATTGTAATTCACTTCAGCTTTTACAAAAACAGTAGGTTTCTTAGGTTCAGACTTCTTTGAACTTTTACCTTGATAGTCAATACCTGTTTTTCTTGAGTTGTTGGTCATAAGAGAGTCTTCCAGTTTGTTCTTTCCTTCAGAAAATCTTTTGAAGCTTAGAGAGGCTTCCTTCAACCTTTCTTCAAGTTTAGATATCTCAATATCTTTTCTTGTTAGAATACCTTCAAGCTTGGTAATAGATTCTCTTAAATCAGAATTTTCAAAGTTCAGAGACTTAACAATGTGGTTAAGTTTCTCAGTTTTAGAAGATATTTTGCAAACTTTTTCATTTGTTAAAGGTTTTTCATAAGAATATTTCTTAAAGTCAAGAACAGACACATCTAGTCTTTCTTTAAGTTTAGAAATTTCCTTATCCTTCTTTGTTAAAAGACTTTCCAGTTTAAAGACAGTATTAGACAAGTCTTGAATATCAGCATCTCTTCTGGATAGACCTGCTTTATTTGATGTACCTGTCTCATTAACAGAACTTGTAAAGCAGTTAAATTCTGGTGTATTATTATTCAGTGATTTCTCAAATGATGGCTCATTTGTCCTCACATCATAATAATCGTCCAGATCATCATCAAAAGTATCATCATACAGAATTCTAGCAGAGAAAGCTTTTTCAATATCTTTTTCAAGATCATGATCAACATCAGACTCATCACTTAAAGTAGCAATGAAATTAAGTTTCTTTTTTAGAATGGTGTTAGCACATTCATTAGCATAATGACCATATCCAGAACATGCATCACATTTAACATTCTTCCTATAATCTTGGTCAGATCTAAACCTGTTTCCTCTTTCTAATTGTCTAGAAGGATTAAAATTGTTCTTCCTAATAGGCAATTGTTGAGTATTATTAATCTGAACCTTAGGTTGAATGTTATCCTTAAACCTATTATTCTTGTTCTTCATGAATGTCTTAAACTGTTTAGTAATGAAAGCCATATAATCAGGATTGTTAAGGTATTCCTCAATGTCATCTTCATCAGAATCAATTTCAGTAACATAAGGAGACTTTCCAGAACCTGATGATACAGATGATGAGGCATCACCTTTGAAAACAAGGACTTTCTTTTCATTATCAGTCTTTTCAGAAATGTTCATCTCATAAGTTTTCAAAATACCAATCAATTCATTTTGACTTAACACATCAGTATCCTTAGCTTATTCTATAGCACATATCTTAGGTTCAAAACGTTTAGGAACAGATCTAAGAATTTTATGTACTAACCTTTGATTTGATATTGGATCTCCAAGAGAATGAGCTTCATTTGAAATCTCAGTCAGCTTTTCGTTGTAAGATGAAATGGTTTCATCTTCTTTCGTCCTCAGGTTTTCGAACTTGGTTCCAAGCATACGCAGTCTGGTCCTTCGTACACTATCCGATCCTTCACAATGTTCTTGCAGCCGATCCCATGCTTCCTTCGATGAAATGCAGTTTGATATGATTTTGAACATTGAGGCATCAGTTGAGGTGAAGATTGCATTCAAAGCCTTTGTAAATGCGGTTGTGATTTCTTCAGCCGTCCAGTCGAGCTCTCTCTTGATCCGAGCTTCATTGTCTTCATCCGCAGCAGTTCTTGGTTGAGTCCAACCAGCAAGAACACTCCTCCAGGCTCGTTCATCAATGGATTTGATGTACATCCTCATCTTTGGTTTCTAGAAGGCATAATTTGTGCCATCTAGAATCGGAGCCTTTAGTGCGGGTGAAAGTGGATACTCCATTTCAGATTTTACACACTCTAAGCAGAATCTCTACTTAGTGTATCAAGTAGTTGGCTCTGATACCAACTGAAAGTGTGTGTGCGTGCGAAATCAGAGATGTTGTCTGTTGTGTTGGCACAATCTAGGCAACACTATGCAGCGGAAATTAAATTGCACGTAGTGAAAATGGAAGTATTCAAAATTTGCGTAGATTATAAAATAATCTACGCTGTTCACTATATAAATATATGTGAAACGAGTACAACCTCTTTGAGGTGTATAATTACACTACGAAAGTGTATAAAGATTTACTAGATCTTATGAAACTATCTCCCTCATAGATCTAATCACACAACCTAGTAAATAAGACTATGTTCTAACACACCACTATTCGGGTTTATAATAATGTGAAGAACTACAAGAAGAAACAAAGTTTTTCCTGACTAGAAGTGTATATAGCGTTCAATAGAGTAGTAGTCGATTTTAGCTTTTCTTCTTGTGTATCTTGTGTTGAGGGCATCTTCTGTATTTATAGGCTTCATCCACGAACTGCCATCAACTCCCATGATCGCCTCAACCTTGAGATCATGTGGTTGTTAACTTCTCTTCACCACTCCTAGAATTTAGGAACTTGTTATACCATGTTCTAATGACTTCTCACTCCCACGCAGTGGCATGACTTGGTGTTGCCCACGTCTTCTAACTGCTCTGGGGACATCATTAGACAACAAGCGTCAGATAAGAGTTAGTGAGAAAAGGAAGGGCAAATTCTGATGTTGTCATGAGTGTTGGGAACATTAAACACAACACTCGGCTGTCAGTGTTGGATCATTAAACAGAACACTCATATCAACATCAACATGTAAATAAATAAGATATTTATAAATAAGTAAGACATATACAAATAAATATGTATAAATGTTGGTAAAGTCTAGTATGCACTCGAGTGCATGTTATGCACCCTAGTCTAAAGAAAAGTGTATGTTATTAGACTGAAAAGTCCAACACAATATTACTAGAAAGTGTAAGTCACTATGACTAAAAATATTATTATACAGTTTAATAATTGAAAAGTGCAACATCATTTACCAAAAAGTGCAACATGCACTCGAGTCCATAGCAGACCAACCCATAAATGTTCTAAGATATGTGTAAATAAATAAAATATATATAATACAAATAAAATATATGTATGAACGTTTTAAGATATATGCAAATAAATGTGTGAACTGTAAGTATTCCGACAAAATATAAAAAGTAAAGGTTTAGATGATTTAATGACAAACTTGTAATTTTCATTAGGATTTTTTTTAATATGAAAAATAAGGGTTTACAAAGCTTAATTACAAAATATTAAAAAAAAAATGATATATTGTATGAACGTTTATTTTTCGCAAATGATTAATTTAAAATGAGACAGTATGAACGTTTGTTAGATGCACGCCCCCGATACACGTACCCCTCAAAATACACATAAGATAGATGCACTCCCCCCCTCCTAAAAATTTTTATCTATTATTTCCTTTTCTTTTAAAATTTTGTAGGATAAATACACACCCCTTAAAACCCTCATTTTCCTTCATCTTCCCCACTCTTTTCTTCTTCTTCTTCATTAAAAAACCCTAAAATCATTCTTCTTCTCCAACCATCCCCAACCGCCGCCCACCACCTGTGTGGCCCGCCGCCTCCGACGCCCAGTCGCCACAGTTGCCCGTCGTCCAGCCCCCTCCCTTATTTTTTTCTTTTTCTTGCCTGTCGTTTAGCCCCCTCCCCGTCAAACTGCACGCCCCCTCCCCCTTGCTGCCTGCGCCTCCCGCCCTCGCGGCGGCCGCCTAAAATCAGGTTTTTTTCGACCAGTCGGCCCCTTCTCCCCAATGACCGCTACTCCCTCCTCTCCTCCCTTTTTTTTGTTATTTTTGACAAGATATTGTCGACCATAAACATTGCGGTCGACAACAATTGTCGACTGCAATGTTTATGGTCGACAATATCTTGTCAAAAATTAAGATTTTTTTTTAAATTTTCATTCGATAAAATCTGGAGTGATTTTCTTCTACAAACCATAGTCGACAATATACTCTATGGTTGATAAACCCGTGTCGATCGACACTGGTTTATCGGGTTTATCGAAAAAATGTTGTTTTCTTTATGATTTCTAAGTTTTTTTTCAAATTTTTAGATTTATTTGGACGGCGGCGGCCGCCGCCGTAGGTGGAGGGTTGGTCGTCGGCGACGGCGGCGTATATGGGGCGGCGGTTACAGCCTCTACTTTATTTGGAATTAGGATTAGGGTTAAAATTTAGGGTTACGATTCAGGAGAGTGTATTTATCTAACATATTTTACTAAAAGGGTAAATATGGTACTTTGCATGCATATTTAATTAATAAAGGGAAGGGGGTTAGGGGGGAATGCATCTAACAAAGCTGGACGGGTATATACCCCACGCCAATTTGTGGCATCTTCATTTTCTTCCCCTTCAAACTTTTCATCATCTTTCACCCATTTATTATTGTAAATATAATATAAATTGAAATTGGGAGTTTGGGGTACGACTGTACCTAGGGCTATCAAATGGGCCGGCCCAGATTGTTGACATATTTGTTCTCCCCAATTTTAAAACAATCATTGGTACATCATCTTTGTTCTTTGCTATATGAAGCACATTATGAAATTTAATGGAAGTATGCATTTTCTACAGTCGTTGGTAGGGGTGGAAAAAAATATCAAAATTTCGGTATATCGAACTTATCGTACCAAAAAAATATCAATATTATTGTAACTTTCGGTATGGTATAACAACGATATGTAAAATGGTAATACAACAGTATTTTTGTATACTGGAAATTTTCAATATTAGGTATGTAAAATGGTAATACAACAGTATTTTTGTATACTGGAAATTTTCAATATTAGGTATGAAACAATATACCGGTATATATCGAAATTATAATAAAATACTCAATTTTATAATATAATTTATAATTTTTTTAAATAACTTAAAATAAAAAATTTAAAAATAAATGAAAATGGGTGATTTATCTTAGGTGCTTTTGGCACCTTTTTTTTGCTGTAAATATAATATATATATATATATATATATATATATATATATATATATACACTGTATTATAATTATACATATGTTAAGTATTTTAAATCATTAAAAGAGAATGACCCCTCCTAACTTCGAGTTCTGGATTCGTCGTTACGGATGTTGAGTTAGTTGAGAAAATAATGTGATTATTTCAATTTTAGAATAATTAAAATAGATAAAATTATTATAAAATGGTTTATAAGATAATTATTTAAAATTTAAAATATAAATTTATAAAAAAATAAAACAAAGAATTTAAAGAGCGCAGATTGAAATAGAGCGTAAAAATATATTTTTATATATATTTAATATTTATTAAATTATTGTACTAATTTTTAAATTTATTTATAAATAGGTACATATAAAAATTCTACATTGCAATAAAGTGAAATATTAAATGAAAAAAACGTGAAGGTCATCTATAATAGGTTTATATACTTACCTTTAAATAAATTAAATATTTTATTGCGAATAAATTATTAACTGATCAATATTAATTGTAAGATCAAATTAGGATTAAATATATATATATATATATATATTTGGTTTCTTATAAATTAGATCCACTTGTTAGAGAAAAATAAATTTACTATAGGCGAGCACCATTTAAAATCAGGCAATGCTTAGTTATTCTTAGGTTCTATTTGTCCAACTAATGTACTATATATATTTGACTTTCGGAAGAATTGCTGGATGTGAATGTATATATAATTTTCTTGAGATATAGAGTGGGAATGTATTCTAAAATAATTTTAAAAACTCCCCAAAATATATAGAGTATTGGGGAGGATTTTAGAGAATTTTTAGAAGGGTTAATAAAAAAAATCTAAAATCTTCCAACAAAGTTTGATCAGTTAATTGAAGCGTCGAATAAATATGAAGAGTGGTACGCTAACTTAGTTGAAAAAATTATGCAATTATTTGTTATAATATAATCGTTTTAATAATTTATTTATTTTTTTATAAATTTGTTTTATTATTGTTTATATAACATTAATCTATTATATTTAAAGATATCATTGTATTTGTCGTACGCATATACAATGTTAAAATTGAAAGGAAAAAAAAATTGACGTGAAAATTAAGGACTATTTTGTGCTATGAAAATAGATTACTAAAAAGATGTAGCATTTCTTTAAGGGGATGTTTGTTTTGGAATGTAAAATTCCGTTTTTCTTTAGAATTTAGATTTAGAATTTTAAAATATTACCCTACAAATAACTATAAACCCTACGAAAGTCAACTCTATAAATATCTATAAACTCTATATAGATACATCCCCTTAGTTTTGTACAAGTCAATTTCCTATTTTAGTTTTGTAGAATTCAGTTTCCTATTTTACTGTATTTTGTCATTATAGAAAATCATGTCAGCCTATTACAAAACGCTGGAAAGTTTTTTGAAATTTGTAATTTTATATATTTTTTTATTAATAAAATTATTTTATAATACCCTTATTTATTAAAAATATTTTTTTAATTTTACAATTAAAATCATAATTTTATTAATGCATTTGTTATTAATATATTAAAAAATATTATAATATATAAAAATATAATACAATAATATAAATTTAAATTTGTAGAAATGTATATGTTATAAATATATTAGAATAAAAAAAAAACTCTTATAGACTCTAAGAATGAAAAAGATATAAAAATTAATATAGTATTTAAAGTTATTATTTTAATAAATAACTAATATAATATTTAATGTTATTATTTTAATAAATCGTTTATGCGGGTATTGGGCTATTTTTTTTTTTATAAAGGCTGTGAACTAAAATTGAAAAGTCCATTGCCATTTAATATTACAAATTTAGCATTATTGCATAAATAAATGACTTGCTTAAGTCCTCTGCATGACTTTTTCTTACGAAAATACTTAAACTTGTCAGGTTTTATTCATTCGAAATTTTAGGTATTAATTTGTTGGTTCTTTCCTGTTAACTTGATATATTTATTAAAGATATAAAAATAGATGATACATTTGAACATTTGAATTTTTAGTACTGATTTGTTAACTCTTACATTTCAACTTAATGTTTCCTTAAATATATGCAAAGTGATATATTCTTTGATATTTGCTTGATCTTGGTGTCCTTTCCACGAGGTTAGCTTATTAAAACAAAGAAACACGCGATTTATCCGACAATTTAATTACTAATTAATTTGATGTTGATGCTCTCATTATCAAGAATGAATTAGCATAAAAAATAGGTTTCGAAATAGAATATATATATGATCAATTATTAAATAATTGTTTGATCACTTTCATTATTACGAAAGACTTGTTTATACGATTTTTTTTATGATGATGTCATAGATCACTTTCAAAAAATGAAGACTAGTCCGATTCAGTTATTTATTATATTTATAATTTTGTTTGTAATTTATAAAATATATTATATTAATATATAAAAGAATATTTATGTACAAATATTTTTGAATGGAGCATTATCAATTTCATTTTATGGCATGGGTGCACCTAGCTATATTTATGCTTAAGTAGGACGTGGAAAATAAAATGATACATGGGCCCAAGCTCACATGCAAGGGTTTGTGGTTTGGGCGCGGCTAAAGGCACCCGGATTTTCTATGAGTACACCCACGCGATGAGGACACACACAAAATGAATGAGGACACCCACGTGGAAATCCCAAAATTACTCTCTTCTCAATTAAAACCTTCATTCTCTCTTTCTCAATTCAGACACCCACCTCCCACCTCCATTTCTCTCTTCACGTCGGCGCGGAGCGGCGCCGCCTACCTCTCCACTTCGTCGCGGCGGCCCACCCACTGCGCAGCACTCTCCCCCCCTTCGCGACCGTTCGCAGCCTCTCCCCATCCCCTTCGCGGCCACAGCCTCTCCCCCTCCCCTTCGCGGCCGTTCGCGGCCGCAGCCTCTCCCCCCCCCTTCATTGCACCCACGCACGTTGCCGGCACACACACACGTCGCTGAAGGTAAGTTTTTTTTTTTTTTACAATTTTTACAGAAATTATGGTTTTGAAAATTTAGGAAAATTAGGGTTTTTAGTAGTTCGGGAATTATTTTCGAACATATTGAGTTTGTTTTGGAAAAAATTTCGAACATATTGTTTTTGATTTGGAAACAATTTCGAACAACTTGAGTTAGTTTTGGAAAAAAATTCGAACAAGATGTTCGATCTTTTTTTTCGGACAAATTTGAGTTGTTTTGGAAATTTTTTCGAACATATTGAGTTTGTTTTGGAAAATATTTCGAACATATTGAGTTTGTTTTGGAAAAAAATTCGAACATGTTTGTTTTGGAAATTTTTTCGAACAGTTGGTGTTTTGGATTTATTTTTGTTGCAATTTTGGAGTTTTTTTGTTGAAGAATGGTGTTTGTTTTGGTGGTGATGGTGGAGATAATTCTGTGAAATAGAATGGGTGGGTGTACTCATCTTCGTTTTTTTCATAAATTTTATCCTAGGGGTATATGAGACATTTCACATGTTCTAAAAGATTAAAAAAAATGTTTGATTCGTAGGATATCCGGGTGCCTTTAGCCGCGCCCTTCTGGTTTAGGCAATCTATTGTTTAGTTTTCATACATGTGATATGATATGATCGAGGAAGAATTTTGAGGACTTTTTCTCCATCACCAAAATTAAAGGTTTTTTTTTTCGATTCAGATATTCTAATATAAAATACTGGAGTAGAATTTTTTTGACATGTTTCACAAAATATATTTCTTGAAAAAAGAAATTATGTGATAATGAAAGCAGGTTTTAAAAATTTGTAAAATCGTTCAAAAAAATTACGGGTCACAACCAGTTTACTAGAAACGTACCAAAATATTGCTACTATAATGTTAAAATTGTACTATTGACTATTGCAAATCCAAAAATATTTTGGCCCAAAAAACTAAGTTTTCATAATATTTTGAAGTTTGTAGTAATATATTTTAGCCATGTAATAGCATAATTTTGGCTTTATAGTAGAATAATATTTTTCATCTTGTAATAACATATTTTGACTTTATAGTAACATAAATATTCTGCTACTATACAGCTCAAATATGTTATTACAAGACCAAAAAAATATATTATTATAAGATTAAAATTTGCTACTAAAACGTAAAAAAATAAATAAATCTAGTACATGGCCAAAGTAATGTCACTTCAATGTCCAGAATATTATTGGACTTTGGCATTATAGTGACAATATATTGGTATTGTAGTAGCATAATTTTGGTCTTTTAGTAAGACAATATTTGAGAACAAAAAAATATATTTAAGTTGACCCATGTTGACCAATGTTTGACCCGGGTGGTTTGACCAGTGAACTTTTGCCCTAAATTTACCTTAATTAAATATATTTTCTGTATAAAATATTCCATATAAGTTTTTACGGAAAAAACAATGTCAAGAGTAATATTCGATCCATTCGTCTCGTCATAAACTTCTCACTTACCTATTTTTTAGATCCCGTTATAAACTTCTCATTTCCTTAAATGACACAATTAACTATCTCTCTATACCTTTTCTTCTTTCTATCTATCTACCTCAACTACCCATTATATACATTTTATACTATATTTTTTATTTTCATACAAAAATCAAAGGGAAAGTTTATGATGGGGCGGGATGAAGACAGTATTTTTTAGTTGTGAAGTGAAATTTATAAGGGGCCGTATTCAATTGAGATTCTATTGGATTTTTTTTGGACTTTAAAAAGTACGTGGATTTATAAAATCCATAGTGTTCATGCAGACTTTGACTGACTTTTATTTATTTATTTATTTATTTGGATTTTGATAGACTTGACAGGATTGTGGAATATACTTTTTTTATTGATTTACATAGATTTTCATAATCTCCAGTATTGATGCGAAAATATTTTTTTAATGTGAATTATTTTTTAAAATTAATATTATATATATATATACTGTATAAAATTTATATATTAATTCGGGTTGGATCGGATACCCGCGGGTCAGACATAAGACTCAGACCCGATCCATACTCATTACGGGACGGATCCAACCTGACCCAAAGCTCGCGGGGTGGAGTGGGTACCCGCGGGTCGGGTCAATATTGCCATCCATACTTCTGATCTTTCGTCTTCGGAGTTCTTTGAGAGAATCCGTTGAAATCTCTTGTTTTTAGAAGAGATTTTGGATAGTGAAATTTATTTATATTTTTGGAGGAAAATCCAACAAAATTCACGGAGTATTAAAATTCAAAGACCGTTGAATACCTAAAGATTTTTAAAGACTTTTGAAAATACAAATTGAATACCTCTAGACTTTGAAAGTTCAAAAAAAATCCTACATAGTCTACAACCAATACACCCCCTTATTCTTTACTAAAATTGTTTTTATACTATTTTAACAAATGTTTTTATTTACTTTTAAATAATACTATTATTATTTTGTCAGAAAAAACATATTTCGTGAGATGTATAACTTGCTCATATAATTTATTTCAATATTCTATTTATTATGCCCATGCATAATCATAAGCACTATTGTAATAAACATGATATCCAATAATATCGAGTTAACTAATGCCCCTATTAAGGTGAAATTTTAGATAACAGAACAGCATCCTGTGCGAATGCTGTCTTTTAATCATAATGTAAAAAGATTACAGAATCTAAAATTACATTAGCTGGTATTGGTAAAGTATCATTTCAATAGGATCATGAATACCAGACAGTAATGATTAAGGTTAATGGCCAATCACTAGGCTTAACATGTTGTAATTATCACTACTTGGCACAAGATAAAGTAAACTCAACGCAAGTGAAAATTATGGCAAAAGTCGAATAAATTCACACTTTCAAAATATAAACTAACCACAATCTTTAAATTTTAGTAATATTATATACTCCATCATTTTAATTAATTATTGGGTTGTTGTTTGAGCTCTTTCTTGGATTAAGGATTTTAGAGCTCTGGAAAATGTGATGATCAAAATAGACGCAAAGCTGGTAATGGATGCTCTTAATTCTTTCTTGGTCTACAATTCAGTTTTCGGTGATGTGATTACCCCATTGTTATATTGTGTAGGTAAATCCGGATGTCAAGGCCTAGATTTTTCCTATCTTCTTTTGTTGGGTCGAACTTTTGAAACTTCTTCCCAATTCGTCTTGTTTGTGTTGATTTTCGAATATTGGAGTTCAAAAAATAATTGTTAGATGCACCAAATATTTTTCAAAAACTTACGTATTTCCCTAACAATAATTAATTGTAAAAAAATATTAATAACAATATGTAAACGTAAAATATTAATAATCATGATATAAGCAACATGATTCATCCAAACAAAGCACCAACAACAAAGACAAAGCAAAAAAGGTGAAAAGGATATAAAGCCAATAAACATAATTGCTAATGTGCATCCTCTATTACAAAAGTTTTTCAATCTTCTTTTTCCTCAATAACTCAAAGTTTTGGCATTCACACTATAACCTTGTATGACTCAAATAAACTAAAAATATATATATATATATCAATAACATTTAGTTCCTATGAAAAACAAAAGCCAACACAATTTTTGCAGACTCAAAGAGTTGAAGCTAGCAGATACATTAATGGGGAAATGTGGTTACATCTGCTTGCAGTACTGCCAAAAATAATAAAAATAAAAATCCGACGTGGACAACGCTTCCGCGCCTTCTTCCAGAGTAGCAATTTTTTTGATTCGGGTGAAAGAGGCCGAGGTTGAGCAACAATGGGAAAGTAGTGAAGAGGATGCAAATTAAAGACCGGACAATGAAGAATGTAGACATGTATAAAAAATGATGAAGGAAGAATGTGAATTGCCTAGCACTGGTGACCACGGCGACAGCCAAGGACACCAGCACCAGACGTAATAGTCGCAACCATGGAGGAGGACTTAGCGCCTAAGCTTGAAGCTCGAGCGTAGCTGGCAGAAGCTCCAGCTCCTGATGGAACGAAATAGGCTCCATTAAGCATTAGGTCACCCTCTGATCTCCAGTTCCATCCCTTCCATTGCCCATGAGCTGTTTCAACCCTCTTTGTCACCTATTCAACTCATCAATTATATTTCTAAACTTGTAAGATAATTTCAATTTATAAGTTGAATATCCTACCTCTTTTGCAAAAGGATTGACCGGTGCAAGATACCGGTTACCCTGGCTGTTGATAGTCGGGCTCGCGCTTCCACCAATCGCGTACATCTCCCAATGAGTGTAGTCGTTGTTCACCACGTGGAAGTATCCGTGTCTACACCTGCAAAATTTACAGATCCCAATAGATTAATGGCAAATACTTGTTGTATACACAACACTGGTGTCCATTTTTAAACAGTATTAGTTATCTCACTAAAAGGTAACGCATTTGTTTACCTTGGCATTCTCTGAATGAGGCCTTCCCCAAAATGATTGTAAGCAATGGTGACCTGCATTTGCTTGTCTCTCACATACGAGTCACTATGACCCAACAGCATAACCTAACATACAAAACTTCATCATTAAGCAAATATCCACATATATATAAGTATAACCAACCAATAACTCACCTCATTATGGTGAGTGAAATAATTGTTGGAAATAGTGATGGCAGTGGACCCCATAACCGCATCAACGAGCCCGTCCGCGCAATTCGACAACGAGTTATGATCCACCCAAATATGACTTGCCCCGAATATAGAAACCGCATCCCCATCCGCCATAGTCCTCCACCCAAAATGCGAAGGCGAGCTCCTCACCATGGCATTCCCTGTCGGTTTACAATCATGAATATGCAACCCATGAATGATCACATTTGTCACATATTGGATCGTGATGCAACCCCCATTAGCTATGTGGACATTGACTCCACGCCCATCTATTGTCTTGAAGCTGTTCATTATCAGTTCTTGCTTCAATCTTATAACCATGTCGCGTTTGAACACGATCCACAGAGGCTTGTCTTGAATAACTGCATGACGTAGAGTTCCCGGTCTCGGGTTAACCGGGTCGTTGTCACTCGGGTCGGTCACCACGTAGAAACGACCGTCACGTCCTCCGATTGCGTTTCGCCCAAACCCGATACCGCAATCGGCCAGGCGCTTACGGTTCTTGTGCCAATTCCGGTCACAACGCCAGCAGTCGTCTATGGGGTTTCCAGTCCCACATGAGAAAAATCCCAGTTTTCGCCTCTCGGTGCTGTTTCGAGTTGCCCTGTGAAGCCATTACAGAGCAATTTTCCATAATATGGTCACAAAAAAACACATTCACTGCTCCTGTTTTGTCACTCTAGTTTTTTTCCTTTCATCCTTGAATATAAAGGATTTATCACTTCCCTACATTATTTAAAGAAGCATATGGTAGTTTATAGAGTAATTTTACATAGTATGGTGACTTGTTTTCCTTAGATTATTAATATAAAAAATTTCTTAACTTATGAACAACAATTAAAATGGAATGAAGGGAGTTTTACTAATATAACCTCACACAATAATTACATTAAAAGTAGTCTTGTCTAATTAATTTTTTCACTAAAATTTCTTAATTCTTATGAGAAGATAATTGGGACAGAGGACATTCACTGGTCCTATTTCATCATCCTGGAATGAAAAAAGGGGTCTTATCACTAAGAAGGGCAATTTGGGGATTTCAAGTTGAATTGGGCTAGCTTTTGGTTGTTAAATTATTGAGATGTTGAGGGGAAGCAACAATGTTGGAGTCACTTTGCGTTTCTTAAGGCACACATGGGTGATGGTATCACGTGAATATGACAGAAAAAGTATTTCATCATTCCACTTTCATGAATACTGTTGTATTCTAGGTCACAAATCAGCCAAGTTGAATAGTGTAAGACTCGATTTACGTCCCTAATTGTGGTCACATTACTTGCTACTTTTTCCTTGCACACATGACTCCAATGAAATCATAACTCTGCAGAATGTGAAAGCGTGTAGAGGACCGACTACTACCAAATTATGCCTACTTAATAAAGTGCAATTCTGACTTTAACAAGTCCTCACAAGAAAGAACAAGTGTGAATTGACAAAAAAAAAAAAAAACACCAAGGAATAATCACAACAAAGTAAATTTCCACTTTTCACACAAATTGAGGAATTACAAAGCACCACACATGGATCTTAACCACAGTTGCATGTGGCATGAACTGCACATCAATAATCCAAACAATACCAAAAGCTCTGTTATATATTTTCATCCCCAATTATTATATATTCTCTCCGTCCAAACTTTGCATGTAAAAAGTTTTTTTTATCCGTATAAACTATCTCTAAAAATAAAAATAATATTTTTATCATTTACTTTACTCAAACATACGACTTATTCCCACCAACTGAGAGATAATTTTTTCTCCTACCCCATTATCAAGCTACACTATATAGCAAGAACATGATTTTTTTTTTTAAATTACCTCAATCTATTATGTGATTAAATAAGCATATCTTTACAAAATTCAATTTGTTTTCAAGAGAGTATGGATTTGTATACATGGCATGGCATGTGGGGGCAGAGTAGGTCTGCCAAAGTGTAGCATTCAATTGAAAGGACCACATCAGTAACAACTATAGCTAACAGCAACTGCTCCTAAACCTTATTGTGTCAGTAAATGCTCTCACATAAAAAAGGTAATTTCCAGCAATTCTCGAAGGTGAGAAGTGAGAACAACAGAAGAAAAGAAAAAAGAGGAAGAATTAATGAAATGTCACTCACATTTCAACCATTCTTGCCACCTCTTCTGGGTCATCAACGGCATGTTCATTCAAAGCCTCCTCATCAATGCCTTCTAACCTGAAAAATGAAAATCACCCAAAATCCATCAATATTTACAATATATGAAATATTCACTTCCTTTTCAAATTTTATTTTTGCTGGGAATTTTTTTTTACCATTTGAAGTAATAAAAAAGTTGAGAAAAATTGGCATTAATTTTCACATGGGGGTGATGGTCACAGCTGCTACCGACAATTGCGGCGAGTTATACCAATTAATGATATTTAACTACACACACAACACGCACTAGTATTATGGAGTGGTGTGTACACTGCTCAAGGTAGTGGAAATAATGCCCATATTTACGTACACCATTCGTACATTTCCCCCATTACTAAACCGCCTAAAAGTGCTTTTTAGAGTGGGGGAATCAACTGATAACTGCTCATAGCTGCAATTACGAATTTGCCACAACCATTCTTTTTTCATTTTTATAGCTAAGGTGGAATAGAAAGCATTCAATGAGGGTAGGTTAGGGAAGATGGAAAGGAGAGCAGGAATTTGTTACATACAGAGGAATCCGAGGAGAATTGCAGCAACCGACTAAACGGTTGAGATCTTTCAAGTATACGAGATCTTAACGGCTAGTATTATAGACTGTGGATCGAAGGAGATCCGACGGCTGGATATTAGACGGTTACACCGAGTTGGCTCAGTATATAAATAATACAAAAAAAACAGAGTTTAGTGTTCAGCTACTCACTTCGTCGCCATTGTTGAGTTTGGAGAGCTCTGCACTTTCTCCATATCACTGAATAGGAAAATTACAGGAAACGTTTAAATGCTTTTCTCAAAATTTATCAATAATTTTTGAGAAAATGCAGAAGAAAACATCCGCGCTAAACACATTTTAACACAAATTTTGAAAATTCCATAAGAAGTTCAGATATTAAAACGGAAAAACAGAGCATTTTCTGAAAAATCAAATACAGAACAAAAAAAACATCAAAATCATGAATAAACAAACCTCAATTTCAGAGTTCCATCTTTCTCAAATCTAGCCACAGCTCCAATGCAAAGCACGAACAGAAAAACCGAAAACAGAGAAGCCGCCATTTTCTTGGAGAGCACCACCATTGTCGTTATCCTTCTCTCTCTTTCACAAAATGTGTAGACGAATCAGAGAATAGAGGTAAAAGTGTTTAGAGAGAGAGAGAGAGAGAGGAGACAAGGAGCAGAGAGAAGAAGAAGGCACTACGTCCGACGTAACGGCCTCCGCTGATTTTATAGACTGACATGCTCAGAATACGTTAAACTTAACGACCGTTAGCTAACTGCCAACACTCTTTTGCTTAATTACCTTCTAACAACACTTTTTACTTTAATTACATTTTTTACTTAATTAATTACTACCCTACTTAACTAACTTCCTGCGCTTTTATCCACAGTGTCTGCCGCTCTCACGTGCCTCCGTCGGTCACTCACGTGCCACACCTGACATTTTTCTTTTCTTTTCTTTTTATTTTTGTTTATGCATTCATGGCCATTGGTCAGTAGTTGGGAATTGGGAGTAATGGCTTTTTCCCTTTTCTTTTTCAACTCAATTTTCCCAAATTGAATTTTTTTTTATTTTTTAAAAAATAATAATTGCAAAAATAGACACTCTAGATTTTATTCGAAATTATTTGCATTTTTAACTATTTCCTCCTCTTTCATTTTGTAGGCCTCATTTTCTAAATTTGTTGAATTATCTTTTTAGAGTGAAACTCGAATATCTCAATTTATTTAAATTTAATTTTATATAGTGTATTCTTCGATTATCAATTATATACATATAATTGAGTGTATTTTTATATGCTAAATATAAGTTTTATTTTAGAGCTGATTAGACGGTTGTGTATTTTAAATTTTAGTATTCTCATATCTTGAACTAATTTATCCTATTAAATCGTGTCTTAATGTATAAAAAAAAATTATTAAAATTTTAATCTTTTGTAAAAAAAAAAAAAATCTTATTGATGAGTGAGTATCAAATAATATACTCCCTCCGTCCCACAACTATTTGTACACTTACCTTATTTGTCCGTCCCACAATTGTTTGCACACCCATAAAAGGAAACTTATTCATAAACTCCACCCTCACAATATTCACATATTTACACAAAATGCCATTATTTTTACTCTCTTTCCAATCACCTTTTTACTTTATTCATATAACTTTACAAAATTACCCCTCAACACTCCACTCATTACACTTTTATCTTAAAAAGTGTGCCCACTTTGTGGTGCAAACACTTCCGGGACGGAGGGAGTATATCTCTATAAGCAAAAGAATTGTATTACTTAAAATTACACTTTATAGGAAAATACTATAAAGTATAAACTATGATTAGATGGTTAACACATGTTACAATTTCAAAATAAAATCTTAAAACCTTAATAAACCAGTCAAAAAAAATTCTAGTAATTTTTTTTATATTTTATCTAAGTTTCATGATTTCAATATACTAATACTCCATACATTTAGATGCAACGTTGTTGGGAAGAAAATATTGCAAAAACTTATAAAATATTTTATAATGAAATACATATAATTAATGTAAATTTGGAGCAAAAATTTATGGGTTAAATCTAAGTTATTGTATTGTCTTACTATATGTCCAAAATTGTGTTAATACAAGGCTTTAGTATATGGGTTGGTCTGCTATGGACTCGAGTGCATGTTATGCACCCTAATCCATGTTGCACTTTTCAGTTTTACTGACTTACACTTTTTTGGTAAATAGTGTTGCACTTTTTAATTATTAAACTGTATAATAATATTTTTAGTAATAATTGAAAAGTGCAACACCATTTACCAAAAAGTGTAAGTCAGTAAAACTGAAAAGTGCAACATGGACTAAGGTGCATAACATGCACTCGAGTGCATACTTAGACTTTACCTTAGTATATTACTGCAAGTTCAAAAATATTTTGGTCATTTAGTTTTTTGAGCGAATTTTTCATAATATTTTTAAACTTGTAGCATTATATTTTTAATCTTATATAGTAACAACAATATTTTTTATTTTTTTACTAAATCACATGTTTGCAATCTTGCAAATTTTTTTGGACAATCGTATACGGAGCTTAGAATCCGCATTTTTTTATAAATGATTTAATTAAATATATTTAATACTCCACTATTTATCCCTCCGAAAAGACTACCCATGAAATAAAGGTGTAGATTCTCTTTATAACTAAATAAACAACTTTTCAGAGGAGTAGTTTATACTGTTGCGAATTTTTACTGTGTTGTTACCAGCCAATAATAGCATTACAGCAAAGCTCCTCCTCAGTTAAAAGTAAAAGGAAAAAGTAAAAATAAACGAACATTCCAAACAGAATTCATGGGAATTGCTGATTCCACGGAATTGGATTGCTTTACGGGAATTTAACATGTTAATTGAGGCGTGTTTGGTTTAGCTTGCACCGGGAGTCTCGCCGCGGCTTAATGAAAATAAATTATAAAATTAGACTTTAGACTAATTTATGCCTCATGTTTCGCCCCTCACCTAACAATTTGAATGTCCAAACAATGTGTGACTTTTTTTAATCTTATTAGGTCTCGAAAATAGCTAAAATTGATTAGGAGAGGTTAATTAAGATAATATTTAAATTTTACCAATTTAAAAATATAATTTACTCTTAAATTTAAGTATCAAACGTTTTAATAAAACAGTTGCGATAGAGTTAATTTATCCTTAATTTTAGAGTTTCGTAAAGTTAGTCGCATTTGCTATTTTGTATAGAATTAAAAAATATATTTTTTTGAGATTTTTTTTCCTCATTAATATTTATCTTTTTAATTAAGACAAAAATTAATACAAAAAGAATAAAATGTCAACTTACTTTCTCAAGAGAGTGAAAAGGGGATGGTAAAGTCTAAAGAAAAGTGTAAGTTATTAAACTGAAAAGTACAACACAATATTACTAAAAATGTAAGTCACTATAACTAAAAATATTACTATACAGTTTAATAATTGAAAAGTGCAACACCATTTACCAAAAAGTGTAAGTCAGTAAAATTGAAAAGTGTAACATGTACTAGGGTGCACAACATGCACTCGAGTCCATAGCAGACCAACCCAAAGGGGATATTTTGCCCACCGCCTATGTGTGGCATTATCACGTCAATAAATTCTTATTTATATTTAATTTAAACTTAATCTAATATCAATATTTTATTTTTTTATCCATATCAATATTTTAAAAAATCTTTTTTTATGTTTAATTTAATATTATCTCTATCAGATTACGCTAACTAACTTCCATCAATCTTTTCTCAAATCTTTCCATCACATTAATGGCACAAAGCACATGCAGTGTTTGCAGTCGAAGCGGCCATGATAAACGAACCTGTCCCACTCTAGACCCTAAGAAGTACGCTTTTTTTTTTTAAAGCTAACACGATTATTTCATGATTGGTAATAGGTCACAAGTAGAAGAACAATGTACGACAAGGAACTAATGAACAAGTATCAACTTTTACGGGAGCATCTTACACATTACCATCAATTTTTTAGGTTTCCTGAGTTTTTTTATTATTTGTGTTTTTTTTTGCATGTTGCTGAATTTTATATTTCTTTCATTGGTTGACATTTAGTTAATTTTTGTTATGACAATTAGATTGTTTTTTATTTTCTTTAATTTTTTTTGTGAAGAAAAATTAATGGTGATGGAAAGATTTGAGAAAAGATTGATGACGTTGTAATTTAATAGAGATAATATTAAATTAAATATAAAAAAAAATTTAAAATATTGATATGGATAAAAAATATATATTGATATTAGATTAAGTTTAAATTAAATATAAATAAGAATTTATTGACGTGGAAATGCCACATAGGAGGTGGTCAAAACTGGTGGGCACAATTGGTGGGCTTTATAGCATTTCCGATATTTCCAATACAAGAGAGTTATTGTAGGAATTAAATAGGGGTAGTTTAGGGAGTTTACTGGTAAAAATAGTAAAAACGACAAACTTTTTAAAACAAAAATAAATATCAAATGCGACAAACTTTATGAAATTGAGGGAGTATCAAATAAGGCATTAAGTGTCTTGTTATTGGGTAGGTCTCCTATATAATCGATTCTTTATAAGAAACTGAGTTGACCAAGTCAACGGTCAACCATTGACCGTTAACTTTTTTGTTTTTGGTAATATATTTTTTTGTAAAAAAAAAATTTGGTGTTACACTTTTTCAATTGTAGTGACTTACACTTTTCAAAATAATATTTTTCAATTATATTGACGTACACTTTTTGGCATAAATTGAAAACTGACTATATATTAAATGGGCGTGTGTTAAGGAATGTATTATATTTTAAATTAATTAAATAATTATATTAAAAAGATAAGGGCATAATGAGTTATTTACATTCAATTTTGTCCTTATTTTAAATGATTAGAATTTTTGTTCTTAATTGCATAAGTGTCTCTAGGAATGACCCTTTTTATAAAAATTCTCGGGGGTTTCACCAATAAGATCCTTTCACATAGAGTTTTTTCAAAAAAGAACAAGGTTCAAATTAATTTCAAATTAAGGTCAAAATTCAACTTAAATGTACCATCTTACCCTTAATATTTAAAATTGTGTTTTAATATAATATTAAGTCAACTAATTTTAAATTTTGAATGCAAATCTCTCACCACATTAAAGCCCCTAATTACTAAGTCTTCCAAAAATTAAAATCGTTGATTACTTACCTTCCAAATTTAAAAACTTTCCTCAAAACTCTGAAATTTAAACTTAATGATCTGCATACCCATTGTCACTTATATTCATTAATAATGAATAACATTTTTTCTCCCTTCATCATTGTTGGAAAATTAATATGAAATATGGATGCAATACATGCAGAACAATGCAATCTAAAACTGCATAATAAAATGAATAATGTAGAAAAAATGATATGATGTCTTCATATTAGAATGTGGTTATGCAAAAATACGTATACATATGCAAAATAAGATCTGCATTATCCCTTGACCATAACTACTCTAATGAAATCCGGAAAAACTCAATTAATCCAACCAATAACAAATAATCATGAACTAAATTCTAGCAACGCGCACATAAATCATCACAATTACACGAAAACATAGCAAAATTGAACCTAAATTAAAATCATCACGCTGAAAAATTATCTCAAAATCTCAAATTCACAACAAATTATGTGTGTACATGTGGAATAAAAAATTATACCATTGGCAAGACTCTTCTTAAATCGTCGTCAAAGGCCCACCTCCGCCTCCTCCATCACCTTCGGCGTCCTCTTCGTCAGCACACACCGAACACTCACAGATCCAGTCATTCTCTCCACCATCCTTCGCCGTCGCATCCCCGTCGTTACCTACTCCCTCTCCCGTCTCTCTGAAATCCCTCCCCCGTCCCCACCGTCCGATTAACCCGGATCCGAGACGTCGACGCGGAGAAAATCAGATCGTGCCGGTGGGCGGTGGCTATAAATTACAGAGTTGGTGTAAATCTGAGAAAGAATAATTGTGAATCTTTGGTTTGAATTATGGAATTGACTGAATGTGAGAATAATTGTAAATCTTTGAGTTGGTGTATAATTGGAAATATAGAATTGACTGAAAGGAATGTCAAGAATGCTGAATGAACTGTTGAGAAAATCTGAGATTTTGAAAAAAAGATAATTAAAGGATTGATTAATTAAATTAGTAATCTAATGGCATAATGGGTTATTTATATTCAACATTGACTTTATTTTAATTAATTATAATTTTTGTTATTAATTAAAAAAGTGTCTCTAGGAAATTGAACGTAAATAATCCATTATTCCCTTATCTTTTTAATATAATTATTTAATTAATTTAAAATATAATACATTCCTTAACACACGCCTATTTAATATATAGTCAGTTTTCAATTTATGCCAAGATCGTGGGAATTGATTTAATTCGCTTGACTTTCCCTTTTCAATTCACAATTCGAATAATACAGAATCAATGTTAAGTTTTGTCAATTTGAGAAGACTAATGTTAATGGTGAATAGGATAATTCAATGGAATAGAAGGAACAATGTGATTTTTAAGGGTGAAGAGTTTGCTACAGAGAAGGTGGTCGATAGCATTAAGGCGACATCGTACAATTGGCTCAAAGGACTGCGACTGATTTCTAAAGGAAACACTTTTGACGATTGGCTTAGGGAACCATTGTTGTGCATTTAGAAGTGGAGGACGATTATTTCTGTCTTTCATATAATGTTTTTTTTTTCTTGCTTTGATGCTGTGATTCTGTAACTCATGTTGGAGGGTATTCCTGATACCCTTTGCAATAAAATCTTTGGCTGTTTCCAAAAAAATAGGTGGATTTAAAGGTGGATTTGAAGAAATCAAAATCAGTTTTGGCGCCTCAAGCTCAATCTCACCGATCCCTTCTCCTTCGCAACCCTTCGGTTAATTCCTTAATTTGAAGTATATGCAAACCAGAAGCACAACTGCGCACGCATTGTCAATTGGCCTTGTATAATTATGTAATACACCCTTTACTCGTGCCCTTTCTCTTCTTTACTCGAGAAGACTGGTGTTAATGGTGAAGCGGATGATTCAAGATAAGATCTAATTTGCATTAAATTCATTTTTCTGCGTAATGATATTTGTATATGCACATAATTTACCGCACACTTCTACATTATTTATATCTTGATGCAACTTTAATTCTGCATTATTTATATGCTCATGCAACTTTAGTATTTTTTTTTCTGCATTTAGAGATTTTTCTGCAGATCTTTCTACATAATCAAGTCAGAGATTTTTCTAAAGAAAATATCTAATTTGATTTGACGATTTTTGTGCAGATCTTCAAGTGTGACAATGAAATTGAATATCAGAGTTTTGGGAAAATGCAATTGAATATCAGATATTTTTGAAAGACTTGAATATCAGAGATTTGGGGAAGACTTGAATATCAGATCTTTGGGAAAGTCCTAAAACTGGGGAAGACTTGAATACCAGATCTTTGGGAAAGTCCTAAAATTGAGGATGTAGAATAATAAGCGGGTTTGAGAAAGAGAGAAAGATTTGCATTTCAAATTTTAAAATTGTTGACTAATTAATACTCCATCCGTCCGCCTATAAGTTTCCCGCAACTTTTTGGCACATAGATTAAGAAAAGTGATTAAATAATAGATATAGTACAAGTGATGTAATTGGAAGAAGGAGAGAGATAGAGAGAAAAAGTAAGATATAAAGTGAAGTGTAAGAAAAAGTACTTACCAAAAAGGGTATGAGAAGCTTATAGGCGGACGGACTAAAATGGTAAAATGGGAAACTTATAGGCGGACGGGGGGAGTATATTAAAACTCAGTTTTAAACTCACCCCTATAATACACATATACACCTATTTTTACACAGTCAAATCACTCATTCTCTCTCCTACTTTCTTCTCTCTTTTACTTTTTTTTTCATACACTCATTCTCTCTCCTACTTTCTTCTCTTTCTTACTTTTCTATCACTACTAACAATAATAAAATATTATAACATCACTTTTGATTTGACATAAAATTAAATCTACCCCTACTTCTCAATCCTTAACCAAACACAATTTACACACAATTACTATTCACGGATTACACAAATCTCAATTCAATCCACCACAATCCAAATCAATCCCAAACCAAACTCCACCTGAAGGAAAGAAAGTAAAAAAAATATAAAAATTCACGGAATTGGATTAAATAAACGAGTCAGGTATTTGATCAATATTATAATACAAGTGGGTCGGGTGCGCATATGTGTTCAGGGTTGAGTGGTTGACCCAATTAATTAACGGTGGTTCAATAACATTTATTTCCAGCTCATTTACTTAATTTGTCAATATTGCATGTATATTGCATACAAGTTTTTTATTTAATGACAAAATTATCTCATTATTATTTCTCTAGATAAAAGTTATCAAGGAGAGAAAACTGACTTTTAATGACCAGTCTGTCATTAATTTTTAATTTTTATCGTTAAAGAGAGAAACATAATGATACTCCCTCCGTCCTAGAATAACTTTCACATATAGATGGACACGTAAATTAAGAAAATATAATAATGTGTAGAATTTTTAGGGGTAATTATGTATACTTTTATGTATAAAGTAAAAAAAAAAAAAAATTAACTTGTGTATGTGTGAGTTAAAAATAATGGTATTTTGCATTAATTAAATTGAGAATATAAACTTTTTTTTCTCCTTGTAGTATGGGAAAAGTCAGTGGTCACAATGAACAGTTTTAATTTGAATACGACAAGATCGACACCTTCAATTCGAACAAATTAACAAAAAGGTGTGTATTTTATGTTTCTTGTGATTTGCGAGGATCTTTTTATATAACTATATGAGTATTGGTTTGTAATAATCGACTAGGATTTAAGGGGAAGTATTAAACATGATTGAGTTTCGAATTCGTGGGTGTTTGTTTGGATTTTAATTTAAGAAATTATTTTGTTATCCTTATATTCTTATGATTAGTAATCGTGTCAAAGTATGCTAAAACTTAAAAACTTATGTAAAATCGTATTCATGTGATTTTTTTTTTTTAAATTTTAAGTATATGACTATTGAATTTGTAAATATAAAGTATCATTGTTGTACATATATAATATCACAATTGTATATACGAAGTGTCACAGTATAAAAATTAAATATTTTTTTAAATAATGATATTTTTATAACCACAACAATGACACTTTTTTGTATGTACAACAGTGATAATGGTAAAAAAGAAAATTCACATACCCTTACTCAAAATCTATTTGGTTCGTAAGGCCTGCTAGCACTGGGTTTCTCTCGATTTATTTTAATTCTATAATAATTAATTCAAAATGGAGGAATAGAGGAGTAAGGATCATATTATTATGTAATAGTTCTTGGAGAAATTGGGTTTTATTCAATTTCTTAATATATTTAATTGATTATTATTTAATCAATTATTTGAGGGTATGAATATTTAATTTCGATAAATTAAATGTCATAGGATCGTTCTACTCTTGGAGTAGATGATCGTAATATATTTAAGATCTCAAAATCAAATTTGTGTGAGTGAGAAATTAATGTACGAAGATTAAGACTAAAAGGTGATGTATCGAGATTAGTGTTAATAACTATCTCACATTGATAAATGTGGGAATTAATCTCCTCCTTATTAATAGGAGTTAGTTAAGAGAGTTCAAATTATAGCGACTATTGAACCATTCAATAAGCCACACGCGCGCGCCGCCAGTCCGGTTGAGCCGGGCCGGGTCCGTGGGCCTGGGTAGGGGTGTGCACCGGTCCAAAACCGGACCAGACCGGGATCGGTTTGGATCGGGACCGGAATCTTCACTATTGCATGGACCGGAGACCGGACCGTAATTAATCCGGTCCGGGTTTGGACCGGTTTGGACCATATATTTTTTTTTTTTTTTAGTTTTTTTTTTCAAGTTTATGGAAGCAAGAAAAATATTGATGAATTTGTGTATGAAAATCAAAGTGTTGCTCTTTATTTTAAATCAATCTACGCCAATGTTAATTTTATTTATATTATTATTAATCATCTTTTGGCCCTAAAAATAAATTAAATATATTCGTTAAATTATATATTTGAAACAATGTAATAGATCTCAACAATTTTACCTCACATCCTCACCAATTACTTGGTTTAGAAAAATAAGTGAGGGTGTATTAGTAAAAAAATATAAAAAAAAAAAAAATTCCGGTCCGGACCAGAAAACCGTAATCTAAAATTTGAAGGACCGGAGACCGGACCGGAAACTACCGGTCCGGTTCCGGTCTTTTTTTGTGCACTCCTAAGTCTGGGCCTTGTATCTTGGCAATTGGACTTTGGGTGAACTTTGGGGGCCCATCTATATTTTTAGAGCTCAAAAGTTTTGGGTTTTGACCCACACGAGCCCAATACGAATGAATTTGAATTTGAAACTAACTTGGAGGTTACAGAAATGGAAGTTACCATTCCTGAAACGGCTCCCTACCTGAGTGGCACTGCCTATAAATATGAGTGCATTGTTTTGGAAAAAATCACCTTTTAGCAAGCATAAAAACACTTGAAAATTTCCAGCATTCTGCATTACATTTTAGAGTGCAGTCCAGTTCAGACGTGTTTTCAGTTCGTCAGAGCTTTGTACGCTGCGGTGTTGCTCGTGCAAAGACGAAGCCGTTTTACCTTTTGAAACATCTCGTCAATCCGTGAACACTAGCCGGGACGTGTTTGTTTTACGGAAAAAGGTATAACCTTGATTCGACTATTTTCCCTAACATTTTTTTGTTTCTTCAAGGCTTTATTCAAAGAATTTGGACATGCTTTTCAAAGAAAACGGACATGATATTCCAAGAAGCTGCCCAAAGAAGAAAGTTGCA
Source organism: Galeopsis tetrahit (assembly GCA_963675135.1). Classification (NCBI taxonomy): domain Eukaryota; kingdom Viridiplantae; phylum Streptophyta; class Magnoliopsida; order Lamiales; family Lamiaceae; genus Galeopsis; species Galeopsis tetrahit. Next base: position 41,678,159 of record OY776128.1, on the reverse strand, counting down.
TCTTTTGGAAAATTTGAAGATTTTGTAATTTTATTTACAATTATTTAATTTACTTTACGTCTCCTTGTAAGCCATTGTTGGTAAAATAAAATCCAACAACCGTAAAACAAACAAAAGAACAAGAAAAAAAATACCACAATGGCATCTGACGGAAGTGACCCTAAGAACAAGAACACCACCATAATTCCTCATTCTGAATCACCAAACGTGACCAATGTTGGTACGTCGTCAGTTCCCTCTTTTGGTATTCCTTCTGTTTTTCCATCCTCTGAATCACGCCCTTTTATGATTCATGGTGAAAATTCCGAGAAATTTTCGGGAGCTGATTTTAAGAGGTGGCAAAAAAGATGTTGTTTTACCTCTCGACACTTCTCCTAGCAAGGTTCCTCCGGGAGGATCCACCCGTTGTCGCTGAGAGCGAAACAGACAATGCTAGGAGGGTTGCATTTGACCAATGGTCTCATGGTGACTTTTTGTGTCGGAACTACGTCCTTGGTGGACTAGTTGACGCGTTGTATAACGTGTACCAGTCGGTTCATACTGCCAAAGAACCGTGGGAGTTTTTGGAACGAAAGTACAAAACCGAGGATGCCGAAACTAAAAAGTTCGTGGTGGCGAAATTCTTGGACATCAAAATGGTAGATGGTAAATCTGTCGTTGAACAAGTTCAAAAATTTCAGTTAATCCTACATGATATCCTCGCGGAGGGTATGATCCTTCTAGACGTTTTCCAAGTAGCCGCTGTAATTGAGAAGTTACCCCCTAGTTGGAAGGAATTCAAAAGTTATCTCAAACACAAACGAAAGGAAATGAGTCTCAAAAACTTGATTGTAAAACTTTGAATTGAAGAAGACAATCGAAAAATGGACGAAGTGTCCAATAAAGTGAAAATAGAGGCAAGAGCCAACTTGGCGGAACGTGGAGAACCGTCAAAGAAAAGGAAACGCCCTTACGAAGATAAAGACAAGAAACTCGTCTTGGAAAGGACAAAATTCAATAGCGATTGCTATAAGTGTGGTAAGTCAAACCATATGGCACGTGATTATCGGGCTCCTCGTCGAGATGAGAAAGACAAAGAGAAAGACAAACAGTCTAGTGCAAAATGCAAACATGGCAGAACACGAGTTCACCGAAGAAGACATGTCTACATGAGCTCGTAGTATTAAAAAATAAAGCTACAATAGTTTCTTATTTGATTTGTTCAAATAAAATATTGTAATAGAGTAACATTATGAATAAAATTGCATTTTGATTATGTAATTGATGTTCCTTTTTTAGAGTTTGAGATTTTTTTACATGTAAATCTAAAACTCAATTAATAAATGTTGATTTATTAATATTCCAATATCAACAAACCTGAAAAGTCTAAGATATGTGGAAATGGAAAACTTTACAAAAAGTTGTCAATTAATTTTGAAAGGAACATTATACCTCCACACTTAAGTCACATAGACGTATGTGATTTGAAAACTGTGCAATTAGAGGTGAATTTGTAAAAATACCTCAAAATGTGGGTGTATTTAAAATGTTTGGTCTCAAACAGATCTGCTACAAAAAGCTTAAATCGAGATCAAATAAATATGCTAGAAGGAATGGGTTTAAAATCCACAAAGTAACAGCTGAAACAGTGGTAACCCAACCATGTTGACTGGAGATCCCAAGAACTTGGTTCAATGGAAAAACTAAGCTGTGAATGTTGAGTTGAAACATTTGGTTATCCAAACCATTCCTTAGAAAAGCACAACACCAAGTGTTGTCCCGTAAGGTTTGTGGTACGGCTAAGTCTATGACTTTTAATGGTCCCAAAGACATCCGGGAGGTAGAGTATATCGGGATACTCAGTATGGGAGACCACCTATATAAGTGAGAAGTGGGACCGCTTCATAAATAGCACTTAAGAACTCAAAGGGTGCCCATGGCCGAAACGGACAAAAACGTGAGAACGAAACACGTTTGAGACGTTGTTGTGTCAACACCATTGTCTAAGTACACACTAAAGAGGAGTAGTTCAAGGCATCGCGTCCACTAAGCTGCTAGTGTACTCGATAGTGTTTGACTACGGAGGGTTCAAGGTCACAAGCCACCTTTCCGGATGCAATAGTGTCTCAAAGGAACTGGATTGCGAGTCTGCATGATTATAGGTGGTAATTTCCACTCATGTGGGGGATTGTTGGAGAAATTGGGGTTTATTCAATTTCTTAATATATTTAATTGATTATTATTTAACCAATCATTTGAGGGTATGGATATTTAATTTTTGAGAAATTAAATTTCATAGGATCGTTCGACTCTTGGAGTAGATGATCGTAGTATATTTAAAATCTCAAAATCGAATTTCGGTGAGTAAGAAATTAATGTACGAAGATTAAGACTAAAAGGTGATGTATTAAGATTAGTGTTAATAACTATCCCACATTGATAAATGTGAGAATTAATCTCCTCCTTATTAATAGGAGTTAGTTAAGAGAGTTCAAATTATATTGACTATCGAACCATTCAATAAGCCACATGCGCGCGCTACCCGTCTATATTTTTAGAGCTCCAAAGTTTTGGGTTTTGGCCCACACGAGCCCAATACGAATCCAACCCAAATCTGATTTTGAATTTGAAACTGACTTCGAGGTTACAGAAATGGAAGTTACCATTCCTGAAACGGAAGTCTTAATGCTTGAAGGTTACAAAAATGACAGTTACCATTCTTGGAATAATGACGAATCATGTGGTGGCAGTTACTGCCATAAATACCCGTTTGCTCCCTACCTGAGTGGCACTGCCAATAAATAGGAGTGCATTGTTTTGGAAAAAATAACCTTTTAGCAAGCATAAAAACACTTGAAAATTTCCAGCAACGCTGCACCCTGATTTCCAGCATTCTGCATTGCATTTTAAAGTGCAGTCCAGTTCAGACGTGTTTTTAGTTCGTCGGAGCTTTGTACGCTGCGGTGTTGCTCGTGCAAAGATGAAATCGTTTTACCTTTCAAAACATCTCGTCAATCCGTGAACACTAGCCGGGACGTGTTTGTTTTACGGCAAAAGGTATAACCTTGACTCAGCTATTTTTCCTAACATTTTTTTGTTTCTTCAGGGCTGCTATTCAAAGAATTTGGTCCTGCTTTTCAAAGATAACGGACCTGCTATTCCAAAAAGCTGCCCAAAGAAAAAAGTTGCCTCTTTTGGAAAACTTGAAAATTTTGTAATTTTATTTACAGTTATTTAATTTTCTTTCCGTCTCCTTGTAAGCCATTGTTGGTAAAATAAAATCCAACAATAGTAACATTTTCGAGAAAAAAAATGATCGAGTTCTATTTAATATATTTTATCAAGGATAAAAATTTGTGTGAGACGATCTTATGGTAAAACTGTTCATAAATTTACACAAAATATATATATATATATATATATATATATATATATATTTTTAAACATCATGCTGTAAACACAAATTTTGTGAATTAAATATTAAAACGCGAAAATGCGAAACAATTTTATTTCATTTCGGATTAATACGATAAATATTGTGGGTTACAATCTCTAATTTCTCCTCTGATTCTCTCTTCTTGACTTCACTTGAACTTCTTGAGCTTTTGGAGTTGGATCCGCAACCGAATCCTCTTCGATCTTGAATTTGAGACTTTATAACGTTAATCCAAGGGCTTGGCGCCGTATTTTGGATTAAACGTTGAATTTAGGGACTTTTGGGACGAACGTCGTTGAAGATCGTTCTTGAACTTGTAACTTTGTAACGTTAATCCAAGGGTTTGACGCCGTATTTTGGATTAAACGTTGAATTTAGGGACTTTTGGGACAAACGTCGTTGAAGATCGTTCTTGAACTTGGGACTTTGTAACGTTAATCCAAGGGCTTAACACCGTATTTTGGATTAAACGTCGACTTTTCGGGACTTTTCCGGGACCTTCGGGACTTTATCGAGACTTTATCGGGACCCTCAGGACTTTATCGGGACAACCACCGTTGAAGATCTTCCTTGAAGAAACACCAGATTGAGGGGCTTAACACCTTAATCTCCACCCGGAACTTTATCGGGACAACCACCATTGAAGATCCTCCTTTAAGAAACACCGGATTGAGGGGCTTAACACCTTAATCTCCACCCGGGACTTTATCGGGACACCCACCGTTGACGATCCTCCTTGAAGAAACACCGGATTGAGGTGCTTCACCTTAATCTCCACCCGAACGCTGCTTCTCGCCGCCTTGCACGAAGAATGCCTTTAAAGCTCCTCCGACTGCTGAAGAATACTCTAAAATCTCTGCAGAGAATTTTAGAGTATTGAATGCTTCTGATTCTTGATGATAAAATGAATGAAATGAGGCCTCTATTTATAGGTGTAGAACCTAGGGTTTTTTTATGGGCCAAGGAGATATTTGTGCTAAGTGGTTAGAGTTTAGTTCAAATTTTGAATTCTCTTGATGGGCTAAGAATATCATATCTGGGCTTGATTTGGCTTGTTGGACTTTAGAGGCCCATCTTCATTTATTGGACTTTAGAGGCCCGTCTTTATTTATAGGACTTTAGAGGCCCGTCTTCATTTATTGGACTTTAGAGGCCCGTCTTCATTTATCGGACTTTAGAGGCCCGACTAGATTTGTTGGGCTTTAGAGGCCCATCTTGATTTGTTGGATTTTGGAGACCCAAATTAATTGAATTTTGCTTGTCTACAAATTGCCCCCTCGCATTTCGTTCACGAGAACGTTTGTCTTTGATGCGGACGAATTGCGAATTACTTTCAAATGATTTCCCACATGCGGGCCAGGAGTGACTATTCTTTAACTATTTTTGACAAAGTAGGGATTAAATTATTTAACCACTTAAAATGCCTTTAGTGGAGTAAGTTAACAGTTTAACCACATGTATTTACCTTTGGTGGTTGTCGTACACAGTTTAGACTCATGCGGACCAGGAGTAATAAGCAGTTTAGACTCGTGCATTATGGAGCAACAATCAGTTCAGGCTCATGCATTCTTGGAGCAACAAGCAGTTTAGGCTCATGCGTTCATGGAGCAACAAGCAGTTTAGGCTCGTGCGTTTATGGAGCATCAAGCAATTTAGGCTCGTGCGTTTATGGAGCAACAAGCAGTTTAGACTCGTGCGTTTATGGAGCAATAAGCAGTTCAGGCTCGTACGTTCTTGGAGCAACAAGTAGTTTAGGCTCGTGCGTTTATGGAGCAACAAGCAGTTTAGACTCGTGCGTTTATGGAGCAAAAAGCAGTTTAGGCTCGTGCGTTTATGAAGCAACAAGTTGTTTAGGCTCATGCATTTATGGAGCATCAACCAGTTTAGACTCGTGCGTTTATGGAGAAAAAAGCAGTTTAGGCTCGTGCGTTTATGGAGCAACAAGCAGTTTAGGATCGTGCGTTTATGGAGCTTCAAGTTGTTTAGGCTCATGCCTTTATGGAGCAACAAGCAGTTTAGACTCATGCGTTCATGGAGAAACAAACAGTTTAGACTCATGTGTTTATGGAGCATACTTGCTTTCTTTACGCGTAGTAACGTTTAAAAAACATTCCGTTTATGGAACCAATGTATACGCCGTCTTTAGAAATCAATTTGTAGGCGCCATTTGCGTAAACTTCCTTAATTTGATTGTCTTCAACTGTGACGTGATTCGCTGTTGTTTCAGTTTCTTCTAGCAAGAACTTCCCTTCTTTGGCTAGCCGCATAATTTTCTCTTTAAGTATAAAACAGTCTTGGGTTGGATGTCCTACCAATCGATGGTACTTGCAATATTTGGGGTCGTCCGTTCGCCCAGCCTCATCGGGTCGTTTCATTTGTGGTAGTTCAATGAGATCATTCTTGATCAAGTTATCGAAAATTTCGGGGATGTTTGAGTCTAGAAATTGATATTGCTTTCGTTGCAACTCCTTCAAACTCGTTTTCCTTTGCCCCCACTCTTGAGATAATGGCCCTTCAAATCCACTTGTAGACATGCTCAACTCCATGTCATGAGCCTTAGTAGCCAAATCCTCGAATGATCTTGATCGAATTGCTTGAAGGATATATCGAAGACCCCACTGCATTCCTTGGATGCACATCTCGATGGCTGAAGCTTCAGTCAATCTATCCTTGCAATTTAGACTTAGATTTCTCCATCGATTTATGTAATCGATCACCGGCTCTTCCTTTGTTTGACGAGTGTTCGTCAATTCAAGCATGCTAACCGTTCTACGAGTGCTGTAAAATCGATTGAGAAATTCTTGTTCCATTTACTCCCAACTGTCTATCGAACTGGCCTCCAAATCGATGTACCAATCGAATGCATTGCCCTTTAAAGAGCGCACGAATTGCTTCACCAAATGATCTCTATACGTGTCGGCATTGTTGCAGGTCTCCACGAAGTGAGCAATATGTTGTTTTGGATTACCCTTGCCATCGAACTTCTACAACTTTGGAGGTTGATAGCCAGCTGGCATCTTCAAACTGTCAATCCTCTTCGTGTAAGGCTTGATGTAGGTGAATGAAGACTTAGCACTTTCCTCGAACTTATCTTTGATCGCCCCGAGTATGATTTCTTTTAGTCGGTCAACGGGCACCAAACCATCGGGAGAAACTTGTAACTCCTTAAGAGTTTGGTCAACTTCCATTGGCTGGCGTTCACCAGACGTCTCAGCATCATGCCCTTCGAGTTGCTTTCCTTTATCTGCATTGCTCATCAGTTTAGCAATCCGGGCATCTTGTTCATAGACGTGTTTCGTGAGTCCTTCTATAGCTCTAGTTAAGCTTGCCAATTGCTCCTCAACAGTCATAGTGTCTGTCACCATTGATGAAGTTGCACTTGAATCTGATGAGCTCGCCGTGGAATGAGTAGGGGAACATGCTGGGTTGTTCTCCTCATTCGCAGTATTTGGTGGTGAACCCTCTGCAGTAGCCTTCTCTGAAGAAGACGATGATTTGGAGCTTCTTGACATACTCCTCGTAACTACGTTCACGTCTTCAAGGTCAAGACCAGCTGACCCGGATGCAACACCTCTCTTGATCTTAATCTTGATTGGCACCATTGTTTGTCTTGATTTATTTGAAGAGCAGAGATGAGAGGTAGAGATTGTCCCACCGGGCGTGCCAATTTGTAAACACAAATTTTGTGAATTAAATATTAAAACGCGAAAATGCGAAACAATTTTATTTCATTTTGGATTAATACGATAAATATTGTGGGTTACAATCTCTAATTTCTCCTCTGATTCTCTCTTCTTGACTTCACTTGAACTTCTTGAGCTTTTGGAGTTGGATCCGCAGCCGAATCCTCTTCGATCTTGAAATTGAGACTTTATAACGTTAATCCAAGGGCTTGGCGCCGTATTTTGGATTAAACGTTGAATTTAGGGACTTTTGGGACTAACGTCGTTGAAGATCGTTCTTGAACTTGTAACTTTGTAACGTTAATCCAAGGGCTTGACGCCGTATTTTGGATTAAACGTAGAATTTAGGGACTTTTGGGACAAACGTTGTTGAAGATCGTTCTTGAACTTGGGACTTTGTAACGTTAATCCAAGGGCTTGACACCGTATTTTGGATTAAACGTCGACTTTTCGGGACTTATCGGGACTTTTCCGGGACCTTCGGGACTTTATCGGGACCCTCGGGACTTTATCGGGACAACCACCGTTGAAGATCTTCCTTGAAGAAACACCGGATTGAGGGGCTTAACACCTTAATCTCCACCCGGGACTTTATCGTGACAACCACCATTGAAGATCCTCCTTGAAGAAACACCGGATTGAGGGGCTTAGCACCTTAATCTCCACCCGGGACTTTATCGGGACACCCACCGTTGACGATCCTCCTTGAAGAAACACCGGATTGAGGGGCTTAGCACCTTAATCTCCACCCGAACGCTGCTTCTCGCCGCCTTGCACGAAGAACGCCTTTAAAGCTCCTCCTACTGCTGAAGAATACTCTAAAATCTCTGTAGAGAATTTTAGAGTATTGAATGCTTCTGATTCTTGATGATAAAATGAATGAAATGAGGCCTCTATTTATAGGTGTAGAACCTAGGGTTTTTTTATGGGCCAAGGAGATATTTGTGCTAAGTGGTTAGAGTTTAGTTCAAATTTTGAATTCTCTTGATGGGCTAAGAATATCATATCTGGGCTTGATTTGGCTTGTTGGACTTTAGAGGCCCATCTTCATTTATTGGACTTTAGAGGCCCGTCTTTATTTATAGGACTTTAGAGGCCCGTCTTCATTTATTGGACTTTAGAGGCCCGTCTTCATTTATCGGACTTTAGAGGCCCGACTAGATTTGTTGGGCTTTAGAGGCCCATCTTGATTTGTTGGATTTTGGAGACCCAAATTAATTGAATTTTGCTTGTCTACAAATTGCCCCCTCGTATTTCGTTCACGAGAACGTTTGTCTTTGATGTGGACGAATTGCGAATTACTTTCAAATGATTTCCCACATGCGGGCCAGGAGTGACTATTCTTTAACTATTTTTGACAAAGTAGGGATTAAATTATTTAACCACTTAAAATGCCTTTAGTGGAGTAAGTTAACAGTTTAACCACATGTATTTACCTTTGGTGGTTGTCGTACACAGTTTAGACTCATGCGGACCAGGAGTAATAAGCAGTTTAGACTCGTGCATTATGGAGCAACAATCAGTTCAGGCTCATGCATTCTTGGAGCAACAAGCAGTTTAGGCTCATGCGTTCATGGAGCAACAAGCAGTTTAGGCTCGTGCGTTTATGGAGCATCAAGCAATTTAGGCTCGTGCGTTTATGGAGCAACAAGCAGTTTAGACTCGTGCGTTTATGGAGCAATAAGCAGTTCAGGCTCGTACGTTCTTGGAGCAACAAGTAGTTTAGGCTCGTGCGTTTATGGAGCAACAAGCAGTTTAGACTCGTGCGTTTATGGAGCAAAAAGCAGTTTAGGCTCGTGCGTTTATGAAGCAACAAGCTGTTTAGACTCATGCATTTATGGAGCATCAACCAGTTTAGACTCGTGCGTTTATGGAGAAAAAAGCAGTTTAGGCTCGTGCGTTTATGGAGCAACAAGCAGTTTAGGCTCGTGCGTTTATGGAGCTTCAAGTTGTTTAGGCTCATGCCTTTATGGAGCAACAAGCAGTTTAGACTCATGCGTTTATGGTGAAACAAACAGTTTAGACTCATGTGTTTATGGAGCATACTTGCTTTCTTTACACGTAGTAACGTTTAAAAAACATTCCGTTTATGGAACCAATGTATACGCCGTCTTCAGAAATCAATTTGTAGGCGCCATTTGCGTAAACTTCCTTAATTTGATTGTCTTCAACTGTGACGTGATTCGCTGTTGTTTCAGTTTCTTCTAGCAAGAACTTCCCTTCTTTGGCTAGCCGCATAATTTTCTCTTTAAGTATAAAACAGTCTTGGGTTGGATGTCCTACCAATCGATGGTACTTGCAATATTTGGGGTCGTCCGTTCGCCCAGCCTCATCGGGTCGTTTCATTTGTGGTAGTTCAATGAGATCATTCTTGATCAAGTTATCGAAAATTTCGGGGATGTCTGAGTCTAGAAATTGATATTGTTTTCGTTGCAACTCCTTCAAACTCGTTTTCCTTTGCCCCCACTCTTGAGATAGTGGCCCTTCAAATCCACTTGTAGACATGCTCAACTCCATGTCATGAGCCTTAGTAGCCAAATCCTCGAATGATCTTGGTCGAATTGCTTGAAGGATATATCGAAGACCCCACTGCATTCCTTGGATGCACATCTCGATGGCTGAAGCTTCAGTCAATCTATCCTTGCAATTTAGACTTAGATTTCTCCATCGATTTATGTAATCGATCACCGGCTCTTCTTTTGATTGACGAGTGTTCGTCAATTCAAGCATGCTAACCGTTCTACGAGTGCTGTAAAATCGATTGAGAAATTCTTGTTCCATTTACTCCCAACTGTCTATCGAACTGGCCTCCAAATCGATGTACCAATCGAATGCATTGCCCTTTAAAGAGCGCACGAATTGCTTCACCAAATGATCTCCATACGTGCCGGCATTGTTGCAGGTCTCCACGAAGTGAGCAATATGTTGTTTTGGATTACCCTTGCCATCGAACTTCTGCAACTTTGGAGGTTGATAGCCAGCTGGCATCTTCAAACTGTCAATCCTCTTCGTGTAAGGCTTGATGTAGGTGAATGAAGAATTAGCACTTTCCTCGAACTTATCTTTGATCGCCCCGAGTATGATTTCTTTTAGTCGGTCAACGGGCACCAAACCATCGGGAGAAACTTGTAACTCCTTAAGAGTTTGGTCAACTTCCATTGGCTGGCGTTCACCAGACGTCTCAGCATCATGCCCTTCGAGTTGCTTTCCTTTATCTGCATTGTTCATCAGTTTAGCAATCCGGGCATCTTATTCATAGACGTGTTTCGTGAGTCCTTCTATAGCTCTAGTTAAGCTTGCCAATTGCTCCTCAACAGTCATAGTGTCTGTCACCATTGCTGAAGTTGCACTTGAATCTGATGAGCTCGCCGTGGAATGAGTAGGGGAACATGTTGGGTTGTTCTCCTCATTCGCAGTATTTGGTGTGAACCCTCTGCAGTAGCCTTCTCTGAAGAAGACGATGATTTGGAGCTTCTTGACATACTCCTCGTAACTACGTTCACGTCTTCAAGGTCAAGACCAGCTGACCCGGATGCAACACCTCTCTTGATCTTAATCTTGATTGGCACCATTGTTTGTCTTGATTTATTTGAAGAGCAGAGATGAGAGGTAGAGATTGTCCCACCGGGCGTGCCAATTTGTAAACACAAATTTCGTGAATTAAATATTAAAACGCGAAAATGCGAAACAATTTTATTTCATTTCGGATTAAACCGATAAATATTGTGGGTTACAATCTCTAATTTCTCCTCTGATTCTCTCTTCTTGACTTCACTTGAACTTCTTGAGCTTTTGGAGTTGGATCCGCAGCCGAATCCTCTTCGATCTTGAATTTGAGACTTTATAACGTTAATCCAAAGGCTTGGCGCCATATTTTGGATTAAACGTTGAATATAGGGACTTTTGGGACGAACGTCGTTGAAGATCGTTCTTGAACTTTAATCCAAGGGTTTGACGCCGTATTTTGGATTAAACGTTGAATTTAGGGACTTTTAGGACAAACGTCGTTGAAGACCGTTCTTGAACTTGGGATTTTGTAACGTTAATCGAAGGGCTTGACACCGTATTTTGGATTAAACGTCGACTTTTCGGGACTTTTTCGGGACTTTTCCGGGACCTTCGGGACTTTATCGAGACTTTATCGGGACCCTCGGGACTTTATCGGGACAACCACCGTTGAAGATCCTCCTTGAAGAAACACCGGATTGAGGGGCTTAACACCTTAATCTCCACCCGGGACTTTATCGGGACAACCACCATTGAAGATCCTCCTTGAAGAAACACCGGATTGAGGGGCTTAACACCTTAATCTCCACTCGGGACTTTATCGGGACACCCACCGTTGAAGATCCTCCTTGAAGAAACACCGGATTGAGGGGCTTAGAACCTTAATCTCCACCCGAACGCTGCTTCTCGCTGCCTTGCACGAAGAATGCCTTTAAAACTCCTCCGACTGCTGAAGAATACTCTAAAATCTCTGGAGAGAATTTTAGAGTATTGAATGCTTCTGATTCTTGATGATGAAATGAATGAAATGAGACCTCTATTTATAGGTGTAGAACCTAGGGTTTTTTTATGGGCCAAGGAGATATTTGTGCTAAGTGGTTAGAGTTTAGTTCAAATTTTGAATTCTCTTGATGGGCTAAGAATATCTTATCTGAGCTTGATTTGGTTTGTTGGACTTTAGAGGCCCATCTTTATTTATTGGACTTTAGAGGTCCGTCTTTATTTATAGGACTTTAGAGGTTCGTCTTCATTTATTGGACTTTAGAGGCCCGTCTTCATTTATCGGACTTTAGAGGCCCGACTAGATTTGTTGGGCTTTAGAGACCCATCTTGATTTGTTGTGTTTTGGAGACCCAAATTAATTGAATTTTGCTTGTCTACACATGCATAAATTATATTTTGTTTAACAGTAAGACGGTTTCACATAAGACTTTTTTTTTTAGGCAAATTTTTTTTTTTTTTAAGAATTCAGAATTGCAAATAATTTTCTTTAATTAAATCGAAAAGTATTTCTATGAAAACAAATAGTACAAGGATATTTATTTATATTACAAGAGGTTTCATGATTCGTTTATGCTTAAATTTTAATCCAAAGTTTACCAAGAATTTTGAAAATCAAATGTAGAAGGGCCCCAACATACAATAATACGTCGGTGGCTGTGGTATAATTCCTCAATCTGTTCGGGCAGCTTTGACAAAATTTGAATTACTTTAAATTAGATTATTATGTACATGTTTTCTCCAAAATTAAGCTACTACCTCTATCCTTCAATCATTGATAAATTTTTTTTTTTTAGAATTTAAGAAATATAGTATTGAAATGATATTGAATTAGTGCAAATTGATAAGAAGGATAAAGGTATAAACTATAGAGAGATAGAAAAAAAAATAGTGAAATGTTAATGTTTTATAAAATGTGTTAATTAGATTGAAACAACAAAAATGATAAAATAGATCAGTTACAGAGGAACAGAGTGAAATATTATATATCAAAAGAAACTAACCCCCAAGTTGACGGGTGATGTAGACCCGAGATTTAGGAGTTTTGCTCCTCTTTAGATTTTATGTTCAAAATCCTTAAGTTAAAAACAATTTATAAGTTGAGGCAATTTATGCAAAGTTTTGTTCTGCCTCCTTTAATTGAGCCCATAGTGGATGGTAAAATTAATTTTGATATCCTGAATTAGTCTATATTTGATGGATCAAATATCGAGACTTCAAAAAAATTATCAAAAAAACTTAAATTGCATGAGTTGGAATTGATTTAATTTTTTTCTTTATTATTATTATTTTTTACAAATTTTACCTCAAAAGTGAGATTTAAATCTTATTGAATATAATATTTTCACAATTTTTTATATATTATGTTGGTAACTAGAGCTGTTAAAATGACCTAATAGGGTGGTCTCCGCCTCAACCATTATTTTGCAAATTTTAACGGGCCAGTCCACGATGAGGACGGGCTAAAAAATACTCAACCCAATCCAACTCAACTCATAGCGGGGTGCGCCGTTCACAAGCTTTTTTTTATTAATTATATATTTATTTTTTACTTTTTATTTTTTACATGTGTTATTAGAATAAATTTTAAACAATATATGCATAATTATTAAAAAATAAATAAAAATAAAGTACAAACATTTTTGGATAATTTTTTATTAAATCAACACAATTGACGTGATTAATTTTAATCTCTTATTATCAGATAGTAGACCTCAAATATAGATTTTTGTTTAAATGACAAATCAACCGATCTAAATTTTAAACTAGCAAATATCAATTTGCGAATACACATCCCACCACACTCTCTCTCAATCTACTAATTATACTTATGCATTTATAAAAAGAATATTAAAAAAGAGATTTGAATATACATTAATTATCAAGTTTTTCTCGAGATCATGTAAATATATGGGCGATAACGGTATATTCTCATTCTTAAATCTCAAATTTATTTAGTATAATATTTGTGATTTTGTATCTTAATTTAAAATTTAAATTGAATCCATAAATTTCTAGTTATCACATTTTTACTTACATTTCAACTTAAAACAGAATGGGTTACTTCTTTATTTAACTTGGAAAAATATAAATAAACAGGCCAACCTATCAAAACCCACTACTTATGTTGTCTGGTTGTATAAATTTTCTTTTTTAAATGGACTTGTATTACTCAATTCAACCAACCTTTTTTTTTATAGTCGAGGGCAGATCAGCACCGTTAACTTAATTAGTTTTTTTTTCTCTAAAGATTTAACCCTTTTAAAAATATATAAATGACTTTTATTTTTGCTTTAGAAAAAAAAAATATATATATATATATATATATATATGTGTGTGTGAGAGATTAATAAACTTAATGTTAGTAATTGTAGATGAAACTTGAAACAACAAATTAAAACGCACAAAAGAAAATAAAAGAAGAACAAAAATATAAAATATATATACTCCTTCCATACACTTTTATTATTCTTACAATTCTTTTTTTAAGTTCTTGAATTTCAATTTTTAAAATAATATCTATTATTTTATACAACTTTATCTCCATCCTTCAATATAAAACTATTTATTTATTTATTTTAATTAATATTTATTTTATTTATAAACAATTATTTTATTTATTATAAGTGAATTCCACAACATACTCTCAATACATTTATTTTATACATAAATTAATTAACATTCATTAAAACTAGTTAAAAAATAAACATAAAGAATTTAAAGAGAGAGAGAACAAATTCATTAAAACTAGTTAAAAAATAAACATAAAGAATTTAAAGAGAGAGAGCAAAATTTATGAAATTGTTGCATCGAAAAATAATGCATACGGATATCAATCGTTCCCGTGCGAGCACTGCGAATCACGGGTTTGAATCGTTCTTTATCCTTGGCAATCCTCACGTACGATCTCCTTAAAGATCCTAAGATGACCTGCAAAAAGCATGCCGAAGGGAATTCCGGCGCGGAGTCTCCGACGCTCAAGTCAGAATCTTTCTTAGGAGAGTAAAAAGAGGAATTTCCCTTTCGTTCTAGGGAAATTCTCACAAATATTCTGGAGTTCTCAATGTTTTAGTGTATATTTCGCAAGAGTACATGTATTCTCTGTCCAAAACGTAAATGATAAAATAAATCATAACCTGCTTTTATACCTGACCCCCTCTCTCGGGACAGAGGAAGACTTTTTCTCCCTATATTCACTCCCACATCCCTGAAGACTCGGTCCATATCCCTGAAGACTTGGCCTTTCAGCGTACTGGCCCTATCTTCTTGCTTTGACTCCTTCTCTTGACTTTACCAGGAGAAAACGGCTCGTAAAACCCACTTCCTTTGGGCCAGATCATCTGGCCCAAAGGTTACTGATCCTCAGATATGGGCTAAAAGCCCAATTATTCTTATTCCCCTCTTTGGGCCTGGGAGTGCATTAATCCAACCTCCAAGCCCATCAACCTAATTAAGACTATTAAAATTTATCTCGTCTCCAAGTGTCGACATCTCCAAGAGCGACATATTTTGTCCGCATCAACTACTCCCCCCTACTCTCGTAAATAGGATAATTTTAAGAGAGTGGGAAAAAGAAATGAGATAAATTCCAAGAGGAATAATCTTTTCCTTTAATCAGTTCTTCTTCACGTTTCCCTTAAAATATGGCATGTTCAGTCTTCAATAATTGTCCCAAAATCCCAACGACTTTTCCGCTTCCACACGCCAACTTAATTTCGAACTTCGCATCCCGGCGTCTGCCCAAGAACCAACATCCAGCCGCCCTCCTTTTCTCACGCGCCTTTCCATTGGGAGGCATTTACACCTCTTCTCGGTTCCCCCCCCCCCCACTTTTTCCTTCATCATAATTCATTAATTCAAAATCCCTTTTACTCCGTAAAAACCCTTCTCTTTCCTCAAACTTATCCATTTCCTTCTAACCTTCGTTTCCACATTTTCCTTACTGCGATTAACTTCTCGCGCATGTCCACCGACCACGCCATCGCCTTCGAAAACCGCCCTTGTCTCAGGTACCTCCTCTTTCTTCTCATTTTTCTTTTATTGTATCCTCATGTCGTCCTCTGCTCCAACTTCGTCGGACTCCATTTCCACGGAAAGTTCGGCCTCTGGTTCACTTTCTTTGTTCCCCATAACCAACCCCGCCCTAAGGGATAAGATTTCTAGTTCTTCGATCCTTCCCCAAGAGCGTGTCGCCGCTTTCCTTCGCTCGGGGATTTTCCGAGCAGATTACACAGTTAGGGCTGCCCATAGAAAAGAACGCCCCAACTTTCCTGGTCCTAACACTCTAGCCTTTTGGGAGGCCCAACTGAAGGCAGGCCTCCGCTTTCCGATCAACCCATATCTTTCCGAAATTTTCACTTATCTTCGCATACCCCTCAATCAATTTACCCCAAACGCCATTCGCGCGATGTTGGGTTTCTACATCTTGGTCAAGGGGAACGGTGGCGAGCCCTCGGCCCAACTTTTTCTAACTCAATACATGTGCAAATTTGCGGATGGGTTTTTCTACACCTGCGGTCGTCCTTCCAGGACTGGGAAGTTCATGGAGAAGCTCCATGAAGGGGTCCAGGACTGGAAGGATTACTATTTCTTTGTTACCAGTCCTTCTCCTTGGGAGTTTCCTCATGAAAAATGGATTTACGAGAACCCTGGGGTGCCCCGTCCTCCTCTCTCTGTCTGTTCCTCTCTTAATTTGGATGTAATGAAAAACTTGAATGATAACGTGCTTGCTCACGGGTATTTTGATGTGATGGGCATATGTAAGAACCCTAGGGCCTTATCCCATTTCGGTTTCGGCCGCACTGATTACTCTCTAGGTCCAGATGATGGTAATATCATTTCTTTTCCCTTGTCATCATCCTCGAGATTGAAACTGCTATAGTTGTTAATATCCTTTATGTTTTTCTTTGCAGCTATGAGTTGGTTAACCCAGATTTCTCGCGATGCTGATCCTCTTTCCATGGTAGCCAAATCTCCAGCTCCCGAAAGCTCTATGAAGGCTCCTCCTCCTCCCTCCCCGGTGAAGCCCTCCACCGGATCGGTTGCCAAGCGTACGAGATCTTCCACTGAGAAAGCCCTGCTTTCCTCTGTACCCCCTGCCTCTGATGCTTCCAAGAAGAAGAAATCCAAAACTAAGTCTTCCTTACCTTCTTCAGCAAACGTTACTCCAGATATCCCTGGCGATATCAGTGTTGATCAGTTTACAACCTTCATAGATCGTCACACTCCTACTCCTGCCACGAAGGCTCTCAATGCCTTATCCTTGGAAGAACGGATCGTGCATGCAGCCCACAGTTTCTCTCAGGTAAACTCCTAATATAGATGTTATTCCTTATGGTTAATGAGAGATAATACAAATATCTTACTTCTTTATATTATTCCTTGCGTAGTTTGGCCTCCTGTATTCCGACGTATCCGAACGGGCCCTTCAATCCCTTCAACTTCAGGATGACCTCCAGAGCCAAGTGGAACTGGAAAAAGTAAAGAAGGAAATACTTGAGGCAGAGCTACGAGAAGCCAACCAGGGGCGGAAGACGGCTCAGGCTGAAAGGATGAAGCTTTCTGAGGAGGTCTCTTCACTTAAGACTCAGCTTGCCGAGCGAGATAGGGGGATTGGGCGCTTGGAGGTTACTCTTCCTCTAGCCGGGATGAAGCTTTGTATTGATTCTCTCTTTACCTCTACGGTGGGACAGAAATTTCTGGGCACCTTGCATCAAGAATGGCTAGAAGCTTTCCTTAAGAGCACCAACTTCCTAGGGGCAATGGGAGCATACATTCCCCATTTCATTGATCATGGGTTTTCCAATGCTGTGGCTGAGCATTCCGATCCAGGATTTGATGGCCATTACACTCACGCCCTTCGTTTGGACGAGTTAGCCACTCCCCCTAAGTTCCCCGGAGACCCTAAAGAAGACATCAATACTCCTTGGTGGTTGCCTGGTATGAGGAAGGCTGTCTCAGAGTTGAAGGATACTGCTTTAAAATTGGATGATTTGGTGCTGGCGAAGGTTTTAACATTCCCAATTCACGTGGCCAACCCTGATCTCCTGGCTACTGTGGCGGCTAACGCTTTGGAGGAAAAGGAGGAGGGTGGCGGCTCTAGCAGACCAGTTGCTGAGACAGTGGAAGGCCTTGGGGATGGTGAAATTCCCCCTTCTTCATAACTCTTTCTTTAACAATCTTTCATAACATTCTGGTACTTTAAACACTTTTACTTTTGTTGGGGCCTTCAAGGTCTCTTTTGATATTTTCAGGAGACTCCACACTCCTGTGTTTTTCTGTGGAGGGCCAGGGCATGGTGCCTCTAGTCTTGGATATTTTCTCTTCTGATGCTCTATCTTACTCCTGATTATCGTACCCTGCAAATTGTCTCATTGTATGCATACATATGTGTCGTTTATTTTTCATAAGCATGCCATGTACTAAATCTTAGACATATCATGCGTTGTCTACCTAGCTTTTCTTAACTATACTTCATAGCATGTTTCTAGTATCTTCTTGACACGTATAAGCTCTAAAGCTTGTAGAGAATTTCTAGATGAAAATAGGGGGTTATGCTTCTGCACTTACTTGATGATTTAATGGTACTCACAAGATCTCCTCCTAGCCCCTCTCGTGGGATTTGATTTTTAGCTTTTACTCTGGGTCTTCTACTCCACATCTCCTACTCCCCCTAGCTTTAGAGGTTATCGTGGATGAAGCTCTTTAGTCACATAACTTTTAGGTATATCCTTCTCGAATCTTTATATATTGATGTAAATCTCGTTGTCTCTTCCGGTGAGGTTTATATAATCCTCGTAATTTTTTCAGGATGAGGTAAACCTCGCATTTTTCAGGGTGAGGTAAACCTCGCAGGGGGTGAGATAAATCTTGCAGGGTGAGGTAAACCTCGCATTTTTCAGGGTGAGGTAAACCTCGCGGGGGGTGAGATAAATCTCGCAGGGTGAGGTAAACCTCGCATTTTTCAGGGTGAGGTAAACCTCGCAGGGGGTGAGGTAAACCTCGCAGGGTGAGATAAATCTCGCAATTTTCAGGGTGAGGTAAACCTCGCAGGGTGAGATAGATCTCGCAATTTTCTATTATCTTATATTTAACCCTCAAAACATATTTGTTATCTTCAACATCATATGGGAATACAACAATCATCTCATCATAATATTTAATGTATGATAAACATCTCATCATAATATCGGCATATAGTAATCATCTCATCATCACGTTAACATGTATTAAGGGAAATCACCGAAATTTTTCCAAAAACGACGCTCCATTGATCAAAAGTGTTCATCAACATAGGCAAATAAGGGGAACCTATGCCGGCCTCATTAAAAACCTTTCCGTGGTAAAACCCCAAAGGGAAACCAACGTAGAGGGAAAAAGAGTGCCGGTGAAGCAATGTGTACAATTATTCGGGTAAAAATAAACATTTAAAATTGTTCATAGAGGGAAGGGTGATAAAGGAGTAACACCTTTCTCAAACATAAAATCTCTTCAAGTGGCACACGTTCCATGGCCGCAGTATTTCCTTTCCCGTCATATCCTGGAGTTTGTACGCTCCGCCCTTTAGTACCTGTATCACCTTGTACGGACCTTCCCAATTAGCTTCCATCTTTCCTGTATTTTTCAAGGCGTCCGCCCTCCGAAGGACTAAATCTCCAGCTTTAAAGGAACGGGGAATTACTATGCGATCATATGCCGCCTTGATTCTGCTTTTGTATCTTTCTGCTTTCAGCCTTGCCATCTCTCTCTCTCTTCCTCTACCAGGTCTAAGGCCTCCCTCATCAGCTCTTCGTTACTTTTCTCTTCAAAATAGGTGATTCAGTGAGATCCTAGCCTGGCCTCGGGAGGTATCACTGCTGCTGCTCCATACACCAAATAGAAGGGGGATTCCCCTGTAGCTGTCTTAGGACTAGTTCTATAGGACCAGAGGACGTTGTCTAGCTCCTTCACCCATCCTCCTCCTATCTTTTGCAACCGTGTTCGGATACCGTCCACTAGAATCCTGTTTGTGACCTCCACTTGTCCAATTGCCTGTGGGTGAGCCACTAAAGTGAATCTTTGTACAATATTCCATCTCTCGCACCATTTCCTCACTATCTCTCCATTGAATTGTGTTTCATTAACGGAAACCAGAATTCTCGGCACTCCAAACCTGCAGAAAATGTGTCTGGCTAAGAAAAGAATCACATTATCTTCCTCTATCTTGGCCAAGGGCACGGCTTCTACCCACTTGCTGAAGTAATCCACCGCTACGATCAAGAATTTCCTTCCTCCCGGTGCTAAGGGGAAGGGCCTACTAGATCTATCCCCCATTTGGCGAAGGGGCAGGGCGAGTGCATGGCACCCATCTCCTCGGCAGGTACTCGTATTAAAGGTCCATTCTTCTGGCATTTCTCGCATTTCCTCACAAATTCCCTAGCATCTCTGATTATACTAGGCCAATAGAAACCTGCCCTAAACACCTTCTTCACCATAGTCTTATAACCTTCATGGCTAGCCGCACAACCTTCGTCTCCAAGCTTTGGCTTCCCGGGACATCGGGGTTACCTGCTCTTTATTTAGCTCTTCCCATATCTCTTTTCTCCAGTCGTCCCCTGTTGTTATCTCTCCGACCAGGGTTTCAGTAGCTAATTGGTCGGCCACTAACAGGGTTATCTTTCCGTGTCCCTCGAACTCAGTGGAACTGGCTAGTTTAGACAACCCATCTGCTTTTACATTCTCTTCTCTTGGTACCTGTATCACTTCAAAGGTATGGAATTTGTTTTTTAACTTCTTTACCTGTTCTAGATAGGCGATCATCCTTTCATCTTTGGCGAGGTACTCCCCCATGACCTGTTGCACTACCAGCTGTGAGTCGGAATATAGGGTGACCTTTTGTGCCCCCAGCTCTGCCGCCATGTTGGCCCCTCTAGTCAGGGCCTCATATTCTGCGCCATTATTAGAGGTTGAGAACCCAAACTTGACGGCAACCTGTACTTCTTGACCTTCAGGATCAACCAATACTATCCCTGACCCACATCCTAATGCGGATGCTGAGCCATCAACATATACTTTCCAGCCTTGCACCTCCTCCAGCCTGGTGGATTCTTGAATAAAGTCTGCTAAGGTTTGGGCCTTAATAGCCTTCCTTGGTTCGTAATCAATATCATACTCCTGTAATTCCAATGCCCATCTAACCATTCTTCCCGACAAGTCTGCCCTCCCTAGTGTCTGCTTCAAAGGGTAATTAGTCCGCACCATAACTTTATAAGACAAGAAATAGGGGCGCAATCTCCTAGTCGTCACTACCACTGCCAGGGTCGCTTTCTCCACCTCTGAATATCTGATCTCCGCCCCTTGAATGACCTTGCTCACATAGTATATAGGCTGTTGTGTGGGGCATTCCTCTTTTATCAGGGCTGTGCTCAAGGAATGTTCCCCTATTGAGAGGTATACGAGTAAGACATCCCCTTGAGAGGGCTTCGTCAGCTTCGGAAGCTGTTCAAGATGAAGCTTAAGTTCTTCGAAAGCTTTTTGATATCGCTCATCCCATTCAAATCTTGACCCTTTCCTTAACGTTCTAAAGAAGTGGTGGCTCTTCTCTACTGACCTTGCTATGAATCTACTGAGGGCTGCAATTCTACCGTTCAGGGTCTGTAGTTCCTTCAGATTCGAGGAGGTTGCATGTCGAGAACCGCCTTCACCTTAGCAGGGTTAACTTTTATTCCCCTCTGAGTCACCATATATCCCAGGAATTTCCCTGACCCTACTCCAAAAGAACATTTAGTTGGATTTAATTTAATACCATTTTCTCTGATTACCTGAAATATCTCCTTCAGGTCTTTAATATGTTCCTCTGCTTTGACACTCTTAGCCAGCATGTCGTCCACGTAGATCTCCATGTTCCTACCAATTTGTCCTCGGAACACTGAGTCTACCATTCTTTGGTAGGTGGCTCCTGCATTTATTAGTCCAAAAGGCATACGTACATAACCGAAAGTACCACATGTCGCAATAAAACATACCTTTGGGATATCAAGAGGGCTCAACTAGATTTCATGGTATCCCTAATATGCGTCCATCATGCTAAGCAATTCGAATCCGGATGTAGCATCTACCAATTGATCAATTCTAGGCAGGGGATAATGGTCCTTGGGGCATGCTTTATTCAGGTCTCTGAAGTCAATACACATTCTCCATTTGCCGTCTCCCTTAGACACCAGCACTTCATTTGAAAGCCATTCAGGGAACTGCACCCTCTTCACATGCCCTGCACTCAACAGCTTATCAATCTCCTCTTTCACAATGAGGTTTTTCTCCTTACCAAAGTTCCTCAATTTTTGCTTGACTGGCTTAGCTCTGGGATCTACATTAAGGTGGTGCATCACTATTTCTGGAGGGATACCCGTCATGTCAGTTGAGGTGAAAGCAAAGATATTTGCATTCTCCTGAAGGGTGAGTATCATCCTTTCTTTAAGTTCGGGATTCATGTGTGTACCGATCCTGGTTGTGAATCCTTCTTTTCCCGGATAAAGCTCAATGTTCATTAATTCCTCATCTCTTTGACCTTGGGTTGCTCCTGCACTAGCTCACCCACTTTTTGTTTTTTCAATTCAGGGTCTTCACCCTTGAATCTTTCCATCCCTCGAAACATGGCCCTGTCTGCTATCTTAACCGATTCTACATAACATTTCCTCGCTTGGTACTGGTCCCCACATATCTCTCCCACTCCCCCCAGGCAGGAAATTTCATCTTCATGTGGAAGGTGGAAATTACTGCCTGGAAGATGTTCAAGCTTGGTCTTCCCATCACCACATTGTATGATGATGGAATGTCTACTATCAAGAACTCTATCACCTGCACACGCCGGTTAGGGGCGGTTCCTAGCCCTACTTGTAATAACGCCGAACCAAGGGGTTGAATTGCACCCCCTGAAAATCCATAGAGGGCGGTCTCCACTGGTCTGAGTTTTATGTTTAATTCAATCTTCTTGAAACACTCCAGGAACATGATATCAGCAGAGCTCCCCGTGTCTACAAAGATTCTGGCCACATCATACCCTACAATATCTGTGGTAATGACTAGTGCGTCATTATGGGTTTCCTTGGGCTCCCCAGCGTCTTCTGGCCCAAAGTGAATATCAGGAACCGCTATCATCTTTCCTATCTCATGATGTTCCATATTCCTCTCAATTTTCAACGCTCTAACACTCTGCTTCCTCTGTCTAAAGGAATCCCCATCAGCAGGGCCTCTCATGATCATGTGAATGGTTCCCCTCTTTTGGGGAGGGGGTGGCTGATCTTCTGTGTTCTTCCTCTGTTCTCTTCTGTTATCCTCTGGCTTCCCCTCGGGGTCTTTTCTCTTTTGCCCTCTAGGGCCTTGTCTATCCCTGAAGATGAACTCCTTGAGGTGGCATGCTTGGATCATTCTTTCTATTTCGTCTTTCAGGTGCCAACATTGATTTGTGTCATGACCGTAGTCATTGTGGAACCTGCAAAATCTATCGGATTTGGGATTTTGAGGGCCCCTACTTCTCGGGTAGGGGAACTTCATATCGGGGTGGTCCCCTGCTACTTCCAGAATTTCTACAGGCTCTATCTTTAGAGGGGTATATCTCCCCAACCTTCCCTTAGGACCCCAACGCGCATCTTCTTCCTCTTTTACATTCCCCAGCCTCCTCGATATCCTGTGTTTCTCTGGGCTAGGCCTCCTTGGCATTATTTCCCTTCTTCGTTCTCCATTCCCCACCGATGACCTGGCTTTTGAACGCTTAGCCTTCCTTACCTCTTCCAGGGTGAGGTATTTTTCCGCTCTCCTTAGTAACTCATCAAAGGTCTGTACTGGCTTCTTGGCTAGGGACGTGAACAGGTCTCCGTCTCTTAGCCCATTAGTAAAAGCATTGATTTTGACCTCTGAAGAGGCTGTTGGTACCTCTAAGGCTGCTTGATTGAATCTTTTCAAGAAAGCCCGAAGGCTCTCATTCTCTCCTTGTCGCATGTTAAACAGGGTGAGGGTGGCCCTAGGTTGCCTCCTAGCGCTGGCGAATTGATGCAAGAAGAGTTCACTAAACTCCGACCATGAATGAATGGTATCCGGCCCTAGCTGTGTGCACCACTGTTGTGCAGCTTTGGATAGGGTAGTTAGGAATACCCTGCACTTGACGCCCTCTCCGTATCGGTGTAATAGGGCGGCATTCTCGAACCTCATCAAATGTTCGTACGGATCCGTGGTGCCATCATATTCAAAATTTAAGGATTTAAAATTAGAAGGCAGTTCATCTTGTAAAATACTAGATGAGAATTGATAGCCAGTAACGTAAGAAGGTTTACTTACGTTGTCGGTCATGTGTTTTTGCATGTCCTTCATTTCTTTACGTAAAGCCTGTATTTGATCACTAACTGATCCCTGGTAAGTGTCATCTGTGCTCTCTCCTATTTCTGTATCCAGAGTGGTACCACCCGGGATCCTCTCCATGTTCCTCCGGGGAGGTCGATCAAGGATGCTTCTATCAGCTTGAGAAGGCACATTTTCTTCCTGATTTGGAGGGGGACCCTCATTCCTGGAGGGGACCGGAGCAGAATCAATGACATGTTCCAGGGGATTTTGCTTTGTACCCTCGTTGATTGGTGGAATGGGTCCAGGAGGGCGAAGTCCAGGAGGGCGAAGTCCACGAGAGGTGACTATCCTTTCGACCGCTTGCGCGATCATCACGTCCAACTGATCTTGAGAAACAGTCAAGAGTTCCGGTTGAGCATTGGGATGAGGGGTATCCCTGTTAGTCCCACTTCCCGAAGCTCCCGAGATACCCGTCACATTCCCCTCTTGGGCAAGAGGTATATCTTCCGGTGTAGGGTTTGCAGGTTGTTTCCCTAGATTCCTGTTTAAGGGAAAACCTGGGGGAGGCGGAAGGAAAGGAAGAGGAGTGGAATCTCCCTTTTCCTTAGTCTGCTTCGTCAGATCTTGTTCTCCACCCATTTAATATGGAACCTTTTCTCACTTCTTAGCTCAAAATGTTTCCACAGACGGCGCCAGTTGTTGCGTCGAAAAATAACGCATACGGATATCAACCGTTCCCGTGCGAGCACTGCGAATCACGGGTTTGAATCGTTCTTTATCCTTGGCAATCCTCACGTACGATCTCCTTAAAGATCCTAAGATGACCTGCAAAAAGCACGCCGGAGGGGATTCCGGCGCGGAGTCTCCGACGCTGAAGTCAGAATCTTTCTTAGGAGAGTAAAAAGAGGAATTTCCCTTTCGTTCTAGGGAAATTCTCACAAATATTCTGGAGTTCTCGATGTTTTAGTGTATATTTCGCAAGAGTACATGTATTCTCTGTCCAAAACGTAAATGATAAAATAAATCATAACCTGCTTTTATACCTGACCCCCTCTCTCGGGAGAGAGGAAGACTTTTTCTCCCTATATTCACTCCCACATCCCTGAAGAATCGGTCCATATCCCTGAAGACTTGGCCTTTCAGCGTACTGGCCCTATCTTTTTGCTTTGACTCCTTCTCTTAACTTTACCAGGAGAAAACGGCTCGAAAAAACCACTACCTTTGGGCCAGATCATCTGGCCCAAAGGTTACTGATCCTCAGATATGGGCTAAAAGCCCAATTATTCTTATTCTCCTCTTTGGGCCTGGGAGTGCATTAATCCAACCTCCAAGCCCATCAACCTAATTAAGACTATTATAATTTATCTCGTCTCCACGTGTCGACATCTCCAAGAGCGACATATTTTGTCTGCATCAGAAATAAATATTTAAAGTCAAATGTGTATCGTGTACATAATAAACAAATGATAAAAATTGTGTGAGATAAAGTGAGATAGTTATCTTTTTTAACCTACTGTTAACACTTTTTAATGTAAAGTGTATCACTTTTCAAATTTTTATCTTAAAATTATACATTTTATATATATATTTTTTAAAATGATAGGAGTATCATTTTTTTTTAAATGATAACATTCAATTATAAAGTGATACCAATCTTCCGATATTTCACACAAAATTTGTTCTAAACAAATAGGAGAAGAGGATATTAAAGTCGTTTTTTTGGAATCAAGTACTATAATATTATTAATATATATATTTTGTTAAAAAAAATCTGCACAAAATTTGTTCTAAACAAATAGGAGAAGAGGATATTAAAGTCATTTTTTTTGGAACCAAGTAATATATATATATATATATATATATATATATATATATATATTTTGTTAAAAAAAAAATCTGTCGTTTTTGGAACCAGGTAAGATATATATACTCCTATATTTTGTTTTTTCTTGTTTGTGTGGGGCAAATAAATCTGCCGTTTCTGGAACCAAGTAAGATATATATATTTAAAAAAAATTGTGGGAAAACAAATCTGCCATATTTGGATCCAAGTATAATATTTATTTATTATTTCTTTTTCATTTTTGTGAGGGTTAGACTTGAGGTCCAGTTTAATTTATGTTTTTTCATGCCATAATAAATGAAACAATTCTTTTCGGGTGTGTTTGTTCGTTAGATTCGCATGGTTATTGTTTTATCACAATTAGTAAATTGTTTGATTTGCATTATTAAAGTTCAAGTAAGAAAGAAGCCGAGTTTTTTTTTTTTTTTTTTCAGTTTAATCATACAGTGAAGTGATTATTTCTTTCAAATAGGTGAAATGTCATTTCTAATCTCTAATAAATAATACACAGTAAATTGTTTGTTTTGCATTATTAAAGTTCAAGTAAGAAAGAAGCCGAGTTTTTTTTTTTTTTTTTTTCAGTTTAATCATACAGTGAAGTGATTATTTCTTTCAAATAGGTGAAATGTCATTTCTAATCTCTAATAAATAATACACATAGGTTGTGTTTTTACGGGAGATTTGATTTGATGAAGTATTTCAAATGAAATAATTTAATAATAGATGGATTTCAAATGATATAATTTTAGTAAGGATTTAAAATTCTCTTTCAATTTTTAAGTGTGTGAGCAAAATTCTAAGTATTTGAAATTAATTCATAATCCAAGCAAATGGATTTGGATGATGGATTTAAAATTCATAGATCAAATCCCTCCATCTAGAGGTGGGAATAGGCTAGGCCGGGCCAGACCTTAAGAAAAAAAAGTCTGGGCCTGGTATATAATATTTGAGCCCAAGCCTGACATGTGGCCTATTATAGGCTTTTTTTAGAGGCTAGGTCTGACATTTTTAGTAAATAGGTCTGGCTCGAAAGTCTTCCATTTTTTTTAGTGTTATTCAAAATTATTTTTTACTGTATTACCATTAAATCATAAAAACTATATTTTTTTAAATCTCAAAATTAAAAAATAAGAACAATAAAAAATTAATCAATTATACTTAAATGCAAATGTTCATATCCAAGATAATCTCATCATATATTGAATACTCCGTATTATTTATTATGTGTCACATATCATGTATTATATTATATATTTATTGTATTTTTATATATTATATATTTATACATATAGAAATAGAATTAAATTGAACTTAAAAGACTTATGAAAAAGCTCAAACCCGACCTATTTAATTAAAAAGGCTTTTAAAAAAGCTTGAGCCTGATTTGTTTATTAAACAAGCCGAGCTTTAGAAGGCCGAGCCGTAGGCCCCTGTCGGGTAGCCTGGCCCATTCCCACCCCTACCTCCATCCAAATGGAGCATAATGGTTTTTTTCTCGACCAATAAAATACTATTAATTTACATAATTATTATTTTTTGTTTGTGCAATTAAGCAAAGTTAATTTTACATTAATGGGAATCATTCCATTAGTGGGAAGGCGTACACTGGTTTTAGACTTTAAATTAATTCGAAATCGCTTCGACAAGAAATTCCATAAATTCGAGATTGACTAAACTCGAATATATGTACCCCTCCATTTCACAATAACTTTCACACTTTCCTTTTCGGAACGTCTCACAATAACTTTAACACCTTTAAAATGGAAAACCTTTTATAAACTCCACTCTCACAATATCCTCAATTTTACACAAATGTCATTACTTTTTCTCCACACATACACAAAAGTCAACTCATTCTTTACTTTATACATATTTTTTTACAAAATTACCCCTCAAAACTCCACTCATTATTACACTTTCTTAATTTACGTGTCCACCTACATATGAAAATTATTTCGGGACGGAGGAAGTATCATTTTACAAAATTAAATGTAAAATATATTTTAAATAATTAATTATAAAATAAATTAATCTGCCTAGATTATCTAGGTATAATATAGTAAAAATTGTACAAGTTCAATTAGGATGGTGAGCCTTTTGAGACAAGTATTTATGAACTTGAACTCAATAGCTCGAAATTTGACTCAACTGGATTAAATTCAAATTGCTTTCGATCTTTTTACAAATCGAGCACAAGTAACTCGTGGGTTGACTCGGCTCATTTACACTCCTTTGCATGAATTATATTTTAAAAAATACAAAAAATTGTACGTAATATTGATCAATTAAGGTAAATTTAAGTCAAAATTCGTGAGTCAAACGAGGATCAACCTTAATTAAAATATTTATTTTCGCTCTCAAATATTATCTTGCTACATTACCAAAACTATGTTACCATAAGACCAAAATTTTATCAAGGCCAAAAGTGCATTACTACAATTCTAAAATATTCTGAACACTTTTTTTTTTTTTTTGGGAAAATTACTAGAATATTTTTGAAATAAAAAACATTCTGCTACTACATGACTAAAACTATGTTACTACAAGACCAAAATTTTATCACTATAAGGTCAAAAATGTATTACTACATGTCAATATTCTGCACAATTAGTGCTATTTGGTTAGAGATTGTAGTGGATGGGATGAGGATGAGAATTGGAAAAATATGGATGGGGGTAATCCATGAATAGTAATTGAATAATAGTTGTGTTTGGATAGAGATTGAAAAATAGGTGTGAATGGAGAACTTTATGTCAAATCAAATAGGAGAGAGAATAAATGTGTGGAAGAAAGTAGAAGAGATAGACATAGGCGGTTTTTAACCGGCAAAACCGCCGGTTACGGTTCAAAAACCGAACCGTAACCGAAAAATGGCGGTTCAGTTTCGGTTACAAGTTTTGGCGGTTAACCGCCGGTTTGCCGGTTAACCGCCGGTTTTTGGTTTTTTTATTTTTTATTTTTTTAATACACAATTCTTCTATTTTTTATGTATAAATTTAAGTTATATGATTTTTATTAAATTCTAGTAACATAGTTTCTAAAAAAAGAGTTAAAACGAACAAAAAACGAGCGAAAACGGAGTGAAAACGAGCAAAAACAGGAAGAAAAAGAAAAAAAAAAAACCGTCTAACCGCCGGTTTTTAACCGAACCGGCGGTTAGAAAACCGTAACCGTAACCGACGGTTTGCCGGTTCGGTTTCGGTTACCAAAAATGCAAAACCGAAACCGCCGATTTTTAACCGTAACCGGCGGTTTCGGCCGGTTGAACATGTCTAAGAAGAGAGAATAAATGTGATAAATGTGTGGAAGAAAAGTAGGAGAAAGAATAAATGTGTGGAAGAAAAGTAGGAGAAAGAATGAGTGATTAAAAGAAAAAAATGGTTTTTTTTTTTTTTTTTTTTTATTGGTAAAAACTCTTATTGCATATGAATGAGTTGGCTTTAAAGTGTAGCCAAATTAGTTTACATGCAAAAGAAACATAAACCAATGAAATGACCAGAAATACATTGTTCCAGCAATTGGAAACTTGTTCATTAATCAAAGAAACTAGTGAAATTTCTCTTCCATTCCTTAAATGTCCTGTTAACTCCTGCTGCCTCCTTTACTGTTACCCAGCCCAAGATTCTGCTTTTAATCTTATCTGCTGCTGCTTCCACCTCAATTCTCACGTTGTTAAAGACCATCGAATTTCTCCCTTTCCAAATGACTCAAGCGGTGCACACCCATAGACAAATAGTAAAGTGAGAGTGGCGTTTACCTCGTAATAGGTCCGTATGTTGTAAGAAATGCTCGCGGACTGAGTTGTGCATAACTGTTGATACCCCGAGCCACTTGAAATTTTCTTCCCATATTTTTCTTGCGTGCGTGCATTCGAGGATTACGTGATTAACAGACTCCACGTCGCTACCACAGATCACGCAGCTCACATCTCCAGTTTCATGAATTATTTTCCGTCGGCGTAGGTTATCCCGTGTTGGTATCCTCTCCCATAGAACCCGCCACGCTGTTGCCGAAACTTTTATTGGTGCAATTTTGCTCCATATCTTCTTGAATACCATTTTTGTTGCTCCCCCACTCCGTGTACATTCGATGATACCAGCATATGCATCCTTGGTTCTGAAATCTCCATTTTTTGTTGATTTCCAGCGCCACTTGTCTTTCACGTTAATCTGCAATGGAAAATTATTAACAATAGACATAAGTTGGTTAAGTTCCCCACTCTCCTTATTTGACAAGTTCCTCCTCCAACTCCCACGCTACTCCCCCACTCCCCTACTCCAACTACACAACTGTCCCACCACCTCATTCTTCTCCAAACTAAGTCGAAAAAGCCTAGGGAACAATTTTTTGAACGTCTCGCTACCCGCCCATCTCTCTTTCCAAAACAACGTCTCCAACCCATTTCCCACGACTTTTTCTATCCTACTCCACCACCACTTACCTCTCTCCCCAGTTCCACTCCGAACCACATCCCTCCACCACCCCGACCAAGCCTTACTACTCCCGCTCGACTCACATCCCCTCTCCCCCAAAAACAATTTGCCGTGTAACGATGACACGACCTTTACCCACAGATTCTCCCCCTCATTCACAAAATGCCATAGCCATTTTCTTATAAGTGCCCTATTCAACATGCCTAAATCCCTCACCCCCAATCCCCCATGTTCCTTTAACGAGCATATATTATCCCATTTAATCCATGCTATCTTGTTCACATTCTCCCACCCCCCATAAAAACTTACGTTACAAAGAAATCAGCTCAGTCAAAGTTTTTTTTGTTAAGAGATAGAAGGATATATGGTAGATAGGAATTGCCGTCAATACTGCCTTCAGGAGTGTTATCATCCCCCCAAATGAGATCTTCTTGTTGCTCCACCCCTGTAATTTCCTTTTCACTTTATGTGTTAGGTGTGCCCATTCCGAGACTCAACGGTGATTGCACCCCACTTTCATTCCTAAGTACGAACAAGGAATCGCCCCGACTTCACATTCCAGGATTCCAGCCATCGACTCCAGCCTGTCATTATCAACGTTGATATCGATCAAGATACTCTTATTGAAGTTAATTTTCAACCCGGATAGGAATTCGAAACACCCCAGAATTTGCTTCATTACTTACGCGTTCTCCACCTTTGATGTGGTTATCAGGATGGTGTCGTCGGCATACTGCAGGTGGGAAATTTTTATCCGGTCTTGACCCACTTCAGCAGCTTCAAGGAGTCCCCTTTCTACTTCCGTATTCACCAGAATACTAAATCCTTCTACCACAATTAAATACAGAAAATGAGATAGTGGATCTCCCTGTCGTAGCCCTCGTTCGAGTCTAAACTCCCCCGATGCACTACCATTGACCAGTACCGACGATGTAGCCGAAGACACACACTCGTGCATCCAATCCCTCCATGTCTTGCTGAAGTTGAGATTTTCCATCATATTTTATCAAGGAAATCCCAATCCACCGAATCGTAAGCTTTTGCGAAGTCAATTTTGAAGAATATCCTTTCTAGCCCCTTCCTCTTTGCTTCCATGATTGTTTCATTCAAAATCACGACTCCATCATGAATCTGTCGTTTACCAATAAAGGCGCTCTGATTTTCCGAGATGATGTTATCAAGCACCTTACTGAGTCTCTTTGCCAATAATTTAGAGAGCACTTTGTAAGTACACCCAATCAAGGAGATGGGTCTAAAATCATTTAAGTTTTCGGCAACCTCCTTTTTCAGTAATACCACAATGAACGACGGATTAATCCCCCTCACCAATTTCCCATGTTGCTGAAAATCTGTGATCATCCTAATGAAATC
This sequence comes from Galeopsis tetrahit, assembly GCA_963675135.1. Taxonomy (NCBI): domain Eukaryota; kingdom Viridiplantae; phylum Streptophyta; class Magnoliopsida; order Lamiales; family Lamiaceae; genus Galeopsis; species Galeopsis tetrahit. The sequence continues at coordinate 41,646,593 of OY776128.1, read as the reverse complement.
AGCCTTAATTAATTCCCAAAAATCTTTGATAAATCTGAAATTAAACCCGTCCGGGCCCGGGCTTTTCGTGCTATCGCAATCCCATTCGACCTCTTTGATTTCTTGCTCTGAAAATCCCCCGATCAGCATCTCATTATCCTCGTCTGACACCCTCTTGTATCTTAAGTTTGGGCTTAACCTTGGTCGCCTAATCTTAGGCCTGCTGAAGTGTTTTTTAAAGTGTTCATAGATGCCCTTTTTTACTTCATCCACTCCCTCCAGCCGACACCCGTTTATTACGATCTCCGAGATTTCATTTTTCTTTCTCCTCCGATTGATCACACTATGAAAATATCTTGTGTTCATATCCCTTTCCTTTGCCCACCGTATCCTAACTTTTTGTGCAAACATGCTGTTCCTCAAATTGAGATTCCTGAAGAGCTCCACCGTTGATTTCTTCCTTTCGATGATCTCTTCTTCTTCCAGCCCAAATATGTCATCCATTATGTCCAACTTCTGTATATCCGATTTCAGTTGGTCGACCGTGTTATCAATCGACCTGAACACCTTGTTGTTCCACTCCTTCAAGTCCGTCTTCAGCAATTTCAATTTTTCCTTTATTACAAATCCGTCCCAACCTTCAATGTCATATTTTGCCCAGGCCGTGTGCACGAAGTTCTTGAATTCAGGGTGTGCAAGCCACGCATTCACGAATCTAAAGGGCTTAGGCCCCCAGTCCTTGGTCGTTGTCTCGAGGAGGAGGGGACAATGATCGGAGACTGATCGCTTCAGTCCTTTCTGAGATGAATTCGGCTTGCACAACCACTCGTCATTGATAAGTATACGATCAATTCTACTCTTGCAGCTGCCATCCGGTCTGTACCACGTGAAACTTCGTCCCAATAAAGGTAGGTCTGTTAGCGTTGTCGTTCTAATAAACGAGTTAAATTCCTCCATATCCCTCTTGTTCCCTATCTCACTTCTGCCCACCCGCTCCTGAATATGCCTTACTGAGTTAAAATCCCCCATAATACATAAGCACATTCCAGGGTACTGCATTATGGTTTGCTTGGTCCTGTCCCATATTTCAATTCGCTCACTAAGTGTATTTGGAGCGTATACATTTATGATACAACATTCTACCCTCTCCGGTCCCCATAGCCCATGAATCACTACTGCCCCCTGCATATCCCATTTGTCGATACATTCGAACACATCAACGTTCTAAATCGTAAGAATCCCCCCCGATCGACCCACTGCCTCTCTAGCAGCCCACCCAAAAGCACTATGACTCCAAATATTTTTGCAAAATTTCTCATCTACTTGTTCGAGTTTTGTTTTCTGGATGCAACACATATCAACCCTCTCCTTATTCGCAATGCCCATAAATTCCTTCCTTTTCACTCTACTCCCCAGACCCCTAATGTTAAATGATAATATCTTCATAAATTATCTGGCTTTTTCCCCTGATCTGTGCTTGCTAGTTTTGCTTTAGCTTTTTGAGTTCCCTTCAGGGCCGCTATCATCCTTTCATTGCTTTCCTTGCTAGTCAGACCAATTGACTTGCCGAATTCCCACATCGAAGTGGCTTCGCATATCGTTTGGGCGTTTCGTTTGTTCATAGGCAGTCCACGGTACTCGCGGATGCTTGCAGCTACATCTTCTTTTGATTCCATGTCCTGTACAAAGTTCGACATTGATGATTTCTCCGATCTCTTTAATTGGGCCTTCGTTTTAGTTTTGCCCTTGTTCTCCCCCTTGTTATTTTTGAGACCTTCGTAAGGGGTATGTTCAGGGCAGCTTTCATCCTCACGCGTGCTGATTTGGTTCCCCACTCCCCTGCACATATGTGTTAGCGTTGCGTCCGTCGGAGCCGAGAGCTCGTCCGACGCGGGAGCTAGGGATTTGGGATTGTAGCTAATTTGGTCTTCAATCTGTTGGTCTCGTTTGGGGTTAATTGCCTCCTGAACGGTGAGAATGTGAATACCAGTTGTCGTTTCGATATTCCCACCTTCCTGGGCTAGCCCTTGTGAATTTTCGACTGACCCACAAAGCATGCCAGACCCAATTGAGATACCATTTTCGTTTATTTTATTAGGCCCAAAATCATAATTCCCATTTAAATCCCCTCTCGTCCTGGGCCCAATTTCACCAGTTGTCATCTTATTTCCACGCGCCTCAGTTTCCATATCCTCATTAGCATCGCGTGTAATACCCTCCTCCACGTTGCCTAAATTTGGTGTATAACCGCTCAACTCCCCACTTTCTGTTCCACCTACCGATGAGCATTTATATTTGTATTTAGTGCATGCATGATTCTCCATGTAATCGCCATTATTATTCCCGACCATTTTGTTTACCAATGACAGCTGCATAACTTCTTCTGTTTCGGTCCCAAAGTCCGAGATATCTTCTTGATCTACCGCCTCTACCGCCGCATCCGACCCTTCGAATTCCCCCGAGCAATCATATTCTTCACCGTCGGAGTCAGAATCGGTTTCAGACGACGAATCTCCGGCGTCACAAGAGCATCGACCCTCTTCCTCAATTCTGATTGTATAACATACACCATCGATCCTGGTTTGTATCACTTTTGCGATATCCGCCATCCCAGACGTAGAAATTTGCAATCTTGCAAACTCAAGATTGTCTTTTCTCACCGTTGATACGTCTAGCCTCATGAATAGCCCGAAGGAAGCACAGGCCAAAGCGAAGAATCTAAAGGACCACGCGTGTAGGGGGACCCCGTGCCACCGTGTCCATGTGAGCCTTTGTTGTTTTACGTCTATGTTTTTCCATGGCCTCAGCCATTCGAACCAGAATGATGCCCATTCGTCGAAGCCGCCTATTGTGTCCTCCGTAGTGTCCTCCGTACTGCTATTGATTAGCACCATATTGCCTCCCATTGGTCTTACGCACAACCTACCGCTCCATTCTCCCTTGATTTCTAATCCATGTTCCTCCCATGAGAACAGTCTTTTCAGATACCTAGTGAAGCATTTTTCGACCCACGTTCTTTCCACTTCTGTCGTCTGAAATTCCATCACAGTCGCTGCATTGGGCCTTTTTCCTGTTGTCTCTTCGTATGGTTTGGTAGCCCTTTCCGTTACTGCGTGGTGTGAAAATATTTTGGTCAAGTAGTAAATCACTATTTGCGATCCGCAAATTTTTTGAGTAACCCGGATTTGAACTTATGACCCAATTTTTTTAAAATTTTCATAATTAAACATAGTTCACGTGTGAAATGTTTTACATAAATTTTCCTTTAAAAAATTAAGAATGTTACATGTTATTCGATAACAAAATTAATAAATTGTACCGCAAATTCTAAATTAACTATTAGATCATATTACTGCTTAGGTTTGCGATTATACAAACTTGGGCAAAAAAAACCCCTCACATTAGTGACATTATTGCCATTGTAATACGTCTCAGCACCAAGGAAATAAATGAAAAAAATATATAAAAATTAATGTTGATGGGTACTTTTACTCCCTCCGTCCCGTGATTACTTGCACACTTTTCTTATTGGGATGTCCCAAAATTACTTGCACACTCTTTATATGAAAATACCCCACAAAATTAATAACCTCACAATATTATTTTGTTTTCAAATTTGTCACTCCTTTTTTTCATACATTTCACTTTACACATCATCAAATTACCTAAAATACCCCTCCTTTATCTTACATCATCAACCACTAAATCCACTTTTCTTAAACAACGTGCCGGTCAAACTATGCAAATTATCCCGGGATGGAGGGAGTAACATTTAACACCACAATTCAATCTTATCTCACAATCCAAACAATTTGAGTTCATCTCAATTGTTAAAATTTACCTTTTATTTGTAATAATGATCAATCTCCGATATGACATAAGAGACTTGGTCATCCTTGTTTGTCTATTCTATTTCGAGTTCTTACTTATTTACAAATAAATGTAAAAGTTGGTGCTCTAGCTTTATTTTTTTTATTTTGTAAGTTGTACAAGATGCATAAAAAAACATTTCAATTCAGTAAAACATTATTCACCTACTCCTTTGGATAGAATACACTTATGTTTGGGTCCAGTTTCAATTGTGTTTGCGGAAGGTTATAGATATTACTTGCTTATTGTGGATGAATACACACATTTTAGTTGGATATTTCCTATGCAAGTTAAGTCCCAGATGATTATTATTTTTTTCTCGTTTTTTGTTTTGGTAGAGAGACAGTTTGATCAATGAGTTACAGTTCATTATTGTGATATAGAAGGTGAATTTGCGTGGTTACACAATTTATTCACTACATCTGGGATCAAAATGGTTTAGTTCAATGGAAACATCAACATGTTATTGAACTGACTTTTGCTATGTTGGCTCATAGCACATTGTCTATGGAGTATTGGTGACATGCTCTTAACACAACTATGTTCTTAATAAATCTTCTCCCCACTCTAACTTTTAAAAACACCCTGTCATATAACTTTTGCATGACACCGATCCGGATTGTGCCTTCCTCAAAGTGTTTGATAGTGCTTGTTTTCTTTTCTTGAGGCCTTACAATACAACTAATGAAACAAAAAGGGTCTCACTTCTAAACAATGATAGACGCAGAAATTTTAGATTGGGCCCGATTTGCATTACTATAAATACAAAATAATATTATATCTACAAACAAAAATTCATTATAAAATTTTCAATAGACCTCATTTTATTAATTTAAATTTAACAACCTTTGTTATGTTTCAAATAAAATTAATTTTAATTGTTCCAACTCATAATAAGTGAAGCGGTGTTAAAAATTAACGTGCATTCTCGTTGAGACATTAGTCACTATTAGACAAATGTAGAACTTAAAATATACCCCCTATCTCGTGATGACTTGTATACCTTAACAAGCTCACTTTTTAAGAAATGTAATTTTTTGGTGATGTGTGAGGTCAAATAAATGAGGAGTATTTTGAGTGATTTAATGAGAATTAAAGGGATTTAAGGAAATTTAGTGAGGTGTGAGGTCAAATAAATGAGAAGTGTTTTGGTTGATTTAGTATGGTTTAAAAGTGATCTAGTGAGGTGTGGGGTCAAATAAATGAGAAGTGTTTTGGTTGATTTAGTATGGTTTAAAAGTGATCTAGTGAGGTGTATGGAAGAACGTGGACCCAAAATGAGTGACAATTTTAAAAATAAAATAATGTAGTAAAAGTATTAATTTTGTAGATTATTTACGTATTATAAGTGTGCAAAATTTTTTGAGACGTCTCAAAAAAGAAAGTGTACGAATAATCACGAAACAGAAGAAATATATATATATATATATATATATATATATATAAACTCTGGACCCTACATGGGCCCGTCACTGCTTCTAAGTCACATATTTCGTTGTTTTTGTCGGAGCCTCTTTCGTCCTCTAATGGGTAGTTGAGCGTCATTTGCTTAGTTTTGTCAACGGATCTGAGTGGCGTCAGTTGGTAGCGATGAAAGTATCATGCGATGTTCGCTTTAGTCGCAGTGGAAGTACCAGAGTGGTTCCACGGCCGACTGTCTATCCTTCGATTGTTGTTGCTCGGGTTTGTCTTTTCTCTCAGATTGTTGGTTCTCAAGGGTCGGTCATTTTGGGATTTCTCTAGATTTGGTTGGGTTCTCTTCTATGTTATGTTGGGTATTTTATTGTTTCATATTTTGCTTTATGTTTTGGTGCATTTTTTACGTTGGATTCTTAGGTAGTTTTTGGTTTGCTAGGTTTTTTTGTAATCCTGATGTGGTGCGGTTAGTGGGGCATTGTCTTGATTTTTCTGGTTTTGCGTCAGCTATGCAAACGGCCGGTCACAAAGTGTTATAGTAGATTAGGTGGGACCCGCTTATTATGGTTAAACAATCTTCTTAATTTGGTGGAAATAAATATTGATATCTAAATTGGTTTTGGTGCTTGATGTACAAGTAGTTGCGCTCCAGTACGTTTCATGAGATGGTCTAAACAACAAGCTATTATGTTGCTTTTGCAGGGTGATTTTTTTATATTGTAAGATGTTTGTTTGTTTGTTTTTGTTTTTTTTATTTATTTTTTTACTGATGGGAAATGGTTAGATTTTACTATTGTAATCAAATAAAATTTTATTCAAACTTAAAAAAATGGATGGTCAGCTAATTAAGAACGTTTTCGATCCATAAGCATAAAAACCAATTATGGTACAATTCTCAATAACATGTTGGTTGACTTTAAGAAAGGGGTGGTTAAGAACACTTACATACTTTTTGACTTAGCGGAAGCTTATATGAGTTTCAAGAACACTAAGAACAATAACCTTCAAGGGACTAAAACGATAACCGACAACCAACTTCTTTAATTTCTAAATTAACTAACCTTCCAAAGTTAATGCGAAGGGATATACTGCTACTAACTCCCTCAACTGCTACTAACTCCTCAACTGCCAACTTGGCTGAGCTAACTAACAACTTAACCCAACAAGCCCACTAGTGCGAACCCATATGATACAAAGCCAAAACACCAAACTACCCACCTATCTATCAATTATTATCATCTTTCCCTGCATCATTCCCACCGAGGTTGAAAGGATTCAGCCTCGAATCCGGCGCCGCGCTGTCCGGAACAAACGACACCAAATGCTTTACGTTGAAAACGTCCGAACACCGTAAATGTGGGGGGCAACTGAAGACGATATGCATTAGGATTGATACACCCAATTACCTCCAAAGGCCCCACATTCCGAGCTTCCAATTTATTGTACTCATGAGCGGGAATACTGCCCTTGGTAAGGACGGCCCACACCACGTCGCCAACTTCAAATAACTTTTGTCGTCGATGTAAATCAGCTGTTGCCTTGTACTTCGTCGTCGCTGCCTCTAAATTTTCTCTTGTTGCTGCATGAACCTGATGAAGAGACTCCACAAAGTTGCGTGCTTTCCCATGTAGACGTTTGTGAGACAGAAGAGTTAATAAATCCAACGGGCCTTGTGGCATTAGCGAATAGACCACTTGGAATGGGGCGAAACCAGTACTGCGATTAAGGGCCGAATTATGTGCAAATTCTGCCTGAGCTAACTTGATATCCCATGCGCGAACATTATCGCCTACCAAGAATCGAAGTAAATTCCCTAAGGACCGATTTACGACCTCCGTTTGGCCATCAGTCTGTGGGTGATACGCACTACTAAAGTTTAGTGTCGTGTTCACCATTCTCAATAATGATCGCTAGAAATGGCTTAGAAAACGTGTGTCCCGGTCATAAATAATTGTTTGCGGCAATCCATGTAGCTTGTATACGTCTTGAAAAAAATGTTGTGCCACTTTTACCGCATCCGCCGTCTTTTTACAAGGGATGAAGTGTACCATTTTTTAAAATCTTTCGACGACCACGTAAATAGAGTCGTTACCCCGTTGCGTCCCAGGAAGGCCCAAGACGAAATCCATGCTGATATTCGTCCAAGGTTGGGACAGAATAGGCAGCAGCAGGTAGAGCCCCACGTTAGAGGCGGTCCCCTTTGTTGTTTGACACGTGCGGAACCATTCGACGAAGCGGCCGGCGTCTCGCCGTAGGGATGGCCAATAATATGATCGTGCCACTAACTCCAAGGTCCTATCGTGGCCTACGTGTCCTGCCGAGTGTAATTCTTGGATGATCTGTAGCCTTAAACTGCCCTCGGGGATGCACAACCTATTATCATAAAACAAAAATCCATCAGACAAGTGAAATTGCTCACGAGTGGAAACAGAAGTAGATAATTCAAATATAATAGGGCAAAAAACAGTGTTTGCTACATTAAGATCCCTCATGTGGTCGAAACCCAACACACGCGTGCGCATGTCGAGAAAGAGTGCCGAACGGCGACTCAATGCGTCGGCTACGCGATTCAGGTGACCCGCGTGATGCTTAATGATGAACGTAAATTGTTGCAAGTACGCCGCCAAATTCGCGTGGCGGGAAGAAACTGAATCTTGCGTGTGCAAATGCTTAAGTGCTTCGTGTTCTGTGTAGAGAATAAATTCCTTGTGAAACAAATAGTGCTGCCAGTGGCGTACGGCTCGGACGACGGCATTGAATTTGACGTCGTATGTACTGTAGCGCGAATGAGGCCCCGTTAGTTTCTAGCTAAAATATGCCACGGGTCTGGATGACTGGCTCAACACCGCGCCGATGCCCACCTTAGACGCATCGCAGTGTAGAGAGAATGGAGAGGTGAAGTGGGGTAGGACAAGCAGCGGGGATGTGGTGAGTTTTTCTTTTATCACAACAAATGCGCGGTCCGCGTGTACCGTCCAATGAAACGTTTGGCCACTCATACAATCGGTAATCGGGGCCATGATAGTGCTAAAGTGAGGGATAAAATGCCGATAGAATGATGCAAGACCATGAAAGTTGCGGGCCTCCGTCGGAGTGCGCGGCGTAGGCCAGTTACAGATTGCCTCTACTTTAGAATTATCCGGCCCGATGCCACTCGCTGATATCTTATACCCTAAAAATAAAATTTCGGCCTGGTCGAAGGAACACTTGGCCGAAGCCGCGAACAACTTCTGGCTGCGGAGGATTGCGAGCACTTCCCGCACATGCCGAAGATGATCTTGGACGGACTTGCTATTGACGAGGATATCGTCGAAATAAACGACGACGCTCACTCCTAAGAGGGGACGGAGGGCTTGGGTCATATAGCCCCTCTCGAATTTTAAACGCTGTCTTCCACTCGTCTCCCGGCTTGATTCGAATTTGATGATATCCCGCCTTGAGGTCCACCTTTGAGAAAACGGAAGCGCCACTAAGTTGGTCCAATAGATCATCTAATCTTGGGATCGGGAAACGATAGCGAACCGTGATCTTATTAATGGCGCGGATATCGACGCACATGCGCCACGACTTGTCTTTCTTTGGAATGAGGAGGGCCGGAACCGCACACAGACTAAGACTCTCCCGAACAAAACCCTTGGCGAGGAGTTTCGTGACTTGTTGGCGTAACTCTTCGTGCTCGGCCGGACTCATGCGATAATGAGGCATGTTTGGTAGTGTTGCGCCCGAGACAAGATCGATTACATATTGTATGTCTCGTAGGGGTGGGAGGCCCGATGGTAACTCCTCCGAAAATACGTCCTTGAATTCCTGCAAAATTTGAGAGAATTCAGTAGATACCGGATGTATAGTAGATATATCATGAAATGTAATCAAAAGTAAAAAGGGGGCAGAAGGTAATTCCGCAATAAATTGTCGGGCCGTAAGTAAGATGACTTGGTTTGCGGCTGGAGGGGGCGACATTTGCCGAGGGACAGACGGAAGGAGGACAATTCGCACGCCCTCATACAAAAAGCAATAAGTGTTTTTGCGGCCGTCGTGCATCACATGTCGATCGAATTGCCATGGGCGGCCAAGTAACAAGTGGCACGCGTCCATAGGAACAACGTCAAACCACACCTCGTCCCGGTATGTCTCTCCAATTGAAAATGCGACCAGCACCCGAGCTTTGACGGTGACAGACGTGCCTTGTTGAAGCCATGCCAGATTATATGGTTTAGGGTGCGGCTCTGTTGAAAGAGCAAGTTTTTGGACTGCGGTGTCAGCGATGACGTTCTCACAAGAACTTGAATCCATTATAAAGTTGCAAATATTGCCGGTAACGGTGCACGAGGAGTGAAATAACGATGTGCATTGTGCCATGTGGTCCTCCGATTTCGGTGTCAAACAAGAACGACGGACGATTAAGGCTTGACCCTCATCGCCTACCAAGTATTCTTCCTGTACGTCCTCGCTTGGATAGTCGTAAAAACGCGGGGGAAGGGGGGTCGTAGTCCGTCTCATCCGCGATCATAACTCGCTTGGGGCACGAATTATCCCCGTGGCCAAAACCTCCACACGAAAAACAGGGGCTAGGCAACGGTCGTGGGGGCAGAGGAGATGGCGAGGAGGTCGGTTGGCGAGGCGGTAACGCCAATCGACTGGAGAAGGGTGTCGCCGACTGGTCTAATTTCGGGGTACTTGGCGAAGGGATGACGTTCGGCGCGACTGTTGGCGTTCGACCAGGATCGCCCGCTGGTGGGCTTCCGAGACCGTGGCCGGTGAACACAGGTTCAGGACGTCTTGAATGGCTAAGCGCAAACCTCCAATGTAGCGGGCGACGAGTTGGTCATTAGTTTCGGACAGGTCGTTCCGAGTCATGAGTTGGTAAAATTCGTCGGAGTAGTCGACCACCGACCGAGAGCCTTGCCGGAAATTCTGAAGACGCTGAAAAATAATCCGCGAATGGTTGAACGGAAGAAATGCCTACTACAATTTTCTTTTAAACTCTGGCCAAGTGTTAATGGGGGGTTTATCCGCACGGGCTTGGGAAGATTTGAGGTTCTTCCACCAATGAGAAGCCCGTCCTCAGAGACGAGTAGCGACTAGGGACACACGGCGATCCAGCGGCACGTTCTTGAATTCAAGAATATCTTCCACGGTGATGAGCCAATCACATAGGTCAAAATCTTCGACATTATCGTTGAACTCCGGGATTTCCATTTTGAATCCCAATTCCCAACGATTGTCTCCATTAGCCTCACAATCTGGTCGGGGATGGTAACGAGGACCCAAGTTGGCAAATGGGTTCTCTGCAGTGTGTGTCTCTTCCTCAGAGGCTGTCGTCGTGGAAGCCTATGGTGGAGCGCGATCGGCGACTGGAATTCGATCGCGAAGAAGGGCCATGAGTTCTTGGTGTTGGACGGCCAAGGCGTTGGTACGAGCACCCTAAGCTGCCATATCGGTAGCCAGACTGTCCAATTGTTGACGCATCTATGCAAGATCTGGATCGACGGTATCGGTACGCTTGGGAGGCATGATTCCGCCAGAATACCCAACTCTGGATACCAACTGACGTAGCGGAAGCTTATACGAGTTTCAAGAACACGAAGAACAATAACCTTCAAGGGACTAAAACGATAACCGACAACCAACTTCTTTAATTTCTAAATCAACCAACCTTCCAAAGTTAATGCCGAAGGGATATACTGCTACTAATTCCCTCAACTGCTACTAACTCCTCAACTGCCAGCTTGGCTGAGCTAACTAACAACTTAACCCAACAAGCCCACTAATGCGAACCCATATGATACAAAACTACCCTCATATCTATCAATTATTATCATCTTCCCCTGAATCACTTTTTAGGTAAAAGTAAAACAATAACAGTATGATTGGTACGTGAAAATGGGGTAGGAATGAAATGATCATTCCTGATTTTATTCCTAATGTCATTATTGATATGTTTTTTTTGGTAAGAATAGTCATTCCAAATGTAATCACAATTCTCCAAAGTTAAAGAATGATGATTCCTCCCCCTTCCCCGCCCCATGGTTTTATCTATTCCCACACTTAGAGGAATGTTTTTTTTTTTTTTTAAATTATTTTATAAAAATGTCATAACATATTTTTTAATATTAACAATATTATTTTATACTCCCAAAAATAAAATAATTATAATGCTCAAAATAATAATAATAATATTAATTATTCAAAAAATTAATAATAAATTTAATTCTAATAATAAAAATAATATTAATAATAGTAATCCAATAATAATATCAAATAAAAATAATGTACAATACGGAGTAATATTTTTTAATAATATAATAATTTTCAACATATTAATGAACATAGAAATAATAATAATAATTTATAATAATATAATATTATTTTAAATAATTGTAAAAAATAAAATTATTTTAAAAAAATATTATCATTTAACTATAAAAATAATAAATATTATTAACAGTGTAATTATTATTAAATAATAATTTAAAATAAATTTATACAATACCACATTTCATTCATACGTTATACAATACACATTTCATTCATCCGTTATACAATACACATTTAGGAATGATCATTCTTATGTCAATCCATTCATGAGTTCATTTTATTCATCCACAATTTCATTCTATTATACCAATCATGCCCTTATAAGTAACTAATACTCCCCCTGTCCACAAAGCTTTAAGATTGAGGGTAACGAGTAAAAAATATTATTGATACATATTATTTATGGAACAAAAAAAAAGAACGGAATACAATGATTTTTTTGTGAAAAAATGGTGTCAAAATGGCATAATGGTAATTAATACCGATACCGATATGAGTGTCCACATTGGTGGAGGAGTTATAACTCCCCTCTCTCCTCCACCTCACTGCCACATCATCATTCTTCCATTAATAACTCAATCCCACTAACTTCTACAACCATTCCAAAAGTTATAACTCATATTTGTGGGACCCACTATTCAATCACATTTCTTTTTAATTCTTTATTTTTCATTTAATGAATATATGTAAAATTCAAGAACACAAAAATGAAAATGAATTGAGATAGAAAATAAAGTGGAGTGAAGAGAGTATGAGATAAAAGTTTAGTGGAAGAGTGAGAAAAAAAATGTGAATGTGATGTATTTATAGAAAAAAAAATTACCTTTGTATAAATTTAAATATTGAATATGAAATTAAAAAAAAAATCAACGGATATGATTACTGTGTATAATACTGTGCATAATAAAAACATAAAAAAGCTTAATAAAAAAATAACATTAAAAAAAAATGTGGGCCAAGCCCACATTTGTCAGAAATAATTATGTAAAAGGACGGTTACAACATTTAAACTCAAATTATCTTCTCTAGGCACATATTGACAGTCCCACACTAGAATCTATTGCAATAGGTATTTGATATTGCTCACGCATTAGCTCAAAGTATTTTCTACACTTCATTGCCTCAAGATTGGTGTGAAGATGATCGTCTACAGTATTACAAGGATCTTGCTTGTTCCTACTCTCTTCAGTAAGAGCGCTTGATTTGTTCTGTTATCCTTGTTGTATTGTCAAAAAAAAAAAAACATTTGAACTCAAATGAGGAGAGAGAGTATTTTTTGAGTTATAACTTTCCCCCACAATGGTTATAACCCTCCCCCTAAAGTTATAACTCCACCCTAACTCACCACTGTGGATACTCTAAAATGACTTGCAATCTTTCCCATTCCTTTTTGGATTAATTTCATAAAGGTGCCCGATTTTTAAGTTAGTCTCGATTCAGGTCTTTAAAATTTTTAAATATCTCAATTCAAAGATTAGATTTTCTTTTCAATTTAAAATTCAATTTAACTTTTTTGTCTCAGGTCTTGGCTAATTACCCTTTTCATTTCAAATCATACGTAACAAAAAAAAAAAAAAATTGTGCTTTTATCATCTTATATTATTTTAAATTGACAAAAGATATTTTCACCAATTGAGATTTCTCTCTTTATAAGAGCCCTGATTTGAGAAAAAAATAAAAATTAAGTGAAATACTTTAAATGATTAGAGCACCATTATATATTAAAAAAAAAATTCTAAAATGAAATATTTGTAAAATGAGAACCCACCTATATAAATTTCTTTTAAAAAGAATCTACAATCGGGAATACCTAGATTCACCCTTAATTTCATTTAATTTATCATTTCATATATATTCTCCATCTTCCTTAAATCACTCCACCAAGTATTCCCCTAATTAATTACTATTAAAAAAAATTCCCTCACAATTGACTATTTGTGAAGCTCAAAAGGCAATTGAGTGCTTATTATTATGCTCTCAACCTGAATACCAATTACCATAACTACCCTTAATCATTAGTTACAAAAGGTCACAAATCTAGTGGACTAACATTGTAAATTAATATGGTTCAACCTTCAGTACCTGTCCTGCACCTAATTGCATTTTCTCAAATACTTTTAGGTCACAACTTTTATCAAATCGTAAATAATCTTTATTGCAAAAATTGGCATAGGCCGCTACTAATCAATAGACAGCCTATGTGCTAGACAATCTATTTTCGTCTGTCTAGCGATTTCCGACTTTTAATAGTCTGCAATTGATATCCCTTGACCTAGAAGCAATGAGACATGTTGAAAAAAGTGTAGAAGGCATAGCGGGAGAGTTGGGTGGGTGGGGGATGCTTATTCAAATTTCACTCAATTAACATCTTTTACATAATGAAAAGTGAAAGCTAGATTTTGTAGGTCATGTTTCTTACCAGAAATTTGGCCCCAATTAACCTTTCCTTTTTATAAAAGTGGAGATGCTCTTGGTCAACACTTCTTTTTTACTTTTTTATTTATTACGTATTTTTTGTAATATTTAACCCTTTCTTGATTGGACCTTGAAATTTGGTGAAGATTGTGTTCTAAAAAAAATTACTCTTTCAAAAAACGGAAATAATAAAATTAATAATTTTTTAATGGGTAGAGGGAGTAAATATTAATTTCCTATAAATTAAAGCTTTATTCTTACGATTTTAGTCCCACAATTAATGTGGGTATAAATATTAATTTCCTATAAATTAAAGAACTTCAAGCAATTCAAAGCATTTAAAGAAAGTCATTTAAGTTAGTTGTCCTATAAATAGTATGAGTTGGTGAATTGGAGCATTCCCATCAATTTTTAGTTGAGCATTTTTAGTCAAATAATTAATATTTACCACTTATTTTAGTGAAAATAATTAATACTTTTTTAAAATACACCTAACCTTTAAAAAAAAAAAACACACACACACATAACTTGCACAATACCATAAGTTTTGCTCAATATTATACTAATATATCTAGGAACTTAAAATGTTTTTTCAAGAAAATGAAATAAAATTTCTTCTCGTTTCAAAAAAAAAAAAAAAAAAAATTCTTCTTAAGAGAAAAATGTGTAGCATGTGTAAGAATAAACATAATCATGAATTGTGCAACCGTGTCTATCGGTGTTGTTGGACGGAATAATGTATTTATTGAATAACATTCTTGTACATCAATTTGCAATGTAATAAATAGTTTTAAATTAAAATAAATACTAACAATTTTTTTTTTTATTAAAACAGCAAAAATTATTTTTTTTTTTTATTAAAACAGCAAAAATTTGTGTGAGACAATCTCACAGTTATTTTTTTTGTGAGACGGGTCTCTTTTGAATCATATTTCAGATTTTTGAGTTGGACAACCCATTTTTTTCTTTAATTTTTAAATTTGTAAAAAAAATGATAATGCTTAAGTAAATAGTGATAATATTTTCAAAAAACTTATATGAAATATTTCACACATAAAATTAATATAGATAATTAAAGTAAATTTAGAACATAAATGTGTGGGTCAAACCTGGATCAATGTGAGTCAACACGGGTTAAATTTAATTAAATTATATTTTTTCACTTTCAAATATTGTTTTACTACATGATTAAAATATTGTCACTATAAGGCCAAAAATATATTACTACAAGTTCAAAAATATGCTGAACACTTAATTTTTTTTGGGCGAATTCTCAATAATATTTTTAATATATAATAATACACTTTTGGTGTTGAGGTGACAATACTTTGACCTTATAATGTAGTAAACTCCCTACTTACGATCCACAAATATTTTTGGGAGATCCGGATACAAACTGTTGACCCGCGAATTTTTGAAAATGTCTTAATTAGATATATTTCATATGTGAAATATTTCACATATATATTGGTCTAATATTTTTAACAAAAGTAACTATCATTTTCTACTTTAACTTTATCACTTTTTATATTGGGGTCATCAAGGAACACGAAATGAGATTCGTGTGACAATCACATCCAAAACTACCTCCAACTAAAATTACGGTCCAAAATTTATGTGGCAAAGTCACCTCATTAGAATATTGTGGGTTTTTTTTTAAAAAAAATCCTCTTAAAACTATAAAACTCTTTTAATTACACAGTCTTGATAAACATGTACTTTTTTCGTTTCAAAAATAATTGTCCCCTTTTTTTCTAATATGGGTTTGAGCATCCATTGTGCTCCTCTGAATTCCACCATTACTTTTAAAAAAAAATTTATCCCCTTTTATTTTGTATATATATAAGATCAATATAACATCATTTATTATAATATAATTTTAAATTTTAGGGAAAATATCAATTTTGATCACCAAATTTTACCTCTTTTCATATTTGGTCACACACACATTTAGTCACTATCAAAATTGGTCACCCAGTTATTATATTTTATCAAAATTGATCACTCTGTTAGTCAATCTGTCATTACTAACGGAGAAAGAGTTTTGAGCCGTGAAATTTCTCAAAACCTAAGATTAAAATATTTTCATGCATCTTCCAGAACTAATGAAAAGCAAGAATGAAACATGTGCAAAAATTACTAATATTTACATTATATTTATAATAGATCATAATTCTGATGCATCTTCTAGAACATAATATAATAGGTCAAAAGGAATTAATTAATTTCAAATGCCCAATTTGTTTGACTAACATTTCAATTTTCAAGAAATCTGCAATAATAATCTTATAGAAAAATATTTAGAATGAAAAATAAGTTTATGAAATTTTCTTGAATGGATAATTTTAGAAAATTCTTTACAATTAATCTTCACCACAAATGCTTCAATAATTATAAATAGGGAAATGAATTGAAATAAGTTTATATATCTCCAATTATTACACAAATTCAATATGAAATCAAAAATTGAAAAACAGAGTACAATATTTTTTTTTAAAAAAATCAGAGTACAAAGTTGCATTCTATCTCTTGAAGTTGTGCATTCAATCTCTTCAGTTTCTCATTTTCTGTAAAATAAAAAGTAACCAACAAAAATGAATTCATAATTGAGTTAAATAATTATTAAAAACTTACTGAAATTTTCTGACTACTATCACGTTCTAGAAGATGCACGAGAAAGAATTCTCATAATCTATAAAATAAAAAGTAAACCAACAACATGGTTAATTGAATCACGTTCTAGTAGAAGATGCATCAGAACTCCTTCTGACCTGTTTTAAATATAATGTAAATAATTTTAATTTTTGCACATGTTTCATTTTTGCTTGTGCGTTTGTTTCATTAGTTCTAGAAGATGAATGAGATTTTTTTAACTTTAATTTAGGTTTTGAGAAATTTCACGGCTCAAAACTTTTTCTCTCCGTTAGTCAATGATAGATTGACTAAAAGAGTCATAAATTTTGATAGAATATAATAACTGGGTGACCAATTTTGATAGTGACTAAATGTGAGTTACCAAATATGAAAAGAGGTAAAACTGGGGGACCAAAATTGATATTTTCCCTAAATTTTATCAATAAACATCTAATTAATATATTATTACTAGACAACAACCCGGATATTACGTGGATGTTTAAAAAGTCAATTTTACATTATAATGCATTATGTATATAAATTAATTTGTTAATTGTGCAGTATAATATAATTATTTATATCTTAAGTATTGGTCTTATATACAATCAATTCCTTATAGTTGACTTAGTCAACTTAAATTTTAAATATTCAAGAATATTGTGAACCCTAAATATTCAAGATTATTGTGAATATAAATTTTGACTTGGTTAATTTTTTTTTTTGTAAATTTTTTTTATTGATAATTTTTTTCCGAAATTGTGTGTGTTGAAAAGTGTAAGTTAATATTACTAAAAAGTGTAACACAATATTACTAAAAAGTGTAACACGTTTTTTTATTAAAAAGTGTAAGTCACTATAATTGAAAAGTGCAACACAACTTTTAATGAAAAGTATAAGTCATTATAACTAGAAAATGCAAGTTAGTATAACTAGAAAATGCAAGTTAGTATAACTAGAAAGTGCAACACAATATTATTAAAAAGTGCATGTCAATATACTTGAAAAGTGCAACACAATATTTTAATGAAAAATGTAAATCACTATAACTGAACATATTGTTGAAAATTGTAAGTCACTACAATTGAAAAGTGCAACAAAATATGACTAAAAGGTGTAGCATAACATTACTAAAAAGTGTAAGTCAATATAACTAAAAAATATTGTTGAAAATAGTAAGTCACTACAACTGAAAAGTGCAACAAAATATGTGTGTTGAACACTAGACCTCAACATAAAAAAAATTATTCACAACCATTTAAGCTACGTAAATTATCACAAATTTTTTTCGCGTATTTTATTTTTATTATCAATCCTACCAATTTTTTAAAATTTACTCAATTCCATATAAGGAATTGAGTCTACAAGAGACCTATCCATATCTTAATACTCTATGTTTGTGAGAATATGATGGGACACGTGTCACAATTTTATCACTCTCTCTCTATCAAAATCAACCTATCACTTTTTTTCTCTCCATCAAAATCGTCTATTCTTGCATTCTGATTTAAAAAATCTATTTTTTCTATTTTAATCTCAAAATAATAATTTAAATATTATCTGCTCATAATTATTATGTTTAAATTTGAAATCATAATTATTATTTTTAAATTTATTTTTTAAACCTTAATCACAACATTATTTATTTTTTAAAATTTAATCACGTTATTCTATTCTTAATAATATTACTCTATAAATCTTTATTCTCTTTTTTTCCTTTTTTTTTATTAATTATAATATTTTTTTAATCAAAATTTATCTATTCTCCCTTTTTGAATACGTCTATTTCAAAATTGGTGCATTAGTAGACATTCTTATTTTTAAAAAAAAATCCAATTTTACTATTTTCAACTTTTTTAATTTAAATATTATCTAATTTTAATTTTATATTTTATATATTTTAAATTTTAAATATCTTAATTTTAATTTTATACGTGTCACAATTTCAACACTCTATCACAATCTCTCTCTTCACCAAAATCGTCTATTTCATTTCATCTCAAAATAATAATTTTAATATTATTTACTCATAATTATTATTTTTAAATTTGAAATCATTTTAATCTTATTTTCTAATATTCAAATTTAATTGAAAATTCTTAATCTCATCTCCCTCTCTTTTGATTCTTTTTCATTTTTTTTTTACAATTTTCTTCAAATTTTTTTTAACAATTTCCTTTCTTTTTTCAAGTTTTTTGTTTCTAAGTTATTGTTGTATGTTTTTAATTACAATTTTTTTAATTTAACTATTATGATCTTGATATCTCAGATTTATTTTTATTGTTTTGATCTCAAATTCTATCCTTCAAATGTAAGTTTATCAATATTAATTGTAAGATCTATTTTTTTTTATATATAAATTAGGGTAAAATCTAGTATGCACTCGAGTGCATGTTATGCACCCTAGTCCATGTTGCACTTTTCAGTTTACTGACTTACACTTTTTGGTAAATGGTGTTGCACTTTTCAATTATTAAACTGTATAATAATATTTTTAGTAATAATTGAAAAGTGCAACATCATTTACCACAAAAAGTGTAAGTCAGTAAACTGAAAAGTGCAACATGGACTAGGGTGCACAACATGCACTCGAGTTCATAGCAGACCGACCCATAAATTAGAGTTGTTGAAAAAAATAAATTTATTAAGTGACGTAAGTTATATATTTTATGTAAATAATTTTTTTATAATATACATGTACGGGTATTCATTTATTTTGTTAAATTTTTTTTAATTCCATAAGGAAGAATGAAGGGTAAAAAAGTATTCATTTATTTTGATAAAGTTTTTTTTAATGAATGAAGGTAAAGAAATATTCATTTATTTTGTTAAAGTTTTTTCAATTGCAAGAATGAAGCATAAAGAAACTATTTGACTTTATGAATTGAATGTGAATGTATATATAATTTTCTTGAGATATAGGGTGTGAATGTATTTTAAAATAATTTTAAAAACTTTTTAAGATATGTATTTGACTTTATGAATCATTGTCTTGATTTGAGCCTTTAAGTATGGGACGGAGCTAGGGAGTATGTATTTGACTTTATGAATCATGAATCATTGTCTGGATGTAAATGTATATAATGTATATATAATTTTCTTGAGATATAGAGTGTGAATGTATTCTAAAATAATTTTAAATTTTTTTTAAGATATATAGAGTATTGTTGAAGATTTTTTTTAAGAGAATTTTTAGTAATGGCCAATAAAAAAAAAACAGATACGGAGTAGTAAGTAGGGGTGTGCAAAGTATGGTTTAAACCGACCAAACCGACCGAACCAAACCAAACCATTAAATATGGTTCGGTTTTTGATTTACGATTCGATTTACGGTTTTTAGAATTGAATTTTTTTTTAGTATGGTTTGGTTTACGGTTTTCACTAATGAAAAACCGCAAAAAACCGAACCAAACCGAACTTGTTTTATATATATATATATATATATATTATATAATATTATCTAAATAAATATTATATATATTATAGATTTATAGTCTCTATATTATATAATCCCTAAACTAGTAAACTCAAGACATTTTTCAAGCCGACAAGCACAATTGCCCAGAAACCCTACTCATTCTCTTCTATTTAGTATTTAGCACCTCTACGTGCATGACGCTCTCAGCCTCTCACAGTCTCATTCAATCTGGTCAATCTGAAATCTCCGAGAAGACAAAAGTTTGTTGTTTCTTTTTGTGGTTATTTAGTTTTTTTTAACAACTAGTTTGTGAACGTTGTAATAGCATTTCGTCTATTCGAATTATATTTTGGATTATTGGAATTTCATTTTGTCTATTCTATTGAGATTGTGTTTTACATTTTTAATAATTATTGTGTATAGGGAAAAAAATGAGCAAAACTACGGTTCGGTCAAAACCGATCGAACCGTCCGAAATATTATGGTTTCAAACCGAACGGTTTTTATAAATGCGGTTTGGTTTATGGTTTTGAAAAAAAAGAACGGTTTATAGTTTGGTTTACGATTTACGGGCAGTTTGGTTAACCAAACCGAACCATGCACACCCCTAGTAGTAAGTGTATTTTAGAATAATTTAACAATCTTTACTTGAAAAAGTTTTAGTAATTGTTAATAAAAAAATCTAAAATCTTCCAATAAAGTTTAATTAGTTAATTGAGAGTTTATAATAATTGAAAGAAAAAAACTTGACGGAAAAATTAAATACTATTTTGTGTCATGAAAATAGGTTACTAGAAATGTCACAATGTTTGTTTTGGAATGGAAAATTGCTATTTTAAAATTTAGATTTAGAATTTTAAAATCTTACCCAACTCTATATAGATACATATAATAACCTATATAAAATTATTTTATAATGCCCTTTCTTATTAAAAATATTTTTAATTTTACAATTAAAATTATAATTTTATTAATGCACATTTTATTAATATATTAAAAAAATATTATAATATATAAAAATATAAATACAATAATATAGATTCAAATTTATAGATATATATATATATTATAAATATATTAGAATAAAAAAAGTTTATTCTCACCTACTCTAACAAAATGAAAAAGATATAAAAATTAATATAATATTTAAAATTATTATTTTAATAAATTGACTCTAATTTTAATAAATCGACCCCGCGTAAAATGAGGGTATAGGGCTAGTAATAAATATATTTTAAAAATGTATACTTATAAAGTTATTTAATATTTTTCAGATATGTATTTTCAAATTTTATTTTCAAATACATTAAATTTATAAATTCAAAATAATTTATAAAAAAAATTTAATTAAGAGATATAAAATAAAATTTAATAATTCATTAATTAATAATTAAATAAAAAATTTACATATCGATAAAAATAGTACAGTACATTTTAGATATATTGTACTTTATTTAAAATAAATCAAAATATAATACTATTAACATAAAAATTACTAATTTTTTTATATCAGCCACAATATATTTTAAATAGATATATAATTAGAATGAAAAATTAATACTCCGTAGTTTATAAGTGTATACTATTTGGATTTTGTAAATAATGGATGATGGAGGATGTGCTACCTATCTTGATCAACTAATAATTTAAATATACACACCATAATTTTTAAAATCAACAATGTTATTAAATAATGACACATAAACAAATTAAATCACAAGATAACAGATACGTAAAATAAACCACAAGATAACACATCGTTAACATACCTTATTTGTATATAGAGAAATTTATTGAACATTAAAATAATAATTATTCATCAAATAAAGACCATTTAAAAAAATATATTTTACACATTTCCAACAAATAAATTAATCATCTTTTCGAGATGGAGAGAACACACAAAGAACATGAAAACATAAAATAATTTCACAAAGAAAAACAAAGAAATCGCCATATATTCATAGCAAGCAACATAACAATTAGAAAATTAAAATTAATAGGATCGTGTGTAATACACCAATGACTGCATTTTTTTAAGGTAAACTGAGAAATTATATATAATTTGAATATAGGGGTATTCAAATCTCGACACAACGAAGTGATAAATACGAATTTAAAATTAGAAATTTTCTGAAATACACATATATGGAGCCTCGTTCTCAATCATAATAAAATTGTCAAAATATATTAGGATAATAAGTCTTCAATTTAAGTTAGGAAAAATAATATTATACGCACAAGCTGTAGATGACAATTATCGTAGACTTCATAGTTTTGTCTTGTGCAAATGTCAATTATCGTAGTTTTGTCTCATTTAATTTAATTAATTGGTATAGGACCCACAAAAATTAAAATTAAATGAGGAGCATTACTATATAAACAAAAATATTCACTTTCATATTAAATAACACGTATTAGGCACCACAAAAAAGTGAAAAAAAAAAATGGAAAAAACAATATGATTTGGACTATTGCAAAATTGCACCATCCAAAAATGTTAGTTATAACTTATAAGGCACACACAGATTCTGCACATTGTTTTAATATTTATTTAGGTTTCAAGAGGATATGTGATATCTTCATGTTTTTGCAGCGAATCATTTAAGTAATACTCCGTATGTGAATTATATACATAATTAATATTGTGGAATTACTTTCAACATAAATCGAACTCATTCTGATACATAATTTTTTTTTGTCTCTAATATTAAATCTTACTTACTATCATACAACTTTTTTTTAACTTATTCAAATTACCATAAGAATTCAGAAATTCGTAAGTCAAAATTAAATCCTTCGACTAGTCAATTTTAACATATGAGCAGTAATGGACCCAAAATTTTTGGATTGGGGGCCCAATTTGCATTAGTATAAATAAAATATACCCCGCATTTTGTGATGACTTTAGGGTTGACAACGGGGCGGGTATGACCTATCCCAGGACCCGCCCCGCCAAATTTTTTTAGACCCGTTACCCGCCCCGCCTAAATACCCGCCCCGTCCCGTCCCACGAACCCGATGGGTAAACCCGCCCCTCCATCACAAACCTATTTTTTTTATTTGTTATTTTAAAATAATAAAACATAAAAACTACTTTAAACTACAAAATATATATATATATATATATATAATACATATATATTTTTTAATATACATATATATAATATACTGTATATACTTTTTTTTTTAAACCAATGTTATACTGATATACATATACATTTTTAACATACGTATACAATTAATTATTAACATACATATATATACTTATATTTTTTTTAATATACATATACATATAATATATATATATATATATATTAAATATATATGTCTATACGGGTCGGGGTCGGGTATATATAAAACCATTACTCGTCCCATACCCGGCGGGTATTGTTTGACCGGGTATTTACCCGACCCGTGACCCGTTTGACCGAGTATTTACCCGGCCCGCACGGAACGGTTTCATGCGGATCCGGGTTTTTACCCGTCCCATTGTCATCCCTAATTTTAACAAGTCTACTTTTTAAGAAATGTAAATAAATCTTCTACTCAATATCTCAAAAGATATTTAATTGAATATATAACAAATGATTATAAAATACTATCTATAATCATACATAACTCCACATTAAATAGTAGATCGTTGGACAAAAAAATATAATTCAAAAAATCTAATTTAGTATGATATGAGCCATTTATTGATGCCATATTCTAATGGTTGCAATGAACAGTAGATTGTTGGACAAAAAGTGTTTGGCCATAATTCCACGAATTTTATGGTTTTGTAAATATATGGAAAATAAGACGTTAGGGGATATTGCAACCAACCGTTTTGCACGTTGAAATTTAGGAGCCGTTAGCTACCTGACAATTTTTATTTATATATACCCATGTGAAGAAGTCATACTAGCTTCTAATATTGCACCCTACCGGAATTTTAATTTTAGATTTAAAAATTAATTTAAAAAAATTATATGTACAACATTTGTAAATTTACATAATTCAATCATCTTAATCATACTCAATAATAATATAATTCACATAATTCAATCATTTTAATTATTACTAGTACTATTTATTAGAAGTTTAAAAACCTAAAATTTTAAAAATAACTTAAAACTAGAGTAAACATAGAGTGAAATTTTACTTTATGATAAATCAATTGATGAGTGAGTTATTTTAAAGTGTATAAAATATGTATATTGTATTGGAAAATTAAACAATAATGTGTTATAAGCAATTTTAGGTTTAGATTAACTGGTGAGATTTATATTAGAATATCTTAGAATATATTGTACATACTTAGAATATATTCTATGATTTGGTCTTATATTATGATTTGACTAAATCAATGTAATCTTGGTAAATATTTGGTTGTAATTATCTCTTTGTAATTATTGATAAATAGTGGAAAAATGACCTCACCTATTCACGGTGAAACAATTTTGTTTCTCTCATGGTATCAGCTTAAGCACCGAAACCCTAACCTTAATTTTTTTTCCGGCCTTACTGCTCTATCTCCGTCACCGCCCTCACGGCAATCTTCTCAGCCCTCACGGCGCATATCATCCTTCTCCGACTTCGTCCCTCTCTCTGTTAATACACGTTCCACATCGTGATGTCTACCCCTACTCCTGCTGTGGCCGACCCGGTTCCCATCGCCACGATGGTTCACATGGTGACCATCAAGCTCTCCTCTTCCAACTTTCTTCTTTGGAAGAGTCAAGTAAACCCTATGCTTGCAGCGTTCGATTTTCTCGGACATGTTGATGGTTCTGTCTCTCCTCCTTCACCCACCATCACCGCCGCCGATGTTGAATCGCCGAATCCGGCCTATGCTGTTTGGCGTCTCAAGGATCAGAAGATCTTGGGCGTTGTTTGTTCTACTCTCACCGAGGAATCCATGGCCGAAGTGGTTGGCTGCACTTCTGCTCGTGCGGCGTGGCTTGCTCTCGAGTCGGCGTTCTCTCATGCATCCACGTCTCATGCGAATCAACTCCGTGAAGAATTGCTCAACCTCCGTCGCGGTACTCTCTCTGTTGCGGATTACAGACGAAATTTCAAATCCCTTTGCGATCAACTTTCCGCCATTGGCAAATCTGTGGCGGAATCGGATAAGAGTCATTGGTTTTTGCGAGGCCTCGGTCCTCACTTTGCACACTTCTCCGACACCCGCATGTTTCAGGATCCCGTTCCTCCCCTTCGCGATCTCCTACATCAAGCGCAGCAATTTGATATCTTTACTCGGGCGCTGGATGGTTCTTCATCGTCTCCAGCGGCGTTTTATGCATCCAACAACTCTCGCCAGAACTCCGGCAATTCTGGTCGCTCGCCTAACAGCAACTCCGGCGGAAATCGAACCAACAATTCTGGCCGCTCGAACAACAGCAATTCAGGCCGCCATAATAATAATAACTCAGGTGGACATCGGTCACACAACAATAACTCCGGCATCAACCGTTTGCCAAATCACAGCCAGTCCAACGGCGGTGATCGGTCTTCTGGGCAGCGTCGTCCCTTTGTGCCCCGCTGTCAGATTTGTGGTGCAGACCACTTTGCTGATAAATGTCCACTGTATATTCAGGCCCGTGCGGCGTCTCAACCTCCGACTGCTCACCTTGCACAGGCTTTTAGTAATTCTTGCAGTGTCTCTGATCAGCCGTCTGCGGTTTCTGATTGGTATGTCGATTCCGAGGCTTCTGCACACATGACATCTCAGGCTTCAGATTTGGATGTCATCGAGCCGTATAATGGTAATGGTAAAGTAATTGTTGGTAACGGTTCTGCTCTTCATATCTCTCATATTGGTTCTAAATCTTTGTCTAGTGCTATCAGTATGTTGGATGTTTTGGTCGTCCCACATGTCACCAAAAATTTGTTATCCATTAGCAAGCTCACATCAGATTTTCCTGCTATTGAGGTTGTCTTAACTAACAAATCTTTTCACATCCAGCACCGGGAGACAAAGGCTATTCTGGCTCAAGGTAGATGTGACCAAGGACTTTAAGTGTTGGAGAGAGGAGTTGCTGCTTTGGTTGCTCAGTTAAATTCTAGGCGTTTGAAAGCTTCTTTTAAATTGTGGCATTTACGTTTGGGGCATGTCCCGTTTAATACTATTTCTCTTTTGCAAAAACAAGGTGTTTTATCGGTTTCTTCAGTTTTGCCAACTCCTGGTGTTTGTTTATCTTGTCAACTTGCTAAAAGCAAACGTTTACCATTTGCTTTAAATGAAAAACGTGCTTCTCATGTGCTTGATCTCGTTCATTGTGACTTATGGGGTCCTGCACCTATTGATTCTGTTGATGGTTATCGATATTACGTGGTTTTTGTCGATGATTACTCTCGATTTTCGTGGTTATATCCGTTGCATGCCAAATCTGAATTTTTTGATGTTTTGACTCGCTTTCATACGTTTGTGTGCAACCAGTTTTCTGCATGAATGAAAGTCTTTCAGTCAGATGGGGGTACTGAATTTGTGAATAATCGTGTTCATAATTTCTTGGATTTGCATGGGATTCATCATCAAATTTCTTGCCCTTATACACCTCAGTAGAACGGTCGTGCTGAGCGTAAGCATCGACATATTTCTGAAACCGGTCTGTCCATGTTGTTTCATGCTCATGTGCCTGCTTGTTTCTGGTTTGATGCTTTTACCACAGCTGTATTCACTATTAATCGTTTACCTTCGTCGGTTCTGGGTGGTATTTCTCCGTTTGAGGTTTTATTTGGTCATGCTCCTCAATATGCAAACTTCAAACCCTTTGGCTGTAGGTTTTTTCCTTATTTGCGTAATTATGCGGATCACAAGTTGGCTCCTCGTAGTCGTCCTTGTGTTTTTCTGGGATATATCAGTTCTCATAAAGGGTTTCGGTGTCACGATCCGGTCGCTTCCCGCACCTTTATTACCCGACATGCTCAATTTGACGAGAATTTGTTTCCTTATACAGGTGTTTCTGATTCGGCTCAAGCTCCTCTTGATTACACTATATTTACCGAATCTGGCTCATTATCGTCGCCACCTTCCTCTCCGCCTGCGGCTCCGGTGCAGCAGCTTGTGCCATCGCCATGCACACGTTGCATTGATCATGTGCCTCAAGTTCAGCCGCCTACTGCTCACGTGTTTGATGACGTGGCCGATCCACCGTCGCCAGATCTGCCACCGTCGCCAGATGGGCCGCCCTCTCCGGCGTCTTCTGCTCAGGCAGCACCGTCTCCTGGCCCTGTGCCATCTCATCCTATGGTCACACGTGGGAAAGCGGGTATTTTTCGTCCTAAATATCCGGTAAATTTTGCATTCTCTGATTTACTATCTGCTTTGGTTGCTTCTTCTGAACCTCGAGGTGTAAAATCCGCTATGAAGTCTCCACATTGGGTCGCCGCCATGCAAGAAGAACTTGATGCTATTCGTTCCAATTGCACTTGGGACTTGGTTCCTCGTCCTCCTGGCACTAATGTTGTTGGTTCGAAGTGGGTCTTTCGAACTAAGTATCATTCTGATGGCTCTATCGACAAACATAAGGCTCGTCTTGTTGCTCAGGGCTTCTCTCAGATTCCTGGCACTGATTTCTCCCACACCTTCAGTCCGGTTGTTAAAGCTGCTACTGTTCGTGTTATTTTGGCTCTCTCAGTCCACTTCAAATGGGATCTTCATTAGTTAGACGTCAAAAATGTCTTTCTCAATGGCGTTCTTCCGAAGCCCGTTTACATGTCTCAGCCACCTGGCTTTATCGATCTGAAGTTTCCTGATCATGTCTGTCGTCTCAAGAAGGCCCTTTATGGCCTTCACCAGGCTCCATTGGCCTGGTATCGTCGCTTCAATGATTTTCTCCTTAGTCTTGGCTTTCGTGAAAGCCGTTCAGATTCTTCCCTGTTCTACTTTCGACGTGGTTCATCCTTTATCTATCTACTTCTTTATGTCGATGACATAATTCTCACTGGCAGTGATTCTTCCTTGCTTCGAAAGTTGATCGATCGCATACACAGGGAGTTTACCATCAAGGATCTGGGGAAGCTGAATTATTTCTTGGGTCTCGAAGTTTCCTATACTTAAACGGGTTTGTTTGTTGGACAGTCCAAGTATGCCAAGGAAATCCTGGAGCGTGTCGACCTCCTCGATTCTAAACCTGTTGCTACGCCTTTGGCGGCAGGTGAATCATTTACAAGCAGTGGAAAGCTCTTTCATAATCCTACCCTCTATCGTTCAGTAGTTGGTGCGTTACAGTACTTAACAATTACTCGACCTGATTTATCTTATGCAGTCAACTCTGTGAGTCAGTTCCTGCATTCACCACACGAGGATCATTTTTTGGCAGTCAAGAGAATTCTTCGCTATGTCAAGGGTACTATTCACTTTGGTATTTCCTTTACTCATTCTCCTGATTTGCCTATCACTGCTTATTCTGATGCTGACTAGGCTCGCTGTATCACCACCCGCCGTTCCACGTATGGTTACTCCCTTTTTCTTAGTGGTAATATTGTTTCTTGGAGTGCAAAAAAACAGCCTACAGTGTCTCGCTCGAGTTGCGAGTCTGAATATCGAGCCCTTGCTAATACTGCCTCTGAAGTCGTCTGGTTGATCAACCTTCTTCGAGAACTTCAGGTCTCTCTTCAGCATCGTCATGTTTTGCTCTGTGACAATAAAAGTGCAATCTTTTGGAGTCAAAATCCTGTGGCTCATAAACGAGCTAAGCATCTAGACATTGATTACCACTTCGTTCGAGAACTTGTCTCTTCCGGCAAGCTATCAACACAGTTTGTTCCTTCACACTTGCAGTTGGCGGATATTTTTACAAAGAGTCTCCCTCGTCCAGCTTTTGAATTTCTACGTTCCAAGCTGTGCGTTTGCCTTCACCCCACGCAACGCTTGACGGAGGGTATTATAATATCTTAGAATATATTGTACATACTTAGAATATATTCTATGATTTGGTCTTATATTATGATTTGACTAAATCAATGTAATCTTGGTAAATATTTGGTTGTAATTATCTCTTTGTAATTATTGATAAACTAGCTCTATACCCGCGTTTTACGCGGGGTTGATTTATTAAAATAATAACATTAATTATTATATTAGAGTTCATTTATTAAAATAATAATTTTAAATATTATATTAATTTTATATCTTTTTCATTATTAAAATTGTGAGATTAAACTTTTTTTTATTCCAATATATTTATAACATGTATATTTCTACAAATTTAAATTTATATTATGTGCATTAACAAAATTATGATTTTAATTGTAAAATTAAGAAAATATTTTAATAGGTAAAAGTATTATAAAATAATTTTATTAATAAAAAGTATATAAAATTGACAAAATACAATAAAATAGGAAACCGTCTTCTACAAAACTAAGGGATGTTTGTTTTGGAATTTTGACGATTTTGTATGATTTAACTTTTTATTTGTAGGGTAAGATTTTAAAATTATATATCTAAATTTTAAAGTAGAACATGGACGGAAATTTTCATTCCAAAACAAACATCCCCTTAAAAAATTGTGACATCTTTCTAGTAACCTATTTTCATGGCACAATATAGTCTTTAAATTCCCATGATTATAACAAATAATTGCATAATCTTCCCAAGTAAGTCCGTGTACATCTCTAATCACTTTCCCTTTTTTAGATTGATCACTTTTTATATTTATTCTATGCTTCAATTAACTAATCATAATCAAACTTTGTTGGAAGATTTTAGATTTTTTTTATTAACAATTACTAAAACTTTTTTTCTAAGTAAAGTTTCTTAAATTATTCTAGAATACATTTATTGACAATTATATATAAGTTTAATTATTTTAGAATATATTCACACTCTATATATAAGAAAACTATACATACATAAAATAGATTCAAATTTGAAGGGATAAAAAATTATAATTAAATTTATTATGAAATAATATAAAATAAAATAATTCATACATAATTTAAATTATTTATCTCTAAAAAAAATAGTCAATGATAAGTCAACCGAGAAATGAGATCTTCTAATGTCATATAGACCTATTATATTATCGTCGAATTAGTTGGAGCCGTTACCTCTTTTTAAATTCATTCACTGAAAGATCGAAGAACTGTTTAGTCGAATTAGTTGGAGTCGGTACTTTTTTTAAGGTCACACTTCGAAAAAATCGCAGATAAGTCGACCTATTTTTAAATTTTTTTAAAATCATTTTAAGATAGATCGTCAATAAGTCGATTGAGAATACGTATCTTGAATAAAATAAACCATAATTCATAATTCCACATTGTGAATTTTACTATGGGATAAAATTGAAAAAAATGAAGGAAAAATTACAGCAAAAAATTGTATTGTAGGTAAGATGTAGATCGTCAATAACTCGATCGATATCTTGAATAAAATAAAATAAATTATGAATTGAAAAAAAAATGAAAGTAAAAAAAAGCAAAAAATCAAAGGAAAAAAAATGAAAGTAAAAAAAAAACATAATAAAATTGAAAGAAAAAATGAAAGCAAAAAATTATTAAATAGGAAAAGAATGAGAAAAAAATTACATGAAAAAAAATGAAAGTTAAACAAAAAAACATAATAAGGAGATAGAGAATGAGAAAATTGAATAAATTGCCAATCCTCATTCTACTTTCTCTGAGATAAAATTGAAAAAAAAAAATGAAAGCAAAAAATTATTAAATAGAAAAAGAATGAGAAAAAATTACGAAAAAATGGAAGTAAACAAAAAACATAATAATAAGGAGATAGAGAATGAGAACCTCTTTTTCTCTATGAAATGAAATTGCAGGAAGACATATAAGAACTAAGATAAAATTGAAAAAAAAATCGCAATCAGAAACCTCTTCAATTGAAATTGAGACTCAAATGAATTCAGATAGAGAAAAAGTAAAAATCATTAACCTTCAAAATATTAGAGAAAATTTAAATTAAATGAAAGAGGAAAAAAAAATTACTTTTTTATGCACAAAGAGAGTGATCGAGATGTTGTTTTTCTATACTGGTGATCCAGATAAGATAATGAGTAGCTTATAAAAAGATTAGATTTTTAACTTAGTTGAGAAAATCATGTGATTATTTAAATTTAAAATTTAAAATAATTAAAAGAGATAAAATTGTTATTGAAAAATTTATAAATTATAAAAATTAATATTGTAAATAAATATTTAAAATTATTATAATTTTAGTTTTACATTTCTTTTAATATATATATATATATATATATATATATATATATATATATATATAAAGGAGAGAGTGATGTGGCATGATATGTGACATTTTATAATGAATTAAAACATAAAGGATTAAAATTGATGTAAAAAAGGATAAAACCGTAAGCTAAAGGACGTATTTTGTAAAGTTGAAACTTAAAGGATTTATTTTGGAATGTCTCAAACTTATAGGACTAAAAATAAAATTTCCTCTTCTTAATTTTCACACTCTATATATAATATATAAGAAAACTATACATACATAGAATAGATTTAAATTTGAAGGGATAAAAAATTATAATTAAATTTATTATGAAATAATATAAAATAAAATAATTCATACATAATTTAAATTACTTATCTCTAAAAAAAAAAAAAAAAATAGTCAATGATAAGTCAAACGAGAAATGAGATCTTCTAATGTCATATATCTTAAAAGGACCTATTATATTATCGTGTTGGAACCGGTAACTCTTTTTAAATTCATTCACTGAAAGATCTCAGATCTTCTAATGTCATACTCCGTATATCTTATCTTAAAAGGACCTATTATATTATCGTCGAATTAGTTGGAGCCGGTACCTATCTTTAAATTCATCCACTGAAAGATCGAAGAACTGTTTAATAGAATTAGTTAGAGTCCGTACCTTTTTTTTTAAATCACACTTCAAAAGATAAAGATAGCAAATCATTCTAAGATCGTCAATAAATTGCGTCAATAAGTCGATTGAGAATACGGTATCTTGAATAAATAACTCGATCGGTATCTTGAATAAAATAAAATAAATTATGAATTGAAAAAAAAATGGAAGCAAAAAAAGAAAAAAATTAAAGAAAAAAAAATGAAAGTAAAACAAAAAAACATAATAAAATTGAAAGAAAAAATGAAAGCAAAAAATTATTAAATAGAAAAAGAATGAGAAAAAATTACGAAAAAAATGGAAGTAAAACAAAAAACATAATAATAAGGAGATAGAGAAAGAGAACCTCTTTTTCTCTATGAAATTAAATTGCAGGAAGACACGATAAAATTGAAAAAAAAAAAATCGCAATCAGAAACCTCTTCAATTGAAATTGAGACTCAAATGAATTCAGATAGAGAAAAAGTAAAAATCATTAAGCTCCAAAAAAAAATTACAGAAAAAAATTACAGAAAATTTAAATTAAATGAAAGAGGAAAAAAAAAATTACTTTTTTGTTTTTCTATACCTGGTGATCCAGAGATAATGAGTAGCTTATAAAAAGATTAGATTTTTAACTTAGTTGAGAAAATCATGTGATTATTTAAATTTAAAATTTAAAATAATTAAATCATATGATTATTTAAATTTAAAATTTAAAATAATTAAAAGAGATAAAATTGTTATTGAAAAATTTATAAATGTTATAAATTATAAAAATTAATATTGTAAATAAATATTTAAAATTATTAGTATAATTTTTGTTCTTAATTAAAAAAGTGTCTCTAGCAATGATCTTTTTTAATAAAAATTCTCAATCCTTTTTATAAAAATTCTCAATAATCTAATACAAAAATCTATTCAATTTGTATATCGGTAATCTAATACAAAAACCTTCAAAGATTATGTACATTTAAAATCTTCAACATTCTTTGTTAAACTGTGGTGTGATTAAAGTTTAAAAAATAAATTAAAAATAATAATTATAATTTAAAATTTAAAATTGTTAAACTGTGGTGTGATTAAAGTTTAAAAAAATAAATTTAAAATAATAATTATAATTTAAAATTTAAAAATAATTATGAGAAGATAATATTTGAATTATTATTTTGATATTAAAATAGGAAAAATTAATTTTTTTAATCAGAATGCTGAGAATGCAGGGATTTTGAAATAGACGATTTTGGTGAAGAGATAGATTGTGTAGAGGGATAGAATTGTAACACGTGTCCCATTATATTCTCACAAATATAGAGTATTAAGATAGTGGAAAAATCACGGTGAAACAATTCTGTTTCTCTCAATTTAAAATTCGTAATTTAAAATTTCTATTTTAAAAATGATGGTGATATTAAAGTTCTATGTCTATTGTAAAATGATTGAATTTAATGGGCTTTTACGGCTGCGACATAGTTCTTTTTGTATAAATAATTTAATTAAAAATAGTAATTGGCACATGAATTTCACATGTATGCAGAAAAAAAATGAATAAATTAAAATCTGACTATAAAATTAGCTAAAGTCTTGTATGTATGGAATTGATTCCATACATGGACTCTAGTCCTACCCATTATTAAAACTCCTGACCCGATTCATATCAATTTTTTTTTAAATAATTAAACTCAACCGCCAACCTGCATCAATTAATTTTCATTTTTTTAAAATTAAACTCAACGCTGCCCAATCAATTAGTTTCTTTTTTTAAAATTAAACTTAATTAAAAAAAATTGTTAACAAAAAAATTGTTTGAGGAAGGTTTGAACCATTTACTTCAAAATTAAAACAGTTTTTACACTCACCATCTAAGTTACTATCATACTCAACTTTCTTTTATATATATTACAATAAAATGAAAAAAAATTACGGAGGGAATGATGTGTGAAACATTTAACTCGTATTTAAAATATACACATTTTCCATTTAGATTGTTGTCATACTCATTAAATACATAATTTTATTAATTATATATAGTAAAATAATAAATAATTCACAAAAAAATATTAAGTTTCACTATCTAATTTTTAAGTGAAATTTTTTATTCAATAAAAAGTGCAACAAATATTACTAAAAAATATAAGTTCATATAACAAAAAAGTGCAATACAATATTTACTAAAAATATAAGTCAGTATAACTAAAAATGATTGAACGCTCTTTGAAAGGTAGTAAGTTACCATGAACGCATAAAGTTACAAGAATATTTATATATAACCTTGCTTTGAGTTGTGAAGAAGATGAGGAAACTATTGATATTATAGAAGAAGGTTTGAAGACTTACTCTCGTCCTATTGATGCATTGAAGTCTAAGATGATTGAAGAGTTGAATACATCAACAGTGATATTGGACCCTAAACATTCTAAAATAAAAGGGAGAGGGAAAAGAGTAAAAGCTCACCTTGAGAATGACAAGAAGAACAAGAACATTATATATCACTGAAAAGTGCTTCTTCATATAACTAAAATGTGCAACATAACAATACTAAACAGTGTAAGTCACTATAACTGAAAATATTGTTGGAAATTGTTAGTCACTACAACTGAAAAGTGCAACAAAGTACGACTAAAAGGTGTAGGATAACATTACTAAAAAATATAAGTCACTATAACTGAAAATATTGTTGAAAATAGTAAGTCACTACAACTGAAAAGTGCAACAAAGTACGACGACTAAAAGGTGTAGCATAACATTACTAAAAAGTGTAAGTCACTATAACTGAAAAAATTGTTGAAAATTGTAAGTCACAACAACTGAAAAGTGTAACAAAATACGATTAAAAAGTGTAGTATAACATTACTAAAAAGTGTAAGTCACTATAACTTAAAAAATCACTATAACTTAAAATATTGTTGGAAATTGTAAGCCACGACAACTGAAAAATGCAATAAAATATGTCTAAAAGGTGTAACATAACCTCACTAAAAATTGTATGTCATTATAACTGAAATTATTATTGCAACACCATATAACCTAACCGTGCAAAATAACATGTTAAAAAAATTGTAAAATGCATGTTATATCTAACCGTTTGGGCCATGATGCAGTCTCGGAAGCGTATAAAAAGATGACTATACGAAGAACACAAAAGAAACACACACTATCCGTTGATTATACGAATACCCGGAAAAGTGGCAAAACTCAGATACGTTGATTCACACAAAATACCGTAAAAGAGATCCTGAGATAAACTCTCGTTATTTTTTTATTAATCAAATCACCATCCCTTACAATGAAGAACACTCCCTATTAATAGTAGGACAAACCTCAAGAAACCCTAATCTAAGGTCCAACACTATTGTGGGCTTATAGTACTGAAATAGGAAATTAATAACAATTATAATTAAAATACGAATCAAATCAAGCCATCATCAATTTCCAATCATGCCTTAATTGCTGCTAATTGATCTCCATCATTCTCACCCGGTTGAAAACGATTCGTCCTCGAATCGCTACTAGCTTCACTCTCACTGTAAATGTACGAAGACAAGCTGGAACATCTTTGTACTCTTTCGACCATAAAATAATAACAATTAGACATTCTGTCTCATGAGCAGTATGGTTTCCATCACCAGGAGTAAATAACACGAAATAATTTTTTTCAACCCTCATTGATGAGTCAATGATATTGGAATGAACATTCTCAATTATAAAAATATTTTCATTTTCCTCGTAAAAAATTGGGGAATCAATATCGTCAGCGTCAACATCATCAATCAGAATATTGGCAAACTCCTTGAAAATGGGTGGTACATCATAACCACAAATGTCATTAGAATATATTCATCAAAAATTGGTGGTCCATCATAACCACAATTTTCATCAAAATATTCATAAAAATTTGGAATCATCATCAAGAATCGTACCTGATCTCTGATAACCAACTGATGCAGTCTCGGAAGCGTATAAAAAGATGACTATACGAAGAACACAAAAGAAACACACACTATCCGTTGATTATACGAATACCCGAAAAAGTGGCAAAACTCAGATACGTTGATTCACACAGAATACCGTAAAAGAGATCCTGAGATAAACTCTCGTTTTTTTTATTAATCAAATCACCATCCCTTATAATGAAGAACACTCCCTATTAATAGTAGGACAACTATCGTGGGCTTATAGTACTGAAATAGGAAATAACAATTATAATTAAAATACAAATCAAATCAAGCCATCATCAATTTCCAATCATGCCTTAATTGCTTCTAATTAATCTCCATCAGGCCACAACACTTAGCTTACATGTTTTTCATGTATTTTATTTTTATTAGTAACCCTACCCACTTTTTAAAATGGACTCACGAAAACCTACCCATAAAATTAATATTGAAAATATAAATTTCAAGATGGCAAATCCACACAAACACACTAGTGTGGGTGTGTAATCTAAGAGCCCTTTCTCTAGCACATAACCTTTCTAAATAGGAGATCAGGATCCTTTCATGTTTCAACTGATATTCTTAAAATGATGATTATTTTATTTTTTAAATTAATAATAGTATTTAAATTTACTAGTTATTGCCCAATTTAATACCCAAGGGAATATAGTCTCATGAAATACGTAAATTTTAGGGTAAATTTTTAATAAGGTCATTTCACTACTAGTTTTATCTAATAAAACCTACAATATAATTTCTTGTCTAATAGCATCAAATTGAAAACTTTGAGACATTTATACCCTTCAATTAATTTCAAATAAATCGGATATTTTATAGGAATTCAAAAGTCAATTATATACCATAATTATCCGATTAAGGGAGAATTTCGAAAACAGAGAAATTTTAGCACCTTCCAAAGATTTAAAATTTTCCTAAAAAGTAGGTATACACATTAATTGGTTTCACTTTCCTAAAAGATAGCTATCTCCATCTAAAATATAAAAAATTTCCTAAAAGATAATCTTGTTAAACTGAGGGTTTTGAGAAATCTGCAATTCAATCTATAGGTTTAGGAAAAAGCTTCTGCAAAAACGGCGAAGTGTAGAAGAACAGAAAAATAGAAGCGTATGTATTATCTAAACATATGCATATTGAAGTTCATGTGAATTACGTTCACTATTATGCAAACTAAAGTGCATTTCGACAATTTTGCATAAAAACATACAAACTAAAGTGCAGTCTAAACATATGTATATTGAAGTTCATGTGAATTACGTTCAGGAATATGCAAATTAAAGTGCATTTTAATAATATGCATATTGAAGTACATATGAATGACATAAAAAGTATCGTCATTTCAATGCATATTCCATCACAAAAGAATCGGTACAACCAAAGCTTAAACAAAACTAAAAAAAAGTAGAGATCAAAGCCTAAACAGAAAATTCAATTACCTTAAACTTCAAATCAAAATCCAACAAAACCTCAATCCTAATCTCCTGCCAAGTTCTTCGCAATGGATCTGGAGCTCATCACCTTCGCGATCTCGATGACGTCATCGAACGAGATTTTAAAACGATCTCGATCCACTTCAACCACGGCAATGAATCCGAAATATTAGCCTTTCCGGGAAGCTGTATCGACGTATTCATGCACTCAAAAAACTCACTCGCCTCCGGATTTTTTGGTTCAGCAAATCCCTTGAAAACATCAAGTTTCCCACCGAATTAAACGCCATCAGGAATAAATAATGACCCACCCGCACCGCGCCGTTGCTGCCCTCTGCCCGCGACCGATCGGATGCTTCCACGAACCACCCCTCCAAGTTGTTCCTAATCCGGTGGCGCACCTCCGCCGTCTCATTAATTCTCCGGTTGACGAACATCTCCTTGGAGCTGAGGCGGCCGACAGGGGCCTACGGCCTAGCCTATTAAGGGCCTTGTTAGGCCTAGCCTATTTATAAAATGAGCCGGGCTAAGGCTTTTTAAAAAGCCTATTTAATTAAGTAGGCTAGGCTTAGGCTTTATATAAAGCCTTATAAGCCTAACAGGCCGGCCTATTTAAGATTATATATTATATTTATATATATTTTATAATAAATTTAGTACTAACATTTATATTAAATTAAATTAAAGTAAGTTAAATTTATTTTAGTACTTTTGAAATCATTTTAATATTTGCATTTAAACTCATCGTTGTAATGCATTTGTTTTGGTAGTGAATTTTATTTGCAACTTTGAATATTGAACTACGATTTATATTTAATAGGCTTCTAAAAGGCTCGTAGGCCTGGCCTATTTACTTAAAAGGCCAGACTTAGGCTGCAAAAAAAGCCTATCATAGATAACAGTCCAGGCTCAGGCTCAATATTTATAAACCAGGCCCAGGCTTTTTCATGTAAAGCCTAGCCTAGCCCAGCCTATTTCCACCCCTAGCGGCGGAGCACCCGCCAGTAGCTGTCGACGTCGCCAAAGCTCATCGTTCCCTGGTGGTAATCGAATACGGTGAGCACGTCGTTAGACGTCCGACCGGCGAAGGAAAGGTCGTGTTTCTTGAAGAGCTCTGTGGCGGCGGCAGCGCTCTGAACCACCATGGTGTTGACAGAGCCGATTTTGAGCCGGATTTTTGGGGTTCAACAAATCCCTTGAAAACATCAAGTTTTATAAATAAATTTGGAAAGTCGTAGTCTTTCCAATTGTATAATCTAATACATTGAGGAGTTGAATGAATCCGAAAATTGAGGCAGAATTGAGGCAAAATAAATTTCGGAATTAATAGCAGTTTCGAAAATTTAAATCTCAATTTGTATGATTTAAGGGTAATTATGGGTTTTTATATCCAAAATGAAGCAAATAGACAAACTTTTAAGTAAGCGTTGCAATTAGTTGAATGTGTGGTGATAATGACTCTATTAGTAAAAAATCTCTAAATTTTATGAAAAACGAAGTTAAGGGGGTGTATTGGTTGTGGATTCTGTAGGATTTTTTTGGACTTTCAAAGTATGGGGTATTCAATTCGAATTTTAAAAAGTCTTTAAAAATTCTGAGGTATTCAATACGGATTTTAAAAAGTCTTTAAAAATCTTTAGATATTCAACAGTTTATGGATTTTACTCTATGAATTTTGTTGAATTCTCCTCCAAAAATATAAATAAATTGCACTATCCAAAATCTCTTCTAAAAACAAGAGATTTCAACGGATTTTCTCAGAAAACTCTGAAGACTAAAGATCAGAAGTATGAATGACAATATTGACCCACCCGCGGGTACCCACCCCACCCGCGAGATTTGGATCAAGTCAGATTCGCCCCATATTGAGTATGAGTCGGGTTTGGGCCTTATGCCCGACCCGCGGGTATCCGCTCCGTCCCGAATTAATATATAAACTTCACATATATATATATATATATATATTTTATTGGTAAAATAAATTATATATATATATATATATTTATTGGTAAAATATTTTATATAATATTAATTTTAAAAAAAATTAAAATTAACTCTTTAACTATTTGCATCAATATCGAAGTTTATGAAAATCTATGTAAATTAATAAAAAAATATATTTCACAATCATGTCAAATCTATAAAAATACATATAAATCAATAAAAAGAGTCAGTCAAACTCTACATGGACTCTATGAATTTTATAAATCCACGTACTTTTTAAAGTCCGAAAAAATTCAATAGAATCTCAAATACAGCCTCCTAAATATTTGAAGGGTAGGGCTGCTGTGTGTACTCAAGTACACGGTGTACTTGAGTCCATTTGCAACCCTTCATATGTGGATAAATAACATATTGCAATCTCATACACCAATTGGCCGTTACAGCCTAGTGGTTGCTTGCTGAGTTCTTAAGCACAAGGTCACCTCTCATTTTGACTGGTCCCAATAACTGGATTTTGGACGATGCAATTGCTACTAATACTTCCAACGACGCTCTCTTTTGGCCTGTCCAAGTTCGTGGCTCTACCTACGCTCTTCGCTCTGCAGGTAATTAATCTCGATTTTCATAAATTGATCGAAAATATATCTTTCAATTGTTCTGCATTGCATTTTAATTAAAGTTGAAAATTAAATTTTTTATTTCAATTCTTGTATGCGCAGGTAACAACAACTTCTGTAGGTGTTTTAGCGGTGAGAGGGCAAACAGCCTCATGGCTTCAACTACGACTATAACCAACACAACAAGAATTGAATTACAA
Source organism: Galeopsis tetrahit (assembly GCA_963675135.1). Classification (NCBI taxonomy): domain Eukaryota; kingdom Viridiplantae; phylum Streptophyta; class Magnoliopsida; order Lamiales; family Lamiaceae; genus Galeopsis; species Galeopsis tetrahit. The sequence goes on along the minus strand of OY776128.1, from coordinate 41,606,592 downwards.
GAACTTGTAATCGAAAGACACATCTATCACGTCCGATTTCGAATGGACCAAGTATGAGTATTCGACGAGCTTCCGTTCATCGCAGGCGTGGGCACCTCCGTCAACAACACCGACAACTAATCTGAGTTAACCATCCGAGTTTCGTACGAAGAGACGAGCTCCTATTCTTTCACCAACGGCCAATCCTCAACTCACGGCGTCTCAACCACAATATCGGCCGGCTTTCCAAGGATATTTTCGGTGGGGGTCGAAGTCTCAGTCGAGCAAACGGTGTCGTTCGAATGGGGAGCCACCGTTGAGGAAACCAGAAAAGCGGAGGCTTCGGTTAAGGTTATAGTGCCGCCAAGGAGTCGTGTACGAGTTGATTATGTGGGAACGAATTGGGCCGGGCAATTAAAGCATTGGGCTGAGCTACTTCTGGGCCTAACTAGAGTACACGGTGTACTCGACAACATACAAGAATTTGGCATATTTGAAATGTAGACGGAAGAAAATTCAAACAAAATTAAATTTGGGCACTTTGAGTTTGTGCACATCTTTTTTTTTTTCCAAGAGCACTTAACGCGGCAATGGGACATTTTTTTTTTTGGTTGTAATTCATATCTAATTCATTGTTATGATTAAGTATTGTTCTAAAAAAAATTATTTATATATTTATTTTGTTTTAGTAAGCCTTTGACTTTCAATTTTCTTTTAATTTTTAATCAAACCTTTATTAGAGAATATTTAATGTGTCGACTAATAATGGAAGCTGTAAAAGGATTTCATAAAACTAAATTGAAAGTGTTGGCCTTTAATTACGTACACAAAACAAATATTAAAATAAAATTAATTAAGTTGAAAACACATTTTTTAAATTATTTTGAAAACTTAGAAGTATAAGGAAACACAATTGATACGTAGAAATTAAGAGGGGTGTATTCAATTGAGATTCTGTTGGATTTTTTTGGACTTTAAAAAGTCAGTGAATTTAGAAAATCCATAGACTCTATGCAGAGTTTGACTGACTTTTTTATTGATTTATACTCTTTTATTGATTTATATGGATTTTCATAGATTTGACCGGATTCTGAAATACCCATTTTTTCTAGGTAAAGTCTAGTATACACTCGAGTGCATGTTGTGCACCCTAGTCCATGTGCATTTTTCAGTTTACTGACTTACACCTTTTGGTAAATGGTGTTGCACTTTTCAATTATTACTTATACAGTTTAATAATTGAAAAGTGCAACACCATTTACCAAAAAGTGTAAGTCAGTAACTGAAAAGTGCAACATGGACTAGGGTGCAAAACATGCACTCGAGTCCATAGCAGACCAGCCCTTTTTTTTTATTATTGATTTACATGAATTTCCATAAACTACGCCCCTAAAACTATTGATGCAAACATATATCGAACACACTTGTATATACAAAAAATTATCTAAATTATTTAGAAAAAATACCAAAAATATATTAGTTCAAAAAAAAAATTATTATTCATCATTATTATTCTCATCTTCATTTCCACGGTTCCCACATAAGCAATTCCAAATTTTCTCTTCAAGATGGGTGAATCTTGATCTTCTTCCTATTCTAATGGAAATTCACTGGAGCGAAATTCTTTCCAAAAAAAGTTATGTAATCCAGCACAAGTCAATACTAACTCTACTTGTGTTTGAAATAGGAACGTTTTGAAAATCGTGAATCGCGATTTGAAAATACCAAAAATTCTCTAATCACATTTCTTAATGATGCATGGCGAAGATTGAATATTGTGAATAAATGTTCTTGAGATCTCTTAATGATGCATGGCGAAGATTGAACATTGTGAATAAATGTTCTCGAGATCTTAAAAGTTGGCATGCTATAAATTAGGTGACGATCGAGAATATATTATTGCTAAGCTAACGGTGTCAACTGTGCCGATATACTATATTTTTAAAGAGAGAATATAATTTTAAAATACAGAGATGTAATCTTTTTCACGATAATAATGGTGGTGAAGAATGCGCTTATTATTGTAGAACATAGTTACGTTTGTTGATTTTATTTCGTTTGAAGAAGAGCAGGAAGATGGACAACTTTTCAATTTTGTAAACTATGAGGCTGAGTTTTTTTTTTTTTTTTTCTTCTCTTTCAGAGTCTTCTGAGAGAATCCGTTGAAATCTCTAGTATTTAGAAGAGATTTTGAATAGTGAAATTTATTTATATTTTTGAAGGAGAATCCAACTAAATTCATAGAGTATTAAAATCCATAGATTGTTGAATACCTAAAGATTTCTAAAGACTTTTTAAAATCCTCAAAATTTTGAAAGACTTTTAAAGGGAAAATATCAATTTTGGTCACCGAGTTTTACTTCTTTTCATATTTGGTCACCCACATTTGATCACTATCAAAATTGGTCACTCACTTATTATATTCTATCAAAATTTATCATTCCGTTAGTCAATCTGTCATTGACTAACGGAGAAAGAGTTTTGAGCTCAAAATTTTCAAAACATTAAAAACTTTTGATGCATCTTCTAGAAACTAATGAAACAAACGCAGTAGTAAGAATGAAACATGTGAAACGCGTTCTCATGCGGAATTTTCATTATATTTATCCTTGATTAGAAAGAATTCTCAAACGTGATTCAATCAACTTGCTGGGTAGTCAAAAAAATTTCAATAAATTTTTAATAATTATTTAACTCAATTATGAATTCATTTGTTGTTGGTTTACTTTTTAGAACGTAATTCAATCAACTTTGCTAGTAGTCAAAAAATATCAGTAAGTTTTTAATAATTATTTAACTCAATTATGAATTCATTTGTTGTTGGTTTACTTTTTATTTTACAGGAAAATGAGAAACTCGGTTTACTTTTTATTTTACAGGAAAATGAGAAACTCAAGATAGAATGAAACTTTGTACTCTTGTTTTTTTTAACAATTGTACTCTGTTTTTCAATTCTTGGTTTCATATTGAATTTGTATAATAATTGGAGATATAAATTTGGAAAAATATCAATTATGGTCTTTTTGACTACCCAGCAAGTTGATTGAATCACGTTCCAGAAGATGCATGAGAATTCTTTCTAATAAAGAATAAATATAATGAAAATTTCAAGATGCATGAGAATTCTTTTGACCTATTACGGATAAATATAATGAGAATTCCTTCTGATCTATAAGATAAAACTAAGATTCTTCAATGGGTATTCACGCTCCGGTAGGTTCCACATGTTTCATTCTTGCTATTGCGTTTGTTTCATTAGTTTGTAGAAGATGCATCAGAAGTTTTTAATGTTTTGAAAATTTTGAGCTCAAAACTCTTTCTCCGTTAGTCAATAACAGATTGACTAACGGAATTATCAATTTTGATAGAATATAATAAGTGAGTGACCAATTTTGATAGTGATCAAATGTGGGTGATCAAATATGAAAAGAGGTAAAACTGGATGACCAAAATTGATATTTTCCCACTTTTAAAAATTTGAATTGAATACCCCCAGATTTTAAAAGTAAAAAAAAAATCCAACAGAATCTCAATGGAATACACCCTCCTAATAAAATTAAACTTGAATCTCAATGGAATACACCCTCCTAATAAAATTAAACTTCAACTTTATGGTTGCCTTTTCCAATTAATTCAAGGAAAACTTCTGACGAAATAATTCTAGTTTTTCTTAAATCTTGTTCTTCAAATAATAATAAAAATAATAGTAATAATTATTATTATTATGAGTTTTTGTCGGTAAATCCTCTTCCACAAAATAATAATAATATATATATATATATATATATTGTTCAGTTTTCATTATCTAAGCCATTTTATTTCAGTAGAAAATGTCTAAAACTAAGAAGTTAAGAAGGAAACTAGAAAGTGATGTGATGACGAAACGTTTGTGACACCAGGGTCCAGGAGTGAAGGGCAATTGACCATACATCAAATAAGTAGCTAATTAATTAAAATGACTTCAAAAAAAAAATCACAACATTTTAATTGAATCAAACGAATCTTTTCAAAACAATTTTGCACAAGTAAAAATAGAAAAAGTTGCTCCTAAATCTATATTACTATAAGAAATACATATGTATTACTCCCTCCGTCCAACGAATAATCTTCATAGGTAGGTGGGCACGTAAATTAAGAAAGTGTAGTAATAAGTGGAGTTTTGAGGAGTAATTTTGTAAAACTTTATGTATAAAGTAAAGAAATGAGTTGACTTTTGTGTATGTGGGGAGATAAAGTAATGACATTTGTGTAAAATTAAGAATATTGTAAGGGGAGAAAAATACACTTTTGGTCCCACCATCCACGGGCACTCATGATTTTGGTCCCAACATTCTGAATTTTGATCCCGAAGGGAAAAAACTTGACACATTTGGTCCCAAAGTTAGGCAACCATTAGTCAATCTTAGTCAAACGTTAGTCAACCTCAGCATTAAAGAAATTTTTTATTTTTAAAATTCGAATTAAAACAAAAAAAATAAAAAACTAACCCTAATATGGAAAATCAAATTGTAAAATCAAAATCGGGGGAAGGAGGAGGGGAGCTACGGCCGGCGACGTGAACAACAGCGGCCGCGTCGGCCGCCTTCTTCAACAGTAGCGGCCGCGTCAACCGCCTTCTTCTTCGATGGAGGAGGGGAAGGAGGGGAGCGACGGCCGACGACGTGAACAACAGTTGCCGCATCGGCCGCCTTCTTCAACAGCAGCGGCCGCGTCGGTCGCCTTCTTCTTCGATGGAGGAGGAGATGCCCAAAAATCGAAATCTCTCCATCTTCGATGTCCTCTGCAACCGATGGAGGGGGGCGACGACGGCTAGCTAGGGAAGAGATGTCCTCTGCAACTGATGGAGAAGATGCTTTGGCGACGGAGATGGAGGAGATGCTTGGGCGATGAAGATGAAATTTTCTTCGTTTTCTGGAAACGAGCATAGCAAGTGCAAGCTTCAATCCCGCCGGAAATAAGCTTTCTGGTTCAATCCGTCGGTGTCTGGCTCCCTGTCGGATCTTATCGATTTGAATTTATTAGAGAACCAATTTTCCGGCATAATTCCACCTCAATTAGGGCAATTGAATCTTAATTACTTCCCTCAATTTATATTCCAATCGACCCACCGAAAAAATCCCAATTGAGTTCCTCAATTAGGGCAATTGAAGCTTACTTTCCTAATCTATCTTCCAATCGACTCACCAGAAAAATCCCAATTGAGTTCGATAACCTAGCGTATGATAGCAGTTTCCTAAACAATCCAATCTCTGTGCTACCAAACCAATCTCCAATCTTTCAACTTGCTATGCTCGTTTCCAGAAAAACGAAGAAACTTTCACATGGAATTCTTGCTCTAATTCTCATCTTAGCAGCAGTTCTTGTCCTATGAGTGAGGAATTTGTGTGGCTGGTCGCCGAGCAAGTGGAGGCTTTCGATGAGTGTCAGCGGCGTCGGCCCCGACAGAAGGTTTTTGTCTCAGGTGGAAAGTGTTTGAAGGATATCTCAATCGAAAAGAATAAAGACAGAAGGAAAAATACACGGTGATGATATTGTTACATTCATACCTTTCCAATCGATTTTGCATTTTGGATGATTTTTACTTTGAGAAATTCAATCACAGAATCTGCAAATGTTAGGGTTCTTTCTTGGCATTTGTGTAATTACCACAGCCGAGTATATTTTTTTTATTTTTAAGAATATTATTAACTATTTTTTAATGGAAAAATAAATGACTAACGGCCACATGACTCATTCCGTCAACATTTAACGGGGGTGGGACCAAATTTGTTAACTTTTCCGATTTTGGGACCAAATGTGTCAAGTTTTTTCCTTTCGGGACCAAAATTCAGAATGTTGGGACCAAAATCATGAGTGCCCGTGGATGGTGGGACCAAAAGTGCATTTTACTCATTGTAAGGGTGAAGTTTATAAAGGGTTTTCCATTTTAAGGCTGTGAAAGTTAGTGTGGGACATCTCGAAAAGGAAAGTGTGAAAGTTATTGTGGGACGGAGGGAGTACTATATAACGACAAATTAATAGTCCACCCGTCCTAATTTTATTTCATCATTTACTGTATATATGTAGTTTAATATGAGAATTGTTTATTAGTATTAAAGTAAATAAAATAGAGAGTGTGAAAATCTTTTAAATATTAAAGTAAGTAATAAAATATTGTGAGTAAAAAATGTTGGGATATTCATCCACCCCAAGATGAAGATTCTATTGTTTTAATTTTGATAGTCAAAACAATGTATGTTGGTCCCAAAAGTTGAGTTAAGATTGAGTAAGCTAAGAAAAAGTCTAGAGGGGAGGGGTGAATAGACTTTTCAAATTCTATCAAAATATCAGAGTTTAAGTGCGGAAATGTGTTCTGTATTATACTGTTCTTAGAATCAGATCAGGACTCAACAGTTAGCTTTTATACTCAACTTTTCTTTAAATATTTTCTTTAGAAAACTTACTGTTCTTGGTTAAACAAATATAAAGCAGATAATCAAAACAGAAAGTAAAGAACACAAGATTTTTATAGTGGTTCGACAAATGTCTACATCCACTCTCACAACTCCAGTTGCGATGTTTTATTACTCTTTTCTTCTTGAGTACTTGTAGCTTAGAGTCTCAAGGTTAAGACTTTGATCTTGTCGATTATACCACCAGGTATATCTTCGATCTACTAGTAATTTTACAAGTAACTAGCACACTTGTTTACACAATACAAACTTAAAACGAAAAGTAAAACTTCTCTTTGCAGTAGCCTTTGATTCTTCAAATCAGATCTGTGGCTTCTCTTCAGTACGATCTTCTTGACTCTGTGAGTTCTTGAATACTTGAATGCTTCTTGATTGCTCTTGAATAGTAATTATATCAGTAGTCTTTTCAAGTAGAAGATCACACGGTATTTATAAGCATTAGTAAGACAGTTAGCAGTTTGTGAACTAACTCTCAACTAACTCATAACCGTTTCTTGTTGTAACTTCCTTCTTTGTAACCAACTTAAAACTTATCCATAAGTCAGCATATCTTCATATATATCTTCAGTTACGTCTTAAATAAGTTATCCAAACTTATTCTTCAAATAACCAACTCAGCACAGTAAACTACTCTTCTTAGTTTTACTGCTCTTGGTCAGTCAACACAGTTCTTCCATAACTGTTCTTGCTTCCTTCAAAAACTTCTTTTAGTCTTCTGAGCTTCATCTTACTCCTTTCAAATAGTCTTCTTACTCTCGGAGTAGTCTTCTGATATCTCTTAGTCTTCTTTAGTCTTCAATCTAATCTACTGTTCTGAACTTTACAATGCTGAATACAACAGAATAAAACTTTACAAATATAAAACCTATCTATACATCAACTGAACTACATACAGATGAGTATAACTAAGTCCTTTACTATAAGCTGTCTATACAATTCATTCATCGGCTTAGTTCTTAAACAGTTCATATATCAGATTACTAAAACATAAGATGAGTAAACTCAGACTTCATATCACATTAAGATCAGTAATCCTAATTCATATAACTCACATAGAATCACATATATCCATAACTCAAAGTTGCTTTTGGCCATCAAAACATACAATCATCAATTAGAACATTGTTTATAGGATTCATATCCCAACAATTTCCCCCTTTTTGATGAAGCCAGAACTACTTAAACATTAACAGATCAGTAGTTAAGATATATAGTCATTCATATCAGTTCATCAATTCAAAAATCAGATTTAAGATTCATATCAGATCAGATAATTCACATATTACAATTAAGTCACATAATCACAGAAAATACCAAAACAAAGAAAATAAAGATAAGGTTTAGAAATGTTATCTTCTTCAGCATAGTCCTTCATCTTCAATCTTCATTAGGAATTCTGAATGCCAGATACATTCTATTCTTGATATCCATCATGTGCTTATGATCAGTGATTCCTTCATCTTGAATAATCTTTGAAATAATGTTTCCAACTTCATTCAGATCAGGTTCTCCATTCTCTAGTCTTGGAGGATCCCAAACAGGTTCTTCTGGACAAATAACCTGGATACCTGCACCAGCAGCCAATAACAATATGTGTTCCCAGAAGTTCCTTGCTATGTTCATCATGAACACATCAAAGTCAGAATACTCATCTTCCTTGCTTGAATGATCACCAAACTTTTTCACAATGAAATTAGCAATCTGCCATTTCCTTTTCAGATCATTCCAATATTCCATAGATTCTTCATCAACAATAAATTCCATGAATTCTTCATCAAGAACTATTCCAACAGACTTAGATTTCTTTTTCCTTTTTAATGCAGCAACTCGATTATCAAATTTCTTTCTTGCAGCTTCTGCATCTTTCAGTTTTTGCTTTCTAATCTGTTCATCAGCTTTCCTTTTCTCAGAGATTTCAGCTTTCTTTTGAACAAGTAACTCATTATTCTTCTTAGCAGCTTCAACCATCTGTTCTTCACTTGGCTGGTTACTTCCAACAACATGCTTCAGCTTACTTTTCGACCTGGTAATCCTTCCAGTCTGTTCAGCCTCTTCTTCATCATCAATAATGAATTTCCTTTTCAGCTTTCCAGAAGAAGATTCAGCAATGTTTTTCTTTTCAGCTACTATCTCTTGAGGTTCAGAATCCTTTTGATGTCTTTTCAGATTGATTCTTAACTTCAGACTAATGATTTCTTCTTTCAAATCATCAATACTTGCTTTCAACTCATCTTAACTCACAACCAACTGAGCTTGTTGAGTTTGAGTCTGCTCCATTACTTTCATCACTTTATCTTCCCCCCTTTTTGGCTTCATCCTGCCAATCCTTCAAAGGTGTCAAAAGTAGGTCAACTTTATTTTGCAACTCAGTAGAGAGTGTCTTCTCTTGCAATCTATGCAGATCATAGATCTTAGACATTGTGAATTCCAGAACTTTCTCATATGAAATGGTAGCAGTCAAACTTTCCAATTTCTCAGTGGCTTGCTGAAATTGTTTCAAAGTAGCCTCCAGCTTGCTTTGTAACTCTTCATTCTGCTTTTTCAACATCTCAAAGCTAGAGTTATCTTGCACTGTCTCAGCAGGAACAGTCCTTACTGTTTCTTGAATATCATCAAGCACAGTATTCTCAGCAGCATTAATAGGTGTGCTCTCCAACACATCAGCTTGTTCCACTAAGACTTAAGCTTCTTCAACTACAACTGTGTTCTCAAACATCTCAGTTGCATTGGTATCAGCTTCATAGTCAACTTCCATGTCAGCTTCATATGCAGCTTGATTGTCAGAATTTCTAACACCAGCTTCCTCAGCTTCCATATTGACATCAGTATCAACATTTTCATCAGCAGATTTTACCATAGAATACTTGCAGCCAATTATCCTCTCAATCAACTGAATAACTGACTCAAGAGTGAATAATTCTGTGAACGAATTAACATCTGCAACTTCTCTCTGTTCTTGTTCCCAGACATGGAACACAGACAAACCACCCATACCTTCTGCTACAATCATCAACTCATGTACACCTATACCTCTAAGATACACCCAAGTGCCTATCCTTAGAAGTTGCTCAAAGGTCATGGAGTTGTCATCTAAACCATGAAAGCTTTTGAGAAGAGCATTTCTCAATTTGAATCTTATCCTCTCTTCCTTATCACATATAGGATAATCCATCAGAAATACTGAATTTGGTTGGATAATTTCGATTTAAGGAGAGGAGGTAATCTCAATTGGTTCAGAGGAAGGTATATGTTCATGCTCAGTAGAGTGATCATGAACTGGTTCAGGTTCAGGTTCAGGAGAGAAATGAGGAGTGGGATTGTGTTGAGGACTTGATTGGGAAGTGGGATGAAAAGAAGTGTTCTGAGGGGGTGAGGGAGGAGTGTTCTGTCTAATAGGAGAGTAGTGTACTGACTCCTTAGAACAGGTAGGCTCAGCTTCAAGGGGTTGGGCTTGGATAGAATCAGAGGTTGAGGGAGAGGAGTAGTGCTCTTGAGGACTCTTCTGGGTCTCAGCACACCAGAAACTTTTGTTCTCTTATGTGAAATAATGAGGCTCGAAGAACTTACCTCATGCTCTACAGAAGGCTCCTTCTCAACTGCAGCAACAGACTCTTCTGACTCTTTAGAGGCAACCCTAGCTGATCTGCCCCTTCTTAATCCAGCTCTGTGAGGATCATGCCTAGCCTTTGTTCTCAACTTCGGCTCATCATTGTCAGAACGGAACATCGAACCACCAGATTCTGTAGGTTGAGGACGATTCCTCTGTTCTTGTTCAAATTTGACAGACTCTTTCTTGAACAAAAACTTGCCCTGATGAAATCTTTTAGGAGGACTCCAATCCACCTTCTTCTCAGCTAATTGAGGCAACAAGATGCTCAATTTATTTCCAAAACCCATCCAGGATTTAATGGAAAATTCTCTAGTGTCTTCATCAAACAACACTTTTTCTCTTTCAGCCAACAATCTGCCCAAAATAAATCCTTGCCAGTCACCATCAACTCGATCAGTAATTGCGGCCATAATACGAATCTTGAGATTAGTGAGGGCATCTTGACTGAAGTGTTGACCTAACATGCATTTTCCAGCAATGTCCATCAGAAATTGAAGACCTTCTGGAAGGATGTCCTTCTTCAAATTGGTGAGAGTTGCTGGGTCAACATTCAACCATCTACCCACGCAAGCCTTTTCTTGCCCTGCCATATAGCTCAGAATGTTTACCGGCCCGTCTGGTAAATCGAACGCGATTCCAAGGTTTCTCTGGAAATGACAACCCTGTGACCCGAAACTATCGAACGGATGCAATTCGAATCACCTTGCACCTGTAGAAAGAATTCCATTGCCTCAGGTTCAAAAACCATCTTGGGGAATGATTCTAGGTACTTCCTTAGCCCGCATTCTTCACACATGGTGAGAATGGCTTGATTCTCGTCTTTTTGTCGTCCGGTGAAGTAAACAGAGTTTTCAACGAAAATTCCTTTCTCACGAATCCATCTGGGTGCATCAAACGTACCTACGACTTCGTTTTCTTCGTTAAGAATATCAATAATCGCCATAGAGTAGAAATATAGAAGTGTAGTTGCAAGAGTAAGGAGGATCGAGAAAACTTGAGCTTAGAGAAATTTGCAGAAAAATTTTAAGTAATGAAGAAGAAGAAGTTAATGTGATCGCATTAATCTAAATCAAAGCAAATCTAGGGCTTGGATTGATTTAGATTCACGCGTTGAGTGGTTTGGATTGAGTATAGAAAAGTGTAATTTTAAGAAAAAAACGTTCCAGATTCATAAAACTCATTTCCAATTTGGAGCCAACTTGTGTTGATAAATACACCTTTTAAAATTAGGTCAAAAATAGAGGAGTGTATTAATCTTCTCTATAAGCAAACTAATTTTTGAACAGATCTTGACTTAGAAGACTTCTAAGGCAATAATACCGTTCTGATGCGTATCAGCACAGTTGTTTCCATACACACTATACTTCAATTTCTTACTTAAAATATATTTGAAATTTACTTATCTGGGTTCAACTGAGTACTGTGATCAGCTGAGTACTCTCTTTGAAGATCAGCTCAGTAGTTGGGTCAGCTCAGTAATCCTTAGATCAGTTCCCCAACTCTTCTGATTTTCACCTTTTTGATACTAGCACAGTACTTTCTCAGATTAGCACTGTAACTCAGATCAGTTCTAGTCTGTAGACAGATTTTCCTGTAATCAAATAAGCTCTGTAGACAGTTTAATCAATAATCAGATCAGTTCTGTAGAGAGAATGATATTGTAGTCAGAATAGTTATGTAGACAAATTAGCTTTGTAATCAGAACAGTCCTGTAGACAAATCAATGCAATAATCAGAACATGTCTGTAGACAGATATGTGCTGTAATCAGATCAGATTTGTAGACAGATCAAAACTGTAATCAGATCAGTTCCCCCTCTAGTAGAGAACTCCTCTTCTGTGCCTGTTTCACCTTGGTAGAAGTGTTAGTTCAAGCATAGATGGTGAAATATAGTACAGAATAGTCAAGAATAATTAAAATAGGTCTTTATAAGGTTTGATCCAAGGTGACTTGTGCTCTGAGTCAACATACAGGATTTTTCAGAAATCATAGATTCTCCCTTAAATGTATATTCTCAATTCCCTCAGCTTTACCAGCTTCCTCATCGGGATTTAGGCACCTTAGTAACCTTTTTACCTGATTGTGATGAATGTAGAGGTCTTGACATGGTCTGTTCTTCAGAATTACCCTTCTTGGTGTACTGTTCTTGATATCAGCTCAGTACCTGAAATGTTAGAATACAATTCTATATACATGCAGGATCCATGTCTATCAATCCTAAACTTATGCAAAGCTCTCCAAATCTAGTTTCAGCCAAAGGTTTTGTGAAAATGTCAGCTCTCTGAATATCAGTATGGATCTTTTCCATCCTTATGTTTTTCTTTTCAACATGATCCCTAATAAAATGATGCCTAACATCTACATGCTTGCATCTAGTATGTAAAACATGATTTTGAGTGATGGCAATTGCACTATTGCTGTCACAGAATATAGGTACATTAGTTTCCACAATATTGTAGTCTCTAAGTTGTTGCATTAGCCAAAGAAGCTGACTACAACAACTTCCTGCAGCCATATATTCTGCTTCAGTGGTAGATGTTGCCACACTTGTTTGTTTCTTTGAAAACCATGATATGAGCTTAGAACCTAAAAATTAGCATGAACCAGAAGTTGATTTTCTATCTATCCTGCAACCACCAAAGTCAGAATCTGAATAACCACTTAGGGATAAATCATCATCTGCAGAATACCACAAACCTCGATTAATGGTACCCTTTAGATATTTCAATATCCTTTTAGCAGTCTCCACATGACTTTCTTTGGGATTGGCCTGAAATCTAGCACATAAACCTACTGCAAATGCAATATCTGGCCTACTAGCAGTCAAATAGAGTAAAGAACCAATTAAAGCTCTATAATAGGATTGATCAGCACACTTACCTTGATCATCTGGATCCATTCTGTATGTTGGCAGCATTGGTACTCCAACTGTTTTACAGGTCTTGATACCAAATTTATCTAACAAATTTCTTGTATATTTTGCTTGATTGATAAAGATACCTTCAGATGACTGTTTTACTTGAAGACCAAGAAAATAGGTCATTTCACCCATCATTGACATTTCAAACTTACTTTGCATGAGCTTTGAAAAGCTTTCACTCATGCTCTTGTTAGGGGATCCAAATATTATATCATCAACATAAATTTGGACTAATAAAATGTCTGTACCTTCTTGTCTTCTGAACAAAGTTCGATCCACTTTGCCTTTAGTAAATCCATTTTCAACTAAGAATAGTGAAAGAGTGTCATACCAGGCTCTTGGAGCTTGCTTCAGACCATATAGTGCTTTCTTCAACCTGTATACTTGATTACCATTTACCTCAAATCCAGGAGGTTGTTCTACATAAACTTCTTCAACAAGTATACCATTCAAAAATGCACTTTTCACATCCATTTGATACACAGTGAATTTCATATAAGCAGCATAAGCAAGAAACAATCTTATAGCTTATAATCTAGCTACAGGGGCAAATGTTTCATCATAGTCAATACCCTCTGCTTGAGAGTAGCCCTGAGCCACTAATCTGGCTTTGTTTCTCACAACAAGATCATTTTCATCTTTCTTATTTTTGAAAATCCACTTTGTACCTACCACATTGTGATCAGTAGGTCTCTCTACGAGTTCCCATACATCATTTCGAGTAAACTGATTTAATTCTTCTTGCATAGCAATAATCCAGTTACTGTCAGATAAAGCTTCTTTCACATTAGCAGGCTCAATAGAAGATAAGAAGCAACACCAACAAAATAGAGAATTACTGGGTTCAGGCTTAAAATCAAACAGTTGTCTTTTGGTCTTAACACCTTTATTGGATTCACCAATAATCAGATCAGTAGAATGAGCAGATTTCCATGTTTTTCTAGTTTTAACAGGAATACTATCATCATCCACATCATGCATAACAAAATCATCAATATCAATATCATCATTTTCAGCAGGTTTATTCACAGGAGAACAGTCAACCAATTCAGGCATGTCAATTGGTCTAGAAGACTTACCTTTGTCTTTTACCTTTTCTACATCATCATCTTTGTTTAGAACATTCAGAAATGGATTGTAAGCTTGTATAGATTCATAGACTCCAGTCTCTTCATTGTCTTTACCAGTTTGAATGGTCAGATCATCAATTTTCTTACTGATCTGATGATCAGCAGAGTCCTGTACAACTTCATCAAAGACAACATGGGGTGTTTCTTCTGCACATAGAGTAGAGTAATTAAACACTCTAAATGCTTTGCTTGTAGAAGAATATCCTAAGAATATTCCCTGATCAGCTTTAGCATCAAAAGCATTTAATTTGCTCTTTCCATTGTTATGAATAAAGCACTTACATCCAAAGATATGAAAATATGAAACTCTTGGTTTTCTACATTTCCATACCTCATATGGTTTTTTACCATGTACCTTGTTGAATGCACATTTGTTCTGAGTATGACAGGCAGTGTTGATTGCCTCAGCCCAGAACTTCTGTGGTGTGTTGTACTCTGCAAGCATTGATCTGCATGCTTCCTTTAGTGTTCTGTTTCTTCTCTCAGCTACACCATTTTGTTGGGGTGTCCTAGCTGCACTTGTCAAATGCTGAATTCCAGACTTAGAACAAAATTCTTTAATATAGCAGTTTATAAATTCAGTCCCCTTGTCACTTCTGATCTTGACAATGGGCTGACCTTTTTCTACTTGTAACCTCTTTAACAGATCTGGTAGTTGGGTTTGTGTGTCACTCTTTTTGTGTAAGAAGATTACCCAAATGAATTTTGAATAATCATCTACCACAACCAAAGTGTACCTTCTACCATTCAGTGTAGGGGGTTTTATTGGACCATGTAGATCCATGTGCAAGAGTTCTAAGACTCTACAAGTAGAAAGAGTGGGAATTGACTTAAAGGAAACCTTTACCTGTTTACCTTTTTGGCAAGCATCACACACTTGTGATTTGAAATAGATTTCATTAGGGATACCTTCAACAAGGTAGTTTCTTGCAATCTTGTTAATTATCTTAAAGTTCATATGGCATAGGCGTCTGTGCCATAGCCAGCTGATTTCTTTAGGACTCTTAGAAAGAAGGCTAGCATCCCTAGGACAACTATTCCAATTTACAATGTAGACACTGCCCTGTTTAACTCCAACTAGTAGAATTGTATGTGTTCTTTTATCCCAGATTTCACATTTGGTGCTTTTGAAGTAGACTTTATAGCCCCTGTCACAAAATTGAGAGACAGATAACAAATTATATTTCAGACCTTCAACATATGAGACATCTTGAATCTCTACATCTCCATTCTTGATGTATCCAAATCCTTTTGTGATTGCCATGGAACTATCTCCAAAGATCACCTTTGGTCCTTCCTTCTCATGATAGTCAGAAAGAAGAGTCTTGGTACCAGTCATGTGGTGAGAACACCCACTGTCTATGTACCAAGTTTCTCCAACTGAACCACATTTCTTGTAAAGATCCAGTCGACCCTGCAAGTAGTGATCTTTAATAATTTAGGTACCCTTTCTTTACTGGGGTCCTTGGGGGTTAGTAGTAAGAGGTATCCAAATAAACATTGAAGATTTGAATAATCGAGACCTCTTAAGTTTTCTACCATGCTTATCACAGAACAGTACTTTGTTGACCTTATCCAAATTATCAGCAAACTTAGGATCTATTTTTCTGAGATAGCCTTTCCTTGGTTCTATCCCCTTTTCAGGAAGATCAATATGTCTGTAATAGTTTGCATATGGCCTAAAAGCCTGTGGACCATACGGCTTATAGATGCGTTTTGGTGTTTCCTCTCCAATGATATCATAAGATAAAGGTGGAGGATAAAGAACAGGTTTGTTATGATAATGAGGCACAAATTTCCTAGGTTTAGTTGAGTACAGCTGAGACTGCCTTATAAAAGGAGGTCTAGGCTGTTTCCAACTTGCCTGTGTTTGTCTTGACCTACTGTTCTGAGTCTGCCTCTTCTGATTCCAGGACTTTTCAGCTCTGGTCAGAGGAGTAGAACTCTTCTGGTATGGTCTTGACTGTACTGGTCTAGATCCATTCTTCTGTTTACCATTCTTGGTAGTAGGAGTAATGTATTTAGACTGTACTTTAGGTTTTGGATCATTATCATAAGTCATAGGTTCTTTTCCTTTATCTAATTGCAAAGAACTTGAACTAGCTCCAGTAGTGTTCTTAATGCCTGAAGTAGAGGAACTAGGCAGATCAGTACCTATTCCACTTTTATCATAAGGAGCTCTGTATCTGTCTGATAATGTTTGATTAATCTTAGAAGAGTTAATCATATCAGATAGCTTTAGATCCAAGCTCAGTACTTCAGATTCTAAGAATCTATTGTGCTCTTCAAGTTTTTCACATTTAATCTTTAAGTCATTGAACTCATTTGTCTCTTTAGCTTGTGTATGCAACATACCCTGATATAACTTGTCCATAGATGCATACTTATCTTTGAGTTGAGACAACTCTTCTGATAGCCGTGCATTTAGAACAGTTATATTAGGATCCACTTGCATTTGAGCTTCTCTAAGACTCATGATTTCTTGTCTTAAAGATATGTTCTCATCACTGATTTCCATGAATGCTTTGTTAGCTGGTAGGAGGTCTTCTTCATTCACTCCATTGGAATGATGAAGACTACTCCCTACACTACTATCAGCAGTGTCACATAAATCAGAATCAGAATCAGATTCATCACAAGATTGAAAAGGTGTGACAGAAGATACCTCTTGGTCTATTTTTGCCATCATGACTAGTCCATCATCTGCAATGAAGACTTCTTTCTCACTGCTAGAAGGGTAATCAGAGGAAGACGATGGCAACTCATCTGAATCCGTTTCAGATTCATTGTTGGCCACCATTGCCCTCTTACCCTTAGCATATTTGCGATCTCTCCTTGCTTTCCTTTCTCTTCTGTCTTCAGCACTCAGATCAGGACATTCATGGATGTAATGACCTGGCTTTTCACAGTTATAACACAGAGGTTCATTAGTAGAACGTTTAGAAGGAGAATGATATCGGTTCCTGTCCTTTCTATCAGTAGAGTTCTTATCCTTCCTATCAGCAGAGTTCCTATCTATTCTTTTCTCATTAGAGACCTCATCTCTCCTTTCAGAAGATTTGTGGTCCCTTCTGGTCCTAGAAGAGTCCCTGTTACTAGAGCCCTGAGAGTCCTTATAGAATCTTTTGTATCTACCATAACACTTGTTAAGTTTATCAAACCTCTTAATCATTAAGTTCAACTGATCCTTAAGAGCAAGATCAGTACTCTCTAGTTCATCTTTTATGCTTGAGGACTTAGACATAGATGATCTAGACTTCTTAGAGGTAGATGCCTTAAGTGCTATACTCTTAGAGATTTCCTTATCCCTATCACTGCTTACTATTGGATCTTCTTCATCCAATTCAAACTCATGCGCCTTAAGGGTTTGGAAAGTGGTTTCAGCAGACCAGGTATCTATATCCTGTGTGGTTTTAATGATCATTTTGACCATTTTCCACTTGTCATCTAAAGCCTTAAGAATACGCAAATTGATCTCCCTATTGGTGTAAGTCTTACCTAAAACATCCAAGTCATTCATAATCTTTGTAAAACGAGTATCGAGCTGGTCTATTTTTTCACCAGTCTTGATTTTGAATGATTCGAACCGCTGGACAGCAGTGGATAGTTTGCTTTCTTTTATAAGAGAAGTTCCCTCACAAATGATAGCTAACTTGTCCCACATCTCTTTGGCTGATTTACATTTAACAACTTTCCCAAGATACTCATTGGGAAGGGTATGCAAAATGTAATTCTTAGCCAAGCTGTCTAAGTTGTTCTACCTCATTTCCTCAGTAGTTAAATCTAACCTGGGTTTTGGCACGAGAACACCAATGGCTTTGGAAGGCTCCAGAGTTGCAGTGTTGGGAATCATGGTAGTGATTGGCCCTTCTTTGATCACATACATCATTAGATTATGGGTTGAACTAAAGATGGCCTCCATCCTCAGTTTCCAGTAATCGTAATCTGCAACTTTAAACTTATGAAGTTTATTGATGTTAGTTTCTTCCATGATAGAACAGACAATTAATATCAGTAGTATGGCAAATAGGTTCAGATAGACAAGTAAGATCAAGAAACAATTATCAGTAATGAGAGACAATTAGACTTTCCCCAAAGTCTACAAGGTTATCTAGAAACAACAGTCCAAAGAACTACTGCTCTGATACCACTTGTTGGTCCCAAAAGTTGAGTTAAGATTGAGTAAGCTAAGAAAAAGTCTTGAGGGGAGGGGTGAATAGACTTTTCAAATTCTATCAAAATATCAGAGTTTAAGTGCGGAAATGTGTTCTGTATTATACTGTTCTTATAATCAGATCAGTACTCAACAGTTAGCTTTTATACTCAACTTTTCTTTAAATCTTTTCTTTAGAAAACTTACTGTTCTTGGTTAAACAAATATAAAGCAGATAATCAAAACAGAAAGTAAAGAACACAAGATTTTTATAGTGGTTCGACAAATGTCTACATCCACTCTCACAACTCCAGTTGCGATATTTTATTACTCTTTTCTTCTTGAGTACTTGTAGCTTAGAGTCCCAAGGTTAAGACTTTGATCTTGTCGATTATACCACCAGGTATATCTTCGATCTACTAGTAATTTTACAAGTAACTAGCACACTTGTTTACACAATACAAACTTAAAACGAAAAGTAAAACTTCTCTTTGCAGTAGCCTTTGATTCTTCAAATCAGATCTGTGGCTTCTCTTCAGTACGATCTTCTTGACTCTGTGAGTTCTTGAATACTTGAATGCTTCTTGATTGCTCTTGAATTGTAATTATATCAGTAGTCTTTTCAAGTAGAAGATCACACGGTATTTATAAGCATTAGTAAGACAGTTAGCAGTTTGTGAACTAACTCTCAACTAACTCATAACCGTTTCTTGTTGTAACTTCCTTCTTTGTAACCAACTTAAAACTTATCCATAAGTCAGCATATCTTCATATATATCTTCAGTTACGTCTTAAATAAGTTATCCAAACTTATTCTTCAAATAACCAACTCAGCACAGTAAACTACTCTTCTTAGTTTTACTGCTCTTGGTCAGTCAGCACAGTTCTTCCATAACTGTTCTTGCTTCCTTCAAAAACTTCTTTTAGTCTTCTGAGCTTCATCTTACTCCTTTCAAATAGTCTTCTTACTCTCGGAGTAGTCTTCTGATATCTCTTAGTCTTCTTTAGTCTTCAATCTAATCTACTGTTCTGAACTTTACAATGCTGAATACAATAGAATACAACTTTACAAATATAAAACCTATCTATACATCAACTGAACTACATACAGATGAGTATAACTAAGTCCTATACTATAAGCTGTCTATACAACTCATTCATCCGCTTAGTTCTTAAACAGTTCATATATCAGATTACTAAAACATAAGATCAGTAAACTCAGACTTCATATCACATTAAGATCAGTAATCCTAATTCATATAACTCACATAGAATCACATATATCCATAACTCAAAGTTGCTTTTGGCTATCAAAACATACAATCATCAATTAGAACATTGTTTCTGGATTCATATCCCAACAATGTATATTTTTATTAAGATTAAATTTGTAATAAGATAGGTATATAAGCTTAAAATGTACAACTTAATTATTTTTTATCTTAGACATATGGGAACAGCTAGGGGTGGGCACAAAACCGAAAAAACCGAACCTGTGATTTTCGGTTTATTTGGTTCGATTTATTCGGTTGAAATATTTTTAAAATTTTTACTTTTCGATTCGATTCAGTTTATATTTTACAAAATCGAATAAATCGAACCGAACCAAATTTCTTTATATAAAAAAAAATACATATTTAATTAATAAATTATACTCCATCCGTCTAGTAAAATTTTGCTCAGTTCTATTTTTGTGTTGACAAAGAATATGTTTATTCTCTTTAAATAGTTAACTTTTGAATATTTTTTCTACTTTATTAACAAGATTGAGTATCTACCAATAACATTCTTTACTCGTTATTCCACATATCTTTTTTATAATTAAAATTTAATTTTTTTAGAAACATGTATAAAAAGAAGTGAGCAAAATTTTACTGGTAGAGGGGGTATGTAACAATACGTTAACAAAAAAAAAAAAAAAAACTCGACTTAAAGTATGCTACTTTATTGATTTTCAATCTCAAATTTTCAATTCGACATTTGTCGTCTTTTTGCCCCATTAAAAAAATACTCCCTTCGTCCAATTTTATAATGTCCACTTCTCCGGGCACGAGTTTTAATAAATGTTGATTAGTTTATGTATAAAATAGATAAGTTGGGGGGTATGATGAGATGTTGTGGGGTCCATTTATAGATAAAGTGATTTTTTATGAATAAAGTCAATGACAATTTGAGTAAATAAGTGATGGTTGAAGGGTGGAGATAAAATAGTGTGAATAGTAAATTCTCCAAATAAGGAATGAGAATAATAAAATTGGACAACCTGAAAAGGAATGTGAGAATTATAAAATTGGACCAGGGAGTAATTATCTCCCTTGAAGATGGATTTCATTGTGGAAAATGTAACAAAATCATTAATTTTTTGTGTTAGATTTGTATGGTTTGTAATTTTAAACTTTAAAAGGAACTTGTTAGTTTGGATTGTGAACTCTTGAACTTATAATTTGAATTTGATTTTTAGTGTAAAAAAATCCTTGAAAAATGTTTAATTGTTGAAATATAATATTTTATGCAAGAATTTCTGTTCAAACCGAACCGAACCGAACCGTACTTTTATTCGATTCGATTTCATTTTTTAAAATTTCGATTATTTCGATTTAGTTGAAAAAAGCTCAAAACCGAACCGAACAATCCAAATACCCACCCCTAGGGACAACTGACCTTCGCATTAGCTGATACCATAAGTAAGTTGAAAATCTGAAGACTAAAGAGAATAAGACATCTGAAGACTTAGTCCATAAGTAAGATCAGATGACAAGGTTCTTGTATACCTTAGTCAACAGAATCTTACATTCTAAAATTAACAGTTTAACCCAACACAACTGCACAACTAATATGGACTCAAGCTATGCAACTTAATTGTTCTTACCCTAAAGCTTCAACGTTACATATCGAGGGAAAAGACCTTTCTTAGAGGCAAAATGAATGTTCAGTTCTAAGATGATTCAATCTGCCGTCTCATCCAAAGATCCGTTGAGAATCTCTGTTCACTATTGATGCGTCGAAAAAGAACACTTACAGATGTCAATCGTTCTTTTACGAGCACTGCTAATCACAGATTAGAATCACGTGTTTATCCTTGGTAATCCTCACGAAAATCTCCTTGAGCATCCCAAAATAACCTGCAAAAGTACGCCGGAGCCCCCCTCCGGCGTATAAGCTCCGACGCTCAAGTCAGATTCAATCGTAGGCGAAATCAATGAGGAATTCCCCTGTATGTTTAGGGAAATTCCGGCGAATATCGTGGAGTTTCTCCTCCAATCCGTGTATATTTCGTGTAAAAGTATGTAAAGTATGTATCTGTTAAAGAACTTAATTAAGAATATGGAAATAACCTTGTTTATATACCTGGCCCCTCTCTGCGGAGAGGGGAAGACTTATTCTCCCTGTATTCTCGGCATATCCCTAGAAATCCGGCCTCAAATCCCTAAGGACTCGGCTTATCTCCCTGAAGACTCGGTTCTTCAGCTTATCGGCTCCCATTTTAGTGGGTTTGAACTGTTCCTCTTGACTTGGTTAAGAAAGACGGACTATTCGTTCCATATTTGGGCTGGATCCTTCCAGGCCCCAGGGCTATTAACTTCTCCAAATATGGGCCAAAGGCCCACTCACCCTGATATCTCTAATTTCCCTACTTAAGCCCAGGGGTGTATTAATCCTGTTTCTTCGAGTATTGACCTAATCACAACTATCATAATTTATCCCGTTTCCACGTGTCGACTTCTCAGAGAGTGACATATTTATCTACATCAACCACTCCCCCCTACTCTCATAAAAGGAATAATTTTTAGGAGAGTAGGAAAACAATAATATTGAGGTGAATACCAAGGGAATATTTCATTCCTAAAATTTAATATATCCTTCGAAATATTTGTATTGATTTGATTCCCTCTAGTAATAATTACCTCTGGAAGGTGTCAGGTCCTTTGCACTTCCACACGCAACCGTGCCCTCGAATCCCATAGTCACGCGCCCATTCCTAACCCAACATCAGGCCGCCGTTTTCCCTTCACGCGTCTCTCGATTGGGGGGGAGCATTTAATTCTCCTCGGTCCTCTCCTTTCTCTTTCCAGCGTAATCATTCAAAACCTCTTTTTTCCACCAAAAATCCCCTTTTCCTTCTCTCAAACTCATCCATTCTTCATCTTCGTTTCTACTTCTGCGAACTTAACTCCTCTAAGCACGTTCAACGGCCGTTCCGTCACCATTCTTAAAATCGACTTTCTCCAGGTATCTATTCCTTCCTTTCTTCTCTCATTTACAATATCCGCATGTCATCCTCTTCAGACTCCATTTCCATGGAGAGTTCTACTTCCGATTCGCTTCCCCTATTTCCCGTAACTGATCAGGCTTTGGAGGACAAAATTTCTGGTCCTTCGATTCTCACTCCCGAGCGCGTAGCCGCTTTTCTTCGTTCGGGGATTTTTCCCGGCGATTATTCCGTTAGGGCTGCTCATGAGAAAGAGCGTCCTAACTTTCCAGGTCATAATACCTTAGCCTTTTGGGAGGCTCAACTAAAAGCGGGTCTTCGTTTCCCAATCCACCCTTATCTTTGTGAAATTTCCACTTATCTCCGTATACCTTTGAACCAATTTACTCCCAATGCCATACGTGCGATGTTAGGTTTTTATATCCTAATGAAGGGAAATGGTGGGGATCCTTCGGCTCAACTCTTTCTTACCCAGTACGTATGCAAGTTCGCAGACGGATTCTTTTATGCTAGTGGTCGTACCTCCAGGACCGGCAAGTTCATGGAAAAGCTCCATGAGGGGGTTCAGGACTGGAAAGACTACTATTTCTTTGTCACAAATCCTCTTCCTTGGGAATTTCCTCATGAGGGATGGATTTATGAAAATCCTGGGGTACCTCGTCCTCCTCTTTCAATTTGTTCTTCTTTAAACCTGGATGTGATGAACCACTTAAACGATCATGTCTCTGTTCATGGCTTTTTTGATGTAATGGGTATCTGTAAAAATCCTAGAGCTCTCTCTCATTTTGGTTTTGGTCGCCCCGATTACCCTTTAGGTCCCGATGATGGTAATACCATTTCCTTTTCTGAGTAGTGTCTTCCAAATTGGAGGTGTCTTGTTTATTTAATGTCGTTTCATATTTCTTTGTGCAGCTATGAGTTGGTTAACTCAGATTTCGCGTGATGCTGCCCCTCTCTCAATGGTTAATAAGTCTCCTGCCCCTGAAAGTTCTTCGAAGGCTCAAATTCCTCCTTCCCCTGTGAAACCTGCTGCTGGGTCTGTTGCTAAGCGTACCCGTTCCTCTACCGAGAAAGCCATGGTTTCTACGTTGCCTCCTGTCTCCGATGCTTCCAAGAAGAAGAAGTCCAAGACCAAATCCTCTCTGCCTAATGTTGCTTCCGATGCTCCGGATGAGATTAATGTCGACCATCTCTTGGCTTTCATAGAGCGTTACACTCCGACTCCTGCCACTGAGGCCCTCAATGCTCTGTCTTTCGGAGAGCGGGTTGTGCATGCTGCTCACAGCTTTACCCAGGTATTCTCTTCATGCAAATATATTTCTAAGTAGTTTTAATAAGAAAGAGCGTACTTGTCTTACTTCTTTAGATAATTCATTGTGTAGTTTGGCCTCCTGTTCTCCAATGTGTCTGAACGAGCCCTTCAGTCCCTTCAGCTGGTGGATGACCTCCACAGCCAGGTAGAGTTGGAGAGGGTGAAGAGGGATATTCTCGAAGCAGAGTTACATGATGCTAACCAAAGGTGTAAAGTACTCCAGACGACGCTTTCAGGGGAGATTTCTTCATTGAAGAAAGAGTTTGGTAAACGGGTGGAACAACTGGAAGTCACTCTTCCTCAAGCTGGTATGAATTTGTGCTTGGACTCCCTGTTTACCTCTGCCGCAGGTCAACAATTTCTAGGTACCTTGCATCAGGAGTGGCTGGAGGCCTTTCTTCAGAGTAGCAGCTTTTTGGGGGCGATGGGTGCATACATCCCTCACTTCATTGATCATGGATTTTCCAATGCTGTGGCTGAGCATTCTGCTCCTGGCTTTAATGGTCAATATACTCGTGCCCTCCGGCTAGAAGAATTGGACACTCCTCCCAAGTTCCCTGGAGATGCTAAAGAAGACATCAATACTCCATGGTGGTTACCTGGGATGAGGAAGGCGATCTTGGAGTTGAAGGATGCTTCCCTGAAATTAGATGATCTTACGCCAGCGAGGGATATACCTTTCCCTATCCATGTGGAAAACCCAACTCCAATGGCTACTGTGGCAGCGGATGCTCTGATGGAGAAGGCAGAGGGAGGCGGTTCCAGTGGGCGAGCGGAGGAGACCGGAGCAGGCTCTGAGGGGAACAATGATATTCCCCTCTCTTGATAACTTTCATTTCCCTGATAATATTTTGGTACTTTTAAAACACTCTTTATTTTGTTAAGGCCTTTAAGGCCCCCTTTTGGTATTTTCCGGAGACTCCACACTCCGGGGTTTTTCTGTGGAGGGCTTTAGGCATGGTGCCTTAAGTCTTGAATATTCCTGCTTTCCTTCTGTTTAACATCGTACCTGCACATTTATCATTTGGCATGCATATACACATATATCTCTGACTCTATTATTAGATGTGTAATGTGATATTCGTCCTGCTTATGCATCTAGCATGTTTTCAGCATTTTATTAACACGTAAAGGCTCTAAAGCTCCTAGAGGAACCTTAATGAGGAGATAGGGTTGATATCCCTGTACCTACTTGGTGATTTGCTAATGTTTCCAGTCTCTCGCTTAACACTAGAGTTTTAGGGATTACTCTCTCCCCTAGGTCAGAGTTCGTAGGGATTATATTCTCCCTCAAGTTGTTTATACTCGTGAGAGTTAGTTTATACTCTAAGAGTTAGTTTATACTCGTAAGAGTTAGTTTATACTCGTAAGAGTTCTTAGGGATTATACTCTCCCTTAAGTTGTTTATACTCGTAAGAGTTAGTTTATACTCGTAAGAGTTGGTTTATACTCGTAAGAGTTAGTTTATACTCGTAAGAGTTAGTTTATACTCGTAAGAGTTAGTTTATACTCGTAAGAGTTAGTTTATACTCGTAAGAGTTGGTTTATACTCGTAAGAGTTGGTTTATACTCGTAAGAGTTGGTTTATACTCGTAAGAGTTAGTTAATACTCGTAAGAGTTAGTTTATACTCGTAAGAGTTGGTTTATACTCGTAAGAGTTAGTTTATACTCGTAAGAGTTTGTTTATACTCGTAAGAGTTGGTTTATACTCGTAAGAGTTAGTTTATACTCGTAAGAGTTTGTTTATACTCGTAAGAGTTGGTTTATACTCGTAAGAGTTTGTTTATACTCGTAAGAGTTTGTTTATACTCGTAAGAGTTTGTTTATACTCGTAAGAGTTTTGAGAGTCGCTAGGGATAGGGTTTATCGACGAATTAATCATGTCCTCCGCTGCTGTACCCCCTACTCCCCCTAGCTTTAGAGGCTGTCGTGAATAGAAACTTTAGGACTTTTTCCTAGGTATTCTCTATTCGGGCGTTTACAAGTTGGTGTAAATTTCTCTATCTTGCAATGTCTCTATCATGTTACGTTTCAGTTTTTAACACACATTCGTTATTCCAGCACTCATTATGCAGGCCCTTAACAGTTATCTTAACACGGTATTAACATATGAGAAACATTTCATCATAAAATTGGCACATAAGAGTCATCTCATCACAATATTAACATGCATTCAGGGATATACTGGAATTTTATCAAAACCGATGCTCCATTGATCAAAAATGTTTATCAACATAGGCAAATAAGGGGAACCTATGTCGGCCTCATTAAAAACCTCTCCGTGGTAAAACCCCAAAGGGAAACCCACGTAGAGGGAAAAAGAGTGCCGGTGAAGCAATTATTCGAATAAGAAGTAAATATTCAGAATTGTTCATAAAGAGAAAGGAAGTAGGGGAATAACACCTTCCTCAAACATAAAACCTCTTCAAGTGGCACACGTTCCACGGTCTGAGTATCTCTTTCCCTGTCATGTCCTGGAGCTTATATGCTCCGCCTTTTAGCACTTGTATTACTCTGTACGGACCTTCCCAATTGGGTTCCATCTTCCCAGTATTCTTCAAGGCATCTGCCCTCCGAAGGACTAGATCTCCCACTTTAAAGGAACGAGGGATTACCCTGCGATCATACGCTGCCTTGATCCGACTCTTGTACCTTTCTGCTTTCAGTCTCGCCATCTCCCTCTCTTCATCTATCAGGTCCAGCGCTTCCCTCATCAATTCTTCATTTCTTTTTTCTTCAAAATAGGTGATCCGGTGCGATTTGAGTCTAGCTTCAGGAGGTATCACTGCCGCTGCCCCATATACCAAGTAGAAGGGCGATTCGCCCGTAGCTGTTTTAGGGCTAGTCCTGTAGGACCAGAGGACGTTGTCCAACTCCTTCACCCATTTTCCTCCTACTTCCTCCAATCGCGTTCGAATACCATCCACTAAGATTCGGTTTGTAACTTCCACCTGCCCATTAGCTTGTGGATGGGCTACTGAAGTGAACCTCTGGGTAATGTTCCATCTTTCGCACCATCTCCTTACTTTCTCTCCATTGAATTGCGTTCCGTTGTCGGAGACCAAGATTCTGGGTACTCCAAACCTGCAACAAATATGTCTAGCAAGAAAAAGAATTACATTATCTTCCTCGATTTTGGCTAAGGGCACAGCCTCTACCCATTTGCTGAAATAATCCACGGCTACTATCAAAAATTTTCTCCCTCCTGGTGCCAAGGGGAAGGGTCCCACCAGATCTATTCCCCATTTGGCGAAGGGATAGGGCGAATACATAGCCCCCATTTCCTCTGCTGGTACTCGTATTAGAGGTCCATTCTTCTGACACTTCTCACACTTCTTCACATATTCTCTAGCATCTCTGATTATGTTAGGCCAATAGAAACCTGCCCTAAACACTTTCTTCACCATGGTCTGGTAACCCTCATGGCTGGATGCGCAACCTTCATGGATGTCCTTGATCACTAGCTCTGCTTCTCTTCTTGAAAGACATTTCAAATAAGGTTGAGTGAAGGACCTCTTATACAATTGACCTCCTAGGATGCAATACTTCCTTCTCCACGCTTTGGCCTCTCTGGACATTGGGGTTGTTGGACCCCTGTTCAATTCTTCCCATATTTCTTTCCTCCAATCATCCCCTGCGGTTATCTCTCCGATCAGGGTTTCTGTAGCTATTTGATAAGCTACCAACAGGGTTACCTTTCCGTCTCCCTCGAATTCAGTGGAACTAGCCAGTTTAGACAGTCCATCTGCCTTCGTATTCTCTTCTCTTGGTACCTGTACCACTTCAAAAGTATGGAATTTATTTTTTAATTTCTTTACCTCCTCTAGATAGGTGACCATTTTCTCATCTTTGGCGAGGTACTCCCCCATGACTTGTTGCACTACCAGCTGCGAATCGGAATATAGGGTGACTTTCTGTGCCCCTAATTCTGCTGCCATGCTAGCTCCTCTAATTAGAGCTTCGTACTCCGCTCCATTGTTTGAGGTTGAAAACCGAAATTTGACAGCAACCTGTACCTCTTGGCCATCAGGGTCAATCAGCACTATCCCTGCTCCGCATCCCAAGGCGGATGCTGAGCCATCCACGTATACCTTCCATCCCTGTTCTTCCTCCACTCTGGTAGACTCTTGAATGAAGTCTGCTAACGCCTGAGCCTTAATGGCTCTCCTTGGTTCATAGTCAATGTCATACTCCTGTAATTCTACGGCCCACCTGACCATTCTCCCTGATAAATCTGTCCTTCCCAGTGTCTGCTTCAATGGGAAGTTAGTCCGCACCATCACTTTATAAGATAGGAAGTAAGGGCGTAATCTCCTAGCTGTTACCACCACTGCCAGGGCTGTCTTCTCCACCTCTGAATACCTTGCTTCCGCTCCTTGGATGACCTTGCTCACATAATATATGGGCTGTTGTGTGGAACCTTCCTCTTTCATCAAGGCAGTACTCAGAGAATGTTCCCCTACTGAGAGGTATAGGAATAGAACATCTCCCTGAGTGGGCTTGGTTAACTTCGGGAGTTGCTCTAGATGGAGCTTCAGTTCTTCAAAAGCCTTTTGACATTGTTCGTCCCATTCGAATCTTGACCCCTTCCTTAATGTTCTGAAGAAGTGATGACTCTTCTCCGCTGATTTTGCTATAAATCTGCTAAGGGCTGCGATTCTTCCATTCAGGGTCTGCAATTCCTTCAGGTTTCGAGGGGGTTGCATGTCAAGGACCGCTCTCACTTTGGCAGGGTTAACCTCTATTCCACTTTGCGTCACCATATACCCGAGAAATTTCCCTGACCCTACTCCAAAGGAACATTTAGCTGGGTTAAGTTTGATACCGTTCTCTCTAATTACCTGGAATATCTCCTTCAGGTCATCAATGTGTTCCTCTGCTTTGATGCTTTTAGCTAGCATGTCATCTACATAAACCTCCATATTTCTCCCTATCTGTCCTCGGAAAACCGAGTCTACCATCCTTTGATAGGTGGCTCCTGCATTTATTAGTCCGAACGACATACGTACATAACCAAAAGTACCACACGCTGCAATAAAGCATACCTTGGGTATATCGAGGGGGTTCAACTGGATTTGGTGGTACCCCTGATAAGCATCCATCATGCTGAGCAATTCGAACCCGGATGTGGCATCCACCAGTTGATCAATCCTGGGTAAGGGGTAGTGATCTTTAGGGCAGGCACATCCTCCATTTGCCGGCTCCCTTGGACACCAGCACTGCATTCGAGAGCCACTCAGGGAACTGTACTCTCTTCACGTGCCCTGCATTCAACAATTTATCGATCTCCTCTTTCACAATGAGGTTCTTCTCTTTGCCAAAGTTCCTCAACTTCTGTTTCACGGGCCTAGCTTTGGGGTCCACATTCAGATGGTGCACTGCTATTTCCGGAGGGATACCCGTCATATCCGTCGCCGTGAATGCAAAGATGTCTGCATTCTCCTGGAGGGTGAGTATCATCTTTCCCTGGAGCTCAGGGTTCATATTCGTACCTATCCTGGTTGTAAATCCCTCCCTTCCTAGGTAGAGCTCGATGCTCATTAACTCTTCGTCTGCTTTAGCTTTGGGTTGCTCTTGCATTAGCTCACCCACTTTCTGTCTCTTCAACTCAGGGTCTTCGCCCTTAAATCTCTCCATTCCTCTGAATACGGCCCTGTCCGCTATTTTGACCGATTCCACGTAACACTTCCTTGCTTGATATTGATCGCCATATATCTCTCCCACACCCCCCGAGGCAGGGAACTTCATCTTCATGTGGAAGGTGGAGATCACTGCCTGAAAAATATTCAAGCTCGGCCTTCCCATTACTACGTTATAAGAAGATGGGACATCTACAATCAGGAATTCTATGACTTGTACTCGACGGTTAGGGGCAACTCCTAGCCCTACTTGCAGTAGCACTGAGCCCAGGGGTTGAATGGCTCCCCCTGAGAATCCATAAAGAGCGGTTTCCACCGGTCTGAGCTTTATATTCAGGTCCATCTTCTTGAAGCACTCCAAAAACATGATATCGGCAGAGCTTCCAGTATCTACAAAAATTCTTGCTACATTGTATCCCGCTATATCCGTAGTAATGACCAATGCGTCATTATGAATCTCTCTTGGTTCCCCTGCGTCTTCTGGCCCGAAATGAATTTCTGGACCTTCTGCCATCTTTCCCACCTCATGGTGTTCTACATTCCTCTCGTTCTTCAGCGACCGAACGCTCTGCTTTCTCTGCCTGAAGGAATCTCCATCAGCAGGGCCTCCCATAATCATATGGATAGTTCCCCTTTTCTGGGGAGGGGGTGGCGGCTCCTCATTACCCTTCCTCTGATCTCTTCTATCATCTTCCTGCTTCCCCTTAGGGTCCTTTCTCTTTTGACCCCTGGGGCCTTGTCGATCTCTGTAAATAAACTCTTTCAGGTGACCTGCCTGAATCATTCTCTCTATCTCATCCTTCAGATGCCAACATTGGTTGGTGTCGTGGCCATAGTCGTTATGGAACCTGCAGAATTTGTTTGACTTAGGATTTTGGGGACTTCTGCTTCTTGAATAGGGGAATTTCATATCCGGATGATCCCCTGCCACCTCTAGGACTTCTGCTGGCTCTATCCTCAAAGGGGTGTATCTCTTTGCCCCTCTCCTGGGGTTCCAGGGTGCTGCTTCCTCTCTTCTTACGTTTTCCAACCTCCTGGAGCTCCGATGTCTCTCTGGACTTGGCCTCCTAAGCGGAATTTCTTTCCTCCTCTCTCCATTACCCACTATGGCTCTGGTCTCTGATCGCTTGGCTTTTCTTACCTCTTTCAGGGTGAGGTATTTTTCTGCCCTCCTTAACAATTCATCAAAAGTTCGTACTGGCTTCTTGGCTAGGGATGTGAACAGATCCCCATCTCTTAACCCGTTGGTGAGGGCGTTAATCTTAACCTCTGAGGAGGCCGTAGGTACTTCCAGAGCTGCCTGGTTGAATCTCTTTAAGAAAGCCCTCAAGCTCTCATTCTCTCCCTGGCGCATGTTAAATAAGGTAAGGGTAGCTCTAGGCTGTCTCCTAGCACTGGCGAATTGATGCAGGAACAATTCGCTGAATTCAGACCACGAGTGAACAGTGTCTGGTCCCAGTTGTGTGAACCATTGCTGTGCAGCCTTAGAAAGAGTGGTCAGGAACACTCTGCACTTAACGCCCTCTCCATATCGATGTAATAGAGCAACATTCTCAAACCTCATCAGGTGCTCGTAGGGGTATTGTCAGTAATATGTCTCTGCATATCCCTCATCTCCTTTTGCAAGGCCTGTATCTGATCACTGACGGCCCCCTGATATGTGTCGTCCGTGCTTTCTCCCATCCCTGTCTCTAGGGTGGTGTCTCCCAGGATTCTTTCCGTATCCCTCCGAGGGGGTCTCTCCAGGATGCTCCTTTCAGCCTGGGACGGTATTTTTTCTTCTGGGTTTCGAGGGGGATCCTCGTTCCTGGAGGGGACTGGAACTGAGTCAATGACCTGCTCTGGTGGATTTGGGCGTGTGCCCTTATGAGTAGGTTCAGGAGGGCGAAGTCCTCGAGCAACAATTATT
This sequence comes from Galeopsis tetrahit, assembly GCA_963675135.1. NCBI lineage: Eukaryota > Viridiplantae > Streptophyta > Magnoliopsida > Lamiales > Lamiaceae > Galeopsis > Galeopsis tetrahit. The sequence goes on along the minus strand of OY776128.1, from coordinate 41,575,277 downwards.
CTTTCCACTGATTGTGCAATCATTTCGTCCAACTGATCTCGAGAGACAGTCAGGAGTTCCGGTTGAGTGTTAGGATTATCCTTATTGATTCCACTACCGGAAGCTCCCGAGGTGCCTGGTGCATCTCCCTCCAGAGCAGGAGGGATATCCTCCAGCGTATGATCCACCGGCTGTTTCCCTAGATTTCGATTAAAGGGAAAGCCAGGAGGAGGAATATCTTCTGGTGTGTGATCCACGGGACGTTTCCCTAGATTTCGATTTAAGGGAAACCCTGGAGGAGGCGGAGGAAGAGGAGAAGGAGTGGAATCCCCTTTCACCTTCGTCTGCTTCGTTGAGTCATGTCCTCCACCCATTTAAGTACGGAACTTTTCTCACGCCTTAGCTTGAAAAGATTTCCCACAGACGGCGCCAGTTGATGCGTCGAAAAAGAACACTTACAGATGTCAATCGTTCTTTTACGAGCACTGCTAATCACAGATTAGAATCACGTGTTTATCCTTGGTAATCCTCACGAAAATCTCCTTGAGCATCCCAAAATAACCTGCAAAAGTACGCCGGAGGGGGGCTCCGGCGTATAAGCTCCGACGCTCAAGTCAGATTCAATCGTAGGCGAAATCAATGAGGAATTCCCCTGTATGTTTAGGGAAATTCCGGCGAATATCGTGGAGTTTCTCCTCCAATCCGTGTATATTTCGTGTAAAAGTATGTAAAGTATGTATCTGTTAAAGAACTTAATTAAGAATATGGAAATAACCTTATTTATATACCTGGCCCCTCTCTGCGGAGAGGGGAAGACTTATTCTCCCTGTATTCTCGGCATATCCCTAGAAATCCGGCCTCAAATACCTAAGGACTCGGCTTATCTCCCTGAAGACTCGGTTCTTCAGCTTATCGGCTCCCATTTTAGTGGGTTTGAACTGTTCCTCTTGACTTGGTTAAGAAAGACGGACTATTCGTTCCATATTTGGGCTGGATCCTTCCAGGCCCCAGGGCTATTAACTTCTCCAAATATGGGCCAAAGGCCCACTCACCCTGATATCTCTAATTTCCCTACTTAAGCCCAGGGGTGTATTAATCCTGTTTCTTCGAGTATTGACCTAATCACAACTATCATAATTTATCCCGTTTCCACGTGTCGACTTCTCAGAGAGTGACATATTTATCTACATCAACTATGCTGATCCAAAAATAAATCTGAAAATGACAACGCGGTGAGTGGTGTGATAGGCACTACAGATAGGACATGGCATGTACGATGCACCCACCAGAGCATTTAATGTAAATAGCTGGAAATGACAACATATCTCCATGGACGATCAAGTTATGAAAATTTGCATCATACACATGGAAGATTTGATCCAAATGACTAGTTTTTCAAAAAGCTCTTTCAAAACCTTCTATAAATACAAGAAGAAGACCAACTCAAACAAAGAGGAGGAAAAAAAGCGAAAAAAAGAATTTAAAAATTCAAGAGATTTCAGTTCAGACGTTCATGCTCAAGCATTCTTGCTTACTGAAGCCTGAAAAATTCTCAATAGAGCCTGCATCGACATTCAAGTATTCGAGAGCTCTATTAACACCACCATTTCTAAGCCCGCCGAAAGATATTCATACTATAGCTTAGAAGTAGTGATCAAACTTGTTTGATTCACTATTGTTGGAACCAATACAGTACAAACAACCCCTTCTTCTAAACCTTAGACGCTCGTTTTTTGGTGTAACCAACGGTTGTAAGTACTTGTTCTTACAATGATAAGTAGAGCCAATTACACTTGGAAGTAGGGGTGTGCACCGGTCCAGAACCGGACCGGACCGGACCGGGACCGGTTTGGACCGGGACCGGAATTATAAAATTTTACGGACCGGAGACCGGACCGGAATTAATCCGGTCCAGACCGGACCGGAAAATTCCGGTCCGGTCCGGGTTTGGACCGGTTGGACCGGATTTTTTTTTTTTTTTAATTTTTAATTTTTTTTTTTTTTAAGTTTATGGAAGCAAGAACAATATTGATGAATTTGTGTATGAAAATTAAAGTGTTTGTTCTTCATTACGCCAATGTGAATTTTATTTACATTATTATTAATGATCTTTTGACCCTAAAAAAAATTAAATATGTTTATTAAATTATATATTTGCAAAAAATGTAATAGATCTCAACACATTTTCACCAATTACTTGGTTTTGAAAAATAATTGAGAGTGCATTAGTAAAAAAAAAAAAAATTAAAAAAAAAAATTTTTTAAAAAAAAATTCCGGTCCAAACCGGTCCGGACCGGAAAATTCCGGTCTTGGACCGGACCGGACCGGAAGACCGGAATCCAAAATTTGCCGGACCGGAGACCGGACCGGAATCTAACCGGTCGGTCCGGTTCCGGTCCGGTCCGGTTCCGGTCATTTTTCCGGTCCGGTTTTTTTTTTAACACTCCTACTTGGAAGTGCATCGAGCTTAACATCTTATATATTCTTGGGATGTAAAATTACAAGTCGTTTTCGGTAAATGAATTAACTTCACAGCGGGGATGTAAGAGTGGATGTAGGTCTGGAGGCCGAACCACTATAATTTCTTGTGTCGTTCTTTACTGCTCTTATCGTTTACTTTACCCATACCCAATATCGATTTAACAGATTTAAGCATAAGCGTCAAAACACATTTGAAACTTATACAACACGACACCAAGTCTGTTGATATCATTTCTCCATCTCTTGCATGATTTTTCAAAGACATTCTTTAAACACATACGAGTCTAAACAAACCAAGGGCCGTACACATGCAATTCTACACTAACAAACTGATCTACTTCTCGTGCTATTAGTAAGTAGTTATTTCTCTGTGCTGTTCGATTTACACACTCTCCTTCAAATCAGTCATTTGATCAAAAGCAAGGTGTTTTAAAAAAAAGAGGCTAGAAAGTCTATTCACCTTTCCCCTTTAGACTTACTACCATACGCGTATAATAAGGGGCCAACAAATGGTATCAGAGCGGTGATTCTAACGAACTACTATTCATTTGAAATGGATACTAATGCTAGGCATCTACCCAAGTTTTTTGTTGAAGATTATGAGTATTAGAAAAAAGTGTGCATGGAGACCCATTTAAGCTCAATTAATGACCTCATGTGGGGTGTCATTACATCTGGACCGATTACGGTCATGGCTCCTAATACGACTACATGTGATCCCAATATCTCAATAAGACACCTTGTCCTAAAGGCTAGAGCTGACCTCACCACTAACGAAATGAAGCAAAATAACCTCGACAGAATAGCTAAGAATCTCATTCTTAACACTCTCTCTAATGATTATCTTGTTAAAGTTTACTGGTGTAAAACTTCCAAAGAGATGTGGGATACATTGACTATCATGTGTGATGGCACAAAATAGATCAGGGAAAATAAACTCACTACTTCTGTTCAAAAGTTTGAGATGTTCGGAATGCAACCAGATGAGTCTATCGATCAGTTGGATGCTCGATTCACGAAGATCATTAATGAGATTGACTCTCTTGGTAAGACATACTCAAATCGAGAGGTAAATATTAAAGTTTTACATTCTTTAAGCTCTCGATGGAGAATGAAAGTCATTGTGACTAAAGATACCAAAGATTTAAACACATGGCCTGTTCAAACTCTCTTTCAACACCTAAAGGCGTATGAATTTGAGTTGGATCTGGAAGATCTAAAAGACTGAGAAGAACAAATCTCTACTTAGTCATCTTCTAAAACATTAGCTTTTAAAGTTGTAGTGGCCGCATGAGAGTCGACCATAGGTCATCCTAGTGTGAGAGATGAACTGAAGAAGTTTGATCTCAGTCTGAAAGAACAAATGACATTAATGATTAAGCGTTCCAATAAAATGAACTCTAGACATGGGAAGTATAAACGCTTCTATAAAGAATATAGAGACAAAACTAACCTCGCAGGAGATTCTTCACCCAAGTCTATGGAAAGATCAGAAAGAACTCTTGAACATAAGCGATATGAATCAAGAGATTCATACAGCCGTAAGAAGAGAACAACTAATAAGAAAATAAGATCGTTTCCTAGAAGTAATTCGAACTCAGGTAAAGATTTATGTTATGCTTGTAATAAACGTGGTCATTTTAGCTTTGAATGTCCAAATTTAAGTTTGAAAGAAAGGGAAGAAAGAAAAGCAAAACGAGAAGTAAGGAATCGATGAGCTATGGTGGCTGATAGCTCAGACCAAGATGAAAAATCACTACCGTCTTCTTCATCATCCCCAGGCTTTGACGTAAGGGATGATGAACCAGATCTATGCCAATGGCAAAATATGAAGATAAGGTAAATTCTTTCATTATTGGTTTAAGTAGTTCCTTTCAAACAGATGAATGTCATTCATTTGAAGGTGAAGTCGAAAGAAACCTTCAATTCACTTTTGAACAATTGAAGGATGACCTCAGACCAGCCAGTCAGTCAAGCATTTATTGAATATGAAGAGGAGAAAATGAGTCTCAAAAACTGAAATTAGTCGGTTAAAAGAGTCTAAGTTTATAACTAACCCCGAACTTAGGAATTCCCAAAAAATTTGGACCCTGTATTTAATTTTTTGGCCAAAGCCTGATCAATAACCTATTATAGACTTTTTTTTTTAGAGGTTTGACCTGATTTTTTTAATAAATAGGCCACACTCCAAAGCTTTTTAAAAGTTTTTTTAATTTTATTTAATATATTTCAAAATAAATTTCTACAACAGTTGTATTATCATCAAATCATAAGATTTAACACTTTAAATCTCAAAATGAAAAATAAGAGCAAATAACAAATGAATCAAATAGTCATAAAATTATACTTAAATGCAAATGTTCAACTATTACAAAAAGAAAATAGAACAAAAAAAAAGTGTAATTACTTCCGAATTATCTCATTATATATTGAATATTAATTATTTATTGTATGAGAGAGAGAACATTATTGAGTAGAGTGATCAATTCTCACCCCTAATTTTACAGTCTTACCTCCGACAATTATAGGTACATTACTCAATGTCCTTTATGGTGTAACATTGATTTATCCTCAAGTATCATTTCAAAACATTTATTTTCGGTATTAATTATCTTAAATTTAATATATTTTTTTAATTTAATTACTACATTTATACTCTCTACATTCTGGAAGGGTTTAAAGGGAATCTTGAACATATGGTTTAAAAAAAGTGTAATGATTTATACTCAATCGTGAGAGTAGGGAGTGAAAGTAACCTCCTTAGCCAAGTTGTGTGCTGTCCAGTTCTCCGATCTTGAGTGATGACTAACGTCGCACACTACGCCGCTTGCCAACTCCTCCCTGATTTTTGACAGCCACACCCCTTCCGGACTAAGAACCGTGTCCACGTTGTTCATCAAGTTAACTGCTTCCAGGCAATTTGTAAGGATTGTCACTTTGTGTTGCTCCAGATGCCTTGCCTCTCTCGTACCTTCCAATATCGCCACAAGTTCTGCCCCCAAAGGAGACCCTGGGTTTTGTATCCTTTTAGCACCTGTTTTCACAATGTTTCCTTTCTCGTCCTTAATGCAAAACCCAATCCCAAACCTTCCCATCCCTGCGTCGAATGCTGCATCAACTTCAATCACCAGACCCCTCCCCCTTTTCCTTATGCCAGTACTTATTTTCCCTAACAATTGTGATTGTTGATATAGTTCCAGATAATCTAAAATCCATCTAGTTCCACTAAATGCAAAGTAATTCTCTTCATTACCTCCATAGGTTTGGCGACAGTGTTCATTCCATATTCCCAGAACATCATCACTCCGGTTTCACACTCCTTCGTACTCAGCGTCTTCCACCACCAGTCTAGGAGTTCCATTGGCTCTAAACTCTTCTTCAATTTTAAGCTTTGCCAAAGTCCAGCTTCCTTCCATGCCTCTTTTGCGAACGTACATATCCCAATTAAATGAAGCGTCGAAATATCGCTGCTCCCACATTTGGCACACCATTGAGGGACATCCATTTTCCTTTTCATTAAGTTCTCACCCGTCGGTAGAAATTGTTTCGCCAATCTCCAGCAAATTTTTTTAACATTGGGTGGAATGGTCAGTTTCCAAAGCTTTCGCCAGAAGCCTCTATACCATGCCTGATCCGAGCATCCCACCTGCCCTTCGTGAGACCTCTTCGCTTCACTAGTCAGCTTATAGGCTAATTTCACCGTGTAGTGGCCCTTTGTCTCAGGTCCCCAATACTTGACATCCCTGCTCCCTTCAATTGTCGTGTTGAGTATGGCATCCATTTCAAGTGGCAAAAAAGCTTGCTTGATCAATTCCTCATTCCAGGTGCCATCCTGCTTAATATATCTACTCACCGACGAGCCCGAAGCGACTTTAGACTTGATTCTTCCATCCTGCAAGTGGTTGACCCATGCATCCTTAAAGATGTGTATGTCCTCCCCATTGCCCACTCTCCATCTCATTCCTTTCCGTATAATCTCCCTACTCCATGCCAGAGATCTCCAAACAAATGATGGGTTTGATCCCACCTCAACCTCCAATATGTCCTCGTGCTTGAAGTACCTTGCTTTAAAAACTTTTGCTAACAATGAATCTGGTTTTGTACTCATTCTCCAAATCTGTTTAGCAAGCAAAGCCTGATTAAATGTGTTTAATTTCCTAAAACCCATGCCCCCTTGATCCTTAGAACTACACATTTTATTCCAAGAGCTCCAATGGATTTTCTTTTCCCCTTCTTTATTGCCCCACCAAAATTTGTTGATAAGCTGCTCAATGTCTGAGCATAATGATATAGGGAGCTTAAAACACATCATTGTGTACAGTAGAATCGATTGCAGTACTGCTTTGATCAATATTTCCTTTCCCCCTACTGAGAAATCCCTAATTTTCCACCCTTGTAACCATTTCTGAATCTTGTCCAAAATAAAACCGAACTGTACCCTCTTTGCCTTCATTTAAAAAAGTTGGTAGGCCTAGATACATCTTGTGGCCTTGTTCCGTTCTGACCCCCAAAAGATTTGTAATTTCTACCTGACTCCTTCTTGGTGTATATGGGCTATACACGATTGCTGATTTTTGAAAATTAATCAGCTGTCCTGACGCTGCTTCATAGGCTGAAAAGATCTCCTTTAATGCCTGGCCTTGTTCCATTGTAGCTTTTGTGAAAATGAGGCAGTCGTCTGCGAACAAAAGGTGTGAAATACTTGGTGCCTCTCTCGCAATTTGCACTCCTGATATTCTCCCCTCCTCCACATTGTTTTCAATTTTTGATGTGAGTCATTGTGCACAAATTACAAAGAGGAATAGCGAAAGTGGGTCTCCTTGACGTAGTCCCCTCGTAGGCCAAAATGTCTTTCCTATCACCCCATTCAGTTTAACCGAATAGTTCACTGTTTCCACACATTTCATGATTATATTGACCCACTTATTGCTAAAGCCCATCTTCATCAGCATATCTCTCAAGTATCTCCACTCAATTCTGTCATACGCCTTGCTCATGTCGAGCTTCAGAGCCGTGTATCCCGTCTTACTTTTGTTATGCCGCATCCAATGAATACATTCATAACTGATAAGGACATTATCAGAAATCAACCTCTCAGATATGAATGCACTTTGAGCCTCTCCGACAAGATCTTTCAAAACTTTTTTCAACCTATTTGCAATTGTCTTTGCAACAAGCCCGTAGCAAACGTTGCTAAGGCTGATAGGTCTGAACTCCGACACCCTCTGTGGGTTCTTAACTTTTGGAATAAGCGTTATGATTGTGCTATTCCATTCTTCAATTGATCCGTCCCCATTGAGAATATTCAAGGCTTCTGTGGTAATATCCTTACCGATTAACTCCCAATTATGATGATAAAATGCTGTTGGCAGGCCATCAGGTCCCGGGGCCTTCCCTGCCTTGAGATCCTTCGTCGCCTGCTCCACTTCCTTACTAGAAAAAGGAATTTCCAAATAGTCCCTCAGTTCCTGTGACAATGAGTTTTTAACTCCTGCAGTGATCACTTGTATGACTCCATCATCAGGGCATTGTGATGTGAATAGTTTCTGGAAATAATCAGTAATAATATAATTATTTGGAGAAGTTTTATACTTAAATGTTACTCCCTCCGTTCAATACTTGAAGACACAAATGAATTGGGCACGAGTTTTAATGAATGAATTGTTTATTAGTATTGTATAAGATAAAGTGGGGGTAGTAAAGACTTTTCAACTTTATAAATAGTAATAAAGTTATTTTTTAGTGTAATAATGTTTTAAGGAGATTGTTTAAAAGTGTTTCTATTTTAGGTAATGTGCCTTCAAGTATGGGACGCCCAAAATGGTAAAATGTGCCTTCAAGTATGGGACGAGGGAGTACAATTTAAAATTTCTTTTTATAATTATATTTAAGTTCAATTTTTTAAAAATAATTACACGTCGTCGAAATTAATCAACAACATATTCTCATTGTATATTAGAGGATAAGGATATTATTACCCGAGTCCACATAAATTAAATGGGTCTGACTATATGCACCTCCATTTCGGAGGGATGCACTCCCATCAAATTGGCACACACCCCCCCTAAATTGTCATAAATACCCTCCCTTCATAAAAGCCCTATTACTGCACACACCCCCAACCCTTCATCTTCTTCATCCTTCATCTTCTTCCTCCCCATTTCCCTAACCCCTCCTCACCACCACCCACCAGTCGCCGACGACGCCCACCCCACCCCGTCAACGGCGACGCCCACCCCACCCCCCGTTGCCGGCAACGCCCACCCCACCCACCCTCGCCGCGGCCACCCCCTCCTCTCCGTTTAAAAAAAAAAACCCATTTCCTCATCTTCCTCCTCCCCATTTCCCCCACCCCACCCCCTCCAGTCGCCGGTGACGCCCACCCCACCCCCCGCCTCGCCGCGGCCGTCGGCCGCCCCGTCCTCCCCCTCTGTAAAAAAAAAAATCTGAAGCTTTGCGGCCGCCCCCTCCCCCTCCCGTCCGACGCCGACCCATCCCACCCCAAGTTTGCCCCCCTCCCCCTACTCTCTTCCCCGTCTGTCAAAAAAAAAAAAAGAAAAAAAAAAGCCGCCGCGGGCCGCCCCCTCCCTTGGCCGCCGCCGCCGCTTTTTTTTTTTTCTTCAATTTCGCCGGCCCACCTCACCCCCGCCGTTCACGGCTTCGGCCCACCCCACGCTGCTTCGACCGAGCTCGCCGCCGCCCCAGGTATGTACATCGGCCCACCCCACGCCGCCTCCTCTCTCTTTTTTGGCCGGCTCGATTTTGATTTTTTAGGGTTTTCTGCATAGATGCAGAACCCCCTTTTTTTTTCTTTTTTTTTTTAATTTTTTTTCGACACTGTAATGTCGACCATATACACTTTCGTTGACAAAATGTTGTCGACGAGAGTGCGTATGGTCGACATTACAGTGTCGATTTAAAAAAAAAAAACTTTTTGATCGACCTTTGTTGGTCGACAATATAAACTCCCGTCGATAAATTGTTGTCGACGGGAGTATATATGTTCGTCACTGGTTTGACGAATTTGTTTAAAAAAATTGTTAGTTTTCTAAGTTTTTCTAAGTGTATACGGATGAAATGCGGTCGTTTTGTTGGTTGATTTGTTGTTGTTGTTGAAATTTTTTAATTTTTTTTAGTTCTTTGTCACCGGAAAAAATGGTGATGGTTGTCGGAAGTTGTGATTTTGGGATAAGGAGAAAGAAATGACAGTAGGGGGTGCATTTAGTAGGGAGGGTGCATCTAGTATGCTGTATTTTAATGAAGGGTATTTTTTATTTTTTACCCTATTATTTTATTAATATATTGAAAGGGGGAGTGCATCTCTCCAAAATGGAGGTGCATATAGTCAAATCCAAATTAAATTGGACACGATTGTAGTTGGAAATGGGTCCTATTTGTAGAGGCCCACGGCCCACGAGTAAATGAATATCCATCCATTTTTTTTTATTTGTCTTTTTTAATTTTTTTTCACTATTTTTATAATAGCTGTCATTCTATTTATTTTTCTTTAAATATCTCAATTTTACCATTATTAATTTTCTACACAAATTTTATTAATACTTCTTTTTTTCATAATAACTATAAAATATATTCTTGCAATTTCAGTACTAAAATTAACTATCATTAATTAAAAATATTATTAATATAAAAATTTAACATTAATTTATTATTAAAAGCATAAAGACACGTAATAAAATAAATCCGCATATTAGTTGAGCGACTGCGGCCATCCGCCGCTCAAGGTTGAGATTAGAGAATTAATATTAGTGGACTCTTTTGCATTTTGTCTTTTTGACATTATACTCCCTCCCTCCGTTTAAATTAATAATGTCCAATTTTTTAAATATGTGTTTTAATAAATATTGATTAATTTATCTATTTTAAATTAATAATGTCCAATTTTTTGAATATGTGTTTTAATAAATATTGATTAATTTATCTATAAAATAGATAAATTGTAGGGTATAATAAAATAATGTGGAGTTCATTTATAAATTGTATAGACTAAGTCTATATAAGAACTTGAGTTGACTAGGTCAATTTTTTATTTTATTATTTTTTTATATTTTTTTTATGGTGTTGCAATATTCAATTATAGTGACTTACACTTTTTAATAATATTTTAAGTGTTGACTTTTTAAAATTTGAGTTGACCCGATCTTGGGTAGATTCGGTGTTGCACTTTTCAGTTGTAGTGTAGTGTCTTACACTTTTCATTAAAACTTTGTTGCACTTTTCAATTATAGGTGACTTACACTTTTCATTAAAAATTGAGTTACACTTTTCATTAAAAATTGAGTTACACTTTTCAATAATATTGTGTTGCACGTTTCAGTTATAATAACATACACTTTTCATTAAATATTGTGTTGCACTTTTCAGTTATACTGACTTGAACTTTTTAATAATATTATGCTGCACTTTTCCGTTATAATGACTTACACTTTTCACTAACATTATGTTACATTTTTCAGTTATACTCACTTGCACCTTTTAATAAAAATTATGTTGCACTTTTCAGTTATAGACACTTACACTTTTCTAGTATAGTGACTTACACTTTTTAGTAATATTGGGTTGCATTTTTCAGTTATATATGACTTACACTTTTTATTAATGAAAGTGTGTGTGCGTGAGAAATCAGAGATGTTGTCTGTTGTGTTGACACTGTCCAGACAACACTATGCAACGGAAATTAAATTGCACGTACTGAAAATGGAAGTATTCAAAATTTGCATAGATTATAAAATAATCTATGTTGTTCACTATAGAAATATGTGAAACGATTACAACCTCTTAGAGGTGTACAATAACACCACGAAAGTGTAAATGATTTACTAGATTCTATGAAACTATCTCCCTCATAGATCTATGCATATAACCTAGTAAATAAGACTATATTCAAACACACTATTATTCGGGTTTACAATAATGTGAGGAACTACAAGAAGAAACAATAATTTTTCTAACTAGAAGCGTATAGAGCGTTCAATAGTGTAGTGATCGATTTCAGCTTTTCTTCTTGTATGTCTTGTGTTGAGACAACTACGGTATTTATAGGCTTCATGGACGAACTGTCTTCAACTCCTATGATCATCACAGCCGTGAGATCAAGCGGTTGTAATAACTTCTCTCCACCACTCTTTGAATGTAGGACTTGTTATATCATGTCCAATAACTTCTCACTCCCACGCAGTGGCATGACTTAGGTGTTGCCCACGTCTTCTAACTGCTCTGGGGACATCATTAGACAACAAGTGTAAGATCGGAGTTAGTGAGAAAAGGAAGGGCAAATTCTGATGTTGTCATAAGTGTTGGGAACATTAAACACAACACTCGGCTGTTAGTGTTGGATCATTAAACAAAACACTTATATCAACATCAACAATCTCCCCCAATTTGACCTTTCTACATCAACACTACTGAAGTTCGCACAACATATATATTGACTAACAAATTTACACAATTGATATTTCAAAGTAATGAAGTAACAAGTTGTATAAGATCAAATTTAAAAGAAACAACATCTAAACCAAAAATACTTGTTTAGATTTAAATAACTTAAACAAAAGTAAATCCTAAATAAATACAAAAGTAAATAACAGAGTTTGAGAAATAAAACATAAGTACATAACTTTTACAACAGGGAATGAACTGAATTAACACATGGAAAAGGATTTGGCTGAAATGTATTTCAGCTGCATCTCCATAATCTGCATATACTCCCCCATAGTGTAAGCTCTCCCCCTGTCTTCAAGCTCTTCATTTATCCAAATCACCATATAGATCCTAGATATCCTGGTCATCTTCGTCAATGGATTTGTGAATATTTTGATGCAATTTATATCACCTTTTGAAAAGAGATCATCGTAGTAGCGAGCTCCGTATCCCATAGTTACTCAGTGATTTATAAAACATCTAATAAGTGATATTTCTTTTTCAGCATTTGAGAGGTGTATAGGCTCTTTTAGTATTTTTCACAAGTCACTCAAAATTCAAATAACAATCACAAGGAATTTCATTAATTCAATAATTACGAAAATTATAGCAAGGAAACAAATAAGAGACATATCTTAGTGTTGTCTCAAATGCTACCGCATTTGATACAACAACCTTGATCATATTTTCAGATATTACACAAACCAAGAGATTTTCGAAGGGATGAAAACCTCTTGTCATCAAGAGCTTTGGTGAAAATATCAGCCAATTGTTTTTCAGTAGATATGTACTCCAACTTAACAACTTCCTTTTCAACAAGATCTCTAATTAAGTGATGTCTAATACTTATATGTTTTGTTAATGAATGTTGCACTGGATTCTTTGAAATATTTATAGTACTTGTATTATCACAGTACACAGTCAAAACATCACTAGGTAAGCCATAATCATGAAACATTTTTTGCAACCATAATAATTGAGTACAACAACTCCTTGCTGCAATGTATTCTGATTCAGCTGTGGATTGAGACACATATTTTTGTTTTCAGCTGTGCCAAGAGATCAAGTTGTTTCCCATATAAAAGCAACCACCACTTGTGTTTTTCCTGTCATCACAATCACCTGCCCAATCTGCATCACTATACCCTATCAAGGTACATTTTGTATCTTTGTTATACCATATGCCTAGATCACATGTTCCTGCAACATAATGATTCTTTTAACAACATTCATATGTGATTCTTTGGAGTTAGATTGGTATCTAACACATAAACACACACTAACATGATATCAGGTCTACTGGAGTTCAAATAGAGAAGGCTACCTATCATTGATCTGTATAATGTTGGGTCAACATTCTGGCCAACATTATCTTTACTCAGTTTCTGAGTTGATCCCATAGGTGTTTTCATGTGTTTAGCATTCTCTAAACCAAATCTTTTCACAAGATTCTTGGCATATTTACTCTGTGAAATAAAAATACCGTATTTTTGCTGTATTATTTGCAGTCCTAAGAAGTAATTTAAATCACCAACCATGGACATTTCATAAGTAGATGTCATTTCATTTACAAAATGTTTGAGCATATTATCACAAGTAGAACCAAATACTATATCATCAACATAGATTTGAGCAATCATAATAGCATTTTTCTCATGTTTAATGAATAGTGTTCTGTCTGCTTCTCCTCTTACAAAGGCAAACTCAATCAAGAAATTAGTTAGTCTTTCATACCATGCTCTAGGTGTTTGTTTCAAGCCATATAGAGTCTTTTTCAGTTTAAAGACATGATCAGGAAAATTAGGGTTTTCAAAGCCTTTTGATTGTTCAACATAGGCTTCTTCCATTAGAATACCATTTAAAAATGCAGCTTTAACATCCATTTGGTGTAGTTTTATATCAATATAACATGCAATGGCAAGTAGTAGCCTAATGGATTCAATTCTAGCAAAAAGAGCAAATGTTTCATCAAAGTCTACACCTTCTACTTGTGTATACCCTTGAGCAACCAACCTAGCTTTGTTTTCTAATAATGTTTCCCATCTCATCAGTCTTGTTTTTAAAGATCCATTTAGTCCCTATAACATTAATATGGTCTGGTCTAGGAACTAATGTCCAAACATCATTTCTAACAAACTGATTTAGTTCTTCATGCATAGCTTCAATCCAATTCTCATCATCTAATGCTTCTTTAACAGTTTTAGGTTCAATCTCATAGTGATAGCATTCATGATTTACCTTACTACACATGCATGACATACATATAGATCTTACCACATCCTTTGAGTTCATACCCATCCTTCTTCTGGTTTGAACACATGTGGAATGTTCACCTATGATTTGATCTTGTGGGTGATATTTCTGAATCCTTATGGAGGGAGTTTTCTGGAGATTATACAGATTTTCAGGATCTGTATTATCAGATGATTCTTCTGGTGTGTCATCATTCTTCTCAACATTCTGAACATGTTCAACTTTTTCAGTATTGATTGGAACATCAATCAAATCTGAAATGTCTTCATCTTCAATGCTTTTACCTGTAATGCTTGTATCATCATCGAAAACAACATTTACAAATTCTTGTACAGTATCAGTCCTAAAGTTATAGATTATGTAGGCCTTGCTATTTCTTGAATAACCAAGAAAGAACCCTTTATCACTCTTTGAATCAAACTTATATAACTGATCCCTGTCATTCAAGATGTAACAAACACAACCAAAAATATGGAAATATTTAAGGTTAGGCTTTCTGTTGTTCAGAATTTCATATGGAGTTCTAGTAGAATCTTTTCTAATATAAACTATATTTGCAATATGACAAGTAGTGTTAAGAGCTTCAGCCCAAAATCTTTTGGATAAGTTCTTAGAACATAACATGACTTTAGCCATTTCTTGAAGTGTTCTATTCTTCCTTTCTGCTATGCCATTTTGCTGAGGGGTTTTAGGTGATGAAAACTCTTGTATTATTCCTTTTGATTCACAAAACTCAGTAAAAGAACTATTTTCAAATTCCCTTCCATGATCAGACCTGATTCTGCACACTTTGGAATTAAAAACATTCTTAAATCTTTTGTACAGAATTTTAAAAATGGAAAAAGTTTCAGATTTATCTTTTAAGAATTCAATCCATGTGAATCTGTAATAGTCATCAACCACAACTAAATAATACTTTTTACCTCCAATACTTTCTGTTTTCATAGGACCCATAAGATTCATGTGAAGCAATTCGAAGCAGTGTTTAGTTGAGCAATGTCCCAACATTTTGTGAGACACTTTAACATGTTTGCCTTTTTGACAAGGTCCACATACATTTTTATCTGAAAATTTCAGATCTGGCAAACCTGTAACAGCTTTCAATCTTATAAGTTTATCAAGTTGTCTGTAGTTAGCATGTCCAAGTTTGTGATGCCATAATGTACTATCATCAACTTTAGCCTTATTACAAGTAAGTTTAGATTCAATGAGATAGCAATTATCAGCATATCTGTTTCCCATCATGATACATTTCAAATCTTTGTTTAACACATAACATGAGTTTTTGTCAAATTTAACATGCAAATCATCATCACATAATTGACTAATGCTTATAAGATTGGCCAGTAATCCATCAACATGCAGAACATTGGATAACTTAGGAAAACCAGGAACATTTAATGTCCCTTTACCAATGATTCTTCCTTTAGATCCACCACCATAAGTGACATTACCACCATTATAAGCTATATAATAAAAAAGATAATCAAGTTGACTTATCATGTGTTTGGAACAACCACTATCAAAGTACCCTAATCCAGGGATACATGCTTTTAGAGACATATGAACAACATTGCAAGATGTATTTTCTTTTGGTGCCCACACAGATTGTGATCTTGAATGTTGAGTCATTTCAGGCAATACAGAAGTTTTCAGATGATTTTTCTTCTTCAAACATTGAGGACTTTTATGACCCTTTTTTAAAGTAGTAATGACAAACCACATCTTTTATATTGATCCGAGACTTAGCAGAAACACTAGGATTGTAATTCACTTCTGCTTTTACAAAGACAATAGGTTTCTTAAGTTCAGAATTTTTACATTGGTAGCCAATACCTGTTCTTCTTGAGTTGTTGGTCATAAGAGAGTCTTCCAGTTTGTTCTTTCCTTCAAAAACTCTTTTAAAGCTCAGTGAGGCTTCCTTCAACCTATCTTCAAGTTTAGATATCTCAATATATTTTCTTGTTAAAATACCTTCAAACTTGGTAATAGATTCTCTTAAATCAGAATTTTCAAAGTTCAGGGACTTAAGTATGTGGTTAAGTTTCTCAGTTTCAGAAGATATCTTGAAAACTTTTTCATTTGTTAAAGGTTTTTCATAAGAATATTTTTTAAAGTCAAGAACAGACACTTCTAGTCTTTCGTTGAGTTTAGAAATTTATTTATCCTTCTTTGTCAAAAGACTTTCCAGTTTGAAAACAGTGTTAGACAAGTCTTGAATGTCAGCATCTCTTCTGGATAAACCTGTTTTACTTGATGAACCTGTTTCTATAACAGAACTTGTGAAACAGTTAAATTTTGGAGCATTATTATTCAGTGATTTCCCAAATGATGGCTCATTTATCCTCACATCGTAATAATCATCCAGATCATCATCAAAAGTATCATCATATTCGATTCTTGCAGAGAAAGCTTTTTCAAGGTTTTTTTCAGGATCATGTTCAACATCAGACTCATCACTTAAAGTAGCACTGAAATTAAGTTTCTTTTTTAGAATGGTGTTGGCACATTCATTAGCATAATGACCATATCTAGAACATGCATCACATTTAACATTCTTCCTATAATCTTGTTCAGATCTAAACTTGTTACCTCTTTCTAACTGTCTAGAAGGATTAAAAGTGTTCTTCCTAACAAGCAATTGCTGAGTTTTATTAATCTGGACCTTAGGTTGAATGTTATCCTTAAACTTATTGTTCTCGTTCCTCATAAACGTCTTAAACTGTTTAGTAATAAATGCCATGTAATCAGGATTGTTAAGATATTCCTCAATATCATCTTCACCAGAATCAATTTCAGTAACATAAGGAGACTTTCCAAATCCTGATGATGCAGATGATGAGGCATCACCTTTGAAAACAAGCATTTTCTTTTCATTATCAGTCTTTTCATAAATGTTCATTTCATAAGTTTTCAAAATACCAATCAATTCATTTTGACTTAACACATCAGTATCCTTAGCTTCTTCTATAACACATATCTTAGGTTCAAAACATTTAGGAACTGATCTAAGAATTTTATGTACTAACCTTGTATTAGATATTGGATCTCCAAGAGAATGAGTTTCATTTGAAATCTCAGTCAACTTTTCATTGTAAGATGAAATAGTTTCATCTTCTTTCATCCTCAGATTTTCGAACTTGGTTCTAAGCATACGAAGTCTGGTTATTCGTACACTATCCGATCCTTCACAATGCTCTTGCAGCCGATCCCATGCATCCTTCGAAGAAATGTAGTTTGAGATGATTTTGAACATTGAGGCATCAGTTGAGGTGAAGATTGTATTCAACGTCTTTGAATTGTAACTTGCAGCTGTGATTTCTTCATTAGTCCAGTAGAGCTCTCTCTTGATCCGAGCTTCATTGTCTTCATCCACCGTGGTTCTTGGTTGAGTCCAACCAGCAAGAACACTCCTCCAGGCTCGTTCATCAAAGTATTTGATGTACATTCTCATCTTTGGTTTCTAGAAGGCATAGTTCGTGCCATCTAGAATCGGAGGCCTTAGTGCGGGTGAAAGTGGATACTCCATTTCAGATTTACACACTCTAAGCAGAATCTCTACTTAGTGTATCAAGTAGTTGGCTCTGACACCAACTGAAAGTGTGTGTGCGTGCGAAATCAGAGATGTTGTCTGTTGTGTTGGCACTGTCCAGACAACACTATGCAACGGAAATTAAATTGCACGTACTGAAAATAGAAGTATTCAAAATTTGCATAGATTGTAAAATAATCTATGTTGTTTACTATAGAAATATGTGAAACGATTACAACCTCTTAGAGGTGTACAATAACACCACGAAAGTGTAAATGATTTACTAGATTCTATGAAACTATCGCCCTCATAGATCTATGCTTATAACCTAGTAAATAAGACTATGTTAAAACACACTATTATTTGGGTTTACAATAATGTGAAGAACTACAAGAAGAAACAATAATTTTCCTAACTAGAAGCGTATAGAGCGTTCAATAGTGTAGTGATCGATTTCAGCTTTTCTTCTTGTATGTCTTGTGTTGAGGCAGCTACGGTATTTATAGGCATCATGGAGGAACTGCCTTCAACTCCTATGATCATCACAGGCGTGAGATCAAGAGGTTGTAATAACTTCTCTCCACCACTCCTTGAATGTAGGACTTGTTATATCGTGTCCAATAACTTCTCACTCCCACGCAGTGGCATGACTTAGGTGTTGCCCACTGATTAGTGTAAAAATTGCTTGAAATTCATGTGTTTATTTTCCATAATTTTGAGAATTTTGTTGCATTATTCACACTAAATTGACTAATTGCACTTGAAATGGGAAAGGTATGTGTTTTGCTATTTTTTTAGGTAAATTGAACTTATTTGGAAGCAAAATACGTGTCTGAGAATTCATGAAGTCAAGAAGATAACTGCACCATTGGATGCGTCTCAAAAAAATGAGTGAATTGGAAAAAAGAATCAAGTCAATCGGAGGTCGGAAGCTCAAGATATGATCGAAACAAAAAGAGTGTGATACTGAAACAAATTCCACTCGGGCAGCCGAGTCAACCCACTCGGTGGACCGAGTGAAATCTGCTTCCAGATCAGTTTCTGGACTTCCAACTCACTCGGTTGGCCGAGTCAAACCACTCGGTTGACCGAGTCAACTTGCTGATGCGCGAAAATTCGAGAATTTTAAAGGATTTCAAGGGCCTAAGTGCAAATTTCGTCTCACACACTCTTCCAACCTATAAACAGCTCCCCAATCAGATTGTTGAGGAGGCTTGACCTCACTTTTTCACACACTCAAACCCTAGTTTCATTCTTAGATAGATTTTCAACATATTTTGCAAGTTTAATTCCATAGATTAGCTTCAAATTTAGTATTTAGTTTGGGCTTTTGAAGATTAAGGTTACATTCACTTGTAATAGCTTAGATTGTTGAAGAATCATCAAGGTGACTTCCACCCAAACTCTCTCTTTTCTATAATATTGTTATTTTCATGTTTATTTCTAGTTTTCTTGTTGTTTTAGCCATGAGTGTTTTCTCAAACACCATGGGCTAAGCTTTTTATGCTTTGGGTGTTTGAAACCATGTGAATATTGAATGTGTGAATTGTTTAGACTTTGATTATTGTTGATATTTGGATTATTGCTTCTCTTATTGGGTTTTATTGGTGTTTTGTGTATTTGCTTCTATTAATCCATATTTTGAGGCATGTTTAGCGTAGACGAGAGTTACATGAACATGTTTAAATTTATGGTATGAGTTGTTGGTATACAAATGCGTTTATTATACTTTTAATTCGTCGAGAGAGAGTTAATCGTATTAGAACCCCATTAGGAGACATTAATTACTTGAATGGTTATTTGGGTAGTTGATGAGGATTAGGAAGATGTCTTATTACCGGGTTTGGGAACACCTTAGACGTAAGGCTATAGTACCCGAAGGGAAATGATTTTCATCCTAGCATCTTGATGCTCTTAGCAAATCCAAATTGAAGCATAAAAACGGTATAAGCAATCCCACTCGATTTCACTAGGTAGAGAACACCCGAAGCATTCACACACTTGCACTTCTTCGAATCTAGTTCGTAGTTGTTATTTGTTCTTACTTGTCATTTTCTTGTTTTGTTGATTTAGTTGTTGAATTACTTGTTAGCCTTTAGATTGTGTTTAGTTTATTTATTGTCTTTAGATTATTGTTTAGCTTTAGTTTTGCATCCAACTCCAGAAACCGTAACTACATTAGTTATGACGACGTACAACTCTAGGGATCCATTGCACTAGCCCACCTCCCGTGGTTCGATACTACTTGGTCGAAATACTTACGTGCGTACTACTACGATCCCTTATGCTTGAGGGGAAGTAGTTAGTCAAAATATATTGCCTAAAAATTCGTTCAAGTCAATGGCGCCGCTGCCGGGGAGGTGACGTAATGCTATAAGTGGGACTTAGAGTTAGTTGAGTACTAGTGTTAACTACATTACGTGTTTTATTTTGTTTCTTTTTATTTTGAGAATTTTGATACTTTGATATTTTGTAGGTGTGAACTTCATCGACTAGATGGATGGATATAATCAATACCCGTGGAATCTTTGTTATGATCCACATGGTATGATTTATCCTCCACAACATGTAGATATGGGATACGATAATTGGAGGAACTTTGATTATAACTATCATATGCAACAAGTTCCCTCCTATTATCAAGATTGGAGTAACAATGATGAATCCACTTTTCAAGAGATGGCCCCGGTCTACATGGATATGCATTATGATCAAGAAAGTGATCCACAAGATGGATTTGAATTCCATGGAGCTCCGGAAGAAAATTATTACGATAATGAGAGAAGCTTTGAGTACTATTACCAAATGCAACAAACTTCCTCTCATTATCAAGAGTGGGGAAGCAATGAATATTGGCCACCAAATGATGAAGAGAAGCACACAATAGAAGATGCCATGGCAAGGATGGAAGATATGTTGAAAAGGACGATAGAGCAACAAGAAAAACAAATAGAGGAACAAGTTAAGATAAATGAGCAACATGCAAGGGGACTCAAATCACTTGAGTGTGTAATTGAGCAACTTGCGACACTCGTTGGGGAGTTGACCATCGTCATTAAAGAACTACAAGAAGTGGAGGACCCAATTGAGGATGAGATTGAAGATGCCAAACTTTTTGACAAAAGAGACAAAGAGGAATGTCCCTTGATGGACAAGCGCAAAAATGAACAAGAAGATCTAGAAGCATCAAAAGATGAGTTGAAGAGCGAAATGAGCATTTCTAAACCTTTAAACTCTTCAATTTACTATTTCTTTGATATTGATGCTTCTATTGATTTCATTTTGCCTCTTGATCACTTTGATCCAAAGAAAGAAAATGAGAAGTACTTGGGCATTCTTGAGCAAAAGGGAGAGCAATGGAAAAAGAGGATGGAGGAAGAGCAAGAAGAACGGTCATTGAGAGAAATATGCAAGAAATATGCAAGGGATTGGTCTTCCATTCATGAGAGCCTCCATGATTTTGAAGCTCAAAAGTTGAAATACAATGGGAAGGAGGACCGATATCCATGGCCTTTCCGATGAGTTCTTTTATTTCCGTCCGGCTTGAAGACGTTAAACTTAGCGCTAAATGGGAGGCAACCCATTCTTTATTGCTTTCTTTTATTTTTAGATTTGTAGCTTGTTTGATCTTTTGTTTAGTTTTTGTTTTGTAGGTTGAGTGTTGTGTTGGTGGTCAAGGATGAGAGATACACATGGTGGAGCTCAAGGGTAGTGGTGTTTTGGTGCTAAAGGTCGAAGGGACAATTGGTGACGATAGTTTGCTACTTTAGTGAGCATAGTTGGTGGCAAAATTCTAAGGTAACACACTAATTCCCAAACTTTGCATTCAACTAGATAGTTTCATTTAAGTTTGGAGGGATTTCGTGTGTTTACTTTCATTTTTTTTGGACCGTTTGTCATAATGTTTTGAGTTTTGGAGGATGAAATATCTTGTGGATAGTTGGTGTTTGATGCTTAATTGGTGGTGATTATTGATTTTTTTTAAGTTTGGTTGAGCTAGTTGGTATTGATTGATGCTTGCTTGTTCACTTGATTATGTGAAGATTTGTGCTTGAGTTGGTGCTCTTAATTCATGATTAGACAAACTTGTGAGCTTTAGAGCCTTTAGACTTTCATATATTTTGGTCTAATTTCTTTCTTGTGAGTATCATTCATGCTTGTGTACTCTAGAACTTGTCAATTGTCTTGTTTGAGGCTACTATTTGTGTGAAATCTTTGGAAGTGATATAAGGCCATCTTTGTTTTGAATAGTCACTTGACCAAATTTTCCATACCAAATGAAAATTTTCCATAGTTAGCCACTTTGAGCCTATTGACTTATATTCTTTGGCAACCTATATATTTAGCCCATTGTCCATCTTTTATGAGCCTAATTTTTCCTATGAACTAGTGGAGCTTGAATGTTGACAAATGTGGTTGAATTGAGGTGAAATGTGAGTTTGATGGATTTGTTTGGTTCAAAAGTGAAAAGATTGAAAAGAAAAAAAGATGAATTGTGAGTTGCACATGAAAAAGATTGAGTTGATGGAAAAAGAAAAACATTGAAAAATAAAACTCTCTTGTGTACAAACATTTGGTAGAACTTGAAGTTCGAAAGTGCTAAAAAAGTTTTGGTGATGAAGAATGTGCTTAAAGGAGTGAGCAAATGAATTATGAGAGTTTGGAATTTAGTTGCAATCGGCCAATTGCAATTTTCCTCTTGAGATTTAGAGACGTTCCTATGCGTCTTTACTCCTTGCTCCACTAGTTTACGAGTCACTTTATCCAAATCTTCCCTACCTTAACCAAAGAGCCTACATTGCAACCAAAAGTGAAGTCCTTATTGATTCATTGATTGAACACTTTCATGTGGTGGAGAACTTAGACATTTGGCAAGCATATGGTGGTGCATTTGTGTGATTTAATTTTGAGAGCATACATTTCCTTGATATACACTTTGAGTGATGAGAGATACACTTACTAGTGAGGAAATTGTGAATTGAGCACTTAATCTTGCATTGATTTGAACATAACTTGTGAACTTGTTTGTGAATTTTTGTACCTCTTGGCTTGACTAGATTGAGGAAAGTTGACAATCACTCATTCAATCTTGATTGAATTTCTTCGCAATCCTCCCACTTGTTCTATATTTCTTTAGTTGCTCGGGGACGAGCAACACTTTAAGTTTGGGGGGGTTGATTAGTGTGAAAATTGCTTGAAATTCATGTGTTTATTTTGCATAATTTTGAGAATTTTGTTGCATTATTCAAACTAAATTGACTAATTGCACTTGAAATGGGAAAGGTATGTGTTTTGCTATTTTTTTTAGGTAAATTGAACTTATTTGGAAGCAAAATACGTGTCTGAGAATTCATGAAGTCAAGAAGATAACTGCACCATTGGATGCGTCTCAAAAAAATGAGTGAAATGGAAAAAAGAATCAAGTCAATCGGAGGTCGGAAGCTCAAGATATGATCGAAACAAGAAAGTGTGAAACTGAAACAAACTCCACTCGGGCAGCCGAGTCAACCCACTCGGTTGACCGAGTGAAATCTGCTTCCAGGTCAGTTTCTGGACTTCCAACTCACTCGGTTGGCCGAGTCAAACCACTCGGTTGACCGAGTCAACTTGCTGATGCGCGAAAATTCGAGAATTTTAAAGGATTTCAAGGGCCTAAGTGCAAATTTCGTCTCACACACTCTTCCAACCTATAAACAGCTCCCCAATCAGATTGTTGAGGAGGCTTGACCTCACTTTTTCACACACTCAAACCCTAGTTTCATTCTTAGATAGATTTTCAACATATTTTGCAAGTTTAATTCCATAGATTAGCTTCAAATTTAGTATTTAGTTTGGGCTTTTGAAGATTAAGGTTACATTCACTTGTAATAGCTTAGATTGTTGAAGAATCATCAAGGTGACTTCCACCCAAACTCTCTCTTTTCTATAATATTGTTATTTTCATGTTTATTTCTAGTTTTCTTGTTGTTTTAGCCATGAGTGTTTTCTCAAACACCATGGGCTAAGCTTTTTATGCTTTGGGTGTTTGAAACCATGTGAATATTGAATGTGTGAATTGTTTAGACTTTGATTATTGTTGATATTTGGATTATTACTTCTCTTATTGGGTTTTATTGGTGTTTTGTGTATTTGCTTCTATTAATCCATATTTTGAGGCATGTTTAGCGTAGACGAGAGTTACATGAACATGTTTAAATTTATGGTGTGAGTTGTTGGTATACAAATGCGTTTATTATACTTTTAATTCGTCGAGAGAGAGTTAATCGTATTAGAACCCCATTAGGAGACATTAATTACTTGAATGGTTATTTGGGTAGTTGATGAGGATTAGGAAGATGTCTTATTACCGGGTTTGGGAACACCTTAGACGTAAGGCTATAGTACCCGAAGGGAAATGATTTTCATCCTAGCATCTTGATGCTCTTAGCAAATCCAAATTGAAGCATAAAAACGGTATAAGCAATCCCACTCGATTTCACTAGGTAGAGAACACCCGAAGCATTCACACACTTGCACTTCTTCGAATCTAGTTCGTAGTTGTTATTTGTTCTTACTTGTCATTTTCTTGTTTTGTTGATTTAGTTGTTGAATTACTTGTTAGCCTTTAGATTGTGTTTAGTTTATTTATTGTCTTTAGATTATTGTTTAGCTTTAGTTTTGCATCCAACTCCAGAAACCGTAGCTACATTAGTTATGACGACGTACAACTCTAGGGATCCATTGCACTAGCCCACCTCCCGTGGTTCGATACTACTTGGTCGAAATACTTACGTGCGTACTACTACGATCCCTTATGCTTGAGGGGAAGTAGTTAGTCAAAATATATTGCCTAAAAATTCGTTCAAGTCACCCACGTCTTCTAACTGCTCTGGGGACATCATTAGACAATAAGTGTAAGGTCGGAGTTAGTGAGAAAAGGAAGGACAAATGTTGATGTTGTCATAAGTGTTGGGAACATTAAACACAACACTCGGCTGTTAGTGTTGGATCATTAAACATAACACTTATATCAACATCAACAATTAATATTGGGCCAAATTATCAATTTTAGCCCATACTTTTCATTTTTTATGAAATCTAGCACATATTTTTCTTTTTAAATAAATTATACCTATACTTTTCATTTTTTCTCAAATCTAGCACATACTTTTTTTTAACCAAATTATATTCATACTATTCATTTTTTTATCAAATTTAGCACATACATTCTTACTCTTATCCAATTTATACCCATACTTTTTATAAATATTATTAAATTAATTAATTAATAAATATACCTTACTTTATAAAAAAAAAATCTAAAATTATATATAAATATTTTTTAATCTAGAAAATTTAAAAAATTAAAAATTATTTAAAAAATCTCAAAGTATTACATATATATATATATAAATTGTACTCCCTCCATCCACCAAAAGTATGTTTATACTTTTGGTGGATGGAGAGAGTACAATTTATTTCAATTACAGTATTTTTTATATATATTTTGTAAATCTCTTTAATTCAATAGTTTTAGATAATTTTAATTATCAATTATTTTTAAAATTTAAAATTTGTAGATTTAAAATTTATTTTTTTTAAACATATTTAAGATATTTTTTTCTTTTTAATTATTAGATAATTTTTACATTTTTTATATTTTAAATTAATTGATAAAAACATGTGCTAAAATTGGTAAAACATAAAAAGTATGTGCTACATTTGATTAAAAATGAAAAGTATGGGTATAAAAGAAAAGGTTTGTGTTAAATTTGATAACAAAATGAAAAGTATGGGTATAATTTAGTTAAAAAGAAAAGTATGTGCTAGATTTAATCAAAAGTGAAAAGTATGGGCTAAAATTGATTATTTGGCCATTAATATTGTGTTACATTTTTCAGTTATATCAACTTACATTTTTTAATAATATTGTGTTGCACTTTTCAGTAATATTGTGTTGTACTGTTTTTAATTACTTAAATGGGTTAAAAAAAATTCAAATGTGTCAATAAAAAAAAGGAACATAAAAGCATTTTTAATATTGTTTGAAACAGTCAAAATAAAATAAAAAGTCACGTGGAGTCGAGTTCTTATTTAGACTCGACTTCATATGAGAGTTAGACTCGACTTCATAGGAGAGTTAGCCATAAATAAAGTGATTGTTTAAAAATAAAATTAATAAATAAGTAATGATTGATAGTTGGAGATAAAATAGTATAAATAATACTTCCTTCGTCCAATTTTATTATGCCCACTTCTCCGGACTCGAGTTTTAATGAATATTGATTAATTTATGTATAAAGTAGATAAGTTGGGGGTATGATGGGATGTTGTGGGGTCCATTTATGGATAAAGTGATTGTTTATGAATAAAGTTAGTGACAATTTGAGTAAATAAGTGATGATTGGAGGGTGAAGATAAAGTAGTGTGAATAATATTAATTCCAAAAAGGGAATGAATATAATAAAATTGGACAACCAAAAAAGAAAAGTGAGAATAATGAAATTGGATCGGAGGGAGTATTATTTTTATTATATAAATGAGTATAATGAAATTGATAAAAAAAAATAATAATAATAAAATTGTAAGGAGGAAGTAATAGTAATTTCTTTTATAAAATAAATTTCATGGGGGTACTAGTTCATGATAGACACGCGCAAAACCGAACCGCCAAACCGGCCAACCGGCCAAACCGCCGGTTACGGTTTACAAACCGAACCGTAACCGAAAAATGGCGGTTCGGTTACGGTTCGGCATTTTGACAAACCGCAAACCGCCGGTTTGGCCGGTTTTGGCGGTTAACCGCCGGTTTGGCGGTTAACCGGCGGTTTTTTATTAAAAAAAAAAAAAAAATATTTTTTTAATACACAATTCTTCTATTTTTAATGTATAAATTTAAGTTATATAATTTTTATTCAATTATAGTAATGTATTTTCTAAAAAATGAGTTAAAACGAATAAAAAACGAACGAAAACGGAGTGAAAACGAGCGAAAACGGAGATAATATTAAAAAAAAAAAAAAAAACCCTAAACCGCCAAACCGCCAAACCGGCGGTTTTCAAACCGAACCGCCGGTTTGAAAACCGTAACCGTAACCGGCGGTTCGCGGTTCGGTTACGGTTCGCCGAAACCCCAAACCGTAACCGCCGGTTTCTAACCGAAACCGGCGGTTTGTAACCCCAAATAAATATAGCATATTTTGTTGTGAAGTGATTGATGGCCATGCTATCAACTTGCCAGGCTAACAATCGTCCCCATCCAAAAAGACAAAGAAGAGATTATACTGGAGTATATAAAGAGATCACACACCTGACACCACTATGACACAACACATTTTTTACTCATTTATATTCACCTAATTTAATTTAATCTATTTTTTTTAATTCAAGTATTCGGGTCATTAGTATTGTTTACCATAACAATTAACAACATTACTGCAGGAATAATTTAAATTCTCATTAAAAAAATAGGGGAGAAAATTAAAAAAGAAAATCATTAATCTAATTTTTTTAATTCAAGTATTCGGGTCATTAGTATTGTTTACCATAACAATTAACAACATTACTGCAGGAATAATTTAAATTCTCATTAAAAAAATAGGGGAGAAAATTAAAAAAGAAAATCACAATTCAAAAACTAGTTCACAATAACAAAAATTTATATACAATATTGTGTGAAATATAGATCCGTGCAACTTAACTCATTCTACCTGTTCGTAAGCTCTTTGCCTTTCTCCAATACCTACCTAAATCTATCGCTCATACCAAAAATAAAAAATAATAAAGAGAATTCGATCGCTGCTATCGATCAATTCTGTTAATATTTTTAATAAAATCCGATATGCTGGTCACGAAAGGAAGGTGAAAAAATCATTATTCTTTTTTTTTAAATGAATTAATGTATGAGAAAATGCCAATAATAATAACACACAAATCTATTCCAATTATTGAACAATATAACTTTGAGGATGAACAATATGAATTTTTCAATTGTGTTTTCAATTATTGTTCTTTATCTTTTTAATTTGGGCACACTACAAAAAAAAGTGGTTTTTAGTATCGGAAAATTGGTATCGGATACATTTTCTGATACTAAATCTTATTCTTTGGTATTAACTAAAAATTTTATGATACTACCTTTATTCTTAGTATCAAAAAAATATTTTTTGATACTATTACATTTATAGCATCCGTTAATTAGTGATACTAATATTGTTTTTGCATCATAAATTTATTTATTGATACTACTTAATTTTAGAATCAAATACTTTTTCGATACTATTTATCATTGGTATCGAAAATTAAATTTCTGATACCATTAACTTTATATCATCCATCACTTATTTGATACTATTATTACTTTAGTAATAGTAATTTATTTATTGATACAACTTATTTTTTGTATCTAATAATTTTTTTGATACTACTTATTATTGGTATCATAAATTAAATTTTCGATACCATTAATTTTATAGCATCCCACATATTTTTGATACTATTATTATTTTAGTATTAATAATTTATTTATTGATACTACTTATTTTTTGCTTCAATTTTTTTTTTTTTTGATACTACTTATCATTGGTATCGAAATTTTAATTTCCGATACCATTAATTTTCTATTGATACTACTTATTTTTTTGTATCAAATAATATTTTTGATACTACTTATCATTGGTATCGAAAAAAATTGATACTAAAAATATAATGTAGTATCAAAAAAAATTGATACCATTATTCGATACTAAATATTATTTTGATACTAAAGGGTTCAATCATTTTGTATCAAAAAATATTTATTGATACTATATGTTTAGTATCGGTAAAAGTTTATGATACTATAAATGCATTGTTGTATCAAAACATATTGATACAATAATCCGATACTAAATACAATTCTGATACTAAAGAGTTCAATCCTTTAGTATCGGAAAATATTTATTGATACTATACATTTCTGATACTAAAGGGTGACTCTTTAGTATCAGACTTTTTTTTTTTGATACGTGGTCTTTAGGATCGGGAGTATAGGTATCGGAAGTGGTATCGAAAATACATTTGATACCAATACCCTTTGGTATCAAATATTTCATTTTTAGTATAAAAAAAATTCGATGCTAAAAACCTCTTTTTTTGTAGTGGCATCTCATTCACACTCAATAATTATGTTTTATTAATGCAATAACACATCTTTCTCTATAAAGTAATACACTCGTGTTTATATAGTAACACAATTTTCAATACTTACCTATGTTATTTTAAAGACAAATATGTGTTACTCAAAAACTAATTATGTGTTACTTGTCCTTACCGTAACACATATTTGTCCGTACAATAACATATAATTTTCTTTATAGTAATACAAATTTAGAACAAAATTTTCTGTTTGCCTTTTGCGTGATGTTTTTAAAAGATCTATTTAATCTAGTATGACTCGCAAAAATTTTGCGAGTTTTTTACCCATTCCTTAAATTAAGGGGGTGTATTGGTTGAGAATTTTGTAGAATTTTTTTAGACTTTCAAAGTTTGGGGTATTCAATTCGAATTTTCAGAAGTCTTTAAAAGTTTTGTGATATTCAATACGAATTTTAAAAAAGTCTTCAATTTTTTTTGGGTATTCAACAGTCTATAGATTTTAATACTGTATGAATTTTGTTGGATTTTCCTCAAAAAATATAAATAAATTACATTATCCAAAATCTCTTTTTAAAACTAGAGATTTCAACGGATTTTATCAGAAAACTCTGAAGACAAAAGATTAGAAGTAGGGATGACAAATATTGACCCATCCCGCGGGTACCCGCCCCGCGAGCTTTGGATCAGGTTGGATCTGCCACACATTGAGAATGGGTCAGGTCTGCCCCGCCCCTTATGTGAACGGACCGAGTGTGAGTCTTATGTCCGACCCACGAGTATCCGACGTGACCCGAATTATTATATAAACTTTATATAGTATATATATATATATATATTTCTTTTATTGGTAAAATACTTTTATATATATATATATATATATATATATATATATATATAGATAACATGAAAAATATTTATAGAATTATTTCAATGTATATATGCATGAAAAATATTATTTTCAATTGCACAATTTTAATAAATTCAACATGATATGAAAAAATGGGGCGGCGCTTGTTTTTTTATTTTTACATAACACATATTTGCTTTTACAGTAGTAATATATAATTATATTTATAGTAACACATATTTAGAATAAAGCTTTTCTATTTGTCTTTTACACAATTTTTTTTTAAAAATTCGTTTAACTTGATATGACCTGTAAAAGATCGACGAGTTTTTGGTAATTCCTTAAATATATTAATATTTCATGTGAAATATTTGAAATAAGTGTTTTTCCTCAGTAATATGCAATATGTTGATAGCCAATAAGATAACAAAGGAAATCAATGAATGACTGCATTTACACAAATTTATGTGTACATTCTGTTAATCTAGCCAACTTATCTCCCAAGCAATAAAAGGGAAAACATATCACGAATGGCATAATAGCAAGTACACAATTATGCAATAACAAAATCAATAATAAGAGCAGCAATAAGAACTTGCAATATTATCGTACCACTTAGCACTTGAGAACAATTTCTGATCCAACGCTTCAAATTGTTCGACAATTTGGACAATCGCAACCTCCCTTGTCTGAATTATGCTGGCCTGTCGCACCGAGCTTGCACCGGTTGCAATTCGGCCTAGTGAGATGTTACAAACGCGAGAAGATGATGGGATATTGGACTCGATTATTTCTACAAGTTGGATTGTTATTTGTTACTCTTGATAACACATTTTTATAAGAATACAGACTAATCAATATAATGAAAGAGTATGTCTTTTGAAAATCAGTTTTACGTGATATTTTTAAATATCTCATTTCATCATATGAAATGTCACTAATTAAAAAGAAAGAAATTTACTTGATTTTATGTTATATTCGTCACAATCACTAAACATTAAAGTTTCCTATGCAAACTGTATCGATCGTTACATATACTTAACATAATATCGTGCTCACTATAAAACTTTCGCGAATCAATTTCATGTTAATTTTTTGTCATAATAAAGAGTGAATATTCATTACTCAAGATTCCCGAATATTTAATGAAAGTGTGTGGGGTAGTATCTAGTGTTTAAGTAAAAAACAAAATAATGTTACACTGAATGTTGAGACAAATAGTGTAACATTAACTCTAACAGAATATAAAAAAGTAAACACAGTACACAACGGAAGTCTAAAACAATAAAACACAATAAGAACACAATGGAATAATTTTAACATAGATTTTATTAATAACAAAACCTATGTTATGCCTTACGGCGAAAACAACTTACTTCGTAAGTTTACTAAAAATGTCGTGTGAAATGTCTCAACAATTACTTCAACATTCCATAAACCGAAACTACAATCGAGTCTCAACAATTACTTCAACATTCCACAAACCGAAACTACAATCGAGGCAGGTGCCTGAATCTGTAAAGAGATTTAAGTGTTTGATCACTGTCTAAAGAACTAATCTGATTTGTGATTCACTCTCAATCGATACAAGACTAGAACTAAATACACGGGAAGGTGTGGTATCCCTCGGTGTATATTAAATGATACAACTACTGACCCTAACTCCTAACAGGGATAAACGCTCAAGATAGGTGTTACTCGAATAGTGCATACTTTGAAATGAAAGACTCCAGCGGTATTTATAGAGTAATAGCCGAGTTCTAGATCCTTCCATATGAGATCCTATTTTTTAGGAACTCAACTTCCATGATCTCTCTAGATCCTTCTTCCATCTTCCAGGTCGTTCTAAACTGCTCCAAACTCTTCTATCACGTTCTCCAACATTCTGGAATCTTCCAGGTTCCAGACTCTTGTAGAAGCTTCTAGAATCGTACCTGAATGTGAGAGCATTTAGTCCAACATTTAGTGCAACATTTCAGAAAGGACTTAGAATAAATCAAGGAAGGTCAAATTAAGATGTTGTCGATAATGTTAAAGCATTTAAGAGTTAACAACATCTACAATCTCCCCCAATTTGACCTTTCCACTACAACACACCTGATGCACATATATTTCTATACACACGTTAGTAATATGTATTTAGGTGAGGTTAACATCTACTCTAAATACTAGTCAATACACTACCTGTTGTAACCGTTGGATCAAATTAAAAGAAGACCAAGAATAATTTCACTAAGATCTGTGCCATAAGATAAAAGTAATCTTATTCAACACCAAAACAAGTATAAACAGTACACTTGTTTACAAAACAAATAACTTTACAAAAATCAAAGATTAAATCAGAGCATATTGTAAGAGTATATACTAGATTAATTCTAAGACTTATGTAAGACTAAATAATAGAACCACTATCCTATAAAGCAAGATTGCTTGATCCTTTGTCACTTTGGTTGAGTTGGTAGAGGGTATCCAGTTATAAACAATCAACTTATGCAATACAAAATAAAGAGATGTAAGGTCCTTAGCCAGCATTCCATTTTTCCACTTAGTTAACAATCCTCCAGTCATAGAAACAGTAACAACATCCAAATCAGGTTCATCTTCATCAAGTACTTGTTCTATTCCTAAGAAATCATTAATCAATTCTAGGGTAAATGGAACTGACCTCCCCATAAACTGTACATTCCCATACCAACGGGAACTCCTCCTACCATTACTCTTCCTTAGACATGCATAGAATTCATACACACAATCAGAAACAAATGTGTCACACAAAGTCAGAGCTTTCATCAGTTTTCTATCCTCCAAGAATTGAATCAAATTCTTACTCTCAAAATCAGAAATATGAATTCTCCTTTCCATCAACAGTTTTCTCCTAGACAACTTGGTAATCTTATTAACTAAACCATCAATATCAGAATCTACATCAGGTTCAGAATTACCTTCCACATAATTTCCTTCCTCAGAGCTTGAATCTTTTTCCTTCTCAGAACTGGATTCAGCATCCTTTTCAGAGCTTTCCTCCGATCCTTCACTGCTGGAATCACCCCCATCATCAGGTTCTGGTGCTGGAGCACTTGATTCAGCATGTGAGGCAGCATTCTTCTTCAGAACTTGATGAACTTCCCTGAGGCAGACCTCTATTTCAAAATCAGAATCAGGTTCTGGTTCTGCAGGCATAGTTCGAACAACATCAATCTTTGCCTTCCCTTTCCCCTTTGGATCGGCCTTTTGCTTGGTTGGCTTCTCAATCAACACTTTTTCTTCATCGGATTCAGAAAATACTTGAATCGGTACAATAACATCACCACCTAACTTCTTCTTCTTCCTCAAAGAGTCTGAGTAATCAACTCGAGTGAAAATCCGCTTTGATCATCTCCTTGGGACTGGGCTCCTCTTTCTTTTCCCTTTTTCAGCATTCCTCTTGAAGGGAATCGGTTCAGAGTCCGACTTTGAGACATCAGAGTCAGTTTTGTCCGATTTTTCGAGCGCTTCAGCATCCTCCACGTGAGCGTCCTTAGTTTCGGATGCCTCCGCATTCGACGGCTCCTTTGACTCAGAAATAAGGGATTCTTCAATCTCCTTTTCATTCTCTCCTATAGAGGCAGCAGTCGGGGCCTCTGTTTCAACATTAGGGCTCGCGATTTGGGGCTTTTCAGCTGTTGACGAAGATGGTGCAGTAGTGATGACTTCTTGGGTGCGCAAATAGTGCGAGATATCTATAGACATATCTCCAATGGTGAGGATGGGCGAGTTTGCATACCTCATCGATTGAGAAAAGTTCTCAACCGCCTGGTTCAGTTCGGAGAGTGAGGCTCCAAGTGGGATGTGGATTGTTGTGGGAGTAGCTGGAATGGGTGTGACAGTTTCGGTAGTTGGGGGTGAGTTCTCGTGCGAAGCAGCCATGGAAGCTAGAGTGTTGAGGTTGGAGAGAGATGGAGATGACGGTTGTGAGTTTGAATTTGGTGATTTTGGTTTTTGTGATGTAGTTTTCTTGTTTCCTACCATTTAAACTCAAGAATTTGAAAAGGATCAACACAAGAATCGAGACAACACAAAATAGCTTATAACAAATCTGCAAAATCAATATTTCACTTACTCAATTAATTACGAAGCTTAGAAAATCACAAAATGGGAGTTTATATATAGAGAGCTAGTAGTTGGAATTTTGTACGTGGGATTAAGGCTTGAATTAAAGAAAATTCTAGACTGAATCGATAATGCTGCACAAATTCAGCCACAAGTAAAATCATGGGCGAGTTAGTGGGGTAAAATCCTAATTAATTAATTAAATTAAGAAAGTTCTAGAATTAATTAAAATGCGTATAATCTGAATAAACTGAACGTGGTTAGTATAATTATAAGTAAATAAAATAAATTCTCACAATTAATTAAATAATCACAACTTATAAAAATATAATCGAATCATGTAATGTTGTGCTCAAGGATTTGACATACACCTCAACATTGAGTTTTCAAAGGTTTTACCTATCCAATGTAGCCAATTTTCAACATTTTTCTTTTCATTTCATTTCTTCTTTTTGTGCTACAGCATCTAGTTCGTATTGATCCATTGTTCCTGTAGAGTACATCGTAGTAGCGAACTCCGTGCCCCATTCTTACTTAATGGATTACAAACCTCTTGATGTTTTTACCAAAATTCACTTTTAGTATGTTGTAACATTTTCAATTTTTCAAGCTTTTGAGAGGTGTAGTACATGCCTATTTTTGCACAAACAAATTTCAGATTCAAGAATATTTTACAAAGGAATTATTCAACAAAAATAAGAAATAAATCAAATCTATAATAACTATACCACCTTAGGCTGTTGTCCCAAATGCTACCGCATTTGTGACAACATCCTCTCAAGAATTATTTAGATATTACACATACCAAGAGATTTCCTCAAAAATGAGAATCTCTCAAGGTTGAGAGCCTTAGTAAAAATATCAACATTTTGATTTTCAATAGGCACATATTCCAACTTAACTATGTTCTTCTCCACTAAATCTCTCATAAAATGATGTCTAATGCTAATGTGCTTAGTGAGTGAGTGTTGTACTGGATTTTTAGATATGTTTATAGCACTTGTGTTATCACAGAAAATTGTGAGGATATCATTTTCAATTCCATAGTCATGAAACATCTTACTTAACCACAATAGCTGTGTGCAACAACTTCCTGCAACTATGTATTCTAATTCAGCAGTGGATTGAGAAACATAATTTTGTTTCTTACTATGCCAAGACACAAGATTGTTTCCCATGTAGAAACATCCTCCACTCGTACTCTTTCTGTCATCTATATCTCTAGCCCAATCTGCATCACTGTATCCAATCAATGTGTTGTTGGTGTCCTTAGTGTTCCATATCCCTAGTTCACTTGTACCTGAAACATATTTGATAATTTTTTTCATTGCATTCAGGTGAGATTCCTTTGAATTAGCTTGGTACCTAGCACAAACACACACACTATACATAATGTCAGATCTACTAGAGGTTAGATAACGTAAACTACCTATCATGGATCTATACAATGTTGGTTCAACATCCTTTCCATCATTGTCTTTGCAAAGTTTCAAAGTAGAACCCATAGGTGTTTTCATTACTTTTGAGCTTTCAAGACCAAGCCGCTTGACTAAGTTTTTAACATACTTACCTTGAGAGAAGAAAATACCATCCTTACATTGCTTGATTTGAAGACCTAAAAAATAATTCAAGTCTTCAACCATACTCATCTCGAATGTTGCTGTCATTGCTTCAACAAATTTGTTCAGCATTTTATCACAGGTTAAACCAAATACAATATCATCAACATATATTTGAGCAATAAGTAATTCTTCTCCAGTGTGCTTAATAAACAAAGTCCTATCGGCTTCTCCTCTAATAAAACCATATTCCAAAAGAAAGTCTGTGAGCCTACCATACCATGCTCTAGGAGCTTGTTTTAGACCATACAATGCTTTCTTTAGTTTGTACACATGATCCGGGTATTGTGGATCTTCAAAACCTTTAGGCTGTTTTACATATGCTTCTTCATTCAATATGCCATTTAGAAATGCAGCTTTTACATCCATTTGATGAAGTTTAATGTCAATAAAACATGAAATTGCTAGCAATAATCTAATAGATTCTATCCTAGCAACCGGTGCAAAAGTTTCATCAAAATCAACACCTTCAACTTGAGTGTAACCTTGTGCAACTAACTTAGCTTTGTTCCTAACAATGTTTCCAGACTCATCAGTTTTATTCTTATAAATCCACTTTGTTCCAATGACATTAGTATGACTAGGTCTTGGAACAAGTGTCCATACTTCATTTCTTTCAAACTGATTAAGTTCCTCATGCATAACATTTATCCAATTTTCATCAGTTAATGCTTCATTCACACTTTTAGGTTCAATTTCAGAATAGTAACACTCTGCATTCACAACATTGCAAATAGAAGACATGCATATTGTTCTTACCATATCTACCTTATTCGATCTTATTTTTCCTCTTATTTGCACTCCAACTGTAGCATCGCCTATGATCTGGTCAGAAGGATGACTTTTCCCTATTCTTGAAGAAGGATTCGTTTTGGGAACATACTGATCATTCTGTGAAATTACAACTGACTGATTTGTAGATGTTGCTCAGAATGTGTTAGCATTTGGTGTAGCATTTTCAGGTTTCAGTGTATTCTTAGAATTGTCAGTGACTTGTGATACATCTTCTTCATATTTGTCATTTGTAAGACCTAAAAAGCCTAAAAAGAAACCTTTATCACTTTTTAGAATCAAACTTTTAGACCTAAAGTGATAAAGTAATACATTTGTGTTTATAGTAACACAATTTTCAATACCTTACATGTGTTACTTTAAGGATAAATATGTGTTACTCGTCCTTACAGTAACACATATTGCCCCGTACAATAACATATAATTGAATTTATAGTAACACTGATCAAGAACAAATTTTATTGTTTATCTTTTGAGTGATTTTTTTTGTAAAATTTGTTTGATATGGTATGATTTTAGTATAATGTGCAAAAAATATGCGAGTTTTTTTATCCTTGCTTAAATTAATTGTACTAATTTTTCATGTGAAAATTCAATTTATGTGTTATTTGTACTTATAATAACACATATTTACCCTTACAGTAACATATAACTATCTTCATAGTAATACAGACCTGAAACCCATTTTTCTGTTAGCCTTCTGCGCGATATTTTTAAAAGGATTTGTTTAATTTAGTTAGACACCCAAAATATCCACGAAATTTTTACCCTTCCTTAAATATACTAATATTTCATATGAAATATTTCACAAAATGTCTTTCATATTTTATATAAAATTTTAACGGTACATATTATAGATTATTATGGCAATGATTGAATTAATGTGTTGCCGTTGTGACTTGTGTTGGAGCTGCCGCAGTGCCGAGGAATTGGGAAAACAAAACCTCCTGCATGATTCATTCTATAAAGTCTAAACAATTGGGAATGGGCCGCTTTTGAAATTGGGCCACAACCACTTCATTTTTGTCTACGCTATGGTTATTTGAATCCCTGAAAATTAAAATTAGTTCGCCCACCTTTAGTTTTTATTCAAATTAGGCATGCATGAAATGTCAGATCTACCAATTCCTCATTTTCAAAAAAAAAAAAAAAACTCACTTCCTTGCCACGATTGAACTCCGTTCAGTAGTGAGCTCGATTTTGATCGAATATTGATGCAATGCTGTTTTTCATTGGGGCTAGATATTGATAAGCTCAGTGCCAAATACAGCAAATACAACGTAAATTTGTGAGAAGGGTTGGGGTATATACCCCTCCAGCTTTGTTAGATACACTCTCTTTCAATTTTTATTAATTAAATATTCATATAAATTACCCATTTTACCCTTTTAGTAATATATCTTAAGATTTATACACCCCCTAACATTTAAAGTTTAAACACATTTTAACCCTAATCCTAACCCTAATACTAAGTGGCAGCCGCCGCCACCCACCACAGCCACCCGCCACAGCCGTAGCCACCCAACTCTGCCGTCGCCATACCTCCGGCAGCCACTATCGTCTCACCTCCGGCAGCCACTATCGTCTCACCTCCGACAGCAACCACCATTCCAATTAAATTTAAAAAATAAACTTAGAAATAAAATTTAAAAAAACCTTATTTTCGATGAACCAGAGTCGATAAAAAATCCTCCTGTCGACTCTGGTTTGTCGACCACAAATCCTCCAGTCGACTTTGTGTTGTCGACTAAAAATAATCCCGTCGATATAATTTAGAAATTTTTTTAAATCGACAATAATGGATCGACCAAAAACACCTTCGTCAACAATCATTTGTCGACGAAGGTGTTTTTGGTCGATCCATTATCGACGAAAGAAAAAAAAACCTGAGAATGAGAAAGGGGGCGGAAGGCAGTAGTACGGATGAGGAGGCGTCGGCGCGCGATCGAGGAGGAGGAGGAAGAGGCGGCGACGCGCGATGCGATGGAAGAAGATGAGGCGTCGGCACGCGATGGAGGAGGAGGTGTCGGCGAGCGATCGAGGAGGAGGCGGCGGCGCCGCACGATGGAAGAAGATAAGGCGGCGGCGCCGCGCGGTGGAAGAATATGAGGCGGCGGCACCACGCGATGGAAGAAGAGGAGTATGAGGCGGCGAGCTGGCGACGCTGGACGAAGGGGGCAGGCGGCGAAGGGCGGTGGGAGGCGGCGAGGATATGTGGGGTGGAGAAGAAGAGGAATGGTGTGGGGATGAAGAAATTGGAGAAAATTAGGGTTTTTGGGGAGTGTATTTATCCTATACAATTTAAAGAGATAAGGGTATAATAGGTAATTTAGGGGGAGTGCATCTATCTTACATGTATTTTGAGGGAGGTACATGTATCGGGGGAGTGCATTAAACAAAGCTAGTGGGGTATATACCCCAACCCTTGTGAGAATTAGTGCCTCAGATTTTTAGGCCCATTATTTGGTCGGGTCCATTAATCCATTATTTGGTCGGGCACATTAATCCATTAGCCCATATATCATCTAATTAGCCTAATACAAAGTTAGAGATGGGCATATGCAGAGGGGGCCGTGGAGGAGAAAAAAAGAAAGAAGGAAAATGGTGTGGGTTATATGGCCCTCCAAGTATGTTAGATGCACCCCCTTTCATTTATTAATTAAATATGTATAATATCCGGAATTTTTTTAATATAAATATATAAGTATATATTTAATTATTTATTTCAGATAAATATTTAAAACCCATTTAAATTCAGGCTTTTATGATTTTAAACCCTAGTCCTTATCCCAAGCACAAGCCCTATATATATACCCTAGATCACATAAAATATGTTCACCATGGAATTTAAGATTTCTATTTGAGCAAAATTGGGTGTCGTATCTCTCCTTTGCCGATTACCATCTCTGTGAGTGTGTAATTTTATACTCCAATTTTACTTTATCAAATCGTTAGGCTTAGTTAATTTAAATTATAGTGTTATTTGTATTTAAATTCTTCCTGGCCCGAAACACATTTTATGTCAGAGTAATTTGTCTTTATTTTATGAATTTAGGTTTGAATAGGAAATCATGTTTATGCTTTTTGTTTACAAAATAAGCCCATGTTATTTACATTTTGAAATAATCGGCCAAAGTTTGAAATGCCAAATATTACTTTTTAAATCATTTTAGCCAAAACCTTTTTTTCAAGTAAATATCAGTTTTCTGTTCTTTTGTTTAAGTTAGTCCAGATTATTTATATATTTAGTATTATTATATTGTTATATGAGTAATAAATATATTGTATAATTTCTAATTTATTAATAATTCAAAGGCATGGTATTTATACTCCCTCCGTCCAATTTTATTATGCCCACTTCTCCGGGCACGGGTTTTAATGAATATTGATTAGTTTATTCATAAAGTAGATAAGTTGAGGGTATGATAGAGTATTGTGGGCTCCATTTATAAATAAATGATTATTTATGAATAAAGTGAATGGTAAAGTGGGTAAATAAGTGATGGTAGAAGGGTGGAGATAAAATAGTATGAATAGTAGGGGTGAAAACGGATCGGATACGGACGGATAGTGCTTATACCGTATCCTAAACCATATTTTTTTCTCGAATTCGGAGTCGGATTCGGATACGAATTCGGAATATTCGGTATACGGAACGGATATCGGACGAATCCGGGCCGGATTCGAATAACTATAATCGGATAATATATTTCAAATGGAAATCATCAAAATGTGATTGAAACACATAAAAAATCAACAAACATGAAATCATCAAAATATATCCTTCGTAAACATCACCACTCCAGCACAACATAACGCCTAAGAAGACATATATAATATTATACCCAAGCATGAATAAAGCAATCAACAAACTACTCCTAAGCCAAAGAATCATCAACTCATGAAAACATTAAAACCATCATGAAAACATTAAAACCATACGCAACATACATACGTTTCTTTTAAGTTTTAACTAATGCTAATGATTAATGAAGAATAAAGCACAACATCAGGGGGCTGGGACGGGCGGTCGACGACGGGGGTCGGGGCTGGGGGTGCAGCCGTGCAGGGGCCAAAAAGGGAAGGGAAGGAGGAGTGGGCGGCAGACGTTGGGGGTGTGGGTTTAGGCTTTTTAGTTTTTTAATAAGGCCCAATAATGTTATAAGTTATAACTTATAATAGAGCTTTAATAAAATTAATATAAAATATATTAAAAAATCCGGGTATCCGGATTTATTAACCGGATAATATCCGATAAAATATGGGAAAACTCGAATACGGTCGGATAATATGTATTCCGAATCCGAAGTCAACTATCCGTATCCGAATCCGTATCCGTCCGGATACTAAATTTTTATACCGAATTCGTATCCGACCGGATACGGTTCCGGATCGGTCGGGAAATATCCGATCCGTTTTCACCCCTAATGAATAGTATTGTTTCCAAAAAGGGTATGAGCATAATAAAATTGGACAACCTAAAAAGGAAAGTGGGAATAATGAAATTGGACGGAGGGAGTATTATTTTAGATGTCGAGGCTTAAAAGTTATTTCATTACATCTATTGCATTCACGACATTCATATCAGGTGGGGTTTTCCTAACTTATTATTTATCTCTACAGTGGTTAGTAGAGCAAGTTATTCATTGTTAAATGTTTTACGTGATATGTTGAATGTGTCTGCCACGTGTTATGTTCCATGTTATGAAATCAGATAGTCAGGGACTAGTTCACGGGTCCGGGAACATAAAGTTGTCCTCGAGAATCACCAGAGTCATTAAAATGGCTTTGGCAAGGCTCGCAATGCTCAGTCAGTTATATATATGAAAATGTTCTCATGTTTGCATTGATGTGTTTAATTGTGAACAGCTGGGCCCCACTGAGTGTGCTTGCATTACTCACCCCTTCATTTTAACATTATAGGTTAAGGAGTTGATGACGAGGAGCGGTGGATGACAACTATTAATATTTAGTAAAGTAATTAAGTTATTTCATTTCATGTATTACACTTTTTATGAGATTTTGAAACTTGATTAAATTAATATTCTAGATTTCTTTAAAGTTGCTATTTATTCATTGAGTCTTCCGCTGTCATTCAAGTAATTTTATTGCTAAATAAATTCGTAAAAACATTTTTTAGGTTAAAATTTTAGTCCATGCCCCTTTATTTTAAAATTGTAAGTATTTTTACAAAATCAACATTTATGGAAAAATGGGGCGTGACAAAATGTATGTAAAATATCATATTTGTCATTTTAGTAAAATATTACAGATACATACAAGTGTAAAAGCCTTGGGAGAGAGTATAGAGCTTGGAGCATGGCGAGTGCGACCACCATCCATGATGATGACCGGGCGACCAGGTACTCCGGCGACCACCTTGGCTCAGCTCCTCGATTGAGGCGAGGACGAGCACCAAAGAGGCGGTTTAGCATTTAATGCAAGTCCCATCACCTTTATGTGGTGGGATTTCAGGTCCAATATCAGCCCGCCAAGTGTAATGGCCGGGCAGACCTAAAAAACTAGTATATAATGCCTAAAAGGCTCATTTGTAAACATAAGTTACAATTTTCTTACAACACCCAACCCAAAGCAATACACCTCCCAAAGCTCTAAGCTTTTAGCTTCTCCAAGAAGCTACCTCTTGTGTTTTTACTTGTTTCTTCATCAAGATCATCATAAATCAACCCGATTAATCCGTATTAACACGTAATAAACCCCACATATAATTCATGTTTGTGTAGTGCTTACGAAAAGTCCACATCCAGATCAACCGAACAAAAGCACGTACAACATTTGGCGCTAGAAGGAGGGGTCCTTTTACGTGTTCTTCATCAAAGTTTAAACCGATCATCGAACGATCGACTTGCAAACTCCTTATTTCAGGTTTTAATCGGTAGAAATACCTTTTAGAACATCGTCTACGTATTTCATACGTATTTTAATTATCTTCGTGTTCTTGAATATTTTCGGTATTCGAGGCATATTTTGGAGTTTGATCTCCTTGTATTTTTAT
The DNA here is from genome assembly GCA_963675135.1 of Galeopsis tetrahit. Taxonomy (NCBI): domain Eukaryota; kingdom Viridiplantae; phylum Streptophyta; class Magnoliopsida; order Lamiales; family Lamiaceae; genus Galeopsis; species Galeopsis tetrahit. The sequence continues at coordinate 41,533,115 of OY776128.1, read as the reverse complement.
TTTTAGTTATCGTTTGTTGTTACTTTGTAAATTTGTAGTTGTAATAGCACGTCCTTCTGCGTAAGAACTCAAATTTTCGGTTTTTTAGCGTCGAAAGCTTAGACCAGGTCATATCTTTGTAACCGTTTACCAAAATTCACTCAAAGATGTCTCATCACTCACACCATGACGGAATTCCGACTCCCGGAGGGAACGAAAACCTTCCACCGCCGATAGCTCCGGTGGTCACTCCGACGGCCAATCCGTTGGCAAACATCAATCTTGGGGAAATCTTGAATAATCCCCAGCACTTGAGAGAATTCACCGACTACCTCAACGAAAAGAGGAGGAAAAACGAAGCAATGGAACTTGAAAAAGCCAAGGATCAGGCTTTCGACAAAGCTCGCAAGGCGAAGGCTAACGCCAACAATAACGACGAGGACGAGCACTCCTACCACTCGTACTCAATGCATCCCCGCGAGAAGGGGAAAGAGAAAGTTCACGAGCGCTCCCACAACAGTCATACTGGAGACTCAAATATTGGTGGTCGGAACTCTGTTTTTAATCGCGTGGGCGATAAGGACCCGAAAGCTCCTCGACTAATACCTTTTAAAGTCGGGGGCCGACCAGGGAAAGACGACCACAGAGACCGTGGTGGAAAGAAAGATCAAGGAGACAGAATCTCCGTTCTCGACCGAGTAGGGCCAAACTCGCGAGCACCGGTGAGAAGCTATCGCAACCATCAACCGGAACGATCACACCATCATTCCCCCGGGCGATCACACCGAGATGATCGTCCGCTCGCATCACACGGGAGCCGACGAGACAAGATCATCGTCCCCCGACCACAGACTACCGAGGAAGGGCTGATTGCCCAGTTCATCGAGACACAAAAAGAGATGAAACTGGAGATGGAGAAATTGCGAGCAGAGGTGGCCGCATCTAAGAGAGGAACTGTCCCACCAGTCACTCTTCCCGCTCCACCTCTAAGTGTTATGATCCTCACCGCCCCCATTCAGAGAAAGATCCAGATGCCTTCAATGGCAGCATACGATGGTATGTCCGACCCCCGGGTACACTTGTCCAAGTACTCGAACTACATGGCCTCAATTGGGGCAACAGACGCCACTCAGTGCAGAAACTTCTCCCTAACTTTGGGAGACCGGGCTCATCGTTGGTACACAACCTTGGGAGCCGGGTCCATAAGCTCCTTCATCGAACTGGGGCAGCAATTCTTGACATACTATGGGTCAATTGCTGCTCGTCCAGCATCAAAGCAACGTTTGGCAAACGTTCGCCAGACACTGACCGAATCAGGCAAGGAATTTATCGAACGTTTCAATAGGTTAGTGATCGATGGGGAGGCAGTGAATGACGAGACGAAATTGATCTCAGCTATTTCCGGCCTGAGGATAGGTTCTAAATTTGGGAATCTATGCATACCATCTTTCCGGAATCTTACGCAGATTTCCGTAACCGGGATGGAAACCTCATTCAAATGGAAGAAATAATGGACGCCGCCAAGGCTAACGAGCAGCCTGAAGCGGCCAAAAAAGTATGGCCAAAGAAAAACTTTACCACTAGGGAGCCGTCCCCGCCAAAAAAGGCGATCAACCAAGGAAGCAGTGCTCGCCCACCACACTTCAGGCCGTTTGAGAAGGCACCGGAGATCACGCAGTTCATAAAGACCCTTACTTTTGATCCTAGGGCCATTCTCGATGCGATCAGGGGAAAGAATCTACTCCCCCCGGCGAGGGCGATGCATACAAGTGAGAACAATTTGGATGGGAATAAATTCTGCAATTATCACAACTCCATCGGCCACCACACGAATGGGTGCCGAGATTTATTGAAGAATTTATACAAGTTGTACAATGAGGGCAAGCTCGCCCAGATCATCAAACCAAGGGACAGGAATGCCGACCAGAGAAGCAAGAAACGTCGCGACGACAGCGACGATAACCAGGATCTGCGCCAACAGATCATTCGTCAGAAATTGACTCCCCCATGCCGAACACTCCTCCTGGCGACGTCGACTTCGTGGGCGGAGGCTGTTTCGTGATAGAAGGCCCCTTGGGGGGCACTGAATCTGGGAATGCTCTGTCTGTTCGCCGACAGCAGAGTGAGATGCGAGCACTAAAATGTGCACCAAGTGTGTGTCGCATCGGCTGCTGAAAAGCCCATCTCACACAAAGTCCTTTTCACGGACGATGATCTCAATGGAGTGGTGCAACCAAACAACGATGCTTTGGTTGTCACCGGAAAGATTATGGGGACGACCGTCCACCGAATGATGATCGACACTGGGGCATGCGCCAATGTCCTATTCAAGCACACTCTGGATGCTCTCGGCGGATATGCTGCATATATCGAGCCTTGCGACGATATTATAGTAGGTTTCGGAGACACTCGCTCCATTCCACTAGGGAGAATCAGGCTATCACTGGAACTAGCATCAACGAAAGAGCCAGCAATGCATTACACTCGGCAGCTCGACTTCATGATCGTCGACATGCCATCCTCGTACAATGTTTTCCTCGGCCGACCTTTCTTCGACGAATTCAAGGCGGCCGCCTCTACTTATTACTACTGTATTAAGTTTCCGACCCCGACGGGGGTTATAACCGTCAAGGGCGACCAGACGCAGGCGAGGGAGTGTCTCGTCCGTTTTCCTAAGCGTCATTCTAAAGAAATTCCTATGATTGGAATGTATATCGGTTGTCAGGAAGAAAAAACACTAATGAACTACTTGAAGGGTCTTCCCAGCAAGTACCAAAGAATTGAAATTGGGGAATCAAGTCGACAATTTGACGACCACCTAGTGGAGGTGAACGAGCACACCCCAATGGAGGTGGACGACCATACCCCAATGGATTTGGACGAGCACGATCAGACAGCTTCGGGCGATCAGCTCCCCGATGACCAGGTTCCAGAACTAAACATTCCAGATCTGGAACCTAGGTTAGGTTTTGAGCCGGAGTTCAGAATCGAGGACCCTCGTTGGAAAGAACCCAAAGAACGGGCAACTCCAGCGGAGGACCTTGAAACCATCCATCTAAATGAAGCTCGTCTAGAACTTGAAGTGTTTATAGGTTCAAATTTACCAGTAAAGTTGCGATCAGAGATGATCGCCTTTTTTAAAGCAAATATCGGAGCGTTCGCCTGGTCGCATGAAGATATGGTGGGCATCGACACGAACCATGCCTGCCATAGGTTAAACATTGACCCAACAAGAAGACCCATCACCAAAAAACGAAGAAAGTTTGGGCCTGACAAATATGCGGCTATGGCGGTCGAAGTTAAAAAATTGATCGATAACAAGTTAATCGAAAAAATAGGAACTGATCCCGAGTGGTTAGCAAATCCAGTGCTTGTCCAAAAAACGACCGGGTCGTGGCGATTATGTATAGACTTCACAGATCTAAACGATGCTTGTCCCAAAGACCATTTTCCGATGCCCCACATCGATGAATTGGTAGATAATACGGCGGGGCACGAAATGCTAACATTTATGGACGCTTTCGCGGGATACCATCAGATTGCGATGCATCCCGACGACCAGAGACATACAACTTTCATGGCGGCGACTGACATGTACAGCTGGAAGAGAATGCCTTTTGGTTTGAAAAACTCAGGGGCAACGTATCAAAGGCTAGTAAACAAAATGTTTGAGAAACACATCGGTGAGATGGTGGAGGTCTATATCGACGACATCGTCGTCAAAAGCTTGCAGAAAGAAGATCACCTACACCACCTCGCCATGACATTCGATATCTTGAAAGAGTATAACATGAAGTTGAATCCAAAGAAGTGTAGTTTCGGAGTTGGCTCCGGAAAATTTTTGGGGCACTTGGTTAGCCAGAGGGGCATCGACATGCAAAGCCCAAGGAATGTAAAAGAAGTACAGAGGTTGACAGGATGCCTAGCATCGCTGAACAGATTCATTGCACGAACGGGCGATCGTTGCAAACCTTTTTTCGAGGCTTTGAAAAAAGGGAGGTTCGAATGGACCGATGAGTGCGAGAAAGCTTTCGAGAAGCTGAAGGAATATCTATCGAATCCGAAGGTCCTATCTAAGCCAGTTCCGGGCGAAATTTTATATCTATACTTGGCGGCCACTGACTGTGTGATCAGCTCAGTGCTCGTCCGAGCAGAGGGGAGCACACACTTGCCAATCTACTATGTGAGTCAATCATTGAGGGATGCTGAGTTGAGATACACCCCAATGGAAAAATTGGCTTACGCTTTGGTCATGAGCGCGAGGAAGTTAAGGCAATACCTGTTCGACCACGAGGTGGTGGTCCTTACGACATTTCCTCTACGACGAGCACTACATCGGTCGGATACCACAGAAAGACTTCTGAAATGGTCAGTGGAAATCGGGCAATTCGTGCTCACCTACGCACCTAGAACGGCGATCAAGGGACAAGTGTTGGCAGAATTCATAGTGGAACTCACTTTTCCAGACAAATTTAACAAGGAAATCGAACTTCCTTGGACGCTGTTCGTCGACGGCTCGTCGACGAGCACCAAAGCGGGGGCAGGAATCGTCATCACCAGCCCGTCCGAATAAACTTTTGCTTCGGCGATCGAGTTCGAGTATCGGGCGACCAACAACGAGGCAGAGTACGAGGCTCTGGTCGCTGGAATCAAGATGGCCATGGCCGTGGGCGCCAGAAAACTGAATTTTTGTTCAGACTCTCAGCTAGTGGTATGTCAAATTACGGGCGAGTACGAGGCTCGCGGCGACCAGATGTTGAAGTATCAAGACCTAGTGAAAGGATTACTCGAGCAATTCGATCAAATCCACATCGAGCAAATCCCTAGGGAGGAGAATACGCAAGCAGACGCTTTAGCTCGACTGGCCACTTCAGAGGGGGAGGCAATATTTTCCGAAGCGACGATCACAAAAATTTCTTCCCCATCATTGAGTAGAAGTCAAATTTTGCAGGTTGAAGCGACCAGCGACGAGGACTGGAGATCGCCGATCACCAAGTACATCAAGACCGGCGAGCTCCCGGAAGACAAAGTTAAGGCGACCAGACTGCAACTCAGGTCCGCCAGGTACACCATAATCGACGACCAGCTGTACAAACGAGGTTTTTCAATGCCTTTATTGAAATGCCTAGGAGAAGATAAAGCGAAGATCGTCATACACGAAGTCCACGATGGAATATGTGGAAATCATACAGGGGGCAAGCTCTCGCTTTAAAAATCATGAGACAAGACTACTTTTGGCCAACACTGAAGAAGGATGCAATTCATTACGCCCAGACGTGCAAGAGATGCCAAGCTTTTGCTCCCGCCATACACTCACCACCAGACGAGCTCATCTCCGTCTATAGCTCTTGGCCCTTCGCGAAATGGGGCATCGACATCATCGGACCTTTCCCGCCTAGCGTCGGGAGAGTAACTTTCGTAGTCGTAGCAGTCGAATACTTCACCAAATGGACGGAGGTGAAGGCATTGAAGACCATCACAACGGCCCAAATGATAAGCTTCATCTGGAAAAACATCATTTGCAGGTTCGGCTTACCACGAGCAATCGTGACGGACAACGGACGCCAATTCACAAGTCAAGACATGCTAGAATTCTGCTCAAAGTGGAACATCAAGAAACTTTTTTCAACACCCTATCATCCACAATCAAACGGTGCTGTGGGCATATCAAACGACCACGAGGAATTCTACAGGTGAAAATCCGTTCGCGCTCGCGTTCGGAACTGAAGTTGTCATACCAGCAGAAGCACAGGTCGCCACTTTCCGAGTGGCAAATTATGACGAGCAGTTAAACAACGATGCACAACTCTCCGATTTGGACTTCCTTGAAGAGCGAAGACTATACTAAAGTATGTGCTCGACAATTTACTATTGGCCAACTCGTACTTCGACGGGAAACAGAGAAGTCCATAGGCGTACTTGGCCCGACTTGGGAGGGTCCGTACCGTGTAACGCGCACGTACTCAAACGGATCGTACGAGTTAGAAGATCTCGAGGGCAAGCCAAGCAAGTACCCATGGAACGCGGTCAAGTTGAAGAAATATTATCAGTAAGTTTCAATTTCGTACATTTGTATAGTTTGTATCTAGTATCGTTTAAATACATGTCAAGTTTTAAATTTCAATAAGTGTTAGATAAATTTTAGAATTTTTAGATGAGGTTCTGCGTAGCCAACTAGAAACGAGTTCAACCGACGAATGGTTAACTCTAAACACATACGGACGTAAACCAACGAATGGTAGAGGTCCGGAAACGAGTTCAAACAGAAAAGGTTTAACTTTATAGACGAGTACTCATTGAAAGATACTTGCAAAAAACAGTGACGAGGACGATCACTATTAAATATACGAGCTAAAACCGAAGAAAGGTTTAACTCGAAAGACAAGTACTTATTGAAAGATGCTTGCAAAAAATAATCAAACATAAATTGAAAAGCAGTGACGAAGACGATCACTCAAAATAAACGAACACAAGTCATAGCAAAAAGTTCATCATATTTAAAAGCCTTATAGGCTGAGAAATTACAAAAAAGGCCTCTGAGGCCGAACACTACAAAAAGGCTTTATGAGCCGACCAGTTACAAAAAAAAAAAGCTTAAAAAAACGAGCAGAACTAAGGCTGATCTCCAGCTTCTGCCAACTCTTCCCCGGCCGGAGCATCTTGCTCGCCTGCAGCCACCTCCTCGACAGGAGCACTCTGCTCGCCCCCTTGGACCGGTGGGAGTTGAGGCGGGCTTTCGAACAAAACTTTCATCGCCAAAAGGCGAGGAAACATGAGACCCATGTTCACTAGGTCGAGCAGGGGGAGGACGGAGCCTTCTGCAGGTTCTTCTTCAACGAGATGATTGCCAATCAAATCGCCGAAAAGGGACACGTCCATCTCAGGATGAGTTTCTTTAAGTGGCGGACGAGCTCGTGCGCAGTATAGGCCGCCGAGTAGCAAGCACCAGATTCGGCGAGATAAGCTTGCCTATCCCTTTCTTTTTTCACAGCGGTCAGCTCTCGCCCAAGAGAGGCCAACTCATCCTCAGCAGTTTGTAGACGAGTTTGCAGAGTGGCCGCTTCCTCGCGAGCAGCAACGAGCGCTTTGGACTTCTCTGTTTTCTCATCCTCGGCAGCTTTAACGTGAGCACGGAGATCTTCGATCAGTTGATGATCCTCTTGATCTTTCTTTCGAACAGCTGCAAGTTGGGCCTCCAAGTCGGCCACTTTTTTCTCAAGGCCATTATTAGCCTTAATCAGTCGGGCGATCGCCACGCCCTTCTCATCATTGCCTTTCCGGAGTTCATATATCTGAATGGAAAGTTGTTCGGCCACATAGGCTTGGCGACAAACGTTGATGGCGATCTGTCGAGCATTCTCGACAGCATTGTGACAATCGACCTCCTCGGCGAAGGGTTTAGTCATCGACCGGGGCAAGTTCTTCATTGCTCGGATCGCGAGCTGGTCGAGAACATCGTCTTCGGTCGGGTCCCGCGACCGGTAGTAGTTGAGAAGATCTTCGCTGCAGGGAGCGTGTTGGGAATAAAATGAGAAGAGTTTTGATTTAATACCAAAACCCCCTGAGACATGCCTAAATCAAGGATGATCTTATTCTAAGAGTGTTAGAACATATAGCATAAGGCTAGTTGAGAAGCTGAAATGTTAGGCACCTCTTAGTTAATTAGATGCACAATTTGAGGGGGAACATATGCTTTGAAGTCTATCAAGATCAAGTCCCCTCAAAGGCTCAAATTCTGGAATGATTGCCAAGTCTACTGAAAGATAAGTATGCTGATCAAGAGTGAATCTTGACACAACCTATCTGAAGATAAATTAAGTTGAACAGATCATGGAGATCATGATCATTGCAAAGAAATGTCGAGATCAGAAGAGGTGTCCAGCAAAGTTGTCTCAGTACAGTTAAACCAGAACAAGTCTTCTGAAGGTCAAAGATCAACTATGCTGAAGAGGTCAAGACAACTATACCCTAAGATCTTCAAAGAATCATGCAAAGAATACATGCAAAGGGAAAGAGCCAAGTCATCTGAAAAGAGCAAGCCAACTATACTGATAAGCAAGTCCACTGATAGTGATAAGCAGAGTTATCCACTGGTAAGGAATGTTGTCCTTATCATAGGACTAATCACCAGAAGCCATGTCCATGTTTAAACAAGTGGATCTTGAAGTCAGACATTGGGAAGAGTGCTGCAGAATGAAGACAAAGTCTATACAGCCGTTTATTTCCCAAATGAGGACATGTCACTATCAAGAATTTGTCCTCTAAATTGAAGAACTCAAAGAAGACATTTATGGACATTTGGGGCTGCCTCTCCAACGGGCAAATCCTTCATTTGTCTATAAATACAGAAGTGTGAAGACCATTTGAAGGACCTCAACCTTGACAAGAATATCCAACTATCCTACAAGTCAAAGTGCTTTTTCCAGCTTTCAAAGAGACTACCTTAGTCTTCAAACACTTCATCTGAGCTGAACCTCATTGTATATCAATACAAAGCTTAGAGAGATATTCTATCCTTATACACTGATCTTCATTGTAAAGGATATCTCATTAGTTGGAACCTTACTTCAACCCTTACACCTTTCAAGTGAGAAAGTGAGAAGGTTGTAGTAGTAGAAGTGGTAGGAGTTGACTGTTGAGAGAAGAACAGTTCAGTTCTGAGTTGAGAAGAGGGTACTAGGACTCTATACATCCTAGGGATAAATTCACCAAGGAGTGGTGTTCTTGATCAAGTGCACATTGGCACTATAAAACAAGTCAATTCCAAGAGTGAAGGAATTATCCTGTTAAATCAGGGAAAGTGGATGTAGGAGCTTGAGTCTCTGAACCACTATAAACTCTTATGTTGATTTACGTTCAAGTACTTTCATACATTCAACACTGCACACAAAAGTGATCTTTCAAAGGACATATACTCAAAGACTGTGCAAAACATATTTGGACAAGTTCCCTGAAAACTGGATTGATTGACTAAGTGATTTCAGAATTTACAAAAGAGTTTAAACTAAAGGGCCAACCACTAATTCCGCACTTATAACTAACTTAGATAGTCATTCAACTAAGTACTCAATAGTACTTAGTAGCTTGATTATCTTCAAGAAGTTATATTCATCAGCAGAGTTGTCCAGGACAATATTGCTGAACTCTGTTTGATCAAGTTTAAAAAAGAAATTGCATACAAGTGTATTCCCCCCCCCCCATACACTTGTTATATACTCCTTTCAGGACCAACAAGTGGTATCAGAGCAGGGGTTCAGAGACCACTCCTTCTGAAAATCCATCTTGATTTTCAAAATCACATATTTGGTGTGGTCACTGAACTGATCTATCTGAAATCTTATAGATTGTTGACTAACTGTTTCTTTCTTGAGATATGGCCAACAACAATGCTGCTGTTCCACCTCCTGCTGTTCAAGGATTGGACAACATGGCTACAAACCCAGTCAACCACATTTCACATCATAAATTGCCCATGTTCTCAATAGACAATTATGATTTCTGAAAGATCAGAATGAGGGCTCATCTTGCATCTCTACATACTGACATGTTGAGAGTGATCACAAGAGGACCTTTTGTGTTCACTCAAGTCAATCCTAGAATCACTGAAGCTCAAAGAGCTGATGCAAGGGAATTGATTCCTAAAGATGAAGATGACTTCACTGCTGATGAAAAGAGGAAAGATAATTTGAATTATCTTGCAATGAACACCCTCTACCAAACAATTCCAGATGCAATCATGGGAAGGGTCTACCACTGCACAACTGCTAAAGAAATTTGGGATACTCTTTCAGAAATGTGTGAGGGTACTGAAAAGAGCAAAGAAAACAAGCTCCAAGTAGCTGTGCAGAAGTTTGAACAATTCACAATGGAGTCTGAGGAGTCCATTGACAAATTTGCTGGTAGATTCACTGATGTGATGAATGAAATCAACTCCTTGGGCAAGGTGTACTCCAAGAGAGAGGTTGGATTAAAGATCTTGAGAAGTCTCACTCAAAAGTGGGATGTATACGCAGTTATGATGCAGAACACCAAAGATCTCTCCACCATGCCCATGCAACAAATCTTTTCTGAACTCAAAGCTTATGAGTTCGATCTCAACAGAAGAAAGCCTGTTGAGGAACCTTCAATTCCTACAAAGGGAGTGGCATTCAAAGCCAAAACTTCTGAACCAGAAATGCAGTCCACTCCTAGATCATCAAAGTCAGTCTCCAAGACTGAAATGAAGGAGGAACTAGCCCTGATGGCTAGAAGGTTTGAAAAGCTTAACTCAAGGTTTGGTAGATACAAGAAATTCTACCAAGACAACAAATTCAGGAGAAGGTACAACTCTCCTGAAGCTCAGGCTGAGGTCAAGAAGCCTGAAGAGAAAAGATCAGAGGACAAGTACTCTGATAGGAGAAGGTCCAGTAGAGCTGAACCTTCATCATCTAGGAAAAGGGATGAACCTAAGAAGGATGATGATGAAGACCTGTGCTACAATTGCAAGAAGAAAGGGCACTTCCAGTATGACTGCCCTGAATTAAGCTCTAAAGAAAGAAGAGAAAGACAAGCAAAAAGAGACAGAAAATTCACCAATAGGAAAGCCATGATGGCTGGTGATGAGTCTGACTCTGCTGAAAGCTTCAACTCTTCTGATGGACTGTTCTCAAACAGTGAAGATGATGATGATGTATGCAATATGGCTATTGAGGATGATGAGGTATCCTCTACTTCTAGCTCACCATCATTCATTTCACAAAACACTAGTGAAGTCAACTTGAAACTTTCCCTTGGGAAGTTGATGGAAGATTTCACTATGTTACAAGAATTTCATGACAACTGTGTGAGAGAAAATGAAAGGTTGTCAATTGAACTTGCTAAAAACTCTGAGGCAGTAGTTGATGTCAAGTCTACTGAGTTGTATCAACAAGTCTTGAGGGAGCTTGAGGAAGCAAATCTCAGGATAGTTGACCAACAAAAGGAGATTGATGCTCAACTACTTTCTCAGAAGAGAAAATATTTTGAACTGAAAATTCTTCATGCCAAGTTTGAAAACCTCTCACATGAGTATGATATTCTTAAATCAAGTGAAGAGAGCCTGAAATTAAAGATGTCTGCTCTGAAGAAATCCTTTAGGGCAATAGAGGAAATTCAGAGTTATCAAAGACCTATGGCTCAAAGAAGTGGATTAGGTTTTGATCCATTTGAATCTTCACCTTGTCTTAGTGTTGCTTCTACAAGTAACACTAAGAGGATCTTTGTCAAATCAGTGGCACAACAAGCTGAAAATGAAATAATTCAGCCACTGAATAAAGGAAAGGGCAAAATGTATGAATTGCCAACTCAAGTGATTCAGGAGACTAGGCCCAAACTTAAGGAAAAGGCCAAAGTCCCTGAACACAAGAGGAATGTTGGTCAGCAGAGTAGACCCAATGGTAGGGCAACTCTCCTGAACAATGTTCAGAGGAGTTATCCAAGGTATAATCAGCCTAGGCCAACTCTACTGAGAAAGCCTCAGCTGAACAGACCTAAGGACAACAATCCTCAAAGGCAGAATAAAATGAGACTACCAAAACCCTTCATGCCAAAGGGTAATGGTCATAAAAGTGCCTTTCCTCAAAGATTTCCTCAAGTAGCACAAAGAACTCATAAGTTCAGGAGGTTTGACAACTCTCCTGAAACTTACATAGTCAACACTTTCACACACACTTTCCCAAAGGCATTTAAGGGAAAGACTGTGTATGTTGATGCTAGAGGAAAATAACTTAGCCACCTTGAATCAATCAGGGTCATTAGGCAAGTTTGGGTTCCTAAAGGTACAGCTAACCTCTCAGGACCCAAAACTCAAAGGGTACCTAAACCTATCTAATTGCAGGTACCTTTGGGTCACAAGAAGAGGAGTATGAGCAAAAAGTCAGCATGGTACCTTGACAGTGGATGCTCAAGGCACATGACTGGAAACAAAGACCTCCTCATTGACTTTATTGAAAAAGAAGGCCCAAATGTCACATTTGGAGACAGCTCACAAGCAACAATAAAAGGTTATGGTACCTTGATGGTATCCAATGTGTCTTATGTGGGTGGTCTCAAATATAATCTCCTAAGTATCAGTCAATTCTGTGATAAAGATTTCAGTGTTGAGTTTTCAAGTGGAAAATGCTTAATCAAAGATAAAACTCAACAAACTCTATTAACTGGAACTAGGAAAGGAAATGTGTATTTTGCAGACTGGGACAAGTCTACTGATGCTGCATGCTTCATTGCTAAGAGTTCTAGTGAACAAAGCTGGTTATGGCATAAAAGACTAAACCACCTGAACTTTAAATCAATGAACAAGCTTGCTAGAAATGCATTAGTTAAAGGACTACCTAATGAGGTTTTCATTAAAGAGCATGTTTGTAAACCATGCCAAGAAGGAAAACAGATCAAAACCTCATTCAAAGGTAAACGAGTCATTTCTACTGAAAGGGTACTTGAACTCTTACATATGGACTTATTTGGACCAATTACTCCTGCAAGTATAAATGGTAGAAAATACACATTGGTGGTAGTTGATGACTTCTCTAGGTTCACATGGGTAGTATTTCTCCTTAATAAGAAGGAAACACAAGTAAAACTCCCTGAACTTTTAAAGAGACTGTCAAATGAGAAAAGCCTTAGCATTATCAAGATAAGATCTGATAAAGGCACTGAGTTCATAAACTCTTACATCAATGAGTACTGCACACTAAATGGGATAGCTCAAGAAACCTCAGCAGCTAGAACTCCTCAACATAATGGAGTTGCTGAAAGAAGAAATAGAACTTTAAAAGAAGCTGCTAGAACTCTAATTGCTGATTCTAATCTACCTAAGAGGTTTTGGGCTGAAGCTATAAACACTGCATGCCATACTCAAAATAGATGTTTGATTACTAAGGGGCAAGGCAAAACCCCCTATGAACTCTGGAAAGGAAGAATGCCCAAAGTGTCATATTTTCACATATTTGGTTGTAAGTGTTTCATTCACAACAATGGGAAAGAACAGTTGAAAGCCTTTGATAGCAAAGCTGATGAGGGAGTATTCCTTGGATATTCTCAAATTAGTAGAGCCTTCAAAGTCTACAACAAGAAAACCCTTGTTGTGGAGGAAACACCTAATGTTGTGTTTGATGAATCTATTAATGAGTTCAGGAATAAGAACTTGGAAACTGAAGAAATCACACAAAGAACAACCAGATTGAGCCTAAAAGACAAAGGCACTGAATTCATAGATGTTGTCCAAGCCAACCTCCCTGAAAATATCACACTGGACAACAATCCTGAAGGCAACAATCCTGAGGCAAACCCCACTGAAGAAAATGGTGAACTGAATGACCCAATCCCAGTTCACATTCAGGTAACAACTACCAATGAAGAAGCAGTTCATGTTGAGGTAGTTAATGGATCAAATAATCAAGGGGGAACCAATAATGTTGAAAATACCAATGTCCCTGACATTGTGGACAACATCCCTGATTATGATCCTGAATTAGATCCTGCATTAAATTTCCCTGAATTCTATGATCAAAATGACTCAACTTCAGTAGAGGACAACTCTACTGAAGAGATCAGAAAAAGAAGGACTTGGTTGTCTGACCATCCTACTGATCTAATACTTGGTGACCCAAGTATAGGAGTCAAAATTAGGAGATTTCATGGTGAAAGTGCTCTATTTTGTTGTTTCTTGTCAGAACAAGAACCAAGTGACATTGAGGAAGCACTTCAAGATGCCAATTGGATCACAGCAATGCAGGAAGAGCTGAACCAATTCACCAGAAATGATGTATGGGAGCTGGTGGATAGACCTTCACATCAAGATGTTATTGGAACAAAGTGGGTGTTCAAGAACAAAAAGAATGAGAATGATGTGATTGTCAGAAACAAAGCAAGACTAGTGGCAAAAGGCTATTGCCAATCAAAAGGCATTGACTATGATGAAACATTTGCACCTGTGGCAAGGCTAGAAGCAATAAGGCTCTTTCTAGCCTATGCAGCCCACAAGAGGTTCAAAGTGTACCAAATGGATGTCAAGAGTGCCTTTCTGAATGGAGTCTTGAAAGGAAAAGTCTATGTGGAGCAACAACCTGGTTTTGAGGTTGGAAACCAAGTCTATAGATTGAAGAAGGCTCTATATGGACTCAAGCAAGCCCTTAGGGCTTGGTATGATACACTGTCACAATTCCTCTTGGATCATGGATTCATCAAGGGAACTGTGGATAGAACACTCTTCAGAATCTCTGAAGGAGAGGACATCTTGCTTGTCCAAATTTATGTTGATGACATAATCTTTGGATCCCCCAATGAGAAGCTGTGTGAGAAGTTCTCAAAGCTTATGCAAAGCAAGTTTGAGATGTCCATGATGGGGTTGATGAACTTCTTTTTGGGACTTCAAGTCAAGCAATCAAAAGAAGGAATCTTCATCAACCAAGCTAAGTACACTAGAGAAATGATCAAAAAGTTTGGGTGTGCTACTAACAAGCCAGTAAGGATCCCAATGAACACAAATTGGAAGATGGATCCTGATGAGAGTGGTGTCCCAACCAACTCTACAAAGTATAGAGGAATCATTGGTTCTCTCCTCTATCTCACTGGCAGCAGACCTGACATCACCTTTGCAGTAGGTGTTTGTGCAAGGTTTCAAGCCAATCCTAAGGAAAGTCATCTTGAGGCTGCAAAGAGGATCTTGAGGTATCTCAAAGGCACTGAAAATCTAGGCCTTTGGTACCCTGCTGATGACAACATTGAGTTAACTGGCTACTCAGATGCTGACTATGGAGGATGTAGAATTGACAGAAAGTCCACTTCAGGGACTTGTCAATTCCTTGGCAACAAACTCATATCTTGGTTCTCCAAGAAGCAGAACACAGTGGCTACTTCCACCACTGAAGCTGAATATGTTGTAGCTGGAAGTTGTTGTGCTCAAGTACTTTGGTTGAGACAACAACTAAGAGACTACAATGTCAACTCTGCTGAAGTGCCAATATTCTGTGACAACAATAGTGTCATTGCAATATCACAGAATCCTGTATTGCACACTAGATGCAAGCATGTGGACATCAAACATCATTTCATCAAAGATCATGTGGAGAAAAAGGACATCAAGTTGGTGAAAATTCACACAGATCACCAAAAAGCTGATATATTGACAAAGCCACTTGCAGAGGCAAGATTTCTAGAGCTATCAGCAGAATTGGGATTACTTGATCCAGGGAAGTTGGACAAGTAAATCAATTGGAGTTAATAAATGAAGGGGAAACTAAAAGTGGTGCTCAGTAGACTTGGTCAAGTCTACTGAAACTCAGAAGAGATGACCTCAAATGTTCAGGACACTTGTCCATTGAAATTCAAGACACTTATCCATATCTTTTCAAGACACTTGTCCATGTGGGGTCAGATAAGTTGTCTTGGCTATCAAACCAATTCTTGGTATGATAAGCACCCATTTTGGGTAATCATTGCCTATTTTAATATATGTCCCATTCCTTTTACATATATCACCTTTATAGGATCTATTTTGTCTCCCACTCAAAAGGTCACTTTCCATGCATTAAATGCCAAGATTTAACTCTTGTTTGCATTAAACATTTCGAGCCATGATCTATCTTGAAAACTCCCCCAACTATTAACTAATATTAAATACTTCCCACGTTTGAATAAAAACAGTTTTTCACTGTTACATTGGTTATTGACCATTGGATCAAGACTGGCCAACTCCCCTGAAATCAATCCTGGCCGTTCAATCTTGTTTCCATTTTTGCTAACCGTTGAATCTCTTAAGACTCACCTACTCATTGACATACATTCTTTTTAGAATATTCACAAGCCTTAAGAACCCCACAAACTCATTTCTTCCCCAAGTATTCGAAATTTCCTTGAAACCCTAGCTTTCATTTTCTTCAAACACTCTCAAACTCTCTCAAAATTCCTTCTATATTCTTCAATGGCTCCTAAAGCAAGACCTGAGATGGTTGTTGATTTCACCAACAAGGATCTAGACCTTGATTTTGGCTATCTTAGCCACAAAAATAACCTCACATTCGAGCCAATCCTCTCTTTTGAAAGTGAGGACCCTGAAGTTATTCCTACCTTGAGATGGTTGAGAAGGGCAGGTCTACAAAAGTTCATGCAAGAAAAGCCAGATTCTTGTCTTGAATCATACATGGCTGAGTTCTTTGCATTTCTTAAATGGAGAGGCAAGCCCGAGGATGGTGAGGTTGCCACTAGACTGTCCTATGTTGCAGAAGGTGAAGAAGAGGAAATATTTCACCGAGTGAAATTTTCTAAGGAAGATGTAGATGCAGCTTTTAGATTGCCTTCTGAGGGAAGGAATCCAGAATTCTATGGTAATGGGCTTGAGCAAGAAATTGCTCAAGAATGGCTTATTACTCAAGGGCCATTATCCTCTACTCAACATAAGAGGACCCTAAAGCCAAAGTTCCTTACCTTGTTTGAGGTTATCACCAAGAGCTTGCTAAGCAATACTGGAAGTCTTGAGCAAGTCAGTTTCCCAATGATAAGGATTATGGCAGCTGTGATTGATGCCAGTGATAAGGGCATCAAGTTCAACTGGAGAACCTTCATCTTGTCTGAGATGATGAAGGAGAAGGCCAAGTTTAAGGTCAAAACACACAATAAGGTTGTGATGGAGGGAAAATTGAGATATTGCACAAGGCAAGTCTCCTGATTGAGAAGTTTGCTCACTACTCTGAGATGCAAACCTTTGCCAAGCCTCTCCCAGCCCAGAAAATCATGTTAAGGAAATTGAGCAAGAAAACTGAACAAAGGAGAATGATTTTGGCCAAACCTGCTAAAGAGAAGGTTGAGGAGAAGCCAAAGATGAAAAAGAGGACAAAGGCCAGAGTTGTTAAGACAAGGAAGGTGTCTCAAATCCCCTCAGAAGAAACTTTAGGAGCATCAACTGAAGTTGAGGAAGTTGTCAAAGAAGGAGTGCAAGTGCCTTCTGATCATTCAGAAGAATTGAGGCTGAAATACAATGAGACAAGGGAGAAGAAGAAGGGTGATAAGAGGCCCAGGGAAGTTGACCCTGAGAAGGAAATGGAAGGAAATGGAAGCAGTAGGGCTAGCAAGAGAAGGGCCAAGCCTACTGAAAAGATATTGGAACTTCAGGAGGATAGGACTCTCCAAATTGCCTTGAAGGAGAGTAGGGCTGAGAGTAGGACTAAATCTAAGTCTTGAACCAACTCTTCTGGTTCTGGAACCCTTGAGTCCAAAGTCCCTGAAGGTCAACCAAAAGAGGCCAACCTTCCTGAAACCCAAAATCCTGAGCCCAACTCCCCTGAAACCCATGTTACCCCCACAAACTAACCCATTACCCCTCTTAATATTACAAAGAGATATTCTCCAGAAGGGAGTGTTCAAAGAAGTGGAATTGATGTGCTAGTTGATCTAGCAGTGGATGAGACAAGGCTGCAATCTCCACTTGACTCATCTATGCTCAATTACTCTAAATTCCTAGAAGCTGCACTTCATGAGCCAACCCCCCTGAGCAAAGCCCCTTCAGATCCATTGCTCTCAAAAGCAACTGAAGTACCTTCAATTGCATCCAACCCTTCTGAAGCCAACCCCCCTGAATTTAACCTTCCTGAAGCCACATTAGGTGAAGCCAGAGCCAACTCCCATATAACCCAAAATCCCCATTCAAGTGGAGATGAGGAGGAGTATACTTATGAAAGTATGCTCAGAGGTGGAGCCAGGGCTACTGTGGATAATTTGTATCCACAACTTTCAGAATTTCCTAGAATTCAGAAGATGTTTCATGACTTGAGGATGCTTGTGGATGTCAAAGACAAAACAATTATGGAGATCTCTCAAGTCATCCAAGATAAGGGTGCAAATTGGTGGCAAGTGGAGGAGAGTAGATTGCTACACTTTGCTGGAGTCTTAAAGACAAGATTCCTCATTGATGAGAATGTTTTTGCAAAGTTGGTGGATGATAAGATTGTTTAAGAGAAGGAGAGAATTGCTAAAGGGATTAGACACACTGAGAGTAGCTCAAATGATGATGACTCTCCTGATGACCCTTCAAACCCCTCAAATCCCAACCCTCCTGAAACCAATCCCAACCCTTCTGAATCAAGCAAATTCTCAAATCCTCCTGCAACCTATCATAGGAAAGGCTCTGTATCTTCAGAGGTGTTAACCAAAGCTGGTGACACAACCAAAGATACATCTGCCAATGAAGGTTCTTCTGAACCTAAGGCACAACCTAAAGATGTTGAGGTTCCTGTTTTAGAGGCTGGTTTGATTAAGGCCTATTCAATGTCAGAAGAGTTGGACACTAATCAACCCTTATTCATTCAGGATGACTCAGTGGTTGTTGATATAAGCACTGTGATCTCCCCACAACTGCCATCTTTGAACCTTGTTGAAGGTGGAGATGCTGCAGGTCTAGAAGGAGTTGAAAAGGAGATAATAGAGGAAAAACAAGAGGAAGTTGTGGATGATAGAGAGGTAGTAATCACTAACATAGTGAGTGTACCAACATATGAGAGTGGTATAAGTGAGGAAGGACAGGTTATTCTTGAAGTCAAATCTGAACTTCAAGAATCCCTTGTTGAGAGGAGGCCTGATCCTTTGAGTGGGGAAATCAATATTGAAGGGAGAAAAGAACAAGTTGAAAATGAGAAGAAGACTGCTGATGTATCAGAGTCTTATGCAAAAGAAACGGAGGGTGATGAGTGTTTATTTTCTAACCCTTTTGATTTTTCAGATTTTGTAGGTATTTCCTTTGATCATCAAATCTTTACAGATGATCTCTTGACTGAAGCACCAATCCATGTAGATTCCAGCTCTGCTCAAGCCATTCTTGGAGAGCAATCAGCTAAGTTGGATTCTATTGCTCATCAAGTCCAAACTGCTCATGCTGAAACTTCAGGAGCTTTGGATGGGCAAGGTAGAACCTTAGCAGCTGTTGAGATGAGGCTTACTGGATCAGAAGAAATTATTCTTCCCACCATTGAGGCAAGAATCAGTGGAGTTGAGACTGGTTTGCAAACCATCTCTACTGAAGTGATGAAAGCCAAAGCCAGCTTGGATACAGTCTCTAAAGAGGTCAAGAAAGAGCAAACCTTGCTAAGGAGTAACCACAACAGGAATGTTAAGGCATTAAAACTGGTGGTTAAGCAAGAACTTGGGAAGAAGACTACC
Source organism: Galeopsis tetrahit (assembly GCA_963675135.1). Taxonomy (NCBI): domain Eukaryota; kingdom Viridiplantae; phylum Streptophyta; class Magnoliopsida; order Lamiales; family Lamiaceae; genus Galeopsis; species Galeopsis tetrahit. Next base: position 41,513,972 of record OY776128.1, on the reverse strand, counting down.
TTACAGAAGAAGAGAGCAGAGGCAATGAGGCTAGCAATGGTGAAGTCAGCCTCTGGAAAGTTTTCCCAAGATGTCATGGCCAAGATTGCTGAAGGTGCAGTGGCCAACCTTACTGAGCTCCTTAAGGCACAACTTGATGCATCCCTCAAGACAACCATAGAAGAGGTTGTTGAGAAAAAGATGAAACCTGTCCTGGCTTTCTTAAGCCTAAGCAGTGATAGAATGCAGAACATACATGATGAAAATGTATACTTACTTGAGGAGATGAAGTCCCTGAACCAAGCACAATCCTTGATGGCATCTACTATGAGTGAGCTCAAACCTCAATGTTTTGATGCTGCCAAAAAGGGGGAAAGGGAAAGAGCAAGGGCAAAAGGTGCCTTGATTATTGGAGGTTCAGATAAGGGCAAAGACAAGGTTGCTGAAGATAAGGGAAAAGAGCAAGCAGTGCTGAACTTGGATGATTTGGATGAAGAAGAGCAGTTAGCCATTGCTTTGAAGAACTTGTTGGGGTGTGGAGCCTGAATTGATCCTAACGGGCTTGGAGTGTAGGACAAGTTTGATCCTAACGGGCCTGGAGTGGGGAGCAAGTCTTTTCCTAATAGGCTTAGAGTTAATTATGGTAAGTTTGTTCCTAATGGCTTGGAGTAGGGAACACGTCTTTTCCTAATAAGCTTATGGTTAATTATGGCAAGTTTTCTATTATAAATAGATGTTCTCTCTTTGTAATCATTGCGCATCCAATAAACATAGTGAAATACCTGGCTTGGCATCGCCCCCAGACGTAGTCGAAAGACGAACTGGGTAAACAAATCTCGTGTTATTTTCTTATCGCCATCGTGTGCGTGTGTTTATTTCCTAACAACTGGTATCAGAGCTTCGGGTTCGGAGGGAGAAGTCACGATGAGCGACGAGAAGATTTCAATCAAGCAGTTTGACGGATCGAATTTCGGGTTCTGGAAGATGCAGATCGAGGATTACCTTTATGGTAAAGATTTGTATGTGCCCCTAGAGGAGAAGGAGAAACCCGAAAAGATGGAACTGAAGGAGTGGAATCTGTTGAACAGAAAGGCGATGAGTGCGATATGTTTATCGCTGTCCATGAACGTAGCCTATCACACGACTAAAGCCAAGTCCGCAAGGGAGATACTGCAGATCTTGGAGAAGATGTATCAGAAGCCCACAACGGCGAACAAAGTTCACTTGATCAGACGGTTGTTCAACCTCAGGATGTCGGAGAGCACACCCGTGCAACAACACCTGAACGAGTTCAACATGATCATTGGACAGTTGTGTTCTGTCGTGATCGACTTCAGCGGCGAGGTACTTGCTTTAGTTTTGTTATCTTCTTTGCCAGATAGTTGGGATGCCACAGTTAACGCTTCATCCGCGAAAGATAAAGTGAAGCTTGACGAAGTGAGGGATCTGATGATTAGCGAGGAGGTTCGCAGGAAAGAATCTGGATCCACTTCAGGGTTAACGCTGAACACGGAAGAAGGGGGCAGATTGAAGGGTAGACAGAATCGTGGCAGATCAAAGTCCAGAGGAAAGAGTCAATCCAAGAAAGATAAAGACTCGATCTAGTGCTGGAATTGTGATGAGTTTGGTCACTACAGGAACCAGTGTTCAACACCCAAGAAAAACAGGAAGGACAGAACGAGAAGAAGGCAGCAAACGCAACCAAAGTTGATATTGGAGACGCGTTGGTCTTGAGTGTCAGTAGTCCGGTAGAATCGTGGGTGTTGGATTCTTGTAGTGATGCTAAATCTGTTAAGTGTACGTTCATTGATTATGGTGGTGAATAGTTCGGTTATAAACTCTGGGATGAGAATAACCGAAAGATTATTCACAGTAAAGATGTAGTTTTCAATGAATAGATTATGTACAAGAACAGATTGGAGGCATCAGATTCTGACAAGATCAATCGTGGCAGATCAGAGTCCAGAGGAAAGAGTCAATCCAAGAAAGATAAAGACTTGATCCAGTGCTGGAATTGTGATGAGTTTGGTCACTACAGGAACCAGTGTTCATCACCCAAGAAAAACAGGAAGGGACAGAACGAGAAGAAGACAGCAAACGCAACCACAGTTGATGTTGGAGACGCGTTGGTGTTTAGTGTCAGTTTTCCGGTAGAACTCTGGGTTATGGATTCTGGAGTATCATTCTACTCTTGCAGTGATGCTAAATTTGTTAAGTGTACGTTCATTGGTTATGGTGGTGATGAGTTCGGTTATACACTTTGGGTTGAGAATAACCGAAATATTATTCGCAGCACAGATGTAGTTTTCAATGAACAAGTTATGTACAAGAACAGATTGGAGGCATCAGATTCTGACAAGACCAATACCCAAGAGGTTGAGTTAGACTTCTCAAACTCGAGTGGGAGTAAGGAGAGTCAGAATGAAGAAGAGGTTCTTATTGAAGAACCTAGGACCCCACCACCAATGGAGAATTTACTGCAGAGACCAGTTAGAGAGTGACCTGCACCGAATAGGTATTCATCCTTTAACTACTACTTGTTATTTACTAAGGTGGCGACCTTAGAGAAGTTGAAGCTATGCATAGCTTCAATTGCCTTTGAAACTTGAAGATAAGGATTGTCGATGCCAGGCGGATACGGTGAAGACAATGCCGAAAGAAATTCTTAGAATGGGTGATTCTAAGTGTTCTACTCTTATGGTGGAGTAGGCATTCTCTATGTTGAGAATGTTGGTTCTTAAACCATGTCGGTGAAGACAATGCCGAAGGAAATTCTCAGAATGGGTGATTCTAAGTGTTCTACTCTTATGGTGGAGTAGGTATTCTCTATGTTGAGAATGTTGGTTCTTTTGTTTAAGAATCAAGTTTGTCGGTGAAGACAATGTCGAATGAAATTCTTAGAATGGGTGATTCTAAGTGTTCTACTCTTATGGTGGAGTAGGTATTCTCTATGTTGAGAATGTTGGTTCTTTGGTTTAAGAATCATGTTTGTCGGTGAAGACAATGCCAAAGGAAATTCTTAGAATGGGTGATTCTAAGTGTTCTACTCTTATGGTGGAGTAGGTATTCTCTATGTTGAGAATGTTGGTTCTTTGGTTTAAGAATCAAGTTTGTCGGTGAAGACAATGTCGAATGAAATTCTTAGAATGGGTGATTCTAAGTGTTCTACTCTTATGGTGGAGTAGGTATTCTCTATGTTGAGAATGTTGGTTGTTTGGTTTAAGAATCATGTTTGTCGATGAAGACAATTGAGTTTTCTTTTATTTTATCAAGGTGGAGTTTGTTGGACTTGTGCTAAAATAAAATGTGTTTTTAAAGGAGCTTTTGTCTTCGTTGGAACTTGAAGATAAGGCGTGGCGATGCCAGGTGGATACGGGAGGAGAATCAAGAAGATATGGTTACATGGAGAATTCAGTCTCCAAGTGGGAGATTGTTGGAGTGTGGAGCCTGAATTGATCCTAACGGGCTTGGAGTGTAGGACAAGTTTGATCCTAACGGGCCTGGAGTGGGGAGCAAGTCTTTTCCTAATAGGCTTAGGGTTAATTATGGTAAGTTTGTTCCTAATGGCTTGGAGTAGGGAACAAGTCTTTTCCTAATAAGCTTAGGGTTAATTATGGCAAGTTTTCTATTATAAATAGATGTTCTCTCTTTGTAATCATTGCGCATCCAATAAACATAGTGAAATACCTGGCTTGGCATCGCCCCCAGACGTAGTCGAAAGACGAACTGGGTAAACAAATCTCGTGTTATTTTCTTATCGCCATCGTGTGCGTGTGTTTATTTCCTAACAGAACTCAATGGCTTCAGCACAAGAAGAAAGAGTGAGGCTACAACAAAGACCAGGAGGAGAAGTGTTTGGTTTGGACAAAGAAGCTGAAGGTGTCCAAACTAGAGGAAAGATCAAGAAGGCCAAGGGAAACAAAAGAAAGGCTGAAACATTCACTGACTTTCCCAACAGCCTTGATCTCCCTCCTGAGTTCAGAATTGAAGAAGATGAGCCTACTTCCCAGAAAGCCAAGAGTGCTGAAAAGGGCAAAACTGCTGAAATGTCCAAGACTGCTGAAGTTGACAAGTCTTCTGAAAGTGACAAAATTGCTGAAGGTCCCAAAGCTACTGAAGAAGTTGAAGAGCTATTTGCTGAAGGATTTGGACCTGAGCCTAAGAAGAAGTCAACTATCCTAGCTCTTGATCCATCTAAGTTGTTTCAAGAAGGATATGGCAAAGATCCTGAAACACAGCAGAAACTGGCAATGATGAAATCCAAGGAGAAGATGGATCTAATTGAAGAAGCCAACAGAGCAAGAGACAAGAGAAGGGCTGATTTTCAAAAGCCAAGAAGAAGAAGAGCTACATACAGCAAGATGAAGCCACAGCTACTAATTCCCATGGACACCAAATATCCTCACTTGGATAAATGGGTTCCAATTCAACTGAATGACTCATGGGAAGAGGCCAAAAGGGAGTTTGTCTATGACTTTTATGTCATTGACAGGTGGAATGGAAAGGATGTTAACTCCACCTTTTCTGAATTCATGATTGAGTATTATAGGGAGCTATATCAGCAACTTCTTGCAGCTGCTGATCTTGCAAAAGTTGAATTCATTGCCCCTAAGCCAATCATCTACATACCTCCTAAGCTGGATGGATGGATTGACCAGTCAAAGATCCTCAAAGAGTTCCTAGAGATTCTCAAGCTGAACAAAATGGTGCTTGGAACTAAGGGAACCAACCAAGAGGCCATGGAGCTAAAGAAGAGAGTGTGAGCACAATATGGGATGGTGCCACCTAAGGAGGATGATCTCTGAAATGGCTAAGTCTTTCTGACCTTTTGTGCTAAAATGGATGAAAACTTATCTTGGTTGCTAAGATATTTGAATTTGGTCATCTATGCTGAAGTTGGTCAAGAATGCTGATATTTTTGCTTTGATGCTCAAAGATCTTGTCTGAAAATTCTTAAGTGATAGTTTATGCTCTGATACATTATGAATTATGTAATGTTGTTTAGATTCATGCTCTGATATGTTAGTTTCAACTATCAACATGCCTGTAATGAATTTCAAATAAATGATAGTTGAACATATTTTGAATCAAGAAACATTGTTATCATCGAAACCTATTTACAGCATGAATGGTGAGTACACTAACACATTCTTTTTCAGGAAAATTGACTCTAGTCATGTCTTCTGAAGATAAATGTAATAGGTGTAGTCAAGTCACTTTTTCATAAAATGTATAGGTTTTGGCATCGTCAAAAAGGGGGAAATTGTTGGGAATAAAATGAGAAGAGTTTTGATTTAATACCAAAACCCCCTGAGACATGCCTAAATCAAGGATGATCATGTTCTAAGAGTGTTAGAACATATAACATAAGGCTAGTTGAGAATCTGAAATGTTAGGCAGCTCTTAGTTAATTAGATGCACAATTTGAGGGGGAACATATGCTTTGAAGTCTATCAAGATCAAGTCCCCTCAAAGGCTCAAATTCTGGAACGATTGCCAAGTCTACTAAAAGACAAGTATGCTGATCAAGAGTGAATCTTGAGACAACCTATCTGAAGATAAATTAAGTTGAACAGATCAGGGAGATCATGATCATTGCAAAGAAATGTCAAGATCAGAAGAGGTGTCATGCAAAGTTGTCTTAGTACAGTTAAACCAGAACAAGTCTTCTGAAGGGCAAAGATCAACTATGTTGAAGAGGTCAAGACAACTATACCCTAAAATCTTCAAAGAATCATGCATAGAATACATTAAAAGGGAAAGAGCCAAGTCATCTGAAAAGAGCAAGCCAACTATGCTGATAAGTAAGTCCACTGATAGTGATAAGCAGAGTTGTCCACTGGTAAGGAATGTTGTCCTTATCATAGGACTAATCATCAGAAGCCATGTCCATGTTTAAACAAGTGGATCTTGAAGTCAGACATTGGGAAGAGTGCTGCAGAATGAAGATAAAGTCTATACAGCCGTTTATTTCCCAAATGAGGACATGTCACTATCAAGAATCTGTCCTCTAAATTGAAGAACTCAAAGAAGACATTTATGGACATTTGGGGCTGCCTCTCCAACGGGCAAATCCTTCATTTGTCTATAAATACAGAAGTGTGAAGACCATTTGAAGGACCTCAACCTTGACAAGAATATCCAACTATCCTACAAGTCAAAGTGCTTTCAAGCTTTCAAAGAGACTACCTTAGTCTTCAAACACTTCATCTGAGCTGAACCTCATTGTATATCAATATAAAACTTAGAGAGATATTCTATCCTTATACACTGATCTTCATTGTAAAGGATATCTCATTAGTTGGAACCTTACTTCAACCCTTACACCTTTCAAGTGAGAAAGTGAGAAGGTTGCAGTAGTAGAAGTGGTAGGAGCTGACTGTTGAGAGAAGAACAGTTCAGTTCTGAGTTGAGAAGAGGGTACTAGGACTCTATACATCCTAGGGATCAATTCACCAAGGAGTGGTGTTCTTGATCAAGTGCACCTTGGCACTATAAAACAAGTTAATTCCAAGAGTGAAGGAATTATCCTGTTAAATCAGGGAAAGTGGATGTAGGAGCTTGAGTCTCTGAACCACTATAAACTCTTGTGTTGATTTACCTTCAAGTACTTTCATACATTCACCACTGCACACAAAACTGATCTTTCAAAGGACATATACTCAAAGATTGTGCAAAACATATTTGGACAAGTTCCCTGAAAACTGGATTGATTGAGTAAGTGATTTCAGAATTTACAAAAGAGTTTAAACTAAAGGGCCAACCACTAATTCCGCACTTATAACTAACTTAGATAGTCATTCAACTAAGTACTCAATAGTACTTAGTAGCTTGATTATCTTCAAGAAGTTATATTCATCAGCTTAGATAGTTATTCCCCCCATACACTTGTTATATAATCCTTTCAGGACCAACAGAGCGGAATTCGGGTGCTCGGCAAGCCTGATAAAGAACATAAGGCGATCAGAAGAAGATACTTCTAGAAATATTCAAAGGCTTTTTTAAGGAAAACTTACTTGGCAACCCGCTCGGCGTTCCAGCCGAGCATAGTGATATCTCAGGGGGCCCTCTCCTCGGCCGACGAGGTCGCGGCAGCCTCCCGCGACCGTTTGGTTTTGCGAGCAGGCGATGGTTTTTTGGGAGGCGGCGAATTCCTCCTCGGCGGGGATCTCCTCGGAAAAGGTCTCCGGTCGGCAGCCGCGGGGCCCTTTTTTGAGACCGCCGCACTCTTCTTGGGTGGAAGCGCCGACGGATCGGTCGGCTCTTTCCTCTTCTTGTTGGTGCCCTCGACGATATCGCGCTCGCGATTGACGTCCGCTATTCGAAGGGATCGGTTCACCATCACTTCTTGCAGTTTGACGGTCGGAGGGAGATAGGTGATGACCTTCGCAGGAACCACTACTAAAAACAAAGTGTCAGCATCATAAGAAGAAATCAAAAAAGGTACTTACAAATATTTTGATACCTGGAGGAAACTCTCTAGTAATATGGTGAGGAGGTACTCGAAGGCCTGCTCGCTCTCGTATACACTCACGGTTTAAGAAGCGACCAGACCTCTCCAAATAACGACGATGATCGACGCAACAAGTATGGTATTGAAATAAGGGTGTCAGACGATGATCGCCGGTTTTCGCGCGAACAGTAGCACCTATAAAAGCGATGAGTTATTCAGTTTAGACAAGAACGAGCACAAAATCAAAGGACTTACCACGAATTCTTTGGTAGTCGGTCGCAATGGAAATGCGATCAGAGGACCCATCGGGTTTCACAGCAATCTTCCAGTCCCTGGTGACCCACCACCAGTTGGTTTTCCAGTCCAAAATTTTGTTGGGAACACCTTCGACCAACTTGATGCGATCGCGACCTTTCACGTAGTACTAGCCTTTTCCCACTTTCTTTCCGGCTTCGGCCACTTGAAGGAGATAGTTAATATCTCGAGGACTGAGGCATGTATGGCGACAACCATTCTCGACGGTCTCCACACCGAACACTGTGAGGAGTCCTATTATATTCGACCACCCGTTCGGCGTCACTTGAGAAGGTGCCACCCCAAGAAAATGCAAGTAGTGAGAAATACCGGGGTGCAGTGGGAACCTCAGCCCGACCTCCATCATGCCATTATTTACGGCGACCATTTCTTCAGGAGGCTGGTCGGCCCTCTCGTCTTCTCGCGGAACGAAGAAGCAAACATCTTGAGGTAGTTGGTATTTTTTCCGAGAATTTGCAAGTTGGGCCGAGGAGACGGTGCTCGCATATTCGCTAGTTGCATATACCGATTCATATGCTTCTCGATATGAGCGAGGAATCTCTCTAGGCGGATACTCAGAGACATATTGATAATATGTTTCCCTCGAGAGTTCGTCCCCATCTAGCTCTTCTCGCCCGCTCAAAATGTCCTTAATGCTCGCCGCGTAGCGAGCAATCTCCTCATACTCCTCGCGGAGAGTGTTCGTCAGAGTGTCTTCAACTCGAGTCGGTCAATCTGTTCGCCCACCTCTACATCCAAGTCCGGGTCACCCAAATCTGAGTCGACCTCCTCGACATCATTGCCGGCATCATCCCGTTCAGACTCTTCGGTCTCGTTGGCGACCGCGACACCAACCACCTCTAACATCTCCTCCAAGCTATCGGCCGGGAGGTTAGGAATCCCTACTCTAAGGGGGTTAGGCGAGTGAACGCCAGAATCATAGGAGATCACTCTTTCTCCTAGGTCCCGGCGAGGACTCTCGCCGGAAGGTCCAGAACCACCATCCAACGGCGGCGAGCCACCGCCGGAAGTCCCAACAACCACCATTTTTTCCGATGAAAAGGGGGGAAAGTGGAAGAACAAAAAGAAAATACAAGTTGTTTACCTTTACGCCGGTCAAAAAACACCCAAAGTCGCCGGAGTACTCGAAGAACTTGCTTGGAAGAAGACTCGAGAAGAAATTCGTAAATCGCAAAGTAAGAAAAGTGATTTATGAAGGGGAGAGGTCTTATTTATAGGCAAAACTATCCGAGGACCAAAGTGCAAAAAACGGGGTCAAAATTGCAAATTTCCCAAAATTTTGGGGTCATCCCCGAAATCGAGGCGGGAAAGTGGGCGTCACGCGCGACCTTTGAGGTCGGCACGCGCCCACGCGCGGAATTCAAATTTTTGGGGCGCCGATCACGCGCCTGACACATGTCACTTCCATCGTCATCAAAACGCTTCAGAAAGTGTGCTTGGTGCTGGAAACGAGGCAACCGCCGCCAAATCTCATCATCAAGATTCTAAATTGATTTGTTGTTCGAAGACAAGTCCGCCTTCCAAGAAAGGCGACCAGGGGGCAAATGTTACACCAGGTCAAAGAAGTCAATCTTTGAAAAGTCAATCCTAGTCACCAGCTTGCGTGGCGACGACTAGTCAACCAAGTCATGCGACGACTAGTTAACTTTATGAAGGAAATGTAATGGTGTGCTCGCCCAAAGATGTTGGCGAGCACATGTAGAGCTACATAGAAAAGACAAGTGTAAAAGCCTTGGGAGAGAGTATAGAGCTTGGAGCATGGCGAGCACGGCCACCATCCATGATGATGACCGGACGACCAGGTACTCCGGCGACCACCTTGGCTCAGCTCCTCGACTGAGGCGAGGACGACCACCAAAGAGGCGGTTTAGCATTTAATGCAAGTCCCATGACCTTTATGTGGTGGGATTTCAGGTCCAATATCAGCCCGCCACGTGTAAAGGCCGGACATACCTAAAACACTAGTATATAATGCCTAAAAGGCTCATTTGTAAAAATAAGTTACAATTTTCCTACAACACCCAACCCAAAGCAATACACCTCCCAAAGCTCTAAGCTTATAGCTTCTCCAAGAACCTACCTCTTGTGTTCTTGCTTGTTTCTTCATCAAGATCATCATAAATCAACCCGATTAATCCGTATTAACACGTAATAAACCCCACATATAATTCATGTTTGTGTAGTGCTTACGAAAAGTCCACATCCAGATCAACCAAACAAAAGCACGTACAACACATATAATATAAGAAATAAGGATTGAACTAACACTCTGATATGGTAAAACACGGTCCCAATTGAAACCTGACCCTCCCAACAAATTAGTCACTATACCCATTAGATCCACTTTATAATTATAAATTCATATTCAAGAAATTATGCAACTCCCTGTTATGAAATTATATCATCTAAAGTAACGATAGGTCTTTTGCATTTACTTCGTGTAATTTGCCATACTGCACATATATGTATGCATACTATTAACTTGTCAATAAACAAAATTCAACCTGTGTTCTCTTTGTGAAACTCGTTTAAATTTGAGGAAAATTATGGTCCATTCCTTCTAAATATTCTTTGCAATCTTAAATTCACAGAATTCGAAAGAGAGAGTGGGTTTTCGGTTGTTGGTATATTATTCTCTTTTGAATTTGGACAGTTTGAAAGGGAGTGGGACTTTGAAATGACTTGTTTTGGGCGTCTCTAGGCGAGACAGTGTTGGGCGCCTGTGGTAGAAGTTGATGCTTCTTGGCTTCCGCGACGGCGGGAGACGGCCATTGCAGCTGGACTGCGGCGACGACTGAACCCAGGCGAGGCGCGGTCGATGACTGGCTTTAGGTGGGGCGAACTTTCGATTGCAGTCGGCGACTGGATTCCAACATGCGTGACTTTTGGCGACGGCGTGCGACCGATTGGAGATGGAGCACGGTGGTTCGGCGTCGGCTTCAGGGTGGCGACAGTCGCGACCACTCCAAGGCTCCAGTGGAATAATACGACGAGGTGGGTGCATGACTTCTGGCGACGTCTTCCGGCCGATTAGAGATGGAACACGGTGGTTGCGGCTCCTTGTGGCGGTGGATTCGAATCGAGGCGTGAGCGAATCGCGACTTCTAGGAGTGGAAGGCGACCAAATTTCAGGGCGGCGTGACTGAGCGTGACGGCGATTCGTGCGACCATGGCGCGGCGGTGTTGCAACGTCATTCTTGTTTTGGCTTAAGAAAAGGACGACCTAATTTTACAATTTTTACTTCAAGCGTGAAAATGGAAAGAGAAATAGGGCATCATATCATTTGGGCTTGATTCATTAAGAACACTTTTTAATTAATTCAACATAGCCTGAATTTGGATTGTGGGCTCTATTTGTTAAATTAATTAAAACAGGCCCAAACTCCTTATTAATTTATATAAGCCCAACTCCTTATTTGTTAAATTAATTTAGGATAATGGGCTTTCTAACTTTAATTAATTGTCGTCTCTTTATGATAAATTCTGTAATAATTTTCTTCTTCTCTTCCCAGGTTCCTCAAAAATGGTTCACTTCAAAAATACCACCACTTCTTCCGGAGATCGTTATTTCGTGATCCTTAATGGCAAATACCAATATTTAGATAAAGGGACCCATTTACGCGTGGAAATTCCCCTTATTGGTAGCTCTGCAAAACCTTGGCCTTTACTAAATACTGGACTTCACTTGGACAATTGGTCACGTGAAATATCTTTGAACAAATCGACGAAAACTTGGGTTCTTAACAACACTTCCCATCGCAACGAAATTGAAGAGGATGTAAGCCATCTGCCAACCTTGGGGAGGCGCATAATTATGGGCGAGGCCAATTGGGGAGGAACCATAGAGTTTTCTGGCGAATTCGGTTATCACAAAGGATATTGGGAGTGGACTGAGGATGTTTTGAGCCGATGTGAACATACACTCAAGGGAGCCAGGATTTATTACGCTGTATTTGCCTCCCTTTTCACTTATGACTTTAATTCTGAAATTATCAAAGCTTTCTGTGAGGTATGGTGTCCACTACCAATACGTTGCTCACTACTTTTGGAGAGATGTCCATCTCATTATGGGACATGCATGAGCTAACAGATCTTCCTCTAGACGATTATCTATATGACGAGGTGATACCTGACGCACCCGAACTTTTCGACGAGGCTGGGGATTTATGCCTTCCAAAGAGTTGCAAGTATTTACTCCATGCTTACCACATACTTCGTGGGGGCATTTCTAGGGGTGGCGTATCGATTTATCAATGGATTGAATTTTGGTCAAGTAAAACTGGAAAGTATCGTCAGCCTCCCATGCGAAGTGAGAAAAAGAGAAGCTCTCGCCCTAAGTCGACTCATAATCCTCTTGGGAGTCTTGGAGTCCATAAGCAATGGTCTAGTGCAGAAGTTACTTTGTTTAAAACATTTAAGATTGAACCGGCCCAACAAGAAGAGACATATATTGTTGCTCATTTAGCTTGTTGGCTTTGCATATTCACCCTTCCTAATGGTGAAGTGAATATGATACGTCATTCTACTTTCAAAATGGCTAGTTTGATGGTTGTAGGCAAGGCAGTTAATCTTGTGTACCGGTCTTGGCTAATATTTACAGGGTTTTGAATCGAATTTCGCTGCACCCCGAACCGTCCCGAGCTCGATTTGCCTTTTCGGTTCATTTTGTGTATGTTTGGTTAGTCCGATATTTTAGGACTCATTACCCTGATGTTCATGGTCACCGTGCCCCTATGATGGTAAAGTTTTCTGGAGAAATGGTGCTAAGTACCATAATCCCGCGAATGCTCATAAGCGGATTCATAGAGGAGAGTCTGCTGAATGGACATGTAATATGCTTAATCGGAAGGAGCTTATTTCTTATGTTGATACCAGAGCTGGTCAACGAGTTAACTGGAGTTACTTTGTCGCTATTCGATCCAATTACCTCACTTGGAGATATGGCAGTCGCTTTATTGTTGAACCTTACAACCCGCACCGATTTAGCCGTCAATTTGGCTTTTACCAAGAAGTTCCGGGAGAGTTGATTTTTGATCTTCGTGAAACCCCATTAGATAATGGGATGCATTATTGGCAATCTTGTACTTTGCGCGGGTCTCGCGCTAAAGTGTGTTTACCGATTTCCCCCGTAAATCCTAAGTCGTATTCTTCAACAGATTACAAGGAGTGGTGGGCCCAAGCCCATGGTACTTACTTAGAAAATCATGTTAACGACTTGATCAACTCGAAGCATGACAATGTCTTGGAAGAAGAGGTGTTGGTTATTGATAGTCATGATCCTTGTGGAGAGCTTGATAAAGACACTTCTCGAAAGCCGGTTGATCCTCCCTTAATTCCTGAAGTAGCGCCAGTGGTTGAGACTAGCAAGAGAAAGAGTGTTTCTCAGTGCTCGGAAGAGAGTCAAGGTAAAAACGATGATCGCCATTGGAAACGGGCCAAGAAGGTTACCAAAGCTTCAGTACCTTTGACGGAATCAGTTAACGACTCCCTGAAGAAAGAGGTTTTTGTAACTCGCTCTTTTCTTACTTTTCATTTTTTTTATAATACTACTTTACTAATTATGTTCACATGTCTACTTTTTCAGGCGATGGTAGACATCTTTGGTAGTGATCATGATGATTATGGATCAGATGAGGAAGAAGTATCGTCTTCGGTGAAGGTTTTGAAAGCTTCTTCCCCTATCAACGTTGGAAAGAAGTGTACTCAAGCAGTTTCGGTATTTCACACTGATAAGTTCTTTCTTGATCATGAACGAAACTTTGTTTTTTTGTCTACATGGAAAGCTCTTCAAACAAGAGTCATGGAAACCCCTATTAACTTCTTATCTTCTATGAAGGAGGAAGTGCTTATTGCATTCACGAGGTTAAAGACTTATGCCCAAACTGACCTCCCGACTATAGAGGCGTCTTTGATATCCTTGTTTGAGAGAGTTGATGCTCATGATATGATGAGGTCTAAATCTTCTGATGGATGTCCTAAGGAGGCTCTTGATCAACAGTTGACTGAAGTTAAGCGTGCCCTTCACGAGGTCGAGGAGAAACGTGCTGAAAGTTTTTCCCAAGTCGAGGCTATTCATACAAAACTTCAAAAAGTCAAGGATAAGGTGCGCCGCTTGAAGGAGTTGAAGAAGGAGAAGAAAGTATTGACCCACTCATTGGAGGAGAAAGAAACATTAGTTCAAGGTTTTGATACCGAAATCCTAGGTTTTCAAGACGAAATCTCCATTATCAACAATACGCCCCCGATAGAAGATGCTGTAATTGAAGGCTTGAAGAGGACGAAGACCGAGCTAGAGGAGGCTTTAAAAGATTTTAAGGGTTTAGGCTTCTTTGTTTAGTTGTTTTATGACCTTTATGTTTTTCCTTGTTTTATTTGTAGCTTTTTACACTCCATTTATTTATTTCTTTTTGCTTTTGCACTTTGATTAAAATTTATTTTTTTCGTCTATATCTCACATGTTCATATTCTTCAATACTTGCTTGAGACAAATGAATTGGCTTTTTTGGAGAATAAAGATTATCTATTAAAAGAAAACCATAGAGCCATAAGTTTACAAGTCGAACCATAGGCCGAAGCGCCGTTAAAACCTTGCTTTGGAAAACCCTCCTTAGGGACAAAACCTAGGTCAAGGGAAAAGGTACACCCCTCTACAAAATTGAAGTACAAGATCAGAAATATTCCTTATACATATAAGGCAAAATGATGTTTGGGCATTGCCCCCTTTCACTTTCTTCTTTTTCTTCATGCTTCATATGTTCGTTACTTTTGTGTTCATCGATCTGACTTACTCGAACAATTCCATTCGAATTATGACTGTACTTAGAAATATACTAAGTTGCCTACGTATCTCTCTAAAGAGGATCAAGTCATAACGTAGTTCAAACAAAATATGATTTATATTTTTTTTTTGGGGGGGGGGGGGGGGGGACTGTTCACAATTTATACTCATGCGGGCCAGGAGTGACTATTCTTTAACTACTGTAGACAAAGTAGGGATTTAAGTATTTAACCACTAAAAATGCCTTTAGTGGAGTAATTTTACAGTTTAACCACATGTATTTACCTTTGGTGGTTGTCGTACACAGTTTATACTCGTGCGAACCAGGAGTAATAAGCAGTCTAGTCTCGTGCATCATGGAGGAACAAGCAGTTTAGACTCGTGCGTTCTTGGAGCAAGAAGCAGTTTAAGCTCATGCGTTTATGGAGCATACTTGTTTTCTTTACGCGTAATAGCGTTTCAAAAACTTCCCGTTTATAGGACCAATGTTCACGCCATCTTCAGAAATCAACTTGTAGGCGCCGTTTGTGTAAATTTCTTTAACAACATATGGGCCGTCCCACTTAGGCAAGAATTTATTCCCAACACGGTGAGTTACTACGATGGGCCTCCTCACAGCAAGCACCAAATCACCAACTTGAAAAGAACGTATCCTCACTTTCTTGTTAAACGTTCTAGAAAAGCGGGCTTGATAGCATTCGAGCCTTTATTGTGCTTCCAATCTTTTCTCATCTAGGGCTTCCAACTCTTCAAGACGCAAGCGTGCATTCTCTTCTTCCGTCAGCCCTTCTTGTATCGCCATCTTTAGAGATGGAATCTGCTTCTCAAGGGGAACAACTACCTCAACACCGTACACCAACGAATAGGGAGTAACCCATAGAGCTTCATTCATCTTTTCATGCCAATCTCACTTTGACTTAGAGACCACTTTCTTCAAAAGATTGCACAAGGCCTTGATGAAAGCTTCAGCGAGTCCATTAGCAGCTGCGTTGTACATAAAAGATTTCCTATGTTTTAAGTCAAACTTCTCACAAAGTTTATCGATGTGACTGTTACTGAACGATCTTCCATTATCAGTGATGATGTACCGAGGGACCCCGTATCTAAAAATGATATTGACCCGAATAAAATCAGCAACATTTTCTTTCTTCACTTCTCTTAAAGGTATAGCTTCCGCCCATTTGGAGAAGTAATCGGTTGCAGCCAGAATGTACAGCTGACCGCCCGATGACTTTGTTAGTGGTCCCACCACATCTAGACCCCAAGCATCGAATGGCCACGAGGCAACAGTTGGGTGCAACAGTTCTGGAGGTTGATGGATAAGGTTGGCATGAAACTGACAAGCTTGACATTTTCGTGCGTAATCCATGCAGTCTTTCACCATTGTAGGCCAGTAGTAACCCATCCTCTTCACTCGAAAGTGTAACTTTGGTCCTGATTGATGAGCGCCACAAATGCCGGCATGTGCTTCTTCCATTGCGTGGGCGGCTTCGCTATCACAAAGACACCTTAAGAAGGCCCCCATCAAATGATCGTCTATAAAGCACACTCTTGTAGTATATGAATCGAGGGGCTCGACATTTGATATCTACCCTTCGCTTATGATCACTTGGCAACTTGTCGTATTTCAAGTAGTCGACAAATGGCTGACGCCAATCTTCTTTTTTGATTTCAAACACCTCGATGGCATGAATTTCACCTTCTTCTTCATTGTCATCCTCAAATATAGGAGGTACAACCCAACTTTTACATATTGGGATACGGGCTTTACTTTCGGGCAATGCTATTGCCGAAGCAAGTTTTGCTAAAGCATCAGCTTGTTTGTTATCTTTCCTTGGAACAAGCTCAATTTCCACGTCTCCGAGATAATTCATGAGTCTTCGAGCGTACTTATGATAGGGAAGCAACTCTTGTTTCCTAACCTCGTATGATCCAAGCATCTTGTTCACTATCAACTTTGAATCTCCATACACCTTGAGATGTAGTTTCTTGATATCGACTGCCATTTCCAACCCAAGTATGAGTGCTTGGTACTCAGCAACATTGTTTGAGCAATTCTCCATTAAGGTAAAAGAATAGGGCAAGACTTCTCCATCAGATTTTACAGACATAACTCCAGCACCAGCTACTTCTTTATGAGCGGACCCATCAAAATACATCTTCCATGGAGGGGTTACTTCAACAGTTAGGACGTCTTCATCTGGAAGATCGTCAGATAACTCCCATTCTGCAGGTATTGGAGGATCGACTAAGAAATCGACCAAAATTTGTCCCTTGACAGCCTTTTGAGGCATGTAGATGATCTCGAATTATTTCAATTGGAGATACCATCTTGCGAGTCGATCCAAGAGAACTGGCCTAGACATAACATACTTCAACGGGTTTGCTCTCGATACAAGATGGATTGTATGGGCCTGGAAATAATGCTTTAATTTCTGAATCACGAATATAAGAGCTAGACACAGCTTCTCAATCAAAGAGTACTTCAATTCATTTGGAGTCATCATTCTACTCAGGTAGTACAAAGAACTTTCCTTTCCCGACTCGTTTTCTTGTGCCAGCAGGGCGCCAACCGAACACTCTTGAGCAGCGATATACATAATCAACGGACGTCTGGGCACCGGAGCGATCAATACTGGTGGCTTCATCAAATATTACTTGATGCTTCTAAAAGCATCACTGCAAGATTCATCCCATTCAAACGGTGTATCTTTCTTCATGAGACGGTTGAATGGTTGACATCGTTTGGCTAAGTTTGAAATGAATCTTCTGAGGTATGCCAACTTTCCTTATAGGCTTTTAAGCTCATGAATGTTTCGAGGTTCCAGAATCTTTAAGATCGCATCAATCTTTGCTTGCTCGATTTCAATCCCTCGTTGGCGAACCACAAATCCAAGAAACTTTCCTGATTTGACCCCGAATGCACACTTCAAAGGATTCATCCTAAGATGGTATTGCCTCAAGCGTTCAAAAACTACCCTCAGGTCTTGGAGATGGTATTTCACGACTAAGTCATCAACATAACATTCAACATTCTTGTGAAGCATGTCGTCGAAAATCCTTTGCATGGCTCTTTGGTATGTTGCGCCTGCATTCTTCAAACCGAATGACATCACTTTGTAGTAGTATATTCCTTTTGGGGTACGAAAAGCAGTGAGCTCTTCGTCTTTTGGCAGCATACGAATTTGATTGTAACCTGACGACCCACCCATGAAACTTAGAGCTTCATGACCTGTTGTTGCATCAATCATCAGTTCGGGGATAGGTAGCGGAAACTCATCTTTGGGACATGCAACATTCAAATCCTGAAAGTCAACACACACACAAATTTGTCTGTTCTTCTTTCTCACTGGGACAATGTTTGAGATCCATGTAGGATACTTTACTTCTCGGATGAAACCAACTTCAATAAGATTGTTCACCTCAGCTTCAATTAATGGAACAAGATCTGGTCGAAATCGACGTTGAGTCTGCTTGACTGGTCGAACTCCCTTCTTTACTGAGAGATGGTGCATTGCTACTTTTGGGGCCAATCCCGACATCTCTTTATACGACCATGCAAACACATCTCTGAACTCACGTAGCAGTTCAATGTAAATTTCTTCCTCATCATTGGACAATAAAGCACTCACATAGATTGGTCGCGGGTCGTTAACATCGCCCAAGTTAATTTCTTTCAACTCATCAATAGTTGTCTTGACACCGTCTTCGAGTTCTAGAGGAGCATCCTCTACATCCACTTCCTCCACTTGAACATATTCGCATTCGGTGATGTGATTCACAGTTGCGATGTCTTCATTGTATTCATTTGTATTCATAAAATCCACACGTGATCTTATTCGACCATCCCTTGCTCTAACTTGGATGGTTTGCATAGTGTTGATAACATCCGAGACATATCCTCTTTTGATCATTCGAGCGATCCTTCTTTGTGCCCTTTCCATATCTTGTGGCACTTGCTGCTGAATGTTATAGGTGTTGACAAAATTGGAAGAAGCTACACTCTCTGTATCATTTTCTTTGTCGTTATACTCTTGAGCGAGAACAATGGTTTGCCTTCTGGCTTTGGATCCTCCCCCATATGTTATTGTCAACGTATGTTGTCTCTTCATGCGGGATTGTTTCGAACTCCAAACTTTGGAAACACCCAGCTTTTGATGATGGGTTTGTGGCCCGAGTCTATCAAAGACTGAGGGGCGTTTCGTCTTCTTACTATTCTTTCTAGCAGACTTCCCAAGTCTCTCAAAGACTGAAAGTCGTCTTACCTTCTTACAATCCTCATCGAACGCATCCTTTGTCGATGAGTATTCTTCTTCAGAAATGTGGTTCGCATTGGCTCTTTTAATTGCAATGCGAACCGGATTCTTCGTAGTATAACCAAGTCCCATTTTGGTACTCTTGACGGTATAGCCGCTCTTTCTCAACATTTTCTGGGTTTCATTAAGTCCATGTTCTGACAGACTAACAACCTTCCCCAATGCACAATTTTCCCGTGTATCATACCCGACTTTGACTAAAAGCTTGTAAGCTTTAGGACCGTAAAACTTTGTAACATCACGTCCCATGACCTCTCCATGTTCCACCTTAGGTCCTTGAGTAGGACGAACAAACCCCTTACTTGGCTGTGAAGATGGCTTATTTCCATCCAGTTTAGTTAACGACAATGTTAACTTCTCCAATGCCTTGACAATAGAGGGAACTGATTTGTTCTCTTTGAGACGAGATGTTGATGCCTCCTTGCAATCCTTCCGTGTCGGACCTTCCTCATTCTTTGTTTCTTTCGTACCTCGAAAGAAGTATTTGGCATCAGCAAAGTACGACTCTGCCTCTGTGAAAGGTTTATCATCTCCGAACACTGTTTTCACAACCCCTTGACTAAAGTATTTGAAGCATTGATGTAGGGTAGAAGGAACCACGCCATTTTTGTGCAACCACGGGCGCCCTAGAAGCATATTATATGAAGTCCTGGCATCTATAACGTGGAGAGTTACAGTCGATGGCATCCCACCAATTAGCAAATCCAGCACTGCCTGCGATTCATCCATGTGTATCTCCAGCTTTTTCATCACTCGTAAGGGTAAGATGTTTACCCCGGAACCTCCATCAATCAATATCTGAATTACTTTCTGCTCTCGAGTATGGCCGTTGGGGATAAAATGAGATTTTGATTAAGATACCAAAACCCCTTAAGACATGCCAAGTATATAAGCCAATTTAAATGAACATGTTTCAGGAATGTTGGAACATGTATATTAGGCTAGTTCAGAAGCTGACATGTTAGGCAGCTCTTAGTTGATTTAGATGCATGAATTGAGGGGGAACATAAGCTTAAGTGATTGCAAGAATCAAGTTCCTCAAAGGCTCAGAATCAAGTTGATCCCAAGACTGCTGAAATGCTTACTGACCAACTGTGCTGATCAAGTCAGCTCAGTAGAGAGACAACATTCCTGATGATCAATTCAGAAGAACACATCAAGAAGATCAAGTCTGCTGATGTGTATATCAATGTTTAGAGGAGATGTTCAGCAAATTGTCCAAGCACACTTGAACCAGAAATGTTCTAAGGAAGGAGCCAACTATGCTGATGGGGTCAAGAACATTCATATGAAAGCAAGGATGCTTAGAAGACATCAAGTAATGATCAGTGAAGTTAAGGAGCCAAGTCATCTAATAAGAGTTATGCCAACACTGCTGATAAGCCATGTCTGCTGAAAGTGATAAGCAGACTTGTCCAGATGATAAGGAAAGTTGTCCTTATCATGGAACCAATGATCAGAAGTCATGTCCATGTTTGAACAACTGAATCTCCAAGTCAGACATTGGGAAGAGTGCATCAAAATCAAGACAAGAAGCTTACAGCCATTTACTTCCCAAGTTTAGGACATGTCACTTTCAAGAAACTGTCTTCAAGTTGCAGAGTTCAATGAAGACTAAAATAGACATTTTGTGGCTGTCTCTCCAACGGACATAACCTCAATTTTCTCTATAAATATAGAAGTGTGGAGACCATTTAAAGCATCCAACCATCCTACAATCCAAGGAAACTACAAGCACTCAAGCTTTCAAGCTCACATAAGAATACTTCATTCTTAGTTTCCATACACTTCATCTAAGCCTGGACCCATTGTAAAACATTCGAGCTTAGAAAGATATCCTACCTTTACACAGTGCTTAATTGTAAAGGATATCACACCCTAGTTGGAACCAACATGAACCCTTACACCTTTCAAGAAAAGTTAGGAGGATTGTTGTAGTAGAAGTGTAAGAACTAGAACTGTCAAGAGAAGAAAAGTTTAGTTCTGAGTTGAGAGAGAGTACTAGGACTCTGAATTCCTAGGGATCAAAGCACTAAAGAGTAGTGTGGTTGATCAGTGCACCTTGGCAGTATAAAACAAGTTAATTCCAAGAGTGAAGGAATTATCTTGTTAAACCAGGGAAAGTGGATATAGGAGCTTGAGTCTCTAAACCACTATAAACCTCTTGTGTTATTTACTTACAAGCTATTTCATACAAGTAACACATTCATACACTGCACACAAACTGATCTTCAAAAGATATACATCACAAGTTGTGCAAAACTGTTTTGGGACAAGTCCCCTGAAAAGTTGTTAAGTGTTAAAAAAAAGATTTCAGAATTAAAAGGAGTTTAAACATAAAGGGCTAACCATAATTCCGCACATATAACTTAATTAGATAGTTATTCAACTAAGTACTTCATAGTGCTTAGTAGTTTGATTATCTTCAGAAAGTTATACAAGTGTATTTCCCCCCGCCCCCATACACTTGTACCTTACTCCTTTCAGGACCAACAATCAGATCAGGGGTTCAAAGACCACTGCTTCTGAAAATCCATTTTGATTTTCAAAACCAAATTTTAGTGTGGTCACTGAACTGGTCTCTCTGAAATTCTTGACAATCTGTGCTTTAACCTCTTATATCTGAGATATGGCTAGGAACAACCACAACAACAACAACAACAACAACAATGCTAATGTTCCTGGAGATGCAGTGGAGACCATCAACAATATGGCTCCAGATCCTGTTAACCACATATCTCACCACAAGTTGCCCAAGTTCTCAATTGAGAACTATGATTTCTGGAAAATCAGGATGAGAGCTCATCTTGCATGCCTCCACAATGAGATGCTTAGAGTCATCACAAGGGGTCCATTCATATTCACTCAAGCAAACCCCAAGGTCAATGATGCTCAGAGAGATGACCCAAGGGAGGAGATCCCCAAGGATGAAGATGATCTCACCACTGAAGAGAGAAGGAGACATAACCTCAACTATCTTGCAATGAATACTCTCTATCAAACAATTCTAGATGCAGTAATGGGGAGAGTCTACCACTGCACAACAGCCAAAGATATATGGGATACTCTTGCAGAAATGTGTGAGGGAAATGACAAAATCAAGGAGAACAAGCTCCAAGTGGCTGTGCAGAAATTTGATTAATTCACACTGGAGTCAGAAGAGTCCATTGACAAGTTTGCTGGTAGATTCACTGATATAATGAATGAGATCAACTCATTGGGCAAGGTTTACTCAAAGAGAGAAATTGCACTCAAGATTCTAAGAAGTCTCACTCAAAAGTGGGATGTATACTCTGTGATCATGCAGAACACTAAAGATCTCTCTACCATGCTCATGCAACAAGTCTTCTCAGAACTCAAAGCTTATGAGTTTGATCTCAATAGAAGAAAACCTACTGAAGAACCTTCCTTACCAACCAAAGGAGTGGCATTTAAGGCCAAAACTGATGAACCTGAAATGCAGTCCACTCCAAGATCATTAAAGTCAGTCTCTAAGGCTGAAATGAAGGAAGAGCTGGCCCTCATGGCCAGGAGGTTTGAAAAACTCAACTCAAGTTTTGGTAGATACAAGAAATTCTACCAAGACAACAAGGTCAGGAGAAGGTACAACTCTCCTGAAGCCAAGGCTGAGGACAAAAGGCATGAAGAAAGAAAATCAGAGGACAAGTACTCTAGTAGGAGAAAGTCCAACGGAGTTGAACCTTCATCATCTAGAAGAAGAGATGATTCAAAGAAAGATGATTATGAAGACCTATGCTACAACTATCAAAAGAAGGGGCACTTTCAATATGATTGCCCTGAACTCAGCTCCAAGGAGAGAAAAGAGAGGCAAGCCAAAAGAGATAAAAGATTCACCAATAGAAAAGCCATGATGGCTGGTGATGAGTCTTAAAGTGATGAAAGCTTCAACCAATAAAAAGGTATGGAATATAAAAGAAAAAAGAAAACCTAAAACCATAAGCTCACAAGTCGAGCCAGAGGCCGGAGTGCCGTTAAAACCTTGCCTGGGAAAACCCTCCTTAGGGACAAAACCCAGGCGAAAGAAAAAGGTAAACTCCTCTAACAATCAATGTCTGTAAAAGACAGTGTACAAATCTTTATGCAAGAAAGTAAGTAAGAAATCTGGAGGGTATCCCCTCCAAATGCAGTTGATCTTCGTCTTGGACACTGCGTCAGCCGCCTGGTTGGCCTCTCTAAAAGTGTGAGAATATCGAATGTGCATGTCTGTGGTAAGAGGATGAACCTGACGAGTCGGCTTGTGCCTGCCCAATACACCAAGAGACCTGGCAATCAAGAGATCCCGAACTGAACCGTCAGAGTAACCCCGAGAGATGCTATTGGCTTCCCTAATACCAGCAACGATTTGCGCCATGCATCGTCTGACTGAAGGAGAGACCCCATCAAAGACCACCTTGTTCCGCAGAGCCCAAACTGTAGTGACAAATGCCGCTCTCCATAACTCTAAAGACTGCGGACCCAAGCGAACTCTGGTAGCCTGGAGAAAGATATCAAGAAAGCTGATCCCCGTGTGGATCATAACTCCAAAAAGCTGAGTCAGATGCTGAAGAATCTCCAGAGTGAATGGACAGTGAGCTAACAAGTGGTCTAAAGACTCAAAGTCTCTACGACAGAGCATACACATCGAAGGACCGTGAATCCCAAATGAGACCAGCCAATCAGAAGTATGGAGCTTGCCCCATGTCGCCCTCTAAATAACCGTAGAATGACACATCGGAATGAAGGAACTCCAAATCCACGACGACCAGCCAAGACGAGGGAGAGGAGATCTGAGCATGTCATAGGCTACTAAAGAGGTTAGATCCCCTGAGGTAGTACCTTCCCAAATACGTTTGTCAGGGCCATGAAGAACCCGAATCTGAAGGATATCTCTGACGGTATCTGTGAAGTCCGTGACGAAGCACTCCTCAAAGTGCCAACAATCGTCATAGAAGAAGTCCCCAACCGTGCTCTTCAGGGTAGCCGCAAACCAATCCGGGAGGCCAATCTTATCAGAAATAGTGTATCCCAACCAGTTATCATGCCAAAAGCTGACTGTCGAACCCCTACCAATCAGTCACCTTGACCCATCAGAAAGCCTCGAAACGTGAGGACGAATAACTGGCCCAATAGATGAGATCCTCCCATGGGGACGCAATCTGCCATCCGATGAAAAGTGTCTCCTGTGAAGCAGAGCTGTATCTGGAGATCTGTGCTGAAGAATGTCCCAACTCAACCTACAGAGAAAGGAGGCATTCGCCAAGCTAATGGAGCGAACCCCCATCCCTCCTTCTCCGAAGGGCGCACAAACCCTCTTCCACGAGACCGAACAGGAACCACTCTTACGATTGATGTCACCCTTCCAAAGAAAGTTGCGCATAGCAGATTCCACCTGGCGAAGTAGCGAACTGGGCCACTTGTAAACCATCATAGAGTGGACCATAGAACTTGTGATAACCGAGTTAACCAAGCATCGTCTCCCTGCCAAGGAAGGGAGCTACCCTTCCAACGGCTAAACTTAGCAATAACATCGTCTGCCACTGGCTGTAAATGAGCCTTCCTGGGGCAACCTAGAAAGATCAAAACTCCTAGGTAGGTGAAAGGAAGGGAACCTTCTACGATGCCCGTGACCCTGTGCATCCGACGACGAAGTCTTTGGGAAACAACACGCCCAAAGAAAGCCCTAGACTTCGGAGGACTATAGATCTGACCTGAAAGATGACCATACCCCTGTAAAACAGCATGTAGGTTCCTGATATTAGACTCTGTGGCCCTCAAAAATATCATGATGTCGTCCGCATATAAGAGATAACGAGGGACAAAACAGATGGGACGAAGACGGCCTCTATCGATCTCCCAATCAATCCATCTCCCGAGCGCCTCCTCCGCAATACAAAAAAGTAATGGTGATAGAGGATCTCCCTGACGAACACCCCTGGAGCAAGAAAAGTACCCCTTCGGCTCCCCATTGATGAGAACTGAAATCCTAGCCGAATCCAGGACTCCTCTCACCATAGATATGAAAGTAGTACAGAAGCCCATCCTAGCCATGACAGCCTCCAGAAATCGCCAAGAGATGGTGTCAAACGCTTTGATCATATCAATCTTCAAGGCCATATACCCGTGAACTCTCGGGTAGTCCAGGGTATTAATGGTGTCAGATGCAAGAGCGATGCAGGGAGACCATTAAGTGTTTTGATGAAATATACCCGTGAATTCGCTTGCCCGGGACGAAACCAAACTGATATGCAGAGAGACAACTACTAACAAAAGTGCCCAATCTCGAAGACAAAACTCTGGTCATGACCTTAAAGATGAAGTTACCCATCACAATCGGACAAAACTCCTCAACTTTACGGGCCCCTTCCGACTTGGAAACAAGCGTCATGAAACAGGAGTTCAGCCCAGGAGGTAAAAGTCTGAAAATGAAGTAGTGTCTGACAGCATCGACCACCTCCTAGCCCACAATGTCCCAACATCCCTGGTAAAAGCAGCCCCCAAAGCCATCTGGACCCGGAGCGCTCGAAGCATCCATATCAAAGACAGCCCTTCGAACCTCTTCCGCTGAAGGAGCACTCACAAGGAGACCATTATGGTCATTAGTCACAACGGTATCCATAAAGTTGTCCAGAATACTAGCATCGAAAGGAGACGACTGATCATCCGCAAACAATAGAGGCCATTGAAGATGATGATGTGTACAACATGGCCATTGAAGATGATGAGGTATCTTCTACATCTAGTTCATCATCTATTCACTCACTAGAACCTAGTGATGTGAACCTGAAACTATCCTTTGGAAAGTCGATGGAAGACTTCACTAGATTGCAAGAACTTCATGAAAGCTGTGAGAGAGAAAATGAAACCTTATATGCTGAAATTACAAAACTTTCTTAAGCTGAGTATGTAGTAAATGTCAAGTCTACTGAGTTGTATAAACAAATCTTGAGAGAACTTGAAGAAGCTTCTCTCAGGATAGTTGACCAACAAAAACAGCTTGATGAACAACTACTCACTCAGAAAAGAAAGGATTTTGAAATTAAAATTCTTCAAGCTAAATTTGAAAACTGTTGGTCCCTGAACGAGTAGTGAATGGGATTAAAGTCTAGAGGGGAGTGGTGAATAGACTTTAAAACTTTTTGGAGTAAAGGATTTGGAACTCTTCTGATTTTCTATGTCAGCTGGACTACGTGGGTGTTTGCAAGCACTACTATGTGCTTAAAAGCACTTCTTTTTTAAATACAATCACTTTTGAAGTGTTTGCAAACACAAGTAAGTGATTAAATAAATTACTTAAAAACAATTTTGGTGAAGCACCCAACAACTTCTAAGTGCTTCTAATCATTACACTAACTAATTTTACAATTTTGTCCTCACAATTTAAATAATATTTTATTCTTACCCATTATTTATTTAAATGTAATAAAGGTGTTTTTTGTAAAATTATAAAAAAAGTGATTGATTTGGCATACACCACAACATATAAAAAATTGATTAGAAGTGCTTAATTTTAAAACACTACCTACTTTCAATTTTACTATAAAAATCAATTTTAATCACTTTGAATCAATCACTCTCACTTGCAAACACACCCTACAAGTCTGCTGGTCCAGATGACTATAGTAATCTGATAGAGTGTTGTAAGCGGAAGTGTGTAGGCCCTTTTATTTAGACTCGTTCGAGTGTTCTTTTGAAAACCTCAATTAAGTGTTTTGATGAAATACTCAGCTAATGCTGGTTTGAAAGGTGTATGACCTTATTTGCAAATGTATTTCAAAAACACAGTATGCACTATAATAGAAAAATAACTATGAGATAAACTGAAAGTAAAGTGCAAATATGTAAATGACACCGTAGATTTATAGTGGTTCGGATTGCAGGTCCTACGTCCACTCTCACGATTTCAATTGTGATGTTAATCCCTTAATTTCTCAAAAATTACAGGGGCTTGTCCTTTATAGTCCCAAGAGAAGGACTTTGAGATCTAAACAGTTCCAAACTGTTACGGTCTCCACAAGTGATTGATGGGCACTTGCACTCTTACACGAATTCAAAAACTAAACCTTTCGGTGAGTGGTTCTGGGTTTTTGAAAGGTTCCAACTAATGGTTCAAGCTTATAAATATGCTTAACCACTATGCCTAAATCAACGTGTTTACAATGTTGATCTGGATTCCGGTTCTTTGGTTGGATGAGGAAATAACTTAAGAGCTAGAAGTGTTCTAATGCTTTTCAGGGCTCTTGAGAATTCTTTTGGATGTGAGGCTTTTTGACTTGCTTGCTTGAATATAGCTTCAGAATTCTTGCTTAGTATTTCTGTATTTGTTCTTCCTCACCTTCTTGTATTTATAGGGAAGATTGGAACAACTAGCCGTTGGAGTTGACTAGCCGTTGGCAATCTTTCCTTGTTGATCCCTTGATTCCCGTTGATTTGATCTTGATTGCTTCAATTCTGGAATCTTCGTCAATCTTTTATGTATGGTAAGTCTTCGTTTGAAAGCTGTAAGATGACTTGGAATCTTGTCCTTAGGCGAATTCTCTTGACGAGGTACTGGTCTATTGATGTTATCCTCTAGTCGCTTGATAAACTCGTCTGGCCGAGTATCTTCTGTCTTCTGTCATCAGATGGGTATTACTCTTCCGATATGGGTAATACTTGTGCTGACTTGGGCCATCTTCGTCTTGGACATTATCAGTTAAGTAGGTATACAAGCACATTACTTAGCTGTTCTTCAAGGGTCTTCTAGTTTTTAGGTCTTCTACTCTTCATCTCTTGAGATTGCGCATGTAGACTGGGACTGTGTTATCAGCTGAGATACATACAACTGATTACACAAGACTAGAATGAAAACTGAGCTGATCTATACAATATCAGTTGGTCCTATTACATGTATTTTATAAACTCTAGGTGAATTTATATCCCTATGTATTTTATAACAATTTCCCCCTTTTTGATGAAGCCAAAACTATTTTGATAAATGCTCCTATGTACTATAGGGGATAAGAGTTTATAAATTGTAACATGATGGTTCTGATGAAGACAGTGAGAATTTTTCTTGTAAGTTAAAAGAGTTAACACTTGTATATAAAATGATTTAGAGATTACAGATTACAAGTTTTAGTTTCTTTGAACTTCTTGAGTAGTCTTCATCAGGTGTTCAGATGCGGTAGGCAATGTAAAGATAAGTGCGGATTTCTTCCATGTGTTGTAGGTCTGTAACATTTTCTTCAATGTAGATTTTCTCCATAATTTTCTTGACTTCAGCCATGTCTGTTTTCCAGATTCCAGAGTAGGTGGCTTCCAGACAGGGTCTTCAGGAGTTAGGATTCTGCAGCCTAGAGCTTTAGCTGACTTGACTGTTTCTGTCCAGAGTTCTTTATCTTCAAATTCCATGAATTGAGAGAATTGAACTAACTCTTCTTCATAAGTTGAGAGGGGGCCAAATTTCCTAACTATGTGGTGAGCTAGCTGCCATTTCTTCTTCAGAGGGTACCATCTAGGTAGCTCGTCTAGAAGTACCAGCATATCCACATAGGTGTTGTCTGTGATCTGAGCACTTTCTTCTCTTTCCTTTTCTTTTAGTGCTTTCCTGATCTTGGCCAATTTTCTCTCAAAATTTGCTTTAACAGCCTTCGCATCATTTATTTTCTTCTGTTTGAGTTCTTGAGCTTCTTGCATCTTTCTTTTCTTCAGCTCTTGAGCCTCTTTCTCTTCTGTTGTAGGCTCTGTTGAGGTTTCAGCTGCCTTTCTCTCTCTTGTCATTCTCCTATTCGGAGTTGACTCTTCTGTAGTAGTGATTTGCACTTAGTAGTTGTTGGTCCCTGAACGAGTAGTGAATGGGATTAAAGTCTAGAGGGGAGGGGTGAATAGACTTTAAAACTTTTTCAAGAGAGTTGGGAACCTCTTCTGATTGCTATGTCAACTGGACTACAAGTCTGCTGGTCCAGGTTACTATAGTGATCTGAATGAAGAGATTATATGCGGAATTATGGTAGGCCTTGTTTAGACTCGTTCTTTTAGTTTCTTATGAAAGTATTAACTTGTTTTGCTTAATGAAAGTACTCAGCTGATGCTGGTTTGAAAGTTATGACCTGAGTTGAAGAATGTTGAAAACACAGTATGCACTATATAAAATATATGGAAATGACAATAATGTAAAGTGCAGAAAGATAAATAACACCAGGTTTATAGTGGTTCGGATATACGATCCTACGTCCACTCTCACGTCCTAACGTGATGTTTAATCCCTTAAATTTACCAAAAATTACAAGGGTCTTGACCTTTATAGTCCCAAGGATAGGACTTTGAGATCTGAGCTGTCCTAACAGCTACGGTCTCCACAAGTGATTGTAAGCACTTGCACTTTGAGGGGTTCAAAAACTTTAACCTTTCGGTGAGGGATTGGGGTTTTTGAAGAGTATCCAACTAATGGTTCAAGCTTATAAATTGCTTAACCACTATGCCTAAAACAATGGATATACAATATGAACAAGTTTCAGGTTCTTATGGGTTGGATAGAAATCACTTAAGAGCTACAAATATTCTAAGGCTTTCTGGGCTCTTGGAGAATTCTTAAAATAGTATGGCTTTTTGCTTGATTGCTTGCTTAGCTTGTTGAATTCTCTCGTTGTGACTTCTTGTTTGTGATTTCTCATCCTTTTGTATTTATAATGGTGATTGCTGCAACTAGCCGTTGGAGTTGACTAGCCGTTGTGGCAATCTTTCCATATTGGCTTGATTCCTTGATTCCAGCCGCTTGATTGCTTCAATCCTGGGATCATGTCAATCTTCTAAATAAGGTAGGTCTTCGTTTGAATTGCAAGATGACTTTGGAATCAGCCGAGTCCTGGAAGAATACATAGCCTTCTGATCTGTACTACTAGTCTTCTGACTACTCTTCTGGCCTTAGGTCTTCTGTCTTCTGATATTAGTCGAGTAATACTCTTCTGATCTGGCAAATCTTTGTGCTGTTTTAGGCCATCTTCAATCTTGGACTCCATCAGTTAAATAGGTATACAAGCACCTTACTTAACTGGTCTTCAAGGATCTTATAGTCTTCAAGTCTTCTACTCTTCTCATCTTGAGGATAGGCATGTAAGCCAGGGCTGTGCTGATCAGCTGATATCAATACAGTTGATCCTATTACATTTATAAACTCTAAGTGTTTTGGCCATCAAAACTATTCTAACATCAGGTGGGGCTTAGGGTGAATTTATATCCCAACAATTTCCCCCTTTTTGATGAAGCCAAAACTATACTTGATAAATGCTCTTAATGAAATAAGATAAGAGTTTATAAAATTCTTAAAACTGAAGTATCTGATGAAGACAACGAGAGTTTGTCTTGTAAGCAAAAAGAACTAGAACTTGAATATATATAGAGCTTTTACAGATTACAAGTAATAGTTTCTTTAAACTTCTAAAGTAGTCTTCATCAGGTCTTCTGATTTCTTCAGATGCGGAAAGCAAGGTTCAGACGAACTTCTTCCATGTGCTGCAAGTCTGTAACATTCTCCTCTTCATAGATCTTATACAGAATCCTTTTGACTTCAATCAAGTTGACTCTTCCTGAGTCCAGAATGAGTGCATCCCATTTGGGTTCTTCAGGTGTTAGGATTCTGCAATTGTCAAGTTCTTTGGCTGTCTTGACAATTTCTTCCCAGAACTCTGGATCTTCAATGTTCATGAATTGGGAGAATTGAAGAAATTCTTCTTCATAAGTAGGGAGAGGGCCAAATTTCCTTACTATGTGGTGTTGAATTTGCCACTTCTTCTTCAGGGGATACCATCTGGTAGCTCATCTTGAAGGGCTAAATAATCCACATAATTGCTATCAAACACCAGGACATTGTCTTCTTTTGCTTTGTCCTTGAGTGTTTTCCTGAGTTTGGCTATTTTCCTTTCAAATTTGGCTTTGACTGCCTTCGCATCATTTAGCTTCTTTTGCTTAAGCTTTTGAGCTTCAAGCAACTTTCTTTTCTTCAAATCTAGAGCCTCTTTCTCTTCTGCAGTAGGCTCTGCTGGAGTTGACTTTTTACTGGACTGAGCTGACTGAGCTTGTTCATCTGCCTTCCTTTTCCTTGTCATCCTCTTCTCAAGAACTTGTTCTACAGGGGCAGTGATCTGTAGACTCTTGGCAGGAGCTTGAGTGGGAGCTTGGGTGTCTTCTTGAGCAATTTCTTTGCCTTTGCCTTGCCTGCTCTTGATTTTGCTTTTTAAACCACCCAAGGTTTCAGTCAAGTCATCTTGTGCTACTACCAGTTCAGCTTGCTGAGCAGTAGACTTCTCTAGAGCCTTTATCAATGCATCTTCCCCCTTTTTGGCTTCAGCAAGTGCAGCCGCAAAAGGCTTCATGGCATTCAGGATTTCCACTTTCAGAGTCTGCTTCAGGGCCATGGCATTGACCTTGCCAACGTGGGTCAGATGAGTGATGCTGTGCTCTAATACTTGAGCATGAGAATTGGAGGAGGAGGCAGCTTCTAGTGTTGCTGTAAGTGCTTCCAATTTGGCTGCTGTCTCCTTCAGCTGAGTCTGCAGTTTCTCATTCTCCTCTGCAGCTGATTTAAGAAGAGCTTGACCTTCAGTGGCTCTTGCTTCAGCATCCTCAATTCTTTTCTTGTAGGTGGTCTCCGTGCGGTTTACCTCACTAGTGTAGAGATCAGCAAACATGTTGGAGGTGTCACCTGCTCTTTTCTGAATGGTGCTTAAGTATTCACCTATCTGATGGTGAAGTGACTCTCCAAACTTGTCTTCAATGTCAATAATCTGGTCATGAAGACGGGTCTTCTGCTCCTTAACAGCTTTTTCAACATATCTTCCAAGCTGTAGGCCTAAACCTTTCTTAAAGTGCAAGTCTATTGCAGCTTTGACCTGTGAGCAGATGTTTGCTGTATAGTCAACAAATGAAGTAGAAGGTGAGGCAGTACCTTGAGGCTTTGGATGAACTATCAGAGCTTTGCCTCTCTCTTCAGCTGAAAGATACTCTTCATTGAGGAATGAGGTAGTGGCCTTAACCAGATGGGTCATGATCTTTTCTCCTTTATCAATGAAGTGATTCAGGTTATCTAAAGGCATGAAGTGAGCTGGTACTCTGACTACTTCTCTTTCAATCTCTACTCTGTCAGCTGGTTCAGCTGAGTCTTCTGCAGGGGCTGTTGCAACTGAATCTTCCACCAAGGCTGGTGCAACTGAGTCGTCTGCCAAGGTTGGTGCAGCTGAGTCATCCACCGTTGCTTTTTCAGCTGTCTGCTGATCTGATGAGCCTTCTGGGACAGAGATATCATCAGTGTGGATTCCTAGAATCCTGTTGCAAACTGCAGTCAGGGCCTCTGCTGATAGCAGCTGAGCAAAAGTTTGAACCTGAGCAACTTCCTTTTGCTCCATTTCCCAATCAAGGAAATCTTCCTTTCCTCCCATTCCTTCCATGACCTCAAGAAGGTCATCCACATCATCTATTCTGAGCTCAATCCAAGTACATATCCTAAGAACTTGTTCAAATTGGATTGATTCCTCATCAACACCAGGAGTTGTAGACTTGAGCAGGTTGACTATCTTCATCCTCATTATCTTCTCCCTTGTGCACATAGGATAGTGCACCATGCTGTAGTGAGGCTGAGAAGGGCCTGCTTGAACCAGGTCTGCTGGTGCCAAGTCTTCTTGTTCAGAAGGGGCAGTGATGATAGGAGATTGAGTGGTTGGGACATTTTCCTCTACTGTGTGAGTATCAGCAGGGATTTGGGAAGTGATATCTTCTTGTTGGGTAGGAAGTTGAGATTGATCTTCAGTGGGTTGTTCATCAGCAGGGTTTTGAGTCTGCTGGTCTGGTTCTATTTCTACTTGAAGATCAGTAGATGGTTGAGCTTGATGATCTTGGACATCTGCTGTTTGACTATCAGCAGGGTGAGTAGAGGTGATCTGAGTTTGGTCATCTGTTGTTTGTAAACCAGCAGGGTTAGGCAGTTGTGGCTCGGGGGTTGTTTGAGGCTGGGCTTGTTCCTCTGCTGTGTGAGTATCAGCAGGGATTTGGATATCAGTGTTTGAAGGTTCAGATGGGTTGGATTTGTCAGAAGGGTGAAAGGATGCAAGTGGGGCTATACTCATAGGAGTAGGTAGCCTGGATTTCTTAGATTTCTTGGTGAAAGAAGAATTGTTCTTCTTTCTCTTCTGACCCTTTGACAGTTTAGAAGGTGTGATAGAGAGGGAGGGATTAGAAGTACCTGCCTTCTTCAAGGGAGAGGCAGTGGGAGTGGCATCTGAATCAGATGGGGAGATGAGTCCTGATCTGATTAGAAATCTTCTTTGTGCTAAGGTCTGGTTGTCATCATCATCATCCTCAGCAGCCTTCTTTTGGGCCTCTTCTTTGGAGAGCTCCTCTTCTTCTTCAGCAGAGTCATGAACAAACTCTTCTGCCTCCTCAACAACATCTTTAGAGGATGCTTCAGCCAGCATCTTCCTCTTTTCTTCTTTCAGTCTTGCTGCCTCAAGAAGAGCTTCCTTTCTCAAGTAATACTTGGAGGTGTGGAATGTCTTATGAGGACCCATCTTGTACTTTCTTGGGATTATTTCTGGAAGGATGATACTCAGCTTGTTGACAAAGCTGACTGTTGATGTCACCTTCCATTCTCTTGATTGGAGGTCCAATGTAACCTTCTTGGCCTCAAGAGCAATCCTATCCAAAAATAGCCCTTGCCAATCTCCATCAATTTGATCCCAGATTGCAGCCATAACTCTAACCTTTAAAGTAGTAACAACATCATGACTGAATGTGTTACCCAGTAGCATCTTTCCTGCAATGTCCATCAAGGTCTGAAACTTGGGGTCAAGTTGTGATTTCTTAAGTCCAGAGGCATTCTCAGCCTTGACTCTTCCACTGGTAAACATCTCCATATATTCCTTTTCTCTTCCCATAATGTAGGTAGAGATGTTTATCTCCCCCCTTGATAAGCCAAACAATTCGTGAAGGATCTCTCTTGAGATCTTAACTCTGTGTCCACCCATGACACTTTCAACTTGAGATCCTTTCATCACAGCGTTTGAGTAGAAGATCAACACATCTTGTTCATAGACGTTTGTTGGTGCTGCTTCCAGAAAATCACGAAGGTTGAGGTTGATGCAGCGAAGAAGGATCTCCTTGTTTGCAGTTGTATGTTTGCCCTTGAAAAACAGAGCATTCTCTGTGAAAATCTTCCCTTCCCTAGACCACTTTGTTGCATCTAGAGTGCCGGTGCTCTTGGTCTTCTCGTCGTAAATCTCAATGATTGCCATTCTGAGTATTTGAGTGTAAGGTGTCGAAAGCTTGAAAGAAATTTGCAGAACGAGAGAGTTTGAGAGCAATTGAGTATTGTGAGCGAAAGGGTTTGGGAGAGGTTTAAGGGTTTGTATATATACTCCAACAATTCTTGATCTAACGGTCAGATTTGATTTTAATGTGGAGTAGTACCCAAAATTTCCTTCTTTGATTTCGGGCCTTTCTTTAAATTTGCCGGCTGAATTTGCCATGTGGCAATAGTTGATTTGCTGGCGATATGGTAATCAAGTATTAATGACATCATTACCAAAAATAGCCGTTATGACTAATTTTGTGGCAAGAATTGATCATCAAGGCCGTTTTCTATAAGTGAATTTCATTCCTTATATAGGCCAATTTCTTTAATTACATTCAGGAGTAAATCTAGAATGAATTACATGATCAAATATAGTCATTAAACTCTAAAATCAAGTGATCTGATCAGCATAGTGAGGTCTTCTGATTTCTTCAAAAAGTCTGTTGATTTTCCTTGAAAGTCTTCTGGTCAGCTGAGTTGGTCTTCTGATCAGCTGAGTAGAGGATTGAGGTTTGCTGTGATGATCCAACCTGGTTTGATGGATCTTTTCAGCTTTGCTGTGAGTGATGATCCAACCTGGTTTGATGGATCTTCCAGCTCTATCTTTGAACCATGTAGGACCATCAAATCAATTTGTTGATGATCAGCCTGGATGATATCCCACTGGTTCAGGTTGCCCTCACCATCTGATGTTCCTCATCATCAGATGGGTTGTAGCATCTGATGTGTCCTTGTTGAATTTCTTCGCTTCTCTTGAAAGGGAAGGAAGATTGGAAGAGGCTTCAGTGGAGTATGAAGAAAGAGCCATGGACTTGGTCTTCCTGATATGTTTTGACATAGTAGCCTTTGATAACAAGCTCTCCATGTAGAACTTCCCCCTTGAGAAGAAGCTCTGCTTGCTTGCTACTTTGTCCTCTGCATCTCTCCTTCCTCTAGTTTTCATAGGCATACTTGTGTTGAGTGAACCAAGTATGCTGATCTGCATCATCTTCATCTTCAGGACAAATCTTCATCTCCTTCACCCAAGACCTTGGTTGAGGGATGATCTCCATTCCATCTCTTCTTTCGATTTTCTCCATACCTGAAACAAGAATAATAGTTAGTGATTTGTGTTCTTAGGTGTTCTCATAACTTCCTCCTTTTATAGGGGTAGAAATGAGGTAGTGGAGAGAAAGATGACAAAACTATAGAGTTGATAGGTCTGAATTTCTGAAAAGTTACTTCTTAAGATCAACAATGAGATTCTTGATCTAAGGGCTCACATTTAAAGAGATTTAGACTCTATCTTATGGAATGAAGAATTTATAAATTTTGAACAAGTGTTATTTGAAATCCGTACAGTGCATGCATACTGTTGAGTCGGTGAGGATGGTGTATTAATCCAACCAAGTATAACTCAACAATATACTGTATGTATGTATATGAATAAAGTATTTTATGAAGAATAGTTTATTATTATACATAGATATACATTGCTTAGAGTAAAGATAACAAGTAACTTTGTTCAAGTCTTCTGAATGTAAGTATATATATATATAATGTAATGCAGATTGTAGAGTAATTTATCAAGGATTCTTAAGGTATCATTGATTCCCCCTTGATTAGATGACTCTATATTTTCCCTCAGCTTTATTTGTCTTCATTGGGAAAGTACTTACCTGAAGATGAGGTTGTCTATTCACCTCATCTGATGCTCCTAGTCTGCTGTAATTGTATCAGCTGAGGTCTTCAGCTGATCTTTGCTCTTCATGTGCTTGGATCCAGGAGTCCTAAGTTGTAGCATAGGGTTTTGAATCTTTCTTCAGCTAGGGGCTTAGTCAAGATGTCTGCTCTTTGGATATCTGTGTGAATTTTCTCCATCTTGATGTCCTTCTTTTCAAGGTGGTCTCTTATGAAGTGGTGTCGAATGTCGACATGCTTGCACCTTGTGTGGAGGACTGGATTTTGAGTGATGGCAATGGCACTGCTGCTGTCACAATAGATAGGAACTTCTCTTGCCTCTACATTGTAATCCTTGAGTTGTTGAACTAGCCAGAGCAGCTGACTACAACAACTTCCAGCTGCCATATATTCTGCTTCAGTGGTGGAGGTTGCAACTGAAGTTTTCTTCTTTGAGAACCATGATATCAACTTGTTGCCTAGGAATTGACAGGTTCCAGATGTGGATTTCCTATCAATTCTGCATCCACCATAGTCTGAGTCAGAATAACCACTCAATTCTAGATTGTCATCAGCAGGGTACCATAGTCCTAAGTTGACTGTTCCTTTTAGGTACTTGAGAATCTTCCTTGCTGCTTCTAGATGACTTTGCTTTGGGTTTGCTTGAAACCTAGCACATACTCCTACAACAAATGTTATGTCTGGTCTGCTGGCTGTAAGGTATAGTAGAGATCCAATTAGTGCTCTATATTCAGCTTGATCAACTGCCTTTCCAGACTCATCTGGTTCCATTTTGAAGGATGTCATCATTGGAATCCTTGCAGTCTTGCTTTGTAGAGCTTTGAATCTTTCTAATAGGCTCTTGGTATACTTGGACTGGTTGATGAAGATCCCTTCTGGACTCTGCTTGACTTGGAGTCCTAGGAAGTAATTCATCTCACCCATCATGCTCATTTCAAACTTTCCTTGCATGAGTTCAGAGAACTTCTTGCACATGTCTTGATTGGGTGATCCAAATATAATGTCATCTACATATATTTGTACCATTAGAATGTCTTTTCCTTCTTGTATTCTGAAAAGTGTTCTGTCAACTTTTCCTTTTGTGTAACCATTGTCAAGTAGAAATTGTGACAATGTGTCATACCAAGCTCGAGGGGCTTGCTTTAGACCATAGAGAGCCTTCTTCAGACGATATACTTGATCTCCTTTTTCAAATCCTGGAGGCTGCTCTACATACACTTCTTCTACCAGAATACCATTTAGAAAAGCACTCTTGACATCCATTTGGTATACTTTGAAGCCCATATATGATGCATAAGCTAGAAACAGTCGAATGGCTTCTAATCTGGCTACTGGAGCGAAGGTTTCATCATAGTAAATCCCTTCAGATTGTGAATATCCTTTTGCAACTAGCCTTGCTTTATTTCTAGTTATCACATCATTTTCGTCCTTTTTGTTCTTGAATGCCCACTTTGTTCCTACTACATTGTGGTTTTCAGGACGATCTACCAATTCCCAAACTTCATTTCTTTCGAATTGGTTTAGTTCTTCTTGCATAGCAGTGATCCAATTGCTATCTGTCATTGCTTCTTCTATGTCAGCTGGCTCAATGTTGGACAAGAAAGCACACCAGCAGAACATAGATGATTGGGGGTTCTGATTCAGTTATCTTCTGGTCTTGACACCTGAGTCTGCTCCTCCTAAGATGAGGTTTGATGGATGATTGTTTCTCCATGTATGCCTCACAGGAGTGTCTGCATTAGATGAGCTTGGATTCTCATCTGTTCTTGTGCCATCTGGAGGGTTGACTTGATTTGGTCGATCATCATCTGTATCTTGTGTGTCAAAGAGATCATTCCCCCTTGCATTTGGGATTGGTGCATCTTGATTCTGGTCAGCTTGCCCTGCTTGAGTTTGAGATCTAGTGACAGGTCTATGAGGCTTATCCTCCTCTGGTTCTTCAGGGAAAGGTTCATTGACTTCAATGAACTCATCTGGTCTGGACTTGATCACTAGCTGTCTCATCTGTTCTGCAGCTGAGTTTGTTTCTACTGCACTCTTTTCACAAGATTCATCAAAAACAACATGAGGTGTTTCTTCCATAAGAAGGGTTCGTTTGTTGAGTACTCTAAATGCTTTGCTAGTAGAGGAGTATCCTAAGAATATCCCCTCATCTGCTTTGGCATCAAAAGCATTCAACTTACTCTTCCCATTGTTGTGAATGAAACACTTACAGCCAAATATATGAAAGTAAGATACTCTTGGTTTTCTTCCTTTCCACAGTTCATATGGGGTTTTCTCATGAATTTTGTGAATACCTGACCTGTTTTGAGTGTGACAAGCTGTGTTGATAGCTTCTGCCCATAGCTTCTTAGGTGTGGAGAATTCAGCAAGGAGTGTTCTTGCAGCTTCTTTGAGTGTTCTGACTCTTCTTTCAGCTACACCATTCTGTTGTGGTGTTCTCGATGCACTTGTCTCATGCTGAATACCATTAGAAGTACAATAGGCAATAATATAAGAGTTAATAAATTTCGTGCCTTTGTCACTTCTAATTTTCACAATTGGTTCTCCTTTCTCTACTTGGATCCTCTTCAATAGTTCAAGAAGCTTCTGCTGAGTCTCACTCTTCTTGTATAAGAAGATAACCCAAGTAAACTTGGAGTAGTCATCTACAACAATGAGAGTGTACTTTCTCCCTGTTAATGTGGTTGGAGTGATTGGTCCAAAGAGATCCATGTGAAGCAATTCAAGAACTCTGCTGGTTGATGTTGTCTTCTTGGTCTTGAAGGAGACCTTTGTTTGCTTTCCTTGTTAACATGCATCACATACATGATCTTTACAGTAGAGTTCATTAGGCAGACCATCAACTAAGGATTCCCTTGCTAGCTTGTTCATAGTCTTAAAGTTCAGATGACTAAGACGTTTGTGCCATAGCCAGCTGACATCTTTAGGGCTTTTCACAAGTAGACATGTATCCTTAGGACAACTGTTCCAATTTGCAAGATACATACTTCCCTTTCTAGATCTTGGTAGAAGGTTTTATTTTGTTCTTTTATCACTTATGAGACACTCATCTTTAGAGAATTTTACTGAGTAACCAGTGTCACAAAAATGAGAAACAGATAATAAATTAAACTTTAAACCTTCTACATATGATACATCATGTACCTCAATGTCACCATTTTTAAGGGTGCCATATCCTTTTGTGTTACCGTGCGCGTTATCACCAAAGAAGACTTTTGGACCTTTCTTTTCTGTGTAGTTGGTCAGCAGGGCTTTGGTTCCAGTCATATGGGTTGAGCATCCACTATCTATGTACCATGTTTCTCCTGCTAGACCTCCTCTTTTGTATAGGTCCCTCCTTTCCTGCAAGAAAGGTTAAGTCTTAGGTACCCATTTTGTCTTGGGTCCTTGGGTGTTAGTACTACCCTTGGGAACCCACATATACATTGGTCGTTTGAACAACCTTGAGCACTTGAGTTGTTTCCCTCGGGCATCACAGAACCAAATCTTACCAGTTAGCACCTTGGACTGATCTGATTTGTTACTTGTGTCAGCTAATAATAGTCAAATGGTTTCCCTTTATAGGAATGTACATACATTATCTTTTGACTAGTTACATTCGGCCTGGGTGCATTAGCTGGACGATGCACACGATTATATGGACCATACTCCTCTGTTCTCACAATATCATAAGAGATAGGGGGTGCAAAGAGAACAGATTTGTTTGAAGAAGACTTCTTCTTCTTGGCTGGAGCAGCATACAGCTGAGACTGTCTCAAACGAGATGGTCTAGGCTGTTTGTTGTTCCTCTGTATAGGCTTGGGGTTAACTTGTCTTTTACCATTTTTGGTGTTGGGATAGTTAGCCTTAGCTGGTACAGATGCCTTTTGGTTCATATTAGGTTCATTGTTTTTGTAACACTCACCCTTTTCATGTGTCTGAGTAGTGCACTTGTTAGGTGTACTACCCCCAGCTGGAGAGGATGTTGATGGATTAAGTTCATAGCCAAACCCCATCTTATTGCCATTTGATCTATAATATTCAGAGATACTTTCAATAGTAGTAGAAGCTTTATTGAACTCTGATATCTTTTGATTTAGGCATTCCTTCTCCTTTTCTAAGAGCTTGTGTGCTTGGAAGAGGTCATCGAACTTGGATTGTAGTGAACGAAATTCCTTAGTTTCTAAAGCTTGAGTTTCTAACATCCCCTCATACAACTGAGTTATTGTGGTATTTTCTTCCTTAAGAAGTTCCACTTCTCTGGTCAATCTTTCATTCATTGTGACCAACTCAGGGGTGTTATCAAACTTAGTCTTTTTCAACTTAGCAATTTCTTTCCTTAGATCCTTGTTCTCCTCTTCCACCTCTATAAAAGCTCTAGTGGCAATATCCAGATTACCTTTTACCTTTCTTAAAGTTTGATAATAGGTGTCTTCTGATTCGCCTTCAGATGAGTTTATCTCATCTGTTTGCGAAAAAATAGGTGAATGGAAAGTAGTAGTATAGGAATTTACCTCATTTTCACCTATGGCCATCATAGCTAGATCATCTGAATCATCTGAGAAGATTCGACAGTCTGGTGATGTAGGAAGTTCATCACTATGATATTCAGATTCTTCAGTCACCATTGCTTGCTTATCTGAATTTCTTCTGTCTCTTCTTGGCCTTCTTTCTTCTTTGTCATCCAAATCCAGCTCAGGGCATTCATAGACATAATGTCCTGGTTTGCGACAATTGAAGCATGATCCAGGTTTCTGATTTGAGTTGCCTTTCCTTGGAGGAGTGGCATCTCTTCTTCTAGATCCTCGGCTGTCAGATGACTCCACATCCTTTCTAGGATGTCTTTCTGGTGTTCTTTCTATGGAACCTCTGGAGGGTGAACTGGCTCTCCTATCTTTGTAGTTCCTATAGAATTTTCTATATTTGCTGTTGAGAGTGTTCATCCTTTCGAATCTCTTGATCATAAGAGTCATTTGCTCTTTCAGACTCATGTCTGATCCTTCAAAGTCTTCTATTTTCAGAGAGGTCTTGCCAGATGAGGTACTTGCAGCTTTTGTATTGGCTGCCTTGAAGGCTACAGTCTTGGAGGTAGATGGGGTGGTAGTTGGTTCATCACTTCCTGAGTTTTCTTCTCTTTCAAGATCATATTCATGGGCTTTTAGGTTCTGAAATAGAGTTTGTGCAGACAACTTCTTGATATCTTGAGTATCTTTGATGATGGTCTTCTTGAGTCTCCATTTCTTGGTTAGAGAGTCTAATATTTTTAGATTTTTCTCTCTATTTGTATATTTCTTGCCAGAGATTCTATCTCATTGATGATCTTGGTAAATCTATTGTCTAGCTGATCAATAGACTCTTCTGGTTGCATCTTGAAGTGTTCGAACTTCTTGACTGCTGTTGATAATTTGCTCTCTTTGATCAGCTCAGTTCCTTCACAGAGAAGTGCCAATGCATCCCACATATCTCTTGCTGACTCACAGTGGATTACTTTTGCAATGTACTCATTTGGAAGAGTTTGCATGATGTAATCTTGAGCAATGCTGTCAAGATTTGACTGCTTCATCTCTTCTGGTGTGAGGTCCTTCATGGGCTTGGGAACAAGTTCTCCAACTGGAACTTCTGGATCACCATTTGCAGTGTTGACTGTCATAATGGTGATTGGGCCTTCTGTGATCACTGACCACATCTTGTAGTGGACTGATGTGAGATTCTTCCTCATCCTGATCTTCCAGTAATCATAATCCTCAACTGAAAACTTAGGCAACTTTCGCATATTAGCACTCATGCTGTATGAGTTTTCAAAAACAAGGTTTTCAAAAAGAATAGATCTGTTCAAGAGGACTACAGAAAGACTCCCTCAAGTCTTCTGATAATCTAGAGACAGTAGTCCGTTAGAACCACTGCTCTGATACCACTTGTTGGTCCCTGAATGATTAGTGAATGGGATTAAAGTCTAGAGGGGAGGGGTGAATAGACTTTAAAACTTTTTCAAGAGAGTTGGGAACCTCTTCTGATTGCTATGTCAACTGGACTACAAGTCTGCTGGTCCAGATGACTATAGTGATCTGAATGAAGAGATTATATGCGGAATTATGGCAGGCCTTGTTTAGACTCGTTCTTTTAGTTTCTTATGAAAGTGTTAACTTGTTTTGCTTAATGAAAGTACTCAGCTGATGCTGGTTTGAAAGTTATGGCCTGAGTTGAAGAATGTTGAAAACACAGTATGCACTATATAAAATATATGGAAATGACAATAATGTAAAGTGCAGAAAGATAAATAACACCAGGTTTATAGTGGTTCGGATATACGATCCTACGTCCACTCTCACGTCCTAACGTGATGTTTAATCCCTTAAATTTACCAAAAATTACAAGGGTCTTGACCTTTATAGTCCTAAGGATAGGACTTTGAGATCTGAGCCGTCCTAACAGCTACGGTCTCCACAAGTGATTGTAAGCACTTGCACTTTGAGGGGTTCAAAAACTTTAACCTTTCGGTGAGGGTTTGGGGTTTTTGAAGAGTATCCAACTAATGGTTCAAGCTTATAAATTGCTTAACCACTATGCCTAAAACAATGGATATACAATATGAACAGGTTTCAGGTTCTTATGGGTTGGATAGAAATCACTTAAGAGCTACAAATATTCTAAGGCTTTCTGGGCTCTTAGAGAATTCTTAAAACAGTATGGCTTTTTGCTTGATTGCTTGCTTAGCTTGTTGAATTCTCTCGTTGTGACTTCTTGTTTGTGATTTCTCATCCTCTTGTATTTATAATGGTGATTGCTGCAACTAGCCGTTGGAGTTGACTAGCCGTTGGGGCAATCTTTCCATATTGGCTTGATTCCTTGATTCCAGCCACTTGATTGCTTCAATCCTGGGATTATGTCAATCTTCTAAATAAGGTAGGTCTTCGTTTGAATTGCAAGATGACTTTGGAATCAGCCGAGTCCTGGAAGAATACATAGTCTTCTGATCTATACTACTAGTCTTCTGACTACTCTTCTGGCCTTAGGTCTTCTGTCTTCTGATATCAGTCGAGTAATACTCTTCTGATCTGGCAAATCTTTGTGCTGTTTTAGGCCATCTTCAATTTTGGACTCCATCAGTTAAATAGGTATACAAGCACCTTACTTAACTGGTCTTCAAGGATCTTCTAGTCTTCAAGTCTTCTACTCTTCTCATCTTGAGGATAGGCATGTAAGCCAGGGCTGTGCTGATCAGCTGATATCAATACAGTTGATCGCACAAGACTAGTCTAAGCTGTTCTATACAAGTCAGCTGATCCTATTACATTTCATAAACTCTAAGTGTTTTGGCCATCAAAACTATTCTAACATCAGGTGGGGCTTAGGGTGAATTTATATCCCAACAGTAGTACCTTGGGCCTCATCTTGAACAGCTTCCTTTCCTTTTCTGTTCTTGATTTTGCTTTTCAAAAAAGTTTTAAAGTCTATTCACCCCTCCCCTATAGACTTTAATCCCATTCACTACTCGTTCAGGGACCAACAAAAACCTCTCACATGAATATGATGTTCTAAAATCAAGTGAAGAGAGCCTGAAAAATAAGATGTCTGCAATGAATAAATCCTCTAAGGCAATAGAGGAAATTCAGAGCTTCCAAAGAC
Organism: Galeopsis tetrahit; assembly: GCA_963675135.1. Lineage (NCBI taxonomy): Eukaryota > Viridiplantae > Streptophyta > Magnoliopsida > Lamiales > Lamiaceae > Galeopsis > Galeopsis tetrahit. Next base: position 41,470,524 of record OY776128.1, on the reverse strand, counting down.
CTATGGCTCAAAAGAGTGGATTGGGATATGATCCATTTGAATCTTCATCTTGTCTTAGTGTTGCTTCAATAAGTAACACTAAGAGGATCTTTGTCAAATTAGTGGCACAACAAGCTAAAAATGAATTAATCAAGCCACTGAACAAAGGGAAGGACAAAATGCAAGAAGTGCCCACTCATGTATATCAGGGAAAAAGGGCCAACCTAAGGAAATGGCCAAGACCCCTGAATACAAGAGGAATGGTGTTCAGCAGGGTAGACCCAATGGAAGGGTAACTAATCGGAACAACATTCAGAGAGGTAGTCCAAGGTATGTTCAGCCTAGGCGAACTCCCCTGAGGAAACCTCAACTAAACAGACCTAAGGTCAACTCTCCTTATGGGTACAATAAAATGAGACAACCAAAACCCTTCATGCCAAAGGGTAATGGTCATCTACATGCCCATCCTCAAAGATTCCCTCAAGCTGCACAAAGAACTCATAAGTTCAGGACAAGTGACAACTCTCCTGAAACTTACAGAGTAAACACTTTCACACATTCTTTCCCAAAGGCATTTAAGGGGAAAACTGTGTATGTTGATGCTTGAGGAAAACAACTTAGCCACCTTAAATCAATCAGGGTAATTAGGCAATTTTGGGTTCCTAAAGGTACAACTAACCTCTCAGGACCCAAAATTCAAAGGGTACATAAAGCTTGATTATTGCAGGTACCAAAGGACCACAAGAAGTTGAGGAGCTTAAGCAAAAAGACAGCATGGTACTTGGACAGTGGATGTTCAAGGCACATGACTGGAAACAAATCACTCCTCACTGAATTCACTGAACAAGAAGGTCCTAATGTCACATTTGGAGATAGCTCACAAGCAACTACAAAAGGTTATGGTACCTTGATAATTGGTAATATCAAGGTATCCTATTATGTGGCTGGTCTCAAATATAATCTCCTAAGCATGAATCAGTTCTGTGATAAAGGATATAATGTTGAGTTCATAAGTAATAAATGCCTAATCAAAGATAAAACTCAAGAAATCTTACTGACTGGAACTAGGAAAGGAAATGTTTATTTTGTTGACTGGGACAAGTCTACTGATGCAACATGCTTTATTGCTAAGAGCTCTAATAAACAAAGTTGGTTATGACATAAAAGGCTAAACCACCTGAACTTTAAATCCATGAACAAGCTGGCTAGAAATGCATTAGTTAAATGACTGGCTAATGAAGTTTTCATTAAAGAACATGTGTGTAAACCATGTCAAGAAGGAAAACATATTAGAGCTTTATTTAAAGGCAAACCAGTCATCTCTACTGAAAGGGTACTTGAATTTTTACATATGGACTTGTTTGGACCAATTACCCCTGCAAGCATAAATGGAATAAAATGCACATTGGTTGTAGTAGATGACTTCTCTAGGTTCACATGGGTAGTATTTCTCCTTAATAAGAAGGAAACTCAAGTCAAACTCCCTGAACTCTTAAAGAGACTGTCAAATGAGAAAAGCCTTAATATAATCAAGATAAGATCTGATAAAGGCACTGAGTTCATAAATTCACACATCAATGAGTATTGCACTGAAAATGGAATAGCCCATGAAAATTCAGCAGCTAGGACCCTTCTGCAAAATGGGGCAGCTGAAAGAAGAAGTAGAACTCTTAAAGAGGCTGCTAGAACCTTAATTGTTGATTCTAATCTACCTAAGAGATTTTGGGCTGAACCTATAAACACTGCATGCTATACTCAAAATAGATGTTTGATAACTAAGGGTCAAGGCAAAACCCCTTATGAACTCTGGAAAGGAAGACTGTCTAAAGTATCTTACTTTCACATATTTGGTTGTAAGTGTTTCATTCACAACAATGGGAAAAAACAATTGAAAGTTTTTGATAGCAAAGCTGATGAAGGGATATTTCTTGGATATTCCCAAATCAGTAGATCTTTCAGAGTCTACAATTGTAAAACCCTTATTGTGGAAGAAACACCTCATGTTGTGTTTGATGAAGTTATCTTTGAGAGCAGGAATAATCCTTGGAAATTGATGACATCACACAAAGGACAACCAGACTGAGTCTAAAAGACAAAGATACTATGTTCATAGAAGTTGTCCAGACCAACCCTCCTGAATTTACTAGTCTGGACAACACTCCTGAAGGCAATCTCCCTGAGGCAAACCGCACTGAAGGAAATGATGAAGTGAATGACCCAATCCCAGTTTATAATCAGGTAACAACTAACAATGAAGAAGCAGGCTCTGCTGAGGTAGTTAACGGATTAAATATTCAAGGGGGAAACTACAATGTTGAAAATGCCAATGTTCCTGACATTGAGGCCAACACCCCTGAATATGATCCTGAATTAGATCCTGTATTGAATTTTTCTGAATTTTATGATCCTAGTGACTCAACCTTAGTAGAGGATAACTCTACTGAAGGTATCAGGAAAAGAAGGATTTGGTTATTTGACCATCCAACTGACCTGATACTTGGTGATCCAAGTGTAGGAGTCAAAACTAGAAGGTTTCATGGTGAAAGTGCTTTGTTTTGTTGTTTCTTATCAGAACAGAAACCTCAAGACATTGGTGAAGCACTTCAAGATGCAAACTGGATAACAGCCATGCAAGAAGAGCTGAACCAGTTTACAAGAAATGATGTATGGGAGCTGGTTTACAGACCATCACATCAAGATGTTATTGGAACCAAGTGGGTGCTCAAGAACAAGAAGAATGAGAATGATGTGATATTCAGAAACAAGGCCAGATTGGTGGCCAAGGGTTATTGTCAATCAAAAGGCATTGACTATGATGAGACTTTTGCACCAGTGGCAAGACTTGAAGCTATAAGGCTATTTTTAGCATATGCTGCCCACAAGAGGTTCAAAGTCTATCAAATGGATGTCAAGAGTGCCTTTTTTAATGGAGTGCTGAAAGAAGAAGTCTATGTTGAGCAACCCCCAGGTTTTGAAGAAGGAAACCAAGTATATAGACTGAAGAAAGCTCTCTATGGACTTAAGCAAGCTCCAAGAGCTTGGTATGATACCTTGTCACAGTTCTTGTTGGATCATGGTTTTGTCAAAGGGACAGTGGACAGAACCTTGTTCAGAATATGTGAAGGAGATGACATCTTGCTTGTCCAAATATATGTTGATGACATCATATTTGGATCTCCAAATGAGAAGCTTTGTGAAAAGTTCTCAAAGCTCATGCATAACAAGTTTGAGATGTCAATGTGGGGCTGATGAATTTCTTCTTGGGTCTTCAAGTCAAGCAATCAAAAGAAGGAATCTTCATCAATCAAGCAAAGTACACCAGAGAAATGATCAAAAAGTTTGGGTGTGCTACTAGCAAGCCAGTGAGGATCCCAATGAACACAAACTGGAAAATGGATCCTGATGAGAATGGTGTTCCAACCAACTCTACTGAGTATAGAGGAATTATTGAATCTCTCCTCTATCTCACAGCCAGTAGACTTGACATCACCTTTGCAGTAGGTGTATGTGCAAGGTTCCAAGCCAATCCTAAGAAGAGCCATCTAGAGGCTGCAAAAAGGATCTTGAGGTATCTCAAAGGCACTGAAAATATAGGCCTTTGGTACCCTGCTGATGACAACATTGAGTTAACTGGCTACTCAGATGCTGACTATGGAGGATGCAAAATTGATAGAAAGTCCACCTCTGGAACATGCCAATTCTTGGGAAGCAAGCTCATTTCTTGGTTCTCAAAGAAGCAAAACACTGTGGCCACTTCCACTACTGAAGCTGAATATGTTGCAGCTGGAAGTTGTTGTGCTCAAATCCTTTGGTTGAGACATCAACTTAGAGACTACAATGTCAACTCCCCTGAAGTGCCCATATTTTGTGACAACAACAGTGCAATTGCAATCTCACAAAATCCAGTGTTACACACAAGATGCAAGCATGTGGACATCAAACATCACTTCATAAGAGATCATGTGGAAAAGAAGGACATGAAATTGGTGAAAATTCACACAGATCACCAAAAGGCTAACATATTGACCAAACCTCTTGCTGAAGCAAGATTTATGGAGCTTTCAGCAGAGTTGGGACTTCTTGATCCAGGAAAGATGGACAAGTAAGCCCAATGGAGTTCAACAATCAAGGGGGGAACAAGAATTGACTTTCAGCAGACTTGGGTAAAGTCTACTGAACTTCAGAAGAATTGACCCAGAATTGTTCAGAGAAGTTGGGTATGACTCACTTCAGCAGAATTAGGTCAGGACACTTGTCCATGTGGGGTCAGATAAGTTGACATGGCTATCAAACCAAATCTTGATCTGATAAGCACCTATTTTGGGTAATCATTGCCTATTATGTTGGCTGTCCCATTCCTCTTAAAGCCATCACCTTTACAAAGATTTAATTTATCCCCTACCCAAAAAGTCACTTTCAATGCATTTAATGCAAAGATTTAACTCCTGTTTGCATTAAACAATTGTATCCCACAATCTACCTTGGTAACCCTCCAGCCTTAATAAACCTTAAATTCACATCCCACGTTTTGATAAAACAGTTTTCAAAACTGATATATTAATTTCAACCGTTGGATCAAATTTTGGCCAACTCCCCTGAATTAATCTTGGCCATTCAAATTTGATTTCCTCTTTTGCCAACCTTTGAATTGCCTTAAGACTCACCAACTCAATGACAAACATTCCTTTTAGAATATACTCCAAGTCTTAAGAAGCCCCCAAGTTCTCATTTCTTCCCCCACGCATACTTTCACTCTTTGAAACCCTAACCTAAAATTTCCAAACCTTAAGCTTTTTCATCGTTTCATCAATGGCACCCAAAATAAGACCTGAAATGATTGTTGATTTCACCAACAAAGAGTTAGACCTTAATTTCTCCTACTTGAGCCACAAGTCCAACCTCACCTTTAAGCCTATCATGTCCTTTGATAGTGAAGCTCCAAAAGTAACCCCCACCCTAAGATGGCTCAGAAGGGCTGAGTTACAAAAGTTCATGCAAAACAAACCTAACTCTTGTTTGGAGCAGTATATGGCTGAGTTCTTTGCCTTTCGGAAATGGAAGGGCAAGGCAACTGGTGGTGAAGTGTCAACAAGGTTGACCTATGTGAGTGAAGGTGATGAAGAAGAGAAATCTCACAGTGTCAAGTTCACTGAGGAGGACCTTGAAGGAGCATTTGGACTACCTTCTGAAGGAAAGAATCCTGAATTCTATGGAGCAGGACATGAGCAAGAAATTGCTCAAGATTGGCTCATCACTCCAGGTCCTATCTCTTCCACTCAGCACAAAAATACACTCAAACCTGAGTTTCTCACACTATTTGAGGTGGTAACAAAAACCATATTGAGCAATACTGGGAGCTTGGAACAAGTAAGCTCACCAAGAATTAGAGTAATGGCTGCAGTAATTGATGCCAGTGACAAGGGCATCAAGTTTAATTGGAGAGATTTCATCATGGGAGAGATGATGAAAGAAAAAGCCAAATTCAAGGTGAAAACCCACATAGAGGTGGTGTTGGAGGGAAAGCTGGGATATTGCACAAGAGCTAGTCTCTTGATTGAGAGATTCTCTCATTACAGTCAGATGCAAACATTTGCAAAGCCACTCCCTGCACAAAAGATTATGTTCAGGAAGCTTTCCAAAAAGTCTGAGAAGAGGAAACAGCAAGTGGCTAAACCTGCTGAAGAGGTTGTGGAGAAGAAACCCAAAATGAAGCCAAGGACAAAGGCAAGAGTTGTCAAGACAAGAAAAATGGCTCAGATTCTCCTAGAAGATGATTCAGCAACTTCAGCAGAGTTGGACAAAGTTGCTGAAGAAGGTGTTCAAGTGCCATCAGACTCTGAGGAGTTAAGGAAAAAGTTTCCTATGGTAGTAAAGAAGAAAAAGGGAGAGAAGAGGATCAGGGAAGTTATCCCTGAAGAGGGTAGTGGAAGCTCAAGAGCTAGTAAGAGAAGGGCCAAGCCTTCTGAGAAAATGAAAGGATTGCAGGAGGAGAAGACTTTGCAAATTGCTCTAAGGGAGAGTAGAGCTGAGAGCAGATCAAAATCAAGATCAAAGTCCAACTCCAAGTCCAACTCCCCTGATGCTGGTACTCCTGAATCCAGAATTCAGGAAAAACATCACTCAGAGCCCAACTCTCCTGATACCCACAAAACCCCCTAAGAATTGCAAACTGATGTCTTAGCTGACATAGCAGTTGATGAATCAAGACTACTTTCTCCCCTTGATTCTTCCATGCTCAAATATTCCAAATTCCTTGAAGCTGCTTTGTTAGAACCTACTCCCCTTAGCAAAACCCCTTCAGGACCATTGCTCTCAAAAGCACCTGAACAACCCTTTGTTGAGCCAAATATTCCTGAATCTGCTCCTGAAGCCAATCCTACTGAACCCAGAGCCAACTCCCCTATAGCCCAAAGTCCCCAATCCAGTGGAGATGAGGAGGAGTATACCTATGAAGGTATGCTCAGTGGTGGAGCCAGGGCTACTGTGGATAATTTGTATCCCTTCCTTGCTGAATTTCCAAGATTACTAAGGAATTTCCATGATTTGAGGGCTTTAGTTGAAGTGAACGACAAAACCATCATGGAAATTGCCCAAGTTATTCAAGATAAAAGAGCAAATTGGTGGCAGATTGAAGAAAGCAGATTGCTACACTTTGCTGGAGTGAAAAAGACAAGGTTCCTCATAGATGAGGAAGTTTTTACAAAGCTTGTAGTAGACAAGGTTGCTGAGAAGAAAGATAGAATTGCTAAAGGGATCAAGCACCCTAATAGCAGTTCAAATGATGATGACAATAATGATGATCCCACAGATCCCAAGCCTCCTGGTCCCAAAGAACCCACTATCCATTACCTTACCTATCATAGGAAGGGCTCTGTCTCTTCAGAGGTGTTGACCAAAGATGGTAACACAGCCAAAGATGCATCAGCCCATGATGGTTCAATTGAGCCTGAGGCACAACTTAATTATGTTGAGGCTTCCCAAGGAGAAGCAAGTTTGGTTAAAACCTCATCAGTGTCAGCAGAGTTGGACACTGACCAGCTTTTAACCATTCAGGATGACTCAGTGGCCTTGGTATGCCCAAGCATTGTGATCTCCCAACAAATGCCTTCTATGAATCCTATTGAGGATGTAGAAAATGCAGGTTTAGGTGAAGGAGTTGAAAAGGAGATTAGTCCTGAAAAACAAGAGGGAGATGAGGATGAGAGTGAGGTAACAATCACTAAGATAGTGAGAGTACCAACTATAGAGGGAGAGGATGGAGTAAGTGAGGAAGGACAAATTATTCTTGAAGTCAAATCTGAACTTCAAGACTCCCTTGATGAGAGGAGGTCTGTTCTTCAAGATTGTGAGATCATATATGAAAAGGGTGAAAAGAAATTAGTTTAAAATGAGGAGAAGGCTGTTGATGAGTCAGGGCCTTATGAAAAAGAAATTGAGGGTGAAGAGGGAGATTTTGCTAATAAATTTTTCTTTGTAGATACTACAGGTATAACCCTTGATTAGATTTTTGCTGAAGATGTGTTCACAGATGCTCCAGTTCAAGTGGATGCTAACTTGTCCAAAGTTGCACTTGAAGAGCATTCAGCAAAGTTAGACACTTTGGCCCAACAAGTAGAGAATTACCATGCTCAAACTTCTGAAGCCTTAGATGACCAAGGCAGAACACTTGCCTCAGTGGAGATGAGGCTCACTGGATCAGAAGATGTGGTGTTACCCACAATTGAAGCAAGGATCAATGGAGTTGAATCTGGGCTGCAGACCATCTCTACTGAAGTGCAAAAGTCCAAGGAGAGCATGGATACATTCACCAAGTCTGTGAAAAAGGATCAAAAGCTGCTTCTTGACAACCATAACAAGAATGTCAAGGCTCTCAAGATGGTTGTGAAGCAGACCATAGGAAAGAAGAGTGCTCTTCAGAAGAAAAGAGCAGAAGAGATGAGATTGGCCATGGTGAAAGAAGCATCAGCTAAGTTCTCTGAAGAAGTAATGGCCAAGATTTCTGAATCTGCAGTGGCCAACCTTACTGAACTTCTCAAGGCCAACCTTGATGCATCCCTTAAGACAACCTTAGAGGAGGTTGTTGAGCAAAAGATGAAGCATGTTCTTACTTTCCTTAGCATGAGCAGTGATAAGATGCAGAACATTCATGATGAGAATGTTTACTTGCTTGAGGAGATCAAGTCCCTGAATCAGTCCCAATCCTTGTTGGGTACTACTATGAGTGACCTTAAACCCCAATGTTTTGATGTTGCCAAAAAGGGGGAAAGGGAAAGAGCTAGAGCCAAAGTTGCCTTGAAGATTGGAGAAGGCAAAGGAAAGGAGCAAGTGCCTAAATTAGAAGGGAAAGGGAAGAAGGTGTTGGACATAGAGGATCTAGAAGAAGAAGAGCAACTAGTAATTGCCCTGAAAAACTCTATGGCTTCAGTACAAGAAGAAAGTGCAAGATGGCAGCAAAGGCTAGGTGGAGAATCAGCAGGCTTGGACAAAGATGCTGAAGATGTCCAAGTCAGGGGGAAGGTCAAGAAAGTAAAGAAGAGCAAAAGAAGAGAAGAGACCTTCACTGATTTCCCCAATAGCCTGGATTTTCCTGTTGAATTCAAAGTCGATGAAGAGCCTTCATAAAAAAGGACCAAGACTGCTGAAGATGCTACTGAAGAAGAAGTGGCCAAGAGCCCTGAAAAGAAGAAGAGAGTACCAGTCCTTGCTGATGATCCTTCTAAGTTGTTTGAAGAAGGATTTGGAAAAGATGCTGAGACTCAGCAGAAACTGTCCATGATGAGAGCTCAAGAGAAAATGGAGCAATTTATGGAAGCAAACAGAGCAAGAGATAAGAGAAGAGAGAACTTCCGGAAACCAAGGAGAAGGAGAGCATCATACAACAAGTTGAAGCCAGAACTGCTGATCAAGATGGACACCAAGTATCCCCATCTTGACAAATGGGTCCCAATCCAGCTGAATGATGAATGGGAGGAAGCAAAAAGGGAGTTTGTTTATGACTTCTATGTCATAGGCAGATGGAGGGATGAAGACATTGAATCCATCTTTACTCATTTTATGTATGAAAACCATAGAGAGCTTTATTAGAAACTCTTTGTTGCTGCAGATATAGCAAGAGTGGAGTTCAAAGCCCCTGGTCCCATCATTTACATGCCTCTAAAGCTACAAGGCTACATTGATCAGCAAAGGATCCTCCAAGAATTCATTGAGATATTTAAGATGGAGAAGTTGAAACTTGGACCCAAGGGAACAAACAAGGAGGCTATGGACCTAAAGAAGAGGGTCTGGGCACAGTATGGGATGGTGCCACCTTTTGAAGAAGAACTCTGAAACTGCTAAGTTTCCTTGTCCCTTTGCTCATAGTTGCTGATATGATATTTATGCTTATGATTTGTATTTGCTCTTATCACATGCTCTGATTAGTTGAATTTGACTATCAACATGTTTTGTAATGCTCAAATGAAATATGAATGATAGTCAAACACTTTTTGAATCAAGAGATAATTTCTCATTGTCTCAACTTGCCCGACTTAACCTATATGCACTTAAACTGTGATTATGCTAACATGTTGTTTCAGGAAATTTGACCTTAGTCACCTCTACTGAAGTTATATGTAATAGTATAGTCAAGTCACCTTTGTATAGGTTTTGGCATCATAAAAAAAGGGGGAAATTGTTGGGAATAAAATGAGATTTTGATTAAGATACCAAAACCCCTTAAGACATGCCAAATAGATAAGTCAATTTAAATGAACATGTTTTAGAAATGTTGGAACATGTAGATTAGGTTAGTTGAGAACCTGACATGTTAGGAAGCTCTTAGTTGATTTAGATGCATAGATTGAGGGGGAACACAAGCTTAAGTGATTGCAAGAATCAAGTTCCTCAAAGGCTCAAAATCAAGTTGATCCCAAGACTGCTGAAATGCTTACTGACCAACTATGATGATCAAGTCAGCTCAATAGAGAGACAACCTTCCTGATGATCAATTCAGAAGAACACATCAAGAAGATCAAGTCTGCTGATGTGTATATCAATGTTCAGAGGAGATGGTCAGCAAATTGTCCAAGCAAACTTGAACCCGAAATGTTCTAAGGAAGGAGCCAACTATGCTGATGGGGTCAAGAACACTGACATGAAAGCAAGGATGCTTAGAAGACATCAATTAATGATCAGTGAAGTTAAGGAGCCAAGTCATCTGATAAGAGCTATGCCAACACTGCTGATAAGCCATGACGGCTGAAAGTGATAAGCAGACTTGTCCATATGATAAGGAAAGTTATCCTAATCATGGAACCAACGATCAGAAGTCATGTCCATGTTTGAACAACTGAATCTCCAAGTCAGACATTGGGAAGAGTGCATCAAAATCAAGACAAGAAGCTTACAACCGTTTACTTCCCAAGTGAAGGACATGTCACTTTCAAGAAACTGTCTCCAAGTTGCAGAGTTCAATGAAGACTAAAATAGACATTTTGAGGCTATCTCTCCAACAGACATAACCTCAATTTTCTCTATAAATACAGAAGTGTGGAGATCATTTGAAGCATCCAATTATCCTACAATCCAAGGAAACTACAAGCACTCAAGCTTACAAGCTCACATAAGAATATTTCATTCTTAGTTTCCATACACTTCATCTAAGCCTGAACCCATTGTAAAACATTTGAGCTTAGAGAGATATCATACCTTTACGCAATGCTTAATTGTAAAGGATATCTCACCCTAGTTGGAACCAACATCAACCCTTACACCTTTCAAGGAAAGTTAGGAGGATTGTTGTAGTAGAAGTGTAAGAACTAGAACTATCAAGAGAAGAACAGTTTAGTTCTGAGTTGAGAGAGAGTACTAGGACTCTGAATTCATAGGGATCAAGGCACTAAGGAGTAGTGTGGTTGATCAGTGCACCTTGGCACTATAAAACAAGTTAATTCCAAGAGTGAAGGAATTATCCTGTTAAATCAGGGAATGTGGATGTAGGAGCTTGAGTCTCTGAACCACTATAAACCTCTTGTGTTATTTACTTACAAGCTATTTCATACAAGTAACACATTCATACACCGCACACAAACTGATCTTCAAAAGATATACATCACAAGTTGTGCAAAACTCTTTTGGGACAAGTCCTCTGAAAAGTTGGTAAGTGTTAAAAAAAAAGATTTCAGAATTAAAAGGAGTTTAAACATAAAGGGTTAACCATAATTCCGCACATATAACTTAATTAGATAGTTATTCAACTAATTACTTCATAGTGCTTAATAGTTTGATTATCTTAAGAAAGTTATACATACTCAGAAAAATTGTCCAGGACAACCTTGCTGAAAGCCTGATTTGCTTAAATATTGAAAAAGATTTGCATATACAATTGTATTACCCCTCCCCCCCCTCCATACACTTGTACCTTACTCCTTTCAGGACCAACAATGGCCAACTACGAATAGTGGCCTGTTTTTGGATTCTGAACCAAGCAATAAGTCTTCATCCGTGAAAGCTATCGTTGAGAAACAACCATTAACTTTGTCATCAAGACCATCGTTGGTCTGGGGTCGTTCATCATCTTCCTTGCTAGTCGTGTGGCAATAGAGGTCTCTACATCCGTTGTTGTTCTCAACTGTGACAGCATTCGCCGTTGTCTCACTGTCCTCTAGTAAGATCTTCCCTTCTTTGGCTAGCTGCATAACCTTCTCCTTAAATATGAAACAGTATTGGATTGGATGCCCTACCAACTGATGGTACTTGAAATACTTTGGGTCATCCGTTCGCCCAGCCTCATCCAGTCGTTTCATTTATGGTAGTTCGATGAGGTCATTCTTGATCAGGTCATCGAACATTCTGGGGATGTCAGAGTCTATGAATGTATACTTCTTTTGTTGCAACTCCCTCAAACTTGTTCTCTTTTTCCCCCATTCTTGCGTGACGCCTTTTCCTTTACTCCCCGCATCAGTTCCACCCTTTCGAAATTTGACAGTAGTAGCGGTCACTGCCATGGATTCTTTACTCGAATATTTAACGAAAGGTTTGCCCCCTTTCTTAACTTACTGCTTGTCTTTGGACTTCCAAGGCTCTTGAGTTGGCTGCCCTCCAGCTCTGGTTGTAGACATACTCAGCTCCATATCGTGAGCTTTAGTTGCCAAATCTTCGAACGACCTTGGCCGAATTTCTTGTAGGATATATCGAAGCTTCGGTCAATCTATCCTTACAATTCAAACTTAAATTCCTCCATCGATTTATGTAATTTATCACCGATTCCTCCTTTGATTGACGAGTGTTCGTCAATTCAATCATGCTCACCGTTCTACGAGTGCTGTAAAACCGGTTGAGAAATTCTTGCTCCATTTACTCCCAACTGTCAATCGAGCTAGCTTCCAAATCGGTATACTAATCAAATGCATTGCCCTTTAAATAGCGTACAAATTGCTTTACCAAGTGATCTACGTACGTGCCGGCATTGTTGTAAGTCTCTACGAAGTGAGCAATATGCTGTTTTGGATTACCCTTGCCATCGAACTGCTGCAACTTTGGAGCTTGATAATCGGTTGGCATCTTCAAACTGTCAATCCTCTTCGTGTAAGGCTTGCTGTAAGTGAATGAAGACTTGGGATTTTCCTCGAACTTATCTTTGATTGCCCCAAGTATGATTTCTTTCAGTCGGTTAACGGGCACCAAACCATCTGGAGAAACTTGTAACTCCTTAAGAGTTTGGTCAATTTCCATTGGCTGGCGTTCACCAGACGTCTCAGCATCATGTCCTTCGACTTGCTTTCCTTTATCTGCATTGCTTATCAGCTTAGCAATCTGGGCATCCTGTTCTTGGACATGTTTGTGAGTCCCTCTATAGCTCGAGTTAAGCTTGCCAGTTGCTCTCGTATTCCTATCACCACATTTCATCCAGGAGATTCTAGCCCTTTGATGCCATATAATTTCCTGTTGAGAAGAAGCTTTTTCCAATTCCATTTCCAGCTTACGAATATCTTCCCAGTCTTTATCAGAGTTCGCTTTTTCCTCCATACTTGTGATTGTAGCTGTCAACTTTGCCACCCGCGAGTCAATATTACCAACCGTACACCTAGCCCACTTACTCAAGGCCTTACCACATTTTTGCAATCTATCTGGTAGCCCTACTAAGACATTAAAAGAATTCCAAATTTCCACCAATTTTCCCTTAAACGATTCCTCCAAACGCCACGAGTGTTCGAAACGAAATGGGGAGACGAGCGAGCCAAAGGAACATCTCCTATCAGTCCCCAAATCTAGCTTAATTGCTCGGTGATCCGATCCAAAACAATGCAAGTTTTCCACCCAGGAATGAGGAAAAAGTTCCATCCAATCCGAGTTAACCACAAAGCGATCCAATCTTTCCAAAATCTGATCTCTCCCTCGACGTTTATTAGCTTGGGTAAATTTTGGTCCAAAAGGATTCAAGTCAAAAAGTCCTAAATTATCCAAAGTAATCTGAAACTCTTCTATTCTTGTAGAAATTCTCCCATTTAACACTTCTCTCCCTTTTTCATTGGTAGAGAGGATCTCATTAAAATCACCTCCTACCACCCAAGCTTTAATATCATTGTGATGAGATTGCTTAATTTTGTTCAAAAGGTCCCAGGAGTGCTTTTGTAAGTTGTTGTCCGGGTTTCCATAAAATCCAGTGAACCTCCAACTCAGATTATAAGAGTGAATAATATTATCAATGTGACCCAACGAGTAAGAAAACAAATTAATTTCCACTGATTCATCAGCAAAAGGAACAAGGCCTCCACTAGCCCCAATGGCATCAACCACAAAACAGAAATTAAAATTCAGTAGAGTCTTCCACCTATTGGCTATACTAGAAGATATCTTCGACTCTACTATAAACAAACGAGAGGGTTTTAAGGCACCGATAAGACGGCGTAATTTCTGGAAAGCAAGAGGCCCCCTTAATCCCCTTGCATTCCAAGACACTAGGTTCATGGGGATGGGCGAGGCTGACCCGGGTCAGTCCCCGCAAAGTTCGAGCTGGCCGAATCCTCTTCACTTCTGTGCCTCTTGGATTCCCCGCTCTCATTGTTATCATTTATCTTCAAAGTTTGCTCAGTAAAATCCCCTGATGTTCGAACTCGCTTCTTGGCCGAATTCTGGTTGAACCCCGAACTTTTCCCAGTACCGAACTGACTCTGCAACTCACCTTCTTCAATAACCTGTACCTGAGAAGCCACCATCTTTCCTTTTAGTTTTTTCTGCACCATCGGACCTTTTCCTCTTCAAGCGCCTTCAATCGAAGCCCCCGGCCCTGCAGGAGCAAAAACAACACTTGAGGTTCCACGCTGGATACGTCCTTCACGATTGCATTCGTTTTCCCCAGGTGAATTTTCCGCCATGTAGTATCTGACATTGAGATCATGATTAAGAGCTGCCTCATCCTCCCTCAAGATGGAATCCACGAAAGCTTGTGCTTGTTGGAATTGCATCTGATCTTCCTCTTGCCAGACTTCAGTTGAGAGTCCCATCCCTGCACTTCGACTCATATGTCCTGAGGGGCCTCCACATTCCCTTTGCTCCCCAACTCTAACCACCATCAAACCGACCCCATCGTTTCTATAGTTCCTAAAAAATCCAAGCTGATCATCAGTGGGCCCCTTCTGAACATCGGCTCTAAGCCATCAGTTGGGGGACCATCAAACCGACCCCATCGACTCATATGTCCTGAGGGGCCTCCACATTCCCTTTGTAAGAATGTGGATCGAACCTTATTTTCAGGCGGAAATATATAGCTCCCAATACCGTCAAATCCACCAATGGAAATTTGATTCCTCTTAACGAGGCAATGATTTCATAGCTTGTCCTCAAGAAACCCCAAAAATTAGGGTTCCTCCTCGGGAAGCTTCGCACAACAAACAGTCCTTCAGATTACGCCGCAAGGAAATTTTAGAAAACACAAAAGACGATCCGGCTCCCTAATCTCCTTCAAAGCTCGCTTGAACACGTAATCACTCTCAGCACGCCTAAATCCCCAATTTTCCGTATGAGAAACCGTGCGTAGAAGCGTATGAAATCGCACCTACGCAGGGTGTAGATCGCCCCTACTACGCGCGTGGACTCCCAACACGAGGCTAATCTTGCTCCAATTATAATTTATAAATTATTACTCTCTCCATCCTCTATTAATTATTACTCTGTCCATCCTCTATTAATTATTACTCTCTCCATCCTCTATTTAATAACTTATTTTGCCATTTTTTTTATCTCTTACTTAATAACTCATACTTAAAAAATAAAATAAAATTTAAATTATCCCCTCAAAACATCTCAATATTACATCAAATGTCATCACTTATTCACATTAAAAAGATCTTTACTAACCATAAAGTTAAAAAGTCTAAACTACCCTCATTTTTATCTTTCATAATACTAACAAAAATTCATACATTAAACCTGTGCCCCAAAGCTATGGATCCTTAAGTAAGGGACGAAGGGAGTACATTAAATATAAAATCATAATAATTTAGTTAAAAAAATAAATTAATATGAATATAATTTTTTGACTTACAAATTAAAATACCAAGTTATGAATTACAATTCAAACGTTAATAAAAAATAAGTCCAAGTGTTGAACTTAGATGCCACTGATAAGACGCAAATATTATTGTGTACGATTTATTTTTTTATATGGATCAGATTCACAACCCTTGGGCCATGCATGTGCTAATTTTAAAAAAAATTGCATTGGACTTGAGATATATATCAAACAGTCATACCATTCATCTCCATCAATAAATGAAAATTGTCCCGCTTTCGAAACCCGTGATTCCCTTCACTTTCTCGAATCATCCGATTTTTATATGCGTGATCTTTTGAATTTCATTTTGCGTGAGTCCCTTACTGAAATCGTGTCTTCTCTTTCCTTCTCTCTCAAAATTTTCATTCAAAAATTTATTCGGCTTTGAACTCTCAAATTTGATTCTTCATTCTACTTTGTTCGTCAGTCCATTCAAGTCTTGTGCTGAAATGATTTCTTCTCGGATTAGGTCTAAAATTAAAAATATGCAGGTGCTTCAACAATCACGTGGAATGCATTTTTCAAAGTTCCAGAACATAAGTATATAAATAAAAAATAAACAGTGTAGGCAAAAAAAAAAAAAAATGAAATTAGCTCAAAATCCAAAGAAATTGATAACAATATGAACACACGTTATAGTTTGATTGATCCATGTATGTCCATGAACAAAGATCACAAAATTCTTAATGTATCATCAAGAATGGATTTATTAGTGATCAAATTAGAAATCAGACAAAGATGGCACAAAGATTTGAACCTGTGATGCCTTTATTTGATTCACGATCCGAAGTAAATGTGTACGTATTTGATTGTGTGGCTAAAATCTTCTCAGTTTCAGCCATGAATTAGCAACTGTGTATAGTCTTCTTGAAATTTCTCGTTTCTTTTTCTATTGAATCTTCATCTAATGTCCGATTTTGATAATGTGTTTACAGATTGCACGAATCTAATTTTGGAATTATGAGTTTGTACTTTGTAATTTTGATGATGTAGAGTTGTGAGTTTCTTTTTAAACTTTGAGCGATTTATTTTAGCACACATTTTAGAGTAAATAGGCCATGTATTTTTAGAGTAAATGGGTCTTAGGTTATTGGTAATGGGTCTCGGTTAAATTTTCTAATTGAATCCAAGTACATGTATAAAATTGGTAAACAAGAGTACAACCCTGAGAAGAATAACAATGGTTGAATGGCTGTGTTTTGTATTTTAAATAAGAAAAAAAAAACATTATGCTTGCAATAACTTTTGGTGGCAGGACCACAACATTATTTAATGCCCACTTGCAAGTGGCCCCACGCGCTAGAAATAACCTCTATTTTCATTGTTTTTTCCTCACACTCTTTCCCTTCCACTCACCTTCCTTCCTTCCATATTTTTTGCTTATATCCGTGAGGAATAGACCTCATCTATTCTTTCTACCTTTTCCATGTCATCACCCACAATCACTTCTACCTCAATTTTTTGTGATAACATGCCACATAGGATTTGTAACTAGCACTTTGGATGCTTTAGTGAGTGTTTGCAAACTTAGGTTGGAGGGCTAGAATCATTTTTTTTAAAGCTGCCCTCTCACAACTTTAACTTTTGAAAAGTGTTTTTAAGCTATGTATAGAGTTTGCAAACATACCATTAATAGAATATATTGGTTTTGAAATTTGTTAAGAAATAAATTGGGAAACCGTTGGGTTGGCGTCCTAAGGCAGTATAGGAGGCAGAGCAGGTTTTGGCGCTTTTTTATTGGCGTCCTATACTTCCACGACAAATTGAGTATAATAGTAATGATTACCATCTCAAAATTAACTAATTGTTAATAATACTCAGTCGTAAACGAATTGAAGCGAATACCACTGTATTCGATTCAATTCGTGAAAGCATTCAGTATTCAATTCGAATAACGAATAGAGTGGAAAAACATGTTTGCCTCATGCTCTTCCACTCCATTCTTGTTTTTTTTTTCTCAAATGTTTGCTCCATTAAAAAGTAATTAATCTATAAATTTATTACTATTCGGTAAAATGGATTTACATTACTTTGAGAAAAAAACTTGGAGATGTATCCTTACAAAAATGTTCAGTACATGTCTATTGGCCACAATCACAACAATGTATCTACTATTGATGCGGCCTAAAAATGTCGTTCAATAAGAAGTCGACACGTGTATAGAGGATAAGATAAAAGAGAAGATATGGGATTATGGAAGGGTCTCTGGATAAAGAATCCCTTTTGGAAGTCCCTCCGGAGGGAGCTCCTCCCGTAGAGACTTATCTGGAGGACTTGATTTTGATATGAATAGGTAGACCGAGAATATAGGAGATCCCCGAGGGAATCGGACTACGACTGGCCAAGGAAAGAATCCACCCTCCTTTATCTCAGTGGACGGAGTCCACTAGGGAGAGTGGCTCCGGTCTTTCAGGAAGTGAAAGAGTTGAGGACCTTGTCAACCTAGCAAGGCTGGGTCCAAGAGGTGGCTCCGAAATGGAAGGAAGTCGTAACTTCCCCTTAGGAGGAAGTCTCTATAAATAGGTAAATCCAAGGATATTTTCAGGTTAGATTTTCTTACTTTTTACCAGACTTAATATACTTCGTATAAAACATATTTCTGATATTCTTTGAGAGCCTGATTTGATAAATCAAGGATCTCGAGGTCCTTGCGATAGATTGAGATCCCTATACTGACTTAGGCATCGGAGTGTCCGCGCCGGACTCCCCTCCGGCGTGTCTTTTGCAGGTTCTGGAGAATCCCATTGAAGGAAGTAGCATACCCGGACTACTAATACACGTTTAAAAGCTTAGATATCCACTTCCAAGGATATCCAGGTCATCAGTGCAATTTTTGGCACATCAACTGGCGCCGTCTGTGGGAAAGAGTTGAAAGATTTTCTCACGAATTTCTACCTGTTCGAGTAATGGGTGGTGGAAACAACACGGTCACATCTACTTCGGGAAAGAAAGCCCTTACAGGGAAAAATCCTCATTTGCCAACCGATCCCACACCAAAGGGAGGCCGAGGGAAGGATCCAGTTCATACCTCTTCCGGATTAAACCCGCCAGTGACGCCTACCCCAGGCCTGGGTGACGAAAACCATCCCCCCCCCCCCCCCGATCGAAGAGGGGATAACAGCGAACATTGAAGCCCCAGTGGTCCGAACTTCGGATCCCCAACGGGAGGATATTCCAAATTCGGAACCATGCCTGGTTTCTCCCGATCAATTGAATGCCCTCATCAAGCAGGCTGTAGAGAGAGCTTTCGCGGTTCAAGGAGATCGAGCCCCCAGAGCTACACCAGGGAATCGGGAGATACCTACCCCGAGACCCCAGGAAGAGGCACCAGGAGCCTCCCAAGTGCTATCCAAGGAAGTAGGGATGCGGGTAGAAGAAGATGATAAGGTGCCCTCCCGAGCGGAAAGAAGCATTCCCCCTCGGAATACGAGAAGGAATGCGGATTTGGCACCCCGAGAGACAGAGCTCCCTGAAGCAGAAGAAAGCACCGATGATACCTACGGAGGGCCAGTCAGCGACCAAATACAGGCCCTACAGAAGGAGATGAGGGATATGAGGAAACAAATGAACAATCGAGCAAGTAGATCCGCTTATGTTTCTGGATGTCAGTTCTCTCCTAACATATTACAGGATGAACTACCATTCAATTTTAAGCCCCTCAATTTTGAATACGACGGTACGGCAGACCCATATGAACACCTAGTAAGGTTCGAGAATGCTGCGTTATTACACCGCTACGGAGAGGGAATCAAGTGCAGGGTGTTCCTGACCACCCTGGCAAAAGCGGCACAGCAGTGATTCACCCAATTGGAACCCAATACAATCCGATCCTGGGAGGAATTCAGTGAGTTATTCCTCCATCAATTTGCGAGTGCCCGGAGACAGCCGCGGGCCACTTTGACCCTCTTCAATCTGAGGCAGGGGGAGAGCGAGAGTTTGAGAGCTTTTCTCCGGAGGTTCAATCAAGCAGCTCTGGAGGTCCCTACAGCCTCTCCGGAGGTGAAGATTAACGCTCTTACTAACGGATTACGTGATGGAGACTTCTCCTCCTCCTTAGCTAAGAAGCCGGTTAAGAACTTTGATGAGCTGCTACATAGAGCAGAGAAGTACCTCACCCTGGAGGAGGTTCGAAAAGCCAAGAGACTAGAGACTAGGCCACAAGATCGAGAGAGAAGAAGAGAGGGCCCCTCTAGGCGTTCCAGTCCAGAGGTCCCTCGGACCTCCGGGTCAACAAGAGACAGCAATCCATCTGGAGGTTCCCGGTCCGGCCCTCGCGGAAGGTTTGAGAAGTACACACCCTTGAGAATTGAACCTGCCGAAGTACTGGAGGTAGCAGTAGATCATCCTGACTTGAAATTCCCTTATTCCAGAAGTCGAGGACCTCAGAAGCCCAAGTCCGATCGATTTTGCAGATTTCACAATGAGTATGGACATGACACGAATCAATGTTATCACCTGAAAGACGAGATTGAAAGGATGATCCAGGCAGGGCATCTGAAAGAATTTATATTTAGAGACAGGCAGGGCCCTCGGGGGTAGAAGCGGAAGGAACATGAAAGGAAACCGGAAGATAAGGAAACTAAGGAGGCGGCCGAAGATATGCCCCCTCCACCGCCAAAGAGAGGGGTAATCCACATGATTGTGGGAGGACCAGCAGATGGGGATTCCTTCCGAAAGAGAAAGCAAAATGTTCGAGCTCTAAGAGCGGGACAAGGAGGTCAACTGAAAGAAGTAGGACGTATGACAGAGACGCCCAATATCAGATTTGGGCCGGAGGATGTAAAAGGAGTTAAGGAAGATCACAACGACGCCTTGGTGATCACTACCGACATAGCTGGGTTCGACGTTGCCCGAATCTTTGTAGATACGGGAAGCTCAGCTGATATTATGTTTTTTGAGTGCTTCAAGAGGATGGAGCTGAGTGTGAAGCTGCGACGTGTAGATACCTCCCTGTATGGTTTCTCTGGAGGTGCCATCCAACCCTTGGGATCGGTGGTGTTACAGGTAGGATTGGAGGACGCTCCAACTCGAAAGGTCCACCTGGTGGAGTTCCTCATTGTGGATATTCCCTCATCATACAACGTAGTAATGGGGCGACCCAGCCTGAACCTCTTTCAGGCGATCATCTCCACATTTCATATGAAAATGAAATTCCCTACGGCTGCAGGAGTTGGAGAAGTAAGAGGAGATCAATATCAAGCACGGAAGTGCTACGCAGAGTCTTTGAAGATGGGGGACAGAGCTTTAACCAAGGGCCTGGAGAGGACGAGAGGAGGGGACCCTGAGGTAAAGAAAAAGAAAGTGGAAGGAGTGACACCTGAGCAAGTAAGTGTTAAAACAGATGAGGAGCTGATGAATGTGGAGCTCTTCCCAGGGAAACTCGGCTTTGCTACCAAGATAGGTACCCAACTGGGACCTGAACTCACAGAGAAGGTAATCTCTACATTATGTCGAAATTCCGATATATTTGCATTCTCTCCAGCTGACATGACATGTATCCCTCCGGAGATAGCACTACATTGCCTTAATGTTGATCCAAAGGCAAGGCCAGTGAAACAAAAATTACGAAACTTTGGAGTTGAGAAGAATAGTATAGTGAAAGAAGAAGTAGAGAAGCTATTGAAAGCAGGACACGTGGTGAAAGTACAATTTCCGGAATGGCTCTCCAATGCAGTGTTAGTATCTAAAGGAGGAGAGAAATGGAGAATGTGTATCGACTTCAGGGACCTCAACAAAGCGTGTCCCAAAGACCACTATCCCCTGCCAAGGATAAACCAGTTAGTGGATGCGACTTCTGGATTCGAGCTACTAAGCATGATGGATGCATACCAAGGATACCACCAGATCCAGCTGAACCCCTCAGATGTCCCCAAAGTGTGCTTCATAGCAGCGTGCAGAACGTTTGGCTATGTTCGAATGCCATTCGGATTAATCAATACCGGAGCAACATATCAAAGGATGGTCGATGCTGTCTTTCGAGGACAACTAGGAAGAAACATGGAAATATATGTGGATGATATGCTGGCCAAGAGTGTGAAAGCAGATCAGCATGTGGAGGACCTGGAGGAAATTTTCCAGGTAATTCGAGAAAACGGTATCAAATTGAACCCAGCCAAGTGCTCTTTTGGAGTGAAGTCTGGGAAGGAAATTGGGAGATCTTCAGGAGCAGCTAACGCAGGGGTCTTCACTATTCCGAGAGCAGGGGCATCCCGTGAGATATGAGTTAACCAACTCATTGCTGCAGATAACCAAGAAGATTCTCAGAACTCAGAAAAATAGCCACATACAAGAAACGAAATGCAAGAATAGAAGATTTTTTACCATCTCGAGGTTCTAAAGGGAAATCTTGTGGACAGAAGCCAAAGTGGGAGAGGATGCGAGGATTTTTGCAGATACCAATAACATCAAAATAATCGTGTTGACGGACATGGGTATTGAGATTAGTCATAACAGTGTGATTTGAAACAGAGTAAGCTTTCAGAGGAGGAGTAAGTATTCCTGGATTATGGAATATCCAATTTTCGTGAGGAAATGGCCAATCGGTAGGGCTGGTAACGAAAAAATAGTAATCTCTCCAAGATGACTCTTCTTCGTGGAGTTTTTTCATGAACTTACAAACACGAGACCTCCTCCCACAAACATAGAAGAAGCCATTGTTCAATTTGCAAGAGTGTTGGCTCAGAAACAGTTCGGCAGAAGGCTCACCGTCATTCCCCTTCACCAAAATAAAAAATCCTATCATGGTACGGATAGCATTCGGGGTGAACTGATTGAGAGGGATCTGCATGCGGGTAGATATGGAGGCCAAGTAGGGGTGAACCGGAAATTGAAGACCTGCCCTAATTTGAGCTTCGAAAAAAGCCAGAGTTCGGGGTTTAGAGATATCAGGGCGTTCATCTGAGCAAGGAATTCGAAAAGTGTACTCCGGCGGAAAAACGTGGGCTTGAGTAAGGCTGGCTAGGTGAGTATTATCGATTAGGGAAGAAGTGGAAACCCTATTTTCAGGGCTCCCCATCGGAAGCGGAGTGGACTCAGAAGGGTTTTGACTAAAAGCCTCAGGCGGAGAAAAAGGACGAGACATTGACTAAAATAGTGTTAATAAAAGAAAAGAGGATAGCTGGGTTACCTTGTTAAGAAAACTACGAAGGCAGACAAGGCGACCGGCGACGGTGGGACTTGGAACAGAGAACGCCTGAGAATAGCAGTGGAGAATGCAAATGAATTCTTGAGAAAGCGAAATTCAAAAAGGGGAAAAGTAAAAGAAAAGGTTGTGTGAAGTAAATGAAAACATTCGCATACGGAATTGGGGGAGTCCATAAGCACCAGCTGCCATCATTCCTATTCTTGCTTGATAACCCATTGAAACAAGACGGCTTAAAGCATATCTACCCAGGAAACCACCAGCAAATTTCAAAATATCTACCACATTTTCCATAATCGTAAATTTTGGTCTTAAAAATTCTACAATATCCATATAAACAATAAGTTGTTTATTTTTTGGATCATCAAGTGGCGCCTCCTTATTTCTAAACCTATTATGGCCACTTATGCCTTGGCAAGGTGGCCCTCCACATATAACATCAATACAAAATAAGAAACAAATTCATTATTTTCAAGTATATAGTGATAACATTCCAGTTAACTGGGAGGAAGCAGTTGTAACTTACTGGCAACGGTAGAATTTTAGACTTGTAGCCATTAGATACAAATTCCTTCAGCTTTTCTTGACAGGAGCTAGTAGTAGGTAGGCATGACATGGGTTATCAAGCAAGAATAGGAATGATGGCAGCTGGTGCTTATGGACTCCCCCAATTCCGTATGCGAATGTTTATGTGGGGTGCACTTGCCTCAGAGATAATTTTACTTGTATCTTTAAAATTTTATATTTCATCATTATATGTTATTATTATCGAGTCAACTTTTCTGAATTGCATTCCTCCCTCTCGAAAATCCTAAAATTGATCTGCATTCATTACCAGGGTGGTTAAAATTGGATATTTCCTATCCAATATTAAAAATAAACTCTGATTTTCACATACACTGCCATCAGATATTTCACTAATTTCTACAAAAATCTGGTTCAATTATTTTATACAATAAGCATATCTTTTTCATATCATTGACGGAAAATTGGCAAGCATGATTTAGTTAATGCGGATTTACCTGAATTCGATGCTTCGGGAGGAGTGGTATTGGTCCCGACTAAGATTCTGGCTCGACGATTGGTCCGCAAAGGAAGTTCACCAGCGACTAAGATTCTGGCTCGACGATTGGGCCTAGTATTGGGCCTTTGCTTTTATTACTTTTGAAAGACTATGCTTGGGTATTTAATGTACTGAGCACCGATTTTTTTTTTTTTTTTTTGTAACAATAATGATTTATTTTTTAATTTGTGTGCATCGCATCAATATAAGAAATTTAGATCGTTTTTATAAGAAAGGTGGATCATA
Source organism: Galeopsis tetrahit (assembly GCA_963675135.1). NCBI lineage: Eukaryota > Viridiplantae > Streptophyta > Magnoliopsida > Lamiales > Lamiaceae > Galeopsis > Galeopsis tetrahit. Next base: position 41,446,563 of record OY776128.1, on the reverse strand, counting down.
CATTGTGAAGGAGTGTATAATTATTTTCATTTTTATAAATATGGATCATACATTGTGAAAGAACGTATATTTATTTTCGTTTTTATAAGAAATTTAGATCGTATATTGTGATAGGGTGTATATAATTAAAATATGTAACTTTATTTTTGTCATAGATATAACTATAATTTGGAAAATACATTTTCTTTATCGGTTCAGTTAATTACATTGTTAATTGAAAATTCATTTTTTTTTTTGATAAATATAATTATTTAAATCTATTAACTAAAATATACTCCCTCCGTCCCGTGATTTCTTTCACATGTGAAGAGGCACACAAAATAAGAAAAGTGAATTTAGTGGGAGATTTTGAGGGGTAATTTTGTAAACTTTTATGTATAAAGTAAAGAAATGAGTTGACTTTTGGGTATGTGTGTAGAAAAAGTAATGGCATTTGTGTAAAATTGAGAATATTGTGAGGGTGGAGTTTATAAAGGGTTTTCCATTTTAAGGGTGTGAAAGTTATTATAGAACGTCCCGAAAAGGAAAGTGTGAAAGTAATTGCGGGACGGAGGGAGTACTAATTTTTTGGGCTTTTTTAATTAAATATTAAACTTTTCAAAATAATTTAATTATATATTATCCTTTGGAGTGGGTTTAACAAAATAAGTTAAAGCGTTGTTTCTAACGGCGCCTCTCCCACAGTTCTGCCATTTCAGAGTAGAGGACAGAGAAGCGCGACTGTACAAATGGCGCCTCTTCTGAACTTTGCAGAACTTTGCAGGGTGTGTTGACTGAGACAGAAAGGCGCCTTTAAAAATGGCGCCTCTTCTGACATGTTGCAGAATTTTGCAGAATTTGTTGACTGAGGCAGAAAGGCGCCTAATGAAGAGGCGCCCTCTGCACCCCTACCAAGCCTATTTTTTGACTGTGTTTTTTTTACCGTTGACGAGATTCGATTTTACCATTATATATGCAATAATCTTATCAGTTATTTTCCTCACTTCCTCCCATTCTTACATGAAAAACAGAAGCACAAAACTTCTCTTCTCATTATTAAAAAAAAAAAAACGCTTCCACTTCTATAAATTTTTTGAAGAAAAGTTAAACTTGTGTCACTCTTATTCTATTTTGAGGTATGTTCTTGTATATTATTTAATATTTAATTTATATTGAATATATAATTTATTTCATAAGAGTTTTTTTTTTTTGTATTGATTTATATTTTGATCTTGTAGTATTGATTTTGCTAATAGTTTAGACTAAACTCTATGTTTACTATGAAATTAGAAAAAATATTTACTTAAAAATTAGATAGATCTTGTCTAAGATAGAAATTGTAAAAAAATTAGTTACTTAAAATTTGTATAGCTAGATTAGAAATTGTGAAAAATAGTTACTTGAAATTAGAAAAATTAGTCACTTACTTTAAATTCGTATAGGCTAAAATTTGTGAAAAATTAGTTACTTAAAAAAATTAGGATGACATTGTATGAGTTAGTAATTTTGAAAAATTAGTTACTTAAAATTTCTATGAGCTAAAATTTGTGAAAAACTAGTTACTTAAAAATAGAAAAATTAAGATGACTTCGAATGAGCTATAAATTGTGTAAACTATATTAATTAATTACTTTAAATTTGTATAGGCTAAAATTTGTGAAAATTTAGTTACCTAAAAAAAAATTAGGATTTCTTTGTATGAGTTAGTAATTTTGAAAAATTAGTTACTTAAAAAAAATATAATAATTAAAGTGGATTAAGAATAACCTAGAAATTTTGAAAAAATTAGTTAAAATATGTATTGCCATTGTGGAGGCTGGACTTTAATAAAATATTAGGATTATTTTACGTGAACTACAAATTGTAAAAAACTAGTTACTTAAAATTTGTATGAACTAGAAATTGTTAAAAAATAGTGACTTAAAGTTAGAAAACTAGTTACTTATAAAAATTACGATTACTTTGTATGAGCTAAAAATTGTGTACACAATATTAATTAGTTACTTACAAAAATTAGGATAACTTTGTATGAGCTAGAAATTGTGTACACAATATTAAATAGTTACTTACAAAAATTAGGATGACTTTGTATGAACTATTTGTGTAAACTATATTAAAAATTCGTATGGGCTAGAAAACTATATTAAAGTTAGAAATCTAGTTACTTAAAAAATTATGATGACTTTGTATGAGCAAAAATTGTGTACTCAATATTAATTAGTTACTTACAAAATTTAGAATGGCTTTGTATGAGCTACAAATTGTGTAAACCATATTAAAATTTTGTATGAGCTAGAAATTTTTATGTTTGAGATTGTCAATATTAAATATATAGGAATAAAAATTTTAATTGATAAATCTAATCATTTTGTGTTGAAATGTAGGAATAATGGCAAATTCAAGTGATATTGCAATTATTGTCCGATGTGCTGAAGTATGTGTTGGATTACATAGAGTTGATCGGAGGATTGATTATAATGATCTTCTACGTCTATTGTCTGAGATGACTGGCTTTGACTTGAATCTCTATTCTTTGAAAGTATCTACAAACTACACATATAATAACACGTCTCAAAATTTTCCTATCAAGTGCAACCGTGACCTTCATTTCTTTTTTGATCCGAATACTGGTTTCGGAACAGTTGAGCTATTTGTTGAGGCCGAAATGATGCGTCCGTTACAATCACCTCATGATCAAACGGAAAATCCGTACCATCCGTACATGTCTTACATTGCTGGTGAATCTGAAATGCCTCAGTTCACTAATGCACATTCTTCTGGCCATGATGCTACTTATGGTCTTCCACCTGATAGTGATGATGATGCTTCCCGCCCTTGTGACAGTTTAGGGAACCATGATGCAACTGAGTCAGAGTCGGAACCAGAGCAAAATAATGATGATGATGAGCAAGTTTGTGCAATGACTGGACACATACCGCAAGCTGCAACACAACATCCAAGTTTCTCGAATGTACCTTTTTTCGACTCAGCATTCGAAAATGTGTACATTGATTCATTTGGTGATCAATCATGCGGTGATTTTACATACGATGATGAGCAAGGAGTTCTGAAGAAAGGAATGATCTTTGCAGATAAAAAGCAGTTGCAGACAGCTGTAAAGAATTATTCGATAAAGCATGCTAGGCGTGAGTATGCAGTCAAAGAGAGTTCTCCAACCATTTGGAAGATTGTATGCAAGCAGAACATGGGGAGAACTGAATTCGATTCTTCAGAACAACAGTGCAATTGGTTTTTGCGGGCCATTTGTTCAAAGAAGAACAACCGATGGAAAATCACTCAGTTGGGACCACATCATTCTTGTCTTATCAACCCCCTCAACACAAGGCACACAAATTTGTGTAAGAATCAGATTGCCCAAATGTTAGAGACGATGGTGAGGGTAAAGCCAGCATTCACACCCGATGCTGTTCAAGTAATGGTGAAACAAAGATTTGATTATGATATTTCATACCATATGGCATGGCACGCGCTAACACGTGCATTGGAGAATGTGTACGGCACCTGGGAGAGCTCGTGTCAGTATTTGCCAAAGTTCATGATGGCTTTGCAAAGGTACAATCCGGGATCAGTTGTAGAATGGCGTCATTTGGAAAGTGAACCAACGGGTGGCTTCTACACGTTGATGTATGTATTTTGGGCGTTTAAGCCATGTATTGACGCATTTCAGCACTGTCGAAAAGTTATTAGTGTGGACGGTACACACCTCTACACTAAATATAAGCAAAAGTTGTTGATTGCCGTAACCATCGACGCAAATCAGATGGTCCTTCCTATTGCATATGCCATCGTCGATGAAGAGAGCTTTAGATCTTGGCACTGGTTTCTACACATGTTGGCTACACACATTGTTCGTGGCGCAGAAGGTGTGTGTCTCATTTCGGATAGACACAAAGGTATACTGAAAGCAGTTGAGTATATCCCGGATTTTCAGGAACCGAAGGGTGTGCATCGGTTCTGCTTGAGACACGTCGCTTCAAATTTTAACACCAAATTCAAAAATGTTGAGTTGAAAGATTTGTGTTACAGTGCAGGGTCAGCGTTAACTATCCGCAGATTTGAACGTATCATGCAACAAATTAAAGAGTTGAATAGTCATGCCTTTGAATATTTGTCTGAAATCGATCCATGTAAATGGACATGTTGCTATGATGAAGGTCGTCGATTCGGTGTTATGACGACCAACATGTCAGAATGCATCAACAGTGTATTGAAGGGTGCACGGCGTCTTCCGATCACAGCAATCGTGCGGTTAACATTTGCAAGGTCCAAGAAGTATTTTGTTGAAGGGGAAAAGGAATCATTAAGGTTGCAACAAATAAACCAGAAGTGGCCTCCAAAGATTTTGACAGAGTATGAAAAACAACATCGTTTAGCACTGCGTCATAGCGTGGACGTACATCATTACTCAAGCCAGACAGCTAGTGTATCAACATTCAATGACGGGTCTATTCGGTCATACACATATCAAGTAACATTATCAGAACGATCATGTTCGTGTGGTCGATGGAGCAACAATGGTATGCCGTGTTCACATGCATTAGCCGTCTGTAGACAATTTGGAATTGATCCAACAGGTTATGTGCATCCATGTTATAGTACGCAAGCATATGTTTTGACATACTCAGGTATTTTTCAACCGTTGGCGGATGATCAAGAATGGGACGAACCATCATTCATGTTGAAGCACAATCCTGAACGTAGAATCAAACGTCGCGGTAGAAATGTCATCTCTAGGATCCCTAATGAGATGGATTGGGCACAAACTCGTTTGAGGCAGCAATATCAAGCTCAAAATGCAGCCGGAACTTCAAATCAGGGGTCTTCTTCGCAACGTAGATGAATTGTGTTATCATTTGCTTTTTTTTGTACTCTAGCATTGTGTTATCATTTTCTTTAATTTTTTTGCACTTTATGAATTGTGTTATCATTTGATTTTTTTTTGTACTCTAACATAAATTAAACACTAAAGTAAATTAAAACAAATAAGTGAACAATAAAAGTTATTGTTGATTGTTGTTTTCCCTAATAATGAGATGACCTCCTGTGCCGCATAATGGTGCATGAATTGTTCGAGTAGAACGTCGTAAATTAGGATTTTCGCCCTCATATTCAACATGATCCTCGATCTCTTGTGAAGATGCAATCGACGTGTAATCTGCATATCCTTGATATGGAATAGGTGATGCATTGAAGTATGGTACCCCCAATAATCCGTGTGCATAACCCGTGGGTGGATAATCACTTTGCAAAAGGGAAGTAAACGACGGAAATTGTGGATGAGGGGTGTAGTGATCTGCATTAAATGACATGTGTATAAATTATAATCAAGTCACTTTGAAAAAAATCGAGTTGAAGGATAAAATCATTGCTTGTATAAAAGTTTAAAAATTTCAAACCTTGATTCTCGTACGTGGTAGGTCCCTCATTGAGATTTGGGACAGCATGTGGTGGGTCTTGTGATGCACTAGTACGTCTTCTTTGACCCCTAGAGGTCGAAGCACCAACATCACCAGTATGATGACGTCTTCTTTGACCCCTTGAGGTAGAAGGCACAAAATTCTCAGTCTGATCATGTGTTCTCTGACCCCTAGAGGTAGAAGCTCCAGCTGTATTTGGTTCAATGTCTTCTACCACTGGTTCATGTACAAGGTATGGAGGTCTTCTAAGTAGGCGGTTCATAACCGAGACGACCCCTCTACTAGTGCGATACAAATTTTCCGTTCGCGGACGATCATAATAGTCTTCATATCTCACTTGATCGCTACTCACAGATAGTTGCTCCATACATTGGATCTGCAAATATCGTAATTAGTACATAAACTAAAATTTTAGTTAACACATTAACACAATATATAAATTTACGTTAAAAACATACCATAGCATCACGTGTAGCCGTATCAGCTGGTTGGTACCCTGTAGTCGTCGGGTAATGTGATGGGGATATCAAACGACGAGTGATTCGACGATACCATTGCATATATTCTCGTCCCAATTTGGAAGTGCCTTGGATTAACACAGTATTTCTCACCGGTTCTCTGAGCTCCCAATATTGGATCCAATTTACATGGAATTGGGTCCAATCAGTCCCGTCTCGCCCTTGCCGATTAACATGATGCAAGTAATCATGAGCACGGTCCAATAACGGAGGAATCTCTTGTTTTCGTCTAAATTGTCTCAATACTCTGCTTGGATGGTGAAACTCCACTGTACTAATGTTAATCAATGGACATTCCGCCATCCAATTTTCTGTGAGACACCTGTGTGGATCAAGACCTGCAATTTCGGGAAGGTTCATGTCGTACGGCTCCCACAAAAACTGTAGAAACAACAAAATGTCGTAAGACTATAGAAATATCAAAATGTAATAATAAAGAATATGACAATGACTTACTTCAGTATCATTCATGCGATCGAATATGTCTCTGTATATACGTACAGAGTGGCTCGTGGTGTGGGTATGAGCATGATGTTGTACCCACCTAAACAAGAAAAAAACTGTGTATAAATATCTAAAAACAATGACATATTATATATCTATATTTTAATTTTGTTTTATTACCTAGCACCATAGGGAGGAAGACCTAAGATGCGATTAACACCCAATAAGTGTCCTTGTATAAGACAATTACGGACATTTGTCGGTTGTATCGTGCATATCCTCGACCATGCCCAAATCTACAATAACAATAACCAACTTTTCAATAACACAATAATTTTAAGTATAATTTAAATATCATCACAAATCACCTGTAAAATGGACAACGGTCCAGCTATAACTTTTTTCATGCCTTCTGCCGCTCCACAAAGCTCGCGGTATAGGGAGGCTAATACTGCACTAGCCCAACTATATGATCCTGTTGTCTCAGGATCCTCGAGTAGTTGTAGATATAGCAATGATATAGTGCTGCGAGAACTATCTGGCATCATGAAACCACCCAGCATAAGAAGTGCACAACCTCGTGCATACTGAATCACAACTATGTCTGGGGTATCATCTGTAATGTCAATATTTTGAAGATGATCACTCAATGCAGATAGGTAGAGTCGTGATTTACATTTAAAATGAGCTTCAGCGGGTATGAATCCTAACAACTCTCCGCAATACCACCTCCATATGTCCATTGTATAATTAGGATCAGGGCAAATAACAGGTAGACCATCTATAGATAATCCCCAGATGATCGCCACATCCTGCAACGTTACAGTTGCCTCTCCGACGGGTAAATGAAATGTATGTGTCTCTGGACGCCATCTCTCAACAAGTGCGGTAATCAGATGATTATCAATTTGTATATATCCACATCTGGCAACACGATAAAAACCCATAATATCTAGAAGATCTAAAACGCGAGGGTGCAAATGAAACGCATTTTGATCGGTCCTGAAGCTCCAAAATATATGTGATGAAGCATGAGTTGCCCTCAAGGTGTCATTTTCTTGTATATTTTCATCAAAAATATGTTGTGAGCGATGGCTACCCTGACCCGACAACACAGATGGGTCTTGTGGACCATACAACTCTAAACGCGAAGTCATCCTAAAAAAATTGCAACACAAAAATTAGATATAAATTAAAATTTAAACTATTAACCAAATCTAGCATAGATTGAAATTTTAATTTAGAGTCTAAAAGCATATTAGCAAAATCAAAACATACATTAATAAAAGAGAAAATTTAATACAAACCTAAAACTTAAAAAAAAAAAAAAAACTAATAACGTCTGCAAAATTGATATATACAAGAATTTGTTGAGTAAATATATATACATTAGTTAAGGTGGATAATGATTGAGGAGAGTAATTAAATTGGTTTTACAAAGACTAGCTAGCAAGCTCATTTATGAATATATTAATTCAAATAACTATTTACTACTTTTAATTAATACTATATATATACACGTAGTAAAACCATATACTACTTTAATTAATTCCAAAAACTATTTACTACTTTTAATTAATACTATATATATACGTAGTAAAACCATATACTACTTTTAATTAATACTATATACTACTTTAATTAGTAAAACCATTAACGCAATTAATAGTTCATGCTAGTATTTTCTAATTTAAATAATTCATTCTTTTAATTTCATACTAATTAATATAGAGTCTAAAATATTAGTAAAATCATTAACATAATTATAGTTCATACTAGTATTTTCTAATTTTAAGTAACTAATTCTTATAATTTCTAACTAGTTTATTTAGAGTCTAACTTAGTAGCAAAACTATTACGGAGTAACATAATTAGTATAGCTCAAGGCACGTATTTTCTAATTTAAGTAACTAATTCTTCTAACTTTTAATTTATAATTTATAATTTCTAACTAATAATATAAAGTCTAAAATAATAGCAAAATTAAATTAACATAAATTATATTATATAATAGTTAATGTAAACTATTATACAAATTAAATTATCATACAAGTTAAATATTAAATAGAATACAAGAACATACCTTAACTGGAGAAAGTAAAATTTTGCTTGAAGGATGAAGAATGGTAAATAAATATGAGTATAAGAGAATGAAGGGGGTGATTTTTTTTTTTTAACCGAGAGAAGGCTTGTTTTTGAATGGATTTTGGTTTGGTAATATAGAGGAGAGAAGGGTTTTCTTCCACGTAATAAAAATATTACAGTCAAAGATGGTAGGTATTAGTATGGTGGTAGGCTCTGTTTAGGAGTGCAGGTGGCCAGGCGCCTTTGAAAGAGGCGCTCCCCCCTGACGGTCAAGCCTGCAAATCTGCCATACTGCCACACACCTGCCGCTGTCTAAATTTCTTGGAGTATTCCCAATGGCGCCAGTAGAAAGGGCGTATTTACTGTTACAACAGACAAGCGCCTTTAAATAGGGCGCTTCTACATTGCCTTAATGTTGATCCAAAGGCAAGGCCAGTGAAACAAAAATTACGAAACTTTGGAGTTGAGAAGAATAGTATAGTGAAAGAAGAAGTAGAGAAGCTATTGAAAGCAGGACACGTGGTGAAAGTACAATTTCCGGAATGGCTCTCCAATGCAGTGTTAGTATCTAAAGGAGGAGAGAAATGGAGAATGTGTATCGACTTCAGGGACCTCAACAAAGCGTGTCCCAAAGACCACTATCCCCTGCCAAGGATAAACCAGTTAGTGGATGCGACTTCTGGATTCGAGCTACTAAGCATGATGGATGCATACCAAGGATACCACCAGATCCAGCTGAACCCCTCAGATGTCCCCAAAGTGTGCTTCATAGCAGCGTGCAGAACGTTTGGCTATGTTCGAATGCCATTCGGATTAATCAATACCGGAGCAACATATCAAAGGATGGTCGATGCTGTCTTTCGAGGACAACTAGGAAGAAACATGGAAATATATGTGGATGATATGCTGGCCAAGAGTGTGAAAGCAGATCAGCATGTGGAGGACCTGGAGGAAATTTTCCAGGTAATTCGAGAAAACGGTATCAAATTGAACCCAGCCAAGTGCTCTTTTGGAGTGAAGTCTGGGAAGGAAATTGGGAGATCTTCAGGAGCAGCTAACGCAGGGGTCTTCACTATTCCGAGAGCAGGGGCATCCCGTGAGATATGAGTTAACCAACTCATTGCTGCAGATAACCAAGAAGATTCTCAGAACTCAGAAAAATAGCCACATACAAGAAACGAAATGCAAGAATAGAAGATTTTTTACCATCTCGAGGTTCTAAAGGGAAATCTTGTGGACAGAAGCCAAAGTGGGAGAGGATGCGAGGATTTTTGCAGATACCAATAACATCAAAATAATCGTGTTGACGGACATGGGTATTGAGATTAGTCATAACAGTGTGATTTGAAACAGAGTAAGCTTTCAGAGGAGGAGTAAGTATTCCTGGATTATGGAATATCCAATTTTCGTGAGGAAATGGCCAATCGGTAGGGCTGGTAACGAAAAAATAGTAATCTCTCCAAGATGACTCTTCTTCGTGGAGTTTTTTCATGAACTTACAAACACGAGACCTCCTCCCACAAACATAGAAGAAGCCATTGTTCAATTTGCAAGAGTGTTGGCTCAGAAACAGTTCGGCAGAAGGCTCACCGTCATTCCCCTTCACCAAAATAAAAAATCCTATCATGGTACGGATAGCATTCGGGGTGAACTGATTGAGAGGGATCTGCATGCGGGTAGATATGGAGGCCAAGTAGGGGTGAACCGGAAATTGAAGACCTGCCCTAATTTGAGCTTCGAAAAAAGCCAGAGTTCGGGGTTTAGAGATATCAGGGCGTTCATCTGAGCAAGGAATTCGAAAAGTGTACTCCGGCGGAAAAACGTGGGCTTGAATAAGGCTGGCTAGGTGAGTATTATCGATTAGGGAAGAAGTGGAAACCCTATTTTCAGGGCTCCCCATCGGAAGCGGAGTGGACTCAGAAGGATTTTGACTAAAAGCCTCAGGCGGAGAAAAAGGACGAGACATTGACTAAAATAGTGTTAATAAAAGAAAAGAGGATAGCTGGGTTACCTTGTTAAGAAAACTACGAAGGCAGACAAGGCGACCGGCGACGGTGGGACTTGGAACAGAGAACGCCTGAGAATAGCAGTGGAGAATGCAAATGAATTCTTGAGAAAGCGAAATTCAAAAAGGGGAAAAGTAAAAGAAAAGGTTGTGTGAAGTAAATGAAAACATTCGCATACGGAATTGGGGGAGTCCATAAGCACCAGCTGCCATCATTCCTATTCTTGCTTGATAACCCATTGAAACAAGACGGCTTAAAGCATATCTACCCAGGAAACCACCAGCAAATTTCAAAATATCTACCACATTTTCCATAATCGTAAATTTTGGTCTTAAAAATTCTACAATATCCATATAAACAATAAGTTGTTTATTTTTTGGATCATCAAGTGGCGCCTCCTTATTTCTAAACCTATTATGGCCACTTATGCCTTGGCAAGGTGGCCCTCCACATATAACATCAATACAAAATAAGAAACAAATTCATTATTTTCAAGTATATAGTGATAACATTCCAGTTAACTGGGAGGAAGCAGTTGTAACTTACTGGCAACGGTAGAATTTTAGACTTGTAGCCATTAGATACAAATTCCTTCAGCTTTTCTTGACAGGAGCTAGTAGTAGGTAGGCATGACATGGGTTATCAAGCAAGAATAGGAATGATGGCAGCTGGTGCTTATGGACTCCCCCAATTCCGTATGCGAATGTTTATGTGGGGTGCACTTGCCTCAGAGATAATTTTACTTGTATCTTTAAAATTTTATATTTCATCATTATATGTTATTATTATCGAGTCAACTTTTCTGAATTGCATTCCTCCCTCTCGAAAATCCTAAAATTGATCTGCATTCATTACCAGGGTGGTTAAAATTGGATATTTCCTATCCAATATTAAAAATAAACTCTGATTTTCACATACACTGCCATCAGATATTTCACTAATTTCTACAAAAATCTGGTTCAATTATTTTATACAATAAGCATATCTTTTTCATATCATTGACGGAAAATTGGCAAGCATGATTTAGTTAATGCGGATTTACCTGAATTCGATGCTTCGGGAGGAGTGGTATTGGTCCCGACTAAGATTCTGGCTCGACGATTGGTCCGCAAAGGAAGTTCACCAGCGACTAAGATTCTGGCTCGACGATTGGGCCTAGTATTGGGCCTTTGCTTTTATTACTTTTGAAAGACTATGCTTGGGTATTTAATGTACTGAGCACCGATTTTTTTTTTTTTTTTTTGTAACAATAATGATTTATTTTTTAATTTGTGTGCATCGCATCAATATAAGAAATTTAGATCGTTTTTATAAGAAAGGTGGATCATACATTGTGAAGGAGTGTATAATTATTTTCATTTTTATAAATATGGATCATACATTGTGAAAGAACGTATATTTATTTTCGTTTTTATAAGAAATTTAGATCGTATATTGTGATAGGGTGTATATAATTAAAATATGTAACTTTATTTTTGTCATAGATATAACTATAATTTGGAAAATACATTTTCTTTATCGGTTCAGTTAATTACATTGTTAATTGAAAATTCATTTTTTTTTTTGATAAATATAATTATTTAAATCTATTAACTAAAATATACTCCCTCCGTCCCGTGATTTCTTTCACATGTGAAGAGGCACACAAAATAAGAAAAGTGAATTTAGTGGGAGATTTTGAGGGGTAATTTTGTAAACTTTTATGTATAAAGTAAAGAAATGAGTTGACTTTTGGGTATGTGTGTAGAAAAAGTAATGGCATTTGTGTAAAATTGAGAATATTGTGAGGGTGGAGTTTATAAAGGGTTTTCCATTTTAAGGGTGTGAAAGTTATTATGGAACGTCCCGAAAAGGAAAGTGTGAAAGTAATTGCGGGACGGAGGGAGTACTAATTTTTTGCGAATGCATTTCTCAAAAGCTAATCTATAGTATTATTTTATGGGCCCGACTAAATACCCCTCCACTATTTAGGAACTACACAGGTGACCGATGTGATTGTCTCATTATATTTTTGTGATACTTTAAAAAAAATAAGTAGAACGGATAAGCATATTTTTGATGTCTATGTATTGCTTAGAACATGAGATATGTTGAGCTCTCGTCATAGAAAGCCATTGCCCCCTGAATAGATTTTTCTTCCGTCAAAATTTCTTTTTACATTTACTACTATTTTTTTTTTGTCAAAAAATGAACATTGTTGATGTTAAAATTGATTTAACATGAGAAGTGGTTCTTTTAATAACGGAGAAAATATTTTTTTTGGTCCCACAACTCTTCTACTGTCCAATTTACTTTCAAAAAAGTTAATTGACCAATTTACGTCTCATAACTTAAATAAGTGTCCAATTTACGTCCCAAAAAAGTTAATTGTTCAATTTACGTCCCATAACTTAACTAATTGTCCATTTTTGGTCCCAAATTCGCCGGAAATCCCAAAACGTCATTTCCGGGCACGTGCACGTGCACGGCACATGCCGGAAAAAATGGGAATTTCCGATCAACTAATGACATGGGGGTTAACTGTATTTTTTATTTTCTTTTATTCCACTTAATTGACTCATATGCAAATAATAAATAAAATTATTTTAATTAAATGATTTTATTTTTAGTTGGGCCTAGTATTGGGCATTTGCTTTTATTACTTTTGCAAGACTATGCTTGGGTATTTAATGTACTGAGCACCGATTTTTTTTTTTTTGTAAAAATAATGACTACAATTCAAACAATTTGACAATCCATTCCATATATATTAGCATCATAAGTAAACTTGAAAATTGAATATTTACAGAAAAACAGAGCATCATTCAAGCCTTTAATTAATGTTTTCCAAATGATGGAAACTCAAGAGAACATCTCCAATCATCAAAAGCTTTCAACCTTGCTAGCCTTCTAAACTTTCAACCTCACCTTCTTCATCTTCCAAAGGCGTTCTAGATTTCTGGGAATTGAAAGTGAACTCTGTTGAGATATCCCACATCAATTTCCCCTCACGTCGAATTTCTCCATTTTTGTGCAACACTACTTGTTCAAACATCGAGTCAGACCATACTCTAATCCTTTGGAGTCGTGAAAGATAACCACCCGCCATTGCCCACGGAAACAGACTGCCTATGCCATCACATTTGGCAATACATATGGAAGAGATATTGCAAAAAGGTGGAACAACATTCCACAAATGTTGCAGTTTCGACAAACTTACAAGTACTATTTCTCAGAGATTCTTGAAAGAATACGAAGACATTGGACCGTTGTGTATCTCTTCAATGTTGTCAATGTCTTTGAGGCAAAGAGACTCCAAGAGAGGAAAAAAGTAGTAGTCTCCCCATCACTTAATCTTGTCATTTTTGCATTCTGAATTATCAACCTCTTCAAAATGTGACATTCTGGTAGAAGTGGGGCCCATGTGCTTGAACCTTTTCCTTGTAGAACTAAGTTTTCAGTGCTCCTTACAAGTTGGTGAATCCAATCTCCTACAATAAAATCTGTTTCCAACTGCAGCTGCATCACTTTTCCATAAATTCTTATGTTGAATTCTACTAAATTTGGTAGATGGATCTGTTCTGCAGCTAAAGAAGCATCTTCAATCTCAATTCTCAATGTGGTTAGATGATGCAATGAATTAAGCTCATTCAGAGCTGCGTTTTCCCCTTCTTCCATTACTCGTTTCCAATTTTGAAGCTCCCAATCAACGTCAACTCCTGCAATTTTTTCAGGCTTGATATCACTCCTGCTGCTACTTTTTTTAGACTTACACAATCCGAAATGTGTAACAACTTCAGCTGATTTAGTCTTCCGATCGAGACCTGGGGAAATGTTAAACCGGACACGCAATCCAGATCAATACGATGACTAATGTTTTTTCTTTTGGGCCACTAATTTCCCTTTAATTTTTCCATTTTTCCTATTCTTCCCAAATCAATCATAACTAAGCCTGAATCAGATTTGGGAACCTATCAAGAGGGTCGTTTGTGCTTGCCTTTTATGTACTGAAGAAATGGGGTGGCCGGTGGACTTGTAGAACAAGCTTCCAAATTCTGGAATCCGTGGATGAGTGAGTGGTGTCGTTTTGGGAACCACGCATGCATTATGCTCAATGATAACACAGTCTTTATGAACAAAGATAACTCCAGAAGTTTGCGTTACCTTTCAGAATAATTCATGCGTTATCTTTGTACATATTTTTAGTAGGTTTTTTAAGGAAATAAAAAGAAAAATATTAACGCAGATAACACATGCATTATGCCCAGCAAAGCTGATGAAATAAATTTTGGTAACACCGAATGTTTTAATGAAATAACTAATACTGATATAGTGCCCACAACTTATGTGGCATGCCACGTCAATAATTATCTGTGATTTTAAATTATTAATTTTTTTCCATTTTTCATAAAAATATTTCCATATAAATTGGAGTGGGTGGCCGCTGCTTGCCACCACTACGACGCCGGCGATAGAACAGGTTGTGCGACAGGAGAGGAGGCCGGAGGGTGTATGGACTTCGAGTTTGTGAGGGCGGGTGTTGGTCCGTATACGAGTAATGTGAGAGAGAAGTCTTGGGGGGGGAGGGGTTAATAGATTTCTTCCCTTTTTAAAAAACAAACTCTTTTAGTAATCAGATGAGTAACAAACTTAGTGGTAGACTAAATTGTTTAAGCAAGTAAGTGATCTGATAGAATGCGAGTGTCAATCAGCTGAGTAGACAAAACTCTTATCAACTGATAGTGCGGAAATGTATAGGCCCTAAGTTTAAACTCGTTCTTTTATGAAAACCTTTGGATATGCAATGTAAACAATGATCTTATCAAATGACTTGATGTCAATTGATTATGGAAACTTTATTTGTGATTTTGACTCTTTTAAACATGTGTTTATTAATGAAAATATGTATGACCAATAGATAAACAATAATCAATATAAAACAAGTATTTATAGAGGTTCGAATCCCAGTCCTACGTCCTCTCTCACAACCTAGTTATGAAGTTTAAATTTCTTTCACAAAAGGTCCTAGCTACTTTTAAGTCCCAAGAGAAGACTTTGATAACGATACACTCTCTTAATGTAGTTGGTTCTACTTGTTATTGTAAGAACAAGTACTTTTACAGGTAGTTGTATAAACAACAAACTTAAGCTTCTAAGGGTGATAAGAAGGGTTTGGGGTTTACAAAATTATACCAAC
The DNA here is from genome assembly GCA_963675135.1 of Galeopsis tetrahit. NCBI lineage: Eukaryota > Viridiplantae > Streptophyta > Magnoliopsida > Lamiales > Lamiaceae > Galeopsis > Galeopsis tetrahit. The sequence goes on along the minus strand of OY776128.1, from coordinate 41,430,917 downwards.
TTTTGTGATGAGAAAATCTTCAATCAACACAATTTCTAAGTTTAAGATGTCTATAAGAAATACAGGCTTAGATGGGAAACTTAGAGCTATGGAATGATAATTAAATTTGGCTGTATAAGAACTATAAGGATTCAGATCATTCTTACTTTTCAACACGTTTGATGAAGAATGGTACCATTCCCTCAAAGATTCATGAAGAAGAAGTTAGATGAAAAATTTGCTAAGTTTCTTGAAGTCTTCAAACAACTTCACATCAACATTCCATTTTCCGATGCTTTGGAGCAAATGCCAAATTATGCAAAATTCCTCAAGGACTTGATCTTGAAGAAGAGAAGGATTGATGAACCCGAGCTTGTCAAATTCAACAAGGTGTGTAGTGCTATGCTCCAAAAGAACATGCCACAAAAGATGAAGGATCCGGGCAGTTTTATCATCATGTGTGATATTGGAAATGGGATCAAGAGGAATGCTCTTTGTGATTTGGGGGCTAGCATTAACTTGATGCCCCTATCTTTGTTTAAAAAGCTTAAAAGGGGGGAGTTGAAGCCTACCTCAATTGCACCTCAACTTACCGATCGGTAGATCACAATTGCTAAAGGCATTGTGGAGGATATTCTTGTGAAAGTGGATAAATTTGTGTTTCCCGCCGACTTTGTGGTGCTAGAAATAGAGGAAGATGAACAAGTACCTATCATTCTTGGAAGACCATTTTTAGCAACGGCGGGAGTTGAGCTTAATGTGAAGAAGGGAGAGGTAACATTGGAGGTAAATGAAGAGAAAGTGACTTTCTCCATGTATGACTCAATCAAAAATGCTCCAAGTAATGAAGAATGTCACCCTATCAAAGCACTCAAGCTTTGTGCTGAAAAAGGTAAGGGAACGGAGCTAGAGAAATTGCCAAATGTGCTATTGAAAGATCCGAGAGATGGTAAAGAATGGAAGCAAACACCCAAACTTGAGCAAAATTCAAGTTTGGGGGAGGGGGGGGGGGGGGATTGATAAGAAATTTGGTAAGTTGCTTGAATCAAGAGATGATGAAGAGGAAAGAAGAGAGAGTTCAAAGGAGATAAACATTGAAAAAAGATTTGAAATTGGAGATGAGGTAATATGGTGCAACTTTGGAGTGATGAAAATTCTTAGAAAGTTGAAGCTCAAGGGATGTAACACGTTGGTTATGAAGAAAGCGAACTTTGAAGGAAATCTTGAGTTGCCAAATAAGGAAGACGATCTTTTCATCACCAATGAGCATAATGTGAAACACTATCATCCTCCATTCAAAGAAAGATTGTCAAATACCGAGATCGAAAGAGCATTTTGAACTTTTTTAGTTCCGTCTGGCATAGGACGTTAAACCTAGCGCTAAATGGGAGGCAACCCATTCGTTTATTGCTTTCTTTTCATTTTATTTAGTTTAGTGTTTTTTGATCTTTTTGGTTTAGTTTTGTTTAGTAGGATGGGGTATGATGTTCGCGCTTAATGGAGCTTGGACATGGACTTCTATTTGAGGAGAAAGGATACAATGAAGAAAGATGGAATGATGTATGGTGCAAACTCAAAGGTAAACACTCATGTCTAAACTTAGATTTGCTTAGCAAAGTCCAAGTTTGGGGGGGTGTGGTCGTTTTTACAATTTAATTTGCACCGTTCTACATTCGTCTATTGCTTGAATGATTTTGTTTGATTGATATGGGAAATGTTGATTATATTGAGTTTTTGGGTTGTTTTGAGAGCTACATTGCATAATTTACATGAATTAGGAGCTAAATTTTTGTTGATTTTTGGAGAATTTGTTGATGGATGTATAAGTTTACTTAAGGTGATCTTGTGATGTTTCTTAATGAGTGGGAAATTGATGCATGTATGACTTTATCAATTGATTGCATTTTGTGTGATAGGCTAGGCTTAGGAAAACACTTGAGTTTACCACATTGAGCCGGAGAGACTTGAGCCTTCTTGAATCGAAATATCATTCCGGTTCAATTTTTCTTGAGTGAGTCGTCCACGGATTATGCATGCTAGAACTTGCTCTTTGACTTGTTTGACACTTGATTTAGGAGGTTATTGTCAAAAATGATAGGAGGCGTTTCTTTGAATTTAAGTCACTTGGCCAAATAAATCCCACCAAACGAGATATTTTCGTAGTTAGCCCCGTTGAGCCGTAAAACTAATTTTCTTTGGCAACCTACAAAATGTCACCATGAAACAATATCTTTTGAGCCTAATTGTCCTAGTCATTTGTAGAGCTTCAGTGTTGGTTGAAATGGTAAGGGAATTGAAGTGAGTGGATTTGTATTGATCAAAGTGAAAATAAGAGAGAAGAAAGGTGAAAAAGAAAAGGGTTGAAAAGAAAAAGAAGAGCTAATGAGCTTGTGCTTAATGTGAAAAATAAAAGGGAAACAAAAGTCTCAAAAGCTCAAAGCACAAAAGTGAAGAAAAAATGGCTCCAAAGTTGTGAGGGTGAAGTAAATTTTGAGTGAAAAGAAAATAAAGAGAGCAAGTGTTGTGTGAGAGTTGAATGAAGTATGAAAGAAATACCAATATTTGTTGCTCTACAAGTTGAATGAGTCACTAATTCCAAATCCATCTCACCCATGCCCAAAAATCCTACATTACAACCCTTGAAAGACCTCTTTGATTGACAATTGATGCCTAATTAATTGGTAGAGAATTGAGTTGAAGAGCAAGCCTATGGTCTTTGTGTTTTTCGTGGATTGACATTTGAGAGCTTACATGTCCATATACACTTGTGTGTTGAGAGAGATACTTCTTGAGAGAGTGGTGAATCAAGTGTGTTGAATTTGTCTTAGCTTAGATCACATTTTGCCGTGAAAGTGGTAGAGAAATTACATGTGTTGATGAACCATTCATTGGAGGTATTGCTTGATCATGCCTACTATGCATTGTATCCATTCACAAATCCTTCACAATCACCCTCCTTTGTTTTTCTTTTTCTTTGCTTGGGGACAAGCAAATCTCTAAGTTTGGGGGGGTTGATTGGGTGTGAGATTGCTCGTATTTGTGCTCATTATTGCTATATTATCGTAGCATTTTGATGTGATTTTGGTCGTAATTGATAGAAATGGTGCTACTAACCTTGTTGTCTAGAAATGTGTTCAAAGTGTAGGAAACAAGGTGAAATAGTCCATTTTAGAGGGAAAACGAGCATTGGCGCATGTGAATGGAAGTTCGGCTGAAGGACGAGTAAGGAAAGCCAAGAAAAATAGAAGAAAAAGTCCAAGGAGCAGAAACCAAACTGGCGGTCGAGTGAGCTCACACTGGCGGCCGAGTGGAGTCGAGTTCCAGAAAGTTTCGAGTGAAGTGAGGTCAAACGGGCGGTCGAGTGAGCTCACACTGGCGGCCGAGTGAAATGATATCAAACGGGCGGTCGAGTGAGCTCACACTGGCACCCGTTTGGGATCTGGAACCCAGTTTGCTTCTGATATCCAATTTCACTCGACCGGTCGTTTAGAGTCACTCGGTTGACCGGGTCAACTTACAATTTCGGGGTTTTTTGCGAATTTTGAAGAACTTCAAGGACCCAAATGCTAATTTCGTCTCACACACTCTTGGAAGCTTTAAATAGCTTCAAACTCAGTTTGTAAACCATCTTTTTGCCTCATTTATTACAACTCAAAAACCCTAGTTCATCTTAAGCCCTATTTCCACATTTATTGCTACTTTAATTCTTAGTTTAGCAAAAAGGTAGAATACTTAGCATAGTTTTTTTAAGAACAAGGCTCTACACTTTTGTAATAGCTAGGTATTTGGAAGAAACAACAAGGTGACTTCAAACCATAGTCTCTTTTGGTATTTAATTACAAGTTTGATGTTTATTTCATTCTCTATTGTTGTTTTGTCCATGGGTGTTTCTCAAAACACCATGGGCTAAGTTTATTTATGCTTTGGGTGTTCTAAAACCATGTGAATATTAAGTTTGGAATTGTTTGAGCTTTGTTATTGTTGATATTGGGTTTATTGCTTCTTTTAATGGGTATTATTGGTGCTTTGTATGTTAACTTCTATTAATCCATATTTAGATGCATGTTTAGCGTAGACGAGAGTTACATGGACATGTTTATATTTATGGTGTGAGTTGTTGGTATGCAAATGTGTTAGTTATACTTTTAATTCGTCGAGAGAGAGTTAATCGTATTAGAACCCCATTAAAGGACATTAATTACTTGAATGGTTGTTTGAGTAGTTGGTGAGGATTAGGAAGAAAACCTTATTACCGGGTTTGGGAACACCTTAGATTTAAGGCTATATTACCCGAAGGGAAATGGTTGTCATCCTAGCATTTATGTGCTCTTAGCAAAACTTAATTGAAGCATTAACAAAGTAAAAGCAATTCCTCTCGATTTCACTAGGTGAAGGACACCCGAAGCATTCTCTCACCCTTGCACTTCTTCGAATTATATTCGTAGTTGTTCTTTGTTTTATTTGTTAATTTCTTGCTTTAGTAGTAATTTTCTTTGCTAAGTTGTGGTAATTGCTCTTATTGATTATTTGTTTATCTTTAGTAGTTTAAAGTACTTTTTAGTTTCTAGGTTGGTGTTTGATTTAATATTTTGAAGTTTGGTAGTAACTTAGCTTTATTTTAGAAATCCAAAACCCGAAACCGTAGCTACATTAGTTATGCCAACATACAACTCTAGGGATCCATTGCACTAGCCCACCTCCTAGGTCGATACTACTTGGTCGAATACTTCCATTACTACTACGATCCCTTATGCTTGAGGGGAAGTAGTTAGTCAACATATAGTGACCAAAATTCGTCAAAGTCAATGGCGTCGCTACCGGGGAGGCAACGTAGTGCTACAAGTGGGACTTAGAGTTAGTTGAATACTAGTGCTAGCTACAATTACTTGTTTTTATTTTTGTTTCAAGAATTTGATATTTACAATTTTCCATAGGTGTATGATAACAAGAGCACGTGGTAGACAAATTAAACCTATCAATCTTGAGATTGAAGCCACCGCAAGAAGGAATCGAGCAATAAATCGAAGAATAACGGAGAATAAACAAAATCAACTGCCGGGTGCCGTGGTAGATGATGAAAGTGACGAGATCAATACCCAAGAAAATCTCCAAGTTGAACATCAAGGAGATGTTCAAATTCAAGGAGAAGGAGGAAATGGCATGCAACACCCACCTAATGTTCAAATGGGTGGTGTGTTTAATCAAGGTCACTATGGTGGACAACCTCAAGGGTATCCCCCTAATGTCCAACAAGGAGGGTATCCCTAAGGCTATACACCATATCCATATCCACAATATCCTCAAGGATATTATCCACCACCTCAAGGGTATTATCCTCCACCTTATCCTTACCATCCACCCCAAGGTGCATTCCCTCAAGAAGTACCCGCTCCACCTCCACCGGAAAGACAAGAACCTCGTCCAATACAACATGGGAGGCCCATGAGAGAGTACTTTGAGCCTCAACAAAGGGATTATTATGATGGGATAGCAAGGCCAAACGTGGAGGCAAATAATTTTGAAATAAATGCCTCTTTGTTGAGAATGCTTAGAGAAAAGCAATTTGAAGGGAGGACCGAGGAAGGTTTTGAAGAAGATCCAAATGAGCACTTGGCTCAATTTCTAGAGATATCCGACACACTCAAACAAAGTAAAAGCAATTCCTCTCGATTTCACTAGGTGAAGGACACCCGAAGCATTCTCTCACCCTTGCACTTCTTCAAATTATATTCGTAATTGTTCTTTGTTTTATTTGTTAATTTCTTGCTTTAGTAGTAATTTTTTTTACTAAGTTGTGGTAATTGCTCTTATTGATTATTTGTTTATCTTTAGTAGTTTAAAGTACTTGTTAGTTTCTAGGTTGGTGTTTGATTTAATATTTTGAAGTTTGGTAGTAACTTATCTTTATTTTAGAAATCCAAAACCCGAAACCGTAGCTACATTAGTTATGCCAACTTACAACTCTAGGGATCCATTGCACTAGCCCACCTCCTAGGTCGATACTACTTGGTCGAATACTTTCATTACTACTACGATCCCTTATACTTGAGGGGAAGTAGTTATTCAACATATAGTGCCCTTTGTAATTAATGACTCTAGGGCTGACTTGGCATCTTCGCATTGGTTAGTATTAGTAGAGTGCATTTAACTTGGATCTGGTCTTCTATTGGAGTACATCAGAAGAGATTTGACGTCTCTAGTCTTCTAATGATGTCATCTGATCAATTAGACGAGCATCTCTTGTGTTGCTTTGTCTTAACAAGATTCTTTTAAGTCTTGAGTCCATACCAATTGCGGTCTTCATGAGATCTCATCTTCTTGAAGCTATCATCAGATGACTTAGGTATATAAGTACCTTATCATCTGATTTCACCTATGGAGTTTAGGTCTTCTTAGTCTTCATATCTTGATGTCTTCTGATCTCCAAGTAGATCCAATGTAGACTAGACTAAGTCCTATTACAAATTATACTAAACACCTAGATTACATGTGTAAGCAAATTAAATTTGCACCCAATCAAATGGCAACACGTGGACAAATATATATTAAATTAAATTAATTTACTATTTAAATTTTGGGAATTTAATTAAATTAAATCTCGAATTAAATAGTTGAATTGTTGATATTTAATACGCACAATACAAGTCAGTCAAATTATACGAGTACCAAAATACTCGTAATCGGTAAGAATACATTTGACTTACCATATATGGAGGAAATTAAATCACTTCTCTTCAAAAAGAGAAGAGAATTAAATTAAAACCAATCAAGCCGATCAAATCGGCATCAACCAATAAGAAGGCATTATGTGGCATGGTAAGGCTGGAAAATCTTCACCCCTTCACCCTATAAATAGGGTCCTCCCTCATTCATTTCAAACACACAACAAGATTTTCAAGACTCTAGAATTCTCTATAGAGATTCAGAGTGTTCTTGAGCATTCGAAGGAGTTTCAAAGGCGTTCTTCACACAAGTCATCTGAAAACGACGTTTGATCTGAGATTAAGGTACCAAACCCCTTTAGATCGACGTTCTTCTCAAAGCACTCTTCATAAGTCTTTGAAGATTCAAAGGCATTCTTCACGGGCTTTCGAAGATTCAAAGGTGTTCATCATCACTTTCAAAGACGTTCGTCTGAAAGCTCTCCAAATCAACGTTTGATCCAAAATAAGGCGTCAAATCTCTGGAGAAACATTACAAACCTTTAAATTTAATCGTGAATAAGATTAAAGTGAGGATCATGCTCCAAAATCTTCAAGTCAACGAAGAGAAGAATCAGAGGAATAAAGTAGAGATTGTAAATCCACAAAATTCATCGGTTTAATCCGAAAGAAATAAATTGTATCTCATTTTTGCGTTTTAATATTTAATTCGCAAAATTTGTTGTTACAAAATTGGCACGCCCAGTGGGACCTCTCTACCTCTCATATTTTCTCTTTATAAAGAAATTTAAAGGTCATCAAGATGTCTCAGCGTAAAATATTGTATGTAAGGACGAATCCTTCCAAGACTGTTGACGTCAATGTTGTCATGAGAAGCATGACGAAGAGATCACTGTCATATGATTTTTCGGGAGGAAATACTTTTGCTGGAACGACTGTAAATCAGCTGCCGCCTTGCATTGCTGAAGGACAAGAAGGCAACTCTATTGATTCCACTCCCCGCTCCTTGACGGACCATTCATCAACTTCAAGCGTTGCTCCGGCCATGATGACGAACACCTCAACTATTGAGGAGCAACTGGCTAGTATCATGAAAGCCCTCGAAGGACTCTCAAAGCATGTCCAAGAGCAAGATATTCAAATTTCTAACTTGATTCATAAAGTTAACAACGAGGATACAAGTCGTACGAATGGAAAACAAGCTGAGGAACAAGATGATGGGGAAACCTCAACTAAACATCAAGTAGCAGAGACTGAACCCACTGCACGAGAGCTCCAAACTTCTTCTGAGAGAGGGATTGATGTTGATCAGCTCAAGGAACTTATATTGGGAACAATCAAAGACAAATTTTAAGAAAGCTCAAAGTCATCCTTCACTTATGCTAAGTCGTATACTGAGAAAATTGACGATTTAAGGATGCCAACAGGCTATCAACCCCCTTAGTTCCAACAGTTCGATGTCAAAGGAACCCAAAGTAGTATGTGGCTCACTTTGTTGAAATATGCAATAACGCCGGAACTTATGGCGACCACTTTACCAAACAGTTTGTCCGCTCCTTGAAAGGGAACGCTTTTAATCGGTATATCGATTTAGAGGCTAACTCCATCGATAGTTGGGATCAAATGGAGCAGGAATTTCTCTACCACTTCTACAGTATAAGGAGAACATTGAGTATGATTGAACTAATCAACACTCGTCAGTGAAAAGACAAGCCTGTGATCGATTACATTAATCGATGGAGAAATTTAAGTTGAACTACAAAGACAGATTATTTAAAACTTCTGCAATCGATATGTGCATTCAAGGAATGCAATAGAGTCTTTGATACATCCTTTAAGGGATTCGTCCAAGGACGTTCGAAGAGTTAGCAACAAGAGCTCAAGATATGGAGCTAAGCATGGCCGCAACCGGAGCCGACGGGCCACCAACCCAGGAACCTCATAAATTCAAAGATAATCAAGAGGTTAGGAAAGGGGGTAAGACCTTCGTTAAGGCCCCAAACAAAGACTCCATGCAAGTGAATGCAACAACTATCAAATACCAAAGAAAGGATGGAGCTAAGAATGACAACAGAGGCAGTACCCGTTCCTAGACTCTGATGTCTTTGGAATATTCGACGATTTTTTTAAGGATAAACTCATTGGGTAACCGGAAATGAAGAGATCGGAAGAAGTCGGACGTACAAATGACCCGAAATACTGCAAATACCATAGATTGGTGGGTCATCCAATTCAAGATTGCTTTATCTTCAAAGATAAAATTATGCAGCTGGTCGAACAAGGAAAAATCATCTTAGAAGATGAAAGAACTGTGAATATTGTTTCCATCAAAGACGATGACCATGACGGTGTTGCATGTTATATGGCGAATCAAGAGGCGAATGGAGTCTGTCCATCTCAAGATAAAACTCGTAACGAAAGCAATGGGCATGCCTTGGCCTTCATAGAAGAAGACTTTTTGCTCGGCTCACAACCTCATAATCCACCAGTGTTCGTAACAGTTTACGTCAAGGAACAAAGGATAAAGCGAATGTTAGTCGACGGTGGTTTTAGGGTAAACATCTTTTTTAGAGTGATGGACAAGTTGGGCGTACAAATAAATGAAATTGGAAATACTCGGTTGATGATTCAAAGGTTCAACCAAGAAGGTCAAAGAGCTCTCGACATGATTAGGTTGGATCTATTGATCGATGAGATAGCTTCAAGCGTGCTCTTTCATGTCATAGATGTAAGGACGTCATACAATATGCTCTTAGGACATCCATGGTTGCATGAGAATAGTGTTATACCTTCGACGTTATACCAATGATTTAAGTATTGTGAAGGAGGAAATGTAAAACGGGTGTTTGGTGATGATAAACCTTTCACCGAAGCCGAGTCATACTTTGAGGATGCTAGTACTTTAAAAGTACACCTAAAGTTGGAGAGGGTTCATCGCAAGAGACGACTAAGGGTGAACATATGGAGGAAAGTGAAAGAAACGTGTCTCCATCTCGCATGGACAAAGGCAAACAACATCTTAAAGATGTCGAAGCATTGAAAGAATTAACAATGCCTCTTACCAAGATTGATGCGACAAAACCCTCTACACAACCACTCAATGAGCCAGAACAGAACATGGAGAGATGTCGGAAGCTCTGCTAACAAGGTCTTATGGCCCTCAAGCCTTCAATCTCCTGGTTAAGGCTAGGTATGATCCACGAGAAAACTCGATGTCAAAAGATCGACCCATAAAGCCGTTGAAAAATCTAAACTCAACGCTACTCAGAAAAAAAGCGCAAAAAATGGCCTAGGATATGTCCCTCGGGATCCTATTCGCATCGCGATCAAAAGAGCAAGTATCAATTATATTACCGAATATGAATTTTTATCGATAGAGGATGTGTTTTACGAAAGTGGTAGGAAAGTGAGACGAGTTTCCATCTTCTAGAGATTGGGGCCACGAAAAAGAGACAAGCATTAGAAGTTGGGGGTTGCTAAGTCTCCCCAATACCAGAAACTTCGAAGCTCAGTTCCATCCCATATGAGGCAAAAAAACTAGCTTGATTGTATCATGCGGAGAGGTGTTGAAAGCTAGAAAGCAAACAATCATCTACACTCGAAATAATGAAGAAGATGATAGGGAATGTGTGGCTTCATCAACTTCGTCGATGCTCATAGTAATCAACATCCCGTTGCCCAAAACACGGAAGAAAACCTTCAAATGAGGATCACTCTTATGATTAGGATGGGGTACATCACTAACGGAAATGCTATACGAACAATCCTAATTTAAGGAAGGGACGGTCGAGTAAGACCCTGTGTTGTGTTTGAAAACCCAGAAGAACCTGAAGGATGTGGTAGCTTTAAATCACATCACCTTAACTGATGATACTCCGACAGTAGAGGAAGATGCCGAAGATGCTCCTCCCAAGCTTGAAGAAGGTGTTAAAGCTATTGTCGACAAGTTGAAAGAAGTTAATATGGGAGATGAAAATGACCCACGACCTACCTACATAAGTGCTTTGTTGACAACCGAAGAAGAAGAAGCATACATCAGGCTCTTACAAGAATTTAAAAATGTTTTTGCATGGTCATACAAAGAAATATCGGGTTTAGACCCAAAGGTTGCGGTCCATCACTTGTCGATAAAGAAAGGAACTCGGCCGTTCAAACAAGGCCAACGCCGATTTCGACCTAACTTAGTCCCTTTAATCGAAAATGAAGTAAACAAGCACATTGAAGTCGGATTCATTCGGGAGGTAAAATATCCAACATGGACTTCTAGCATCGTTCCAGTGAGAAAGAAAAATGGATAAATTCGAGTATGTGTCGACTTCCGACATCTCAATCTCGTATGCCCCAAGGATAATTTTCCGCTACCCATTTCTTAACTTATGATCGATGCTACTACGGGCCATGAAGCTCTATCCTTCATGGACGGATCATCAGGCTACAATCAGATACGCATGTCACCAAGCGATGAAGAGCTCACAGCCTTTCGCATTCCAAAAGGAATATATTGTTACATGGTGATGCCTTTTAGTTTAAAGAATGCCGGTGCTACTTACCAAAGGGCAATGCAAAAGATCTTTGATGATATGCTCCATAAGAACACTGAATGTTACGTCGATGATTTGGTAGTAAAGTCGAGGAAGAGAAAGGATCATCTATAGGATCTGAGGTAAGTCTTCGAGCGTTTAAGGCATTACCAACTCAAGATGAACCCATTAAAGTGCGCTTTCGGGGTTACGTTAGGTAAATTCCTTGGATTTATTGTCCGACACAGAGGCATCGAGATTGAACAAGCAAAGATTGATGCAATTCTGAAAATGCCTGAGCCTCGTAATATTCACGAGCTCAAAAGTTTGCAAGAAAAGTTGGCTTACTTAAGGAGATTTATCTCAAACTTGGTCGGCATGTGTCAACCATTTAGCCATCTTATGAATAAAGTAAATTCATTTAATTGGGATGAGTCCTGCAAGAATGCCTTTGAGAGCATCAAAGCCTATCTGATGAAGCCACTTGTGTTAATCACCCCGGTACTTGGACGCCCGCTAATTCTATATATAGCTACTTAAAAGCGTTTATTTGGAGCCTTATTGGCACAAGAGAATGACGATGGAAATGAGAGTGCTCTCTATTATTTGAGTAGAATGATGATCCCGAATGAGTTGAAGTACTCACCAATTGAGAAGATTTGCTTGGCTCTCATCTTCGTAATTCAGAAGTTGAAGCACTACTTTCAAGCTCATACGGTTCGTATTGTCTAAAAAATAAATCCATTAAAGTTTGTTATGTCAAAACCAGTTCTTTCCGACCGACTTGCAAGGTGCTACCTCCAATTACAACAGTTCAAGATTGTGTATGTTCCTCAGAAAGCTATAAAGGGACAAGTATTGGCTGATTTCTTAGCCGGCCACCTGATCCCTATTGAATGGGAGTTATCCAATGACCTCCCCGACGAAGATGTCTTAACTGCAAAAATCTCTCCACCATGAAAGATGTACTTTGATGGAGCTTCTCATAGAGAAGGAGTCGGTGTCAGGGTAGTATTTGTGACGTTCGATGGAGGAGTCATGACATACTCGTTCGCCTTGACTAAAAAATGCTCAGACAACGTGGCTGAATATCAAGCGCTAATACTCGGGCTATAAATGGATTTTGACATAAAACAATTGCACCTTAGTGTGTACGGAGATTCCTTGCTGATAGTAAACCAATTACGTGGGTTATATGAGGTCAAGAAACCTGAATTACTCCTGTATTACAATTATTCCCAAAGGCTCATGGGTTGGCTTGGAGATGTGGAAATTGAGCATGTACCAGGAAGTGAAAATAAGCAAGTCAACGCTCTAGCTAAGTTAGCATCAACTATAAATATGCCCGAAGCACGTATCAGCATCCATGTGTGCAAAAGTTGGGTCATACCACCACTCCTTTTCGATGATGAAGAAGTTGAAAACTATGTGGTGGAGGTCTTTGAAATCGAAGAAGAGGATTGGCGCCAACCGTTGGTAGATTATTTAAAACATGAGAGGTTGCCCAGTGATACGCGTGAAAGAGTTGACATCCAACGTCGCACACCTCAATTCATTTACTACAAGAGCACACTTTATAGGAGGACATTTGATGGCATTTTCTTGAGATGTCTAAGTGATGAAGAAGCTATTCAAGCAATGGAGGAGGAACACTCTAGAATCTGTGGTGCTCATCATTCGGGACCGAAGCTTCACTTCTGAATAAAAAGAATGGGCTACTATTGGCCAACAATGGTAAAAGATTGCATGGATCACACACGAAAATGTCAATCATGTCCATTTCATGCAAACTTGATTCATCAACCTCCCGAACCGTTGCACCCAACTATTGCATCATAGCCCTTCGATGTATGGGTTTTGGACGTTGTAGGACCACTAACAAAGTCCTCTAGCGGTCATCTCTACATTTTGGCTGCAACCGATTAATTTTCCAAATGGGTTGAAGCTGTGCCGCTAAGGGAAGTAAAGAAAGAAAATTTGGCCGACTTTATCCGTGTCAACATCATTTACAGATACGGGGTCCCTCGTTACATCATTACTAATAATGGGAAATAATTTAGCAACAGTCACATCGATAAGCTTTGTGAGAAATTTAACTTCAAGCAAAGAAAATCCTCCATGTACAAGGCAGCCGCTAATGGGTTTGCTGAAGCCTTCAATAAAACGCCATATAGCCTGTTGAAGAAAGTAGTTTCTAAATCTAAAAGAGATTATCATGAAAGGATGAGTGAAGCTTTATGGGCGTATCGAACTACTTACAGAACACCTACACAAGCTACTCCTTATTCCTTGGTGTACGACGTTGAAGCAGTTGTTCCTCTTGAGAAATAAATTCCATCTTTGAGGATGGCTGTTCAAGAAGGATTGACCGAAGAAGAGAATGCACGTCTGCGTCTTGAAGAGCTAGAAGCTCTTGATGAGAAAAGGTTGGAAGCACAACAAAAACTTTAGTGCTATTAAGCTCGCCTTTCGAGGACATTAACCAAAAAGGTGAAGATTCGTTCGTTTCAAGTTGGTGATTTGGTGTTTGCAGTGAGAATACCAATTATGGTAACTCACTGTGTTGGAAACAAATTCCTACGTAAATGGGATGGCCCCCACGTCGTGAAAGAATTGTATACAAATGGCGCCTAAAAGTTAATTTCTGAAGATGGCGTGAACATTGGTCCTATAAATGGGAAGTTCTTAAAACGCTACTATGCGTGAAGCAAGCACCATGCTCCATGACACACGAGCCTAAACTGCTTGTTACTCCTGGTCCACACGAGAATAAACTATGTACGACAACCACCAAAGGTAATTACATGTGGTTAAACTGTTAATTTATCCCACGTAAGGCATTTTAAGTGGTTAAATAATTAAATCCCTACTTTATCTACAGTAGTAAAAGAATAGTCACTTGTGGCCCGCATGAGTATAAACTGTGTATGACACCCGCCTCCCAAAATCAAATTATGTTCTCCCTTGAACTACGTTATGACTTGATCCCCTTTAAAGAGGTATGTAGGCGACTTAGCATATCTCTAAGTACAATCATGATTCGAGTAAATTTGTTAATATAAGTTAACTTGACAAACATTCGAGGCACAAAAGAAGCAAGCAAGTATTGAAGATTCAGAAGTAAAAGATAAACGTGGATACATAGTATTCATAAAAAATAAGAAGGAAAAACAACGAGTAAACAATTATAAAAGTCCTAAGACAAGCTAAACAAAGAGATTCAAATCTCTCAAATCTCCTAGAGATTTCTCTAGCTTAGACTTCGACTTCTTCAAATCCTTGGCCACAATATCCTCAACTAGGGGAGTGTTGGCGATGGAAGAGACTCGACTCTCATCATCTAAAAGTTCCGCCTCAACGCTTTGGTGTGACGATTAATGTAGCTGCAACGTCTCAGACGCCGTCTTCATCTTGTACTTCAACTTTGTGATCTTGTTCATGATCCGCTGCAAATTTGTTTGGGAAGTCTCGACTTGGGAAGAGCTCACAATGTGCTTCTCCCTAACTTTGGGAAGGACATCCTTAGCTTTGGCCAACTGCCGAGCAATAACCTCCTTCGACAACCCATCAACAGACTTCGATCTCGCCAAATCATAAGCATCAGCCTCCTCAAACAAAGATGTCAAAAATGTCTCTATGGTTAGGAAGTCAGACTAGGAACAATCATTTATCTCCTCCAACACAACTAGAACTTCCTCCTTCATTGATGATAGGGAATCAATAGAGGTCGCCATAATCCTCGCCCAAAGATTATTCCACAAAAATGCAGTAAAGTCTCGCTGACGATCACGAACAAAATTTTCTCCTTTAAAAACCGAAACAATAAGGGGGCAGGGCTTCTTCACATTTATAGGCGCCGAAGCTGCTAAAACTTTCGATGAAGATGACACGTCTTCCCCATCTGACACACAATTAGAATCGCTGCCAAAGATATTTATCCTTGTCTAAAAGGTGGAAACGTAATACGATCAAGAAAATGGAAATAAGGAAGAAAAGGAAACAAGTAAATGAGGAAAAGGCGAATGAAAACTTGTTCGGCTGGGGAACATGCAACTGATTTATTTGGGAGTTCAGGAGATTCGATAACCTTTTTAGCCCGCTTCCAATGGCGGTCACCATCTCGGCTACGACTTTCTTCTAAACATCGAGAAGTACTCTTCCTCTTACTCGTTTCAACCAATGATGCCTGTTGGTCCTTGGTGGAGTATGACACAAGTGTATGGGGGGGTGAATGCAAATTCTTTTCAAATTCTTTTCTTTTCAGACAATTTGGTCTTATCAGGAAGGTTGTCTCACAACAAGCCTGAGTGTGAACCTCAATAGATACTTGTCCTACTGATTACTATTGAGTGATCAGTTGGATAAATATCTAAGTGAGTTGCTAAGTACGGAATGTGGTTGGCCTTTTCTTGAAAGAATACTCCAAGTTAATTTCTGAAATTACAGTGATCAGGGACTTTGTCCAAAACAGATTTTCTTACCTTACTGAAATAAATTCTTTGAAATATGATTGAATGTAAGTGTTTGTTGGTCCTGAAAGGAGTATATAACAAGTGTATGGGGGGGGGGAATACACTTGTATGCAAATTCTTTTCTAACTTGATCAAACCAGAGCTCAGCAAGGTTGTCCTGGACAACTCTGCTGAAGATGATTAACTCTTCTAAGATAACCAAACTACTAAGTACTATTGAGTACTTAGTTGAATAACTATCTAGGGGAGTTATATGTGCGGAATAGTGGTTGGCCCTTTTAGTTTAGACTCCTTTAGTTTCTGAAATCACTTAGTCAAACAATACAGTCCAGTTTCAGGGAACTTGTCCAAATAGGTTTTGCACAGTCTTTGAATGTTTATCCTTTGAAAGATCAGTTTCGTGTGCAGTGTTGAATGTATGAAAGTACTTGTAAAGCAAATCAACACAAGAGTTTATAATGGTTCAGAGACTCAAGCTCCTACATCCACTTTCCCTGATTTAACAGGATAATTCCTTCACTCTTGGAATTAACTTGTTTTATAGTACCAAGGTGCACTTGATCAAGAACACCACTCCTTGTTGAATTGATCCCTAGGATGTCTAGAGTCCTAGTACCCTCTTCTCAACTCAGAAATGAACTGTTCTTCTCTCAACAGTCAGCTCCTACCACTTCTACTACTACAACCTTCTCACTTTCACTCTTGAAAGGGGTAAGGGTTGAAGTAAGGTTCCAACTAATGAGATATCCTTAACAATGAAGATCAGTGTATAAGGATAGGATATCTCTCTAAGCTTGTGTATGGATATACAATGTAGTACAGCTTAGATGAAGTGTTTGAAGACTAAGATAGTCTTTGAAAGCTATGAAAGTTCTATGAGCTTCAGAATTCTTGTGTAGTTGGATTTTGTTGAGGTGCTTTCAAATGGTCTTCACACTTCTGTATTTATAGACAAATGAAGGATTTGCCCGTTGGAGAGGCAGCCTCAAATGTCCATAAATGTCTTCTTTCAGTTCTTCAACTTAGAAGACAGAATCTTGATAGTGACATGTCCTCATTTGGGAAATAAACGGCTGTTAAGACTTTGTCTTCATTCTGCAGCACTCTACCAATGTCTAACTTTCAGATTCTCTTGTTAGGACTTGGACATGGCTTCTGAAGGTTGTTCCATTGATAGGACAACATTCCTCATCATTTGGACAACTCTCCTTATCACTATCAGCAGTCTTGCTTATCAGCAAGGTTGGCTTGCTCTTCTTCAAATGACTTGACTCATACCCTTTGCTTCACTTCAAGGTGATCTTAGCATGTTGATTTGTAGTTCTTTAGGGTGTGGTTGTCTCTACCTTTTCAGCATAGTTGACCTTAGGCTTTCAGAGCAATAGATCTTGATTACTTGTACTGAGACAACTCCTCTGGACAACTCTCCTGATCAGCATAGTTGGTCTTCCAAAAGACTTAGTGTTGTATCCAGAGTTTGAGCCTTGAGGGGACTTGTTCTTGATAGACTTCAAAGCATATGTTCCCCCTCAACTTGTGCATCTAATCAACTAAGAGCTGCCTAACATTTTAGCTCCTCATCTAGCCTTTATACTATATGTTCTAACATCTCTAGAACATACTAAACTTGACTTAGGCATGTCTCAGGGGTTTTTGGTATTAAATCAAAACATATCTCATTTTATTCCCAACAATTTCCCCCTTTTTTATGATGCCAAAACCTATATTCTATGCAAAAGTGACTTGACTACACCTATTACATTTATCTTCAGAAGACATGACTAAGGTCAATTATCCTGAAAAGCAATGTGTTAGTGTACTCACCATTCATGTTGCACATAAGTTACATAAATAGGCATAGAGAGAGGAGTGTTTTCTTGATTCAAAATAAGTTCAACTATCATTCAATTGAAGATCATTACAAGCATGTTGATAGTTGAAATTAACATATTAGAGCATGAATCATTAACACTAAATACATCAGAGCATTTCACTATACAAAACATATCTAGAATTTTAGTATCAGAGCAAACACTAAAAACACTTAGCAGTATTTGCATCAGAGCAAAAACATCAGGTATCAGAGAATCATGCTTATATCAAAGCAATCCAGAGCATATCAGAGCAAACAGATTTTCATAGCACACCACATCAGCAATCTTGATCATATTTCAGCATAGCTGATCAATCAAGATAGGTCAGAAGACTTAGCCATTTCAAAGATCATCCTCAGGAGGTGGCACCATCCCATATTGTGCCCACACTCTTCTTTTCAAAGTCATGGCTTCTTGGTTTGTTCCCTTAGGTCCAAGAACCATCTTGTTTAGCTTGAGGATCTCAGTGAATTCTCTCAGGATTCTTGCTTGATCAATCCATCCTTCAAGCTTTGGAGGCATGTATATGATTGGCTTGGGGGCTGTGAGTTCAAATCTTGTAATGTCAGCAGCTGCAAGCAATTGTTGATAGAGCTCTCTGTAGTACTCTATCATGAACTCAGCAAAAGTGGAGTTGGCATCTCTTCCATTCCATCTGTCGATGACATAGTAATCATAGACAAACTCCCTTTTTGCTTCCTCCCATGAGTCATTCAGCTGAATTGGCACCCATTTATCCAAGTGAGGATATTTGGTGTCCATTGGGATCAATAGCTGTGGCTTCATCTTGTTATAAGTTGCTCTCTTTCTTCTTGGCTTCTGGAAGTCTGCTCTTCTCTTATCTCTTGTTCTTTGTGCTTCATCCATCAAATCCATCTTTTCTTGAGCCCTCATCATGGCCAGTTTCTGTTGGGTTTCAGGATCTTTGCCAAACCCTTCATGAAATAGCTTTGATGGATCATCAGCTAGGACAGTTGTCTTCTTCTTGGGTTCAGGTCCAAATCCTTCAGCAAATAGTTCTTCAATATCTTCAGTGGACTTGGGACCTTCAACATCTTTGGCAGATTCAGAAGACTTGTCCTCTTCAGCATTCTTGGGCTCTTCAGCAGTTTTGGCCTTCTTTGAGATAGGCTCATCATCATCAACTCTGAATTCAGGTGGAAGATCCAGGCTGTTGGGAAAGTCAGTGAATGTCTCAACTTGTCTTTTCTTCCCTTTTGCCCTCTTGATCTTTCCTCTAGTTTGGACACCTTCAGCATCTTTGTCCAAACCAGACACCTCACCACCTGGCCTTTGCTGTAACCTCACTCTTTCCTCTTGAGTTGAGGCCATTGAGTTCTTCAAAGCAAGTGCTAACTGCTCCTCTTCATCCAATTCTTCCAAGTTTAGCACTGCTGTGTCCTTTCCCTTTCCTTCAGGGGCTTTGTCCTTACCCTTTCCCCCTTTAACTGGGCTTCCAATCACTAAGACACCTTTTGCTCTTGTTCTTTCCCTTTCCCCCTTTTTGGCAGCATAAAAACATTCAGGCTTCAGTTCACTCATAGTAGATGCCAATAAGGACTGGGCTTGGGTTAGAGACTTCATCTCTTCCAACAGATATACATTCTCATCATGTATATTTTGCATCCTATCACTGCTCAAGCTAAGGAAAGCTAGAACAGGCTTCATTTTCTGTTGAACAACCTCCTCCATGGTTGCCTTAAGAGATGCATCCAGTTGGGCCTGAAGAAGCTCAGTGAGGTTGGCCACTGCACTTTCAGCAATGTTGGCCAATACCTCTTGGGAAAATTTTTCTGAGGCTGCTTTCACCATAGCTAGCCTTTGCTCTTCAGCTCTTTGCCTTTGCAGGGCAGTCTTTCTTCCAAGAGCTTTCTTCACCACTGACCTCAATGTCTTCACATTCCTATTGTGGTTGATTCTTAGCAAGGATTGCTCTTTCTTTACATCCTTTGAAACTGATCTCATGGTGTTCTTAGCTTTGATGACTTCAGTGGAGATGGTTTGCAGACCAGTCTCAACTCCACTGATCCTTGCCTCCAAGGTAGGTAACACCACATCTTCTGAGCCAGTTAGCCTCATTTCTACAGATGCCAAAGTTCTTCCATGCTCATCCAAAGCTCCAGTGGTTTCTGCATGAGCTGATTGGACTTGATGAGCCAAGGAATCCAACTTCTCTGATTGCATCCCAAGCAAAGCTTGTGCTGATCCACTATCAACTTGAATGGGTGCATCTGTTAAGAGTTCATCTGCAAAAATTTGATCAAAGGTTATACCTGCAATGTCAGACAAATCAAATGAGTCAGTAAAAACACATTTATCTCCCTCAATTTCTTTTTCATAAGACTCTGATACATCAGCAGTCTTCTCCTCATTTTCAACTATTTCTTTTCTCCCTTCATTAATGATTTCCTCACTTAAAGGAACAGGCCTCCTCTCATCAAGGGATTCCTGAAGTTCAGATTTGACTTCAAGAATAGCCTGCCCTTCCTCACTTATATCACCCTCATTTGGTGGTACACTCACTATCCTAGTGATCACCACCTCTATATCATCTACTGCTTCCTCTGGTTTTTCCACTAAGTTCTCCTTTTCAACTCCATCACCTAATCCTGCAGCATCTCCACCTTCAACAAGGTTCAAAGATGGCAGTTGTGGGGAGATCACAGTGCTTATATCAACAGCCACTAAGTCATCCTGAATGATTAAGGGCTGATCAGTGTCCAACTCATCTGACACTGAATAGGCCTTAACCAAACCAGCCTCTAGAATAGGAACCTCCACATCTTTAGGCTGTGCCTTGGGTTCAGAAGAACCTTCATTGGCAGATGTGTCCTCGGTTGTGTTACCACCCTTGGTCAACACCTCTGAAGATACATAGCCTTTCCTATGATAGGTTCTAGGGGGGTTGGAGAGTCTTTCAGAGACAAAAGGTTTAGGGAGGTTGGCTTGAGGGGTTTCAGGAGGGTTGGGTTTTGAGTGTTTGAGGGATCATCAGGGGAATCATCATCATTAGAGCTACTTTCAGGGTGTGTGATGCCCTTAGTTTTCCTCTCCTTTTCCTCATTAATCTTATCAGCTACCAGCTTTGCAACACTTCCTCATCAATGAGAAATCTTGTCTTTGAAACTCCAGCAAAGTGTAGCAATCTGTTCTCCTCCACTTGCCACCAGTTTGCACCCTTATCTTGGATGACTTGTGATATCTCCATCATAGACTTGTCTTTTACATCAACAAACATCCTTAGATCATGAAATGTCCTCTGAATTCTTGGAAATTCAGCAAGCTGTGGGTACAGACTGTCCACAGTAGCCTTGGCTCCTCCTCTGAGCATACTTTCATAAGTATACTCCTCCTCATCTCCACTTGAATGGGGACTTTGGGTTATAGGGGATTTGGCTATGGGTTCTCCTAGGGTGGCTTCAGGAAGGTTTAGTTCTGGAATGTTGGCTTCAGAAGGGTTGGGTGCAATAGAAGGTACTTCAGTTGCTTTTGAGAGCAATGGATCTGAAGGGGCTTTACTCAGGGGGGTTGGCTCAAAGAGTGCAGCTTCTAAAAGCTTTGAATAGTTGAGCATAGATGAGTCAAGGGGAGAATGTAATCTTGTCTCATCTACTGCTATATCTGCTAGCACATCTATCCCACTTCTTTGCACACTCCCTTCAGGAGAGTATCTCTTTGTAAGATTGATGGGGGGGATAGGTTGATTGGTTGGGGTTATATGGGTTTCAGGGGAGTTGGGCTCAGGATTCTGAATTTCAGGGATGTTGGCCTCCATTGGTTGACCTTCAGGGACCTTGGATTCTGGAGTTCCAGAACCAGATGAGTTGGTCTTTGACTTGGATTTGGTCCTGCTTTCAGCTCTGCTCTCTCTTAGAGCAATTTGTAGAGACCTTTCCTCTTGAAGCTCCAACACTTTGTCAGTAGGCTTGGCCCTTCTCTTGCTAGCCCTACTGCTCCCACTTCCTTCACCATCCTTCTCAGGGACAACCTCCCTGATCCTTTTATCACCCTTAGACTTTTGTCTAGTCTCATTGTATTTCTGCCTCAACTCTTCTGAATGATCAGAAGGCACACTCACTCCCTCTTCAGCAACTTCTTCAATTTTAGTTGAAGCATCTGATTTCTCCTCTGAGGGAATTTGAGACATTTTCCTTGTCTTCACCATTCTGGCCTTTGTCCTCTTTTTCAACTTTGGCTTTTCCTCCACCTTTTCTTCAGCAGGTTTGGCCAATATCATCCTCCTTTGCTCAGTTTTCTTGCTGAGCTTTCTGAACATAATCTTTTGAGCTGGGAGGGGCTTTGCAAAGGTTTGCATTTGGGAATAATGGGAAAATCTTTCAATCAACAAGCTTGCCCTGGTGCAATACTTGAGTTTCCCTTCTAGCACAACCTTGTTGTGAGCTTTCACCTTGAACTTGGCCTTTTCCTTCATCATCTCAGATACAATGAAGGTCCTCCAATCAAATTTGATACCCTTGTCACTGGCATCAATAACTGCAGCCATTATTCTGATTCTTGGATGGCTGACTTGCTCCAAGCTTCCAGTATTGCTCAAGAGACTCTTAGCAACTACCTCAAAGAGGTTGAGAAACTTTGGTTTGAGAGTCTTCTTGTTTTGAGTTGAAGAGATGGGACCAGGAACCAAAAGCCATTCTTGTGCTATCTCCTCTTCATGAGAAGCACCATAAAATTCTGGATTCCTTCCTTCTGAAGGCAATCCAAAAGCTCCTTCAAGATCTTCTGAAGAGAATTTCACTCTATGAAATCTCTCTTCCTCCTCTCCCTCTGCTATATATGAAAGTCTGGTGGAAACTTCACCATCTTCAGGTTT
Organism: Galeopsis tetrahit; assembly: GCA_963675135.1. Taxonomy (NCBI): domain Eukaryota; kingdom Viridiplantae; phylum Streptophyta; class Magnoliopsida; order Lamiales; family Lamiaceae; genus Galeopsis; species Galeopsis tetrahit. The sequence goes on along the minus strand of OY776128.1, from coordinate 41,408,579 downwards.
ACCTCTCCACTTGAGAAAGGCAAAGAACTCAGCCATGTAATTTTCCAGACAAGAGCTTGGCCTCTCTTCCATGAATTTTTGAAGACCAGCTCTTCTCAACCATCTCAGGGTTGGAGTGATTTCAGGATCTTCACTTGCAAATGATATGATGGGCTCAAAGTGAAGACTGTTCTTGTTGCTCAAGTATCCAAAATCAAGGTCTAGAGCCTTGTTGGAAAAATCTATGATCATCTCTGGTCTAACTTTGGGAGCCATTGAAGATTACAGAGATGAAATTGAGAGAGTTTTGAGAGAGTTTGAAGAAAAATGAGATAGGGTTTCGAATGCTTGGGGAAGAAGAGTGTGTGGGGGAGTTTTAAGACTTGAGAATATTCTAAAAAGAATGTTTGTCAATGAGTTGGTGAGATTTGTGTATTTTCAACGGTTGTCAAAAATGGAAAACACACTTGGACGGCCATGATGAATTTCAGGGGAGTTGGCCAGTTTTGATCCAATGGTCAAAGACCAATGTAACAGTGAGTTATTGGTTTTATTCAAAACGTGGAAGTTTATTTAATATTAGTTAATGGTTGGGGAGTTTTCGAGATAGATCATGGCTTGAAAAGTGTAATGCAAACAAGAGTTAAATCTTGGCATTTAATGCATGGAAAGCGACCTTTTGGGTGGGGGACAAATTAAATCCCACAGAGATGATATCTGTAATTGGGACAGGTATCAAGGTAGACAATGATTACCCAAAATACGTGCTTATCAAACCAAGAAAATAGTTTGATAGCCAAGACAACTTATCTGACCCCACAAGGACAAGTGTCCTGAAGAGATGTGGACAAGGGTCCTGAGTTTCAATGGACAAGTGTCCTGAGTAATTGTGATCATCTCTTCTGCACTTCAGTAGACTTGTCCAAGTCTGCTGAAGATCAGTTCAGCTCTTTTACTCCCATTAACTTCAATGAGTTTTACTTGTCCAACCTCCCTGGATCAAGTAAACCCAACTTTGCTGATAGCTCCAGGAACCTTGCCTCTGCAAGTGGCTTAGTTAGGATATCAGCTTTTTGATGATCTGTGTGGATCTTGACCAACTTTATATCCTTCTTCTCCACATGATCTCAAATGAAGTGATGCTTGATGTCCACATGTTTGCATCTTGTATGCAAGACAGGATTTTGTGAAATAGCAATGGCACTATTGTTATCACAAAATATTGGCACTTCAGTAGAGTTGACTTTGTAGTCTCTTCGTTGTTGTCTCAACCAAAGGATCTGAGCACAACAACTTCCAGCTGCAACATATTCAGCTTCAGTGGTGGAAGTAGCCACTGTGTTTTGCTTCTTGGAGAACCAAGATATGCCCAAGAATTGACAAGTCCCTGAAGTGGACTTTCTATCAATTCTGCAACCTCCATAATCAGCATCTGAGTAGCCAGTTAGCTCAATATTGTCATCAGCAGGGTACCAAAGGCATAGATTCTCAGTGCCTTTGAGATACCTCAAAATCCTCTTTGCAGCCTCAAGATGGCTTTTCTTAGGATTTGCTTGGAACCTTGCACAAACACCTACTGCAAAGGTGATGTCAGGTCTGCTGGCAGTGAGATAGAGAAGTGATCCAATGATTCCTCTATACTCAGTGGAGTTGGTTGACACACCACTCTCATCAGGATCCATCTTCCAATTTGTGTTCATTGGGATCCATACTGGCTTGCTAGTAGCACACCCAAACTTCTTGATCATTTCTCTGGTGTACTTAGATTGGTTGATGAAGATTCCTTCTTTTGATTGCTTGACTTGAAGACCCAAAAAGAAGTTCATCAACCCCATCATGGACATCTCAAACTTGCTTTGCATTAGCTTGGAGAACTTCTCACACAGCTTTTCATTGGGGGATCCAAATATTATGTCATCCACATAGATTTGGACAAGCAAGATATCTTCTCCTTCAGAGATTCTGAAGAGTGTCCTGTCCACAGTTCCCTTGGTGAATCCAAGATCCAAGAGGAATTGTGACAGTGTATCATACCAAGCCCTAGGGGCTTGCTTGAGTCCATACAGAGCTTTCTTCAGTCTGTAAACTTGGTTTCCAACCTCAAAACCTGGTGGTTGCTCCACATAGACTTCTTCTTTTAAGACTCCATTCAGAAAGGCACTCTTGACATCCATCTGATACACTTTGAACCTCTTGTGGGCTGCATATGCTAGAAAGAGCCTTATTGCTTCTAGCCTTGCCACAGGTGCAAATGTCTCATCATAGTCAATGCCTTCATGTTGGCAATAGCCTTTTGCCACAAGTCTTGCTTTGTTTCTGACAATCACATCATTTTCATTCTTCTTGTTCTTGAACACCCACTTTGTTCCAATAACATCTTGATGTGAAGGTCTATCCACCAGCTCCCATACTTCATTTCTGGTGAATTGATTCAGTTCTTCCTGCATGGCTGTGATCCAATTGGCATCTTGAAGTGCTTCCTCAATATCACTTGGTTCTTGCTCTGACAAGAAACAACAGAAAAGAGCACTTTCAGCATGAAATCTCCTTGTTTTGACTCCTATACTTGGGTGACCAAGTATTAGATCAGTAGGATGGTCAGACAACCAAGTCCTTCTTTTTCTGATCTCTTCAGTAGAGTTGTCCTCTACTGAAGTTGAGTCATTTTGATCATAAAATTCAGGGTAATTGAATGCAGGATCTAATTCAGGATCATAATCAGGGGTGTTGTCCTCAATATCAGGGACATTGGCATTTTCAACATTTTGAGTTCCCCCTTGATTATTTAATCCATTAACTACCTCAGCAAGAACTGCTTCTTCATTGGTAGTTGTTACCTGGATGTGAACTGGGATTGGATCATTCAGTTCACCATTCCTTTCAGTGGGATTTGCCTCAGGAGGGTTCCCTTCAGGATTGTTGTCCAATGGGAGTTTTTCAGGTAGGTTGGCTTGGACAACTTCTATGAATTCAGTGTCTTTGTCTTTTAGGCTCAGTCTGGTTGTCCTCTGTGTGATTTCTTCTGATTCCAAGTTCTCATTCCTGAACTCATGAATAGATTCATCAAACACAACATGAGGTGTTTCATCCACAATAAGGTTTTTCTTGTTGTAGACCCTGAAAGCTCTACTGATTTGAGAGTATCCAAGGAATACTCCTTCATCAGCTTTGCTATCAAAGGCTTTCAGTTGTTCTTTCCCATTATTGTGAATAAAACACTTGCAACCAAAAATGTGAAAGTATGACACTTTAGGCAATCTTCCTTTCCAGAGTTCATAGGGGGTTTTGCCATGCCCCTTAGTGATCAAACATCTATTTTGAGTATGGCATGCAGTGTTTATAGCTTCAGCCCAAAACCTCTTAGGTAAGTTTGAATCAGCAATTAAAGTTCTAGCAGCCTCTTTTAAAGTTCTATTTCTTCTTTCTGCAACTCCATTTTGTTGGGGAGTTCTAGCTGCTGAGGTTTCATGAGCTATTCCATTAGATGTGCAATACTCATTGATGTATGAATTAATGAACTCAGTGCCTTTATCAGATCTTATCTTGATAATGCTAAGGCCTTTCTCATTTGACAATCTCTTTAACAGTTCAGGTAGTTTGACTTGAGTTTCCTTCTTATTAAGGAGAAATACTACCCATGTGAACCTAGAGAAGTCATCTACTACAACCAATGTGTATTTTCTACCATTTATGCTTGCAGGGGTAATTGGTCCAAATAGGTCCATGTGTAGGAGTTCAAGCACCCTTTCAGTAGAGATGACTGGTTTTCCCTTAAATGAGGCTTTGATCTGTTTTCCTTCTTGGCATGGTTTGCAAACATGCTCTTTAATGAAAACCTCATTAGGTAGTCCTTTAACTAATGCATTTCTAGCAATTTTGTTCATTGTTTTGAAGTTCAAGTGGTTTAATCTTTTATGCCATAACCAACTTTGTTCACTAGAACTCTTAGCAATGAAGCATGCTGCATCAGTAGACTTGTCCCAGTCTGCAAAATACACATTCCCTTTCCTAGTTCCAGTCAATAGAGTTTGTTGAGCCTTATCTTTGATTAAGCATTTTCCACTAGAAAACTCAACTTTGAAATCTTTATCACAGAATTGACTGATACTTAGGAGATTATACTTGAGACCAGCCACATAAGACACATTGGATACTTTGATGTTACCAATCATCAAAGTACCATAACCTTTTGTAGTCGCTTGTGAGCTGTCTCCAAATGTGACATTTGGGCCTTCTTTTTCAATAAAATCAGTGAGGAGTTCCTTGTTTCCAGTCATGTGCCTTGAACATCCACTGTCAAGGTACCATGCTGACTTTTTGCTCATGCTCCTCTTCTTGTGGCCCATAGGTACCTGCAATTAGGTAGGTTTAGGTACCCTTTGAGTTTTGGGTCCTGAGAGGTTAGTTGTACCTTTAGGAACCCAAACTTGCCTAATAACCCTGATAGATTCAAGGTGGCTAAGTTGTTTTCCTCTAGCATCTACATACACTGTCTTTCCCTTAAATGCCTTTGGGAAAGTGTGTGTGAATGTGTTAACTCTGTGAGTTTCAGGAGAGTTGTCAAGTCTCCTGAACTTGAGGGAATCTTTGAGGAAAGGCTTTCTTATGACCATTACCCTTTGGCATGAAGGGTTTTGGTTGTCTCATTTTATTTTGCCTTTGAGGATAGTTATCCTTAGGTCTATTCAGCTAAGGCTTTCTCAGAAGAGTTGGCCTAGGCTGGTTATACCTTGGACAATTCCTCTGAACATTGTTCAGTAGAGTTGCCCTTCCAATGGGTCTACTCTGCTGACCAACATTCCTCTTATGTTCAGGAGCTTTGGCCATTTCCTTAGGTTTAGGCCTATTCTCCTGAAGCATTTGAGTAGGCAGATCATCCATTTTGCCCTTTCCTTTGTTCAGTGGCTGAATTACTTCATTTTCAGTTTGTGCCACTGACTTAACAAAGATTCTCTTAGTGTTACTTAAAGAAGCAACACTAAGACAAGGTGAAGATTCAAATGGATCAAAACCTAATCCACTTCTTTGAGCTATAGGTCTTTGATAACTCTGAATTTCCTCTATTGCTCTATAGGATTTCTTCAGAGCAGACATCTTTAATTTCAGGCTCTCTTCACTTGATTTAAGAATGTCATATTCATGTGAGAGGTTTTCAAACTTGGCATTTAGAATTTTAAGTTCAAAATCTTTTCTCTTCTGAGAGAGAAGTTGATCATCAATCTCCTTTTGTTGGTCAACTATCCTGAGATTTGCTTCCTCAAGCTCTCTCAAGACTTGTTGATACAACTCAGTAGACTTGACATCAACAACTGCCTCAGAGTTTTTGGCAAGTTCAATAGCCAATCTTTCATTTTCTCTCACACAATTATCATGAAATTCTTGTAGCATAGTAAAATCTTCCATCAACTTTCCAAGGGAAAGCTTCAAGTTTACCTCACTATTGTTTTGTGAGATGAATGATGGTGAACTAGAAGTAGAGGATACCTCATCATCCTCAAGAGCCATGTTGCAGACATCATCATCATCATCACTGTTGGAGAACAGTCCATCAGAAGAGTTGAAGCTTTCAGCACTATCAGATTCTTCACCAGCCATCATGGCCTTTCTATTGGTGAATTTTATGTCTCTTTTAGCTTGCCTCTCTCTTCTCTCCTTAGAGCTTAATTCAGGGCAGTCATACTGGAAGTGCCCTTTCTTTTTGCAGTTATAGCACAGGTCTTCATCATCATCTTTTTTATGATGAGGGTTCAGCTCTACTGGACCTTCTCCTATCAGAGTACTTGTCCTCTGATCTTTTCTCTTCAGGCTTTTTGACTTCAGCCTGGGCTTCAGGAGAGTTGTATCTTCTCCTAAATTTGTTGTCCTGGTAGAATTTCTTGTATCTACCAAACCTTGAATTTAGCTTTTCAAATCTCCTAGCCATCAAGGCTAGTTCCTCCTTCATTTCAGTCTTGGAGACTGACTTTGATGATCTTGGAGTGGACTGCATTTCTGGTTCAGCAGTTTTGGCTTTGAATGCCACTCCCTTAGTAGGATTTGAAGGTTCCTCAACAGGCTTTCTTCTATTGAGGTCGAACTCATAAGCTTTGAGTTCAGAGAAGATTTGTTGCATGGGCATGGTGGAAAGATCTTTGGTATTTTGCATCATTACAGCATAAACATCCCACTTTTGAGTGAGAGTTCTCAAGATCTTCAATCCAACTTCTCTCTTGGTGTAGACCTTGCCCAATGAGTTGATCTCATTCAGCACATCAGTGAATCTACCAGCAAATTTGTCAATGGACTTCTCAGACTCCATTGTGAATTGTTCAAACTTCTGCACTGCCACTTGGAGCTTATTCTCCTTGATTTTCTCAGTACCCTCACACATTTCTGCAAGAGTATCCCATATCTCCTTGGCAGTTGTGCAGTGGTAGACCCTTCCCATGATTGCATCTGGAATTGTTTGGTAGAGGGTGTTCATGGCAAGATAATTCAAATTATCTTTCCTCTTTTCATCAGCAGTGAAGTCATCTTCATCTTTGGGAATCAATTCCCTTATATCTGCTCTTTGAGCCTCAGTGACTCTGGGATTGACAAAGGTGAACACAAAAGGACCTCTTGTGATCACTCTCAACATATCAGTATGTAGAGATGCAAGATGAGCCCTCATTCTGATTTTCCAGAAATCATAGTTGTCTATTGAGAACATGGGCAATTTGTGATGAGAGATATGGTTGACTGGATTTGTGGCCATGTTGTCCAATCCTTGGACAGCAGGAGGTGGAACAGCAGCATTGTTGTTGGCCATATCTCAAGAATAAACAGTTAGTCACCAATTTATAGGATTTCAGATAGATCAGTTCAGTGACCACACCAAATATATGATTTTGAAAACCAAGATGGCTTTTCAGAAGCAGTGGTCTTTGAACCCCTGCTCTGATACCACTTGTTGGTCCTGAAAGGAGTATATAACAAGTGTATGGGGGGGGGGAATACACTTGTAAGCAAATTCTTTTCTAACTTGATCAAACCAGAGCTCAGCAAGGTTGTCTTGGACAACTCTGCTGAAGATGATTAACTCTTCTAAGATAACCAAACTACTAAGTACTATGAGTACTTAGTTGAATAACTATCTAGGGGAGTTATATGTGCGGAATAGTGGTTGGCCCTTTTAGTTTAGTCTCCTTTAGTTTCTGAAATCACTTAGTCAAACAATACAGTCCAGTTTCAGGGAACTTGTCCAAATAGGTTTTGCACAGTCTTTGAATGTTTATCCTTTGAAAGATCAGTTTCGTGTGCAGTGTTGAATGTATGAAAGTACTTGTAAAGCAAATCAACATAAGAGTTTATAGTGGTTCAGAGACTCAAGCTCCTACATCCACTTTCCCTGATTTAACAGGATAATTCCTTCACTCTTGGAATTAACTTGTTTTATAGTGCCAAGGTGCACTTGATCAAGAACACCACTCCTTGGTGAATTGATCCCTAGGATGTCTAGAGTCCTAGTACCCTCTTCTCAACTCAGAACTGAACTGTTCTTCTCTCAACAGTCAGCTCCTACCACTTCTACTACAACAACCTTCTCACTTTCACTCTTGAAAGGGGTAAGGGTTGAAGTAAGGTTCCAACTAATGAGATATCCTTTACAATGAAGATCAGTGTATAAGGATAGGATATCTCTCTAAGCTTGTGTATGGATATACAATGTAGTACAGCTTAGATGAAGTGTTTGAAGACTAAGATAGTCTTTGAAAGCTATGAAAGTTCTATGAGCTTCAGAATTCTTGTGTAGTTGGATTTTGTTGAGGTGCTTTCAAATGGTCTTCACACTTCTGTATTTATAGACAAATGAAGGATTTGCCCGTTGGAGAGGCAGCCTCAAATGTCCATAAATGTCTTCTTTCAGTTCTTCAACTTAGAAGACAGAATCTTGATAGTGACATGTCCTCATTTGGGAAATAAACGGTTGTTAAGACTTTGTCTTCATTCTGCAGCACTCTACCCAATGTCTGACTTTCAGATTCTCTTGTTAGGACTTGGACATGGCTTCTGAAGGTTGTTCCATTGATAGGACAACATTCCTCATCATTTGGACAACTCTCCTTATCACTATCAGCAGTCTTGCTTATCAGCAAGGTTGGCTTGCTCTTCTTCAGATGACTTGACTCATACCCTTTGCTTCACTTAAAGGTGATCTTAGCATGTTGATTTGTAGTTCTTTAGGGTGTGGTTGTCTCTACCTTAGCACTAGATCTTGATTACTTGTACTGAGACAACTCCTCTGGACAACTCTCCTGATCAGCATAGTTGGTCTTCCAAAAGACTTAGTGTTGTATCCAGAGTTTGAGCCTTGAGGGGACTTGTTCTTGATAGACTTCAAAGCATATGTTCCCCCTCAACTTGTGCATCTAATCAACTAAGAGCTGCCTAACATTTTAGCTCCTCATCTAGCCTTTATACTATATGTTCTAACATCTCTAGAACATACTAAACTTGACTTAGGCATGTCTCAGGGGGTTTTGGTATTAAATCAAAACATATCTCATTTTATTCCCAACAGTGTTATAAAGAATGCAGTAAGTAAATGACACACAATTTATAGTGGTTCAGAGACTCAAGCTCCTACATCCACTTTCCCTGATTGAACAGGATAATTCCTTAACAATGGAATTAGCTTGTTTTATAGTGCCAAGGTGCACTGATCAACAACACTCTCTTAGTGCTTTGATCCCTAGGATAATATGAGTCCTAGTGCTCAATCTCTCTGAGTTAAGACTGTTTTCACACTAACAGTTCTTAACTCCTCACTTCTACAACAAACTCTTTCTTCACTAATTGAGATAAGGGTTTGAGGTTTGGTTCCAACTAGTAGAGATATCCTTTACAATAAGAACAGTGTAAAGGCTTAGGATATCTCAATGCTAAGCTTTGGATATTACAAGTGTTGGCTTAGCTATTTGAAGTGATCAGGAAACTTGGGATTCTGAAGAACAACTTTGGTTTCCTTTGATTGCTTGATGATAGTTTAATAGCAAGTAGTTGGATGCTTGAATCCTTTGATCACTTCTGTAAATAGGCAAATTTGAACAACTATCCGTTGGAGGGATAGCAATTCAAACTTGTCTATTTGCAGCACCATTGAAACGGTTATGAAGCTTGGCATCCTTTTATCCACTGTGTAAAAGCTTCTTCAATGGTTTCTTGAATGAATGTGTTGACTTCTGAAAAATGCGGCTGAGATGACTTGTGTCAGATTCCAAATATGCACATTTCCCAAGGTTGATTTGTGGCATACTCTACACTCAACCAACGGTCAGATGGGACAACTCCCCTGAACATTCCTGCTGCAAAATTAGAATGTTCCAACATTCATTCAATGCCTCTATCTTTAATGCTTCTAAGTCTTCAATGCTTGGTTCAGGCTTGATGGTAATAAATGCTTCAATAAATGTGTCTTCTGTGAGCCTAGCATTCAATGCTCTTGATCATTGGCACTTTAATTGATTTGATGCAGCTCCTATCAATGCATGAAGCTTTGCCTTATTACACTTGATCTTTCAGCCAGGTTGTCCACTCAGTAAGCTGGTCTTGGAAACTTCAGCAACCTTGTTCTAAAGAACTTAACACTTGTCAAGCTGCCTAACATTCCAGCTTTGGACAACTATCCTGAACTCTAAATCTCACAACATTTCTGAGATTTTTGACTTAAGCATTTCTACTTACTCAAGTATCCTGAGACAACTAAACTGATCTAACTTGAGTGTATCTCAACTAATTTGAACATCATCAATCAGGGGTTTTGGTGATCCTTTCATATATGTCATAGAGCATTACAGTTTCCCCCTTTTTGATGATGCCAAAACCTATTACAAAGGGAACTTGACTTATACTAGACTTTACCTTCAGGATGAGTGACCTGGTCATCTTTCCTGAAAGAGACTGTTAGCACAATAATAAATCAAGTAAATATGTCATGTCAGGTTAGTTGAGATAATGAGTTGTTATCTCTTGATAGAAACATAGTGATCCTTTCATATATGTCATAGAGCATTACAGTGCAGAAAATTAATCAAGGACTCACTAACTGATACAAATGAAAAACAGAATAACAACAAACAATAAGATCATAGATAGATAGGGAAGGAGTGAACTTATGCTTCAGAGAGTTCCATCATCCTGAGGGGCAATCCCATACTGAGCCCAGACCCTCTTCTTCAACTCTCAGATATCCTTATTGGTTCCTTTAGGGCCAGGCTTCATCTTCTCCATCCTCATGATTGAGATGAACTCTTCCAGAATCTTCCCTTCATCAATTAAGTTCCCATTGAACTTTGGAGGCATGTACAGAATAGGACCAGGGGCCTTGAACTCAACTTTGTCCATCTCAGCTGCTGCAAACAGCTTCTGGTACAGATCCCTGTGGTTTTCAAACATGAACTACACAAAGACCTCATCAACACTAGCTTCAAGCCATTTCCCTATGACATAAAAGTCATACACAAAGCTTCTCTTGGCCTCCTCCCATGCATCATTCAGTGAGATTGGCACCCACTTATCATGGTGAGGGTACTGAGTGTCCCATCTCTGCAACATATGAGGCTTGAGTCTCTTATAAGATGCCCTTCTCCTTGGTGCTCTAAAGTTTGCCCTTCTCTCATCCCTTGCTTTGTTGGCCTCAACCAACTGATCCATTCTTTCCTTAGCTCTCTGAAGAGCTAGCTTCTCCTGTGTCTCAGGATCCTTTCCAAATCTTTCTTCAAACAACTTCGAAGGATCATCAGCAAGCTTGGGCATTCTGACTTCAGGCTCTTTGTCCTGTTCTTCTTCTTTAGCTTCTTCTTCTTGGATCTCAGGCAACTTGGCTGCTTTCCTCAACCTCTTTGATTGCCTCAGTGGAGTTGACTCTTCAGATTGAAATTCAGATGGAAGGGTCAGGCTGGTTGGGAATTCATTGAAGGCTTGTTCCTTCCTCTTTCTCTCAGAGGCCCTGGTCACCTTCACCCTTACTTCAACAACCTTCTCCTTGGGGTCAAGGCCTGCAGACTCACCACCAGGTCTCTGTTGCCTTCTTGCCTGACTTTCCATCACTGAAACCATGGACTCTTTAACTGCAATCTGGATTTGCTCTTCTTCGGTCAAATTTTCAATATTCATTGGGCCTTTGCCTTTCCCAATGTCTTCTTCTTCCTCCTCCTCAACCTCAGGGGCCTTCTCCTTTCCTTTGGATTCACCAATCCTCAAGGTTCCCTTTGCTCTAGCTCTCTCTCTTTACCCCTTTTTGGCATTATCAAAACATTGGGGCTTCAACTCACTCATAGTGACAGAGAGATGTGAGTGAGCATGAGTGAGGGACTTCAATTCTTGCAGCAAATACACATTCTCATCATGAATGTTCTGCATTTTATCATCAGCCATACTCAGAAAAGTGTGGACAGGCTTCATTTTCTGAGCAACAATAGCATCCAGTGTGGCTTTCAGTGATTGATCAAGTTTGGCTTGCAGTTGATCAGTGAGGTTGGCCACAACTTGATCAGACACCTTGGCCATCAGTTCCACTGTGAACTTTTCAGCAGCCTCTTTCACCATAGCAGCTTTTAGCTCCTCAGCTTTCCTCCTTTGAGCTGCTGTCCTCTGCCTCAATGCATCTTTGATTGTCCTTCTTAAAGCTCTCACATTGTGCTTGTAAAGATCTTTGAGGCCTTGCTGCTCTTTCTTTACTGTCTTAGTGAAATTTGCCATTGCATCCTTTGCCTTGGTTACCTCTGTTGAAACTGTTTGCAGTCCAGTTTCAACACCACAAATCCTGGCATCCAAAGTTGGCAAAATCACTTCTTCTGATCCTGTAAGCCTCATTTCCACAGAGGCTAGAGTCTTGCCTTGTCCATCCAGGGTATCCACAGTTGCAGCATGTGCTTTCCCAACTTCTCTGACTAATGTGTCCAACTTCTCTAATTGCTCCTCAATGGAGGTTGCAGTCTGAGTAGCAATCTGCAATCCAGCCTCAGTGGCATTGGCTTGCTCAAAGTAAATCTTGTTCAACGTGGACACATTTGCTGAGATTGCCTCAAGATCAATGTCAGCATCAACTGGAATATCTGTAAGGGAAGCATCTGCAAAAATTTGTTCTATGGTGACAGCAACAAAATCTGCAAAACTCAAAGTGTTAGTTAAATCACCCTCAACACCCTCATTCTTTTCTTCTCCCATTAGGTCTGATACATCAGCACCTACACTCTCATTTTCAACTTTATTCTTTTCTACATTCACATAAGATGGACTCACATTCACTGGAGAATCAGGCCTCCTTTCACCAAGGGATTCATCAAGTTCAGATTTGACTTGAAGAATAGCCTGACTCTCATATTGGGCTGCACCCAATATTTCTACTTCATCTCCCTCTATTTGTGGTGCACTCAAACTGCCAGTAATCACACAATCCTCATCATCTCCCTCTGATTTTTTCACACTATCAGCCTTTTCAACTCCTTCCATTCCTAATCCTGACACCTCCATATCCTCAACAGGATCCACAGAGGGCAGTTGTTGGGAGATCACAGTGCTTGGGCATCACAAGGCCACTGAGTCATCCTGAATGACTAAAGGCTGGTCAATGTCCAACTTTCCTGACATTGATGAGGCTTTAGTCAAACCATCTTCTCCCATGGAAGTCTCAGCATTGTCAAGCTGTGCCTCAGGCTCAGAAGAACCATCCTTGGCCAATGCATCTTGGACTGAGTCACCACCCTTGGTCAACTCCTCTGATTGATCAGAGTCCTTAACAGAATGATAGGTCAAGTAATTTACCTGAGCAGAATTGAGGCCAGGAGGATTGGGATTGGTGTTGTCATCATCATCATCATTATCATCAGAAGTGCTATCAGGATGCTTAAGGCCTTGTGCAATCCTTTCTCTCTCAGCAAGCACCTTCTCATGGACTATTGTACAAAACAAGGCTTCAGTGGTCAACACACTGGACTTCTTCACATTTGCAAAGTGTAAGAGCCTGTTTTCTTCAACCTGCCACCAGCTGGCTCCTTTATCCTTGATAGCTTGAGCTATCTCCACCATTGTTCTATCCTTGATCTCAACAAGTGCCCTGAGATCATAGACCTGTTGTTGCAGCCTAGGATAAGCCTTCAATCCTGGGTATACTTCATCCACATTAGCTTTGGCAATTTGCCTCAGCATCCCCTCATATGTGTACTCTTCATCACTTCCATCTCCATTAGAAGAGTTGGCTTGGGATTCAGGGGGGTTGGATTGGGATTCAGGTAGGTTGGGCTGGGGCTCAGAAAGGTTGGGTTCAGAAGGGTTGGGTTCAGAAGAACTTAAAACAATTTGGGACTCAGGTGCTTTAGAGAGAAATGTTCCTGAGGAGGTTATTGGAATGGCTGGAATGGGTGGATGAATAACTTGATCACCTTCTTGAAGAACAGTTTAAATAAGTTTGGTATAGGAAAGAAGTCTGGGATCAAGTGGGGAGAATGTCCTATCTTCAATTTCAACCAAATCAGCCAGGACATCAATACCTGTCCTATCAGGAGCACCTTCAGGAGAGTAAACTTTCTTGGCCACAATTGAAGCATCTTCAGGAGTCTTGCACTCCTCTTCTTCATGCCTTGGTGATATTCTTTGAGATTGAATATCAGGAGAGTTGGCTTTAGGGCTGTTGGGCTTGGACTTTGACTTGGAGTTAAACCTACTTGCTTGTCTAATCTCCTTGAAGAATTCCTTCTTCTTTTTTCCTCTTCCATCAACTTCTGCTTTTCAGAAGTTTTAATGATCCTTCTCCTTATTTTTGACCTTGTTGGCTTATCAAGGTCTCTGAACTCAGTCACAGATTCAGGTTGCAGAGGGACAATCTCTCTAAATTCTTCTCCCTCTTCAGGGGGGTTGACTCCTTCTTCTGCCACTTTCTCAATCTCCTCAGAAGTGGCACCTCCACTTCTAGACTGGCTTTCTGGGGAAGATTCACTCAGGATCTTCTTCATCCTTTTCATCTTGGGCTGACCTTTTGCTGGTTGGGATTTCCTCTTTCTTGGAGATGATCCGACAACTGGTACAACAGCTAATGCCTTCTTGGAGGCTGCCTCTTGCTTCCTCTTCTCTGTCTTTGAGGACAGATTCCTAAATATCACTTTCTGGGCTGGAAAAGGCTTTGGCTTGGCTTGGAGGTGAGTGTAGTGAGCAAATCTTTCCAAGAGCAAGCTAGCTCTTATGCAGAATTGAAGTCTCCCATCCACCACCACCTTGTGGTGCTTCATTTCCTTGAACTTAAACTTTTCATTCATCATTTTGTCTAGAATGAAGCTTTTCCAATCAAACTTGACTCTCTTTTCAGCAGAGTCAATCACAGCAGCCATTACTCTCAATTTGGGCAAGCTAATTTGTTCCACACTTCCAGAATGGCTCAATAAGCTTTTCACTACACAATCAAATAAGTGCTCATAAACTGGTTTCAAAGTTTTCTTGTTTTGAGCACTTACCAGCTTTTTGGGTACCTTCATCCATGGATTGGAGAACTCCTGCTCCTCTCCCTCTCTGTAGAATTCTGGATTTTGGCCTTCAGATGGTAGCCCAAAGCTGGCATCAAGGTCCTCAGCAGTGAAGATGATGGTGTGTTGACTCTCTTCTTCTTCATCTTCTTCAGCATAAGTCAACTTTGTGCATACATCACCCCTTTTGCCCTTCCATCTTAGATGGGCAAAGAACTCAGCCATAAATGGATTCAAACAAGAATCAGGCTTGGTGCCTAAGAACTTTTCAAGCCCTGCCTTCCTTAGCCAATGGAGAACTGGATGAACATTTGTATTTGGGCTATCAAAGGCTACCAACTTCTCAAACCAAAGAGAGTTTGGATTACTGAGATAAGAGAAGTCAATGTCCAAGGAGGAATCATTGAAATATACTAGCTCTTCTCTTTTGATTTTGGGAGCCATGGATAAGTTTGTGAGAAGGATGGGTTTTGAGAGATTTGCAGGTTTTGAGAGGTTTTCAAAAGGTTTAAGTGTTTGGAAAATATGAGTGCGTGAGGAAGGTGGGTAAAAACCTAAGAGTTTTTATATGAGGCAAAATTATTAACCGTTGGTTAATGATTTGTGAAGGTGGATAAAGTTAAAAACCAATTGGATATTGTGGGGTAGTGGGTTTGGGGCGGTTTGATGAAGGTTACTTGTTAATCAATGGATTTGATGATGGCACAGTAATTAATGCAATCTTAAAAGAGATTTTTGCATTAAATGCTGATTTACCATTTTGGGGGCAAAATTCTTAATAGCACACGCCATCCTAAAATGGCCTACTCTTAGACCAAGAAATCTTTTAAATGTCCAATCAATACTAAAAATAGCAATTATCACCCTATTAACTCGGACAAACATCCTGAGATGTGTTTTGACTTCTGTAAAGGTCAAAATGTCTGACCAACATGCCTGAGTGGGTCCCACTAGGACAGATCTCCTGACCAATATTGTTGAATACCTTAGGGACAACTTTGCTGAGTTTCCTTTTTTTTTGGCAGACTGCTTCAGTGAGGTTGGTCAACCTTGCTGAAGTTCAACTTAATGAACTTCCCCCTTCATATGAGCTTCCTTCCTTCATTTCTCCATCTTCCCTGGATCAAGTAAGCCTAATTCAGCTGAAAGTTCCAAGAACCTTGCTTCAGCCAATGGCTTAGTTAAAATATCAGCTTTTTGCTTATTAGTGTGAATTTTGACAAACTTGATATCTTTCTTCTCCACATGATCCCTTATGAAGTGATGCTTGATATCAACATGCTTGCATTTGGTGTGTAGCACTGGATTCTGTGAAATGGCAATTGCACTATTGTTGTCACAGAATATTGGAACTTCATTTGTGATGACTTTGTAATCTCTAAGTTGCTGCCTGAGCCAAAGTATCTGAGCACAGCAACTTCCAGCTGCTACATATTCTGCTTCAGTTGTTGATGTGGCAACTGTATTTTGCTTCTTGGAGAACCATGAGATAAGCTTGCTGCCCAAGAATTGACATGTTCCAGAGGTGGACTTTCTGTCAATTCTACATCCTCCATAGTCTGCATCTGAATATCCAGTGAGCTCAATATTGTCATCAGCTGGATACCATAATCCAAGATTCTCAGATCCCTTGAGATATCTTAGAATTCTCTTGGCAGCATCAAGGTGGCTCTTCTTCGGATTTGCTTGAAATCTTGCACACACTCCAACTGCAAATGTGATATCAGGCCTACTTGCAGTGAGATATAGCAAGGATCCTATGATTCCTCTGTAGTTAGTGGAGTTTGTTGATTCTCCACTTTCATCAAGATCCATCTTCTAGTTTGTATTCATATGAATTCTGACTGGTTTGCTTGTAGCACATCCAAATTTCCTGATCATGTCCCTTGTATACTTGGCCTGATTGATGAATATTCCTTTCTTAGATTGAGTGACTTGAAGTCCTAAGAAGAAATTCATCAATCCCATCATGGACATCTCAAATTTGCTCTGCATGAGTTTGGAGAATTTCTCACACAGCTTCTCATTTGGAGATCCAAATATAATGTCATCCACATAGATTTGGACTAACAAAATATCATCTCCTTCACAGATTCTGAACAAGGTTCTGTCAACAGTGCCTTTGACAAAACCATGATCTAGAAGAAATTGTGATAAGGTGTCATACCAAGCTCTTGGAGCTTGCTTTAAGCCATAGAGGGCTTTCTTCAATCTGTACACCTTGTCTCTTTCTTCAAAGCCTGGGGGCTGTTCAACATATACGTCTTCCTTGAGTACCCCATTGAGAAATGCACTCTTCACATCCATTTGATACACCTTGAATCTCATGTGAGCTGCATATGCTAAGAATAGTCTGATTGCCTCAAGTCTGGCTACTAGAGCAAATGTCTCATCATAATCAATCCCTTCAGATTGACAGTATCCCTTGGCCACCAGTCTTGCTTTGTTCCTCACAATGATGTCATTTTCATTTTTCTTATTTTTGAACACCCATTTGGTTCCAATGACATCTTGATGAGTTAGCCTATCCACCAGCTCCCATACTTCATTTCTGGTAAACTGGTTCAGCTCTTCTTGCATGGCTATGATCCAGTTGGTGTCTTGTAGTGCTTCCTCAATATCTTTTGGTTCCTGTTCTGAAAGGAAACAACAAAACAAAGCACTTTCTCCATGAAATCTTCTAGTTTTGATCCCTTCACTTGGGTTACCAAGTATCAGGCTAGTTGGGTGGTCATGCAACCAAGTCCTTCTAGACCTGATCCCTTCAGGAGGATTGTCCTCATCTGAAGTTGGATCACTAGATTCATTAAATTCAGGAAAGTTAATTGAAGGATCAAGCTCAGGATCATATTCAGGGGTATTGTCCTCATTGTCAGATAAGTTGACACTTTCATTGGTTCCCCCTTAAATATTGGATTCATTTACTACCTCAGCATTGCCTGCTTCTTCATTGGTAGTTGTTACCTGATTTTGAACTGGGATGGGGTCAGTCAGTTCACTTTCACCTTCAGGTTGGTTGGCTTCTGGTTGATTGCCATCAGGTAGGTTGTCCAGTTTTTTATTGTCATCAAGTTCAGGCTGGGCAACATCTACAAACACTGTCTCCTTGCTTTGAAGCCTTAGTCTGGTTGTTCTTTGTGTTATCTCATCAATATTCAGATTTCTATCCCTGAACTCATTAATAGATTCATCAAACACAACATGAGGTGTTTCTTCCACAATAAGGGTTTTACAATTGTAGACTCTGTAAGCCTTGCTGATTTGTGAATATCCAACAAATATTCCTTCATCAGCTTTGCTGTCAAAAGCTTTCAATTGTTCTTTCCCATTATTATGAATGAAACACTTACAACCAAATATGTGAAAATAAGCAACAGTGGGCAATCTACCTTTCCATATTTGATATGGGGTTTTACCTTGTCCTTTGGTGATTAAGGACCTGTTTTGAGTGTGACATGCAGTGCTAATGGCTTCAGCCCAGAACCTTTTAGGCAGTTTGGATTCAGCAATCAATGTTCTTGCTGCCTCTTTCAAGGTTCTGTTCCTTCTTTCAGCAACCCCATTTTGTTGAGGTGTTCTTGCTGCTGAAGTCTCATGAGTGATGCCATTTTTGCTGCAGTACTCATTGATGTATGAGTTTATGAATTCAGTGCCTTTGTCAGATCTGATCTTGACAATACTTAGGCCCTTTTCATTGCTCAAACTCATCATCAATTCAGGTATCTTGACTTGGGTCTCCTTTTTGTTCAGCAAGAATACTACCCAAGTGTACATGGAGAAATCATTAACAACAACTAAAGCATATTTTCTTCCATTTATACTTACTGGGATTATTGGACCAAATAAATCCATATGCAGTAGTTGAAGAACTCTCTCAGTTGAGATGACAGGCTTCCCTTTGAATGAAGTTTTGATCTGCTTTCCTTCCTGACATGGCTGGCATATATGTTCTTTGGTGAACACTTGATTAGGCAACCCTTTAACTAGAGAGTTTCTTGCAATCTTGTTGATGGTTTTGAAATTCAGATGGTTTAGTCTTTTGTGCCATAGCCAGCTTTGCTCACTTGTGCTTTTGGCAACAAGACAAACTGCTTCAGGGCTTTTGCTCCAATCTGCAAAATAGACATTTCCCTTTCTCACCCCTGTTAGTAGCACCTGTTGTGTTGAATTATCTTTGATAATGCATTCATTTGGTGCAAATTCAACACTATATCCTTTATCACAGATTTGACTTATAGACAGCAAGTTGTATTTTAGGCCTAGGACATATGAGACATCAGTAATTTTGACACTACCAATGTTTAATGTACCATAAACTCTTGTGATTCCTTGAGAGCTGTCTCCAAAGGTTACTGAAGGACCATCTTTTTCAATGAATTCTGAGAGAAGCTTTTTATTCCCAGTCATTTGTCTTGAACATCCACTGTCCAAGTACCATGCTGTTCTCTTGTTGATGCTTCTCCTCTTCTTATGGTCCTTGCAGTCCTGCAAAGTCAAAATTTAGGTACCCTTTGAATGTTGGGTCCTAGAGGGTTAGCTGTACCTTTTGGAACCCAAATCTGCCTAATTACTCTGATTGACTCAAAGTGACTGACTTGGTTTCCATTTATATCTACCTACACAGTCTTACCCTTAAATGCCTTGGGTGAATTCTGTGCATAAGTGTTAGTCTTGTAAGGTTCAGGAGAGTTGGTGAATTTCTTTGGGGCATATCTCATGAAGTTACTAGACTTAGGTGCAGCTTGGTAAGACTTTTGAGGATAAGGGTTTGGATGGCCTTTTCCTATTGGCATGTAGGGTCCAGGCTTCCTGAAGCTTTTATACCTATCAGAGGGGTTGGGCCTTAATCTATTCAGCTGAGGTTGCCTCATTTGAGTTGGCCTTTTCTGAGCAGATTTTGGACAACTCCACTGATGAGGATTCAGATGGGTTGACCTTCCATTGGTTCTACCCTTCTGACCCTCATTCCTCCTGTAAGCAATATTCTTAACCTTTTCCTTAGGTATGGGTTTAGAAGCATTGTTTACTTGAGTAGGTACAAAGATTCATTTACCCTTTTCCTTGATCAGTGGTTGATTTACTTCCATTTCATTTTGTTGAGCCACTGACCTTACAAAAGTCATCTTAGAATTGCTTGATGAGGCAATACTAAGACCAGGTGAGGGTTCAAATGGATTATAGCCTAATCCACCTCTTTGAGCAAATGGTCTTTGAAACCCTTGAATTTCCTCTATTGCCTTAGCAGATTTGTTCAAGGCAGACATTTTCATTTTTAAGCTCCCCTCACTCAATTTAAGAGTATCAAATTCACTTGAGAGATTATCAAATTTAGCTTGAAGGATTCTAAGATCAAAATCCTTTTTCCTCAAGGTCAGTTCTTGATCATCAATCAACTTTTGTTGTTCAGTAACTTTGAGAGACATTTCATCATGTTCTGTCACAGTCTGTTGATACAACTCAGTTGATTTAAAGTCAAACTCTGGTTCAGGAAGGTTGGGAGTTTGAACTTTAGAATTCAGTAGCTCATTTTCTCTCAGTGCCATATTGCATACTTCTTGTAGCTTGGTGAAATCCTCAAGTAACTTCCCAAAGTTGAGTTTCAAGTAAATTTCACTGGACTCATATGTGTTATTAGAAGAATTGGAAGATGAACATACCTCTTCATTTTCAAATGCCATTTGACAGTCATCATCACTGTCACTGTTGGAGAACAGTCCATCATCAGAAGAGTAGACACTCTCTTCACTTGCTGATTCCCCAGCTACCATGGCCTTTCTGTTGTTCAGCCTTTTGTCTCTTTTGATCTGCCTTTCTTTTCTTTCTTTTGAGCTCAGGTCAGGACAATCATACTGAAAGTGACCCTTTTTCTGGCAGTTGTAACACACATCTTCATCATCATTCTTCTTGCTTGAGGACTCCTTCCTCCTTGATGATGATGGTTCAGCTTTGCTGTATTTCTTTCTATCAGCATATATGTCTTCTTTCTTCTCATCAGAGACTTTATCCTCTGATTTGTTGTCAGGAGAGCTGAATATCCTTCTGGTTCTGTTGTCTTGGTAGAACTTTTTGTATCTACCAAATCTGGAGTTGAGCTTCTCAAATCTCCTAGCCATGAGTGCCAGCTCCTCCTTCATTTCAGATTTTGAAACAGTTTGAGAGGATCTTTGAGTACTCTTCTTTTCTGTTTCAGCAGCTTTGAAAGCAACACCTTTGCTTGAGGAGGATGGCTCATCATGCGCTTTTTTTCTGTTCAAATCAAACTCATATGCTTTGAGTTCAGAGAACACTTGCTGCATGGGCATGTTGTCAAGATTGCTGGTGTTTTGCATCATGACAGAGTATATGTCCCACTTGGATGTGAGACTTCTCAGAATCTTCAAAGAAACTTCTCTTTTGGCATAGAACTTGCCAAGAGAGTTTATCTCATTCATGATGTCAGTGAATCTGCCATCAAGATGATCAATAGTTTCATTGGGCTCCATAGAAAATTGTTCATATTTTTGGATAGCCACTTGAAGCTTGTTTTCTTTTATCTTTTGGGTACCTTCACACATAAGTGCTAAGGTGTCCCAAATCTCTTTTGCTGTTGTGCAGTGGTACACTCTTCCCATCACTGCATCTGGAATAGTCTGGTACAAGGTATTCATGGCAATGTAGTTCAGGTTGTGCCTTTTTCTCTCTTCAGCTGTAAAATCATCCTCATCCTTTGGTAGCAACTCCCTTGGATCTGCTTTCTGAGCATCAGTGAGTTTGGGATTTGCTTTGGTGAATGTGAAGGGCCCTCTGGTGATGACTTTGAGCATTTCATCATGCTGGCAGGCAAGATGTGCTCTCATCCTGATCTTCCAGAAATCATAGTTCTCAATTGAGAACATTGGCAATTTGTGATGAGAAATATGATTGACTTGGTTTGGACCCATGTTGTTGATGGTGTTGACAGCATCTCCTGGAACTGCATTGTTAGCCATATCTATAGAAATAGAATAAGATAAACACAAATAGGCTTTTCAGAAATTTGGATCAGTTCAGTGACCACAGAAAATAATGTGATTTGAAAATCAGATGGATTTTCAGAGGCAGTGGTCTATGCACCCCTGCTCTGATACCACTTGTTGGTCCTTGGTGGAGTATGATACAAGTGTATGGGGGGGGAGGGAATGCACTTGTGTATGCAAATTCTTTTCAAATTCTTTTCTTTTCAGACAATTTGGTCTTATCAGGAAGGTTGTCTCACAACAAGCCTGAGTGTGAACCTCAATAGATACTTGTCCTACTGATTACTATTGAGTGATCAGTTGGATAAATATCTAAGTGAGTTGCTAAGTGCGGAATGTGGTTGGCCTTTTCTTGAAAGAATACTCCAAGTTAATTTCTGAAAATACAGTGATCAGGGACTTTGTCCAAAACAGATTTTCTTACCTTACTGAAATAAATTCTTTGAAATATGATTGAATGTAAGTGCTATAAAGAATGCAGTAAGTAAATGGCACATAATTTATAGTGGTTCAGAGACTCAAGCTCCTACATCCACTTTCCGTGATTGAACAGGATAATTCCTTAACAATGGAGTTAGCTCGTTTTATAGTGCCAATGTGCACTGATCAACAACACTCTCTTAGTGCTTTGATCCCTAGGATAATCTGAGTCCTAGTGCTCAATCTCTCTGAGTTAAGACTGTTTTCACACTAACAGTTCTTAACTCCTCACTTCTACAACAAACTCTTTCTTCACTAAATGAGATAAGGGTTTGAGTTTGGTTCCAACTAGTAGATATATCCTTTACAATAAGAACAGTGTAAAGGCTTAGGATATCTCAATGCTAAGCTTTGGATATTACAAGTGTTGGCTTAGCTATTTGAAGTGATCAGGAAACTTGGGATTCTGAAGAACAACTTTGGTTTCCTTTGATTGCTTGATGATAGTTTGATAGCAAGTAATTGGATGCTTGAATCCTTTGATCACTTCTGTATTTATAGGCAAATTTGAACAACTATCCGTTGGAGGGATAGCAATTCAAACTTGTCTATTTGCAGCACCATTGAAACGGTTATGAAGCTTGGCATCCTTTTATCCACTGTGTAAAAGCTTCTTCAATGGTTGCTTGAATGAATGTGTTGACTTCTGAAAAATGCGGCTGAGATGACTTGTGTCAGATTCCAAATATGCACATTTCCCAAGGTTGATTTGTGGCATACTCTACACTCAACCAACGGTCAGATGGGACAACTCCCCTGAACATTCCTGCTGCAAACTTAGAATGTTCCAACATTCATTCAATGCCTATATCTTTAATGCTTCTAAGTCTTCAATGCTTGGTTCAGGCTTGATGGTAATAAGTGCTTCAATAAATGTGTCTTCTGTGAGCCTAGCATTCAATGCTCTTGATCATTGACACTTTAATTGATCTGATGCAGCTCCTATCAATGCCTGAAGCTTTGCCTTATTACACTTGATCTTCCAGCCAGGTTGTCCACTCAGTAAGCTTGTCTTGGAAACTTCAGCAACCTTGTTCTAAAGAACTTAACACTTGTCAAGCTGCCTAACATTCCAGCTTTGGACAACTATCCTGAACTCTAAATCTCACAACATTTCTGAGATTTTTGACTTAAGCATTTCTACTTACTCAAGTATCCTGAGACAACTAAACTGATCTCACTTGAGTGTATCTTAACTAATCTGAACATCATCAATCAGGGGTTTTGGTATCTAAATCAAAATCATTTTATTCCCAACAATGCCACTTCATGAATCAAGGGAGGAACGATCGGAGTATCAGAAGCCCTTTTATTTTTCTCACCAAGTAAACCAGAATCATCAACAACCACGACCTCTTCTTGTAGCGCGTCATCGGGCTTTGAACTAACTAAATCCTTGACATGAATCTCCAAGTAGACTTCATGAGCTTTGCTCCACCATCTCTTGTACTCTGATGTGGAGTGCTTCTTAAGATTCAACTTCGCATTTGGTAAACACACTTTGGCAAAAGACTTACGCAAAGTGCAAAACCTCCAATAATGAGTCCATTTCTCCAAACTAGCTTCCCGGAGATCGACACTTAGTTCTCCCGGAACCTCCTGGTAGTAGCCAAACTGGCGACTGAATCGATGAGGGTTGTAAGGCTCAATGATGAAACAATTACCTTTTCGCCAAGTTAAATAATTGGAGCGAACAGCTAAGAAGTAACTTCAATTGCCCCACTGCTTTAGACCATTATCAATATATGAGACAGGCTCATTATGGAAAAATACATTGCAAGCCCACGAAATGGTCTCTCCCCGGTGGATTCTTGTACGAGCTACCTCGGGTTCAAAATATATCGCTCCATTTTCACTAGAAAATAACACCATTGAAGGGACACGATGCTCGTGAACAGCTAAGAAGTGGGTCTTAAAATATTGAGCTAGCCACGTATAGACAAAGTGAACTGGAAAAGCAAAGTCAACTCCCAACGATTCTGGCTGTTGCGAAATACGGTTTAAGCCCTTGTAAATACTCGCCAAGATTCGGACGGCCAGGCCAAATGACTTGCATGTAGCCATAAGACTTTCAACCTTGAAAGTGCTAGGGAAGACGAACGTGCAAAGCCAACAGGCTAAGTAAGCAGCCAAGTATGCTTTTTCCAGTCGAATCAGCTCAATGTTAAGTGTCTTAAAAGAAGTTGCTTCAGTCGAAGACCATTGCTTGTAAGGTTCAAATGCACCAGAAGGGTTGTTAGTGGACTTAGAACGAGAATTCTTCCTCTTCTCAATTCGTGTAGGAGGTTGGTGGTATTTTACAACCTTGCTCGACCAGAAGCCGATCCATCGATCGATTGATACAGTTCCTTCAGGAATGTCCCCACGGAGTATATGAAAGGCATGAAACAAAGATGTGCAACTTTGCGGAAGACATAAATCCCCTAGCTCATCCAAAAGCTCCGCCTCGTCAGGCACTACTTCATCATATAGGAAATTGTGCAAACGCAGCCCCGTCAATTCGAATATATCCCATAGTGATATTGACACTTCTCTGAAAGAAGTGATCAATGTATTAGTAGATGGGAACCAAGCTTTACAAAAGGCCTTGATAATATCTGAGTTGCAGTCATAAGTGAAAAGGGACGCGAAAACAGGGTCATAAATACCCGCTTTCTTAAGAATGTGTCCACATCTGCTCAAAATATCTTCGGTCCATTCCCAGTAGCCCTTGATAAAACGAAACTCCCCAAATTCTATAGGACCCCAAACTCCCCAATGTCGACAAGTGTCTTACCTCTCCTTCAGATTTTTTATGGTGCACCAATTTCAGAATCCAAGCCTTCGACGACTTGGTTAACGAAATTTCTTTGGCCAACTCTCCTTGTAAAGATTATCAGCTGAATGTGGCCAAGTCTTCGCAAACTGCCAATGAGTGGCTCCTCAACAAGCAAACGAGTCCCCCTCTCCAAAGGTCGATGCTTGTTATTAAGAATCACTAAATGACGAATTCTGAAAGTCGAAGTAATGCCTTTGAAATAAACCATGATGAGAGCGCAAACCAAAGATAACCTAGAGAAAGCAAAAAAAGGGATGTAAAAAAAAATTGAGTGAGACGTGAGTTTGCAACCAGCAAATAAGTTGGCAATCAAGAAATATATTGGGCCATTTCCTTATTTTATGTGTTCTAAGCCCCAAAAAAAGGGGAAAAGAAAAATCCCATCACTTCCCAGCCATGCATGTTCAACATATTTTAATTTATTTAAGAAGAATGAAGTTGGGTCGGTCTTAATTAATTCAAGTACTCAACAAGTATGATGTTGGGCATGATTGTTTTTAATTCAACAAAGTGTAATTTGGGCTTGTTTTAATTAATTCAAGAGTATTGAGCCTGTTTAATTAATCAAAAAAAAAAAAAAAAGAGCTCAAATGCCTCAAATCCCAAAACCAGCGCAGAAAGCAAAGAAAGCAAAAAAAAATCCCCTCCTCTTCGGCCAAATCCCAAACACAGCGCAGAAACCAAGAAGACCAAATCCAAATGCCCAAAACCATCTTCTGCAACCCCCTCTGCCCGCGACCAGAATCTAACCAGCGCCGCGTCATCTCTCTCCCAAAAATTGCACCAGTCGTCGTCGAGGCCAGAAGCATAGCTACCATGGCCGTCGCCATTCATCCGCCACAAGTGTCCGCCCGACGCCATCAACCGTGCCCTAGTTCTTTCGATGTTTTTGCAGAAAATATTCGCACACAACGTGTTCGAAGAAATGCCTAAGAGATGTACTCAAAAGAGAATTCTAATTTTTTTTTTCCTTTGGGAAGAATTACCCGTATATGATGAAAAGAAAAGTTGTATTCCTCTTCAATTTCATGAAATTAATAGGAATACAACAAGGTGTCGTCGTGTGAGGAATATGTTGAGAAGAAAAGTTGTACTCTTCTTCAAATTTCATGAAATTTGATAGGAATACAACAAACTCGCAGAAAAAGTGGTGAGGACCTCGTTGGGACGGCGTCGAATGGAAAAGTAAGCCATAGTAAATCTTCAATTGAAAGGACTCATACGTCTGAAAAACAAAACCAGTGATGATATGCAAAAATAATGGTACAGCCTTGAAAGAATGAGACCTTACCTCCACTTTCTTCTTCTCAATCGAGTGATAAGAGCAAGAATAAGTGAACTTATGTCTCCTTTTATAGGATGATTTGGGGTCTGATTAACAAAGAAAGAATTGAAATTGGAATTGAATCCCATCAAAATTGGAATTGATTGTTTCTGCAGAAGAAAGTCCTTGCAGAATTGAAAAGAAAATCTCGTTGAAATCAAAGAAGGAATTTCGGCCAAGTAATCTATATTGGGCCTTCATTTAAGCAAAGTCCAAGTAAAAAAAAAATTGGGCTAAGATGCCAAATTGTGGGCTCGGAAAAGAAAGGTATAGCAATCTCAAACTCTTAAGGAACAAAAGAAAAAAAAATCCTTGGGTCAACTAAAAAATATTTGTGCCACAAAAAGACTTTGCATAGCCCATGAATTATTGTGGCCAATTCATTGAAGGAAGATTATAAGGCCTAAGTGCTGAAACGTGTACTCTTGCCTAGAAAAAATCATTGAGCCAAATAAAAAAAAAAATCTGGACTTAAGTCAATTAAACAAAAAATGATTGAACTTTAAAGTCCAATAAATATCGTGCTTCATTCACTCCAAGACATAAATTGTCCGTGAACAAAACTCGAGGGGGCATTTGTAAGAAAATTAAATTTGCACCCAATCAAACTGTGACACGTGGACAAATATATATTAAATTAAATTAATTTACAAAATTAAATCTCGAATTAAATAGTTAAATTATTGATATTTAATACGCATGGTACAAGCCGATCAAATTATACGAGTATCAAAAATACTCGTAATCATTAAGAATACATTTGACTTACCATATATGGAGTAAATCAAATCACATCTGTTCAAAAAGAGAAGAGAATTAAATTAAAACTAATCAAGCCGATCAAATCGGCATTAGCCAATAAGAAGGCGTCATGTGGCATGGTAAGGCTGGAAAATCTTCACTCCCTCACCCTATAACAAGGGCGGAGGCAGGATGAAAATTTACGATGGGCTGGAAGCAAAAAATAAATACAATACAAAAAACAAAAGTAATTTTTTTTTACATAAGTTGCACCCTACGATTCTTTATCCGATAAAATTCATCGATAATAGAATCAGGATCAATGTTTTCAAACAATTATCTTTCATATAAACAGCCATAGAATCAGATAAATAATCGCTCTCCATTTTATTTCGAAGAACACTCTTGACATGTTTCATGCATGGCTGAAAATGCTCGTTCAATCGTGGCAGTGGTAACAGGAAGTGTCAAAACAAGATGAATCAATATTGTAATCAAAGCGTATGCTTGTGCCTTGTTGGTCTCGACTAACTTTTGGGATAGTTCAGAAATAGTTGACAGATTCTGAAAACTTTCTTGAGAAGGCATATCGATTTTGTAATGCTACAATTCAAATCCCAGACGAATCATTTCTTGATTAGTAAAATCCTCGGGATAAAATCTATCGGCGAGATCATAAATATGATCCTCATTAAACAACTTGAAGTTGTCTTTGGGATCCAAGGCAGCACTAAGCTTAAAAAGCTCCACCGTCTCATCTTTGAATCTACTATTAATTTCAGACAACTGAGTATCTATCGCATTGTTGAAGTCATCAACTCGGTAATGATGTCCAAATGTGATAAAGTCCACTTGCTGACATGAACGCCCTGTACCCACTTCATAGAGATCATTCATATTTGGTATCACAATGTTATGTTCTCTACACACTAACTCCACCTCTACTAGAAGACAATCGAAACCTTCATCCCTCAACATCTGAAGTAAACCTTTAGTGCTTGAGATATGATCCATTGCATTCAAGATATTAAGAGACTTTTGCTGCAAAGATCGACAAGGAATATATGAAATTCCCAAGATTTTTATTCA
Source organism: Galeopsis tetrahit (assembly GCA_963675135.1). Taxonomy (NCBI): domain Eukaryota; kingdom Viridiplantae; phylum Streptophyta; class Magnoliopsida; order Lamiales; family Lamiaceae; genus Galeopsis; species Galeopsis tetrahit. Next base: position 41,380,676 of record OY776128.1, on the reverse strand, counting down.
TCAAGTGTAGGATGAATACAAAATCAAAAGACCTCATTACCATCCGACAACCGTAAGCTTCACTACTTGAATCGTAAGAAGAACCCTCATTTGATATATACTGAAGCACAGTAATCACCGCACCATACATATCAATCAAACTGCATGTGGAATCAAAATGAGAACTCCAACGAGTTTCTCCCGGGCGATGCAAACTACCCATTTGATTAGCTCCCCTGCCCGTTTCACATTCCCTTATAGCCATTTTTTCTACAATTTCAATAGCTTGAGCAGATCGTAGTTCTGTATGACGCTTAGGAGAATCACAAACGATATTTACAATCTTATTCAAGCTTGAAAAGAAACAATAAATTGGTCTTACTTTTCCACCTGTAGCAACCAATGTTAATTGCAATCAATGAGCAAAACAATGGACATGATATGCATAAGGACAATCTCTCAAAAAAGGGCTTGTAATCCATTCCATACACCACCCATATTGCTCGCTCCATCTTACCCTTGACCTCGCATATTGCATATTTGCAGGTTATATTGACTTAAAATAAGACAAATTTCATTCTTCAGTGTTACAACAGTAGTATCTTTAACATGTACAATGTCAAGAAAATGCTCTTTCAAAAGACCACCAACATCAACAAATCTTAACACAATAGCCATTTGTTCTTTGTTAGATATATTTTTAGCTTCATCAACTAAAATGCAAAATTTTGAATCACCAATCTCCTCACGAATTTTGTTTCTCACCCGATTACCAAAAATATTTAAAATCTCCTTTTGAACAGTTGGTGATGTATACTTCGCATTAAAGGGAGCATTCTCTAAAACAACATGATTAACTTCAATATTCATATCTCCTAAAAACTTTATCAATTCAATGAGATTACCTCGATTTTTTGAAGATGTCGACTCATCATATATGCCCTCTCAACGCACATGCTTGCAAAGTAAGATATTGAAGACACTTAATTGTAGTCATAACCCGCAAATGGTTTCTCTTTATCTCTTCTGATTTTCCCAATTAATTGCTTTATCAATATGTTGAGAGACATTCTTTAGAGAGTTCATGTAAGCTACTGATTTGCTGTGATTTGAATCAGCATCTCCCACATGTTTTAAAAATGAACATGTCTTCCCGTTGTTGACTCTTTTCCAACCAACAAACCCACCAGATGCAAATGCACAATGATTATTGTTCAAATGAACAAACAAGAAGCACGGAATGTTATATGCAGCATGATTTGTGGGTGAGTACTCTAGCCAAGGAAATTGACGAAACCACGAGCTTTGAAATCGACGATTTTGAAGTCCATCGAATGTTGACTTATATTCATCCAAAATGAGTTGAAATGCACCCATTTTTATGTAAGCTCGTCTTATTTCATCTCTTTGATTAACCGAATGTTCACAAATGGAGATACGTTTAAATGGATTGCGTTCAAGTGAATCAATGTCAATTTAAATTATTTGCAATTGAGGAGGTTGGACAATAAGAGGCGGAGCTACATCATCATGGTTTGATGTAAGATTCTCTTCACTTGTTGTAGGGTCCTTCCTTTTGAAGTTGGTAAAAAATGACTTAATAGTTTTCCCTTTCTTCGCTTCTCGATTATCCATTACCTATTGTAAAATTAAATACACAATTAGTCACTTGGTCAAAGAAATACAATAATTATTTTCACTAAAAAGTGAACACAAAAAAGAAACCAATCATCAATCTTTATTTCTATTATTTCTTCTACACAAGACTTGTTATTCAGGTGAATGGAGACCATAAATAGTAACAAATTGACAAAAGATGAATTAAATTATTAAAATTCAATTGTCAAAAATTCAAAACTTAAAGCTTTGTACTGGTGCTTTTTAAAAAAAAAAAAATCAATTTTTAATGTTCCAAAATCCATTTATAATATTAATAGTGGACTATGGATAACATTTATAATATTAATAGTGAACTGTGATAACATTTATATACTAATATTGAATACTCATAGACAGAACATAGTGGGCGTATTGGGAAGAGAAAAGTTACAAAGTCTAATCTCAAAAGAGATTATGTACAATTGGAGTCACTTTCCAAGACCATACTACAATTAGGGACAAAAATTATAAACATTTCAATTAAGGTCTAATTATAGTGCAAAAAACCATCTATACCCTTTAATATGAATCTGCGTCAATAAGGGAAATTTTATTATCTTTATTCAAATTCTCATGTTTTCCTCAACTATTCATTAACACTTGTTGACTTTCCTTTCCCAATTTCATTTGAATAATTTGATTTTGATTCATTCCATTTCTATTACGAATCTGCAATATCATTCTCCAGATTCGCCATTATTTCAATTCATCATACCACGTATTCAATTTTCATTTATGGGTTCGTATTCTTCCATTCATTTCTGCAAATTTTATCCCCGTTTGATATGGATCATTAGATAAAATTCCCTCTTTTATTCTTTACATCATTTATCGATTGATTGCATAATTCGATCCATTAGGATAAATGTTGATGTCTAAACAATTTCATGGATTTTTTTCTATAACTTGAACCAGATTCTTAACTGATGTTTTTCTCTTTTTTATAATTTTGGGTTATATTGATTTACTTTGTTTATTATGTTTCATGTTTTCTGTTTATTGCTTCATTATGTTTAGTCGTATATATGTAAGACCCTTGTTAATTATAAAGCATAGGAGTTGTTATCCGCTCACTCTATCTTTACTAGAATTGGATCAATTCTAAGTTGGTTATACATTAAGAATGATCAGTTATTCATATATAATTCATATCTAGTTGGTATATTATATTTTTAATTATATAAATATTTAATATTATTTTTTGTAGTATATATCTCTATTTATAATAGTTAATGATGAAATATATCTCTTTCAAAGTTAACCTTCATTAAATATAATTAAACATGCAGACATAATATTTAAGAAATTTACAATACTATTTTTGGTCAAAATATATATGCATTTAAATCTCAAAATAATTGCATATATTATATTTATATGCAACTAAATCTCAAAATAATTGCATATGAAACTATATATAATGTGTTTTATAAATTAATTAGTTATACAAATTATAATTGCATATATTATAAAAATAATTGCATATATTATAAATATATGCAATTAAATCGAAAAAATAATCACATATATTATACTTATATGCAACTAAATTTCACAATATTTGCATATGAAACAATAATAATGTTTTATAAATAAACTATTTATTTATAATTTTCTCATAATGAATGAATCTATAATTACAATTACAAATTCAAATCAACATATTTCAGTTCAATATATATATATATATATATATATATATATATATATATATATATATAGAGAGAGAGAGAGAGAGAGAAATGATATGGAGCCTAGCCTACTTATGGAGCCAAATGATGATTTGACATTATCCAAGTCATCATATTAACTTATTTAATTAATCTAAAATATGAAAAATATATATAATTGCATATATCTACCTCTACCCATAAAATTAGGAAATAATTATTTGAAGATTTCTAAAAAACTATTTTTAACGGCTTTTATTATTCCATAATTATTAAATATTACACGTTTAATTTATTTATTATGCTTTACTTAAAAAAAAAAGTCAATCATTTATATATTTAATTTTTTTTAATAATAAAAAAAATTAAAATTATAAAAAATAATGGTTTAAAAAATAATGACTACATTAATTTACTTAACTCTAAAACCTTAAACCCCTGAACTCTAAACCCTAAAACCCTAACCTCTAAACCCTAAAACCCTAAACTCCTAAACCATAAACCCTAAAACCTTAAACCCTAAAACCCTGAACCCATAATCCCTAAACTCTAAATCCTAAACCCCTAAACCCTAAACCCTAAAAAAAATTATTATTTTTAATTTATAACTTTAATTTTAATTTTTAGACTTTAGGGTTTTAGGATTTAGGGTTTAGAGGTCTAGGGTTTTAGGGTAAATTAATGTAATCATTATTTTTTAATCCATTAATTTTGTGTTATTAAAAAAATTACATATCTAAATGAATGTTTTTTTTAAAAGAAGAGTACAATAAATCTTTTCGACAAAGTAGAATACAATAAATAAATTAAACATGTAATATTTAATAATTATGTACTAATAATAAAACTCGTTTTTCAAAAAATCTTAAATTATTTTATTTCCTAATTTTATGGGAAGAGGTTGAGATATACGTGCAATTATATATTTTTCATATTTTAGACTAATTAAATAAGTTAATATGATGACTTGAATAATGTCAAATCATTATTTGCCTCCATAAGGAGCCCATTATAGGCTCCATATCATTGTTTAACTATTTCATACTCATTACACATCTGATTCCATTTAATGTAGTAATATAATATAATTGAATTTAATTATATTATATATCCTTCTTATTTTTTGTTTTCAATTCCACAAAAGTAGCAGCAGTACTCCATTAATTAAGCAGCACTACTGCATTGCCCAACCGAATTAATACACTAACTTAGGAAATAGTTTGAAATTTAGAATATCAATTAATGAGCGCGAATTTCGAGGGCAAATTATTTCAGATTTTATATTTTGTTAGTTGACTTTATAATAATAATGTTATTTGAAATTCAAATGAAGAATTTAAATATATTTAAGTGAAGGGTATAGTTGTACAATTATATGCAATGTTGACCTTAATTGTAACTCTAAATAAAATTGTTTTAATTGTAAAGACTAGGGTTGGAATGACCCTTATTGTAACTCCCCCATCTTAAAAAGGAGAGCAATTCATCTTCAAAAAAGAAAGCCACGTCCAAGCAAGCTCTAATACTCTAGTTACTAGTACACCACATTAATCTTCAAAAAAAAAAAAAAGCCCTCTTCTAAATCTATATCTTATTTTTCAGATAACATCAAACAAATTTAATTACCTAGAGGTTAGACGGCAAGAAGCAGAGCGGTGAACAAGAGGCGGCGCCGAGGTTGAAAGCGGAGCACCGGAAGCGGCGTCAATGGCAGAAGCGGCGTGAGACGTCAATGGACAGGGTTTTTTTTTCGCAGGTTTGAAAAGGAGAAATTGGGGGTTTAGTTTAGGGTTTGTTAATTAAATGAATTTTTAAATTAGGTAAAGTGTATATATGTTTATTTTACAAATAGTTATACCAAAGTTAATGTTGGATAGATGGTGAAGGCTCTTTTAAACCTCACATTTTTTTTTAAGTTGGGTGGGCTACAGCCCACCTTAGCCCACACTATCCTCCGCCCTTGTCCTATAAATAGGGTCCTCCCTCATTCATTTCAAACACACAAAGAGATTTTCAAGACTCTATAATTATCTGTAGAGATTCAGAGTGCTCTTGAGCATTCGAAAGAGCTTCAAAGGCGTTCTTCACATAAGTCATCCGAAAATGACGTTTGATTTGAGATTAAGGTACCAAACCCCTCCAGATCGACGTTCTTCTCAAAGCACTCTTCATAAGTCTTTTAATATTCAAAGGCATTCTTCACGGGCTTTCGAAGATTCAAATGCATTTTTCGCAGGCTTTTGAAGATTCAAAGGCATTCTTCTCAGACTGTTGAAGATTCAAAGGTGTTCATCATCACTTTCAAAGACGTTCGTCTGAAAGCTCTCCAAATCAACGTTTGATAAAAAATAAGGCATCAAGTCCCTGGAGAAACGTTACAAACCTTCAAATTTAATCGTGATTAAGATTAAAGCGAGGATCACGCCCCAAAATCTTCAAGTCAAAATTCAAGTCAACGAAGAGAAGAATCTAAGGAATAAAGTAGAGATTGTAAATCTATAAAATTCATCGGTTTAATCCGAAAGAAATAAATTGTATCTCATTGTGTTTTAATATTTAATTCGCAAAATTTGTTGTTACAACATGATCTATTTTGGCCATCAAAACTAAAACATAAACAATTAGCTTAGGGGTAGGATGAATATTACAACAACAGGGATTCAAGGACAACGGGGGGAGTGGGGTTGGGACACAACCGACATTGGGTATTGGGTACAAGTTAGAAATTAGAATGTTAGATAGATTTAGGGTTCATTTTTGTTAATGAGTTACTACATAAATTATAATAATATATAATTATATATATATATATATATATCACAGCAAAAAATGCTTCGATTAGAGATCAATATTTTGAGACCGACATAAATCAGTCTCAAATAGAGACTGATCCTCAAAAAATTCGAGTTTTGAGACTGTTTTCAGTTCGGTCTTTAATATTATGTTTTCAGACCGCTTAGAGACCGAGTTTAGGTCTCTAAACCGAAATTAAAATTTTGATTGTGAATTTTGTTCAGAGACCGACAATTCAGTCTTTAATTGGTATCAAATATTTTGAAAAGTATAATTTGAATTGACTACCAATTTTGACCGCTCGTTTAGAGACTATTTTCAATTCGGTCTTTAATATTATGTTTTTCAGACCGCTTAGCCACCGAATTTCAGTCTCTAAACCGAAATTAAAATTCTGATTTTGAATTTTAATTGAAGACCGAAAATTCAGTCTTTAATTGGTATAAAAAATTCTGAATCCCAAATTTTTTTTAACCGCCAATTTTAAGCTCTCGTTTAAAGACCATTTTAAAAATACAGTCTCTAAACCCTAGAATATCCATTTACATTTCCCTCTCTCCTACTCTTTCTCTCGGACTCTCTCGCTCTCTCTATCTCTCTAAATAGAAAACACAATACCCACTCACCCAAGATCACTTTGTTCACTCTCACCACGGAGGAAATGCGAAACGACACCGCCTCCCTAAAACCTTAGTCGCCGCTGCCGCCTCCTCAACCTACGGTAACGACGCTGCCTCCCTAAAGCTTTATTTGTCGCCGCCGCCTCCCTAAAGCTTTAGTCGCTGCCGCCGCACCGAAGACGCCCACCTAAATCGGTAGTCTCCCCAACCCACGGTAACGATGCCGCTTCCCTAAAGCTTGAGTCGATGCCGCCGCCCTGAAGATTATGTGGAATTTTATCCTTGGTATTGGTGTTTTGTGGTTATTTGTGATTCAAACTAGATTTGCTTATTTTTCCTTTTTATTTTTAAATTCTTCCATTGTTCATATTTGTCTTAGATTTTGTGCGTTACCACTTTGTTTTGGGTACTGGCTTATGTTATAAAATGTGAGGTTGTTTGTAGAAAGGATTGATGTTAAATCAGAGTATTATGGTTTTTTATTATGAATGGATGTTGTAACTGCATTTTTATATAGCAGTAGAAATTTATTAGAAAGGATTTCAATAGTTGTAGTGGAATTAGAAAAGATTGATGCTAAATCTGAGTATTATGGTATTTGATTACGAATAGATGTTGTCACTACATTTTTATGTAGCAGTAAAATTTATTATTGTAATCTGAGCTTCCACAATTCTTCAGTATTGTTATATTTTGTATCATTATAACGATCGATTACTTATGAAATTGTTTCTTGTTTCTGGTAGCAATTCGCCCATAGGTGATTCCGGTTTTCTGCTTTTACAAGTGCACTTTTCCCATGGGTGAGGATCGCAATGTTAAAGGCAATGTTAATAATGCCAAGGCATCAACTTTTGTTTAGTTTAATGTAGTTGTGATTCAATAGTTTAATGTAGTACACTCTTATATGCTCCCTCAAATTCAAAAGAAGTGTAGTTGTGGATTAATATACACATATTACAAAAAATAGATTTTGTTTAGTTTAATGTATGAAATTTGATTGCATTTCTTTTTTATGAGATTGATATTATGAGAATATGACTCAATTAAGTGTTTGAATCAGGTTAGTGAGATTATTAGCAAGTTTGAAAAGAAAGGATTCACTTTGAAAGGTATATCATTATCTTTCAACTCGTACTTAGAAAATTGAGGAGTTGAATTTCTTTTAATTTATATTTCCATTCATCTTTGAGTTATTAATTTTTGAGTTTTTGAATTTTCATTATATCCTTCATCTTTTTGTGAATCTTTGTACAGTGAGTAAATATTAACAAAAAGAAGAGAGAAAAAGATATTTCACCTAGCCTTTACAAAGGTGTCCCAGGAGCATAATATCTGGAGTATTCTATAATTTCATTTATTTTCTGATATTAATTTGTAAATCTTGGATGTGCAAATGTTAACATATTTAGAAATTTAATGCAAATGTTTAAATCTTTTTGTTACAGATGAACGATGCAAATGATAATACTCCTCGTGGACCGTCCGACAGTGGTTCACGAGGAAGGAAAAGGCGGCCTAGGACACTTAGACCTCCAGTTCCGCATCCTCGATTGGTCAGGTCACGCCCTGTCCAGCCCTCGTTGTCACAGCACGTGGATGGATCCCCACAGACGGTGGGATCTCCAGCACCTCCCGAGCATGTAGTGAATGCCCAGGACCAACGATTACCCATTATGATCAGCGAGGGAATGTAAGTGATTCGTGCATTTAATTAATTTTGTTTAATATGTAAGGGAATGTAAGAATATACCTCTGTTTATTTAGTATTTGAGTTTGTTGTTTTGACTTGAAGCTCAATTTCTTTCAAGTTGTATAATCCAATTCCTCATTAATTTAGGTAATAATATGGAAATGGTAATTTGAATTCCGTGGTTGTAGTTTTAATATGTGAATCAATTGAGACTTTACCAACCCTATTTGCATTGATGTATATGGTTTTTAATATTAATGACACAGTATTATACCTAGCCACGAGGCAGCCGCGATTGTTAGACAGACATTTCTATTGTTGCAATTTTCCCAAGGTGCATACAGTTGGCTTAAGACCCCGAAATCGAAGCGACTCGAATATTTTGAATAATTGTAGAAAAAAGTGGTTTGGGACGAGTCAATCTTCCCTGAACCGTTGGTATTCAGCAAATTTTGTGACGTAGCCAAGTCTCGCTACAAGAATGTCACGTTGAATTTGAGGAAAAGTTACCATAAAGTTGGGAAAATACCGAATATGGACGTGAACGTGTGGCGCACTCTAAAAGACCTTTAGGATATATATATAATTTAGTAATATATATTTAATTTTGTTATCAATTTTAATTCGATTTTTTCCGTATAAAAACCAATACCGAACACCAATCAAAATTTATAAAATTAAAAACTGAAACCAAACCGATAATCGAATAATAAAACCAAAATTAAAATTTTGGTTCGGTTAGGTCGGTTATTTCGGGATTTACTGAATATTGCTCACTCATAAGTAAAAGAGATCAAAGGTATTACACTGGATATTAATTAATACTTATTACTAATTCCTAAATCTAACAATATTAATTAATTACTAGCATTAATTTATATACCTAACAATATTAATTAATTACTATCATTAATTTCTAAACCTAACAATAAATAATACTCCGTGTTCCATTTTAGATTCATCATTTATTGTGTGCATAGAGTTTAATGCATGAATTGTTTATTAGTATTAAAAGAGATAAAGTAGAGGGTATGAAAGTCTGTTGAGAAATAATATGATGATGAATAATTCGTCATCTCCTAAAGTTAGGGCCTAAGCCTGTACTGTATAATTAATTATATGTGGCACAAGCCCAAACAAATAGGTCTGTTGGAGGCACAATGCCAAAGGAATCCTAATTAACTCAAAGGCGCCCTAATTATGTGTAAAATGACTTTAATGCCTTCAGGTACGGAATTCCTATAAATATTCACTCAAGGTATGAAACCACTCTCTTACACTATACAAGAATACACTCTTTAATATATTTTCACCACATTTTATATAAACACTGATTTGGGTGTTGGAGTCCCCACATCGGGCACCCTTCCCGGTGTGCTTTTGCAGGTCTATCGGGTTGAATTTGGATCAGAGCATTTGGAGAAGATGATGATCCAACAATGTATATTTTTGTCTACATCAACTAGCACCATTTGTGGTAATTCGAGTTGGGAAGTGAGACTTTTTGGAATTTTAGAATGTGCACAAGAGTTACGCCCAGAAATCTTCCAGAAATTGAAGAAACTACTAAAAAAATTTGGTTGTCGGGTGCAGGAAGGCCTAAAAAAACCCGCTGCCATCCGTACTTGCAATCAAGAGCGAGGAGGACTTCTGCGGGTGCCTCAAATCACTATAGTGACGACCCCCTGAAAGAAAGAGTGGTCACTTTGACCAGAATCAAGAGTGACACAAACAATCACCATATGAGCCCTTCACAACCCACCCTAACCCTTTTCACAGGGATATGCCAGAAACATAGGACAAAGAGAGAGATCCAGACACACCAATCTCAAAATCATGAGAGGATTCGTCTTAGGGCAGTCGTTGATCAAAGAGGGCTGACGACCATCGACGAAGGGGACTCCGTTTAGATTACCCAAAATTTTTGGGTGAGGAATCCCTTAATTGGCTGGATAAGGCTGAACAATATTTCACTCTTTAAGGGGTACGAATTAGGGACTGCGTCTGTATTGCATCGTATTATATAGACGATGAAGCAAGGAAGTGGTGACAATGGTTAAAACAAGTCAATGTCGACGAATTCATCACCTTGGATCGATTTAAGAAGGGAATTACTCCATGATTCAGCACGTCACAACATGAAGACGCCAATGGGGTTATGAGTAAAATACGACAAACAAATGTTTTTTAAGACTACCTACGTGAGTTCAAAAAATTGATGAGTAGAATCCCACACTACCCACTGAGTGCCCTACTCGATGCATTTATGGCCAGATTGAAACCAAAATTAGCAGTCGAAGTAAAGATGTGGAAACCACATGATTTGCAAGAAGCCATTGAACTCGCTTCCAACAAAGAGGAGCAACTATGATTACATCGGGACATAACCACATGAACCGACCCTTTAGGGGTAATCGACAACAACAAGGTCGACCCAACCAGCCTCAAGGGCCAAACCCCAATCTGTCAGGGCCCTCTCAACCCAGGCCAAACCCAAATCCCCCCGTGTTTGGACAAGGACGAATCCAAATGTCTAACGAAAAATATACATGGAACCACGTATGCACAAACGCCAAGATACATAGCTTGATAAGGGAATATGTAGTAATTAACAGCGAGTGTGATACACCCTCAGTTTATGATGAAGAGGCGGAACACAAGCACAGTGAGAGGGAGGTGACGAGGTGAGCAAGGTCATATCAATACACCATCTCGACGTAGCCTCAAAGGGGCAAACATTAAGGTTTCAAGGACAAATTTGGAATCAACCAACAACTATATTGATTGATAGCAGAGCATGCCTTAATTTGATATCATCCTCTCTCACCGAGCAGTTAAAATTGCCACCCACACGAGGAAAGGACGAGCTAGAAGTGGTTGCCAAAAATGGGAAGATAATAATGAGCAACACACGGTACGAACAAATCCCTGTAGTAATATAAGGAATCAAATTTCAGATGACATTTCATGCTTTGCCCATGCCATGCTTAGACATCATATTCAGATGTCCATGGTTTTCCATTGTTAGTCCATTAATTGTGGACGCGAAATAGATCTTATGCGATTTCTGGCTCGGAGATGATATTGTCCTGCTTAAAGTAATTGGCTACATTTTCCCCGTACCCAATGGACTTACAAGACATTGGGAAAGAACAAACGCGAGACAGTGAGCTATATTAGCTCACTTCGATAGGAATGACAAGCGACGTTGGTAGGGGCACAATGGACGAATAGAATCTGCCACCTGAGATAGCAGAATTATTGGCGAAATTCGAAGAGGTATCCAAACCAAAAGGGACTCTAGTCACTTTACCGCCAGCAAGGGAATTCGACCACAAAATACACTTCATCGACGAGTCAAAACTCACTAATGTGGCTCCGTACAGATATGCCTATTTCCAAAAGGATGAGATTGAGAAACAAGTGGATAAGATGATGAAATCAGGATTAATTCAGTACATCACTAATCTGTTCTCGTCACAAGTACTTTTGGTAAAAAAAAAAAAAAAAGATGCTTCTTGGCGCTTTTGCATAGACTATTGAACCTTAAACAAAGTCACTGTTGGGAATAAAATGATTTTGATTTAGATACCAAAACCCCTGATTGATGATGTTCAGATTAGTTGAGATAAGCTCAAGTCTAGTTCAGGCAAGTTACCTCAGTACACTTGAGTAAGTAGAATGCTTAAGTCTAAAAATCTCAGGAATGTTGTGAGATTTTAGTGTTCAGGATAGTTGTCCAAAGCTGGAATGTTAGGCAGCTTGATAAGTGTTAAGTGTCTAGGCCAAAGTTGCTGAACTTTCAAGACAAGTTGACACCAAGTGGACAACTGAGCTGAAGAGATCAAGAACATTAAAGCAGTGCTCATAAATGCAAATGATCAAGACAGTTGAAGTACAAATGATCAAGAGCATTGAATGCCAAAGCTTACAGAAGACACATTCAATGAAACACTTATTGCCAATCATGCCTGAACCAAGCATTGAAGACTTAAAGCATTAAAGAGTGAAGCATTGAATGAATGTTGGAACATTCTAAATTGCAGCAGGAATGTTCAGGGAGCTTGTCCCATCTGACCGTTAGTTGAGTGTAGAGTTTGCCACAAATCAACCTTGGGAAATGTGCATATTTGGAATTTGACACAAGTCTTCTCAGCCGCATTTTTCAGAAGTCAACACATTCATTCAAGCAACCATTGAAGAGCCCTTTTACACAGTGGATAAAAGGATGCCAAGCTTCATAGCCGTTTCAATGGTGCTGCAAATAGACATATTTGAATTGCTATCCCTCCAACGGTTAGTTGTTCAAATTTGCCTATAAATACAGAAGTGATCAAAGGGATTCAGAATCCAACTACAAGCTACCAAACTATCATCAAGCTTTCAAAGGAAACCAAGCTGTTCTTAAGAATCCCAAGTTTCCTGAATCACTTCAATTAGCTAAGCCAATCTTTGTAAACATCCAAAGCTTAGCATTGAGATATCCTAAGCCTTTACACTGTTCTTATTGTAAAGGGTATCTCTACTAGTTGGAACCAAACCTCAAACCCTTATCTCATTTAGTGAAGAGAGTGTTTGTTGTAGAAGTGAGGAGTTAAGGACTGTTAGAGTGAAACACAGTCTAAACTCAGAGAGATTGAGCACTAGGACTCAGATTATCCTAGGGATCAAAACACTAAGAGAGTGTTGTTGATCAGTGCACCTTGGCACTATAAAACAAGCTAATTCCACTGTGAATGAATTATCCTGTTCAATCAGGGAAAGTGGATGTAGGAGCTTGAGTCTCTGAACCACTATAAACTTGTGTGCCATTTACTTACTGCATTCTTTATTGCACTTACACTCAATCATATTTTTAAAGAAGCAAAACTCAGTAAGTTAAGAAAAACTGTTTTGGACAAAGTCCCTGATAACTGTATCTTTTCAGAAATTAACTTGGAGTATTTCTTTGAGACAAAGGCCAACCACATTCCGCACTTAGTAACTCTTTTAGATATTTAGCCAACTGATCACTTAATAGTAATCAGTAGGACAAGTATCTACCAAAGTTCACACTCAGGCCAGTTGTGAGACAACCTACCTGATAAGATCAGTTTTGTTAAAAAGAAAAGAATTTGCATACACAAGTGCATTCCCCCCCCCCCATACACTTGTGTCATACTCCACCAAGGACCAACAAGTGGTATCAGAGCAGGGGTTCATAGACCACTGCTTCTGAAAATCATTGATTTTCAAAATCACATTTTCTGTGGTCACTGAACTGATCCAAATTTCTGAAAAACCTATCTGTGTTCATCTTATATTATTTCTGTTGAAATGGCTAACAATGCAGTTCCAGGAGATGCTGTCAACACCATCAACAACATGGGTCCAAATCAAGTCAATCATATTTCTCATCATAAACTGCCAATGTTCTCAATTGAGAACTATGATTTCTGGAAGATCAGGATGAGAGCACATCTTGCTTGCCAACATGATGAGATGCTTACTAGAGGGCCTTTCACATTCACTAAAGCAAATCTCAAGCTCACTGATGCTCAGAAAGCAGATCCAAGGGAGTTGCTGCCAAAGGATGAAGATGACTTTACAGCTGAGGAAAGAAAAAGGCACAACCTGAACTACATTACCATGAACACATTGTACCAGACTATTCCAGATGCAGTGATGGGAAGATTATACCACTGCACATCAGCTAAAGAGATTTGGGACACCTTAGCACTTATGTGTGAAGGTACCCAAAAGATAAAGGAGAACAAGCTTCAAGTGGCTATCCAAAAATATGAACAATTCTCTATGGAAGCCAATGAAACTATTGATCATCTTGATGGCAGATTCACTGACATCATGAATGAGATAAACTCTCTTGGCAATTTCTATGCCAAAAGAGAGGTTGCTTTGAAGATTCTAAGAAGTCTCACATCCAAGTGGGACATATATTCTGTCATGATGCAAAATACCAGCAATCTTGACAACATGCCAATGCAGCAAGTTTTCTCTGAACTCAAAGCATATGAGTTTGATCTAAACAGAAAGAAGGTGCATGAAGAGCCATCCTCCTCAAGCAAAGGTGTTGCCTTCAAAGCTGCTGAAACAGAAAAGAAGAATACTCAAAGATCCTCTCAATCTGTTTCAAAATCTGAAATAAAGGAGGAGCTGGCACTCATGGCTAGGAGATTTGAGAAGCTCAACTCCAGATTTAGTTCTACCAAGACAACAGAACCAGAAGGAGATTCAGTTCTCCTGACAACAAATCAGAGGACAAAGTCTCTGATGAAAAGAAAGAAGACATATATGCTGATAGGAAGAAATTCAGCAAAGGTGAACCATCATCATCAAGGAGGAAGGAGTCCTCAAGCAAGAAGAATGATGATGAAGATGTGTGTTACAACTGCCAGAAAAAGGGTCACTTTCAGTATGATTGTCCTGACCTTAGTGCCAAAGAAAGAAAAGAAAGGCAGAACAAAAGAGACAAGAGGATGAACAACAGGAAAGCCATGATAGCTAGAGATTCAGCAAGTGAAGATAGTGTCTACTCTTCTGATGATGGACTGTTCTCCAACAGTGACAGTGATGATGACTGTCAAATGGCATTTGAAAATGATGAGGTATGTTCATCTTCTAGTTCCTCTAATTCTTCAAATGACACACATGAGTCCAGTGAAATCCACTTGAAACTCAACTTTGTAAAGTTATTTGAGGATTTCACCAGGCTAAGAGAAGTATGCAATATGGCACTTAGAGAAAATGAGCTACTAAATTCAAAAGCTCAAACTCCCAACCTTCCTGAACCAGAGTTTGACTTTAAATCAACTGAGTTGTATCAACAGATTGTGAGAGATCATGAGGAAATGTCTCTCAAAGTCTCTGAACAACAAAAGTTGATTGATGATCAAGAACTGGCCTTGAGGAAAAAGGATTTTGATCTTAGAATTCTCCAAGCAAAATTTGACAATCTCTCAAGTGAATTTGATACTCTGAAATTGAGTGAGGGGAGCTTAAAAATGAAAATGTCTGTCTTGAACAAATCTGCTAAGGCAATAGAGGAAATTCAAGGGTTTCAAAGACCATTTGCTCAAAAGGGTGGATTAGGCTATAATCCACTTGAACCCTCACCTGGTCTTAGTATTGCCTCATCAAGCAATTCTAAGATGACTTTTGTAAGATCAGTGGCACAACAAAATGAAATGGAAGTAAATCAACCACTGATCAAGGATAAGGGTAAAGGAATTTTTATACCAACTCAAGTAAACAATGTACCTAAACCCATACCTATGGAAAAGGTTAAAGGCATTGCTTATAAGAGAAATGAGGTTCAGAAAGGTAGAACCAATGGAAGGCCAACCTATCTGAATCCTTATCAGAGGAGTTGTCCAAAATCTGTTCAGAAAAGGCCAACTCAAATGAGGCCACCTCAACTGAATGGATTAAGGCCAATCCCCTCTGACAGGTATAAAACATTCAGGAAGCCTGGACCTTACATGCCAAAAGGTAAAGGCCATCCAAAACCCTATCCTCAAAGGTCTTACCAAGCTGCACCTAGGTCTAGTAACTTCAGGAGAAATGTCCCAAAGAATTTTACCAACTCTCCTGAACCTTACAAGGCTAACACCCATACACAGAAACCACCCAAGGCATTTAAGGGTCAAACTGTGTATGTAGATGTAAATGGAAACCAAGTCAGTCACTTTGAGTCAATCAGAGTAATCAGGCAGATTTGGGTTCCAAAAGGTACAGCTAACCCTCTAGGACCCAACACTCAAAGGGTACCTAAATTTTGACTTTGCAGGGCTGCAAGGACCACAAGAAGAAGAGAAACATCAACAAGAAAACAGCATGGTACTTGGACAGTGGATGCTCAAGACACATGACTGAGAACAAAG
Source organism: Galeopsis tetrahit (assembly GCA_963675135.1). Classification (NCBI taxonomy): domain Eukaryota; kingdom Viridiplantae; phylum Streptophyta; class Magnoliopsida; order Lamiales; family Lamiaceae; genus Galeopsis; species Galeopsis tetrahit. Next base: position 41,364,382 of record OY776128.1, on the reverse strand, counting down.
AGCTTCTCTCAGATTTCATAGAAAAGGATAGTCCTTCAGTAACCTTTGGAGACAGCTCTCAAGGGATCACAAGAGGTTATGGTACATTAAACATTGGTAGTGTTAAAATTACTGATGTCTCATATGTCCTAGGCCTAAAATATAACTTGCTGTCTATAAGTCAAATCTGTGATAAAGGATATTGTGTTGAATTTGCACCAAATGAATGTATTATCAAAAATAACTCAACACAACAGGTGCTACTAACAGGGGTGAGAAAGGGAAATGTCTATTTTGCAGATTGGAGCAAAACCCCTGAAGCAGTCTGTCTTGTTGCCAAAAGCACAAGTGAGCAAAGCTGGCTATAGCACAAGAGACTAAACCACCTGAACTTCAAAACCATCAACAAGATTGCAAGAAACTCTCTAGTTAAAGGGCTGCCAAATCAAGTGTTCACCAAAGAACATATATGCCAGCCATGTCAGGAAGGAAAGCAGATCAAAGCTTCATTCAAAGGGAAGCCTGTCATCTCAACTGAGAGAGTTCTTCAACTACTGCATATGGATTTATTTGGACCAATAATTCCAGTAAGTATAAATGGAAGAAAATATGCTTTAGTTGTTGTTGATGATTTTTCCAGGTACACTTGGGTAGTATTCTTGCTGAACAAAAAGGAGACCCAAGTCAAGCTACCTTAATTGATGATGAGATTAAGCAATGAAAAGGGCCTAAGTATTGTCAAGATTAGATCTGACAAAGGCACTGAATTCATAAACTCATACATCAATGAGTATTGCAGCAAGAATGGCATCACTCATGAAACTTCAGCAGCAAGAACACCTCAACACAATGGGGTTGCTGAAAGAAGGAACAGGACCTTGAAAGAGGCAGCAAGAACATTGATTGCTGAATCCAATCTGCCTAAAAGGTTCTGGGCTGAAGCCATTAGCACTGCATGTCACACTCAAAACAGGTCCTTAATCACCAAAGGACAAGGTAAAACTCCATATCAAATATGGAAAGGTAGATTGCCCACTGTTGCTTATTTTCACATATTTGGTTGTAAGTGTTTCATTCACAATAATGGGAAAGAGCAATTGAAAGCTTTTGACAGCAAAGTTGATGAAGGAATATTTGTTGGATATTCACAAATCAGCAAGGCTTACAGAGTTTACAATTGCAAAACTCTTATTGTGGAAGAAACACCTCATGTTGTGTTTGATGAATCTATTGATGAGTTCAGGGAAAGAAACCTGAATATTGATGAGATAACACAAAGAACAACCAGACTAAGGCTTCAAAGCAAGGAAACAGTGTTTGTAGATGTTGCCCAGCCTGAACTACATGATAATAAAAAACTGGACAACCTACCTGATAGCAATCAACCAGAAGACAACCAACCTAAAGGTGAAATTGAACTGACTGACCCCATCCCAGTTCAAAACCAGGTAACAACTACTAATGAAGAAGCAGGCAATGTTGAGGTAGTAAATGGATCCAATATTCAAGGGGGAACCAATGAAAATGTCAACTTATCTGACAATGAGGACAATATCCCTGAATATGATCCTGAACTTGATCCTTCAATTAACTTTCCTGAATTTAATGAATCTAGTGATCCAACTTCAGATGAGGACAATCCTCCTGAAGGAATCAGGTCTAGAAGGACTTGGTTGCAAGACCACCCATCTAGCCTGATACTTGGCAATCCAAGTGAAGGGATCAAAACTAGAAGATTTCATGGAGAAAGTGCTTTGTTTTGTTGTTTCCTTTCAGAATAGGAACCAAAAGACATTGAGGAAGCACTACAAGATACCAACTGGATCATAGCCATGCAAGAGGAGCTGAACCAGTTTACCAGAAATGAAGTTTGGGAGCTGGTAGATAGGCCAACTCATCAAGATGTCATTGGAACCAAATGGGTGTTCAAAAATAAGAAAAATGAAAATGATATCATTGTGAGGAACAAAGCAAGACTGGTGGCCAAGGGATATTGTCAATCTGAAGGGATTGATTATGATGAGACCTTTGCTCCAGTGGCCAGACTTGAGGCAATCAGACTCTTCTTAGCATATGCAGCTCACATGAGGTTCAAAGTGTATCAAATGGATGTGAAGAGTGCATTTCTCAATGGGGTGCTCAAAGAAGAAGTATATGTTGAACAGCCCCCAGGCTTTGAAGAAGGAGACAAGGTGTACAGATTGAAGAAAGCTCTCTATGGCTTGAAGCAAGCTCCAAGAGCTTGGTATGACACCTTATCACAGTTTCTACTAGATCATGGTTTTGTCAAAGGCACTGTTGACAGAACCTTGTTCAGAATCTGTGAAGGAGATGATATCTTGTTAGTCCAAATCTATGTGGATGACATTATATTTGGATCTCCAAATGAGAGGCTGTGTGAGAAGTTCTCCAAAGTCATGCAGAGCAAATTTGAGATGTCCATGATGGGATTGATGAATTTCTTCTTGGGACTTCAAGTCACTCAATCTAAGAAAGGAATATTCATCAATCAGGCCAAGTATACAAGGAACATGATCAAGAAATTTGGATGTGCTACAAGCAAGCCAGTCAGAATTCCTATGAATACTAACTGGAAAATGGATCCTGATGAAAGTGGAGAGTCAACAAACTCCACTAACTACAGGGGAATCATAGGATCCTTGCTATATCTCACTGCAAGCAGGCCTGATATCACATTTGCAGTTGGAGTGTGTGCAAGATTTCAAGCCAATCCAAAGAAGAGCCATCTTGATGCTGCCAAGAGAATCCTAAGATATCTCAAGGGATCTGAGAATCTTGGATTGTGGTATCCAGTTGATGACAACATTGAGCTCACTGGATATTCAGATGCAGACTATGGAGGATGTAGAATTGACAGAAAATCCACCTCAGGAACATGTCAATTCTTGGGCAGCAAGCTTATCTCATGGTTCTCCAAGAAGCAAAATACAGTTGCAACTTCAACAACTGAAGCAGAATATGTAGCAGCTGGAAGTTGATGTGCTCAGATACTTTGGCTCAGGCAGCAACTTAGAGACTACAAAGTCATCACAAATGAAGTGCCAATATTCTGTGACAACAATAGTGCAATTGCCATCTCACAGAATCCAGTGCTCCACACCAGATGCAAGCATGTGGATATCAAGCATCACTTCATAAGGGATCATGTGGAGAAGAAAGATATCAAGCTTGTCAAAATCCACACTGATAAGCAAAAAGCTGATATCTTGACTAAGCCTCTAGCTGAAGCAAGGTTCTTGGAATTATCAGCTAAACTGGGCTTACTTGATCCAGGCAAGATGGAGAAATGAGGAAAGAAATCTCACATGAAGGGGGAAGTTCATTAAGATGAACTTCAGCAAAGTTGACCAACCTCACTCAAGCAGTCTGTCAAAGAGGGAAACTCAGCAAAGTTGTCCCTATGGTGTTCAGCAATGTTGGTCAGGAGCTTTGTCCAAGTGGGACCCAGTCAGCAACTTTGGGACCCACTCAGGCATGTTGATCAGGCAATTTGACCTTCACAGAAATCAAAGCACATCTCAGGATGTTTGTCCGAGTTAATTGTATAATCATTGCTATTTTTAGCATTGATTAGACATTTAAAAGATTTCTAGTTCTAAGAGTAGGCCATTTTAGGATGGAGTGTGTTATAAAGATTTTTACCACCAAAAAGGCAAATCAGCATTTAATGCAAAATCTTAATTAAGATTTCATGAATTCTTGAGCCATCATCAAGACCATTGATTTGCATTAAACTTCCATCAAACCGCCTAAAGCCCACTACCCCCTTTATTCAATTGGTTTTCACTATTACCCACTGTCATTATCTATTAACCAACGGTTAATAAACTTCCCACATATATAAACTCCTCAGTTTTACTTTCATCCTCACGCAATCATAATTCCAAACTCTTAAGATTTTTAAAACCTCTCAAACCTGCAACTCCTCTCCAAAAACCTACCCAACTCTCAAATTATCCATGGCTCCTAAAATCAAGAGAGAAGAACTTGTAGACTTCAATGATCCATCTTTGGACATTGACTTTGCATATCTCAGCAACACTAGTTCTCTTTGGTTTGAGAAATTAGTGGCTTTTGATAGCCCAGATTCAGAGGTTGAACTGGTCCTCCAATGGCTTAAGGAGGCAGGCCTTGAAAAGTTCATAGGCACCAAGCCAGATTCCTGCCTGAACTCCTTCATGGCTGAATTCTTTGCCCATCTCAGATGGAAGGGAAAGAAGGGTGATGTGTGCACTAAGCTCACATATGCTGAGGAAGATGAAGAAGAAGAAAGCCAACACACCATCATCTTCACTGCTGAGGATTTGGATGCTAGCTTTGGGCTACCATCAGAAGGCCAGAATCCTGAAATTTACAAGGAAGGAGATGATCAGGAGTTCTACTATCCATGGATGATAGTACCCAAGAAACTTGTAAGTGCTCAGAACAAGAACAATTTAAAGCCTGTTTATAGGCATTTGTTTGACTGTGTTGTGAAAAGTTTGTTGAGCCACTCTGGAAGTGTTGAACAAATCAGTATGCCAAAACTGAGGGTGATGACTGCTGTGATTGACTCTGCTGAGAAGAGAGTCAAGTTTGACTGGAAAAGCTTTATTCTTGACAAGATGATGAATGAGAAGTTCAAGTTTAAGGAGGTGAAGCACCACAAGGTGGTGGTTGATGGAAGGCTCTAGTTTTGCACAAGAGCTAGCCTGCTCTTGGAGAGATTTGCTCACTATACCCATCTTCAAGCCAAACCAAAACTTTTTCCTGCTCAAAAGGTGATGTTCAGAAAGCTGTCTTCAAAGACAGAAAAGAGGAAGCAAGATGCAGCTTCCAAGAAAACAGTAGCAGTTGTCCCAGCAACCAGAGCCTCCCCCAGAAAAAGAAAAGCTCAACCACCAAAAGCTCAGCCAAAAATGAAGAGGATGAAGAAGATTCTGAGTGAATCTTCACCAGAAAGCCAGTCAAGAAGTGGAGGAGCCACTTCTGAGGAGATTGAGAAGGCTGCTGATGAAGGAGTCAACCCCCCTGAAGAGGGTGAAGAATTCAGAGAGGTTGTCCCCTTACAGCCTGAGATTGTTACAGAATTTAGGGACCTTGACAAGCCAACAAGGTCTGAAAGGAGGAGAAGGATTATCAAAACTTCTGAGAAGCAGAAGTTGATGGAAGAGGAGAAGAAGAAGAAAGAATTCTTCAAGGAGATTAGACAAGCAAGTAGGTCTAACTCCAAGTCCAACAGCCCTGAAGCCAACTCTCCTGATATTTAATCAGAAAGAATATCTCCATCAAGGCATGAAGAAGAGGAGTGCAAGACTCCTGAAGATGCCCCAATCATTGCTAAGAAAGTTTACTCCCCAGAAGGTGCCCTTGACAGAGCAGGTATTGATGTGCTGGCAGATTTGGTTAATCTTGAGGATAGACCTTTTTCCCCACTTGATCCAAGACTTCTTTCTTACACCAAACTTCTTGAAACTGTTCTTCAAGAAGGTGATCAAGTTGTTCTCCCACCCATTCCAGCCATTCCAATTACCTCTTCAGGCACACTGCTCTCAAAAGCACCTGAATCCCAGCTTGTCTTAAGTTCTTCTGAACCCAATCCTTCTGAACCCAACCTACCTGAAATCCAGCCAAGCCTACCTGAATCCCAATCCAACCCTCCTGAATCCCAAACCAACTCTTCTAAAGATGAATGTGGTGAAGAGTACACCTATGAGGGGATGCTGAGGCAGATTGCCAAGGCTAATGTGGATGAATTATATCCAGGATTGAAGGATTATCCTAGACTGCAACAACAGTTCTATGATCTCAGAGCTCTTGTTGAGATCAAGGATAGAACTATGGTGGAAATAGCTCAGGCTATTCAAGATAAAGGAGCAAGCTGGTGGCAGGTTGAAGAGAACAGGCTCTTACATTTTGCAAATGTGAAGAAATCCAGTGTGTTGACCACTGAGGCCTTGTTTTGCACAATTGTTCATGAAAAGGTGTTTGCTGAGAGAGAAAGAATTGCACAGGGAATCAAGCATCCTGACAGCCCATCTGATGATGATAATGATGATGATGATGATAACACCAATCCCAACCCTCCTGGCCTCAACTCTGCTCAGGTACATTACTTGACCTATCATTCTGTAAAGGACTCTGATCATTCAGAGGAGTTGACCAAAGATGGTGACTCAGTCCAAGATGCATTGGCCAAGGATGGTTCTTCTGAACCTGAGGCACAGCTTGACAATGTTGAGACTTCCATGGGAGAAACTAGTTTGGCTAAAGCCTCATCAATGTCAGAACAGTTGGACATTGACCAGCCTTTAGTCATTCAGGATGACTCAGTGGCTATGGGATGCCCAAGCACTGTGATCTCCCAACAACTGCCCTCTGTGGATCCTGTTGAGGATATAGAGGTGTCAGTTTAGGAATAGAAGGAGTTGAAAAGGCTGATAGTGGTGAAAATTCAGAGGGAGATGATGGTGAGGATTGTGTGATTACAGGTTCCCTGAGTGCACCACAAATAGAGGGAGATGAAGTAGAAATATTGGGTGCAGCCCAATATGAGAGTCAGGCAATTCTTCAAGTCAAATCTGAACTTGATGAATCCCTTGGTGAAAGGAGGCCTGATTCTCCAGTGAATGTGAGTTCATCTGAAATGAATGAAGAAGATAAGAATTTAGTTGAAAATGAGAGAGAATGTGCTGATGTATCAGGACTTATGGGAGAAAGAAAAAATGAGGGTGTTGAGGGAGATTTTACTAACACTCTTAGTTTTGCAGATTCTGTTGCTGTTACAATTGAGCAAATTTTTGCAGATGCCTCTCTTACAAACATACCTGTCGATGCTGACATTGACCTTGAAGCAGTTTCAGCCAATGTATCCACCTTGAATAAGATGTACTTTGAGCAAGCCAACACCACTGAGGCTGGTTTTCAGATTGCTACTCAGACTGCATCCATCATTGAAGAGCAATCAGAGAAGTTGGATACACTGGTAAGGGAAGTTGGTAAGGCACATGCAGCAACAATTGACACTCTAGATGGCCAAGGCAAGACTTTAGCCTCTGTGGAGATGAGGCTAACTGGCTCAGAAGAGGTGATCCTGCCCACTCTAGATGCAAGAATTTGTGGAGTTGAAACTGGTCTGCAAACAGTTTCAACTGAAGTAACAAAGGCAAAGGATCAGATGGTGAAGTTCACCAAATCTGTGAAGAAAGAGCAGTTGGGTCTCAAGAGTCTCTACAAGGACAATGTGAGAGCTCTAAGGAGGACAATCAAAGATGCCTTAAGACAAAGGACTGCAGCTCAGAGGAAGAAGGCTGAAGAATTGAAAGCTGCAATGGTGAAAGAGGCTGCTGAGAAGTTCACTGTTGAACTTATGGCCAAAGTGTCTAATCAAGTTGTGGCCAACCTCACTGAACAACTTCAGGCCAAACTTGATCAATCACTGAAAGCCACATTAGATGCCATTGTTACTTAGAAGATGAAGCCAGTTCACACTTTCTTGAGCATGGCAGATGACAAAATGCAAAACATGCATGATGAGAATGTTTATCTACTGCAGGAGTTGAAGTCCCTCACTCAAGCCCATTCACATCTCTCAGTCTCTATGAGTGAATTGAAGACCCAATGTTTTGATAATGCCAAAAAGGGGGAAAGAGAGAGAGCAAGGGCAAAGGGAACCTTGGTGATTGGTGAACCTAAGGGAAAGGAGAATGTCCCTGAGATTGAGGAGGAGGCAGTAGAAGACATTGGGAAAGGCAAAGGCCCAATGGATATTGAAAACTTGACTGAAGAAGAGCAGATTCAAATTGCTGTTAAAGAATCCATGATGTCTGCAATGGAAAGTCAGGCAAGGAAGCAACAAAGGCCTGGTGGTGAGTCAGCAGGACTTGACCCCAAAGAGAAAGTTGCTGAAGTAAGGGGGAAGGTGACAAGGTCATCTGAAAGAAAAGGGAAGGAATTGCAAGCCTTCAATGAATTCCCAGCCAGCCTGACTTTGCCATCAGAATTCCAGTCTGAAGAATCAACTCCAGTGAGGCAATCAAAGAGATTGAAGAAAGCAGCCAAGCTGCCTGTTATTGAAGAAGAAGATAGTGAAGAGGAGGTACAGAACAGAGAGCCTGAAGTTGGTGTGCCCAAGCTTGCTGATGATCCTTCTAAACTGTTTGAAGAAGGATTTGGAAAGGATCCAGAGACTCAGGAGAAGTTAGCTCTTCAGAGAGCCAAAGAAAGAATGGATCAGTTGGTTGAGGCCAACAAGGCAAGGGATGAGAGAAGGGCAAACTTCAAAGCTCCAAGAAGGAGGGCTTCATACAGAAGGCTCAAACCTCAGATGCTGCAAAAATGGGACACTCAGTACCCTCACCATGATAAGTGGGTTCCAATCTCACTGAATGATGCATGGGAGGAGGCCAAGAGAAGTTTTGTATATGACTTCTATGTCATTGGAAAGTGGCTTGAAGAGAGTGTGGATGAAGTCCTTGTCCAGTTCATGTTTGAGAACCATAGGGACCTCTACCAAAAGCTGTTTGCAGCAGCTGAGATGGAAAGAGTTGAATTCAAGGCCCCTGGTCCAATTCTGTACATGCCTCCTAAGTTCAATGGGAACTTGATTGATGAGGGAAAGATTCTGGAAGAGTTCATCAACATCATGAAGATGGAGAAGATGAAGATTGGCCCTAGAGGATCAAACAAGGATGTTTGGGAGCTGAAGAAACGGGTCTGGGCTCAATATGGCATTGCTCCCCAAGATGATGGAACTCTCTGATGGATAAGTTTATCTATTCTCTATCTGGTTTTTATGATTGTTAATGATTGTTGTTATTCTGTTTTTCATGTATCAGTTTTGTTGTCCTTTTGATTTTCTGATCTGTAATGCTCTATGATATATAAAAGGACCACTGATTTTCTATCAAGAGATAACAACTCATTATCTCAACTAACCTGACATGACATATATACTTGATTTATTGTGCTAACAGTTTCTTTCAGGAAAGTTGACCAGTTCACTCATCCTGAAGGTAAAGTATAGTATAAGTCAAGGTTCCTTTGTAACAGGTTTTGGCATCATCAAAAAGGGGGAAATTATTGGGAATAAAATGATTTTGATTTAGATACCAAAACCCCTGATTGATGATTTTCAGATTAGTTGAGATAAGCTCAAGTCTAGTTAAGGCAAGTTGTCTCAGTACACTTGAGTAAGTAGAATGCTTAAGTCTAAAAATCTCAGGAATGTTGTGAGATTTTAGTGTTCAGGATAGTTGTCCAAAGCTGGAATGTTAGGCAGCTTGATAAGTGTTAAGTGTCTAGGCCAAAGTTGCTGAACTTTCAAGACAAGCTGACCAAGTGGACAACTGAGCTGAAGAGATCAAGAACATTAAAGCAGTGCTCATAAATGCAAATGATCAAGACAGTTGAAGTACAAATGATCAAGAGCATTGAATGCCAAAGCTTATAGAAGACACATTCAATGAAACACTTATTGCCAATCATGCCTGAACCAAGCATTGAAGACTTAAAGCATTAAAGAGTGAAGCATTGAATGAATGTTGGAACATTCTAAATTGCAGCAGGAATGTTCAGGGAGCTTGTCCCATCTGACCGTTGGTTGAGTGTAGAGTTTGCCACAAATCAACCTTGGGAAATGTGCATATTTGGAATCTGACACAAGTCTTCTCAGCCGCATTTTTCAGAAGTCAACACATTCATTCAAGCAACCATTGAAGAGCCCTTTTACACACGACCTTCATCTATATGACTAGAGAGAGAGAGTGTGAGAGTGAGAGAGGGGGAGGAGAGTGGGTGAGAGTAAGCCGTAGGAACAACCGACCCTTTCCCGAGAGAATTCCGGTGAGGCACTCATACAACCCAAACCGTAGTTTTACCCTGCCCCGTAGACATCCACAGAGAACAGATAGGTACCCGGAAGAGGAAGAGATACATCGACGGAAACACCGTGGGAATGCCGCCTGGAGAGAGAAACTTATCGACCTCAAGATGAGAAATGTGGTTACCTTCTTTTTCAGAAACTTTCCGGCCGAATGTACGACGGAGGATTTAAAATACAGTTTTGAAAGAGTTGGAAAGGTGATGGACATTTTTAGACCACTCAAAAATGACAGGGAGGGCAAACCTTTCGGCTTCGTTAGGTTTGAATGCGATACGGACGAAGCAAGCATGCTCCAAGCTCTCAACAATGTTTGGATGGGGAGCTACAAAATCAGAGCCTACGTGCCGAGATACGAGAGAACGACGGAAGAAACACAGAATCCAAAGCCCCATGCTCGTGGTATTTCTTTCGAAGCAAATAGAAATATCATGAGAAAAGAGCTCTCATTTTCAGAAGTTGTGAAACCCCATGGAACCGCTCCTGAAACCACCGTTTTGGGGGCAAAAATAAATACCACTCATAAGGAAACCACCGAGTTGGGGGCAAATTTTAACTCGACTCAAAAGGAGATCCCCACTGTCAAATTCCAAACGAGTAAGGAGGAGACGAATTGGCTTGAAGAATGCATGACGGGAGTTTTAAGGAAAGAATTCTCGTGGGAGAGCCACGGCGAGGAATTGCAACAGGAGTGTGTGAATATCCTAAAGCTGAGAACGCTAGGGGACGACGCGATCCTCATTCAGATCGTATCCGAGAAAAGCCAAGATGAGATTATGGGAGCCATGGAGGAGTGGTTCCGTCATTGGTTTGAATGGCACAGAAAATGGCGACCAATGGACGTGTGCCATAAACGATTGGTGTGGACGAGATGGATCGGAGTCCCTGCACAAGCTTGGAACACCCGTTTTTTTGAAAAGGCGAGTGCCTCCATCGGAAAACTGGTAAAGATCGATGAACAAACCAAGGCGCTAACACGGCTCGACTATGCGAGGGTCCTCCTATCCATTTCTTACCTCAAAGACGTTAACTTGCTTGTTCGTTTTGATATTGATGGCATTATCTTCAATTGCAAAATAATGGAAGAACATGGAGAGGAAAATCAAATAGGGCAGTGTGATTCTGAATCGGAATCGGACCTGGATGAATTTTTCGAGGGGTCCGTATGGTCTATGGAAGAAGACAACCGGGACGAGGATGAATCCGGCGGTCCGGCGGAGGCGACAGATCGCGGACGGTCGGGCGACGTCTCCGGCGGGACTTCAGAATCGATGTCCGTTCGTCAAGATTCGAACCGTTGCATCGTACAACGCACAAATCCGGATGGGCCCCGAGGAGATAATAATTGAGAAGCAGTTAATGAAATCTTGGAACAAGAGAAGAATGTCAGTACATGGAAAGAGCGTGAACCAAACTCAATCATGGCGCCGTTATCAAATATCGAGGTAGGGACCCACAAATCGGATTTTTATCGAGGAGAATCAAAACAAGAGACTCAAAACCAGTCAAAGAGGGACACCATTGTAACAGAAAGCGGCAATGGAGTCGTGGGAGTACTCTCTGCAGAAGATACGCTTGTATGCCCTAATTCAAAATCTCAGGCCCACACCTTTTTTGGGCCCACTCACAATGGGCCAAAATCAATTACAGCCTGTCCTTTGGTCCCCCCTACCCAGCCGTATCCTAGTACACCCCCCCTCTAATAGATACACCCCTCCCTCTAACAGATACACCCACTCTCACACCCCACCCTTCTACACACCCCCCACCCTACTGTCCCCCCCACCCAGCTGTATCCTCTTACCCCCCCACCCAGACATATCCTGTTACACCCCCCCCTCTAATAGATACACCCACTCACACCCCCTACCCTACTGCACCCAAACCAAAACCTGATACACCCTCCCACCCTAATACTTGCTGTCCCTCAGCACAAACATTCCCGCTGGCACCCCCACTACCTCTCGCACCCACTCCATATACCAGCCTTTCTACAAAAACCCAAATCCAACCCCCTTGCCCCGTGGACCTTTCTCCGGCGGCCCCCGAGTCCTATCCAAACTCAAACCTGATCCGCGAAGACAATAACACCTCCACCTCCACCCCCTCAAACCTAACCCCAAACACCATCAGTAAACCAACCTACAAACCTCGAAAAAACCCCCCAAAAAAGAAAGTCAACAAGATGGAAAGGTGGCAGATGGAGACAAAGAGATGGTCAGAATTCTCAAAAGGCCTCGAGACGGAGACGGAGAAGAAATCTGATCAAAGCAAAAAACCAAAAAAGGGGAAAGGAAAACGGAACCCACCCACTCCATTAACACTCGATGCGGAAACCGAGGCCTCAAAAACATGGAGCATAGGGAAGAGCCTAGGAATCCAGACAAGAACATCCGATATCCAGGAAATTAGTAAGCTTAAAGAGATGGAGGAAAAAGCTCAGTCAAAGAAATCAAGCGCAGAAGGAGAGGCAGAAGAGTGTAATCCATGAAGATTCTATCTATGAATATTCGAGGCTTGGGGAACCGTATCAAAAAAGAAGAGCTACGGAGCCTCATAAAGAAACATGGGGTGGACGTATGTTGTATTCAAGAATCTAAGCTGGAAAGTGTGGAGGAAACAACATGCCGAGCAATATGGGGGCAAGGTAAAATGGAGTGGTACTCAAGAGAAGCTACAGGGAGATCGGGAGGAATCATATCCATCTGGAACCCGGACGTTTTCAGGGTTTCTAGCTGCTGGCATATGACTGGAGGAGTAATACTAAACGGTGTGTGGGGGCAGGAAAGAGTACAATGCTGCATTATTAACATTTATGCGCCATGTAATTCTCCTGAAAAGATAGAGCTGTGGGACCGCCTAAACATTATTGTGAGCCAAAATCCTGCTGCCTGTATATGCATCATCGGGGATTTCAATGCAATACGCTGCGGATCAGAAAGGGATGGTAGAGGGCAGCAACAAAACCACAGAGATACACTGGCGTTTGATGGCTTCATCAAAACGGCGAATATGATGGACCTTCCACTGCACGGGAGGAAATACACATGGTACAAGGCGGACGGATCATGCAAGAGCAAACTGGATAGGGCCCTGGTGAATCATCTTTGGCTAAACCAATGGCCCAATACACACTTGAGAGGACTACAACGCTCAGTCTCAGATCATTGTCCCATCCTAATGGGGATCAAAGTCAAGGACTGGGGGCCAAAGCCGTTCCGAAGCATCAATGCCTGGTCAACCCACCCAGAATTCAAGAGTTTTGTGGAGGAAAGGTGGAATAGCTACCAAACACAAGGATGGAGAAGCTATGTCATGAAGGAAAAGTTGAAAATGCTCAAAGCAGATCTAAAGGAGTGGAACATAAATACTTTTGGCATCATCGACCGCAACATAGAAGATCAACGAGCTGAAATTCAAAAACTGGACACAATTGACGAAGTCTTTGGGCTGGAAGACACTGAGATTATGAACAGGAATAGGGCAGCGGCACTACTGATCCGTGAGCTAAAAAAGAAAAGCATGATCAACTTCCAAAAATCAAGATGTAAGTGGGTGAAGGAGGGTGACTGTAATACGCGTTTCTTCCACAACTACATCAACAGAAGAAGGAAAAGAAACGAAATCCTGGGCCTCATGGTGGATGGAGAATGGAGTGAAGAAATTGCAGCAGTGAAAAAAGGGGTTTTCGAGCATTTCCAGAACCATTTCAAAAACCAAAGGACGACTAGACCAATCCCTGCAGAAGGCTTTGCACGGAGACAGATATCAGCCACAGAAAATGAAATGCTTACAGCCCCTTTTTCGAAGGAAGAAATTCGAGAAGCCGTTAATGAGTGCGATAGCACAAAAAGCCCCGGACCAGATGGTTTCAATTTTGGATTCTTAAAAAAGTTCTGGCATCTTCTGGAAGCAGATTTCATCCAACTCATGGAGGAGTTCCATACCCACGGACGATTGGTGAAAGGTTTCAACCCAACCTTCATTGTGCTCATCCCCAAAAAGGAGGTTAGTACAGATCTGAACGATTTCAGGCCAATATCCCTAGTGGGGGGAATATACAAGATCATATCAAAAATCCTGGCAAAAAGACTTGGATCTGTACTACCATCCATAATCTCTGTGGCACAATCAGCGTTCATCGGAAACAGGAACATTTTGGATAGCGTGGTCATCCTAAATGAAGCGATCGATGAAGCAAAACGGGAAAGGTTAGTACGAGCCTTCTTCAAAATTGATTTCGCAAAAGCCTACGACTCGGTAGACTGGGGCTACCTAAAACTCATGATGGAAAGACTCAATTTCCATGCCAAATGGAGAAAGTGGGTTATGGAGTGTGTAACGACAGCAACAGCAACGGTCCTAGTTAATGGTAGCCCCTCTGGAGAATTCAAAATGGAGAGAGGATTAAGGCAAGGGGACCCCCTATCCCCTTTCCTATTCCTAATCGCTGCAGAAGGATTGAGTATCCTAATGGAAAGGGCAACAGAAGAAGGACTGTACAAAGCGGCTGAACTCGGACGTGAAAACATCAGAGTGTCACATCTACAGTTTGCGGATGACACAATACTCATGGGGGACGCAAGTCTGGAGAACGCTTGGACTATGAGGCGAGTGCTTAGAAACATGGAACTGATGTCAGGCCTAAAAATCAACTTTGGGAAGTGCTCAGTCATAGGAGTAAACGTGGAAGAAAATATCCTTAGTGGCATGGCGGAAATCCTAGGATGCAGAGTCGACAACATCCCTTTCACATACCTGGGAATGAGAGTAGGATCAAACCACAGAAAAACGGAGGAATGGGCCCCGATCGTGAATAAAATAAAAAACAGGCTAGCAAGATGGGACGATAAGAAGATTTCGATGGGTGGCAGGATCACGTTGTTAAACTCGGTTATTTCTTCTCTTCCGACATACTATCTGTCTCTATACCACATACCAAAGAAAACCATGAGTGAGATTGTGAGATTACAACGCAACTTCCTTTGGGGGGGTGGGAGTAACGGGAAGAGAGTGGCATGGATCGAATGGAAAAAAGTTTGCAATACAAAACAGCTAGGAGGACTAGGGGTTAGAGACATTGGAATTTTTAACAAAACTCTATTGGGAAAATGGGGATGGAGGTATCTAAATGAAAAAAACAGTTTGTGGGCAAGGGTTCTTAGGTCTAGGTATGAGAATCTAGGGGTAAACAACTTTAGTATATTCCCAATAGGGAGGGTAGGGAGAGTCTCATTATGGTGGAAGGATGTTCTAAAGGTGATAGGTGAGGGAGATGGGGGTTGGTTCCATGATAATCTATCTAAGGTTCTAGGGGATGGGAAAGATTCTTTTTTCTGGGAGGAAAACTGGACGGGGGAAGGAATTTTCAAGGTTAGGTTTAGGAGACTTTACCAGATTAGCATAGATAAGGATAGGAAAGTGGGGGACATGGGTGCTTGGGAGAGGAACACCTGGAGATGGGAGTGGAGATGGAGAAGGACACTTTTTGATAGGGAACTAGCACTGCTTAACGATCTGATATCTGTGATAGACAGGTTTCAACTAAAAGAAGGACTTGAAGACTCGTGGAAATGGAGAGCATCAAACACAAAGAAGTTCTCCACGAAGGAAACATACTCGATCTTGTTCAACCAAAGTCATGACACTCGACCGGACGAAGAGCTGATACAAGGATTCACAAGCATTTGGAAGAATTTCGCACCACCAAAAGTCAAGGCCCATGCTTGGAGACTCCTATGGGGAAGGCTGCCAACACGATCCAACCTCAGAAGAAGGAACATCCTGAACCAAAATGACGATCTAAGGTGTGTACTATGTGGTGAGAGTGAAGAAACCGAGAAACACATCTTTCTGGAATGTCCTCAAGCATACCAAGTATGGATGGAAAGTCTCAAATGGCTCAACATACCGTCACCACTACCGCCAGACCTGCTAAGCAACTTCTTAGGTTTTGGAGGCCTCATCAAAGGAAGAAACGGGAAGAAGATCGCCACATGTATATGGATGTGTGTGGTGTGGCTCATATGGAAAGGGAGAAACGCAGTCCTATTCAGAAACGAGACCTTCACACTAGCAAAGATCAAGGAGGAGCTAAAGGCAAGACTATGGAGCTGGTTCACGATCAAATTTCCTATTCGAAACACTTCTCCTTTCAAGACCTGGGTGACAGATCCACTCAAGTGCATGGTTTAAGATTCATATAGCATAACATTTACTGTCTCTACCCAAATGAAAAGACTTGTACACTGAATTTCGGGTATCTTCTTGTACCCACTATTAATACAATCACTTTTTACCGATCAAAAAAAAAGAAGAGCCCTTTTACACAGTGGATAAAAGGATGCCAAGCTTCATAGCCGTTTCAATGGTGCTGCAAATAGACATATTTGAATTGCTATCCCTCCAATGGTTAGTTGTTCAAATTTGCCTATAAATACAGAAGTGATCAAAGGGATTCAGAATCCAACTACAAGCTATCAAACTATCATCAAACTTTCAAAGGAAACCAAGCTGTTCTTAAGAATCTCAAGTTTTCGGAATCACTTCAATTAGCTAAGCCAATCTTTGTAAACATCCAAAGCTTAGCATTGAGATATCCTAAGCCTTTACACTGTTCTTATTGTAAAGGGTATCTCTACTAGTTGGAACCAAACCTCAAACCCTTATCTCATTTAGTGAAGAGAGTGTTTGTTGTAGAAGTGAGGAGTTAAGGACTGTTAGAGTGAAACACAGTCTAAACTCAGAGAGATTGAGCACTAGGACTCAGATTATCCTAGGGATCAAAACACTAAGAGAGTGTTGTTGATCAGTGCACCTTGGCACTATAAAACAAGCTAATTCCATTGTGAAGGAATTATCCTGTTCAATCAGGGAAAGTGGATGTAGGAGTTTGAGTCTCTGAACCACTATAAACTTGTGTGCCATTTACTTACTGCATTCTTTATTGCACTTACACTCAATCATATTTTTAAAGAAGCAAAACTCAGTAAGTTAAGAAAAACTGTTTTGGACAAAGTCCCTGATAACTGTATCTTTTCAGAAATTAACTTGGAGTATTTCTTTGAGACAAAGGCCAACTACATTCCGCACTTAGTAACTCTTTTAGATATTTAGCCAACTGATCACTTAATAGTAATCAGTAGGACAAGTATCTACCAAAGTTCACACTCAGACCAGTTGTGAGACAACCTGCCTGATAAGATCAGTTTTGTTAAAAAGAAAAGAATTTGCATACACAAGTGCATTCCCCCCCCCCAATACACTTGTGTCATACTCCACCAAGGACCAACGGTCACCATTAAGGAACGTTTCCCCCGATACCTACGGTTGATGACATGTTGGAGAAACTACATGGGACAACGTATTTCTCTAAACTTGACCTACGAGTTGGATATCATCAGATACGAGTGTACCCTGATGACATCCACAAAACAGTTTTTCGGGCACATAGTGGACATTACGAGTACCTCATCATGCCCTTCAGTCTCTATAACGCTCCATCTACTGTTCAAGCTATTATGAACCACATTTTCCAACTAACCAAATTATTAATATATATATATTTTTTTTTTGCGTTAACCACCATTCAAATTAGTATCTAGCACTGAAGATTTCAAAAAAAAAAAAAAAAGGAAGAAACCAAGAAAAACATATATGAAACATAATAGTGAGTACAATTGCATTGAGATCTCACTTATTTTTATTTACCGTCATTAATCTCAAACCTTCAATCTCAATTTGTATGCCTAATTTCTGATTTTCTCAATCTCTTGATGGTACACACATTACATACGATTATCTCTTTTCATTCTAGATTGGTAAGTTTATCTCTTTAATCTCAATCAACAAATTCTTTTCGGCTTGTGCTATCTCACAATATCATTTGCAGCTATAACAAACCCCCCATTTTTCTTTATTAATCT
Organism: Galeopsis tetrahit; assembly: GCA_963675135.1. Lineage (NCBI taxonomy): Eukaryota > Viridiplantae > Streptophyta > Magnoliopsida > Lamiales > Lamiaceae > Galeopsis > Galeopsis tetrahit. The sequence goes on along the minus strand of OY776128.1, from coordinate 41,346,598 downwards.
GCGATGAGATGGAAATAAAAAGAGATTTAAACAATGATAAAATTGTACAAGTTGAAAAATAAAGGAGTAAACTCAAAGCCAATGCACTTTTATATAGATTATAATTATGAATTGTAGATATTAAATTTATTTTCCATTTATAACTTTAGTTGAATCTCCACCCACTTTAGTCAATGAATTAACAATAATATTCCTCCTTTATTTTATCTTACACATCACTATATTCCATTTTCTTAAACTCCGTGATGATCAAACCATGTAAAAAATGCTGGGACGGAGGGAGTATATATTTTGTTGACGATCTTTTTAAGAATTTTTTTAATTATTATTTTGTTGGGATCTTTTTAAGACTTTTATTAATCACATGTTTGAAATTAATAAATTCCGTATTGAAAGTGTGTTGTGGTATAGTGTATAAAGCCTTTAAGTAAAAATAGATTAATGTTGTACTAAATGTTGAGACAAACAGTACAACACTGACTCTAACAGAATATTAGAAATAAGTAGACAGCGGAAGACTTGAAACACTAAAAACAAACGAGACACAATGGAAATATTTTTCACATAGATTTTATAAATAAAAATCTATGTGAGCCTTACGGCGAAATATCAATACTTATCTTCAAGTATAAATGTTGTGTGAAATGTTACAACAATAACCTTCACAACAGAAACTACAAACGAGGCAGGTGCCCTGTTCTAAAAACGATCTAAGTGTATGAATTATACACTGCCGAAATGCTAGTCCTATCTATGATTACACTCTCGATAGATAAAGAAAAGCGCACAGTCATACTGGTGGGATACTTCGTATGAACTAAAAGGTATAACTACTGGGGCCACAATATCCTAACAGGATGAACACTAGTCTAGGATATTGATCGAGTAGTACACTGAATTATGGAGCCTTCCTTCTGTATTTATAGAGAGAAAAATGAATTCTAGAGGCTTCCATATAAGATCCTATTTTTTAGGATGTAAGATCCTATTTTTTAGGACTTCAACTTCCATGATCTTTCTAGATCCTTCTTGCACGTTCCAGGTCATTCTAAGATGCTCCCAGCCTCTTCTAGCTCTTCTAGGACGTTCTGCAATATTCTGGAATCTTCCAGGTTCCAGATCCTTGTAGAAGCTTCTAGACTCTGCCAGAAATGTTGTAACATGTAGCTCAACATTTAATGCAACATTTCAGAAAGGACTTAGAAAAAATATCGGAAGGTCAAATTAAGATGTTGTTGAGAATGTTGATACATTTAAGAATTAACAACATCTACAATCTCCCCCAATTTGACCTTTCGACTACAACACACCTGATGCACATATATTTCTATACATACTCAGTTTTATGTATTTAGTTGAGGTTAACATCATTGCTAAATAATAGTCAAGTCAACACCTGTTGTAACTGTTGGATCAAATCGAATGAAGATCAAGGATAATCTTACAATGATCCGTGCCATAAGATCAAGATAATTTTATCCAAAACAGAACAAGTATAAACAATACACTTATTCACAACATAAGTAACTTTACTGAAATTCTAAGTTAAGTTTGGAAGAAAAAACTTAAGATTTAAGTAAGACTCAAACAAACATAAATCAGAGCAAAAACAAAATGAAATACAAAAGAAATACTAACAATCTAAACATACCTAAAAACAAGACTTATATTATCAATAGGCAGTAAGCATATAAGAATTAAAGAGAAGTGTACTTCTAAATTATATTTTCATCAGAGCAAACAAATTTAAGCCAATTGAATAATAAGGCAAGTTAGAAAGACAAAACAAACAACAACTAACAAAGACCTAAAATCAGTAACCAGTAAGCCAATAAGAATAATTCTTTAAGGCAAACAATTTAAGCATACTGAAAATAGAGCAAAGTTAGGGAAAAAACAAATACAATAAACAACTAACATATACAACATGCAGTAAGCAAATAATGATAAGTAAGAAAACAATTTAAGCTTAAAAGCAGTAATCTATTATCATAAGTGCAAACAAATTAAGCAAGTTGAATAAAAGACAACCTATCAACTAGGAAGTAAAAACAAAGTCTGTAAATCAACTTAAACACAGTAACAATAATGAATAAGATCAAGGGAAGTATAAAAGGCACAAATACTTAAAAACTAAACATGTGACATATATTGCTGTAACAACAGCTGCAGCATCATGTTCCTGCACATAATCACATATAATGTTCAGCCCTCCCCCTGTCTTGTATCAACATGTTCAGTTGTTACCATAACCTGTTTAGATGTCATAGGAACATCCATATGTTCATCAGCATTAGCAAATTGATCCTCATCTTCTTCAACAAAAGTGCACGTTGTAGCAAAGTGAACTACAACATCTGGTTCAGCAGTCTCTTCATGAATAGCATCAGGTACACAATCAGCTTTTGGTACATCTTCATGGAGCTCTTCACTTCGAACACCAGAAGGGTGATGGTGTTTCTCCCCCTGTGGTAGTAGAAAGCGTCTATAGCCACTGGACTTTAAGGAACTGAAGGCCATCAATAGAGTCCTGTAAATGTTTTAGTTGAAGTAAAATAAAAGATCTAGAAATATAAATATTTTGACCAATGTGACCACCAATGTGCTTCACATTCGGTGCAGCAGTTCTCTGTTCAGGTCTTGCTGGAGCTGGTCGAACTAGAATAAGAGCATCTCTGTGATCAGAACCATCTAAATTTTGTAACAAAGCAAATCAACAGTCCTTTCACCAAGTAACAGAGCAGGTGAGATAGTCATCAAGGGTACCTTGCCTTAAATAACCTCAGTTTCCTTAGGTTTTAAAAATTCATGCCTCTTGAGGTATGAACATATCCGCATAGGGTAAGGTAAAATCCCTTAATAATAAATATCACTATAAGCTGCATGTGGTGAAAATAGTTAAATCCAGATTGAAATTCTTCAACACAATCATCTTATACAATAATATAGCTTGATCCTAATTAGTCACCATAGTGGAATTTGTAGAGGGTATTCAATTGTAGACAATCAATTTATGGAATACAGAGTATAGAGATGTGAGATCTTTAGCAAGCATAACATTTTGTCACCTAGTTAATCTACCCTAGTTATAGAAGTAGCAACCAAGTTCAAATCAGGTTCATCTTCATCAATCACAAGTTCTATCTCTAAGAGATCATTAATCAATTCTATAGTAAATGGAACTGATCTCCCCATAAATTGTACATTCCCATATCATTTAGAGCTACGTCTACCCGTACTCTTCCTAAGTCAAGCATAAAGTACATATACACAACCAAATACAAAAGTATCACTCAAAGTTACAGGTTTCAACAATTTCCTTTCAAAAATTATATGAACCCTTCACTTCTCAAAATCAGCAATGTTGATTCTCTTTTCCTTTAACAACTTTCGTCAAGATAGTTTAGCGATTTTAGCAACTAACCTATCAATCTAAGAATTATTATTACGATCAGAATTACCTCCTTTAGAATTTATTTCCTCAGCTGATTCAGAATCCTTACTACTGTTCTTCTCAGAATCATCACTTCTACTGTCATCAGGGTCTGGTGTTGCAGCACTTGCTTCAGCATTTGATGTAGCATTCTTCCTCAGAGTCTTCTTAATCTCATACACAATGGGATTATCTTCTGGATCAGAATTTTCAATTCCTTTGGGCAAGTCTCGTTCAGCAACAACCTTCTTACCCTTTGGATCATACTTCCTTTTGACTCATTTCTCAATAACCACATTTTCTTCCTCCGATTAAGAAAGCAACTTGAATCAGTTCATCATCAACACTACTTCCATTCTTCTTTCTCCTTAATGAGTTGGAGTAATCAACTCTAGTGAACACATAGCCAAATCTCCTTCGTTGAACATGGGCTCATCTTTTCTCTTTTCTTTCTCGACAATCTTCCTAAATGCAATCTATTCAGATTCATCAGTATTAAAAAGAGAAAATTAGTTTAACCTGAGTTAGCATTCGCATCGGCCTCCTTCATTTGAGCGTCCTCAGAATCAGATGTCTCAGCATTTGCGTACTCATTCTGCTCAGCAATAGGAAAATCATCAATTTCCTTTTCAATCTCCCTCAGAGAGGAAGCAATCGAGGCAATTGCCTCTGTTTCAGTATTAGGACTTGGAAATTGGGGCTTTTATGAAGTGAACGAATCAAGTGTAGTGGTGAATTTTGGGTTTTCAGTAGTGAGAAATGTCAATGGACATATTTCCAATCAGTAGAAATAGATTCTCAGAATTCACATTCAATTGACACATATTCTCAACAGCTTGGTTCAGCTCGTTAAGGGTCGAACCGAGTTGAATGTGAGAAGTTGTAGGAATGGGTGTAACTGGAGTTGTTTGGGTAAGTGTTTCAGCTTTTCAGGTAGCAGTTGGTGCGTTTTGGTGTGAAACGGCCATGAAAGCGAAACTATTAAGATTGAGAGAGATGGAGATGAAGGTTTCGTGGGAGTTTTGAGTGTGGTGAGGTAGTTTCATTGTTTCCTGATATTTAAGCACCAAGAAATCGAAAAGATAATCACAATAATCGAGACAAACAAGGCTTTAGCAAATCTTAAAATGTAATACTCAAATCACTCGAAAAAATGCAATGCTTAGTATATCATGTTATGAGAAGTATATAAGAGAATATGCATAGTTGGAAGTAATACGTATAAAAATAAGAACTAACTAAGGAGGATTCTAGAAGGAATTCAATAATACTCCATAAACTTAGCCACAAAAATAGGTCATGGTTAAGTAGTGGGTAAAATCATAATTAAATAATTAATTAAATTAAGAACATTCTAGAATATTTAACATTTAAATGTGTATATAATCTGAAATAAAACAAGGATGTGGGTTAGTATAATCAGGAATAAATAAAATAATTTTTCACAAATAATCAAATAATTGCTACTTATAAAAATATAATTGAATCATCTAATGCTATGCTCAAAACTGTTACATACACCTCAACACGGTTTTTACATGAATTTACTTCATTTGTGTTGCACCATATTTTTTCTTTTTGTGTTATAGCATCTAATTTGTATTGATCCATTGTTCCTGTAGAGTACATCGTAGTAGCGAACTCCGTGCCCCATACTTACTTAATGGATTACAAACCTCTTGATGTTTTTACCAAATATCACCTTTTGAAAAGAAGATATCGTAGTAGCGAACTCCGTGCTCCATAGTTACTCAGTGATTTGGTACATCTTTTAGTATGCTAATAACATTCTCTTTTTTATGCATTTGAGAGGTGTAAGACATGTTTATTTTTGCACAAAAAATTTTAGATTCAAGAATATTTTACAAAGGAATTATTCAACGAAAATAGGAAATAAATCAAATCTATAACAACTATACCACCTTATGATGTTGTCCAAAATGTTACGACATTTGTGACACCATCCATCTAGGATTATTCAGATACTACACATACCAAGAGATTTCCTCAAAGATGAGAATCTCTCAAGGTCAAGACCTTAGTAAATATATCATCATTATGATTTTCAGTAGGTACGTATTCCAACTTCACTATGTTCTTCTCGACTAAATCTCTCATAAAATAATGCCTAATGAAAATGTGTTTTGTGAGTGAGTGTTGTACTGAATTTTTTTAAAAGTTTATGCACTCGTATTATCACATAAATTTGTAAGGATATCAATTTCAATTTCATAGGCATGAAACATCTTGCTTAACCACAAGATTGTTTCCCATGTAGAAACATCCTCTACTCTTACTCTTTTTGTCATTTATATCTCATGCTCAATCCGCATCACTGTATCCAATCAAAGTGTTGTTGGTGTCCTTAGTGTACCATATCCCAAGTTCATTTGTACCTGCATCAAACTTGATAATTCTTTTCAAAATATTCAGGTGAGATTCCTTTGGATTAGCTTGGTACCTAGCACAAATAAAAAAACACTATGTGAAAGTGTGCGTGGGGTAGTATCTAGTGTTTAAGTAAAAAACAGAACAATGTTACACTGAATGTTGTGACAATTAGTGTAGCATTAATTCTAACAGAATACAAAGAAGTAGACACAGTACACAGCGGAAGTCTAAAACACTAAAAAATAATAAGAACACAATGGAATAATTTTTAACATAGATTTTATTAATAACAAAACCTATGCTAAGCCTTACGGCGAAAACAATAACTTAGTTCCTAAGTTACGAAAATGTCGTGTGAAATGTCTCAGCAATTACTTCAACATTCCACAAACGGAAACTACAATCGAGGCAGGTGCCTGAATCCGCAAATAGACTTAAGTGTAAGAACACTGTCTAAAGAACTAATCTGGTCTATGATTCACTCTCACTCGATACAAGACTAGAACTAAATACACGGAAAGGTATGGTATCCCTCGGTGTATATTAAATGATACAACTACTGACCCTAACTCCTAACAGGGATGAACGCTCAAGAGAGGTGTTATTCTAATAGTGCATACTTTGAAATGAAAGACTCCAGCGGTATTTATAGAGAAATAGCCAAGTTCTAGATCCTTCCATTATGAGATCCTATTTTTTAGGATCTTAACTTCCATGATCTTTCTAGATCCTTCTTCCATCTTCCAAGTCGTTCTAAACTGCTCCAAGGCCTTCTAGCACGTTCTCCAACATTCTGGAATCTTCCAGGTTCCAGACTCTTGTAGAAGCTTCTAGAATCGTACCTGAATGTGAGAGCATTTAGTACAACATTTAATGTAACATTTCAGAAATGACTTAGAATAAATCAAGGAAGGTCAAATTAAGATGTTGTTGATAATGTTAAAGCATTTAAGAGTTAACAACATCTACAATCTCCCCCAATTTGACCTTTCGACTACAACACACCTGATGCACATATATTTCTATACATACTCAGTATTATGTATTTAGGTGAGGTTGACATCAAGTCTAAATACTAGTCAAGAAAATACATGTTGTAACTGTTGGATCAAATCAAAAGAAGATCAAGAACAATTTCACTGAGATCCGTGCCATAAGATCAAAGTAATCTTATTCAAAACCAAAACAAGTATAAACAGTACACTTGTTTACAAAACATATACCTTTACAAAAATCAAAGATTAAATCAGAGCATAAGAGTATATACCAGATTAGTTCTAAGACTTATGTAAGACTAAAAAACAAATAAAATAATCAGAGCAAAACATAAAAAAAACAAAACATATTCATCATGCAGTAAACACTTAATGATAAGAAAACAAATTAAGCAAAAAGCAGTAATCAAATATCATTAGTGCAAACTAATTAAGCAAGATAAATATAAACATCATATCAACTAGAAATAATAAATATTGTATCAGAATAAACAGAATTTAGCTTAAACATAACAGAATAACAGAAACAAAAGTAGGACTGAAAATGGCATGAATTGCTATAACAATAGCAGCAGCATCAAGGTCCTGCACATGTGCCATCTGTACTTCAGTACTCCCCCTGTCTTGCAGCATCTGTTCTAGATATCAGCATAGAGGATTTCCATATCCTCATCATCTTCAGCAGCATCTGCAAACTTGTCTTCATCAACCTCTGGTTCCTCAATAAAACAAGTTGAAGCAAAGAGTGCAACAACATTGTTAGCAGCAGCAGTTCCTCCATTCTTTGTAGCAGCAGCATCAGGTACACCTCCAACTTCAGGATTCAGCTCTTCAATAACAACTCCAGAAGCTCTAGCTGAAGTGGTAGGTGGTACTCCCTCTGTTGTAGTGGAAAGTAGCCTGGTCCACTTGTTTTTGATGAATTATAGCTTATCAATCTGGTCCTGTAAGTGTTGTAACTGCAATAATATAAAAGATCTGGGAACATAAAATGTGGTGTCAGAATTACCACCAATGTTCTCAGCATCTGGTGCAGCATTAGGTGCAGCTATGTTCTGTTCAGGTCTCTGTGCTGGTGTGGGTTAAGGTTGAGGTTGAGCAGGAGCTGGTCTTTGAGAAGAACTTCCAGGATTGTGCAAGGGCAGATCTTTCACTCTTTCACCAATGAGCAAAGCAGGTGAAATGGTGTATAAAGGAACCTTACCTCTAAGAACTTCAGTCTTCTTAGGGCTAAAACCATGCATCTTCAGATATGAACAAATAAGCACAGGGTATGGAAGGTTGCCTTTATCAGAAATGTCACCACTAAACTTCATCATGTGGTGGAAAATAGTCAATCCCAAGTTAAACTTCTTCAAAACCACTATCCTATAAAGCAAGATTGTTTGATCCTTTGTGACTTTGGTTGAGTTGGTAGAGGGTATCCAATTATAGACAATCAATTTATGCAACACAGAATAAAGAGATGTAAGGTCCTTAGCCAGCATTCCATTTTTCCATTTAGTCAATAAACCACCAATCATAGAAACAATAACAACATCCAAATCAGGTTCATCATCATCAAGTACTGGTTCTATGCCTAAGAAATCATTAATCAACTCTGGGGTAAATGGAACTATACTCCCCCTAAACTGTACATTCCCATACTAACGGGAACTCCTCCTACCATTACTCTTCCTCAAGCAAGCATAGAATTCATACACCCAATCAGAAACAAAAGTATCACACAAGTTCAGAGCTTTCATCAACTTTCTATCCTCTAAGAATTGAATCAAATTCTTACTCTCAAAATCAGAAACATGAATTCTCCTTTCCATCAACAGTTTTCTCCTAGACAACTTGGTAATCTTTTCAACTAAACCATCAATATCAGAATCTACATCAGGTTCAGAATTACCTTCCTCAGAAGTACTTTCCTTAGAGCTTGGTTCTTTCTCCTCTTCAGAACTAGATTCATCTTCTTTTTCAGAGCTTTTGTCAGAAGCTGCACTGCTTGAATCATCTCCATCATTAGGTTCTGTTGCTGGAGCACTTGATTCAGCATGTGAGGCAGCATTCTTCTTCAGGGCTTGCTGCATATCCCTGAGACAAACCTCTATTTCAGAATCAGAATCAGGTTCCGGTTCTTCAGGCATTGTTCGAACAGCATCAACCTTTGCCTTTCCCTTCCCCTTTGGATCAGCCTTCTTCTTGGTTGGCTTCTCAATCACGACCTGTTCTTCTTCATATTCAGAGAATACCTGAATCGGTTCAGCAACATCACCACCTAGCTTCTTCTTCTTCCTCAAAGAGTCTGAGTAATCAACTCGAGTGAAAACTCGGTTTGATCGTCTCCTTGGTACTGGGCTCCTCTTTCTCTTCCCTTTTTCAGCATTCCTCTTGAAAGGAATCGGTTCAGAGTCCGACTTCGAGATGTTAGAGTCGGTTTCAACCTGTTTTTCAAGTGCTTCAGCATCCTCCATCTGAGCGTCCTCACTTTCGGATGTCTCCGCATTCGATGGATCCTTTGACTCAGCAACAGGGGATTCTTCAATATCCTTCTCGTTCTCCCCCATAGAGGCAGCAATCGGGGCCTCTGTTTCAACATTAGGGCTCGGATTTTGGGGCTTTTCGGCTGTGATGAAGAAGGTGCAGTAGTGATTACTTCGTTGGTGCGCAAGTAGTGAGAGATGTCTATTGACATATCACCAATCGTGAGGATGGGTGGATTAGACGATCTCATCGATTGAGAAAAATTCTCAACCGCCTGGTTCAGCTCGGAGAGTGTAGCTTGGTTTGGGATGTGGATAGTTGTCGGAGTAGCTGGAATGGGTGTGACGGTTGCGGCAGTTGGGGGTGAATTTTCGTGCGAAGCAGCCATGGAAGCTAGAGTGTGAAGGTTTGAGAGAGATGGAGATGACGGTTGTGAGTTTGGAGAGTTTGGTTTCTGTGAATTTGATTTCTTGTTTCCTGCCATTTAAATCAAGAATTCGAAAAGCACTACACAAGAATCGAGATAAGCACAAAATAACTTATAACAAAATCTGCAAAACTAATACTCAACTTACTCACTTAAATTTCAAAGCTTAGAAAATCAATTAATGGGAGTATTTATAGAGAGAGCTTAGTATAGTTGGAATGTTGTACGTGGGATTAAGGCTTGACTAAAAGAAAATTCAAGATTAAATTGATAATGCTCCACAAATTCAGCCACAAGTAAATCATGGGTGAGTTAGTGGGGTAAAATCTTAATTAATAAATTAATTAAATTAAGAATATTCTAGAATTAATTAAAATAAAAAATGTGTATAATCTGAAATAATAAAAGAACGTGGTTAGTACAATTATAAATAAATAAAATAAATTCCCACAATTAATTAAATAATTACAACTTATAAAAATATAATCGAATCATGTAATGTTGTGCTCAAGGATTTGACATACACCTCAACATTGGTTTTTCACAGGTTTTACCTATCCAATGTAGCCAATTTTTCAGCATTTTTCTTTTCATTGCATTTCTTCTTTTTGTGCTACAGCATCTAATTCGTATTGATCCATTGTTCCTGTAGAGTACATCGTAGTAGCGAACTCCGTGCCCCATACTTACTTAATGGATTACGAACCTCTTGATGTTTTTACCAAAATTCACCTTTTGAAAAGAAGGCATCGTAGTAGCTTACTCCGTGCTCCATAGTTACTCAATGAATTGGTACATCTTTTAGTATGTTGTAACATTCTCAATTTTTCAAGCTTTTGAGAGGTGTAGTACATGCCTATTTTTGCACAAACAAGTTTCAGATTCAAGAATATTTTACAAAGGAATTATTCAACGAAAATAAGAAATAAATCAAATCTATAATAACTATACCACGTTAGGCTGTTGTCCCAAATGCTACCGCATTTGTGACAACATCCTCTCAAGAATTATTCAGATATTACACATACCAAGAGATTTCCTCAAAAATGAGAATCTCTCATGGTCAAGAGCCTTAGTAAAAATAGCAGCATTTTAATTTTAAGTAGGCACATATTCCAACTTAACTATGTTCTTCTCCACTAAATCTCTCATAAAATGATGTCTAATGCTAATGTGTTTAGTGAGTGAGTGTTGTACCGGATTTTTAGATATGTTTATAGCACTTGTGTTATCACAGAAAATTGTGAGGATATTGTTTTCAATTCCATAGTCATGAAACATCTTACTTAACCACAATAGCTGTGTGCAACAACTTCCTGCAGCTATGTATTCAGATTCGGCAGTGGATTGAGAAACACAATTTTGTTTCTTGCTATGCCAAGACACAAGATTGTTCCCCATGTAGAAACATCCTCCACTCGTACTCTTTCTGTCATCTATATCTCCAGCCCAATCCGCATCACTGTATCCAATCAATGTGTTGTTGGTGTCCTTAGTGTACCATATCCCTAGTTCACTTGTACCTGAAACAAATTTGATAATCCTTTTCACTGCATTCAGGTGAGATTCCTTTGGATTAGCTCGGTACCTAGCACAAACACACACACTATACATAATTTTAGGTCTACTAGAGGTTAGATAAAGTAAACTACCTATCATGGATCTATACAATGTTGGATCAACATCCTTTCCACCATTGTCTTTGCAAAGTTTCAAAGTAGAACCCATAAGTGTTTTCATTACTTTTGAGCTTTCAAGACTAAACCGTTTGACCAAGTTTTTAGCATACTTACCTTGAGAGAAGAAAATACCATCCTTACATTGTTTGATTTGAATACCTAAAAAATAATTCAAGTCTCCAACCATACTCATCTCAAATGTTGCTGTCATTGCTTCAACAAATCTGTTCAGCATTTTATCACAGGTTGAACCAAACACAATGTCATCAACATATATTTGAGCAATAAGTAAATCTTCTCCAGTGTGCTTAATAAACAAAGTCCTATCGGCTTCTCCTCTAATAAATCCATACTCTAAAAGAAAGTCTGTAAGCCTACGATACCATGCTCTAGGAGCTTGTTTTAGACCATACAAGGCTTTCTTTAGTTTGTACACATGATCCGGGTATTGTGGATCTTCAAAACCTTTAGGTTGTTCTACATATCCTTCTTCATTCAATATGCCATTTAGGAATGCAGCTTTTACATCCATTTGATGTAGTTTAATATCAATAAAACATGCAATTGCTAGTAATAACCTAATAGATTCTATCCTAGCAACGGGTGCAAAAGTTTCATCAAAATCAACACCTTAAACTTGGGTGTAACCTTGTGCAACTAACCTAGCTTTGTTCCTAACAATGTTTCCAGACTCATCAGTTTTATTCTTATAAATCCACTTTGTTCCAATGACATTAGTATGACTAGGTCTTGGAACAAGTGTCCAAACTTCATTTCTTTCAAACTGATTAAGTTCCTCATGCATAGCATTTATCCAATTTTCATCAGTTAATGCTTCATTTACATTTTTAGGTTCAATTTCAGAATAGTAACACTCTGCATTCACAACATTGCAAATAGAAGACATGCATATTGTTCTTACCACATCTACCTTATTTGATCTTATCCTTCCTCTTGTTTCCACTCCAACTATAGCATCGCCTATGATCTGGTCAGAAGGATGACTTTTCCCTATTCTTGAAGAAGGATTCGTTTTGGGAACATACTGATCATTCTGTGGAATTACAGCTGACTGATCTGTAGATGTTGCTCCAGATTTGTTAGCATTTGGTGCAGCATTTTCAAGTTTCAGTGTATTCTCAGAATTGTCAGTGACTACATCTTCTTCATCTTTATCATCTGTAAGACCTTTATCATCATAAAATACAACATTAACAGATTCTTGAACGGTGTTAGTCCTAAGGTTATAAACTCTATAAGTTATACTATTTCTAGAATAGTCTAAAAAGAAACCTTTATCACTTTTAGAATCAAACTTGTGAAGTTGATCCCTATCATTCAGAATATAACACACACAACCAAATACATGAAAATATTTCACACTTGGTTTTCTAACATTCAGAATCTCATAAGGTGTTTAATTTGTGCCAGATTGAATATAAACTCTATTAATAATATGACATGCTGTATTCAATGCTTCAGCCCAAAATCTTTTAGAAAGACTTTTAGATAAAAGCATGACTCTTGCCATTTCTTGTAAACTTCTATTCTTTCTTTCAACAATTCCATTCTGTTGTGGAGTTTTATGAGATGAATATTCTTGCAAGATACCTTTCTTATCACAGAAATCATTAAACATGCTATTCTCAAATTCCCTACCATGATCAGTTCTAATACGGCTAACTTTCAAGTTATACACATTTTTGAACCTTTTATAGAGAACTTTAAAAGCAGCAAATGTTTCAGATTTATCTCTTAAAAACTCAATCCAAGTATATCTAGAAAAATCATCTACCACAACTAAGGAATATCTCTTTCCTCCAATGCTTTCAGTTTCCATAGGACCCATCAAATCCATGTGCAACAATTCAAAACATCGATGTGTAGAACATTGTGACAGCACTTTGTGTGACATTCTTACCTGCTTACCTTTTTGGCATGATCCACATACAGTGGTTTTCTGAAAATTCAGTCTTGGTAATCCTTTAGCTCCATCTGATTTGATTAGTTTCTTCATTGCCCTGTAATTTGCATGCCCTAATCTTTGGTGCCATAAGACATTCTCATCATGTTTTGACAAATTGCATACATTAGTTCCAATAAGATAACAGTTATCTGCAGACCTGGTACCAGTCATTAAACAATCATCATCTTCATTAAGAACATAGCAAGACTCTTTGTCAAATTTTACATGCAAATTATCATCACAAAGTTGACTAATACTAATCAAATTAGCAAGTAAGCCATCAACATGCAAAACATTTTTAAGCTTAGGAAAACCTTTAACATTCAAAGTTCCTTTTCCTATTATCTTTCCTTTTGATCCACCACCATATGTAACATTACCACCATTCAAGGTCACATAATCAGATAAGTAATCTATTTGTCTTGTCATATGTCTAGAACAACCACTATCAAAATATCATAGACCAGGTAAACATGCTTTCAAGGATGTGTGAACAACATTACAGGTAACTTTTGGTTTCCATGCAGATTTCATAGAATGTTTCCTAGGATGTGAAGACATTCTGAATAGCATAAATTCAGTTTATATCTTTAACCATTTGCAAGCAGAAGGGACGAATATGACCATATTTAAGACAATAATGACAAATATACTTCCTTTTAACCTTGTGACAATCTGTTTGTGCACATGTTACACCAGATGTGCTAGCATTTGCCTTCACAAATTTTACAGGTTTTCTAAAATTTTCAGAAATAGAAGCAGTTTCACCATCATAACCTAAACTATAATTATTAGATTTACCAGTAGCTATAGCATCATTCACATCAGAAGCACTCTTGGAAAATTTTCTGAAACTTAAAGTAGAGGTGATCAATTTCTCCTTCAGTTTACAAACTTCAAGATCTCTTCTGGTAAGTAAGACTTCTAGCTTAGTGATTGTGTCTTTCAGATCCTCATTCTCTTTATTCAAAGAATTCAGAGTGAGTTTCTGAGAGTTCCAATCATCTAACAATTTCTGATATGTCTCATCATCAATCCTTTTTCCTGCATCATCAACAAAACCATTAAAACAGTTCAAATTTGGGTGACTCTGTTTTGATGTTACTGTAGATGTGAAGACATCAGGTGCAACATCAGAATCTATATCATCCAGATCATCATCTGAGGAATCATTATAATCAATTCTGGTAAAATGAGCATGTTCATTTTCATTAAACTCATCAAGATCATCATTATCAGATTCATCACTCAAGGTAGCACTAAAATTCAGTTTTTGCTTCAGTCTGGTATTGGCACACTCATTTGCATAGTGGCCATAACCAGAACATGCATTGCATTGAACTGATTTTCTAAATTCAGGATCATACCTTGGTTTACCTTCACTCTTTGATGGTCTTGGTGTGAATTGACTCTTCCTCCTTTCTGGTTGTGGTGTTGATGTGTTGATTTGGATCTTAGGTTGAATGTTTCCTTTAGATTTATGCATAGACTTCTTAAGAAATTTATTAAAATGCTTTGTAAGAAGGGCAATGCTGTCAGGATTGTTAAGGCATTCATCAAGCAATTCCTCATCTGAATCAACCTCAATAATGATAGGCTGAATCTCAGATTTGTTTTATGTCTCTCCTTTTAAAAACAACAACTTTCTTATCATCTTTAGCTTCATCAATTTGATTTGTGTTTATTTCATAGGTTCTAAGAATACTCACTAATTCATTTTGACTCAACTTATCAGTATCTTTTGCCTCTTCAATAGCACAAATTTTAGCATCAAATCTTTTAGGAACATACCTTAATATCTTATGTACTACTCTAACATTAGAAATAGGGTCACCAAGAGAATGTGATTCATTAATAATCTCACTTAACCTTTCGTTGTAGGATGAAATTGTTTCATCTTCCCTCATTCGGAGATTCTCAAACTTTGTCCCCAACATTCGAAGCTTTGTCCTTCGAACACTATCGGAACCTTCACAATGCTCTTGTAACCTGTCCCATGCATCCTTAGAAGTAGAACAATTAGATATAATTTTAAACATAGAGGTATAAACAGAGGTAAAAATAGCATTTAAGGCTTTAGAATTGTATCCTGCTGTTGTTATCTCATCGGCCGTCCAATCAACTTCTTTCTTGAGTTGAATTTCACCATCGGCATCTGCTGGATTCTTTGGTGCGTCCCAACCTGTAAGAACAGTCCTCCAAGCACGTTCATCAATTGACTTGATGTACATACGCATCTTAGGCTTCCAATAAGCATAATTTGAACCATCTAAAACGGGTGGCCTAAGTGCAGTGCATATGTGATGTGTTTCCATTGCTAACATAAACTAAAACACACTTTAAGCAAGGATCTAAACCTAGTGTCATTAGGTATCGGCTCTGATACCAACTGAAAGTGTGTGTGGGGTAGTATCTAGTGTTTAAGTAAAAAACAGAACAATGTTACACTGAATGTTGTGACAATTAGTGTAGCATTAATTCTAACAGAATACAAAGAAGTAAACACAGTACACATCGGAAGTCTAAAACACTAAAACACAATAAGAACACAATTGAATAATTTTTAACATAGATTTTATTAATAACAAAACCTATGCTAAGCCTTACGGCGAAAACAATAACTTAGTTCCTAAGTTACGAAAATGTCGTGTGAAATGTCTCAGCAATTACTTCAACATTCCACAAACGGAAACTACAATCGAGGCAGGTGCCTGAATCCGCAAATAGACTTAAGTGTAAGAACACTGTCTAAAGAACTAATCTGGTCTATGATTCACTCTCACTCGATACAAGACTAGAACTAAATACACGGGAAGGTATGGTATCCCTCGGTGTATATTAAATGATACAACTACTGACCCTAACTCCTAACAGGGATGAACGCTCAAGAGAGGTGTTATTCGAATAGTGCATACTTTGAAATGAAAGACTCCAGCGGTATTTATAGAGAAATAGCCAAGTTCTAGATCCTTCCATTATGAGATCCTATTTTTTAGGATCTTAACTTCCATGATCTTTCTAGATCCTTCTTCCATCTTCCAAGTCGTTCTAAACTGCACCAAGGCCTTCTAGCACGTTCTCCAACATTCTGGAATCTTCCAGGTTCCAGACTCTTGTAGAAGCTTCTAGAATCGTACCTGAATGTGAGAGCATTTAGTACAACATTTAATGTAACATTTCAGAAATGACTTAGAATAAATCAAGGAAGGTCAAATTAAGATGTTGTTGATAATGTTAAAGCATTTAAGAGTTAACAACATCTACATTATGCATAATATCTGGTCTACTAGAGGTTAGATAAAGTAATCTTCCTTTCATGGATCTATACAATGTTGGATTAACATCCTTGCCGGCATTGCCTTTGCAAAGTTTCAAAGTAGATCTCACAGAAGTTTTCATTACTTTTTAACTTTCAAGACCAAACCTTTTAACCAAGTTCTTAGCATACTTACATTGAGAGAAGAATGTACCATCCTTACATTGCTTGATTTGAAGACCTAAAAACTAATTCAAGTCTCCAACCATACTCATCTCAAATGTTGCAGTCGTTGTCTCAACAAATTGGTTAACATTTTATCACAAGTTAAACCAAACACAATGTCATCAACATATATTTAAGCAATAAGTAAATCTTCTCCAGTGTGCTTAATGAACAAAGTTATAACGGTTTCTCCTCTAACAAAAACGATCAGGGTATTGTGGATCTTCAAATCCTTTAAGTTGGTCAACATATGCTTCTTCATTCAAAATGCAATTTAGAAATGCAGAATATACATCCATTTGATGAAGTTTAATGTCAATAAAATGTGCAATTGCTTGCAATAATCTAATAGATTCTATCCTAGCAACAAGTGCAAAATTTTCATCAAAATAAATAACTTCAACTTGGGTGTAATCTTGTGCAACTAATCTAGTCTCATTCCAAAAAAATGTTATCAAACTTATCAGTTTTAATTCTTATAAATCCACTTTGTTCCAATGACATTAGTATGACTAGGTCTTGGAACAAGTGTCCAAACTTCATTTCTTTCAAATTGATTAAGTTCCTCATGCATAGCATTTATCCAATTTTCATTAGTTAATGCCTCATTAACATTTTTAGGTTCAATTTCAGAATAGTAACACTCTGCATTCACAACATTGCAAATAGAAGACATGCATATTGTTCTTACCGCATCTACCTTATTTGATCTTATTCTTCCTCTTGTTTGCACTCCAACTGTAGCATCGCCTATGATCTGGTCAGAAGGATGACTTTTCCCAATTCTTGAAGAAGAGTTCGTTTTGGGAACATACTAATCATTCTGGAAAGGTACAACTGACTGTTTTGTAGATGTTGACCCAGATGTGTTAGCATTCGGTGCAACATTTTCAGACTTCAGTGTATTCTCAAAATTATCAGTGACTTGTGATACATCTTCTTCATCTTTGTCATCTGTAAGACCTTTATCATCATCAAACACAACATTAACAGATTCTTGAACAGTGTTAGTCCTAAGGTTATAAACTCTATAAGCTTTACTATTTCTAGAATAGCCTAAAAAGAAACCTTACACTTTTAGAATCAAACTTATGAAGTTCATCCATATCATTCAGTATATAACACATACAACCAAATACATGAAAATATTTCACATTTGGTTTTCTAATGTTCAAAATCTCATAAGGTGTTTGAATAGAACCAGATCGAATATAAACTCCATTAATAATATGACATGATGTATTCAATGATACAACCTAAAATCTCTTAGCAAGACTTTTAGAAGTAAGCATGAGTCTTATCATTTCTTGTAGAGTTATATTCTTTCTTTCAGCAAAGACATTCCGTTGTGGAGTTTTTGAAGATGAATATTCTTGCAAGATACCTTTCTAAAAAATCATTAAACATGCTATTTTCAAATTCCCTACCATGCATGATCAGTTCTAATACGGTCAACTTTCAAGTTAAACACATTTTGAACTTTTTATAGAGAATCTTAATTGCAACAAATTAATGTTTCAGATTTGTTTCTTAAAAACTCAACCCAGGTAAATCTAGAGAAATCATCTACCACAACAAGTGAATATATTTTGCCTCCAATGCTTTCAATTTTCATAGGACCAATAAAATCCATGAGCAACAATTCAAAACATTGATGTGTAGAACAATGTGACAGCATTTTATGCAACACTCTTACCTGCTTACCTTTCTGGCATGATCCACATACAGTGGTACTCTGAAACTTCAGTTTTGGTAATCCTTTTCACTGCATCGACTTTGATTAATCTCTTCATTGATGTATAATATGCATGTCCCAATTTTTGATGCAATAAGACATTTTCATCATTCTTTGACAAATTACACACATTTGTTCCAATAAGATAATAATTATCTACTGCCCTAAACAATCTTCATCTTTATTAAGAACATACACATGATTCTTTGTCAAATTTTACATGCAAATTATCATCACAAAGTTGACTAATACTAATCAAATCAGCAAGCAAGCCATCAAAATGTAAAACATTTTTAAGCTTAGGAAAACCTTCAACATTTAAAGTTCCTTTTCATGTAATATGTCTTTTCGAACAACCACCATATGTAACATTACCATCATTCAAGGTCACATAATCAGATAAGTAGTCAATTTGTATTGTCATATGTCTAGAACAACAACTATCAAAAATATCATTGACCAAGTAAACATGCTTTCAAGGAAGTGTGAACAGCATTACAAGTAACATCAGATTTCCATGCAGATTTCAGAAAATATTTCGTAGGATGTGACATCTATTTAGGTAACATTTTCTTATATTGCAGATCATCAAACATTTTCATGCAGTAAGGACAAATATAACCAATTTTCGAACAATAATGACATAGAAACTTCTTTTCAATGTCATTGACTTTGTGAGAATCTGTTTGTGCAGATGTTACTACATATGTTTTAACATTTGCCTTCACAAACTTCACAGTATGTTCAAAATTCTTAGAAATAGAAGCAGTTTCACTATCATAACATATACCACAATTATCAGATTTACCAATAGCTATAACATATATCAGAAGCACTCGTAGAAAATTTTATAAAATTTAAAGTAGAGGTGATCAATTTCTCCTTCAGTTTACAAACTTCAAAAATCTCTTCTGGAATGTATGACTTCTAGAATGGTAATTGTTCCTTTCAGATTCTCATTCTCTTTGTTCAAAGAATTAAGAGTGAGTTTCTAAGAGTTACAATCATCTAACAACTTTTGGTATTTAGAATCATCAATCTTTATGCCTGCATCATCAACAAACCAATTAAAACAATTCAAATCTGGGTGACTCTGTTTTGATGTTACCATAAATGTTATAACATTAGGTGCAACATCAGAATCTATATCATCCAGATTATTATCTAAAGAATCATCATAATCAATCTCAGTATGAAAAGCAAATTCAACATCTTTTGATTCATCAAATTCATCATTTGATTCATCACTTAAGATAGTACTAAAATTCAGTTTTTGCTTAAGTCTAATATTAGCACATTAATTTTCATAAAGACCATATTTAGAACATGCATTGAACTGATTTTCTATATTAATGATGATACCTTGGTTTACCTTCACTTTTTGATAACCTTGGTTGAAATTGATTTTTCCTTCTTTCTGGTGGGGTGTTGATGTGTTGATTTGGATCTTTAGTACATCATAACCTGTAAGTACAGTCCTCCAAGCACGTTCATCGATCGACTTGATATACATGCACAACTTAGGCTTAAAATATGGATAATATGTTCGGGTGCCTAAGTGCAGTGGATATGTGATGTGTTTCCATTGCTAACATAAACTAAAAACACACTTATAGCAAGGATCTAACCTAGTGTCGTCATGTATCGGCTCTGATACCAACTGAAAGTGTGTTGTGGTATAGTGTATAAAGTGTTTAAGTAAAAACAGATTAATGTTGTACTAAATGTTGAGACAAATAGTACAACACTGACTCTAACAGAATATCAGAAATAAGTAGACAACGGAAGACTTGAAACAATAAAAATAAACGAGACACAATGGAAATATTTTTCACATAAATTTTATAAATAAAAATCTATGTGAGCCTTACGGCGAAATATCAATACTTATCTTCAAGTATAAATGTTGTGTGAAATGTTACAACAATAACCTTCACAACAGAAACTACAAACGAGGCAGGTGCCCTGTTCTAAAAACGATCTAAGTGTATGAATTATACACTGCCGAAATGTTAGTCCTATCTATGATTACACTCTCGATAGATAAAGAAAAGCGCACAGTCATACAGGTAAGATACTTCGTATGAACTAAAAGGTATAACTACTGGGGCCACAATATCCTAACAGGATGAACACTAGTCTAGGATATTGATCGAGTAGTACACTGAATTATGGAGCCTTCCTTCTGTATTTATAGAGAGAAAAACGAATTCTAGAGGCTTCCATATAAGATCCTATTTTTTAGGACTTCCATGATCTTTCTAGATCCTTCTTGCACGTTCCAGGTCATTCTAAGATGCTTCCAGCCTTTTCTAGCTCTTCTAGGACGTTCTGCAATATTCTGGAATCTTCCAGGTTCCAAATCCTTGTAGAAGCTTCTAGACTCTGCCAGAAATGCTGTAACATTTAGCTCAACATTTAATGCAACATTTCAGAAAGGACTTAGAAAAAATATCGGAAGGTCAAATTAAGATGTTGTTGAGAATGTTGATACATTTAAGAATTAACAACATCTACACGTATTTTTTTTTATTATTTGAGTCGTATGTTGCTTTAATTTATTTTTATATACAAGGGTGTTCCATATACATTTGTATCAATAGTTCCAACTGTGAAAATAGGTATGAGATCACCGTTAACGAGGTGATTAAGAAAATCCAATATATATAGTCAAGGTACAAGAGATTTACAAGGAAATAATAACAAACAATTAAAGGAAATATTTACAAGATATGGTAAATAATAATTAAATTATTTATTTCCTATTATCCCCCCTCAAGCGATGTAGTGGGTGAGTGGACACGCAAAGCTTGGAACGTGGTAATTCAAAGTTGGGCCGAGGAAGACTTTTCGTAAAGATGTCGGCAACTTGGAGCTCGGAGGGAACAAACTGAGTAGCAAGGCGACCAGACGATACGAGTTCCCGAACAAAATGACAATCAATATCAATGTGTTTCGCCCTCTTATGTGCAACATGATTCTGAGATAGAAAGAGAGCACTCTTGTTGTCAAATAGAAGGAGAGGGCGACCAGGGGGTAAGGCACCCAATTCGCGAAGAAGTTGGGTGACCCAAATGATTTCTTGAGCAGTGTTGGCCATGGCACGATATTCAGATTCATAGCTGGATCGAGAGACGGTAGGCTGCTTTTTAGCACTCCAAGAAACTAAATTTCCACCCAAGAAGATGGAATACCCATACGTAGAACAACGTGTCTCAACACACAGAGCCCAGTCAGCATCCGAGTATCCGATGAGATAGGGATCGGAACCACGAGTGTAGGTGAGACCGAAATTGATAGTACCTTGAACATAGCGAAGAATACGCTTTACGGCGGCGAAGTGATCCACCGTGGGAGAATGGAGAAACTGGCTGACGTGGTTGACAGCATAGGACAGGTCCGGGCGAGTGATGGTGAGATACTGCAATGCGCCGACCAGAGACCGATATAATGTGGGGTCATGGAAGGGTGCACCCATGCTGACAAGCGAGGAACCAGCGACCAGAGGGGTAGAGACTGGTTTTGATTCGAGGAGTTCGGCACGAGCGAGGATGTCGCGGGCGTATTTTGCCTGACCGAGGAACAAAGTGTCCGAAGAACGAGACACTTCAAGGCCGAGGAAGTAGTTGAGCTCGCCCAAATCTTTGACCCGAAACTCAGAATTAACGCGAGCAATGAAACGCTTGAGGAAGACAGGGTCATTGCTCGTCACAATGATGTCGTCGACATAAAGGAGAAGATATAGAGTGACCATTTTGCAAGTAAAGTAGAACAAGGAGGTATCAGCTCGGCTGCAGTGAAAACCAAGAGAGGCGAGGAAGGAACTAAACCGAACAAACCACACCCGAGGAGCTTGTCGGAGCCCATAGAGTGCCTTCTTGAGACGACATACATGATCCAGAAAGCGAGGATCAGTAAAACCCGGAGGTTGGGAAATGTAAACGGGTTTGGTCAGAACACCGTGTAAAAAGGCATTGTTGACATCCAATTGATGTAGGGGCCAACCATTTCGAACAGCGAGAGAGAGCACAATGCGAACAGTTGCGGCTTTGGCAACTGGGCTGAAAGTGTGTGAGAAGTCGAAACCAGGAATCTGAGAGAAACCCTGGGCGACCAGGCGAGCCTTGTAGCGATCAACAGAACCATCACTATGAAATTTTGTACGGAAAACCCATTTGGAGCCGACAATGTTTGTGCTCGGCGGCCGAGGAACCAGATCCCACGTTTGATTCGCGTGGAGAGCATCAAGCTCCGAACGCATGGCCGCCTTCCAGTGGGGAAGCTTCAAAGCGGACTTGAACCCCTTGGGTTCATCGGAGACAGCGAGAGCAGTTAACAAGCCTGTGGTCGTAATGTCGGCCATATAGCGAGGCTTGAAGATGCCAGACCGAGCACGAGTAACCATTGGATGAGTGGATCGGGGCAGGTCGGCAAGCGGGGGCTCGACAGGAGGCACAGCAGGACGAGCAGGAGGGTGCTGGATAGGCGGGACCTCAAGTGCGCGAGGAAGCAGTTGACGAGGGGGCAGATCCGCAATAGCATCAGTGGGATGCGGGCAAAGCGAGCAAGGCTCGGTACGAGCAAGTGTAGGGCGAGCAACAGGCGTAGGGCGAGGAACTGGCGTGGGAGTGAGAAACTCCGGAACCAGAAATGAGCTGTAATCGAGGGACCTGGAGTCTGGCGATGAGCCCTTGCCGGAAAAGGGGAATGATGACTCATCAAACTGAGCATGTCGAGTAGTGCAGAAGTGGGAAGCGACCGGATCATAACACCGAAACCCTTTATGAGAAGAACTGTAACCCAAGAAAATGCAAGGAACACTACGAGGAGCCAATTTATGAGGAGAGTAATCCCGAAGGTACGGAAATACACGACAGCCAAATGTTCTGAAATTGCTGTAAATTAGAGGCGTATGAAAGAGCAGCTTATACGGAGACTTATCACCAAGCACAGCAGTAAGCAGGCGGTTGATAATATAGGCTGCAGTTGCAAAGGCATCTACCCAAAAGAGAGAAGGAACTCTGGAATAAAGTATGAGGGACAATCCAGTTTCAGTGATATGTCTATGTTTACGCTCCGCACGACCGTTCTGCTGAGGAGTATAGGGACATGATAATCTGTGATGAATACCTTTGGTGGAAAAGAAATCCCGAACTCTACTGTTAACAAATTATGTACCACCATCACTCTGAAAAACTTTCATAGAAACGGAGAACTATTTGCACACAACGGTATGGAAGCTGACCAAAACACCGAAGAAGTCAGATTTAGCACGTAAAGGATAAAACCACGTGAAGCGAGAATAATCATCAATAAAGATAACATAATAATGATAACCATTGTTAGAACAAACCGGGGCAGGTCCCCATAAATCACAGTGAATAAGGTCCAAAACACGAGATGCTCGCTTGTTATTCAAAGTAAATGATAAATGTTTGCTCTTTACCAATTGACAAGGAGTGCACAAAGAAGGCTTAGGTAAGACTGAAGTTACATCCAATTGACCCAAACGTTTCAAGAATTTAACAACTGAAATAGAAGTGTGCCCTAATTTATGGTGCCAAAGCTCAAAGGAGGCCTGTCGAGCAGCAGTGTGAAGAGCGGCGACGAGAGCTAGGCGACCATGTTCCAATATATAAATTCCTCGGCTACGCTTGCCGCGAGCCAGGGGCTCCTTCGTTACCCGGTTTTGAACCACAAACGATCGAACAGAGAATATAACATCAATAGGATAATCAGAAGTCAACTTGCTAATGGACAATAAATTCTTAGTGAGGTGCGGAACGACCAGGACATCCAATAAGCGAAACTTATCATGAGCACGAAAAGAGCCAATATGAGTAATGTGAATAGAAGTACCATTAGCGACAATAATGTGATCGTTACCAGTGTAAGGGGCGAGATCATCCATAGCAGTAGAGTCCGGTGTTATGTGGGCAGAAGCACCAGTATCAAGAAACCAATCTGAACCAGGGGAAGGAGCAAGCGAGCACTGTGACTCGAAGGCCAGGTTGATAGAGGGTTGAGATGAGCGAGCATATCTCTCGGGATAGCGACCAGCATAGTGGCCCGGTTGGCGACAAATCTGGCATGTAGGAGTGAAGGACCGTTTGCCCTGAGCGCCGTGTTGGGCAGAGGTAGGGCGACCACCGGAGGTAGCAGGTGGGCGACCACTATGACCAGATGAGTGAGCATGAGAGAAAGAGCAGGGTTGCGAGGAGCCAGAGCGCCGATCAGTGGCAAAAGAAGGAACATGAGCGGTTGGGGCGTCCATGGAACGCTGCATAAGGTCAAAATTAACAGTTTGATGAACCAAATCGCGAAAGGAAGGCATCGGGGTCATAGACATGCGAGTGCAGAGAAACCAAGAAACTGAGGGCCGAGACCGTTCAAGAACCAATGACTCTTGTCAGCGGCATCAACAGGGCGACCAATAGAGGCCAACTGGTCACAGAGAAGTCGAAACTTCTTGCTATATTCATCAACCGAGGAAGTTCCACGACGGAGGTTGAATAATTCACTACGTAACTGGTTGAGGCGAGAGGCAGAGGAATGACTAAAGGCCTCCTCGATGGCTGTCCAAACAGATCGAGAGGAGGTGAGAGAGAGAAGAGAGAATAAGGCTTAGAATCTTCTGATCCAACGCAAACCAGGCAGTATAATCCGGGTTTGGGACATCCTTGCCATCAGACTTGACGGTTTTGGGCGGTTCCGGGCAAGAACCGTCAATGTGGGGGAACAGATCGTGGCTGGTGAGAACAGGAACGATCTGATTACGCCAAACAAGATAGTTTGACGCAGAAAGCTTCACGGTAAGCATGTGCACGAGAGTGTTAAGGGGAAGAGAGGAGAGGATTCCGCCATGGCGCCGGAAGAGGAGAGATGGGCGACGGCGGTGTAAGGAGCGGGAGAGGGGGAGGGAGAATTTAGCGTGAGGCGAAGAGTGACGGCTAGGGTTTAGGTGAGTTTGACTGATACCATCTGAGAATATGTATGAGATTACCGTTAATGAGGTGATTGGGAAAATCCAATATATATAGTCAAGGTACAAGAGATTTACAAGAAAATAATAACAAACAATTAAAGAAAATATTTACAAGATATGATAAACAATAATTAAATTATTTATTTCCTATTACCAACGCCGGAGTCTATAGAAATTCATGTAAATCAATAAAAAAAGTATATTCCACAATTTTGTCAAGCTTATAAAAATTCATATAAATCAATAAAAAAATAAAAGTTAAACAAACTTGCATGAAGTCTATGTATTTTCTAAATTCTCGTACTTTTTTTTTTTAAATTCAATAGAATCCAATTGAATACGCCCCCAAATTTTATATAAACTGCCATTCTTTTTGGGCCCACATACATATAAATTAACTCATATATTTATTTTATACAATTTACAAAATTACTTCTAACTTATTATTACACTTTTTTTTTTCGTTGAGGTTATTATTACACTTTATTTTTTAATATGTATAACCATGAAATTTATTAGAGACAAAGGGAATAATAATTTTTATATTAAAAATATCAACTGTACACTTTTATATTGGCAGTGATACTTTACACTTGTCTACACTCTACACCGAGGCGGATATCACGAGAGAAAAAAAAAAAAAAAAAGGAAAAAAGAAAAAAAGAAATATGAGTCGCACAATTGTCATTATTCCTGTGGGAATCCAAATGCCAGCGTAACTAGTAAAACAGAGTCCTCCGAACTAACCAGAAAAATATTCCTTCAAAAACACCCACCAAGTGTTCGATGAAAATCCCAGAACAAACGATGCAGTACAACAACCTCGGAAGATCGGGCCTCAAAGTGTCCCAGCTCTCCTTCGGCGCCTGGGTCACCTTCGGCAATCAACTCGACGTCAAGGAGGCCAAATCCCTCCTCCAATGCTGCCGCGATCACGGCGTCAATTTCTTCGACAATGCCGAGGTCTACGCCAATGGCCGCGCCGAGGAGATCATGGGCCAAGCCATCAGGGAGCTCGGCTGGAAGAGATCCGACATCGTTGTCTCCACCAAGATCTTCTGGGGCGGCCCCGGCCCCAACGACAAGGGTTTGTCCAGAAAGCACATACTCGAAGGGACTAAGAGTTGTCTCAAGCGATTGGATATGGATTATGTTGATTTGATTTATTGCCATCGCCCCGATATTGGCACTCCCATTGAGGAAACGGTTAGGGCTATGAACTATGTGATTGATAAGGGCTGGGCTTATTATTGGGGGACGAGTGAGTGGTCGGCGCAGCAGATTACTGAGGCATGGGGTGTGGCTCAGAGATTGGATCTTGTGGGACCCATTGTTGAGCAACCTGAGTATAATCTATTGTCAAGACATAAGGTAATATTATGGTGTTGATTCAGATCAAATGCTCGATTTTTACTGATTGAGTTCCATTTTGTTTAAGATCTGTTCTGCAAATTATATGAATTTTCGATTATGTCAAGATTGGAGAGTTTTCTTGTTATGATACTAATGTTTGTTTTGGGTTTTAATTGACTTTAAAAATGGATTTTTGAAATATAGGGGATTTTGAAATCATGATAAATAGTACTCCTACTTTTTAATTGTTGGGGAAAGATACGTGGGTTGAGTTGTGTATGAAGTTGAAATTGAGTTGAAATGCATGTTGTGGATATAGATGAGAGAATTTTATTTATTTATTAGAATGTTGGGTTTAGTTTTGAATAAACATGATCTAAGTGTATACTTATTTTGAGATTATAGTGGACATGGGAAATTCTGAACTTTTAATTCCTAGTATTTGATAATGATGAATAGTTAAAATGTATGTTTGTTTTGGAATTTTATAGGATATGATGGTGAAAAAGTTGATTGATAGAGTTGGATTTATTGGATTTCAAAATTCACATTTTGAGGCCTAAAACAAAAGAGGGTTTGAGATTGAAAAGTTCAAAGTCCAGCGGCTGGAATAGTCGCTTGAGTAGGATGAAATTTAAATTTATGTCAAATTAACGTGTAGGAGTGAACAATGTTGTAATTATAATATTGTTGTTGTGTGTGATTGTAATGATTGATTGATATTGTAATGATTAGGTTTTATAGGTTATTTGTAGGGATGTATTAGATTTTTTGAAAACCAGACTCTATAATCCTGAATTAGAACTGCTTTAGATTTCAAAATCCAAAATCCTGATTTACAAAACCCACAAACATCACCAAAGTGTTCTGTTTGTTGTGTAAATTGTAGTTTAATATCATTGACCTGTGCAGGTGGAGTCTGAGTATCTTCCTTTGTACACAAACTATGGTATTGGCCTCACCACATGGAGTCCACTTGCGTCTGGAGTTCTCACCGGAAAGTATAACTCAAAAGATATTCCTACTGGTAGCCGGTTTGCCCTGGATAATTATAAGGTGAGCACTTGGAGTTTTGCAATATAAAATTTGGAATGGCATTTTCTTCTCCACTCTGTCTCTGTGTGCTCGAGTTTTATTTACACATTTTTTATGCTTTTGGTGTTGTGAATTTTACATTGCTGTTTTCTTCGGGAATATTATTTTAGGACCGTAACTATGGGGGTAACAATTGTAGGACAATATGTTCACGGGATGACAAATTTAGGCCATTACATTTTAATTTTGCACAATTTGACCTGTAAATTTTAATTTCTGCATATTTAGTTCAAAGTGGCTTGAATCACGTGACAAGCCCGCCAAACACGTGAGCAACATGTGACGAATTATCCGAAATAGGGGTGTTTCGTGCCAATTTGGCCTAAATATGCGAAATTTAAAATATAATGGCCTAAATGTATTGCAGTAAACATGTTGTCAAATTACTATGCTAAAGAGAAGATTATACTGATACCACTGGTTAAGTATAATTGTTTTTTTTTTTTTTCGCATACTGATATCATTGATTGAGTATATTTGGTGTCCCTCTTTATAAGAGGGGTGTTTTTGAGAAATTATAAGTGATTATAATTAATTAAAATTGTGTGCAAAAGTAATATTGAGTGTTTTCGAAATATATGATTCTGCTTAAATTAATCATCTAGAATCTAAAAGTTGAGAAGGGTATGCTTCTACCTGATTATACTGTAGTTTCTTACTAATGTTTAACTCTATTAAAATCTTTTACCAATTTTTTCACTAAATTAATAATTTTCTTCTAACAATCACTAAATTAAATCACTTCCGCAAAACTCAATTTTTTGCAAACACCCCCATAGTTTCATTTAAGGCGTTTTACATTTTAAGAGAAAGATCACTACCAAATGTTTCCAGTATATTGAGGTTCCATTATGTTCAGAATTATTTCCCTTAAACTATTTTTTGTGAACATCTAAACTCTGTTCCTTTTCAATTGAGATCAAATAAGCTCATATTTTCAAAAAACAGTTAAGGGCACATTTGATCCTTACTGAGAACATTAGCGGCTAAATTAACCCTTTCCTATCACAATTTGCATGTGTATCACTACAGTTTTACAACCTCACATGCTTTACTTTTTTATCGTTTAACTTTGTTGGTGGATCAATTTATGCAGAATCTTGCGAGCAGATCATTGCAAGATGAAGTGCTGAAGAAAGTAAAGGCCCTAACACCAATCGCAGAAGAGCTGGGAGTGCCTTTATCACAACTTGCGATTGCTTGGTGTGCTTCAAATCCTAATGTCTCATCTGTTATCACAGGTGCCACCAAAGAGGCCCAGGTCAGCATAATTCTTCTATTGTTGAATTGTTTGTGTTATAAATGCATTTGTGCCAAGCTTCATTGCACCCTCATTTTCTTCCCCTGGAGCTAATTAAGTTTAGTGTGATTCTTAGCAGCTCGATTTTACCTTAGCTTTCTTTATTTTTGACCAAAGTTGACTCTTCCGTAAAAACATTGAAATATATAATGAGAAGTATTACTTATGAGTTATGAACAAAATTATTACTTCATTCAAAAGAAAAGTATCAGTTTTTAAGCCGAAACATTATTAATACTTTTTCAATATACAACTAACACTTTTCATGACATGAACTAATACTTTTCATCTGCTTTTTTCTTTCATTCCCGAAAAAATATAAAATAAACAGCTTGATTGTTTTTTTTGTATTACATTGGGTCAAAGTTGCACCAGTTGCACTGTGCAACCGGTGCACCGAAATGTTACTCACCTCAGTCAATTAAAGAGATCTCTGGTGTGTATGTGTCTATGAAGTGGTACTTTGGGCTCAGCGTCTTATGAACACATAAATGTAACTACCAAAAATAGGGAAAATAATGATGAAATATTAGCGGTGAGATAAAAAATTGCAATTCATTATGTTTGCTAAAAAAAAAATCACCACTAATTTGGTTCAAAATTCTTCAATAAGAATGGTAATGAGAATAATCAAATAGAGAATTACAATGACACATGTTCGTGAAATAAATATGGAAGATGAGGTAGTTAATCAAAATAAAATAATGATTGAATTAATAATATCCTTGTGTCTGAGAATAATTTAGTTAGTACTTAGTAAAATACCCATACCGATTATAAGTAATGCATGAGGAGAGCATGGAAATATTCATGTTATTGTCTGTTGGTTGCTCAAATTTTCGGTTTGGTATACTATTTTTAGGGTTATTTGCAAAAAAAATCATGCCTTTTCGTTTTTTATTTTTGCAATTCGACACATAACCTTTTTAATTTTTGCATTTATGTCATATGATTATTTTCTAACTTATGCTGATGTGACAGTTGGATTTCTTTTTCAAAAAAACTGCAAATAAATTCACGATTTTTGTTATTGTGTCAATTAGTCACAACCGTTTAACTTTAATTTTTTTGCAGTTTCATACACTGCCACATCAACAAGAATTTTTCGGAAATTAGTCATGTGATATAATTGCAATATATTTGAAAGATAGTGTATTGAATGACAAAAATTAAAACTCAATAAAATTGTAAAAATGTGAAAAGACCGTTATTTAGTTAACCCTTATTTTTACGTTATGATCTCTTAGCTTAGTTTGCTCTCGGTGATTAATATCCAGTATTCATATAATTGATCTAAAGACATAACCATATGCCTGCCTTACTAGGTACTTTTAAGTTAAACAAAACATGCATATGAAGTAATAATACTATGGGTGTGTGTAAAAAATTATGATTTTCAGAAACTGATCATTATAGTAATTGCGAGAAAATTTGTTCAATAGTAAAAGTTCGTGCTTGCAAAATTTGTAAAAAGGTACTCACTCCTATTCAAAATATAAGTCATTTTGGAAAAATATTTGATTTCTCATTTTTTATCCTTAATTAATGCTTATACTTCTCATCAAAAGAATAACATATTGATGTAAATATTTATTGATCTTAAGGGTAAATTTGGAAGAAATGCAATTAATTTGCATTGAAAAGTGCAAAATGTCATATTATTTTACAAAGAAAACGAAAGGTCAAAACGACTTATATTATGAATGGGTGAGAGTATATATTAAAGCAAAAGCAGAATTGCCTAGAAGCGAACTGAGAAAATTCTGATTAATAAATCTTTGAATAATAAATAGGTGAATTTGAGTTTTGTGATTGTGTATGCCAGCCGGCTAGGATAATGAAAAAGTGATAAGAGTGAGATTATTATATTGTGAAAATAAAAGTGTATTATTGGGAAAATGAAACGTATGAGGGAGAATGTAAGAGAGTATAGGTTAGGACTTTGGTTGATTTTGAAATTCTTCAAACAAACATGCATTAAGATTTTAGATTTTAGGTGATTAATTTATGTAAAAACATTCAATTTGAAAACTCTCAAATTTTAGCTTTTGCAAAGCAGAAGTTGGTTAAATATTTGTTTAAAGCTTTTGAAAACACCCCCTATGTTTTATGTATTGCATAATGGCATTGGCTTAATCTTTTATTTTTTGTCTCAATAATTTACTATTTTCTGCATTTTTACCAAACTAATTCATACTTAATCTTTCATCAACTACATAATATGTGTTGTTTTTGTTGGTACTGCAGATTGAAGAGAACATGAAAGCTATCAATGTTATTCCTTTGCTTACTCCTGCAGTCATGGAGAAGATCGAGGCTGCTGTTCAAAGCAAGCCCAAACGCCCCGATTCATATCGCTAGACTTGTCGAAACTTTCCTTGCTCCTCGTTCCAATGTGGTACGAGCATATGACGACTACATATTTTCTGTCATTACATAGATTGGTTTGGTTTTAAGATTTTTATTACAATGGTCTTGTGGGTTTTGCTTATATATGTATCGAGTATTCTCCATGTTTGTGAACATGAACGAGTCCCCTTCTTTTTCTGGGAGAAGCAACTTCTGTTTTACTTTTTTGTGATGATAATTGAAGGAAAAAAGTGTATTATCATGCCCTTTTCTTCTTTGTTATGTGTTAGATCGATTATTTTATTTCACGAGTGTACAAGGATGAAAATATTGTGAATAGTAAATTTGGTATTCCGATATGAATAGTAGGATCTAATGTATTTATTTTACGACAAATACTTGAATGTTAACTTGTTTTTCAATTATTTGTTTCCATTATTTAAATGGATTGAATAATATCACAGGTTATGGGCTGAATATTTAAATGGGTTGAATAACACAGGTTATGGGCTGAATATTTAAGGGTGGGACTATTTACACCTCCATTTCGGTTTAGAACACTCCCTCGATTGATGCACACACCCTAAAATATGTCAGGATGGATGCGTCCTCCCTTAAATTGTCCTAAATACTCATTTTCCTCAAAACCCTATTTACTAAACACACACCCCTTCCAAAATCTAATTTCTCACAATCCCCTTTCCTTCACAGTCGACGGCCGCCTGCCACCGCCCCCTCCTGCCGCCTTCCGCTTGCCACCGTCCCTCATGCCGCCTGCCACCGCCCCTCCTGCTGCCTACCTCCCACCCCCGCTCAACCCCTCCCTCTCCCTTCTCTATAAAAAAAAAAAAAAACACCAGAAGCTGCTCCGTCGCCGCCCGTCCATTGGTCGCCGCCCTCTCCCTCCCCTCTTCTCCTCTTATTTCTTTTTTTACGTCTATTTTCCCGTCGCCCCCACCCCCCACCAACCCCCTCGCCGCCGACAGCCACCCACCCAATACGCCACCGTTGGCCTCCCCACGCAAGACACCGCCCTCTCAAACCCGATCCGTCTGTGGCTGGGTAAAAATTAGGATCAGGGTTTAAGGGTTTAAAGGAGAAGGAGGGGTGCAGTTAGTAATAGGGGTGCATTTAGTAGTGTAATATGACTTAAATGGTATTTTTGATTTTTTACATTATTATTATAATATTAAACTGACAGGGGGAGTGTTCTAAACCGAAATGGAGGTGTAAATAGTCCCACCCATACTTAAATGGGTTGAATAATATCACAGGTTATGGGCTGAATTTTCAGAGAATTAATAATTTACCGTTATTTATTCCCTCTTTTTAATGAGTTCATCTCCAATTTTTTTTAAACAAAATTACATTTAAAAAAAATTATATTATCTTTTTAACAATTAAATTAAATTACAACTCATTAAAATTTTAATTGTACACCAACCCAAGTCACCCATGAATCACCGTTGAGTTACCATTAAGTCACATATTATACTGTTTTTCAAATTTTTTTAAAAAATTATCGTAAAAAACTGTGAATATCGAAAAAATTATGGAAAAAAAATGTGAATCTCAAAAATAAAATTCGAGATAAAATTTTCATTTTTTTTTTCAAAAAATGAACAAATTTTCGGAAATAAACTTCTGAAAAAATACAAAAAAAAATCGAAAAAAAAAAACTAGAATTTTTTTTCCAATTTTTTTTTTCAGACGACGTTGATAAAAGTATGGTGGATTGCTATAAAGTATTGATCTGATCGTGAAAAGCTCCCTAGTACAATAGTTGCAATTAAGCATTTTACAATCTATATATATATAAAAACAGCTAAGTCTGCTAAAATTTTCCCGCCCATTTCACATTTTATTTCTGAAAAATCATTTTTTAAACCTTTTTATTATGCACGCATTCAGTATTCTCATTTTTTCTAGAAGACTTTTGGCTTATTGAGGAAGCAGACTCTTCAAATTCCGCCTCTTTTATTTTTTAGTTTAACAAGAGATGAGTAGAGCCTATAATCGTTGTCTTCTTCCTCTCTAATCGTGGTCACAAATACTTGAGAACACCATTTTTAATCTACCTTTATTTTTCTATGGGAGATCGATCCTGCTGGAATAGCTGACGGTCCAGAGTTGCCCAGGCGGTAGCAGCCGTCGACGTGAAGGTGACCATGGGAAGGAGCTCGCCGGAGATGGAGCCAAAAATAGCGGCAAGGATCAATTGATTAGCCCGCTACTTACTTATTCTGTACGCTTAAATCACCCTACTTTCTCTCTGGACACCATCTTCTCTGAAGAGTTTCAATAAATTCAAAGGTAATTGATTAATTTGTTTATTTTCCTATCTACATACTACAACAGTCCACTATTTGCTTATTCTTTGCCGGAGTTTTTCAACCGAAGTCGGTTATGGATCTGAGAATCAGTTTAATAGTTCCTTCGAATCTGGCTTCGTATTTGACAGAGGTAATCAATTATTCTCAGGTTTGTTTTAATTTTTGAAATTTCGCCGAAATTTGTAGGCGAAAAATGTAAAGTGAAGTTTTAATGTTCTAAGATTAGGCGTTTTTTTTCTCTCGATATATGTATCCGATTTTGCATTGTACATTTTGCAAATGTTAGAGGTTCAGATTCGTGCATATGTAATTCGTTAGAGGAAGACCTGATCTAAGAAAGCATAGAGATCTGAAATCCAGTCCTCGAGACTGTTCAGTTACGATTCTTCCGAAATATATTCGAAATTGTTTTTTTTTTTTTCAATTCGAGAGTGTTAATTTCTCAATTTCTTCCTGTTCAGTGCATGACCCAATAATTACCATAGTTGAAGTAGACGGTTACTCTTCAATTTACCTCAAATTTGTTTTTCTTTTCTTCTGAAATCTTAATTTTTGAGTACCCTGTATCGTTCTCTGTTGAGAAATTCAAAGATCCTTATTTATATTCAGTGTAATTAGCTAATTATGTTGTTTAGAGTTTCTTAAGAAAAGTCAAGAACATACACAGTGTGCTAGATAGAAACTTGATTTCATAATTTTAGATTTGTGTGTAACTTAAGAATTGTGATTTTAGGAGAATTATTTATTGGAGGCAATTAGAGATTTATTGTAAATATGAAAGAAGGCAAAGATCCTGTTGGAGTGAACAGGGCTGGTCCAGTTAGGGCTTTGCCTCATAGACTAACTCAATTTTGTTTTTTTTACAGCAAAGTAAACCAGATTTTTTATAGAACTCAGTCGTTGGTAGGAAAAAAGCCTTACATGTTCCACAATAAGATTGTTACATTGGGCTGGTACCTCATTACTCCAGAGTTTTCGAAACCCACATAGGTGAGCCAAGAAGTGGGCAACTCTGTTTGCATTCCTCCGTGTAAAGCAGAAAACAGAACTATTGGCATGATTAGCAAGCTCCTGAATATCCTCAAGCATCCCCATTGTGTAGATATCAGTTTCCCAGGGGCAAGTCCACCTCGGGGCTGTTGTTTTCTTGGATAGGGCAACTTATGTGGGAGTGTTTAGCTGGTTTGCAAGGGTAATGGCCTAACTCAAATTTGAATATGGCCTAACTCAAATTTGAATATCAACCAAAACCCTAATTTGGTTTCTCAAGGTAGTATATAAATAGCTATTATTTTTACCACCATCTCACAATTTTTTGTCCACTTTGCATAAGCTTTTACGGATCAAGGTAGGTTTATGATTCCACTTGCAAGATAGAGTGTTTAATTTTCTTACAATGTGGGGAGTATATAATGTTGAATGTTATGCTATTGTGTTAATAGAGTAGCTTAACTTTAACATTGTATCATAAATTGATTGTTATAGTGAATGCTTATCTAATTGTTCATGTATCTTGCAGACAATAATATGGATATAAATTTGAACAAAAATAGAGGTCACAAGCATTAAAAAAAAGGAGATGATGACAGCACACAACATGGTCGGTTTATCAGTAAATACTAATATTTTACATTTCATAGCATCAATCAAAATTTTCAAAAGCTTGCAACTCAAAAGCTATATTAAGAGGTATGTATGGCCAATCCCTGCTCAAAATTAAGTTGAGTATATACAAACTATAAATCCCCTGATCACACTCATAATATATAGTACTATAAATTGTGGTTTACAATTGTGGCTAATTGTATTGATAGCAAAATCCATTTTTTATTTCGTTTCATTGTATCTATATATATATATAAATAGGATAGTAGAGTTCCCGTCTAAACTTCTTAAATAATAAAATATTTTTGCTGTGGGGCGGCCACTTATTCTGCACGCAATCACCTCTTCAGCTCTTATCGCTCCATCTTCTCTAAAATTTTTTTTAATAAATTCCAGCAATTGTTTTGTTTATTTTCCTCCATTTGCTTATTCTGCACATCATATTGCTCTCGGGACTCCAAATGGTTCTATTGTCTCTTTGATTTTCAATGAGTTTGACTGTAATTGATTTGTTTATTTTTCTATTTCAAAGATTTGCATTTTCTGGTAATCTTTCTCTGATTTTTTACAACACATTTTCATTTTAATCTTTTCTAAGGTTGCGAGGACAGGAATCAGGTACATGGACCAGTTCTTTAACGCTCCTCAAGAAAGTCCACATGTCGTCGAAACTATTTCCGATGTCAATGGCTCCTCGGAATATGTTAAAGACGAGAAACCTTTGCCATTTAAATATACATTGATATATTTGCTCATTTGGCTTCTGAGTAGTCTTTTCACCTTCTGCATACTATGTGTTTGATAAAATGCCTGAGTGAGTGACGATACTTTTTTTTATAGTTGCTTTACTTTCACAGTTCATTTTGATCTTCTCTAATCTAATTGTTTATCTCTAGGAGATTTCCAAAATATTTTTATGGTTTCTGACGCTGACACTATTTTGCAGAGTTTTTCAACCGAAGTCAGTTATGGATCTTCAAATGGGTTCAATAATTTCTTCGAATCTGGCTTCTTCTTCGACAGAGGTAAACAATTATCCTCTGATTTGTTTTGATTTTTGAATTTTTTTTCGAAATTTTTGGGCAAAATATGAAAAGTTTTTTGTGTAGCTACGAGTAAGGTTTAGTGTTCTAAGTTCAACAGCGAAAACTCTTTTGAGTAGCTTAAAGTTGAACCCGAAAATATGCCCGTGAACCATAATCATTTTATGGGAGAGAGTGTTGCACACTCAAGCGGCACATTCTCCATTGTGATGGTACAATGGTTACTGTTAATGCATGCTACTTTTAAAATAAATCATACTTATGGTTTATTTTAAATTTCTATAAACCATAAAAACTAAATTAATGGCAAATGACTTCTTTACATTTTAAATTTAATTCTAAGTCTCTTCATCTTCCTCTCAACAATCATAAATATTTGTTCATCTAGCCTTTCGTTTGAAAAATCAATTGTGGTCTTTCTACTCTAAAAAAATGTGTACCCATTTTACTTTTTCTATTTATAATTTAACCTGAATGACAAATATCAAAATATCTTCAATGTGTCAAGGATAATGAATGAAATTGATTTCTCATAATCTGAACAGACTTTTAGTGGGTTTGGTCAGAGCCCACCAAGTTATACTTACATTCGAAAAAGAAGAAATAATTGAAAAAATGGAATCAAATTAAAATAAGTAAGAATACTTTGAACTTTTTTATTACTTTTATTTTGAAATTTTATTTTGCACCATGAAATTCGAACATTTAAGTTATAAATCTATATTCCACTAAAAATAACACTTCGATTTTCTCGCCTAAAATAATTGCTATTTTTTTACAATTCTTTTTTTATTATATTTAGGACATTGAGGTTTGTCTAGATTTTTTTTATATTAAGTTAATTTTTTTTCCTGATAAAAGTCTGCCTTTTTTATTTCTTTTTCTGAGAACTGATAGCATGATTCTTGAAATTATATTTGTAGCTTTAAACGAGGTGCCTTTTGGAGTTTTTCCTGTTGTTCAACACTTCAAATTAAAATATTGTTGTAGTGGATGGATTAAGATATTTACATTTCTTGGTTTCCCCTCTATTCTTCAAAATTGTTCTTTACAAATTCATGAATTTTTGTGTTCGCCTTTGGGATATCTGCAAGGATTGAAATTTATATTGATTATTAGATTTCTCATCTCTCAATTGATTTTGTAGGTTTATTATCATGATTTTAATCGAGCTCAATTCAAGACTGAATCATTTTAGAGTATCATATTTTTTAGGTTTGAATTACAAGTAAAATGTTGCTTTTCAACTATTGGATGAAAATAGAGTAACAAAGAGATGGGTGTAATCATCTAATATTTGAATCAGGCATGTGCCTTCACATAAATGAAATTGTAGAAAGAGAAAACGATGTACAAAATATTTTTTCTTCTTCCATTTTGTCTTCTTATTCTTTCATATGCTCACTTTTTCTTCTTCTTACTAATTTATTTGTTTAGGTTTATTGAGAAGAAGATTCAAATTTTGTTTATTTGTGGAAAAGTTGAAGTTTGAAAGTTATAGTTCTTAAATATTGTTCTGCCCTTTTCTTCCACACTGTTCAGAAGTTACCGACTTTGTCCATTTCCTCTTGGTTAGAGTTGTATAATTCCTGTGTTGATTCATAGTAAAGGAGTTGTGTATTCTATAAATGAAATTTCTTTTGAATCTTACAATTTCTAGACTATTGAGATGATTTATTTTTTGGTAGATATTATTTCAATTCAATGTCAAATTCATTCATTTTAGGAACGGTTGTTTGGAGATTACCATAAAATCAAATGTATGTTTCAGAGGAATTATCAAATAGTAACATTTAGTGGATGCAAACAAATGATCAAGTTTGTTTAAGTTAAATGTGATACTAACTATGTTAACATATTATCATGTTGAATAAAAATTGATCAAAATGGCAGTTTTATTATTATGCACAGAAAAATTATTTTTGTTTGGAGAATAGGTTCATAAAAATATATTTAATATATAAATAAATACATAGTCAAGCGATTTGTTAAAAAAATTTGATTTGTTTGGTTGTGACATTCCCCTTTTTATAGCTTTCTTTCTATTATGAATGGTTAGTATGTTTTTTTTTTTTTTTTGTGGCATGTGTTGTATTACTCAGTATTTTTAGGAAAAATTACAGACATCTATTTTTAAAATCTAATTGTAAAACCTATTAAAATAATCAATTAAAGAAATTATTTAAACATGTATTTATTCGAAAATAGTGATTTTATTTTTTGTTAAATGATAAATATCAACCTAAAAAATTAAGTGTTAGAATCACCGTATTCTTTTAGTATATTTTAGGAGATTAATATTCATTTACATAAATCTTTATACATTAATTTTATTGTTCATATTTATAAAATTTATTTTCATATAATGTGTAATTAAAAATACTTCCGTGCATCGCACGGGTATACTACTAGTTAAATTTTAATATTTGTTTGTTGTAAAGCCAATCAATATTGTGAAAAATATGTTTAACTTGATGGTGAACTTTCTGTTATGTAATTTTTTTTACTACATGTTTGTTATGATCGAATACACATTGATGTTACTTCTAATTTTTTATGATAATTTATCTAATATTGTTGACTTTGTTTTATTAAATCAAACTCTTGATATGACTGTAGAAATGAACAACTTTGAATTTTACAATTAAATTTTAATATATGCCTACTGTTAATTCCACTTTTTTTTATTGTAGTTGAAAATCTATAAAAAAATTTAAGTCATAGGTAGAATTGTTGTACATATTTTAGTGTCAATCAAACAATGTACTTTGGATGCTGAAAAAATGAGGGTAGAAATGTCTTTTCATAATTTTCATCTTTTTTATATGGTGGATTATGCATTCTATCAAACAAAAAATAATTTTATACACTGGTTAATACATGCTATCACACAAGAATTAACAATAATATAGTGTTTTTAGTACATTTTTTTGTACTTTCTATCACACAAGATTTTAACTTTATACACCTTTATATGCCACTTTTCACATTAAATTAGTGTGCGGGCCTCTTATATGTCATTTTCCATACTAAATTTATTTCCAGTATAAAACGGGGCCTTAGTTTAAATATGGTATAATATTAGTTCATATACAGTATAATATTAGTTCATATACTGTATAATTTTACTTTGTCTAGTTTGTTCAAGTATATCAACAATTAGTATTTATTTTTTTAATACTAGAATCAGTAGTATAATATTAGTTCATATACAATATAATATTAATTCACATGCAATAATATTTTAGTTTATATACAATATAGTATTAGTTCATATAAAATATAATATTGGGCTAGTCTTGGGTGAGTCCGTCTCATGAAATGAGATCCGTGATTATGTTTTTTACAAAAGTGATATTACTTTTGTTAAAAACATTATCACTTTTTAATTAAATACTATCACTTCTTTTACAAACAAAAAATCTGGAAAAAAAAAAAAATTATCCTATCCAAAATTTTAAAATATGGGTTAAAAGGAATCCGTCTCACGAATTTTTATCCGTGAGACGGTCTCACACAAGTTTTTGTCTATAATATTAGTTCATATATAGTATATTACTCCCTCCGTCCCGTATTAACTTTCATACTTACTGTTCACCCTCTTTTTAAAATATATTATAATAAATAGAATTTTGAGATATAATTTTATAAAAAAATAAATAAGTGAATTGACTTGTGTGTATGTATGTACCATAAAAATAATGACATTAAATATAATATTTTAAATATTGTATGAGTGGAGTTTCTAAAGGATCGAAAAAGTAGGTGTGAAAGTTTCTTTGGGACGGAGGGAGTATTAGTTTACAAATAACCAAATTATTGTCTCATGCATTCCTTGCGTATAATTTTGTCAACTTGCTTCTAACTGTAGAAAATAAAGATATTTTTTAATAATTCAATTGTTGGAGGTGTGACTGGAAAGAAAATTTAAACTGATATTATATTATATGCGAACTAGTATTATATTCTATGTAAATAAATATTGGAGTACATTTTTTGAACTGAGATCTTATAGCATATCATATACGGAGTATATTTTTTGAAACTGGAAGACATTACAATTTATACATGTATAATAATATACCATAACACTTATAAAGTACTCCCTACGTCCCACAATAAGTTTTCCCTTTCTTTTGGGTGTTTTGATTAAGGAATATGATAAAATAATAGATGTAGTACAAGTGAATCAAGTGATGTGATGGTGAGAGAGAAAATAATAGATTAGTATGAGATGAAGTATGATAAAATAATAGATTTAAAGTATAAGTGATGTGATTGGTAGAGAGAAAATAATTGACAAAAAATGGAATGAAAAACTTATAGTGGGACATCCAAAAAAGAAAAATGGGAAACTTATAGTGGAACGGAGAGAGTAAAAGTTATGTTCATAATGATTAAAGAAAATGGAGGTTCAAAGGGAAACAATAATTAAACTATAAAATAAAGTAAAATTTAAGAGGTCCAAATGAAAAAATAATTGAGGTAAGATTAAGTAAAAATTGAGAGGTTCATGTGAAAAAAGTAATTAAAGTAAAACAGTACTTAGAGAAATTGAACCCAGACTATAAATATAGAAGAAACTCTTGCAACTAAGTAAGGGTGTAAGAGAATCGAGCCAACTTGCGAACAACTCGTGTTTGACTCAAAAAAAATTAAAATTGACTCAAATTTAATCGAGTTGAATTTTGAGCTACTCGAGTAGCTATCGAGATCGAGTTCATAAATATTCGGCTCGAAAGACTCGCGAACCTAATCGCACTTGGACAATATTTACTATTTTGCCATTAATTATATAATTTATATTTATATATAAGTAATCGAGTCGAGCTCAAGTTTATTTTTCATTAATTATATTATAAAAATATGTTTTACATTTGATTTTAAAAATTATACGGGTAATCGAGTCTAGTTCGAGTTTATCAATTTTTTTTTATTAAAAATAGGTTTAGCTGTACACTCGAGTTCTATTTTTTTTT
The DNA here is from genome assembly GCA_963675135.1 of Galeopsis tetrahit. Taxonomy (NCBI): domain Eukaryota; kingdom Viridiplantae; phylum Streptophyta; class Magnoliopsida; order Lamiales; family Lamiaceae; genus Galeopsis; species Galeopsis tetrahit. The sequence goes on along the minus strand of OY776128.1, from coordinate 41,304,977 downwards.
TTTTTTTTTTTGCTTTTTTGCTTTTTTTTACGCGTTTTAATTTTTTTCCTTTTTTTTTTTCGCTTTTTCTTGTTTTTTTTTTCTCTCTTTTTGGGCTTTTTCTCATTCCGATTTTTTTTTTCGCCTATAGTTTTTTCCTTTTTTGTTGCATGTAATTTTTTTTCCATGTTTTATAGTTTATCCTCTTTTTTTTCATTTTTTTTTGTTCCTTTTTTTCGGCTATTTTTTTTATTTATTAAAAAGTGTAAGTAAATATAACTAAAAAGTACCACACAATATTACTAAAAAGTGTAAATTAATGTAACTGAAAAGTGCAACACATTATTACTAAAAAGTGTAAGTCCATATAACTGAAAAGTGCAACATAATATTTACTAAAAAGTGTGAGTCACTATAAATAAAAATATTATTGTAAAGGGTAGGACACTACAATAGAAAAGTGCAACACCATTTACCAATAACACAATATTACTAAAAAGTGTAAGTCACTATAAATAAAAATATTATTGTAAAGTGTAGAACACTACAATAGAAAAGTGCAACACCGTTTATCAAAAAGTGTAAGTCACATAACTGAAAAGTGGAACACCAAAATTAATTTAAAATTTTAATTAATAGGAGTAGTATTATTTTTAAATGAAGAATATAAAAAAATAATTTAATTAATATTATTTTTAAATGAAAAAAATAGAAAAAAAAATTAATTGAAGGAAATAAAGGTCCAATGTCTATAAAAAAAATAATTGGAGATTTTTTGTTTACAAATAGAATTCAATCCTTAGATATTGAAGGGATAAAATGATGCATGCATCTCATGTGAATTATTTCACAAGAGTAAACTGATCATTAATTATTAGTAATGAGCATTGACGGAATACATCTTATCTCATTTTTTTACTTCCTCTTTTTAAACTTTTGTTTGCTGTATTGAAATTGTCATGTAAGGTACTCCTTGTACCAACTATAGGTTTTTCTTTTTAATAAATTCTACCGACTGAAAAAAAAAGTAATGAACAGTGACGGAGTTAGAAATTTTAAATTGTCGAGTGGCCTATCGCCCCCACAGGGCCCTATGTGGCTCCGTCCTTGATAATGAGTTTAAGTTAAAATTTTTTTGAGCAGTTTAGGTTAAATTTACAAATTGAAACAAGTCGCATAGTGCAACAATGACGTACCCTTATTTTAGTATCGCGGATACTAATTTATACACTCATCCCACCCACCGCTGTCGAGTGACCGCTGAGTTCAACACCCAATAAAAATAGCTCAGGCAATTTTTTAGAAAAAAGGCAAGATTTCATAACAATGGCCATGCAAAATTATGGAGATCTCGTAACAACACACGCTCAAAATTATGCAGATTTCGTATTAACCGTTCAAAATTATACAAATTTCGGAAATAAATTAGTTTCTGGAAAAAAAAAAGGCAAACTGTTGGGTTTCGGTGCCGCCGGCCGCCACTCGTACTCGGGTTACACGAACGGGCTCAGACACGTGTGGGATTGTATCGGGATATAGTGGAGATAACCAAACACAAAGATGGGTAGCACTTCACCTTTACTGTTCTCTCACTCTCCAATCTCGAGTTTACATGACGCTTCTCTCGTGTCATTGACAATAGAGAGGGTGACTCAATATATGGGAAGGCTGCCAAGAATAGAATTAGGACAACAATAAGTTGGGCCCTTGTGTGTAGGCCCAATGGCCAAAACCACACTTGGGCTAAATCCCAACATTCTCCACCTTTTTGTCCATCCCCAACTACAATCCACAATCCACAAACAATTTTATCATCATCGCCCAACCCACTTCCACGTACCTGCAAAAGACAACACACAAAGAAAATACAAAGATTGTCTACGTACATAAAAGTTAGTCCACAAAGAAAAAACACATAGTGCTCCACCTCACTTGGAGCATTCACAAAAACTCACAAAGAAAAGCACAAAGACAAGTTCCACCTCACTTGGAGCATTCACAAAGATTCACACAAAGGCACAAAGACATGATATCATAACGTATACATAGCTCACAAAGATAAAATCACTCCACCTTACTAGAAATGATCTCCAAACACAAAGAAACAAATAAACATGCAACTAGATGAAAATGGGGTAGGGGGAAAAATATGAAACCACAATGTTTGAAGTCGTGCACAACACATATACATATAAACACATACTCATAATTCCCACAGAACCCAAGAGTATAATCATGCAACCATTCCCCCACTTTTCCACTGGCCCATCATCTACTCATGCATCACAAAGAAATCACAAAGCAACACAAAGACACTGAGCACAAACTACATGCACCAAGCAATCAACCACAAAGAACATATCACAGAAAACAAGCGGAAGCAATAACATTTACCATACACAAAGACGTAAATAAAACCACAAAGAGACCGGACTCACAAAGATATCCTAAAATCTACAGCACACAAATCTCAATCACATAATAATCTCCAACCAGGGGCTACGGTACAAAAGCAGTAAAAGAATGAGTTTAGCTGTCATACCAGAGCGAGACCCTAGGTAAGGATCTCAAATCTCCAAACGAACCACAAGTGCCACATAAATAATTATACTACTGTCTTTTTCCATCAAGACAAATAACCAAGATTGATCTGAAACAAATATCTAGACCACAATTTCTAACCAAATATTACTTTTTTTTTTATTACAAGTTAAATACCCATCCCATTTCCCCTACCCATGACTCGAACCCAGGACCTAAGACCTAGGTAGTGGTGCTCTAACCACTTGAGCTATCCCACTTTGTCTTCTAACCAAATATTAGTAGATGCCAATCAATTTCAGGAGCAACTCACGAACATAAAATGGGCAAACAACTAGCACATAGTAAAAAAACATAATTTCAATCATTAAGTTATTGCTATAACACCCAAGAAAAGGGATAAACAATAAGGCCCACAACTTAATTAAATTAAAAAACAATCAACTAGCCTCAAAGCCATTGAGCCCACGATCAACAAATAAATTAAAAACAATTAACTCACCTGCAGAATAAAACTAATTAACCAACCCACCTACAGAATAAAATTAATTAACCCTACTGTAGAATAAAATTAATTAACCCTACTGTAGAATAAAATTAATTAACCCTTCTCACCCACCTCAGACAACCTACAACTCTCTCTCCCCAAAAAACTTACCCTCTGCGCGGAGGGGCTTCGACGCGGTGGACGGGGCTGAACAACAGGCTCAGAGCGGCGACAACGGTAAGGGCAACAAATGGCGGCGCCGTTCACAAAGGCGGCGGCGCGACGGTGAGCTCGACGCGGCGGTCGGTGTTGTCGGCTGCAGAGGACGGCGTCACAGAGACTGCACGGGAACCATGGTGGCGGCTGCTAGGGTTCCACCCACAAAGATGGCGGACGGCGGTGGAAGACGATCCGGTTGGGGAAAAACTTTCGAAACTTAACAAAACTTTCAGATTTATTTTTTTGAGAAGTATACTCTCTTTGAGAATGTGAGAATTAGGGTTTGATCACCGTTAATGTTGGTGAGTGAGAGAACTTGTATATATACTATGAATTACAAAGGAACAGATTTACATAATTGTTGCACAAGAAATAAATAGAAATAAATGTAAATTCCTATATACAAGGAAGGTAGAGATAATCATGTAATTATCCCTTAATATCCCCCGTCAAGCGTTGCGTGAGATGCGGAGAAACGCAAAGCTTGGAACGCAGGAACTCGAACGCCGGGCGAGGAAGACTCTTTGTGAACATGTCTGCGAGCTGGAGATGAGATGGCACAAAGTCGGTGAGTAGTTTTCCAGAAGTGACCATTTCTCGGACAAAATGACAGTCGATGTCTATGTGCTTTGCCCGCTTATGGGCGGCCGAATTTTGGCTGAGGAAGAGAGCACTTCTATTATCAATTAGAAGTACCGGGCGAGCAGGTGGAAGCTGACGAAGTTCCCGCAGAAGATTCGTCAGCCAGATTATGTCAGCAGCTGTGTTCGCCATGGCCCTATATTCAGATTCACAGCTCGAGCGAGCCACAGTTGGTTGCTTCTTGGAACTCCAAGAGACAAGATTGCCTCCCAAGAAGATAGAATACCCGTAAGTGGAACGACGAGTCTCAAGACACCGAGCCTAATCAGCATCAGAATAGCCCACAATTGATCGATCAGGTCAGCGAGCAAAGGTGAGGCCATAGTGGATCGTCCCTTTGACATATCTGATGATGCTCTTTACCACAGAAAAGTGGTCAACAGAGGGGGCCTGAAGAAACTGACTTACATGATTTACCGCGAAGGAGAGGTCTGGTCGAGTGATCGTCAGATATTGAAGAGCCCCAACAAGCGAGCAGTAGAGTTTAGGATCTGAGAACGGGGCACCAGTGCTCGTCAAAGATTCACTGGCGACTAATGGTGTGGCAATTGGTCGGGAGTCAGTCAGGGATGCTCGGTCGAGGATGTCGCGAGCATACTTGGACTGACCAATAAATAGACCCTCTGGAGTATAGGAGATCTCAAGGCCCAAAAAGTAGTTCAGACGACCCAAATCCTTCAACGCAACTTCCTTGTGAGCCTGGGCTATGAAGCGAGCAAGAAGGGATTTATCATTGCCTGTTACAATGATGTCATCCACATAAAGGAGCAAGAAGATGACTGAATTACCCTTGTGGAGGTAGAACAGCGAGGAGTCGGATTTGCACGCAGAGAAGCCGAGACCGAATAAAAAGGTACTAAACCTTTGAAACCAGGCGAGGGGAGCTTGCCTCAAGCCATACAATGCCTTCTTGAGGCGACAAACATGATCCGGAAAGCGAGCATCGAGGTAGCCAGATGGTTGGGCCATAAAGACAGGCTTGTCCAGAACACCATTGAGAAAGGCGTTCTTGACATCGAGCTGATGAAGGGGCCAGTTAGACTGAACGACAATGGCGAGCACAACGCGAACAGTGGCAGCCTTGACCACTGGGCTGAAGGTGTGAGAGAAGTCGACGCCAGGAATCTGAGTAAAGCCCTGGGCAACCAGTCGAGCCTTGTGTCGCTCAACAGAGCCCTCAGAATGATACTTCGTACGAAACACCCATTTGGAACCAACAATGTTCACACCAGGCGGACGAGGAACCAGATCACAAGTGTGGTTTTTGCGAAGGGAATCAATTTCCTCCTGCATAGCAGCCAACCAAAGAGGCGACTTGGCAGCCGATTTGAACCCTCAAGGTTCGGAAGATAGTGCCAGGGCAGAGATTAAAGCCGAGGAAGAAGGGTTTACCAGATACTTTGGCTTGAATATGCCCGCCTTGCCCCGAGTGATCATAGAATGAGAGGGGGCAGGTGGAGGAGGCAAGCGTCGAGCAGGTTGAGCGACCACTGGAGGATCAGGTAGTGGTTGGGCGACCACTGGAGGAACAGGCTGAACAGGCTCAGAGGAGCACAGCGAGCAAGGAGCAGGCGAGCTCGGATGAGATGGGTCTACGGCCGAGAAGGGGTTAATGGGCTCCAAGAAAACCGAAACATCCAACATAGGCAAAGGCGAGGAGCGAGCAGAATCTGAGAACGGGAAACACTGCTCGTCGAACTTCGCATGACGAGTAAAGAACACCTTGTTCGACTCCTGATCAAGACAACGAAAACCCTTGTGAATGTTGCAGTATCCCAAGAAGAGACAAGGGCGACTGCGAGGAGCCAGTTTGTGTGGAGCATAGTCCCTGAGAAAGGGATAAACACGGCAACCAAGTGGCTTGAAATTTCCGTAGTTCGGTGACAAGGCGAACAGAGTCTCAAATGGAGAAGTACCATTAAGAATAGTGGAGGGCAGACGATTGATGACGTAAACAACAGCCGCAAAGGCATCATACCAAAAACGAGCAGGAAGATTGGCATGAAACATCAGAGACAGACCCGTTTCAGTGATGTGACGATGCTTGCGCTCGGCCCTTCCATTTTGCTCAGGAGTGTATGGACAGGACAACCGATGAAAAATCCCATGATCTCGCATGAAACCAGAAACCCTATGATTGACGAACTCGGTTCCCCCATCACTCTGAAAGGTTTTCATGGTCGTAGAGAACTGGTTGCAAACGAAAGAGTGAAAGGTTTCCAGAATGGTGGGAAACTCACTCTTAGCCCGCATAGGATAGATACAGGAAAAATGAGAAAAGTCATCAAGAAACACAACATAGTAGCGATAACCATCAGTGGTTACAATAGGTGCAGGACCCCATAAATCACAATGCACTAAATCAAGAACTGAGACAGCTCGCTTTTCATTAACAGTAAAAGACAAATGCTTGCTCTTGGCCAATTGACAAGAGGAGCAAATACCAGGATTCGGTAATAAAGACGTAACTGAAATAACACCTAGTCTATGTAAGGTTTTTAAAGTCTCAAACGGGACATGCCCCAAACGTAAGTGCTATAAATTAAATGAGGCCTTCGACACGGTGGAACGAACAGTCGCAACAAAAGCTGGAAGGGAGGAATCCAGCACATACAAACCACGCTCACATCTGCCCCGAGCGACCACTTCGTTGGTGTTCCTCTTCTGAACAGTAAACGATTTGTCAGAGAAAACCACATCAACATGCAAATCAGACGTTAATTTGCTGATGGATAATAGGTTCTTCGTGATGTCGGGCACAACAAGCACATCATGAAGCTGCATGGTACGAGAAATAGATCGAGAACCAATATGCAATATAGGTAAAGCAGAACCATTACCGACTATAACCGATCCATTACCAGTGTACGGCGAGCAAGAGTAGAGGTCGGTAGGATGGGACGTCATGTGAGCAGAGGCCCCAGAGTCGATGTACTAGTCGGAAGTGGGGGGCGGAGTGAGCGAGCAAGAAGAGTGAAAGGCTTGCGCAAGATGGGCAGCATACTGGTCGGCAGGGCGAGCATAAGAGTGATTAAGTACCGGCGAGGGTGGATCGCGTTGGCGAGCATAGCGACCCGGACACTTGTCAGCGTAGTGCTCGCCCCTGCAAATTTGACAGCGAGGAACATATGGTATGCGATCTCCACGACCGCCACCATGGCGACCACCTCTAGAAGAAGAAGAAATGCGATGAGAAAACTGACCGCGAGACTGTGAGGATTTGCGAGGACGATCATGAGCAACAAAGGCGGCAGGTGGGGGCACAGGTTCAGGTGGCTTGTTCATAATTTCAAAGGCGATCGCCTGATGAAGGAAATCACGGAAGTTGGGAACCGAAGGGAGAGCCATACGGGTGTCAGAGAAACCGCCAAAGTAGGGGCCCAAACCTCGAAGAAACTAGAAAGATTTGTCCGATTCATCAACAGGTTTGCCGATGGCGGAGAGTTGGTCACAAAGAAGATTAAACTTGCGACCATAATCAGCAACTGACATGTTATTTCGCTTGAGGAGGAGAAGCTCCTCACGCAATTGGGTCGTGAGAGATTGCGAGGAGTGACTGAAGGCAGCCTCTAGGGCAACCCAAGCATCGTGCGAGGTGTCACAGTCAATAACTTCGGAGAGAGACTCCTCAGTGAGGGAGGAGAGAAGAAGACCAAGGATCTTCTGATCTTTGGCCCGCCAAATGGTGTACGCCGGATTGGTGGTGTTGTTCGTGGTGGCAGGGGGAGCGACCGTGGTGCCATCCACAAAACTGAGTAGATCGGCACAGAGGAGCATGGGGAGAACTTATTTCTTCCATAGAAGGTAATTTGCAGAGGTCAATTTAATCGTGACCATATGAATGAGAACATTCATGGGGATGGAAGAATCGACCATCGTAAAGATCGAGGGGGACCGACTCGATCGAGAGAAGGGCAAGGGGGACTAGCTTGCTGGAGGGTGAAGAGATTTGCCGTGAGGGCGGTGGGGAACGGTAGATAAGGATCGAGAGGAGGCTGATACCATGTGAGAATGTGAGAATTAGGGTTTGATCACCGTTAATGTTGGTGAGTGAGAGAACTTGTATATATACTGTGAATTACAAAGGAACATATTTACATAATTGTTGCACAAGAAATATAATTGTTGCGTAAGAAATAAATACAAATAAATGTAAATTCCTATATACAAGGAAAGTAGAGATAATCATGGAATTATCCCTTAATACTCTCCCTCTGCCCCTCACTTTTTAATTTGATGAGTATTTGCTAGGAATAGGATCTTCAAAGGATGAAGGACACTAGTGTCAAACTAATTAAGGTAGTTGTTGAGCTAGCTAGCTAGTAGTATTTCTTTCTTGTTATAATTAATAGCTAGCCAACCCCGCTTTAGCATATTTTGCATGGGTTGAACTGTAGTATGCATGTAAGTCTCAAAATATACCGATAAATTAAGAGCTTCAAATGGCATTGTACCAATGTTTAGGACTTTCCCCACACATACAACGGAGATGACCCACGTCCCTTCAAATATATATTGATTTACTCATTAGTTTGATTTTTTTTAATTATTTTCAGATTTTGGATCTTGTTTTATTCTAGATTATAGATCTAGGTTGTTTGAAAAAAAAAAAATCGATTTTTAAATTTTTTTCAGAACTTTTTACCGAATATATGTTACAAAATATTCAAAAATCATGTGTTTAGATTTTTTTTTTTTAAATATAGGTGACTCGACGGTGAATCGACTGCTAATTATAAATGTATAAATTAGGGCTATTATGTTATAATTTGGGTAAATCAGACCTGGTCAAAAGTCGCGAGGACGCTCTCGTGCAATTCATGTTGGTTTATAATTTACCAACAATGGCTTACAAAGTGGACGGAAAATAAAAGACAGAATATAAAGAAATTACAATGTCTTCGAAATCTTCTAACTTCCAAAAACAACAACTTTCTTCTTTGAGCAACTTCTTGGAATGGCAGGTCCAAAAAAGAAACGAAACAACACTGTTGAGAGACAGAAGAGTTAGGGAAAAGCAGCCGAGTCAAGGTGATACCTTTTCCCGTAAAACAAACACGTCCCGGCTAGTGTTCACGGAGTGACGAGTTGCTTCGAAAGGTAAAACGACTTCGTCTTTGCACGAGCAACACCACAGCGTACAAAGCTCCAACGAACTGAATACACGCTTGAACTGGACTGCACTCTAAATGTAATGCAGACTGCAGAAAACAGAATGCAAGTTTGCTGGAAAATTTCAAGTGCTATGAGTTTTTCCAAGGTAAGTTTTCCAAAATGATGCACTCCTATTTATAGGCAGTGCCACTCAGGTAGGGGCAGACGGGCATTTATGGCAGTAACTGCCACCCCATAACTGCACGATAGGTAATGGAGTGTGTGTGTTTTCACACACTTTACTGTGTGTGAGAGACTCAATAGATTGGTGAAATACAATGAAAAAAAAAAATCACATTATGGCAGGAATGGTAACTGCCATTTCTGTAACCTCCAGGGTATTAAGAATGCAGTTTCGGGAATGGTAACTTCCCTTCTGCTGTAACTTCCAAATTAAGACGCTGCTGTTTCAAATTCAAATTTGAAAGTTGGGAAGGACTCGCATTGGGCTATAACTCTAATTTCGTATGGGTCAGGACCCAAAACTTTAGAGCTCTAAAAAGATAGATGGCCCCCAAACCCAAGCCCAAAGTCCACCCAAAGTCCAATTGCTAAGATCTAAGGCCAAGGCCCACGGACCCGGAGCGACTCGGCTCGGCCGGACGGGTAAGCGGGCGGCGCGCGCACGCGTGTGGCTAATTGAATGGTTCAATAGTCACTACAATTTAAACTCTCTTAACTAACTCCGATTAATAAGGAGGAGATTAATTCTCACATTTATCAATGTGGGATAGTTATTAACACTAATCTCAATGCATCACTTCGTCTTAATCTTCGTACATTAATTTCTCACTCACCGAAATTCGATTTTGAGATTTTAAATATACTACGATCATCTACTCCGAGAGTAGAACGATCCTATGATATTTAATTTCTCGGAAATTAAATATACATACCCTCAAATAATTAATTAATTAATAATCAATTAAATATATTAAGAAATTGAATAAAACCCAATTTCTCCAACAATCCCCCACATGAGTGGAAATTACCACCTATAATCATGCAGACTCGCAATATAGTTTCTTTGGGACATTATTGCATCCGGAAAGGTGGCTTGTGACCTTGAACCTTTCGTAGTCAATCACCGTCCATCTTTTTATTATCTTCTTCAATTCGAAGTTTGACGATCAAATCTTCTAGGCTCATTTCCTTTCGCTTGTGTTTGAGATAGGTTTTAAACTCCTTCCAAGAAGGTGGTAGTTTCTCAATCACTGCGGCTACTTGGAAAGCATCCGGAAGGACCATACCCTCCGCAAGGATATCATGTAGGATCAACTGAAATTTTTGAACTTGTTCAACGACAGATTTACCATCTACCATTTTGAAGTCCAAAAATCTCGCCACCACGAACTTCTTAGTTCCGGCATCCTCGGTTTTGTACTTTCGTTCCAAAGACTCCCACAGTTATTTGGTAGTACGAACCGGTTGGTACACGTTATACAACGCGTCAACTAGTCCTCCAAGGACGTAGTTCCGACACAAAAAGTCACCATGAGACTATTGGTCAAATGCGACCCTCCTAGCATTATCCGTTTCACTTTCAGCGACAACAGGTGGATCCTCCCGGAGGAACCTTGCTAGGTGAAGTGTCGTGAGGTAAAACAACATCTTTTGTTGCCACCTCTTAAAATCAGTACCCGAGAACTTCTCGGGTTTTTCACCATGCACCATGAAACTGCGAGTTTTAGAGGGTGGAAAAAATATGGGGGGTAAAAACGTGTTATCAGAGACGACGTTTGGTGTTGGGTTCGGGGTGTTCTCAGTGTTCTCAACAGAGGTGTTCTGGGGACCATTTCCGTCAGATGCCATTGTGGTATCTTTTTTTTTTTTTTTTTTTTTTCTTGTTTAATTTACGATTGTTGGTTTATAATTTACCAACAATGGCTTACAAAGTGGACGGAAAATAAAAGACAGAATATAAAGAAATTACAATGTCTTCGAAATCTTCTAACTTCCAAAAACAACAACTTTCTTCTTTGAGCAGCTTCTTGGAATGGCAGGTCCAAAAAAGAAACGAAACAACACTGTAGAGAGACAGAAGAGTTAGGGAAAAGGAGCCGAGTCAAGGTGATACCTTTTTTCGTAAAATAAACACGTCTCGGCTAGTGTTCACGGAGTGACGAGTTGCTTCGAAAGGTAAAACGGCTTCGTCTTTGCACGAGCAACACCGCAGCGTACAAAGCTCCAACGAACTGAATACACGCTTGAACTGGACTGCACTCTAAATGTAATGCAGAATGCAGAAAACAGAATGCAAGTTTGCTGGAAAATTTCAAGTGTTATGAGTTTTGCCAAGGTAAGTTTTCCAAAATGATGCACTCCTATTTATAGGCAGTGCCACTCTGGTAGGGGCAGACGAGCATTTATGGCAGTAAATGCCACCCCATGACTGCACATTATGGCAGGAATGGTAACTGCCATTTTTGTAACCTCCAGGGTATTAAGAATGCAGTTTCGGGAATGGTAACTTCCCTTCTGCTGTAACTTCCAAATTAAGACGCTGCTGTTTCAAATTCAAATTTGAAAGTTGGGCTGGACTCGCATTGGGGCAATAACTCTAATTTCGTATGGGTTAGGACCCAAAACCCCAAACCCAAGCCCAAAGTCCACCCAAAGTCCAATTGCCAAGATCCAAGGCCAAGGCCCACGGACCTGGCGCGCCTGCGCGTGTGGCTAATTGAATGGTTCAATAGTCACTACAATTTGAACTCTCTTAACTAACTCCTATTAATAAGGAGGAGATTAATTCTCACATTTATCAATGTGGGATAGTTATTAACACTAATCTCAATGCATCACTTCGTCTTAATCTTCGTACATTAATTTCTCACTCACCGAAATTCGGTTTTGAGATTTTAAATATACTACGATCATCTACTCCGAGAGTAGAACGATCCTATGATATTTAATTTCTCGGAAATTAAATATCCATACCCTCAAATAATTGATTAATTAATAATCAATTAAATATATTAAGAAATTGAATAAAACCCAATTTCTCCAACAATCCCCCACATGAGTGGAAATTACCACCTATAATCATGCAGACTCGCAATCCAGTTCCTTTGGGACATTATTGCATCCGGAAAGGTGGCTTGTGACCTTGAACCTTCCGTAGTCAATCACCGTCCATCTTTTTATTATCTTCTTCTATTCGAAGTTTGACGATCAAATCTTCTAGGCTCATTTCCTTTCGCTTGTGTTTGGGATAGGTTTTAAACTCCTTCCAAGAAGGTGGTAGTTTCTGAATCATTTCGGCTACTTGGAAAGCGTCCGGAAGGACCATACCCTCCGCGAGGATATCATGTAGGATCAACTGAATTTTTTGAACTTGTTCAACGACAGATTTACTATCTACCATTTTGAAGTCCAAAAATCTCGCCACCACGAACTTCTTAGTTCCGACATCCTCGATTTTGTACTTTCGTTCCAAAGACTCCCACAGTTCTTTGGCAGTACGAACCGGTTGGTACACGTTATACAACGCGTCAACTAGTCCTCCAAGGACGTAGTTCCGACACAAAAAGTCACCATGAGACCATTGGTCAAATGCGACCCTCCTAGCATTATCCATTTCACTTTCAGCGACAACGGGTGGATCCTCCCGGAGGAACCTTGCTAGGTGAAGTGTCGTGAGGTAAAACAACATCTTTTGTTGCCACCTCTTAAAATTAGTACCCGAGAACTTCTCGGGTTTTTCACCATGCACCATGAAACTGCGAGTTTCAGAGGGTGGAAAAAACATGGGGGGTAAAAACGTGTTATCAGAGACGACATTTGGTGTTGGGTTCGGGGTGTTCTCAGTGTTCTCAACAGAGGTGTTCTGGGGACCATTTTCGTCAGATGCCATTGTGGTATCTTTTTTTTTTTTTTCTTGTTTGTTTTACGATTGTTGGTTTATAATTTACCAACAATGGCTTACAAAGTGGACGGAAAATAAGAGACAGAATACAAAGAAATTACAATGTCTTCGAAATCTTCTAACTTCCAAAAACAGCAATTTTCTTCTTTGAGCAGCTTCTTGGAATGGCAGGTCCAAAAGAGAAACGAAACAACACTGTAGAGAGAGACAAAAGAGTTAGGGAAAAGCAGCCGAGTCAAGGTGATACATTTTCCCATAAAACAAACACGTCTCGGCTAGTGTTCACGGAGTGACGAGTTGCTTCGAAAGGTAAAACAGCTTCATCTTTGCACGAGCAACACCGCAGCGTACAAAGCTCCAACGAACTGAATACACGCTTGAACTGGACTGCACTCTAAACTGCGAGTTTCAGAGGGTGGAAAAAATATGGGGGGTAAAAACGTGTTATCAGAGACGACGTTTGGTGTTGGGTTCGGGGTGTTCTCAGTGTTCTCAACAGAAGTGTTCTGGGGACCATTTTCGTCAGATGCCATTGTGGTATCTTTTGTTTTATTTTTTTTCTTGTTTGATTTACGATTGTTGGTTTATAATTTACCAACAATGGCTTACAAAGTGGACGGAAAATAAGAGACAGAATATAAAGAAATTACAATGTCTTCAAAATCTTCTAACTTCCAAAAGCAGCAATTTTCTTCTTTGAGCAGCTTGTTGGAATGGCAGGTTCATTAAAGAAACGAAACAACACTGTAGAGAGACAGAAGAGTTAGGGAAAAGCAGCCGAGTCAAGGTGATACCTTTTCCCGTAAAACAAACACGTCCCGGCTAGTGTTCACGGAGTGACGAGTTTCTTGGAAAGGTAAAACGGCTTCGTCTTTGCACGAGCAACACCGCAGCGTACAAAGCTCCAACGAACTGAATACACGCTTGAACTGGACTGCACTCTAAATGTAATGAAAAATGCAGAAAACAGGATGCGGCACGGGCGGATGGCGCGCGCGCGCGTGTTGCTAATTGAATGGTTCAATAGTCACTACAATTTGAACTCTCTTAACTAACTCCTATTAATAAGGAGGAGATTAATTCTCACATTTATCAATGTGGGATAGTTATTAACACTAATCCCAATGCATCACTTCGTCTTAATCTTCGTACATTAATTTCTCACTCACCGGAATTCGGTTTTGAGATTTTAAATATACTACGAGCATCTACTCCGAGAGTAGAACGATCCTATGTTATTTAATTCCTCGAAAATTAAATATCCATACCCTCAAATAATTGATTAATTAATAATCAATTGAATATATTAAGAAATTGAATAAAACCCAATTTCTCCAAAAATTCAGTCTCGCTTGTGCATCTTCGTCTGTGGGTGCGTGCAACATATAGTTGTTGTGTGGGTTCCGCGGGGGAGGGGTTCGATTCCACCGGGACTGGTATGGAGTTTCATCTTCCCCGTGATTTTTACTGTCGTAAAAGTTAGTAATGTTGAAAAAACTTTGAATCTAAATGCTTTAAGTACTATTAAAATGAATCTATGAATAAATAAAATCTTCTAATATTTGTTACATATAGAATCAAAATAAATATATAAAAAAAAGATTTAAATTTATGCATAATGCCACATAAGAGGTGAATATAAAAATTAGTGCATGTAAGATCTAATTGGATCATCTTTTGAAATTTCAATGAAAAACAGTGGATGAGTTGAATTTTAATGTTTAAATAAATTCGGCAAATTCTCCCATATAATTGAGTGTATAGCTCTATAGCTCCCCCATTTCGTAATAAAAAATTCTCTCATGCAATTGAAGATATATATACACTTGAATTTTAATGTTTAATTTAATTACCCCCAATTTAATCTTTGACCCAATATTTAACTTATTTCATAGAAACTGAATATTTCAAATGTATAAGTGCAAACCAATTAGTCGTAGGTTATCATTCACAAATCGCAACAATTGAGGGAACACTTGTTTGAAAATTCTTTTAATCAAAATGAAAATGAGAACGAAAATAAATAGAGTATTATTATGTGTTAGGGAAACTGCACCAAAATGTTTACTACAATATCGAAAATTCTGATAACACAAGTCGAGTCAAGGGAAACCCTTTTCCCGCAGAACAAAATACGCCCACGTAGTGCTCGACTGGTATGGCGTTCTGTTCCCAAAGGTAAAACGACTTCGCTTAGTCAATCAGTAGCACCACTGAAAGAAAGCCACGAACGTACTAGGGTACGAACTGAACACACACGGAAAAAATTCCGGCAACAAGAACAGTGTATGGCTTTGGAGAGCACAACACTGCAGATAGTAGAGAAGAGGAGAGGCGAATTTCAGCGTAAAAAATTATGAGGGAAGAGCCTGGTATTTATAGGCAGATAAAAACCCTAGGTGGTTGCAGAATTCGTGCGTGGGTTAGGGTGCGAAAAAATCGCAAAACGTGGAGAGGTCCTTGGAGACCAAGTTTGAGGTTTCCAGATTGTTCTGGAAGCTTCTTGAAGTGTTACGAAATGGGCCAAGCCCACAACCGAATGGGTCGGTCCAATTCCTGTGTTGGGCTTTCAGAGTTTTTGGATCTGCAAAAAGATAGGCGAGCCCCAAAGACCAATTGCCGAAGCCGAAGCCGAGCCGGACGAACGGGCGCGCGCGCGCGTGTGGCCTTTTGGGGAGTGTACCCCTAATACATGGTTGAACTCCATGTTCACTTCAATACCTTTAAAGCCCTTAAATGTTTTATAGACTTTCTTTGTGGGACATGTGACCCTTCGCATTCCCACACCTCAAACTCAAGTTGAAACATTCAACTTCATTAATTAATTTCTCACTCACCTTAACTCGGTTTTGAGATATTAAATATACCACGTTCATCTACTCTGCGAGTAAATCGACTATCTCACGTTAATTATAAATAATTAACGTTAAGTCCTTCTAATTAATTAATTAGATAAGGGTATCAAAACCCAATTAATCCCACATTAATTCTAACAATCCCCCACATGAGTGAAAATCGTGTCTATACAACATCAGACTCAATGTTTAGTTCGATTGAGATCTCAGTGCATCCAAAAAAGTAGTTTTTGGCTTTGAAATTTCCGTAGCCAAACACTATCGGGTACACCGGCGGCTTAGTGGACGCAGTGCCTTGAACTAATCCTCCATAGTGTATACCTAATCAACAGTGTCAGCACACGTCAACCTCGACTTCGTAACGTTCTCACGTTTTTGTCCGTTTTGGCCATTGACGCCCTTTGTGTTCATAAATGTTTGGTCGAAGCGGCCCTCACTTCTCATTTATATAGGTGATCTCCTTTCGAGTATCCTGTTATACTCTAGGAAACATTAAGAGTCAAAGACTCAACCTTTACCACATCTTGCGGATTATTAACACTTGAGATAGTGTTGTCAGGAATAGTCATGTTTTTCAAGTGTTGTATCACTAACTTCCACAATTTCGTTTTCCCATTGAACCAAGTTCTTGGGATCTCCAGTCATCATGGTTGGGTTTCCACTGTTTTAGTTTTTCTTGTGGGTTTTAGACCCATTCCTTCTACCGGCTTGTTCAATTGATCTCGATTTATGCTCTTCGTGAGCGGATTCGCTATTAGATAGGGTATCAAAACCCAATTAATCCCACATTAATTCCAACATTATGGTGATTAATGAGAATAAAAGATGATTAATAAAACTATCTAGTCTGAATTATATACCTGTCGGCCAACCGGTTTAATCCCGCCCGAATAAAAATATCTACAATTTGTATTAAATCTTTTTTTTTTATTTCGTTGAGAATGAACTTAATATTTTAGAGTTTGTTAGGGGGATGAACACGGTGAGAGGAAATAGAAACGTGTATATATAAACATAATTAACACATTTAACGTAGAATCAAATATATGGGCTTTTGAGTTGTCTTATTTTCTTTTTTTCAACCGAAAAAAAACTCAGATAATATGATAAATGTGGTGGACCTAAAATTATGAATTTGGGATACGATAAATGTGTAAATAAACAAGATATTTATAAATAGGTAAGACATACACAAATAAAAAATGCATAAATGTTCTAAGATATGTGCAAATAAATAAAATATATACAATACAAATAAAATGTTTAGATTGCTTAATAACATACTTGTAATTTTCATTAGGATTTTCTTTAATATAAAAAATAAAGGTTTAGATTGCTTAATGACAACGCATAAAAAATAAGATACATGTACAAACGTCTATTTTTTGCAAATGATGAATTTAATTAAAATAAGACGAAAGGAATATAAAATAGACTTAAAAGATAAATGTATTTGACTTTTTAACAAAATTTGAGGGCTTCTTCACTTTCTTCCCTTCATACATTTCATCATCATCTTTCATTCAATTCATTTATTATTATAAAATTATATTTTATATAATTAAAAAAAATGAAATTGCCACACTTTGACTTGAGTCGAGGTGTTCCTTTTTACATTTTTTTTTTTTTAAGAATACGGTAGAAAATTAACTTTTTTTGTCTTTTAAAGAGTGACTACCAAACCCACTTTTAACATAGGCGATGAAAAATAAAATAAAAAACAGAAATTCGCATGCTCTTTTGACATAATATTGATAATTTGATACGCATAATAACAATGACGGGACTAGAAACTCGATGACGATCAGTTTAAGAGGGTCCAATTAAAAATAATAATTTTCGATTTCATCTCAACTTAGTTAGTATTCTTTAAACATATAATATAGTAATAAAAATTGACCAAATTAGCTTTACGTTTTTAACAAAATTAAATGTCTAGATTCGATCATACACCATTAACCTATGAAATAACTTTGACATTATCTATATATGAATTTTTTTTATGCTTTAATTCATCATAATTTTTATCATTGTATAATAATTTTATTATTAATATTTAAAAACACGGTTATAAATGATCAAATAGTCATTAGAAATACATACATAAAACATTGACATTAATTTTCTTTCTTTTTTTATTAAAGGGTATTTTAAAATTTATTATACATAATAAAATTAAGGTGATTGCATTTCTAGTTCTTGAGAAGTAACAAATGTGCCATGAAATCCATATGGGACTCTTGTAGGAATCTTCACTAAAGCCACCTGCTCTAGATTTGAAGCTTTCAAAATCACAAATTCCGATTTTTCTCTTTTCTCGTCTCTCACAAAACTCATCAAAAACCCTTCTTCTTCTTCCTCCTCCTCGTCCTCCGCCTTTCTAGCCACAAAGCACGGCTCGCCCCCGTATTTTTCGTCACCGTATAAATGCTTAGTCACATTTCCAGTGTCCAAATCAACCTTTGCAATCCCACTACATTTTGGCCATGGCTCAGCTATAGCCAAATATACATATCGTGTTTTCCTGCCTAGTTCTTGCTTGTTCACTTGACCCCCTTCTAAATTCATACCCGAAACAATAACCCTACGGGCCGACCTACCCGTTTTCAAGTTCAATCGGATCTCAGATAGCTCACTCTTTATTGATTTATCATCACTTGAAAATAATGAATCCGGCGGTGTCAAGCACGAATTGATGACGACGATGATTTTGTTGTCGTGCTCGTCGTACTCCTCCCAAGCATTCCACATGTGATAGCAAAAACAATTTGGCACATCGATCCATTGGATTGTTGATTCATCGGTAGCATCTTTTGGCAAGACACCGAATCGCGAAATTTTATTTTTGTCATAGACAATGGGAGATACATTCCGGATCATCTCTGATAACTTGAATGTCATCTGATGATCCGGGATGATCACGTGACTTTGCGTTATGGCAAAGTCATGAATCATAGTAGGGTTTTTGAGGGAAATAGTTACCTCACGTGACTTATTTCCAAATTTGTTGAATTTGAAAAATTTAAGGTGGGGCTTGGATATTACATTGTAACTCAAGGTGTAGAGATCCCCTGTGGTGGGGTCCACCTTAGGGTGAGCAATCATGGAATCTTTTATTTGCTCGTTGAAATCGTACCGTCCGATTGTTTGAAGATCACCATCCGGTGTAATCCGGACGATGTACGGGAGGTCGTCTTCAGACAAGGCTAGAAGACGACCGTTAAAATAGACGACGGCCACATTAGCTAAGCCGATGCCCTGTTTCAAGTCGATCAAGCCGATAGCCGACCTAGCACCGAAAAGGGCAAGACGAGCCAGGCCAGTGTGGCCATGCAATTCACCGATCGGTTTAGGAAAAACCGGTTTTCCTAAAGCGGCTTCACGGACTAATCGGTTTGTTCTGGTGAACCGGCAGCAGTAACTCGCTCGATTTTCGGGCGCCAGTGTGACAGCGTGGATCATGCTGTCACCCTCGAAGAAATGGTGGCGGCCAATTGGTTGAAATAAAGGGTTGCCACCGTTTCTAAGGTACACTCCTTGTACACTACTAGGAATGGTGCCAACAACATGAATATCGTGCTGAACCGGGCACTCAGGAACCGGTGCGTAATTTCCTTTTAGTTGAACCGCCGGGTCAACCATCCGGTTCAGTTTCTTATTCTTTTCCATTTTTGACAAAATTGTTTTCTCCGCCATATCAAGAGCCGCCGCCGCTAGTTTCTGGAATGGGTTGAGTAGCGGTGGCGGAACTGAATCCGGCATGAATATAGACGGCGGTGGTGGGGACGACGACGGCCGCAGCGGTGGATCAATTAGGATTTCGCATGTAATTATGGTTTTTGTGGTGGATTTGTGGTTGAAGAGTGGATATTTATGATGTATATTGAAAGGAGATGAAGAGTGATGAGAGAGATAGAGATGCATGTCAAAAATTCAGGAGAGAAAAAAATTAAAAATCATGGGATCGATGTAAGAAGGAAAGGGACATTTTAGGGGTTTTAATAGAGGAAAAGGTTTTAATTCAATTTTGATATTTGATCTCATTATTCTTAAATATATTATATGTATATGTATAATTAAATGACACTAGATGTTATAATTAATGACACGTGCCATAATACATGCATGCATTAGCATTACTAGTAATAAAATACAAAATGGAACAATAAAAATTAAATGAAATAGGTGATTGTAAGGTTTAAGATTCAGGGGTGTGACCCTCAACGCCATGGCCCATGGGTAGGAAAATATTATTTATTTATTTATTGTCTTTTTATAGAGATGCAAGATATAATTTAACTATACTTTTAAATCAAGAATAGCTAAATAGATAAAATTGCTACACTATCTAATTTATTTATCTTGAGACATAGTTGTTCATAAATAGTTTTTATAATCTTTATTTTTTATGTATATAAATAAATATATAAAATGTTGGAGTTTTATACCACGCATCCGTTACAATGACGTCACATATATTAAAATTAAAGCGTGATGAGTTTCTTTAATTTTCATTAATTTCAGAAGAAGAAATCATTTGTTTTATCGCAAACTTGTGAAAATAAAGCAAACGTTTGTGAATAAAAGAGACGAAATTCAGGTATAAGAAAGACAAAATCGCAAACTTCTAAAAATAATTAAGGTAAAGGCTGGTGAAGAAAACAAACGAAATTTATGTAGAAAGACAAAACTGGTGGTTAAGTAAATAAGCGCTTTTCTGGAAAAAGGAGTACGTGTTTTCATAGCAGGAAGCTAATTTTGATGACAAGTAATATTTATATTTTTTCTTATAAAACTTGTGTACTATTACTTTA
This sequence comes from Galeopsis tetrahit, assembly GCA_963675135.1. Lineage (NCBI taxonomy): Eukaryota > Viridiplantae > Streptophyta > Magnoliopsida > Lamiales > Lamiaceae > Galeopsis > Galeopsis tetrahit. The sequence goes on along the minus strand of OY776128.1, from coordinate 41,284,421 downwards.
TATATATATATTTTTTCAATTTCACAAATAGTGTTACTATATATATTACTGATTTTTTATTAATGGAGTACTAGTATAGAGAGGTAGTCTAGAAGAAAAGAGCTAGAGTTACCACTTACCAATCCGGTAAAAAGAAAGTTAAGATAAGTTTTATTTCCCCGATCATCGACCTTGTCCGTCTCGACGTCTATATAATATATTCCGTTGATCAATATACGGGGAATCCTAGTTTTCCAAATAAACCATATTACTCAAATGTTAAAATACACTCTAGGGATTTTCTTTTTTCGTCTCCAGCTCCCAAGTGTTTATTATTGGCTGCCATTGTGATTTCAACCACATATATAACAATTTGTTCAAACTTGATTCCATATATCTATTAGATAATATAACATTTTGACACATATCGTTCAGTTTCTCCTCGTGTAAGGGTAAACTTTTGCGTGAAATGTGCAGTGTTAGTAGGTAAGCTTTGAGACAAATTCAAATTATGAATCACCCTCGTACGCAATGTTGTACTATGTAATATCCTAAAAATATTTATAGGAAAAAAATATCGCTAGTAGAATTGTGGGGTCATATTCCCTTTAATTTGTACATTTCGAGCCACAACACTTATGCAATTAAGTGTTACTTGAGATGCCCAAAAGAAATAGGGGTACAACAACAATGACTAGTTCACCCTAAAAAAAAAAAGACTAGTTTTTAAGACGGTTCTCTATACCAATCCAAAAACGTGTAACCTCTAGATATACAACAACAGTGACAAGTTTCCAAATCCTATATTGAAGATTAAATTTATGCTTTTAACACAAATGTTAGATGTTAATGCTCTAATGTCACCAAATCATAATAAGGGAAACTTGCACAAGATGTGGCATTTGGTGTTGAAACTATTGGAGTTACTGAGTGTAAATATATATTAGGTCCTGAGCGAGTGATTAGTGAGAAAAATTCTAAGGGGAAGGGTGTTGAATTAATGGTCTTTTTCAACTTATAAAATTTAAGACTCATGCAGTCTTAGGATGAGCTAAGCTGATTGTTAAAAGTTATCTTCAGATAGAAGATAAGTGAGCGCGAAGTGTACGTTATGTTTAGTATGATAACAATCCTACTGTCTAGCTACATAAGAGTTGGTCTATTGGACTTCTATCAAGCATATCCTCAGAGAAAGTATAGCCCCTAGAATATACTCGATCCTTTGAGTCTTTCTACATCTTACAACAAGCAATCCTTCAAATAATACTACTGAATTGTTGATCCAACGTATGGATTTTATTTTATATAATTGCACGCGCGTAACTTTAGTGCATTTGCTCTACACAACATGCAATCGCACTGCATTACGTTAACTTACTAATCTATATATATAAAAGGAAGATAAGTCTTCTATTCTTCTGCCATGTGTCAAAATTATATGCCTAAATTTTTGACATGTGTCAAGCCATGTCACTATACTCTTTACATGTGTAATGAAATGAATATTAAGCGTTTCCTTATTCAATTTTTTATGTTGGTTGTGCCTCTTGAGCTTCCTCACTTCCACCGATTAAATCGAAAACCTCTGTGTCGGCAGAAAAATCGTTGTCATCATTTTCTAAATTCCTCTCCGCCATTGTCCGTCGGCCTCCATGATCTCGACTCCTCCATCTGCATCGCGTCACCGCTGGACGTCGCAAGCTCTGCCTTCCGATTCCTTTCCTTCAATCCAGAGGTTTTGCTATCTCTAATCCTTTGTAGCCATATTATAATATGCAAATGGAGCGTTGGTTTATCAGCGAACAATAAGTATTTCATCTACCCCAACTACAATCAAACTATATTAATTGCAATTACAGTCCATATATTTCGTTAATTGTCTCTATTATGTCTAAATTCGAACAACTGAAATTCGGTTTGTAGATGCTATACTTTCATGAATCTATATGCACAACGATTTTTCTGGGTGTTTTGAGAATTTGGATACTACACTGAGTGTGTTTTAGCCGTGTAGCACTGATAAAACTGTGAATGTGTGTGTGCCTATTATCTTTTTTTTGCAAACAAGAGTTTGATTTAAATAGTGATTTTCTGATGTTTGCAAGATATTGTGGCTGATCTGCAGGAGGTTTGTGAACTCCTTGCAATTAAAAGGTTCTTGATATATTAACATCATGGTATAGAATGGAATAATGTTTTATGTTTATTAGTGTTATAGACTTATAGTTTAGGCTTTTAGCACATTGAATCATGAAATGCCTGCGGATCAGATATTGTCCACCCATGAAAGAAAAGTCAAGTTTATCTTATAATTGTGTTCCATTGCATCAGGAAGAGGCTTTTAGAGAAGAAAAAATCGCAATGGAAAATATAGCTACAATAATAGTAACTCTGACATCTAAGAAAAGTGATATGGTGAGTTCTTAATGTTTTAGTTTGTTGTGTGTCAATATCTTTCTGGCATTTTGTGATAGCAACATTTTTTATGCCCGAATGAATGACAATAATTTTTATATCTTTTTTGTTGAGTTATGCACTATAAGGCTGTTTCGTATCTTAATCTATCCTTTGATTGTAGAGGTTGTAGATTTTCTTAAACCCTTGCATACAAAGGTAATCGTTTTTTTTTTACCTTTTAGAATCCTGATTAAGAATTTAATGATTTTGTATGTGGAGAAATATTATTGTAGTTCCCAGTGATTGAGATAATTTGTGATAAGATGAGATTCAGTCCAGTACCAAATGCAAATGAATTGGAATCAATATATGATGCTCCATTACATATAAGTTCTGAAGGTTTGTCTCTTAATCAATGTTGTTTTCCATGTTTGAGTTGCAAATTGCTGAAAAAAATGATTATGAGCATTTTACAGGATGAAAATTGGGGAGAGGAGGAGTGAGATTGGATGGAGGACGGGAAGGAAAAACTATGGCCGCCGGATAAGAGACTCTGATGGTCGCAGCTACCACAGTCGCTGAAGGCTCCAATCTTGGTACCGTTTTCTGCCACTTCTCTTTATTATAAAAAATTGCTACGATTGAGTTTTCAAAATTTGAATGTGAACTGAGACTCGGGTGTAAATTGGATTAGATCCTTTGGTTGTAGAGGTTGTAATTGTTCTTAAACCGCAGCCGAACAAGTATGCTTATGTAGCAGAAATTAGGTCCATTGTCGAGTCCCAAAACAAGGCACCGAGGGGAATGTTTGTTGGGATGCTTACTAGATCTGCTGCAGAAGAGGTAACTGAAACTCTATTTATTCCTTTTTAATTAGATCTTTGTTTTTCTTTGTTACTCTACATTTTTGGTGCATTGGAAATGCAGAGATCCTTGGGACAAAGCTTACGTGATAAACTCCCATACATTAGGAATGGAATTCCTTTAGTTATTGTCTTTCGTGCATTGAGAATTGTGGCAGATAAAGATATTTTAGGATGTATCTGCCATGATTTCAATGATGTTCCAATGACAAAGTTGTTGCAGCCTTCCTTGGAAGAGGCATTTGTGATACAAAATCAGCAGGTATCAGCATGATTTTTCTGTATCTAATGACTAATATCTGCTCCTGGTGAGAACTATTTTTCTCAATATTTATCCATCTGTAATAGCCAGTTGTGTGCATGTAATTGTGTTTCTGATGCTAATTGTAATTTCATGTTTTTATACTCTTCTTCTCCCTTAAAATGTTAAAAAATGTGTCTTACATGTTGGAATTCCTATATGTATTCTACAGGTCGTATTGCTTATATTGAAAATAATAATAAGCCTGTTGATTACACCAAGAAAGGCCAGAAGGTGGCCATTTAAAATATACCTGATGATTCTTTTGCTAAAGTAAAGAAATGAGAAATTGGTAGGCACTTTAATCATTTCTTCAAATGGTGGAAGTCTCTGAAGTAAACAAAGTGGAAACTTATCAACCGTAGCTTCTCTAGGACTAAAATAAGTTCAAAACTATTGTGAATTTTTTAGGGTGTTGTCGTTTTTTCTTAATTCTAAACATCTATATTTTTAGTGTCATTTTAAAACATAGCTTATTTCTTCTTAGTTTAAAATCTTAATTGAGTTTTTGAAGTGTAGAGACGTTAACTAGACTTTCTGTCTTGCTATGTGAAATATTTGTTTGTTCATTGATGTCAATGGAGGCAACTTTTCATTTTTCTCCACACACAAAAAAAAAAAAAAAAAAAAAAAAAATTGCATTATCTGATCACATTAAACGTAGAAGGTTGTTAGTAAATCAAACCCTTTAGGCATTTCATACAAAATACATTAAGATTTATATTAGTTTCTTTGACTGAAAATGCAGAAAAAAGAATATTGATATTTGATGCAGTTCTTTTACTGAAAGCCTGTAATTGCAAGTAGTTTTCTTTTAATGCAGGATGCACATTATGCGAGCTCATGTATTTGTTGTTATTTTGTATACTTTCTTTACAGGTTGATTTCTTGATTAGCATCTTGAATTGGTGTAGAAGTATAATATTTTTTACATAATGTTTATCTTTCTCTTTCCAGCCTCTTTCTTTGAAGAGTCTTACAGAGGGATTAAACTATAGAGTTGGTGAAGGTCACAAATCTGCTAAATTTTGCATGATCTTTATGAGAAGGAAGGACAAAGCCCTTGATACAATAATACGTGTCGTCTTGTTATCGATCTTATTCATTGCTGGACGTGATCATGGCGACCCTTTATTTCACGAGTAAGTAAATTTGTCTATTGTGTTGATTTATAATTTTTTGGTTTGGAAAGAGAGAATGAATGCGGCTATCATGCGTGAGCAATTTGAATTTAATCCTTGAATTGGTGATGGCAAGGCATCGTCATCTGTTTCCAGTCTTTTCTTTACTAAATCATTGGTTCTATTGATTTTCTGTTTCCAATTGTATTTCTATTTATATACTGTATTTAATATTTTGATTCTCTAATTATTATCAGGTGAAATTTCAGTTTAAGTGGTCTCTTTTTCAGTTTTTCTTATATTTCTGCAAATACCAAAATAATTGCGTACAATTTTCATCACTGCTGGCCTTAACTGGTGTCCATTTCTTTTTTCCATCCAGCTATAAGGTGTTCTTAAATCCTAGCACCACTGATGTAGTCTGCACAACAAAAGCTGAAGCACTGGCGATGGGCAAAAAAGTCGTGTGCGCCAATCATCCCTCAAACGACTTCTTCAAGCAGTTCCCAAATTGCCGAGTATATGATGACTGCGAGGGCTTTGTTAAGGAAACATGCAAGGCATTGCAAGACCAGCCTGCTCCCTTTACGGATGAGCAGAGGCACAAGCTCTCTTGGGAGGCTGCAACGGAGAGGTTCCTAGATTCTGCAGAGCTTGACAACACGGAGAAGAAACTGGTAAAGAAACCATCGAGGTTTTGTATGTCTACATCCTTCAGTTTTAATAGGAAAATTGAAGATGCATCTGCATTGGCTCATTATGTGAGAACTGGATTTGTGAGCAAGAAACCAGATGGAGAGCAATTTCAAGTGGTTGGATTATCTACTCCTACGATGAAAAAGAAGACAAATCGTTCACGAAAGTGGTCTTTCTGATACTGGCTTCTAAAAGCATTCTGGAAGTTCTGTAACTTGTGCATCTGCTGAAGTTTAGAAAGGTTAACTCTATCCACTGATTTCTAATGTTCTTTCCCTTTGTCTCTCTTATCTTTGGGCTACATTTGAAGCAGTTCCTGTTGACGTTGCGTTTGTTTGGACTTGGAGATTGCTTTTTTCTTTCTTCTCTAGCTATGTTTGATTGGAACGTGAGGAGGTATGTGAAAATTTAAGATAATTTTTCTTAATTATAAGTTTTTGCCTTACTTTCTATTATTGTGGTAAGTAGATGAAAAGTGAAGGAGAGAAATAGCAATCTGGATCTTTGGCGTTTTTTGGTGTCTCTTCTGTTGAGATCTTATGTTTCTAGCATTTCATTGGGATTTTTGGAGGTGGTATTTTGTGAATTGAAAATATGTTTCAGTGAATTTGAGAAAATTGTATCTTAATTAGACATATTGATAATGAAACACTTGGGATGTTCAATTTTTATTCAATTAGAAGGTTAATCTCATTTAACATAGTGTCTTTGATTTCTTGAATTCCCTTTTGCTTGGTTGAATCTTTAAGACAAAGATAAAACAAGTCAATAGAATAGTACAACAAAAAGGATAAAACAATTGATACACTACATTTCATGTGCACACTTCTTTAGTACAAGAAGAAAGTAATTACTTGCGGAAAACGGACCCGTGAGATATTGTGTGCATAAACGAAAAAACATAAACTTTATTGGTGGTTCTAACATGGAGATTTGGTCCAAGAGCTATTATATACTCCCTCCGTCCCGCAATTACTTTCACACTTTCCTTTTCGGGACGTCCCACAATAACTTTCACACCCTTAAAATGGAAAACCCTTTATAAACTCCACCCTCACAATATTCTCAATTTTACACAAATGCCATTACTTTTTCTCCACACATACCCAAAAGTCAACTCATTTCTTTACTTTATACATAAAGGTTTACAAAATTACCCCTCAAAATCTCCCACTAAATTCACTTTTCTTATTTTGTGTGCCTCTTCACACGTGAAAGAAATCACGGGACGGAGGGAGTACGTCTTTTGACATTGATTTTTTTTTTTTTTTGATTCATTCGAATTGTATAACTGACCCGTGCATCGCACGGGCAAAAAACTAGTAACTTAAATTAATAAATAAGAAATGATGAATATATGATGGAGATACGGCCACTTTGGCCTTTTTCGACAAGTTTGACAAAATCAAGAAGAGAAATCAAGGCAAGAAATCTGCTGATTGAAGAAATTATCTATTGTTTCCTTTTATGTATTGTTTTCCTTTTTATCCTATCAATTATGCATATCATAATTTTAGTATGATTGTTAGGATATCAATTAGGAATTAAACCACCTTTTATAAAAGGAGGGTGAATAAGTTGTAAACGACAGTTTTTTAGAAGAAAAGAATAAAGAGCAGATTTTATGTGAATTGCAATTACGACATTCGTTGAATCAACGTGATTTGCAAACCTTTGTGTTCATCCACCATCTATTAAAGCTGTGCCTACATCAGTTGGTATCCAGAGTCACACTACGCTCCTGAAATGCCTCCACGCCGTAACACCGTTGATGCCTTGGCAGAACAACTTGCTGCCATCACAGCCCAACAAGAAATCATGATGGAGGCTATTGAGTCCCTTCGTCAAGACCAACAGCGAGATCGTCAAGCCCCTCCCCCGCCTGGTCGCGTTGCAAGACAGTTCCCCAATGCCCCGGATCCAGATGCCGACGACGAAGAAACCCTCTCCGTTGATAACCCATTCGCTCCCCTTGCTCCTGAGCGGGGTGCCAGACAATTTGATGATCGACGTTGGGAGAATGGATTTAAACTTGATCTTCCAGAGTTTCGGGGTTCTCTGTCAGCCTCGGAATTTTTGGATTGGATCCATACGGTGGAGGACATATTGGATTTCAAAGTTGTTCCAGACACTCGTCGGGTGGCCTTGGTCGCTACTCGTTTTCGAGGCCGAGCATCCGCATGGTGGCAACACTTGAAAGTCGCACGCCAGTCACAACACAAACCTCCAATCACTTCCTGGGCAAAATTCAGAAAACATATGGAACGTGAATTCTTGCCGTACAATTATAAACGGGTCCTATACCAACAACTTCAGAACTTACGCCAAGGTTCGAGATCGGTGGCCGATTACTTAGAAGAATTCTACAATTTACTGCACCGAGCGGACGTCAATGAATCAGCGGATCAATTGATTGCCAGGATTCATTAAACCTTCTTAACCCACCGACTCTATCCGAAGCCCACCAACGAGCTGTCCTTTTGGAGCAACAGGCCAACCGACGCCCTACTTATGCACTAATGCGGTCTTCCGGAGACTGATTCGGTTGTAAATTGCATAAGATTTCATGTGTTTGTGATAAACTTTGAGGGGTTTTCATTCATTTTCACACTAATATGCTTGATTTGATTGAGAAAGATGTTCGAGCTCGTTTTGTAGGAATACGATGTGAATTAGGCATTAAAATCGCAAAAATGAGTGTTCAATCATTATTTTCACTCACTGGACTGAAGAGAAGATTGCACCATTGGATTCGTCTCGAAAAATGGAGTGGAATGGAAAAAAGAATCAAGTCAATCGGAGGTCGGAAGCTCGAGATATGAAGGGATGAAGACGGAAGATGAAGTTGGGCCGAAGTATCCGCCCGACCGGGCCGACCAGCCCGCCCGACCGGGCCACAGTATCTGCACCCAACTTTTTGTTAAGTTCACCCACTGCGCATATTTTTGCAAATTTCAACTTACGAAAGTTCCGCCCGGCCGGGCCACTCAGCCGCCCGGCCGGGCCACCTGCTTCCAGCCCATTTCGCGCACCCACATTTTTTGATAAGTTCACCCCCGCGCGTATTTTTGGCCCAAATCAACTTACGAAGTTTTGGCCCGGCCGGGCCACTTTTCAGCTCGGCCGGGCCACCTGTTTTCAACTCATTTTCGGGGGTTTTGCCCCATTTTCTCCATTTTTGAAGGGCCTAATTGCAAAATTCACCCAAGACTTCCACCCCAACTATAAATAGACCAAATTTGAGTTTTAAAAGTGAGTCTTACTCCTTTTTCAAGCTATTCTCACACACAAACACATAGTTAGTAGTGTTCTTCATTTCTAGTTTAATTTCTTCATTAGATTAGATAGATTAGTGATTTTTACTTCGAATCAAGCTACGATTATCATCGGGCATCGTCTATTACATCGGTTTGTAGCTACATTTTCACGATCAAGGTGATATTACTCTATTTTGCAATTCAATTTGGTATTTTCTTAATTTCTCATTTCTCTTGCTATTTTACTATGGGCTTTATGTTATTTTGTGTTGTAGCCATGGGATTCTCTTCTAGAACCATGGGCTAATCCCCAATTGCCTTGGGTGTGGATGTTTTGATGGGAATTTAGTGTAATTGTGAAGTAATTGCATGATTCACTTAGGATTTGGGTGTAAATGTTTCTAGAGTTGTATTTTGTTTGATTCATTTGATTGATCAACCCTATTAGCTAGCATTTTCGATTGTGTTGATTGCAACGAGAGTTGGGTTTGCATGATTGGGGTGTGAGTGTGAGCTTTGGTCAATTGAATAGAAGTTAATTAGTAATTAGCTAACCGAGAGGAGGTTAATGGCTAGACCGACAACTTTAGACACTAAACGAATAGAGGTCGTCTAGGAGTTTGGTGAGAGGGCGTTTCATAAGCATTAGTAACCGTGTTGAAAGTGCTTATGAAACACTATCCTAGGAGCTTATGGTATTTGGTTAGATCCTATAATTGCTAATCAATGCACGATGTTCGCCTATGCCTTTCGAGGGGGTTTGCACACTTATGTGATAGCCTTTAGCTTAATCCGAATTCATATCTAGCTCATGTAATTGTTTCACGAGTTCATTAATTTCTAACAAAACGGAAACACCCGAGTCAATACACTTCTCTTGCACTTTCCAAACGAAAGTTAGTTAGTTCATTATTTCTAGTCACTATTACTTATTACTTTAGTTAATTTAGTTTAATATTTTTGTTCTTATTCCCGAAATTCCAAACAAACAAGCTTAGTTACTACAATAGCATGATAACTTGCAACTTTAGGGATTCATTGACACTCAATTAAGTCCTTGGAACGAAAATATACTTGGGAAAAACTTATCTAAAAATACGAACAAGTCAATGGCGCCGCTGCCGGGGATTTAAGCGAGTGTTATTAGTGAAACTTAGAGTTTGTTGAGTGTTATTGTTGGGAATAAAATGAGTTATGATTGAATACCAAAACCCCCTGAGACATGCCTAAGTCATGATTGAATATGTTCTAGAAATGTTAGAACATATAGTATAAAGGTTAGATGAGGAGCTAATATGTTAGGTAGCTCTTAGATGATTAGATGCACAAATTGAGGGGGAACACATGCTTAGAAGTTTATTTAAATCAAGTCCCCTCAAGGCTCAAACTCTGGATACAACACTAAGTCTTTTGAGACTAACTATACTGATCAGGAGAGTTGTCCAGAGGAGTTGTCTCAGTAGAGGAAGTCAAGATCAAGTGCTCTGAAAGTTGAGGTCAACTATGCTGAAGACAAACACTCCCTAAAGATCTTCAAAGAAACAAGCTAAGATCACCTTCAAGAGAAATAAAAGGGAAAGAGCCAAGTCATCTGAAGAAGAGCAAGACAATCTTGCTGATAAGCAAGACTGCTGATAGTGATAAGGAGAGTTGTCCAAATGATGAGGAATGTTGTCCTATCATTGGAACAACCTTCAGAAGACATGTCCACATTCTTACAAGAGAATCTGAATGTCAGATATTGGGAAGAGTGCTACAGAATGAAGACAAAGCTCTTACAGCCGTTTATTTCCCAAATGAGGACATGTCACTATCAAGATTTTGTCTTCAAAGTTGAAGAACATGGACATTGGAGGCTGCCTCTCCAACGGGCAAATCCTTCATTTGTCTATAAATACAGAAGTGTGAAGACCATTTGAAAGCATCCAACTAGCATCCAACTTCAACCTCAACCAAGCACATCTAACCTCAAGTTCTTACAAACTAGAGTGCTTTCAAAGCTTTCAAAGACTATCTTAGTCTTCATACACTTCTTCTAAGCTGAATTACATTGAATATTCATACACAAGCTTAGAGAGATATCCTATCCTTATACACTGATCTTCATTGTAAAGTATATCTCATTAGTTGGAACCTTACTTCAATCCTCATATCTTTCAAGAGTGAAAGTGAGAAGGTTGTAGTAGTAGAAGTGGTAGGAGTTGACTGTTGAGAGAAGAACAGTTCAGTTCTGAGTTGAGAAGAGGGTACTAGGACTCTAGACATCCTAGGGATCAATTCACCAAGAGTGGTGTTCTTGATCAAGTGCACATTGGCACTATAAAACAAGTTAATTCCAAGAGTGAAGGAATTATCCTGTTAAATCAGGGAAAGTGGATGTAGGAGCTTGAGTCTCTGAACCACTATAAACTCTTGTGTTGATTTACTTTCAAGTACTTTCATACACTCAACACTGCACACAAAACTGATCTTTCAAAGGATAAACATTCAAAGACTGTGCAAAACTGATTTGGACAAGTTCCCTGAAACTGGACTGTATTGAATTGACCAAGTGATTTCAGAATCTAAAGGAGTTTAAACTAAAAGGGCCAACCATTATTCCGCACATATAACTCCCCTAGATAGTTATTCAACTAAGTACTCAATAGTACTTAGTAGTCTGATTATCTTAGAAGAGTTAATCATCTTCAGCAGAGTTGTCCAAGACAACCTTGCTGAGCTCTGGTTTGATCAAGTTAGAAAAGAATTTGAATACAAGTGTATTCCCCCCCCCCCATACACTTGTTATATACTCCTTTCAGGATCAACAGTTATTGATAGTAGCATTTCTTTTTCGTTATCTTATTTTTCGTTTCTCTTTGTGGGCTTTGATACTTGTCTTTTGTAGGTGTATGATCACAAGATCTCGTGGAGGAAATTTGGAACCATTGGATCTTGAGATCGAGGCACACGCAAGGAGAAGAAATCGAGGTAGAAACCATCAAAGAGTCGTAGAGCATCTTGAGATGGAGAACAACGAAGAGTTGAATCCTCCACCAATTGGAGATGATGAGCTTCAAAGAGATAATCCCCAAGTTGGGAATCAACAAGGAGGTAATCACCCTCAAAACCCTCCACCAAATCTCCAAAATCCCAATCCACAATATCCACCTCAAAACCACCTTCCATATCAAGGATACTATCCTTACCCTTACCCACCTCCACAACAAACCTACTATCCGCCACCTCCACCACATCAATACCCACCACCTCAATACCCTTACCCTCCTTACCAATATCCTCCACCTCAACAAATTCAAGAAGAGTACATCCCTCCTCCTCCACATATAGAAGAGCCTCAACACATTTATCATGGAAGGCCAATGAGGGAATATTTTGAGCCTCAACCGAGGGAGTACTATGATGGGTTAGCAAGACCAAGGGTAGAGGCAAACAACTTTGAGATTAGAGCTTCTCTACTACGGATGTTGAGGGAGAGACAATTTGAAGGAAGAACGGAGGAAGGATTTGAGGAAGACCCGAATGAACATCTTGCTCAATTCTTAGAGATAGCCGACACTCTCAAGCAAAATGGAGAGTCGGAAGATGCTAAGAAGTTGAGGTTATTCCCTTTCACGTTGTCGGGGAAAGCAAAGGCTTGGCTACAATCAAGTATTCCCGCCGGAGAAGTGAGGACGTGGGAAGAGTTGAAGAAGGGATTTCTATTGAAGTACTACCCTCCTTCAAAGACTATGGAAGCAAAACAAAGGATCTCTACGTTTCAACAAAGGGAAAATGAGAGCATCAAGGAAGCATGGGAAAGGTTTACAAATCTTCTCATCACATGTCCCCATCATGGGTTCCCAATAAAACAAACAACATGTTGGTTCTTTAATGGGTTACGAGCGGAAGATCAACACCACATTGATGCTTGTGCGGGGGGTTCAATTTGGTGGAAATCGGTGGAAGAGGTCAATGACATAATGGAAGGGATATCAAGTAATACCTTCAAGATGAGAGTAGACCATGGAGCAAGAAATCGGGTAACTCAAGTGGATGACAATGATAGCATGAAGGCAATGATGGCCACACTCATAGAAAAGGTGAATGTTTTATCTCAAACGAGAGATAATCATTTCCCCTTTGGTCAAAATGAGTCTCAAATGGGATCTATGGAAGAAGTGCAATACATGGGTCAACAAGGATACCCACAAAATTTTCAAGGGAATCGACAATATCAAGGGCAACCTCCATATCAAAATCGTGCTCAAGGATATCAAGCTCCTCCTCAAAACCGATTCCAAGGGGAATCTTCATCATCTCAAGGCCAAGGGGGTCCATCCCATCAAAATCCGAATTTTCGGAGGAATGGGAATTTGTCGTATTCTAATCCTAAAAGTGCTATTCCATATCCTCCCAGATTTGATCCCGGAGCAAAACTTCCAAATGGAGAAGGGAATTCCTCCACGGACGAGCTTCTTGCACTCCTAATGAAGAGAATGGAAACAAGTGAGAAGAAATCCGAAGCAACCGATTCCATCCTTGCTCAACTTTTGAGTAACCAAAAATCAATGGAATTCCAAATGGGACAATTGGCAACTTCAATTGGATCTCAAACAAACAAGGGTAAATTTTCATCGACAACCGAGGTAAACCCACGTGAGCATTGTAATGTATTACAATTTCAAGTGGTGAACGATATGGAGTTTCTTCAATGTCAAGTGAAGTAGAAGAGAATGAAGTGGTGAAGGGAAACGAAAGGGACGAAGAGAAAAAGAAGGAGGTAGAAAAAGTTAGAAGTGGAGAGGTTGCTCCAAGAATTCCGAAGTGGAGAATTGCCAAAGATTTGAAGAAGAAGAAGAAGCTTGAGGTACCTTGTGATAGATGGGGGGTTCCCATTACATATGAGCCACTTCCATATCCGGGAAGATATATGAAGAAGATGGATGAAAAGTTTGGGAAGTTTTTGGATATCTTCAAGAAAATTCACATTGATCTTCCACTTTCGGATGCTTTAGAGCAAATGCCTCATTACATGAAGTTTCTAAAGGATGCAATAGCAAACAAGAAGAAGCTAGTGGATGATGAGAAGATCAATTTGACCGAGGAGTGTAGTGCTATTCTTCAAAGAAATCCTCCCGAAAAGCTCAAGGATCCGGGTAGTTTCACTCTCCCATGTGAGATTGGTGATGGTCCCATGATGAAAGCTCTTTGTGATTTGGGAGCTAGCATCAATTTGATGCCACTTTCAATCTTTAAGCGTTTGGGACTTGGAGAAGTAGTTCCCACATCAATTACTCTCCAATTAGCGGATCGTTCCATCACACATCCTAAAGGGATCATTGAAGATGTATTGGTGAAAATTGACAAGTTCATCATTCCGGCCGACTTCGTGGTGCTTGATATGAAAGAAGATGTAAATATCCCATTGATTCTTGGGAGGCCATTTCTTGCCACGGGGGGAGCAAATATAAACTTGAGGAAAGGAGAGGTGACATTGGAGGTGAATGGAGAAAAGGTGATTTTCTCCAAGTGTGGCTCAATTGAAAGTACTCCAATAAAGAAGGAATCTCACTCCGTCAAAGAACTCGATATTTGTGTGAAGGAGCCCTTACCAAAATTCCCATTGAACGATCCGGGAGATGATCAAGAAATGAAGCAAACACTCAAACTTGAGCAAAACTCAAGTTTGGGGGGGGGGGGGTTGATGAGGAAGAAAAGTTTAGGGAGTTCCTTGAGGGTAGTGATGATGAAGATGGAAGAAGAAAGAGTTCTAAAGAGAGAAAAAATGAATATGGATTTGAAATTGGAGATACGGTGGTATGGTGCAAAGGAGTGATGGAGGTCCTTGGAAAGGTGAAGCTCAAAGAACGCAAGATGTTTGTCATGAAGAAATTGGCCTATGAAGGAGGCATTGTGTTGCAAGTTGTGGAGGACGAAGTGTTCATCACCGATGAGCACAATGTGAAGCACTATCATCTTCCATTCAAAGAAAGAGAAGTTTGAACTTGTTAAGTTCCGTCCGGCATAGGACGTTAAACCTAGCGCTAAATGGGAGGCAACCCATTTTTACTTGCTTTATTTCATTTCTTGTTCATTTTATTTTCTTTGTTAGTGTAGTTTGATGTGTTTGTGAGTTTTCATGTTAGTTGGAGAAGCTTGGATCGAATGGACAAGTGGATCGAAAGTGGTGCCTCGTGCTTTGAAGAAGGTGTAGCTATAGCAATCGAAAGAGGTACGCCCACTCCAAACTTAGGAATTGCATAGCAATTACTATGTTTGGGGGGTAGTGGAATTTATATTCTTATTCATGACATTGATTGCTTAGCTACTCTTGTTTTTAATTGTTGGGATAGTGGCCCATGTGTGTAGATTTGTATGGTTAGCAATTGGTGTCAATATCATTGTAAAACTATTTTTCCAAACTTTTAATTGCTTGGCAATGAAAAAGTATGGGGGGGGGGGGGTATGTTCGTTTTTACATTTTCTATTGACACCAATGTGTACTTTTGTGTGTGTGTGCAATTTGAGCTTTAGTGATCATTGAGACACATTTGATGATGATTTGTTGTGAATTTGATTCCTTGAATGTGTACAATTGGAATGAATCATCTTGTTTGTGTTGTTGTCATCTTGTTGCCTATAGATGTTTTGCATGCACAATGAGTTATGTGTGGTGATGATTGATGAATATTTGAGTCTTGAATGAACCGGTGAGAGTTGAGCTTTGAATCGATGCATTAATCCGGTTTATTTCATTTTTGAGTGGATCAATTCATTGCTTGCTTTTCTAGAACTTGCCCAAGTTCTTGCTTGATATCATGTTTTTGTGATACTTTGAGATATGATGTAGGCCATCTTTCGTACTACAAGTCACTTAGCCAAATTTTTCCCAATAACCGAAGAGATTTTCCGTAGTTAGCCCGTTTGAGCTTGATTTCCCATTCTCTTGGCAACCTACAATGTTTAACCACTTAGCTTTTTGAGCCTATGATGTCCAAATCTAGTGGAGAATAAAAAGAAAGTGGTAAAACATGTGCTTTAGTGGCTTTGGTTTGAAAAGAAAAATTGGCAAAGTTGTGAAAAGAGAGAAATGAGATGGAAGTGAAAAGAAAATTTGAGAAAGAAAAGAGGGACAATGAGCCCCAAGAGCTTGAAAAGAAAATAACTTGGCTAGAAAAAGATGAGGAGATGAATGCATTTGAGGAACTTATATGAAAAGTGAGAATGAAGGTTGTAAACCTTAAGAGCATGAGCTTGAATTGTTGAATAACAACTTTCGTTCTCCACTAGACGAGTCACTTCTTCCATATTCATCATACCCCGTCCAAAGAGCCAATGTTACGTCCTTGGTTAAGACCTATTGATCTCATAGTTGAACATGTTTGTGGTGGAAAGATGGTAGAGCTTGGGCAAGCTTATGGCAATTGCAATGCATGATTTGATTGATGAGTATTTATTGTCCTTGATTTGTTTCAGTGTTTGAGAGAAACACTATATCTTGTGAGTTGAACTTGAACATTTTGATATTGTCATCACCATCACTTGTTGTTGTATGTTGTGCATGTGTGGGTAATTAGTTTGATTTTCAATAGTGAACTTGTGATCATTTTGAGAATGTATCTTGAGGAAGAAGAATTCATTTCATTTCATTTGATACGTGGGATCTTTCATTGATTATCTATTTGCAATCGTACAACCTCTTGTTTTAATTCTTTCGTTACTCGGGGACGAGCAACAGTGTAAGTTTGGGGGGGTGATTCGGTTGTAAATTGCATAAGATTTCATGTGTTTTAGTGATAAAATTTGAGGGGTTTTCATTCATTTTCACACTAATATGCTTGATTTGATTGAGAAAGATGTTCG
Organism: Galeopsis tetrahit; assembly: GCA_963675135.1. Taxonomy (NCBI): domain Eukaryota; kingdom Viridiplantae; phylum Streptophyta; class Magnoliopsida; order Lamiales; family Lamiaceae; genus Galeopsis; species Galeopsis tetrahit. The sequence goes on along the minus strand of OY776128.1, from coordinate 41,267,962 downwards.
AGCTCGTTTTGTAGGAATACGATGTGAATTAGGCATTAAAATCGCAAAAACGAGTGTTCAATCATTATTTTCACTCACTGGACTGAAGAGAGGATTGCACCATTGGATTCGTCTCGAAAAATGGAGTGAAATGGAAAAAAGAATCAAGTCAATCGGAGGTCGGAAGCTCGAGATATGAAGGGATGAAGACGGAGGATGAAGTTGGGCCGAAGTATCCGCCCGACCGGGCCGACCGGGCCACAGAATCTGCACCCAACTTTTTGTTAAGTTCACCCACTGCGCATATTTTTGCAAATTTCAACTTACGGAAGTTCCGCCCGGCCGGGCCACTCAGCCGCCCGGCCGGGCCACCTGCTTCCAGCCCATTTCGCGCACCCACATTGTTTGATAAGTTCACCCCCGCCCGTATTTTTGGCCCAAATCAAGTTACGAAATTTTTGCCCGGCCGGGCCACTTTTCAACTCGGTCGGGCCACCTGTTTTCAACTCATTTTCGGGGGTTTTGCCCCATTTTCTCCATTTTTGAAGGGTCTAATTGCAAAATTCGCCCAAGACTTCCACCCCAACTATAAATAGACCAAATTTGAGTTTTAAAAGTGAGTCTTACTCCTTTTTCAAGCTATTCTCACACACAAACACATAGTTAGTAGTGTTCTTCATTTCTAGTTTAATTTCTTCATTAGATTAGATAGATTAGTGATTTTTACTTCGAATCAAGCTACGATTATCATCGTGCATCGTCTATTACATCGGTTTGTAGCTACATTTTCACGATCAAGGTGATATTACTCTATTTTGCAATTCAATTTGGTATTTTCTTAATTTCTCATTTCTCTTGCTATTTTACTATGGGCTTTATGTTATTTTGTGTTGTAGCCATGGGATTCTCTTCTAGAACCATGGGCTAATCCCCAATTGCCTTGGGTGTGGATGTTTTGATGGGAATTTAGTGTAATTGTGAAGTAATTGCATGATTCACTTAGGAATTGGGTGTAAATGTTTCTAGAGTTGTATTTTGTTTGATTCATTTGATTGATCAACCCTATTAGCTAGCATTTTCGATTGTGTTGATTGCAACGAGAGTTGGGTTTGCATGATTGGGGTGTGAGTGTGAGCTTTGGTCAATTGAATAGAAGTTAATTAGTAATTAGCTAACCGAGAGGAGGTTAATGGCTAGACCGACAACTTTAGACACTAAACGAATAGAGGTCGTCTAGGAGTTTGGTGAGAGGGCGTTTCATAAGCATTAGTAACCGTGTTGAAAGTGCTTATAAAACACTATCCTAGGAGCTTATGGTATTTGGTTAGATCCTATAATTGCTAATCAATGCACGATGTTCGCCTATGCCTTTCGAGGGGGTTTGCACACTTATGTGATAGCCTTTAGCTTAATCCGAATTCATATCTAGCTCATGTAATTGTTTCACGAGTTCATTAATTTCTAACAAAAAGGAAACACCCGAGTCAATACACTTCTCTTGCACTTTCCAAACGAAAGTTAGTTAGTTCATTATTTCTAGTCACTATTACTTATTACTTTAGTTAATTTAGTTTAATATTTTTGTTCTTATTCCCGAAATTCCAAACAAACAAGCTTAGTTACTACAATAGCATGATAACTTGCAACTTTAGGGATTCATTGACACTCAATTAAGTCCTTGGAACGAAAATATACTTGGGAAAAACTTATCTAAAAATACGAACAAGTCAGAGACCAACGAGGCCAACCTCTCACTCCGGGCCCCTCTCGCCCCCTGGCCGAAAACACATCTCGACCACCACCCGCGCCACCTGCGAACGCCCCAAATCGCCCCACTCGCTATTTTTCTTGTGGCGATATGGGCCATTATCAATCGGCGTGCCCACGCCGAGCAGGGGGCAGGGCACTCTTATTTGATGAGGATGCACCACTATACGATACCCCTCCCATATTTGATGAAGAACCTGCTCCACCCATTGAAGAAGAACTTTCAGGGGACGTGGGTCCTCTTCTTGTGATCCAGCGTACGTGTCTCACGCCCCACGACGACATTGACAACTCTCCTCAACGACAACGCATTTTTGAATCAACTTGCACCATTCTGGGCAAGGTGTGCCGCTTTATAATTAATTTGGGGGCTTGCGAGAATGTCATAGCATCCGATGCTTTAACCAAATTGGCCCTCACCACCAAAGCATATCCTCATCCATATACACTTTCTTGGCTCCAACGAGGTAATTCTGTTTCAGTTGATCGTCGTGTTCATTTAACATTTTCGATTGGTGCCCATTATACGGATCAGGTCTGGTGCGACGTCGTTCCCATGGACGCTTGCCACTTATTACTTGGTCGCCCATGGCAATACGATCGAGGAATCCTTTATGACGGGAAACGGAATACTTATTCCTTCAATTTTCAAGATCGACGCATTACTTTACTACCCAGTGCGCCCATGCCACACCCTCCCCCACCACCTGAGAGGATCTTGTTCGTGACAGAAAGAGACATTATCGCTTCAGAACGCCACACACCATATTTACTTATATTGGTGGCACGGGAGGTCACAAACACACCTCATCTACCTACTGCCATCGAACCTTTACTGAAGGAATTTGAAGATGTATTTCCAGCAGCTTTACCACCTGGCCTCCCACCTATGCGGGTGATACAACACCACATCGATCTCGTGCCAGGAGCTTCTTTGCCAAACCGTCCACACTACCGTATGAGTCCCGTTGAACATGAGGAGCTCCGACGACAAGTCGAGGAATTATTAACATTGGGCCATGTTCGAGAAAGTTTAAGCCCGTATGCTGTTCCGGCTCTTTTGGTTCCAAAGAAAGAGGGTACGTAGCGCATGTGCACTGACAGCCGTGCGATCAACCGAATCACGATCCGATACAGTTTTCCAATTCCACGTTTGGTCGATCTTCTCGATCAGATTTCTGGAGCAATTGTGTTCAGTAAATTGGACTTACGAAGCAGTTACCACCAAATTCGAATTCGGCCCGGCGACGAGTGGAAAACTGCTTTCAAGACCCGGGATGGCCTTTTCGAATGGCTTGTGATGTTGTTCGGTCTTTCTAATGCACCTAGCACATTTATGAGAGTCATGAACCAGAATTTACGGCCATTGATCGGGACGTGTGTCGTCGTTTATTTCGACGACATACTTATTTACAGCAAGACAGAACAAGAACACATTCAACATTTGAGAGTTGTACTTTAGATTCTATGGGTGGAAAAATTCTATGCTAGCCCATCCAAGTGCCTCTTTCTTTCGGATAATGTTCTATTCTTGGGTTACCGGATTTCTTCGGCGGGCATCAACGTTGATTCCTCAAAAATCAGTATCATCCGTGACTGGCCAACACCAACAACCTTCACCGAAGCACGAAGTTTCCACGGTTTGGCTTCTTTTTATCGTCGATTAATTCATAATTTTAGCACAATTATGGCCCCTTTTACAAATTGTTTACATGGGAAAACATTCATTTGGACTCAAGCTGCTGCTGTTGCTTTTGCATGCATCAAAGAAAAATTAATTAATGCTCCAGTGGTAGTGTTACCAGATTTTTCAATGCCTTTTCAATTACATTGCGATGCATCTAAAGTTGGAATTGGTGCAATTCTTAGCCAAGGCGGCCACCCCGTGGCTTTTTTTAGCGAAAAATTGAACTCTACTCGTGGCCGCTACAACACCTACGATGTTGAATTCTATGACATCGTCCGCGCTATTCGACACTGGCGCCATTATTTATTTCTTCGAGAGTTTATACTATACACGGATCATGAGGCTTTAAAACACCTCCAAGGACAGGATACTCTCACAGCTCGCCATGCGACATGGATTTCTTACTTGGAACAATTTACCTTCGTGGTAAAATATAAATCTAGGGTGGCTAACAAGGCAGAAGATGCATTGAGCCGACGTCGCCTACTTCTTTCGGAAATGCGGCTGGCGGTAAGTGGATTTGATGATTTTCGAGAGTTTTACCACACTGACCCATGTGGGCCGAGATCGTACGTTGAATATGGTGCAACGCCTATATTTTTGGCCTCATATGACTCGAGAGATTTCTAGATTTGTCGAACGATGTCGAATTTGTCAAGTTTCCAAAGGGACAGCCACAAATGTCGGCGTGTATCGCCCCTTGCCTATCCCATCCCGCCCATGGGAGGCAATCAGCATGGATTTTATGCTCGGGTTGCCTCAAACCCAACGGGGATCTGATTCCATATTCGTCTTTGTTGACAGGTTTTCAAAAATGGTCCATTTCGTGCCGTGCAAAAAGACGACGGATGTTGTTAATGTCGCTAAGCTATTTTTTCGTGAGGTATACCGCCTTCATGGGTTGCCAACATCTATTGTCTCGGACAGGGACACCCGATTCTTGAGCCACTTTTGGAGATCCCTTTGGCGAATGGCCCACACACAACTCAACTTCAGCAGCGCATACCATCCTCAAACCGACGGTCAAACTGAAGTTGTCAATCGATCGTTAGACAATTTACTCCGCTGCCTAGTGGATGATAAACCAAAATCATGGGATATTTGCTTGGGCCAAGCTGAGTTCGCTCACAACCTAGCACATAACAGAAGCACTGGTTACATCCCCTTCATGATAATCTACGGCATCGTCCCTCGGGCTCTTATCGACTTACTAGGCCTGCCTTCCGGGTTTCAGGGAGATAAACGTGCAATTGATATGATCCGCGACATTCATGCGATACATGCGTCGACGAAAGCTCATCTGAATGATGCCAACACCCGCTACAAACAAGCTGCAGACACCCACCGTCGAGCTGTTGAATTCAATGTTGGAGATTATGTGTGGGCTGTACTCACAAAAGATAGATACCCCTCCAATGAGTACAACAAATTGTCTGCTAGAAAAATTGGGTCCGTTGAAATCATTGAAAAGATCAATCTGAATGCTTACCGCCTCAACTTACCTACACACATGCGCACATCCGACATTTTTAACGTCAAACACCTCGTTCCCTATCATGGAGATATGTCCGCTTCCGATTCGAGGACGAATCGTCCCGACGACGGGGAGAATGATGGAGATACGGCCGCTTTGGCCTTTTTCGACAAGTTTGACAAAATCAAGAAGATAAATCAAGGCAAGAAATCTGCTGATTGAAGAAATTATCTATTGTTTCCTTTTATATATTGTTTTCCTTTTTATCCTATCAATTATGCATATCATAATTTTAGTATGATTGTAAGGATATCAATTAGGAATTAAACCACCTTTTATAAAAGGAGGGTGAATAAGTTGTAAACGGCAGTTTTTTAGAAGAAAAGAATAAAGAGCAGATTTTATGTGAATTGCAATTACGGCATTCCTTGAATCAACGTGATTTGCAAACCTTTGTGTTCATCCACCATCTGTTAAAGTTGCGCCTACATCAATATATCATTTTAATTTTAGTTTCTCTGGAACCGCGCCGTGTCGAGCCTACCAGTCTGTTTGATAGGCAGTGTGTATATTTCTCTCAGGCCGGTTGGTATTGAACTTGGAAATTTGCGGTACAATAATTGCCTCGATAAAGAACTTTTGTGGAAATTAAGGACATTTACGTTTTTGTAATTTTTTTTCAAAAATTAAAATTTTATCCGATGGCAAAGTTTGATTGGCCATGACAGAGATACATGGAGTGTCACATTTTTATTGGACATTTGTTGCAAAACATAATCAACTCTCTGTTTGATGCACGGTAGAAAAGTCCCACGCCTATCAGCTAGATATAAACTTTTTTTCTTACTTATAAAATATTGAATAGTTAAGAACACATTTAATGCAATATCAACTAACTTGATATTTGGTTGTACGTGTTGCTCTTTTAGGAATGGCTGATGAATTATTGAAAATAAATCAAAAGCAACTATTGAAATCTTATAGTGGGTTTGAAGTATTACATCCACTACTCTTTACCAAGACATACTTTCATCTCCTTTCGAATGATTCAACCAATTAATAGTTTTTTATTTTCTGACCCACTCTAATTAACTTACTAGTCCATGTAGAATGAGATAATTATGTGATACATTGAAGATTAAAACACATATAACATACCTACTATGCCAGAAATTGCCTGCAACAACGGGAATTTTCAATTATCTTAATTGTATTTTGCCCGTTGACTATCAAACTAATGTCGTAGGTCCATAATTTTCGACAACAGGGAATCCCCGTTGTCTATCATCGTGTTGTCGCATGTCCGAACTTTTGGACAATAGAAAATCTTTGTTGTCGTAGCTCATTTATTACAATGAGCCTTAACTTATAACAACGGGAATTTCTCAATTTCGTAGGTCATTTATTACAACAAGTAATTTACAAAAACAAGGAATCTCCGTTCACATAGGAATCTAACCCTTTTTTTTTACATTATAATTTTTTTTGTAATTTTAAAATTCTAATATAAATGTCACACCCCAATTTTTATAAAAGTAGATTTTGTAAAAATGAAAAGCAAAATCAAAGTAAAGGGGCACGAACTAAAATTTTAACCTAAGGAACGAGAATTTCCAATACGTTTAACAATAAAATTACTTGAATAACAACGGACGACTCGATGAATAAATAGATGTCTTAAAAGGAATCTAAAATGTCAATTGCATCATGTTTCAATATCTCATGAAAAACTTAATAAATAAATGAATTAGTCAAGTTTATTTTACTAAATGATGAATAATACTAATTTGTCGTCATCCACCGCTCCTCCTCGCCATCAGCTCATTATCCTGAAATGTTAAATATTGGGGTGAGTATGCAAGCACACTCAGTGGAGTCAAGTTATTTCAAACTAAATACTGAAAATAAACAGTCAAGTCATCAACGTAGAATAAATAGCATTTTCATATATACTTTGCCAACTTTAAATTAAACACTCTCCTTTTCTATTGAACACATATACTTTGCTAACATTAACGTAAACACGTATACTTTGCCCACATATACTTTGCCAACATTAATGTAAACACATATACTTTGCCATTGAACACACATACTTCGCCAACATTAAAGTATACACATATACTTTGCCATTGAACACATATACTTTGTCAACATTAATGTAAACACATATACTTTGCCCACATATACTTTGCCCATATATACTTTGCCATTGAGCACAGCGGGTTGAACCCGAGGACCCGTCGATCCTGGACCCTCGTCAGGATCCCTGGCTATTAGAAACTTTGCCACTTGAATCACATGCACACATTAACTTTGTCAATCGAATAACATACACACATTAACTTTGTCAATAGAATAACATGCACACATTAAATTCATATATCAATCACTCAAACAGTTTATTTAGGGCATTTAATAAAGAATAATAAATGCACCTCTACCAACCACTATAGAGTATAAAGCAATATAAACCCCACCTCGAATTAATGTCGTGGATGCATACGAATGCATGCAATGAAATGTCTTCCTCCTTGTCACCTAAAATAATAAATAGTTTGAATTAAAAGTATTATATCTAACTAATACATATCACATAATTAATCTGATTACTAAATTATTAAATATTACTCCCTCCGTCCCACAAAGATAGCTACATTTGACTTTACACACAGATTAAGAAAAATCAATAAATGTAGTGAAATTTAGCTAATGTGTCAATTTTGCCCTTAGAATCTCATACTCCAAAATTTGCTAAGCATTAATTACTCTTATTAATTAGGGGTAAAATTGACAATAAAACATTTAATACTAAAGTAAAAGAGGAAATGTGGCTATAATAATTTGGGACATCCAAAAAAGGAATACGTGGCTAGCTTTGTGGGACGGAGGGAGTATAAATATTAATTAAATCAACACACGAATATTAATTTTCAGTATTTAGTTTGGAATAACTTGACTCCACTGAGTGTGCTTGCATACTCACCCCAATATTTAACATTTCAGGATAATGAGCTGATGGCGAGGAGGAGCGGTGGATGACGACGAATTAGTATTATTCATCATTTAGTAAAATAAACTTGACTAATTCATTTATTTATTAAGTTTTTCATGAGATATTGAAACATTGATAAATATTAATTAAATCAACACACGAATATGACTACAATCTATTAATTCCATAAATCACGTGTTCACGGATCAAAGTTCAGTTATTATAAATTAATATTTTGAATCCATCTAATATAACTACAAACTCCAACAAGTACATAATATAGAAAATTACTTTATAAAAAGAAGGAAGAAAACTTTACTGCTTTTGAAGACTTTAAACTGAGACACGGCCAGTGTAGAGAAAATCAATTTAAGTTTACGGCAAAGAAAATATTTTCGATCACTACTTCTGAAAAATTACGGTGTAATATAGAAAAGAGGGTGATAGATTTAATTGAGAAAAATAAGATATTATGAACGGTTAAATATTTTCGTATTTGACTTGGCTTTCAACATTTAAAGTTTAATATCTTCATTAAATAAAACAAACGAGAGAAAATTGGGGAAATGATTTAACCGAATTTGGATGCTAAAAATATTCATCTTAGCATTATAATTCAAATAAAATAAATCCAACAGAGAACTTTGGAAATAAATATTTTTGTGTGTGCTATATCAAATATCCTCTTTAAATATATAAGAAAATCTATTTAGTAATTATAATCACCTACCGTACATATAAAATCAAATCTCTAAATTAAATAATAGTATCTACAACGATATATATACATATATTTATCATAAAGTATTAATTCATTTTTAAAATAATATCTTATACACTATTATAATACATGGTAAAATTCTTGGGTATTACAATAAATATAAAGTTCCATCGAGAATAATAAATGTGTAATATTTTAGAAAATTTTATAATACAGTCGTCATTCATCAAGTACAAAATTCTTGTGTGGTATTTGATTAGAGATTGTGGTGGATTGAATTAAGATTGAGATTGAAAAAAGTGGATTGAGGGTAATCCACAAATAGTAATTGTGTTTATATAGAGATTGAGAAGTACGGGTTTATGTAACTTTGTTTCAAATCAAAAGTAATGTTGTAATATTTTATTAACGGTAGAAATATAATAGGAGAAGAAATGAGTGTGAGAAAAAAAGTAAGAAAGGGATTGTGTGCAAAAGAAAAACTTGTGAGAGAGAATGAGTAATTAAAAAGAATAGGAGTGATGTAAGCATGAATTGATATTTGTATTTAAATTAAGAGGGATTGAGAGAGAATGACCAATCCAAATTTGGATTGGTCAATTCCAATCCAAATCTGGATCGTTGTTTACACTTCAAAGTAAATTTAATAATTAATTTGTTAATATAACAAATAAAAATAAAACAAAAAATAAAAGAACCTAGATACCAATTTTTCGTCTTCCATCTTTCAAGACAAGCAATTCCTACCATCTCTAAATGAATGTAATAATATGCACCCATATTCTCAAAATTTCTCTCTCTTAAAAAAAGGGGGATATTTTGTTCTTCCTAAGTTTTCTTGGAAAAATTCTCAGCCGACGTCGATTCAGTTCCCGGAGATACTTTTCACGCTCATCCTCTCCTTTTTCATTGTTTTTCGAGATTACTTTTCTTCTTAACCTTTCTACCAGATTGTCTTGGGTGGTGTAAATCTCCCAATCATTAGATTTTGGGAGGGATTTTGGTTCTCAGAAGAGTGTTGCCCACTCGCTTATGCATTGGGGGTTTTCTTTTTTCATTGTGATTTCTTGGAGACAAATTATATTTGCCTTGATGCGGATTGGGCGAATTCTTTTCGGGGGTTTTTTCTATCACTGTTGTCCGACGGTTAATTTCCGGAGTGGTTTTACAGCCGTGGTTTTTTATACCACTCATTTATCTAGGGGCTGTAAGTTTATATATTGGGTTGAAGGCTTCTCCCCTCCCTCATCCCACTTACTCTCTTATACAATACACCTAGTATTTTATCTCTCTTCTAAAATGGCGGAATCACTCAACGAGATGATGGTGAATTTTAGAATTTCAAGCCAGGAAACTACTCATATCGTTGCCCAAAAAACTGAACTTGCCATTCCAGAAAACTCAGTGGCCATGCGGTTTGTTGCAAGAAGAACTTTTAACATTGTTGAGTTAAATGAGCTTTTGGAGCGCACTTGGAGGTTGAGGAATCCTGTCCGGATTGTGAGTATTGGGGAGGGCCTTTTCCTCCTCACTTTTGCTGAGGCTTCTGAAGTTAATGGTGTGTTATCTCGTCAGCCTTGGAATCTTCGTCGCTCTCTTCTAGTGATGCAAGTTCTGCATGGTGGAGAAAAGCTATCTCAGCTTAATCTGCACTTGGTTCCTTTCTGGATCCAAGTCCATGGGTTGCAACTCTTTGCTATGAGCAAGATTCTGGGAATGAAGATTGGAAGCATAGTGGGGGAAATTTTAGAGGTGGATGCTAAGAAAAGGGAGGAGGCTAGGGGAGAGTGCTTGAGGATTTGGGTAATGTTGGATGTTTCCAAACCTTTGTGTCGCTTCTTCTATATTACAGTGGAAGACGATCCAGTTACGGCTGTATTCAGGTATGAAAGACTGTCTGGTTTCTGTCTGCTTTGCGGGATGTTGGATCACTTTGAAAAAGAATGTAAGCTGGCTTATGGAAAGGATGATGAATGGTGTAAACAACACCGATATTTTCCTGCATGGCTTCAGGCGGACAAGAAAAAAAGCCCTTCGGCTGAGGAGTTAGAAAACTTCTTTACTCTTCTTCAGCTTGGGGCCGGTGAACATGCAAGGATGCAAGAAAAAGTTCAAGAGGAAGCTCGACGGTGTGCAAAAGGGAAGGCGATTCTTGTTGAAGGTGATGAGGTGGAAACTCGGCTGGCTATTAGCCATCCAAATAGACAAGTGGTCCATCGGTTTGAAGAACTTATGCCAAGGAGGACTGGATCTGCATGTGGTCAAGATGGTTTTGTTTCTACCGATAAGGGCAGATTTGATATTCGTACAGGTACGTATTTGGCTCCTTTATCTTTTACAATCCCAGCTGGATTTCAACACTATCTCATGAAGGAACCACTTACTGGTGTGGAGAATGGGAAAGACTATAGGTTGATTCATTTTTTGGGCAAGGACCTAAGTTCCAGAGACTATGAAACGTTTGTCGAAATCATCCACGAAGGCGAACAACCTTTTGTTCCAGTTTATAAGCATGATGTTCAAAGGGAGGTGGGTCCGGAAGCGGGAGAGCCTATTGGAGCTAATGTTGTTACTGAAGAAACTGGGTCTGTACAGAGTCATTTACTCCCTTGCAAGAAGAGGGCTTGGAGAGATGGAGTTTTCGGGAGAAGTGATGGAGTTTTGGGGTGATTGACTTGTTCGTATTTTTAGATAAGTTTTTCCCAAGTATATTTTCGTTCCAAGGACTTAATTGAGTGTCAATGAATCCCTAAAGTTGCAAGTTATCATGCTATTGTAGTAACTAAGCTAGTTTGTTTGGATTTTCGGGAATTAAAAACACAAGTACGAAACTAGATGAACTAAACGAGAAGAAATGAACGAGTGCAATAACAAAATATCTAACTTCCTTTCGAAAGTGCAAGGTGAGAGAGTATTGCCTTGGGTGTATCCATTTTGTAGGCTAAGTGGTTAATTAATGAAGTAAATCACATAAATCAAACTTAAGATGTGGGGTAAGCTAAAGGCTATCACTCGTGTGTGTCGACCAATCCCTTGTGAGGCCTAGGTGAACACGTGTATTAATGAGCAATTATGACGTCTAATCAATACCATAAAATCCTAGGATAGTGTCTCATAAACACGTTCAACACGGTTACTAATGTTTATGAGACGTCCTCTCACTAATCTATTAGACGACCTCTAATCGATTAGTGCCTAGTGTCGTCGATCTAAGCAATCAACCCCCGGTCGGTGTAGCTAATTACTATGCTAATTCTAATCAATTAATCCAAGCTCATACGAGCATTCTTAATCATGCAATCCAATACGGTCGTTGAAATCGACAAAACTAATAATGCTAGCTAATAGGGTGAATTAACCAATTGAATCATGAAAACCACAACACTAAAAACCTATACACCCAAATCCTAAGCTAATCCCCCAATTAATCCATAATTAGACCACTTGACCACCAAAACTTCAACACCCTAGGCAATTAAGACTTAGCCCATGGTTCTAAGATAGAAATCCATGGCTAGAATGCAAGAATTCACACAATCCATAACAATTAAGAAATTGAAGATAAGAAATAAGAGAATTGGGAAATTGAAATGAGAATTAAAGAGATATCACCTTAAAACTTGAAATGTAGCTACAAACTTCAATTACTTACAAAGCTCAATGGAAATCTTCACTTGAATTCTCAAACTAAACAAGAATCTAAGCTATCTATCAAAAGAAATTTGCAAAATATGAAAAACACCTATAACTATGTGTGATTGTGTGTGTGAATTGCTCTCCAAGGTAGTAATTCTTCTCCAAAAACTGAAATAGGGCCCCTTTTATATGTTGGAAGGATTCCAAAAATGAGTTTTTGCACTTTAGCCCTTCGAAATTGGAGAAAATAGCCAAAAACCCCCGAATTGTAGGTCACCCGGCCGGGTGGATCCCACCCGGCCAAAATACGAACCTAATGAATGTTGTGGCCTTGCCCGGGTTGAATCCACCCGGCCGGGTGGGTTTCACCCGGGCAAAATACGAAATGGGTGAACTAATCCAAAATCTGGGTGTACAGCACTGTGGCCGGGTGGAAGTAACCCGGCCGAGTAGAAATGTGGTCCGGCCTCGTCATTTTTCGTTCCGTTGTATCTCGAGCTTCCGACCTCCGATTGACTCGATTCCTTTTTTCATTTCACTCCGTTTTTCGAGACGAATCCAATGGTCAGCTTCTCTTCTTGATCCAGTGAAGTATAGTTGGTGTTTTGCTTCCAAAATACATCGTTTTTCCTACAAAATCGACAAAACACTACCTTTCTCTTATTTTGACCAAAACAATGATAATCAACCAATAATTCAATGAAATCAACATCAAATGAGCTTCAAATATGCATCTAAATCGTGTAAATTCCACCCGAATCAGTGATGATCGAGGTTGGTCCGAGGGTGAAGTGGTGAAGGAGGCGGAGGGTCTTTTCAAGAAGGCTCGTAGCATGTTTGAACTCTATGGTTCTGCGATTGAGGTTGATTACGGGGCGGAGGCTGAAGTGAATCAGCCCCGTCGTCGGGAATGATCGTGATATGTTGGAACGCTCGATGGATCCGTAGTGCTCGAGCGTTCAACCATCTACGTAGGCTAATTTCTACTTTTAATCCGTATGTTTTATTTATCTCTGAAACCAAGTGTTCCTCGGTCAGAAATAAGTTTTTGAAAGTTAGGCTTGGTTTTTAGTACTGTTTTTCTGTTAATGCTTTAGGTTGTAAGGGTGGTTTAATGTTGTTATGGAAGAATGTCTCTCTTAATGTTGTTTCTTACTCGAATGCGCATATTGATTGCTCTTTGTCCTTTAATGATCATAATTGGAGATTTACAGGGTTCCATGGACACCCAAACTTGGTTTATAGGAAATTTTCATGGGAACTTTTTAAGAGGCTCTATAATTATAATCATATGGAAGGAAAAGTTTGGTTAGTTGGTGGAGATTTTAATGAAACCCTTTTCCATTTGAAAAAAGAGGTGGAGCTAAAAAATCTTTAGCAAGAATGCTAGAGTTTCAAGATGTTCTTGACCATAATGAACTGATTAACTTGAAAGCAAGTGGCCCTAAGTTTACCTGGACTAATAAGAGAGGGGGTTCTGAATACATTCAAGAAAAGTTGGATCGATTTGTTGCTTCTCAAACATGGTTGAACTTGTTCCCTTCTTACACTATTAAACCTTGGATTTTATGGGATCGGACCACAAACCTATTATGATATCATGTGATATGAATACAATGCTTAATTCACAAAGGACAAGAAATCATTTTCGTTTTGAGAACCATTGGATTAAAGAGCCAGATTTTAAACATATGATGAGAAAGAATTGGGGGGCTAAATAGAAGGGCCTTAATTTGCAGGATTCACTGGTTAGATGTGGGAAGAGTATCAAAATGTGGGTTGCAAAGAAGGGTGGGACTTTAAAAAATCGAATCACCTATGTTCAAAATCAAATTCAGTTGTAGCTTAATGATGAAGACAAGGTGTCGGATTTTCAACAGGTTGACGCTTTGGAAAAAGAACTAGAGAAGCTGTACTCTCATGGGGAATGGTATTGGAAGCAACGATCAAGAGTAGCATGGCTTAAAGAAGGCGATAGGAATACAAGATTTTTTCACAATCGTGCTACTCAACGGAAGTGTATGAATCGAATCACCAAGCTTCAACAAGATTCAAGGAACTGGGTGTTTGAGGAAAGGTACATTCAAGAGACTTTTGTGGAATATTTTCGGACATTGTTTACATCATGCAATCCAACTATACAATGTGTGACAAAGGCTACTGCTTGCATGGAAAAAAGAATTTCGGAGGACCAACTGGAATTATTGAATGTGCCATTTTCTCGTGATGAAGTGAACAAAGCTATCAAAGACCTTAACCCATGGAAAGCTTCGGGTCCGGATGATTTTCCAGCTTCGTTTTACCAGGTTAATTGGGATACGATGGGGGCAGAAGTGGCGGAACAGATTTTGGGACATTTGAATAATGGGGTTCCTTTGTCCTCATGGAATAAGACGACTATTATTTTAATTCCAAAGGTTAAGCACCCCACAAAAGTTACTAAGTTTCGCCCAATCAGTTTATGTAACTTGAGTTATCGCATTCTTTCGAGGGTCATCACTAATAGACTGAAGATGTTTATGGATGATATAGTTGACCCTTTTCAAAGTGCATTTATTCCGGGGCGGCTTATTTCGGACAACATCTTGATTGCTTTTGAATGTTTACATTGGATTCGTTCTTCTAAGAGTCGGGCTGGCTACGCTGCACTTAAATTGGACATGAGTAAAGCATATGATCGGGTGGAATTGCCTTTTCTCACAGAAGCTATGAGGGTTCTGGGCTTCTCTTCCAAATGATCCAGTTGATTTATGAATGTGTTTCTTCAGTGTCCTACAATATATGTATCAATGGAAGCCTGACTGACTCTTTTAAGCCTTCCCAAGGCCTCAGACAAGGGGATCCTCTATCCCCTTATTTGTTTGTCATTTGTGCACAAAGTTTATCCTCTCTTTTGGTTGACTCTTTGAATAGGAGGAAACTATCGGGTATTAAAATTTCTCGGGAAGCACCTAACATCTCACACTTATTTTTTGCGGACGATAGCCTAATCCTGTTGAAAACTACCAAAGCCGAATGTTTGGCTTTGAAGGAATGTCTTAAAACGTATGAAGAAGCCTCCGGACAACTTATTAATTTTGAGAAATCGGCCATTACGTTCAGTCTGCAGATCTCAAGTGAAAATAGGGAGATGGTGAAGCAAATTTTGGAGGTCCGTTCTTCAAACGGACATGATGTATATTTAGGGCTTCCCACTTTCTCGGCCAGGACTAAAAGACTCCAATTCAGCTATTTGGTGGACCGCATTAGATAAAGAATCAATTCGTGGAGTCACAAGAAATTCTCTGAGGGCGGGAAGGAAGTGTTAATCAAGTCAGTTTTACAAGCCATTCCTTCTTATGATATGGCATGCTTTCGCATTCCTACATTTAACTGGAAAGGTTGATAGCAAGATTTTGGTGGGGATCAACTAATAAATGCAAGACAATTCATTGGAAAAAGTGGAGGGATGTGTGCAAGCCTAGAGAAGAAGGGGGGCTGAATTTTCGTAGCTTGGTCCTTTTCAACAAAGCTTTGCTAGCAAAGCAAGTGTGGCGTATCATGCAACGTCCTGAGTCACTTGTAAGCAAACTCTTTAAGGAACGCTATTTTCGCCAGGATGACATTTTATGTGCACAGTTGGGCTCTAATCCCTCGTTTATCTAGAGATCTATGCTATGGAGTAGAGACATTCTGTAATTTGGTATGCGATGGCGAATTGGTAATGGCAGATCGGTCCATATTTTTAAAGACAGATGGGTTACAGGTCTAAAGGAGGGTAGAGTTGAGTCACAGATTGCTAGTGCTTCTAAGGTAGCCCGTTTCATCAAGGATGACTATACATGGGATGAGGAGCTCCTCCGAAATGTTTTTTTGCCATTTGAAGTGGAGGCTATCTTACAAGTACCCCTTTTGGGGGCGCATAAGGAGGATCAGCAAGTTTGGCCAAAATGTTCATCAGGTAACTACTCGATTGCTTCGGGTTATTTGATTGCTTTGCATGATTATAATCATAAAACTAGAATAGCTTGTCCTTCTGGTTCTGGTAAAGGTTGCATGACTACTGTTTGGGCTTATCTTTGGAAGCTTCATATATTCCTCCTAAAATCTGTATATTTGGTTGGAAAATATTGAATAATTCATTAGCCACTGAAGGCAACTTGGTTGATCATCATGTGCCTATCTCTTCATCTTGTTTGTGTTGTGGTTCGAATTATGCTGATACTCTTCACGTTTTATTTACTTGTGGATTTGTAAAGAGAGTTTGGAAAAAATAGGGAATTTGGGATAGGATTAAGAATTTCACTCATGGATCAATCATTCAATTGTTTTATGCTATTAAAGATCATTTTGATAAGAATGTCTTTTCTCACATCCTTATCATTGCTTGGGCGATTTGGAGAGAGTGTTGTAAGTGGAATCATTCATGCGAACAAGACGGGGCTCGGTCCAAAATTCCCATGAAGATTGAGGTTAAATGGGCGATTGATTATTGGCATGACTTCTTAGATTCTGGCCATCTTTCACAAAGTCTTCAGAACGATTGCTCAATGAAGGGTGTTAAACAGTTTGGCCTAAATGAACGTTTGACACTTGATCTGGCTAATAACTTCTTTGCGGCTGGGTATGTGGTTGCTAAGGAGGATGCTCGTGCCGTTTTGGTCGGGGGGTGTCGTATTAGCAATCCGGGTTCTATTCTAGCAGTTGAATTGGCCGCAATTAAATATGGTTTGAAGAAGTGCATCATTAAGAAATTGAAGATCTCTAGCGTGCGAATAGATTCATGTTTATCGGTTGATGCCATTAGAGCTACTTGTGCTATGGTTGGGGAGGAGGAAATCCTTGTACGGAAAACTCGAGGGCACATGAATAAACTCCTTCTGTGGGATTGCGATCACATTTCTAGAGAAAACAATCGGATGGCTCATTCCTTAGCACAAACTTTCCGGAATCTTTCAACACCTTACGATTGGGTTGAAAATAATATTCCTGAATATATTAAGGAGATGTGGTAGTTTTATATCTTTTGTACTCCTTATATATTTGTCAAAAAAAAAAAAATCCTACCATCTCTAGAAAAATATAATAAGCATTATTATTAAGGGATAGAAAACAACATGTCATAAGTGATATCTTACCAATGTTGTATATTTAAATGTATTTGTTTGAAAAAGGAAAATGGAATAAACAGGAACTAACCATTAAGCCACACATAATAGTCTTTTTTTTTTTTTTTTGAAAAACACAAATCAAGGAAAAAAACAGTTACAACCATTTTTCCTTGAAGGATTTAACATTATCTTCTCCAATCCAATCGTGAGGACCTGAAGAGATGAAAGCTTTCTGAGCCAGACTGTGTGCTAGTCGATTCTCGTTCCGGTGCACATGTTGATAATCCCACACTAGGATTGATCTTAACTTATTTTGGATAATTTCAACAACCTTACTTTTATAACCATCCAGTTGAAGCTCAGCTCTGATTGCACCTATGGCTGTCGAAGAATCAGAACAAATTCTTTTGATTCGAAAGTTTCCAGCTAAGCATCTTTCCAACCCAATCTGTATTGCCAAAAGCTCAGCTGCCAAAACCGAACCTGGATGATCGATTCCTTTATAGCCAGCCATAACCACAATATTGTTGGCCTTAATCAAAGCATATCCAACAGCAAAAAAGTTCTTTTTCTCATTATACGCAGCATCCGTAAAAAGGCTAAACTCATATCTATCCATTGATGCACACAAATCATTAGTCCCGAGTGATTGTTTTTTCAATGTTAACCCTTTAGCAGTTGCTAAATCACCCAGATAATCTAAAGCCCATTGTACATCCATAGATATACCCCCTCCTATTCTCGGCTTTTCTGCCTTATGAATCCACTGACATCGATTTCTCCATATTGCCCAAGCAATAACAAAGAAAATCTCCAAATCATGCCTATTGAATAAACTCATTAATTTGAAAAGGAAATCAGTCACATGCCCACTAGCCGAGGCTTTGAGAGGTTGCCATAGCTTCTGTTTTTTCCAAATTGCCTTCGCTTGTGGGCACCAAAATAGGACATGCATTGTGTCGGCGTAGAAGAAACCACAAATTGAGCAAGCTGGATTAATAGGCACATGATGCCGAGCTAAATTGCCTTCTGATGCCACTATCTCTTGAATCATTTTCCATCCAAAGATACGAACTTTGGGTGGAATCATTAATTTCCAGACCGTTTTAAAAATTCGTGCAGACTGGAATCTGATGGCCCTTCATCATCCTTATGCTGCTCCTTCCACTCATTTTTTCGGGCAAAATGATACCCCTCGGCCACTGAATATTTGCCCGTCGAATTTCCTGGCCAGAAAAGGTTATCATCTTTTTCAACTCCATGAAGGGGTGTGGCAAGAATGGCCTGTGCTTCATATAGAGGGAAAGCCTGGTGAATTAGGTCAACATCCCACCTATAATCATTGGTGATGAATCGCGTAACTGTTGAAGCACTTACCATCTTTGATGTTGGAAGCCCCGTCTCCGTTTTACCAATCCATCTATCCTCAAAGATACAAATTTTTTCCCCATTTCCTATCCTCCATCGACACCCGTGATCAATAATATCCCGGCTCCACACAATATATCTCCACACAAAAGATGGATTCGATCCAAGGCCTGCTTCAAGACAATCCACATTCTTAAAATATCTGGCCTTGAAAATTTTACTCATCAATGTATCAGGTTTATTAATCATCCTCCATATATGCTTAGCAAGCATAGCTTTATTAAAGAGGGACATACTTCTGAAACCTAACCCTCCTTCCTCCTTTGGACAACACAATTCTCTCCATTTAGTCCAATGCATCTTGTTACCATTCAAGCTCCCTCCCCACCAAAATTTAGCCATTAAGCTTTCCAATTCAGAACAAATAGAAATGGGAATCCGGAAACAAGACATGGCATATGAAGGAATATCCTGAAAAACAGCTTTGATAAGAACCTCCTTCCCTCCCTCTGAAAAAAATCTATGATTCCAGGAATTGATCTTCTAGCGCATTCGATCAACAAGATATCCAAACTGCAAACATTTTGCTTTGATAGAAAAAGTGGGAAGACCAAGATATATGCTATGACCTTGCGTCCGCTGAACCCCCAAAATGCTTGCAACTCGTTCCCGATTCTCAGCTTTAGTGTAAGGACTATAAGAGATAGCAGACTTATCAAAGATCACCAATTGACCCGACGCCCTCTCATATACGTATAAGTTCTTTTTCAAAATGAAGCTGTTAGTTGGAGTAGCTTTGAGAAAAACAAGGCTATCATCTGCAAAAAATAAATGAGAGAGAATAGGAGCAGACCTTGCAATTTTGACACCTTGAAAGTTTCTCAATTCAATACTTCGGGATATCATAGATGATAAGCATTGAGCACACATAGCAAATAGATACGGCGATAGTGGATCACCTTGACGAAGCCCTCGAGATGGAGAGAAAGAAGAGGACAATTCTCCATTAATTTTAATCTGATACTGGACCGATGAGAGACATTTCATAATAAGAGAGACCCATTTTTGGGAAAACCCTAATTTAAGCATCACAACTTCCAAAAAAGGCCATTCAACCCGATCATAGGCCTTGCTCATATCAAGCTTCAAAGCAGCATAACCCTCCTTACTTTTGGATGACTTGATCCAGTGCATAGCCTCATAAGCAACAAGGACATTGTCAGTTATGAGTCTGCTAGGTATGAATGCACTCTGAAAAGGATCAATAATTTCATTCATAAAACCTTTCAGTTTGTTAGTAATAGCCCGAGCCAAAATACGATAACTAACATTGCACAGACTGATTGGTCGATAATGAATTACTTTTGAAGGATTCTTAATTTTTGGAATAAGGGAAATAATAGTTTTATTCCAAGAATCCAAAGAGCTATCCCCATTCAAAACATCCAACATAAGTTTTGCAATTTGTCCTCCAATTTCTGGCCAATTTGATTGGTAAAACGATGCTGGGAATCCATTCGGCCCAGGGGCCTTCCAAGGGTTAAGGTCACCAACTGCTTTATCAATTTCTCCCTTAGTGAAAGGTGCATCCAAAAGGGAAGCAATCTCATTGGAGACTGAACATTTTAAGGCACTAGTAGCATTACGAATATCTGTTTCCCCTGGTTCAGAAGAGGTGAACAAGGCCTGATAAGATTGGACAAAACAAAGAGAAATGTCCTGAGTTGATTTAAGTTCCACATCCTCATTACTCAGAATGACTCTAATGAAATTCCTCCTTCGTCGAGAAGTCGCCTTGGAATGGAAAAATTTCGTGTTACGATCTCCTTCACGAAGCCAATCAATTCTAGCTCTTTGCTTCCAGTATATTTCCTGCTGAGATTGCAACTTAAGAAATTATTTCTCCAGTGATTCAACCTTAGCAAAGTTAGGTTCCATATTATCATCCATTAGTTCATTTTCAATTTGAGCAGAGACACCTTTCAATCTTGAATGCACTGAGCCCCCTTTAGCCTTGTCCCATGCACATAACAAAGTCCGAAAAGAATCAAGAATTCCATCCATATTGTTTAATCCCCCACACTGCGCTCCAGATTGAGAAATAACGTTCTTAAAGTCAGGCTCCTTTAGCCAATGATTCTCAAACCTGAAGAACTTATCACTATGATCCCTCTTTGGAGAAGGGGACTGTTATATTGATGACTCATTTCAGTGTTGGCGTTTTACGGGTTTTTATGGGAATCCTACTTTGCTGCTTCGTCATAGTTCTTGGACACTTCTTAAACGTCTCAAGCATCAAAAAATTTCAGAACATTTGCCATGGTTAGTTGGTGGGGACTTCAATGAGGTGTTATTTCAGCATGAAAAAAAGGGGGTGATCCAATTCATCTCAATCGTATGGTACAATTTCAGGAAGCTTTGGATTATAATAATCTTAAACCATTGAAGTCTAATGGCCCTAAATTTACTTGGATAAACAAAAGGAAAGGTAAAGACCTAATTAAAGAATGTCTGGATCGATATGTTGTTAATAAGGACTGGTTAACTTTGTTCCCCCTTTACTCCGTTAAGGCTCTTGATTTCTTGGGGTCTGATCATCGACCCATCTTGTAGTCTTTTTACTAAATAAACAACAAAATATAGAAACTACTACTCCATACTGGCTTATAATCAATTAATCACGTAAAATATAAATAATTTAGGGGAAATTATCCTTAGGTACATTCCACACCAATTTATTACTCTTAGATACACCTTTAAAAAAAATTACTCTCACTATTAAAAGACATTATGGATTACTCCCTCCGTCCATGAAATATAGTCCCATTTGCCTCATATTTTTTGTCCACCAAATGTAGTTTCATACACTTTTTGAAAATTATCACTCTTCAACAAATCACTTAATTACTCAATTTGACATCAACTTTATTTACAAACAATCACTTTATTGAACCCCACAATACCCTATAATACAGTGACGGAGCCAGGAATTTTTAATAGGGGGGCCCGATTAATATTGCTTTAAAGATAAAATAATATGTATTTATTATGCTCATCGAAATTTTTCATAATAAAATAGTCAATACATTTTATTCCATTAAATTAATTATGTTTTGTAAGAGTTTTGATAGTTCAAACTCAAAATGAAGCGAAACAATTAAAAAATTGCTAAAATATTAATATATATATTTTAAATCACTTCCTTTCTTCAATTATATATATATATATATATATATATATATATATATATTTGAGTCTTAGATAAAAATTTAGACCATAGTTTCAAATATACTATCAATACCTAAAAAAATTGGAGTATTAAGAAATAAAATGTATGCAATCATTCAATTTTAGTCCATCTAAACTTAATATGCATGTCTCAAAATGAAAATAATATTATTATCATCACCCTTCAAAATTCAAATCATTACTTATTTACTCAAATTATCATTTATTTTATTCATACACAATATATTTAATTATTTTTTAAAAAAAACTAATATATATATATATATATATATATATATATATATTAAAAAAAAGGGTGGGGGCCACTGGGCCCCTCTGGGCCCAGTGTGGCTCCGTCATTGCTATAATACCCTTATTTTATCTACTTTATTTACTTTTTTTTTTTAAAATTTGTGTCACACTCTAATAAAACTATATTTGATAGATGGAGGGAGTACAATAATATTACTCACGTGTAGTTAAAATTAATCCCACCTGGTATGTTCCTTTCCATAAGCAACATAAAATTGATTGAATAGTCACATCAATACTGTATTTCCTATTGTAATTGTTATCCTACGTACCAATAACCCTCCCTCTTTCTCCCGATATCTACTCTAAATTATACTCCCTACATCCACCAAATATAGTCTCATTGGGATTGAGGCATAAGTTTTAAAAAAAAATAGATAAAGTAGATAAATTAAGAATATTATAGGGTATTGTGGGGTCCATTGTGAATAAAGTAATTGTTTATAAATAAAGTTGATGGCAAATTGAGTAACTAAGTGATGGTTGAAGGGTGATATTTTTAATAAAGTGTATGAGACTACATTTAATAGACAAAAAATATGAGACAAATGCGACTACATTTTCATGGACGAAGTAAGTATTTTTTAATCTTCCCACATTACTCTGTTTCTAATTTTCTTAAAATTTATAATTATTTTTTTTCATTCTCTCTCCTCTCTCCTCTCTCTCTCTTCCTCTTTTCTTGGTCTCCTCAATTATTTTCGTATACAATTTTCTTTTACATTTTTCTTAAAACATCTTTTCATTTCTCTCCCCTTAATTATTTTTTTTACAATTTTCTTCGATTATTTTTCTTTTAAATTTTTCTTAAATTATTATTTTCAGTTCTCTTCCTTTTTATCTCTCCTTAATCATTTTGTTTTACAAATTTCTTTTACATTTTTTTTTTTACAATTTTCTTATTTTCTCTCTTTTGTCTTTCAATTATTTTCTTTTACAAACTTTTTCAATTATTTTTTTCGTTCTCTCTCTTCTCTACCCTTTTTCTCGGTCTCCTCAATTTTTTTTATTTTTTTTTTACCGTTTTCATATATGGTTTTCTTAAATTAATTTTTCCGTTCTCTTCCCTTTTTCTCTCTACTTAATTATTTTCTTTTAAAAAAATTTCCGCTTTCACTTTCTTTGTCATCTTCTCATCTTCCATGAAGATAGTTATTTAATCACCTGTTGTCCATATAATCTGCTACATTTATCATCATTAAACATAATTAAATTAGTCATCACATAAAAATTCCATGTCATCACAATTCTCCCTCATAAATGATATTTCTCCCGACAAGAAAACATGGATATTAAGAGTAAAAGTTGTGCGTTCTTGGACTGTGTTTTCAAAGGACGATAAATAGATGAATTACTTTAAATTAGTGGTCATTGACTCATTGTTGAAAATGTGAGTATTACTAAATCTTTACATGTTTTATATAATGCTCTAAATTTACACTACAAGAAAACTACAATTTAGCCGCGAAAAAAATTGTCGCGAATTCTAATATTTTCGTCGCTAACGTGAGTTAGCGATGAAATAATTTTATCGCGGGATTTGTTGCTATACACTCATCGCTAACGTGTTTGTGACAAAAAAAATTAATTTTGTCGCAAATATTAGCGATGAAAATTTGAGTTTCATCGCAAAATATTAGCGACGAAAATATGAGTTTCATCGCAAAATGTTTGCGAGGAAAATTAAACATTTGTCGCAAACACGTTAGCGACGGGTGTATAGCAACAAATCCCGCGATAAAATTATTTCATCGCTAACTCACATTAGCGACAAAAATATTAGAATTAGCTACAAATTTTTTTCGTGTCTAAAATAGTAGCTCCTTACTTCGTGGCTAATTTTTTGCGATAAATATTTTAATTTTGCTGCAAATGTTAGCGATGAAACTCATATTTTTGTCGCTAATATTTGGCTATGGATATCCGATTTACGAATTGTTCTCTAAACCCACTTCCGCACTCGACCATCCTGACTCGCACCCACACCCGCAGTTGACCCGACCCGCACCCACACCAGACCCAACCGACTCGCACCCACACCCAATTGCCAGCGGGATTTGTTGTTATACACCCCTTCCCATTTTATTTAAATGACTATTTATTTAGTATTTGTGGGAATTGATCCCGGGTGGATGGCTGGGCGCCCACCACTCGGGCAAACATCTCTTTGTTTCAATTTTTAATATTAATTATGTATGTATTCAATTATTACTAATTTAGTTAATTTTACTCATTTAATTAATTTATTTCACATGTAATATTAATTGATTAATTTTTTAATTGTAACAATTATATATATATATATATATATATATATTTTGTAATTTTTAAAACAATTTCAATTGTAAAAAATCAATGTTACTTTAACAATTCCAAAAAAATAATAAATATTACATCCAATATTCATCCTCTCATCTTTATGTCCATCTTCATTTGCATCATCATATTTATAAATATTTTTATAAACATTCAAACTGATTTATAAGACACAAATTTTTGGAGAATTATTAAACATTTAAATAGATTTTCTATATTTAATATGCATAGTTGAAGTAGTACTCTTCCCTCATGCTTAATAGAAATAACAACAAATAATTAATGAAATCAAGAAAACAAAAAAAACATAAAACAAATTATACATAGTGAAATCAAGAAATTATACCCCAAAATAAATCAAACAAAAAAATATATATTGATCCTATTATTTCAAACATCATAGTGTTGGAATCGTTTCTATTGTTTCACACTATGCATGCACTCAAAAAAATTTCCTTTGTTATGTTTAAACGACAATCATTTTTAATTCATGAGAATTTTACATGAAAATTTATATTTCATCACTAAAATATTAGAGAC
Organism: Galeopsis tetrahit; assembly: GCA_963675135.1. Lineage (NCBI taxonomy): Eukaryota > Viridiplantae > Streptophyta > Magnoliopsida > Lamiales > Lamiaceae > Galeopsis > Galeopsis tetrahit. The sequence goes on along the minus strand of OY776128.1, from coordinate 41,242,849 downwards.
GAAATATAATTTTCATTATTGTTCTGATTATTAACAATAAAATAAAATATTGTTTTGTTAATATAGTGATGAAATATTTTAATTTTCTCGCAAATAATCCACAAAATTAGTCAAGCAAATTTCAATTTTTTCGCTAAAATATTTGCGACGAAATATAATTTTCATTGTTGTTCGTATTATTAACAACAAAATAAAATAATTTGTTGCAAGTGTAGCGATATGAATATTTTTATTTCGTTGCAAATATTAATTTCAAGAAATTTCTGGTGTCATTTTCTCATAGCTCAACAAAAAATTATTCAACATGATTGTTGATTTAATAGTCTCATAAGTGTATGATTTTGTTTGTATTAGCATATTTTGATCTTATATATTTATATAGAAAATATTTTTAATGTCCATAAAGTAATACAATGAACACAAGAAGCATAATAATGTGGAAGATTGAAGGATTCTTTCAAATTAGTTTAAATTAATTAGGCCCCTTCATTTGATATGCAATAATTAATTATATGTGAAAGTTTGAAAGAATGTTTATAAATTGAGTATTTTATGACTCCATAAATTAATAAAATATTAATTTATATATAATAAATTAATAATTATTAATTTATAGATAAATTAATAATTTTTTAATTAATAAATTTTAGTGGACCCAACATTATTAATTTATAGAGTTTCTACGGTATTGTAAAAAATCTAGATAGATTGGTAATAATTGGATGCAGCAAATTAGACATAGTTTTCTCAATAATTATATAATTATTCAATGTTAAAATGCATGTAGCCATTATTTTTTATATATTTAGTTTCATTTTTTTATTATTAAAAAATTAAATGCATAAATAAATAATTTTTTAAAAATAAAGTAAATAAATGAAACGTTTAATATGCGCAATACACTTAATAGTTTTCTATTTATTAAAATTTGTTAAAAAAAGGGTAAAAATAATATCAAATTTTTACCGAGTTTAAAATATCAACTTTATAATGAATATTTTTTTATAAAATATCTCAATTTAGTATAATAATTCTACATCGAGTGCGATGCGTCAGGACACGGTTTGGGCGTTGTCTTGATGCAGCAAGGGCGCCCGGTCGCTTATTTCAGCAAGACCCTCTCGGGTCGTAACCTTCTCAAGTCCACATATAAGAAGGAACTTATGGCCCTCGTTCTTGCGGTCCTCCACTGGCGATCGTATTTATTGGGCCGTCACTTCGTTGTTCGTACGGACCATCACAGCCTACGCCATCTGCTGCAACAGGCTATTGCCTCTCCGGCACAATAATATTGGGTTTCGAAACTGATTGGGTTTGATTTTTCGATTGAGTACAAGTTTGGGGCCTCGGACATCGCAATAGATGCTCTATCTCATTGGTATGCTGACGTCCAATGTGTTGCGGTCTCCATTCCGCAGTGGCTTGAGTGGACAACTTTGGGCAAGGCAGTTCAGGCTGATCCGATCTACGGTCCTATTATTCGTATAATCGAGGAAGGGGGTTCAGTGGGCCAACCGTATGCTCTGGTGCATGGGATACTGTATTATAAAGGGCGCATTGCCATTACGTTGGGGATCTCCGTGGGTCGTGCGCTTTATGGTCGAATACCACTCAAATCTCGTAGGCGGCCATGCGGGGGCTTTCCGAACGTATCGTCGGTTGGCTGCCAATGTGTATTGGCCGGTTATGATGAAATTTGTTACTCGTTACGTTGTCGAATTCTTGGTTTGTTAGAAGTCAAAGGCGGACACTCGTTCCCCGACTGGGTTGTTACAGCCTTTGCCAATTCTGGAGTGCATTTGGGAGGATGTTAGCATGGACTTTATCTCCGATCTTCCTCATTCCCAGCATTGGGACATTATTTTGGTGGGTGTGGACCATCTTTCGAAAGTCACTCATTTCATGGGCCTCACTCATCCGTACACGACTCGTGTGGTGGCCACTTTGTTTTATCGTGAGGTGGTGCATCTCCACGGGATCCCTCTCTCTATTGTGTCAGATAGGGATCCTTTATTTTTGGGGGCCTTTAGGAAGGAGCTGTTTGCAGCGTCGAGTACTCAGTTGCGGATAAGTTCTTCTTATCACTCGGTAATGGACGATCAAACCGAGGTAATGAATTGTTGTCTCAAGATTTAATTATCTGCGGTGTTTCACTTCGGATCACTTGAAACAGTGGCTCGTTGGCTTCCGTGGGCAGACTATTGCTTCAACACTAGCTTTCACTCCGCCACGGGTCGTACTCCCTTCTAGGCGGTGTATGGCAGCAGGTCGCCACCGACCATTTCCCAGTGGTTGTCGGGTGAAATTCGTGTCAAGGAAGTGGAGGGTGAATTGGGGATCGGGACGATATTCTGCATCAGCTGCGTTTTCATTTAGAACGTTCCAAGCAGCACATGCGACGGGAGTCGAACAAGCATCGTCGGGATGTGTCGTTTGAGGTGGGTGATCGGGTCTTTCTAAAATTCCAGCCTTACCGACAGCTCTCTCTGTTTAAGAAGTCGAATGTGAAGCTTGCTCCCCGCTACTTTGGCCCGTTCACGGTGGAAAAGGTGGAAAAGAGGATTGGAAAGGTGGCCTACAAGCTGATGTTGTCGGATGGCACGAGTGTGCACCCAGTTTTCACGTCTCCTAGCTTAAGGCGTCACTTGGGGACCATGCGGTGGAGCCCACCCTTCCTGCGGACTGTTTCGAGGATTCAGTTGTGTTCGAGCCCGATACAGTCCTACGTAGTTGTTGCATTTGGAGAGGAACGAAGAGGGTCCCTCAGGTTCTGGTGTCGTGGCTGGACAAGCCCGATGAAGCGGCTAATTGGGCGATGTTTGATTTTTTCAGCCTTGAGGACAAGGCATCTCTTGAGAGGGAGGGAATTGATACGCCTTTTATGGTGTATAAGAGGCGTAAGTGAAGACGGAGGAGTTAATTGGCCTGTTTGCTTAATTTTCTGTTTATTTCCTTTTGAGTTATTTCCTTATTTCTTTTTGTGTTCATTGAAGCAATTGGCCCATGGGCCATGAACTTGTATCTACCGTGTGTTTACCCTAATTTTTATTATCTATGAAATTATTGATTTTATTGGCCATTGGCTTGGACGGGAATTGTTCCCGGGAAACTTAGTGTTCTCCTTCCTTAACTTCAGATGGGGTGCATGAATAACACGCCATCTGATTTTCGCGTGATTAAGGAATTTGGGCATACTTGTAATCCATGGAAAGCTCCCAGCATGATCTCAGTTCGTTGGCGACGGCCGACGTCGGAAACTATTAAAATAAATGTTGAGGGTTCAGCGGAAGGGGCGCCCGGTTCGCTTGCGGGGACTGGAATCTTTCGATATGATAATGGGGATTTAATGGGGGGCTTTGCTTTGAGGCACGTCCGTGGCTTTCCATTCGAGGCTGAGCTTCTTACAGCCTTGCACGCTATATGGTTGGAAACAAATTCGATGTTTGTGGTGCAAGTTCTACAAGGTGCAGCTGTGCGGGTTCCATGGAAAGTGGATGCACTGTGTAGCGGGTGCGGATTATGTTGTGTGGAATGTGATTGGTGGTATGTAAATAGTTGCAGATAAGTTAGCTTCAATGGCATGAACGGACTACACATGGTAGGACTCTCCGTCGGATCAGTTACGGGAATATCTATGTAAGGATTTGTCTTCAGAATTTTATAGATTCATGTAAGAGAGGGGTTCCTTTTTCCTCGACTATGGTTTTGTCCTTAAGGAGGGTTTTCTATAGCGAGGTTTTTAATGGGGCTATGATCTCATGAATGACATGTGTTCATATGTTTTTTTGTTACAAGTTAAATACCCATCCCTTTTTCCCCTCCCCATGACTCGAACCCAGGACCTAAGGCCTAGGTAGTGGTGCTCTAACCACTTGAGCTATACCACTTTGTCGACATGTGTTCATATGGCTTTTAGGTTTTTTCCGTAATAAAAGATCTCAATTTATATAAGAAAAGTGTTTTCATATGACATAAGCATTGTTTTGGTGGGAGTAAAACTAGTTATTTACTTAGTGATTTTGAGGAGTATAAAAGGGTCTATCATAATTTTCACATATAGTTTGTTTATCTGTTAAGACTTGTAAAAATACTTACAGAAGTATTTTTATAGGACTTGACATTTGAACAACGTACATGAATTGATCGTAAAAACTCTCTTTTATTTATGTAAAGATCACGATTCGAGTTGTATATGAATTGCAAAAAAAAAAATTTAAAAGGGGGATCTAGTGGTTGGTGATGTAAGATAATTGTGAGCAATGGCGGATCCAGTGTATAAATTGGGGGTACAGCTGTACCCCCAAAATATATATATATATATATATATATATTTTAATCTTAGGTAAAAAATTAATTAATTAGTTAATTTTGACACAAATTATTTTAGTTGCATCCCCATTTCATTTCTCAACTCAAATTAAAAAGGTTCAACAACAACTTTTTGTTCCCAACAAAGTGAAAGACTCAGGTTCAACATTTTAAAACTAGTTCAATCCTCTTATAGTCTCAAAAGTTAACATACAATACTTCTTAATTTTCACCGTTAAATGATGTTATGCTTTTTTTTAATTATTTAAATTGCACCAAATTGTATTATTTTTATTATTAAATACACAATTTGTTTCGGTGAAAATTAATAAAAATAAATTGTTCGTCCCAATGAAAGATACTCATTCTTTTTTTGACAAATAACGCTCTCTCACATTTTAATATATTCTTTTTTCTCAATGACCAAAGATAATGGGTAGTTTCCGTCGAGACGAAGGGAGTAGTATTTTGCTTAATATCTTTCACACCCCCGAATTTTAAATCTTGGATCCGCCACTGATTGTGAGGTATTTTAGGTGATTTAGTGACGTGTGAAGTGAATTTGGTGAGGTTTGAAGTAAAATGTAGGAAAAAAAATGAGTGAAAATTTTAAAAATAAAATAATGTTGGGAGGATATTCATTTTGTGGGACATTTTTATATTGAGAGAAGTAATCTTGGAACGTTTTAATAAGAAAAGTGTGCAAGTAATTACGGGACGAAGTGTGCAAATAATAAGAAGAGTCATAAGGAGGCTCCGCCCTTATACACATATACTCTATACATAAACAATCAATATATATATTTCTTAACACTTGTATCAAATGAATTATATTTATTAACTTTGGATGGGGAAGTAATTTATTGAATTTTATTATATTTTGCCAATTTGCCATTAATGAATATGGTTTTTCTATAGTTAGGAAGGATGTTCGCCCTTCCTAACAACAGGAAACGAATTAAAAATCGACACGTCATTTACACTCGTCATGGTGCGATTTAATTTCGCATTGTAATAAAATAATTAATTTTATAAATAAAATATGTATAATTACAAAAATATCCTTATACTCAAATTTTACATATTTATAAATTATTTTAGTACCACCACCCACTACCACCCACCCCCAAAGTCATCTTCAACCCGTAGGACACCATAATCGGTTCTACAGAGATCAACTAATTGTGAAGCCACATAAATATTGCTAATATAGTGTAACCAAATTTTGCAATGCTTAAATCTATTTCCAAGGCTACACAACAAGACTTCAATCAATATTCAATAATTTTGAATCGCTAAAATAATGAAACCACATATAAACTTCAAGATAAAAATTGAAAATAGAGGGTTGGAAGTAGAAAATTAAGTTAGGGGTATTATTTGTGGACGAAGGCAGAGCTTTGCAACAAAATTTTAGGAATTACAACCACGATCTCGAAATTGCAATTTTCTCTTTACCGGGTTTAGATTTAGGTTTTGAAATTTGTGTTTTCAAATAGTTTGTTGATGTTGTTCAGCCAATTTGATGGGTTTCTTTTCAGATTAGAAATGGTGGTAGTTTTTCGGTAAAGATAACAAAGGGGTGAGGATCGTGAGTTGGTTGTGTCATGTGTGGCGGCAAAGATAGGGTGGGGTAAGGCCGACGGTGGAGGTGGGAGTAGACGATGATTGGTGAAGAAGATGAAGATTAATTTCCATTTTAATTAATTAGTTTTTTTGTTTAAATTTCTGTTTTAAAAAAATTATTTGTAAAAGTTTTATTTTGTAATTAAATATTATTACTATTATTTAAATTTAAAAGGGTATTTTTGTCATTTTATATTTATTAATTTAATTTATTAGTAGAGCGAAGCAATGCAATTGCATATTGCATACGTAGAGCAAATGCACTATTGCAAAGTGCAATCATATCAAAATAATTTTATACGTTGGATCATTGATCCAACAATAATTAAGATGTTTTCTGTTGTTAGAAAAAGCGAACCCTTCCTAATGATAGAAAGACCCGACTGAATATTGGTTGCAACTTGCAACAAAGGCAAGTGTCTAGTTCTCTACCCAAATTTGCATAAACATATCCCAAATTGTGTTTGATCACGTTCTTCCAACATTTGAATAAGTATTGAGAAAGTTTATTAGATTCGAAAATGGTCTGATCAAAACTGCAACTGAAAAGATGGGCTTTTCTTAATTAGCCAAATTCTTCAATAGAGAGTTAGCTGCCAAGATGTAGACGTCTATTGAACCGTCGGTCCAATCACTTCATTTTAACGGTTGAACTGTCGGTCCAACCGATTCAACTGGTTGAATTGGAAATCGTTGTCCAACTTATTTTGATCATCCGTTCAAATATTAAAACATTGATTTATAGTATAAATTTGTAAAATGGAACACGATTAATCAATTATACATAAAAATAAAAGTCAATTCTTAAAACTTGTGCATCACCTTAAAAATATAAGCTAGAGCACTACAAAACAGCCCATTTAAAGAGGGTAAGGGCGAGGGAATCACCCTCTTTAAATGGAATGGCGACAGTATTGGCAAGGGCGAGAGCACCGTCGCCAATTAAAGAGGGTGCAGCCCCACTCGCGAATTAAAGAGGGCGCGCCCCCCCTCGCGAATTAAAGAGGGCCTTTACCCTCGCCAATTTAATTAATTTAAAAAGTTTTGGAAAATAAAAGTCAATTCTTAAAACTTGTGCATCACCTTCCCTCCCCTCGCGAGAATCGAGAATCGAACACGGGACCTCCGGAACAAGAAGTGTTTATGGGCTCCTTGTGTGCCGTTTAGGCTAGAAGCTTTAGTCGTTATATTTTGAATGCAATTAATATATATATATATATACATATATTATAATTTTAGTTTTTTCTTTCTTTCCTTTAAAGTAACTTGTTTATTTTTAGATTGTCAAAACACATTTAATATATTTATTTTTAAATGTGAAATTATAATATTATGTGTTACAAATAATTAATTATGTTTATTTTTCAATTATAAAATTAAAGTTCCTTGTTTATTTTTAAATTGTCAAAACATATTTAATATATTTATTTCTAAATGAAAATTTATAAAATTATGTGTTACAAATAATTAGTTGGGTTTAATTTTGTTCTCCAATTACATTTTTTAATTCATGATTATTCATTAATTATGTCTAATTAATTTTCTCCATAAATATATATATATATTTTAAATTTGTAATTAAATCATTGTTAGTAAAAATTATTTGAATATATATACATTCAATATAATTAAAATTTAACATTAAAAATAAAAATCAAGTATCATTAATAATCAAAACTTAAAAATAAATACACCATTAAAATTGAAATTAAAAGATAAATATTTAAAAATTAATTAATCATTTTTTTAATTTAATTTAATTTTTTAACTTGATTAAAATTATAATCAAGTCGTAACACACATTCTACCAGAAGAACAAGCACAACTCATCCTCTTAACTCTAACATCATCATATTTATATTTAATAAATTAAATTACATTTAACATAAATTAATAACATAATTAAATTATCAAAACATTATATTTATAATTAAATTATATTATTAACAATATTTAACTATTAATTAATCTTATAATGATAATTAACTATTAACCTAACAATTAATATATAATAACTACTAACAATTAATATCTAATAACTATACCTATTCCCTCGTATCTAATAACTATATATACCTATTCCCTCGCCACCTTCCAAAAGCAGCCGTCGCAATTTCGCGAGGGGTATTAATTTTCCTCGCCAATTTGCGAGGGATTTTGGTACCCTCGCCAACGCGCTTGTAAATTGGCGAGTGCACTTTTTTCCACTCACTAATTCGCGAGTGTGATTTCATCCCTCACTAATTTCTTCTTTATTTGTGCCCCTCTTTAAATCCCTCGCCAAATAACAAGGGTTTAATCCCCCTCTTTAACTCCCCTCTTTATTTCAGTAAAATTTTGTAGCGGAGAAACCATATTGGAATTCAAATTTAAATCACCTCACAAATGCATTTAATTCATTTTCTGTTAGGGTTATTTTAGACATTCTGCATAACATATTTAATTAAACTTACAATTTTGTCATTACGACTTTTTTTTTCCGAGTCATTGTCATTACGACTTAGTGAGTGTTTGCAAACTGGATTATGTGCTTAAAAACACTTATTTTTTTTTTTAAATAAAATCACTTTTGGAGTGTTTGTCAATACAATCAAGTGATTAAGTTAGGGTGTGTTTGCAAACAATAGTAGTTGATTCAAAGTGATTAAAAATGATTTTTGTAGTAAAATTGAAAGTAGATAGTGTTTTAAAAATAAGCACTTCTAATTAATTTTTTAAATGGTGTGGTGTATGTCATACAAATCACTTTTTTATAATTTTACAAAAAACACCCTTTTTACATTTGAATAAATAATGGGTAAAAATAAAATATTGTTTAAATTGTGAGGGCAAAATTGTAAAATTAGTGAGTGTAATGATTAGAATCACTCAGAAGTTGTTAGAAGCATGGAGAGGGGTGCTTGACCAAAAATGCTTTTAAGTAATTAATTTAATCACTTACTTGTGTGAGGAAATTTTATTTTTAGTCCTATAAGTTTGAGATTTTTCAAAATAAATCTTTTAAGTTTCAACTTTACAAAATACGTCCTTTACCTTTCAATTTTAATTCTTTTTTATATCAAATTTAATCCTTTGTGTTTTGAAGGAATTAGAATTTGCCATATGTATTAAAAAATGCCACATGATTATGCCACATCACTCTCTCCTCTATATATATTTAAAAAAAGTAGAGCTAATAACACCCCAAAATATTCTATACACACCCCATAATTTTAAATACAAAAATAGATGTATATAAAATGACTAAGTAACTCTTACATAAATAAAGAGTAAAATAATTTTTAAAAAATAACTTGAAAAAATATGAAACGAAAGAAAAAAGAGTTTTGCAGTTATGAATGATCGATGTTAATTAAGTCAATCTTATTTTCCTTTATTAATTGAAAAGTATAACTAGATTTAATGATATTATCATCATTTTATCAAATACTTATAAGAAATAAATATATTTCAAATAAATTAATTAATTAGTTTGGAATAGATGTAATGAATTTTTTATTTTTTTCATATATATAGAAAAATGATTAATTAGTTTGGAGTAGATGTATATAATTTTTTTTTTTGTGAGGCTATTAACATCCCATAAATTATGTATACAAAACTCAAATGTTATACACACCCCAATTTTTCTTTCGTTTCATATTTTTTCAAGTTATTTTTCGTTTCATCGATCATTCATAACTGCAAAACTCTTTTTTCTTTCGTTTCATATTTTTTCAAGTTATTTTTTTAAATTATTTTTCTCTTTATTTATATAAGGGTTACTTAGTCATTTTATATACATCTATATTTGTATTTAAAATTATAAAGTGTGTATAGAATATTTTGGGGTGTTATTAACTCTATTTAAAAAATATATATATATATATATATATGGAGGAGAGAGTGATGTGGCATGATGATGTGGCATTTTTTAAATATATATATGTGGCAAAATCTAATTCTTCAAAACATAAAGGATTAAAATTGATGTAAAAAAGGATTAAAATTGAATGTTAAAGGACGTATTTTGTAAAGTTCAAACTTAAAGGATTTATTTTGGAAAATCTCAAACTTATAGGACTAAAAATAAAATTTCCTCTTACAAACACTTCAAAAGTGATTCTATTTAAAAAAGAATTTTGCCCTCCCAATTTAAATAATATTTCATCTTTACACACTACCTATCTAAATGTAATAAGGGTGTTTTTTATAAATTTATAAAAAAAAAAGTGGTTTGTTTTGTAAACACCACAACATATACACAATTGATTTAAAGTACTTAATTTTAAAACACAATCAACTTTCAATTTTATTGTAAAAATCAATTTTAATCACTTTGAATCAATCACTATGGTTTACAAACAGACCCTTAGGAGATATATAGAGGATGTTTAGACATACCCTTAAAATTAAAAAAAGAAAAAAAAAAAATATATATATATATATATAAACTACCTCCGTCCCCTTCAAATGTACTCCCTCCGTTCTGGGGAAAGCTTCCCATGAGCTCCGGGCACGAAGGTTAAAAAATACTAATATAATAAGTAATTGTATTAGAGGTGATGTGATTGAGAGAGAAAAAAATATAATTAAATGTGAGAGGGAATTGTTACAAAAAAAGGAATGGGTAGCTTTAATTGGAACATACGAAAAAGGAAAGTTGGATAGCTTTCACTAGGACGGAGGGAGTATTATACTATAACCTTTGGTAGAAAAAAAAAATACTACCTTCGCCCCTTCAAAGGTTTATATAAATTTTGGCGTAAAGATTAAGAAATATAATATAATACTCTGTATTAAATGTACAATGGTTAATTAAGATAAAAAAAATAGGTATCATGACAAGAGCTTCTCTCTCTACAAATTGAGAGCTTCTCTCTCATCATTACTTAGCTTCCTTTGTAAGCTTATTCAACCACCGCTTGTAAGCTTCTTTCATCACCGTGGTTTTTTCTCATCATTAATATGCAGCTGGTTTTTTCTGGTGAATTTCTAAAACTCTATCTTATCTCATCATTAATATGCAGCTGGTTTTTTCTGGTGAATTTCTAAAACTCTATCTTATCAGTCGCCCCCTTCGCTGTGTGATCGGAGTTGCCAACGTAGCCTTCTACTTGTTGTCTCCAGTGCGGTGATCTTTGTTCCGTTGTATCATTCGAGTTTAGAAGTTTTTTGTTACTTTTTTAGGTGGGATCAATTGATCAATCCTCCCTAACGGCGCTACGGTGGCCGATCGGGTGAGCGATCCGTTGATCCCTTTTAATTTCTTGTTCTTAGCTTAGTTTTGTTTCATTTATTTTGTTGTCTTTAGCTTTCTTGTTCTTCCTTCCTGTTTTTAGTTTAGATTAATTTTCTATTTTAGTTCTTTTGTCTTTTACTCCCTGCAACACTCCCTGCTTGTTGCGTTTCTCTTCGCCTTATGCGGCCTCTGCGCTTTTTGCGGATTTGTATCCCTTTGTGGAGTCTCTTTTATTTTTTCCGATGGTACTTGGATGGTTGAATCTTGGTGCATGGTGACGTTTGCCTTGTATTTTTTTCTCTGTTTTTCTTCATACGAAGCTACCTTAGTGTGGGGTTTGTCTCGATGTAAGAAAGGAGAACTGGACATTATTTGTTGGCAAAGTGTTTACCCGTCTCCCCACTTCCTCACGATTGGAGCGGGCAGCGATTTCAGATTGATCAGTCTTGAGTTGAAGATGTAGTGTTTAAAAATGTATTATCTTCTGTGTACTGATCTTGTTATCCTTCAAAAAAAAAAAAAAAAAATAAAAGATAAAAAAATAGGTTGAAATAAAGGTAGGAAGATGTATAGAAAAATAAAAAAAGAAAAATAGAAATGGAAAATGAGAGAGATAGTAAATTGAGCTAGTTTATGTGAAATATTTTATACATGCATTTCATTCTAATTAAACCAAGTTAAAACCCTAAATTCATTTAGTTCAAAAGTCAAATTAAGATAATTTTAAAAAATTTGTGGATCATAAGCTCGGATCCGGGTTGCCCAAAAAATTCGCGGATCGCAAACAGGTGGTTTACTACATTTCATGAACGGAGGGAGTATATAGTACTCTCTCCGTTCCACTATAAGTTTACCAGTTTTCTTTTATGGATGTTCCACAATAAGTTTTTCATTTCATTTTTTTTCACTTTTGTTATATTATTTTCTCTCTCTCAATTACATCACTTATATATACTTTATCTATTATTTTATTATATTCATCTTATATTCATCTATTATTTTCTTTTTCATCATCAAATCACTTGTACTATATCTATTATCTTATCATATTCCTTAATCAAAACACAAAAATAAAATAAAAATTAATAATAATAATAATGAAAAACTTATACCTGACTGAGGGAGTAATATATAGGAGTATTAATTAAGTTCTAAAATATATCTAATCACGTTAGAGTGATTTCATTGTTGAATTAACAACAGAGTAAGTTTCAAATAGTATCCTCAAAAGTCAACTTACATTTTATCACTCCCTACGTATTTGTTTTCCTTTTAATACGTCCACGTAAAGTTTATATATAGTCTCATTACCTTATATTCTTTGTACACAAAATGTAGTTCTATACCCTTTATGGAAACTATCACCCTTTAATTACTCAAATTGCCATCAACTCTATTCACAAACAATCACTTTATTCACAATGAACCCCACGTACAATACCCTAAAATATCCTTACCTTATTTATTTTTTTCTTAAAACATGTGTCTCACTCCAATGGGACTACATTTCATGAACGGAGGGAGTATTTTATAGATGGGTGATCCGTGAGAAATTTTTAATGTCCCTCAGGTAAAATAAAAATGATAATGTTTGAATAAAATGTGATAATATTTAAGTAAAAATTGATTTTATACCTTTTGTCAAAAATATTATCACTTTTTTTATAAACATAAAATAAAATAAAAAGACATTGTCCCATCCAAAAATTTAAAATATGGGTTAAAAGAGATCCGTGAACACGAGTTTTTGTTTATTTTATTTTTAAAAAATATACTTCACCAGCCACACCTACTATATCTCTCTAATTTATTTATTTTATCCGTTTCACTTATAAACAAATAATAATTTTTTTATAATTTTGAAACATTCAGTTTGAATCTTCAACAATCGAAAATGAGTCTCTATGAACATGGAAAACGGAGTGAATGAGATTAGGTTAGTGTGATTGCGGAAATTCCTGCACATGCTTTGACATAAAACTAGTCATAAAACGATGTGGGAATTTTTAACGTAGAAGATTATTTGTAGGAATTTTTATTTAATTAAGATGAGATTTTGAAATTGGAGTTATGAATGTACGTTTGTTCTATTAGGATTTTCTAGTTATACTAAAATCTATCTTTAAAAGAAAAAAAAAAAATCAACTTGAAGTCTATATATAATCTTTGTACGTGAATAGTTTTAGCTATTCACTTTTAATTAAAATAGCAATACAATAATAGACATGTACATATATAAATATTTCAAGAATAAGGCCCGTGCAGTATTTGTATTTGTATATTTAATTTTATTTAATTTTTGAATATTTTAGATTGCAGTAAGAATAATTTATAATAAGATAGGCAAAACATTTTCCCCCTTTATTTCTAATCACGACTATAGAAATTTTGTAATGATAATTACATATTCCAAACATTTGACTTGGTAGAACATTGATACGTCCCATGTAAGCTTCTTGGCTTAATTGATCAGTTGATTGGAGAAGAAACAAATAAAATTATAGTATATGATGACGGAAATGATATAGAGCCCACCAATTGTGCCCACCAGTTTTGCCCACCGCCTATGTGGCATTACCACGTCAATAAATTCTTATTTATATTTAATTTAAACTTAATCTAATATCAATATTTTATTTTTTTATCCATATCAATATTTTAAAAAATCTTTTTTTATATTTAATTTAATATTATCTCTATCAAATTACGCTAACTAACGCCATAAATCTTTTCTCAAATCTTTCCATCACCATTAATTTTTTCTCAAATCTTATATGTGGCGTGAGTTTAATGTAATATTAATATATTATCAAATCTTAATTGAATCTTAGGGTTTACGGTTTTAGGGTTTAGGATTTTAGGGGTTTAGGGTTTAGGGGGTTTAGGGTTTAGGGTTTTAGGGGTTTAGGGTTTAGGGGTTTTAGGGTTTAGGGTTTTAGGGTTTATGAGTTTAGAGGTTTAGAGTTATGTAAATTAATGTAGTCATTTTTACGGAAATGATATAGATATAAGATGGTGATAGAAAAGATTTAAGAAAAGATTAATGGGTTAGTTACGCATAAAATAAAATATTGATATAAGATTTGAGAAAAAATTAATGGTGATGGAAAGATTTGAGAAAAGATTTATGGACGTTAGTTACGCATAAAATAAAATATTGATATAAGATTTGAGAAAAAATTAATGGTGATGGAAAGATTTGAGAAAAGATTTATGGCGTTAGTTAGCGTAATTTGATAGAGATAATATTAAATTAAATATAAAAAAAGATTTTTTAAAATATTGATATGGATAAAAAAATAAAATATTGATATTAGATTAAGTTTAAATTAAATATAAATAAGAATTTATTGACGTGGTAATGCCACATAGGCGGTGGGCAAAACTGGTGGGCACAATTGGTGGGCTCTATATCATTTCCGTGATATTGGATTACTTAATTTGAATTAATTTTGGTCCCCAATTACTTAGTTTAAATTTTGTTAATTAATTTTTTTTTTTATGAACTTAACAAACTGCTTTCAAAAGTTTAAAATATTAGTGAATTGTAACTTGTAAGGGCTTCCTTTCTCGAAATTGATTCCAAATGTGTTGTATCATCCATACCGTCATCATTCACATGCATTATTCTTAAAAAAATAAACTTTATTTGTTACACTCGAAAGATACACTGTTTAATTAAATCAATAAATTATTAACATGTAAATAAATTACTCCCAAAGTTCTACAATAACTTTTATAGGTGGGTAGATTAAAAAAAAATGTAATAATGAGTAAGGTATTTGGAGTACTTTTATAATTTTTTATGTATAAAGTAATAAATTAGTTGATTTGTATATTGTATATGTGAGATAAAATATAATGATATTTTATGTAAATTTGTAAATATTATGAGGGTGTAGTTTATAAAATCGTTTTCATTTTATGAGTGTAAAAGTTATTGTAGAGCGTTTTAAAAAAAAAAATATAAAATTATTATGGAACGGGAGAATGTATTACGTACTTCTTGTAAGATAATCAATTTTTCCGATAGAATATTTGCCTTTACTGAATGTTGACTGCAATTTAGTGGGAAATTATCTCAGTTCATGCACATGTTCAAAGACCATCGCATTCTTTTTCAAAATTAAAATTGTCGTCAACTATAAAAATTAAAAAATGGCTAACAGGTGTATATCTTTTAAAAATAAAAGTAACGTACGTGTACCTTAAATATAAACATATTGCAAAGTCTGGTATGCACTAAGTACATCATGCACTTCATTAAAAAAAAATACATAATGCACTTGAGTTGATCGGTCAAATTATTGATCGTTGATTTTTTTTTTTTGAATAATTTTTATTTTTAGAAAAGTGTATGTTACTATATTGAAAAGTGTAATATAATTTTTAATGAAAAGTGTAAGTTATTATAACTAAAAAGTCAATATAACTGAAAAGTGTAACACAATATTAGTGAAAAGTGTAAGTTATATTTGTGAAAAGTGTAAGTTATTATAACTGAAAAGTGTAAGTTATATTAATAAAAGATATAAGTTATTATAACTGAAAAGTGCAATACAATATTTTTACTGAAAAATGCAACACAGTATTATTAAAAAGTGCAAGACACATTATAACTGAAAAGTGCAACACCATATTACTAAAAAGTGTAAGTCACTATAAATGAAAATATTAGTGTAAAGTGTAAGACACTACAATTGAAAAGTGCAACACTGTATAATTAAAAGATGCAATATAACATTACCAAAAATTGTAAATTAATATAACTGAAACTATTATTGAAAAGTACAACACCAAAAAATAAATAAAAATCAATCGACAATTGAAAAGTACAATACCATATAATTACAAGGGGCGATATAACATTACCAAAAAGTCTAAGTTAATATAGCCAAAAATATTATTGAAAATTGTAAAAAAAAAATAATAATAAAAAAAAAACCTCAAGCATTAATCGGTCAACGGTCAACAATCAACTCAAGTATATGATGTACTTGATTGCACACTAGCCCTATCCAAACATATTACAGTATATTCAAAAATAAATATCGTATATATCCTCCTGAATAACTTGCGTGAATATTGTTGTATATAATTTATAAATATCTTTTAAAAATGTAAATATACATTGTTTAAAAATTTGTGCTAGTCAAAACATGCACTTTATAATACCACCTCCGTTCCTTATTTAAAATCCCATAACATTTTGACACAAATTTTAATGTATGAATTGTTTATTAGTGTTATGAGAGATAAAGTGAGGATAGTAAAGACGTTTCAATTTTATAAATAGTACTGTAAGTCTGTAATATAGTTACTTTTTACTGTAATAAAGTATTGACATTTGATGTAATATTATGATGTTTTGAGAGAATATTTAAAATGTTCTTTTGCTATTTTAACTATAAATCATTAAGTAAAGGACACCAAAAATGGTAAAGTTGATCATTAAATAGGGGACGAAACTTGTATAAATCAGCTATCTAGCTAGTTTAATTTTAATCGATAAGTTCAGCTGTTTTGGGGAACTTAATCACTGAGATCCAACCTAACTAGATAAAGTGCACTTGTGCAAGATTGAAAGTCAAAATGATCTACTGGACTGTTGAAAAACCGAAGACTTGAAAAGTTGATCGAGAAGACCACTATTGAGAATCAGGCAACATCAATCAACTGATTGAGTCTCATCTAACAGACGTGAAATTTGTATACTGTAAACACATTCACAAGTTTGAATATTCGTTAACAACAACTGAGTCTGCCTAATTAAATTAGTTGGATAATGTTTGAAAAGACTTATGCTCAATTTATCGTAAGACATAAGGAATGTTCAGTTTAGATGTCAACTCAACAGATGTCACAATGAGTCAGAGTTTAAAGCATTCAACACAAACAACTATGCTCAATGTTCTTTACATCCATTTGAGAACTTTTGATGTGGACCAACGAAATGATGACACTTGGCATTGAATAGATAGAAAGGTTGAAATTAATAGGCAAAGGCTATAAAGTATTAGGAGTATGAGGTCCATCTACCAAGGAAGATACAATAGCAAGAAATGGAAAGTTCATTATATAGCTCTCCAACGACTATATTTTGAATTTACCTATAAATACAAGACATTCATTGTACTAGGAGTACGAGCTTCATCGTATTTTTCCACTCGAATACTAGCAACCAAACTCTTATGGTCTTCTCACCAATCACTTAAACTAACAATTCAAGCAATTAATGTATATAAATGAGATCTAATAAAAATTACCCAACTCTCGTTGCGATAACCCAATATTTACTCAATTCACTCGACTCCAACCCTCGATTATACTACCTACCTCGATTAACCAACTCTCGTTACATCAATTGAGCTTCACATATAAACTACTAATTGAATTCTAGAAAATAATCAATCTAAGTCCATAAACCTCACCAATGCACCTTCCAATTGAATCACACAAGCAAAATCAAGCTAATAACATCAATTCCATAACAATTCTACAACACCCAAACACAAATATGCTTAGACCATGGCTAATTTAATGAAATTCATGAAGGAAATGACGATAATCAACATACCCATAATTAATAAAACTAAAATGCTTGAATAAATGTAAGGTATCACCTCTTTGATTTGAAAAATTAAATAAACCTTGAAATCCTCCACAAAATCTTCAATCTCTTGCTTGGAAATGAAATTACAACGTGATGCAGACAAAATATGTCGTCTTTGGAGATGACGACACGTGGATATAAGATGAATTAAATCTGTCTTATTATAAATAAGGGTTCGGTAAAGAGGATTAATACACCCCTAAGCCCAAAAAGGAAGATAGGCATAAGTGGGCTTTTGGCCCACATCTGCGGCTTAATTGTTCTTGGGCCAGGTATTTCCAGCCCATGAGGGAAAGGTCTGGGGTCCGTTCTTGATGGATGAGGCCCGGGAGGAAGTCAACGAGAGGAAGTGGGAGGAGTCCATCAAAGGACCGAGTCTTGCGGGACGGTTGAGAAAGAATAGGGAGAAGGAGTCTCCCTCTCTCCCACGAAAGGAGGCCAGGTATAAAGGCAGGTTTGTTTATTTTATTGACTACGTTTTAGATTGATAACACACATTCTTAATACTCTGAAGAGAGATACACTGAAAATATATACAGAAAGTTCCACGATATTTGCGAGAATTTCCCTTGAGTTACAGGGAAATTCCTCTTTGATTCTCCTGAGAAAGATTCTGACTTGAGCGTCGGAGATTCCACGCCGGAATCCCCTCCGGCGTGCTTTTGCAGGTCTTTGAAGAGCTTGGAGAAGGATCGTTCATGGATAAGCTTGCGTGAAAGTGACGATCAAAGCCCACAACCGCCGTAATCCAGGCCGGGGGATTCGATATCCCTATTCGTTATTTCCAGATGCAACAACTGGCGCCGTTTGTGGGAAACTTTTGAGCTAAGAAGTAAGAAAGTTTCGTACGAAATGGGTGGAGAACAGGATCTTACAAAGCAGACTAAAGAGAAAGGAGATCTTACTTCCTCCCCTTTCCCTTCACCTCCACCTCCACCGGGTTTTCCTCCAAACAGAAATCTAGGGAAACAACCCGTAAACACTAGACGCGATGATTTCACAAGCAGTGGAAAGAATAATTACCTCCCGTGGAGTTCACACTTCTGGTCCCGTTCCACCGGTAAATGAGGGCACGAAGCAGAACCCTCCGGAACACATCATTGATTCTTCTCTGGCCCCTTCCAGAAATGAGGGGCTCCCTCGAGATCAGGAAGAAAAAGTGTCCTCTTAAGCCGAAAGGAGCATCCCCAACCGACCTCCTAGGAGGAACACGGAGATGACCCCGGGGAGGATTACTCTTGACACGGAAACAGGGGAAAGCACAGATGACACTTACCAGGGGGCAGTCAGCGATCAGATACAAGCCCTTCGGAAGGAAATGAAGGATATGCAGAAACATATGGTTGATAATGTAAGTAAACCTTCTTACGTTACTGGTTATCAGTTTTCTTCCAGTATCCTGCAAGATGAATTACCTTCTAACTTCAAATCTTTAAATTTTGAATATGATGGTACCGCAGACCCGTATGAGCACCTGGTGAGATTTGAAAATGCCGCCTTATTGCATCGTTATGGAGAGGGCGTCAAGTGCAGGGTCTTCCTAACCACTCTATCCAAAGCTGCACAACAGTGGTTTACGCAGTTAGGACCGGACACCATTCATTCGTGGTCGGAATTTAGCGAATTGTTCTTGCATCAATTCGCTAGCGCTAGGAGGCAGCCCAGGGCTACCCTCACCTTGTTCAATATGCGACAGGGAGAAAACGAGAGCCTTCGGGCTTTTCTAAAAAGGTTCAATCAAGCAGCCCTAGAGGTACCTACGGCCTCCTCGGAAGTTAAGATCAACGCCCTTACTAATGGGTTAAAAGATGGAGACCTTTTTACATCCCTGGCCAAGAAAGCAGTACAAACCTTTGATGAATTATTAAGGAGAGCCGAAAAATACCTCACCCTCGAAAAGGTACGGAAGGCCAAGCGCTCTGAGACTAAACCAGTGGGAGGAAATGGAGAACGAAGAAGGGAGATGATACCTAGGAGGTCTAGCCCAGAAAGATACAGAAGTTAGAGAAGGCCTGGGAACGTAAAGGAAGAAGAGGCAACGCGCTTGGGTCCTAAGGGGAGGTTTGAAAAGTACACCCCTTTGAGGATAGAGCCAGCGGAAGTTCTAGAAGTAGCGGGAGATCACCCCAATATGAAATTCCCCTACTCTAGAAACAGAAGCCCCCAGAATCCCAAATCTGATAAGTTTTGCAGGTTCCATAATGATTATGGACATGATACGAATCAATGTTAACACCTAAAGGACGAGATAGAAAGGATGATCCAAGCAGGGCATCTTAAGGAATTTACATTCAGGGATAGACAGGGCCCTCGAGGGCAAAAGAGAAAGGATCCGGAGGGAAAGACAGAAGAAAATAAGAGGGAACAAAAGAAGTAAGCGGAGGATCAACCCCCCCTCCCCAGAGAAGGGGAACGATCCACATGATTATGGGTGGCCCTGCTGATGGCGACTCCTTTAGACAAAGGAAGCAAAGTGTCAGATCGTTGAAAGTGGAGTAGAATGTGGAACATCGAGGGATAGGAAAAATGACAGTGGTTCTTGACATCCATTTCGGACCAGAAGACATGGGAGTACCTAGAGAGACTCATAATGACGCGTTAGTCATTACTACGGACATCGCAGGGTATGACGTGGCGTGCATCTTTGTAGACACGGGGAGCTCAACAAATATTATGTTCTTGGAGTGCTTCAAAAAGATGGAGCTGAACATAAAGCTTAGGCCAGTGGAAACTGCCCTTTATGGATTCTCAGGGGGAGCAATCCAGCCCCTCGGCTCAGCATTGTTGCAGGTAGGGCTAGGGACTGCCCCCCACCGACGAGTACAAATGATAGAATTCTTGATAGTAGACGTTCCCTCCTCATATAATGTGGTGATGGGAAGACCGAGCTTGAATATCTTTCCGGCCGTAATTTCCACCTTCCATATGAAGATGAAATTTCCTGCCTCAGGGGGAGTGGGAGAGATATGTGGAGATCAGTACCAAGCAAGGAAATGCTAAGTAGAGTCAGTAAAGATAGCGGACAAGGATACATTTCGAGGTTTAGAACGATGTAAAGGGGAGGACCCTGAACTAAAAAAACGAAGAGTAGGTAAACTGGCAGGGGAGCAGCCCAAGATCAAGGCAGATGAGGAATTAATGAACATCGAACTTTACACAGAAAATGAGGGGTTCACGACCAGAATTGGGACTCAGATGGACCCCGAACTCAAGGAAAAGATGATAGCCACTCTACGAGAGAATGTGGACATATTTGCCTTCGCCCCAGCGGACATGACGGGTATCCCTCCGGAGATAGCAGTACATCACCTCAACATGGATCCCAGGGCGAGACCAGTAAAACAAAAATTGAGAAATTCCGGTGAAGAAAAAAATCTTATCGTAAAAGAGGAAATTGATAAGTTGTTGAGTGCAGGGCATATAAAGAGGTTGCAATTCCCTGAGTGGCTCTCAAATGCGGTGTTGGTGTCTAAAGGAGCTGGTAAATGGAGAATGTGCATCGACTTCAGGGATTTGAATAAAGCATGTCCTAAGGACCACTATCCTTTGCCCAGAATCGATCAATTGGTGGACGCGACATCAGGTTTTGAGTTGCTTAGCATGATGGACGCATATTAGGGATACCATCAGATTCAGTTGAATCCCCTTGATATCCCAAAGGTATGTTTTATTGCAGCTTGTGGTACCTTTGGATATATACGTATGCCTTTCGGACTGATAAATGCAGGAGCCACCTACCAGAGAATGGTAGACTCAGTTTTTCGAGAGCAAATTGGTAAGAACATGGAAATCTACGTGGATGACATGTTGGCCAAGAGCGTTAAGGCATAGGAACATGTGAAAGATCTGGAGGAGATATTCCAGGTAATCAGAAGTAATGGCATTAAGTTGAATCCAGCTAAATGCTCCTTTGGAGTGAGGTCAGGGAAATTCCTGGGATACATGGTGACCCAGAGGGGAATAGAAGTCAACCCTGCAAAGGTAAAAGCTGTACTTGACATGCAGCCTCCTCGAAACTTGAAGGAACTATAGACCCTGAACGGGAGAATAACAGCTCTGAGCAGATTCATATCAAGATCGGCAGAGAAGAGTCATCATTTCTTCAGAACCTTGAGGAAGGGGTCGAAATTTGAATTGGATGAGCATTGCTAGAAGGCCTTTGAGGAACTCAAGCTTCACCTGGAACAACTCCCGAAGTTAACGAAACCTTCTCGGGGAGATATACTATTCCTATATCTTTCAGTGGAAGAGTATTCCTTGAGTACAACATTGATGAAGGAAGAGGGCTCTACACAGTAGCCCATATACTATGTGAGTAAGGTAATTCAAGGAACAAAGGTCAGATATTCAGAGGTGGAAAAGGCAGCCCTGGCGGTGGTAGTGACAGCGAGGCGATTACGCCCATATTTCTTTTCTTATAAAATCATTGTGCGGACTAATTACCCTTTTGACTTGTCTCGTTTTTTAACACTTTTTTAAGCACTTAACAATACGATCCCCACAAGCGTATGGGTTCGATTGTAGTACGTAAGAACGACCAAGTAGTTTATTCGTTCCAAGGATCTAATTGAGTGCAAGCGAATCCCTAAAGTTACGAGTATGCATGCTATTGTAGTAACTACAAGTGTTTGTTGGATTTTCGGGAATTAAAAACACAAGTATCAAACTAGATTAACTAAGATAACAAGAATATAACAAAAGAAATGACGAACTATCTAACTTTCAATAGAAAGTGCAAGAGAATGGTATTGCCTCGGGTGTTTCCGTTTTGTGGGTAATTCAATGAGTTAACGAACAAATTGCATGAATTAAACTATGGTTTTGGGATTAAGCTAAAGGTTATCACTCGTGTGAGTAGACCAATCCCTCGTGAGGCTTAGGTGAACACGTGCATTAATTAGCAATTATATAGTCTAATCAATACCATAAGCTCCTAAGATAGTGTCTCATAAACACGTTCAACACGGTTACTAATGCTTATGAGATGCCCTTTCACTAATCTAATAGACGACCTCTAATCGATTAATGTCTAGTGTTGTCGATCTAAGCAATTAACCCCCGATCGGTGTAGTCAATTACTATGTGAATTCTAATCAATTAATCCAAGCTCACACCCCACACTATTAATCATGCAACCCAATACGGTCGTTGACGTCGACAAAACTAACAATGCTAGCTAATAGGGTGAATTAATCAATTGAATCATGGATATCACAACACTAGAAACATATACACACAAATCCTAAGCTAATCATGCAATTAATCCATAATTACACTAAACACCCATCAAAACATTCACACCCAAGGCAATAAGAGCTTAGCCCATGGTTCTAGAAGAGAATCCCATGGCTACAACAACAAATAACATCAAACTAATGGTAAAATAGCAAAGGATTGAAGAAATTAAGAAAATACTAAATTGAATTGCAAAGTAGAATAATATCACCTTGATCATGAGAATTTAGCTACAAACCGATGTAATAGACGATGCCTGGTGATAATCGTAGCTTGATTTGAAGTAAAAACCACTAATCTATCTATTCTAGTGAAGAAATTAAACTAATCTATGAAGAACACCTACTACTATGTGAATGTGTGTGAAGAAAGCTTGTAAAAGGAGTAAGACCTCCCTAAAACTCAAAATGAACTCTATTTATAGTTTGTAAAGAAGTCTTGGATAAAATTTGCACTTAGATCCCTCAAAAATGGAGAAAATTGGCCAAAACCCCCGAATTTCATCTCACCCGGGCATGCCACCCGGGCGAAATACGAAGCATTTGAAGGAAATAGGGCTTGGCCGGGTCAAAACCACCCGGCCAAAATACGAAGGTCTTGATGGAAAATGGCATGGCCGGGCCAAAGTGACCCGCCCGGGTGGTTCTACCCGGCCAAAACCTTCGATGGGTGAACTAATAAAAAACGTGGGTGTACAACACTGTGGCCGGGTCATTTTTACCCGCCCGGGTCATTCCACTCGCCCGGGTGGTGTCACCCGGCCAAGTTTTTCGTCTCTTCATATCTCGAGCTTCCGACCTTCGATTGACTCGATTCTGTTTTTCATTCCACTCCATTTTTCGAGACGAATCTAATGGTGCAATCCTCTCTTCAGTCCAGTGAGTGCAAATGATGATTGCATACTCATTTTTGCGATTTTAATGCCTAATTCACCTCATATTCCTACAAAACGAGCTCAAACACCTTTCTCAATCAAATCAAGCATATTAGTGTGAAAATGCATGAAAAACCCTCAAAGTTTATCACCTAAACACAGAAATCGTATGCAATTTACAACCGAATCACCCCCCAAACTTAAGGTGTTGCTCGTCCTCGAGCAACGAAAGAATTAAAATATGAGGTTGTAAGATTGCAAATAGATGATCAATGAAAGATCCCACGTATCAAATGGCATGAAATGAATTCTTCTTCCTCAAGATACATTCTCAAAATGATCACAAGTTCATTATTGAAAATCCAACTAATTACCCACACATGCTCTACACACAACAACAAGTGATGGTGATGACAATATCAAGATATTCAAGTTTAACTCACAAGAAATAGTGTTTCACTCAAACACTCAAACAAAATTAAGGACAATAAGCACTCATCAATCAAATCATGCATTGCAATTGCCATACGCTTGCCCAAGCTCTACCATCTTTCCACCACAAACATGTTCAACGATGAGATCAATAGGTCTTAACCAAGGACGTAACATTGGCTCTTTGGACGGGGTATGATGAATATGGAAGAAGTGACTCGTCTAGTGGAGAACGAAAGTTGTTTTTCAACAAATCAAGCTCATGCTCTTAAGGATTACAACCCTTCATTCTCACTTTTCATTTAAGTTCCTCAAATGCATTCATCTCCTCATATTTTTCTAGCCAATTTATTTTCTTTTTAAGCTATTGGGGCTTATTGTCCCTCTTTTCTTTCTCAATTTTTCTTTTCACTTCCATCTCTTTTTTCTCTTTTCACAACTTTGCCAATTTTTCTCTTCAAACTAAAGGCACTAAAGCACATGTTTTACCACTTTCTTTTTATTCTCCACTAGATTTGGATATCAAAGGCTCAAAAGGCTTAGTGGTTAAACATTGTAGGTTGCCAAGAAAATGGGAAATCAAGCTCAAATGGGCTACCTACGGAAGATTACTTTGGTTATTGGGAAAAATTTGACTAAGTGACTTGTAGTACTAAAGATGGCCTATATCATATCTCAAAGTATCACACAAGAATGATCTCAAACAAGAATTTGGGCAAGTTATAGAAAAGCAAGCAATGAATTGATCCACTCAAAAATGAAATAAACCGGATTAATGCTCGGTTCAAATCTCAACTCTCACCGGTTCATTCAAGACTCAAACATTCATCAATCATCACCACACATAACTCATTGTGCTTGTAAAACATCCATAAGCAACAAGATGACAACAACATGAACAATATGATTCATTCCAATCATGTACACATTCAAGGAATCAAATTCACAACAAATCATCACCAAATGTGTCTCAATGATCATTAAAGCTCAAATTGCACGCACACACACAAGAGTATACATTGGTGTCAATATAAAATGTAAAACCGAACATACCCCCCCAAACTTTTTCATTGCTAAGAAATTAAAAGTTTGGAAAAATAGTTTTGCAATGATATTGACACCAAGTGTTATCCATACAAATCTACACACATGGGCCACTATCCCAACAATTAAAAACTAGAGTAGCTAAGCAATCAATGTCATGAACAAGAATATAAATTCCACTACCCCCCCAAACTTAGTAATTGCTATGCAATTCCTAAGTTTGGAGTGGGCGTACCTCTTACGATTGCTATATCTACACCTTCTTCGAAGCACGAGGTTCCACTTGCAATCCACTTGGCCATTCGATCCAAGCTTCTACAACTAACATCAAAACTCACAAACACATCAAACTAAACCAACAAAGTAAATAAAATGAACAAGTATTGAAATAAAGCAAGTAAAAATGGGTTGCCTCCCATTTAGCGCTAGGTTTAACGTCCTATGCCGGACGGAACTTAACAAGTTCAAACTTCCCTTTCTTTGAATGGAGGATGATAATGCTTCACATTGTGCTCATCGGTGATGAAAACTTCGTTCTCCTCAACTTGCAACGCAATGCCTCCTTCATAGGCCAATTTCTTCATGACCAACATCTTGCGTTCTTTGAGCTTCACCTTTCCAAAGACCTCCATCACTCCTTTGCACCATACCACCGTATCTCCAATTTCAAAGCCATATTCAATTTTTCTCTCTTTAGAACTCTTTCTTCTTCCCTCTTCATCATCACTACCCTTAAGGAACTCCCCAATTTTTTCTTCCTCATCCAACCCCCCCAAACTTGAGTTTTGCTCAAGTTTGGGCATTTGCTTCATTTCTTGATCATCTCCCGGATCGTTCAATGAGAATTTTGGTAAGGGCTCCTTCACACAAATGTCGAGTTCTTTGACGGAGTGAGATTCCTTCTTTATTGGAGGACTTTCAATTGAGCCACACTTGGAGAAAATCACATTTTCTCCATTCACCTCCAATGTCACCTCTCCTTTCCTCAAGTTTATATTTGCTCCCCCCTTGGCAAGAAATGGCCTCCCAAGAATCAATGGGATATTTGCATCTTCTTTCATATCAAGCACCACGAAGTCGGCCGGAATGACGAACTTGTCAATTTTCACCAATATATCTTCAATGATCCCTTTAGGATGTGTGATGGAACGATCCGCTAATTGGAGAGTAATTGATGTGGGCACTACTTCTCCAAGTCCCAAACGCTTAAAGATTGAAAGTGGCATCAAATTGATGCTAGCTCCCAAATCACAAAGAGCTTTCATCATGGGACCATCACCAATCTCACATGGGAGAGTGAAACTACCCGAATCCTTGAGCTTTTCGGGAGGATTTCTTTGAAGAATAGCACTACACTCCTCGGTCAAATTGATCTTCTCATCATCCACTAGCTTCTTCTTGTTTGCTATTGCATCCTTTAAGAACTTCATGTAATGAGGCATTTGCTCTAAAGCATCCGAAAGTGGAAGATCAATGTTGATTTTCTTGAAAATCTCCAAAAACTTCCCAAAATTCTCATCCATTTTCTTCATATATCTTCCCGGATATGGAAGTGGCTCATATGTAATGGGTACCCCCCATTTATCACAAGGTACCTCAAGCTTCTTCTTTTTCAAATCTTTGGCAATTCTCCACTTTGGAATTCTTGGAGCGACCTCTCCACTTCCAACTTTTTCTACCTCCTTCTTTTTCTCTTTCTCACTTTCTTGTGCTTTCACCACTTCTTTCTCTTCCTCTTCAATTGACATTGAAAAAACTCCATATTGGTTACCACTTGAAATTGTAATAGCATTACAATGCTCACGAGGGTTTACCTCGGTGGTTGATGGAAACTTCCCCTTGATTTGTTGAGATCCGATTGAAGTTGCCAATTGCCCCATTTGGAATTCCATTGATTTTTGATTACTCATAAGTTGGCCAAGCATGGAATCGGTCGATTGTTTATTATTCATTAGTTGGGCAAGCATGGAGTCGGTTGATTTTTGGTTACTCATGAGTTGGGCAAGGATGGAGTCGGATGCTCAGATTTCTTCTCATTCGTCTCCATCTTCTTCATGAGGTGTGCAAGAAGCTCATCCGTGGAGGACTTCCCTTCTCCACTTGGAAGTTTTGCTCCAGGATCAAATCCGGGAGGATATTGAATAACACTTTTGGGATTGGAATAGGACAGATTCTCATTCCTCCGAAAATTAGGATTTTGAGGAGTTGAGAATTGAGGAGATGGGCCCCCTTGGCCTTGATATGATGAAGATTGGCCTTGGAACTGGTTTTGAGGAGGAGCTTGTGGAGCTTGATATCCTTGACCACGATTTTGATATGGTGGTTGTCCTTGATATTGCCGATTCCCTTGAAAATTTTGGGTATCCTTGTTGACCCATGTATTGCACTTCTTCCATAGATCCCATTTGAGACTCATTTTGACCAAAGGGGAAATGTTTATCTCTCGTTTGAGATAAAACATTCACCTTTTCTATGAGTGTGGCCATCATTGCCTTCATGCTATCATTGTCATCCACTTGAGCTACCCGATTTCTTGCTCCATGGTCTACTCTCATCTTGAAGGTATTACTTGATATCCCTTCCATTATGTCATTGACCTCTTCCACCAATTTCCACCAAATTGAACCCCCCCCCCCACAAGCATCAATGTGGTGTTGATCTTCCGCTCGTAACCCATTAAAGAACCAACATGTTGTTTGTTCTATTGGGAACCCATGATGGGGACATGTGATGAGAAGATTCGTAAACCTTTCTCATGCTTCCTTGATGCTCTCATTTTCCCTTTGTTGAAACGTAGAGATCCTTTGTTTTGCTTCCATAGTCTTTGAAGGAGGGTAGTACTTCAATAGAAATCTCCTCTTCAACTCTTCCCACATCCTCACTTCTCCGGCGGGAATGCTTGTTTGTAGCCAAGCCTTTGCTTTGCCCGATAATGTGAATGGGAACTGTAGGTCCCTAGTTGAGTTAATAATATTGAGTAAGCTAGTGAAAATGTCTAGAGGGGGGAGAATAGACTTTTAAAAAATCTTTCAATATATCAGAATACGAATGCGGAATATCAGAATTAAACAATGAGCCCAATCAAATTTATACTAAACTAAATTCGCGAACTTCTGTATGAACACTCTACTAGTCTAGTTCAGATATGTAATTCAATCAATTAAGCAGTTAATCAATCAAACACAAATAAAACAGTAAAGTACATCAAACACGAGATTTATAGTGGTTCAACAACTTGTCTACACCCACTCTCACAAACCTAGTTGTGATATTCTTATTAACTCGTCCAATGGAGTAATGTGTTCTTGTAGCTTTAAGTCCCAAGAAATAAGACTTAGATCTTCTCGATAACACTACCAAGTGTTTCTTCGATCTAACTAGCTATTTAACAAGCAACTAGCAACTTGATACAGTAAAATAAAACTTCTCTTCGTTCAGCAGTAGTCTTCTTTGATCTTCACTTGTCTTGCAGACTTGTCTTCCTGAACGCTAACTCTGAGAGTTGTTTTCTTCTTGAATGCTTCGTAAATTCTCTTCACTTGAGTATAGAAAGTCAGTGTATCAGTAGTCCTTAATTGTTGAATACACCAAGGTATTTATAGACTTCTAAATTCAAGAACTTTCTGTTGTGTAACCAACTTTTCTTGAAAACTGATTTCTAATTTCTCCTTTTATCCTTCCACGCGTTTATGCAGTTAATTAGTTATTTCTAACTAACTCTTCAATCCTTATCTTCACACGCGTTTTAATAACTAACTTCTTCATTCTCCTTCTTGTTGACTTGTCTTGTCGCGCACCTGTCTTGTCTGGTTTCGACACTTAGACAAATTATGAGTCTTCTTCTTACTCTTCTTGTCTTGCGCAGGTCTTCATCTATAAACTTCAAAATAGAACTAATCTAGTCCTAACAAGACTATTACATTACATTAAGCTTTATAAAAACAGCTTAGTCAACTTAAGAATCTATACATTGAATATGTACGAAAATCATGAGCTTCTATACAACTTGAATAGCTCAGTATAAATCTTAAACAAATATACAAAGTACTTATAATACGTACTTCTCTTTTTAATACTTAAACTTTTCTATTAAACATTTACTTGTTTTGTGAACTCTACTGATCTGCTCAAGACGACTTCCATAACTAGACTAGATCAGTCAACACTTAGAAAATATTCAAGTCTACTTTTGGCTTATCAAAACTCATCTTATCTTTTCATCATTTAGGACTTGTCTTAGGATTCATATCCCAACAATTTCCCCCTTTTTGATGAAGCCAAAACTACTTGAATCTTTTCTCAATAGTAGACTAGTTAAGTAGCTATCTTGTCTTTAATCATCAAAAGTACTTATCTTTTCATTCATTCACATAAAGATCAGTAGATTACACATACTAAATCAAAAACAAAAACATAAGTAAAGAAATTACACTTAATCAGTGATGTTACCTCCTTCTAGATTTGGAACACAGAATGCATCGAGGAGTCTTCTATGGATTACTGAGATATGTTCTTCATTGTCGATCTTCTCTTTATCTAGCAGCTCTTCCTCGAACTTCTTGATATGATTGAAATCGATCCTCTTGCCAGAACTCAGCATAGGAGTAGTCCATTTCGGATAGATCGGAACAAGAATGTTAAAGTTAACAGCAGCAACTATCCTCATGATTAAGTTCCAAAGCATCTGATCTTGAACTTCCATGAATTTGTCAAACATTGCATATAGCTCTTCATTGCTGTCTGCATCACCAAACTTACGAACGATCCAGTGATCCAACTCCCATTGTAACTTGACTTTGAACCAATCTTCTCTATATTCTTTGTCAATGAAGTTGTCTATGAACGCATCTTCAACAACATCTGGATTAGACTTCAACTTCTGCAATCTTCTAATGTGCTTTCCAACTTTCTTTTTACTAGCATAGTGAGATTCATCATCAATCTTCTCATCTATCTTCTGTTTCTTCACTATTGCAGTCGTTTCTTCAGCTTTTGATTCTTCAATCATCAGTTTTCTCTTGACTTGTCTGGTCTGAACCTCAGGAGACGCAATACCCTTGCCTTTCACCTGTCTCATCTGCTCTTCTGCCTTAGCTTGCTCAAGATCAGCTTTCTTGACTAGCTTTCCTCTCTTAGGCCTTCTTAGCTCTTCTATTGCAGACGCAGCAACCTTCATCTCTGGTTCAGCACTAGACTTCTCAATAACTCTACTTGTCT
This sequence comes from Galeopsis tetrahit, assembly GCA_963675135.1. Classification (NCBI taxonomy): domain Eukaryota; kingdom Viridiplantae; phylum Streptophyta; class Magnoliopsida; order Lamiales; family Lamiaceae; genus Galeopsis; species Galeopsis tetrahit. Next base: position 41,212,279 of record OY776128.1, on the reverse strand, counting down.
CTTCCCCCTTTTTGGCTTCATCACTTGCCTTAAGAGTGAATAGACTAGTAAAGCGAGTCATCTCTTCTTTTAAAGCTTCTTTCATAGCTTCTATAGCAATCTCTATTTGCCTCTGATGCGTCTTGTCGTGACTCATCTTGTCAAGACGATCAGCAGTAAGCTCCAACTTCCTTGAACTTGAGATTAGCTCATCTTTGAAATGAGTAGCAGTCTGCCTGAGCAACCTGTTCTGTTCAGTTAAATCTGTAAGAACAGTTCTTGAACGCACCAACTGGTCTTGTGCTTCACGCCTTTGCTCATCTGCTATCTCAATCTTTACTCGATAGAGACGTTCCATCTTGCTAGATTCTTCAGCCAATGATCTTGCAAAATTGATCGAACGCTTCTCAGAATAGTCAACTTGCCTCTTCAAGAAATCTTCTATTTGAGCATACATTTCTTGTCTGAAGGTTGAGTCCATCTTGTTGACTTCTCCAACAATCAACTCTCTGGAACTATCTACAAGAGATTGATTCTGCTCCACCAGAACTTCTTTCAATTTGGAGTTTAAGAACTCATCTATTGAAGACTGAACAACATTTTTCAAGTCTGTCTTCAATTCGTCTAAGAATCCATCTGGAAAGACTTGAGTAGACTGAGTTTCAACAGCAACATCATCTTGATCTTTCACAACTATCCCATCTTCATCAAAGATAAACGCTTCAACAAACTCGTCATCTTCCTTAGCAAATAAGATCGAGTTGTCTACATCTTCATCACTTTCAGCAATTTCTTCAAGATGATCTGAAACATTCTCCAATTCTAATAATAGCTCAGATGTCTGAATACCAGCATCAATGGTTTCAGTTTTCAACTCTTTTTCCAGCAGATCAGTTTGAACTCCAACATCAAACTTGACCTCTGAAGACAATACATCATCAGAAATATTCAGCATCCTCTTCACCAATGTTGTCAAGGCATGCGCTGGGAACAACTCCGAGTGGTCTTTGACTCCACTGTTCTCCTTCTGTTCCATCTCCCAATCTTGAAAATTTCAGATTCCACCCATTCCAACAATAACTTCGAACAGGTCTTCTGTCGGAGCTTTATTCAATGCAACCCATGTGCAAATTCTCAAGAGTTTTTCAAATTGCTCAGAAGACGAGTCGATCTCTACTGAAGGAAGCATCTTTCTCAAATTATTGCTAACTTTCGCACGCAGTCTCTTCTCTCGGAGACACATATGATAATAAACTAAGGATTCAAATCTAGTTTCGGAAGGGGTCTGAGCAAGTGGGGTCCTTGTCTCAGCTGTTGCAGTGGCAACTAGTAGAGTTTTCGAAATAGATGGGTTGGGGGGTTCAACATATTCTATTGAGGTTGAGGGAATTTTGATTGTGGTTTCTGTGGGCTTTGATGTGGCTTGGATTGGTTTGACAACTGTAGGAGTATCAGTTGTGTCAAATATGGTAGTGTGTTGGGTTATGTTGGCTCTTAGTGGTTGCACTGCCAACACAGACGAGGTTTTGGGTGCAGGTCTGACACGAGATCGAAGTGATCTTGCCTTGGTTTTAACAGGGAGAGAGAGAGGAATTGAAAGAGTTCTAGAAGAGGTACCAACCTTTTCAGTCGACTTATCTGGCGAGGGACTCGACTCGACTCTCACCAGTCGATAGGTTTCGGCTACTTCAGCACTTGTCTCCTTCTCTTTCTCTGGTTCCTTATCAGAATGAGTTTCTTCTAAATCTTCTGCAGCCTCAAACATAGCCTCCTCTGGCACATACTGAACTAGTCTCCCACTAGTTCCAGCCTCAGCCACTTCTTCAGATTCCTCTTCATCATCATCCGACTCATCTTCCTCAGCACCAGACGAGACAGGTTCAAACATGGCATCTTGAGGATTAATCTGAACTTCCTTGTGCACAACGGCTCTTCCAGCAGCTTGCTTCGCGAGAGCTTCCTTCTTCAGATAGTGTTTGAGAGCATGAAACGGCTTGCCCTTGCTCCAACTTGTCTTGTTTGGCAGCAAGACAGGTAGAAGAATGCTTCACTTGTTTCCGAAGCCAACTGCGGCAGACACCACCCAATCTCTAGAGTCGGTGTCAACACGAACATTGCGTTCAAAATACATCAAGCGATCTACAAACAACTTGAACCAGTTTCCTTCCGTGATGCCGTCATAGATCGCGGCCATCACTCTTGCCTTCTGGAGAGTTACAGAATCATAACTTCCAGTCACTCCGAGCAACATCTTACTGGCAATGTCGAGAAGCGTCTTGTATTTGTCCAATAATTCCTTCTTCTTGACTGCCGGAATCTTTCCATCACGACCCAGCTTCAATTTCTTACCACAAAATATGCTGAGATACCTTAATTCTTGACCAATAGCATAGTTCTCCACATCGATAGAACCAATAGGCAGCTTCAATGTTTTGAACACATTGTCACGAGTAAGTTCTACTCGGCTTCCTCCAACAAAAGATTCAATCGAGTCGCCTCTTCTAGTAGCGTTGGCATTGAACTCCAACACCTCCTCTTCGAGCACTATATCAGGAAATGCCTCTAAATAAGGTCTCAACCCGCATTTGTAGCATTTCATCAAAATCTCTTTATTGTCTTCAGTGTGGTTGCCTTTGAAGAACACCGATCCTTCAACATGCACTTTGCCTTCTGAGGCATACTTGCCAAGATCGAATCTGGCCTGCATGTTAGTTCTAACATCGAATAATGAAACAATCGACATTATAATAGAGATGAATGAGAACAAACAGTTCGGATTTGCAAGAAATTTTAAGTGCTTGAGAGTAGGAGAGTTAAGAAAAACGTGAGGAGAGAAGAGTGGAACTGTTGGGTTTTGTTAAAACTTAAATTTCAAATCGACGGCCAAGATGAAAGAAATTGATCCAACGGTTGAGTCTTTTCAAATTCAGTTACGGAATCGAGAATATTACGTGATTTGATATTGTAAATTTTGGAATCCGCCTTTCCTATTGGTTAGGACAGAGGAGTGTACTCATCTGACCTAGGGTAGTAGGGTTTGGCGCGAACTGGGTGTATACACCTCATTAAAAGGGAGTGTATAAATCCAATTCTAGGGTTTTCCGAATTTCACATTATCAAATTACATTAATACCCTTAATTCGTACTGAGTAAACACTTAGAATATTTGAATCATAAGAACACTTATCTTGTCTGTTTGAGTCTATCCAGAACAGTCGAGTAGACTAATGCGCACCAGACGAGTTCCCCCTTCGACTGTGCTTGTCTATTCTGAATGTCGAACGACTTCATGTACCTATCTTATCTTGTGCGACGTATGAGCGTAGGTACAAATAGAGTAAAATAATTAAGATGAATATCAATCTAAAGCAGTAGTCAAGGTTTTGAACAAGATGACTTTTAACAAACTTAAGAGTCAACATAAGGATATTTAAGAAATCATAGATTCCCCCTTAAATGTTTATTCCCTTAGTGTTACCCTCAGCTTTACCAGCTTCCTCATCGGGTTGTATGGTCATCTTGTCTGACCTTGTATACCTGTCTGTTGAGCGAGTAGACGAGTGTTCTGTTTCAGTGATCTTGTCTCCTTATCTCTTTGATGTACCTGTCTGGTTAGTACATAGCTATAGGCAAGTAGGGTCTAGATCAATTAGTCCTAGACTAATGCATAATTCACGAAAACGAGCCTCAGGTAATGGTTTTGTGAAAATATCAGCTCTTTGAAAATCAGTATGAATCTTTTCCATGCGAATATCCTTCTTTTCTACATGATCACGTATGAAATGATGTTTCACATCAACATGCTTACAACGTGTGTGCAAAACAGGATTTTGTGTAATGGCAATGACACTATTACTATCACAGAAAATAGGAACATTTGATTCATATATGTTGTAATCTCTAAGCTGTTGCATGAGCCAAAGTAGTTGACTACAGCAGCTACCAGTAGCCATGTACTCGGCTTCGGTAGTAGAGGTAGCCACACTAGTCTGCTTTTTCGAAAACCATGAAATGAGTTTTGTGCCTAAGAATTGACAAGAACCGGATGTAGATTTCCTATTTATTCTACAGCCACCAAAATCAGAATCTGAGTAGCCACTTAAAGATAAATCATCATTTGAAGGATACCAAATACCACGATTGATGGTTCCTTTCAAATATTTCAGTATCCGTTTAGTGGTTTCCATATGACTCTCTTTTGGATTAGCTTGAAAACGAGCACATACGCCAACAGAAAATGCAATATCAGGTCTACTAGCAGTCAATTACAGTAATGAACCAATACGACCACGATAATATGTTTGATCAGCACACTTACCATGTTCGTCTGGATCCATTCTGTATGTAGGTAGCATAGGTACTCCAGTAGACTTACATGTCTTGATACCATACTTGTCTAGTAGATTTCTAGTATACTTTGCTTGATTTATGAAAATCCCTTCTGGGGTCTGTTTTACTAGAAGACCAAGAAAGTAATTCATTTCACCCATCATAGACATCTCAAATTTACTTTGCATGAGTGTTGAGAAAATTTCACTCAGCTTTTTGTTAGGTGAACCAAAAATGATATCATCTACGTAAATTTGGACGAATAAAATGTCTTTCCCTTCTTGTCTTCTTAACAAGGTTCTATCGACCTTGCCCTTAGTAAAACCATTTTCTAATAGAAAGAGAGATAGAGTATCATACCATGCTCTTGGAGCTTGCTTTAGTCCATATAAGGCTTTCTTCAATCTGTACACCTGGTTGCCTTTGACTTCGAAACCTGGAGGTTGTTCAACATACACTTCTTCCGCAAGAATACCGTTAAGAAATGCACTTTTAACATCCATTTGATATACAGTAAACTTCATATAAGCAGCATATGCAAGGAACAATCAAATGGCTTCTAGTCTAGCAACAGGAGCATAAGTTTCATCATAGTCTATGCCTTCAGCTTGTGAATAGCCTTGGGCTACTAGTCTAGCCTTATTTCTAACGACTACATCATTCTCATCTTTATTGTTTTTGAAAATCCATTGTGTGCCAACTACATTATGATGTTCCGGCCTATCGACAAGTTCCCAAACGTCGTTTCGAACAAATTGGTTCAACTCGTCTTGCATAGCGATGATCCAATTACTATCAGCCAATGCCTCTTTAACGGTAGTAGGCTCGATAGAAGAGAGGAAACAACACCAGCAAAACATAGATGGACTAGGTTGTTCTTGTGACTCAAAGAGTTGTCATCTAGTCTTCACACCAATAGTAGAGTCACCAATGATATTTTCAGTATCATGCGCAGATTTCCATGTCTTTCTATTCTTAACAGGTATACTATCATCATCTACCTCAGGTATAACATCATGCATATCAACATCATTCGTATCAACAGATTTATTAGGAGTAGTAGATGAGTCAACTAGAGCAGGCATGTCAACTGGTCTAGTAGACTTACCTTGAGCACTTACCTTCTCGTTGTCATCAGACTCGAGAGCTTTCATGAATGGATTGTAGGCTTGAACGGATTCATATACTTCTGATTCTTTGTCAGATTCGATCGATAGATCAGTCACCTTTTCACTGATCTTGTCGGCAGACGAGTCCTGTCGAGATTCATCGAAAACCACATGTGGTGTTTCTTCCACACAAAGAGTTGAGTAGTTTAATACCCTAAATGCTTTGCTAGTCGAGGAGTATCCTAAGAATATCCCCTCGTCTGCTTTAGCATCGAATGCATTCAACTTGCTTTTCCCATTGTTATGGATGAAACACTTACAACCAAATATATGGAAATATGAAATTATGGGTTTTCTACCTTTCCAAACCTCATAGGGTGTATTGCCTAACGCCTTGTTGATCGCACTTCTGTTTTGTGAGTGGCATGCAGTATTGATTACTTCGGCCCAAAACTTTTGAGGAGTTTTGTATTCGGCTAGCATGGTTCTACAGGCTTCTTTGAGAGTTCTATTCATTCTTTCTGCTACACCGTTCTGTTGTGGTGTCCTAGCTGCACTAGTAAGGTGCTGGATACAAACATTTAGCACAAAAATCTTGGATATAGCAATTAATGAACTCAGTACCCTTGTTACTACGAATTTTGACAATGGACTGGTTCTTCTCAACTTGTAACTTCTTCAACAGATCAGGTAGAAGAGTTTGTGTATCACTCTTCTTGTGTAGGAAGACTACCCAAGTAAACTTAGAATAGTCATCTACAACAACAAGTGTGTACCTTCTTCCATTCAATGTTGGAGGAGTTATCTGACCATGAAGATCCATGTGTAGTAGTTCTAGGACTCTACTTGTTGAGAGAGTAGGAATTGACTTAAAAGAACCTTTTACCTGTTTACCTTTCTGACAAGCATTGCATACATGTGATTTGTAATAAACTTCGTTGGGTAAACCTTCCACTAGGTAATCTCTTGAAATCTTATTAATTACCTTAAAGTTCATGTGACAGAGGCGTCTATGCCAAAGCCAACCGAGCTCTTTAGGGTTCTTAGTAAGAAGACAAGTATCCCTTGGACAACTATTCCAATTCACAATGTATACGCTACCTTGTCTTACGCCGACGAGTAGAATATTGTGAGTCCTCTTGTCTATGATCTCGCACTTTCGGCTTTTAAACTGCACTTTATAACCACGGTCACAGAATTGAGAAACAAATAGTAAATTATATTTCAAACCTTCTACGTAGGATACGTCTTGTATCTCTACATCTCCATTTCTGATGTAACCAAAGCCTTTCGTAATAGCAGTGGAGCTATCACCGAATATCACCTTGGATCCTTCTTGCTCGTGGTAACTCGATAGAAGAGCCTTAGTACCTGTCATGTGGTGCGAACAACCACTATCAATGTACCAATTTTCTCCCACTGAGCCACCCTTCTTATACAAGTCGAGTCGACCCTGCAATGAAGATGTTCAATAATTTAGGTACCCTCTTTGTTTATTGGGGTCCTGGGGGTTAGTCGAGTTCAAAGGAATCCAAATATACATCGGAGTCCTGAACAAGTTTGATCTCTTAAGCTTCCTGCCATACTTGTTACAAAATAAGACCTTGTTGTCCTTTTCTGGCCTATCATTCGATTTCGGGTCTACTCGTCTGAGATAGCCTTTCGACTTAATCTCTACTTGAGCAGGCACTGGTCTATGATAGTCAGAATAGGGCTTGTATGTATTAGGTCCATACGGTTTATAGACACGTTTAGGTCTTTCCTCACTTATGATATCATATGACAAAGGTGGAGGATATAGGACAGGTTGTGTACGATATTTTGGAGCAACCTTCCTAGGCCTAGACGAGTAGAGCTGAGACTGCCTTATGAAAGGAGGTCTAGGCTCTTGGTGTCTAGTCTGTACTTGTCTAGTACTCGTCTTCTCAGGATACCAATCCTCGTATCTGACCTGGTTTGGTCGTCCACGACTAGTGGTCCTTTGAAGATTAGTTCTAAACGGAACAGGTTTGTTGTTAACATTCTTTTTAACTCCCTTGGTAATCGGAGTGTTAACTCTAGTCTGTTTAGGTACAGTGCCTTCAGATGGCGTTCCAATATCGTATATCATTGGTCCTTTTCCTTTATCATTAGTCAAAGAACTTGAGATGAAAGCAGTAGGGTTCTTAATGACTTGAGTAGACGAGCTAGGTGAATCTGCACCTATACCTGTCTTGTCAGCTGGAGCCCTATACCTATCTGACAGTTCAAGGTTAATCTTTGAAGAATTAACCAGGTCAGTAAGTTTAAGGTCTAGAGTGACAACCTCAGTCTCTAAGAACTTATTGCGTTCTTCAAGCTTTTTGCACTTGCTCTTTAAAACATTGAACTCATTTCTCTCAGTAGCATGTGTCTTAAGTAGGTCTTGATATAACCTGTCTGTCAATGCACACTTTTCTTTGAGTTGTCTTAACTCTTCAGTCAAGCATTCATTTAGAACTGTTACATTAGGATCTACTTTAGTGTTGGGAATAAAATGATTTTGATTTAAATACCAAAACCCCTGATTGATGATGTTCAGATTAGTTGAGATACACTCAAGTGAGATCAGTTTAGTTGTCTCAGGATACTTAAGTAAGGAGAAATGCTTAAGTCAAAATCTCATAAATGTTGTGAGAATTATAGTTCAGGATAGTTGTCCAAAGCTGGAATGTTAGGCAGCTTGATAAGTGTTAAGGACTTTAGGTCAAACTTGCTGAAGTTTACAGGACAAGCTCACTGAGTGGACAACATGGCTGAAAAGATCAAAGAATGATAAGGCAAAAGCTTCTTGCACTGATAAGAACTGTTTCAGATCAGTTAAGTACTATTGATCAAGAGCATTGAATGTTATACTCACAGAAGACACATTTAATGAAGCATTTATTGCCATCAAGCCTGAACCAAGCATTGAAGACTTAGAAGCATTAAAGATTGAAGCATTGAATGAATGTTGGAACATTCTAGTTTGCAGCAAGAATGTTCAGGGGAGTTGTCCCATCTGACCGTTGGTTGAGTGTAGAGTCTGCCATAAATCAACCTTGGGAAATGTGCATATTTGGAATCTGACACAAGTCATCTCAGCCGCATTTTTCAGAAGTCAACACATTCATTCAAGCAACCATTGAAGAAGCTTTTACACAGTGGATAAAAGGATGCCAAACTTCATAACCGTTTCAATGGTGCTGCAAATAGACAAGTTTGAATTGCTATATCTCCAACGGTTAGTTGTTCAAATTTGCCTATAAATTCAGAAGTGATCAAAGGATTCAAGCATCCAACTACTTGCTATCAAACTATCATCAAGCAATCAAAGGAAACCAAAGCCGTTCTTCAGAATCCCAAGTTTCTTGATCACTTCATATAGCTAAGCCAATCTTTGTAAACATCCAAAGCTTAGCATTGAGATATCCTAAGCCTTTACACTGTTCTTATTGTAAAGGATATCTCTACTAGTTGGAACCAAATCTCAAACCCTTACCTCATTGAGTGAAGTAGTGTTTGTTGTAGAAGTGAGAGTTAAGGACTGTTATTGTGAAACACAGTCTTAACTCAGAGAGATTGAGCACTAGGACTCAGATTATCCTAGGGATCAAAACACTAAGAGAGTGTTGTTGATCAGTGCACCTTGGCACTATAAAACAAGCTAATTCCATTGTTAAGGAATTATCTTGTTCAATCAGGGAAAGTGGATGTAGGAGCTTGAGTCTCTGAACCACTATAATTTGTGTGCCATTTACTTACTGCATTCTTTATAGTACTTACATTCAATCATATTTCAAAGAGTTTATTTCAGTAAGTTAAGAAAATCTGTTTTGGACAAAGTCCTTGATCACTCTATTTTCAGAAATTAACTTGGAGTATTCTTTCAAGAAAAAGGCCAACCACATTCCGCACGTAGCAACTCTCTTAGATAGTTATCCAACTGATCACTCAATAGTTTTCAGTAGGACAAGTATCTATTGAAGTTCACACTCAGGATTGTTGTGAGACAACCTCCCTGATAAGACAATCTATTTGAAAAGAAAAAGAATTTGCATACACAAGTGCATTCCCCCCCATACACTTGTGTCATACTCCACCAAGGACCAACAAGTGGTATCAGAGCAGGGGTTCAAAGACCATTGCTTCTGAAAATCCATCTGATTTTCAAAACACATTATTTTCTGTGGTCACTGAACTGATCCAAATTTCTGAAAAACCTAGTTGTGTTTATCTAACCTATTTCTATAGAAATGGCTAACAATGCAGTTCCAGGAGATGCTGTCAACACCATCAACAACATGGGTCCAAACCAAGTCAATCATATTTCTCATCACAAATTGTCAATGTTCTCAATTGAGAGTTATGATTTCTGGAAGATCAGAATGAGAGCACATCTTGCTTGTCAGCATGATGAAATGCTCAAAGTCATCACCAGAGGGCCCTTCACATTCACCAAAGCAAATCCCAAACTCACTGATGCTCAGAAAGCAGATCCAAGGGAGTTGCTACCAAAGGATGAGGATGAGTTTACAACTGAAGAAAGAAAAAGGCACAACCTGAACTACATTGCCATGAATACCTTGTACCAGACCATTCCAGATGCAGTGACGGGAAGAGTGTACCACTGCACAATAGCAAAAGAGATTTGGGACACCTTAGCACTCATGTGTGAAGGTACCCAAAAGATAAAAGAAAACAAGCTTCAAGTGGCTATCCAAAAATATGAACAATTTTCTATGGAGCCCAATGAAACTATTGATCATCTTGATGGCAGATTCACTGACATCATGAATGAGATAAACTCTCTTGGCAAGTTCTATGCCAAAAGAGAAGTTGCTTTGAAGATTCTGAGAAGTCTCACATCCAAGTGGGACATATACTCTGTCATGATGCAAAACACCAGCAATCTTGACAACATGCCCATGCAGCAAGTGTTCTCTGAACTCAAAGCATATGAGTTTGATTTGAACAGAAAGAAAGTGCATGATGAGCCATCCTCCTCAAGCAAAGGTGTTGCTTTCAAAGCTGCTGAAACAGAAAAGAAGAGTACTCAAAGATCCTCTCTAACTGTTTCAAAATCTGAAATGAAGGAGGAGCTGGCACTCATGGCTAGGAGATTTGAGAAGCTCAACTCTAGATTTGGTAGATACAAAAAGTTCTACCAAGACAACAGAACCAGAAGGAGATTCAGTTCTCCTGACAACAAATCAGAGGACAAAGTCTCTGATGAGAAGAAAGAAGATAGATATGCTGATAGAAAGAAGTACAGCAAATCTGAACCATCATCATCAAGGAGGAAGGAGTCCTTAAGCAAGAAGAATGATGATGAAGATGTGTGTTACAACTGCCAGAAAAAGGGTCACTTTCAGTATGATTGTCCTGACCTGAGCTCAAAAGAAAGAAAAGAAAGGCAGAACAAAAGAGATAAGAGGCTGAACAACAGGAAGGCCATGGTAGCTGGGGAATCAGCAAGTGAAGAGAGTGTCTACTCTTCTGATGATGGACTATTCTCCAACAATGACAGTGATAAAGACTGTCAAATGGCCTTTGAAAATGAAGAGGTATGTTCATCTTCCAATTCTTCAAATAACACACATGAGTCCAGTGAAATCCACTTGAAACTCAACTTTGGGAAGTTACTTGAGGATTTCACCAGACTACAAGAAGTATGCAATATGGCATTGAGAGAAAATGAGCTACTGAATTCTAAAGTTCAAAATCCCAACCTTCCTGAACCAGAGTTTGACATTAAATCAACTGAGTTGTATCAACAGACTGTGAGAGAACATGATGAAATGTCTCTCAAAGTCACTGAACAACAAAAGTTGATTGATGAACAAGAACTGGCCTTGAGGAAAAAGGATTTTGATCTTAGAATCCTTCAAGCTAAATTTGATAATCTCTCAAGTGAATTTGATACTCTTAAATTGAGTGAGGGGAGCTTAAAACTAGAAGGTTTCATGGAGAAAGTGCTTTGCTTTGTTGTTTCCTTTCAGAACAGGAACCAAAAGATATTGAGGAAGCACTTCAAGACACCAACTGGATCATAGCCATGCAAGAAGAGTTGAACCAGTTCACCAGAAATGAAGTATGGGAGCTGGTGGATAGGCCAACTCATCAAGATGTCATTGGAACCAAATGGGTGTTCAAAAATAAGAAAAATGAAAATGACATCATTGTGAGAAACAAAGCAAGACTGGTGGCCAAGGGATATTGTCAATCTGAAGGGATTGATTATGATGAGACCTTTGCTCCAGTGGCCAGACTTGAAGCAATCAGACTCTTCTTAGCATATGCAGCTCACATGAGGTTCAAGGTGTATCAAATGGATGTGAAGAGTGCATTTCTCAATGGGGTACTCAAGGAAGAAGTATATGTTGAACAGCCCCCAGGCTTTGAAGAAGGAGACAAGGTGTACAGATTAAAGAAAGCCCTCTATGGCTTAAAGCAAGCTCCAAGAGCTTGGTATGACACCTTATCACAGTTTCTACTAGATCATAGTTTTGTCAAAGGCACTGTTGACAGAACCTTGTTCAGAATCTGTGAAGGAGATGATATTTTGTTAGTCCAAATCTATGTGGATGACATTATATTTGGATCTCCAAATGAGAAGCTGTGTGAGAAATTCTCCAAACTCATGCAGAGCAAATTTGAGATGTCCATGATGGGATTGATGAATTTCTTCTTAGGACTTCAAGTCACTCAATCAAAGAAAGGAATATTCATCAATCAGGCCAAGTATACAAGGGACATGATCAAGAAATTTGGATGTGCTACAAGCAAGCCAGTCAGAATTCCTATGAATACAAACTGGAAGATGGATCCTGATGAAAGTGGAGAATCAACAAACTCCACTAACTACAGAGGAATCATAGGATCCTTGCTATATCTCACTACAAGTAGGCCTGATATCACATTTGCAGTTGGAGTTTGTGCAAGATTCCAAGCAAATCCAAAGAAGAGCCACCTTGATGCTGCCAAGAGAATTCTAAGATATCCCAAGGGATCTGAGAATCTTGGATTATGGTATCAAGCTGATGATAACATTGAGCTCACTGGATATTCAGATGCAGATTATGGAGGATGTAGAATTGACAGAAAATCCACCTCTGGAACATGTCAATTCTTGGGCAGCAAGCTAATCTCATGGTTCTCCAAGAAGCAAAATACAGTGGCCACATCAACAACTGAAGCAGAATATGTAGCAGCTGGAAGTTGCTGTGCTCAGATACTTTGGCTCAGGCAGCAATTTAGAGATTACAAAGTCATCTCCAATGAAGTTCCAATATGCTGTGACAACAATAGTGCAATTGCCATTTCACAGAATCCAGTGCTACACACCAGATGCAAGCATGTTGATATCAAGAATCACTTCATAAGGGATCATGTGGAGAAGAAAGATATCAAGCTTGGCAAGATTCACACTGATAAGCAAAAAGCTGATATCTTAACCAAGCCATTAGCTGAAGTAAGATTCTTGGAACTTTCAGCTGAATTGGGCTTACTTGATCCAGGAAAGATGGAGAAATGAAGGAAGAAAGCTCATATGAAGGGGGAAGTTCATTAAATTGAACTTCAGCAAGGTTGACCAACCTCACTGAAGCAGTCTGCCAAAAAGGGGAAACTCAGTAGAGATGTCCTTGGAGTGTTCAGCAATGTTGGTCAGGAAATCTGTCATAGTGGGACCCAGTCAGCAACATTGGGACTCACTCAGGCATATTGGTCAGTCATTTTGACCAACACAGAAGTTAAAACACATCTCAGGATGTTTGTCCGAGTTAATAGGGTGATCATTGCTATTTTTAGCATTGATTGGACATTTAAAAGAATTCTTGGGCTAAGAGTAGGCTATTTTAGGATGGCGTGTGATATTAAGGTTTTTGCCCCCAAAATGGCAAATCAACATTTAATGCAAAAATCTCTTTTAAGATTACATGAATTCTTGTGCCATCATCAAAGCCATTGATTTACATTAAACCTTCATTAAACCGCCTCAAAGCCCACTACCCCACTTTATCCATTTGATTTTTAATTTTACCCACCATCAATCACTATTAACCAACGGTTAATAAATTCTCTACATATAAAAACTCTTTGTTTTTACCCACCTTCCTCAAGCACTCATATTTTCAAACCCTTAAACTTTTTGAAAACCTCTCAAAACCTGCAAATTTCTCCAAACCTATCTTTCTCTCAAATTCATCTATGGCTCCCAAAATCAAAAGAGAAGAGCTAGTAGATTTCAATGATTCCTCCTTGGACATTGACTTCTCTTATCTCAGTAATCCAAATTCTCTTTGGTTTGAGAAGTTGGTGGCCTTTGACAGCCCAGATAAAGAAGTTCAACCAGTCCTCCAATGGCTAAGGGAGGCAGGGCTTGAAAAGTGCTTAGGCACCAAGCCTGATTCTTGTTTGAATCCATTTATGGCCGAGTTCTTTGCCCATCTCAGATGGAAGGGCAAAAAGGGTGATGTGTGCACCAAGTTGACTTATGCTGAAGAAGATGAAGAAGAAGAGAGTCAACACACCATCATCTTCACTGCTGAGGATCTTGATGCTAGTTTTGGGCTACCATCTGAAGGCCAAAATCCAGAATTCTACAGAGAAGGAGAGGAGCAGGAGTTCTCCAATCCATGGATGAAAGTACCCAAAAAGCTGGTAAGTGCTCAGAACAAGAAAACATTGAAACCAGTTTATGAGCACTTATTTGATTGTGTTGTGAAAAGCTTATTGAGCCACTCTGGAAGTGTTGAACAAATCAGTATGCCAAAATTGAGAGTAATGGCTGCTGTGATTGACTCTGCTGAGAAGAGAGTCAAATTTGACTGGAAAAGCTTCATTCTAGATAAAATGATGAATGAGAAGTTTAAGTTCAAAGAGGTGAAGCACCACAAGGTGGTGGTGGATGGGAGACTTCAATTTTGCACAAGAGCAAGCCTGCTCTTGGAAAGATTTGCTCACTACACTCACCTCCAAGCCAAGCCAAAGCCTTTTCCTGCCCAGAAAGTGATGTTTAGGAAGCTGTCTTCAAAGACTGAGAAGAGAAAGCAAGAGGCAGCATCCAAGAAGGCCTTAAGTGTTGTACCAGCTACCAGATCCTCCCCAAGAAAGAGGAAAGCACAACCAGCAAAAAGTCAGCCAAAGATGAAAAGGATGAAGAAGATCCTTAGTGAATCTTCTCCAGAGAGCCAGTCTGGAAGTGGAGGTGCCACTTCTGAGGAGATTGACAAAGTGGTAGAAGAAGGTGTCAACCCCCCTGAAGAGGGAGAAGAATTCAGAGAAATTGTCCCTCTGCAACCTGAATCTGTGACTGAGTTCAGGGATCTTGATAAGCCAACAAGGTCAGAAAGAAGGAGAAGGATCATTAAGACTTCTGAGAAGCAGAAGTTGATGGAGGAAGAGAAGAAGAAGAAGGAATTCTTCAAGGAGATTAGACAAGCAAGTAGGTCTAACTCCTAGTCAAAGTCAAAGCCCAACAGCCCTGAAACCAACTCTCCTGATATTCAATCTCAAAGAATATCACCAAGGCATGAAGAAGAGGAGTGCAAGACTCCTGAAGATGCCCCAATTGTGGCCAAGAAAGTTTACTCTCCTGGAGGTGCTCCTGATAGGACAGGTATTGATGTGCTAGCTGATTTGGTTGAAATTGAAGATAGGCCATTCTCCCCACTTGATCCCAGACTTCTTTCCTTTACCAAACTTCTTGAAACTGTTCTTCAAGAAGGTGATCAAGCTATTCATCCACCCATTCCAGCCATTCCAATAACCTCCTCAGGAACATTGCTCTCTAAAGCACCTGAGTCCCAAATTGTTTTAAGTTCTTCTGAACCCAACCCTTCTGAACCCAACCTTTCTGAGCCCCAGCCCAACCTACCTGAATCCCAATCCAACCTTCCTGAATCCCAAGCCAACTCTTCTGATGGAGATGGTAGTGATGAAGAGTATACATATGAGGGGATGTTAAGGCAGAATGCCAAAGCTAATGTGGATCAGCTCTATCCAGGATTGAAGGATTATCCTAGGCTGCAACAACAGTTCTATGATCTCAGGGCACTTGTTGAGATCAAGGATAAGACAATGGTGGAGATAGCTCAAGCTATGAAGGATAAAGGAGCTAGCTGGTGGCAGGTTGAAGAAAACAGGCTCTTACACTTTGCAAATGTGAAGAAGTCCAGTGTGTTGACCACTGAGGCCTTGTTTTGTGCCATTGTACATGAGAAGGTGATTGCTGAAAGAGAAAGGATTGCACAAGGCCTTAAGCATCCTGATAGCACCTCTGATGATAATGATGATGATGATGACAACACCAACCCCAATCCTCCTGGCCTCAATTCTGCTCAGGTACATTACTTGACCTATCATTCAATTAAGGACTCTGATCAATCAGAGGAGTTGACCAAGGGTGGTGAATCAGTCCAAGATGCATTGGCCAAGGATGGTTCTTCTGAGCCTGAGGCACAGCTTGACAATGTTGAGACTTCCATAGGAGAAGCTGGTTTGACTAAAGCCTCATCAATGTCAGGATAGTTGGACATTGACCAGCCTTTAGTCATTCAGGATGACTCAGTGGACTTGGGATGCCCAAGCACTGTGATCTCCCAACAACTGCCCTCTGTGGATCCTGTTGAGGATATGGAGGTGTCAGGATTAGGATTGGAAGGAGTTGAAAAGGATGTTAGCATGGAAAAATCAGAGGGAGATGGTGAGGATTGTGTGATTACTGGCAGTTTGAGTGCACCAAAATTAGAGGGAGATGAAGTAGAAATATTGGGTGCAGCCCAATATGAGAGTCAGGCTATTCTTCAAGTCAAATCTGAACTTGATGAATCCCTTGGTGAAAGGAGGCCTGATTCTCCAGTGAATGTGAGTCCATCTGATATGAATGAAGAAAAGAACTTAGTTGAAAATGAGAGTGTAGGTGCTAATGTATCAGACCTAATGGGAGAAGAAAAGAATGAGGGTGTTGAGGGTGTTTTAACTAACCCTTTGAGTTTTGCAGATTCAGTGGCTGTTACAATTGAACAGATTTTTGCAGATGCTTCCCTCACTGAAATTCCAATTGATGCTGATACTGATCTTGAGGCAATTTCAGCAAATGTGTCCACTTTGAACAAAATTTACTTTGAGCAAGCCAATGCCACTGAGGCTGGATTGCAGATTGCTACTCAGACTACAACCTCCATTGAGCAACAATCAGAGAAGTTGGACAATCTGGTCAGGGAAGTTGAAGGCACATGCTGAAACAGTGGATACCCTTGATGGACAAGGCAAAACTCTAGCCTCTGTGGAGATGAGGCTTACAGGATCAGAAGAGGTGATTTTTCCAACTTTGGATGCCAGGATTTGTGGTGTTGAGACTGGACTGCAAACAGTTTCAACAGAAGTTACAAAGGCTAAGGATGCAATGGCAAAATTCACTAAGACTGTGAAAAAGGAGCGGCAAGGCCTCAAAGATCTTTACAAGCACAATGTGAGGGCTTTAAGAAGGACAATAAAGGATGCATTGAGGCAGAGGACAGCAGCTCAAAGTAGGAAAGCTGAGGAGCTAAAGGCTGCTATGGTGAAAGAGGCTGCTGAAAAGTTCACAGTAGAACTGATGGCCAAAGTCTCTGATCAAGTTGTGTCCAACCTCACTGACCAACTGCAAGCCAAACTTGATCAATCATTGAAAGCCACACTGGATGCTATTGTTGCTCAGAAAATGAAGCCTGTCCACACCTTTCTAAGTATGGCTGATGACAAAATGCAGAACATTCATGATGAGAATGTGTATTTGCTGCAGGAATTGAAGTCCCTCACTCATGCTCACTCACATCTCTCTGTCACTATGAGTAAATTGAAGCCCCAATGTTTTGATAATGCCAAAAAGGGGGAAAGAGAGAGAGCTAGGGCAAAGGGAACCTTGAGGATTGGTGAGTCCAAGGGAAAAGAAAAGGTCCCTGAAGTTGAGGAGGAGGAAGAAGAAGACATTGGGAAAGGCAAAGGCCCAATGAATGTTGAAAATCTGACTGAAGAAGAGCAGATCCAGATTGCAGTCAAGGAGTCTATGATTTTAGTGATGGAAAGTCAGGCAAGAAGGCAACAGAGACCTGGTGGTGAATCTGCAGGCCTTGACCCCAAGGAGAAGGTTGTTGAAGTAAGGGGGAAGGTGACCAGAGCCTCTGAGAGGAAAAGAAAGGAACAAGCCTTTAATGAATTCCCAACCAGCCTGACCCTTCCATCTGAATTTCAATCTGAAGAGTCTACTCCACTGAGGCAGTCAAAAAGGTTGAGGAAAGCAGTCAAGTTGCCTGAAATCCAAGAAGAAGAAGCTGAAGGAGAAGAACAGGACAAAGAGCCTGAAGTCAGAATGCCCAAGCTTGCTGATGATCCTTCAAAGTTGTTTGAAGAAGGATTTGGAAAGGATCCTGAGACTCAGGAGAAGCTAGCTCTTCAAAGAGCTAAGGAAAAGATGGACCAGTTGGTTGAGGCCAACAAAGCAAGAGATGAGAGGAGGGCAAACTTCAAAGCTCCAAGAAGGAGGGCTTCTTACAGAAGACTCAAGCCTCAGATGCTGCAGAGATGGGACACTCAGTACCCTCACCATGATAAGTGGGTGCCAATCTCACTGAATGATGCATGGGAGGAGGCAAAGAGAAGCTTTGTGTATGACTTTTATGTCATAGGAAAATGGCTTGAAGAGAGTGTTGATGAGGTGTTTGTGCAGTTCATGTTTGAAAACCATAGGGACCTATACCAGAAGCTGTTTCCAGCAGCTGAAATGGCAAGAGTTGAGTTCAAGGCCCCTGGTCCCATTCTGTACATGCCTCCAAAGTTCAATGGGAAGTTAATTGATGAAGGAAAGATTCTGGAAGAGTTCATCTCAATCATGAGGATGGAGAAGATGAAGCCTGGCCCCAAAGGAACCAATAAGGACATTTGGGAGCTGAAGAAGAGGGTCTGGGCTCAGTATGGGATTGCCCCTCAGGATGATGGAACTCTCTGAAGCATAAGTTCATTCCTTCCCTATCTATCTATGATTTTATTGCCTGTTGTTATTCTGATTTTCATATGTATCAGTTTAGTGAGTCCTTGATTAATTTTCTACACGGTAATGCTCTATGACATATATGAAAGGACCACTATGTTTCTATCAAGAGATAACAACTCATTATCTCAACTAACCTGACATGACATATTTACTTGATTTATTATTGTGCTAACAGTTTCTTTGAGGAAAGATGACCAAGTCACTCATCCTGAAGGTAAAGTCTAGTATAAGTCAAGTTCCCTTTGTAATAGGTTTTGGCATCATCAAAAAGGGGGAAATTGTTGGGAATAAAATGATTTTGATTTAGATACCAAAATCCCTGATTGATGATGTTCAGATTAGTTGAGATACACTCAAGTGAGATCAGTTTAGTTGTCTCAGGATACTTGAGTAAGGAGAAATGCTTAAGTCAAAATCTCAGAAATGTTGTGAGATTTATAGTTCAGGATAGTTGTCCAAAGCTGGAATGTTAGGCAGCTTGATAAGTGTTAAGGACTTTAGGTCAAACTTGCTGAAGTTTACAGGACAAGCTCACTGAGTGGACAACATGGCTGAAAAGATCAAAGAATGATAAGGCAAAAGCTTCTTGCACTGATAAGAACTGTTTCAGATCAGTTAAGTACTATTGATCAAGAGCATTGAATGCTATACTCACAGAAGACACATCTAATGAAGCATTTATTGCCATCAAGCCTGAACCAAGCATTGAAGACTTAGAAGCATTAAAGATTGAAGCATTGAATGAATGTTGGAACATTCTAGTTTGCAGCAGGAATGTTCAGGGGAGTTGTCCCATCTGACCGTTGGTTCAGTGTAGAGTCTGCCATAAATCAACCTTGGGAAATGTGCATATTTGGAATCTGACACAAGTCATCTCAGCCGCATTTTTCAGAAGTCAACACATTCATTCAAGCAACCATTGAAGAAGCTTTTACACAGTGGATAAAAGGATGCCAAGCTTCATAACCGTTTCAATGGTGCTGCAAATAGACAAGTTTGAATTGCTATCTCTCCAACGGTTAGTTGTTCAAATTTGCCTATAAATTCAGAAGTGATCAAAGGATTCAAGCATCCAACTACTTGCTATCAAACTATCATCAAACAATCAAAGGAAACCAAAGCCGTTCTTCAGAATCCCAAGTTTCCTGATCACTTCATATAGCTAAGCCAATCTTTGTAAATATCCAAAGCTTAGCATTGAGATATCCTAAGCCTTTACACTGTTCTTATTGTAAAGGATATCTCTACTAGTTGGAACCAAACCTCAAACCCTTACCTCATTGAGTGAAGTAGTGTTTGTTGTAGAAGTGAGAGTTAAGGACTGTTATTGTGAAACACAGTCTTAACTCAGAGATATTGAGCACTAGGACTCAGATTATCCTAGGGATCAAAACACTAAGAGAGTGTTGATGATCAGTGCACCTTGGCACTATAAAACAAGCTAATTCCATTGTTAAGGAATTATCCTGTTCAATCAGGGAAAGTGGATGTAGGAGCTTAAGTCTCTGAACCACTATAATTTGTGTGCCATTTACTTACTGCATTCTTTATAGTACTTACATTCAATCATATTTCAAAGAGTTTATTTCAGTAAGTTAAGAAAATCTGTTTTGGACAAAGTCCCTGATCACTCTATTTTCAGAAATTAACTTGGATTATTCTTTCAAGAAAAAGGCCAACCACATTCCGCACTTAGCAACTCTCTTAGATAGTTATCCAACTGATCACTTAATAGTTTTCAGTAGGACAAGTATCTATTGAAGTTCACACTCAGGATTGTTGTGAGACAACCTCCCTGATAAGACAATCTGTTTGAAAAGAAAAAGAATTTGCATACACAAGTGCATTCTCCCCCCCCCCCATACACTTGTGTCATACTCCACCAAGGACCAACATTTAGACTGAGCTTTCTTAAGATCAATGATTTCTTGTTTTAAGGCGATGTTCTCGTCGCTGACTTCAATGAATGCTTGGTTAGCTAGTAGGAAGTCTTCCTCATTCACACTAGCAGAGTGATGAAGACTACTCCCTACTTCACTACTGGCAGTATCACTTTCATCAGAATCCGATTCATCACATGATTGAAACGAAGTTGCAGATGATACCTCTTGGTCAATTTTAGCCATGCAGCATAGGCCATCATCTACTATGAAAGCTTCATCGTGATCTCGATCAGACGGGTAGCTAGATGAGGACGATGGCAACTCGTCTGAATTCGACTCAGAGTCATCATTGGCCATCATTGCCTTCTTGCCACGGTTGTATCTTCTTTCCCTTCGTGCTTTGCGTTCTTCACGATCATCAGTGCTCAGGTCCGGACATTCGTAAATGTAGTGACCTGGTTTCTCACAGTTATAGCATAAAAGATCGTTAGTAGACTTTTTAATAGGAGAATTATCCCTTCGCTTATCACGTCTATCAGAACGCTTAATCTTCCTATCATCAGACTCTCTATCTCGTCTATTACATTTCGAGACTTCGTCTCTCCTTTCGGACGAGTTTTGGTCTCGTCTGGTCTCAGACGAGTTCTTAGGAGCAGACCCTCTATGATCTCTAAAGAACTTCTTATATCTACCAAAGCGTTTGTTCAGCCTGTCGAATTTCCTAACCATAAGGTTCACCTGATCCTTCAGGCTAAGATCATTATCTAACTCATCTTTCACAGAAGCAGACTTAGTCTTAGACTTCGACTTGCCTACTCTAGAGCACTTAGACGAACTAGTCTTAAAGGCAACATTCTTCGACGCGGCAATCTCTCTATCACTACCTGCAATGGGATCTTCTTCATCTAGATCAAACTCATGAGCCTTTAGAGTTTGAAACATGGTCTCTGCTGTCCATACATCTATATCTTGAGTATTCTTAACAAGCATTTTCACCATCTTCCATCTAATATCAAGACTCTTAAGAATTCTCAGATTAATTTCACGAGCAGTATAAGATTTGCCAAGAACTTCCAAGTCATTCATAATTTTGGTAAAGCGAGTATCCAACTGGTCAATAGTTTCACCAGTTTTCATTTTGAATGATTCGAATCTTTGAACAGCAGTAGAAAGCTTTCTTTCTTTGATCAGGGATGTCCCTTCACAAATAATAGCGAGACGGTCCCACATTTCTTTGGCAGTTTTACATTTTAACACTTTTCCTAGATACTCGTTAGGAAGGGTGTGTAAAATGTAATTCTTGGCTAAGCTGTCCAAATTATTCTGCCTCATTTCTTCGGAGGTTAGCTCTGACCTGGGTTTATGAACAAGAGTACCAACAGGTTTGTCCTTGTCCAAAGCAGCAGTGTTAGGGATCATCGTCATGATTGGTCCTTCGGTGACTACGGAGATAATCAAGTCGTGAGTGCAGCTGAAAATGGCTTCCATTCGCAACTTCTAGTAGTCGTAATCTTGTACCTGGAACTTAGGTAGCTTATTAGCACTGATTTCGAGAGACATGATTCCAAGAAGATTAGTATTAAGCAGTTTTATGATCAAGAAACAAATATATTCAATAACAGCGATCAAGAACACGTAAGAGCACGTACAAACAAGAACCAAGACTTCACCCAAGTCTTAAGTTGGTTATCAAGAAACAGCAGTTCGTAAACTACCGCTCTGATACCACTTGTAGGTCCCTAGTTGAGTTAATAATATTGAGTAAGCTAGTGAAAATGTCTAGAGGGGGGTGAATAGACTTTTCAAAAATCTTTCAATATATCAGAATACGAATGCGGAATATCAGAATTAAACAATGAGCCCAATCAAATTTATACTCAACTAAATTCGCGAACTTCTGTATGAACACTCTACTAGTCTAGTTCAGATATGTAATTCAATCAATTAAGCAGTTAATCAATCAAACACAAATAAAACAGTAAAGTACATCAAACACGAGATTTACAGTTGTTCGACAACTTATCTACATCCACTCTCACAAACCCAGTTGTGATATTCTTATTAACTCGTCCAATGGAGTAATGTGTTCTTGTAGCTTTAAGTCCCAAGAAATAAGACTTAGATCTTCTCGATAACACTACCAAGTGTTTCTTCGATCTAACTAGCTATTTAACAAGCAACTAGCAACTTGATACAGTAAAATAAAACTTCTCTTCGTTCAACAGTAGTCTTCTTTGATCTTCACTTGTCTTGCAAACTTGTCTTCCTGAACGCTAACTCTGAGAGTTGTTTTCTTCTTGAATGCTTCGTAAATTCTCTTCACTTGAGTATAGAAAGTCAGGTGTATCAGTAGTCCTTAATTGTTGAATACACCAAGGTATTTATAGACTTCTAAATTCAAGAACTTTCTGTTGTGTTACCAACTTTTCTTGAAAACTTATTTCTAACTTCTCCTTTTATCCTTCCACGCATTTATGCAGTTAATTAGTTATTTCTAACTAACTCTTTAATCTTTATCTTCACACGCGTTTTAATAACTAACTTCTTCATTCTCCTTCTTGTTGACTTGTCTTGTCTTGTCGCGCACCTGTCTTGTCTGGTTTCGACACTTAGACAAATTCTGAGTCTTCTTCTTACTCTTCTTGTCTTGCGCAGGTCTTCATCTATAAACTTCAAAATAGAACTAATCTAGTCCTAACAAGACTATTACATTACATTAAGCTTTATAAAAACAGCTTAGTCAACTTAAGAATCTATACATTGAATATGTACGAAAATCATGAGCTTCTATACAACTTGAATAGCTAAGTATAAATCTTAAACAAATATACAAAGTACTTATAATACGTACTTGTCTTTTGAATACTTAAACTTTTCTATTAAACATTTACTTGTTTTGTGAACTCTACTGATCTGCTCAAGACGACTTCCATAACTAGACTAGATCAGTCAACACTTGGAAAATATTCAAGTCTACTTTTGGCTTATCAAAACTCATCTTATCTTTTCATCATTTAGGACTTGTCTTAGGATTCATATCCCAACAATTTCCCCCTTTTTGATGAAGCCAAAACTACTTGAATCTTTTCTCAATAGTAGACTAGTTAAGTAGCTATCTTGTCTTTAATCATCAAAAGTACTTATCTTTTCATTCATTCACATAAAGATCAGTAGATTACACATACTAAATCAAAAACAAAAACATAAGTAAAGAAATTACACTTAGTCAGTGATGTTACCTTCTTCTAGATTTGGAACACAGAATGCATCGAGGAGTCTTCTATGGATTACTGAGATATGTTCTTCATTGTCGATCTTCTCTTTATCTAGCAGCTCTTCCTCGAACTTCTTGATATGATTGAAATCGATCCTCTTGCCAGAACTCAGCATAGGAGTAGTCCATTTCGAATAGATCGGAACAAGAATGTTAAAGTTAACAGCAGCAGATATCCTCATGATTAAGTTCCAAAGCATCTGATCTTGAACTTCCATGAATTTGTCAAACATTGCATATAGCTCTTCATTGCTGTCTACATCACCAAACTTACGAACGATCCAGTGATCCAACTCCCATTGTAACTTGACTTTGAACCAATCTTCTCTATGTTCTTTGTCAATGAAGTTGTCTATGAACGCATCTTCAACAACATCTGGATTAGACTTTGTTGGGAATAAAATGAGATATGTTTTGATTCAATACCAAAACCCCCTGAGACATGCCTAAGTCAAGTTGATTATGTTCTAAGACTGTTAGAACATATAGAATAAGGCTAGATGAGGAGCTAATATGTTAGGCAGCTCTTAGTTGTTTAGATGCACAATTTGAGGGGGAACACATGCTTTGAAGTCCATCAAGAACAAGTCCCCTCAAGGCTCAAATTCTGGAACCAACACTAACTCTTTTGAAGACCAACTATGCTGATCGGGAGAGTTGTCCAGAGGAGTTGTCTCAGCACAATTAATCAAGATCAAGTGCTCTGAAAGCTTGAGGTCAACTATGCTGAAGAATTAAAGACAACCACACCCTAAAGAACCTCAATGAATCATGTTAAGATCACTTTGAAGTGAAGCAAAGGGTAAGAGCCAAGTCATCTGAAATGAGCAAGCCAACCATGCTGATAAGCAAGTCAGCTGATAGTGATAAGGAGAGTTGTCCATTTGATAAGGAATGTTGTCCTATCATTGGAACAACCTTCAGAAGCCATGTCCAAATTCTAACAAGAGAATCTTAAAGTCAGACATTGGGAAGAGTGCTGCAGAATGAAGACAAAGTCTATACAACCGTTTATTTCCCAAATGAGGACATGTCACTATCAAGAATCTGTCTTCAAAGTTGAAGAACTAAAAGAAGACATTTATGGACATTTGAGGCTGCCTCTCCAACGGGCAAATCCTTCATTTGTCTATAAATACAGAAGTGTGAAGACCATTTGAAAGCACCTCAACACAATCCAACTAACCTCAAGATCTTACAAGCTAGAGTGCTTTCAAAGCTTTCAAAGACTATCTTAGTCTTCATACACTTCTTCTAAGCTGAACCTATTGTATATCCATACACAAGCTTAGAGAGATATCCTAATCCTTATACACTGATCTTCATTGTAAAGGATATCTCATTAGTTGAAACCTTACTTCAACCCTTACCCCTTTCAAGTGAGAAAGTGAGAAGGTTGTAGTAGTAGTAGAGGTGGTAGGAGCTGACTGTTGAGAGAAGAACAGTTCAGTTCTAAGTTGAGAAGAGGGTACTAGGACTCTAGACATCCTAGGGATCAATTCACCAAGGAGTGGTGTTATTGATCAAGTGCACTGTCACATCCCAAAAATAGGGCCTAGAAGAAATCACTATATTATAGTATTTTACTAAAAATATGCAGCGGAAAACGATTTATTTAAATGAGATCTCATATCATATAAAGAAATACTTATTATAATTTAATTCAGACAAAGAGCCTCAACCACTTATTTCAAAAGAAGAAACTAAAACAGTGCACAAATTAATAATTTGCTTAACTCTATATAAACTATATTAAATAAAATCAAGTAGATAAATATTTTTGCGTGGCAAGACATCCACATCCATCGTCCCTTCACCGCAACTCCATCAATCTGAAAATATCAAAATAATATTGGGATGAGCAAACAACTAGCTCAGTGGGGACCCGTTTGTCAATGTTAAATACCAATCATGTAAAATAATTATCGAATAGTACAATACACTGTAAATTTAGCAAAGACCCACAAGTGATCCGAGCTACTATAGAACTGTTGAACATATCATATCACATAACTGTAGCTGTTGACTGTTGACTATGGAATATCACATTTACACAATAACAATTCACACTCAAAGCATTTAATAGAGACAAACGAAATGAATAAAATTCCCCACCTTTAAATCTTGATAAGTCTTGACAAGTGTAGATGAAATTAATGTGATCCTTCACCTAAAATAATAAACAGCACGCCTTAAACAAAATTATGTCTAAATTAATACATATCACATAATCTTATTTCTAAATTATTAACTCATAAATATATAATTGTCCAACACACCCGTAACTTACAACAAATTAATTTCCTGAATGTGTTATACATGTAGTATCAAACTAGGCTAAATTACTAATTAATATTCTGAATATATCTAACTACAAACTCATCGAACATGCAGCCTCATCAAAATTTAAAACCTAATATAATAATCTAACTATTCTATTCATGCAACTATGTGGATTACGTACGTAAAGTAGGAGGCAATAAGGAGAAGTTGCATGTTACCGTATTAATGAATACTCGACCGACGACACAGGATTGAAGTTTTGGGAGGTGGAATTTTAATTTCAATGGAGTGTCTTCTATATATATACGCTTAAATTAGGTTTAGAAATTTTATTTGGGCTTGGGCTAAATTAAAACTTTAAAGGTTAGGATATTTATGGGCTTGAAATAAGTATTAGAATTTAAAGTTTCAAATACTCAAACTTAAATGGGTTTGGAATTATATTATAAAATTTAATAAATTAAACAAATAGTTAAATATATATATTAATATAAAATATGTAAGTGTATATTTATTATAATTTATTTTAAAATAGTATCTTATGCATTTTTTTTTTTTTAAACAAATGTGATTAAAAACTCGGGTGTTACATCCTATCCTCCTTAAAATAAAATTTTGTCCTCAAAATTTAGTAACTAACCTTTATATTGAGTTATATCAATTCTTCATACCCTCCCTCTATCTGGTCCATTCGTGGTGTAAACTGGGCATTCGATTGCCTCATGTCCAGTTTGCTTGCATCTGTAGCATTTGTCTTTTCCTAGTAAACACTCTCCTCGGTGATTCTTTCCACAGTTTGAGCAATGTGGTTTCCCTATTGTAGAGTTTCTCTTGGCTTTGTCTTCGACCCTTCTTTGCTTGTTCTGGTGTTGATCATGTTTCTCTTCGCTCGATTCTTCCCATTTCCTTTTTCCCGAATTCTCTTCTTCGTTGAGTTTAAGGGCATCCATTGCTATACTAGCAGCTATTTCCTCAGCACGTTCGAATGTTTCAGCAAGTGTCGTAATACCCTGACCCGAGACGACATTTCTGATTTCTGCACGAAGACCATACCTAAATCTCTGGGCTTTCTTAGCCTCCGTATCCACCAAATGTGGAGCAAACCGACTCATCTGACTAAACTTCCGTTCATACTCCGCCACCGACATGTTTCCTTGTTTCAGATTAAAGAATTTTGTTTCCATCTTCATTTGGTAAGACGGGGGATAATACTTAACCTTGATGATGCGCTTACATTCTTCCCATGACAATGTTGCACGCTCAGTAGCGGGTCGCATGGCCCAGTAAGAATTCCACCATATTCGTGCGTCTTCCCTGAGTTGAAAGGATGCACATGCCACTCGTTGTGCATCTGTGCACATAATGAGTCCGAGGATTCCCTCGATGGTTTCCAACCATTCCTCCAATGCTGCTGGTCCATCTCGACCGTTAAATGTAGGGGGTTTAAAACGATTGAACTGTTCCACCACCTGAATTTGGCATGTTTGTGGTTGTGGGGGTTGCGGAGCTAGGGCGTTCGGATGGAGGTTTTGTGCATTCAGAGCCTGAAGTATGGTGGCCAAATTTGCCAACATGGCATTCCCCCCTTGAAGCGGGTTCTGATCTCCAGTAGCCTGACCTTGATTAGTAGCATTTTGGGCCCTAAGGAAGTCTGCCAATGTAACATCTTCCTCGTTTTGCTGATTTTGATTTCCGTCATTGGTGGCACGTGAACGGTTGCCTTGGTTCCCACCTCGAGCCATTTCCTAACATAATTTAATAGTCTTAAAACTAAGAATTGTAAATGTCATCTAACTTTTGCACCTAGTCCCTGTTATCTTATCAATCACCATGGCTATTGGAAAGCAAACATGTTATATCTTACTGATTATATTGTAATAGCCATAGTTAATTATGTCAATGTCAACATAGCATAATATCATGTCGTACCTTGTTGGAGTTGAAGCGGTGGGCGATGGTGGTGGATGTCATAACTCATGACTTATAAACACTAATAACACATAATTCAACATCGTTTGCAATTTTTTTTTTTTTTACAAGTCTACAAGAACGTAGACCTGCTCTGATACCACTCTGTCACATCCCAAAAATAGGGCCTAGAAGAAATCACTATATTATAGTATTTTACTAAAAATATGCAGCGGAAAACGATTTATTTAAATGAGATCTCATATCATATAAAGAAATACTTATTATAATTTAATTCAGACAATGAGCCTCAACCACTTATTTCAAAAGAAGAAACTAAAACAGTGCACAAATTAATAATTTGCTTAACTCTATATAAACTATATTAAATAAAATCAAGTAGATAAATATTTTTGCGTGGCAAGACATCCACATCCATCGTCCCTTCAACGCAACTCCATCAATCTGAAAATATCAAAATAATATTGGGATGAGCAAACAACTAGCTCAGTGGGGACCAGTTTGTCAATGTTGCGTGGCAAGACATCCACATCCATCGTCCCTTCACCGCAACTCCATCAATCTGAAAATATCAAAATAATATTGGGATGAGCAAACAACTAGCTCAGTGGGGACCCGTTTGTCAATGTTAAATACCAATCATGTAAAATAATTATCGAATAGTACAATACACTGTAAATTTAGCAAAGACCCACAAGTGATCCGAGCTACTATAGAACTGTTGAACATATCATATCACATAACTGTAGCTGTTGACTGTTGACTATGGAATATCGCATTTACACAATAACAATTCACACTCAAAGCATTTAATAGAGACAAACGAAATAAATAAAATTCCCCACCTTTAAATCTTGATAAGTCTTGACAAGTGTAGATGAAATTAATGTGATCCTTCACCTAAAATAATAAACAGCACGCCTTAAACAAAATTATGTCTAAATTAATACATATCACATAATCTTATTTCTAAATTATTAACTCATAAATATATAATTGTCCAACACACCCGTAACTTACAACAAATTAATTTCCTGAATGTGTTATACATGTAGTATCAAACTAGGCTAAATTACTAATTAATATTCTGAATATATCTAACTACAAACTCATCGAACATGCAGCCTCATCAAAATTTAAAACCTAATATAATAATCTAACTATTCTATTCATGCAACTATGTGGATTACGTAAAGTAGGAGGCAATAAGGAGAAGTTGCATGTTACCGTATTGATGAATACTCGGCTGACGACACAGGATTGAAGTTTTGGGAGGTGGAATTTTAATTTCAATGGAGTGTCTTCTATATATATACGCTTAAATTAGGTTTAGAAATTTTATTTGGGCTTGGGCTAAATTAAAACTTTAAAGGTTAGGATATTTATGGGCTTGAAATAAGTATTAGAATTTAAAGTTTCAAATACTCAAACTTAAATGGGTTTGGAATTATATTATAAAATTTAATAAATTAAACAAATAGTTAAATATATATATTAATATAAAATATGTAAGTGTATATTTATTATAATTTATTTTAAAATAGTATCTTATGCATTTTTTTTTTAAAACAAATGTGATTAAAAACTCGGGTGTTACATGCACCTTGGCACTATAAAACAAGTTAATTCCAAGAGTGAAGGAATTATCCTGTTCAATCAGGGAAAGTGGATGTAGGAGCTTGAGTCTCTGAACCACTATAAACTCTTGTGTTGCTTTGCTCTTCAAGTACGTACATACATTCAACACTGCACACAAAACTGATCTTTCAAAGAACTTATACTTAAGACTGTGCAAAAAGACATTTGGACAAGTTCCCTGAAAAACTGGACTGCTTGATTAACTAAGTGATTTCAGAAACTAAAGGAGTCTAAACTAAAGGGCCAACCACTATTCCGCACATATAACTCTCTTAGATAGTTATTCAACTAAGTACTCAATAGTACTTAGTAGTTTGATTATCTTTAAGGAGTTAATCATCTTCAGCAGAGTTGTCCAAGACAACATTGCTGATATCTGGTTTGATCAAGTTTGCAAAGAAATTGCATAGAAGTGTATTCCCCCCCCCCATACACTTGTTATATACTCCTTTCAGGACCAACAAGTGGTATCAGAGCAGGGGTTCAAAGACCACTGCTTCTGAAAATCCATCTTGATTTTCAAAATCACATATTTGGTGTGGTCACTGAACTGATCTATCTGAAATCCTATCAATTGTTGACTAACTGTTTGTTCTTGAGATATGGCCAACAACAATGTTGTTGTTCCACCTCCTGCTGTCCAAGGATTGGACAACATGGCCACAAATCCAGTCAATCACATCTCTCATCACAAATTGCCCATGTTCTCAATAGACAATTATGATTTCTGGAAAATCAGAATGAGGGCTCATCTTGCATCTCTACACACTGATATGTTGAGGGTGATCACAAGAGGTCCCTTTGTGTTCACTCAAGTAAATCCCAGGGTTACTGAAGCTCAAAGAGCTGATGTAAGGGAACTGATTCCCAAAGATGAGGATGACTTCACTGCTGATGAGAAGAGGAAAGATAATCTGAATTATCTTGTCATGAACACCCTCTACCAAACAATTCCAGATGCAATAATGGGTAGAGTCTACCATTGCACTACTGCCAAAGAAATTTGGGATACTCTTGCTGAAATGTGTGAGGGTACTGACAAGATCAAGGAGAACTAGCTCCAAGTGGCAGTGCAAAAATTTGAACAGTTCACAATGGAATCTGAGGAGTCCATTGACAAGTTTGCTGGTAGATTCACTGATGTGATGAATGAGATCAACTCATTGGGCAAGGTGTACTCCAAAAGAGAAGTTGGACTGAAGATCTTGAGAAGTCTCACACAAAAGTGGGATGTCTATGCTGTCATGATGCAAAATACCAAAGATCTTTCCACAATGCCTATGCAACAAATCTTCTCTGAACTCAAGGCTTATGAGTTCGATCTCAACAGAAGAAAGCCTGTTGAGGAACCTTCAAATCCCACAAAGGAAGTGGCATTCAAAGCCAAAACTGCTGAACCAGAAATGCAATCCACTCCTATATCATCAAAGTCAGTCTCTGAGACTGAAATGAAGGAGGAACTAGCCTTAATGGCTAGAAGGTTTGACAAGCTAAACTCAAGGTTTGGTAGATACAAGAAATTCTACCAGGACAAGAAATTCAGGAGAAGGTACAACTCTCCTGAAGCTCAGGCTGAGGTCAAGAAGCCTGAAGAGAAAAGATCAGAGGACAAGTACTCTGATAGGAGAAGGTCCAGTAGAGCTGAACCTTCATCATAAAAAAGAAGAGAAGAACCAAAGAAAGATGATGATGAAGACTTGTGCTATAATTGCAAGAAGAAAGGGCACTTCCAGTATGACTGCCCTGAATTGAGCTCTAAAGAGAGAAGAGAAAGACAAGCAAAAAGAGACAGAAAGTTCACCAATAGAAAAGCCATGATGGCTGGTGAAGAATCTGAAAGTGTTGAAAGCTTCAACTCTTCTGATGGACTGTTCTCCAACAGTGAAGATGATGATGATGTTTGCAACATGGCTCTTGAGGATGATGAGGTATCCTCTACTTCTATCTCACCATCATTCATCTCACAAAACACTAGTGAGGTCAACCTGAAGCTTTCCTTTGGATAGTTGATGGAAGATTTCACTATGTTACAAGAATTTCATGACAACTGTGTGAGAGAAAATGAAAGATTGGCAATTGAACTTGCTAAAAACTCTAAGGTAGTTGTTGATGTCAAATCTACTGAGTTGTATCAACAAGTCTTGAGAGAGCTTGAGGAAGCAAATCTCAGGATAGTTGACCAACAGAAGGAGATTGATGATCAACTTCTTTCTCAGAAGAGAAAAGACTTTGAACTAAAAATTCTAAATGCCAAGTTTGAGAATCTCTCACATGAATATGACATTCTTAAATCAAGTGAAGAGAGCCTGAAACTAAAGATGTCTGCTCTGAAGAAATCCTCTAGAACAATAGAGGAAATTCAGAGTTATCAAAGACCTATGGCTCAAAGAAGTGGATTAGGATTTGATCAATTTGAATCTTCACCTTGTCTTAGTGTTGCTTCTACAAGTAACACTAAGAGAATCTTTGTTAAGTCAGTGGCACAAACTGAAAATGAAAATAAACAGCCACTGAACAAAGGAAAGGGCAAAATGGATGACTTGCCTACTCAAGTGATTCAGGAGACTAGGCCAAAACCTATGGAAATTGCCAAAGCTCCTGATCACAAGAGGAATGTTGGTCAGCAGAGTAGACCCAATGGAAGGGAAACTCTCTTGAACAATGTTCAGAGGAGTTATCCAAGGTATAATCAGCCTAGGACAACTCTACTGAGAAAGCCTCAGCTGACTAAACCTAAAGACAACTATCCTCAAAGGAAAAATAAAATGAGACAACCAAAACCCCTCATGCCAAAGGGTAATGGTCATAAAAATGCCTTTCCTCAAAGATTCCCTCAAGTAGCACAAAGAACTCATAAGTTCAGGAGGTTTGACAACTCTCCTGAAACTTACAGAGTTAACACATTCACACATACTTTCCTAAAGGCATTTAAGGGAAAGACAGTGTATGTAGATGCTAGAGGAAGACAACTTAGCCACCTTGAATCAATCAGGGTTATTAGGCAAGTTTGGGTTCCTAAAGGTACAGCTAACCTCTCAGGACCCAAAACTCAAAGGGTACCTAAACCTATCTAATTGCAGGTACCATTGGGCCACAAGAAGAGGAGCATGAACAAAAAATCAGCATGGTATCTTGACAGTGGATGCTCAAGGCACATGACTGGAAACAAGGAACTCCTCACTGATTTTATTGAAAAAGAAGGCCCAAATGTCACATTTGGAGACAGCTCACAAGCTACAACAAAAGGTTATGGTACTTTGATGATTGGTAACATCAAAGTATCCAATGTGTCTTATGTGGCTGCTCTAAAATATAATCTCCTAAGTATCAGTCAATTCTGTGATAAAGACTTCAATGTTGAGTTTTCAAGTGGAAAATGCTTAATCAAAGATAAAGCTCAACAAACTCTTTTGACTGGAACTAGGAAAGGAAATGTGTATTTTGCAGACTGGGACAAGTCTACTAATGCTGCATGTTTCATTGCTAAGAGTTCTAGTGAACAAAGTTGGTTATGGCATAAGAGATTAAACCACTTGAACTTCAAAACAATGAACAAGATTGCTAGAAATGCATTAGTTAAAGGACTACCTAATGAGGTTTTCATTAAAGAGCATATTTGCAAACCATGCCAAGAGGGAAAGCAGATTAAAGCCTCATTCAAAGGAAAACCAGTAATCTCTACTGAAAGGGTACTTGAGCTTTTACATATGGACTTATTTGGACCAATTACCCCAGCAAACATAAATGGTAGAATATACACATTGGTTGTAGTAGATGACTTTTCTAGGTTCACATTGGTAGTATTTCTCCTTAATAAGAAGGAAACATAAGTCAAATTGCCTGAACTTTTAAAGAGATTGTCAAATGAGAAAAGTCTTAGCATTATCAAGATAAGATCTGATAAAGGCACTGAGTTCATAAATTCATACATCAATGAGTATTGCACATCTAATGGAATAGCTCATGAAACCTCAGCAGCTAGAACTCCCCAACAAAATGGAGTTGCAGAGAGAAGAAATAGAACCTTAAAAGAAGCTGCTAGAACCCTAATTGATGATTCAAAATTACCTAAGAGGTTTTGGGCTGAAGCTATAAACACTGCATGCCATACTCAAAATAGATGTTTGATTACTAAGGGGCAAGGCAAAACCCCCTATGAACTCTAGAAAGGAAGAATGCCTAAAGTGTCATAATTTCACATCTTTGGTTGTAAGTGTTTCATACACAATAATGGGAAAGAACAGTTGAAAGCCTTTGATAGCAAAGCTGATGAGGGAGTATTCCTTGGATATTCTCAAATCAGTAGAGCTTTCAGAGTCTACAACAAGAAAACCCTTATTGTGGAGGAAAAACTTCATGTTGTGTTTGATGAATCTATTCATGAGTTCAGGAATGAGAACTTGGAATCAGAAGAAATCACACAGAGGACAACCAGACTGAGCCTAAAAGACAATGACACTGAATTCATAGAAGTTGTCCAAGCCAACCTACCTGAAAACTTTTCATTGGACAACAATCCTGAAGGCAACCTTCCTAAGGCAAATCCCACTGAAGATATTGGTGAACTGAATGATCCAATCCCAGTTCACATCCAGGTAACAACTACCAATGAAGAAGCAGTCCCTGCTGAGGTAGTTAATGGGTCAAATAATCAAGGGGGAACTCAAAATGTTGAAAATGCCAATGTCCCTGACATTGAGGACAACACCCCTGATTATGATCCTGAATTAGATCCTGCATTCAATTACCCTGAATTTTATGATAAAAATGACTCAACTTCAGTAGAGGACAACTCTACTGAAGAGATCAGAAAAAGAAGGACTTGGTTGTCTGACCATCCTACTGATCTAATACTTGGTGACCCAAGTATAGGAGTCAAAACAAGGAGATTTCATGGTGAAAGTGCTCTTTTCTGTTGTTTCTTGTTAGAACAAGAACCAAGTGATATTGAAGAAGCACTTTAAGATGCCAATTGGATCACAGTCATGCAGGAAGAGCTGAACCAATTCACCAGAAATGAAGTATGGGAGCTGGTGGATAGACCTTCACATCAAGATGTTATTGGAACAAAATGGGTGTTCAAGAACAAGAAGAATGAAAATGATGTGATTGTCAGAAACAAAGCAAGACTAGTGACAAAGGGCTATTGCCAACATGAAGGCATTGACTATGATGAGACCTTTGCACCTGTGGCAAGGCTAGAAGCAATAAGGCTCTTTCTAGCTTATGCAGCCCACAAGAGTTTCAAAGTGTACCAAATGGATGTCAAGAGTGCCTTTCTGAATGGAGTCTTGAAAGAAGAAGTCTATGTGGAGCAACCACCTGGTTTTGAGGTTGGTAACCAAGTTTATAGACTGAAGAAGGCTCTATATGGACTCAAACAAGCCCCTAGGGCTTGGTATGATACACTGTCACAATTCCTCTTGGATCATGGATTCTCCAAGGGAACTGTGGACAGAACACTCTTCAGAATCTCTGAAGGAGAGGACATCTTGCTTGTCCAAATTTATGTGGATGACATAATATTTGGATCCCCCAATGAGAAGCTGTGTGAGAAATTCTCAAAGCTCATGTAAAGCAAGTTTGAGATGTCCATGATGGGGTTGATGAACTTCTTTTTGGGACTTCAAGTCAAGCAATCCAAAGAAGGGATCTTCATCAACCAAGCTAAGTACACTAGAGAAATGATCAAAAAGTTTGGGTGTACAACTAGCAAGCCAGTAAGGATCCCAATGAACACTAATTGGAAGATGGATCCTGATGAGAGTGGTGTTCCAACCAACTCCACTGAGTATAGAGGAATCATTGGCTCACTTCTCTATCTCACTGCCAGCAGACCTGACATCACCTTTGCTGTAGGTGTTTGTGCAAGGTTTCAAGCAAATCCTAAGAAAAGCCATCTTGAGGCTGCAAAGAGGATCTTGAGGTATCTCAAAGGCACTGAGAATCTAGGCCTTTGGTACCCTGCTGATGATAACATTGAGTTAACTGGCTACTCAGATGCTGATTATGGAGGTTGCAGAATTGATAGAAAGTCCACTTCAGGGACTTGTCAATTCTTAGGCAACAAGCTCATATCTTGGTTTTCCAAGAAGCAGAACACAGTGGCTACTTCCACCACTGAAGCTGAATATGTTGCAGCTAGAAGTTGTTGTGCTCAAATCCTTTGGTTGAGACAACAACTAAGAGACTACAAAGTCAACTCTACTGAAGTGCCAATATTTTGTGTTAACAACAGTGCAATTGCAATATCACAAAATCCTGTATTGCACACAAGATGCAAACATGTGGACATTAAGCATCACTTCATTAGAGACCATGTGGAGAAGAAGGACATAAAGTTGGTCAAGATCCACACAGATCATAAAAAAGCTGATATTCTAACAAAACCACTTGCAGAGGCAAGGTTTCTGGAGCTATCAGCAGAGTTGGGATTACTTGATCCAGGGAAGTTGGACAAGTAAAATCCATAGGAGTTAATGGGAATAAGGGGAATTAAATTGGTTTTCAGCAGACTTGGTCAAGTCTACTGAAACTCAGAAAAGATGACCTCAAATGATCAAGACTCTTGTCCATTAAAATCTCAGGACACCTGTCCACATCCTTTCAGGACACTTGTCCAAGTGGGGTAAGATAAGTTGTCATGGCTATCAAACTATTCTCTTGGTTTGATAAGCACCTAATTTGGGTAATCATTGCCTATTTTGATATCTGTCCCATTCCTTTTACAGATATCACCTTTTTGGGATTTTAATTTGTCTCCCACCCAAAAGGCCGCTTTCCATGCATTTAATGCCAAGATTTAACTCTTGTTTGCATTACAATTTTCAAGCCATGATCTACCTTGAAAACTCCCCAACCATTAACTAATATTAAATAACTTCCACATTTTGAATAAAACCAATAACTCACTGTTACATTGGCTTTTAACCATTGGATCAAAACTGGCCAACTCCCCTGAAATCAATCCTGGCCGTCCAAATGTGTTTTCCATTTGTGTCAACCGTTGAAAACTCTCAAAACTCACCAACTCATTGACAAACATTCTTTTTAGAATATTCACAAGCCTTAAGATCCCCCACAAACACTTCTTCCCCAAGTATTCAAAACCCTAGCTCTTATTTTCTTCAAACTCTCTCAAAACTCTCTCACACTCATTTCTGAAACCTTCAATGGCTCCCAAAATCAGACCAGAAATGATTATTGATTTCTCCAACAAGGCTCTAGACCTTCATTTTGGATATTTGAGCAACAAAAACAGCCTTCACTTTGAGCCCATTGTTTCATTTGAAAGTGAAGATCCTGAAGTTACACCAACCTTGAGATGGTTGAGGAGGGCAAGTCTTCAAAAGTTCATGGAAGAGAGGCCAAGCTTCTGTCTGGAGAGCTACATGGCAGAATTCTTTGCTTTCCTCAAGTGGAGAGGTAAGCCAGAAGATGGTGAAATATCCACCAGACTCTCTTATGTGGCAGAAGGAGAAGAGAAAGAGAGATTTCACAGGGTGAAATTCTCTTCAGAGGATCTTGTAGGAGCTTTTGGATTGCCTTCTGAGGGAAGAAATCCAGAAGTTTATGGTACTGGCCTTGAAGATGAAATAGCTCAAGAGTGGCTATTAGTGCCAGATCCTCTTTCTGCAACACAAACAAATTTCTCAACCTCTTTGAGGTAGTTGCCAAGAGTCTCTTAAGCAACACTGGAAGCTTGGAGCAGGTCAGCCATCCAAGAATCAGAATTATGGCTGCAGTTATTGATGCTAGTGATAAAGGCATCAAGTTTGATTGGAGGACCTTCATCCTGTCTGAGATGATGAAGGAAGAGGCTAAGTTTAAAGTAAAAGCTCACAACAAGATTGTATTGGAGGGAAAACTCAAGTATTGCACCTGGGCAAGCTTGCTGATTGAGAAATTTTCCCATTATTCTCAAATGCAAACCTTTGCAAAGCCCCTCCCTGCCCAAAAGATTATGTTTAAAAAGATCAGCAAGAAAACTGAGTAAAGGAGGATGTTACTGGCCAAACCTGCTGAAGAGAAGGTGGAGGAGAAGCCCAAATTGAAAAAGAGGACAAAGGCCAGAGTGGTGAAGACAAGGAAAATGTCTCAAATCCCCTCAGAGGAGAATTCAGGAGCTTCAACTGAGATTGAAGAAGTTGCTGAAGAGGGAGTAAGTGTGCCTTCTGATCATTTAGAAGAGTTGAGGCAAAAGTATAATGAGACTAGACAAAAGTCTAAGGGTGATAAGAGGCCCAGGGAAGTTGTCCCTGAGAAGGATGGAGAAGGAAGTGGGAGCAGTAGGGCCAGCAAGAGAAGGGCCAAGCTTACTGAGAAAGTGTTGGAGCTTCAAGAAGAAAGATCTCTCCAATTGGCTCTAAGGGAGAGCAGAGCTGAAAGCAGGACTAAATCAAAGTCTAGAACCAGTTCTTCTGGTTCTGGAACTCCAGAGTCCAAGGTCCCTGAAGATCAACCTTTAGTGGCCAACATCCCTGAAGCTCAGAATCCTGAACCCAATTCCCCTGAAACCCACATAACCCCAACTAACCAACCTATCACCCCCATCAATCTTACAAAGAGATATTCTCCAGAAGGGAGTGTGCAAAGAAGTGGGATAGATGTGCTAGCAAATTTAGCAGTAGATGAGACAAGTTTGCAATCACCCCTTGATTCATCTATGCTCAATTACTCAAAATTCTTAGAAGCTGCACTACATGAGCCAACCCCCCTGAGTAAAGCCCCTTCAGAACAATTGCTCTCAAAAGCAACTGGAGTACCTTCAATTGCACCCAACCCTTCTGAAGCCAATATCCCTGAACTTACCCTTCCTGAAGCCACACTAGGAGAACCCAGAGCCAACTCCCCTATAACCCAAAGTCCCCATTCAAGTGTTGATGAGAAGGAGTATACTTATGAAAGTATGCTCAGAGGTGGAGCCAAGGCTACTGTGGACAGTTTGTATCCACAACTTGCTGAATTTCCAAGAATTCAGAAGATGTTCCATGATTTGAGGATGCTTGTGGATGTGAAAGACAAGACCATAATGGAAATATCACAAGTCATCCAAGATAAGGGTGCAAACTGGTGGCAAGTGGAGGAGAGCAGATTGCTACACTTTGCTGGTGTGATAAAAACTAGATTCCTCATTGATGAGGAGGTTTTTGCAAAGTTGGTAGATGATAAGATCATTGAGGAGAAGGAAAGGAAAGCTAAGGGCATCAGACACCCTGATAGTAGCTCTAATGATGATGATTCCCCTGATGATCCCTCAAACCCTTCAAAACCCAACCCTCCTGAAACCCCTCAAGCCAACCTCCATGAACCCTTACAAACCAAGTCTTCTGTATCAGACAGACTTTCAAACCCCCCTAGAACCTATCATAGGAAAGGCTCTGTATCTTCAGAGGTGTTGACCAAGGGTGGTAACACAACCAAAGACACATCTGCCAATGAAGGTTCTTCTGAACCCAAGGCACAACCTAAAGATGTGGAGGTTCCTATTTTAGAGGCTGGTTTGGTTAAGGCCTATTCAGTGTCAGGAGAGTTGGACACTGATCAGCCCTTAATCATTCAGGATGACTAAGTGGCTGCTGAAATAAGCACTGTGATCTCCCCACAACTGCCATCTTTGAACCTTGTTGAAGGTGAAGATGCTGCAGGATTAGGTGATGGAGTTGAAAAGGAGGTTTTAGTGGAAAAACCAGAGGGAGAAGTAGATGAAAGAGAGGTTATAATCACTAAGATAGTGAGTGTACCACCAAATGAGGGTGATATAAGTGAGGAAGGGCAGGCTATTCTTGAAGTCAAATCTGAACTTCAGGAATCCCTTGATGAGAGGAGGCCTGTTCCTTTAAGTGAGGAAATTATTACTGAAGGAAGAAAAG
This sequence comes from Galeopsis tetrahit, assembly GCA_963675135.1. Classification (NCBI taxonomy): domain Eukaryota; kingdom Viridiplantae; phylum Streptophyta; class Magnoliopsida; order Lamiales; family Lamiaceae; genus Galeopsis; species Galeopsis tetrahit. Next base: position 41,172,950 of record OY776128.1, on the reverse strand, counting down.
AAGTAGTTGAAAATGAGAAGAAGACTGCTGATGTATCAGAGTCTTATGAAAAAGAAATTGAGGGTGATGAGTGTGTTTTCACTAACCCTTTTGATTTGTCTGACATTGCAGGTATAAGTTTTAAACAAATCTTTGCAGATGACTTCTTGACAGATGCTCCCATCCATGTTGATACTGGATCAGCACAAGCCCTACTTGGCTTGCAATCAACAAAGTTGGACTCCTTGGCTCATCAAGTCCAATCAGCTCATGCAGAAACTTCTGGAGCTTTGGATGAGCATGGAAGAACCTTAGCATCTGTAGAAATGAGATTAACTGGCTCTGAAGATGTGGTGTTACCCACATTGGAAGCAAGAATTGAAGGAATGGAATCTGGTCTTCAAACCATTTCCACTGAAGTTCACAGAGCCAAAGTCAGTATGGAGAACATCTCAAAGGAGGTCAAGAAGGATCAAAAGCTTCTAAGAGATAATCACAATGCCAATGTTCAAGCTATAAGGCTAACCATCAAGCAAGCACTTGGAAAGAAGACTGCCTTGCAGAAGAAAAGAGCAGAGGCACAAAGGCTTGCTATGGTAAAAGCAGCTTCAGAAAAATTTTCCCAAGAAGTGATGGCCAACATTGCTGAAGGTGCAGTGGCCAACCTCACTGAGCTTCTTAAAGCCCAATTGGATGCATCTCTGAAAGCAACCTTGGAAGAGGTTGTCCAACAAAAGATGAAGCCTGTTCTAGCTTTTCTTAGCTTGAGCAGTGATAGGATGCAGAACATACATGATGAAAATGTATACTTGTTGGAGGAGATGAAGTCTCTAACCCAAGCCCAGTCCTTGATGGCATCAACTATGAGTGAGCTCAAGCCTGAATGTTTTGATGCTGCCAAAAAGGGGGAAAGGGAAAGAGCAAGGGCAAAAGGTGCCTTAGTCATTGGAAGCCCAGTAGTGCTGAACTTAGAAGATTTGGATGAAGAAGATTTGGATGAAGAAGAGCAGTTAGAACTTGCTTTGAAGAACTCAATGGCCTCAGCTGAAGAGGAAAGAGTTAGGCTACAGCAAAGACCAGGAGGAGAGGTATCTGGTTTGGACAAAGATGCTGAAGGTGTCCAAACTAGAGGAAAGATCAAGAAGGCCAAAGGAAAGAAAAGACAAGCTGAGACATTTACTGACTTTCCCAACAGCCTTGATTTGCCTCTTGAATTCAGAATTGATGATGATGAGCCTATCTCAAAGAAGGCCAAGACTGCTGAGAAAGACAAGACTGCTGAAGTGTCCAAAGATGCTGAAAAAGACAAGTCTTCTGAGAAGGAAAAGTCTACTGAGACTAAGTCCACTGATGGTGCCAAAGCTTCTGAAGATGTAGAGGAGCTGTATGAAGAAGGCTTTGGACCTGGACCTAAAAAGAAGAAAGTTGTGTTGCTAAATGATCCATCAAAGCTGTTTCATGAAGGGTATAGCAAAGACCCTGAAACCCAACAAAAACTGGCCATGATGAGGGCCCAAGAAAGGATGGACTTGATGGATGAAGCACAAAGAGCAAGAGACAAGAGAAGAGCAGACTTCCAAAAGCCTAGAAGGAAGAGAGCAACTTACAACAAGATGAAGCCACAGTTGTTGATCCCAATGGACACCAAATATCCTCACTTGGATAAATGGGTGCCAATTCAGCTGAATGACTCATGGGAGGAAGCCAAAAGGGAGTTTGTCTATGATCAATATGTCATTGACAGATGGAATGGAAGAGATGCCAACTCCACTTTTGCTGAGTTTATGATAGAGTATCACAGAGAACTTTATCAACAACTTCTTGCAGCTGCTGACATTGCAAGATTTGAACTCACTGCCCCCAAGCCAATCATATATATGCCTCCAAAGCTTGATGGATGGATTGACCAGTCAAAAATCCTGAAGGAATTTACAGAGATCCTCAAGCTGAACAAGATTATTCTTGGACCCAAGGGAACAAACCAAGAAGCCATGGAGTTGAAAAGAAGAGTGTGGGCACAATAGGGAATGGTGCCACCAAAGGAGGATGATCTCTAAATTGGCTAAGTCTTCTGACCCTTTATGAGTTAAAACTTATCTTACCTGAAGATATGTTTTTAATTGGTCATCTATGCTGAAGTCTTGGTCAAGATTGCTGATGTGGTGTGCTCTGGCAAGTTGTTAAGCTCTGATATGATTTGGTTGCTCTGATATGCTCATGTTGCTCTGATATAAGTTTATGCTCTGATACTGAAAGATCTAGATACCATTAACTGATTTAATTATGCTCTGATACTGGAAGATCTAGATACTTTTAAGTACTTAGTTGTTTGCTCTGATTTTATGTTTAGTATATGCTCTGAAATTTCTGTAATGTAATGATCAATTGTAATGATGTCTTGAATTCATGCTCTGATATGTTACCTTCAACTATCAACATGCTTGTAATGAGAAAGTGAGAAAGTGAGAAAGTGAGAAGGTTGTAGTAGTAGTAGAAGTGGTAGGAACCTTACTTTAACCCTTACCCCTTTCAAGTGAGAAAGTGAGAAGGTTGTAGTAGTAGTAGAAGTGGTAGGAGCTGACTATTGAGAGAAGAACAGTTCAGTTCTGAGTTGAGAAGAGGGTACTAGGACTCTAGACATCCTAGGGATCAATTCACCAAGGAGTGGTGTTATTGATCAAGTGCACCTTGGCACTATAAAACAAGTTAATTCCAAGAGTGAAGGAATTATCCTGTTCAATCAGGGAAAGTGGATGTAGGAGCTTGAGTCTCTGAACCACTATAAACTCTTGTGTTTCTTTGCTCTTCAAGTACTTACATACATTCAACACTGCACACAAAACTGATCTTTCAAAGAACTTATACTTAAGACTGTGCAAAAAGACATTTGGACAAGTTCCCTGAAAAACTGGACTGCTTGATTAACTAAGTGATTTCAGAAACTAAAGGAGTCTAAACTAAAGGGCCAACCACTATTCCGCACATATAACTCTCTTAGATAGTTATTCAACTAAGTACTCAATAGTACTTAGTAGTTTGATTATCTTTAAGGAGTTAATCATCTGCAGCAGAGTTGTCCAAGGCAACATTGCTGATATCTGGTTTGATCAAGTTTGCAAAGAAATTGCATACAAGTGTATTCCCCCCCCCCCATACACTTGTTATATACTCCTTTCAGGACCAACAGACTTCAACTTCTGCAATCTTCTAATGTGCTTTCCAACTTTCTTTTTACTAGCATAGTGAGATTCATCATCAATCTTCTGTTTCTTCACTATTGCAGTCGTTTCTTCAGCTTTTGATTCTTCAATCATCAGTTGTCTCTTGACTTGTCTGGTCTGAACCTCAGGAGACGCAATACCCTTGCCTTTCACCTGTCTCATCTGCTCTTCTCCCTTAGCTTGCTCAAGATCAGCTTTCTTGACTAGCTTTCCTCTCTTAGGCCTTCTTAGCTCTTCTATTGCAGACGCAACAGCCTTCATCTCTGGTTCAACACTAGACTTCTCAACAACTCTACTTGTCTCTTCCCCCTTTTTGGCTTCATCACTTGCCTTAAGAGTGAATAGACTAGTAAAGCGAGTCATCTCTTCTTTTAAAGCTTCTTTCATAGCTTCTATAGCAATCTCTATTTGCCTCTGATGCGTCTTGTCGTGACTCATCTTGTCAAGACGATCAGCAGTAAGCTCTAACTTCCTTGAACTTGAGATTAGCTCATCTTTGAAATGAGTAGCAGTCTGCCTGAGCAACCTGTTCTGTTCAGTTAAATCTGTAAGAACAGTTCTTGAACGTACCAACTGGTCTTGTGCTTCACGCCTTTGCTCATCTTCTATCTCAATCTTTACTCGATAGAGACGTTCCATCTTGCTAGATTCTTCAGCCAATGATCTTGCAAAATTGATCGAACGCTTCTCAGAATAGTCAACTTGCCTCTTCAAGAAATCTTCTATTTGAGCATACATTTCTTGTCTGAAGGTTGAGTCCATCTTGTTGACTTCTCCAACAATCAACTCTCTGGAACTATCTACAAGAGATTGATTCTGCTCCACCAGAACTTCTTTCAATTTAGAGTTTAAGAACTCATCTATTGAAGACTGAACAACATTTTTCAAGTCTGTCTTCAATTCGTCTAAGAATCCATCTGGAAAGACTTGAGTAGACTGAGTTTCAACAGCAACATCATCTTGATCTTTCACAACTATCTCATCTTCATCAAAGATAAACGCTTCAACAAACTCGCCATCTTCCTTAGAAAATAAGATCGAGTTGTCTACATCTTCAGCACTTTCAGCAATTTCTTCAAGGTGATCTGAAACATTCTCCAATTCTAATAATAGCTCAGATGTCTGAATACCAGCATCAATGGTTTCAGTTTTCAACTCTTCTTCCAGCAGATCAGTTTGAACTCCAACATCAAACTTGACCTCTAAAGACAATACATCATCAGAAATATTCAGCATCCTCTTCACCAATGCTGTCAAGGCATGCGCTGGGAACAACTCCGAGTGGTCTTTGACTCCACTGTTCTCCTTCTGTTCCATCTCCCAATCTTAAAAATTTGAGATTCCACCCATTCCAACAATAACTTCGAACAGGTCTTTTGTCGGAGCTTTCTTCAATGCAACCCATGTGAAAATTCTCAAGAGTTTTTCAAATTGCTCAGAAGACGAGTCGATCTCTACTGAAGGAAGCATCTTTCTCAAATTATTGCTAACTTTCGCACGCAGTCTCTTCTCTCGGAGACACATATGATAATAAACTAAGGATTCAAATCTAGTTTCGGAAGGGGTCTGAGCAAGTGGGGTCCTTGTCTCAGCTGTTCCAGTGGCAACTAGTAGAGTTTTCGAAATAGATGGGTTGGGGGGTTCAACATATTCTGTTGAGGTTGAGGGAATTTGGATTGTGGTTTCTGTGGGCTTTGATGTGGCTTGGATTGGTTTGACAACTGTAGGAGTATCAGTTGTGTCAAATATGGTAGTGTGTTGGGTTATGTTGGCTCTTAGTGGTTGCACTGCCAACACAGACGAGGTTTTGGGTGCAGGTCTGGCACGAGATCGAAATGATCTTGCCTTGGTTTTAACAGGGAGAGAGAGAGGAATTGAAAGAGTTCTAGAAGAGGTACCAACCTTTTCAGTCGACTTGTCTGGCGAGGGACTCGACTCGACTCTCACCAGTCGATAGGTTTCGGCTACTTCAGCACTTGTCTCCTCCTCTTTCTCTGGTTTCTTATCAGAATGAGTTTCTTCTGAATCTTCTGCAGCCTCAAACATAGCCTCCTCTGGCACATACTGAACTAGTCTCCCACTAGTTCCAGCCTCAGCCACTTCTTCAGATTCCTCTTCATCATCATCCGACTCATCTTCCTCAGCACCAGACGAGACAGGTTCAAACATGGCATCTTGAGGATTAATCTGAACTTCCTTGCGCACAACGGCTCTTCCAGCAGCTTGCTTCGCGAGAGCTTCCTTCTTCAGATAGTGTTTGAGAGCATGAAACGGCTTGCCCTTGCTCCAACTTGTCTTGTTTGGCAGCAAGACAGGTAGAAGAATGCTTCACTTGTTTCCGAAGCCAACTGCGGCAGACACCACCCAATCTCTAGTGTCGGTGTCAACACGAACATTGCGTTCAAAATACATCAAGCGATCTGCAAACAACTTGAACCAGTTTCCTTCCGTGATGCCGTCATAGATCGCGGCCATCACTCTTGCCTTCTGGAGAGTTACAGAATCATAACTTCCATTCACTCCGAGCAACATCTTACTGGCAATGTCGAGAAGCGTCTTGTATTTGTCCAATAATTCCTTCTTCTTGACTGCTGGAATCTTTCCATCACGACCCAGCTTCAATTTCTTACCACAAAATATGCTGAGATACCTTAATTCTTGACCAATAGCATAGTTCTCCACATCGATAGAACCAATAGGCAGCTTCAATGTTTTGAACACATTGTCACGAGTAAGTTCTACTCGGCTTCCTCCAACAAAAGATTCAATCGAGTCGCCTCTTCTAGTAGCGTTGGCATTGAACTCCAACACCTCCTCTTCGAGCACTATATCAGGAAATGCCTCCAAATAAGGTCTCAACCCGCATCTGCCGCATTTCATCAAAATCTCTTTATTGTCTTCAGTGTGGTTGCCTTTGAAGAACACCGATCCTTCAACATGCACTTTGCCTTCTGAGGCGTACTTGCCAAGATCGAATCTGGCCTGCATGTTAGTTCTAACATCGAATAATGAAACAATCGACATTATAGTAGAGATGAATGAGAACAAACAGTTCGGATTTGCAAGAAATTTTAAGTGCTTGAGAGTAGGAGAGTTAAGAAAAACGTGAGGAGAGAAGAGTGGAATTGTTGGGTTTTGTTAAAACTTAAATTTCAAATCGACGGCCAAGATGAAAGAATTTGATCCAACGGTTGGGTCTTTTCAAATTCAGTTACGGAATCGAGAATATTATGTGATTTGATATTGTAAATTTTGGAATCTGCCTTTCCTATTGGTTAGGACAGAGAAGTGTACTTATCTGACCTAGGGTAGTAGGGTTTGGCGCGAACTGGGTGTATACACCTCATTAAAAGGGAGTGTATAAATCCAATTCTAGGGTTTTCCGAATTTCACATTATCAAATTACATTAATACCCTTAATTCGTACTGAGTAAACACTTAGAATATTTGAATCATAAGAACACTTATCTTGTCTGTTTGAGTCTATCCAGAACAGTCGAGTAGACTAATGCACACCAGACGAGTTCCCCCTTCGACTGTGCTTGTCTATTCTGAATGTCGAACGACTTCATGTACCTATCTTATCTTGTGCGACGTATGAGTGTAGGTACAAGTAGAGTAAAATAATTAAGATGAATATCAATCTAAAGCAGTAGTCAAGGTTTTGAACAAAATGACTTTTAACAAACTTAAGAGTCAACATAAGGATATTTAAGAAATCATAGATTCCCCCTTAAATGTTTATTCCCATAGTGTTACCCTAAGCTTTACCAGCTTCCTCATCGGGTTGTTTGGTCATCTTGTCTGACCTTGTATACCTGTCTGTTGAGCGAGTAGACGAGTGTTCTGTTTCAGTGATCTTGTCTCCTTATCTCTTTGATGTACCTGTCTGGTTAGTACATAGCTATAGGCAAGTAGGGTCTAGATCAATTAGTCCTAGACTAATGCATAATTCACGAAAACGAGCCTCAGGTAATGGTTTTGTGAAAATATCAGCTCTTTGAAAATCAGTATGAATCTTTTCCATGCGAATATCCTTATTTTCTACATGATCACGTATGAAATGATGTTTCACATCAACATGCTTACAACGTGTGTGCAAAACAGGATTTTGTGTAATGGCAATGACACTATTACTATCACAGAAAATAGGAACATTTGACTACAGCAGCTACCAGCAGCCATGTACTCGGCTTCGGTAGTAGAGGTAGCCACACTAGTCTGCTTTTTCGAAAACCATGAAATGAGTTTTGTGCCTAAGAATTGACAAGAACCGGATGTAGATTTCCTATCTATTCTACAGCCACCAAAATCAGAATCTGAGTAGCCACTTAAAGATAAATCATCATTTGAAGGATACCATATACCACGATTGATGGTTCCTTTCAAATATTTCAGTATCCGTTTAGTGGTTTCCATATGACTCTCTTTTGGATTAGCTTGAAAACGAGCACATACACCAACAGAAAATGCAATATTAGGTCTACTAGCAGTCAAGTACAGTAATGAACCAATAAGACCACAATAATATGTTTGATCAGCACACTTACCATGTTCGTCTGGATCCATTCTGTATGTAGGTAGCATACGTACTCCAGTAGACTTGCATGTCTTGATACCATACTTGTCTAGTAGATTTCTAGTATACTTTGCTTGATTTATGAAAATACCTTATGGGGTCTGTTTTACTTGAAGACCAAGAAAGTAATTCATTTCACCCATCATAGACCTCTCAAATTTACTTTGCATGAGTGTTGAGAAACTTTCACTCAGCTTTTTGTTAGGTGAACCAAAAATGATATCATCTACGTAAATTTGGACGAGTAAAATGTCTTTCCCTTCTTGTCTTCTGAACAAGGTTCTATCGACCTTGCCCTTAGTAAAACCATTTTCTAATAGAAAGAGAGATAGAGTATCATACCATGCTCTTGGAGCTTGCTTTAGTCCATATAAGGCTTTCTTCAATCTGTACACCTGGTTGCCTTTGACTTCGAAACCTGGAGGTTGTTCAACATACACTTCTTCCGCAAGAATACCGTTAAGAAATGAACTTTTAACATCCATTTGATATACAGTAAACTTCATATAAGCAGCATATGCAAGGAACAATCAAATGGCTTCTAGTCTAGCAACAGGAGCATAAGTTTCATCATAGTCTATGCCTTCAGTTTGTGAATAGCCTTGGGCTACTAGTCTAGCCTTATTTCTAACGACTACATCATTCTCATCTTTCTTGTTTTTGAAAATCCATCGTGTGCCAACTACATTATGATGTTCCGGCCTATCGACAAGTTATTAGACATCGTTTCGAACAAATTGGTTCAACTCGTCTTGCATAGCGATGATCCAATTACTATCAGCCAATGCCTCTTTAACGGTAGTAGGCTCGATAGAAGAGAGGAAACAACACCAGTAAAACATAGATGGACTAGGTTGTTCTTGTGACTCAAAGAGTTGTCGTCTAGTCTTCACACCAATAGTAGAGTCACCAATGATATTTTCAGTATCATGCGCAGATTTCCATGTCTTTCTATTCTTAACAGGTATACTATCATCATCTACCTCAGGTATAACATTATGCATATCAACATCATTCGTATCAACAGATTTATTAGGAGCAGTAGATGAGTCAACTAGAGCAGGCATGTCAACTGGTCTAGTAGACTTACCTTGAGCACTTACCTTCTCGTTGTCATCAGACTCGAGAGCTTTCATGAATGGATTGTAGGCTTGAACGGATTCATATACTTCTGATTCTTTTTCAGATTCGATCGATAGATCAGTCACCTTTTCACTGATCTTGTCGGCAGATGAGTCCTGTCGAGATTCATCGAAAACCACATGTGGTGTTTCTTCCACAAAAAGAGTTGAGTAGTTGAATACCCTAAATGCTTTGCTAGTCGAGGAGTATCCTAAGAATATCCCCTCGTCTGCTTTAGCATCGAATGCATTCAACTTGCTTTTCCCATTGTTATGGATGAAACACTTACAACCAAATATATGGAAATATGAAATTCTGGGTTTTCTACCTTTCCAAACCTCAGAGGGTGTCTTGCCTAACGCCTTGTTGATCGCACTTCTGTTTTGTGAGTGGCATGCAGTATTGATTGCTTCGGCCCAAAACTTTTGAGGAGTTTTGTATTCGGCTAGCATGGTTCTATTCCTTCTTTCTGCTACACCGTTCTGTTGTGGTGTCCTAGCTGCACTAGTAAGGTGCTGGATACCACGTTTAGCACAAAAATCTTGGATATAGCAATTAATGAACTCAGTACCCTTGTCACTACGAATTTTGACAATGGACTGGTTCTTCTCAACTTGTAACTTCTTCAACAGATCAGGTAGAAGAGTTTGTGTATCACTCTTCTTGTGTAGGAAGACTACCCAAGTAAACTTAGAATAGTCATCTACAACAACAAGTGTGTACCTTCTTCCATTCAATGTTGGAGGAGTTATCGGACCATGAAGATCCATGTGTAGTAGTTCTAGGACTCTACTTGTTGAGAGAGTAGGAATTGACTTAAAAGAACCTTTTACCTGTTTACCTTTCTGACAAGCATTGCATACATGTGATTTGTAATAAACTTCGTTGGGTAAACCTTCCACTAGGTAATCTCTTGCAATCTTATTAATTACCTTAAAGTTCATGTGATAGAGGCGTCTACGCCAAAGCCAACTGAGATCTTTAGGGTTCTTAGTAAGAAGACAAGTATCCCTTGGACAGCTATTCCAATTCACAATGTATACGCTGCCTTGTCTTACGCCGACGAGTAGAATAGTGTGACTCCTCTTGTCTATGATCTCGCACTTTCGGCTTTTAAACTGCACTTTATAACCACGGTCACAGAATTGAGAAACGGATAGTAAATTATATTTCAAACCTTCTACGTAGGATACGTCTTGTATCTCTACATCTCCATTTCTGATGTAACCAAAGCCTTTCGTAATAGCAGTGGAGCTATCACCGAATATCACCTTGGGTCCTTCTTGCTCGTGGTAACTCGATAGAAGAGCCTTAGTACCTGTCATGTGGTGCGAACAACCACTATCAATGTACCAAGTTTCTCCGACTGAGCCACCCTTCTTATACAAGTCGAGTCGACCCTGCAATGAAGATATTCAATAATTTAGGTACCCTCTTTGTTTATTGGGGTCCTGGGGGGTTAGTCGAGTTCAAAGGAATCCAAATATACATCGGAGTCCTGAACAAGTTTGATCTCTTAAGCTTTCTGCCATACTTGTTACAAAATAAGACCTTGTTGTCCTTTTCTGGCCTATCATTCGATTTCGGGTCTACTCGTCTGAGATAGCCTTTCGACTTAATCTCTACTTGAGCAGGTACTGGTCTATGATAGTCAGAATAGGGCTTGTATGCATTAGGTCCATACGGTTTATAGACACGTTTAGGTCTTTCCTCACTTATGATATCATATGACAAAGGTGGAGGATATAGGACAGGTTGTGTACGATATTTTGAAGCAACCTTCATAGGCCTAGACGAGTAGAGCTGAGACTGCCTTATGAAAGGAGGTCTAGGCTCTTGTCGTCTAGTCTGTACTTGTCTAGTACTCATCTTCTCAGGATACCAATCCTCGTATCTGACCTGGTTTGATCGTCCACGACTAGTGGTCCTTTGAAGATTAGTTCTAAACGGAACAGGTTTGTTGTTAACATTCTTTTTACCTCCCTTGGTAATCGGAGTGTTAACTCTAGTCTGTTTAGGTACAGTGCCTTCAGATGGCGTTCCAATATCGTATATCATTGGTCCTTTTCCTTTATCATTAGTCAAAGAACTTGAGATGAAAGCCGTAGGGTTCTTAATGACTTGAGTAGACGAGCTAGGTGAATCTGCACCTATACCTGTCTTGTCAGCTGGAGCCCTATACCTATCTGACAGTTCAAGGTTAATCTTTGAAGAATTAACCAGGTCAGTAAGTTTAAGGTCTAGAGTGACAACCCCAGTCTCTAAGAACTTATTGCGTTCTTCAAGCTTTTTGCACTTGATCTTTAAAACATTGAACTCATTTCTCTCAGTAGCATGTGTCTTAAGTAGGTCTTGATATAACCTGTCTGTCAATGCACACTTTTCTTTGAGTTGTCTTAACTCTTCAGTCAAGCGTTCATTTAGGACTGTTACATTAGGATCTACTTTAGACTGAGCTTCCTTAAGATCAATGATTTCTTGTTTTAAGGCGATGTTCTCGTCGCTGACTTCAATGAATGCCTGGTTAGCTAGTAGGAGGTCTTCCTCATTCACACTAGCAGAGTGATGAAGACTACTCCCTACTTCACTACTGGTAGTATCACTTTCATCAGAATCCGATTCATCACATGATTGAAACGAAGTTGCAGATGATACCTCTTGGTCAATTTTAGCCATGCAGCATAGGCCATCATCTACTATGAAAGCTTCATCGTGATCTCGATCAGACGGGTAGCTAGATGAGGACGATGGCAACTCGTCTAAATCCGACTCAGAGTCATCATTGGCCATCATTGCCTTCTTGCCACGGTTGTATCTTCTTTCCCTTCGTGCTTTGCGTTCTTCACAATCATCAGTGCTCAGGTCCGGACATTCGTAAATGTAGTGACCTGGTTTCTAACAGTTATAGCATAAAAGATCGTTAGTAGACTTTTTAATAGGAGAATTATCCCTTCGCTTATCACGTCTATCAGAACGCTTAATCTTCCTATCATCAGACTCTCTATCTCGTCTATTACCTTTCGAGACTTCGTCTCTCCTTTCGAACGAGTTTTGGTCTCTTCTGGTCTCAGACGAGTTCTTAGGAGCAGACCCTCTATGATCTCTACAGAACTTCTTATATCTACCAAAATGTTTGTTCAGCTTGTCGAATTTCCTAACCATAAGGTTCACCTGATCCTTCAGGCTAAGATCAGTATCTAACTCATCTTTCACAGAAGCAGACTTAGTTTTAGACTTCGACTTGCCTACTCTAGAGCACTTAGACGAACTAGTCTTAAAGGCAACATTCTTCGACGCGGCAATCTCTCTATCACTACCTGCAATGGGATCTTCTTCATCTAGATCAAACTCATGAGCCTTTAGAGTTTGAAACATGGTCTCTGCTGTCCATACATCTATATCTTGAGTATTCTTAACAAGCATTTTCACCATCTTCCATCTAATATCAAGACTCTTAAGAATTCTAAGATTAATTTCACGAGCAGTATAAGATTTGCCAAGAACTTCCAAGTCATTCATAATTTTGGTAAAGCGAGTATCCAACTTGTCAATAGTTTCACCAGTTTTCATTTTGAATGATTCGAATCTTTGAACAACAGTAGAAAGCTTGCTTTCTTTGATCAGGGATGTCCCTTCACAAATAATAGCGAGACGGTCCCACATTTCTTTGGCAGTTTTACATTTTAACACTTTTCCTAGATACTCGTTAGGAAGGGTGTGTAAAATGTAATTCTTGGCCAAGTTGTCCAAATTATTCTGCCTCATTTCTTCAGAGGTTAGCTCTGACCTGGGTTTACGAACAAGAGTACCAACAGGTTTGTCCTTGTCCAAAGCAGCAGTGTTAGGGATCATCGTCACGATTGGTCCTTCGGTGACGGCGGAGATCATCAAGTCGTGAGTGGAGCTGAAAATGGCTTCCATTCGCAACTTCCAGTAGTCGTAATCTTGTACCTGGAACTTAGGTAGCTTATTAGCACTGATTTCGAGAGACATGATTCCAAGAAGATTAGTATTAAGCAGTTTTATGATCAAGAAACAAATATATTCAATAACAGCGATCAAGAACACGTAAGAGCACGTACAAACAAGAACCAAGACTTCACCCAAGTCTTAAGTTGGTTATCAAGAAACAGCAGTTCGTAAACTACCGCTCTGATACCACTTGTAGGTCCCTAGTTGAGTTAATAATATTGAGTAATCTAGTGAAAATGTCTAGAGGGGGGTGAATAGACTTTTCAAAAATCTTTCAATATATCAGAATACGAATGCGGAATATCAGAATTAAACAATGAGCCCAATCAAATTTATACTCAACTAAATTCGCGAACTTCTGTATGAACACTCTACTAGTCTAGTTCAGATATGTAATTCAATCAATTAAGCAGTTAATCAATCAAACACAAATAAAACAATAAAGTACATCAAACACGAGATTTATAGTGGTTCGACAACTTGTCTACCTCCACTCTCACAAACCCAGTTGTGATATTCTTATTAACTCGTCCAATGGAGTAATGTGTTCTTGTAGCTTTAAGTCCCAAGAAATAAGACTTAGATCTTCTCGATAACACTACCAAGTGTTTCTTCGATCTAACTAGCTATTTAACAAGCAACTAGCAACTTGATACAGTAAAATAAAACTTCTCTTCGTTCAACAGTAGTCTTCTTTGATCTTCACTTGTCTTGCAGACTTGTCTTCCTGAACGCTAACTCTGAGAGTTGTTTTCTTCTTGAATGCTTCGTAAATTCTCTTCACTTGAGTATAGAAAGTCAGTGTATCAGTAGTCCTTAATTGTTGAATACACCAAGGTATTTATAGACTTCTAAACTGATTTCTAACTTCTCCTTTTATCATTCCACGCGTTTATGCAGTTAATTAGTTATTTCTAACTAACTCTTCAATCTTTATCTTCACACGCGTTTTAATAACTAACTTCTTCATTCTCCTTCTTGTTGACTTATCTTGTCTTGTCGCGCACCTGTCTTGTCTGGTTTCGACACTTAGACAAATTCTGAGTCTTCTTCTTACTCTTCTTGTCTTGCGCAGGCCTTCATCTATAAACTTCAAAATAGAACTAATCTAGTCCTAACAAGACTATTACATTACATTAAGCTTTATAAAAACAGCTTAGTCAACTTAAGAATCTATACATTGAATATGTACGAAAATCATGAGCTTCTATACAACTTGAATAACTCAGTATAAATCTTAAACAAATATACAAAGTACTTATAATACGTACTTGTCTTTTGAATACTTAAACTTTTCTATTAAACATTTACTTGTTTTGTGAACTCTACTGATCTGCTCAAGACGACTTCCATAACTAGACTAGATCAGTCAACACTTATAAAATATTCAAGTCTACTTTTGGCTTATCAAAACTCATCTTATCTTTTCATCATTTAGGACTTGTCTTAGGATTCATATCCCAACAGGAACAACCTCAACTTCTTAGCATCTTCCGACACTCCATTTTGCTTGAGAGTGTCGGCCACCTCTAAGAATTGAGCAAGATGTTCATTCGGATCTTCTTCAAATCCTTCCTCCGTTCTTCCCTCAAATTGTCTCTCCCTCAACATCCGTAGTAGAGAAGCACTAATCTCAAAGTTGTTTGCCTCTATCCTTGGTCTTGCTAATCCATCGTAGTACTCCCTCGGTTGAGGCTCAAAATATTCCCTCATTGGCCTTCCATAGTAAACATGTTGAGGCTCTTCTCTATGTGGAGGAGGGGGAATGTACTCTTCTTGAATTTGTTGAGGTGGAGGATATTTGTAAGGAGGGTAAGGGTGTTGAAGTGGAGGTGGTGGATAATGATGAAGTGGAGGTGGTGGATAGTAGGCTTGTTGTGGAGGTGGGTAAGGGTAAGGATAGTATCCTTGATATGGAAGGTGGTTTTGAGGTGGATATTGTGGATTGGGATTTTGGAGATTTGGTGGAAGGTTTTGAGGTGGATTACCTCTGTTTTGATTCCCAACTTGGAGATTCTCTCTTTGAACCTCATCATCTCCAAGTGGTGGAGGATTCATCTCTTCATTGTTCTCCATCTCAAGCGGTTCTTCTATGACTCTTTGACGGTTTCTACTTCGATTCCTTCTCCTTGCGTGTGCCTCGATCTCAAGATCTAATGGTTCCAAACTTCCTCCACGAGATCTTGTGATTGTAGTATGTCATTTTTAACACTTTTTTTAAGCACTTAACAATACGATCCCCACAAGCGTATGAGTTCGATTGTAGTATGTAAGAACGACCAAGTAGTTTATTAGTTCCAAGGATCTAATTGAGTGCAAGAGAATCCCTAAAGTTACGAGTATGCATGCTATTGTAGCAACTACAAGTGTTTGTTGGATTTTCGGGAATTAAAACACAAGTATCAAACTAGATTAACTAAGATAACAAGAATATAACAAAAGAAATGACGAACTATCTAACTTTCAATAGAAAGTGCAAGAGAATGGTATTACCTCAGGTGTTTCCATTTTGTGGGTAATTCAATGAGTTAACGAACCAATTGCATGAATTAAACTATGGTTTTGGGATTAAGCTAAAGGCTATCACTCGTGTGTGTAGACCAATCCCTCGTGAGGCTTAGGTGAACACGTGCATTAATTAGCAATTATATAGTCTAATCAATACCATAAGCTCCTAAGATAGTGTCTCATAAACACGTTCAACATGGTTACTAATGCTTATGAGACGCCCTTTCACTAATCTAATAGACGACCTCTAATCGATTAATGTCTAGTGTTGTCGATCTAAGCAATTAACCCCCGGTCGGTGTAGTCAATTACTATGTGAATTCTAATCAATTAATCCAAGCTCACACCCCACACTATTAATCATGCAACCCAATACGGTCGTTGAAGTCGACAAAACTAACAATGCTAACTAATAGGGTGAATTAATCAATTGAATCATGGATATCACAACACTAGAAACATATACACACAAATCCTAAGCTAATCATGCAATTAATCCATAATTACACTAAACACCCATCAAAACATTCACACCCAAGGCAATAAGAGCTTAGCACATGGTTCTAGAAGAGAATCCCATGGCTACAACAACAAATAACATCAAACTAATGGTAAAATAGCAAAGGATTGAAGAAATTAAGAAAATACTAAATTGAATGGCAAAATAGAATAATATCACCTTGATCATGAGAATTTAGCTACAAACCGATGTAATAGACGATGCCCGATGATAATCATAGCTTGATTTGAAGTAAAAACCACTAATCTATCTAATCTAGTGAAGAAATTAAACTAATCTATGAAGAACACATACTACTATGTGAATGTGTATGAATAAAGCTTGTAAAAGGAGTAAGACCCCCCTAAAACTCAAAATGAACTCTATTTATAGTTTGTAAAGAAGTCTTGCATGAAATTTGCACTTAGATCCCTAAAAAATGGAGAAAATTGGCCAAAACCCCCGAATTTCATCTCACCCGGCCGGGTGGTTTCACCCGGGCATGCCACCCGGGCGAAATACGAAGCATTTGAGTGAAATAGGGCTTGGCCAGGTCAAAACCACCCGGCCGGGTGGTTTTACCCGGCCAATATACGAAGGTCTTGATGGAAAATGGCATGGCCAGGCCAAAGTGACCCGCCCGGGTGGTTCTACCCGGCAAAACCTTCGATGGGTGAACTAAAAAAAAATGTGGGTGTACAACACTGTGGCCGGGTTATTTTTACCCGCCCGGGTGGTGTCACCCGGCTAAGTTTTTCGTCTCTTCATATCTGAAGCTTCTGACCTTCGATTGACTCGATTCTTTTTTTCATTCCACTCCAGTTTTCGAGACGAATCCAATGGTGCAATCCTCTCTTCAGTCCAGTGAGTGAAAATGATGATTGAATACTCATTTTTGCGATTTTAATGCCTAATTCACCTCATATTCCTACAAAAAGAACTCAAACACCTTTCTCAATCAAATCAAGCATATTAGTGTGAAAATGCATGAAAACCCTCAAATTTTATCACTAAAACACATGAAACCATATGCAATTTACAACCGAATCACCTTTGAAGCAGGTATTAGGGAGAGCAGACTTGTCAGGGAGAATGGTCAAATGGGCTGTTGAGCTGCAGGAATATGATGTTGATTATGAACCCAGGAGGGCCATTAAGGCCCAGGCCCTAACAGACTTTATCCAAGCGTCCACTAGAACAGAGAAGATGGAAGGCTGGAAAGTGTACGTTGATGGCTCCGCATCAGCACTTGGATGCAGGGCAGAGATAGTGCTGGTAGACCCTGAGGGTCAGGAGGTACAAGTGGCGGTTAAGTTCCGGTTTTAAACCTCTAACAACGGAGCAGAGTACGAGGCCCTGATCAGAGGGTCTAACATGGCAGCAAAGCTAGGAGCGCAAAAGGTTACTCTATACTCGGATTCACAGCTGGTGGTGCAACAAGTAAGGGGGGAATACCTTGCCAAGGATGAGAAGATGATTGCGTATTTGGAGCAAGTGAAGAACCTGAAGAATAAATTCCATGCTTCGAAGTGATACAGATACTGAGGGAAGAAAACACGAAGACGGATGGGTTTTCCAAGCTGGCCAGCTCCGCCGAGTTTGAGGGCCAAGGAAAGATAACCCTGGTAGTGGCAGACCGGCTAGCGACGGAGGCTTTAGTTGGAGAAATAATTGAGACATACGATTGGAGAAAGGAGATATGGGAAGAATTGAGTAAAGATCCTAAGAACCCTGAAACTCTGACATCTAGAGAAGCCAAAGCCTTGAGGGTGAAGTACTGTATTATTGGGGATCAACTGTACAAAAGGTCCTTCACTCAACCGTATCTTAAATATCTCTCAAAACAGGAAGCAGAGTTCGTGATCAGGGATATTCACGAAGGTTGCACAGCCAACCACGAGGGCTATAAAACAATGGTGAAGAAGGTGTTCAGGGCGGGCTTTTACTGGCCTAATGTGATGAGGGATGCTCGAGAATTTGTGAAGAAATGTGAGAAATGTCAGAGGAACGGACTGCTAATACGAATATTAGCGGAAGAAATGGGGGCCATGTATTTGCCCTGCCCATTTGCGAAATGGGGAATAGATTTAGTGGGGCCCTTTCCTATGGCACTCGGGGGAAAGAAGTTTTTAATTGTGGCCGTGGACTATTTTAGCAAGTGGGTGGAGGCCGCCCCGTTGGCTAAGATAGAGGAAGATAATGTAATTAATTTCCTAGCAAGACACAGTTATTGCAGATTTGGAGTACCCAGAATTCTGGTCTCGAATAATGGCACGCAGTTCAACGGAGAAAGAGTGAGAAGATGGTGTGAGAGATGGAACATCTTGCAGAGGTTCACCTCAGTGGCTCACCCACAAGCTAATGGCCAGGTGGAGGTCACAAAAAGGATCATAGTGGATGGCATCCGAACTCGCCTACAAAAAATAGGAGGGGGATGGGTAAAGGAACTGGACAATGTTCTCTGGTCTTACAGAACTAGTCCTAAGTCAGCTACAGGGGAGTCCCCTTTCCAACTGGTGTATGGGACAACAGCAGTAATACCACCAGAGGCCCGGTTAGGGTCACATCGAATCACATATTTTGAGGAAAGAAAGAATGAAGAGTTAATGAGAGAGGCCCTGGACCTGGTAGAAGAGGAGAGAGAGATAGCAAAATTGAAAGCAGAGAGATACAAGAGCAGGATCAAAGCAGCCTACGATCGTAGAGTAATTCCTAGATCCTTTAGAGTCGGAGACTTAGTCCTCCGAAGAGCTGATGCCTTAAAAAATACTGGGAAGATGGAGCCCAATTGGGAAGGCCCTTACAAAGTGATACAAGTGTTTAAAGGAGGAACCTACAAGCTCTAGAGTATGGAAGGAAAGGAGGTACTGCGCCCATGGAACGTGTGCCAACTTAAGAGGTTTTACGTTTAAAAACGCATTCGTCATTTATTTATCTTTTTTTGTGCAATTTTGACATTCATTTCCATTCGAATAATTGTACGCATCGCTTCACCGGCACTCTTTTTCCCTCTACGTGGGTTTCCCTTTGGGTTTTACCATAAATAGGTTTTTAATGAGGCCGACATAGGTTTCCTTTTTTCGCCTATGTTGATGAACACTTTTTGATCAATGAAGCTTTATTTTTGAAGAAATTGCAGTGATTTCTCTTGATTTTTGAAGAATTATTATGTGAAACAGATGCTTGAAAACGTGATGAGGTGATTGATATGTAATGATGTTAATGCGAAGGATAAAACGAGAAAAGGCGCAAGTTTATACAAACCTCACCCTGAGAAAACAAGTGCGTTCCGATGAACTTTACTTAGAGAAAATGCGAAGGTTTATACAAACCTCACGCTGAGAAAACAAGTGAGTTCCGAAGAACTTCACTTAGAGAAAATGCGAAGGTTTATACAAACCTCACCCCGAGAAAACAAGTAAGTTCCGATGAACTTCACTTAGAGAAAATGTGAAGGTTTATACAAACCTCACCCTGAGAAAACAAGTGAGTTCCGAAGAACTTCACTTAGAGAAAATGCGAAGGTTTATACAAACCTCACCCTGAGAAAATAAGTGAGTTCCGATGAACTTCACTTAGAGAAAATGCGAAGGTTTATACAAACCTCACCCTGAGAAAACAAGTGAGTTCCGAAGAACTTCACTTAGAGAAAATGCGAAGGTTTATACAAACCTCACCCTGAGAAAACAAGTGAGTTCCGATGAACTTCACTTAGAGAAAATGCGAAGGTTTATACAAACCTCACCATGAGAAAATAAAGGGGTTCCTACGAACCTTGATCCGAGAACTGAGGCAAACCCGAAATGAACGTCGTCCTAAGGGGAGAACTCAAAACTATACGATTGAAAGTTTCCACCCACTACAGCCTCTGAGGCTATGGGGAGTAGTAGATACGAGGAGACCCTACAAACATCATCAAGTAAGCACAAAATTCTGAATTCTCTATTTTAAGCTTGAATTCTCCTATTTTGGTGATAACGAAGCCTCATAGCCTATATGTTAGAAGGATACTAAAAATACGCGTTGAAACTCAGCTAAGAGAAGCTAAGCGTGCAACATACGACATGCTCACTATCTTAGACATAATGCATAACATGCTTATGAAGAGAAATCAACATATATATATGCACACAATAAGACAATATGCAGGTAGAAGGAGAAAGAGCAAGATAAAGCATCCAAACACAAAAAATATTCAAGACCAAGGGCACCAGACCCGGGCCCTCCACAGAAAAACACAGGAGTGTGGAGTCTCCTGAAAATACCAGAGGGGCACGAAGGCCCTCAACAAAAAAAGAAGAGTGTTTAAAGAGTACCAGAACATTGTTATCGGGAAAAGTAAAGAAAGTTATTAAGAGGGAGGAATTTCAGCCCTTCCAGCACTTTCCACCGCCTCGTCGACCTGTCCGCTGGAGCCACCACTCTCCTCCTTCTCCTCCGAGACATCAGCCGCCACGGTAGCCAGTGGATCAGGGTTAGCTATGTGGATAGGAAATTCCAGATTGCTCACAGGCACTATGTCCCCCACTCCTAAAGCTGCACTCTTCAGCTCCGAAACAGCCCTCCTCATGCCAGGTAACCACCAAGGAGTGTTTGATATCCTCCTTGGGATCTCCTGGGAACTTCGGGGGAGAAGCTAACTCATCTAGGTGGAGGGCACGGGTGTAGTGACCATCAAACCCTGCAGCGGAGTGCTCGGCTACGACATTGGAGAAACCATGATCGATGAAGTGTGGAATGTATGCCTCCATTGCCCCTAAAAAGCTGGTGCTGTTGAGGAAAGCCTCTAGCCACTCTCGGTGCAAAGTACCCAGAAAGGTCTGCCCTGCCGCGGACGTAAAGAGAGAATCAACACAGAGCTTCACCCCGGCCGAGGGTAGTTCAGTCTCCAGGCGCTGGATCCCCCTGCCCTGCTCAGCAACCTGGGCCCGGAGTAGAGAAACCTCCTCGGACAAAACCTGGTTTTGTGTTAAAACCTGAATCTTTTCAGCCGTTGCTGCCTTTCTACTTAGGGTAGCCTCTCGGAGCTCTGCCTCAACCATCTCCTTTTTCACTTTCTCCTGCTCTATCTGGCTGTGGATGTCTTCATGGAGTCGAAGAGATTGAAGGGCTTGGTCGAACACATCCGAATAGAGGAGACCAAACTGTGTAAAACTATAAAAGAAGTCAAGAAGTTTACTTCACTCTCTACTCTCTACAGACCATATAGTGAAGATATGCAGTAAAAACTTACCTGGGAAAAACTATGGGCTGTATGCACCATCCTCTCCTCCAAAGTCAGGGTATTGAAAGCCTTGACAGCTGGCATGGGAATGTGGCGCTCCACAAAAGTAGTGAACTGTTCGATATTGATCCCTCCCGTAGCCTCTAGATCGATAGTCTCTGAGGGAAAAGCTGAAGATTGACCCTTGGTCTTCTTCTTCTTAGAAGCCCCTGAAGTGGGGAGTAACTGGTTTGTTCACCATAGAGAGAGGAGCCTTTTGAGAAATTTCAGGAGCAACTGGTTTGTTCACCATAGAGAGAGGAGTAGCATCTCGAGAGATTTGAGATAACCAACTCATAGCTGCGCCAAGAAAATAGAGATATTAGAGACAAAAAAGATACGAGCCCGGAGGGCAATAACAGGGGAAGGAAATGGTATTACCATCATCTGGACCTAAAGGGTAGTCAGTGCGACCAAACCGAAGTGAGACAAAGCCCTAGGATTTTTACAAATGCCCATTACATCAAAATACCCATAGAGAGTTACATGGCGGTTTAGATTTTCCATCACAGTCAAGTTAAGAGGGGAACAAGCAGTGAGAGGAGGACAGGGCACCCCTGGATTTTCATAAACCCACTTTTCATGAGGGAAATCCCAGGGAGAGGGATTGGTAACAAAGAAATAGTAATCCCGCCAGTCTTGAACCCCCTCATGGAGTTTCTCCATGAATTTCCCAGTTCGGTTAGCGCGACCACACGCATAGAAAAACCCGTCCGCAAGTTTGCAGGCGTATTGAGTTAAGAAAAGTTGGGCCGAAGGTTCTCCCCCATTCCCCTTTACAAGGATATAAAACCCTAACATTGCTCTAATGGCGTTGGGGGTGAATTGATTGATAGGGATGCAAGCGTAGGAGGAAATCTCAGCCAAATAAGGGTTAATGGGAAAACGCAGCCCGACTTTCAATTGAGCTTCCCAAAAGGCTAAGCTTCCGGGACCGGCGAAATTTGGGCATTCTTTCGGATGGACGGCTCTCACTACGTAGTCCGTAGGAAACATGCCTGACCGAACGAAGGAGGCCAAACGCTCTTCCAAGTGAGAAGAGGAGGTGGATATTTTGTTTTTTTGGGCCGGTATGGTTATGGGAAATCGAGGGATCGGACTGGAGGAAGAGTTGGAAGTTTCTCTTGAAACATCTTCCGATGGAAGATGGGAGGAAGAAGACATGACGGTAAAATAAAGAAAGAGAGGTAAAAGACATGACGGTAAAATGGGTACCTGAAAGTGAAAGAACCTCCGAAAAATAAGTGGTGTACCGGCGAGCGTGTGGAAGAGGTGGTTGATCGCAGAAAACAAATGGAAGACGTTGAGGATGGAGGTTGAAGAGAGCCGATAAAATGGGAGATGAGGAGTTTTACAGGCGTGAGGAATTTTGAATTGGGGAAGTTATGATGACTAAGTAAAAGCGGGGGAAATATCGAGAATGGGTATTATCGAAGGCCAGTGAGGACGCGCGTGAGTGAAAATCGGCGGCGAGATGTCTTGTCCTCTACAGGCGCGTGGAGTAAAGGCTGGTGGGAGGTTCGAGGCTGTGTGAGAGCGAAAAGGCGAAGGAATTATTAAAGGTTTGGGAATCCTTTGATTATCGATAAATGCTGGACCCGAGATTCGATTAGATTTGAAGGGATATATTTCAGAATAATATGTTCCGAAAAGTTGAGAATTAGAGATGACCAGGGCGAGGAAATATTCCGCTTAATTCATCTTATCTTCTTCTCCTACTCTAATAAAATTACTAACACTTTTACGAGAGCAGGGGGGAGTAGTTGATGCGGACAAAATATGTCGTCTTTGGAGATGACGACACGTGGATATAAGATGAATTAAATCTGTCTTATTATAAATAAGGGTTCGGTAAAGAGGATTAATACACCCCTAAGCCCAAAAAGAAAGATAGGCATACGTGGGCTTTTGGCCCACATCTGCGGCTTAATTGTTCTTGGGCCAGGTATTTCCAGCCCATGAGGGAAAGGTCTGGGGTACGTTTTTGATGGATGAGGCCCGGGAGGAAGTCAACGAGAGGAAGTCGGAGGAGTCCATCAAAGGACCGAGTCTTGCGGGACGGTTGAGAAAGAATAGGGAGAAAGAGTCTCCCTCTCTCCCATGAAAGGAGGCCAGGTATAAAGGTAGGTTTGTTTATTTTATTGACTACGTTTTAAATTGATAACACACATTCTTAATACTCGGAAGAGAGATACACTGAAAATATATACAGAAAGTTCCACGATATTTGCGAGAATTTCCCTTGAATTATAGGGAAATTCCTCTTTGATTCTCCTGAGAAAGATTCTGACTTGAGCGTCGGAGATTCCACGCCGGAATCCCTTCGGCGTGCTTTTGCAGGTCTTTGAAGAGCTTGGAGAAGGATCGTTCGTGGATAAGCTTGTGTGAAAGTGACGATCAAAGCCCACAACCGCCGTAATCCAGGCCGGGGGATTCGATATCCCTATTCGTTATTTTCAGACGCAACACAACTAAATTGGACTCTATTATATGAAATAAACTATACTCTATGAATTAAACTTGCTAAAATGAGTGACAAATGATGAAATTTGGATTTAGGGAGCATGGGTTCTTCAACAATGGCCGTCTTCTTAAAAAATCCGAAAATATGAGCTTATATACTCCTCCAAAATGGTCTGGCACGTGTCCCTAGATCAAATGGGGAGGAAGACAATCTTTTGGTTGTGACTCGGCCGAGTCATGCTACTTGGTCGAGTAGACCCAGCATAAAGCGTGCCATACTTTTGTTCGACCATCCACTCGGCCGAGTCATGCCATTCGGCCGAGTCTTCAGTAAATTTCTAGAATTGCAGGTTTTTGTCTCGACTCGGCCGAGTCTTCAGTAAAATTCTAGAATTGCAGGTTTTTGGCTCGACTCGGCCGAGTTATGCCACTCGGTCGAGTAGACCCCCTATTTCTTATTTTGTGCATAACTTTTGATCTGTAACACTGATCGGAGTGATTCTTATTTATTTACGACCCTCTCTTCAATATATTTCATGTGATCTACTCTTTGGATTGATCCATCGGCCTGATTTTTCATGATTTGCTTCAAAACACCTCGTTTTACCTATAAATCAAGCAAGAATAATCGTGCATCAAAATTTCGAAAAATGAACCACAATCACACGATTCTTTCAAGCATAGAACGAAATTTAAAGCATAATTCATCCACAAATTCGAGAAATCTCATGACAAATCACCCCCCAAACTTAAAGATTTGTTTCTCCCCAAGCAAAGAAAGAAAAGAACAAAGGAGAGTGATTGTGAAGAATTTGAATAATGGAATCAATTAAAGCAATGGTATGATCAAGTAAACTTTCAATGAACAATTATCAACCATGAACTCCCCTACCATCTTTATGCAAGTTGTGATTATGTTGGTCCCAAAGTTGAGTTAAGATTGAGTAAGCTAGGAAAAGTCTAGAGGGGAGGGGTGAATAGACTTTTCAAAATCTTTCAAAATATTAGAGTTATATGCAGAATAGTGTTCTGAATAGTATTGTTCTTACTGGGTCAAATCAGTACTTCCAGTTTCAGTTTTATACTCAACTTAGATTTAGATCTTGAATATGTATGTTAAACAAATATTAAACAGTAAGTAAATCAATACACAAGATTTATAGTGGTTCGACAACTGTCTACATCCACTCTCACAACTCCAGTCGTGATATTTTATTAAACTCCTCTTGAGTTTCTTGTGGTTTAAAGTCCCAAGATTAAGACTGTGATCTTATCGATTATACCACCAGATATATCTTTGATCTACTAGTAATTTCACAAGTAACTAGCACACTTGTTTACAACAAATCACAAACTAAAAGTAAAATAAAACTTCTCTAGAATGTAGCCTTTTAATCTTCAATTCTATGCAGTGGCTTCTTCTCAGTTCGATCTCCTTCAACTCTGTGAGTTCTTGAATGCTTCGAATACTTTGATTGCTCTTCGATCAGTAGTCTTAGCAGTTGAAGATCACACGGTTTTTATAAGCTTTAGTATGACAGTTAGCAGTTTGTGAAACTAACTCTCAACTAACTCTTAACCGTTTCTTGAGTAACTTCTTTTTGTAACCAACTTAAATTTATCTTCTAAGTCAACATATCTTCAAATATATATTCAGTTACGCTTCAAATAAGTTTTCCAAACTTATTCTTCAATCCTACTAACTCAGCACAGTAAACTACTCTTCTTAGTTTTACTGTTCTTAGTCAGTCAACACTGTTCTCAATAAATGTTCTGCGCTTCTTAAAAATACTTCTCTTGTATCTCTGAGCTTCATCTTACTCCTTTTGAATATCTTCATACTCTGAAGTAGTCTTCTGATCTTCCTCAGTCTTCTTTAGTCTTCTGATCTGGTTCCAATTTACTGTTCTAAACTTTTACACTACTGAATACAATAGAATACAAACTTACACATATATAAAACCTATCTATACATCAACTGAACTATATATAGTAGAGTACATCTAAGTCCTATACTATAAGCTGTTTATACAATACATTTATCAGCTTTGTTCTTAACAATTAATATATCAGATCATTAAACTCAGTTTTCATAACTCATCAAGATCAGTAAACTTATTTTATATGACTCAGTTAGAATGGCTTAGAACCACATATATCATTAACTTCAAGTTACTTTTGGCCATCAAAACATACAATCATCAACTAGAACATTGTTTATAGGATCCATATCCCAACAATTTCCCCCTTTTTGATGAAGCCAAAATTACTTAAATGTTAATAAATCAGTATTTAAGTAATTTGTTAATCATAACAGTTCATCAATTCAAAATCAGATTCATATTCATATAAGATCAGATAATTCACATATTACACATAATCACAGAATATAAAATATAGAAATAAAGATAAGGTTAAGAAATGTTATCTTGTAAGCTTGTCCTTCATCTTCATTCTTCAAATTCTGAATGCAACATACATCCTTGCCTTGATATCCATCATGTGTTGATGATCAGTGATGCCTTCATCCTTAATGATCTTCGCAATGATTATACCAATTTCCTTGTAATCAGGTTCTCCATTCTCAAGTCTTGGAGGTTCCCATACAGGTTCTTCTGGGCATATGATAGTAATTCCAACAACACTTGTTGTTAGTAACATGTCTTCCCAAAATTCTCTTGCAATGTTCATCATGAAAAGATCAAAATCAACATATTCTGCTTCTTTGTTCAAATGATCACCAAACTTCTTTACAATGAAGTTTGCTATCTGACATATTTTCTTGACATCATTCCAAAATGCAATTTGATCTGGATGCACTATGAAATCAAGATATGTATCATCACATATTTCATTTACTTTCTTTTTCTTCTTAAGCATTGAGACTCTTCTCTCAAATTTCTTCCTTGCAGCTTCTGCATCCTTCAACTTTTGTTTTCTGAGCTGTTCATCAGCTTTCTTCTTTTCTTGTAACTCAGCTTTCTTCTGAGCTAACAATTCATTATTCTTTTTTAACAGCTTTAACCATCTGCCCTTCACTAGGTTCAGCACTAGCAACCACATGCTTCAGCTTACTTCTTGACCTGGTGACTCTACCAGTTCCTTTAGCCTCTTGTTCTTCTTCATCATCTAAGATCAGTTTCCTCTTTCTCTTTCCTGAAGAAGATTCAGCAATGTTCTTCTCAATAATTGAAGTTGCTACACCTTGAGTATCAGCTGTCTGCTGCTTTCTAAGTTTGATTTTCAGATTCAAACTTATGATCTCTTCTTTCAGCTCATTTTGACTTTCCTTGAGCTCATCCTGACTCACAACCAACTGAGCTTGTTGTGTTTGAGTCTGCTCCATAACTTTTATGATGTTCTCTTCCCCCTTTTTGGCTTCATCTTGCCACCTTTGCAATGGAATGAGACGTTCTTCCAACTTTTTATGAAGATCAGCTGAGAGCTTCTTCTCTTTCACTCTATGCAGATCATAGATCTTTGACATTGTATGCTCCATTACTTGCTCATAAGAATTTGCAGCTGTCAACTGTGCAAGCTTCTCAGTTGCTTCCTGGAATTGTTTCAGAGTGGCTTCCATCTTGGACTGCAACTCTTCATTGTGCTTTTTCAACAATTCAAAGCTAGAGTTATCTTGAGCTGTCTCAGTAGGAACTGCTCTTACCTCTTCTTGAACATCATCAAGAACAGTAGCATCTGCAACCTTAACATGTGTACTTTCCACAACATCAGCACCCAAATCTTGTTCCTCTAAGAATTCTGTATTTTCAATGACAATTGTGTTCTCAAACACCTCAGTTGCATTGTCATCAGCCACATTAACTTCCTTATCAATTTCTTCAACAATCTCATCACCAACTTCGATATTGACATCAGTATCAACAGTTTCATCAGCAGTGAGAATGTTTTCCACAACATATGTAAATCCAGTTATCCATTCCACCAATTGAACTACAGACTCTGGAGTTAACAACTCAGTGAAAAAGTTAACACCAACTGCATCTTTCTGTTCTTGTTTCCAGTCATTAAAAACTGAAAAACCTCTCATACCCTCCACTACAACCAACAATTCTCTCATATCTACTCTTCTTAGATACACCCAAGTGCTTATCCTAAGAAGTTTTTCAAAAACAGTAGAACTCTCATCTAAACCATGAAATTCTTTTAGAAGAGCATTCCTCAATCTCATTCTAATCTCTTCTTCTCTATCACAGATTGGATAATCCATCAAACACGCAGGTTTGTGATGAATATATTCAGGTTCAGGAGATGAAGTAATATCAATGGGTTAAGAAGAAGGTATAAATTCATGTTCAGTAGAGTGATCATGAATTGGTTCAGGAGAAAAATGTGGAATGGGATTATTTTGAGGACTTGATTGGGGAGTGGGATGAAAAGAAGTGTTCTGAGGGGATGTGAGAGGAGTGTTCTGACGAATGGGAGAGTAGTGAACTGACTCATCAGAAAGAGTTGGTTTTTGATGAATTGGTTGGGCTAGGATTGGGTCAAAGTTAGAAGGGGTGGAAGAAGTGTTCTTGAGCATTCTTCTAGGTCTAGACATACTCCTACCTTTTGTTCTCTTATGTAAAACAACAAGGCTAGAAGTGTTTACCTCTTGCTCCAGAGAAGCCTCCTTCTCCACTGCAGCTACAGACTGCTCTGACTACTCTGAGGTAACCTTAGCAGCCCTGTCCTTCCTTACTCGAACTCTGTTCGGATCATGCCTAGCCTTTGATCTTATTTCAGGATCCTCATCATCAGACCGAAACATCGATCCACCAGAACCTTGAGGTTGTTGTTGTTGAAGTTGTTCTTGTTCAAACTTTACAGATTCCTTTTTGAACAGAAATTTACCCTGATGAAATTTATTTTGTGGACTCCAATCCACTTTCTTGTCTGCTAGAGTTGGCAAAAGAATGCTCAACTTGTGTTGGGATATAAATTCACCCTAAGCCCCACTTGATGTTAGAATAGTTTTGATGGCCAAAACACTTAGAGTTTATAAATGTAATAGGATCAGCTGACTCTGTATAGAACAGCTTAGACTAGTCTTGTGTAATCAGCTGTATTGATCTCAGATGATTAGCACAGTATTGGCTTACATGCACAACCTCAAGATGAGAAGAGTAGAAGGCATGAAGACTAGAAGATCCTTGAAGACCAGATAAGTAAGGTGCTTGTATACCTACTTAGCTGATGGAGTCCAAATTGAAGATGGCATAACATAGCACAAAGTATTGCCAGATCAGAAGAGTGTTACTCTTCTGATATCAGAAGACTTAAGGCCAAACGAGTAGCCAGAAGACTAGTAGTGAAGATCAGAAGACTAGGAGCTCGTCCAGGACTCGGCTGATTCCAAAGTCATCTTACAATTCAAATGAAGACTTACCATTCTTAGAAGATTGACATGATCCCAGAATTGAAGCAATCAAGCGGCTGGAATCAAGGAATCAAGCAAACATGGAAAGATTGCCCCAACGGCCAGTCAACTCCAACGGCTAGTTGCAGCAATCATCCCTATAAATACAAGAGGATGAGAAATCACAAGTAAGAAGTCACAACGAGAGAATTCAACAGCTAAACAAGCAAACAAGCACAAAGTCACATTCTATTGAGAGTTCTCCAAGAGCCCAGAAATCCTTAGAACACCTAGCTCTTAAGTGATTTCCCATCCAACCAAAGAACCTGAATCCTATTCACATTGTATATTCTTTGATTTAGGCATAGTGGTTAAGCATTTTATAAGCTTGAACCATTAGTTGGATACATTTAAAAACCCCAAAACCCCTACCATAAGGTTACGTTTTTTAACCCCTGTAAAAGTGCAAGTGCTTCCAATCACTTGTGGAGACCGTAGTAGTTAGGACTGCTCAGATCTCAAAGTCCTACCCTTGGGACTATAAAGGACAAGCCCTTGTAATTTTTGGTAAATTAAAGGGATTAAACATCACGTCAGGACGTGAGAGTGGACGTAGGAACGTATATCCGAACCACTATAAATCTGGTGTCTTTTACATTCTGCACTTTACCTTATTGTCTATTCATATATCTTTATAGTGCATACTGTGTTTTCAACTCTATTCAAACAAGGCCATAATCTTCAAACCAGCATCAGCTGAGCTTTTCATTAAGTAAACAAGTTAGTGTTTTTCAAAAGAACTTAAGAACGAGTCTAAACAAACAGGCCTACTCACTTCCGCATTTAATCTCTTAAACAGATTACTATAGTCATCTGGACCAGCTGACTTGTAGTCTAGCTGATATAGAAATCAGAAGAGGTTCCCAACTCTCTTGAAAAAGTTTTAAAGTCTATTCACCCCTCCCCTCTAGACTTTAATCCCATTCACTACTCGTTCAGGGACCAACAAGTGGTATCAGAGCAGTGGTTCTAACGGACTACTGTCTCTAGATTATCAGAAGACTTGAGGGAGTCTTTCTGTAGTCCTCTTGAACAGATCCATCTTTTGAAATAAACTTGTTTTTGAAAACTCATACAACATGAGTGCTAACATGCGTAAGTTGCCTAAGTTTTCAGTGGAAGATTATGATTACTGGAAGATCAGGATGAGGAAGAATCTCACATCAGTTCACTACAAGATGTGGTCAGTGATCACAGAAGGCCCAATCACAATCATGGCAGTCAACACTACAAATGGTGATCCAGAAATTCCAGTTGGAGATCTTGCCCCCAAGCCAATGAAAGACCTCACACCAGAAGAGATGAAACAATCAAATCTTGACAGCATTGCTCAAGATTACATCATGCAAACTCTCCCTAATGAGTACATTGCAAAAGTGCTTCACTGTGAGACAGCTAAGGATATGTGGGATGCGTTGGCTCTTCTTTGTGAAGGAACTGGGCTGATTAAAGAGAGCAAACTCTCAACAGCTGTTAAAAAGTTTGAGCACTTCAAGATGCAACCAGAAGAGTCTATTGATCAGCTGGACAATAGATTCACCAAGATCATCAATGAGATAGAGTCTCTAGGAAAGAAATATACTAATAGAGAGAAAAATCTGAAGATCTTGGACTCTCTAACCAAGAAATGGAGGCTCAAGAAGACCATCATCAAAGATACTCAAGATATCAAGAAATGGTCTGCCCAAACTCTGTTCCAGAACCTAAAAGCTCATGAGTATGATCTTGAAAGAGAAGAAAACTCAGAAAGTGATGAGCCAACTGCAACCCCATCTACCTCCAAGACTGTGGCTTTCAAGGCAGCAAATACAAAGGCTGCAAGTAACTCATCTGGCAAGACCTCTCTGAAAACAGAAGACTTTGAAGGATCAGATATGAGCCTAAAAGAGCAAATGGCCCTCATGATCAAGAGATTCGAGAGGATGAACACTCTTAACAGCAAATATAGAAAATTCTATAGGAATTATAAAGATAAAAAACTGGATCATCCTCTAGAGAATCAAGAGAAAGAACACCAGAAAGATATCCAAGGAAGGATGTGGAGTCATCTGACAGCCGAAGTTATAGAAAAAGAGATGCCACTCCTCCATGAAGAAGCAATTCAAATCAGAAATCTGGATCATGCTTCAATCGTCATAAACCAGGACATTATGTCTATGAATGTCCAGAGCTAAATCTAGAAGACAAAGAAGCTATGGTGACTGAAGAATCTGAATATCAAAGTGATGACCTTCCTTCATCACCAGACTGTCAAATCTTCTCAAATGATTCAGATGATTTAGCTATGATGGCCATAGGTGAAAATGAGGTAAACTCCTATTCAACAACTTTTCATTCACCTATCTTTTCACACACAGATGAGATAAACTCATCTGAAGGCGAATCTGAGGACACCTATTATCAATCCTTATAAAAGGTAAAAGGTGATCTGGATATTGCCACTAGAGCTTTTATAGAAGTGGAAGAGGAGAACAAGGGTTTAAGGAAAGAAATTGCTAGGTTGAAAAAGGTCAAGTTTGATAACACCCCTGAGTTGGTAACAATGAATGAAAGATTGACTCAAGAAGTGGAACTTCTTAAAGAAGAAAATACCACAATAACTCAGTTGTATGAGGGGATGTTAGAAACTCAAGCCTTAGAAACCAAGGAATTTCGTTCACTACAATCTAAGTTCGATGATCTCTTCCAAGCACACAAGCTCTTAGAAAAGGAGAAGGAATGCCTTAATCAAAAGATATCAGAGTTCAATAAAGCATCTGCTACTATTGAAAGTACCTCTGAATATTATAGATCTAATGGCAATAAGATGGGTTTTGGTTATGAATTTAATCCATCAAAATCCTCTCCAGCTGAGGGTTGTACACCTAATCAGTGCACTACTCGATCACATGAAAAAGGTGAGTGTTCTAAACACAATGAACCTAATATGAACCAAAAAGCATCTGTACCAGCTAAGGTTAACTATCCCAACACCAAAAAGGGCAAGAGACAAGTTAACCCCAAGCCTATACAGAGGAACAACAAACAGCCTAGACCATCTCGACTGAGACAGTCTCAGCTGTATGCTGCTCCAGCCAAGAAGAAGAAATCTTCTTCACACAAATCTGTTCTCTTTACACCTGCTATCTCTTATGGTCCATATAATCGTGTGCATCGATCAGCTAATGCACCCAGGCCTAATGTAACTAGTCAGAAGATAATTTATACACACTCCTATAAGAGGAAACCATCTGACAGTTACCTAGCTGACACAACTAACAAATCAAACCATGTCAAGGTGTCAACTGGTAAGATTTGGTTTTGTTATGCCCATGGGAGACAACTCAAATGCTCAAGGTTATTCAAACGACCAATGTATATGTGGGTCCCCAAGGGTAGTACTAACACCCAAGGACCCAAGACAAAATGGGTACCTAAGACTTAACCTTTCTTGCAGGAAAGGAGGGACTTATACAGAAGAGGAGGTCAAGCAGGAGAAACTTGGTACATAGATAGTGGATGCTCAACTCATATGACTGGAACCAAAGCCCTGCTGACCAACTATACAGAAAAGAAAGGTCCAAAAGTCTTCTTTGGTGATAACGCGCACGGTAACACAAAAGGATATGGCACCCTTAAAAATGGTGACATTGAGGTACATGATGTATCATATGTAGAAGGTTTAAAGTTTAATTTATTATCAGTTTCTCATTTTTGTGACACTGGTTACTTAGTAAAATTCTCTAAAGATGAGTGTCTCATAAGTGATAAAAGAACAAAACAAAACCTTCTAACAGGATCTAGAAAAGGAAGTATGTATCTTGCAAATTGGAACAAC
This sequence comes from Galeopsis tetrahit, assembly GCA_963675135.1. NCBI lineage: Eukaryota > Viridiplantae > Streptophyta > Magnoliopsida > Lamiales > Lamiaceae > Galeopsis > Galeopsis tetrahit. The sequence goes on along the minus strand of OY776128.1, from coordinate 41,140,108 downwards.
TGTCCTAAGGATACATGTCTGCTTGTGAAGAGTCCTAAAGATGTCAGTTGGCTATGGCACAAACGTCTTAGTCATCTGAACTTTAAGACTATGAACAAGCTAGCAAGGGAATCCTTAGTTGATGGACTGCCTAATGAACTCTACTGTAAAGATCAGGTATGTGATGCATGTCAACAAGGAAAGCAAACAAAGGTCTCCTTCAAGACCAAGAAGACAACATCAACCAGCAGAGTTCCGGAACTGCTTCACATGGATCTCTTTGGACCAATCACTCCAACAACACTTACAGGAAGGAAGTACACTCTTATTGTAGTAGATGATTACTCCAAATTTACTTGGGTCATCTTTCTATACAAGAAGAGTGAAACTCAACAGAAGCTTCCTGAACTATTGAAGAGAATCCAAGTAGAGAAAGGAGAACCAATTGTGAAAATTAGAAGTGACAAAGGCACTGAATTCATTAACTCTTATATTATTGCCTATTGTACTTCTAATGGCATTCAGCATGAGACCAGTGCAGCAAGAACACCACAACATAATGGTGTAGCTGAAAGGAGAGTCAGAACACTCAAAGAGGCTGCAAGAACACTCCTTGCTGAATTCTCTACTCCTAAGAAGCTATGGGCAGAAGCCATCAACACAGCTTGTCACACTCAAAATAGGTCAGGTATTCACAAAATTCATGAGAAAACCCCATATGAACTGTGGAAAGGAAGGAAACCTAGAGTATCTTACTTTCATATATTTGGTTGTAAGTGTTTCATTCACAACAATGGGAAGAGTAAGTTGAATGCTTTCGATGCCAAAGCAGATGAGGGGATATTCTTGGGATACTCCTCTACTAGCAAAGCATTTAGAGTATTCAACAAACAAACCCTTCTTGTGGAAGAAACACCTCATGTTGTTTTTTATGAATCTTGTGAAAAGAGTGCAGTAGAAACAGACTCAGCTGCAGATAAGATGAGGAAACTAGTGATCAAGTCCAGACCAGATGAGTTTATTGAAGTCAATGAACCATTTCCTGAAGAACCAGAGGAGGATAAACCACACAGACCTGTCACTAGATCTCAAACCCAAGCTGAGCAAGCTGACCAGAATCAAGATGCAACAATCCCAAATGCAATGGGGAATGATCTCTTTGACACACAAGATACAAATGATGATAGACCAAATCAAGTCAATCCTCTTGATGGCACTAGAGAAGATGAGAATCCAAGCTCATCCAATGCAGATACACCTGTGAGGCATACATGGAGAAACAATCATCCATCAAACCTCATCTTAGGAGGAGCAGACTCAGGTGTCAAGACCAGAAGACAACTGAATCAGAACCCCCAGTCCTCTATGTTCTGCTGGTGTGCTTTCTTGTCCAACATTGAGCCAGCTGACATAGAAGAAGCTATGACTGATAGCAATTGGATCACTGCTATGCAAGAAGAACTAAACCAATTCGAAAGAAATGAAGTATGGGAATTGGTAGATCGTCCTGAAAACCACAATGTAGTAGGAATAAAGTGGGTATTCAAGAATAAGAAGGACGAAAATGATGTGATAACTAGAAATAAAGCAAGGCTAGTTGCAAAAGGATACTCACAATCTGAAGGAATTGATTATGATGAAACCTTTGCTCCAGTAGCCAGACTAGAAGCTATTCGACTATTTCTAACTTATGCATCATATATGGGCTTCAAGGTATATCAAATGGATGTCAAGAGTGCTTTTCTAAATGGTATTCGGGTAGAAGAAGTGTATGTAGAGCAGCCACCAGGCTTTGAAAAGGGAGATCAAGTATATCGTCTGAAGAAAGCTCTCTATGGTCTGAAGCAAGCCCCTAGAGCTTGGTATGACACATTGTCACAATTCCTACTTGACAATGGATACACAAAAGGCAAAGTTGATATAACACTTTTCAGAATACAAGAAGGAGAAGATATTCTAATGGTGCAAATATATGTAGATGACATTATATTTGGATCACCCAATCAAGACATGTGCAAGAAGTTCTCTGAACTAATGCAAGGAAAATTCGAGATGAGCATGATGGGTGAGATGAACTACTTCCAATGACTTCAAGTCAAGCAAAGTCCAGAAGGGATTTTCATCAACCAATACAAGTATACCAAGAGCCTATTAGAAAGATTCAAAGCTCAACAAAGCAAGACTGCAAGGATTCCAATGATGACCTCATTCAAAATGGAACCAGATGAATCTGGAAAGGCAGTTGATCAAGCTGAATATAGAGCACTGATTGGATCTCTCCTATATCTTACAGCCAGCAGACCACACATAACATTTGTTGTAGGAGTATGTTCTAGGTTTCAAGCAAACCCAAAGCAAAGTCATCTAGAAGCAGCAAGGAAAATCCTCAAGTACCTAAAAGGAACAGTCAACTTAGGATTATGGTACCCTGCTGATGACAATCTAGGTTTGAGTGGATACTCTGACTCAGATTATGGTGGATGTAGAATAGATAGGAAGTCCACCTCTGGAACCTGTCAATTCCTAGGCAACAAGTTGATCTCATGGTTCTCAAAGAAGCAATACTCTGTTGCAACCTCCACCACTGAAGCAGAATACATGGCAGCTGGAAGTTGTTGTAGTCAGCTGCTCTGGCTGGTCCAACAACTAAAAGATTACAATGTAGAGGCAAGAGAAGTCCCTATCTACTGTAATAGCAGCAGTGCCATTGACATCACTCAAAATCCAGTCCTCCACACAAGGTGCAAGCATGCCGACATTCGACACCACTTCATAAGAGATCACCTTGAAAAGAAGGACACCAAGATGGAGAAAATTCACACAGATATCCAAAGAGCAGACATCTTGACTAAGCCCCTAGCTGAAGAAAGATTCAAGACCCTATGCTATAGCCTAGGACTCCTTGATCCAAGCACATGAAGAGCAAGATCAGCTGAGAAGACCTCAGCTGATACAACTGCAGCAGACTAGGAAAATCAGATGAGGTGAATAGACACCCTCATCTTCAGGTAAGTATTTTCCCAATGAAGACAAATAAAGCTGAGGGAATACATATAGTTATTAAATCAAGGAGGAATCTATGATACCTTAAGAATCCTTGATATAATACTCTATCTTCTGCATTGCATAACATATATATTTTATCAGAAGAGATGAACAAAGTTACTTGAAGTCTGTACTTAAAGCAATGTGTGCATGTGTATAATAATAAACTATTCTTCATAAAATACTTTATCACTATACATACATACAATATACTATTGAGTTATACTTGGTTGGATTAATACACCATCCTCACCGACTCAACAGTATGCAAGCTCTGTATGGATTTCAAATAACTCTTGTTCAAAATCTATAATTTCTGCATTCCACAAGATAAAGTCTGAATCTCTTTAAATGTGAACCCTTAGATCAAGAATCTCTTTGTTGATCTTAAGAAGTAACCTTTTCAGAAATCAGACCTATCAACTCAATATTTTTGTCATCTTTCTCTCCACCACCTCATCTCTATCTCTATAAAAGGAGGCAGTTATGGGAATACCTAAGAACACAAATCACTAACTATTATTCTTGTTTCAGGTATGGAGAAAATCGAAAGAAGAGATGGCATGGACATCATCCCTCAACCAAGATCTTGGGTGAAGGAGCTGAAGATATGTCCAGAAGATGAAGATGATGCAGATCAGCAGACTTGTCTCACTAAACATACATATCTTTTTGAAAAGAAAAGGAAGGAGAGACGTTCTTGTTGAAAAGTAAAGGAAGAAGAGATGTAGAGGACGGAGTAGCAAACAAGCAGAGCTTCTTCTCCAGGGGGAAGTTCTACATGGAGAGTTTGTTACCAAAGGCTACTTTGTCAAAACCAATCAAGAAGACCAAGTTCTTGCCTTTCTCTTCACACTCCATTGAAGCACCTTCCAATCTTCTCCCTCCTACAAGAGTGGCGAAGAAATTCAACAAGAACACATCAGATGCTACACCCCATCTGTTGGTGATGGACCATCCGATGGTGAAGACAACCTGAACCAGTGGAATACCATCCAGGTTGACCAGCTACATATTGATTTGATGGTCCCACATGGTTAAGGGGGAAGTGCTGAAAGATCCATCAAACCAGGTTGGATAATCAGACACAGAAGATTTACTCAACAACTTAAAACTTCTACTCAACTGATCAGAAGACCAACTCAGCTGACCAGAAGACCTCCGAGAAAATCAGCTGACGTTTCAAGACAAATCAGAAGACTTCACCCTGCTGATCAGATCACATTTGATCTCAAAATAAAGTCTAATGTTCATCCTTGATTAAGGAATTCGGCCTATATAAGGAATACTCCCTCCGTCCCGGAATTGTTTGCACCACTTTATGGGCACGCAAACTAAGAAAAAAGTGTAATGAGTGGAGTGTTGAGGGGTAATTTTGTAAAGTTATATGGATAAAGTAAAAAGGTGATTGATTGAGGGTAAACGTAATGGCATTTTGTGTAAATATGTGAATATTGTGAGGGTGGAGTTTAAAAAAATGTTTCCTTTTTAAGAAGTGCAAACAATTGTGGGACGGACGAAAAAGGAAAGAGTGCAAACAATTGTGGGACAGAGGGAGTACAATTTACTTATAGAAAACGGCCTTGAATGATCAATTTTTGCTAAAATTTAGTCACAACGGCTATTTTTGGTAATGATGTCATTAGTACTCGATTACTATTTTGCCAGCGAATCAACATTCGACACATGGCATATTCAGCCGGCAAAATTAAAGGAATGGGCTGAAATCGAAGAGGGAATTCTTGGGTACTACTCCACATTAAACCATTTTTTACCGTTGGATCAATGCATAAATCGAGATTTGATGGAGTATATAAACAACCCTTAAACCATTCCTCAAACCCTTTCGCTCACAAAACTCAAACGCACTCAATCACTCTCGTTCTGAATATTCTTTCAAAGCTTTCTAAACCTACAAACCAACATTCAAAATGGCAATCATTGAGATTTATGATGAGAAGACCAAGATCACAGGCACTCTAGATGCTGCAAAGTGGTCTAAGGAAGGGAAGATATTCACTGTGAACGCTCTGTTTTTCAAGGGCAAGCACACTGATGAGAATAAAGAGATTCTTCTTCGATGTCTCAATCTCAAACTCTGTGAATTTCTGGAAGCAGCACCAACCAATGTGTACGAACAAGATGTGCTCGCTTTCTACTCGAATGCAGTGTTCAAAGGCCCATATGTTGAAAGTATTATGGGTGGACACAAGGTCAAAGTCACAAGGGATATTCTCAAGGACTTGTTCGACCTACCAAGGGGGAAGGTAAACATCTCTACTTACAGTATGGGAAGAGAAAAGGAATATATGGAAATGTTTACTAGTGGAAGAGTCAAGGCTAGTGATGCCTCTGGAGTTAAGAAGTCTCAACTTGATCTCAAGTTTCAGACTTTGATGGACATAGCAGGCAAGATGCTACTTGGGAACACTTTTAGTCATGATGCAGTTACCACTCTGAAGGTTAGAGTTATGGCTGCAATTTGGGATCAGATTGATGGAGATTGGCAAGGGCTCTTCTTGGACAGAATTGCTCTTGAGGCCAAGAAGGTTACTCTAGACCTGCAATCCAAGGAGTGGAAGGTGACATCCACAGTCAGCTTTGACATCCATCAGCCTCACCTTTGAAGAAGACAGGTACTTCTAACCCCTCAATCACAATTACTCTTTCTAAAGTATCCAAGGGTCAGAAGAGAAAGAAGAACACTTCTTCTTTCACCAAGAAGTCCAAGAAATCCAGGCTCCCTACTCCCATGAGTATAGCCCCAATTTCATCATTTGACCCTACTGAAACTGCCAACCCATCTGAACCATCAAACACTGAGACCAAAACCCCTGCTGATACTCACACAACAGAGGATCAAGCCATGCCCCAAACCACTGCTAATACTCAACCAGCAGAGGACCAAGCTCCAGAAACTCAACCACCTACTGATCTTCAAGTAGAAGAAGAACCAGACCAGCAAACTCAAACCCCTGCTGATGCACAATACACTGAAGATCAATCACAACCTCCTACCCAACCCAAAGATATCACTCCCCAAAACCTTGCTGATACTCACACAGCAGAGGAACATACCCTATCCACTCAATCACCTATCCACACTATCCCATCTGCACAGGAAGACTTGAGACCAGCAGACCTGACTCCAGCAGGCCCTTCTCATTCTCAGCCTCAGTACGGCATGGTGCACTATCCTATGTGCACAAGGGAGAAAATCATGAGACTAAAAATAGTTAATCTACTCAAGTCTACTATGCCTGATATTGATGAGGAGTCAATTCAATTTGAGCAAGTACTGAGGATCTGTACTTGGATTGAGCTCAGAAGAGATGATGTGGATGACCTTCTTGAAGTCATGGAAGGAATGGGAGGAAAGGCTAACTTCCTCGACTGGGAAATGGAGCAGAAAGAAGTTGCTCAAGTTCAGTCATTTACTCAGCTGCTACCAACAGAGGCCCTATCTGAGGTATGTAAAAGGATTCTAGGAATTCCCTCTAAAGGCTCCTCTGTCCCAGAAAGCTCATCAGATCACCTGGCAGCCGACAAAGACTTGGAAGATGACTCAGCTGCACCAGCACTGGCGGAAGACTCAGCTGCACCAGCACTGGCAGAAGACTCAGCTGCACCAGCTGAAACAGAGGAGATTGAAAAAGAAGTCATAACCGTACCAGCTCACTTTAAGCCTACGGATGATCTGACTCACTTCATTGACCAATCAGATAATAAAGGAAGAAGGATCATTACCCATCTGATTGATGCCTCTACCAGCTTCCTGAATGAAGAATACCTATCAGCTGAAGAGAGAGGCAAAGCATTGATAGTAGCTCCAAATGGTCTGCATCCCAAACCACAAGGTACTGCCTCCACCTCTACCCCATCTGTTGATTATACAGCAGACATCTGCTCCCAGGTCAAAACTGCAATAGACTTGCACTTTGAGAAAGGCTTAGGCCTGCAACTTGCAAGATATGTTGAGAAAGCTGTTAAGGAGCAGAGGACTCGTCTTCACGACCAAATTGTTGATATCGAGGACAAGTTTGGTGAGGCACTTCATCAGCAAATAGAGGAGTATTTGCACACTGAGATGAAGAAATCAATTGACAGATCCAAAATGTTTGCTGATCTCTATGCTAATGAGATAACCCGCATGGAGACCACCTACAAAACCAGGATTGAAGATGCTGAAACAAGAGCCACTGAAGGTCAAGCTCTTCTTAAATCAGCTGCTGAAGAAAATGCGAAATTGCAGATTCAGCTGAAGGAAACAACAGACAAGCTAGAGTCTCTCTCCACCAAGCTAGAAGTTGTCTCTTCTTTAACTTCTCATGCTCAGGTTATAGAACACAACATCTCTCATCTAACCCAAGTTGGCAAGGTCAATGCCATGGCTCTCAAGCAGACTCTGCATGTGGAAATTTTGAATGCCATGAAGCCTTTTGCGACTGCACTTGCTGAAGCCAAAAAGGGGGAAGAAGTGTTGATAAAAGCTCTGGAGAAGTCTACTGCGCAGCAAGCTGTAATGGTAGTATCTCAAGATGAGCTGAATGAAACCTTGGGAGGTTTGAGAAGCAAAATCAAGAACAGACAAGGCAAAGAAGCTGTTCAAGAAGAAGCTCAAGGTCCAGCCAAGAGTGTGCATATCACTGCCCCTGTAGAACAGGTGTCTGAAAAGAGGATGACAAGGAAAAGGAAGGCAAATGAGCAAGGGAAGCCAGATGAGATAACATCAGTTCCAGTAAAGCCTACTGTAGAAGAGAAGGAGGCTCAAGAACTGAAGAAAAGGAAAATGCTTGAAGCTCAGGAGCTTAAGCAAAAGAAGCTAAATGATGCGAAGGCAGTCAAGGCCAAGTTTGATAGGAAAGTGGCCAAACTCAGGAAAACACTTAAGGAGAAAGAGAAGGAAGAAAGTGCCCTGGTAACTGACAGCACATATGTGGATCTATTAGCCCTTCAAGATGAGCTACCAAGATTGTATCCCCTGAAGAAGAAGTGGCAAATCCAACACCATATAGTAAGAAAATTTGTCCCTCTTTCTACCTATGAAGATGAATTTCTTCAGTTCAGTCAGTTCATGAACATTGAAGATCAAGTGTTCTGGACAGAAGTAGTCAAGACAGCCAAGGAACATGACTGCAGAATCCTAACTCCTGAAGAACCAAAATGGGATGCGCCTACTCTAACCTCCGGAAGAACAGACATGATAGAAGTCAAGCGCATCCTGGAGAAAATCTACGAAGAAGAGAATGTTACAGACTTGCAACACATGGAAGATGTTCGAGTTCGTCTATACCTTGCTTTACGCATCTGAACAAATGAAGACCTAATGAAGACTACTTTAGAAGTTTAAAGAAGCTAACACTTGTAATCTGTAAAAGCTCATATATGTTATTCAAGTATTAGTTCTTTTTGCTTACAAGACAAACTCTCATTGTCTTCATCACAAACTTCATGTTTTAAAGATTTTATAAACTCTTATCTTATTCATTAAGAGCATTTATCAAGTATAGTTTTGGCTTCATCAAAAAGGGGGAAATTGTTGGGATATAAATTCACCCTAAGCCCCACTTGATGTTAGAATAGTTTTGATGGCCAAAACACTTAGAGTTTATAAATGTAATAGGATCAGCTGACTCTGTATAGAACAGCTTAGACTAGTCTTGTGTAATCAGCTGTATTGATCTCAGCTGATTAGCACAGTATTGGCTTACATGCACAACCTCAAGATGAGAAGAGTAGAAGGCATGAAGACTAGAAGATTCTTGAAGACCAGATATGTAAGGTGCTTGTATACCTACTTAGCTGATGGAGTCCAAATTGAAGATGACCTAACACAGCACAAAGTATTGCCAGATCAGAAGAGTGTTACTCTTCTGATATCAGAAGACAGAAGACTTAAGGCCAGACGAGTAGCCAGAAGACTAGTAGTGAAGATCAGAAGACTAGGAGCTCGTCCAGGACTCGCCTGATTCCAAAGTCATCTTACAATTCAAATGAAGACTTACCATTCTTAGAAGATTGACATGATCCCAGAATTGAAGCAATCAAGCGGCTGGAATCAAGGAATCAAGCAAACATGGAAAGATTGCCCCAACGGCTAGTCAACTCCAAGGGCTAGTTGCAACAATCATCCCTATAAATACAAGAGGATGAGAAATCACAAGTAAGAAGTCACAACGAGAGAATTCAACAGCTAAACAAGCAAACAAGCATAAAGTCACATTCTATTGAGAGTTCTCCAAGAGCCCATAAATCCTTAGAACACCTTCTAGCTCTTAAGTGATTTCCCATCCAACCAAAGAACCTGAATCCTATTCACATTGTATATTCTTTGATTTAGACATAGTGGTTAAGCATTTTATAAGCTTGAACCATTAGTTGGATACATTCAAAAACCCCAAAACCCCTAACATAAGGTTAAGTTTTTTAACCCCTGTAAAAGTGCAAGTGCTTCCAATCACTTGTGGAGACCGTAGTAGTTAGGACTGCTCAGATCTCAAAGTCCTACCCTTGGGACTATAAAGGACAAGCCCTTGTAATTTTTGGTAGATTAAAGGGATTAAACATCACGTTAGGACGTGAGAGTGGACGTAGGAACGTATATCCGAACCACTATAAATCTGGTGTGTTTTACATTCTGCACTTTACCTTATTGTCTATTCATATATCTTTATAGTGCATACTGTGTTTTCAACTCTATTCAAACAAGGCCATAATCTTCAAACCAGCATCAGCTGAGCTTTTCATTAAGTAAACAAGTTAGTGTTTTTCAAAAGAACTTAAGAACGAGTCTAAACAAACAGGCCTACTCACTTCCGCATTTAATCTCTTAAACAGATTACTATATTCATCTGGACTAGCAGACTTGTAGTCCAGCTGACATAGAAATCAGAAGAGGTTCCCAACTCTCTTGAAAAAGTTTTAATGTCTATTCACCCCTCCCCTCTAGACTTTAATCCCATTCACTACTCGTTCAGGGACCAACAACTTGTTTCCAAAACCTAGCATCGCTTTGATCGAAAATTCCTTGGTGTCCTCATCGAATAACACCTTGTGTTTCTCACTCAGAAATCTGTCCAAGAAAAACCCTTGCCAGTCTCCGTCGACTCGATCAATGATTGCCGCCATTACTCGAATTTTCAAATAAGTGAGAGCATCTTGGCTATAATGTTGTCCTAACAAACATTTTCCGGCAATGTCTGTTGGTCCCTGAGACGAGTGTAAGATCAGCTGACTTGATGTCTGTTGATTGTGTGGAAAATAAACTAACTCTTCAAAGTAACTAGTCCGCTGATTTCACTAGGGGCCTAGGACTAGTTAGTCGACTGATTAATTACTTATCGGAGTTAAGTGCGGAATTGTAGTGTGCCCATAAATATTATACTCGTCTATTTAATAAATACAGTGTGTAAAACAGTTTATGCACAAATATGTATGAAAAGACTTGAAATGTAAAGTGCAGAAATGTAAATAACACATTGATTTATAGTGGTTCGGATATACGTTCCTACGTCCACTCTCACGTCCACACGTGATGTTTAATCCCTTTAATTTACCCAAAATTACAAGGGCCTTGTCCTTTATAGTCCCAAGGGTAGGACTTTGAGATCTGAGCGGTCCTAACGGCTACGGTCTCCACAAGTGATTGTAAGCACTTGCACTTGAACTCCACAAGTGATTATAGAGCACTTGGACTCTTTACAGTGATAAACACTCAACTTGACTTCTAAGGTTTTATGGTAGAAGGTGGGTTTTGTGTATATGAACTAGGTGAGAATTTCCCTTACAATCTGTTTTAGCCTCATGCTAGGATTGGGAAATTCTCTCTAAGCTATGGATATATATGAGTGGTTGCACTGGCTTAGATGGTATGAGTTCACTCACTGGGGATGAGGTGATGCGTGTTGATTCTTCATGAATGATCTTCTTGAGCTCTTCTTATTTCTGGACTTTAAGCACTTTGCTCGACCTCTGCATCTCACACCTCTTCACATCTCCCAATGATGTATGAGCTCATTTATATAGTGTTGATGTTTGAATGTTACCGTTGGATGATAGCAATTCAAATCTCCACTAATTGAGGAATTGACAATCTCTTGATTTTGATATGATTGAATATTACCATTGACATGTAATTTCAATCATATCTTTGACTTTCCTTTCTTGTGCACATATCTTGTCAATCCTTGATTTCAGCTGTGATTGGTCTTCCTTTAATTGTGTAAGAAGACTTCTACTCTGCTGGTAAGAAGACTTCACTCTGCTGGTAAGAAGACTTCTACTCTACTGGTAAGAAGACTTCACTCTGCTGGTAAGAAGACTTCACTCTGCTGTTTTTACTCAGCTGACTTTACACAGCTGTTGTTTCTTCTCAGCTGCTGTCTTTACTCTGCTGTCTTTACTCAGCTGGCTTTACACAGCTGCTGTTTCTTCTCAGCTGCTGTCTTTATTCTGCTGTCTTTACTCAGCTGGCTTTACACAGCTGCTGTTTCTTCTCAGCTGCTGTCTTTACTCAGCTGGTTGTAAGATGACTTCTACTCAGCTGATGTAAGACGACTTCTACTCAGCTGATGTAAGATGACTTCTGGTCTTGGTCTTCTCTTCTTGAGCATTGACATGTCTTCTCTTCTAACCAGAGTCCTATCTATTACAAGATGTATAATAAAGTTGTCTATACAGTACAACTTATCCTATTACATGATTGATTTGGTTTATCAAAACTAAACTAAGGATATTCATATCCCAACAATGTCCATTAACAACTGAAGGCCTGTTGGAAGAATAGCCTTTTTGAGATTGTTCAAAGACTTGGGTTTTTCATCAGTCCATTTACCCACGCAAGCTTTCTCTTGTCCTGCCATGTAGTTCAGAATACTTACAGGACCGTCGGGTAAATCAAATGCTATTCCAAGAGTTTCTCTAGTCACTGTAACTCTGTGTCCTGAGAGCATCGAGCGAACGCCATTGTTGTCGCCGTGGAGCTGTAAATAGAATTCCATTGCTTCAGGTTCAAAAACCATCTTGGGGAATGATTCTAAAAACCTTCGCAGCCCGCATTCTTCGCACATGGTGAGAATCGCTTGATTCTCTGGATTCTGCCTTCCGATGAAATAAACATCGTTTTCAACGAAAATGCCCTTTTCTTTGATCCACTTGGTCGGATTGAACATACCTACTACTTCATTAGACTCATTCATAATATCAATGATCGCCATTAGAAAGAAGTATAGAAATTTAGAAGATAGAGTAATGAAGTTTTGAGAACGTTTTCAAGCTTGGAGTTTCCCGAAATGTTAAAGTGAAGAAGATGAAGTAAATGAAAGCGTGGATATCGAATTCAGAATAAATATAGGGCTTGGATTGAATTAAATTCTCACGTTGTGTGGTTTGGATTAAATCTTGAGATCCGTCATTTTAAAAAAACGTTCCAGATTCAATAAACCCTTTCCAATTTTGGAGCCAACTTGTGATGATGGATACACCGTTTAAAATTAGGTGAAAAATAGAGGAGTGTATTAATCTTCTCTATAAATAATCTAATCTTGAACAAATGTTGACATAGAAATTTTCCAAGGCAAAATACTGTTCTGATGTATATCAGCACAGTTGTTTCCAAGCACACTTTACTTCATTTTCTTGCTTGTATGATAATGAAATTTACTTATCTAGATTCAGCTGAGTACTGTGATCAGCTGAGTACACTTTTCGAGGATCAGATCAGTAGTTGGGTCAGCACAGTAAACCTCAGATCAGTTCCCCAACTCTTCTGATTGTTACTTTCTCGACATTTTGAGCACTTTTTGGTATCAGCACAGTACTCTCAGACCAGTACTGTGACTCGGATCAGTTCTATTCTGTAGACATATTTTCCGTGTAGTCAAATCAGCTCTGTAGACAGTTTAATCAGTAGTCAGATCAGTTCTGTAGACAGATTGATTTTGTAGTTATATCAGTTCTGTAGGCAAATTATCTTTGTAATCAGAACAATTCTGTAGACAAATCAATTCTGTAATCAAAATAGGTCTGTGGACAGATAAATGCTGTAATCAGATCAGATTTGTAGACAAATCAAATCTGTAATAAGATCAGTCCCCCTTCAGTGGAGAACTCCTCTTCTGTGCCTATTTCACCTTGGTAGAAGTATTAGTTCATACATAGTTGGTGAAATACAGTACATATTAGTAAAGAATAATTAAAATAAGGTCTTTGTAAGGTTTGTTCTAATTTGACTAGTGCTCTGAGTCAACAGAAAGGATATTTTAAGAAATCATAGATTCCCCCTTAAATGTATATTATCAATCCCCTCAGCTTTACTAGCTTCCTCATCGGGATTTAGGCACCTTAGTAACCTTTTTACCTGATTGTGATGAATGTAGTGGTCTTGACATGGTCTGTCCTTCTGAATTACCCTTCTTGGTGTACTGTTCTTGGTATCAGCTCAGTACCTGAAATGTTAGTACAGATCTCTATATACCTGCAGGATCCATGTCTATCATTCCTAAGCTTATGCAAAGCTCTCTAAACCTAGTTTCAGCCAAAGGTTTTGTGAAAATGTCAGCTCTCTGAATATCAGTATGGATCTTTTCCATCCTAATGTTTTTCTTTTCAACATGATCCCTAATAAAGTGATGTCTTACATCTACATGCTTACAACGAGTATGCAAAACGGGATTTTGAGTGATGGTAATTGCACTATTGCTGTCACAAAATATAGGTACATTAGATTCCACAATATTGTAGTCTCTAAGTTGTTGCATTAGCCAAAGAAGATGACTACAACAACTTCCTGCGGCCATATATTCTGCTTCAGTGGTAGAAGTTGCCACACTTGTTTATTTCTTAGAAAACCATGAAATGAGCTTAGAACCTAAAAGTTGGCATGAACCAGAAGTTGATTTTCTATCTATCATGCAACCACCAAAGTCAGAATCTGAATAACCACTTAGGGATAAATCATCATCTGCAGAATACCACAAACCTCGATTAATGGTACCCTTTAGATATTTCAATATCCTTTTAGCAGTCTCCACATGACTTTCTTTGGGATTGGCCTGAAATCTAGCACATACACCTACTGCAAATGCAATATCTGGCCTACTGGCAGTCAAATAGAGTAAAGAACCAATTAAAGCTCGATAATAGGATTGACCAGCACACTTACCTCGATCATCTGGATCCATTCTGTATGTAGGTAGCATTGGTACTCCAACTATTTTACAGGTCTTGATACCAAATTTATCTAACAAATTTCTTGTATATTTTGCTTGATTGATAAAGATTCCTTCAGATGATTGCTTTACTTGAAGACCAAGAAAGTAAGTCATTTCACCCATCATTGACATTTCAAACTTACTTTGCATGAGCTTTTAAAAGCTTTCACTCATGCTTTGGTTAGGAGATCCAAATATTATATCATCAACATAAATTTGGACAAGTAAAATGTTTGTACCTTCTTGTCTTCTGAACAAAGTACGATCTACTTTGCCCTTAGTAAAACCATTTTCAAGTAAGAATAGTGATAGAGTGTCATACCAGGCTCTTGGGGCTTGCTTCAGACCATATAGTGCTTTCTTCAACCTGTATACTTGGTTACCATTTACCTCAAATCCAGGAGGTTGTTCTACATAAACTTCTTCAGCAAGTATACCATTTAAAAATGCACTTTTAACATCCATTTGATACACAGTGAATTTCATATAAGCAGCATAAGCAAGAAACAATCTTATAGCTTCTAGTCTAGCTACAGGGGCAAATGTTTCGTCATAATCAATACCCTCAGCTTGAGAGTGGCCCTGTGCAACTAATCTAGCTTTGTTTCTGACCACAAGATCATTCTCATCCTTCTTATTTTTGAAGATCCATTTAGTACCTACCACGTTGTGATCAGCAGGTCTCTCTACGAGTTCCCATACATCATTTCTAGTAAACTGGTTTAATTCATCTTAAATAACAATTATCCAGTTACTGTCAGTCAAAGCCTCTTTCACAGTTTTAGGGTCAATGGAAGATAAGAAGCAACACCAGCAAAATAAAGAATTACTAGGTTCTGCCTTAGAGTCAAACAGTTGTCTTCTGGTTTTGACACCTTTACTAGACTCACCAATAATCAGATCAGTAGAATGAGCAGATTTCCATATTTTTTTAGACTTAACAGGAACACTCTCGTATGAAACACTTAATTTGTAGAGGAGTATCCTAAGAATATCCCCTGATCTGCTTTAGCATCAAAAGCATTTAATTTGCTCTTTCCATTGTTATGAATAAAACACTTACATCCAAAGATATGAAAATATGAAATTCTAGGCTTTCTACCTTTCCATACCTCATATGGTGTTTTACCATGTACCTTGTTGAGTGCACTTCTGTTCTAAGTATGGCAGGCAGTGTTAATTGCCCCTGCCCAGAACTTCTGTGGAGTGTTGTACTCTGCCAGCATTGATCTGCATGCTTCCTTTAGAGTTCGATTTCTTCTCTCAACTACACCATTTTGTTGGGGAGTTCTAGCTGCACTTGTCAAATGCTGAATTCCAAATATAGAACAAAATTCTTTAATGTAACAATTTATAAATTCAGTCCCCTTGTCACTTCTTATCTTGACAATGGACTGACCTTTTTCTACTTGCAACCTCTTCAACAGATATGGCAGTTGGGTTTGTGTATCACTCTTTTTGTGTAAGAAGATTACCCAAGTGAACTTTGAATAACCATCTACCACAACTAAAGTGTACATTCTACCATTCAGTGTAGGGGGTTTTATAGGACCATGAAGATCCATGTGCAAGAGTTCTAACACTCTCAAGTAGAAAGAACTGGAATTGACTTAAAGGAAACTTTTACTTGTTTACCTTTCTGGCATGCATCACACACTTGTGACTTGAAATAGATTTCATTAGGGATACCTTCAACAAGGTAATCTCTTGCGATCTTATTAACTATCTTAAAGTTCATATGGCATAGGCGTTTGTGCCATAGCCAGCTGATCTCTTTAGGACTCTTACTAAGAAGGCAAGCATCCCTAGGGCAGCTATTCCAATTCACAATGTGGACACTGCCTTGTCTTACTCCAACTAGTAGAATAGTGTGTGTTCTTTTATCCCAGATTTCGCACTTGGTGCTTTTGAAATAGACTTTATAGCCCCTGTCACCAAATTGAGAGACAGATAACAAATTGTATTTCAAACCTTCTACATATGAGACATCTTGAATCTCTACATCTCCATTCTTGATGTATCCAAATCCTTTTGTGATTGCCATGGAACTATCTCCAAAGATCACCTTGAGTCCTTCTTGCTCATGATAGTCAGAAAGAAGAGCCCTGGTACCAGTTATGTGGTGAGTACACCCACTGTCAATGTACCAAGTTTCTCCAACTGAACCACCTTTCTTGTATAGATCTAATCGACCCTGCAAGTAGTGATCTTAATAATTTAGGTACCCTTTCTTTATTGGGGTCCTTGGGGGTTAGTGGTAAGAGGCACCCAAATAAACATTGAAGTTTTGAATAGTTGAGACCTCTTAAGTTTCCTACCATGCTTATCACAGAACAGTACTTTATTGACCTTATCAGAAGTATCAGTAGACTTAGGATCTATTTTTCTGAGATAGCCTTTCTTCTTGGATCTATCCCTTTTTCAGTAAGATCAGTATGTATGTAATAGTTCGAATAGGGCCTAAAAGCCTGTGGACCATACGACTTATAGATGCGTTTTGGTCTTTCCTCTCCAATAATATCATAAGATAAAGGTGGAGGATAAAGAACAGGTTTGTTATGATAATGAGGCACAAATTTTATAGGTTTAGTTGAGTATAGCTGAGACTGCCTTATAAAAGGAGGTCTAGGTTGTTTCCAACTTAACTGTGCTTGTCTTGACCTACTATGCTGAGTTTGCCTCTTCTGATTCCAGGACTGTTCTGCTCTGGTCAGAGGAGTAAAACTCTTCTCGTATGGTCTTGACTGTACTGGTCTAGATGCATTCTTCTTTTTACCATTCTTGGTAGTAGGAGGAATGTATTTAGACTATACTTTGGATTTTGGATCATTATCATAAGTCATAGGTTCTTTTCCTTTATCTAATTGCAAAGAACTTGAACCAGCTCCAGTAGTGTTCTTAATGCCTGAAGTAGAGGAATTAGGCACATCAGCACATATTCCACTTTTATCATTTGGAGCTCTATATCTGTCTGATAATGTTTGATTAATTTTAGAAGAATTAACCATATCAGATAGCTTCAGATCTAAGCTCAGTAATTCAGATTCTAAGAATCTATTGCGCTCTTCAAGTTTTTCACATTTAATATTTAAATCATTGAATTCATTGGTCTCTTTGGCTTGTGTATGAAGCATATCCTGATATAATTTATCAATAGATGCATACTTTTCTTTGAGTTGGGACAACTCTTCTGATAGTCGTGCATTTAGGATAGTTATATTAGGATCCACTTTTAATTAAGCTTCTCGAAGACTAATGATTTCTTGTTTTAAAGAAATATTCTCATCACTGATTTCCATTAATGCTTTATTAGCTTGTAGGAGGTCTTCTTCAGTCACTGTATTGGAATGATAAAGACTACTCCCTACACTACTATCAGCAGTGTCATGAGTATCAGAATCAGAATCAATAGAGTTCTTATCCTTCCTATCAGCAGAGTTCCTATCTCTTCTTTTCTCATTAGAGACCTCATCTCTCATTTCAAAAGATTTGTGATCCCTTCTGGTCTTAGAAGAGTCCCTGTTACTAGAGCCCTGAGAATCCTTATAAAATCTCTTATATCTACCATAACGCTTGTTAAGTTTATCAAACCTCTTTATCATTAAGTTCAACTGATCCTTAAGAGTAAGATCAGTACTATCTAGTTCATCTTTTATGTTTGAAGGCTTAGACATAGATGATCTAGACTTCTTAGAGGTAGATGCCTTAAAAGAAATACTCTTGGAGATTTCCTTCTCCCTATCACTGCTTACTATTGGATCTTCTTCATCCAATTCAAACTCGTGTGCCTTAAGTGTTTGGAAGGTGGTTTCTGCAGTCCAGGTATCTATATCCTGTGTAGTTTTAATGATCATCTTGACCATTTTCCACCTGTCATCTTGTTGGTCCCTGAACGAGTAGTGAACGGGATTAAAGTCTAGAGGGGAGGGGTGAATAGACTTTAAAACTTTTTCAATTAAAGAGTTGAGAACCTCTTCTGATATCTATGTCAGCTGGACTACAAGTCTGCTGGTCCAGATGACTATAGTGATCTGATGAAGAGGTTTATATGCGGAAGTGAGTAGGCCTGTTTATTTAGACTCGTTCTAGAGTTTCTTTTGAAATAACCAATTTGTTTACTTAGTGAAATACTCAGCTAAACTGGTTTGAAAGATATGACCGAAGTTAAAGACAGTTAAAATCACAGTATGCACTATATAAAAATATGAACAAGTAATAAAGTAAAGTGCAGTAAGTAAATAACACCGGATTTATAGTGGTTCGGATATACGTTCCTACGTCCACTCTCACGTCCTAACGTGATGTTTAATCCCTTTAATTTACCGAAAATTACAAGGGCTTGTCCTTTATAGTCCCAAGGGTAGGACTTTGAGATCTGAGCAGTCCCGAACTGCTGCGGTCTCCACAAGTGATTGGAAGCACTTGCACTTTACAGGGGTTCAAAAACTTAACCTTGTGGTGGGGGGTTTGGGGTTTTTGAATGAATCCAACTAATGGTTCAAGCTTATAAATCGCTTAACCACTATGCCTAAATCAATGGATATACAATATGAGTAGGATTCAGGTTCTTTGGATGGATGGGAAATAACTTAAGAGCTAGAAGGATGTTCTAATGCTTTTCTGGGCTCTTGAGAATTCTCAACAAAATACTGCTTTTTGCTTGCTTGCTTGTTTGGCTTTCTCGAATTCTCTCGTTATATTTCCATATGTTGTTATTGTTGGGAATAAAATGAGAAGTGTTTTGATTTAATACCAAACCCCCTGAGACATGCCTAAGTAAAAAATGATTATGTTCTAAGTATGACTAGAACATATAGCATAAGGCTAGTTGAGAAGCTAACATGTTAGGCAGCTCTTAGATATATAGATGCACAAGTTGAGGGGGAACATATGCTTTGAAGTCTATCAAGATCAAGTCCCCTCAAGGCTCAAGTTGAATGTGTCCCAAGTCTGCTGAATAGACAAGTATGCTGATCAAGACTGAATGGATTGTGGAACAATCTTTCTGAAGATCAAGCATGATAAATGCATCATCTAGACACAACCTACTAAAGCATTTATGCTCAGAAGGTTTGTCCAGGAGAGTTGTCTCAGCGCACTTGTAACAGAACTATGTCAAGTTCATCCCAACCTTGCTGATAAGGTCAAGGACACTAATTCCATGTCATGAATGCACAAGATCTACTCCAAGAAAGCATGGAAAGAGAAAGAGCCAAGTCATCTGAAGAGCTTAGGTCAACTTTGCTGATAAGCAAAGTCTCCTGATAGTGATAAGCAGAGTTGTCCAAATGATAAGGAATGTTGTCCTTATCATAGGACTAATCATCAGAAGCCATGTCCATGTTTGATCAAGTGAATCTTGAAGTCAGACATTGGGAAGAGTGCTGCAGAATGAAGACAAAGTGGTTACATCCGTTTATTTCCCAATTGAAGGACATGTCACTATCAAGAATCAGTCTTCCAGTTTGAAGAGCTCAAGGAAGACATTTATGGACATTTGGGACTGCCTCTCCAACGGGCAAATTCTCAAATTTGTCTATAAATACAGAAGTGTGGAGACCATTTAAAAGACCCTCAACCTTGACAAGAATATCCAACTATCCTACAAGCTCAAGCGCTTTCAAGCTTTCAAAGAGACTATCTTAGTCTTCAAACACTTCATCTAAGCTGAACCCCGTTGTATATCCATACAAAGCTTAGAGAGATATTCAATCCTTATACACTGAACTTCATTGTAAAGGATATCTCATTAGTTGGACCCTTACTTCAACCCTTATACCTTTCAAAGAGAGAAAGTTAGAAGGTTGTAGTAGTAGAAGTGTAAGGAGTTAACTGTTGAGAGAAGAACAGTTAATTCTGAGTTGAGAAGAGGGTACTAGGACTCTAGACATCCTAGGGATCAATACACCAAGGAGTGGTGTTATTTATCAAGTGCACCTTGGCACTCTAAAATAAGTTAATTCCAAGATTGAAGTAATTATCCTGTTAAATCAGGGAAAGTGGATGTAGGAGCTTGAGTCTCTGAACCACTATAACTCTTGTGTTGATTTACTTTCAAGTACTTACATTCATTCAACACAACACACAGAACTGAACTTTCAAAGAATCATATATTCAAGACTGTGCAAAACTCATTTGGACAAGTTCCCTGAAAACTGGATATTTGTTAAGGTGATTTCAGAACTTAAAGGAGTTTAAACTAAAGGGCCAACCACTAATTCCGCACATATAACTCACTTAGATAGTCATTCAACTAAGTACTCAATAGTACTTAGTAGATTGGTTATCTTTAAGAAGTTATACATCTCAGCAGAGTTGTCCAGGACAACCTTGCTAGAGTCTTACTTGGTTAAGTTTGAAAAACAAGATTTGCATACAAGTGTATCCCCCCCCCCCCCATACACTTGTTATATACTCCTTTCAGGACCAACAAGTGGTATCAGAGCAGGGGTTCAAAGACCACTGCTTCTGAAAATCCATCTTGATTTTCAAAATCACATATTTGGTGTGGTCACTGAACTGATCTATCTGAAATCTTATTGATTGTTGACTAACTAATTCTTTCTGAGATATGGCCAACAACAACAATGTTGTTCCTCATGATGATGTTCAAGGAATCAACAATATGGCCACAAATCCAGTCAACCACATCTCACATCACAAGCTGCCCTTGTTCTCAATTGAGAATTATGACTTCTGGAAAATCAGAATGAGAGCTCATCTTGCATCTCTTCACACTGACATGTTGAGAGTCAATCCCAGAATCACTGAAGCTCAAAGAGCTGACATAAGGGAAATGATTCCTAAGGATGAAGATGACTTCACATCTGAGGAAAAGAGGAAAGATAATCTGAATTATCTAGCCACGAATTATCTATTCCAGATGCAATCATGGGAAGGGTCTACCACTGCACAACTGCCAAACAAATTTGGGATACTCTTGCAGAAATGTGTGAGGGTACTGAAAAGATCAAGGAGAACAAGCTCCAAGTGGCAGTACAAAAGTTTGAACAATTCACAATGGAGTCAGAAGAGTCCATTGACAAGTTTGCTGGTAGATTCACAGATGTGATGAATGAAATCAACTCCTTGGGCAAGGTGTACTCCAAGAGAGAAGTTGGACTAAAGATCTTGAGAAGTCTCACTCAAAAGTGGGATGTATATGCTGTGATGATGCAGAACACCAAGGATCTCTCCACCATGCCCATGCAACAAATCTTCTCTGAACTCAAAGCCTATAAGTTTGATCTCAACAGAAGAAAGCCTGTTGAGGAACCTTCATTACCAACCAAGGGAGTGGCATTCAAAGTCAAAACAGCTGAGCCTGAAATGCAGTCCACTTTTAGATCATCAAAGTTAGTCTCCAAAGCTGAAATGAAGGAAGAACTGGCCTTGATGGCTAGAAGGTTTGACAAGCTGAATTCAAGGTTTGGTAGATACAAGAAATTCTACCAAGACAACAAGGTCAGGAGAAGATACAACTCTCCTGAAGCCAAGGCTGAGGACAAAAAGCCTGAAGAAAGAAGATGAGAGGACAAGTACTCTGATAGGAGAAAGTCCAGCAGAGTTGAGCCTTCATCATCTAGAAGGGGAGATGAGCCCAAGAAAGATGATGATGAAGACCTATGTTATAACCGCAAGAAGAAAAGGCACTTTCAATATGACTGCCCTGAACTCAGATCTAAGGAAAGAAGAGAAAGACAAGCTAAGAGAGACAGAAAGTTCACCAACAGAAAAGCCATGATGGATGGTGAAGAATCTGATAGTGCTGAAAGCTTCAACTCTTCTGATGGACTGTTCTCAAACAGTGAAGATGATGATGATGTGTGCAACATGGCCATTGAGGATGATGAGGTATCATCCACTTCTAGCTCACCATCATTCATTTCACAAAACACTAGTGAAGTCAACCTGAAACTTTCTTTTGGAAAGTTAATGGAAGATTTCACTATGTTACAAGAATATCATGACAACTGTGTGAGAGAAAATGAAAGGTTGTCAATTGAACTTGCTAAAAACTCTGAGTCAGTAGTTGATGTCAAATCTACTGAGTTGTATCAACAAGTCTTGAGAGAGCTTGAGGAAGCAAATCTTAGGATAGTTGACCAACAAAAGCAGATTGATGATCAACTGCTATCTCAGAAGAGAAAAGATTTTGAACTCAAAATTCTTCAAGCAAAATTTGAAAACCTCTCACATGAGTATGATATTCTTAAATCAAGTGAAGAGAGCCTCAAATTAAAAATGTTTGCTTTGAAGAAATCCTCTAGAGCAATAGAGGAAATTCAAAGTTATCAAAGACCTATGGCTCAAAGAAGTGGATTAGTTTTGATCCATTTGAATCTTCACCTTGTCTTAGTGTTGCTTCTACAAGTAACACTAAGAGAATCTTTGTTAAGTCAGTGGCTCAACAAGCTGAAAATGAAATAATTCAGCCACTGAACAAAGGAAAGGGCAAAATGCATGAATTGCCCACTCGAGTGCTTCAGGAGACTAGGCCCATACCTAAGGAAAAGGCCAAAGTCCCTGAGTACAAGAGGAATATTGGTCAGCAGAGTAGACCCAATGGAAGGGCAACTCTCCTGAACAATGTTCAGAGGAGTTATCCAAGGTTTGATCAGCCTAGGCCAACTCTACTGAGAAAGCCTCAGCTGAACAAACCTAAGGACAACTATCCTCAAAGGCAGAATAAAATGAGACAACCAAAACCCTTCATGCCAAAGGGTAATGGTCATAAATATGCCTTTCCTCAAAGATTCCCTCAAGTAGCACAAAGAACTCATAAGTTCAGGAGATTCGACAACTCTCCTGAAACTTACAGAGTCAACACTTTCACACATACTTTCCCAAAGGCATTCAAGGGAAAGACAGTGCATGTTGATGCTAGAGGAAAACAACTTAGCCACCTTGAATCAATCAGGGTAATTAGGCAAGTTTGGGTTCCTAAAGGTACAACTAACCTCTCATGACGCAAAACACAAAGGGTACCTAAACCTATCTAATTGCAGGTACCAATGGGCCACAAGAAGATGAGGAGCATGAGCAAAAAGTCAGCATGGTACCTTGACAGTGGATGCTCAAGGCACATGTCTGGAAACAAGAACCTCCTCAATTATTTCATAGAAAAAGAAGGCCCAAATGTCACATTTGGAGACAGTTCACAAGCTACAACAAAAGGTTATGGTACCTTGATAATTGGTAATATCAAGGTATCCAATTTTTCTTATGTGGCTGGTCTCAAATATAACCTTCTAAGTATAAGTTAGTTTTGTGATAAAGATTTTAATGTTGAGTTCTCAAGTGGAAAATGCTTAATCAAAGATAAAACTCAACAAACCCTACTGACTGGTACTAGGAAAGGAAATGTGTATTCTGCAGACTGGGACAAGTCTACTGATGTTGCATGTTTCATTGCTAAGAGCTCTAGTGAACAAAGCTGGTTATGGCATAAAAGGCTAAACCACCTGAATTTTAAGTCAATGAACAAGCTTGCCAGAAATGCATTAGTAAAAGGACTACCTAATGAGGTTTTCATTAAAGAGCATGTTTGTAAACCATGCCAAGAAGGAAAACAGATTAAAGCCTCATTCAAAGGGAAACCAGTCATTTCTACTGAAAGGGTACTTGAACTTCTACACATGGACTTATTTGGACCAATTACCCCTGCAAGCATAAATGGTAGAAAATACACATTGGTAGTAGTTGATGACTTCTCTAGGTTCACATGGGTAGTATTTCTCCTTAATAAGAAGGAAACACAAGTCAAACTCCCTGAACTTCTAAAGAGACTGTCAAATGATAAAAGCCTTAACATAATCAGGATAAGATCTGATAAAGGCACTGAGTTCATAAATTCATACATCAATGAGAATTGCACTCAAAATGGTATAGCTCATGAAACCTCAGCAGCTAGAACCCCTCGGCAGAATGGGGTTGCAGAAAGAAGAAATATGACTTTAAAAGAAGCTGCTTGAACCTTAATTGCTGATTCAAGTCTACCTAAGAGGTTTTGGGCTGAAGCTATAAACACTGCATGCTATACTCAAAATAGATGTTTGATAACTAAGGGGCAAGGCAAAACCCCCAATGAACTCTGGAAAGGAAGGTTGCCACAACAATGGGAAAGAACAACTGAAAGCCTTTGATAGCAAAGCTGATGAGGGAGTCATTAAACCCAGTTCACACTCAGGTAACAACTACCAATGAAGAAGCAGTCCCTGCTGAGGTAGTTAATGGATTAAATAATCAAGGGGGAAACATTAATGTTGATAATGCCAATGTCCCTGACATTGAGGACAACACCCCTGATTATGATCCTGAGTTAGATCCTGCATTAAATTTCCCTGAATTCTATGATATTAATGACTCAACCTCAGTAGAGGACAACTCTACTGAAGGGATCAGAAAAAGAAGGACTTGGTTGTCAGACCATCCTACTGATCTGATACTTGGTGATCCAAGTATAGGAGTCAAAACTAGAAGATTTCATGGTGAAAGTGCTCTATTTTGTTGTTTCTTGTCAGAACAAGAACCAAGTGACATTGAGGAAGCACTTCAAGATGCAAATTGAATCACAGCAATGCAGGAAGAGCTGAACCAATTCACCAGAAATGATGTATGGGAGCTGGTGGATAGACCTTCACATAAAGATGCTATTGGAACCAAGTGGGTGTTCAAGAACAAGAAGATTGAAAATGATGTGATTGTCAGAAACAAAGCAAGACTAGTGGCAAAGGGCTACTGCCAATCTGAAGGAATTGACTATGATGAGACCTTTGCACCTGTGGCAAGGCTAGAAGCAATAAGGCACTTTCTAGCCTATGCAGCCCACAAGAGGTTCAAAGTGTACCAGATGGATGTCAAGAGTGCCTTTTTGAATGGATTCTTGAAGGAAGAAGTCTATGTAGAGCAACCACCTGGTTTTGAGGTTGGAAACCAAGTTTACAGACTGAAGAAAGCTATATATGGACTCAAGCAAGCTCCAAGAGCTTAGTATGATACACTGTCACAATTGCTCTTGGATCATGGTTTTATCAAGGGAACTGTGGACAGGACTCTCTTCAGAATCTCTGAAGGAGAGGACATCTTGCTTGTCCAAATATATGTGGATGACATAATATTTGGATCTCGCAATGAGAAGCTGTGTGAAAAGTTCTCAAAGCTTATGCAAAGCAAGTTTGAGATGTCCATGATGGGGATGATGAACTTGTTCTTAGGACTTCAAGTGAAGCAATCAAAGGAAGGAATTTTCATCAATCAAGCTAAGTACACCAGAGAAATGATCAAGAAGTTTGGGTGTACTACTAGCAAGCCAGTAAGGATCCCTATGAACACAAATTGGAAGATGGATCCTGATGAGAGTGGTGTTCCAACCAACTCTACTGAGTATAGAGGAATCATTGGATCACTCCTCTATCTCACTGCCAGCAGACCTGACATCACCTTTGCAGTAGGTGTTTGTGCAAGGTTTCAAGCTAATCCTAAGAAAAGCCATCTTGAGGCTGCTAAGAGGATCTTGAGGTATCTCAAAGGCACTGAAAATTTAGGCCTTTGGTACCCTGCTGATGACAACATTGAGCTTACAGGCTACTCAGATGCTGATTATGAAGGATGTAGAATTGACAGAAAGTCCACTTCAGGGACTTGTCAATTCTTGGGAAACAAGCTCATATCATGGTTCTCTAAGAAGCAGAACATAGTGGCTACTTCTACCACTGAAGCTGAGTATGATGCAGCTGGAAGTTGTTGTGCTCAAATTCTTTGGTTGAGACAACAACTAAGGGATTACAATGTCAACTCTGCTGAAGTGCCAATATTCTGTGACAACAATAGTGCCATTGCAATCTCACAGAATCCTGTATTGCACACAAGATGCAAACATGTGGACATCAAGCATCACTTCATCAGAGATCATGTGGAGAAGAAGGACATTAAGTTGGTTAAAATCCACACAGATCATCAAAAGGCTGATATTTTGACAAAGCCACTTGCAGAGGCAAGATTCTTGGAATTATCAGCTGAATTGGGATTACTTGATCCAGGGAAGTTGGACAAGTAAATCAAAAGGAGTTATTGAGTCAAGGGGGAACTGAAAGTGATGTTCAGCAGACTTGACCAAGTCTACTGAAACTCAGAAGAGATGACCTCAATTGAGCAGGACACTTGTTGTTGGGATATGAATATCCTTAGTTTAGTTTTGATAAACCAAATCAAACATGTAATAGGATAAGTTGTATTGTATAGACAACTTTATTATACATCTTGTAATAGATAGGACTCTGGTTAGAAGAGAAGACATGTCAATGCTCTAGAAGAGAAAACCAAGACCAGAAGTCTCCTGATAAGATGAGTTGAACTCATCTTACAGGATAAGAAGAGTAAAGACAGCTGAGTAAAGACAGCAGAGTAGAAGTCTTCTTACCAGCATAATAGAAGTCTTCTTACCAGCAGAGTGAAGTCTTCTTACAAGCAGAGTAGAAGTCTTCTTACCAGCAGAGTGAAGTCTTCTTACAAGCAGAGTAGAAGTCTTCTTACCAGCAGAGTAGAAGTCTTCTTACACAATTAAGGGAAGACCAATCAGAGCTGAAATCAAGGATTGACAAGATATGTGCACAAGAAAGGAAAGTCAAAGATATGATTGAAATTACATGACAATGGTAATATTCAATCATATCAAATCAAGAGATTGTCAATTCCTCAATTAGTGGAGTTTTGAATGCCATCATCCAACGGTAACATTCAAACATCAACACTATATAAATGAGTCCATACATCATTGGGAACGTGAAGAGGTGTGAGATGCAAAGGTCGAGCAAAGGTCATAAACTCCAGAAATAAGAAGAGCTCAAGAAGATCATTCATGAAGATTCAACACGCATCACCTCATCCCCAGTGAGTGAACTCATAACATCTAAGCTAGTGCAACCACTTATATATATCCATAGCTTAGAAAGAATTTCCCAATCCTAGCATGAGGCTAAAACAGATTGTAAGGGAAATTCTCACCTAGTTCATATACACAAAACCCACCTTCTACCATAAAACCCTAGAAGTCAAGTTGAGTGTTCGTCACTGTAAAGAGTCCAAGTGCTCTATAATCACTTGTGGAGTGCAAGTGCAAGTGCTTACAATCACTTGTGGAGACCGTAGCAGTTAGGACTGCTCAGATCTCAAAGTCCTACCCTTGGGACTATAAAGGACAAGCCCTTGTAATTTTTGGTAAATTAAAGGGATTAAACATCACGTTAGGACGTGAGAGTGGACGTAGGAACGTATATCCGAACCACTATAAATCTGGTGTTATTTACATTTCTGCACTTTACATTTCAAGTCTTTTCATACATATTTGTGCATAAAATGTTTTACACACTGTATTTATTAAATAGACGAGTATAATATTTATGGGCACACTACAATTCCGCACTTAACTCCGATAAGTAATTAATCAGTCGACTAACTAGTCCTAGGCCCCTAGTGAAATCAGCGGACTAGTTACTTTGAAGAGTTAGTTTATTTTCCACACAATCAGCAGACATCAAGTCAGCTAATCTTACACTCGTCTCAGGGACCAACAAGTGGTATCCGAGCCGTGTGTTCAAAAGACCATTGCTTTGAATTTTTGATTTTCGAAAATCTGCACTATTTCTGTTGTTTTCAGAATTTAGCGTGTGAGTACACTTTTTAAAGTGGAATTGATTTTTGAATTGAACACACTGCTTTGCAGTGACGTGTAATGCTTTTTGGCCAAATTCCATCGTTTGAGCCATCAAAAACACGTTTTATTGTTTTCAATGGTCACCTGAATAAATCCGTTTTTCAAAAACTATTTTGCATGCACTTTTGTTTTCATAAAAATCATACTTGCATGTATTTGGATTATTGTGTGTTAAGAACAGGTCAACAACTAAGGGGGAACTTCAGTTCAACTGAATTCTAGCCCTATCTGGATTTACACGCGTATGAGCAAGAAGAGGAGATCAAGATGATCAAGTTGTTAGAAGACCTGAAGGCAAGAAGAGCTTAATTGGAAGTCGTCTGATTTGCAACATATCAGCTGAAGAGTAGATAAGAAGACCTTTGTAATAGCTGATTAGGTGAGTCCGTGCTTGTAAAGTGCAGTATTAATAAAACTCATCTTTTTAGCTTTTGGAGATAATATCTAGTTATCTCATCTGATGACAACTTCTCATTGTCCTCATACAAAAGCCTTCTGTTTTTACTCTTCTGCACTATTATATGGACTCTAGCACTGTCTGTTCTTTATTGCTTCAGTTAGTGTTAGATGATTTGGTTATATCAAAAAGGGGGAAATTGTTGGGATATGAATATCCTTAGTTTAGTTTTGATAAACCAAATCAAACATGTAATAGGATAAGTTGTATTGTATAGACAACTTTATTATACATCTTGTAATAGATAGGACTCTGGTTAGAAGAGAAGACATGTCAATGCTCTAGAAGAGAATTGAAGACCAAGACCAGAAGTCTCCTGATAAGATGAGTTGAACTCATCTTACAGGATAAGAAGAGTAAAGACAGCAGAGTAGAAGTCTTCTTACCAGCAGAGTAGAAGTCTTCTTACCAGCAGAGTAAAGTCTTCTTACAAGCAGAGTAGAAGTCTTCTTACTAGCAGAGTGAAGTCTTCTTACAAGCAGAGTAGAAGTCTTCTTACCAGCAGAGTAGAAGTCTTCTTACACAATTAAGGGAAGACCAATCAGAGCTGAAATCAAGGATTGGCAAGATATGTGCACAAGAAAGGAAAGTCAAAGATATGATTGAAATTACATGACAATGGTAATATTCAATCATATCAAATCAAGAGATTGTCAATTCCTCAATTAGTGGAGTTTTGAATGCCATCATCCAACGGTAACATTCAAACATCAACATTATATAAATGAGTCCATACATCATTGGGAACGTGAAGAGGTGTGAGATGCAAAGGTCAAGCAAAGGTCATAAACTCCAGAAATAAGAAGAGCTCAAGAAGATCATTCATGAAGATTCAACACGCATCACCTCATCCCCAGTGAGTGAACTCATAACATCTAAGCCAGTGCAACCACTTATATATATCCATAGCTTAGAAAGAATTTCCCAATCCTAGCATGAGGCTAAAACAGATTGTAAGGGAAATTCTCACCTAGTTCATATACACAAAACCCACCTTCTACCATAAAACCCTAGAAGTCAAGTTGAGTGTTCGTCACTGTAAAGAGTCCAAGTGCTCTATAATCACTTGTGGAGTGCAAGTGCAAGTGCTTACAATCACTTGTGGAGACCGTAGCATTTAGGACTGCTCAGATCTCAAAGTCCTACCCTTGGGACTATAAAGGACAAGCCCTTGTAATTTTTAGTAAATTAAAGGGATTAAACATCACGTTAGGACGTGAGAGTGGACGTAGGAACGTATATCCGAACCACTATAAATCTGGTGTTATTTACATTTCTGCACTTTACATTTCAAGTCTTTTCATACATATTTGTGCATAAAATGTTTTACACACTGTAGTTATTAAATAGACGAGTATAATATTTATGGGCACACTACAATTCCGCACTTAATTCCGATAAGTAATTAATCAGTCGACTAACTAGTCCTAGGCCCCTAGTGAAATCAGCGGACTAGTTACTTTGAAGAGTTAGTTTATTTTCCACACAATCAGCACACATCAAGTCAGCTGATCTTACACTCGTCTTAGGGACCAAC
Organism: Galeopsis tetrahit; assembly: GCA_963675135.1. Lineage (NCBI taxonomy): Eukaryota > Viridiplantae > Streptophyta > Magnoliopsida > Lamiales > Lamiaceae > Galeopsis > Galeopsis tetrahit. The sequence continues at coordinate 41,110,166 of OY776128.1, read as the reverse complement.
ACTTGTCCATTGAATTCCAGGACACTTGTCCACATCATTTCAGGACACTTGTCCAGGTCACTTCAGGTAGGGCTGTTATTCGAGCCGAGTCGAGCCGAGTTTAAAATTGAGTTTGGCTCGACTCGTTAACGAGTCTAACGAGCTTAACGAGCCTATCGAGTCGAGCCGAGCCTAACGAGCCTAATGGAATTTCTTACAAAAAAATAGTTATCGAGCCTAACATGTCGAGCTCTAGCCGGCTCGTTAATAAATCGAGCATCTAACGAGCTCAAGCTCGGCTCATTTAGCTAAACGAGTCGAGCCTTATCGAGCCTTAACGAGTCGAGCCGAGCCGAGTCTCGTTAAGGCTCGGTTCGAATAACAACACTAACTTCAGGACACTTATCCATGTGGGGTTAGATAAGTTATCTTGGCTATCAAACCAAATCTTGGTTTGATAAGCACCTATTTTGGGTAATCATTGCCTATTTTGATATTTGTCCCATTCCTTTTACAGATATCACCTTTTCAAGGATTCAATTTGTCCCCTACCCAAAAAGTCACTTTCAATGCATTAAATGCCAAGATTTAACTCTTGTTTGCATTAAACATTTCAAGACATTATCAATCTCGAAAACTCCCCAACCATTTATCAAACATAACTTCTTCCCACGTTTTGAATAAAAACAGTTTTCTACTGTTTCATTGGTTATTAACCGTTGGATCAAGTTTGGCCAACTCCCCTGAAATCAATCCTGGCCTTTCAAACTTGATTTCCTCTTTTGTGACCCGTTGAATTGCCTAAGACTCACCTACTCATTGACATACATTCCTTTTGGAATATCCACAAGTCTTAAAGAAGTCCACAAAGCTCACTTCTTCCCCACGCTCTCAAACTATCTTGAAACCCTAATTCGTATCCTCTCAAACTCTCTCAAAACTTCTTACTGTTTCTTCAATGGATCCCAAAGCTAGACCTGAGATGGTTGTTGACTTCACCAACAAGGATCTAGACCTTGATTTTGGCTATCTGAGTCACAAAAACAACCTCACATTCGAGCCAATCCTTTCTTTTGAGAGTGAAGATCCTGAAGTTACTCCAACCTTGAGATGGTTGAGAAGGGCAGGCCTACAAAAGTTCATGCAAGAAAATCCAGATTCTTGCCTTGAAACCTTTATGGCTGAATTCTTTGCATTCCTTAAGTGGAAAGGGAAGCCAGAAGATGGAGAAATTACAACAAGGCTATCCTACATTGCTGAAGGAGAAGAAGAAGAAAGATTTCACAGGGTGAAATTTTCTGAGAAAGATGTAGATGCAGCCTTTTGATTACCTTCTGAGGGAAGGAATCCAGAATTTTATGGAAATGGGCAAGAAGAAGAGATTGCTCAAGATTGGCTATTGGTTCCTGGTCCCATCTCCTCAACTCAACACAAAAGGACACTCAAGTTGAAGTTCCTTAATCTATTTGAGGTAATCACTAAGAGCTTGTTGAGTAATACTGGCAGTTTGGAGCAAGTGAGTGCTCCAAGGATAAGGATTATGGATGCAGTGATTGATGCTAGTGATAAGGGCATCAAATTTGATTGGAGGACCTTCATCCTTTCTGAGATGATGAAGGAGAAAGCAAAATTCAAAGTAAAGACTCACAACAAGGTTGTGATGGAAGGAAAATTGAGGTATTGCACCAGGGAAAGCCTTTTGATTGAAAAGTTTGCTCACTACTCTGAGATGCAAACCTTTGCCAAGCCCCTCCCTGCCCAGAAAGTGATGTTCAGGAAGTTAAGTAAGAAAACTGAACAAAGAAGGATGCAGCTGGCCAAACCTGCTGAAGTAAAGCAAGAGGAGAAACCAAAATTGAAGAAAAGGACAAAGACCAGGGCTGTAAAAACAAAGAAATTGTCTCAACTACCCTCAGAAGACACTTCAGGAGCATCTACTGAAGTAGATGAAGTTGCCAAAGAGGGAGTGCAAGTTCCTTCTGATCATTCAGAAGAGTTGAGACAGAAATACAATGAAACAAGGAAAAGAAGAAGGGTGAAAAGAGGTCCAGGGAAGTTGTCCCTGAGAAAGAAGAAGGAAGTGGGAGCAGTAGGGCTAGCAAGAGAAGGGCCAAGCCTACTAATAAGTTGTTGGAGTTTCAGGAGGATAGGATTCTCCAAATTGCTTTGAAGGAGAGTAGGGAAGAAAGTAGGACTAAATCCAAGTCCAGGACCAACTCTTCTGGTTCTGGAACCCCTAAGTCCAAAGTCCCTGAAAACCAAGCAATCAAGCCCAACCTTCCTGAAACACAAAATCCTGAACCCAACTCCCCTGAAACTCATGTTACTCCCACAAACCAACCCATTACCCCTCTCAATCTTACAAAGATATATTCTCTAGAAGGGAGTGCATTAAGAGGACCCATGGATGTTTTGGCTGATATTGCAGTGGATGAGTCAAGGCTTCATTCTCCCTTAGACTCATCAATGCTCAATTATTTAAAACTCCTAGAAGTTGCACTATTAGAGCCAACTCCCCTGAGCAAAGCCCCTTCAGAACCATTGCTCTCAAAAGCAACTGAAGCAACCTTTGTAGCACCCAACCCTTCTGAAGCCAACCCTCCTGAAATCAATCTTCCTGAAGCCACATTGCCTGAAACCAGAGCCAACTCCCCTATAACCCAAAGTCCCCATTCAAGTGGAGATGAGGAGGAGTATACTTATGAAAGTATGCTCAGAGGTGGAGCCAGGGCTACTGTGGACAACTTGCTGAATTTCCTAGAGTTCAGAAGATGTTCCATGACTTGAGAATGTTGGTGGATGTCAAGGACAAGACAATTATGGAGATTTCTCAAGTAATCCAAGATAAGGGTGCGAATTGGTGGCAAGTAGAGGAGAGCAGATTGCTAAACTTTGCTGGAGTACTCAAGACAAGATTCCTCACCGATGAGGATGTTTTTGCAAAGTTGGTAGCTGCCAAAATTGATGAGGAGAAGGAGAGACTTGCTAAGGGTATCAAGCACCCTGATAGCAGCTCAAATGGTGATGATTCCCCTTATGATCCCTCAAACCCCTCAAATCCCAACCCTCCTGAAACCAATCCTAACCCTCCTGAATCTCAATTGCGTTCAACCCCTATCTTAACCTATCATAGGAAAGGCTCTGTCTCTTCAGAGGTGTTGACCAAAGCTGGTGACACAGCCAAAGATGCATCTGCCAATGAAGGTTCTTCTGAACCTAAGGCACAACTTAAAGATGTTGAGGCTCCTATTTTAGAAGCTGGTTTGATTAAGGCCTCATCAGTGTCAGGAGATTTGGACACTGACCAGCCCTTAATCATTCAGGATGACTCAGTGGCTGCTGATATAAGCACTGTGATCTCCCCACAACTGCCATCTTTAAACCTTGTTGAAGATGGAGATGTTGCAGGTTTAGAAGAAGGAGTTGAAAAGGAAAATATAGAGGAAAAACCAGAGGGAGTTGTGGATGAAAGAGAGGTAGTCATCACTAAGATTGTGAGTGTACCAACAAATGAGGGTGGTATAAGTGAGGAAGGACAAGTTATTCTTGAAGTCAAATCTGAACTTCAAGAATCCCTTGATGAAAGAAGGCCCGATCCTTTGAGTGAGGACATTAATATTGAAGGGAGTCAAAAAGAAGTTGAAAATGAGGAGAAGACTGCTGATGTATCAGAGTCTTATGCAAAAAATACTGAGGGTGATGAGTGTTTGTTTTCTAACCCTTTTGATTTTTCTGATATTGCAGGTATTTCTTTTGATCAAATTTTTACAGAAGATCTCCTCACTAATGCACCAATCCATGTGGATTCCAGCTCTGCTCAAGCCATTCTTGGAGAGCAGTCAGCAAAGTTGGACTCCTTAGCTCATCAAGTTCAAACTGCACATGCTGAAACCTCAGGAGCCTTAAATGAGCAAAGTAGGACTTTGGCATCTGTTGAGATGAGGCTCACTGGCTCAGAGGATGTGGTTCTTCCCACAATTGAGGCAAGGATCAGTGGAGTTGAATCTGGTCTGCAAACCATCTCCACTGAAGTGCAGAAAGCAAAGGCCACCATGGATTCAGTTTCCAAAGAGGTAAAAAAGGAGCAAACATTGCTTAGAAGTAACCACAACAAGAATGTGAAAGCATTAATATTGGTGGTTAAGCAAGCTCTTGGAAAGAAGTCTGCCTTGCAGAAGAAGAGAGCTGAGGAAATGAGGTTAGCAATGGGGAAAGCTGCCTCTGAAAAATTCTCACAAGAGGTCATGGCCAAGATTGCTGAGAGTGCAGTGGCCAACCTTACTGACTTCTTGAAGGCCAACCTTGATGCATCCCTCAAGACAACCATGGAAGAGGTTGTGGAGCAAAAGATGAAGCCTGTCTTGGCTTTCTTAAGCCTAAGCAGTGACAAGACGCAAAACATTCATGATGAGAATGTTTACTTGCTTGAGGAGATGAAATCCCTGAACCAAGCTCAGTCCCTGATGGCTTCTACCATGAGTGAGCTCAAACCTCAGTGTTTTGATGCTGCCAAAAAGGGGGAAAGAGAAAGAGCAAGGGCAAAAGGTGCCTTGATTATTGGTGGTTCAGACAAGGGAAAGGACAAGGCTGCTGAAGACAGAGGAAAGAAGCAAGCAGTGTTGAATCTGGAAGAGCTAGATGAAGAAGAGCAGTTAGCCATAGCCTTGAAAAATTCAATGGCATCAGCTCAAGAAGAAAGAGCTAGGCTTCAGCAGAGACCTGGAGGAGAGGTTTCTGGAATGGACAAGTCCACTGAAGGTGTCCAGACAAGAGGCCAAATCAAGAAGGCTAAGGGAAGCAAGAGGAAAGCTGAAACTTTTACAGATTTTCCTAACAGCCTTGATTTACCACATGAATTCAGAATTGAAGAAGAAGAGCCTACCTCCAAAAAGGTCAAGAATGCTGAACAGGCCAAGACTGCTGAACTGGACAAATCTACTGAACAAGTCAAAATTGCTGAAGTTGTCAAGTCTTCTGAGATTGTCAAAGTTGCTGAAGGTCCCAAAGATGTTGAAGTGCTATTTGCTGAAGGCTTTGGACCTGAACTTAAGAAGAAGACAACTGTCTTAGCTCATGATCCATCAAAGCTGTTTGAGGAAGGATATGGAAAGGATCCTGAAACTCAACAGAAACTGGCCATGATGAAAGCCAAGGAGAAGATGGACTTAATTGAGGAAGCAAACAGAGAAAGAGATAAGAGAAGAGCTGACTTTCAGAAGCCCAGAAGAAGGAGGGCTACGTACAACAAGTTGAAGCCACAGCTACTAATTCCCATGGATACCAAATATCCACACATGGATAAATGGGTCCCAATTCAGCTGAATGACAAATCGGAAGAGGCAAAAAGGCAGTTTGTCTATGATTATCATGTCATGGGCAGATGGAATAATGAGGATGTGAACTCCACTTTTACCAATTTCATGATTAAGTATTACAGGGAGCTATATCAGCAACTTCTTGCTACTGCAGATCTTGCAAGGATTGAATTCAATGCCCCTAAGCCAATCATATACATGCCTCCCAAGCTGGATGGATGGATTGACTGTTGGGATATAAATTCACCCTAAGCCCCACTTGATGTTAAAATAGTTTTGATGGCCAAAACACTTAGAGTTTATAAATGTAATAGGATCAGCTGACTTTGTATAGAACAGCTTAGACTAGTCGTGTGTGATCAACTGTATTGATATCAGCTGATCAGCACAACCCTGACTTACATGCCCATCCTCAAGATGAGAAGAGTAGAAGACATGAAGACTAGAAGATCCTTGAAGACCAGTTAAGTAAGGTGCTTGTATACCTACTTATCTGATGGAGTCCAAGATTGAAGATGGCCTAAAACAGCTTACAGAGATTGCCAGATCAGAAGAGTGTTACTCGACTGATATCAGAAGACAGAAGACTTAAGGCCAGACGAGTAGTCAGAAGACTATGAGTGAAGATCAGAAGACTATGTGCTCGTCCAGGATTGAAGGAATCAAGCGGCTGGAATTAAGGAATTAAGGAATCAAGCAGCTCGTCCAGGATTGAAGACTATGTGCTGATTCCCAAAGTCATCTTGCAATTTGAATGAAGACTTACCTTACTTAGAAGATTGACATGATCCCAGGATTGAAGCAATCAAGCGGCTGGAATCAAGGAATCAAGCCAATATGGAAAGATTGCCCCAACGGCTAGTCAACTCCAACGGCTAGTTGCAGCAATCACCATTATAAATACAAGAGGATGAGAAATCACAACACACGAAGTCACAACGAGAGAATTCTACAAGCTAAACAAGCAAGCAAGCAAAAAGCCATATTGTATTGAGAGTTCTCAAAGAGCCCAGTAACCATTAGAACACCTCTAGCTCTTAAGTGATTTCTATCCAACCATAAGAACCTGAATCCTACTCTTATTGTATATCCATTGATTTAGGCATAGTGGTTAAGCATATTATAAGCTTGAACCATTAGTTGGAAACATTCAAAAACCCCAAACCCCCACCGAAAGGTTAAAGTTTTTGAACCAGTGAAAAGTGCAAGTGCTTACAATCACTTGTGGAGACCGTAGCAGTTAGGACTGCTCAAATCTCAAAGTCCTACCCTTGGGACTATAAAGGACAAGCCCTTGTAATTTTTGGTAAATTAAAGGGATTAAACATCACGTTAGGACGTGAGAGTGGACGTAGGAACGTATATCCGAACCACTATAAACCTGGTGTCATTTATCTTTCTGCACTTTACATTATTGTCATTTCCATATATTTTATATAGTGCATACTGTGTTTTCAACTATCTTCAAATCAAGGCCATAACTTTCAAACCAGCATCAGCTGAGTATTTTCATTAAGTAATCAAGTTGGCACTTTCAAAAGAAACAAAAGAACGAGTCTAATCAAGGCCTACCAAACTTCCGCATATAACCTCTTCATCAGATCACTATAGTCATCTGGACCAGCAGACTTGTAGTCCAGTTGACATAGAAATCAGAAGAGGTCCCAAACTCTCTTGAAAAAGTTTTAAAGTCTATTCACCCCTCCCCTCTAGACTTTAAACCCATTCACTACTCGTTCAGAAGACTTGAGGGAGTCTTTCTGTAGTCCTCTTGAACAGATCTATCTTTTGAATAACTTGCTTTTGAAAACTCATACAGCATGAGTGCTAACATGCGTAAGTTGCCTAAGTTTTCAGTGGAGGATTATGATTACTGGAAGATCAGGATGAGGAAGAATCTCACATCAGTCCACTACAAGATGTGGTCAGTAATCACAGAAGGCCCAATTACAATCATGACAGTCAACACTGCAAATGGTGATCCAGAAGTTCCAGTTGGAGAACTTGTTCCCAAGCCAATGAAGGACCTCACACCTGAAGAAATGAAGCAATCAAATCTTGACAGCATCGCTCAAGATTACATCATGCAAACTCTACCAAATGAGTACATTGCAAAAGTAATCCACTGTGAGTCAGCTAGAGACATGTGGGATGCATTGGCACTTCTCTGTGAAGGAACTGAGCTGATCAAGGAGAGCAAATTGTCAACAGCAGTCAAGAAGTTCGAACACTTCAAGATGCAACCAGAAGAGTCTATTGATCAGTTAGACAATAGATTTACCAAGATCATCAATGAGATAGAATCTCTAGGCAAGAAATATACAAATAGAGAGAAAAGCCTGAAGATCCTAGACTCTCTAACCAAGAAATGGAGACTCAAGAAGACCATCATCAAAGATACTCAAGATATCAAGAAGTGGTCTGCTCAAACTCTATTTCAGAACCTAAAAGCCCATGAATATGATCTTGAAAGAGAAGAAAACTCCGGAAGTGATGAGCCAACTGCAACACCATCTACCTCCAAGACTGTGGCCTTCAAGGCAGCCAATACAAAAGCTGCAAGTACCTCATCTGGCAAAACCTCTCTGAAAACAGAAGACTTTGAAGGATCAGACATGAGTCTAAAGGAGAAAATGGCCCTTATGATCAAAAGATTCGAAAGGATGAACACTCTCAACAGCAAATACAGAAAATTCTACAGGAATTATAAAGATAGGAGAGCTGGTTCATCTTCTAGAGAATCAAGAGAAAGAACACCAGAAAGATATCCTAGAAAGGATGTGGAGTCATCTGACAGCCGAGGTTCTAGAAGAAGAGATGCCACTCCTCCAAGAAAAGGCAATTCAAATCAAAAGCCTGGATCATGCTTCAATTGTCACAAACCAGGACATTATGTCTATGAATGTCCGGAGCTGAATTTGGATGACAAAGAAGAAAGAAAGCCAAGAAGAGACAGAAGAAATTCAGACAAGCAAGCAATGGTGACTGAAGAATCTGAATATCAAAGTGATGAACTTCCTACATCACCAGACTGTCAAATCTTCTCAGATGATTCAGATGATCTAGCTATGATGGCCATAGGTGAAAATGAGGAAAGGAGGGACCTATACAGAAGAGGAGGTCTAGCAGGAGAAACATGGTACATAGATAGTGGATGCTCAACTCATATGACTGGAACCAAAGCCCTGCTGACCAACTACACAGAAAAGAAAGGTCCAAAAGTCTTCTTTGGTGATAACGCGCACGGTAACACAAAAGGATATGGCACCCTTAAAAATGGTGACATTGAGGTACATGATGTATCATATGTAGAAGGTTTAAAGTTTAATTTATTATCTGTTTCTCATTTTTGTGACACTGGTTATTCAGTAAAATTCTCTAAGGACGAGTGTCTCATAAGTGATAAAAGAACAAAACAAAACCTTCTAACAGGATCTAGAAAGGGAAGTATGTATCTTGCAAATTGGAACAGCTGTCCTAAGGATACATGTCTGCTTGTGAAAAGCCCTAAAGATGTCAGCTGGCTATGGCACAAACGCCTTAGTCATCTGAACTTTAAGACTATGAACAAGTTAGCAAGGGAATCCTTAGTTGATGGTCTGCCTAATGAACTCTACTGTAAAGATCATGTATGTGATGCATGTCAACAAGGAAAGCAAACAAAGGTCTCCTTCAAGACCAAGAAGACAACATCAACCAGCACAGTTCTTGAACTTCTCCACATGGATCTCTTTGGACCAATCACTCCAACCACACTTACAGGGAGGAAGTACACTCTTATTGTTGTAGATGACTACCCCAAGTTTACTTGGGTTATCTTCTTATACAAGAAGAGTGAAACTCAACAGAAGCTCCCTGAACTATTGAAGAGAATCCAAGTAGAGAAAGGAGAACCTATTGTGAAAATTAGAAGTGACAAAGGCACTGAATTTATTAACTCTTATATTATTGCCTATTGTACTTCTAATGGTATTCAGCATGAGACAAGTGCAGCAAGAACACCACAACAGAATGGTGTAGCTGAAAGAAGAGTCAGAACACTCAAAGAAGCTGCAAGAACACTCCTTGCTGAATTCTCAACTCCTAAGAAGCTATGGGCAGAAGCCATCAACACAGCTTGTCACACTCAAAATAGGTCAGGTATTCACAAAATTCATGAGAAAACCCCATATGAACTATGGAAAGGAAGGAAACCTAGAGTATCTTACTTTCATATATTTGGTTGTAAGTGTTTCATTCACAACAATGGGAAGAGTAAGTTGAATGCTTTTGATGCCAAAGCAGATGAGGGGATATTCTTGGGATACTCCTCTACTAGCAAAGCATTTAGAGTACTCAACAAACGAACCCTTCTTGTGGAAGAAACACCTCATGTTGTTTTTGATGAATCTTGTGAAAAGAGTGCAGTAGAAACAGACTCAGCTGCAGATCAGATGAGAAAGCTAGTGATCAAGTCCAGACCAGATGAGTTTATTGAAGTCAATGAACCATTCCCTGAAGAACCAGAGGGGGATAAGCCACATAGACCAGTCACTAGATCTCAAACCCAAGCTGAGCAAGCTGATCAGAATCAAGATGCAACAATCCCAAAATTCAAGGGGGAATGATCTCTTTGACACACAAGATACAGATGATGATCGACCAAATCAAGTCAACCCTCCTGATGGCACTAGAACAGATGAGAATCCAAGTTCATCCAATGCAGACACACCTGTGAGGCATACATGGAGAAACAACCATCCATCAAACCTCATTTTAGGAGGAGCAGACTCAGGTGTCAAGACCAGAAGACAACTGAATCAGAACCCCCAATCCTCTATGTTCTGCTGGTGTGCTTTCTTGTCCAAGATTGAACCAGCTGACATAGAAGAAGCAATGACTGATAGTAATTGGATCACTGCTATGCAAGAAGAACTAAACCAATTCGAGAGAAATGAAGTGTGGGAATTGGTAGATCGTCCTGAAAACCACAATGTAGTAGGAACAAAGTGGGTTTTCAAGAATAAGAAGGACGAAAATGATGTAATAACTAGAAATAAAGCAAGGCTAGTTGCAAAAGGATACTCACAATCTGAAGGGATTGACTATGATGAAACCTTTGCTCCAGTAGCCAGATTAGAAGCCATTCGACTATTTCTAGCTTATGCATCATATATGGGCTTCAAAGTATATCAAATGGATGTCAAGAGTGCTTTTCTAAATGGTATTCTGGTAGAAGAAATGTATGTAGAGCAGCCTCCAGGATTTGAAAAAGGAGATCAAGTATATCGTCTGAAGAAGGCTCTCTATGGTCTAAAGCAAGCCCCTAGAGCTTGGTATGACACATTGTCACAATTCCTACTTGACAATGGTTACACAAAAGGAAAAGTTGATAGAACACTTTTCAGAATACAAGAAGGAGAAGACATTCTAATGGTGCAAATATATGTAGATGACATTATATTTGAATCACCCAATCAAGATATGTGCAAGAAGTTCTCTGAACTAATGCAAGGAAAATTCAAAATGAGCATGATGGGTGAGATGAATTACTTTCTAGGACTTCAAGTCAAGCAAAGTCCTGAAGGGATCTTCATCAACCAGTCCAAGTATACCAAAAGCCTATTAGAAAGATTCAAAGCTCTACAAAGCAAGACTGCAAGAATTCCAATGATGACATCTTTCAAAATGGAACCAGATGAGTCTGGAAAGGCAGTTGATCAAGCTGAATACAGAGCACTGATTGGATCTCTACTATACCTTACAGCCAGCAGACCAGACATAACATTTGTTGTAGGAGTATGTGCTAGGTTTCAACCAAACCCCAAGCAAAGTCATCTAGAAGCAGCAAGGAAGATTCTCAAGTACCTAAAAGGAACAGTCAACTTAGGACTATGGTACCCTGCTGATGACAACCTAGAACTGAGTGGATACTCTGACTCAGACTATGGTGGATGTAGAATTGATAGGAAATCCACATCTGGAACCTGTCAATTCCTAGGCAACAAGTTGATATCATGGTTCTCAAAGAAGCAAACTTCAGTTGCAACTTCCACCACTGAGGCAGAATATATGGCAGCTGGAAGTTGTTGCAGTCAGCTGCTCTGGCTAGTTTAACAACTCAAGGATTACAATGTAGAGGCAAGAGAAGTCCCTATCTACTGTGATAGCAGCAGTGCTATTGCCATCACTTAAAATCCAGCCCTCCATACAAGGTGCAAGCATGTCGACATTCGACACCATTTCATAAGAGACCACCTTGAAAAGAAGGACATCAAGATGGAGAAAATTCACACAGATATCCAAAGAGCAGACATCTCAACTAAGCCCCTAGCTGAAGAAAGGTTCAAGACCCTATGCTACAGCTTAGGACTCCTGGATCCAAGCACATGAAGAGTAAAGACCAGCTGAAGACCTCAACTTATACAATTGCAGCAGACTAGGAGGATCAGATGAGGTGAATAAACACCCTCATCTTCAGGTAAGTACATTCCCGATGAAGACAAATAAAGCTGAGGGAAAATATAGAGTTATTTAATCAAGGGGGAATCAATGATACCTTAAGAATCCTTGAACAAAGTTAATTGGTATCTGTACTCAAGCAATGTATACATATGTATAATAATAAACTATTCTTCATAAAATACTTTATCATTATACATGTATACAGTATATTATTGAGTTATTCTTGGTTGGATTAATACACCATCCTCACCGACTCAACAGTATGCAAGCACTGTACGGATTTCAAATAACATTTGTTCAAAATCTTCTGCATTCCACAAGATAAAGACTGAATCTCTTTAAATGTGAACCCTTAGATCAAGAATCTCATTGTTGATCTTAAGAAGTAGCTCTTCAGAAATTCAGACCTATCAACTCCATAATTTTGTCATCTTTCACTCCAACACCTCATTTCTACCCCTATAAAAGGAGGCAGTTATGGGAACACCTAAGAACACAAATTACTAACTATTATTCTTGTTTCAGGTATGGAGAAAATCGAAAGAAGAGATGGCATGGAGATCATGCCTCAACCAAGGTCTTGGGTGAAGGAGATGAAGATTTGTCCAGAAGATGGAGATGATGCAGATCAGCATACTTGGCTTACCCCACATAAGTATGCCTATGAAAAGTAAATGAAGGAGAGAAGTTCTTGTTGAAAACTAAAGGAATGAGAGATGCAGAGGACAAAGTAGCAAGCAAGTAGAGCTTCTTCTCCAGGGGGAAGTTCTACATTGAGAGCTTGTTATCAAAGGCCACTTTGTCAAAACAAATCAAGAAGACCAAGTTCCTGCCTTTCTCTTCACACTCCATTGAAGCACCTTCCAATCTTCTCTCTCTTACAAGAGAAGCGAAGAAATTCAACAAGGACACATTAGATGCTATAACCCATCTGATGATGAGGAACATCCGATGGTGAGGGCAACTTGAACCAGTGGGATACCATCTAGGCCAAACCATCTACATATTGATTTGATGGTCCCACATGGGTAAGAGGCAGAGCTGAAAGATCCATCAAACCAGGTTGGATCATCACAGGCGAACTGAAGGATCCATCAAACCAGGTTGGATCATCACGCACAGGAGATTTACTCAGCAAACCTCAAACTTCTACTCAGCTGATCAGAAGACCAACTCAGCTGACCAGAAGACCTCCAAGAAAATCAGTAGACTTTTCGAAGAAAATCAGAAGACCTCACCCTGCTGATCAGATCACTTTTTGATCTAAATAGAAAGTCTAATGCTCATCTTTGATCATGTAATTCATTCTAGATTTGTTTCTGAATGTAATTAAGGAAATTGGCCTATATAAGGAATGCAATTCACTTATAGAAAACGACCTTGATGATCAATTTTTCTAAAATTTAGTCACAACGACTATTTTTGGTAATGATGTCATTAGTACTCAATTACTGTCTTGCCAACGAATCATCAAGTGACACATGGCAAATTCAGCCGGCAACGAATCATCAAAGAAGGAAATCTTGGGTACTACTCCACATTAAAATCAAATCTGACCCTTGGATCGATCACACCTAAAGAATTGCTGGAGTATATATACAACCCTTAAACCATTCCTAAAACCCTTTCGCTCACAAATCTCAATTGCTTACAATACTCTCTCGTTCTGCAAATTTCTTTCAAACTTTCGAAACCTAAACTCAGAATGGGAATCATTGAAATTTTTGATGAGAAGACCAAGATCACAGGCACTCTAGATGCTGCGAAGTGGTCTAAGGAAGGAAAGATCTTTACGGAGAATGCTCTGTATTTCAAAGGCGTTCACACAGCTGAGAACAAGGAGATACTGCTTCGATGTCTCAACCTTAATCTCAGAGAATTTCTTCAAGCAGCAGCTGCCAATGTTTATGAACAAGATGTGCTGGCTTTCTATGCAAACGCTGTGATGAATGGTTCACAAGTTGAAAGTGTCATGGGTAGACACACGGTCAAAATCACAAGAAAAACTCTTAAGGACCTGTTCGATCTACAAAGGGGGGAAGTAAACATCTCTACCTACATTATGGGAAGAGAAAAAGAATATATGGAGTTGTTTACTGGTGGAAGAGTCAAGGCTGCTGATGCCTCTGGAGTCAAGAAATCTCAACTTGACCCTAAGTTTCAAACCTTGATGGACATAGCAGGCAAGATGCTGCTAGGTAACACATTTAGCCATGATGCTGTCACTACTCTAAAGGTTAGAGTTATGGCTGCAATCTGGGATCAGATTGATGGAGATTGGCAAGGGCTTTTCTTGGATAGAATTGCTCTTGAGGCCAAGAAGGTTTCCTTGGACTTACGATCTAAGGAGTGGAAGGTGACCTCTACTATCAGCTTTGTGAACAAGCTGAGTATCCTCCTTCCAGAAGTACTCCCTAAGAAGTACAAGATGGGTCCTGCTAAGAAGTATCACATCTCCAAATACTTCTTGAGGAAGGAAGCTATTGCTGAAGCAGCAAAATTGAAGGAAGAGAAGAAGAGGATGTTAGCTGAAGCTTCTTCTAAAGATGTTATTGAGGAAGCAGAAGAGTCTGTTCATGAATCTGCTGAAGAAGAAGAGGAGCCCTCCAAAGAAGAGGCTCAAAAGAAGGCTGCTGAGGATGATGATGATGATAATCAGACCTTAGCACAAAGAAGAATTTTGATCAGATCTGGGCTCATCTCCCCATTTGATTCAGATGCCACTCCAACAGCCTCTCATTTGAAGAAGGCAGGTACTTCTAATCCCTCCCTCAATATTACTCCTTCTAAACTATCCAAGGGTCAGAAGAGAAAGAAGAACACTTCTTCTTTCACCAAGAAATCCAAGAAATCCAGGCTTCGTACTCCCATGAGCATAGCCCCTATTTCATCCTTTAACCCTACTGACGAAGACAACCCATCCGAACCTTCAAACACTGATGCAGAAATCCCTGCTGATACTCACACAGCAGAGGAACAAGTCCAGCCTCAAACAGCACTTGAGCCACAATTACCTACCCCTGCTGATGTTCAAACAGCAGATAACCAAAATCAGATCAACCCTACACTCCCTGCTGATGATCAAACTCAGATCACATCCCCATCCCTTGCTGATACTCAAACAGCAGATGACCAAGATCATCAAGCCCAACCAACTACTGATCTTCAAGTAGAAAAGGAACCAGACCAGCAGACTCTAAACCCTGCTGATGCTCAACCAAATGGAGATCAATCTCACACTCCTACCCAACCTGAAAATATTACTTCCCAAATCCCTGCTGATACTCACACAGCAGAGGAAAATGCCCCATCCACTCAATCCCCTATCCTCACTGCGCCATCTGCACAAGAAGACTTGGCTCCAGCAGACCTGGATCAAGCAGGCCCCTCTCAGCCTCAGTTCAGCATGGTGCACTATCCTATGTGCACAAGGGAGAAGATAATGAGACTCAGGATAGCTCGACTGCTCAAGTCTACTATGCCGGATATTGATGAAGAATCAATCCAGTTTGAACAAGTACTCAAGATTTGTACTTGGATTGAGCTCCGAAGAGATGATGTAGATGACCTTCTTGAGGTCATGGAAGGAATGGGAGGAAAGGCTAATTTCCTCGACTGGGAGATGGAGCAAAAGGAAGTTGCTCAGGTTCAATGATTTGCTCAGCTGCTGCCAGCAGAGGCCCTGACCGCAGCATGCAACAGGATTCTAGAATCCCCACTGATGATATCTCTGTCCCAGAAGGCTCATCAGATCAGCAAACAGCTGATAAAGCCTTGGTAGATGACTCAGCTGCACCAGCCTTGGTAGAAGACTCAGCTGCACCAGCTGACATAGTGGAAATTGAAAGAGAAGTGGTCAGAATACCAGCTCACTTCAAGCCTTCAGAAAATCTGGCCCACTTCATTGATCAATCAGAGGATAAAAGCAGAAGGATCATGACCCAGCTAGCTAAGGCTACAACCTGCTTCCTCAATGAAGAATATCTATCAGCTGAAGAAAAAGGCAAAGCACTGATAGTTCATTCAAAACCTCAAGGTTCTGCCTCCACCTCTACCCCATTTGTTGACTATACAGCAGACATCTGCTCACAGGTCAAAGCTGCAATAGACTTGCACTTTGAGAAAGGCTTAGGTCTGCAGCTTGGAAGATATGTTGAGAAAGCTGTTAAGGAGCAGAGGACTCGTCTTCATGACCAGATAGTTGACATTGAAGACAAGTTTGGTGAGGTACTTCATCAACAAATAGGAGAATACTTGAGCACCATTCAGAAGAAGGCATTCTACTCCTCCAACATGTTTGCTGATCTCTATACGAATGAGGTTACCCGCATGGAGACCACTTACAAGACAAGGATTGAGGATGCTGAAGCAAGAGCCACTGAAGGTCAAGCTCTTCTCAAATCAGCTGCAGAGGAGAATGAGAAGTTGCAGACTCGGCTGAAGGAGACAATAGCAAAATTGGAAGCACTTACAGCTAGGATAGAAGTTGCCTCCTCCTCCAACTCTCATGCTGAAGTCCTAGAGCACAGCATCACTCATCTGACCCAAGTTGGCAAAGTCAATGCCATGGCCCTGAAGCAGACTCTGAAAGTGGAAATTCTGAATGCCATGAAGCCTTTTGCGGCTGCACTTGCTGAAGCCAAAAAGGGGGAAGATGTATTGATAAAGGCTCTTGAGAAGTCTACTGCTCAGCAAGCTGTAATGGTAGTATCTCAAGATGAGCTGAATGAAACCTTGGGAGGTTTAAAAAGTAAAATCAAGAACAGACAAGGCAAAGAAGCTGCTCAAAAAGAAACTCAAGCTCCTGCTAAGTCTCTACAGATCACTGCCTCTGTAGAACAAGTTCCTGAAAAGACAATGACAAGAAAGAGGAAGGCAGATGAGCAAGCTCGGACAAGTGAGAAGTCAGCTCTAGCAGAGCCTACTGCAGAAGAGAAAGGCTTTAGAGCTGAAGAAAAGGAAGTTGCTTGAAGCTCAAGAGCTTAAGCAAAAGAAACTCAATGATGCGAAGGCAGTCAAAGCCAAATTTGATAGGAAAGTGGCCAAGCTAAGGAAAGCACTCAAGGACAAAGCAAAGGAAGACAATGTCCTGGTGTTTGATAGCACTTATGTGGATTATTTTGCCCTTCAAGATGAGCTACCAAGATGGTATCCCCTGAAGAAGAAGTGGCAAATTCAACACCACATAGTAAGGAAATTTGGCCCTCTCCCTACTTATGAAGATGAATTCTTCCAGTTCAATCAGTTCATGAACATTGAAGATCAAGATTTCTGGAAAGAAATAGTCAAGACAGCCAAAGAACTTGACAACTGCAGAATCCTAACCCCTGAAGAACCCAAATGGGATGCACCCACTCTGGGCTCCGGAAGAACAAACATGATTGAAGTCAAAAGTATTCTGGAGAAGATCTACCTTGAATATAATGTTACAGACCCTCAACATATGGAAGATGTTCGAGCTTGTCTGTACCTTGCCTTCCGCATCTGAAGATCAGAAGACCTGATGAAGACTATTTTAGAAGTTTAAAGAAACTATCACTTGTAATCTGTAAAAGCTTCATATATATTCAAGTTCTAGTTCCTTTTGCTTACAAGACAAACTCTCATTGTCTTCATCAGATACTTCACTTTTAAAAATGTTAAAAACTCTTATCTTATTTATTAAGAGCATTTATCAAGTATAGTTTTGGCTTCATCAAAAAGGGGGAAATCGTTGGGATATAAATTCACTCTAAGCCCCACTTGATGTTAGAATAGTTTTGATGGCCAAAACACTTAGAGTTTATAAATGTAATAGGATCAGCTGACTTTGTATAGAACAGCTTAGACTAGTCTTGTGTGATCAACTGTATTGATATCAGCTGATCAGCACAGCCCTGACTTACATGCCCATCCTCAAGATGAGAAGAGTAGAAGACATGAAGACAAGAAGATCCTTGAAAACCAGTTAAGTAAGGTGCTTGTATACCTACTTTTCTGATGGAGTCCAAGATTGAAGATGGCCTAAAACAGCTTACAGAGATTGCCAGATCAGAAGAGTGTTACTCGACTGATATTAGAAGACAGAAGACTTAAGGCCAGACGAGTAGTCAGAAGACTATGATTGAAGATCAGAAGACTATGTGCTCGTCCAGGACTCGGCTGATTCCCAAAGTCATCTTGTAATTTGAATGAAGACTTACCTTACTTAGAAGATTGACATGATCCCAGGATTGGAGCAATCAAGCGGCTGGAATCAAGGAATCAAGCCAATATGGAAAGATTGCCCCAACGGCTAGTCAACTCCAACGGCTAGTTGCAGCAATCACCACTATAAATACAAGAGGATGAGAAATCACAACACACGAAGTCACAACGAGAGAATTCTACAAGCTAAACAAGCAAGCAAGCAAAAAGCCATATTGTATTGAGAGTTCTCAAAGAGCCCAGTAACCATTAGAACACCTCTAGCTCTTAAGTGATTTCTATCCAACCATAAGAACCTGAATCCTACTCTTATTATATATCCATTGATTTAGGCATAGTGGGTAAGCATATTATAAGCTTGAACCATTAGTTGGAAACATTCAAAAACCCCAAACCCCCACTGAAAGGTTAAAGTTTTTGAACCCCTGAAAAGTGCAAGTGCTTACAATCACTTGTGGAGACCGTAGCAGTTAGGACTGCTCAGATCTCAAAGTCCTACCCTTGGGACTATAAAGGACAAACCCTTGTAATTTTTGGTAAATTAAAGGGATTAAACATCACGTTAGGACGTGAGAGTGGACGTAGGAACGTATATCCGAACCACTATAAACCTGGTGTCATTTATCTTTCTGCACTTTACATTATTGTCATTTCCATATATTTTATATAGTGCATACTGTGTTTTCAACTATCTTCAAATCAAGGCCATAACTTTCAAACCAGCATCAGCTAAGTACTTTCATTAAGTAATCAAGTTGGCACTTTCAAAAGAAACAAAAGAACGAGTCTAATCAAGTCCTACCAAACTTCCGCATATAACCTCTTCATCAGATCACTATAGTCATCTGGACCAGCAGACTTGTAGTCCAGTTGACATAGAAATTGGAAGAGGTCCCAAACTCTCTTGAAAAAGTTTTAAAGACTATTCACCCCTCCCCTCTAGACTTTAAACCCATTCACTACTCGTTCAGGGACCAACATTGACCAATCCAAGATTCTCCAAGAGTTCCTTGAGATTCTCAAGCTAAACAGAATGGTACTTGGACCAAAGGGAACTAACCAAGAGGCCATGGAGTTAAAGAAAAGAGTGTGGGCACAATATGGGATGGTGCCACCCCATGAAGATGATCTCTAAATGGCTAAGTTTTCCTGACTTTCTTATGCTGAACTAGATGAAAACTAATCTTGATTGCTGATATGTTGACCTGGTCATCTATGCTGAAAGTTTACTCAAGACTGCTGATATGTGTTATTTGCTCTGATGCTTATGGATTAATGTTTTGATAATGTATTTTGTTTATGCTCTGATGTAATGTTGCTTTGATTCATGCTCTGATAAGTTTACTCAACTATCAACATGCTTGTAATGTCAAATTAATTGAATGATAGTTGAATCATTTTATAAATCAAGAAACAGCATGTTATTATCTCAATTTGCCTATCCTTGAAACCTATTTGCAGTCTGAATGGTGATTACACTAACACATTCTTTTTCAGGAAAATTGACTCTAGTCATGTCTTCTGAAGATAAATGTAATAGGTTGTGTTCAAGTCACTCTTGCATAAAATGTATAGGTTTTGGCATCATCAAAAAGGGGGAAATTGTTGGGAATAAAATGAGAAGTGTTTTGATTTAATACCAAAACCCCCTTAGACATGCCTAAGTAAAAAATGATTAGGTTCTAAGTATGACTAGAACATATAGCATAAGGCTAGTTGAGAAGCTGACATGTTAGGCAGCTCTTAGATATATAGATGCACAAGTTGAGGGGGAACATATGCTTTGAAGTCTATCAAGATCAAGTCCCCTCAAGGCTCAAGTTGAATGTGTCCCAAGTCTGCTGAATAGACAAGTATGCTGATCAAGACTGAATGGATTGTGGAACAATCTTTCTGAAGATCAAGCATGATAAATGCATCATCTAGATACAACCTACTAAAGCATTTATGCTCAGAAGGTTTGACCAGGAGAGTTGTCTCAGCACACTTGTAACAGAACTATGTCAAGTTCATCCCAACCTTGCTGATAAGGTCAAGGACACTAATTCCATGTCATGAATGCACAAGATCTACTCTAAGAAAGCATGGAAAGAGAAAGAGCCAACTCATCTGAAGAGCTCAGGTCAACTTTGCTGATAAGCAAAGTCTCCTGATAGTGATAAGCAGAGTTGTCCAAATGATAAGGAATGTTGTCCTTATCATAGGACTAATCATCAGAAGCCATGTCCATGTTTGATCAAGTGAATCTTGAAGTCAGACATTGGGAAGAGTGCTGCAGAATGAAGACAGAGTGGTTACAGCCGTTTATTTCCCAATTGAAGGACATGTCACTATCAAGAATCAGTCTTCCAGTTTGAAGAGCTCAAGGAAGACATTTATGGACATTTGGGACTGCCTCTCCAACGGGCAAATTCTCAAATTTGTCTATAAATACAGAAGTGTGAAGACCATTTAAAATACCCTCAACCTTGACAAGAATATCCAACTATCCTACAAGCTCAAGTGCTTTCAAGCTTTTAAAGAGACTATCTTAGTCTTCAAACACTTCATCTAAGCTGAACCCCGTTGTATATCCATACAAAGCTTAGAGAGATATCCAATCCTTATACACTGAACTTCATTGTAAAGGATATCTCATTAGTTGGAACCTTACTTCAACCCTTATACCTTTCAAAGAGAGAAAGTTAGAAGGTTGTAGTAGTAGAAGTGTAAGGAGTTAACTGTTGAGAGAAGAACAATTAATTCTGAGTTGAGAAGAGGGTACTAGGACTCTAGACATCCTAGGGATCAATACACCAAGGAGTGGTGTTATTTATCAACTGCACCTTGGCACTCTAAAACAAGTTAATTCCAAGAGTGAAGTAATTATCCTGTTAAATCAGGGAAAGTGGATGTAGGAGCTTGAGTCTCTGAACCACTATAACTCTTGTGTTGATTTACTTTCAAGTACTTACATTCATTCAACACAACACACATAACTGAACTTTCAAAGAACCATATATTCAAGACTGTGCAAAACTCATTTGGACAAGTTCCCTGAAAACTGGATATTTGTTAAGGTGATTTCAGAACTTAAAGGAGTTTAAACTAAAGGGCCAACCACTAATTCCGCACATATAACTCACTTAGATAGTCATTGAACTAAGTACTCAATAGTACTTAGTAGATTGGTTATCTTTAAGAAGTTATACATCTCAGCAGAGTTGTCCAGGACAACCTTGCTAGAGTCTTACTTGGTTAAGTTTGAAAAAAAAGATTTGCATACAAGTGTATCCCCCCCCCCCTATACACTTGTTATATACTCCTTTCAGGACCAACAATTATTCCTCATCCTCTTGTATTTATAGGGAGGATTGTTGCACCTAGCCGTAGGAGTTGACTAGCCGTTTGTCAATCTTTCCATGTGTGGTTGATTCCTTAATTCCAGTCGCTTGATTGCTTCAAATCTGGGATCGTGTCAATCTTCTAAGTATGGTAAGTCTTGGTTTGAATTGCAAGATGACTTTGGAATCAGCCGAGTCCTTGACGAGCTGCTAGTCTTCTGATCTTCATTCCTAGTCTTCTGGTTAACTCGTCTGGCCTTATGTCTTTTGTCTTTTGTCTTCTGATATCATATGAGTGTCCCTCTTCTGATCTGGTAATTGCTTGTGTTGACTTAGGCCATCTTCAACTTGGACTCCATCAGATAAGTAGGTATACAAGCACCTTACTTATCTGGTCTTCAAGGATCTTCTAGTCTTCATGCCTTCTACTCTTCATATCTTGAGGTTGTGCATGTAAGCAAATACTGTGCTGATCACACAGGACTAGTCTAAGCTGTTCTATACAAAGTCAGCTGATCCTATTACATTTATAAACTCTAAGTGTTTTGGCCATCAAAACTATTCTAACATTAAAATGGGGCTTAGGGTGAATTTATATCCCAACACATCTATAGACTTAAGTATACGCAAGTTGATTTCTCTATTGGTATATGTCTTTCCTATCACTTCCAGATCATTCATAATACGTGTGAAACGAGTATCTAACTGGTCTATGGTTTCACCAGCCTTCATCTTAAATGATTCAAACCTCTGAACTGCTGTGGATAACTTGCTTTCCTTTATTAGGGATGTACCTTCACAAAGAACAGCTAGTCGATCCCACATTTCTTTGGCAGTCTTAAATTTTAATACTTTTCCCAGATATTCGTTGGGAAGGGTACTTAGCCAAAATGTCCAGATTGTTCTGTTTCATTTCTTCCGAAGTTAATTCTAACCTGGGTTTAGGAACGAGAACACCAACAGCTTTTGATTTATCCAGTGTGGCAGTGTTTGGCACCATGGTAGTGATTGGACCTTCTTTGACCACAAAAATCATCAGATCATGAGTTGAGCTGAAGATGGCCTCCATCCTCAGTTTCCATTAGTCATAGTCTGCAACTTTAAACTTAGGAAGTTTGTTCACGTTAGTTTCATCCATAATTGATCAAACAGATAGGATCAGTAGTATAGCAAGTAGATTCAGATAGACAGGTATTGATAAAGATCAAGAACCAGTGACAAGAATCAGAAAGACTCCCCTCAAAGTCTACAAGGTTATCAAGAAACAGCAGTCCAAAGAACTACTGCTCTTATACCACTTGTTGGTCCCAAAGTTGAGTTAAGATTGAGTAAGCTAGGAAAAGTCTAGAGGGGAGGGGTGAATAGACTTTTCAAAATCTTTCAAAATATCAGAGTTATATGCGGAATAGTGTTCTGAATAGTACTGTTCTTACTGGGTCAGATCAGTACTTCCAGTTTCAGTTTTATACTCAACTTAGATTTAAATCTTGAATATGTATGTTAAACAAATATTAAACAGTAAGTAAATCAACACACAAGATTTATAGTGGTTCGGCAACTGTCTACATCCACTCTCACAACTTCAGTCGTGATATTTTATTAAACTCCTCTTGAGTTTCTTGTGGCTTAAAGTCCCAAGATTAAGACTGTGATCTTATCGATTATACCACCAGATATATCTTCGATCTACTAGTAATTTCACAAGTAACTAGCACACTTGTTTACAACAAATCACAAACTAAAAGTAAAATAAAACTTCTCTAGAATGTAGCCTTTTAATCTTCAATTCTATGCAGTGGCTTCTTCTCAGTTTGATCTCCTTCAACTCTTTGAGTTCTTGAATGCTTCGAATACTTTGATTGCTCTTCGATCAGTAGTCTTAGCAGTTGAAGATCACACGGTTTTTATAAGCTTTAGTATGACAGTTAGCAGTTTGTGAAACTAACTCTCAACTAACTCTTAACCGTTTCTTGAGTAACTTCTTTTTGTAACCAACTTAAACTTATCTTCTAAGTCAGCATATCTTCAAATATATCTTTAGTTACGCTTCAAATAAGTTTTCCAAACTTATTCTTCAATCTTACTAACTCAGCACAGTAAACTACTCTTCTTAGTTTTACTGTTCTTAGTCAGTCAACACAGTTCTTAGTCAGTCAGCACAGTAAAAATACTTCTCTTGTATCTCTGAGCTTCATCTTACTCCTTTTGAATATCTTCCTACTCTGAAGTAGTCTTCTGATCTTCCTTAGTCTTCTTTAGTCTTCTGATCTGGTTCCAATTTACTGTTCCAAACTTTTACACTACTGAATACAATAGAATACAAACTTACACATATATAAAACCTATCTATACATCAACTGAACTATATACAGTAGAGTACATCTAAGTCTTATACTATAAGCTGTCTATACAATACATTTATCAACTTTGTTCTTAACAGTTCATATATCAGATCAGTAACATACACTACAGGAAATTTGAGAAATCGCGACGAAAAAATTCGTCATAAAAACATCATTTTTCGTCACAAATGATGTTTGGCGACAAAAGAAATTGTCGCAAAGAACGTCACCGTATGAGCGTCACAATAGATCAATACGACGAAATTTGGATTCGTCACCGAATGCCATCGTTTGGTGACAATAAATATCACTGTCACTATAAATTTCATCTATGGTGACATATAAATCGTCACATTTGGCATCAAAATTTTGTCACTTAATATGACATTTCGTCACTAAAGGTTAAATTTTGCGCAACGATTTGGTTTATCGCCGCTAAAAAAATAACTTTTTGTGACGATTTTCAATATATTACTAACATTATAAAATTTTAGTGACATCATTTTTTGTCACAATTTGATTAACTATTTCGTCATATTTTATATAATTCGTCACAAAAATATTATTTTTTCGTGACAAAATAGTGTTTGTTGTTATATGTGTGTATATATAATGACGAAAAAATTTATCACTAAAGAATATGATTTAGTGACAAAAATTTTACTGTCACTAAATGATATGGAAATAGTGACAAATATTTTTGTCAATAATTTATACTATTTAGTGACAAAAAACAGTGGTCATCATTAAAAGTTTAGCAACAGTGACAACATATTTTTGGTCATATTTCAAATCTTTCGTCACAAAAGAATTACTCTATAGTGACTAAAATTTGACGTCATTATATATATAGATATAATGACGACACATTTCGTCTCCAAAAGTAAGTCTTTACTGACGAATTGTTCAATGTCGTTAAATGATGTAAAAATGGTGACAATTTTTTTTTTGTCATAAATATTTTTCAATTGTCCTGAAATGATTACAATTTTCATGATAAATTAATTTCAACTACTAAATGTAAGAAAAAAAATTACAACAATAATAACAAACTTGAAGATGAAAAATAATTTTGCATTAATAAAAAAATTCGTCCAAACATTTATAAAGTAACCACCTAACAAAAAAAAAAAAAAAATTCTATCACTCCAATAAAAAAAATAAATTTTTTTTATAGTTCTATCCCTTTACCACTCAAAAAAGCCATTAATTTTTCGATATTTGCACCTTGTGCTGTCATATTTGCATTCAAAACATCCACTTGCGTCTTGAGTTCTTGCACTTGAGCTTCAGACTCTTGCAACTTTTCTTTCGTGTCTTTTAATTCTTCTTGTAAGTGATTTGAAGAATCGTATAGTGTGTTGCGTCTGCTTGGAGGTTTTGGACCATAACCAAGACCTTTTATATATCCTGTTCCATGACCCAACACCTCCAAGACTATCTCATCTACACCCCTTTCAATTCCAAGCTGAATATATTCTTCTCGTTTTTTTTTTTCATCAGCTCCTGATAATTAAGCATAAAAAGAAGTAAATTATCAATTTTAGTAATAAAACTAAATCTCATAAATATTTATTCAGAGGGGAAATTAACACATACTGTTAAGAAAGCCATCAATTAATGTATGTCATTAGTGGTAGAGATTCTTATCAAGCATAAACATTAATTATTAAACCTAAGTATTTGATCAATATTAAAACTAAAACCTTTAAATAATTTAAGCAATGCATTTTTATCAACGAAAAATCCACAACTATTGTTACTACCAATAAAGAGCAAACAAGATTTAAACGCTAATTCAACCAGTAAATAGAATTGAACACTCTTACGTAATAAATTTTACAACAAGGAGAATTTTTTGGTTTTTATATCACCACACAAGCATCATTTAATCATTGACAACATATATTAAATAAAGAGATTACTTTGTTTAATATGTCTACTAACTTACCCAATTTTCCTTTGCCTCCGTAGATTTACAACCATTTTTCTCTGAACTGTATGTACGCTCATACAAGTCAATTCGGTCACACGGTTCTCCATTTAACTCACGTTCAGACTACAATACAAAATAGCTTAATACTTGATCATACTAGCCAACAATTAATGATATAATCATTTACACACTAAAATATAATAAGACTAATCAATATAATCAGAATACGAAAACATATCTCCACAACTATCCTCATCAAAATTCTTTTCACTTGCCAAAGTCCATATAGAGTAAAAAATATAATGACAAACATCAATTCGAGTTAGTTTCAATAAAAAAAATTCATAAATTCATGTCATTTTGAATTTAACAAGAATATGTAGTGTAATTGCTTTGTTGATTTTGACAAGGATGACCAATCCAATAATTGGATGCACGCAAAACTAGTATTTCTTTCTAACACTGAATATTACATACAAGCAACATGTGTCAAACCAATCATAACATGACTCCAATATTACAAATTAAAAAAAAAAAAAAAAATATATATATATATATATATACGTACCCAACAAATATATACATAACAAATATAGAAATCAAGAATGTTATTGTGTACTCACAATTTCATGGTTGACAACTGTAAATGCCTTTCTTCCAGATGTATGTTTGCATTGCAGTTTTTTCTGTTGCTTCGATTTACCTCACTTCTATGCTGCAAGAGCACACAATAAATCAATTTAGGAGTAAGTGAAGCACCAAATATTTTAGTTAAGCTGATAGATATACTCATGCATAACTGGGTTGTATTTATAATATTCTTTTCTTGCAATTTACAAGAAAAATTACCTTGAAATTATCTGATGCGAAATGATCGCATAGTTCTTCCCAGTTATCTTGTATAGGACAGAAAGAGGGTTTGTTATTCTTTGCCTCTTGTAAAGTTGAAAACTTAAGGAAGTGTTGATGAAAATTATAACGCTTTTGTCGAGTACTGCTTTTCATTCTGTTGACCAAGCACTGTTTCACACCAGGGGCATCGATATTCACATCCATGTGGATCTACAATTCACATACAAACATGCACAATAGATTACAACAAGGCAAAAACTATAAAATAAACACTTTTAATTTTTAACTACTACTTGTAGATAGTCAAATCCTGGCTCCAATCCATTGGCCTCGTCTATTTCTTTCCATTTCTTGGGTATCGGAATAACATCCCTGGTTATAACACCAATCTGACTGGCCAGCTTCGCGGATTCATCTCCATTTATAGGTCTCCCGATTGATGGATCCACATTAATCTTAATTTTTTTATTATAAGTATCAAAATACTTCAAGATTCCTTTTCCAAACGTTTTACCTCGACTCCTTTTCTTGGAACCAACAACTACATGTGAACAATAAAATTTTATTACAATACATAATTTTCCATAATATCAACAATGAAATTTTAACACATTAAATAGAAAAAATTATGCATTTACCTGTTGTTGCAGCAACATCTTCAAGTGATGCATGATGATTGTTCTCTATAAATGGAATTTCAGAGGATTCTTTTTCACGTATTTCGGAAGCCTGGAATGGAATTTGGGAGGTTGCAGCAGCTAAATTTGGTGGAGTAATATGTGCACCTCCTTTCAATTGTTGAGTTGTAGTATCGTGTTGGCCTCCATTACCACCACTTTCCTTGTTGAATATTTCTTTAATACTTGTTCTAGCAATGTAGTTGCGTTTTTGTTTCAAGTTTTTTGAACCTCCAGGAGCCATATCAAAAACTTGGAAGAGAGCAATCACATCAAAAAAATAAAGTTAAAGCTAGTGATGCACTAACAGGTTTATCGCATATCGAATTAAATGAAACAAAAAAGTAATGGTGGATGAGGATAACCAAGAATTGAGAATCGAAATAGAACTTAAATATGCAAGTTAGGCCAAGAAAATTACAAAATGAAGCTACCAATATGTATTCATAAGTTCACAAAACACTTCTTCCCTTTCTTCTATATTTCGTCCCATTTGTCTCAGATGTCTATGTAGCCACAAATTAACTTGTTCATATTTCAGTATCTAATAAAATACTTATCGCGTTCAAGTGAAAGATCACATGCATCAAGCTATATAAACAAAAAAAATTATATGACCTATCGGCATCTTAGATAAATAGTATAAACTTCTGAAGACCTTAATAAATGCACACTCAAATATACAATTGAAGGAGCACATGCATCAAGCTGTATAAACAAAACAATCACTGCAGCTATAATATGAGTAGCAAAGCTTAGATCATTCCACACTAACAAATATATTAATGTGGTGATGCTATAATGGGAGGAAATATAGCAGCTGAGACAACTTAAGAAAATATTAACAACACAACGATTCTTGAGCTTCTGCCGGATAATTTGATTTCTCATTCCAGTAACTATTCTGTAAATATGAGTTATGTTTTGGGTATAACTTTCTTACTTAGCAGCACAACCTCGATCAGTCCATTAACTTGGCCTGAAGTAATTTCACCCTTTTGGGAAACTATTGAGGTAATAGCAGAAACAATGTCCTTTGGTGTATAACAATGAATGATAAGTCCCTTAAATACAAGGCAAGGGTATACTAAAGGGATTTTTAAAAAAAATAGATATATCTTCTGAATTGCATTTCAAATTTTGTCTTAAGTTGTATTTCAAATGAGTTGTTAATCTAAAGAATAAATTCAACAAGTGGTGATGGGAATTGGCCATTATGGAAAATCAGTTAATGTGTAGATGGAAAATGATTTAAACCATCAAACTAATGGAGACTCTAGGAGCATAAGCACTGTTTATTTTTATCCTGAGTGGTTCTGCTATTAAGGCTCAACTTACGGATTCATATAAACTTTGCATTCCGTCCAGAATTTTGTGTTCCCACGATTGAATAATTAACATTCAATATTTAATCCATAATTTAACTCTTATAACTTATGAATAATTGCCATTCAATATTTAATACATAATTAGACTCTTATAACTTTTTTTTTTTTTTTTTTGATGGAAGTTAAATACTCATCCCTTTTTTTCCCCTCCCCATGACTCGAACCCAGGACCTAAGGCCTAGGTAGTGGTGCTCTAACCACTTGAGCTATCCCACTTTGTCTCTTATAACTTAATCTGCACTTGAGTAATTCATATAGTGTAGAGCTACTTAATCTCCAACAATTTGTACAATGCCCATTAAGCATAGATCTAAACTGTAAATGTGCAGAGCTACTATAATAGTGATCACCTTAATTAAATGAAAAATCTAAAACCACATAATTAACCCTTGTTGCCTTTTAAGGTGGATACGAGATATCTAACTATTTAAAAGAGTGAAAACTATGTAAGCATTCACTCCGTCTCTTACTTGACCGACTTTCTATGTAAAGGGAATAATTAGATTTTAAATTATTAGATTCAACCTACACTTCTTATACTACAATCTGAGATTTACAATGGATACACGCGTAGATACTTGTAATAATTTGTGAAAATATGAAAAATTTACATTCACAACAACCAACAACAATTCTAACAAAAACAAAACAAAATTCAAGGTTGCACTTCAAATCCGATTCAATCACAGAGATATAGGGACCCTCTACGTACATTTATTTTTTCAGAACTTCGGTACGTATTATAAATATGACTCTATGTAAAAAAAAAAAAGAGGAGTTACCTGAGACGTGGAAGGGTTTTCACTCTAAATACTAATTCTATGGCGTCGCCGCGGAAGGGCTGTCTCTATGAAGAAGGAATCGACGATAGGGAAGGGTTTTTTCCTGTGAAGAAGGAATCGACAATAGGGGAGGGTTTCACTTATTGGAGCGAAATATTCAATTAGTTTTCATTTGTAGGGGGAAAAACTGGAGCCAATTATTCATTTAGTTTTCATTGGGGGGAAATAGACGTGTTGTAAAATATTTTTGATTTGATCATGGAGAGAAATATGGGGAGAAGATATTTGATTTGTTTCTATCCTTGGTTTTTTTATTTCATTTGATTTTGGAGAGAAAATATGGAACCATTTTTTACTCGTTTTTAGTCTCAATTTAAAAAAAAAATATATGTTTGCATAGATATTTATATATATTTTAAAAAATAGATTTCAGAATGTGTATCGAATTGGTATATTTAATCGGACGTCTCAATTTAACATATATGTATTTTTTTTCTAGCTAATTTAATTGGTATATTTAATCGTACGTTGATGAATGAATTAGGAATATATATACACAAATATATTTTTAAATGAATATTTGTCTCATGCCTTATAATATTATTTTACAAATTTTCTCCATAAAATTTCGAATCGAATAGTATCGAATACAAATAAATTTTGAATCGAATACTTGAAAATTAATGTTTATGTATCAAAAAATTGAATCGAATACCGAATCAAAATTACTATTAAAAAAATATATGAATATGAATATTCAAATACTTTAACGAATCAAATCAAATAATCTAGTATTCGCTTCGTTCGTTTACAACCATAACAATTAGGCACCGTTAAGAGCAAAACGTGTAATCATTTCTACCATATGAAGTGGAATTTTATAGTGATACGCGACCAACAACGTGAGGTACACACTGAGTGATTGTTGGTACGTGATAAAATTAGGGATGAACAACAATCAAAATTTGCTGATTCACGGAATACGCGTAACTATTACTCAATCTTCGGGTGCCACATTAGATTTCTAGTGATCTAGGTTACTTTACGGTGATATGAGACCAACGAAACGAAGTATGTTAGTGTCGATTCACTAACTGAGTGTCACTTCACTGATCAATTTCACTATAATATGATTTTTCTATGATCTAGTTTATTTTACGGATACGAGACTTATGAAACGAAGTACGTTAGTGTTGATTCATCAGCTCACTGATTAATTTCACTATGTATAACATGATATTCAGTAATCTAGGTTATTGTATAGTGATACGCGTGAGACCAACAAAACGAAGTATGTTAGCGTCGGTTCACCGACTAAGTGTCAGTTCATTGTGAGCAACAACATCAATCATTCTATATAACAATACATCATCTACTTTCCTTTTTTTTTTCAGAGGCACGTAAACGTAGTCGTGTCAGCTGCAACAAAACGTTGCAATGTTCTTATACTTTTCAAAAGCTGTTGGAAACAAATTGAAAACGCAAGTCCCAAAATTTATTGTTGTCCAACTATCATTCAAATCATGTAGCAAGTTCTAAATAATTATTTATCCAATGCCAGATCTCGTAATTAAATTAATACCTTAAAAAAATTATATTTTGTGTCGAAATATTACTCTAATTTTACAATATTAATTATATAAAAATTATAATAACTATATTACATTATATGAGGAATATTTTGAAAAATACAAAATATTCTTAAATAAAATTATATATACTTAAGTATTTTATAAGATATAAATAATTTCCCTTTTACCATGTAAAGAAACAAAATTGGCGGTAGTTGAGAAAAGATTTGAGAGGCTGGGGAAATATGGAGGGACACTAAATCCCTAATCTTCCGCTAAAAAAAATTATAAATCCCACACTCATGCTTAATCAACATACGTTCATAAATCCCACCCTCATCTTTAATTCCAAATCTTGCGCTAAAATCAATCATAAATCCCACACTTCCAAATCTTGCGTTAAAAACCATCCTAAATCACAAATCCCAATTTTGTTTTTGTGTCTTGAATTAGTGTTCTTGAATTGGGGTTGTTGAATTAGTGTTCTTGAAGAATTGCGTCTGGGGGTTCTAGAGATTTGTGTAAGCGGTTTCTTATTCTTTCTCTAATTATGCTAAATTAAAAAAACAACCCTTTAGCTGTCTAATTTGGGATTAAGCTGTGATGAATTTTCCCCTTCTTTATTATCTCATATAAACTTTGCATTCCTCCAAGAATTTTATGTCTGTATATGACTAAACTTGTTCAGTAAATAATTAATTTGTTTGTATATAGACTCTCTAGTACTTTAAACAAAGTAGGCATAATTCTCACCCCCTTATCAGAAACCTGTTTGTTCAGGACTAAGACATGTGCAGTTAACTCTTATAACGTGTTGAGTTGTTTATGTTATTTCTAAAGTACACACTATTTCTGCTACAATTTGTACAATGCCCATGTATGGTAGTCATAATATAATCACTATAGATTTTAAGCCATGACCACCATAAAATTCATATTTCTCGATCTCATTTTCTGAATGTTTTAATTTGAATGGTGGCATATCTCTTAACCTCTTTAAGGTCAGCTCTTGAGCACAAATATGTTATGAGTACTGTAGCATCCCATATTTGGAAAACCTCCAATATTTGGTGGTCTTATGAAGTGTTCACCACTTAAAAAATGAGGATTTTGACACTGGGATTTTAACATGGCCTAATTACTTAATGAGAGGACACCTTGGTGGTCATTGGAAATGTCCATGATCAAGATCACCTCAGACAGAGTGATCAAATATGTGTGGTGCTTATGGAAGTTTATTTGAGTTTCAGCTGTCCAGTACAAGAAGATATGTTTTACGAGCAATGACGAAACAAACAATAGATGAAAGTTAGGAAATTTATCAATTTAATGTGGCAAACATGTCCTCTCTTTACTTTGTTGGCAAGTAGATATTCAGATAGCCATTTTCACATATTATATCAATAGAGAAACATTAAATTCCTTGTTTGCTAGGGAGTATTGCATATTTGATTCAATATTCCTCTAGAGTTAGTGTACGGTCCATATTTTAGTATTGGATTATTATTATAGGTAAACTTCTATGCTACTCAATATCAGCGCCTAATCCTCCACCTCAGTACATGTATTGGAAGAGCGAAATTTGCAGCCAACGTATATGCTTGCCTACCTTAAGTGCAACCTTTTTTATGTTCAGTTTATCACTAGAGAAGGAGTAAGTTAAGGTGTAAGATATGTCATTCAAAATTGATTCAGTATCCATGCTCTTTTCTAATTTGGATTAAGATTTAGATACTTATTTAATTTTACATTGGAAATGATGCAATTCAAAATTGATGTTTTATTAATTCATAGTTTGTAGCTGCAAATGGAATAAAAATGATAAAACATTGGCAGAACTCTTACATTTACTTTAATCTACACACCCTCTATCTGTTTGATGAATCGCTTCAACTATATGATTGTACTTGTAGCATGCTCTCTTATCTCTATATGAAATTAATGATCACGCTGATATGATTACAAATTTTATTTTAGATTATTATTAACTGTGAATGCCAATACATGCTAATATTTTAGGTTAGAGATTACTTGGTTGGATAAATCTATTTGGTTAGAGATTACTTGGTTGGAGATTATTTGATTGGAAATAATGGCGCATGAATTATTTGTAACTAGTAATGGGTATTGATCTTTAATTTGTTCTCATGGTTGGAGAAATCTTATGATCCTTCGTTCTCATTTGGATTTGGGTTGAGATATTAAAGTCGTGTAATAGGTACTTTATTGAATCTGATTTTTTTACTGTGTCAATGAACATTATTTGGCCAACTTAATAAATTAGAATAAATTTTTTCTAAAATTTTGTTGATGGGTTTCATAGTTGCATATCCTGTGTTTGCACTTATACTCATTTGAATAACATTTTGTGTTTAATTTATGGCTGGATAAACAAAATCTTAAAGGATAAAAAAAGATGTATTAGCACATTGATTACATTAATGAGAGCCTAACAAAGTCGTGGGAACATTAATTCACAAAGATCTTCATATTTTGGTAACTCTTTGATATAATTTTTTATTGCTTTTTATGCCATTTTTTAATTACTTAAATAAACAAATAATATGATAGGTGCAAAATGGACAAGACTTGGATGCGTGGTACCAAATTTTCTAAGAGTTATGTAGATGGAGTGAATAGTTTTATGCAATATGTTAGAACTCATATGGGTCGAGAGTGTGATGTTCGATGCCCATGTAGAAAGTGTTTGAACTTAAATTTCAGAGATCAAAAAACAGTTAAAGATCACATAATGGTGAATGGGATAGATCCAGGGTACATTACATGGTTTTATCATGGTGAGCCTAGGTTGAATAATGAGGGTATTAGAACTGATAGTGATTCGATAGAAGAAAACAATTATGAGGAAGACAATGATGAAGATAACGGCGTTAATGAAATGTTGTTTGACCTTAGTGAACAATACTCTCAAGCAAATGGTGGTAATATGTCAATTGATGATGACAATACTAATGGTCTCCCTGCATATCTTGAGGCACTCATTGCAGATACTCAAACAGAATTATATCCTGGTTGTAAGAAAATATCGAAGACATCATTTGTTATACAACTGCTCCATTTAAAAGTATATAATAAGTTGAGTAATAAAGCTATAGAAATGATGTTGAGTTTGATGAAGTCTGCTCTTCCCGATGGTGAGACACTCCCAAACACTTATTACGAAGCTAAAAGATATTTACGCGATTTGGGATTAGGATATGAGCGTATCCATGCATGTGAGCGTGATTGTGCCTTGTTTCGGAATGAAAATAAAAACTTAGAGGCTTGCCCTACATGTGGGACTTCTCGTTGGAAAGTCAATGATGGTATCGGGAAAAAGATACCACATAAAATCTTGAGGTATTTTCCATTGACACCTAGACTACGACGTCTTTACTTGGCTTCGAAAACCTCTAAAAAGATGGTTTGGCATAAAGAAAAACGTATTGATGATGATTATATGAGACATCCAGTTGATTCCATAGCATGGAAAGAGTTTGATAATGAGTTTCATTGGTTTGCTAATGATCCAAGAAATGTTAGACTAGCCCTAGCTGCTGATGGCTTTAATCCATTTGGAAACTTGAGCACTACTTATAGCATGTGGCCAGTTCTTCTAGCACCGTTGAATCTCCCTCCTTGGGATTGCATGAAACAACCATTCCTCATGTTGTCTTTGCTTATTCCGGGGAAAAAGTCACCAGGAAAAGACATTGATGTGTACTTACAACCATTAGTTAAAGAACTAACTGAGTTGTGGGTCGAAGGAGTCGAAACTTTTGATGTATCTTGTAAACAAAATTTTCAAATGCATGCTTCTGTCTTGTGGACAATAAATGACTTCCCAGCGTATGGTGACTTGTCTGGATGGATTACTAAAGGATATAGGGCTTGCCCGGTTTGTAATGAGAACACTTACTCAGAGTCAATACGTAGTAAGTTGTGTTTCATGGGACATCGTCGTTATTTAGCAAAAGATCATCCTTGGAGGAGAAGTAGAAAGTTCAATGGTAAAATAGAAAATGGAGAACCACCTAAAGAATTAAGTGGAGATGATGTGTTGATACAGTTGGAGAGAGTTCAAGAGCAAACACCAGGAAAACATCCATCCAAGAAGAAAAAATACATGCGTAAGGAGGTTAATTGGTCTAAACGTAGTATATTTTTTAATTTGCCTTATTGGAGAAAGTTGAAATTAAGACACAATTTAGATGTGATGCATATTGAAAAGAACATTTGTGAGAGCATATTAGGAACCTTAATGAATATATATGGCAAAACAAAAGATACAGTAAAGGCAAGACTAGATTTGGAGGACATGAAAATTCGGAAGTAGCTACATTTAATCAAGAGAAATGATGGAAAATATGTTGTGCCACCTGCATGTTATGTCATGAAAAAGAAAGAAAGACACGAATTTTGTGAGTTCCTAAAGTCTGTTAAATTTCCGGATGGATATGCTTCTAACATCTCTCGTTGTATTGGTATAAGTGATCAAAAAATATCTGGATTGAAAAGTCATGATTGTCATATACTATTACAACGTATACTTTCAGTTGGCATACGCGGATCCTTAAACAAGAATGTGTTCGAAGTAATAGCGGAGTTGGGTCATTTTTTTCAACGTTTGTGTTGTAAGAAGCTGAAAAAATCAGAATTGCATAAAATGGAAGAAGATATCATCTTGATTTTGTGTAAGCTTGAGCAAATATTTCCTCCTGCTTTTTTCGACGTAATGGTTCATTTATCTATTCATTTACCAAGAGAGGCTTTATTAGGTGGACCAGTGCAATTTAGATGGATGTATCCAATTGAAAGGTACATAGTGTTCAATTTTTTTCCCTTATGTTATTTCTTTGATACTAGTCACATTATTAATAACGTATTAATTTACTTTTTACTTTTTTGTGTAGATCATTATGTGGCTTGAAGAAAAGTGTGCGTAATAAAGCTCATCCTGAAGGGTCAGTTGCTGAGGCATATGTGGCGAATGAGAGCTTAACTTTTTGCTCAATGTATTTGCGGGGAATTGAGACCAGATTTAATAGACATGAGCGAAACAGTGATACAGGAACTGATGATAGTCTTTGTATCTTTAGTCAAAAATGTCGTCATCTTGGAGCAACACGTTATGTTCAATTATCGGATGATGAGTTCAATGTGATGCAGTGGTTTGTTTACCAGAATTGTAAGGAGATTGAACCATATTTTAAGTAAGATTATTTTGTGTGTACCTTAACTTGTTGAATATCTGTAACGTATTTATAAATTTCAAATATATGCTTTGACACAAATTATTGTAGGAGGCACAAGCAAGAGCTTCTCTTGAAGGGTTGTGTAAACATAGATCAAGATAAAAAACAACAATTTCCTGAATGGTTTAAAAACCATGTAAGATATATAACTAGGTTTTCAATTTTTTTTTTTTTGCAATTTCAGAATATCTTTCCCTCATTTAATTGATTTTATTTTCACATTCTTTGACCTAGATGACTCAAGTATATCATGCAGACCGGTCTAAAATGAACGAGTCACTTTATTCACTTGCTTGTGCACCTTATAGGTGCATAAGAAAGTACACTGGATGCATTGTGAATGGTGTGCGATTTCTCACTAAAGAACGAGATAGTCGTCGTAAGAGTCAAAATAGTGGAATTGTAGTAGAAGGGAACCATGGTGAAGATATCATAGATTTTTATGGTATTTTGACTGATATAATTAAGCTGGACTACGTGAAGGATAGACATGTAACTATATTCAAATGTGAATGGTTTGATCTTGGGACTAGAAAGAAATCAGGGATACTAAAGGAAGGAAATATAACAAGTATTAGAGTAACGGAAAAATGGTATGAGAATGATCCTTTCATTTTAGCTGATCAAGCTAGACAGGTCTTCTACATTAATGATCCCAAATTAGGAGGTGATTGGCGAGTAGTGCAACCATTCCAACATAGGCATATATATGATGTTGATGAAATGCAAGACGAAACAATGGACACTGAAGAACAGGGAGAAGATGAAGTATATCAAGAGAATCATATTGATGATGCTTTTGAAGTCGGTCTCTGCGAAATACAATCACTAAATAGAGATGATTATGAGGTTGATGTCATTGACAACTTGATAATCTGAAGTGCACGTGAAGAATGTGAGGAAGTCTACTCAGATAATTTTGATGGGGATGAATTAGATGACACCATAGTCAATTATTGTAGCAGTGGAGAGGATTCCCCCAAAAATAGTGTTTCTGATGACGAGAGTGATTGATGACAAAATATTTATATATGTGTGTGGTCCATTCTTGTCCTCATGATATTGTAATAAAACAAAGTATAGTGAAACCATTTGATTGTTTTAGAATTTTAGGATTATATGCGAAAAACTTTTAAAGTTGACTAATACGAATTTAGTTTAATGGGTTTGTGCATAGGGGAGTCCATAATGCTATTATATATGGTATTTTGTATATATATATATATATATATATATATATATATATATATATATATAATCTTGGCTTTTTGCAAACAAGCAGGTCATGCAATCTGGATCTTATTTAAATGTTTTTTCTTGAGGTGGATACGAAACATATTGATTTCAGGTAAATGGTGACAATAGAATTTTGAGTATTTCGACTACTTAATGAGGAAATATATTATCGTCATGATTTTTTTTTTATTCACGCTCCAATCTTCACTTTATTCATAAACAATAATTTTATTTATAAATGAACCCCACAACAGTTTATCATATCTCCAATATATCTACTTTGCAAAAAAACTAAATTAATGGAGTATTCATTAAAACTCGAGCACAAAAAAAAAAAAGAATATTATAAAATGTGTCAAAAAATAAAATTTAAAAAACTCAAAAAAATATAAAAATCTCATTAAAATTACGAGAATGGATATGAGATTTTTTTAAAATAATTTTTATTTTCCAAATTTTTAAATTTTTAGAGTTGTTACACTTTTGGTTTTAATTTTTAGGTTATTTTTAATTATAATGAATTTTTCTGATTTTTAATACACGTCAACATGAAAAAAAAAAAAAATTGGGACCAAAATCGCTAATGGTTGACTAACAGTTGACTAACTTTGGGACCAAATGTGTCAAGTTTTTTTCCATTTGGGACCAAAATTCAGATTGTTGGGACCAAAAACATGAGTGCCCGTGGATGGTGGGACCAAAAGTGCATTTTTCTCTCACTAATTATTATTAAAATCGTCATTATTCATTATTGTGACGAAAGAATTTTATCGCCAATTATTTTGAATAATTAATGACGAAAAATTACAACGTTATGAAAATATTTTATTTTTGATGTCAAATATAACCACTTATTATTGTGACGAAACATTTTGTCACTAAATATTTTGAACAATTAATGACGAAAATTATTATCGTCATGAAAAAATGTATTTTTATGACATCAAATAACGTCATCAATTATTGTTAAAATCGTCAATAATTATTATTGTGATGAAAATATTTCGTTACTAAAATATTTCGTACAATTAATGACGGAAAGTATTATCGTCATGAAAATGTGTTTTTATGACGTTGAATATCGTCATCAATTATTAGGGTGACGAAAATATTTGGTCACTAAATATTTCAAACAATTAATGACAAAAAGTATTATCGTCAAGAAGAAATATTTTTTTATGACATTGAATATCGTCATTAATTGTTATTAAAATCGTCAATAATTATTATTGTGACAAAATAATTTTATCACAAATTATTCCTTATATTTAATGACGAAAGTGTAGCATCGTCGAGAAAACATATTTTTCATGACATCAAATTTCGTCACCACTTATTATTAAAATCGTCACATAGAATTATTGTGACATGTTTATTAAAATAGTCACGAAAGTTACAAATTTGTGACAAAAAAATTATAAGTGGTGACAAAATTAAATTTTGTCATAGCTTCAACTATTTTAATGACGAAAAAATTATAAGTTGCGACAAAATTAAATTTTGTCATAATGTCTACTATTTTAATGACGAAAAATAAAATTTGTCGATCTTAAGTTACAAATTGTGACGATTTTTGTGTCGTCACAAAAAAATCGTCACGGAATGTATGATTTCCTGTAGTGATACTAAGATCAGTAAACTCAGTTTTCATAACTCATCAAGATCAGTAAACTTATTTTATATGACTCAGTTAGAATGACTTAGAACCACATATATCATTAACTTCAAGTTACTTTTGGCCATCAAAACATACAATCATCAACTAG
This sequence comes from Galeopsis tetrahit, assembly GCA_963675135.1. Classification (NCBI taxonomy): domain Eukaryota; kingdom Viridiplantae; phylum Streptophyta; class Magnoliopsida; order Lamiales; family Lamiaceae; genus Galeopsis; species Galeopsis tetrahit. The sequence goes on along the minus strand of OY776128.1, from coordinate 41,071,114 downwards.
AACATTGTTTATAGGATCCATATCCCAACAGATTAAAACAAAGCAAAGTCAAGCATTTGATTCACAATCCTCGCAAGAAGTGTTTCTCTCATTCACACAAGTAAATTGAGGCCATGTTTCCACTCATCAATTGAATCACATCACATAGTCACCATAAGCTTGCCACAAATCTCATCTATCTACCACTTCGTTATGCTTGACAATAGGATCTAAAGGACTTTGCTTAGGACGTAACGTTGTCTCTTTGGAAATGGTAGGAAGAATTTGGGAAAATGTGACTCGACTAGTGGACGACAACGAACAATTTTTTTCATTTTTTTTTCATTTCATTCAAACCAAACTATACATCATCCTCACTTTTCTTTTCATTCTCAAGAATTTTTCTTCCTTTGTTTCAAGAGTTAACTTTTGCTCTTAAGCACATATTTTGAGAGATTTTCACTTTAATTTTTTTACTTTTTCCCTTTTTTGCTAGAAGCTCAAACACCCCACACACATATCAATCACATCTCATGTTTTTCCACATTTCACTTGTCCTCCACTAGTAAGGGGCAAAGGCTTATAAAGTTCAAGTGGTTAAACATTATAAAGTTTTAAGGCTCAAATTGACTAACTACAGAAAATTCTTTTTGATATGAGAATATTTAGATAAGTGACTTTTAATAAAAAAAGATGGCCTAGATCATATCCTATTGTTTCACACACTTGTGGTTTCAAGCAAGACTTATGACAAGTTCTAGAACTATGGACAATGACCAATCCACTCTCAAATAAACAACCGGATCGTGATTGGTTCAAGGATCAATTCTCACCGGGTTTTCAATGATGTGAATACAAGTATTATCTTAAGCCTAGTTCTTCCCACAACACACATTCAAATGGTAGGTTTATTCATGAATCAACTCTCAATTCACATAGAAAATCACAAAATCAAACATCCTATCAATACTCATCCATAATCCAAAATCAACTCATTCACATCAACCAAGCACGATATCATTGATATATAGAATCACAAGAAATCATTCATTCAAACATCCACAAAATACAATCAAAAGGATAATCGAGATAGACATAAAGAGGAAAAGAAATCACCCCTTTCACTTGTTCAGATGAATTTTTCTTCTAGCTCCATGCCCTTCCCAATGCATTCTGGTTTGATTCTTTTCCTTCAAATGCTCAAAAATATTCAAATTAAGTCTCTATTTCCACATTGAAATTTTTTGTTAGGGCTCACCAAATCACCAAATAATCCTTCACAATGAATTTCATGTGTTTGATGCAAATTTACCTTTTAAAAATGAACATATCCCCCCAAACCTTTTCATTGTTATGCAATAAAAAGTTTGGAAAATAAGTGTTAAAATTAAATTGCACCAAGTACCAACAATTACTCACATCCAACACTATATCACAAGTAAGTTCACCATCATGCATGAAAATCAATCAAGCATACACAACAATCCAATATTCTAAGAAAATTCTAATCATCAATTGCATGTGCTTATATGAAAAAAAAAAATACCAAGTACAAAAAATAAAGAAAAATCTCCCTAACCCCCCCCCCCCAACTTGAGCATTGCTAAGCAATTCCAAGTTTGGAAAATGGTGTACCTTCCATGATGGCTATCACCTCCATTTTCATCCTCAATCCACATCTTCAATAATTCAACGTCAATTTATTCAACCATTTGACCACACGTTCATATGAATTCTCCCTACAAAAATGAAGCTCACCAACCATCAAAAGACAATAACTAGAAACATAAAAGACAAATAAACTATGAAAGCAAGTAAAAATGGGTTGCCTCCCATTTAGCGCTAAGTTTAACGTCTTCAGGACGAAACTTATAGAGTTCAAACTTTCTCTTTCATCTTGACACCACCAACTTCTTTTCAAGAAGAAGCATAGTGGTGCTTCTTTTCTCTGTTCTTCATTTTCTTCTTCTTGCAATTCCAATCCTTCACTTTCTTCTTTAGAACTTTTGAGCTTGGATCAACTTTTTTCTTAACTTTTCTTCCTAGACCACAAATAAAGTTAATATTAGTAACACAAGATTTGTTAAAACAATGTGAATCATTAAGAATTTGAGAAGTGGAGAGTATAACATGGCTTATGCTTGAGTTTGAGGATTTTTTCATATCCTTCATTGCAAATCTCACTTCCTCATCATCTACTTTCAACTTGATCTCTCCATTTTTCACATCAATTGTTTCTCCCCCCTAGTAAAGAATGGTCTCCCAAAAACAAAGGAATTTCGGGGTTATCTTCCATATCTATCACCACAAAGTCCGCATGAAAGCTAAATTTGACCACTTTCACTACCACATCTTCTATAATTCCTTTCGGATAAATTAAAGAACAATCCGCCAATTGTAGAGTCATGTTGGTTGGCTTCATACTTCCAAGCTTCAAACGATCATACATCGAGAGGGGCATCAAATTTATGATAGCTCTGAGATCACAAAGAACTTTCTTTTTTTCTCCATTGTCCAACTCACACTCCAATGTGAAGCTCCCCGGGCCTTTCAACTTTTGAGGGAGACTCTTTTAGATTAAAGCACTACATTCCATAGGAAGATTCACCGTCTCACATTCTTCGGATGGGTGTTTCATAGCGTCATAGGATTAGACAATTAGCTTCTCATTTCCAAACTCCAATGTAACTTCACCCGAAAATGTATTCACCACCGTCCTAGCCGTGGTTAGAAATGGCCTCCCTAGGATCAATTGTACACTTTCATCCTCCTTTATGTCCATCACTACAAAATCCGTCGCAAACACGAACTTTCCAATTTTAATCAACATATCCTCTACAATGCCCTCCGGATATGTGATGGATCAATCCGCAAGTTGGAGGGTCATGGAAGTAGGTTTCATCTCTTTATCCTTCAATCGATTGAAAATAGATATAGGCATGAGGTTGATGCTTGCCCCTACATCACAAAATGCTCTTCTTTTCTCATTGTTCCCCAACTCACATAAAAGTGTTATGCTTCCCGGATCCTTGATATTTGGAGGTAGGTTCTTTAGCAATATTGCACTACATCCTAAAGTGAGATTCACCACTTCACTTTCACCCGCCTTTCTTCTTTTTGTGATCAAGACTTTAAGGAACTTTGCATAGGTGGGCATTTCTTCAAGAGCTTCCATCAAAGGAACATTCATAGTCACTTTCTTGAACACTTCTAGGAACTTTGATAATTTCTCATCAAGATTCTTTTTCATTAAAAGTTGAGTAAAATGTGGTGGATCGAGTGTTTTTGGAATTCCCCAAGCATCACACTCTATCTTCTCTTCTTGCAACCTTGCTTCTTTAGCTTTCTTCCATATAGGAATCCTCTCCTCTTTCTTCAATTCTTCCTTTTCTTCAGTGTCTTCAATCCCAACTTTTTCTTCCACAATCACAAAGTCTTCACCATTTCCATCCTCTTCACCAACCTTCTCTCCTTCCTCAATTGGCATGCTTGGCTCTTCATAACTTTTTCCACTTCTTAACTCCACCTTCTTGCAATGCTCAATTGGGTTAGTTTTCGTAGTAGAAGGAAACTTACCCTTTTGATTTTCTCCACTCGAAGAAGCCATTTGACTCATGTGAAATTCCATATTCTTCACTTGATTAGTAAGTGGAACCATTTGTTCGTCCATTTTTTCAATTTTCTCCTTGTTTTGAGTTATTAACGTGAACAACATGTCTTCCAATTGTAGTCTCCCTTCATTGTTTGGTGCTCGAGCACTCGGATCAAATCCCGGCGGGAGAGTGAGAGCCGCCTTAGGATTTTCATAAGAAAAGTTTTCATGTTTTCGGAAGTTTGGATTGTAAGGAGGATTTTCTTGGAATTGGCCTTGGGAATTTTATGGGAAATGGTTTTGATTGAGAGCTTGGTTTGGAAAGGGTCGGTTACCTTGATAATTTCCTTGAAAATTACCTTGTGGGTAAGGTGGCCTCCCCATGTAGTTAGCATCCTCAATTTGGTTCAACATGTTGGGCATGCCCATTGCCCCCCAAAAAATTCCTCATCTTTGATTGCTCTCCATTGAATCAACATTGTCCATGAGCATCTTGATTGTGTTACTCAATGTTGTGGAATCACTTCCGATTTTTGCAAGTCGATTTGATCTATTTCCATCAATAGGCCAATCGTAGGCGTTTGTAGCAATTGCTTCGATGATTTCCTTTGCTACCTTTGCACTCTTTGCAAACAATTGCCAACCCGCCGAAGCATCAATGTATTGCCTTGAAGAAAGTCCCAATCCATTGTAGAAGACATTAATCGTTTGCTCTTCTACAAATCTTTGTTGAGGGCATCTTCTCAAGAGACTTTGGAACCTTTCCCATGCACTATATATACTTTCGTTCTCCCTTTGAAGAAATTGAGTAATAATGGTTTTGCATTGAAGAGTGTTTGACGGAGGAAAGAACTTCAAGAGGAATCTCTTACTAAGCTCCTCCCATGTTGTTACCCGGTTGTTAATCGTTGAGGTAAGCCATTCATTAGCTTTATCTTTCAAGGTGAAAGAAAAAAGCCTCATCTTCAAAGTATTCTCATGTACCCCATTCATCTTAACTGTATCTACATACTCCAAGAATAGGGACAAGTGTTGATTGGGATCTTCAAGTGGCTCACTCCCAGATTGCCTCTTCTCTAGCATTCGAATTAGACTCGGGCTAATCTCGAAATTGTTGGGCGCAATCGAAGGACACTTTATTCCATCATAGTACCTTTGAACCGGGGGTTCAAAGTAATCCCTAATAGTTCTCTCTTCCTCTCGTTCAACTTCGACCTCATCCTCTGCTTCAATCACTCGGTTGTCGATTGGAGGATCGATGTTTTGAGGATTGTTGTTTGTTTGATTATCACCCATTGCTCTTTCTTGTGCAAGTCTTTGATTTCGATATCGATTTCTTCTTCTAGCGGTAGCTTCAATCTCCAAATCAATAGGAATAGGTTTAATCCCACTTTCTCTTGTGTTCATGCACCTAAAAAAAATCAACCAAACATCAAATTTCAAAGACAATACAAACAACGAACTTACAAACAAGAAAAATAAAATCACTAGTATACAAGTTCAACAAACACTATGTTACACGAAAACAAAACTAGTCCCCGACAATGGCGCCAAAAACTTGACACGTAAATTTTACGAATACGTGCCTCTCAAGTTTAAGAGGGTCATAATAATAAAAGTAGTGTCCGGTTAAATATCGATCCATGGGACTAGTATGCTCGTGTAGCCTTAATGATATGTGTTGCTACTTGAATATAGTGAAAAGTCATGGTGTGAGCAATGAAATGTAAATTAAACTATTTAGAAATAGCCAATGATTAACAAGAACTAATGTGAAGATTATGTGAATCAAGTAATGAGAGAGAGTGTTCGGTGTTCGTCCTTGTGTGGAATCGATTGTTAAAGATCGACTTCTATGTGTAATTCATTGGATTGTGCTTGTTAGAAGCAATCACTAATTAATTTTTCTACTAAATCACCTACGATTTGGAGGAAGAATAGATGCGTTCTTTCCCGGGTAATTATACAATTAGGGTGTTCTACCTAAGCTATACTAATTAACTAACTAATCTTTAATCGTATTTTTCCACTCGAATACTAGCAACCAAGCTCCTATGGTCTTCTCACCAATCACTTAATCTAATAATTCAAGCAATTAATGTAGATAAATGAGTTTCTAATGAAAATTACCCAACTCTCATTGCGATAACCCAATATTTACTCAATTCACTCGACTCCAACCCTCGATTATACTATCTATCCAAATTAACCAACTCTCATTGCATGAATTGAGCTTCACATATAACCTACTAATTGAATTCTAGAAAATAATCAATCTAAGCCCATAAACCTCACCAATGCACCTTCCAATTGAATCACACAAGCAAAATCAAGCCAATAGCATCAATTTCATCACAATTCTACAACACTCAAACACAAATATGCTTAGAACATGTCTAATTTAATGAAATTCATGAAGGAAATGAAAATAATCAACATACCCATAATTAATAAAACTAAAATGCTTGAATAAATGTAAAGTATCACCTCTTTGATTTGCAAAATGAAATAAACCTTGAAATCCTCCAAAAAAATCTTCAATCTCTTACTTGGAAATGAAATTACAACTAAATTGCACTCTATTATATGAAATAAACTATACTCTATAGATTAAACTAGCTAAAATGAGTGACAAATGATGAAATTTGGATTTAGGGAGCATGGGTTCTTCAACAATGGTCGCCTCCTTCAAAAATTCGAAAATATGAGCTTACATACTCCTCCAAAATGGTCTGGCACGTGTCCCTAGGTCAAATGGGGAAGAAGATAAACTTTTGGTTGTGACTCAGCCGTGTAGACCCAACATAAAGCGTGCCACGCTTTTGTTCGACCATCCACTCGGTCGAGTCCTCAGTAAATTTCAAGAATTGCACGTTTTATCTCGACTCGGCCGAGTCATGCCACTCTGTCGAGTCTTTAGTAAAATTCTGGAATTGCAGGTTTTTGGCTCGACTCGGCCGAGTTATGCCACTCGGTCGAGTAGACCCTTACATCTTATTTTGTGCATAACTTTTGATCCGAAAATTTGATCGGAGTGATTCTTATTTTATTACGACCCTCTCTTCGATATCCTTCATGTGATCCACTCTTTGGATTAATCTATCGGTCTGATTTTTCGTGATTTGCTTCAAAACACCTCGTTTTACCTATAAATCAAGCAAGAATGATCGTGCATCAAAATTTCGACAATTGAACCCCAATCACACTATTCTTGCAAGCATAGAGCGACATTTAAAGAATAATTTATCCACAAATTCGAGAAATCTCACGACAAATCACCATCTCCCAAGAAAGATACAATAACAAGAAATGGAAAGTTCATTGTATAGCTCTCCAACGACTATATTTTGAATTTGCCTATAAATACAAGACATTCATGAAGTGAAAACACGCATATGAACAAGAAAACCAAAATTTTTCCAGATCTTATGCTTAAAACAAATTCCAGAGAATTCTTTAGGTGTTTTACACCCTTAAGTGTAAGTATAAATCCATATCCTACCTTAGAAGGAATTCATTCAAACTTGTTGTTTGAAGAATTTTTAGTTGAAATCCACTTCAAACCTTCATTCTTACCAGATGGTAGTTTGTCGTAAAATACTTGTTGTAAATGTATTTGTTTACCCAATAATAAGCAGGACAAAACTCTTGAGGAGTGATAAGTTCAAACTATTATTGCTGGAACTTAAAATTACAAGTCCTTCAATTCATAAAAGGAATTAAAAACGCATTTGTGCATGTGAGAGTAGACATACGATTTGGATCTGAACCACTATAAATCTTTGTGTTTTTATCAACTTTGATATTTGTTATTCATTTCATACTTATCATTTTATCAAACTGCATAATTCACAACTCAGCTATACATCAAGCTAGTTGAATCGGAATCCTACATTCAAACTTAATATGGAGTTTTTCTAAGTATTAAAATGAGTTTTAGACAAACCTCGTGTGTTGGGGTATTCAGCCTTATGTAATTTAGTTTTGATGATTGTTGTCAGAACAATGTAATTAGTTTAATGTAAGTTTTATGTAATCAAATAGATCTAAGTTATGTCTGTATTGAACATCTTTAGTATTAGTCTTAGCCATGGATCTGGTGTATGTATCTTAGATGGGTCCATATTTGGTTAACACGCGCTTATTGCTCAAGATGAGAAGAGTAAAAGGCTATACTGAAAACTAAAAGACCTTGAAGATATATATTAGTCCAGGTGAAGAACAAGATAACTTATTCCTTGTATACTAAGTCAATTGTGATTCACTAAGTAATCAGTTGAATGCTCAAGCCAGCTGGTGTGGATAAATTTGTATAAAGTCAATTAATCTGACCAAAAGACAAATTGAGTGAAAATGAATAAGTGTCAAGAAGAAATCAGATGATCGACAAAGGGAAAGATAAATCACTATTGATTTCACATTCATCCCTCTGATTTATATCTGTTGAAATCAATGGCAAAGCTACTGAGTTGACTAGACAAACATTATAGTACAATAACACAACAGTTCAATAGTACTACAAGTGCATTAAATGACATTTAATAAACATTCCATTTATGAAAAACACAATACAATGAACGTATTATCATGAAGATATCCACCAAAATAGAAGGATTTGTGGCCAGAACGACTAGTTTTCCAATAACTAGTTCGATTTAAAACCTCTATAAATACAAGACATCATCCAAGTGATGAAGTTATGGAAACTATACATGATCAAAAAGTCATCAAACGAGATACCAACTAACACGCGTTTGATATGCAATCCTTAATGCACTAAGTTTCCTAAACATCTAAGCCTATTTCTAAATCCAAATCTTAATCTTAGAAAAGTGCATTCAAACTTGTTGTATGAATCACTCGTTGGTACTTATATTTATAAACCCTTTTTGTAAGTATCCTATGATATATATCTGGAAAAGTACTTGTTCTTATAATAGCAAGCAGGATAATTAGCTATTGGAAGAGTGAAAATCCATGTCTTATTCTTAGAACCTTAAATTACAAGTCTTTGTTGAAAGAAATTAATATCACAGTTAGACTATAAGAGTGGCCATAGGTCTGGGATCTGAACCATTATAATACTTGTGTTCTTTACATTGCATTATTATTTACTCTGCTGATATTATTGTTGATATTGAAAGTGTGCGTGGTATCTAGTGTTTAAGTAAAGAAAAAAATGTTGCACAGAATGTTGAGACAAATAGTGCAACACTGACTCTAACAGAATAATATAGAAGTAAACACATAGCGGAAAACTAAAACACTAAAAACAATAAGAACATAATGGAATAATTTTAACATAGATTTTATTAATAACAAAACATATGCTATGTCTTACGGTGAAAACGACTTAGCTTGTAAGTACAAAAATGTCGTGTGAAATGTCTCAGCAATTACTTCAACATTCCACAAACCGAAACTACAGTCGAGGCAGGTACCTGAATCTGTAAATAGACTTAAGTAAATGAACACTGTCTAAAGAACTAATCCTATCTATGATTCACTCTCAATCGATACAAGACTAGAACTAAATACACGGAAAGGTGTGGTATCCCTCGGTGTACATTAAAACATACAACTACTGGTCATAACTCCTAACAGGGTTGAACGAACAAGATAGGTGTTACTCGAATAGTGTATGCTTGAAAGTGAAAGTATCCTTAGGTATTTATAGAGAAACAGTCGAGTTCTAGAGCCTTCCATATGAGATCCTATTTGTTAGGATCTCAACTCCCATGATCTCTCTAGATCCTTCTTTAATCTTCCAAGTCATTCTGAGATGCTCCAAACTCTTCTATCACGTCCTCCAACATTCTGGAATCTTCCAGGTTCCAGACTCTTGTAGAAGCTTCTAGAATCGTCCCTGAATGTGAGAGCATTTAGTCCAACATTTAATGTAACATTTCAGAAAAGACTTAGAATAAATCACGGAAGGTCAAATTAAGATGTTGTTGATAATGTTAAGGCATTTAAGACTTAACAACATCTACAATCTCCCCCAATTTGACCTTTAGACTACAACACACCTGATGCACATATATTTATATACATACTTCAGAAATATGTATTTAGGTGAGGTTAACATCTACACTAAATACTAGTCAAGACAATACCTGTTGTAACCGTTGGATCAAATCAAAAGAAGACCAAGAATAATTTCACTAAAATCCGTGCCATGAGATCAAAGTAATCTTATTCAAAACCGAAACAAATATAAACAATATGCTTGTTTACAAAAATATAACTTTACAAAAATCAAAAGTTAAATCAGAGCATCATATATGAATATGTACTAGACCAACCTAGGACTTAAGTAAGACTCAAAAGAAATCAGAGCAATAATGAAGAAAAGAAATAATCAGAGCAAAGAGAATAAAAAACAACATGATTAACTAAGATTAAATCCGTATGCAGTAAGCAAATAAAATTTAATTCTTTAAGGCAAACAATTTTAAGCCTTTTACAGGAGTAAGCCAAATAAGAATACAATTTTTAAGACAAACATTTTTAAGCAATCTGGATATAGATCAAAGTTAGAAACAATAAACAAAAACAATACAAAACATATTTATCATGCAGTAAACATATAATGATAAGAAAACAAATTAAGCAAAAATTCGTAATCAATTATCATTAATGTAAACTAATTAAGCAAGGTGAATCTAAACAACCTATCAACTAGAAATAAATAGAATTGTATCAGAATAAAACAAAATTTAACTTAAACATAACATATTAACAAAAACAAAAGTAGGACTGAAAAATGGCATGATTTGCTATGGTAATAGCAGCAGCATCAAGTTCCTGCACATGTGCCATTCAAACTTCAGTACTCCCCCTGTCTTGCAGCATCTGTTCATCACTAGAGAACACCATAGAGGACATCTATATCCTCATCTTCAGCAGCATCAACAAACTTATCTTCATCAACCTCAGACTCTTCAACAAAACAAGTTGCAGCAAAAAGTGCAACAACATTGTCAACAACAATATTTCCACCATTCTAAAACTAAGTTATACATAATCAGGGAGTTTGGCAAGACCACTGCTTTTGAAAATCCATCTTGATTTTCAAAACCTATCTTTACTGTGGTCACTAAACTAATCTTTTTTTCTGAAAACATATTAACTCATACTGTGTGCTTAAACTAATCACATATTTGCAAGTATGTCTACCTTTAACAATGCAGTTGATGGTAGTGCAGTCAACAACCTCAACAATATGGGTCCTAATGCAATCAATCATATATCTCATCATAAACTGTTAATGTTCTCAATTGAGAACTATGATTTCAGGAAAATCAGAATGAGGGCACGTCTAGCTTGCCAACATGATGAGATTTTGAGAGTAATCACTAAAGGACCATTCACCTTCACCAAAGTTAAGCTTTAATTTAAAGCTTACTGAAGCACAAAAAGTTGATTCAAGGGAGCAGCTACCAAAGTATGAAGATGAATTAACTGCAGAGGAAAGAAAGAGGCACAATCTCAACTTTGTGGCCATGAACACACTCTATCAAACAATCCCAGATGCAGTCATGGGAAGAGTATACCATTTCACTATAGACAAGATCAATCTTGCACTTATGTGTAAGGGTACAGACAAGATCAATGAGAATAAGCTCCAAGTTGCTGTACAAAAACATGAGCAGTTCACAATGGAACCAAATGAGTCTATTGATCATCTTGATGGCAAATTTACTGACATCACGAATGAGATAAACTCTTTTGGAAAGGTGTACAACAAGAGATAAGTTGCACTGACAATCTTAAGAAGTCTCACTTCCAAGTGGGATGTATATTCTGTCATGATGCAGAACACTAAAAATCTCTTCACCATGCCCATGCAACAAGTATTCTCAGAACTCAAAGCTTATGAGTTTGATCTGAATAGAAGAAAGCCATGTGAAAAGCCATCTACACCAACAAAAGGAGTGGCCTTCAAAGCCAAATCTGCTGAACCAGAGAAGCAAACCACTCAAAGATCATCAAAGTCAATCTCTAAGTCTGAAATAAAGGAAGAATTGGCTCTCATGGCAAGGAGATTTGAAAAGCTCAACTCAAGGTTTGGTAGATACAAAAAGTTCTACCAAGACAACAAAACTAGGAGAAGGTACAACTCTCCTACTACCAAAGCCGAGGACAAAAGGCCCGAAGAAAGAAGATTAGAGGACAAGTACTCTAATAAGAGAAAGTCCAACAGAGCTGAACCTTCATCACCTAGAAGAAGAGAAGTAGAGAACAAGAAAGATGATGATGAAGACCTATGCTACAACTGCGAAAAGAAAGGGCACTTTCAGTCAGTGTTTTCATAACCGGACCAAAGACCAAATCGGATAAGGCACCGATTCACGGTCCAACCGGTAAAATGATTATATATATATATATATTATATATTCTTTATTACCTTAAAAAATGCATTTATAAAAATTATATTAAATTAAAATATTCCTAGCAAGAGGAGTGAACAATTTTTTTAAGCATTTATAAATATATTTTTTATTTGAAATATTGTTGAAATAATTAAATTCATTATTAATTCTTAATTCAATCGAAAGAAGTTATACACATATTAGAAAAAAGAATGACAAACAATATAAAAATATGAGAGGAAAACAATAAATATATTAGATTTATTTCCCACATCGAATAAAAAGTAAAGAAATAATATAAGAGAAAATAAATAAACATATAAAATTTTCATCCCACATCAAATAGGAGTAGTGAAATATGAGAGAAAATCATTATAAAAGCAATAGTGTTAGTAACAAACAAACATATGAATTTTATTATGTCCCACATCGAAAAAGTAGAAAAGTATGAGAAAAAAATACTATAAAATTAATAGTGTTATAGTAACAAACAAACAAATAAAATTTACGTCCCTTATTGAAAAGAGTGGAATAAACATAGGAGGAAAACATTATAAAAATAATAGTGTTAGTAACAAGCAAACGTATGAATTTTATTATATCCCACATCGAATAAGAATAGAAGAAACATGAGAGAGAAAACATTATAAAAGCAATAGTGTTGGTAAAAAATAAACATATAAATTTTATTATGTCCCACATCAAAAAAGTGGAAGAAGTATGAGAATTTTTTTCTATAAAAGTAGTAGTGTTATAGTAACAAACAAATATAAAAATTTATGTCCCACATTGAATAAGAAGTTGTTGGGATATAAATTCACCCTAAGCCCCACTTGATGTTAGAATAGTTTTGATGGCCAAAACACTTAGAGTTTATAAATGTAATAGGATCAACTGACTTTGTATAGAACAGCTTAGACTAGTCTTGTGTGATCAACTGTATTGATATCAGTTGATCAGCACAGCCCTGACTTACATGCCCATCCTCAAGATGAGAAGAGTAGAAGACATAAAGACTAGAAGATCCTTGAAGACCAGTTAAGTAAGGTGCTTGTATACCTACTTATCTGATGGAGTCCAAGATTGAAGATGGCCTAAAACAGCTTACAGAAATTGCCAGATCAGAAGAGTGTTACTCGACTGATATCAGAAGACAGAAGACTTAAGGCCAGACGCGTAGTCAGAAGACTATGAGTGAAGATCAGAAGACTATGTGCTCATCCAGGACTCGGCTGATTCCCAAAGTCATCTTGCAATTTGAATGAAGACTTACCTTACTTAGAAGATTGACATGATCCCAGGATTGAAGCAATCAAGCGGCTGGAATCAAGGAATCAAGCCAATATGGAAAGATTGCCCCAACGGCTAGTCAACTCCAACGGCTAGTTGCAGCAATCACCACTATAAATACAAGAGGATGAGAAATCATAACACACGAAGTCACAACGAGAGAATTCTACAAGCTAAACAAGCAAGCAAGCAAAAAGCCATATTGTATTGAGAGTTCTCAAAGAGCCCAGAAACCATTAGAACACCTCTAGCTCTTAAGTGATTTCTATCCAACCATAAGAACCTGAATCCTACTCTTATTGTATATCCATTGATTTAGGCATAGTGGTTAAGCATATTATAAGCTTGAACCATTAGTTGGAAACATTCAAAAACCCCAAACCCCCACCGAAAGGTTAAAGTTTTTGAACCCCTGAAAAGTGCAAGTGCTTACAATCACTTGTGGAGACCGTAGCAGTTAGGATTGCTCAGATCTCAAAGTCCTACCCTTGGGACTATAAAGGACAAGCCCTTGTAATTTTTGGTAAATTAAAGGGATTAAACATCACGTTAGGACGTGAGAGTGGACGTAGGAACGTATATCCGAACCACTATAAACCTGGTGTCATTTATCTTTCTGCACTTTACATTATTGTCATTTCCATATATTTTATATAGTGCATACTGTGTTTTCAACTATCTTCAAATCAAGGCCATAACTTTCAAACCAGCATCAGCTGAGTATTTTCATTAAGTAATCAAGTTGGCACTTTCAAAAGAAACAAAAGAACGAGTCTAATCAAGGCCTACCAAACTTCCGCATATAACCTCTTCATCAGATCACTATAGTCATCTGGACCAGCAGACTTGTAGTCCAGTTGACATAGAAATCAGAAGAGGTCCCAAACTCTCTTGAAAAAGTTTTAAAGTCTATTCACCCCTCCCCTCTAGACTCTAAACCCATTCACTACTCGTTCAGGGACCAACAGAAGTGGAAGAAATATGAGAGGAAAACATTATAAAATGGGCGGATGTGCAACTAATTTCATAAAAAATGTTTAAAAAAAAAAAGTTGTTAACCTATATGACCGGTGTACCGGTGTACCGGTTTTTACCGGTCCAACCACCTAAACGTTTTTTAGACATTTTTTGGACCGGTTCCATGACCAGTTCACAGTTGGACTGGCGGGTCCAGTCCGGTTCTAAAAACATTGCTTCAGTATGATTGCCCTGGTCTTAGTTCTAAGGAGAGGAAGGAGAGACAAGCCAAAAGAGACAAAAAGACATGAGTCTCAAACTGATGATAGTCTCGTCTCAAATCCTCTGATGATGGACTGTTCTCCAACAGTGATAAAGATGACATTTGTAACATGGCTATAGAAAATGAAGAGGTACCAAAGGACCACAAGAAGAAGAGGAGCTTGAACAAAAAGACAGTACTTGGACGGTGGATATTCAAGGCACATGACTAGAAATAAATCACTCCTCACTAATTTCATTGAAAAAGAAGGTCCTCAAGTGACATTTGTAGACAGCTCACAAGCAACAACTAAAGGTTATGGTACCTTAATCATTGGTATTGTAAAGGTAACAAATGTATCATATGTGGCTGGTCTCAAATATAATCTCCCCAATATAAGTCAGTTTTGTGATAAAGGATACAATGTTGAGTTCTCAAGTAATACATGCTTAATTAAGAATAACTCATCACAACAAATTTTACTGACTGGCTTAAGGAAGGGAAATGTCTACTTTTCAGATTGGAACAAGACCACTGAAGTAACTTGCTTTATAGCTAAAAGCTCAAATGAGGAAAGCTGATTGTGGCATAAGATGCTAAACCACCTGAACTTCAAATCTATAAATAAGCTAGCAAGAAACTCTCTAGTGGAAGGCTTACCAAATGAAGTATTCATTAAAGAGCATGTGTGTAAACCATGTCAAGAAGGAAAACAAATTAAAGCTTTATTTAAGGGAAAGACAACCATCTCTATTGATAGAGTACTTCAATTACTGCATATGGATCTTTTTGGTCCAATCACCCTGTCAGTGTAAATGGGAAAAAATACACACTTGTAGTAGTTGATGACTTCTCTGGTGTTGGTCCCAGAAACGAGGGATTAAGATTGGGTATAAAGTTTAGAGGGGAGGGTGAATAGACTTTTTAAATTTATCCTAAAATATCAGAGTAAAGTCTAGTCAACTGATATGTACAACTTAGTTGATATCTTGTCTACTGATACTAGCTTATCAGCTGGTATAGCAAACTAATCAAACTTAATTATAACTATTAAAAACTTATTAGAGTGCAGATTTAATATGAGCCCTTGTTATTTATACTTGTTCCTTATGAAAAATCTTGTTAACACTTGAAACCAGTTTTACTTTGTGAAGTCTGTCTACTCAGCTGATCTTATGATCTGTTGGTTTTGAAATCTTATGCAAATGTATAATAGACAATAAGTAAAAAGACACAATGAATTTATAGTGGTTCAGCCAATAAGCCTACATCCAGTCTTACTATCCAATAGTGAAATTCACTCCCTTCCAATCGGGTGTTCTTGTGATTTAGAGTCCCAAGCTTAAGACTTTGATTTATTCAGCAACTCCTAATGCCTTGATCATCTAGTTAGCAAGAACTAGCACCTGTATAACAATATTTACAACAAACAAAGTTTTGATGTATTCTAAACTCCAACTAGTAACTCAAACAAGAAGTTGTTTGATTACTACTAAGTCGATATGATAAGAAATAAATTCTTGGCTTGCTTCTGAAAACTGTTCTTCGATCTTTAATCTTCAACTTGATTCTTCTTTGAATTCTTCATGAGTTATGTAACAGTTTCTTGCTTGGTGATCTTTTGCTTGTGATTTCTTGTATTGTATTGTAAACTCTTCAATGTAGATCATCCTTCTATTTATAGATGTTTAGAACCTCAAGTTAGCCGTTGGAAAACTAACCATCTTGGAACTAAGTCTAACTTTCATAGAAAATATAACCACCTTCAGTTATTAACTTCCTTATAACTCCTTCTTAAATAACCGCGTTAGTAACTGCTCCATAAGATAAGTATTTCATACTTAGTCTTATTTAAACTTGATAAGCATTATGCTGATCTTTCTCTTCTGATGTCAGCACAAGCAGTCTTTTTATTGAAGTCTTCTGATCTTCTAGTCTTCTAATCTTAGTTTTCTTAACATGTTCTTATACTATAGTCTAATCTAGTAATACATCAACTGAAAAATATATACAGATGAGTATACACAAACTATATTATAAGTTGTTTATACAAAACATCATCTTAGACTTCATATTAGATAACTAGATAGCTAGATAACTAACAGATCACTAATCAACTCAAGTTACTTTTGGCCATCAAAACTAACATATATCAATTGTTCATTTAGGAGATATGTTTATTTCCCAACAATTTCCCCCTTTTTGATGAAGTCAAAAGTACTTGATGTTATTAGATTGGTTAGTTAGTTAACTTGTATCAGTTTATCAAAACACTTATAATATTCATAATCAAATGATAAACATATTACAAATACTTCTTATCAGCAAGATAAAGATAAAAATAAAACCTTCAAGTCTTCACTCCATGCTAGTTGATCTTCAAATTCTGAATGCAAGGTACAGACGAGTATGAACTTCCTTCATGTGATTTAAGTTTGTAATTCCTTCATCTTCTATAATCTTTTCTTATATCTTCTTTACTTGTCGATAGTCAACTCTTCCAAATTCGAATCTTGGTGGCTCCCATACTAGATCTTTTGGTACCAAGATATTGAATCTTACAGCTGCTGTCGATTTCATAACATCATCCAAAAGTTCATTTGCTTCAGCTTCCATGAACTGTTGGAATAAATGAAATTCTTCATCTTTATCAGCAGGTGTGCCCCATTTTCTTACTATGTTATGAGTTATCTGCCACTTCTTCTTGATATCAAACCAAGTAGGCAACTCATCTGGATCTATAACCAAATCCATGTAAGTATCTTCGATTAATTCTTCATTTTTCTTTTGCTTCCTCAACTTAGTCAACTTCCTTTCAAACTTTCTCTTGTTAGCTTCAACATCCTTAAACTTTTGTTTCTTCAATCTTAACTCAACTTTAGCCTTTTATTTCTCTTCTTCTGACCTAAGTTGTTCAACTTCGGTCATCTTCCTCTTCTTAGCTGCTACTCTGGTCTTAACCATTTCAGCTTTAGGTTCTTCTTCTGACTGTTCTGATTTCCTCTTCCCTTTAGTAGATACATCAGTACCTTTTTCTTCTTCTGCAACTTCAGCAACTTGAACTTTCTTTCTTAAACCAATCTTCTTAGCAACATATACCAAATCTCCAGCTAATTCATCTTGGCTTACAATCAATTCGGCTTGTTAACTTATGGTTTTTTCCATAACATTAATCACCTTACCTTTCCCCTTTTTGGCTTCTTCAAACAGCTCCTTAAAATGTTTAAGGTTTTGTAAGATTTCTCCTTTAATGGTCTCAGTAAGATCATGTGCATGTTTCTGGTTCAACTCTTATAATACACAATGTTATGCTACATGATTGTGTCATAAGTAGACTGAGCAGTTAGCTGAGTTAACCTATCTGTAACACTCTTCAGCTGATTTGTTGTTTTAGTCAACTGAATGTTAAGCTCTTTATTCTCAAGTTCAGATTTTTTCAATAATTCCAAGGCCGCTAACCTTTGCTGCTCTGCTTCATCTAACTTAAGCTTATAGTTCTCATTCATTGACTTTTCAGAAGTCACAAAGTCATCAATTTTATCAAACACATTGACTCTGAAGGAATCTTCTAGTCCTTTTCCAAGATATACATCAAGCGATTCCTTCACTTGGTCTCTCACATCTCATCTGATATCTTGAAATTGATTTTTCACTGGACTTGTACCTGAAGTAGATGGGTTTGGATCATCTATCTTAGGTTCTTGAACATAGACAGTTTCTTCTGCATCAACAAAGTCAGGACAGGCAACATCAACATCTTCTTGTTGCAATGTTGATAAGCCAGCTACATCTCCTTCAGTTATACCTTCAACATCTTTTGTTGGGATATTCTATATCCTTATGTTTGTATTGATAAATCAAATATACTTGTAATAGGATAATTTGTATTGTATAGACAACTTCATTATTTATCTTGTAATAGATAGACTTCTGGTCGGAAGAGTAGACATGTCAAATGCTTAAGAAGAGTAAAGTGTAAAATGAGTAGACCTCAGTTGGGCAGACGTCATCTTATGACACAAGCTGAATAGAAGTCATCTTATAACAAGCTGAGTAGAGAATCGGAGTAAAAGAAGAATCAGATGAGTAAGTTACTCATCTCATCTGATGATCAGTTGAGTATGATCAGCTGAGGCAAGATTGCAAGATTAGCTGAGTCAACAAGATCAGTTGAGTAAAGCCAAACACAACTGAGACTTAATCTACTTAACTAACCAAACAAGTCTGCACAACTGAGAAAACAATTAGAGAAGTCAAGTGTCAATATTAGTAGAGAAGAAGTCCAGAAGATAAGCTGAGTAAAGACAGCAGAGTAGAATTTGTTATGGAAAGTCAGCTGTGGTCATCAGCTGAGTAAAGACAGCAGAATCAGCTGTGGAAAATCAGATGTGGTCATCAGCTGAGTAAAGACAGCAGAAATCAGTTGTGGAAAATCAGCAGAGGTCTACAACAGTGGAAAGACAGCAGAAATTAGTTGTGGTATATCAGTTGATTATCAGTTACACAGCAACCATACAAGCTGACGTGGACCAATGGAAGCGTGACAATAGAAGTACGGATCTGACACGAAGGCTGCAGAATCTTCAAAGTCAAAGATACTCTGAATATTACATGGAAATGTAATATTTAGAATATCAAGCAAAAGATTGCTTTCGTGAAATAGTGGGATTTGCTTATTACTTTTCAATGGTAACATTCAAGCAAATCACACTATAAATACTGAGTTCAAATCATAACTCATAAAAGGAGTGAGGGTGATGCTTAAGGCTGAGCAAAATGTTTTAAGTCCAGAAAATCAGAAGAGCTGAAGAACACCAGAACAGAAGACATCAAGCAAGCATCCTTATACCCACACCCCTAGTGAGTGAACTCATGATATATCTAAGCCAGTCTAGTCTTATACACATCCCAAGCTTAGAAGATAAATTCTCAATCCTAGCTAAAGGCTAACTCATCTGTTTTGCTATTCGAAAGTTAATAATCAGAAGACACCAAGTCTTCTGATATCATAAAATGTGTTTATGCATGAAATAAAAGTTTTAAATTTCCATAAGCAGCGTAGACGAGTATAATCCTTCTAAAATGGGCACACTACAAATTCCGCACACGCTTCTCTATCAGGTGATACAATCATTAGACTAGTTAGTTCTAGACTCCTAACAAATCTGCTGACCATTCATCTGTATAGAAGAGTTAGTTTTACTTTCTACACTTAAACTCTATCAGCTGATACCAAGTCATTTGATCTTTCAAGAACTCGTCTGTTGCATACCCCATAAAAAGGGACCATCATCTTTTGTTATCAACACTTCATCTGTAATGACTTCAGAAGTCTTAGATTGTGGACTTAATGGTTTTCCAAGCTTCTTTGCCACCAATCTTGCTAGAGCATCATCAGATGTTAGCTCACTGAATTTGGATACTTCAGCAGACTTTTTCTGTTCCATCTCCCAAACACAGAATTTTTCTACTACTCTCATGCCATCCATGACAACAACTAAATCCTCAACATCATTTTCCCTTAAATGAATTCAAGTGTAAATTCTCAGCATTTTCTCAAATGGAATTGAATCCTCAACCAGCTCAGGAAACTTAATCAACAACATCCTACTAAGATCCATCATAATCATCCATTCTCTAGTAAAGATCAGATATTTGAGCATCTCAAATTGGGTTTTCATAACCTCATCTGCTTCTGGAATTGGTTCAGGTTGGGGTGTTGAAGTTTGTTGAATGGGTGAAGTGTGTGAGGATGTAGTAAAGTATTGTTTGGCAATATATGTGGCTTTTTCTAGAGGATCAAGTGAGGGTGTTGGGGTCTTGTGTATATTTTCAGCCGTGTGAGTATCAGTTGATTCTGGAGTTGATAATTTGGATGCTAGAGGTAGGGCAGGAATGGGATCAGCGGATTCCAAGATTACTCTTCTGCTTTTGAAGTTAGGTTCGGGTTTAAAAATTATTTGTATCTCTTCTTAGAAGTAGAGGGGCTAGAGGATGTGGAGTTAGAGGATCTTACATGCGAAAAAGGAGATGCCTCTAGGGTTGACTCCTCTGAGTGTGCATGTGTAATCTCTCCTTTCTTGATTTTAGCAGATCTAATCCGAAAATTAGACTTTGAGATTTTCTTAGATGTGGTTTTTGCTACCTTTTCTTCCTCCATCTCTCTTCACTTAGCTAACTCATCAGCAGAGTTAGACTCCTCTTCTCCTTCTGATTCTAAGACTTTCTTACTAGGCTTCTTCTTTTCACCTTTCTTCCTGACATCAAACACTTCTTTCTTCCTCAAGTACTTGGAAGGATGAAACTTCTTCGACTTACTCTAAGTAATCTTCTTATCCATCAGTTCCGATAACAAAATACTCAGCTTGTTTCCAAAACCTATAGTTTCAGTCAAGATATACTCCTTATCATCTGGATTCAAACATGATCTTCTCCATTTCCAAAGCTAATTTCTCAAAAAAGAAACCTTGCCAATCACCATATATACCATCATAAATGGCTGTCATAACCCTAACCTTCAGAAAAGATAAGCCATCTACACTACATAACTAGCATAACAAAATCTTTCCAGCAATATCCATCAAATGCTTCAGGTTATCTAGCAATAAGGTCTTCTTGGCATTAGAAACTTTATATGCTTTAATCTTACCACCGGTAAATTTCTCAATATACTCTTTTTCCCGTCCTTCAATATACGAGCTAAGTTTCACCTTTACTCCAGGAAGCTCAAACGCCAAAGATAAATGTTCTCTTGTGATCTTAACCTTTCTTCCAGATAAGAAGGATTCTATAAAAGCACCATGATTCCTAACTTGCAGAAAGAATTCAACAACTTCTTCTTCAAAAACATCCTCCGGGGCTGACTTTAGGAAATTCCTTAGGCCTACCTTCTCACACATCCTTAGAACCACTTGGTTTTCAGGTGTGTGTTCTCCTTCAAAATAAACTGCATTCTCTGTAAATACCTTCCTTGATTTTGCCTATCTTGCTGGATCAAAAGTTTCAACAAGTTTGTTATGCTCATCGCGAATTTCAACAAAAGGCATTTTGAATTTTGAAAAGTATGAAGAATGTAGAATTTTGAAAAGTATGAAGAATGTAGAATTTCGACAAAAGGCATTTTAGGATTTCTTGATCTGAAAGAAAGTGTGTTTGTGAAGAGTGGAAACTGAATATTTCTCGTAGAAAAACTGAAATTGGATTGAATTTAGGGCTTAATTGCGATTTTAGTTTCTAGATGGGTGGTTTGGATGATTAATTTTGATCTAATAGTCCATATTTGAGTCGATTGGTATTCAATCGTGGACTTTAGTCAAAACTAAACTAATTAGAACTTAATTGTGTATCCGTGTTTCATCTTAGTGTTCAATTAGGTTTATTCGGGACTGTATTAATCATAATCTCTGGTGTATTAATCAAAACCCTCCTTTTAATCTTTAATCAGTTAAGATGAGTAATCAAATTACACATCAGATGCGATTAGTTCTATTTCACTCATATTCATAATTTACATATCACTTTCTAAATAACAACTTATCTGATTCAGTTGTGTTCATGAGAACAACTGAGTGAATGTCTTCAGATTCTTTAAGCACTCTTGGGCTATCAGCAAGGTAGCATCAACCGAGTTCCCCCTTCAGTTGTGCTAGTCTTCTGTACCTGTTTCATCCTAGTAAAAGTGTTAGTACAAGTAATAAGTATAAGAAAATAATATGTATTTAAATTAACAACAAAAATTTAAAGCTTTCTACCTATAGGTGACCTAATAATTAAGTCAACATAAGGATTTTTAAGAAATTAAAAATTCCCCCTTAAATATATATTCTCATAATCCCTCAGCTTTACCAGCTTCCTCATCGTGTTGTCACGTGGATATACATACCTAAAGATGAGTGGTCTATTCAACACATCTTGTGAATTCAACTCTTTGCCTTGGTACTTGTCTGCTTCTATCAATTGTGTACCTGTTCAGTTGATATATTCCTATGTACAATTTAGTTCAACATCTAGAAATCCTAGACTTATGCAAAGATCTCTAACTCTTGATTTATCTAGTGGTTTGGTAAAGATGTCAGCTCTTTTATAATCAGTATGGATCTTTTCCATCCTAATACTGGCATTATTTCAAGATTTTATAAAGTGCACACTAAGTTTTAAAACAAGTTGATATCAAATCAGTTGAGTAGATTTTTCATCAAATTCACGAGTATAAACCATTAAGGCCTAACACATTTTCTGCACTCACAACTAAATAGATATTTGCCCAATTGACCAACTAGATAAGTAGTTAGTATGGTAGGTATCTATCCAAGTTGAGTTTAACACCCGCACTCTAATCAGTTACATACTACATATCAGATGACTGAACTCCACAGAGTCATCATACCAGCTGACACACCAAAAGAAGTTTGAAAAAATGTTTTAAAGTCTATTCACCCTTCCCATCTAGACTTTAAACCATCAATACTCGTTCAGGGATCAACATCATCTACTAGCAAAGCATTTAGAGTATTCAATCGAAGAACCCTTGTAGTGGAAGAAACAACTCATATTGTATTTGATGATACTACTCTTGAGAAGACAGCCGAGGTAGATAATTGGCTGATAAGATGAGAGACTTGACCTTGAAACCTAAAGCTAAATCAGACGAGGTTGAGTATGTTCAAGTCTATGACCCCATCTTTGAAGAACGTGCAGAGGATCAACCAAGAAGACCCTCTGCCAGATTACAAACTCAAATTGTAAATGAAACTCCTCCAAAAGTGGATACATAACCTACTCAAGTAGGGATAAATGATCTTAATGATCAAAATCTGAAAAATGTCACTCAAACTGATTCAGCTGAGAAACATCTAACTTAAACAAGCAACCCAAACGTCGCTGGTAACACAACAACAAAGGAGGACCTTGACTCATATGATTGTGTTCATCCAATATGGACTTGGAGAACAGATCACTCAACTGATCTTATAATAGGAGATTCAAACTCCGGTGTTAAAACCAGACGACAAATATTTCCTAATACTAACTCATCTTCTACTGCTATGTTCTGTTGGTGTTGTCTTTTGTCATCTATAGATCAAAAGACCGTAGAAGAAGCACTTCAAGATTGTAACTAGAGTGTAGAAATACAAGAAGAGCTCAGCCAGTTTACAATGAATGGAGTTTGGGAGTTAGTAGACCGTCCTAGACATTAGAATGTCATCGGAACCAAGTGGGTTTTAAAAAATAAGAAGGATGAAAATGATGTCATAGTAAGAAATAAGGTTAGACTTGTTGTTAAGGGATATTCACAATCAGAAGGGATTGATTATGATGAAACTTTTGCACCTGTTGCGGGTCTTGAAGCCATTACGTTGTTTTTAGCTTTTGCATCGCATATGAGATTTAAGGTGTATCAGATGGATGTCAAGAGTGACTTCTTAAGGTGGATCAGATGTAAGGTAAATTTGAGATATCCATGATGGGAGAGATGAACTACTTCTTAGGTTTACAAGTAAAACTAAGTCTAGAAGGGATATTTATTTGTCAGTCTAAGTACACAAGGAACTTAATTCAGAAATTTGGTGTATAGACGAGTAAGACAACCAGAATCTCAATGATGACGTCATTCAAGATGATGGAACCAGATGAAGAGGAAAATCAGTTAATCAGTCAGATTATAAAGTACTTATAGGTACCCTTAGTAGACTAGATATCACCCTTTTATGCATCACTCGTCTTTGACCAATTTATTGAATTATTGGACATTTTACTACCAACAATGGCTTACAAATTGGACGGAAAAATAAAAGGACAGAAAATAAATTACAATATCTTCAAAATTGTTCTAATTTCCAAAAGGGGCAGTTCTTCTTCTTTTAAGCAGTTCTTTGAAAAGGCAGGTACGAAATCCTTGGAAAGCAACACTGCAAAATAGAAAATTGTTAGGGAAAAGCCGAGTCAAGGTTATACCTTTTCCCGTAAAACAAACACGTCCCGGCTGGTGTTCACGGTTTGACGAGATGTTTCGAAATGTAAAACGGCTTCGTCTTTGCACGAGCAACACCGCAACGCACAAAGCTCCGACGAACTGAATATACGCATGAACTGGACTACACTCTAAAATGATATGCAGAATGCTGGAAAACAGGATGCAATTTTTGGTGGAAAAACTCAAGTGATTTTTGTTGCTTGCAAAAGTGTAACTTTTCCAAAAATAATGCACTCCTATTTATAGGCAGTGCCACTCAGGTAGGGAGCGGGGGTATTTATGGCAGTAACGGCTGAGAATGGTAACTCCCATTCTTAATAACCTCCAGCACATTAATATGGCAGTTTCAGGAATGGTAACTTCCATTCTTAAACCTCCACGCAATTAAGACATTCAAATTTTGAATTCAAATTCCAGAAGTCAACTAATCCGCTTGACTTCCACATACTTGGGCTGCCCTAAATCCGTGTGGGTCAAGGCACACATTTTTAGAGCCTCAAAAAGATAGATGGGCCCCAGGCCCAAGCCCAAAGTCCACCCAAAGTCCAATTGTCAAGATCCAAGATCCAAGGCCCAGGCCCACGGGCCACAGACCCGGACCCGGCACGGCACGGCACAACCGGACGGGCGGCGCGCGCGCGTGTGGCTAATTGAATAGTTCAATTGTCACTACAATTTGAATCTTCTTAACTAATTCCTATTAATAAGGAGGTAGTTAATTCTTACATTTATCAATGTGGGATAGTTATTAACACTAATCCCAATGCATCACTTTGTCTTAATCTTCGTACATTAATTTCTCACTCACCGAAATTCGATTTTGAGATTTTAAATATACTACGGTCATCTACTCCTCGAGTCGATCGATCATGTAATATTTAATTCTTCGATAATTAAATATTCATACCCTCAAATAATTGATTAATTAAAATCAATTAAATATTAAGAAATTGAATAAAACCCAATTTCTCCAACAATCCCCCACATGAGTGGAAATTACTACCTATAATCATGCAGACTCGCAATCCAGTTCAATTGAGACACTATTGCATCTAGAAAGGTGGCTTGTGACCTTGAACCTTCCGTAGTCAAACACTGTCGAGTACATTGGCGGCTTAGTGGACGCGATGCCTTGAACTACTCCTCCTTAGTGTGCACTGAAACAACGGTGCTGACACAACAGCATCTCAAACGTGTTTCGTTCTCACATTTTTGTCCATTTCGGCCATGGACATCCTTTGAGTTCGTAAGTGCTATTTGTGAAGCGGTCCCACTTCTCACTTATATAGGTGGTATCCCATATTGAGTATCCCGCTATACTCTACCTCCCGGAGGTTTTTGGGAACCATTAAAAGTCAAAGACTTAACCTTACCACAAATCTTACGGGACAACACTTGGTGTTGTGATTTTCTAAGGAATGGTTTGGATAACCAAGTGTTACAATTCAACATTCACAGCTTAGTTTTCCCATTGCACCAAGTTCTTGGGATCTCCAGTCAACATGGTTGGGTTGCCACTGTTTCTGCTATTACTTTGTGGATTTTTAACCCATTCATTTTAGCACGTTTATTTGATCTCGATTTCTAAGCCTTTTGTAGCAGATCTGCTTAAGATCAAATATTTTAAATACCCCCACATTTTGAGGTATTTACAAATTCACCTCTAATAACACAGTTTTCAAATCACATACGTCTATGTAACTTAAGTTTGGAGGTCTAATGTTCCTTTTCAAAATTAATTGACAACTTTTGTCAAGTTTTTCATTTCCACATATCTTAGACCTTTCAGGTTTGTTGATATTGGAATATTAATAAATTAACATTTATTAATCGAGTTTTAGATTTACATGTCAAGAAATCTCACACTCTATAAAAGGAACATCATTTACATAAACAAATGCAATTTTATTCAAAATATCACTTTATTACAATATTTTATTTGAGTCAATCAAATAAGACCTATTGCAACTTTATTCTTGAATACTACTAGCTCATGCTGACATGTCTTCTTCGGTGAACTCGTGTTCTGCCATGTTTGCATTTGCACTAGACTGTTTGCCTTTTCCTTTGTCTTTCTCATCTCGACGAGGAGCCCGACAGTCGCGTGCCATGTGGTTTGGCTTACCACAATTATGGCAGTCACCGTTAAACTTTGTCCTTTCCAAGACGATTTTCTTGCCTTTATTTTCGTTAGGGCGTTTCCTTTTCTTTGACGGTTCTCCACGTTCCGCCAAGTTGGCTCTTGCCTCTATTTTCACTTTATTGGACACTTCGTCCATTTTTCGATTGTCTTCCTCAATTCGAAGTTTTACAATCAAGTCTTCGAGGCTCATTTCCTTTTGTTTGTGTTTGAGATAGCTTTTGAACTCCTTCCAAGAAGGTGGTAGTTTCTCAATCACTGCGGCTACTTGGAAAGCGTCCGGAAGGACCATACCCTCCGCAAGGATATCATGTAGGATTAACTGAAATTTTTGAACTTGTTCAACGACAGATTTACCATTTACCATTTTGAAGTCCAAAAATCTCGCCACCACGAACTTCTTAGTTCCGGCATCCTCGGTTTTGTACTTTCGTTCCAAAGACTCCCACAGTTCTTTGGCAGTACGAGCCGGTTGGTACACGTTATACAACGCGTCAACTAGTCCTCCAAGGACGTAGTTCCGACACAAGAAATCGCCATGAGACCATTGGTCAAATGCGACCCTCCTAGCATTATCCGTTTCACTTCCAGCGACAACGGGCGGATCCTCCCGGAGGAACCTTGCTAGGTGAAGTGTCGTGAGGTAAAACAACAACTTTTGTTGCCACCTCTTAAAATCAGTACCCGAGAATTTCTCGGGTTTTTCACCATGAATCATAAAAGGGCGTGATTCAGAGGATGGAAAAATAGAAGGAAGAGGAAAAGGGAAAACCGACGACGTCCCAACATTGGTCACGTTCGGCGATTCGGAATGAGGAATTAAGGTGGTGTCCTTGTTCTTAGGGTCACTTCCGTCAGATGCCATTGTGGTATTTTTTTTTTCTTTTGTTTGTTTTACGATTACAATATTCGTTTTGCGGGAAAAGGGTTTCCTTGACTCGACTTTAACTTTGTTCCTATTGTTCGTGAGATGGGGTCGTTGCTGCTGATTTCGAGAACTTGCATATTTTGGGAAGCTGCTAAAGGAGAAAAGCTGCTAAAAGAGGAAAATCGAAGACTTTGTGTAAATATTAATTTAATTGTATTTATAATTTTGTTATTTATTTCTGTCAATTTTGTAAAGCCATTGTTCGGTGCTCAAAAATTCCAACAATCTGAGATATAGATCTTCCAAGGATCATCAACCTATACTAGTCAACATGCTATTAGATGAGTTGAATTGACCCCACTCATCTTTAGGTATGTTGTTTTCCGATTAAAAAGCTGGTAAAAGTGAGGGAAATTTAAAATTACTCATTTTAGGGAGAATCCTTAATTCCTTAAAAATACTTGGTGATAACTCATATGCTTATATGTCAACTAACTATTCTTAATATACTAAACTAACTATTGTTGTTCATGTATACTTAACTCTATACTAACATGTGATGTAGATGATAAATACCAAAGCACAGTTGTTACTTCTGGAAGGAATTAGAAGTCATCCACATGAGTGTTAATTTGAAAAGAAAAAAAAAAGTGCACAACTTAGCACTACAAAAGTTTTTTTTATTAATATAGAGTAAGTGAAATATTTAATTAAGGTCATTTTTTAAAATTCGCAAATCATAAATTTGGATTCGAATTGCTTAAAAAATTTGTTGGTGGTAAGCCAATGGTTTTCTACATGACCAATATATTGTTACTACAAAGTCAAAGTATTATCACTATAAGACCAAAAATGTACTTCTACATGTCAAAAAAAAATCTGAAAAATTCACATCAAAAATTAAGTGTTCATAATATTTTTGGACTTGTAGTAATACACTTTTGACATTGTAGTGACAATATTATGGACATATAGTAACATAGTTTTGGCCATGTAGTAAAACAATATTTGAAAGTGAAAAAATATATTTTAGTTAAGTTTGACCCGCATTCACTCGTGTTAACCCAGATTTGACCCACAATTTTTACCTCAAATTTACCTTAATAATTAGCTATATTTCATATATGCAATATTTCATTCATATAAGTTTTTTTCTTTTGTAAAATATTTAGAAAACAGAAAATACCTTGTTGATGAAGTGAAATATGGTAATTTGGGTCGTTAACAAGCTTGGACGATCAAATTTGGTATTCCTACCGCCTCACAAACATAGTTATATTTTTCTTTTTCCGCATGTTCTAAATTATAGGAGTAATTATATTTTCTTTTTTACTTAAATAATAAATTTTTTATTGATAATTTTACTCTTAATTAAACTTACTTTGTAGTTACTCATTAACATAAAAATTTACACTAGATTTATTAAGATTAATATGCGACATTAAGGATAAAATAGTCATAATATTAGCTAAATTAACTATATTAATTATTTTTTTTGTTTAATCTATGTCAAAAATTAAATGTAGATTTTTGCAAGAGCGGACCCAGAACCAAAATTTAGAACGGGCTGAACACTCAAATAGCATAGTGATTGAGACTAAATTTGTTGTGTTCAAGATACGAATTGACCTTTGCTACAAAAATCGACAAAGCATATATCAAACAACCAAATTGATCTTTGACATTTCATCGAACACCTTCCCTGCAAACTTAATTCCACTCAATTTTGGAGTGAATTTCATAGTCTACTACGGGGTAAAATGGTAGAGAGAGGGGAGAGCTTCTCTCTCTAGACTTGCTTCTCCCCTTCTCCATCGGCTCCAACGTTTGTCACCGCCGTTCTATTAATGCTACCATCCCTGTCGTCATTGTTTCGCTGTTGACATCAGCCCATCACCACTCCGCCGTTGTTTTGTCGTCGCTCCGCGTCTTTGCCGCTGTCATCTACATTCTTCAGGTGTTCATTTTCTTAGTTTTTTGCAAGTTTTAGACCGTAGATCTTCAAATCTACTTAGTTTTATTCGGAAAGCTCTTGTCGCCGTCGATCGCCACTCCGGTCGTCTTGTTTCTCCCTCTTTTTTATGTAGTTTTACTTCGTTTATTGTTGGGATCAACGTATAAATTATCACTAACGGAGCCACGGTGACCGTTCAGGTATTTTTCGTTGATCCCATTTACTATTTTTTAGGTAGTTTATTGTTTTTCTAGTATAGATTTTAGTTTTTGCGGGTTGTTTTCGTTGTGCCTTTGTGCGGCTTTTTTCCCTTTTTGGGACTCTATTATGGTTGTTTTGGTTGTGGGACTCTTTTATGTGGTTGGACTCTTTTGGGATCGGCTCGAGAGTCCTTGGAACTTACTTGGGATTGGTACTAGGTGGAACTTTGTCTATTATTGGTGTTTCTTATCCATGACTTGAGTACACCTTAGTGTGGAGTTGACTCGACTAAAGGTTTGAGACCTGGGCGTTTATCAAGGCAAAGAGAACACTCGTTTTTCCTCTTCTCACGATTGGAGGGGACATCGATACCGTCTGTTGGGAATAAAATGAGATATGTTTTGATTCAATACCAAAACCCCCTGAGACATGCCTAAGTCAAGATGATTATGTTCTAAGACTGTTAGAACATATAGGATAAGGCTAGATGAGGAGCTAATATGTTAGGCAACTCTTAGTTGTTTAGATGCACAATTTGAGGGGGAACACATGCTTTGAAGACCAATAAGAACAAGTCCCCTCAAGGCTCAAATTCTGGAACCAACACTAAGTCTTTTGAAGACCAACTATGCTGATCAGGAGAGTTGTCCAGAGGAGTTGTCTCAGCACAATTAATCAAGATCATGTACTCTGAAAGCTTGAGGTCAACTATGTTGAAGAGTTAGAGACAACCACAACCTAAAGAACTTCAATTCAACATGCTAAGATCACTTTGAAGTGAAGCAAAGGGTAAGAGCCAAGTCATCTGAAATGAGCAAGCCAACCATGCTGATAAAGCAAGTCAGCTGATAGTGATAAGGAGAGTTGTCCATTTGATAAGGAATGTTGTCCTATCATTGGAACAACCTTCAGAAGCCATGTCCATGTCCTAACAAGAGAATCTGAAAGTCAGACATTAGGAAGAGTGCTGCAGAATGAAGATAAAGTCTATACAGCCGTTTATTTCCCAAATGAGGACATGTCACTATCAAGAATCTGTCTTCAAAGTTGAAGAACTAAAAGAAGACATTTATGGACATTTGAGGCTGCCTCTCCAACGGGCAAATCCTTCATTTGTCTATAAATACAGAAGTGTGAAGACCATTTGAAAGCACCTCAACCAAGCACCTCAACACATTCCAACTAACCTCAAGATCTTACAAGCTAGAGTGCTTTCAAAGCTTTCAAAGACTACCTTAGTCTTCATACACTTCTTCTAAGCTGAACCTATTGTATATCCATACACAAGCTTAGAGAGATATCCTATCCTTATACACTGATCTTCATTGTAAAGGATATCTCATTAGTTGGAACCTTACTTCAATCCTTACCCCTTTCAAGAGTGAAAGTGAGAAGGTTGTTGTAGTAGTAGAAGTGGTAGGAGCTGACTGTTGAGAGAAGAACAGTTTAGTTCTGAGTTGAGAAGAGGGTACTAGGACTCTAGACATCCTAGGGATCAATTCACCAAGGAGTGGTGTTATTGATCAAGTGCACCTTGGCACTATAAAACAAGTTAATTCCAAGAGTGAAGGAATTATCCTGTTCAATCAGGGAAAGTGGATGTAGGAGCTTGAGTCTCTGAACCACTATAAATTCTTGTGTTGATTTGCTTTCAAGTACTTACATACATTCAACACTGCACACAAAACTGATCTTTCAAAGAACTTATACTTAAGACTGTGCAAAAAGGCATTTGGACAAGTTCCCTGAAAACTGGACTACTTCATTGATTAAGTGATTTCAGAAACTAAAGGAGTCTAAACTAAAGGGCCAACCACTAATTCCGCACATATAACTCTCTTAGATAGTTATTCAACTAAGTACTCAATAGTATTTAGTAGTTTGATTATCTTTAAAAGAGTTAATCATCTTCAGCAAAGTTGTCCAAGACAACCTTGCTGATCTCTGGTTTGATCAAAGTTAGAAAAGAATTGCATACAAGTGTATTCCCCCCCCCCCCACATACACTTGTTATATACTCCTTTCAGGACCATCAAGTGGTATCAGAGCAGGGGTTCAAAGACCACTGCTTCTGAAAAGCCATCTTGGTTTTCAAAATCACATATTTAGTGTGGTCACTGAACTGATCTATCTGAAATCCTATCAATTGTTGACTAACTGTTTGTTCTTGAGATATGGCCAACAACAATGCTGCTGTTCCATCTCCTGCTGTCCAAGGGTTGGACAACATGGCCACAAATCCAGTCAAGCACATCTCTCATCACAAATTGCCCATGTTCTCAATAGACAATTATGATTTCTGGAAAATCAGAATGAGGGCTCATCTTGCATCTCTACACACTGATATGCTGAGGGTGATCACAAGAGGTCCTTTTGTGTTCACTCAAGTAAATTCCAGGGTTACTGAAAGAGAACTGATTCCCAAAGATGAGGATGACTTCACTGCTGATGAGAAGAGGAAAGATAATCTGAATTATCTTGCCATGAATACCCTCTACCAAACAATTCCAGATGCGATAATGGGTAGAGTCTACCATTGCACAACTGCCAAAGAAATTTGGGATACTCTTGCTGAAATGTGTGAGGGTACTGACAAGATCAAGGAGAACAAGCTCCAAGTGGCAGTGCAAAAGTTTGAACAATTCACAATGGAATCTGAGGAATCCATTGATAAATTTGCTGGTAGATTCACTGATGTGATGAATGAGATCAACTCATTAGGCAAGATGTACTCCAAAAGAGAAGTTGGACTGAAGATCTTGAGAAGTCTCACTCAAAAGTGGGATGTCTATGATGTCATGATGCAAAATACCAAGGATCTTTCCACCATTCCTATGCAACAAACCTTCTCTAAACTCAAAGCTTATGAGTTCGACCTCAATAGAAGAAAGCCTGTTGAGGAACCTTCAAATCCTACAAAGGGAGTGGCATTCAAAGCCAAAACTGCTGAACCAGAAATGCAGTCCACTCCTAGATCATCAAAGTCAGTCTCCAAGACTGAAATGAAGGAGGAACTAGCCTTGATGGCTAGAAGGTTTGATAAGCTAAACTCAAGGTTTGGTAGATACAAGAAATTCTACCAAGACAACAAATTCAGGAGAAGGTACAACTCTCCTGAAGCTCAGACTGAGGTCAAGAAGCCTGAAGAGAATAGATCAGAGGACAAGTACTCTGATAGGAGAAGGTCCAGTAGAGCTGAACCTTCATCATCAAAAAGAAGAGAAGAACCAAAGAAAGATGATGATGAAGACTTGTGCTATAATTGCAAGAAGAAGGGGCACTTCCAGTATGGCTGCCCTGAATTGAGCTCTAAAGTGAGAAGAGAAAGGCAAGCAAAAAGAGACAGAAAGTTCACCAATAGAAAAGCCATGATGGCTGGTGAAGAATCTGAAAGAGCTGAAAGCTTCAACTCTTCAGATGGACTGTTCTCCAACAGTGAGGATGATGATGATGTTTGCAACATGGCTCTTGAGGATGATGAGGTATCCTCTACTTCTAGCTCACCATCATTCATCTCACAAAACACTAGTGAGGTCAACCTGAAGCTTTCCTTTGGAAAGTTGATGGAAGATTTCACTATGTTACAAGAATTTCATGATAACTGTGTGAGAGAAAATGAAAGATTGGCAATTGAACTTGCTAAAAACTCTGAGGTAGCTGTTGATGTCAAATCTACTGAGTTGTATCAACAAGTCTTGAGAGAGCTTGAGGAAGCAAATCTCAGGATAGTTGACCAACAGAAGGAGATTGATGATCAACTTCTATCTCAGAAGAGAAAAGATTTTGAACTAAAAATTCTAAATTCCAAGTTTGAAAACCTCTCACATGAGTATGATATTCTTAAATCAAGTGAAGAGAGCCTGAAACTAAAGATGTCTGCTCTGAAGAAATCCTCTAGAGCAATAGAGGAAATTCAGAGTTATCAAAGACCTATGGCTCAAAGAAGTGGACTAGGATTTGATCCATTTGAATCTTCACCTTGTCTTAGTGTTGCTTCTGCAAGTAACACTAAGAGAATCTTTGTTAAGTCAGTGGCACAAACTGAAAATGAAAACAAACAGCCACTGAACAAAGGAAAGGGCAAAATGGATAATTTGCCTACTCAAGTGCTTCAGGAGACTAGGCCAAAACCTAAGGAAATGGCCAAAGCTCCTGAACACAAGAGGAATGTTGGTCAGCAGAGTAGACCCAATGGAAGGGCAACTCTCCTGAACAATGTTCAGAGGAGTTATCCAAGGTATAATCAGCCTAGGCCAACTCTACTGAGAAAGCCTCAGCTGACTAGA
The DNA here is from genome assembly GCA_963675135.1 of Galeopsis tetrahit. NCBI lineage: Eukaryota > Viridiplantae > Streptophyta > Magnoliopsida > Lamiales > Lamiaceae > Galeopsis > Galeopsis tetrahit. Next base: position 41,037,237 of record OY776128.1, on the reverse strand, counting down.
CCTAAGGACAACTATCCTCAAAGGCAAAATAAAATGAGACAACCAAAACCCTTCATGCCAAAGGGTAATGGTCATAAGAAAGCCTTTCCTCAAAGATTCCCTCAAGTAGCAGAAAGAACTCATAAGTTCAGGAGATTTGACAACTCTCTTGAAACTTACAGAGTTAACACTTTCACACATACTTTCCCAAAGACATTTAAGGGAAAGACAGTGTATGTTGATGCTAGAGGAAAACAACTTAGCCACCTTGAATCAATCAGGGTTATTAGGCAAGTTTGGGTTCCTAAAGGTACAGTTAACCTCTCAGGACCCAAAACTCAAAGGGTACCTAAACCTATCTAATTGTAGGTACCATTGGGCCACAAGAAGAGGAGCATGAGTAAAAAGTCAGCATGGTACCTTGACAGTGGATGTTCAAGGCACATGACTGGAAACAAGGAACTCCTCACTGATTTTATTGAAAAAGAAGGCCCAAATGTCACATTTGGAGACAACTCACAAGCTTATGGTACTTTGATGATTGGTAACATCAAAGTATCCAATGTGTCTTATGTGGCTGGTCTCAAATATAATCTCCTAAGTATCAGTCAATTCTGTGATAAAGATTTTAATGTTGAGTTTTCTAGTGGAAAATGCTTAATCAAAGATAAGACTCAACAAACTCTATTGACTGGAACTAGGAAAGGAAATGTGTATTTTGCAGACTGGGACAAGTCTACTGATGCTGCATGTTTCATTGCTAAGAGTTCTAGTGAACAAAGTTGGTTATGGCATAAGAGATTAAACTACTTGAACTTCAAAACAATGAACAAAATTGCTAGAAATGCATTAGTTAAAGGACTACCTAATGAGGTTTTCATTAAAGAGCATGTTTGCAAACCATGCCAAGAGGGAAAACAGATTAAAACCTCATTCAAAGGAAAACCAGTAATCTCTAATGAAAGGGTACTTGAACTTCTACATATGGACTTATTTGGACCAATTACCCCAGCAAGCATAAATGGTAGAAAATACACATTGGTGGTAGTAGATGACTTCTCTAGGTTCACATGGGTAGTATTTCTCCTTAATAAGAAGGAAACTCAAGTCAAACTGCCTGAACTTCTAAAGAGATTGTCAAATGAGAAAAGCCTTAGCATTATCAAGATAAGATCTGATAAAGGCACTGAGTTCATAAATTCATACATCAATGAGTATTGCACATCAAATGGAATAGCTCATGAAACCTCAGCAGCTAGAACTCCCCAACAAAATGGAGTTGCAGAGAGAAGAAATAGAACCTTAAAAGAAGCTGCTAGAACCCTAATTGCTGATTCAAATTTACCTAAGAGGTTTTGGGCTGAAGCTATAAACACTGCATGCCATACTCAAAATAGATGTTTGATTACTAAGGGGCAAGGCAAAACCCCCTATGAACTCTGGAAAGGAAGAATGCCTAAAGTGTCATACTTTCACATCTTTGGTTGTAAGTGTTTCATACACAATAATGGGAAAGAACAGCTGAAAGCCTTTGATAGCAAAGCTGATGAAGGAGTATTCCTTGGATATTCTCAAATCAGTAGAGTTTTCAGAGTCTACAACAAGAAAACCCTTATTGTGGAGGAAACACCTCATGTTGTGTTTGATGAATCTATTCATGAGTTCAGGAATGAGAACTTGGAATCAGAAGAAATCACACAGAGGACAACCAGACTGAGCCTAAAAGACAAAGACACTGAATTCATAGAAGTTGTCCAAGCCAACCTACCTGAAAAACTCCCATTGGACAACAACCCTGAAGGCAACCTTCCTGAGGCAAATCCCATTGAAGGGAATGGTGAACTGAATGAACCAATCCCAGTTCACATCCAGGTAACAACTACCAATGAAGAAGCAGTTCCTGCTGAGGTAGTTAATGGGTCAAATAATCAAGGGGGAACTCAAAATGTTGAAAATGCCAATGTCCCTAACATTGAAGACAACACCCCTGATTATGATCCTGAATTAGATCCTGCATTCAATTATCCTGAATTTTATAATCAAAATGACTCAAATTCAGTAGAGGACAACTCTACTGAAGAGATCAGAAAAAGAAGGACTTAGTTGTCTGACCATCCTACTGATCTAATACTTGGTGACCCAAGTATAGGAGTCAAAACAAGGAGATTTCATGGTGAAAGTGCTCTTTTCTGTTGTTTCTTGTCAGAACAAGAACCAAGTGATATTGAAGAAGCACTTCAAGATGCCAATTGGATCACAACCATGCAGGAAGAACTGAATCAATTCACCAGAAATGAAGTATGGGAGCTGGTGGATAGACCTTCACATCAAGATGTTATTGGAACAAAATGGGTGTTCAAGAACAAGAAGAATGAAAATGATGTGATTGTCAGAAACAAAGCAAGACTAGTGGCAAAGGGCTATTGCCAACATGAAGGCATTGACTATGATGAGACATTTGCACCTGTGGCAAGGCTAGAAGCAATAAGACTCTTCCTAGCCTATGCAGCCCACAAGAGGTTCAAAGTGTACCAAATGGATGTCAAGAGTGCCTTTCTGAATGGAGTCTTGAAAGAAGAAGTCTATGTGGAGCAACCACCTGGTTTTGAGGTTGGAAACCAAGTTTACAGACTGAAGAAGGCTCTATATGGACTTAAACAAGCCCCTAGGGCTTGGTATGATACACTGTCACAATTCCTCTTGGATCATGGATTCACCAAGGGAACTGTGGACAGAACACTCTTCAGAATCTCTGAAGGAGAGGACATCTTGCTTGTCCAAATTTATGTGGATGAAATAATATTTGGATCCCCCAATGAGAAGCCGTGTGAGAAATTCTCAAAGCTCATGCAAAGCAAGTTTGAGATGTCCATGATGGGGTTGATGAACTTCTTTTTGGGACTTCAAGTCAAGCAATCAAAAGAAGGGGTCTTCATCAACCAAGCTAAGTACACCAGAGAAATGATCAAAAAGTTTGGGTGTGCAACTAGCAAAGCCAGTAAGGATCCCAATGAACACAAATTGGAAGATGGATCCTGATGAGAGTGGTGTTCCAACCAACTCTACTGAGTATAGAGGAATCATTGGTTCACTCCTCTATCTCACTGCCAGCAGACCTGACATCACCTTTGCAGTAGGTGTTTGTGCAAGGTTTCAAGTAAATCCTAAGAAAAGCCATCTTGAGGCTGCAAAGAGGATCTTGAGGTATCTCAAAGGCACTGAGAATCTAGGCCTTTGGTACCCTGCTGATGACAACATTAAGCTAACTGGCTACTCAGATGTTGATTATGGAGGTTGCAGAATTGATAGAAAGTCCACCTCAGGGACTTGTCAATTCTTAGGCAACAAACTCATATCTTGGTTCTCCAAGAAGCAAAACACAGTGGCTACTTCCACCACTGAAGCTGAATATGTTGCAGCTGGAAGTTGTTGTGCTCAAATCCTTTAGTTGAGACAACAACTAAGAGACTACAAAGTCAACTCTACTGAAGTGCCAATATTTTGTGATAACAACAGTGCAATTGCAATATCACAGAATCCTGTATTGCACACAAGATGCAAGCATGTGGACATCAAGCATCACTTCATTAGAGACCATGTCGAGAAGAAGGACATAAAGATGGTCAAGATCCACACAGATCATCAAAAAGCTGATATTCTAACAAAGCCACTTGCAGAGGCAAGGTTTCTGGAGCTATCAGCAGAGTTGGGATTACTTGATCCAGGGAAGTTGGACAAGTAAAACTCATTGGAGTTAATGGGAATAAAGGGAATTAAATAGGTTTTCAGCAGACTTGGTCAAGTCTACTGAGACTTAGAAAAGATGACCTCAAATGATCAGGACTCTTGTCCATTGAATCTTAGGACACTTGTCCACATCCTTCAGGACACTTGTCCAAGTGGGGTCAGATAAGTTGTCAAGGCTATCAAACTATTCTCTTGGTTTGATAAGCACCTAATTTGGGTAATCATTGCCTATTTTGATATCTGTCCCATTCCTTTTACAGATATCACCTTTTTGGGATTTTAATTTGTCTCCCACCCAAAAGGTCGCTTTCCATGCATTTAATGCCAAGATTTAACTCTTGTTTGCATTACACTTTTCAAGCCATGATCTACCTTGAGAACTCCCCAACCATTAACTAATATTAAATAACTTCCACGTTTTGAATAAAACCAATAACTCACTATTACATTGGTTTTTGACCATTGGATCAAAATTGGCCAACTCCCCTTAAATCAATCCTGGCCGTCCAAGTGTGTTTTCCATTTGTGTCAACCGTTGAAAACTCTCAAAACTCACCAACTCATTGACAAACATTCTTTTTAGAATATTCTCAAGCCTTAAGATCCCCCACAAACACTTATTTTCCAAGTATTCAAAACCCTAGCTCTTATTCTCTCAAAACTCTCTCAAATCCATTTTTGAAACCTTCAATGGCTCCCAAAATTAGACCAGAAATGATCATTGATTTCTCCAACAAGGCTCTAGACCTTGATTTTAGATACTTGAGCAACAAGAACAGCATTCACTTTGAGCCTATAGTCTCTTTTGAAAGTGAAGACCCTGAAGTTACACCAACTTTGAGATGGTTAAGGAGGGCAGGTCTTCAAAAGTTCATGGAAGAGAGGCCAAGTTCTTGTCTGGAGAGCTACATGGCAGAGTTCTTGCTTTTCTCAAATGGAGAGGTAAGCCAGAAGATGGTGAAGTTTCCACCAGACTTTCTTATGTGGTAGAAGAAGAAGAGGAAGAGAGATTTCACAGGGTGAAATTCTCTTCAGAGGATCTTGTAGGAGCTTTTGGATTGCCTTCTGAGGGGAGGAATCCAGAAGTTTATGGTACTGGCCTTGAAGATGAAATAGCTCAAGAATGGCTATTGGTACCAGGTCCTCTCTCTGCAACACAAAACAAGAAGACTCTCAAGCCAAAATTTCTCAACCTCTTTGAGGTAGTTGCCAAGAGTCTCTTGAGCAACACTGGAAGCTTGGAGCAGGTCAGCCATCCAAGAATCAGAATTATGGCTGCAGTTATTGATGCTAGTGATAAAGGCATCAAGTTTGATTGGAGGACCTTCATCCTGTCTGAGATGATGAAGGAAAAGGCTAAATTTAAAGTGAAAGCCCACAACAAGGTTGTATTGGAGGGAAATCTCAAGTATTGCACCAGGGCAAGCTTGTTGATTGAGAGATTTTCCCACTATTCACAAATGCAAACCTTTGGAAAGCCGCTCCCTGCCCAAAAGATTCTGTTTAGGAAGCTCAGCAAGAAAACTGAGCAAAGGAGGATGCTACTGGCCAAACCTGCTGAAGAAAAGGTGGAGGAGAAGCCCAAATTGAAAAAGAGGACAAAGGCCAGAGTGGTAAAGACAAGGAAAATGTCTCAAATTCCCTCAGAGGAGAATTCAGGAGCTTCAACTGAGATTGAAGAAGTTGCTGAAGAGGGAGTAAGTGTGCCTTCTGACCATTCAGAAGAGTTGAGGCAAAAATATAATGAGACTAGACAAAAGTCTAAGGGTGATAAGAGGCCCAGGGAAGTTGTCCCTGAGAAGGATGGAGAAGGAAGTGGGAGCAGTAGGGCCAGCAAGAGAAGGGCCAAGCCTACTGAGAAAGTGTTGGAGCTTCAGGAGGAAAGGTCTCTACAACTTGCTCAAGAAGAGCAGTTAGCACTTGCCTTGAAGAACTCAATGGCCTCAGCTCAAGAGGAAATAGTTAGGCTACAACAAAGACCAGGAGGAGAGGTGTCTGGTTTGGACAAAGATGCTGAAGGTGTCCAAACTAGAGGAAAGATCAAGAAGGCCAAAGGAAAGAAAAGACAAGCTGAGACATTTACTGACTTTCCCAACAGCCTTGATTTACCTCCTGAATTCAGAATTGATGATGATGAGCCTATCTCAAAGAAGGCCAAAAATGCTGAAAAAGTCAAGACTGCTGAAGTGCTCAAAGCTGCTAAAAAAGACAAGTCTTCTGAGAAGGAAAAGTCTTCTGAGACTAAGTCCACTGATGGTGCCAAAGCTTCTGAAGATGTAGAAGAGCTGTATGAAGAAGGCTTTGGACCTGGACCTAAGAAGAAGAAAGTTGTGTTGCTGAATGATCCATCAAAGTTGTTTCATGAAGGGTATGGCAAAGACCCTGAAACTCAACAGAAACTGGACATGATGAGGGCCCAAGAGAATATGGACTTGATGGATGAAGCAAATAGAGCAAGAGACAAGAGAAGAGCAGACTTCCAAAAGCCTAGAAGGAAGAGAGCAACTTACAACAAGATGAAGCCACAGCTATTGATCTCAATGGACACCAAATATCCTCACTTGGATAAATGGGTGCCAATTCAGCTGAATGACTCATGGGAGGAAGCCAAAAGGGAGTTTGTCTATGATCAATATGTCATTGACAGATGGAATGGAAGAGATGCCAACTCCACTTTTGCTGAGTTCATGATAGAGTATCACAGAGAGCTTTATCAACAACTACTTGCAGATGCTGATATTGCAAGATTTGAACTCACTGCCCCCAAGCCAATCATATACATGCCTCCAAAGCTTGATGGATGGATTGATCAGTCAAAGATTCTGAAGGAATTCACTGAGATCCTCAAGCTGAACAAGATGGTTCTTGGACCCAAGGGAACAAACCAAGAGGCCATGGAGCTGAAGAGAAGAGTGTGGGCACAATATGGAATGGTGCCACCAATGGAGGATGATCTCTAAATTGGCTAAGTCTTCTGACCTTTTTGGATGAAAACTTATCTTACCTAAAGATATGTTTTATTTGGTCATCTATGCTGAAGTTTTGGTCAAGTTTGCTGATGTGGTGTGCTCTGACAAATTGTTAAGCTCTGATATGATTTGGTTGCTCTGATATGCTCATGTTGCTCTGATAAGAAGTTTATGCTCTGATACTGGAAGATCTAGAAACCATTAATTGATTTGATTATGCTATGATCTAGATACTTTTAAGTATTTAGCTGTTTTGCTCTGATACTCTAGATTTTATGTTTAGTATATGCTCTGAAATTTCTGTAATGAAATGATCAATTGTAATGATGTCTTGAATTCATGCTCTGATATGTTATCATCAACTATTAACATGCTTGTAATGACTTTTAATGAATGATAGTTGAAATTACTTTGAATCAAGAAATATTATTGCAGAAATCTCTCTATGCCTATCTTTGAAACCTATCTGCAACTTGAACAGTGAGTACACTAACACATTGTTTTTCAGGAATATTGACCTTAGTCATGTCTTCTGAAGATAAATGTAATAGGTGTAGTCAAGTCACTTTTGCATAGAATGTATAGGTTTTGGCATCATCAAAAAGGGGGAAATTGTTGGGAATAAAATGAGATATGTTTTGATTCAATACCAAAACCCCCTGAGACATGCCTAAGTCAAGATGATTATGTTCTAAGACTGTTAGAACATATAGGATAAGGCTAGATGAGGAGCTAATATGTTAGGCAGCTCTTAGTTGTTTAGATGCACAATTTGAGGGGGAACACATGCTTTGAAGACCATCAAGAACAAGTCCCCTCAAGGCTCAAATTCTGGAATCAACACTAAGTCTTTTGAAGACCAACTATGCTGATCAGGAGAGTTGTCCAGAGGAGTTGTCTCAGCACAATTAATCAAGATCAAGTACTCTGAAAGCTTGAGGTCAACTATGCTGAAGAGTTAGAGACAACCACACCCTAAAGAACTTCAATTCAACATGCTAAGATCACTTTGAAGTGAAGCAAAGGGTAAGAGCCAAGTCATCTGAAATGAGCAAGCCAACCATGCTGATAAAGCAAGTCAGCTGATAGTGATAAGGAGAGTTGTCCATTTGATAAGGAATGTTGTCCTATCATTGGAACAACCTTCAGAAGCCATGTCCATGTCCTAACAAGAGAATCTGAAAGTCAGACATTGGGAATAGTGCTGCAGAATGAAGACAAAGTCTATACAGCCGTTTATTTCCCAAATGAGGACATGTCACTATCAAGAATCTGTCTTCAAAGTTGAAGAACTAAAAGAAGACATTTATGGACATTTGAGGCTGCCTCTCCAACGGGAAAATCCTTCATTTGTCTATAAATACAGAAGTGTGAAGACCATTTGAAAGCACCTCAACCAAGCACCTCAACACATTCCAACTAACCTCAAGATCTTACAAGCTAGAGTGTTTTCAAAGCTTTCAAAGACTACCTTAGTCTTCATACACTTCTTCTAAGCTGAACCCATTGTATATCCATACACAAGCTTAGAGAGATATCGTATCCTTATACACTGATCTTCATTGTAAAGGATATCTCATTAGTTGGAACCTTACTTCAATCCTTACCCCTTTCAAGAGTGAAAGTGAGAAGGTTGTTGTAGTAGTAGAAGTGGTAGGAGCTGACTGTTGAGAGAAGAACAGTTCAGTTCTGAGTTGAGAAGAGGGTACTAGGACTCTAGACATCCTAGGGATCAATTCACCAAGGAGTGGTGTTATTGATCAAGTGCACCTTGGCACTATAAAACAAGTTAATTCCAAGAGTGGAGGAATTATCCTGTTCAATCAGGGAAAGTTGATGTAGGAGCTTGAGTCTCTGAACCACTATAAATTCTTGTGTTGATTTGCTTTCAAGTACTTACATACATTCAACACTGCACACAAAACTGATCTTTCAAAGAACTTATACTTAAGACTGTGCAAAAAGGCATTTGGACAAGTTCCCTGAAAACTGGACTGCTTCATTGACTAAGTGATTTCAGAAACTAAAGGAGTCTAAACTAAAGGGCCAACCACTAATTCCGCACATATAACTCTCTTAGATAGTTATTCAACTAAGTACTCAATAGTACTTAGTAGTTTGATTATCTTTAAAAGAGTTAATCATCTTCAGCAGAGTTGTCCAAGACAACCTTGCTGATCTCTGGTTTGATCAAAGTTAGAAAAGAATTGCATACAAGTGTATTCCCCCCCCCCCCATACACTTGTTATATACTCCTTTCAGGACCAACACCGTCCACATTGGTTTGAAGATCAAGATTTTAAGTTTGAAGTTGTATTTTTATGTTATGATCTTGTAAAACCTTCCTAAAAAATAAACCATATTCTACTAGTTTTCTATTAGATAGAAATAAGACATAAATTCTCAATCCAAACGAAAATTTATTCTTAACTCTCCCAATCTAAATGCGGAGGGGCGGAGTCGCGACGCGGAGGCGTGGCAACTTTTGAGTTTGTGGATGGTTATTAAAAGTTGGGGTATTTCGGACAATCCACAGAATGTGTACTCATCGTAGGGTGGGTGGTCTAAGTGTGTGAGTGTTCTCATCAATGTCATGTGTGCGTATAAGTGTATAACCGTGGCCCCAAATTAATTAGGTTCTATTGGGAGCGTACCGTGCCCCCACAGTTGGGCTTTCTTTATGGGTTCTTCAATGACGTACCATGCCCCACAGTTTGGACTTTTTTTTTTTTTTTTAAAGGCTACGTTCTATAATTTTCCTCATTTCCATTTGTTTGACTTTTGTTTGTTTGATGAATTTTGATGGCCCACCTGTTTTTTTTCCTTCTATATTATCAACGTATTTTTACCGATAATTGTGGGATGGATGAATAAAAAAAGTGTACAAACAATTGTAAAACTGAAAAAACGTTATTCATTTTTATTAGTGTGATAAATTATTCAAATATTATAATGTAGACTCCTAAAATATATCACTACTTATTAGGGGTGGGAATAGGCCAGGCCGGACCAGGCCTTAAGAAAAAAAGTTTGGGTCTGGTATATAATATTTGGGCTCAAGTCTGGCCTGTGGCCTATTATAGGTTTTTTTTAAGAGGCTAGACTTGGCCTTTTTAGTAAATAGGTCTGGCCGAAAGCCTTTTAAAGACATTTTTAGTGTTATTCAAAATTATTTTTTACTGTATTACCATTAAATCATAAAAATTATATTTTTTTTAAATCTCAAAATTAAGAAATAAGAACAATAAAAAATTAATCAAAAGATCCATAAATTTATACTTAAATGCAAATGTTCATATCAATTATTTTTAACTATTACAAAGAAAAATAAAATAAAAAAATATATAATTTCTTCAACATAATCTCATGATTCTCATCATATATTGAATATTACTCCCTCCGTCCCAGGATTATTTGCATACTTACTATTCACTCACTTTTTTAAAAATATTATAATAAATAAAATTTTAAGATATAATTTTATAAAAAAATAAGTAAGTGAATGGCTTTATATGTATATATGGACCATAAAAATAATTACATTAAATGTAATATTGTAGATATTATACGGGTGAAGTTTCTAAAGGTCCGAAAAAGTAGGTGTGCAAGTAATCCTGGGACGGAGGGAGTATTTATTATGTGTCACATATCATGTATTATATTATATATTTATTGTATTTTTATATATATTATATATTTATACATATTGAAATAGAATTAAATAGGTCGGCCTGTTGAACTTAAAATGCTTATGAAAAAGCTCAAGCCCGACCTATTTAATTAAAAAGGCTTTTAAAAAAGTTTGAGTCTGACTTGTTTATTAAACAAGCCGAGCCGAGCCGAGCTTCAGAAGACCGAGCTAGCCGTAGGCCCCTGTCGGGTAGCCTGGCCCATTCCCACCCGTACTTCTTACATTTATTTACAAATCTCTTTTATCCTATGTGATGTCACCATACTTCATATATTATCCTATTTATGATCAATATATTATCTTAAAGGTTAATTAAGAAATTAAGTGGAACGTCCTAAGATCAAATTTGAATACCCTCATGTAAAGGATGGTCCGATGAGAAGGGGTGTACGTATATGTAAGATTCAATGATCCCCTCCTGCACATAGGTAATCGAACAGGATCTAATTCCCCTAAAATTTGAGCTTGATGGGAGGTGTGAGAAGGGCATTTGGGGGTGGGTAGGGGAGGGGGCCGGCCAAGGAAATATATTAGGGGTGTGGGGTACGATTTTTTTAATATGCAAAATTTATTATTTTGTTGTTTTTTTTTATTTATTTATTTTCTACAAAAATATGTATTAAATGATATTTTATTAATTAATATTTAAATGTGTTTTAAATAATATTACTCAAGAATAAAAACTAGAATTAGAATTTAGAACAAAGAATTATTTCATATTTTTAAAATGTTTATGAGTTATTTAAAAAAACTACGGAGTATATGTTTTATGGTCAGTCTCCTGTGCACTGTAATGTACTTGAGAGGTCATTCTCTCTTTTTTTTTTATCGATTAAAAAAATTAATTAATTTAATTATTCACATAATCACATTTAATATTATTCTTTTTTTATTATTATTCTATTTTTATTCATATTTTTATTTTTATAAATATTTTTTTCGATTATAAAGTTTAAGTAGTAATTACTAAAAAAATGTAACATTAATAATAAATAAAAGTGTAACATTAATAATAAATAAAAGTGCAAGTAGTAACTAATAAAAGTTATAACATTAATAACGACAAAAAATATGTGATAATATTTTACACCTACAATTCATAGGAATTGTCATTAATATTATGTGGTCGTTTTTATAGAATTGTTCAATTAAAATAAAAAAGGTAAAAATAAAATAAAATGAGGGACAAATTCAAAACGTGTTGCACTTTTCAGTTATAATGACTTACACTTTTCATTTATATTGTGTTGCATTTTTTGATTATACTGACTTGCACTTTTTAATAATATTGCGTTGCACTTTTCAGTTATATTAACTTATACTTTTAGTAAATATTGTATTGAACTTTTTTGTTATTTCGATTTACATTTTTTAGTAAATATTGTGTTGCATTTTTAAAATTGGATAGTAAAATTAAATATTTTTTTGTGAAGTATTTATTATTTTATTATATATAATTAATAAAATTATATATTTAACGAGTGTGAAAACAATTTAAATAAAGAATGTGTATATTTTTAAGTAAAAAAAAGAGTTACTCCGTATTTTAATATAGAATGATATTTAAATTAAAAAAAAAAAAAAAAAGGGAAACAAACGGTTGCCACATAGTGTAACATGGAATGAGGAAATTAAAAAAAAAAAATGATGTGACACTCGAGCAGAGTGCATATGAGTGTTTGCCATGTTTTATACGTTTCATAATATTTTATACACCAAAAAATATGAAGTAATTTTTTGTTCTAATTCATTATTTTATTCTTGTATAATGTTATTTTAAACGCATCAAATTAAATATTAATTAATGAAACATCATCTTCATTCTATACTAATTCTGAATCTTCTCACTCCAAATTCTTTTCATTTGCATTTTCTCATTTTGTAAGAATTTCACATTATTTTCTCTCTTTTTTTCTCTCTCATCTCTCTTTTAACTGCATTATCTATTTATCTTTTTTTTTTTCTCTATCTTATTTTCTTTTTCGTTCATTAAAATTTTTCATATTTATTTTCTCTCATATTCTTTATTTCTACTAATTTTAAATTATCTTTAATTCCCGCACAAGTTTTTCACTAGTTTAAGTATATATTTTTGCAGAATAAAAAAATCCTAAAAAAACAACTACTCATAAATGTTGGATACTAAAAAAAATTGTACCACCACTCCTATATATTTCCTTTCGTCAGTTGGCCGGCCCCCTCCCCTCCACCAACCAAATACCCTTCAAACGTCTACACTCTATTAAGATCATGTTCGATGATTATGACTTATTAGATTGAGATTAAAATAATATGTAAATTTTACCCATTTTAAAGAATAATTTACTCTTATTCTTAGAGATATTTATCGGGCTAGCCCTAGTTCTATAGGATCAACCCTGGTCATGAGCTAAACGTTTTAGGGTATTATCGGGTTCGCTCTTAACCGCACCATCAATAGTTGAGACCTAACTCTAATCCTAGCGGGCCACGGGTTAAACGACCACTAACGGGCTACAAAAAAAAATATTTTTTTTCTTTTAAAATTAAAGATCACAATTGATACGTCGAGCAAACAAATAAAATAGAAAACAAAAGTATGATTTAAACATAATTATAGAAATCATTGGTTCTTAATATTACAAAAAAAAAATCTAAATAAATATCATAATCTAATAAAAAAAAATTCAATTTATTGAGTCTTTATATCATTCGATCCTTAATTTAATTGGGCAAAGACGAAGCATCATCTTCAAACACATCATTATCATTAGAATTAGAGATGTTTATCGGGCTTGCCCTAGCCTATAGGGTCAACCCTACAGGGCCACGGGCTAAACGGTTTAGGGCCTTATCCGGTTCGTTCTTAACCAGTCCATTAATAGTTGAGACCTAACCCTGTATTTTTTTTTATGGTTAAACGGGTTGGCACGGTTAGCCCGACCCGAATAAACATCTCAACTTATTCTTAGATATCAAACAATATACAAGGATTGAGATGAAGTTAATTTATCATTAATTTTAGACGGAAATTATATAGAGTCCACCAGTGGGCACTATTTTTGTGCCCACCGCCTATGTGGCATGTCCACCTCAATAATTTTTTTTATTTATATTTAATTTAAACTTAATCTCATATTAATATCTTATTTTATCCATATCACATCATTATATCTTTTCTCAAATCTTTCCATAGCCATTAATCTTTTCTCAAATATCTTCTTCACAAAATAAAAATTAATTTCATTGTCATAACAACCTTTTAGAATACTTTAGAAAAATGTGATGTATCATAGCATAATAAGAAAAAATGTATTGTCATGGGCATGCCACACGTAGACGATGGGCATAGAAATAGTGCCACTAACGGGCTCTATATCATTTCCGTAATTTCAGATATCAAACATGGCCTAAATACAATTTCAGATATCAAATATGGCATGATTGGTATGCAGAAATCAATTAGGAATTGAATGATCATTCCTTACTTCATTCTAAATATTGTGATTGGTATGTTATTATATTAGGAATGATCATTCCCAAAATTAAAGGAATGGTCATTCCTTCCATACCCATGGTTTTATGTATTCATTGACATTAGAAATGAACTTTTATTATTATTATTATTAAAATTATAATATAAAATGTCATTATAATTTTTACACAATAATAATATTAATATTGTGATTATTAAATAAATAATAATATATCATATATAAATTCAGATCTTTTATTACTGAAAAGCCTAGGATCAAAGAACACATGTCGTTCATATGATCGTATCCCCGTTAAAAACCTTGTTAAGTAAACCCTCCTTAGGAAAAAACCTTAATCAAGGAAAAAAGATAGACTCCTCTAAAAATTAAATCTATAGTAATCTGAATTTACATCTTTAAAAAATAGAGTTGTAATTTGTTCCGGGGGTTGATCATACCAGCGGAATGTATCCGAGCTCATCATCGCAAATTTGTCCGTGGCCGCATTTCCTTCTTTGTATATATGTGTGTAATTCTTAGCATCATCATGCGGCGCACCTGCTGCACTTGTTGCCATAGGGTTTTTAATCCCCATGGGACGATCGGATGGGGTGAAGTTAGGAGATTAACGACGTATGTCGAGTCCGATTCTAGCCAAAGCCTTCTCCAGTTGTGGCTGTCCGCGTGCCTGATCGCGTGAAGAGCAGTGAGTGTCTCAGCTTTGTATGACATGCCTTTTCCGTAGGTCATTGTGAATGCCCAAAAAAAAATCCCCGATGATCTCTAAAGATGGTTGCGCCTTTGATCAACCCTAGAGATCCCGTTGCCGAGCCATCAACGTTGACCTTTGTTGTGCCGAGTGCAGGAGGCCTCCATCTAACCATAATCACTGATGGAGCTACTCTCAGATTCCTTTTGATGCAGATGTTTTTCAAAATCCCAAGATCAAAAACTGAATTATGTATTGTGCCCATTCTTTTGCCGTCTATTTCTCCAATTAGCGCCCAAGTCGCTACTCCAATTGGCTCTGGCATCATTTGTGAGTTGTTGAACGTGGCCTCATTGCGCGCATGCCAGATTTGCCAGACGAATGAGATTAATGTCAGCCTCCAAATATCCTTAACTTGCGGACTGAAATTACAATTTAAAGCTTGCAAAATCCAAGATAGAAATCCTCCATCCAGATTGAGCCTCGCCTGGAATATTTCCGCGATATTTGCCATTGTGTGTGTAAAGAAAGAACAGTTGCTGATCAAACGATCAATATTTTCTCCCCCTTCTATCAAAGAGCGCACATGCTCGAACCTCGGATGCCTAGCTTTCTGATGTGATCCCGTATGGACAGCTTGTCATGAATTAGCCTCTAGATTACCATTGATCGTCGCGGAGGTATAAATGGAGCCCAAATCTATTCACCTCAATTGATGGCCGGGAACTTTGGCCTGATCTGTTCGTAAGCTACTTTTGTCGTCAATGTGCCTTGCTTCGATGATGGCCACACCTTCATGTCACCATCCGTAGCACAAATGTATTCTATGATGTCCGCTGTAATATCCGAATAGTTCCTGACAAAATTCGCGTCCAAAAGCCAGCTTCCGTTCACTAAAAATTATGAGATTTTGTATTCATAGTTCTGCCTGGTAGCAAGAGGCATGCTGAGACGATCCACAATAATGTATCCAAGCCAATTGTCTAGCCAGAATTTCATCGCATTCCTATTTCCGACTATCCATCTAGTACGGGTCGAGATGAACTCCAAGTGTGGTCTGACTCCTCCCCAATTGAAGATGCAACCGTAGGTCCTCTGATTTTTCCTTGCGAAATGAACCTCTCTCTTAAAAAACTCATAGGTAAGCTAGCGTCCGTTTGAATACTCCATGCCATCTTTCAGAGATAATATACTCCTTCCGTCTCAAAAAGATAGTCCACTTTCCTTTTTCACACAAACCAATGTAAACATTTTTGGCATATAAATTTTACTCTTACATTCTTGTTATACCCTTTGTTGGTCCTTGGTGGAGTATGACACAAGTGTATGGGTGGGGGGGGGGAATGCACTTTTGTATGCAAATTCTTTTCTTTTTCAAACAGTTTGGTCTTATCAGGGAGGTTGTCTCACAACTAGTCTGAGAATGAACTTCTATAGATACTTGCCCTATTGAAGACTATTAAGTGATCAGTTGGATAAATATCTAAGAGAGTTGCTAAGTGCGGAATGTGGTTGACCTTTTTCTTGAAATAATACTCCAGGTTAATTTCTGAAAAACACAATTGATCAGGGACTTTGTCCAAAACAGTTTTTCTTCACTTACTGAGATAATCTCTTTAAGAATGATTGATTTGAAAGTAATAGAATGAATGCAGTAAGTAAATGACACACAATTTATAGTGGTTCAGAGACTCAAGCTCCTACATCCACTTTCCCTGATTGAACAAGATAATTCCTCAACTCTCTTAGTGCTTAGATCCCTAGGATAATCTGAGTCCTAGTGCTCAATCTCTCTGAGTTAAGACTGTGTTTCTTAATAACAGTCCTTAACTCCTCACTTCTACAACAAACACTACTTCACTCAATGAGGTAAGGGTTTGAGGTTTGGTTCCAACTAGTAGAGATATACTTTACAATAAGAACAGTGTAAAGGCTTAGGATATCTCAGTGCTAAGTTTGGGATATTACAAGGATATGCTTAGCTGTTTGAAGTGATCAGGAAACTTGGGATTCTTAAGAACAGCTTTGGTTTCCTTTGATTGCTTGATGATAGTTTGATAGCAAGTAGTTGGATTATTGAATCCTTTGATCACTTCTGAATTTATAGGCAAATTTGAACAACTATCCGTTGGAGAGATAGCAATTCAAACTTGTCTATATGCAGCACCATTGAAACGGTTATGAAGCTTGACATTCTATTATCCACTGTGTAATAGACTCTTCAATGGTTGCTTGAATGAATGTGTTGACTTCTGAAAAATGCGGCTCAGATGACTTGTGTCAGTTTCCAAATTTGCACATTTCCCAAGGTTGATTTGTGGCAGACTTTACACTCAACCAACGGTCAGGTGGGACAACTGCCCTGAACATTCCTGCTGCTAACTAGAATGTTCCAACATTCATTCAATTCTTCAGTCTTTAATGCTTCTAAGTCTTCAATGCTTGTTCAGGCTTGATGGCAATAAATGCTTCAATAAATAAGTCTTCTGTGAGTATAGCATTCAATGCTCTTGATCATTAGCACTTCAATTGATCTGATACAGTTCTTATCAATGCATGAAGCTTTGCCTTATCATTCTTGATCATTCAGCCATGTTGTCCACTTTAGTCAGCTTGTCTTGAATACTCAGCAAACTTGTCCTAAGGCACTAACACTTAGTAAGCTGCCTAACATTCCAGCTTTGCACAACTATCCTGAACTACCAATCTCACAACATTTCTGAGATTTGGACTTAAGCATTCTTACTGTCTCAACTATTCTGAGACAACTAGACTGGTCTAGACTTGAGCATATCTCAACTAATCTGATCATCATCAGTTAGGGGTTTTGGTATCTAAATCAAAATCATTTTATTTCCCAACAATTTCCCCCTTTTTTATGATGCCAAAACCTATTACAAAGGGAACTTGACTTATACTAAGCTTAGTCTTCAGGATGAATGACCTGGTCAATTTTCCTGAAACAAACTGTTAGCACAATAATAAATCAAGTAAGGTCATGTCAAGTTAGTTGAGATAATGAGTTGTTATCTCTTGATAGAAAAATAATGATCCTTTCATATATTTCATGAGGCATTACAAAACATAAAATTAGAAGGACTCACTAAACTGATACAGACTAAATAAGATAATCAGCAAACAAGAAAATCATAGATATAAGGGAAAGAGTGAACTTATGCTTCAAAGAGTTCCATCATCCTAAGGAGCAATTCCATACTGAGCCCAGACCCTCTTCTTCAGCTCCCAAATGTCCTGATTGGTTCCTTTGGGCCAGGCTTCATCTTCTCCATCCTCATAATGGAGATGAACTCCTCCAGAATCTTCCCTTTATCAATTAAGTTCCCATTGAACTTGGGAGGCATGTACAGAATGGGACCAGGGGCTTTGAACTCAATTCTTGCCATGTCAGCTGCTGCAAACAACTTCTGGTATAGTTCCCTGTGATTCTCAAACATAAATTGCACAAATACCTCATCAACACTCTCTCCTAGCCACTTTCCTATGACATAGAAGTCATACACAAAACTCCTTTTGGCCTCCTCCCATGCATCATTCAGTGGGATTGGCACCCACTTGTCATGGTGAGGGTATTGAGTGTTCCATCTTTGCAGCATCTGAGGCTTCAGTCTTCTGTAAGATGCCCTTCTTCTTGGTGCTCTGAAGTTTGCCCTCCTTTCATCCCTTGCTTTGTTGGCTTCAACCAACTGATCCATCCTCTCCTTAGCTCTCTGAAGAGCCAGCTTCTCCTGAGTTTCAGGATCCTTTCCAAATCCTTCTTCAAACAACTTTGAAGGATCATCAGCAAGTTTGGGCATTCTGACTTCAGGTTCTTTAACCTCTTCTTATTCTTCAGATTCTTCTTCTTGGATTTCAGGCATCATGACTGCTTTTTTCAGCCTCTTTGAATTCCTCAGTTGAGTTGTCTCTTCAGCTTGGAACTCAGATGGTAGGGTCAGGCTGGTTGGAAATTCAGTAAAGGTTTGTTCCTTTCTCTTTCTTTCAGAGGCTCTGGTAACCTTCCCCCTTACTTCAACAATCTTCTCTTTGGGGTCAAGGCCTGCAGATTCACCACCAGGTCTCTGTTGCCATCTGGCCTGATTTTCCATCACAGAAGCCATGGACTCCTTTACTGCAATCTGAATTTGCTCTTCTTCAGTGAGATCTTCAATGTTCATTGGGCCTTTGCCTTTCCCAATGTCTATCTCTTCCTCTTCTTCAACCTCAGGGACCTTGTCCTTTCCCTTGGACTCTCCTATCTTCAAAGTTCCCTTTGCCCTAGCTCTCTCTCTTTCCCCCTTTTTGGCATTATTAAAACACTGGGGCTTCAGTTCACTCATTGTGACAGAGAGATGGGAATGAGCATGAGTGAGAGACTTCAATTCTTGCAGCAAATAAACATTCTCATCATGGATGTTCTGCATCCTATCATCAGCCATACTCAGAAAGGCATGGACTGGCTTCATCTTCTGAGCAACAATTGCATCAAGGGTGGCTTTCAATGATTGATCAAGTTTGGCCTGCAGTTGATCTGTGAGGTTGGTCACAACTTGATCAGAGACCTTGGCCATCAGTTCCACTGTGAACTTCTCAGCAGCCTCCTTCACCATTGCAGCTTTAAGCTCCTCAGCCTTCCTCCTTTGAGCTGCTGTCCTCTGCCTCAAGGCATCCTTTATTGTCCTTTTTAAGGCCAGCACATTGTGCTTGTAGAGATCTTTTAAACCCTGCTGCTCCTTTTTCACAGTCCTTGTGAATTTTGCCATTGCATCCTTGGCCTTGGTAACTTCTGTTGAAACTGTTTGCAGACCAGTTTCAACACCACTAATTCTTGCATCCAAGGTTGGCAAGACAACTTCTTCTGACCCCGTGAGCCTCATTTCCACAGAGGCTAGAGTCTTTCCTTGGCCATCAAGGGTGTCAACAGTTTCAGCATGTGCTTTCCCAACCTCTCTGACTAATATATCCAACTTCTCTGATTGCTCCTCAATGGAGGTTGCAGTCTGTGTAGCAATTTGCAATCCAGCCTCAGTTGCATTTGCTTGTTCAAAGTATATCTTATTCAGAGTGGACACATTTGCTGAGATTGCCTCAAGATCAATGTCAGCATCAACTGGAATATCAGTGAGGGAAGCATCTGCAAAAAATTGTTCTATAGTAACAACCACTGAATTTGCAAAACTCAAAGGGTTAGTTAAATCTCCCTCAACACCCTCTTCCTTTTTATCTCCCATAAGGTCTGATACATCAGCACCTTCTCTCTCATTTTCAACTATATTCTTTTCTTCATTTAAAGATAATGGACTCACATTCACTGGAGAATCAGGCCTCCTTTCACCAAGGGATTCATCAAGTTCAGATTTGACTTGAAGAATAGCCTGACTCTCATGTTGGGCTGCACCCAACATTTCAACTTCCTCTCCCTCTTTTTGTGGTGCACTCAGACTACCAGTGATCACACAATCTCCCTCACCACCCTCTGATTCTTCACTACTATCATCCTTTTCAACTCCTTCTGGTCCTAAACCTGACACCTCCATATCCTCAACAGGATCCACAGAGGGCAGTTGTTGGGAGATCACAGTGCTTGGGCATCCCAAGGCCACTGAGTCATCCTGAATGACTAAAGGCTGGTCAATGTCCAACTGTTCTGACATTGATGAGGCTTTAGTCAAACCAGCTTCTCCTAGGAAGTCTCAACATTGTCAAGCTTTGCCTCAGGCTCAGAAAAACCATCCTTGTCCAATGTATCTTGGACTGAGTTACCACTCTTGGTCAACTCCTCTGATTTATCAGAGTCCTTAATTGAATGTTAAGTCAAGTAATGTACCTGAGCAGAATTCAGGCCAGGGGGTTTGGGGTTTGTGTTATCATCGTCATCATCATCTGCATCATCTGAGGTGCTGTCAGGATGCTTGATTCCTTGTGCAATCATCTCTCTCTCAGCAAGCACCTTCTCATGAACAATTGTGCAGAACAAGGCCACAGTGGTCAGCACACTGGACTTCTTTCCATTTGCAAAATGCAATAGCCTATTCTCTTCAACCTGCCACCAACTTGCACCCTTATCCTTGATAGCCTGAGCTATCTCCACCATAGTTCTATCTTTGATCTCAACAAGTGCTCTGAGATCATAGAACTGTTGTTGCAGCCTTGGATAATCCTTCAATCCTGGGTACAGCTGGTCCACATTGGCTTTGGCAATCTCCCTTAGCATCCTCTCATAAGTGTTCTCTTCTTCACTATTATCTCCATCAGAAGAGTTGGCTTGAGATTCAGGAGGGTTGGATTGGGATTCAGGTAAGTTGGGCTGAGACTCAGATAGGTTGGGTTCAGAAGGATTGGGCTCAGAAGATCTTAGAATAATTTGGGTCTCAGGTGCTGTAGAGAGCAATGTTCCTGAGGAGGTTATTGGAATGGCTTGAATGGGTGGGAGAGTAAATTGATCACCTTCTTGAAGAGCAGATTCAAGAAGTTTGGTATAGGAAAGAAGTCTGGGATCAAGGGGGGAGAATGGCCTATCTTCAATGTCAGCCAAATCAGCCAACACATCAATTCCTGTCCTATTAGGAGCACCTTCAGGAGAATAGGTCTTTTTGGCCACAATGGGGGCATCTTCAAGAGTCTCTTCCTCAGGCTTGGATTCATCATGTGATGGGGATATTCTTTGGGATTGAATATCAGGGGAGTTGGCTTCAGGGCTCTTGGACTTGGATTTAGACTTGGAATTAGACCTACTGGCTTGTCTAATTTCCTTGAAGAATTCCTTCCTCTGCTTCTCTTCCTCCATAAACTTCAGTTTCTCAGAAGTTTTGATTATCCTCCTTCTTCTTTCTGACCTTGTTGGCTTTTCAAGGTCCCTAAACTCAGTAACAAATTCAGGTTGGAGAGGGACAATCTCTCTGAACTCTTCTCCCTCTTCAGGAGGGTTGACTCCTTCTTCTTCCACTCTATCAATCTCCTCAGAAGTGGCACCTCAACTTCTAGATTGGCTTTCAGGAGAAGATTCACTTAGAATCTGTTTCATCTTCTTCATTTTTGGCTGAGTTTTTACTGGCTGAGCTTTCCTTTTCCTTGGAGAAGATCTGGTCACACGTGCAACAGTCAGGGCTTGCTTGGATGCTGCCTCTTGCTTTCTCTTTTCAGTCTTTGAGGACATCTTTCTAAACATCACCTTCTGGGCTGGAAATGGCTTTGGCTTGGCTTGAAGGTGTGTGTAATGGGCAAATCTTTCCAAGAGCAGGCTAGCTCTTGTGCAAAATGAAAGTTTCCCATCCACCACAACCTTGTGATGTTTCACCTCCTTGAATTTAAATTTTTCATTCATCATTTTTCCAAGAATGAAACTTTTCCAATCAAATTTGACAATCTTTTCAGCAGAGTCAATCACAGCAGCCATCACTCTTAACTTTGGCAAACTGATTTGTTCAACACTCCCAGAATGGCTTAACAGACTCTTCACAACACAATCAAATAAGTGCTCATAAGTTGGTTTAAGTGTTTTCTTGTTTTGAGCACTTACCAGCTTCTTGGGTACCTTCATCCATGGATCAGAGAACTCTTGTTCCTCTCCTTCTCTGTAGAGTTCTGGATTCAGGCCTTCTGAGGGTAGCCCAAAACTGGCATCAAGATCTTCAGAAGTAAAGATGATTGTGTGTTGGGTTTCCTCTTCTTCATCTTCCTCTGCATATGTGAGCTTGGTGCACACATCACCTTTCTTGCCCTTCCATCTTATATGGGCAAAGAATTCTGCCATAAATGGATTGAGGCAGGAGTCAGGCTTGGTGCCTAAGAATTTCTCAAGTCCAGCATCCCTCAGCCATTGAAGGACTGGATGCACTTTCTCATCAGGGCTGTCAAAGGCTACGAGCTTTTCGAACCATAAGGAGTTTGTATTACTAAGATATGAGAAATCAATATCCAAGGATGGATCATTGAAGTCTACAAGTTCCTCTCTTTTGATTTTGGGTGCCATGGATAATTTTTGAAGGAGATGAATGGAGGGTTTGAAAGTTTGGAGAGTTTTTCAAAAATGCTTAAGGGTTTGAAATATGAGTGCGTAAGGAATGAGTGTAAAAACTGAGTGTTTTTATATGTGGAGGATTTATTAACTGTTGGTTAATAGCTTTTGAGGGTGGATAAATCTTAAAACCAAATGGATAAAGTGGGGTAGTGGGCTGTGGAACGGTTTGATGGAGGTTTAAGGTTAATCAATGGCTTTGATGATAACACAGTAATTAATGCAATCTTAAAGGAGATTTTGCATTAAATGCTGATTTGCCATTTGGGGGCTAAAACCTTTAATTGCACACGCCATCCTAAAATAGACTACTCTTAGCCCAAGAATTCTTTTAAATGTCCAATCAATGCTAAAAATAGCAATTATCACCCTAGAACTTGGACAAACATTCTGAGATGTGTTTTGACTTCTGTTTTGGTCAAAATAGCTGACCACTACGCCTGAGTGGGTCCCAATGTTGCTGAATGGGTCCCACAAGGTCAATTTTCCTGACCAACATTGCTGAAGATTATATAAACAACTCTGCTGAGTTTCCATTTTTTTTTTTTTTTGGCAGACAGCTTCAGTGAGGTTGGTCAACCTTGCTGAAGTTCAACTTAATGAACTTCCCCCTCCATTTGAGCTTCCTTCTTCATTTCTCCATCTTCCCTGGATCAAGTAAGCCCAATTCAGCTGAAAGTTCCAGAAACCTTGCTTCAGCTAATGGCTTAGTTAAGATATCAGCTTTTTGCTTATCAGTGTGGATTTTGACAAGTTTGATATCTTTCTTCTCCACATGATCCCTTATAAAATGATGCTTAATATCAACATGTTTGCATCTGGTGTGAAGCACTGGATTCTGTGAAATAGCAATTGCACTGTTGTTGTCACAGAATATTGGAACTTCATTGGTGATGACTTTGTAATCTCTAAGTTGCTGCCTGAGCCAAAGTATCTGAGCACAGCAACTTCCAGCTGCTAGATATTCTGCTTCAGTTGTTGATGTGGCAACTGTATTTTGCTTCTTGGAGAACCATGAGATTAGCTTGCTGCCCAAGAATTGACATGTTCCAGAAGTGGATTTTCTGTCAATTCTACGTCCTCCATAATCTGCATCTGAATTTCCAGTGAGCTCAATGTTGTCATCAGCTGGATACCATAATCCAAGATTCTTAGTTCCCTTGAGATATCTTAGAATTCTTTTGGCAGCATCAAGGTGACTCTTCTTTGGATTTGCTTGAAATCTTGCACAAACTCCAACTGCAAATGTGATGTTAGGCCTACTTGCAGTGAGATATAGCAAGGATCCTATGATTCCTCTGTAATTAGTGGAATTGGTTGATTCTCCACTTTCATCAGGATTCATCTTCCAGTTTGTATTCATAGGAATTCTGACTGGCTTGCTTGTAGCACATCCAAATTTCTTGATCATGTCCCTTGTATATTTGGCCTAATTGATGAATATTCCTTTCTTTGATTGAGTGACTTGAAGTCCTAGAAAGAAATTCATCAATCCCATCATGGACATCTCAAATTTGCTCTGCATGAGTTTGGAAAATTTCTCACACAGCTTCTCATTTGGAGATCCAAATATAATGTCATCCACATAGATTTGGACTAACTATATATCATCTCCTTCACAGATTCTGAACAAGGTTCTGTCAACAGTGCCTTTGACAAAACCATGGTCTAGAAGAAACTGTGATAAGGTGTCATACCAAGCTCTTGGAGCTTGCTTTAAGCCATAGAGGGCTTTCTTTAATCTGTACACCTTGTCTCCTTCTTCAAAGCCAGGGGGCTGTTCAACATACACTTCTTCTTTGAGTACCCCATTGAGAAATGCACTCTTCACATCCATTTGATATACCTTGAATCTCACGTGAGCTGCATAAGCTAAGAAGAGTCTGATTGCCTCAAGTCTGGCCACTAGAGCAAAAGTTTCATCATAATCAATCCCCTCAGATTGACAATATCCCTTGGCCACCAGTCTTGCTTTGTTCCTCACAATGATGTCATTTTCATTTTTCTTATTTTTGAACACCCATTTGGTTCCAATGACATCTTGATGAGTTGGCCTATCCACCAGCTCCCATACTTCATTTCTGGTGAACTGGTTCAGCTCTTCTTGCATGGCTATGATCCAGTTTGTGTCTTGAAGTGCTTTCTCAATATATTTTTGTTCCTGTTCTGAAAGGAAACAACAAAACAAAGCACTTTCTCCATGAAATCTCCTAGTTTTGATCCCTTCACTTGGATTACCAAGTATCAGGCTAGTTGGGTGGTCATGCAACCAAGTTCTTCTAGACCTGATCCCTTCAGGAGGATTGTCCTCTTCTGAAGTTGGATCACAAGACTCAATAAATTCAAGAAAGTTAATTGAAGGATCAAGTTCAGGATCATATTCAGGGGTGTTGTCCTCATTGTCAGATAAGTTGACATTTTCATTGGTTCCCCCTTGAATATTGGATCCATTTACTACCTCAGCATTGTCTGCTTCTTCATTGGTAGTTGTTACCTGGTTTTGAACTGGGATGGGGTCAGTCAGTTCAATTTCTCCTTCAGGTTGGTTATCCTCTGGTTGATTTTCATCAGGTAAGTTGTCCAGCTTTTGATTGTCATCAAGTTCAGGCTGGGCAACATCTACAAACACTGTTTCCTTGCTTTGAAGCCTTAGTCTGGTTGTTCTTTGTGTTATTTCATCAATATTCAGGTTTCTATCCCTGAACTCATTATTAGATTCATCAAACACAACATGAGGTGTTTCTTCCACAATAAGGGTTTTGTAGTTGTAGACTCTGTAAGCTTTGCTGATTTGTGAATATCCAACAAATATTCCTTCATCAGCTTTGCTGTCAAAAGCTTTCAATTGCTCTTTCCCATTATTGTGAATGAAACACTTACAACCAAATATATGAAAATAGGCAACAGTGGGCAATCTACCTTTCCATAATTCATATGGAGTTTTACCTTGACCTTTGGTGATTAAAGATCTGTTTTGAGTGTGGCATGCAGTGTTAATGGCTTCAGCCCATAACCTCTTTGGCAATTTGGATTCAGCAATCAAGGTTCTTGCTGCCTCTTTCAAGGTTCTGTTCCTTCTTTCAGCAACCCCATTTTGTTGAGGTGTTCTTGCTGCTGAAGTCTCATGAGTGATGCCATTCTTGCTGCAGTACATCATTGATGTATGAGTTTATGAATTATGTGCCTTTGTCTGATCTGATCTTGACAATACTTAGGCCCTTTTCATTGCTCAATCTCATCATCAATTCAGGTAGCTTGACTTGGGTCTCCTTTTTGTTCAGAAGGAATACCACCCAAGTGTACCTGGAAAAATCATCAACAACTACTAAAGCATATTTTCTTCCATTTATACTTACTGGGATAATTGGACCAAATAAATCCATATGCAGTAGTTGAAGAACTCTCTCAGTGGAGATGACAGGTTTTCCTTTGAAAGAAGCTTTGATTTGCTTTCCTTCCTGACATGGCTGACATACATGTTCCTTGGTGAAGACTTGATTTGGCAGCCCTTTTACTAGAGAGTATCTTGCCAGTTTGTTGATGGTTTTGAAATTCAGGTGATTCAATCTTTTGTGCCATAGCCAGCTTTGCTCACTTGTGCTTTTGGCAACAAGACAGACTACTTCAGGAGTTTTGCTCCAATCTGCAAAATAGACATTTCCCTTTCTCACCCCTGTTAGTAGCACCTGTTGTGTTGAATTATCTTTGATAATGCATTCATTTGGGGTAAATTCAACACTATATCCTCTATCACAGATTTGACTAATAGACAACAAATTATATTTTAGGCCTAGAACATATGAAACATCAGTAATTTTGACACTACCAATGTTTAATGTACCATAACCTCTTGTGATCCCTTGAGAGCTGTCTCCAAAGGTTACTGAAGGACCATCCTTTTCAATGAACGCTGAGAGAAGCTCCTTGTCTCCAGTCATGTGTCTTGAACATCCACTGTCCAAGTACCATGCTGTTTTCTTGTTAATGCTTCTCTTCTTCTTGTGGTCCTTGCAGTCTTGCAAAGTCAAATTTTAGGTACCCTTTGAATGTTGGGTCCTAGAGGGTTAGTTGTACCTTTTGGAACCCAAATCTGCCTGATTACTCTGATTGACTCAAAGTGACTGACTTGGTTTCCATTTACATCTACATACACAGTCTTACTCTTAAATGCCTTGGGTGGTTTCTGTGCATAAGTGTTAGTCTTGTAAGGTTCAGGAGAGTTGGTGAATTTCTTTGGGATATATCTCCTGAAGTTACTAGACTTAGGTGCAGCTTGGTGAGACCTTTGAGGATAGGGGCTTGGATGGCCTTTTCCCTTTGGCATGAAAGGTCCAGGCTTCCTGAAGCTGTTATACCTTTCAGTGGGGTTGGGCCTTAATCTGTTCAGTTGAGGTTGCCTCAGATGAGTTGGCCTTTTCTGAGCAGATTTTGGACAACTCCACTGATGAGTGTTCAGATGGTTTGACCTTCCATTGGTTCTTCCATTCTGAACCTCATTTCTCTTGTATACAATGTTCTTAACCTTTTCCTTAGGTATGGGTTTAGAAGCATTGTTTACTTGAGTAGGTATAAAGATTCATTTACCCTTTTCCTTGATCAGTGGTTGATTTACTTCCATTTCATTTTGTTGAGCCACTGATCTTACAAAGATCATCTTAGAATTGCTTGTTGAAGCAATACTAAGACCAGGTGAGGATTCAAATGGATTATATCCTATTCCACCTTTTTGAGCAAATGGTCTTTGAAACCCTTGAATTTCTTCTATTGCTTTAGCAGATTTGTTCAAGGCAGACATCTTCATTTTTAAGCTCCCCTCACTCAATTTAAGAGTATCAAATTCATTTGAGAGGTTGTCAAATTTGGCTTGAAGGGTTCTAAGGTCAAAATCCTTTTTCCTCAAGGCCAGTTCTTGTTCATCAATCAGCTTTTGTTGTTCAGTGACTTTGAGAAACATTTCATCATGTTCTCTCACAGTCTGTTGATACAACTCAGTTGATTTAAAGTCAAACTCTGGTTCTCTCAATGCCATATTGCATACTTCTTGTAGTCTGGTGAAATCCTCAAGTAACTTCCCAAAGTTGAGTTTCAAGTGGATTTCACTAGACTCATGTGTGTTATTTGAAGAATTGGAATATGAACATACCTCTTCATTTTCAAAAGCCATTTGACAGTCATCATCACTGTCACTGTTGAAGAATAGTCCATCATCAGATGAGTACACACTCTCTTCACTTGCTGATTCCCCAGCTACCATGGCCTTCCTGTTGTTCAACCTCTTGTCTCTTTTGTTCTGCCTTTCTTTTCTTTCCTTTGAACTTAGGTCAGGACAATCATACTGAAAGTGACCCTTTTTCTGGCAGTTGTAACACACATCTTCATCATCATTCTTCTTGCTTGAGGACTCCTTCCTCCTTGATGATGATGGTTCAGCTTTGCTGTACTTCTTTCTGTCAGCATATCTATCTTCTTTCTTTTCATCAGAGACTTTGTCCTCTGACTTGTTGTCAGGAGAGCTGAATCTCCTTCTGGTTCTGTTGTCTTGGTAGAACTTTTTGTATCTACCAAATCTGGAGTTGAGCTTCTCAAATCTCCTTGCCATGAGTGCCAGCTCCTCCTTCATTTCAGACTTTGAAACAGTTTGAGAAGATCTTTGTGTACTCTTCTTTTCTGTTTCAGCAGCTTTGAAAGCAACACCTTTGTTTGAGGAGGATGGCTCATCATGTACTTTCTTTCTGTTCAAATCAAACTCATATGCTTTGAGTTCAGAGAACACTTGCTGCATGGGCATGTTGTCAAGATTGCTGGTGTTTTGCATCATGACAGAGTATATGTCCCACTTGGATGTGAGACTTCTCAGAATTTTCAAAGCAACTTCTCTTTTGGCATAGAACTTGCCAAGAGAGTTTATCTCATTCATGATGTCAGTGAATCTGCCATCAAGATGATCAATAGTTTCATTTGGCTCCATAGAAAATTGTTCATATTTTTTGATAGCCACTTGAAGCTTGTTTTCTTTTATCTTTTGGGTACCTTCACACATAAGTGCTAAGGTGTCCCAAATTTCTTTTGCTGTTGTGCAGTGGTACACTCTTCCCATCACTGCATCTGGAATGGTCTGGTACAAAGTATTCATGGCAATGTAGTTTAGGTTGTGCCTTTTTCTTTCTTCAGCTGTAAACTCATCCTCATCCTTTGGTAGCAATTCCCTTGGATCTGCTTTCTGTGCATCAGTGAGTTTGGGATTTGCTTTGGTGAATGTGAAGGGCCCTCTAGTGATGACTTTGAGCATTTCATCATGCTGGCAGGCAAGATGTGCTCTCATCCTGATCTTCCAGAAATCATAATTCTCAATTGAGAACATTGGCAGTTTGTGATGAGAAATATGATTGACTTGGTTTGGACCCATGCTGTTGATGGTATTAACAGCATCTCCTGGAACTGCATTGTTAGCCATTTCTATAAAAATAGATTAGATAAACACAAATAGGCTATTCAGAAATTTGGATCAGCTCAGTGACCACAGAAATAATGTGTTTTGAAAATCAGTTGGATTTTCAGAAGCAGTGGTCTTTGAACCCCTGCTCTGATACCACTTGTTGGTCCTTGGTGGAGTATGACACAAGTGTATGGGGGGGGAATAATGCACTTGTGTATGCAAATTCTTTTCTTTTTCAAACAGTTTGGTCTTATCAGGGAGGTTGTCTCACAACTAGTCTGTGAATGAACTTCAATAGATACTTGCCCTAATGAAGACTATTAAGTGATCAGTTGGATAAATATCTAAGAGAGTTGCTAAGTGCGGAATGTGGTTGGCCTTTTTCTTGAAATAATACTCCAGGTTAATTTCTGAAAAACACAGTTGATCAAGGACTTTGTCCAAAACAATTTTTCTTCACTTACTGAGATAATCTCTTTAAGAATGATTGATTTGCAAGTAATAGAATGAATGCAGTAAGTAAATGACACACAATTTATAGTGGTTCAGAGACTCAAGCTCCTACATCCACTTTCCCTGATTGAACAAGATAATTCCTTAACAATGGAATTAGCTTGTTTTATAGTGCCAAGGTGCACTGATCAACAACACTCTCTTATTGCTTTGATCCCTAGGATAATCTGAGTCCTAGTGCTCAATCTCTCTGAGTTAAGACTGTGTTTCTCAATAACAGTCCTTAACTCCTCACTTCTACAACAAACACTACTTCACTTAATGAGGTAAGGGTTTGAGGTTTGGTTCCAACTAGTAGAGATATCCTTTACAATAAGAACAGTGTAAAGGCTTAGGATATCTCAGTGCTAAGCTTGGGATATTACAAGGATAGGCTTAGCTATTTGAAGTGATCAGGAAACTTGGGATTCTTAAGAACAGCTTTGGTTTCCTTTGATTGCTTGATGATAGTTTGATAGCAAGTAGTTGGATTATTGAATCCTTTGATCACTTCTGAATTTATAGGCAAATTTGAACAACTATCCGTTGGAGAGATAACAATTCAAACTCGTCTATATGCAGCACCATTGAAACGGTTATGAAGCTTGACATTCTATTATCCACTGTGTAATAGACTCTTCAATGGTTGCTTGAATGAATGTGTTGACTTCTGAAAAATGCGGCTGAGATGACTTGTGTCAGTTTCCAAATTTGCACATTTCCCAAGGTTGATTTGTGGCAGACTTTACACTCAACCAACGGCCAGATGGGACAACTGCCCTGAACATTCCTGGTGCTAACTAGAATGTTCCAACATTCATTCAATTCTCTAGTCTTTAATGCTTCTAAGTCTTCAATGCTTGTTCAGGCTTGATGGCAATAAATGCTTCAATAAATATGTCTTATGTGAGTATAGCATTCAATGCTCTTGATCATTAGCACTTCAATTGATCTGATACAATTCTTATCAATGCATGAAGCTTTGTCTTATCATTCTTGATCATTCAGCCATGTTGTCCACTTTAGTCAGCTTGTCTTGAATACTCAGCAAACTTGTCCTAAGGCACTAACACTTAGTAAGCTGCCTAACATTCCAGCTTTGGACAACTATTCTGAACTACCAATCTCACAACATTTCTGAGATTTGGACTTAAGCATTCTTACTGTCTCAACTATTCTGAGACAACTAGACTGATCTACACTTGAGCATATCTCAACTAATCTGATCATCATCAGTCAGGATTTTGGTATCTAAATCAAAATCATTTTATTTCCCAACACCCTTATTTAATGTTAATGAACATATTATTAACTAATCCCAACAATCATTAAATAAGGGTATTTTCGACAAAATTACCCTTCTTAAAAGAAAAATGGACAATAATTTGAGACAAACAAAAAAGGAATAGTGGACTATCTTTTTGAGACAGAGGGAGTATCATATATAATAAAAATAATAAATTTAAAAAATCAACAATATGTATATGAATAATATATAATAAAAAAATAATTATACATATAGTAAAAAATAATTGTTATAAAAATATTTATTAATGATATAAATAATTAAACACTCAATAATAATAATGATATATATTAATATATAATATTTAATAATTAATTATTTTAACAATAAATAGTAATAATAACAAATACTATCATTTTTCATGTATTATTCTATTGGTTGAAAAGAGAGAACACTCCTGCAGTTGGGCTTATATTATGAATATGGATTTGAAAGAATTTTGTTGGGGAAATTTATTTGTCTTTCATATTTATATACATATATTATAAATATACATTTCTTATTTTATTTCACACTATCTATACACACAGCGTGCATAAATGTAAATTTTAAAAAGGCCGATTTTTAACAGAATATTAAGACATGAATTCTTATGGTATAAATAAGGAATGAATATAAGTATTGTATAAAATTTTTTAAATTATTATTATTGTTAATTTAAAATTGAAAACTAATCAAAAAAAAAAAAAAAAAAAAAATCAACAAAAAAAAAAAAATTTATACAATACTTATATTCATTCCTTATTTATACCATAAGAATTCATGTCTTAATATTCTGTTAAAAATCGGCCTTTTTAAAATTTACATTTATGCACGCTGTGTGTATAGATAGTGTGAAATAAAATAAGAAATGTATATTTATAATATATGTATATAAATATGAAAGACAAATAAATTTCCCCAACAAAATTCTTTCAAATCCATATTCATAATATAAGCCCAACTGCAGGAGTGTTCTCTCTTTTCAACCAATAGAATAATACATGAAAAATGATAAAAACATTAATAAAGGGAATGTCAAATTAAAAAGAACTTTAATTAAAATTAATTATAAATTATTAATCAACTCATTAGTCATTATTAATTCTCATTAAATATCGGGCCATTAGTCTGTCTATATTAAAGTTGTGTTAAACTCTTGCCAGAGGGTAGGTAGCTAGTCTATTTCAATTATAAATATATAGTTTCACTCTATTAAAGATTTCAAGTAAACTATCAAATTCCTATTTAATGCAACAACATAATAAACATACCGAGGGGTTTATGTAATCACGTGAATGCACAATTAACGTTCATTACTTTTAAAATGTTAATTTTAGACGGTCTCGTGTAAGACTTCCTCCTAAATTATACTCTTTGGATAATTATTTTTCGTCTAATTGCACTAAACTCCAAAACTATACTTTTTGTTGCACTAAATAATATGGAGTACTACAAACTTCCAATTTTTTACTTCTCCCGTACTAAATAACCTTTCACATTTTCCTTTTTCGACCCTTTATAAACTTCACTATTACAATATCTAAAATATTATATTTAATGTTATTATTTTTAGAGATCACAGATACACACAAGTCAACTCACTTATTTATTTATTTTACAAAATTATTCCTTAAAATTTCTATTTATTATAATATTTTTTTTAAAAGTAGGTACACTTACATATGAAAGGTTCTTTGGAACGACGGAGGGAGTACAAATCACTTAACTAGTTTTTCCGACCAAATTTCTTCGCATTTTTTACATGCGTCTAACACATAATTTTTAAGAAGGTATTTCCGTCAAATCATGTATACTAAGCATGAATCCTTTTCCACACCCACTGTACAACAAATTCACAAACTCTTTCTCCCTCAACTCTCAATTTTTAGGGTTTAAAGAAAGAATAAAAAAATTAATTATAAATCTTGGGCTCGTGAATTAGTTGCAAAATAGGTAGGAAAGAAAGAGGTTGTGTTTAATATACAACATTTGAAAAAAAAAAAAAAACACCTCTTTAAAAAATCACGTGCAATGCACATGTCAAAAATTAAAAGAAATTTTACCTAAAAGTTTATTTAAGCGATTTGTGTGAAAACAGTTGATAGTTATATAGTTCAATGTAAAAAAAAAATATATATATATATCTATTATTTAGATGCAATTTCAATGCTGTTTGAAAATGTGTCATTAAATGCTATCAAATACATGCGCAAATGTAAATATGTGCTACTGTTTTTACAGTAGGATACATACTTAGTCTTACAGTATTACACATTAATTTTCTTTATAGTAAGTACATATCTGATAACGAATTTTTCTGTTGATATTTGCTCATTTTTTTGGAGCAAATCATTGACTCGGTTTCGATCCGATGTCGCCTCACAAGTTTTTCTGCCATTTTTTAAAATAGAAAAATACTGTAAGTGCAATTTGCATATAAATTTGTCAAGCAATTCCAGTCGATTAGACGTCTCCAACCAAGTAGAATACTTGAAGATATAAGAAATAACTGCTCTAGGATAGTAATTCAAAAAGTAATCAACGAGACAAACAACACACAAGAATTTAAGTGGTTCGATCAATGTGATCTACATCCACTGGACCAGACGAGTACTTATTTGATTGATAAAGAATGTTTACACACTCATTCACTCGGAATAGGATATTTCCTCACTTCACTCGTGAACTCACACAACTCAAAGATTACAAAACGTACTACAATTCCATCCAACCTTTACAATGTACACATACAAGAGTTTATAAAAACCAAAGGTAGTTGCTGCTGTTAGGAACTGTTTGAGTAGTTAGCAACCGTTTGCAACCGCTTGTAACAACCCATGTGCTCTGTTATTGCCCAACTGAAATGGTAGTTATGCCCTCAAGTTTTGTAACTGTAATACAGCTAGTTAAAGTAACTAACTTCCAGATCAGAAGACTTTCCATAAAGATCAGAACAATACTTAGGGTGATGATACTCAACTCTTCTGTTATTGTGATCAAAAGCTAACTCTACTGATAGACTCCATACTGTGCTGATCTTTTACTGTGCTGACCAAGTACTATGCTGACCAAGTACTGTGCTGATATACCCTACTGAAGTACTGTGCTGATCCACTCTGCTGAAGTACTGTGCTTGGTATAATCTGCTGAAGTACTGTGCTGACCAAGTACTGTGCTGACTCAGTACTGTGCTGATCCACTACTGTGCTGATCTGACCAACTGTGCTGAAATCTACGCATCACCTCCTCAATTGATTGAAAACCTTCAACTCATCTGATTTCGGCCTAAGTCATCTTGCCTGATCCTATCAGCACACTACTTACTTAATGTGC
The DNA here is from genome assembly GCA_963675135.1 of Galeopsis tetrahit. Taxonomy (NCBI): domain Eukaryota; kingdom Viridiplantae; phylum Streptophyta; class Magnoliopsida; order Lamiales; family Lamiaceae; genus Galeopsis; species Galeopsis tetrahit. The sequence continues at coordinate 41,003,124 of OY776128.1, read as the reverse complement.
TGACTATGAGATTATGAGATAACACTCACAATTCTCCACCTTTAGCTCATAATCGAACTAACCTCCACCAAAAAAACCTAACAACAACATTATTCTCCTCAAAGAATAGCCTTCACTACTGATCTTCTCCCACAAGAGCAGTAGTCTTCTCCTCAGAGGAATTAATGTAGTCCAATAAGTCTAAGACACAAGTCAAACTTCTCTTTTGGCAATGCCTTAGTGAACGCATCAGCAGGGTTCTCCTCTGTAGCAATCTTCACTACCTGGACCACCCCCTTCTCTACAATATCTCTTACAAAGTACAGCTTTACATCTATATGCTTAGTTTTCTCATGATACCCCTGATGCTTTGCAAGATGTATTGCACTTTGGTTATCACAGAAGACAGTCACACTTCTTTGTGATATACCAAACTCCTTCAAGATCCCCCTAAGCCACATGCTCTCCTTAACTACTTCAGTCAAGGCCACATATTCTGATTCTGTAGTAGATAATGCAACTACGGACTGATGTATTGACCTCCATGATATAGCTGTACCAAATAAGGTGAATACATAACCTGTCAAGGACTTTCTTGTGTCTACATTGGCTGCATAGTCAGCATCAACATAACCCACAAGTGCTTCTCCCTCATCTGATATCTTCTGATCTGATATCTTCTGAAATTTCAGACCCTTCTCAGTTGATCCCAGAACATACCCACTTAACTGTCTCCCAATGACTTAAGCCTGGATCACTCATGTATCTGCTGATTACACTCATTGCATGAGTTAAATTTGGTCTACAACACACCATAGCATACATTAAACTCCCTACTGCACTGACATAAGGAACCTTACTCATCTGAGTTCTTTCTTGGCTGTTCTTGGGACACATCTGATTGGATAGCTTCTGATGCTGGCCAATTGGTGTAGAAACTGTCTTAGCTTGATTCATTCTGAATCTCTCTAACACCTTCTTCAGATAGGTAGGCTGACTAAGTTGAATTGCTCCCTCAACTCTACTGATCTCCATCCCAAGGATCACTTTAGCTTCACCAAGATCTTTCATCTCAAACTCCCTTTTGAGAATCTCTTTCACCTGATTGATACTGTTAATAGACTCTCCTGCTATTAACATATCATCTACATACAGCAGAAGATAGGTAATTGAACTCCCAACTCTTCTGAAGTAATCACAGCTGTCATACAAGCTTCTTGCAAAACCAGCTGAGCAAATGTACTCATCAAACCTTAAGTACCATTGTCTAGGGATTTGTTTGAGGCCATAGAGTGATTTTCTGAGTAAGCACACTTTGTCTTCTCCATCTTCTATGTCCAACCCTTCTGGTATTTTCATGTAGATCTTCTCATCTAAAGTCCCAAGAAGAAATGTTGTGGTCACATCCATCTGATGCAGCTCCAATTCATATTGAGCAACCATAGCCAACAAGATTCTGATGCTACAATGCTTTACAACAGGTGAGAAGATTTCATTAAAGTCAATACCTTCTTTCTGTGTAAATCCTTTAGCTACAAGTCTTGCCTTGTACCTAACCTTGCCACCTCTCTGAGCCTCCACCTTCTTCTTGTAGATACACTTACACCCAACAAGTTTCTTGTTCTTAGGTCTCTCAACAATCTCCCAAGTCTGGTTCTTGTTAAGAGATAACAATTCTTCCTCCATAGCAACTAACCACTTCTCTTTGTCATGGCAGTTGATGGCTTATGTGTAAGTTTTAGGCTCCAGAGACTCCACCTCAAGGGCTGCACATAATGCAAATGATACAATGTCAGCTTGACCATACCTTTGAGGTGGGTGGACTTCTCTTCTAGTTCTGTCCCTAGTCAGCTGATAATCATGAAACTCAGTATCACTATGAGTAATCTCCTCCTCATCTGGATCAATCTGATCTTCAGTTACTGTTCTGGTCTCAACATGCTCCACCTCAACCTGTGTCTCATCTGGTCTGTTGTGTGTTGTACTTAAACTTGCATCTTCTTTCAATGGCATTCTACTTTCATCAAACGTTACATCTCTGCTGATAATACACTTCTGCATTCCAGCTTCAAGGCACCACAACCTATACCCTTTCACTCCTGAAGGATACCCTACGAACACACACTTCAAGGCTCGAGGCTCAAGCCTCAAGCTTATCTTGCTTGACATGGGCATATGCTAAACAACCATAAACCTTCAAATTACTGTACTCAGCTGCATGGCCAGACCATAACTCTTCTGGGGTTTTAAATTGCACAGCTGAGGAAGGGCTTCTGTTTATCAAATAGGCTGCTGTTGACACTGCTTCTCCCCAAAATACTTTAGACAATTCCGAGCTGCTCAACATGCACCTGACCCTCTCAAGCAAAGTCTGGTTTATTCTCTCAGCAACTCCATTCTGCTGAGGTGTACCTGGTACTGTTCTATGCCTCACTATACCCTTCTTCTTGCAGAAAACATTGAACTCTTCTGATATGAACTCCAGCCCATTATCAGTTCTCAAATGCTTGAGCTTCATTCCAGAGACATTCTCAACCTCAGTGAGCCATTCCTTGAACTTTTCAAATGCTTCTGACTTGGATTTCAGGATAGTGATCCATACCTTTCTTGAGTAGTCATCTATGATAGACATGAAGTATCTCCCACCACTTCTGGTCTGATTCCTAGCTGGCCCCCATAAATCTGAATGGACATAGTCCAAAATTCCTTTGGTAGAGTGTGAACTCTTTCCAAACTTCAATCTCTTGGATTTCCCAAGAATGCAGTGCTCACACAAATCAAGCTTTGTGATCTTGTCACCACCTAGCAATCCTTGCTTACTTAGTTCAAGTAGGCCCTTCTCTCCTACATGACCTAATCTTTTGTGCCACAACATTGAGTTGTCTTGCACCCTTGCCACATCTGATCTCCCAATTACTGTTCCTCCCTTAAGAAAGTAGAGATCTTGCCTTCTCTCATCTTTAAGAATAGTAAGTTTCCCCTTTGAAACTCTGAGCTCTCCATCTTCTGACTGGAATTTATAGCCCAATGAATCCAGCATACCAAGAGATATCAAATTTCTCTTGAGTTCAGGAACATACCTGACCCTCTTGAGAATCCTCACTACTCCATCATACATCTTCAAGTGTATTGTACCTTCACCTTTGACTCTGCAAGTGTGATCATTCCCTAACAACACAGAACCTCCATTCTGATGCTTAAAATCATGAAACCAATCTCTCCTTGGAGTCATGTGGAAAGAACACCCTGAATCTAAAATCCAATCCTGTTGTTCTTTAGTGGAAGTGATGGATAGGGACTGAGCTGACTCATAGCCTTTCTGCTCCTTATCTTCTTGGGTTTGATTTGCTTGATTCATATCAACAAGGTTCTTGGGACCAGATTTTCTCATAAGCTGTTTGTACTTGTAACAAGTACTCTTAAAGTGCCCAGGTTTGTTGCAGTGGTGGCACACTACTTCCCCTTAATTTGACACTGCTGATTTTCCCTTATCAGCTCCCTTGGGTTGACTAGACCCCTTCTTGTAGACAGACTTCTTCTGACCTCCCTTGATTGCCAATCCTTCTCCACTGCTACTTTTATCTCCTTGAGATGTTTTATTATGCAGCAGCTTGGACTTGACAGCCAAGATCACATCCTCCAATGTGATTGCCTCCTTTCTACCATACAAGATGGTGTCCTTTAGGATTTCAAAGGACTTAGGAAGAGCACTCAACAAGATAAGAGCCTTATCCTCTTCTTTAAGCTTGACATCCAAATTCTCCAGATCATCAAGTATCTTGTTGAACTCATCTAGCTGCTCCGTAATGGGTTTGTCATCTCCCATTCTAAAGGCATACAACTTCTGTTTTGAATAGAGTCGGTTACCAAGAGATTTCACCATATATAACTTCTCAAGCTTATCCCAAACCTCCTTCGCTGACTTCTCTTTAGCAACCTCCCTCAAGATCTTATCTCCAAGGCAGAGTAGGATCGTGCTTCGAGCTTTTCTGAGCAACTTGCTCCTTTCAGCCGCAGCTGCTGCAACTTCTTCTTCTGCAGTCTCTTCAGATTCTTCGAGAGCCTCGAATAATCCTTGATGTTCAAGGAGGGCCTGCATCCTGACCTTCCACAGCCCAAAATCTCTCGTGCCTGTAAACTTCTCTATGTTGTACTTGGTAGAATTCCCCATCTTAGATCTGCAACTACTTCAGTTTCCCACAGACGGCGCCAATTGTCAAGCAATTCCAGTCGATTAGACGTCTCCAACCAAGTAGAATACTTGAAGATATAAGAAATAACTGCTCTAGGATAGTAATTCAAAAAGTAATCAACGAGACAAACAGCACACAAGAATTTAAGTGGTTCGATCAATGTGATCTACATCCACTGGACCAGACGAGTACTTCTTTGATTGATAAAGAATTTTTACACACTCATTCACTCGGAATAGGATATTTCCTCACTTCACTCGTGAACTCACACAACTCAAAGATTACAAAACGTACTACAATTTCATCCGACCTTTATAATGTACACATACAAGAGTTTATAAAGACCAAAGGTAGTTGCTGCTGTTAGGAACTGTTTGAGTAGTTAGCAACCGTTTGCAACCGCTTGTAACAACCCATGTGCTCTGTTATTGCCCAACTGAAATGGTAGTTATGCCCTCAAGTTGTTGTAATTGTAATACAGGTAGTTAAACTAACTAACTTCCAGATCAGAAGACTTGTCCATAAAGATCAGAACAATACTTATCTCCAAGGACGACATATTTTGGCCGCATCAACTACTCCCCCCTACTCTCGTAAAAATGTTCATAAATTTATGAGAGTAGGAAAAGAAGGTAAGATGAATTAAACGGAATATTCCCTTGCCTTGGTCACCTTTAATTCACAACTTTCCAGAGCATAATATATTATTCTAGGAGAAAATATCCCTTTCCCTTTTCTGATAACCGAATTTAATCAAATCTCAGATTAAGCATTTATCGCTAATTAATGGATTCCCTAATCTTTAATAATACCTTCAACTTTACGCTCTTTCATAGCCTCGAACCTCCCACCTGCCTTTATTCTATGCGCCTACAAAGGACGAGACATTTCGCCGACTTTTCTCATCCACGCGCGCTCTCACTGGGCTTCGATTACACCCCTTCTCGATTTTCCCCCCACTTTTACTTAGCCATCATAACTTCCCCAATTCAAAATTCCCCACGTCCGTAAAACTTCTCACTTTCGATTTTATCGGTTCTTCTCAACCTTCGTCTCCAGTGTCTTCCTTTCGTTTTCTGCGACCAACCACCTCACACGCACGTTCGCCGGCAAATCACCCACATTCGAAAGTTACCTTCATTTCTCTTCGGAGGGCTTGTATTTGATCACTGATGGCTCCTTGATAAGTGTCATCCGTGCTTTCTCCAATCTCCGTATCTAAAGTCCTTTCAGGGACTACTTCCGTGTTCCTCCTGGGGGTGCGGTTGGGAACACTCCTCTCAGCTTGAGAGGGTATTTTATCTTCCTGATCTCGGGGGATCCCTTCATTCCTGGAAGGGGCCAAAGAGGAGTCGATCATGTGCTATGGATTCTTCTGCTTCGTATTTTCGTTCACTGGTGGAATAGAGCCGGAGGTACGGATTCCACGAGAAGTAATTATTCTTTCCACTGCTTGGGCAATCATTGCATCTAACTGATCCTGAGAGATAGTAAGGAGCTCCGGCTGGGTGTTGGGAGGAGGTGTATCCTTATTGATCCCACTTCCAGAGGCTCCAGAAGTACCCGTCGTATTTCCTTCAGGTGCGGGAGGGTTATCGTCCAGTACAGTGGCTGAGGGTTGTTTCCCTAGGTTCCTGTTTAAGGGAAAACATGGAGGAGGCGGAGGGAAAGGAGAGGTAGCAGTATCTCCCTTTTCCTTAGTCTGCTTCATCAGATCCTGTTCTCCGACCATTTTGTATGAGTGAAAATGAGTGAATCGATGAAAGTGTACTTTCCACATTATAGTGGGATAAACTATAGAGTTTTTGAACACTAACAAATGTGATTTTCCGCAAAATGAGTGAATCGATGAAAGTGTACTTTCTCACTTCTCAACTCAAAAGTTTCCCACAGACGGCGCCAGTTGTTGCGTCAGAAAGTAACGATTAGGGATACCAAGTCAACCTATCCTGATTACGTCGGTTGTGGGCTTAGATCGTCACTTTCCCGCGAGCTTGTCCACGAATAATCCTCCTTTAAGCTTCCTAAAGACCTGCAAAAACACGCTGGAGGGGATTCCGGCGTGGAATCTCCGACGCTCAAGTCAGAAGCTTTCTCGGGAGAATCAAAGAGGAATTTCCCTGTAAATCAAGGGAAAATCTCGCAAGAATCGTAGGATTTTCTGTATTTTCAGTGTATTCTTCGTGTATTTCTTATGAATAATGTAAAAATGTATCCTCTTAATGTAAAAAACGTAGTGAACAAAGTAAAACAAACCTGCATTTATACCTGACCCTTTTCGTGGGAGAGAGGGAGATTTTTCCCCCTCTTCCTTCTCAACTGCCCCTTAAGACTCGGTCTTTCGGTGGACTGTTCCCATTCCCTTTGATTTGCTTCCTTCGGGCCTCATCCATCAAAACTGGATCTTAGGAACTTCCCTCCTGGGCTGGAAATACTTAGCCCAAGAATAATCGGGCCACAGATATGGGCCAAAGGCCCACTTACGCCTATTTCCCTCTTTGTGTTCACGGGTGTATTAATCCCCTTCACCAAACCATCACTCATAATAAGACGGATTTAATTCATCTTATATCCACGTATCGTTATCTCCAAGAACGACATATTTTGGCCGCATCAAAATTAAACGACATATTTTGGCCGCATCAAAATTAAACGTCAAATGTTGATACACGTTGAGTTCTGAAATTGGATCACATGTATGTAAGCAGCGGTGCGGCGCCCATATGATATAATTTATGATTTTTAATTAGATTTATATGATATAATTTATGATTTTTAATTAGATTTAATTTATTTATATCTTAATCATGAGTTAAAAAGTCCATATTGGTACCATAACTTTTCATTTTCCGTAAAATGTTTTAAAAATGTAATTTTTTCAATTTAATTCCTAAATTTTTTTAGTTGGTCCAATTTTAATTTCAAATTCACTTAAATTTAAATTATGATACTCTCTCTGTCCCTGAAATTTTTTCATACTTTTTTTTAGTTGGTCCAATTTAATTCCTTTTTTTTGTTTTTCCCCCAAAAGTTTGTATACCACAAAATAGAAATAATCATCACAATTTCTACCCTCACAATATACACATGATATTTACCCTTCGTACCATTACTTTTGGGATCTATCATACACTCAACTCACCTACTTTATTTGCTTTATATATAAATATTTATAAAATTAACCCTCAATACACTTTTTTCTTAACGTTTTTGTAACTTAGTGCAGAAGGTCAAAAATAGATTTAACTCTATTTTATTTGGTATTTTTTTTTTTAGATTTTTAAAATATAATTCTAGCCTTCTATATTTTAACATTTTCAAAGGATTTTATAGTAATAATCAGATTTTATACAATCATTTTTAATTAGTTAATAAATTTTACTCTTTTTTAATTAATCATATTACATTACTTTTATATTTAGATTTTAAACAAACTTTTTTATTTTTTAAATTGATGTTGGATTTTTAAATTAGTTTTCTCATTATAATACATGATTCAACTTAATATAAAGTATATTATGTCACAAACGTGCTAACATATTTTCTCAAATTTGAGATGTTAATCAAGTTGAGAGTTCACCTATATACAATAAATTTACACAAGTGTTCCTCGTCGAGATATAACTTTTCTCATTAATTTTATTTTAGGGTAACAATTCAACATAATGACAATCTCTCAACATAAAAAAATTAATTTTCTTTCTTACATTCTAGTATGTTTCATGGACGAAACCTATGAAGTAATTACATATTGAATTCTTTCAACTATTTCTTTGAATTATTATAATTACATGCATGTTATCGTTTTCTTTGAGGTGTTAATCATTCATTCTATTCTTTATAAATATATATTTTAGATTATGACCTCATCACCTATGAATTGGGGTGGGAATGAGTCAGGCCAAGCTAGACTTTAAGAAAAAAAGTCTGGCCTGACATATATTTTTTAGGTCCGAGCCTAATCCGTGATCTGTTATAAATTTTTTTTAAAGGCTCAAGTCTGATATTTTTAATAAATAGGTTTGACCCGAAAGACTTTTAAAGTCATTTTAGTCATATTAGTGCATTTAAAAAAAAAAAAAAATCTAGAACACTCCTGTCAAAAAAAAAAATCTACAACACTAGTATTATCATCAAATTATAAAAATCGACTATTTAAATCTCAAAATGAAGAATTGTTTTTTCAACTATTACAAAGAAAAATATGTATATTTGTAGATGTTGTGAATTCTTAAATGTATCAACATTCTCAACAACATCTTAATTTGACCTTCCGAGATTTTACCTAAGTCCTTTCTGAAATGTTTCATTAAATGTTGAGCTAAATGTTACAGCATTTCTGACAGAGTCTTGAAGCTTCTACAAGGATCTGGAACCTGGAAGATTCCAGAATATTGCAGAACGTGCTAGAAGAGCTAGAAGAGGCTGGAAGCAGTTTAGAACGACCTGGAACATGCAAGAAGAATCTAGAAAGATCATGGAAGTTGAGTTCCTAAAAAATAGGATCTCAAGTTGGAAGCCTTTAGAATTCGCACCCCACTCTATAAATACCGAAGGAAGGCTCCACAATTCATGATCAGTGTATTCTATTCGATCAATATTCTAAACTAGTGTTCATCCTGTTAGGAAATTGTGGCCCCAATAGTTATACCATTTAGTTCATACGAAGTATCCCACCCGTATGGCTGTGTGCTTTTCTTATCTATTGAGAGTGTAATCATAGATAGACTAGCATTTCGACAGTGTATATTTATACACTTAGTTCGTTTTCAAAACAAAGCACCTGCCCTGTTTATAGTTTTAGTTGTGAAGGTTATTGTTGTAACATTTCACACAACATTTGTACTTGAAGATAAGTATTGATATTCCTCCGTAAGGCTAACATAGATTTTTATTTATAAAATCTATGTCAAAAATATTTCCATTGTGTCTCGTTCGTTTTTAATGTTTCAAGTCTTCCGCTGTGTATCTTTATTTCTTATATTCTGTTAGAGTCAGTGTTGTACAATTTGTCTCAACATTAAGTACAACATTAATCTATTTTTACTTAAACACTATACCAGCACACTTTCAGTTGATATTAGAGCCGATACCTGGCGACACTAGGTTAGATCCTCGTTTAAGTGTGTTTTTAGTTTATTTTAGCAATGGAAACACATCACATATCCACGACACTTAGACCACCCGTTTTAGATGGTTCGAATTATACTTATTGGAAGCCTAAGATGCGTATGTACATCAAGTCAATTGATGAACGTGCTTGGAGGACTGTACTTACAGGCTGGGAAGCTCCAAAGAGACCAGTAGATGCAAATGGTGAAATTCAACTCAAGAAAGAAGTTGATTGGACGACTGATGAAATAACAACAGCAGGCTACAATTCTAAAGCTTTAAATGCTATTTTTACCTTTGTTGATGTTTCAATGTTTAAAATTATATCTAACTGTTGTACTTCAAAAGATGTATGAGACAGGTTGCAAGAGCATTGTGAGGGTTCAGCCAGTGTTCGAAGGACTAAGCTTCGAATGTTGGGGACAAAGTTTGAGAATCTCCGAATGAAAGAAGATGAAACAATTTCATCCTGCAATGAAAAGTTAAGTGAGATAATCAATGAATCACATTCTCTTGGTGACCCTATTTCTAATATTAGAGTAGTTCATAAGATATTAAGATCTGTTCCTAAAAGATTTGATGCTAAAATTTGTGCTATAGAAGAGACAAAAGATACAGATAAGTTAAGTCAAAATGAATTAGTGAGTATTCTTAGAACTTATGAGATAAACACTAATCAAGTTGATGAAACTAATGATGATAAGAAAGTTGTTGTTTTTAATGGGGAAACATCAAACAAATCTGAGTTTCAACCTATCATTACTGAGGTTGATTCGGATGAACAATTGCTTGATGAATGTCTCAACAATCCTAACAGCATTGCCCTCCTCACTAAGCACTTTAATAAATTTCTTAAGAAATCTGTGAACAAATCTAGAAACATTCAGCTTAGAATTCAAATCAACACATCAACACCTCAACCAGAAAGGAGGAAAGGTCAATTCACACCAAGACCATCAAAGAGTGAAGGTAAACCAAGGTATGATCCTGAATTTCGAAAATCTGTTCAATGTAATGCTTGTTCTGGATATGGCCATTATGCAAATGAATGTGCCAATACTAGACTTAAGCAAAAACTGAATTTTAGTGCTACATTGAGTGATGAATCTGATGATGATGATCTTGATGAGTTAAATGATAATGAATATTCTCATTTTACCAAAATTGATTATAATGATTCCTCAGATGATGATCTGGATGAAACATATTTTGATGTTGTACCTGATGCTTCAACAAGTACAACAACATCAGAACATAGTCACCCAGATTTGAACTGTTTTAATGGTTTGGTTGATGATTCAGGAAAAATGACTGATGACAATGCACACCAAAAGCTATTAGATGATTGGAACAATCAGAAACTCACTCTTGATTCCTTGAATAAAGAGAATGGGAATCTAAAAGACACAATCACCAAGCTAGAAGTTATACTTACCAAAAGAGATCTGGAAATCTATAACTTAAAGGAGAAACTAATAAATTCCACTTTATGTTTCAAGAAATATTCCAAGAGTGCTTCTGAGGTAAATAATGCTATAGCTACTGGTAAGTCTAATAATCATGGTTTAGGTTATGATGGTGTAACTGCTTCTATTTCTAAAAATTTTAGAAAACCTATGAAATTTGTGAAGGCAAATGTTAACACATCTGATGTAACATCTGCACAAACAGACCCTCACAAGGTTAAAATGAAGTATATCTGTCATTACTGTTTCAAGGTTGGTCATATTCGTCCTTACTGTATAAAATGGTTTGAAGAACTGAAAAATTTGAAAATGCTGCATAAAAACTGTCACCTCCTGGTAAACAGTTTCTGAAATCTGCATGGAAACCAAAAGCTACTTGTAATGTTGTTCATACCTCCTTAAAAGCATGTCTACATGATCTATGGTATTTTGATAGTGGTTGTTCTAGACATATGACAGGTCGAATAGACTTCTTATCTGATTATCTGACCTTGAATGGTGGTAGTGTTACATATGGTGGTGGTTCGAAAGGACATATTATTGGTAAAGAAACTTTAAATGTTGAAGGTTTTCCTAAGTTTAAAAATGTCTTGCATGTTAATGGCTTACTTGCAAATCTGATTAGCATTAGTCAACTTTGTGATGATAATTTGCATGTGAAATTTGACAAAAATTCATGCTATGTTCTTAATAAAGACGAAGTTTGTGTCATGACTAGTACTAGGTCAGCTGATAATTGCTATCTTATTGGAACAAATATGTGTAACTTGTCAAAACATGATGAAAATATTTTATGGCATCAAAGATTGGGTCATGCAAATTACAGAGCAATGAAAAGGCTAATCAAAGCAAATGCAGTAAAAGGAATTTCAAAACTGAAGTTTCACAATATCACTGTATGTGGACAATGCCAAAAAGGTAAGCACGTAAGAATGCCGCATAAAATGCTGTCACATTGTTCTACACATCGATGCTTTGAATTATTGTACATGGATTTGATGGGTCCTATGGAAACTGAAAGCATTGGAGGAAAGATGTATTCCTTAGTTGTGGTAGATGATTTTTTTAGATTTACCTGTGTAGAGTCTTTGAGAGACAAATTTGAAGCATTTGGTGCATTTAAAATTCTTTATAAGAGGTTCAAAAATGTGTTTAACTTGAAAGTTGGCCGTATTAGAACTGATCATGGTAGGGAATTTAAAAACAGCATGTTTAATGATTTTTGCGATAAAAAGGGTATTTTACAAGAATATTCATCTCCTAAAACTCCACAACAAAATGGAATTGTTGAAAGAAAGAATAGAACTTTACAAGAAATGGCAAGAGTCATGCTTACATCCAAATGTCTTGCTAAGAAATTTTGGAGAGAAGCATTGAATACTGCATGCCATATTATTAATAGGGTTTATATTCGTCCTGACACAAATCAAACACCTTATGAGATTTTGAACAAAAGAAAACCAAATGTGAAATATTTTCATGTATTTGGTTGTGTGTGTTATATTCTGAATGATAGGGATCAACTTCATAAGTTTGATTCTAAAAGTGATAAATGTTTCTTTTTAGGCTATTCTAGTAATAGTAAAGCTTATAGAGTTTATAACCTTAGAATTAACACTGTTCAAAAATCTGTTAATGTTGTGTTTGATGATGATAAAGGTCTTGCAGATGACAAAGATGAAGAAGATGTATCACAAGTCACTGACAATTATGAGAATACACTGAAGTCTGAAAATGTTGCACCGAATGTTAACACATCTGGGTCAACTTCTACAGAACAGTCAGTTGTAACTTCACAGAATGATCTGTATGTTCTCAATACGAATCCTTCTTCAAGAATAGGTAAAAGTCATCCTTGTGACCAGATCATAGGTGATGCTACAGTTGGAGTGCAAACAAGAGGAAGAGTAAGATCAAATAAGGTAGATGTGGTAAGAACAATATGCATGTCTTCTATGTGTAATGTTGTAAATGCTGAATGCTATTTATCTGAAATTGAACCTAAGAGTGCTAAAGAAGCCTTAACTGATGAAAACTGGATTAATGCTACGCATGAAGAACTTGGTCAGTTTGAAAGAAATGAAGTGTGGACACTTGTTCCAAGACCTAGTCATACTAATGTCATTGGAACAAAGTGGATATTCAAGAATAAAACTGATGAATTTGGTAATATTGTTAGGAACAAGGCTAGGTTAGTAGCACAAGGTTACACCCAAGTTGAAGGGGTTGATTTTGATGAAACTTTTGCACCTGTTGCTAGGATAGAATCTATTAGATTATTGCTAGCAATCGCATGTTTTATCAAATGGATGTAAAAGCTGTATTTCTAAATGGCATTTTGAATGAAGAAGCATATGTTGAACAACCTATAGGATTTGAAGATCCACAATAAACTTAAGAAAGCTTTGTATGGTCTTAAACAAGCTTTAGAGCATGGTATGGTAGGCTTACTGACTTTCTTTTGGAATATGGATTTATTAGAGGAGAGGCTGATAGAACTTTGTTCATTAAGCACACTGAAGGAGATTTACTTATTGCTCAAATATATGTTGATGACATTGTGTTTTGTTCTACTTGTGATAAAGTGTTCAGCAGGTTTGTTGAGGCAATGACTGCAACATTTGAAATAAGTATGGTTGGAGACTTGAACTATTTTCTAGGTCTTCAAATCAAACAATGCAGTGATGGTATTTTCTTCTCCCAGAGTAAGTATGCTAAGAACTTGGTTAAAAGATTTGGTCTTGAGAATTCAAAACCAATGAAAACTCCTATGGGATCTACTTTGAAACTTTGCAAAGACAGTGCTGGAACAGATGTTGATCCAACACTTTACAGATCCATGATAGGTAGTTTACTATATCTAACCTCTAGTAGACCAGATATTATGTACAGTGTGTGTGTTTGTGCTAGGTACCAAGCTAATCCAAAGGAATATCACCTGAATGCTGTGAAAATGATTATCAAGTATGTTTCAGGTACAAGTGAACTTGGAATCTGGTACACTAAGGACACCAACAACATTTTGATAGGCTACAGTGATGCTGATTGGGCTGGAGATATAGATGATAGAAAAAGTACGAGTGGAGGATGTTTCTACATGAGGAACAATCTTGTATCATGGCATAACAAGAAACAGAACTGTGTTTCACAATCTACTGCTGAGTCTGAGTACTTAGCTGCTGGAAGCTGCTGTACACAACTCTTGTGGCTGAGTAAGATATTCCATGATTATGGCATTGAGAATGGTATACTTACAATATTTTGTGACAATATTAGTGCCATAAACATTTCTAAAAATCCTGTACAACACTCACTCACTAAGCACATTAGCATAAGACATCACTTTGTGAGAGATCTAGTAGAGAAGAATATTGTAAAGTTGGAGTATATACCTACTGAAAAAAAAAACAGAATTCTGACATTTTCACTAAGGCGTTAGACCATGAGAGATTCTCAACCTTGAGGAAATCTCTTGGCATGAGCACTATCTGAAAAATCCTAAATGGATGTTGTCACAAATGCGCCAGCATTTGGGACAACATCATGGGTTGTATAAATTTTATAAGTTGAATTTATTTCTTACTTAGTTAAATAATTCCTTTGTAAAATATCTACGAATCTAAGAACCTTGGAGTGCAAAAATAAACCCGTCTCACACCTCTCAAATGCATAAAAAATAGAATGTTATTAGTATACTAAAAGATGTACCAAATCACTGAGTAATTATGGAGCACAGAGTTCACTACTACGATGCCTTCTTTTCGAAATGTGATATTTAGTAAAAACATCAAGATATTTGTAATCCATTAAGTAAGTATGGGGCACGGAGTTCGCTACTACGATGTACTCTACATGAAAAATGGATCAATACAAATTAGATGCTATAACACAAAAAGAAAAAAAATGGTGCAACACAAATGAAGAAAATTCATGTAAAAACCGTATTGAGGTGTTTGTAACAGTTTTGAGCACAACATTGCTTGATTCAAATTTATTTTTATAAGTTGTAATTAATTAATTATTTATTGAGAATTATTTTATTTATTTAAATTATATACTGACCCACGTTTTTCTATTTTTCAGATTATGCTTGGACTAAATAAAAATTCTAGAAACTTCTTAATTACTTAATTAATTAATTAAATTGATTTTACCCACTAATTACCCATTATCAAGATTGTGGCTAAAAATGTGGTGCACTATCGAATTATTTCTGGAATTGATCTTTTCAACCTCCAACTACATACATTCTCTCTATAAAACTCAATTAACTGTGATCTATTTTGCTAATTGTTTTTGTCGAGTTTTTCTTAAGTAATGTATTTGCAGAATAGTTCTTTTGATCGTGTATTTCTCAATTTGCTGGATACACTCTCAAACCTGCCTTGAAAATCCATCCGACCTCTTAAATGGCTGGAAACCAACCTCAACCTCAATCTCACTCTCACGATCACTCTACTTCTGAATCTTCCGCACAAACTGCCCAAAATTCTCTCGAACTTCTCGCTTCAATGGCTTCGCAACAATCAAACGCCTCAAATGCCGACTCTAATGTCTCTGCAACCCCATCAACAACCGCTCATGTTCCACAAACTACTCCACCAACTACCCACATTCCAAAAGACTCAACCGTCGATCAATTTACTAGGGTTGTCGAAGAAGTATCCAATACTCTTCGAAATACTGGTCATCTGCCTGTGATGACATTCAGAGATATCACTGTGGATATCTCAAGCTATTTAGCCGAACAAAATACTCAAATGGTTGCTGCATCAAAAAGCCCAAAATCATCGAACACTACTGAACATGTTGCAACGGAAGGGAATGTTGAAACCGTTGTTGAAGGAGAAGTTTTTGCTGCTGCATCCGAGTCTGAGGATGTCGAAATGGAGGATGCACAAGCTTCTGAAAGTGGTACAAATTCCTCTCTCTCACCCTCTGACGAGTCTGCCCCTGTTCCTCTTAAGAAACTAGTGCAGAAAGGGAAAAGAAGAAGAAGCCCCGTTCAAAGGAGGAGGTCAAACCGTGTCTTTACCCGAGTGGATTACGCTGAATCCATGACGAAGAAGAAGAAAGTTGGACACGATGTTACTGAACCCATCCAAGTGTTCACTGAATTCGAAGAAGAAACAGAACCTGTTGTTGTTGTTGCTGAAAAAGTAAGGAAAAAGAAGGTTGCTGCTGAACCTAAAGGGAAAGGGAGGGCCAAGATGATCCCTGAGGAAGAACCTGCTGAATCAGACTCTGATTCTGGTTTTAATGTTTGCCTAAGAGACATTCAACCGTCTCTAAAGAAGAATGCTGAGTCTTTTGCTGCTGCAAAGGAGTCCACACCCGAACCTGATGATGATGGAAGTGGAGACAACTTATCTTCTGAGGCAAAGAGCTTATCCAAAAGCTCTGAACATGATGGAGATTCTGATCTTGATGAGGAACTACCTGTAACAACAAATTTCGTGAAATTAATATAAAAATACGAATTTAAAATACAATATTATTTATTTCGGATAAAACCGAGAAATTTTGTGGATTTACAATCTCTAATTTAATTCCTCCGATTCTTCTCTTCGATCTTGACTTTGACTTGGAAGATTTTGTGGCGTGATCCTCGCTTTGATCTTGACCACGATAGGATTTGAAAATTTGTGACGTTTATCCAAGGACTTGACGTCTTATTTTGGATCAAACGTTTATTTGTAGAGCTTTCAGACGAACACCTTCGAAGGTGATGAAGAACGCCTTTGAATTTGACTTAAAGAAACGCCGAATTGAGGGGCTTATCACCTTGATCTAGGATCGAACGCTGCTTTTGGCCAACTTGTATGAAGAACGCCTTTGAATTTGACTTGAAGAACGCCGAAATAAAGGGTTTAACACCTTATTTTCAGATCGAACGTTGCTTTTGGTCGATTTGTACGAAGAACGCCTTTGAAGCTCCTCCAAATGCTGAAGAACACTCTAAATCTCTACAGAGAACTTTACAGTCTTGAAAGCTTCTCGTGTTGTGTGTTCTCAAATGAATGAGGGGAGGACCCTATTTATAGGGTGAGGGAGTGAAGACTTTCCCTTTTTACCGTGCCACGTGGCGCCTTCTTATTGGTTGGTGTCGATTTGATTGACTTGATTTATTTTAATTTAATTCTCTTCCCTTTTTGGAGAGATGTGATTTGATTTCCTCAATATATGGTAAGTCAAATTTAGTCTTACCAATTACGAGTATTTCGATACTCGTATAATTTGATCGGCTCGTACCGTGTATGTTAAATATCAATAATTTAACTATTTAATTCGAGATTTAGCTTTATTAAATTCTCAAAATTAAAATAGTAAAACAATTTAATTTAACATATATTTGTCCGTGTGTCACTATTTGATTGGGTGCAATTTTAATGTGCTTACACTACCCTCTGAGGAAGAAAGTGAAGGTATATCTGATCCCTCTGACTATGTAGAGAAAATGCTAGAAATTTACTCTAAGATGAAGTTGTTAATTGAGAAGAGAATTAATATTAGAGCTGGCAAATCGGGCCGCCCAGCCTAGCCCATCGGGCCAAGCGATGTTCGTGGGCTGGGTCGGGCCGGCCCATAAATTAGTCGGGCCTATAAAATTTGAGCCCAACCTAGCCCACCCTAGCCCGCTGGGCTAGCGGGCCGGCCCAGCCCATGAAATATTTTTCAAAAAATAATATTTTTAGCAAAAATTATAATTAAAAATATATATTACTAATGTATTAATTATACATAATTCATAAACGGTCATAAAGTATAACATTACACTATATAAATAATTCATAAGTTCAAATTTCAAAGTCAAAATAAAATAAAAAACACAATGATATTTAAAAATAATGTACTTTACTTATTTTAATTATTTATTTGTGTAAAGAAAAAAAATTAATCGGGCCAAATGGGCTGCCCATGGGCCGGCGGGCCAAATTCAGCCTAGCCCATTAGGCCCACCGGGCCCATCGGGTCGGGCCACATAGGCCCAGTTTTATATGGGCCTCTAATTTTAGAGCCCAGCCGATACTAGGTTTCGGGTTGGCCGGGCCGGCCCATCGGGTCGGGCCCAAATTGCCGGCTCTAATTAATATGCCTGATTTTGATAGTAAGGGAATGGTCAAGTTTTTAGAGGATAGAAACTTGTTAGATGCTGTTACATTTGGTGAAGCTTTTCTTACAAACTGGTCTTATGAGTTCTATGCTTGCATGAAGAAAAACACTGGTAGGAGAAGTTCTAGATGTTATGGTACTGTGAATTTTAGGGGGAGGGATGTGCCATTCACTCCAGAACTTATTAATGAGTTCTTGCACACCCCTAATGTTGATGAAGATGATGATCCAGATATGGATGTTGTGATTACTACAATCACAGGGGGTAGAAAGACTAAGTGGACTAGGAAAATGTTTGCTAGACACTTAACCTCCCTACATTCTGTTCTTTATAAGCTGATTATTTATAACTGGATCCCCACTACCAACACCACTAAGATTACCAGAGATCAAGTCATTCTTATGTATAGGATTTCTATACTTAAGAAGTTCAATCTAGGTCACACAATTTTTCACCACATGAGGAAGTTTACTGGGAAAACTACTGGGAAAGGAAATCTGCCCTATCCAGTCTTGATTTCTAATTATCTGAAGCACCATGGCTTCACTGCTAAGAAGACTGATGTTTTGAGGGGGAGAGTGCCACTACTTGCTATTGCTCCTGCCTTATTAATTGGGGACTGAGTGATTGATTTGCCCCTAGTTGCTCCTGGTACTGACAGTCCACATAGATCTTCCAGACCCTCTACTTCTGCACAACCAAGCCCTTCCAGACCAAGACAGAGAAATGCACCCCCAAATATTGAGAACATCCGTATCAACATTTCTGGTAATGTTTGTGTTTCACAGGAATTCATCAAACTTCAGCTCCAACACTTGCAGGAAACTATTGAAGAGCTCCAGTTCCTGAAGGACATGTGGACGAATATGCTTTCCACTGCAACAGGGGGAGTACCACCACCATCTAACTCCAATGTGGTAATTGAAGAGATGATTGATGAAGGAGTTACAGCTGCTTGTGGTTTAGGACCTGATGCTGCAGTGACTGATGTAGTTGCACACTTTGCATCTACTTTCTTTGTTGAAGAAGCTGAGGATGGTGATGTTGCTGCTGAGATGGAGACCTTATATGGTGACCTCCACTGATGAACAGTAAGAAGCTACAAGACAGGGGGAGATCTGAATTCATAATGGCAATTGTGAAGGAATTTGATGCTGCAGCTGTTACCACATCAATCTATGCCATTTATTCAGTTTCAATCTCTGTAATTTGTGTTTAAGTTAAAATTCTGAAATTCTGATACAATTGTTATTTATTTCTAGGTGATAGGATGTTTATTTCTTTTACTTATGTTTACAACTTGCTTAATCTGTTTACAGGATATCATGTGTTTACTGCAGGTTGTTTAGTCTTATTTTTTGTCTTTCTATTTTTCTCTGTTATGTTGTTTGTTGTTTTTTGTTTTTGCTCTGATTTTGTTTTAGTGTCTTACTAAAATATTAAGTTCAACTTATGATTTCAGTAAAATTACTTATGTTGTGAATAAGTGTATTGTTTATACTTGTTCTATTTTGAATAAAATTATCTTGATCTTATGGCACGGATCATTGTAAGATTATCCTTGATCTTCATTTGATTTGATCCAACGATTACAACAGGTATTGTCTTGACTAGTGTTTAGCAATGGTCAACCTCAACTAAGTACATAAAACTGAGTATGTATAGAAATATATGTGCATCAGGTGTGTTGTAGTCGAAAGGTCAAATTTGGGGAGATTGTAGATGTTGTTAATTCTTAAATGTATCAACATTCTCAACAACATCTTAATTTGACCTTCCGAGATTTTACCTAAGTCCTTTCTGAAATGTTTCATTAAATGTTGAGCTAAATGTTATAGCATTTCTGCCAGAGTCTAGCTAGAAGCTTCTACAAGGATCTGGAACCTGAAAAATTCCAGAATATTGCAGAACGTGCTAGAAGAGCTAGAAGAGGCTGGAAGCAGTTTAGAACGACCTGGAACATGCAAGAAGGATCTAGAAAGATCATGAAAGTTGAGTTCCTAAAAAATAGGATCTCAAGTTCGAAGTCTCTAGAATTCGCACCCCACTCTATAAATACCGAAGGAGGCTCCACAATTCAGTGTATTTTATTCGATCAATATCCTAGACTAGTGTTCATCCTATTAGGAAATTGTGGCCCCAATAGCTATACCATTTAGTTCATACGAAGTATCCCACCCGTATGGCTGTGTGCTTTTCTTATCTATTGAGAGTGTAATCATAGATAGACTAACATTTCAACAGTGTATATTTTATACACTTAGTTCGTTTTCAAAACAAGGTACCTGCCCTGTTTATAGTTTTAGTTGTGAAGGTTATTGTTGTAACATTTCACACAACATTTGTACTTGAAGATAAGTATTGATATTTCGCCGTAAGGCTAACATAGATTTTTATTTATAAAATCTATGTTAAAAATATTTTCATTGTGTCTCGTTCGTTTTTAGTGTTTCAAGTCTTCCGCTGTGTATCTTTATTTCTGATATTCTGTTAGAGTCAGTGTTGTACAATTTGTCTCAACATTTAGTACAACATTAATCTATTTTTACTTAAACACTATACCAGCACACTTTCACTATCGTTACTAAACTTTCTTACTTTATGTATTTATTTAAAAATCACATATTATATGAGTATATATATATATATATATATATATATATTTTGGGGCTTAAAAGGCTTACGAAAAAGTTTGAGCCCAGCCTATTTAGCTAAATAGGCTTCTAAAAAAGCTTGAGCTCGACTTGTTTATGTAGGTCCCTAGTTGAGTAGATAATATTGAGTAAGCTAGGAAAACGTCTAGAGGGGGGTGAATAAACTTTTCAAAATCTTTCAATATATCAGAATACACAATGCGGAAATATCAGACTTAACAATGAGCCCAACAAATTTATACTCAACTAATCTCGAATATGAACTTCTGTATGAACACTAGTCTTGTCTATTCTATATGTAGTATTAAACAATTAAACAAGTAATCAATCAAACAACAAATAAAACAGTAAAGTAAATCAACACGAGATTTATAGTGGTTCGACAACTTGTCTACATCCACTCTCACAAACCCAGTTGTGAAATTCTTATTAACTCTTCTCTTCAAGTATTGTGTTCTTGTGGCTTTAAGTCCAAAGAAATAAGACTTCGATCTTTTCGATAACACTACCAAGTGTTTCTTCGATCTAACAACTAGCTATTTTACAAGTAACTAGCAACTTGAACAAAAACAACAGTAATAAAACTTCTCTAGTCCAGTAGTAGCCTTCTTCGAATTTGTGACTTGTCTTGTGGCTTCAACTTTCTGAACTTAAACTCTGCGAGTTTCTTGATTCAAAAATGCCTTCATGTATTTATAGACTTCAGAAATCAAGAACATTCTGTTATCCAACAACCTTTTCTTGATAACTAACTTCGAACGGTTTCTTCTTATCCTTCCACGCGTTTCTTCAGTTAATTAGTTATTCCATAACTAACTCTTCAATATATATCCTTCATACGCGTTTCTAACTTATCCATAGACTTCGCACTGATCTTGTCTAGTCTTCCATACTTAGACAAATCTTCAGTCTTCTTTTTACTTGTCTTGTCTGGTTGAGTCTTCTTGTCTCTTATCTTCAGTAGACTTCTTCAAATACATAACCATACTAGTCCTATCATCTAATCTTAACAAGACTATTACATTACTTTAAGCTTTATAAATCAGCTTAGTCAACTTAAAATATATACATCAATATCAATCTATGAAATACGAAAACATATGAACTATGAGCTTTTATACATCGTTTAATCGCTCATCATAAAATCTATACAAACATAACACAGTACTTATAAAACGTACTTGTCTTTTCTTCCTTTCATATGTATTTTGTACTCTACTGATCTTTACAAGACGACTTCCATAACTTGATCAGTCAATACTTAGAAATATATTCAAGTCTTCTTTTTGGCTTATCAAAACTACTTCAACATCAATTAGGACTTATATTAGGATTCATATCCCAACAGTTTATTAAACTAGTCGAACCGAACTTTAATAGGCTTAGCCGTAGACCCCTATCGGATAGTCTGACTCATTCCCACCCCTACCTAACATACAATTTTTTTACCACAAAATTAAAATTAAAATCGAAAACATGTTTTTCACGTTTTTTAGAATGCTAACGAGTAGTTGTAGTATATATCCTCATAATTAAGAATAACTACAACTGGTACTACTTCAAAGTGTCGCAAGAAAATGAATGACCGGAAACACAGTGTATAATTTTTGGGGATATCTCCTAAGGAATTTCTCTATCTTCCTTCCGAGAGAATTCTTGCTATCCCATAAAGTTCCTTTTTGAAATTCCCTTTAATCTTCCGCTGGTTCATCTTCCGAGATATTGTCGAAGCTTCTACCTCTCATTTTACCTTGATTCTCGTTTCTTCTCTTTTACACTCTTCTTGTCCGATTTTTTCTTGGTGAGTGTTTTGTTTCCAATCATTAGATTTGGGAGGGGATTTGCTCTTTTTTAACTTCTGTCACACACTCGCGCATACATTGGAAGTGCCCAATTGTTTGTTCATTTTGCTGAGACAAGAATATGAACGGTCTGAATAGGATTGGGCGAAAATATTTCGGGAGATTTTTCTTCTCAAAACCCTCGAACATTGGTTGTTTAGTGGGTTTTTTCGCAGTGGTTTTGCACACACAGATTTGTGAGGAGAGTTCCTTTATATACTGGTTTGAGGGTTTCACTTCTACATCATCTTCACAACATTCTCTCCTTCTAAATTTCCTTTCTCTTGAGTTTTCGCAAATGGCGGATTCCCTCAATATCATGATGGAGAATTTCAGAATTTCCAACAGAGAAACTACTCATATTGTGGCGCAACGCACTGAGCTTGCAATCCCAAAGAACTCAGTGGCCATGCGGTTTGTCGTACCTAGACCCATCAGCATAGCAGAGTTGAGAGAACTTTTGGGCAGATCTTGGCATTTACGAACTCCCTTAAAGATTGTGGGTATAGGAGAAGGCCTTTTTCTCCTATCCTTTGCTGAAGCTTCCGAAGTCAAGGAGGTTCTTAATCGCCAGCCATCGAACCTGCGCCGGTCTCTTCTTGCTATTCAGCCTTTGCATGGGGGGAAAGACTCTCCCAACTCTCTCTTTGCATGGTGCCTTTTTGGATTCAGGTCCATGGGCTTCAGCTTTATGCGATGAGCAAAATTTTAGGGATGAAAATCGGGAGTATTGTAGGGGAGGTTCTGGAGGTAGACGCTAAGGAGGGGAAAGAGGCATGGGGTGAGTGCTTGAGGATTCGGGTCCTGATGGATGTCTCTAAACCACTGTGCCGTTTTTTCTACATAACAGTGGAGGATAAACCAGTCACGGCGGTTTTCAGGTATGAAAGATTATCGGGCTTTTGTTCACTGTGTTGTATGCTTGATCACTCTGAAAAGGAGTGTAACCTTGGCTTTGGTCAGTCTGATGACTGTGCAATCAACATCGTTTCTTTCCGGCTTGGCTTCAAGCTGATAAAAAGAAGAGCCCTTCTGCGGAGGCTCTGGCTAATTTCTTTGATCTGCTAAAAATTGGGGTGGGAGAGCAGGCAACAACACATGATCTACTCCAGGAAGAGGCACGCCCGAGTTCAAAGGGAAAGGCGATTTTGATTGAAGATGACGAGGTGGAGACCAGACTGGAGATAGGGAATCATAAAAGACAAGTGGTCCACAATTTTGAGGACTTAATGCCAGGAAAAACAGTTAATGATAATACTCAACATCAGGGGACCTCTTCTCTCAAGGGGCGTTTTGACCCCCGTACTGGTACGTTCTTAGCCCCCCTGTCGTTCACTATTCCTTTTGGTTATCAACATTGTATTGTTAAGTTACCCCTTTCGGGGGTTGATAATGGAAGTGACTAGTGACTCACTATATTGGAAAGGATCTTTCTTCTTGCGACTATGAGTCGTTTATTGAAATCATCTATGAGGGAGAGACTCCTTTTGCTCCGATTTCTGAACAGGAAAATCAAAATGGACATGCAAATGTGGAAACTGATGTTATGATTACGGACAAAGTGATTACTGAGGAGGCGGGTCAGCACAAAGCGGTGTTTTGCCGTATAAGAAGAGAGCTTGGAGGGAGACATCCGGTGAGATGATGGAATTCTGGGGTAGTGGGCGAGGGTGGTCTGAAGGGGAGATTGTGAAGGAGGCCGAAGGTATGTTCAAAAGGGCGCGAAGTATGTGCGACTACATTGGCACTACGATTGTGATTCATAACAAGGCAGAGGCTGAAGTTGATCAGCCCAACCGTGGAGAATGAGAACCATCAGTTATCTTAGTAGGATCGTTTTTAATTATCATCCTGATGTTTTATTTATCTCATAAACTAAATGTTCTTTGTTTAGGGCTGAATTTCTGAAGGTTAAACTTTGCTTTCAGTACTGTTTTTCAGTTAATGCGTATGGTTGTACTGGTGGACTTATGATGCTTTGGAAAAATGTTGTGTTGGATGTTTTATCTTACTCTACTGCCCATATTGACTGCTTAATTTCGTATGAAAGGCTTAAATGGAGATTTACGGGATTTCATGGCAACCCAAATTTGTTTGATCGAAAATTTTCTTGGGAATTACTTAAGAGACTTAAAAATTACAATCATATGGAACATTGTGCTTGGCTGGTGGGGGGGGGGGACTTCAATGAAATCTTATATCACTCAGATAAGAAGGGGGGAAATAAAAAACCTTTGGCAAGACTGCTGGGCTTCCAGGAAGCACTTGATTATAATCAATTGTCAAATTTAAGAATTCATGGACCCAAATTTACTTGGACTAACAAGCGAAGAGGAAATGATCTAATTCAAGAGAAACTTGACAGATTTGTAGCAAATAAGGAATGGCTACAATTGTTTCCCTCCTACAAAGCCAATTCTCTTGATTTTATGGGGTCTGACCATCATTCTATTTTGATATCATGTGACTCTCAATCCATGATTGGTCCGAGGAAACAATGCAGAAATTTCCATTTTGAAAATTACTGGTTAAAAGAGCATGATTTTAAAGATACAATCAAGAAAATTTGGGTTGTCAAAGGCAGTGGAAATTCATTGCAGGAATCCTTAACCTATTGTAGCCAAGCTCTTTCAGTGTGGGCCAAGAAGAAAGGATGGACTCTTAAACAACTGATTACTCAAACTCAAGAGCAGATTAGAATGCAAGTAGATAATGAGAGCACTACTCCGGATTTTAATCGTGTAGACATGTTGGAAAAGGACTTGGAAAGACTCTACTCCTAAGAGGAATGGTATTGGAAGCAGAGATCAAGAATCTCATGGCTAAAGGAAGGTGATAGGAATACTCTTTTCTTCCATAATAGGGCTACTCAACGAAAGTGTCGAAATATGATTACAAGACTTCAGGGGGATTCAGGATATTGGGTTTATGATGACAAGCACATTCAAGAAGCATTTCTAAACTACTTTGGTGGCTTGTTTAAATCTAGTAACCCGAGGGATCAAAACATTTTTGAAGCAACTAGCCATATGTGCAAAAAGATTTCGGATGAGCAAATCAAAATGCTTGAGGTGCCTTTTTCTCGAGAGGAAGTTTTTAAAGCAGTAAAAGATATCAATCCTTGGAAAGCCCCGGGCCCTGATGGATTTCCAGCTTCCTTTTACCAAACAAACTGGCACACGATTGGTGAGGAGGTAACTGAACAAATTCTGGGACATCTAAATTTTGGAAAACCCTTGGAGTTGTGGAACAAAACTACAATAGTCTTAATCCCTAAGGTTAAGACTCCGGTGAATGTCATGCAGTTTCGTCCTATCAGTCTCTGCAATAATGTTTGTTATCGCATACTCTCTAGGGTTATTACAAACCGTTTGAAGATGTTTATGGATGATATGATTGACCCCTACCAAAGTGCTTTCATCCCGGGAAGGCTTATTTCGGATAACATTTTGATAGAATTTGAATGTCTTCATTGGATTCGATCTTCAAAAAGTAGAGAAGGATATGCTGCATTAAAATTGGATATGAGTAAGGCTTATGACCGTGTTGAATGGCCTTTTCTTCGAGCAGCTATGGCACGAATTGGTTTTCCTCCCAAATGGATTCATCTCATTTATGAATGCGTATCTTCGGTCACATACAATATCTGTATCAATGGCAATCTCACTGCTCCCTTCCAACCGTCGCGAGGCTTGAGACAAGGGGATCCGCTATCTCCTTATTTATTTGTCATTTGTGCTCAAAGTCTCTCTTCTATATTGATTAATGCAAGGAATCAGGAGATGCTTTCAGGTCTAAAAATTGCTAGGGATGCTCCTATCATATCTCACTTGTTTTTTGCAGATGACAGCCTGATTTTTTTGAAAGCATAAAAAAAGGAATGTGTTGTACTCAAGAACTGTCTTAAGATATATGCTGATGCTTCGGGGCAATTGGTGAATTTTGATAATCGGCAATTCTCTTCAGCCCAAAGACTTTTGACAAAAATAAAGATATGGTAAAGCAGACTTTGGGTGTTCGGGCTTCAAATGGCTATGATGTTTACATGGGACTCCCTACCTTTTCAGCAAAGGCAAAAAGATTTCAGTTTAGTTACTTGGTGGATCGTGTTCGTCAACGAATTAACTCTTGGGGTCACAAACAATTTTCAGAAGGGGGCAAGGAAGTCCTTATTAAATCAGTTTTGCAGGCCATTCCTGTGTATGCAATGTCCTGTTTTCGTATTCGAACCTCGATATGCTTGGACATGGAAAGGATGATGGCAAATTTCTGGTGGGGGACCAATGAAGAAATCAGAAAAGTACATTGGAAATCCTGGGATGTGATGTGCAGATCGAAAGAGGAGTGGGGTTTAAACTTTAGAAAGCTGTCTGCTTTTAATAAAGCATTATTAGCAAAACAAGTATGGAGGATTATGCAAAGACCAGAAGCCCTAGTTTCAAAACTGTTTAAGGCTCGCTACTTTAGGCAGTATGATATTTTGGGTGCGGATTTGGGCTATAATCCTTCATTTATCTGGCGTTCGATGCTTTGGAGTAGGGATATCCTAGATTTTGGCATTAGATGGCGCATTGGAAATGGAAAATCTATATCCATTTTTAAATATAGGTGGATTCTTAATTTTCAAGATGGCCGACTCCTTTCTCGAATTGCTAGTGCTTCTACGGTCGATCGTTTTTTGCTGCCTGATTATTCTTGGAATGAAACTCACATCCGTAATGTTTTTTGGCATATAGAAGCTGATGCCATCATGCAAATTCCTTTACTAAACCCTAATAGTGAGGATCAACGTTTTTGGCCAGCTAATTCGTCAGGGAATTACTCAGTTGCATCGGGCTACCAATTAGCATTAATGGATTTGAGATCAAAGCGGGAGATAGATTTTGCTTCCTCTTCGGGTAAAGGCACCTTGAAGCCACTATGGGATTTTATTTGGAAACTTCAGATTCCAGCCAAAGTACGAATATTCGGGTGGAAGGTTCTTAATGACACTTTGGCAACGGAAGGAAATCTTGTAAATCATCACATTCCCATGGATCCTTTTTGCTATTGTTGTGGTGCTTTCTATGCTGATTCAAAACACGTTCTATTTGATTGCATATTTGCAAAAAATGTCAGGAAGAAACAAGGTGTTTGGGAGGATTTAAAAAACTTCATGCGGGATTCTCAATTCTTCTTTTCTATAAAGGACCATTATGATAAACATTATGCTTCTTTTGTACTTATGATCGTGTGGGGTATTTGGAAAGAAAGATGTAAATGGACGCACTCGAAGGAGAAGGACAGAATCCCGTCCAAAATTCCGCTAGAATTCGATGTGAAATGGGCGATTGACTTTTGGCGTGATTTTTTGAATTCTAATTTAAATCAACTCGGAAGGGCTATCAAAGTTAGCAAACCCTTGGGGGAGTATGATAGTGAAGGGCTTACATTATTCACAGACGCTGCGTTTAATCCAAATGATCAATTCTATGTTGTGGGTTATGCTGTTTTCAAAAGAGATGATACACTGATATTACCAGGGGGCAAACGTATTAACAATCCGGGTTCAGTTGTGGCCGCTGAACTTTCAGCAGCGGAGATTGGATTGGAACAATGCTCGAATAGGTTCTTGAAAATCACAGGGGTACGAATTAATGGACTCTCTATCTGCCATAAACGCTATCAATGCAAAACTAGAAGTTGAAGGTATGGAGAGGATGCTTGTTCTTAAAATACGTAAGCTTTTAAAAGAGTTTCTGTGCTGGGACTGTGATTTTATTTACAGGGAAAGAAATCAGACGGCTCATTTGTTGGCACAGGAAGCAAGGAATATTTCAATACCTTTCGATTGGTTTGAAAACGAAATTCCCGAATATATTAGGACTTTAGGAGTGTAGTGTGATTCTTGTCTTATCTTTTCCTCCTGATGTATCTTCAAAAAAAAAAAAAAAAAATGTATGACCGAATTGGAAAATTATCATGCGAATTAAAAGTATTTGACATAAGATAGTTTACTTGTTTAAATTAAATTAATTAAATTGTTAGACGTAATGTATTATTAAATGAGCAATATTTGTGTGAAATATTAATTTCATATATAAAATGTGTCTAATTAAGATTTTTTTTAAATGCGGGTTAAAAGTCTGGATTTGGGTCGTCCAAAAAATTTGTGGTTCGCAAGTAGGTGGTTTACTACATAGGTATTTCCACAGACTAAAAGTGTACAACTACATGTAAAAATTATTTTGGAGAATTCGCCCAAAAAATTAAGTATCCACAATATTTATTTTTAACTTGAAGTAATACACTTTTGGCCTTATCATAATATTTTGATCATGTAGTAACATGTTTTAGTCATGAAAACGAAAAAATGTGTTTTAATTAAGTTTGACCCGCATTGACTTGCGTAGACCCGTGTTTGACCCATGAATTTTTGCCTCAAATTTATCTTAATTATCAATATTTTATGTAAATATTTCATAATTAAATTGTTTACATTGATCGTAGATCTTATTTGTAGAATTTATAATACAGTACATAATTACAATAATATAATTCAAAATCTAATTAATAATATACCCAACTTAATTTTTTTTTTTTTTTGCATATTAATAACAAACAAAAAAAGCACATGAAATTAAAAATATGCAATATCACTACAATTCCATGTGATATGCTGAGTTTCATACTGTATAAAAATAAAGAACAAAAATAAAGACCTGTCTATTTTCCACACTTCATTGTAATAAAAGCGTGTGATGGATTAAAAGACCTGTCTATTTTCCACACTTCATTGTAATAAAAGCGTGTGATGGATTAATGTGGAGCTATTTGAGCCGTGTGTTCTAACTACCCATGTCAATGCAAAATGACTTTCTCATCGACATTGAAATTTGAAATATCAATTTCCCCAAAAATTAATGATGCTATTTCCAGCAACTTGAAATTCGAACTCGGTTTCAGTCGAGTCAAGTTCAAGCTCGCTCAACGAGATGGAAATAGAGTCTGACTCGACTTACAAACGAGTCTATTGAGACAAGTCTAATAAATCCAATGAGTCAAGCTCGATACAGTAAATCGAGTATTTCACGCGTTTGAGTTCGACTCATAACGACTCTAGGGGTGTTCAAAAATAAACCGGACCGGAAAAAAGACCGGAATCGGTCCGGTCCGGACCGGAATCGGACCGACCGGTTAGATTCCGGTCCGGTCTCCGGTCCGGGAAATTTTGGATTCCGGTCTTCCGGTCCGGTCCAAGACCGGAATTTTCCGGTCCGGACCGGTTTGGACCGGAATTTTTTATTTTATTTTTTTAATTTTTTTATATTTTTTTACTAATGAACTCTCAATTATTTTTCAAAACCAAGTAATTGGTGAAAATGTATTGAGATCTTATTACATTTTTTACAAATATATAATTTAACAAACCTATTTAATTTATTTTTGGGGTCAATAATTTATTTTTAGGGTCAAAAAATCATTAATAACAATGTAAATAAAATTCATATTGACGTAATGAAGAGCAAACACTTTAATTTTCATACACAAATTCATCAATCTTGTTCTTGCTTCCATAAATTTAAAAAAAAAAAACAATTCCGGTCCGGTCTCCGGTCCGACCTTTTGGTAAGATTCCGGTCCCGGTCCGATCCGGTTTTGGACCGGTGCACACCCCTAAACGAGTCTAGATTGAGCTAATTTCACGAGTCTAAGTTTTCAAGGTGCTCGATTTGAATAACAACTCACATTTACCTTAACAATTTTTTATTTTTTTTTATCAATCTTCATTCATAAACATGAAAATTGCCCTCTTGCATGCATGGTAATTAAGTTCAACCGTGTTATGAATTCAATTCCATTAAAAAACAGGTTTTTAATTTTTAAAGAACTCAAACTTAAAGAATCAAATAAAGACAATAGATACTTAACCATTAATGTCCATTCATGTCAAAACAATAAACATATTAAAACGTTGTAAAAGATACCCCATTCGTTTAGGTGAAAACTAGCTAATTTTATTTGGACTAGTCTTATGTGAAATATTTTACACATGCATTTCATCTCAATTAGACCAAGTTAAAATTCTAAGCCCATTTAGCCCAAAAGTTAAATTAAGATAATTTAAAAAAAATTACGGGTCATAAGCCCAGATCCGAATTGCCCAGAAAGGTCGCAAACAGGTGGTTTACTACATGACCAAAATATTTTTAGTACAAGATTAAATTAAAAAATTACCACTACAATGCCAAAAATTTAATACTACATGTCAAAACAATCAGATAAATTCACTCAAAAAATTAAGTGTCCCAAATATTTTTGGACATGTAGTAATACACTTTTGACCTTGTAGTGATAAAATTTTGGTCTTATAGTAACATTTTTTTTAGTCATTTAGTAGCTGAATAAGTCAGAATTATTTTAGTAATTTTGCTCAAAAAAATAAGTGTCTAGAATATTTTTGAACTTGCAGTAATACACTTTTGATCTTATAGTGACAAAATTTAGATCTTGTAGTAACATAGTTTTGGTCATGTAGTAAGATAATATTTTAGAGCGAAAATAAATATTCTAATTAAAGTTGACCGGGGTTGACCCACAAATTTTGACTTAATTTACTTTAATTGGTCAATATTGCATATAAGTTCTTGCCATTTTTTTTTTCTTTTACAATGAAAGCCACCCACTCTTTTTTTTATCAACTACCATTTTTTACATTTTATTATATTATTTATTATCCAAATCACACCAGCTTTAATACATGTAATACTTATTATATCATATTTTTTTTCCACTAAAGGGAGTAGAAGTTAGGTAAGGAGGTGGTTATTTAGTTATTATGAGCGAGTGTTTGGACATAGTTTGTACACGAATTTGTGTACTTAGCCAAGTGAATAGAAGGTATATATATATAAGGTAAGAATAGAGGTGACATCCTACTTTGGAAATTAATCATTAAATGTTGGCTTCTCGGAGGGACCATATTGGCCCCTCATCATATATATATATATATATATATATAGGGCAATATTAAAGTTGCATTAATGTACATGCATGATGTGATGTAGCTTTCTGAATTCTGATGCATATGTTTTTCTCTTTTTATTGTTAGGTAATTATACATCTACTTTCAAAAAAAAGAAAAAAATTACATTTTCTATACTTTTATTTATATATATTTCTTGTTTTCTATGGATTAATTTTTATACTTTTATTTAGTTCGAAGTACACACCCAATTTTTTCATTCGCATTAATTAAGTTCCTACTGGATACACCAATTCAATATGTCCACCCATACATGTTACTTAAAAACGATTTCCCTCGCATTATATTCTCTTCTCTTTCAACGACGGTGTCTCTCCTCATCACTCACAACATCATTATTTACCCACTCTCGTCGCTGCATAATCATTAAGAATTTGATGAAATAATTTGATTTCTCAGCTGAATTTAACGAATTCTCCACGTTCCCATCTAACTAGATTCGATCATCGCGAAATTAACCAAATGTGAAAGATTGTAAATTGAATGAGTATCGAATTTCCCCTATTCCCATCCTTATTGTTTATTTTGATTATTTCTGCCGATTACTTTTATTTTTGTAGGATTTAATTGATGATTTTTAGATCTTGCAATTAATTCAATTATGATGTAGTTGACGTTGTTTCTCCCTTCAAATCACATCAAATAGTGATGTTTTATTCAGTGACGGACCCAAAAATTTTGTATAGAGGGGCCCAAAATAAGTGACAATGTCAAAAATAAAATGATATTATGAATATATTAATTTTTAGGTTATTTTCATTTTGGGAGTGTGCAAGTATTATATGACATTCTAATAAAAAAATGTTTAAATAATTATGAGATTAATGAAGTGCTCCCTCCGTCCGAGAAAAACTAAAATAAAATTAAGAGAGCAAACCAACGAAAATATTTGTTGGCAATGGGAATTGATACACAGTCATTTGGGTTTGGTTTAGATAGAAAAACCACTAGCCAATACCATATATGATTAATAGGAGGAGAATAATAATATATAAAACAAAATCTAAGAAATTGAGTGGGGGCCAATGCCCCGGACACAACGTGTGTCCGTCATTGGTTTTATTCATACAGTAAAATATTTGTGCTTATATAGTAACATAAATTTTAATATTTTAAATGGGCTTATATAGGAAAGAGAAATATATGTGTTACTTATTCTTACACATACTTATTCTTACTGTAATATATATTTACCCTTATAATAACACAGATTTAGAAACAATTTTTTTTTATTTTTCTTTTGTTAAACCTTTTTAGAAAGATTCATTTAACCTGATTCGACCATATGATTTATAATTCTTTGTCCCTTCCTTAAATGTTCCAATGGTCTCTATTTTTTAGGATACTTATAAAGTGGCAATAATAACACTTTTTTTTTTGCTTCCAAATTTAAGACGATATATTTTAAATTGTGTCAATGCTTGCCGGTATTTAACTTAAATATTAATTTAAATTTATTTTGAAATCGAGTTAAATATTTTTTAGTTTTTTATTTTATTTTTAATATGTATATTATGAGTCATGACTCATGACTAAGTGAAAAATTGTTCTTGACCTTATGTAAAAAAGAATAATGTTTAAATAAAAAATGATACTAATTTCTGTTAAAAATATTATCACTTTCTAAGTGCGGCCTAAAAATGCACTTGGCTGCATTTTGACAAACATAAAATCTGAAAAATAGAAAATGAGTTAATATCCAATCCAAAAATTTGAAATATGGGTTAAAACGGACCTGTCTCACGAAAAAAGGTCATTGAGACGCGCGGTCTTGTTGACAAGCTTTTTTCGTAAGATTGTTTTTATGATTTAATGTCTGAGGCTTATCAGTGATAAATATGTGGCTAATACTATTTGTAGCTTGTCAAACATTAATGAACATATGCCTTAGTTTTTCCCCGTATGTTCATTACTCTCTTCCTTCCTTTCTTCTCTTTTTTATATCTTTTGTTGCATGGGCTGTAGGCTGGTCGACTTGCATGTAGGAGGTATCTTCTTTTATTGCCATGTGTCTTCCACCTCATCTTGACCAGAGTCAAAGTACTCATAGCTTGCATTAAATGTTGATAACATCATACTTTGACTAATGATTATTGCTTTGTGAGTGGATCCCTTGTTGTTACAGCTATACCCTACTTGTGAATATCCTCCTGCTTGAAGATGCCCCTGTTCTCTATGCGATGAACACCTTGCTCGATAATTCTTCTCACGCTCCTCCACTACTTCATGTTGAGGACTCCGTTCTTCTTCTTTCTATTCGGCCTCTCTGCTCGATAGCCTTGAAGATGAACTTTCCCACTACAAAAAATGCCTCGATTAGAGACCGATTTTAAGACCATAAAGGCGGTCTCAACACACGTTAGAGACCAGATTTGAGACCGTCTTATGGTGGTCCTTATTCACTTGGTACCTGATATTCAGAGACTGAATTTATGAAACGGTCTCTAAATTAGAGACCGACCTTATGAAAGGGTCTCAAATTTAGAGACCGACAATTCGGTCTTATAACAGTCCCTAAACATGAGTCGGCCCGACCTATTTTCGGGCCCTAAAACACAAATCGATCTCTAGTCTATAATTAGGGACCAAATATTCGGTCTCTAAATATAATAAAATGCAAACCCGACCCAGCAATCGACACCCACACCATCTTTATTTACCCACACCCACCCCTGACCCGACCCAACAACCGACACCCACACCCTCTTTATTTAAATGACCATTTTATTTTGGCCTTTGTGCCCGACCTAGCAACCGACACCCACACCCTCTTTATTTACCCACACCCACCTGACCCGATACTCACACCCACTTTATTTACCCACACCCACCCCTGACCCGACCCGATACTCGACCCAGCAACCGACACCCACACCCTCTTTATTTAAATTGCCATTTTATTTTGGCCTTTGTGGGAATTGATCTCGGGTGGATGGGTGCCCAGTAATGGGCACCTACCACTTTGACAAGTAATTGTCTTGTGTAACTTTTAAAATTAATTATATACATATATAATTAATTTCTTTATGTATATGATCGGAATTGATATATAGCCTACCGGTGGGCACTAAAAATAGTGTCCACCGCCTAGGTGGCATGCCCACATCAATAAATTATTTTTTAATTTGAATTTAATGTCATATTAATATTTTATTTTATCTCTATTAAAATTGTAAAATCTTTTTTACATTTAATTTAATATTATTTCTATCAAATCACACACGTCATTAATCTTTTCTCATATCTTCCATTGGCATTAATTTTTTCTCAAAATCTCTTCTCCACAAAATTAAAATTAATCTCTTCTCTACAAAATTAAAATTAATCTCTTCTCTACAAAATAAAAATTAATCTCTTCTCTACAAAATAAAAATTAATCTCGTTTCCATAACAACATTTTAGAATATAGATTTTTGTTATCAAATGAGAATTTCATTCATCACAACATCATTAAATGTTTTGATAACCCATTCAATAAATCAACTAAATGTCGATAAAGTGAGGAAAGATAAAAACTCTGCATCAAAAGAAACATAAATAATAAACAAAATTTGTTCACTCGTTCCCTTGCATACTAGTATTTGATTTATGATGTAATATACATTAAAAGAAAATTATCATAATGTGAACACTTCATAAATTATCATAATGTGAAAATTATCATAATGAGAAAACATTAATTTAAACGAAGAGGGAATGAGAAACCTTACGTTGAATTCGAAACGAGATCTTCAAACTGATATTGGAGAGGAAAATCAAGGAATGACCTATTTAGAAGTTGCTTCCGGAGTGTTCAGAGACCGATTAACAAACAGCTTGATTTGATATCGATTTGAGACCGCAAAAATCGGTCTCTAAACACAACCGTCTGATTTGGGACCGAAAAATCGGTCTCTATTGTTTAAAATTATCTATATATACAATATTAGGGATAATATTTTAAAGATTTGTATCTTTAAATATTATTCATATCTCTTAAAATATACATATAATCGCCAATCTGATTTGTCTCTCCCAACGATGGACAAATATTCCTCTTCTCATAAATTCGATTCCTCCATCTCGAACAAAGTGATAAAGTCAGATTCGTTGGAAGTGAAGACGATAATGCCCAATTCAATTGATTTAGAGATCGTAGTGTCTGATTCAATTGATTTAGAGATCGTAGTGCCTGATTTAGTTGATTTAGAGGAGATAGTGAAAGATTCCACAGATTTAGATAGTGTAGTAAAAAATTCTTTTTTGGATGTGGATACTTTTTCCGAGTTTAAAGGATCGATTCACATACGTATAAAACAACCAGTCGAAATTTTTTATACCAATTAAATACTAAATTTTTAGTCTCCAATTAAAATTCAAAATCAGAATTTTAATTTCAGTTTAGAGACTGATATTCGGTGGCTAAGTGGTCTTAAAAACAAAATATTAAAGATCGAACTGAAAACAGTCTCTAAACGAGCGGTCAAAATTGGTAGTCAATTAAAATTTTGGGATTTAGAATTTTTGATACCAATTAAAGACTGAATTGTCGGTCTCTAAACAAAATTCAAAATCAAAATTTTAATTTCGGTTTAGAGACCAAAATTCGGTCTCTAAGCGGTCTGAAAACATAATATTAAAGACCGAACTGAAAACAGTCTCAAAACTTGAATTTTTTTTCGTATCAGTCTCAAATCAGTCTCAAATTGAGACTGATTTATGTCGGTCTCAAAACTTTGGTCTCTAATTGAGGCATTTTTTGTAGTGTCCTGGTCATATTGACGTAAATCGGTTTATTGGATTTATTTTATAGGTCGGGTGTCGACCTGTATGCTCGGACAAACTAGCCTATTTATGATATAACATTTTTCCCTCTAGGTCGCTTTTCAGGTTTCTCGAACTGAAGAGCGAGCTATTATCCTTATCCCAGTGTAGTCTCTTAGCCGACTTAATGCCCAATAGGACTCCAGGAGATGACCGATTTGAAGTGATAGCTGACTTTGTAATAATTTTGCCTAAAAATCTAGAAAATTTTCAACATTTTCCGAGGTAGTTTCTGACGGGTGTGGTGCTTTGTCGGCGCAATATTGAAAATCTTTACCATATTTGAAAAAGTGATAGCTGATTTTGTAATAATTTTGCCTAAAAATCTAGAAAATGTTGAAAATTCAAGATTTTCAACATTTTCCGAGGCAGTTTCTGACAGGGGGTGTGGTGCTTTGTCGGCACAACATTTTCCGAGGCAATATTGAAAATATTGAAAAATACCAAATTTAAACCCCTTTTCCCTCTCTTTCTTACCATGTTTGAAAAATCTTTAACTGTCATTTGCTTCATTTTCTCCTTGATCTCTTTGTGCGTTTCTCCCTCTGTTCTTTATTTCATCGCCATCTCCGAGATTTTTAGTGTTTGCTGGTACACCATTTTATTTCTCTCTTCATTTTTGCCTTCCTTGTGGGTTTTTGCGTGCCCCCTTTTTTTTTTGCTGAGTATGTCTTCTGGAAGTAATTTCCATGAGGAAGAGGGTGAGGATGCTAGGATATTAAGCCATCACCCTTCTGCTGATGCTAGTGACGTCGTAGGAATAGGGAAACTTATTCCTTACAATGCCCCAATTCCTATTCCTTACACTTCTTCTGAAAGGACTCGTGATGCTCAAGAGGTTACTTCTAGGGTTCATATTATACGTATTCGTAATCCTGGAGGTAATCGAGTGCGTACCATCCCGGTGGATTTGGGTGGGGGTAGCCATTCTGAATTACATTATAGCATGAGTGGTGGAGATGGAAATGTAGTCATTAGTAGGGGTATTAGCGCTGGGCTGGTGTAGATGTGCCTGAAATTAGGGAGAGAGTAAGTGTGTCGTCATCTAGTGAGGCCATTAGGGCGAGCAAACCGACTTTTTCTTAGGGAATGTTATTCCTGAGGGTCGCCCCCATCGCCCCGACTATGATGCATATATTAGAGATTTCCCTTATACTCCTCCCGAGTAACCACACCGCCCTGGACACACTACTCAGTATTTGGCGAGCCGGGTCCAGAGTGTTGTGGTGTCCAATAATTTAGCCCATTATCGACGAAATTTCAAGGTCCCTCAGGACGTTTTCTTCTGGGCCCCTCATCCTGATGAACGAGCAGACCAGCCTCCCCCTGGATGTGTTGCGATTAATTTAGCTTCGATGGAGGCTGGCATTCGTTTCCCTCTACATCCAGCGATCAATCATCTCTTTAACTTGAGGAATGTAACTCTGACCCAAGTTACTCCCAATGGGTGGAATAACATCATTTCTCTTCTGACGATGTTGAGTTTAGAGAGTAAGGGTTTTGGTTGTGAGGGGATATTTCTATCTCCTGATGAGGTATCTTATATGTTGTCTTTGGTTAAGTCGCCAGAAGGAGATGGGTGGTATTATGCGACTACTCGTGCAAACATGAAGTTGGTGGAAGATGTAATGAACAAGATCGATGGATGGAAAGATAAATGGTGGTTTGTGGGGGGAGATTGGAGGAGGCCCTACGACATTTCGGGTGGTTTGGGTCGGATAGACATCCCAACGGACTACAAAAATCATCCTAGTAAGTCTTATCCTTTATGTTTCTTGAGCTTTGTTTATTAACTTCATCTTTATTTTGTAGGTCTCCCTACTCCCTTTTTCAAGCGTCTTCGGCCTGCTTTTCAAACTACCTATTTCTTGGCGTGGAACCGAAGGTTTCCTGAGCGATCTGTGAAATCCCTTAATTGGGACAGTGAACGTGAGCGAGATGGGTTGCGTACTCATCCTCATCATTTGGTTGCTCAAAACCCTGCAGGTGCGGGTGCGTTCATTTCATATTTTCTTTAACTTCAACGTCACATATTATTGTACGTGCTTTTGAATAGATGATCTGGATGTGGACTTCGTAAGCACTGAACAAACAAATAATATTGTCGGGGTTATTACGTGGATTAAAGGATCAAGGTGGATGATCTAGTGATGAATAAATGAAGAACATGAAGAAGATATGTAAATAGCTTCTTGGAGAAGCTTGGGAGCTGTGATAGCTCTGTGTATTATTGCCTCGGTCTTTGTGCAATGAATTTCAACTTGTGTTTACATTGTGCCTCTTGGGGCTTATATAGTAGGATTTTGGCCGCCAAGCCTTTACACGTGGCGGGCTTACATTGGCCTTGAGATCCCATCAGAAACAGGTGATGGGATGCTGCATGTAATGCTTCTAGGAGGTTGTTGTAGATGTTGTTAATCCTTAAATGCCTTAATTTGACCTTTCGAGATTTTTTCTAAGTCTTTTCTGAAATGCTACATTAAATGTTGATCTAAATGTTGTCGCATTTCTGGCAGGATCTAGAAGCTTCTATAAGGATCTGGAACCTGGAAGATTCCAGAACATTGGAGAACATGCTAGAACGGCCTGGAACCATTTGGAACGACCTGGAGCATTCAAGAAAGATCTAGAAAGATCATGGAAGTTGAGTTCCTAAAAAATAGGACCTCACTGTGGAAGCCTCTAGAATCAACACCCCACTACTATAAATACCGATGGAAGGCTTCTCAAATCAGTGTACTCTATTCGATCAACTTCCTAGACCGAGCGTATATCCCTGTTAGGAATTGTGGCCAGTAGAACTACCTTTTAGTTCATACGTTCGTATCCCACCCGTATGGCTGTGTGTCTTCTTATCTATTGAGAGTGTAATCATTAGATAGACTAGGCATTTCGACAGTGTATACCTTATACACTTAGTTCGTTTTTAGAACAAGGCACCTGCCTCGTTTGTAGTTTCTGTTGTGAATGTTAATGCTGTAACATTTCACACAACATTTGTACTAGAAGATAAGTATTGTTTTTCGCCGTAAGGCTAGCATAGATTTTTATTTATAAAATCTATGTGAAAATTATTTCCATTGTGTCACGTTTGTTTTTAGTGTTTCAAGTCTTCCGCTGTGTGAATCATAATTTCTGATATTCTGTTAGAGTCAGTGTTGTACCAATTGTCACAACATTTAGTACAACATTATTCTATTAAACTTAAACACTTCATATACATACCACACCGCACACTTTCAGTTGGTATCAGAGCTGATACCTGACGACACTAGGTTAGATCTTTGGTCAAGTGTGTTTTTAGTTTATGTTAGCAATGGAAACACATCACATATCCACAACACTTAGGCACCCGAACATATTATCCATATTTTAAGCATAAGTTGTGCATGTATATCAAGTTGATTGATGAACGTGCTTGGAGGACTCTAATTACAGGTTATGAAATACCATGGATCCAAATCATCACATCAACACCAGAAAGAAGGAAAAGTCAAAATTCAAGCAAGGTTATCAAAAAGTGAAGGTAAACCAAGGTATGATTTTTAATATATAAAATCAGTTCAATGCATGTTCTAAATATGGTCTTTATAAAAATTAATGTGCCAATATTAGACTTAAGCAAAAAACTGAATTTTAGTGCTACCTTAAATGATGAATCAGATGATGAATTTGATGAATCAAAAGATGTTGAATTTGCTTTTCATACCAAGATTGATCATGATGATTCTTTAGATGATAATCTGGATGATACAGATTCTGATGTTGCACCTAATGTCATAACATTTATGGTAACATCAAAACAGAGTCACCCAGATTTGAAGTATTTTGATGGGTTTGTTGATGATGCAGGTATAAGAATTGATGATTCTAAATATCAAAAGTTGTTAGATGATTGTAAATATCAGAAACTCACTCTTAATTCTTTGAACAAAGAGAATGAGAATCTGAAAGGGACAATTACCAAGCTAGAAGTCATACATTCCAGAAGAGATTTTCAAAGTTGGTAAACTGAAGGAGAAATTTATCACTTCTACTTTAAGTTTCATAAAATTTTCTATGAGTACTTCTGATATATATGTTATAGCTATTTGGTAAATCTGATAATTGTGATATATGTTATGATGGTGAAACTGCTTCTATTTCTAAGGATTTTGAAATTACTGTGAAATTTGTGAAGACAAATGTTAAAACACATGTTGTAACATATGCACAAACAGATTCTCACAAAGTCAAAAAACATTGAAAAGAAGTTTGTATATCATTATTGTTCGATAATTGATCATATTTTTCCTTACTGCATGTAAATTTTTGATGATCTGAGGTTGAGAAAATGTTACCTAAAAAGATGTCACATCCTATGAAACATTTTCAGAAATCTGTTGTTACTTATAATGTTGTTCACACTTCCTTGAAAGCATGCTTACTTGGTCAATGGTATTTTGATAGTGGTTGTTCTAGACATATGACAGGTCGTACTGATTTCTTATCTGATTATGTGACCTTGAATAGTGGTAATGTTACATATGGTGGAGGTTCTAAAGGAAAGATTCTTGGTAAAGGAACTTTGAATGTTAAAGGTTTTCCTAAGCTTAAAAATGTCTTACATGTTGATGGCTTACTTGCAAATCTGATTAGCATTAGTCAACTTTGTGATGATAATTTGCATGTGAAATTTGATAAAGATTCATGTTATGTTCTTAATAAAGATGAAGTTTGTGTTATGACTGGTACTAGGTCAGCTGATAATTGCTATCTTATTGGAACAAATATGTGTAACTTGTCAAAATATGATGAAAATGTCTTATGGCATCAAAGATTGGGTCATGCAAATTACAGAGCAATGAATAGACTAATCAAAGCAGATGCAGTAAAAGGAATTCCAAAACTAAATCTTCACAACAACACTGCATGTGGACCATGCCAAAAAGGTAAGCAGGTAAGAATGTCGCACAAAATGCTGTCACATTGTACTACACATCGATGTTTTGAATTACTGCACATGGACTTGATGGGTCCTATGGAAACTGAAAGCATTGGAGGAAAGAGGTATTCCTTAGTTGTGGTAGATGATTTTTCTAGATATACCTGGGTAGAGTCTTTAAGAGACAAATCTGAAGCATTTGCTGCATTTAAAATTCTTTATAAAAGGTTCAAAAATGTGTTTAACTTGAAAGTTGGCCGTATTAGAACTTATCATGGTAGGGAATTTGAAAACAGCATGTTTAATGATTTTTGTGATAAAAAGGGTATCTTGCAAGAATATTCATCTCCTAAAACTCCACAACAAAATGGAATTGTTGAAAGAAGGAATAGAACTTTACAAGAAATGGCTAGAGTCATGCTTACATCCAAATGTCTTGCTAAGAAATTTTGGGGAGAAGCATTGAATACTGCATGTCATATTATTAATAGGGTTTTTATTCGTTCTGGCACAAGTCAAACACCATATGAGATTTTGAACAACAGAAAACCAAGTGTGAAATATTTACATGTATTTGGTTGTGTGTGTTATATTTTGAATGATATGGATCAACTTCATAAGTTCGATTCTAAAAGTGATAAAGGTTTCTTTTTAGGCTATTCTAGAAATAGTAAAGCTTATAGAGTATATAACCTTAGAACTAACACTGTTCAAGAATCTGTTAATGTTGTGTTTGATGATGATAAAGGTCTTACAGATGACAAAGATGAAGAAGATGTATCACAGGTTACTGACACTTCTGAGAATACACTGAAGTCTGAGAATGTTGCACCAAATGTTAACACATCTGGGTCAACATCGACAGAACAGACAGTTGTAACTTCACAGAATGACCAGTACGTTCCCAAAACGAATCCTTCTTCAAGAATAGGTAAAAGTCATCCTTCTGACCAGATCATAGGTGATGCTACAGTTGGAGTGCAAACAAGAGGAAGAGTAAGACCAAACAAGGTAGATGTGGTAAGAACAATATGCATGTCTTCTATGTGTAACATTGTAAATGCTGAATGCTATTTATCTGAAATTGAACCTAAGAGTGCTAAAGAAGCCTTAACTGATGAAAACTAGATTAATGCTATGCATGAAGAACTTGGTCAGTTTGAAAGAAATGAAGTGTGGACACTTGTTCCAAGACCTAGTCATACTAATGTCATTGGAACAAAGTGGATATTCAAGAATAAAACTGATGAATCTGGTAATATTGTTAGAAACAAGGCTAGGTTAGTAGCACAAGGTTACACCCAAGTTGAAGGAGTTGATTTTGATGAAACTTTTGCACCTGTTGCTAGGATAGAATCTATTAGATTGTTGCTAGCTATTGCATGTTTTATTGATATTAAACTTCATCAAATGGATGTAAAGGCTGCATTTCTAAATGGCATATTGAATGAAGAAGCATATGTTGAACAACCTATAGGATTTGAAGATCCACAATATCCTGATCATGTATATAAACTTAAGAAAGCATTGTATGGTCTTAAATAAGCTCCTAGAGCATGGTATGGTAGGCTTACTGACTTTCTTTTGGAATATGGATTTATTAGAGGAGAAGCTGATAGAACTTTGTTCATTAAGAACACTGAAGGAGATTTACTTATTGCACAAATATATGTTGATGACATTGTGTTTGGTTCTACTTGTGATAAAATGTTGAGTAATTTTGTTGAGGCAATGACTGCAACATTTGAAATGAGTATGGTTGGAGACTTGAATTATTTTCTAGGTCTTCAAATCAAACAGTGCAGTGATGGTATTTTCTTCTCCCAGAGTAAGTATGCTAAGAACTTGGTTAAAAGATTTGGTCTTGAGAATTCAAAACCAATGAAAACTCCTATGGGATCTACTTTGAAACTTTGCAAAGATAGTGCTGGAACAGATGTTGATCCAACACTTTACAGATCCATGATAGGTAGTTTACTGTATTTAACCTCTAGTAGACCAGATATTATGTACAGTGTGTGTGTTTGTGCTAGGTACCAAGCAAATCCAAATGAATCACACCTGAATGCTGTGAAGAGAATCATCAAGTATGTTTCAGGAACAAGTGACCTTGGAATTTGGTATACTAAGGACACCAACAACATTTTGATTGGTTATAGTGATGCTGATTGGGCTGGAGACATAGATGATAGAAAGAGTACGAGTGGAGGATGTTTCTACATGGGAAACAATCTTGTATCATGGCACAGCAAGAAACAGAATTGTGTTTCACAATCCACTGCAGAATCTGAGTATATTGCTGCTGGAAGCTGCTGCACACAACTCTTGTGGCTGAGCAAGATGTTCCATGACTATGGTATTGAGAATGGTATACTTACTATTTTTTGTGATAATACTAGTGCCATTAACATTTCTAAAAATCCTGTACAACACTCACTCACAAAGCACATTAGCATTAGACACCATTTTATGAGAGATTTAGTAGAGAAGAATATTGTTAAGTTGGAGTATGTACCTACTGAAAAACAGAATGCTGATATTTTTACTAAAGCCTTAGACCATGAGAGATTCTCTATCTTGAGGAAATCTCTTGGCATGAGCACTATCTGAAAAGAATTCGGATGGATGTTGTCACAAATGCGTCAGCATTTGGGACAACATCATGGGTTGTATAAATTTTATAAGTTGAATTTATTTCTTACTTAGTTAAATAATTCCTTTGTAAAATATCTACGAATCTAAGAACCTTGGAGTGCAAAAATAAACATGTCTTACACCTCTCAAATGCATAAAAATGAGAATGTTATTAGCATACTAAAAGATGTACCAAATCACTGAGTAACTATGGAGCACGGAGTTCACTACTACGATGCCTTCTTTTCAAAAGGTGATATTTGGTAAAAACATCAACATATTTGTAATCCATTAAGTAAGTATGGGGCACGGAGTTCGCTACTACGATGTACTCTACAGGAACAATGGATCAATACAAATTAGATGCTATAACACAAAAAAAAAAATATGGTGCAACACAAATGAAGCAAATTCATGTAAAAACCGTGTTGAGGTGTTTGTAACAGTTTTGAGCACAACATTGCCTGATTCGAATTTATTTTTATCTGTGTAATTATTTAATTATTTATTGAGATTCATTTCTATTTATTTAATTAATTACTGACCCACATCTTTATTTTTTTTCCAGATTATGCGAGTTTAATTAATTCTGGTAGCTTCTTAATTATCTAATTAATTTAATTAATTGATATTTCCCACTAATTCACCATGATCTAGGTTGTGGCTAAAAATGTGGAGCACTTTCGAAAATTCAAGATTAATTCTTCTGTTTTATTTTCTTATCTCCAACTACATTACTCTCTCTATAAATATCGAACATAAGATGCCATTTATTTGCTAATTGTGATTTCTGATTGTGTTGAGTACTAAGATTGCAGAATTGTTATTTGGTTGTGTATATCTCAAAGAAGTGTGTGCAAATTTCCATCCTTACCTTGAAATTCCAACCGCCTAACTAAAATGGCTGGAACAAACTCGAATTCCTCACAATCTCTCTCTGATTCGAAAACCTCATCTCACTCTCGCACAAATCCTCTCGAAATTCTTGCTTCCATGGCTTCACAAAACTCTACCGCATCAAATGCTGACTCGAATGTCTCTGCAACACCATCAACAACTGTTCCCACTCCTCAAACCACTCCTCAAACTGCTCCTCAAACAAACTTTTCTCAAGATGCAACCGTTGAACAGGTCACTAGGGCTATCGAAGAAGTGTCTGATACTCTTCGAACT
This sequence comes from Galeopsis tetrahit, assembly GCA_963675135.1. Classification (NCBI taxonomy): domain Eukaryota; kingdom Viridiplantae; phylum Streptophyta; class Magnoliopsida; order Lamiales; family Lamiaceae; genus Galeopsis; species Galeopsis tetrahit. The sequence continues at coordinate 40,958,206 of OY776128.1, read as the reverse complement.
ACAGGCCATTTGCCCATGATGACTTTTGGAGGTATTACGGTGGACATATCAAGCTATTTGGCTGAGCAAACTGCCCAAATGGCTTCTGCTTCAAAAAGCCCCAAATCACCCTCTGTTCACGAACCGCAAACTGAGAACGTTGATGCTTCTGTTGAAGAAGAAGCCACTACCACGTCTGACCCTGAAGACGTTGAAATGGAGGATGCAAACATTTCTGAAGGTACAAACTCTTCACTCTCTGTTTCAGATGAGTCTGCCCCCATTCCTCTCAAGAAGAATGCACAAAAAGGGAAAAGACAGAAAAGCCCTGTACAAAGAAGGAGGAGATCAAACCGCATTTTTACTCGTGTGGATTATTCTGAATCCATGAGGAAGAAGAAGAAGGCTGGAGCTGATGCTGGTGAACCTATCCAAGTGTTCCCAGATTCTGAAGATGAAGCTCCTGTTGTTGCTGAGAAACCAAAGAAGGCTAAGACTGTTGCTGCTGAAAAACCCAAAAAGAAGGTTGTTGCTAAAGAGAAAGGGAAAGGAAAGTCTGTTGCTGAACCAAAAGGCAAAGAAAAGATGATCACTGAAGATGAACCAGCTGAATCAGAGTCCAATTCTGATTCTGAAAGATGCTTGAGAGACATTCTGAAGTCTCTTAAGAAAAATGCTGAGCACTATGCTGCTGCAAAGGAAGCTGCACTAGAACCTGAAGATGGTGGCTGTGGGGATAGCTCTTCCAGTGCAGCAAGCAGCCCTGAACAGAGCTCTGCTAAAAGCTCTACACCAAGCTCAGATGCCCTTGCTTCTGAAGAGGAAGGTATTTCTGATTCTCTTGATACTCTAGAGAATAGATTGGTCATTTATTCTAAGAGAAAACTACTGATAGAGAAGAGGATCAATATACCTGATTTTGATAGTAAAGGCATGGTTAGTTTCTTAGAAGAAAGGAATTTGATGCATGCTGTAAATTTTGGTGAATCTTTCTTGACAAATTGGGCATATGAATTCTATGCATGTTTGAAAAAGAGCACTGGTAGGAGATCTTCTAAGTGGTATGGGACTGTTAATTTTAGGGGGAGGGATGTACCTTTTACTCCTGAATTGATAAATGAGTTTTTGGAAATTCCCAATGTTGAGGTTGATGAAGAACCTGACATGGATGTGGTCATTTCTGTTATAACTGCTGGTAGGGTAGTTAAATGGACTAGACAGATGCTAGCCAAAGACCTCACTTCCCTACACTCTGTGTTATACAAACTCATTATCTACAATTGGATTCCCACCACAAATACTACCAAAATCACTAAGGATCAAGCTGTTTTGATATATAGGATTTCTGTGCTTAAGAAGTTTAATTTGGGTCTCACAATATTCCAACATATGATGAGATTTACTGGGAGAGTTTCTGAAAAAGGCAATTTACCCTATCCTGTTCTGATTTCTAATTACTTGAGGCATCATGAATTTGTTGCCAAGAACACTGATGTGTTGAGGGGGAGAGTTCCACTGTTGGCCATAGCTCCTGCCTTACTCACTGGGGATAGAGTAATTGATCTGCCCTTGCTTGCTCCTGGTACTGAACATCAGCAAAGACCCTCTACTTCTGCTCAACCAGAACCAACCAGACCCTCTACTACTGATCATCCTGAATCATCCAGATCAAGACAGAGAAATGCAACCCCAAATGTTGAGAACATCCGTATCAACATTTCTGGTAATGTGTATCTTCTCCAACTCCAACACTTGCAGGAAACAATAGATGAACTTCAGTTCCTGAAGGACAGGTGGACCAACCTCCTTTCACCTACAACAGGGGGAGTACCACCACCATCCAACTCCAGTGTAGTCATTGAGGAGATTAATGATGATGGAGTTCCAGCTGCTGCTGATGCTGGTGATGGACCTGATGCTGCTGGAGATGCTGCTGTTACTGATGTAGTTGCACACCTTGCATCTACTTACTTTGTTGATGAAGGAGATGATGATGCTGCTGAAATGGACACCTTGTATGGTGATCTACCTGGAGAAAGCTGCTAGACAGGGGGAGATCTGAATTCCACAATGGCTATGGTGCAGAAGATGATGTTGCAGCTGTTACCACAGCAATATAAGCCATTTATTCAGTTCTACCTTTGTAATTAATGTTTAAGTTGAAATTCTGAAATTCTGATACAATTGTTATTTACTTTCTAGATGGTAGGATGTTTATTACTGCAACTTGTTTAATGGTTCCACTTGATATTTGTTTACTGCCTTGCTTAATTTGTTTGCAGATTGTCATGTGTCTACTATAGCAGGTTGTGTATAGTATTAGTTTCTGTTTCTGTTTATATTCTTTTTACATTATGTTTTGCTCTGATGTTTTGTTTTTTTGTTAGTGTCTTACTTAGATTCTAAGTTAATTCTTCCAGTTCAACTTATGATCTTAAGTAAAGTTACTTATGTTGTGAATAAGTGTAGTGTTTATACTTGTTCTATTTTGGATAAAATTTGTCTTGATCTTATGGCACGGATCATTGTAAAATTATCTCTGATCTTCATTCGATTTGATCCAACGGTTACAACAGGTATTGTCTTGACTAGTGCTTAGCAATGATGTTAACCTCAACTAAGTACATAATACTGAGTATGTATAGAAATATATGTGCATCAGGTGTGTTGTAGTCGAAAGGTCAAATTGGGGGAGATTGTAGATGTTGTTAATCCTTAAATGCCTTAACATTATCAACAACATCTTAATTTGACCTTCCGAGATTTTTTCTAAGTCTTTTCTGAAATGCTACATTAAATGTTGATCTAAATGTTGTCGCATTTCTGGCAGGATCTAGAAGCTTCTATAAGGATCTGGAACCTGGAAGATTCCAGAACATTGGAGAACATGCTAGAACGGCCTGGAACCATTTGGAACGACCTGGAGCATTCAAGAAAGATCTAGAAAGATCATGGAAGTTGAGTTCCTAAAAAATAGGACCTCACTGTGGAAGCCTCTAGAATCAGCACCCCACTACTATAAATACCGATGGAAGGCTTCTCAAATCAGTGTACTCTATTCGATCAACTTCCTAGACCGAGCGTATATCCCTGTTAGGAATTGTGGCCAGTAGAACTACCTTTTAGTTCATACGTTCGTATCCCACCCGTATGGCTGTGTGTCTTCTTATCTATTGAGAGTGTAATCATTAGATAGACTAGGCATTTCGACAGTGTATACCTTATACACTTAGTTCGTTTTTAGAACAAGGCACCTGCCTCGTTTGTAGTTTCTGTTGTGAATGTTAATGCTGTAACATTTCACACAACATTTGTACTTGAAGATAAGTATTGTTTTTCGCCGTAAGGCTAGCATAGATTTTTATTTATAAAATCTATGTGAAAATTATTTCCATTGTGTCACGTTTGTTTTTAGTGTTTCAAGTCTTCCGCTGTGTGAATCATAATTTCTGATATTCTGTTAGAGTCAGTGTTGTACCAATTGTCACAACATTTAGTACAACATTATTCTATTAAACTTAAACACTTCATATACATACCACACCGCACACTTTCAGTTGTTTCGAGGATAAACCGCCTCTTTGGTGGTCGTCCTCGTCTATGCCGAGGAGCTTTGCCACTGTGGTCGTCGGAAGAGCTGGTCGTCTGACCTCACCCTCGAAAGGTGGTCGTGGTCGCCCACCCTCAAAACAGCTATGATTACTTATCATTTTCAATGGCTAGTTCCCACGTGCTCTCCGATAACTTATCTGCGCTTTCTCATGAGCGAGCACATAATTTATATTTTCCTATTACAATGTTGACTAATCGTCGTATGGCTTAGATTTGACTGGTCGTCGCCACATAAGCTGATGGCTAGGATTGACTTGTCAAAGATTGACCTCTTTGACCTGGTGTAACATTTGCCCCCTGATCGCCTTTCTTCGTATTTGGGTTAGGAAGGCGGGCAGTGTGACCGTCTTCGACCGACAAGGACTTGTCATCGACACTTAAATTACCTGGAAATTTTGATGATAAGATTTGTCAGTGGTCGCCTCGTTTCCCGTAACAAGAGCGTTTTCCCAAGCACTTTAATGACGTCGGAAGTGACCGGTGTCAGGCGCGTGAAACGGCTCACAAAATTTGAAATTCGCGCGTGCGAGCACTCAGAGGTCGCGCGTGGAGCCCAATCGGCGCCTCGATTTCGGGGACGGCCCCAAACTTTGGGAAAATTGCATATTTTACCCCGTTTTCTTGCACTTTAGCCCCTGGATATTTAAGCCTATAAATATGGCCTCTCTCCCTCTAAAATCACTTTCGAAACTTTGGAATTTTAGAATTTCTTTACGAGCCTTCTTCCTAAGCAAGTCTTCCAGTATTCCAGTGATTTTGAGCTCTTCCGATCGGTGAGAAAGGTAAATAACTTCTATTTTCTTCTTAAAACTCTTATTCTCCCCCTTTTCTATCAAAAAATGGAGATTGGTGGACCTTCCGGCGGTGGTAGGGACGGTGGTTCGCCGCTGTTTGATGAAGATGTTGAATGTTCCGGCGATGGTCCTCGCCGTGATCTGGAGAAAACTGTGGTATTGTCCGATACGGAGGAGACCATTTCGACCAGTCCACTCTGGGTATGGATTCCAAATCTTCCGGCCGATAGCTTAGAAGAGGTTTTGAATGTGATGAGTGTTGTGGTCGACAACGAGAGTGTTGGCGACGACACTGACCGAGACGATGAGGGCAACGATGCCGACTCGGATCTGGGAGATCCGGATTTGAATGTGGAGGTGAGCGAGCAGATCGATCCGACGAGGGTTGAGATTATTCTGGGAGCTGATCTCCGCGAGGAGTATGGGGACATTGCTCGCTATGCCGCGATTATAAAGGATATTTTGAGCGATCGAGAAGAGTTGGGTGGGGACGAGCTCGTAAGGGAGACGTACTACCAATATGCGGCCGAATACCCGCCCAGAACGCTTCCTCAACCTTTTCGGGAAGCATATCAAACAGAATATGATGCGTGTGAGTATGCGAGCATGGTCTCGTCGAACCAACTGGCCAACTCTCGAAAAAGTATCATCTTCTTCAGGATGTGTGCTTCTTCGTTCCCCGAGAAGACGAAAGGGTCGACCAGCCTCCTGAAGGTATGGTCGCCGTTAATAACGGCATGATGGAGGTTGGTCTAAGATTTCCATTGCATCCAGGAGTTAGCTTTTATTTGAATTTCCTTGGTTTGGCTCCTTCTCAAGTGACGCTGAATGGGTGGTCGAATATCATAGGACTGCTCACCGTGTTCGGCCTTGAGGCCGCCGAGAACGGTTGTCAAAGAGTGTTCCTCACTCCTCGAGAGATAAACTATCTTCTCCAAGTATCTGAGGCCGGCAAGAAAGTGGGAAAAGGATGGTATTATGTGAAGGGTCGCGACCGGTTCAAACTCGTCGAGGGCGTTCCCAACAAAATTCGCGACTGGAAAACCAACTGGTGGTGGGTTGCCGACGATTGGAAAACTGTCGTGAAGCTCGATGGGTCGGCTGATCGCGTTTCAATCTCGATTGATTATAGAAGAATTCGCAGTAAGTGTTTTGATTCTGTATTTGTTCTCGTCTATACTGAATAACTCCTTTGCTTTTTGTAGGCACAACTGCTCGCGCGAAAGTCGGCGACCATCTTTTGTCAGATTTGTTTCAATATCATATTTGTTGCGTTGCTCTTCGTCGCTATCTGGAAAGATCCTGTCGTTTCCTTAATCGCGAGAGCATAAGGGAGTAAGTTGGTCTTCGAGTGACTCCTCATCACATCACTAGATCGTTTCCTCCAGGTATTGAATATAATCCTAAGTACATTGCCTTATATGCATAGGTTCCCACAGGATGCTGATACTTTATTTTTAGCAGTGGTTCCGGTGACAGTTTCCACCTATCTTCCCCCTACTATCGAGTTAAAAGATGTGATGGCCAACCGATCACTGCGTATGGCGGCCCTCAACCGCGAGCGCGATGTAGTCGAAGGTGCTAGCCGCTAAAGGAAAGAAAGAGCTAAGACGACGGCGCCTCCGACCAAGAAAAGTATGGCGACCACCAAGAAAGGTACTACAACCGCCGATCGGAGACCTTCTCCTCTGAGAAAATCTCCGTCGAGGAGGTCCTCGCCGCCTCCGAAGAAAGCATCTCTTGCTCGCAAAACAAAGCAATCGCAGGAGGTCGTTGCGACCTCATTGGCCGGGCAAAGGGTTCCCGAAGATATCACAATGCTCGGCTGGAGTGCCGAACGGGTTGCCAAGTGAGTTTCCTTTGATATGTCTTCAAAATTCTTCTAAATGTTTATTGAGTGGTCATTTTACTTTTCAGGCTTGCCGAGCATCCGGACACCACTCCTTGCAACAAAGATCTCCTTAACTTCTATCGGTCGCGAGATCCGGCCGATGGTGACTCGTTGGATGCACTTGCGATCCGTGCGATGAAAAACTTACCCTGATCGCTGACCAAACCTTTCGTCGAGGAGGTTGATTGTCAAACCGCTGCCGAGAACACTCGTCAGATTGCCATAAACCTCAGCCGCTCGGCCTATATGACCGAGCAGCTTACCTCCAAATTCATGATCTGAAAAAGGGTAACGAGGAGAAAGAGATCGTGATCGCGCAGCTGATGAAGGCTTCCAGCGAGACCGAAAAGAAAGCGACGGGAACGGAGGCGAAACTTGGGATTGCCTTGAAGCAAAAGAAAGTGGATGACAAACTGATCGCCGATCTCCGAACTCAACTCCGAGCTACCGAGGACGAGAAGGTTGAGGTCTCCACCGCTCTTACAGCTGCTCGCACCCAGGCGGCCACCATGCAAGAACGTCTGAAAGCGGCCGAGGACGAGCTGGCTCATGCTAGGCAAGAGTTGGATTCCACTCGGACGGATCGAGATAACAAAACTTATCTCGCCAAGTTAGGGGCTTGCTATTCGTCCGCCTTTACCATGCATGAGTTTGTCCGTCACTTGAAAGAGACTCATTCGGAGATAGATGTGTCCGCCTTTGCTGGGTTCATCGAAGATCATCTCCTTGAGGAGAACCCAAAGGAGGGCTTCGTCCTTCCCCTACTCGACCTGGTGAACATGGGCCTTATGTTTCCTCGCCTTCTGGCGAAAAAGGTTATGTTCGATAGCCCGCCCCCACTTGACGATCAAACTACCGAGGGGGTTAATGCTAGTGAGGTCGCTCCAGCGAGTAGTGAGGTCGCTTCTCTAGCTGAGGAGGTTGTTGTTGGCCCCGAGAATGTTTCTGTTGAAGGGACTCTTCCTTGAAGGGGTTTTTATTTTGCCATTAGGGCCTTTTTGTGTTTGTTCGGCCTATAAAACCTTTTGTATCTGTTCGGCCTACAAGGCCTTTTTATTTAATATGAACTCTTTCGTTGTGAATTGTGTTCGTTTATCTTTCAATTTATATTTGTAGGTGTTTTCAAGTTTATCCTTCAATGAATGCTTGTCTCCGGGTCTCTACCTTTCGGTTTATATCCGTATGTGTTTCGAGTTTCAATCTTTCGGTTTGTGCTCGTTTTTGGACCTCTACCTTTCGGTTTACGTCTGTACGTTTTTCGAGTTTCAACCTTTCGGTTTGTGCTTGTTTTCGGACCTCTTACCTTACGGTTTATGTCCGTATGTTTTTCGAGTTTCAACCTTTCGGTTTGTGCTCATTTCCGGACCTCTTACCTTTCGGTTTACGTCCGTATGTTTTTTGAGTTTCAACCTTTCGGTTTGTGCTCGTCTCCAAGACCTCTACCTTTCGGTTTATGTCCGTATGTTTTTCGAGTTTCCTCGATTGGAATTGGCTTCGCAGAGCCCTGATCTAAAAATCTAAAGTTTATGTTAAAACTTGACGAAACTTAAAACTGACATGTATTGAAACGATTCTAAATACAAACTATACAAATATACGAGAATAAAACTTACTGATAGTATTTTTTCAATTTGACCGCGTTCCAAGGGTAATGGCTCGGTTTGCCATCAAGATCTTCTATCCCGTACGATCCGTTTGAGTACGTGCGCGTTATGCGGTACGGGTCATCCCAAGTCGGGCCAAGTATGCCTATCGATTGCTCTGTCGCCCGACGAAGTACGAGTTGGCCAATGGTAAATTGCCGAGCTCGCACTTTGGTGTTGTAATAACTCTCCAATCTTTGCTTGTATACTATGTTTCTTTCGTCTTTGCTTATATAGCTGATCGCCCATGACTGTGTATCTGGCCGACCGGAGTTGTAGTATAGTCACCTTGATCTTGTCCGCCGGGAGCTCGCCAGTCTTGATGTACTTGATGATCGGTGCCATCCATTCCTCGTCGTTGGTCGCTTCAGTTTGCAAAATTTGGTTTCTATTCACGGATGGGGAAGAGAGTTTTGTGATTGTAGCTTCTGAAAATATCGCCCCCCCTATGTAGTGGCCAGTCGAGCTAAAGCGTCTGCTTGCGTATTCTGCTCCCTAGGGATTTACTCGATGTGGACTTGATCGAATTGCTCGAGTAATCCTTTCACCAATTCCTGATACTTTAACATTTGGTCGCCGCGAACCTCGTACTCGCCTGTTATCTGGCACACCACTAGCTGAGAGTCTAAAAAAAAATTCAGTTTTCTGGCGCCCACGACCATTGCCATCTTGACTCCAGCGACCAGCACCTAGTAATCGGCCTCGTTGTTGGTCGCTCGGTACTCTAACTCGATCGCCGAAGTAAAAGTTTGTTCAGAAGGGCTGGTGAGGACTATCCCTGCCCCTACTTTGGTGCTCATCGATGAGCCGTCGACGAACAGTGTCCAAGGAAGTACGATTTCCTTGTCAATCTTTTCTGGGAAAGTGAGCTCCACGATAAACTCTGCCAGGACTTGCCCTTTGATCGCCGTTCTTGGTGCGTAGGTGAGCCCGAATTGTCCAATCTCTACTGACCATTTCAGTAATCTTCCAGTGGTATCCGGTCGATGTAATGCTTATCGAAGAGGAAATGTTGTAAGAACCACTACCTCGTGGTGGAATAGGTATTGCCTTAGCTTTCTCACGCTCATGACCAAAGCGTAAGCCAATTTTTCCATTGGAGTATATCTTAACTCGGCGTCCCTCAGTGACTGACTGACATAGTAATTTTTTAGATGTGTGCTCCCCTCTGCTCGGACGAGCACTGAACTGATCGCACACTCAGTGGCTGCCAAGTAGAGGTACAAATTTTTGCCCGGGACCGGCTTAGATAGGACCTTCGGATCGGATAGATATTCTTTTAGCTTCTCGAAAGCTCTCTCGCATTCGTCGGTCCATTCGAACCTTCCCTTTTTCAAAGCGTCGAAAAAGGGTTTGCAACGATCGTCCGTTCGTGCTACAAATTTTTTCAGTGATGCCAGGCATCCTGTCAATCTCTGTACTTCTTTTACATTCCTTAGGCTTTGCATATCGATGATTGATTGAATTTTCGTAGGATTGGCCTCGATGCCCCTCTGGCTAACCATATGTCCCATAAATTTCCCGGAGCTGACTCCGAAACTGCACTTTTTGGGATTTAACTTCATATTATACTCTTTCAGGATATCGAACGTCATGGTGAGGTGATGGAGGTGATCTTCTTTCCGCAAACTTTTGACGACAATGTCGTCGACATAGACTTCCACTATCTCGCCAATGTGTTGATCAAACATTTTATTCACCAGTCTTTGGTATGTTGCCCCTGCGTTTTTCAATCCGAAGGGCATTCTTTTCCAGCTGTACATGTTTGTCGCCGTCATGAAAGTCGTATGTCTCTGATCGTCGGGATGCATCGCGATCTGATGATATCCCGTGAAAGCATCCATAAAAGTTAACATCTCATGCCCCGCTGTACTATCCACCAGATAATCAATGTGGGGCATCGAAAAAAGGTCCTTAGGGAAAGCATCGTTCAGATCTGTGAAGTCTATACACAGTCACCACGATCCATTCATTTTTCGGACGAGCACGGGATTTGCCACACTCTGGGGATCCGTTCCTGTTTTCTCGATCAATTTATTATCGATTAGCTTTGTAACTTCGACCGCCATAGCCGCATAGTTATCAAGCCCAAACTTTCTTCGTTTTTACTTGACAAATCTCCTTGCAGGATCAATATTCAACTTATGGCAGCATGATTCATGTTGATGTCTACCATATCTTCGTGCGACCAGGCGAACGCTCTGATATTCTCCTTCAAGAAGGTGATTATTTCTGATCGCAGTGGTTCTGGCAGATTTGAACCTATGAAAACTTCTAGGTCCGGGCGAGCTTCATCTAGAAGGATGGTTTCAAGGTCCTTCACTGGAGTTGCCCGTTCTTTGGGTTCTTTCCAACGAGGGTCTTCGATCCCAGTCTCTGGCTCGAAGCCTAGCGTAGGTTCCAAATCTGGCATGTCCAGATCTGGAACCTAGTCAATGATCGCCTCAGGGAGTTGATCGTTCGATTTGGTTTGATCGTGCTCGTTAGGGGTGTGCTCGTCCAACTCTATTTGTTGGTCGTCAATTTGCTGACTCGACTCCCCTATTTCGATTCTTTGGCACTTGTTGGGAAAACCCTCCAAGTAGTTCATATGTGTTTTTTCTTTATGACACTCGATATACTTTCCCTCAGCGGGAGAACTCTTAGAATGACGCTTAGCAAAACGGACGAGACACTCCCTCGCCCGCGTTTGATCGCCCTTCAGGGTTATAACTCCCTTCGAGGTCGGAACCTTTACATATTAATAAAAAGTAGAGGCGGTCGCCTTGAATTCAGCAAAGAAAGCTCGACCGAGGAAAGCATTGTAAGATGATGGCATGTCGACGATCATGAAGTCGAGGTGTCGAGTGATGTGCATTTCTGGCTCCTTGGTTGATGCTAGTTTGACTGCTAGCCTTATCTTTCCGATGGGGATGGAGTGGTTATCTCCGAAACCCACGATGATGTCGTTGCACGGCTCGAGGTATGCTTCGTATCCGCCGAGAGCATCCAGAGTGTGCTTGAACAGGATGTTGGTGTATGCCCCGGTATCGACCATCATGCGGTGGACGACGGTTCTCATGATTTTTACGGTGACAACCAAAGCATCGTTTTTTGGCTGTACCACTCCATTTAGGTCGTCGTCCGTGAAAAGGACTTGGTGAGAGATGGGCTTATCTGCAGCTGCGGCGACGCACACCTGATGCACATTGTTTAAAGCCCGCATCTCACTCTGTTGTCGTCGAACAGATAGAGCCGTTCCAGATTGGGTACCCCCTAGGGGGCCTTCAATGACATTGCAATGGCCACCCACAAAATCGATGTCGCCTAGCGGACCATTCGGCATTTGGGGCATCATTTTCTGGCGATTGATCTGCTGACACAGGTCCTCGTCGCGACGCTTCTTGCCCCGCTGGTCGCCATTACCCTCCTTAGCCTTGATGAACTGGGCGAGCTTGCCCTCCATGTACAGCTTGTACAGATTCTTCATAAAATCTCGACACCCATTAGTCCGGTGGCCGATGGAGTTCGCAGAACTTGCTGGGGTTCAGATTGTTCTCATTTTTATGCATCGCCCTTGCCGGGGGGATCATATTCTTCCCTTTGATCACATCGAAGATGGCCCTGGGATCGACGGTGAATGCCTCTCTTAGGTGAGTGATTTCCGGTGCCTCCTCAAATGGCTTGAAATTTGCCGGTTTGGCGTTGTTTCCTTGATTTACTGCATTTTTTGGCTGGGACGGCTCCCTAGTTGTATAGTTTTTCTTTGGTGGTCACACCTGTTTGACCACCTCAGGCTGCTCATTAGCCTTTGCGGCATCCATGATCTCCTCCATCTGGATGATGTTCCCGGCCCGATTACGGAAATCTGCGTAAGATTCCGGGAAAAGTGTATGCATGGCTTCCCATAGGCGAGAGCCTATCCTTAGATCGGAAACTGCGGAGATCAGCTTGGTCTCATCATTCACCACTTCTCCATTGATGACTAATCTGTCAAATCTTTCGATGAAGTCTTTCCCTGATTCGGTCAGGGTCTAGCGGACGTTTGCCAGACGTTGCTTAGATGTTGGGCGAGTAGCAATTGAACCATAGTATGTTAGAAATTGTTGCCCCAACTCGATGAACGAGTTGACTGATCCTGCTCCCAGAGTTGTGAACCAACGATGGGCACGATCCCCCAAGGTCAGGGGAAAGTTTCGGTATTGTGTTGCGTCTGTTGTCCCAACTGAGGCCATATAGTTCGAATATTTTGACAAGTGTACACGGGGATCAGACGCGTCGTCATACACTACCATGGCGGGCATTTGGATCTTCTTCTGGATGGGGCAGTAAGAATCATGATACTCAATGGTGAAACGGGGAGAGTGACTGGTGGGATGTTTCCTTTTTTGGTGGCGGCCACTTCTGCTCGGAGATTTTCCATCTCGAGCTTCATTTGTTTTTGGGTCTCCATGAATTGTGCAATTTGACCCTCCTCGGCAGTTTGAGGCCGAGGGACATGGTGTTCGCCTCGCTGGCTCCGGTGGGATTCGACTGGTCGATCGTATCGATTGTGATGTGATCGCTCAGGTGAGTGGTGGAGAGATCTTTCTAGGTGGTGGCTGCGAAAACTCTTCGCCGGTCCACGCGACCTTTCCCCTACACGGTCGAGGGCGGAGACTCTTTCTCCATGATCTCTTTTTCCCCCGTGATCTTTGTGGTCGCCTTTCTCATGCCGGGCGCCAAACTTGAATGGTATCGGGCGAGGAGCTGCTCGCTCCTTTTCTCCCATGCGATTAAAAACTGAGTTTCGCGAATCTTCCACATGACTATGATGGGAGCGATTGTGTACTTTCTCCTTGCTCTTGTCGCGGGCGTGTCGGCCTAAACCGGTTATCGAGAATGAAACCTGGTCGTCCTCGTCGTCATGTTGGACACGGGCTTTCGCCTTTCGAGCATTCTCTCTGGCCTGTTCTTTGGCCTTTTCCAACTCCAGGGCCTCGTTATTCCTCCTCTTTTCGTTGAGGTAGTCGGTGAAATCTCTCAGACCTTGGGGATCGTTCAAGATGGCCGCCAAGTTGATATTTGCCGCCAGGTTGGCCGGAGTTACCGGTGGTGGAACCTTCGGTGCAGGAGGTGGGACCTCTTCATGGTTAGAATGGTGAGACATTCTTGAGAGAGACTTTCATGGGAATAGGTTACAAGATGATAAATGAACCTAAACTTTGATGCTAAAAATACAAGATTCAAGTTCTTTCGCAGAAGAACGTGCTATTACAGCTACAAACTTGCAAAATAACAACAAAAAAAGTGTTTAAACAGATTTTCTTGGAGATCAAACTCCAAAATATCCCTAGAATATCGAAAATATTCAAGAACACGATGATCGGGAAAGGAATTCCTAGCCGTACAAAGTACGTAAAAATCATAAATTAATGCAATAAAATACGTAGATGATGTTTTAAAAGGTATTTCTACCGATTAAAACCTGTAAAAACTGAGTTTAGACGTCGATCGCTCGATGATCGGTCGAAACTCGATGAAAAACACGTAAAAGGACCCCTCCTTCTTGCGCCAAATGTTGTACGTGCTTTTGAATAGATGATCTGGATGTGGACTTCGTAAGCACTGAACAAATATATAATATTGTCGGGGTTATTACGTGGATTAAAGGATCAAGGTGGATGATCTAGTGATGAATAAATGAAGAACACGAAGAAGATATGCAAATAGCTTCTTAGAGAAGTTTGGGAGCTGTGATAGCTTTGTGTATTATTGCCTCGGTCTTTGTGCAATGAATTTCAACTTGTGTTTACATTGTGCCTCTTGGGGCATATATAGTAGGATTTTGGCTGCCAAGCCTTTACACGTGGCGGGCTTACATTGGCCTTGAGATCCCATCAGAAACAAGTGATGGGATGCTGCATTTAATGCTTCTTGGAGGTTGTTTCGAGGATAAACCGCCTCTTTAGTGGTCGTCCTCGTCTATGCCGGGGAGCTTTGCCACTGTGGTCGTCGGAAGAGCTGGTCGTCTGACCTAGCCCTTGAAAGGTGGTCGTGGTCGCCCACCCTCAAAACGGTTATGATTACATATCATTTTCAATGGCTAGTTCCCACGTGCTCGCCGATAACTTATCTCCGCCTTCTCACGAGCGAGCACATATTTTATATTTTCCTATTACAATGTTGACTAATTGTCGTATGGCTTAGAGTTGACTGGTCGTCGCCACATAAGCTGATGACTAGGATTGACTTGTCAAAGATTGACATCTTTGACCTAGTGTAACACATATCATTATTTCTTCTCTCTTACTTTTAAACTCATTTCCCAGGTTTCCAAGTAGTTGTTGTTGTTGTTTCTCCATCTTTGTCCGAGCTTGAACGTTTGAAGAATACAATTCCTTCTAAGAGAGCACGGGTTATGCGCGATCGAGCTGCTGCTGTGAAAAAACGTAAGGAGATTCATGGGGACCAAGGGACTCGAGGTCGCAAACGGAATTCTAAAACGACAGGCACTTCGCGTCCTTCTAAGAGGACAAGTGTCCCAGTCGCTATTCGTGCACTGCTGTGGCCACAACTGCATCTCCGACCCTGACTCCACCGCCTCATGCTCGTGGTCTGGCCGAAATGATCCTTCCTCCTACTGAAAATACTCGATCCGCCCAGACTCCTCCTCGTTGATCCCAGGAAACTCGAGGGGCTGACAAAGGTGCTCTCGAAGCTGGTTATCGTGATCCAGATGACCGCACTTTCCTAGGCTGGCACCCTGATCGCATGGAGAGGTATGTGATTTCTCAATTCGTTCCTTAAACTTGAATCTAGTTTTTTATTTTACAAGTGTTGTTACTGCTTCTTATTGGGACCAGACTGGCTGGGAGTTCTACTCATCGGGCTTCCATTGTTCGGGACTACCTTTCCTCGCGATCTGTTATTAAGGAAGATTATGACAAATTTCCTGCTTTTCTCCGCCGAGCTATTGAAGATCAGCTACGTTCGCTGACCCTTGACATCAAGAATGAAATCTTGAATCAAGACGTTATTGACAACATAAGGTCGTTTTTCGTGATGATAAGCCAAGGATTATCATATGGCGTTCAGGGTTTTCTTAGTTGTGTGGAACTCGTCGGGAACTTAATGACATTGCCAAAGATATGGAGAGAGTGCGAAATCGGGTGAGCCAGGTGGATCATGAGAATGGAGAGTTGAGAAAACAACTTTATGAGGCTCGGAAAAATCTTGATTTGGCCGTGAAGGAGGTAGAATCTGCTCATGCCATGGTGAGTGATAAGGATCGAGCTCTCCACGATGCACAGCTTGAGGTTCAGCAGAAAAAAGATGATCTAGCTTGGGTGGTTGCTCAGCTTGAGAAAGAAGGCAACCTGGTAATTGATCTGCAAGGCCAGTTGGTCGTAAACCAGGAAGAGCTTGTCGCGGCTCAGAGAACTATGGCGACCATGGATAGCGAATCTAGGAGCTTAGGGACCTTCGCTTACACTTGTGCTTATGCTGATGGTATACGGGCTATCCGATCTATTGATCCTACTACCCCCTTTTGTCGGCATATTACACCAAGATTTGCTCGCTTACTTACATGTAGATAAGCCGGGGGAAGGGACCTTTCTTCCGATCAAGGACTTGGTAGATGCTGGACTTGATTTCAGTGAACTTATCGAACAAGGAGTCGAGATTACTGATAACGTTGAGGATGAGCCAGCCGCTGCGGTGGTGGATGGGGAGAGAGGTGATGGAGGAGACCTTGACCAGGCCGGGGACGTGATCGAGCTCGAGATGATAACGTTGTTGTGGACGGTGCGGCCCCCGAGTTGAACGTCGTTCCTGAAGGTGTTCCCACTCATCCGTAGGATGCTACTATTCCCGATCATACTGAGGATCGGGCTACTTTATTTAACAATTACTTAGAACTTTTGTTACCGTTTTCTGAACATTTTAGCTTGTTGTTGATGATGATACTTTTTAATTTTCTTTTATCGATATTCGAAGATGTATAATGACTATTATATGTTACTTCCTTATATCCCTGATGTGGGCGTTTATTCAAGCTTACTTCTTTATTTTTTGTTGGGTGTTTTATTCATCCGACATACTCGTTAGATTACCGACTTCACGATATGGCTCTTTGTTGATTGATTTCTTGACTGATTTCATTATATTACTTTTTTTTTCTGCAGAATGACTACGCAACATATACTTGTCACTTGTGAAATTATCGGCCGATCTTAATTATCCAGAGATTACTTATGTTCCATGCTCCAGCCAAATGGTGCCTTATAAACCTATATCAGAGATTACTGGTGAAGTGATAGATCTGCGGGCTCCTATTCTTAGCCAAGATCCCGAACGAGTAGCTCGATATTTCCTATCCTTCTTCTTCTGTCCGCCTATGATAACTTATATTTCCTTGACTTTCTTTTAATTTTTGGGTTTGCCTCCCGATACACACAAGAAAGAGGTGTGCGCAGTAGCCTTGTACGAGATTTTTTATATACTCGATCACCACTTGTCCAAGAAGGACTTCCCATGCATATTTCGCGGGCAAGTCAGAAGGTTGCAAGGGTTTGGTCCTTGGAGGATGAAGACTTTGCTCGTGGACATGCGATGATTGACAACGTGCGATCTCAGATTTCTCATGTTAGCCGCGCCATGTTATACGTCGAACGGTCCTACGAGTAGTACCAGGAATTCCGAGATTCTTTCCACCGTGTTCGTAGTGAAAGAGATGAGGTTGTTCGCGAGCTAAACCATATGTGATCCCGCATAGAGCTATCAAATACAAATCTAGATGTTGCTCTTCGCGAAAAAGAGGCCTTGCTTCTCTCGTTGGATGAGCTCAAGCTTCGGCTCTCCGACCGGGATAAAACAGTTGAACGTCTTGTAGAGGAGAACGCTCGACTAAAATTAGAAAATGTTAATGCCAAAGAATTATGTAACTTGACTTACATTATGGCGTATGCGGATTGCTGCTCGTTCTGCATACGAGAAAGGTGTGGATGAAGGTGTCCAACTGATATTGGATGAGCTCAATATGTATCTTCGTGATGTTCCGCCCCCAACTAATTATCCTCTTCCTATTGCCGATCTTCGCAACATGGGTGTTGATTTCTCTTTTTTGGACCCTGCATGCAAACTTACATATCCTTGTTATCACGAGGGTGTTTGATCATTAGGGTGCCCTCCCAGACCTTCTTTTGTATTTTTTTGATTTACTAACTAGTCATAGCTGTCGTCCCAAGGATCATATATAATGCTTCTTGCCGCGTTTGTTCAGGCATCTTGTTGCGTTCTTTTAAGGAATATAAGTTATCTTATGTAGATGCAACTTCTTCTGCCCCCGACTCGGCATCTGATAAAATTGTAATTGGTTTATTTGTGGCCTTTTCTACGTGGGGCTTTAATCTTTTGTTGGTATCTTTGGTCGTCTTATTTATCTGCGACCTTTCCAACTTTTGTAATTTTATCAGCCTTTTTATTATTTTTAGGCATATGTTTTGTTAGTACTTCTAGTCGTCTTATTTATCTGTGACCTCCCCAAATTTTCTTTTTTGACGTTAATAAATATACTAAACACATATAAAGAATGATCCATTTTATTTATAAAGGCCATATTCAGCGCATAGTACATTGCAAAATGTGTTTGGGCTCAAAAGTTTAGCATTAACAACTTACTGGTTAACAACTTATTGGTAATATGTCTTCAGATTTTTGGCATTCCAAGGATATCGGGTCAACTTGCCATCTAATTCTTCCAGCTCGTATGACCCATTCCCATTTGTCTTGGCTAATCAGTATGGGCCCTCCCAAGTTGGCCCGAATATCCCTGCATTTAGTGGCGTGAATTATCGCAAAACTAGATCTCCTTTTCTTAAACCTCGTGGTCTAACCCTTTTATTGAAATATTTCTCCGACCTCTATTTGTATGTGATGTTCCTTATTTCTGCCTCCAGCCGTGTTTCTTCTGGTAGGTCAAGTTTCAGTTTGAGTGCCTCTACGTTAGCTTCACCGCTAAATTCGTGTGTTCTAAGGTTGGGATGTTAACTTCTGCCGGAATGACAGATTCTGTCCCGAAAGCCATTGCAAAGGGGGTTTCTCTGTTTGAGTTTCTCGTTGTTGTTCGATATGCCCATAGCACGCCGGGTAATTCATCCGCCCAACTTGTTCGTAGGCCCTCTAGTCGGACCTTCAGTGTGTGCTTGATTATCTTGTTAATCGCTTCGACATGTCCATTTGCTTGAGGGTGGTATGGTGTTGAGAACAGTCTTTTTATTTTCCATCTTAAACAAACAACTTCCATGTCGATGTTGTCGAACTATTTACCGTTATCTGTGACGATGGCATGGGGTAGCCCAAAGCGACATACAATATTTTTTCAAATGAAATTCTCCATTTTCTCTGCTGTTATTGTCACCAATGGTTCAGCCTCTGTCCATTTGGTGAAATAATCCACCGCTACCATTGCGAACTTTACCCCTCCTCGTGCCACTAGGAAAGGTCCGATAATGTCAATTCCCCACTTTCCAAATGGCCATGGACTGTAAACCGATATGAGGTCTGTTGGTGATGAGTGGATTGCAGGGGCGAATGCCTGACACCTATGACATTTTCTTGCATACCGAACCGTATCCTTCTTGATCGTCGGCCAGAAATACCCCTGTCGCATTATTTTTAATGCCAAAGCTTGCCCCCCAGTATGACTGCCGCTAACGCCCTCCTGTATTTTGTGTAAGACCGTTTTTGCTTGCTCGGGGTTCAGACATTTTAAAAGTGGCATTGAAAAACTCCTTATGTATAATGAACCATCAATTATGGTGTTTTTTTTTTTTTTTGGTAGGTAAAGAAGAATTTTATTAGTAACTAATCAAAGATAGCATACATGGTACAAGAGGTACCAAAACAGAGTAAAGGAAGTTAAACTAGAGGTTCCCAGTATTGTATCCATTTTACATCAGTTTGAAAATTAATTAATTAGGAGCAGCTATATCTACAAAGTCCGAATTGGTTCCAGCAGCCAATCCTTGAATGTTGTTCCTTGTTTGATCATGTCATTTGCCGAGCACCAACTCCATGTTCGTCCTTTTATCTCATCTTTGATCCTCTCTACATTCCAAACTGAATTTTCAAATATCACTACATTCCTTCGGCACCAAATTACCCATATAACACAAACCCAAATCCCTGCCATAACTTGATTCCCTTTCTTTGTTGGTAAGAGACTAGAGAAGTGTGAAAGGTGTTCCTTGATCCTGGGCTGGAAGACAGTGTAGATCTGGAGCCACCTTAATATTTCAACTCATACCTGATATAAAACTGAGCAGCCAAGGAATAGGTGGTATGCCATTTCAGGTTTCTCACCACAAGCCGTGCACATTGTCTCTTATATGTTGGCAATTCTCCAGTTTCAAGATATCTTATGATCTTTGTCATCCAATTTTCCTCTTCTTGACCGATTTGCGCCACCAAGTTCGTCATGATCGACGACTTTGTTATCTTCACTATTGTGGCCTCTGTGAATTCGGTGTGTCCTTCCGACGTTGCTAGTCTAGCCAACGCATCTGCCTATGAATTTAGATCTCTTGGCACCTGTTCCATGTAAACCTGTTCGAACTGTTCCCAAAGTGTTTTTGCGAGTTGTTGGTACTTAATCATTCGTTCACCATGGGCTTCATATTCTCCCTTGACTTGACATACTATAAGTTGGGAGTCACTATAGATTTTGAGTTTCCTTGCCCCAACATCCATTGACATTTGTAAACCCAATATCAGGGTCTCGTACTCTGCCTCGTTGTTTGTCGCTCCAAAGTCGAACTTGATTGCTCTTACCAGTGTGTACTTCTTTGGATTCACCAAAACTACTCCCGCCCTAGCTCGCGAATTTGTAGATGACCCGTCCACAAAAAGGTGTTAAGGCTGGTCGATCTAACTTTCGATCGGAGCTAGAAATGTCAGCTCCGCAATGAAATATGCCATGATCTGTCCTTTGATGGTTTTCCGAGGAGCATACGTGATGTTGTATTTCCCTAGTTCGACCGACCATTTAAGCAGTCTGTCTGCTGTATCTGGGCGAGATAGGACTTGTCAGAGGGGGAAAGTTGTTAAAACTTCAATTTGATGGTCGAAAAAGTATGGTCGCAACTTCCTCGCACTCATGACCAACGCATACGCCAATTTTTCTAAGGGAGTGTATCGTACCTCAGCGTCTTTCAGTATCTGGCTAACGTAGTAAATTAGCAAATGCACGTTCCCTTCTGACCGAACTAAAACTGCACTTATCGCCGTTTCTGACGCTGCGAGATATAAGTTTAGCTTTTCTTCGGACTGCGGTTTGGATAAGATAGATATGTTTGCCAAATAATCTTTTATCTGGTTGAATTCCTGTTGACAGTGTTTTATCCATTCAAAACGTCATTTCTTCAACACATCAAAGAATGGCTTGCACCTGTCTCCAATCCTTGCAATAAATTGATTCAAGGATGTTAAGCATCCTGTCAATCTCTACACCTCTCGAACGTTCCTTGGTGGCTGCATGTCTAGTATGGCTTGTATCGTTGTGGGATTCACTTCAATCCCCCTTTTGCTCACCATGTGGCCCAGAAACTTCTCTGACTGTACTCCGAAGCTACACTTTTTAGGATTTATCTTCATGTTGTATACTCGAAGTATGTTGAATGCTTGTTCGAGGTCTCCTTGATGATCTTCTTTACTCCTACTTTTTACCACGATATCATCAACATACACCTCTATCGTCTGTCTGATTGATTTGTTGATCGAGCATTTTGTTGACTAAACTTTGGTATGTTGCCCCTGCATTCTTCAAACCAAAAGGCATTTTCTCCCAACATAACATATTTATGTGAAGAAAAAAATAGAGAAAAACACATGAAATAAAGATCAAACAAAAAACAAGTAAGTAGAAGCCTAGTTAGGTCACAGTGACATACTGGGTGAAGAGATTAAAGTCGACAATCGTCATTTTAATACTTTGTTATCATAATTGTATTGTGTAAATTTTCATGAGAGACATAATAATCTTATAGAAATCATAAAAATGACATGAGACACATAATTTCTCTCTAGGTTTGTTGTAGATGTTGTTAAATGCTTTAATATTATCAACAACATCTTAATTTCACATTCAGGTACGATTCTAGAAGCTTCTACAAGAGTCTGGAACCTAGAAGATTCCAGAATGTTGGAGGACGTGCTAGAAGAGTTTGGAGCATCTTAGAACGACCTTGAAGATGGAAGAAGGATCTAGAGAGATCATGGAAGTGGAGTTCCTAAAAAATAGGATCTCATATGGAAGGATCTAGAACTCGGCTATTTCTCTATAAATACCGTTGGAGACTTTCAATCCAAAATATGCACTATTCGAGTAACACCTTTTTTAGAGTTCAACCCTATTAGGAGTTATGGGCAGTAGTTGTATCTTTTAATATACACCGAGGGATACCACACCTTTCCGTGTATTTAGTTCTAGTCTTGTATCGATTGAGAGTGAATCATAGATCAGATTAGTTCTTTAGACAGTGATCAAACACTTAAGTCTCTTTACAGATTCAGGCACCTGCCTCGATTGTAGTTTCGGTTTGTGGAATGGTGAAGTAATTGCTGAGACATTTCACACGACATTTTTAGTAAACTTACAAGTTAAGTTGTTTTCGCCGTAAGGCATAACATAGGTTTTGTTATTAATAAAATCTATATTAAAATTATTTCATTGTGTTCTTATTGTTTTAGTGTTTTAGTCTTCCGCTGTGTCTACTTCTTTATATTTTGTTAGAGTTAATGCTACACTATTTGTCTCAACATTCAGTGTAACATTGTTCTATTTTTCACTTAAACACTAGAAACCCCACACACTTTCATTTGTGTTATTATATGATCAAATGTGTGTTAGAAGACAAATATGTATTACTACATAGTTATAGTATCACATACTTGTTTCATGTAGTAACACATAATTATTCATATAGTAACACAAAATGTGCTCATATAGTAACACATTTTAAGTACCTTATGAGCATTCATGTTATTTTAACACATATTTATTCATGTAGTAATACAAATTTGTTCTTATAGTAACACACATTTAGCTTTATAGTAACATATACCTAGAGCGAAAAATGTATTTTGCTTTGTGCACAATGTTTTTGGGGGAATTCGTTTGACAAACCAAAAACAACTAAGTAATAGGTTACAGTGACCGACTGAGAGAAGATATTAAAGTCGACAATCGTTATTTTAATACTTTGTTATCACATTGTATTGTGTAAATTTTAATGAGAGACATAATAATCTTATAAAATCATAAAAAGGATATGAGATACATAATTTCTCTCTACATTTGTGTTATTATATGAACAAATATGTGTTACTGCAAGAATAAATATGTGTTACTATATAGTTATAGTATCACATACTCCCTTCATCCCACAATAACTTTCACACTTTTCTTTTCGGGACGTCCCACAATGATTTTCACACCCTTAAAATGGAAAACTCTTTATAAACTCCAAACTCACAATATCCTCAATTTTACATAAGATTTTGGGCGCTCACACATACACACAAGTCAGCCTCTTTACTTTATACATAAAAGTTTACAAAATTACCCTCAAAACTCTACTTATTATTACACTTTCTTAATTTACGTGTCCACATACATGTGAAAGTTATTTCGAAATTGGGGAAATACTTGTTTCATGTAGTAACACGTGATTGTTAATATAATAACACAAAAGATGTTCAAGTAGCAACACATTTTTAAGTACCTTATGAGCATTCATGTTATTTTAATACATATTTGCTCATGTAGTAATATATATTGGTCCTTGTAGTAACACATGTTTACATTTATAGTAACATTAATCTGGATCGAAAAATCAATTCTGCTTTATGCACGATTTTCTTGGTGTCCTTCGTTTAACATTGTTCGACCCGCTTAGAATTTACAAGATTTTTTTTTTCTCATACTAATATTACATATACAGTAAGTGCTTGCGAAATGATATTTACAACGAAACCTAACTATTAATTACGGTCCCTTTTTTTTTCAATCGACAACATGAATCGAAAAATAATGCAATTTTTCCTCATTAAAGAGGTAGACGTTATCCCTATTTTAAGCAATAGTACTTGGCGTTCAATCAACCACCTTTCATTACTAATTCTTGACCACATGTACTACCAACCTTTCTAATTTTCAACCATGTATTTATTTATTACGTACTTGTTTTTCTTACAAACCAGTCCTTCCCTTAATTCCCTTCATCTTAAAACTTCTTGTTATACATCTCATCCTACATACATAGGATAACCTAATATCTTTTATTTCAGCATTGTATATATTCAATATTAATTCAACACATATAGCGATATAGATACACTTAAATTTATAAATAAACAGGACATTAACATGCATCCCTTCATTTGTGACGTCTTGTGTAACCAATTTTGTGATGGAAAATTAATTCAACTTGAGGTTTGAACACAAAGGTTTAGACATATGAAAGAATAAGTAGATGCATCAGAGATTATGTACGTAATTAAAAGAGTGAATAATACAATTAAATGTGTGAGATAGAGTAATTTATATATATATAGGTTTCATTGAGACAAAAAAAAAAAAGTTAGAGGTTGTTTTACTGGAGTGAGTATAATTTAAGGGTTATTAATTTTAAGCCATCAATTCCTATATAATTTTGAATTGTTGGTTAGTGCGATTGATGTAAATGAAATTAATAACTAGGGGAAGAATAGACCAGGCTCCAATCTTTTTAATTTTGGCTCAACTTTTTAGTAAATAAGATAGATCTATTTTTTTTTTTTAAATCCATTTATTTTTTTAGTAAATCAGGTTGGCTCGTTTAAGTATGTATGTATATATATAATTCAAATATAAAATATTTTATATTAAATAACTATTTTTATATTAATAAAAATGAAAAAAATAGTACAATTAATATTCAAATAAAACAACCTAGTCATAATTAATCACTACAAAAAAATTTAGACTTAGAGACAACTTAGGTACCATAAAAACAGTGTCTAAGCAGGTAAGAAATGGATTTTGAAACCATTTTCTATCCGTTCCTAATCTTATAATATCTAATGTCAATAACAGTTTTGTAAATTCTGTTTCTAAAAAGGAACGAAATTGAAACCGTTTTTTTTTTTCGTATCTAAATGATGAACGACCTTTTACATTCGAGTCAAGAATTCATTTTTTCGTATCTAAACGATGAACGACCGTTTTACATTAAAGTCAAGAATCCGTTTCAAATTTTGTTTCTAATTAAAAACGACGTTTTGCCGACTCTAAATCTGTAGTTTACACCCACCAACCTAAACCCACCGACCCGAACCTGAACCCACCGACCGACCCAAACCAACCGATCCAGGTGAACAGGAGCCATAGTTGGTACCCTCCACTTTAACTGGTAACTCTTTTGTTTTTCTTTTATTAATTGTATATGTATATTCTTTTTACCATTTTTTTAAATTCATTTAATTTATTTCTTTCACATATATTAAAATTATAACTTTGAAGGGATTTTCTACTGTGAGACGGGGGTTCGCTCTGTCTTATAATAGACGTCCAATTAAAAGTTGACACATCATTTCACTTTGCCATGTGCGATCGTACTTGCCATTAGATAATTATTTATTTATGTTTTAATTTTTTTTTACTGAAATATCCTTATACAGTACTCCCTCCTCCCTCCGTCCCACTATAAGTTTACCACTTTCATTTTTTGGATGTCCCATAATAAGTTTTTCATTCCATTTTTGACAAATTATTTTCTCTCTCCCAATCACATCAGTACTTATACTTTTATCTATTATTTTATCATATTCATCTCACACTCATCTATTATTTTCTCTCTCACCATCACATTACTTGTACTACATCTATTATTTTATCATATTTTTCTTAATAAAAACGCCCCAAAGAAATGAGAAACTTATAACGGGACGGAGGGAGTATTATTTTTGTAAAAAAATATTAAAAAATATCTTAAGAGTTTTTTCCCTAGTTAGTTGGGATGTAGATCTCGAGGCTCGAGTGAAAGCCCGACCCAATTTGAGCTCGGCCCAGACCATACCTGACCCGCCCAACCCAAACACCGTCCCGACCTGGCCTAGTGGGCCCAAATCTACTCGGACCGCCCCGATCCAATTTAGGTCAGGTCCAACTCATCCCGGTACAATCCATTTTGGGCCCAACTCGACTCGCCCCAACTCAACTCAGTCTCGGCCCGGTCCAATTCAAAGGAAACATACATTTCCAATGGGTCATGGGGCGGGCCAACGAGCCCAAATCAGCTCGGCCCGATATATTTGACAATTCTAGATATATATATCATTTTATAATTAAATTTTTTTTTTATTTTAAATTAAAAGGATATATATTACTCCATTCGTCCACGAAAACTATGTCTCTTTGGCTGGACACAAGTTTTAAGAAAAAATAGATAAAGTAAGGGTGTTGTGGGGTTGATGTGAGGTACAAATAAATTGATTGTTTCCATAAAAGGAAATGAGCATACTTTTGGTGGATAGAAAAATAATGAAAGTGAGTATATTTTTGGTGGACATAGGGAGTATATTATTAAATAGTAAATAATAATTAAAATAAAATAAAAATCAATTAAAAAAGTTTTAATTTTATTTTTTATTTAATTTTATCA
This sequence comes from Galeopsis tetrahit, assembly GCA_963675135.1. Taxonomy (NCBI): domain Eukaryota; kingdom Viridiplantae; phylum Streptophyta; class Magnoliopsida; order Lamiales; family Lamiaceae; genus Galeopsis; species Galeopsis tetrahit. The sequence goes on along the minus strand of OY776128.1, from coordinate 40,932,624 downwards.
TTTGAATAATTAGATACCGATTAGAGACGGCCAAATTCCATATCAAATTAAAAAAAAATTGTGCACCACTTTGACTCGTTTTATTGTGGGAAGAAAATTTTGACTAATTAGAGATGGTGGTATCCGTATCTAATCTGTATCTAAAATTCTCGAAATTAAAAACCGTATATAATCCGTTTATAATGAGGGACTGATTTTATTTTCGGTTTCAAATGTCAATTTTTCAATAAATTTGTATCTAATCCGTATCTATTAGAGATGAATATGATATTCAATCAATCTCTAAGTTTCGATATCAAAATCAAACTTTTTTCGTAGTAAATGCTAGATCCCATTTTAAAATCACAATATAATTAAATACTTTTAAATTTGATATATTTATGATGATACTGTTAAAAAGACTTAAAAATGTTTTAAATATACTTTCAAGATTGGCTCGTTTATTAAAAAGGACATGCTTGAACCTAAAAAATTATATAGTACTACCATTTTCAAACTTTTCAAAGATACTTCAGGCTGACTGATCAGCTTATTACCATCCCTATTTGTAATACTCCCTCCATTCATGAAAAGTATTCTCATTTGTCTTATATTCTTTGTTCACAAAATATAGTCTCATATCCTTTTTTAAAATTATCACCCTTCAACCATCACTTAATTACTCAAATTGCCATCAACTTTATTCATAAACAATCACTTTATTCACAATGGACCCCACAATACTCTTACTTTATCTGTTTTTTTTTTTTTAAATATGTGCCCAACTTTAATGAGACTACATTTTATGGACGGAGTGGGTAGTATGTGATATGTTGGAACAAATTGAATTAACCTAATTGTAATAGTATGGGATATGTTGAAACAATTGAATTTTGCTAGTACAAATTAATATTATTGATTGAAGTCAGATTTGTGAATATAAAAGAGTTTTTTTTTTTTTTCAATATAATTGAAAAGTAAATAGTAATTAAATATCCATTAAATTTTGTTTTAGAAGAAATGTGTATTATAAATTTTGACGGATGTAGTATAATTTCTAAAATCACTCAACTTTGGATGATAGGTAAAGTATTGTGAATAATATTATTTTTAATGAAATTGGACAAAAAAAAAAAGTAAAAATAATGAAATGGGACGGAGAGAGTAACACATCGAATAAATCATTTTATTGAGATGTGATTCATGCTTAATAGTAGCATTGTATACTAAACAATACTCCATCCGTCCCTTTAAATTTTACATTTCGTCATCTTGGACATTCCTTTTAAAACTCTACATTTTTTTTTCTTGACAAGTTGTAATTCCACATTTATTAATAATTATCTCTACTTTTACACAAAATTATATCAATTGACATTCATTTTTTACTCTTGTATTAGGAATTAATATAAATGAATTAAATCACCATCTCACTATAAGTTCGTACTTTTAGATGAGATGAATTAATTCCCCATCTCTATTTATATAAGTTATAGGGGGTATATTGGTTGTGGATTCTATAGGATTTTTTTGGACTTTCAAAGTCTGGGTGTATTCAATTCGGATTTTCAAAGTCTTTAAAAATTTTGAGGTATTCAATACGGATTTTAAAAAGTCTTTAAAAATCTTTAGGTATTCAACAATCTATGAATTTTAATACTCTATGAATTTTGTTGGATTTTCCTTCAAAAATATAAATAAATTTCACTATTCAAAATCTCTTCTAAAAACTAGAGATTTCAACAGATTCTCTCAAAAAACTCAAAAAAAGATCAGAAGTAGGGATGACAATATTGACCCGATCCGCGGGTACCCACCCCCACCCCGCGAGCTTTGGGTCAGGTCGGATCCGCCCCGTATTGAGTATGAGTCGGGTTTGGATCTTATGTCCGACCCGCGGGTATCCGACCCATCCCGAATTAATATATAAAATATATATACTAATATATATATATATTATTTTTTAAATTTATAAAATATTTTATATCTACATATATATATTATATTATATATATAATATTAATTTAAAAAAAACACTTCACATTAAAAAAAAAAAAAAAAAACTCTTCCCATAAATACAGGAGTTTGTGAAAATTTACGTAAATTAATAAAAAAAAGTATATTTCACAATTATATTAAGTTTATAAAAATTCATATAAATCAATAAAAAAAGTTGGTCAAACTCTGCATAAACTCTATGGATTTTATTTTATAAATCCATGTACTTTTTAAAGTGAAAAAAAATTCAATAGAATCCCAATTGAATACACCCCTTAAATTAGACTAAATTCTTTCATTTTCTCTTCACATTTTTTTCTTTTCTTGCAATTTTTTATCAATAATTTTATCTAAGATATTATATTTTCTACAAATGTAAGGAATTGGCATTTCACACGTAAGTTAACCTGACCGCGCCCATTTCTTTTCCACGTATCTTTTTGTTTTTTTTTGGGGTCTCAGAAAATGGTAAGTGTATCGACCTTGTAATTTGTGAAAAATTAGGTACCAACAAAAATTGGCTATGGTCATGGAAATGTGTCATGTGGATGGTCGTTACACGTGCCACTATGCATGCCTCAAGTGGTGTTGCTCCAGGCACGTGACTCCAGCTACCAAACTTTTGAATGCATGTATAAGTACCCCCTACAACACCCCCATTTAGACACCACACTACACTACAACCTAATATTCATTAACACTCCCCACCACCACAACCACCCTACCAAACTACACTTTTCCGGCGAAAATGGTGACCGTCGAGGACATCCGCAGGTCTCAACGGGCCGAGGGCCCCGCCACCGTCCTCGCCATCGGAACCGCCACCCCGCCCAACTGTGTCGATCAGAGCACCTATCCGGATTACTATTTCCGTATCACTAATAGTGAACACATGGTTGAGCTTAAGGAGAAATTTAAGCGCATGTGTAAGTGTTTTTTTTTTTTTTTTTTTTTATTATTATTGTTAATTCAATATTTAACTTCACTAAGCAAAATTCCATTTTTTTTTAATACAAAATAACAAAACTGATCAGGAAGTAATTAATTCTCAATTTAACAAAATTCCGGCAAAATACATTGTTAATTTTCCCAAATCTTGGAGAATTTCTTCAAGAGTTGCACAGTTGCATGCAAGTCTTTACGTGTTATCTTTGCTATCACAAACATGCAATTTGCCTTTTAAGACATCATATATATTTCAATACGCAATTACTCTCAACCTGTCTGTTAATTAGTTTATTTCTTTTTCTAATTCTGATTTTCCTTCTTTTTTTTACTACTTTTCTTTTTTGTCGGTCACACGTTAATTTTCAAACCCAAAGAAATGAAAATTTCTTACAAACTCTACCCTCAAAATTCTGGCTTATCTATCCTCTATAATTAATTACCTTTAATTAAATTAAAAGTACCTAAATATATACTCTTAGTTTATTAATTAAAATAATATTTAAACTTCATTAATTAAGTCATATTGAAGACTGATTTTGCAGGTGAAAAATCGATGATCAAGAAACGATACATGCATCTGACGGAAGAGTACCTACAAGAGAACCCGAACGTGTGCGCGTACATGGCGCCGTCGTTGGACGCCCGGCAGGATCTGGTGGTGGTGGAGGTTCCGAAGCTCGGAAAAGAAGCTGCCCAAAAAGCCATCAAAGAATGGGGGCAGCCCAAGTCCAAAATCACCCACCTCGTCTTCTGCACCACCAGCGGCGTCGACATGCCCGGCGCCGATTACCAGCTCACCAAGCTCCTCGGCCTCCGCCCCTCCGTCAAGCGCTTCATGATGTACCAGCAGGGCTGCTTCGCCGGCGGCACTGTTCTCCGCATGGCCAAGGACCTCGCCGAGAACAACGCCGGTGCTAGGGTTCTCGTCGTCTGCTCCGAGATCACCGCCGTCACTTTCCGTGGCCCCAACGACAGCCACCTCGACAGCCTCGTTGGGCAGGCCTTGTTTGGGGACGGGGCGGCGGCGGTCATCGTGGGCTCCGACCCCGTGGTCGGAGTCGAGCGTCCGCTGTTCGAGCTCGTCTCTGCCGCGCAGACAATTCTGCCCGACAGCGACGGCGCGATCGACGGGCACTTGCGTGAGGTGGGGCTCACGTTCCATCTACTCAAGGATGTCCCGGGCCTAATTTCGAAGAATATTGAGAAGAGTTTAAAGGAGGCGTTTGCGCCGTTAGGGATTTCGGATTGGAATTCGATATTCTGGATAGCGCATCCCGGAGGGCCCGCGATTCTGGATCAGGTGGAGGCCAAGCTTGCCCTAAGGCCCGAAAAACTGCGGTCCACTCGACACGTGTTGAGTGAGTACGGGAACATGTCGAGTGCATGTGTGCTCTTTATTTTGGATGAAATGAGGAAGTCCTCCGCCAAGGAGGGGCTGAGCTCCACCGGAGAAGGCCTCGAATGGGGCGTGCTCTTCGGGTTCGGGCCGGGTCTCACTGTGGAGACGGTGGTGCTGCATAGCGTGCCCAGCAATTAATCAAGGGCTAGCTCTTTAAGAAGGGATCGAGTAATTAATAAATAAATATGGATGTACGTGATTGCGAGTTAATTTCCTTGTTCTTTATTTTTTTTACTTGTATTATGCTTTAAATTGAATGAATATGTATGATGTTTGTGTATTGTATTTGTTGGATATAACTAATAGTTCCAACAATGTTCAAAATTTTATTTTGTGTTACGTGTAATTGTGACTAAAAATATTTATATTTATTTGGAGAATAAAGCATCTCAATTATCATATGTATTTATATTACTAAACTCTTTTCCCAAATTCCGTAATAAACGCACTACAATTTTACGAGAATAACCTTGATCAGCCAGTGATAATTAGATCAAAACGACATCGATCATACGGAGTTGTTAGAGAGATATTTGACACTCAAGACAGAAAATCAATTGTCTCAAGGAAGTTTCGGAGAATACTCAATCACGAGAGAAAATGTCTCCTTAGAATGCAATTTTCAGGTAGCTACCATCTCTTAGCAGAACCATAGTGTGTATATGTGTGTTCTTCACTCAGAATGATAGATTGTGTAGATGATAATGATAATGAAACGTATAAAACTTACCTTGGTGGAGGAAATCACATCTACCCCTGTTTTACTTCTGTGGTTCGAGCCCGCTTATCTCGAAACTGGTGTAACTCAGGACTCCCAAAGGCTTGGTCAGCCCCAGTCTTTGACTTACTTATCTTATCCGAAGTTAACCCATTAGTCCAGTCCTGTAAATGGGGAAAATGGGCAAGTCCGTGGTGCACACTCGGCCTCCAGAACCTTTTCACTAAGGGCATGTTTATTTTGGGATTTTGAGTATTTTGAAATCCAGATTTCAAAATCTAGTGGATTTCAAAATTCTAATGTTTTTTATGTTTTGTGTTTGTTTTGGGATTTAAATATGGTAGGATTTAACTTTATAGTATAAGATTATAGATTTTATATGTATTTATATAGGATTTGTAGGTATTTATAGAGTTGACTTTTATAAAGTTATAGGGTGGGATTTTGAAATCCTGAATCAAAATTCCAAACTGTAACGGGGGGTGGAGTTTCGAAATCCCAAATCCGGATTTTCCATCCCAAAACAAACATGCCCTAATGGACTTTCAACTTAAATTCGTATTAGCTCGTTCTGAGGTGGGCATGGGCCTCCAGGTTCCTTTCAATTAATATCTCGATTTTATTTTATTTTACAGAAATATTAATGGAACAATGATTAATCAATATCTCGTTCTATTTGTCTAATTTTAAAAATTAATTTGTCTATTTTCATTATTCTTATATTTGTCACAACTAAATTTCTCCTTCAAGTGAGACTTAAACTGACTAAACATACTAATTTTATTGAGTTCCATAATTTGCAACACTTAAAAGGAATTTCATCATTTGAAATTTTACATTTAATTTTGATATCTAGTCAAAATTAAATTTTTTATTTTAAATCATATCCCAACCGATTTTATCTAGCTCATGTTCCCAGATTTTACAAATTCTTATTTAATGTTTGCCGACGCCATATGGGCTTTGTATTATTTGTGTTATAAGAAATAATTTTGAAAAAAGTTAAAAGAAAAGGAAAAGGCATAGGTGGTAGTTGGTTACATGGTTCTAGAGATGAATGTGTGGCCACCCTACAAATTAATAAGGATTCACCGTTTTCTTGTCATTATAAGTTGTTGGTTAATTACTACTCATAAATATGTTGATACTTAACTGCATTGACTTTGTTTGGGGATATATTGATATATCTATGATTATTCTCAAAAATATCAATTGGATTATGGGTTTAGGTGGGTTTAGTGATAGGTTTGATATATAAATCCATTTTTTTCCATGTTTGTTTTCTCATAACTTTAAACACCTCGATATTGAAGTTAGTTAAATGTTAGTTGTTAGTTAGCCTCTGGGTGGTTACAACTAACTCGCATAATTGTTTCTACTTATTTCTTAGAGGTTGTATATAAAGCCAAGGAAACTGCTTAGTTTTGTAATCAATGGTCATTCAACAATTCTGTGTAAAACTCAAATATGAATTTTACTTTTAATATCATATAAATATTTTTGAAACATATAATATAATAGTAATTAATCAAGTTAAGTTTTAATATATTTCAATAAAAATTTCATTCATTCAGTGCATTACCTACAAAAGAATATTTATACAGTTTATATGCAAACATCTTTTAATTTTTATGTTTTAAATTGTTATGTACTTCAATCGTTTCATATGAATTTTACTTTCTTCACACTTCGGATAAGCCCGGAGAGATATTCGTTGGGTCCTTATTGAAGGACACCAATTATGGAGATTGGGTCGACAATATGACCAACGCCTTGTACGCCAAGAACAAATTCGAATTTTCGATGGGGAGATTCTGATTCCGTCCGCAGAATATCCATACTTTGGTACTAGAAGCGTGCTAACACAATGGTGAAAGGATATATGGTTGTTTAGTAGTATGGAGCTGGAACTGCGACAAAGCGTCAAATACAAGACAGCGAGAGAGATATGCCCCTAAAGCCTACGAGCTGCGTCGCTCCCTTAGCCAAGCCCGTCAAGAGGGACAGTCGGTCTCTGGGTACTACAGCAAGCTTAGACGCATATGGGATGAAGCAACTTCGATCAATCCTGTGCCGAGTTGTTCATCTGATGGAACTAAGTGCACGCGTTTTGGCGAAGCACTTGGCGGAAAGCCGAGATCGAGATCGTTTGTACGACTTTCTCATGGGCCTAGATGATGTTTACAACTCTTTAAGGTCTCAAATCTTGGGAACAAGACACATACCCACTCTTGGTATGGTCTACCACTTAATGTCCGAAGATGAGCAACATCGTTCAATAACCACTTCTCGCAACACCGTCCCTGAAACTGCTGCCTTTCAAACTCAGGCCAAGAAAGTTCAAGAAATTGTTCGTCGCCCACCAAATATCAAAGATAGCCGCAGTTGCTCGCACTGTGGGAGAACGAACCATTGGATTGATACATGTTTTGAGCTCATTGGCTATCCACCAAACTGGAACCGTCGGGGCCCAGGAAATCGATCAACGACCACGCGAGGATCCACTGGTGGGAATCCCAAACGTAGCATACGAGGTCTGAGCTGGGAAATGAGGCAAAGACATCAACTAATCCCTTAGCCAACATGGCAGGTACGTCGACGGCCAATCTCAAAGCTTGGATTATAGATTCTGGTGCCACCGAACACATTGCGAGCAACGTTGACATATTGTTCGATGTCGTTCAGTCGAATTCAAGTCCATTCGTCAAAATACCAAACGGAGATATCCTTCCAGTCCATGCCATAGGATCTACTGTTCTTGGCAATGGGCTGATCTTGAAAAATGTTTTATTATTACCTCAATTCCATTGCAATTTGACCCGGGTTTATAATTTGACCCGGTATTTATAAACTAGATTCCATGAGTTTAGACAACCTAGCCTCCCCCTGGGTTTATCTAGCCAACCCACCACATCTAAACTCATCTTATCCAACCCATGAAGCAAACATGTCTGATGTGTATTTCGATCATTTGGTATGCACACAATTGAGTGTATTTTTTATGTATTGAATAAAAAATTAATTTTAAATCTGAATAAAACATCTTTAAACTTGATTACCATTTATCTTGAGCTAATCTATACCAAACATCATCTTAATTGGAATGTAATAGTTACACAAATTCGGATTGTAGGCATTGCATATGGGTGCACGTTGTTAATTGGATGAAAGAATTGAAGTTGACATGTAGATTAATTAGGATCGATGGAGGTACGTAACCATTACTCCTGAAAGTTATCCAACTTTCTTTTTTCATCCGTTTCAATGAAAACTACTGATTCTTTTTTTTGTAACTATTATCTCTCACATTTTATTATATATATTTTTCTCTCTCTCAATCACACCACCTCTAATACATCTACTTATTATATTAGTATATATTAACCTCCGTGCCCGAAGCTCATGGAGAGCTTTCCCCGGGACGGAGGGAGTAGTATCTAAAGATAAATGGTGAGTCTCTTGTACACTCAAGCACACAGTGTACTTGAGTTGACCGTTGACCGGTCAAACTTTGAATTTATTTTTTCAATTTTTTTTTTTTTTTGTTTTAACAGAAAATTTACACGTTTGCTATTAATACATACATTTTTCATTTATAATATTATACACTTTTCACTTATAATAACATACATTTTTCATTAATAGATCATACATTTTTCAGTTATAATAACATACATTTTTCAGTTATAATAATATACACTTTCATTAATATATAACTTACATTTTTCATTAATAGATCATACATTTTTCAGTTATAATAACATACACTTTAAAAAAAAAAAAAAAAATTCAAAGTTTGACCGTTGACCAACAGTTGACTGGTCAAGGTTCAACTCAAGTACACCGTGTACTTGAGTGCACATGAGACTTTGGTGAAGATAAATCGGTAACTGTTGGATTCTCGGATGGACCTTCCGTATTTCACTTGGTAATGTTGATCTAATGTCTTTAAATAAAATAAGTGACAATTATGTGATATCACCTTTTTTTTTAAGGAAGGAGTAGGAAACTTGTGGATCCTTTAGAGTTTGAAATTGAGACAAATGGATCTTTCAAAAAACAATTGGGTTAAGGTAAATAGGAAAAGACACTCTCAGATCCATGTTATTATAAAGACAAATACGTGTTATTATAAGAACAAGAGATTTTTTATCAATAGAGTCATTATCACAACCCATTCAACAAATAGGAACAACCACTTCAAATTTTGTCTAATAGCTTCATTTTGAATACAAAAAACCATAATTACCCTTATTATACAAATTGATTTAAAATTTCGAAAATGATATTAAATCAAATATTTATTCTGGCCACAATTTTCGCGTTTCATTCAATTCCTTAATATTAGGTTACAGAATGGGAAAGTCTACGACTTTCCAAAATTTGATTTCGAAAAGGTTCCGCAGATTCGATCAAAACAGAATAAAAAATTTGGAAATTCGATAATCATCTTCAATTCAAATCATCTGCATCGTAAGTCTTCAATCCAAATCAACTGCATCATACGTCTTCAATCCAATTCAACTGCATCGTACGTATATTCATTTCAATTCCTTGATTGTTAATCTTGTATTTTTCATATTATCAATTCCGTCGTAGTTTTCATTGTCATAGTATGGTGTATTCTCGATTTATATTTCCTGACTGCATTATACTTTTTGATTTTTTATCAATCCATCATTTGTATATTAATCTCACCCCAATTCCACAGGCATCTCTAAATCGAGAAGATTTGACATGGATTATATTGTATTCTGCAAGTTTGATTGTAATGGGAAGAACAAACTTTTTCGCGTATCTGAATCGACAACTTATGCAGATTTGGTTGCTGAAACAACAAGTCCAAGTTATGCAGGTAACATATCGATTGCTTACTCAGTGTCTAGCCTCAATAACATATGCATAGAATCGCGCATCTTTCTTAATTAATATGAACTACCTACTGCACATGTAGTAAATCGCGCATATAGTCATGCAGTTCTCAAAGCATATATAATCTTGTAATAGTTTTACTAATACTCTAAATCAACTGCATCGTTTCCTCGGTATATGTTCACTGCACACTGCATACATACGCATCTTTCTTAATTAATATGAACTACCTACTGCACATGTAGTAAATGGCGCATATAGTCATGCAGTTCTCAAAGCATATATAGAATCATGTTAATCTATAATTATGGTATTTAATGAGGATACCTACTTTTTAGGAAATTTTAAATGCAGAGTGCAGAAATCTCGAAGCTCAAGCAAGTGAAACGAATTAATGAGGATACCTACTTTTTAGGAAATTTTTAAATTTTTGGAAGCTGCTTAAATTTCGCGTTTTTCGAGATCCTCTATTAATCTATAATTATGGTATTTAGTTGATTTGTTCATTTGAATTAAGAAATTTGAATTGTTTCAAATTAGTAAAAAGGTATAATTGTCTTAGATTTTTCAATTTAACTCTATTAGACAAGAAAATATATTGTAGGTTTTATTAGATAAAACTAGTAGTGAAATGACCTTATTAATAATTTACCCTAAGAACAAATATGTGTTATTATAAATAAAGTAATATAATGACACACTTGTCCTTAAAATAACACTTGTAAGGTACTCCCTTCGTCCATAATAAAAAAAATCGTTTGTCTTACAATAAACTTTTACACCCTTTAATTGTGACAAATTGCTATCTCAACAACAAGGGAAATGAAGGAAGAAAAACAAACTCTTAAGTAAGACGAAGGATATTATTGTTTGGAGAAAACCGTCATGATAGGTCGAGGAAGAAGACATTGGGGTAGGAAGAAGAACACAACAACAGAAGCAAATTTAGGCAATATATTGAGAGTATTTTTTTAATCTATTTATTTACTAATTTATTTTTTTATAATTAATCAATAAACTTATGTTCTATTAGAGAATTAATAAAAATTTATTAATTTTACACCTCTCATAATTATTTTATGGTATCTGTAGAATAGAAAGACTCTCTAAAGTGAGAGTCAAAGGCTTGTATTAGAGTATTTATAAGAGAGTTTACAAGAGGATAAGAATGAGTAGTTACAACTAACAAGAGGTATAACTACCAAGATAAACTACCCTAATACTACTTAATATTCCCCCTCAAGCGAAGCGGGAGCGTAGAGACGTTGAGCTTGTGACGAAAAAACTCAAAAAGAGGACGAGCAAGGCTCTTTGTAAAGATGTCTGCCAATTGGTATTGAGATGGCACGAACTGAGTAACTAGGCGACCAGTGGTGACGAGCTCTCGAACAAAATGATAATCTATGTCAATATGTTTCGCTCGCTTGTGGGCGATTGGATTTTGAGACAGAAAGATAGCGCTCTTGTTGTCGCAGAGTAGAGTGGGAGTAGTGGCGGGAAGAGCATTAAACTCCTTTAGCAGCGAGCAGATCCAAACAATTTCTGATGAAGTGGTCGCCATAGCGCGATATTCAAATTCACAACTCGACCTGGAGACAGTAGGTTGCTTTTTAGCTGCCCAAGAGACAAGGTTGGGGCCAAGAAAAATGGCGTATCCAAACGTGGAACGACGAGTATCAAGGCAACAAGCCCAGTCTACATCTGAATAGGCGAGCAGTGTTGAGCGACCAGGAGAGAAGGTAAGTCCGAGATGAGAGGTACCCTTAACATATCGAAGAATACGTATGACAGCTTAAAAATGATCAACAGTAGGTTTGGCCTGAAACTGACTAACAGTGTTGACCGCAAATGCGAGATCGGGACGAGTAATGGTGAGATATTGGAGGGCGCCGACCAGCGATCTGAACAAGGTGGGATCGGAGAAAGGAGTACCATCAAGGCGAAGAATATCCGAGGTGGAAAGAGGGGTGGCAACGGGCTTAGACTCAAGCATGTCGGCACGAGTGAGAATGTCGGTTGCATACTTGGATTGACCGAGAAAGAGACCGCGATCAGTGTAGGTGACTTCTAGGCCAAGGAAGTATGTTAGGCGACCAAGGTCTTTGATGGCAAACTCTTTATTGATCCTGGAAGTTAGGCGAGTGATAAAAGTATGATTATTTCCAGTAATTATAATATCGTCAACATAGACAAGAAGAAAAAGAGAAGTAAAACCTGACATGTAAATGAACAAGGAGGTATCAGATTTGCTCTCAACAAAACCAAGGGCGAGAAGAAAGTCGCAAAAACGTTGGAACCAGACGCGAGGGGCTTGTTTTAGACCATATAGAGCTTTGTTGAGTTTGCAAACATGCTGAGGGCGAGAAGGATCAACAAAACCAGGGGGTTGTTTCATGTAGATAGGTTTGTCTAGAATGCCATGAAGAAAGGCATTGTTGACGTCCAGTTGATGGAGCAACCAGTTATTCATGACAGCAAGAGCGAGAATTATACGAACAGTAGAGGATTTGACGACCGGACTGAAGGTATGATCATAGTCGAAGCCAGGGATTTGAGTGTAGCCTTGGGCGACCAGTCGGGTTTTGTGACGATCAATGGAACCATCAGCAAGGAATTTTGTTCGATAAACCCACTTAGAACCAACTATGTTCGCGTCGAGAGGAGGAGGGACCAAGTCCCAAGTTTTGTTTCTGTGAAGGGCCTTGAGCTCTTCGTCCATGGCAGCGAGCCAGTGAGGGTGCTTTGCTGCCGAGGAGAAACTTTTAGGCTCAGGAGAGTTATGGATGGCAGTTAGCAAGGATGTGGTAGAGGCAAGGGAGGCATTAGGAGGATGTTTAATTTTAAAAATTCCATCCTGATATCTGGTTCGCATGCCATGAGTAGATGGGGTAGCGGGCCGAGTACGAAAAACAGGAGGAGGGCGAGGAGCGGGAGGAGGCGTAATGTCAGGTTGAAGACAGAGCGAACATGGAGATTCAGAAGAATCATTGGGGCGACCAGGCGCAGAGGGAGAAGGAAGATGAGGCAAGGAGGTAGAGTTGTCAAATTTAGCAACATCAAGAGAGGAGGAGTCAGGGTATGGACCACCACCAGCAAAGGGAAAGAAGGACTCATCAAAGCGAGCATGACGAGAAATGTACATACGCTGCGAGCTGGGGTCAAAACAGCAGAATCCTTTATGACGAGAACTGTATCCAAGAAAGACACAAGGGATACTACGAGGAGAGAATTTGTTAGTAGTATATGGACGAAGACAAGGATAAACACAACATCCAAAGACACGGAGATTATCATATAGGGGAGGAGTGGATAGAAGCATCGCATAGGGAGATTTGGAATCAAGAATAGGAGAAGGTAATCTATTGATGAGATAAACAGCCGTGCAAAAAGCCTCAACCCAAAAGGTGGTTGGAACAGAAGAAGAAAACAGTAAAGCAAGACCCATTTCAGTAATATGTCGATGTTTTCTTTTTGCTCGGCCATTTTGAGCCGGTGTGTAGGGGCACGACATAGTATGTATAGTACCAGAAGAAAGAAAGATGTCACGGAGTTTATGGTTAGTGAATTCAGTCCCATCATCCGATTGAAAACGTTTTATCTTACGATCAAATTGGGTTTCAACCAAACTTTTAAAGTTAACAAAGGTGGAAACAAATTCAGACTTTTGACGGAGGGGATAAAACCAAGTAAATCGTGAATGATCATCAATGAACACAACATAATAGCGAAAACCATCATGAGATTTAACAGGTGAAGGACCCCATAAGTCACAATGAATAATGTCAAGAACATTAGAAGCACGTTTCGAATTTATAGAGAAAGAAAGCTGAGTTCTTTTAGCTTTTTGACATGCCGAGCAAATAACAGGCCGAGGTAGCAAAGAAGTTGTAGCAATATGTCCTTTCTGTTTAAGTGTGTTTACAACATCAAAAGCAACATGCCCTAACCTACTATGCCATATTTCAAAAGAGCTATGGTTCGAGCGAGCACGTAAAGAGGAAGCAAAGCTAGAGTGACATTTTTCCAGAACATATAAACCATGATCAAGTCTGCCGTGAGCAAGGGTCAAACCTGTAGTCCGATTCTGAATTTCAAAAGAATTGTTAGAAAAAATAAGACGAACAGGAAAGTCATTGGTCAATTTGCTTACAGAGAGAAGATTTTTTGTAATGGAGGGAACAACAAGAACATTTGAGAAAGTTAAGTCAGAATTATAGAGATGAGTACCAGTATGGGTAATTGGAAGGATATTACCGTTTGCGACGACGACTCTATCAGATCCGGTGTAGGGCGAGGACGAATCAAGAGCAGCCGAGGAGGGAACCATGTGCGAGGATGCCCCAGTATCAACATACCAGTCCGAAAGGTTAGCAAGGCGAGCAGAATCATTGCGAGGAAAGGAACCAACGGTGTTCGCCTGGCGAGGAGAGGAGGATTCATAGCGATGGGGACAGGTTGGAGCATAATGACCATCAAATCTGCAGATTTGGCAGCGAGGAGACGATCGAGCACGTCCTCGCCCTCGTCCTGAATAACCACGAGTAGGAGGGCGACCACGACCAGATTGCTGGCGAGCAGGAGGGCGACCTAACACAGAGGATGCCGAGGAGCGAGCAAGAAAAGCAGGCGACTGCGACGAAGTAGAAGGAGTTTCAAGTGATCGTGTGAAGAGATCATGAGATTCTGCCTTGGCGATAGGGGTGTGCACCGGTCCAGAACCGGACCGGACCGGGACCGAAATCTTAAAATTTTAGGGACCGAGGACCGGACCGGAATGTAACCGGTCCAGACCGGACCGGTAAATTCCGGTTTGGTCCGGGTTTGGACCGTTTCAGACCGGTTTTTTTTTTTTTATTATTATAATTCCTTAGTGTATGAGAAGAAGTGGAGAGTGGATCACATTCGAGTTCTTCATTAGTAAGGGCATCAGCCGATTGATCAGAAAACACCGGTATTCTTTTTGATTGAGATTGTGACTGAGTACTATCCATCTAAAATTTTGAAATAAGAAATTAAAAATAATTATTACGATTATAAGCTGTAAAATAGGTTAAACCTTCTTAATAACTCAAGAAAACTTACATTATAAGAAGATTGGGTGGAGTATTCCGTTGCGCCGGCTCTATTACCTTATCAAGATGGGTGAGTCACAAGTCACAACTAACACAAACAATTGCAAGGAGTGGAGATTGGAGAAGGGTTGTCGCCCTTGTCGGTTGGGTGAGGCTGGTGAGCGCCGTTTCAGTTAAAGGTTGAAGAATTTTGAGAATGGTAAAAAAGGGGAATTAGGTTTAAGAAAGTCGAAGAGCCAGAGGAAGTCGAAGAGCCAGAGGAATGAGATTTGTAATTTCTAAAATTCAAATAATAAAAAAAAATTGTAAATCCGGGTTTCCGGTCCTGGACCGGTAAATTCCAGTTTTAGACCGGACCGGAACCCGGAATCATAAAAAATTTCGGACCGAGGACCGGTATCTAACCGGTCGGTCCGGTTCCGGACCGGTCCGGTTCCGGTCTTTTTTCCGGTCCGGTTTTATTTTGCACACTCCTACTTGGCGAGCAGATCTGAAAACGAGGGGAGAGGCGAGATGTTGATCTGAGCAGTGGAGAAGCCATGAAAATCTGGTCCCAGACCACGTAGAAACCAATGAGATTTATCTGTAGAGTCAAGAGTGCAGCCCATAGAGGAAAGCTGCCGCAAAGATTTTTAAAGGCGGCCCCATAATCAGAAACAGATCTTGAGCCTTTCTTGATGAGTTGAAGCTCATCCTTTAAGCGCAATTCACGAGCCTTAGAGGGCTGATTGAATGCCTCAGTGAGGGCCTTCCAGATTTCTAGAGATGTTGAGCAGCCGACTGTAACTGCCATGGCCTCCTCGGTGAGGGTGGACGTCAAGAAGACACTTACTATTTGATCACGAGAATACCAAGTCGTGTAGAGTGGATTAGAAGAGGAAGCACCATTAGTGGTGACGGTGGTGTGAGGAGCCGGCGAGGAACCATCAACATAGGGCAAGAACTTCTGAGTAACAAGAAGCGGATGGACTTGGCGAAACCACATTGGATAATTTGTGGGTTTTAACTTGATATTGACTAGATGAGTCATAGCATGGAGGGTTAGGGTGGCATCAAAGACGGAAGTGGTGGTAGCCGGAGGATCGGCCATAGAATATATGAGCAAGAAAAGGCAAGAAAGAGGGGGAGAGAAAACGGCCCAGAAGAGTTAGGTTGATACCATGTAGAATAGAAAGACTCTCTAAAGTGAGAGTCAAAGGCTTGTATTAGAGTATTTATAGGAGAGTTTACAAGAGAATAAAAATGAGTAGTTACAACTAACAAGAGGTTTATAACTACCAAGATAAACTACCCTAATACTACTTAATAGTATCAGATCATTTAACTCATGCTGCATCATGTATTTAATTTCACGCTCACTTTACAAAGAACATAATGTTTAAGTTTAGAAACTTTCTTCTTCTTTAAATTTTTTTATGCGTATGAATATTGAGAGGCTCTTATTCTTATAGCTGTATTTTTCAAGTAATTAAATGGGCTTTGAAAAATGACATTTGAGTCTAGTTTCTACTTACAAATTCAGAAAGTTTCAACAAAATTTTATAAAATGTTAATGTCGAACAAACTTCATTGTTGCACGCTAACTTCATTTGGCAAACATCCATTTGAGACCATTTGTCAAACGTTACAAACTGAAATCAAGCATGAATTTCGAGCTTGAATAGGGTGTTTAGTTGATGAGCTCGAATTATTTATTTTGTGATTTATCAATTTGTAAAAGTTAAAAGTGCTTGGGCGAGAGTAGCACTAGGATAGATGACCCCCTGGAAAATCCTCGTGTTGCACCCCTTTTAAACCCGTCAATTTTTATTTTTTTTTTGTAAAAGTTAAAAATAGTAAGAAATAAACACTACAAAAAATACAGAGATTTGCAATGGAAATTTGCGACGGGGTACATATACGACTCGATTTCTGACGGTATTGCAATGACAATGGTCGAATTGGCAACCAACATCAGTACATGTTGCAACTAGTCAATATCGAGTAGTACAAGATGCAACTTGAAAAAGAAAAATGTATATGTGTCGAGTGAAAAAAATGATATTAATACTATTTGTTTAGATGATATGTTTGTTTTGGGATGTTGAGTAAGATATAATATAATTTTATGTCAAATCAACTGTGTAAGAGTGTATGATGTTGTATTATAAAATGTAACTTTATGTTAAATCAATTGTGTAAGAATGTATGATCTTGTATTATTATAATAGTAGAATATATTGTATTTTTAAGGGTGGATGTTGGTCCTTGGTGGAGTATAACACAAGTGTATTGGGGGGGGGGGGAATGCACTTGTGTATGCAAATTCTTTCTTTTTGAACAAACTTGTCTTATCAGGCAAGTTGTCTTACAGCAAGCCTGAGTGTGAACTTTGATAGATACTTGTCCTACTGAATACTATTGAGTGATCAGTTGGCTAAATATCTAAAAGAGTTGTTAAGTGCGGAATGTGGTTGGCCTTTTTAACTTAAAGAAATACTCCAAGTTGATTTCTGAAAAGATACAGTTATCAGGGACTTTGTCCAAAACAGTTTTTCTTAACTTACTGAGTTTTGCTCTTTGAAATATGTTTGAATGTAAATACTGTAAAGAGTGCAGTAAGTAAATGACACACAAGTTTATAGTGGTTCAAAGACTCAAGCTCCTACATCCACGTTCCCTGATTGAACAGGATAATTCCTTCACAATGGAATTAGCTTGTTTTATAGTGCCAAGGTGCACTGATCAACAACACTCTCTTAGTGTTTTGATCCCTAGGATAATCTGAGTCCTAGTGCTCAATCTCTCTGAGTTAAGACTGTGTTTCACAATGACAGTCCTTAACTCCTCACTTCTACAACAAACACTCTCTTCACTGAATGAGATATGGGTTTGAGGTTTGGTTCCAACTAGTAGAGATATCCTTTACAATAAGAACAGTGTAAAGGCTTAGGATATCTCAATGCTAAGCTTTGGATGTTTACAAAGATTGGCTTAGCTATTTGAAGTGATTCAGGAAACTTGGGATTCTGAAGAACAGCTTGGTTTCCTTTGAAAGCTTGATGATAGTTTGATAGCTTGTAGTTGGATTGTGAATCCCTTTGATCACTTCTGTATTTATAGGCAAACTTGAACAACTAACCGTTGGAGAGATAGCAATTCAAACTTGTCTATTTGCAGCACCATTGAAACGGCTATGAAGCTTGGTGTTGGTCCTGAAAGGAGTATATAACAAGTGTATGGGGGGGGGGGAATACACTTGTATGCAAATTCTTTTCTAACTTGATCAAACCAGAGCTCAGCAAGGTTGTCTTGGACAACTCTGCTGAAGATGATTAACTCTTCTAAGATAATCAATCTACTAAGTACTATTGAGCACTTAGTTGAATAACTATCTAGGGGAGTTATATGTGCGGAATAATGGTTGGCCCTTTTAGTTTAGACTCCTTTAGTTTCTGAAATCACTTAGTCAATTCAATATAGTCCTGTTTCAGGGAACTTGTCCAAATCAGTTTTGCACAGTCTTTGAATGTTTATCCTTTGAAAGATCAGTTTTGTGTGCAGTGTTGAATGTATGAAAGTACTTTGAAAGTAAATCAACACAAGAGTTTATAGTGGTTCAGAGACTCAAGCTCCTACATCCACTTTCCCTGATTGAACAGGATAATTCCTTCACTCTTGGAATTAACTTATTTTATAGTGCCAAGGTGCACTTGATCAATAACACCACTCTTTGGTGAATTGATCCCTAGGATGTCTAGAGTCCTAGTACCCTATTCTCAACTCAGAACTGAACGGTTCTTCTCTCAACAGTCAGCTCCTACCACTTCTACTACTACAAACTTCTCACTTTCACTCTTGAAAGATATGAGGATTGAAGTAAGGCTCCAACTAATGAGATATCCATTACAATGAAGATCAGTGTATAAGGATAGGATATCTCTCTAAGCTAGTGTATGGATATACAATGTAGTTCAGCTTAGATGAAGTGATTGAAGACTAAGATAGTCTTTGAAATCTAGAAAGCACTCTTGCTTGTGAGTTCTTGTCAATGTTGGATTGCGTTGAGATGCTTTCAAATGGTCTTCACACTTCTGTATTTATAGACAAATGAAGGATTTGCCCGTTGGAGAGGCAGCCCCAAATGTCCATAAATGTCTTCTTTCAGTTCTTCAACTTAGAAGACAAAATCTTGATAGTGACATGTCCTCATTTGGGAAATAAACGGCTGTTAAGACTTTGTCTTCATTCTGCATCACTCTTCCCAATGTCTGACTTTCAGATTCTCTTGTTAGGACTTGGACATGGCTTTTGAAGGTTGTTCCATTGATAGGACAACATTCCTCATCATTTGGACAACTCTCCTTATCACTATCAGCAGTTTTGCTTATCAGCAAGGTTGGCTTGCTCTTCTTCAGATGACTTGGCTCATACCCTTTGCTTCACTTCAAAGTGATCTTAGCATGTTGATTTGTAGTTCTTTAGGGTGTGGTTGTCTCTATTTCTTCAGCATAGTTGACCTCAAGCTTTCAGAGCACTTGATCTTGATTTCTTGTACTGAGACAACTCCTCTGGACAACTCTCCTGATCAGCATAGTTAGTCTTCAAAAGACTTAGTGTTGTATCCAGAGTTTGAGCCTTGAGGGGACTTGTTCTTGATGAACTTCTAAGCATGTGTTCCCCCTCAAATTGTGCATCTAATCATCTAAGAGCTGCCTAACATACCAGCTTCTCATCTAGCCTTTATTCTATATGTTCTAACATTTCTAGAGCACATTCAATCATGGCTTAGGCATGTCTCAGGGGGTTTTGGTATACAATCAAAACATATCTCATTTTATTCCCAACACTTGGCATCCTTTTATCCACTGTGTAAAAGGGCTCTTCAATGGTTGCTTGAATGAATGTGTTGACTTCTGAAAAATGCGGCTGAGATGACTTGTGTCAGATTCCAAATATGCACATTTCCCAAGGTTGATTTGTGGCAAACTCTACACTCAACCAATGGTCAGATGAGACAAGCTCCCTGAACATTCCTGCTGCAATTTAGAATGTTCCAACATTCATTCAATGCTTCCTCTCTTTAATGCTTTAAGTCTTCAATGCTTGGTTCAGGCATGATTGGCAATAAATGCTTCATTGAATGTGTCTTCTGTGAGCTTTGGCATTCAATGCTCTTGATCATTTGTACTTCAACTGTTCTGATCATTGCATTTATGACTATTGCCTTAATACTCTTGATCTCTTCAGCTCAGTTGTCCACTTGGTCAGCTTGTCCTGAAAGTTCAGCAACTTTGGCCTAGAGGCTAAACACTTATCAAGCTGCCTAACATTCCAGCTTTGGACAACTACCCTGACCTCTAAAATCTCACAACATTCCTGAGATTTTTAACTTAAGCATTCTACTTACTCAAGTGTACTGAGACAACTTGCCTGAAATAGACTTGAGCATATCTCAACTAATCTGAACATCATCAATCAGGGGTTTTGGTATCTAAATAAAAATCATTTTATTTCCAACAATTTTCCCCTTTTTGATGATGCCAAAACCTATTACAAAGGGAACTTGACTTATACTATACTTTACCTTCAGGGTCAGTGATCTGGTCAACTTTCCTGAAAGAAACTGTTAGCACAATAAATCAAGTATATATGTCATGTCAGATTAATTGAGATAATGAGTTGTTATCTCTTGATAGAAAATCAGTGGTTCTTTTATATATCATAGAGCATTACAGATCAGAAAAACAAAGGACTACAGAACTGATATAGCAGAATAATAACAATCATAAAAATCATAAAAACAGATAGGGAAGAAATGAACTTATCCATCAGAGAGTTCCATCATCTTGAGGAGCAATGCCATATTGAGCCCAGACCCTTTTCTTCAACTCCCAGACTTCCTTGTTGGATCCTCTAGGGCCAATCTTCATCTTTTCCATCCTCATGATATTGATGAACTCTTCCAGAATCTTTCCCTCATCAATTAAGTTCCCATTGAACTTAGGAGGCATGTACAGAATAGGACCAGGGGCCTTGAATTCAACTCTTGCCAACTCAGCTGCTGCAAACAGCTTTTGGTAGAGGTCCATATGGTTCTCAAACATAAACTGCACAAAGACTTCATCCACACTCTCTTCAAGCCACTTCCCAATGACATAGAAGTCATATGCAAAACTTCTCTTGGCCTCCTCCCATGCATCATTCAGTGAGATTGGAACCCACTTGTCATGGTGAGGGTACTAAGTGTCCCATCTTTGCAGCATCTGTGGTTTGAGTCTTCTGTAAGAAGCCCTCCTTCTTGGAGCTTTGAAGTTTGCCCTCCTTTCATCTCTTGCCTTGTTGGCCTCAACCAACTGATCCATTCTCTCTTTAGCCCTTTGAAGAGCTAGCTTCTCCTGTGTCTCTGGATCCTTTCCAAATCCTTCTTCAAAAAGCTTAGAAGGATCATCAGCAAGTTTGGGCACACCAACTTCAGGCTCTTTGTCCTGTACTTCTTCTTCAATAACAGGCAGCTTGGCTGCTTTTTTCAACCTTTTAGATTGCCTTACTGGAGTTGTTTCTTCAGACTGGAATTCTGATGGAAGTGTCAGGCTAGTTGGGAATTCATTGAAGGCTTGCAATTCCTTCCTCTTTCTTTCAGATGCTCTTGTCACCTTCCCCCTTACTTCAGCAACCTTCTCCTTAGGGTCAAGTCCTGCAGACTCACCACCAGGCCTCTGAAGCTTTCTTGCCTGACTCTCCATTGCTGACATCATAGACTCTTTAACAGCAATTTGGATCTGCTCTTCCTCAGTCAAGTTTTCAATATTCATTGGGCCTTTGCCTTTCCCAATGTCTTCTACTACCTCCTCCTCAATCTCAGGGACCTTCTCCTTTTCCTTTGATTCACCAATCACCAAGGTTCCCTTTGCCCTTGCTCTCTCTCTTTCCCCCTTTTTGGCATTATCAAAACATTGGGGCTTCAACTCACTCATAGAGACAGAGAGATGTGAGTGGGCTTGAGTGAGGGACTTCAACTCCTGCAACAAATAGACATTCTCGTCATGAATGTTTTGCATCTTGTCATCTGCCATGCTTAAGAATGTGTGAACATGCTTCATCTTCTGAGTAACAATGGCATCCAATGTGACTTTCAGTGATTGATCAAGTTTGGCCTGAAGTTGATCAGTGAGGTTGGCCACAACTTGATCAGACACTTTGGCCATAAGTTCAACAGTGAACTTCTCTGCAGCTTCTTTCACCATTGCAGCTTTCAATTCTTCAGCTTTCTTTCTCTGAGCAGCTGTCCTTTGCCTCAGTGCATCCTTGATTGTTTTTCTCAAAGCTCTCACATTGTGCTTGTACAGATCTTTGAGACCTTGCTGCTCTTTCTTTACTGAATTGGTGAACTTTCTCATTGCATTTTTTGCCTTTGTTACTTCTGTTGAAACTGTTTGCAGTCCAGTTTCAACTCCACAAATTCTTGCATCTAATGTGGGCAGGATCACCTCTTTTGAGCCAGTTAGCCTCATCTCCACAGAGGCTAAAGTCTTGCCTTGGCCATCTAGAGTATCAATAGTTGCTTCATGTGCCTTTCCAACTTCCCTGACCATTGTGTCCAACTTCTCTGATTTTTCTTCAATGATGGTTGCAGTCTGAGTAGCAATCTGTAAACCAGCCTCAGTGGCATTGGCTTGCTCAAAGTACATCTTGTTCAAGGTGGACACATTTGCTGAGACTGCTTCAAGGTCAATGTCAGCATCAGCTGGTATGTCTGTTAGAGAAGCATCTGCAAAAATTTGCTCAATGGTAACAGCTACATAATCTGCAAAACTAAGAATGTTAGTAACATCTCCCTCAACACCCTCATTCTTTTTATATGCCATAAGGCCTGATACATCAGCACCTTCTCACTCATTTTCAACTAATTTCTTTTCTTCTTCATTCAAAATAGATGGACTCACATTCACTGGAGAATCAGGCCTCCTTTCACCAAGGGATTCATCAAGTTCAGATTTGACTTGAAGAATAGCCTGACTCTCATATTGGGCTGCACCCAATATTTCTACTTCATCTCCCTCTATAATTGGTGCACCCAAGGAACCAGTAATCACACAATCCTCACCATCATCTCCCTCTGATTCTTCAACACTATCAGCCTTTTCAACTCCTTCCATTCCTAAACCTGACACCTCTATATCCTCAACAGGATCCACAGAGGGCAGTTGTTGGGAGATCACAGTGCTTGGGCATCCCAAGTCCACTGAGTCATCCTGAATGACTAAAGGCTGGTCAATGTCCAACTGTCCTGACATTGATGAGGCTTTAGCCAAACTAGCTTCTCCCATGGAAGTCTCAACATTGTCAAGCTGTGCCTCAGGTTCAGAAGAACCATCCTTGGCCAATGCATCTTGGACTGAGTCACCATCTTTGGTCAACTCCTCTGAATGATCAGAGTCCTTAACAGAATGATAGGTCAAGTAGTGTACCTGAGCAGAATTGAGGCCAGAAGGGTTGGGATTGGTGTTATCATCATCATCATCATTATCATCATCAGATGTGCTATCAGGATGCTTGATTCCTTGTGCAATTCTTTCTCTCTCAGCAAGCACCTTCTCATGAACAATGGTGCAGAACAAGGCCTCAGTGGTCAACACACTGGACTTCTTTACATTTGCAAAGTGTAAAAGCCTGTTCTCTTCAACCTGCCACCAGCTAGCTCCTTTATCCTGAATAGCCTGAGCTATTTCCACCATAGTTCTATCTTTGATCTCAACAAGTGCTCTGAGATCATAGAACTGTTGTTGCAGCCTAGGATAAGCCTTCAATCCAGGATACAACTCATCCACATTAGCCTTGCCAATCTGCCTCAACATCCCCTCATAAGTGTATTCTTCACCACTTTCATCTCCAGAAGAGTTGGTTTGGGATTCAGGAGGGTTGGATTGGGATTCAAGTAGGCTTGGCTGGAATTCAGGTAGGTTGGGTTCAGAAGGATTGGGTTCAGAAGTGCTTAAGACAAGTTGGGATTCAGGTGCTTTTGAGAGCAATGTGCCTGAAGAGGTAATTGGAATGGCTGGAATGGGTGGGAGAACAACTTGATCACCTTCTTGAAGAACAGTTTCAAGAAGCTTAGTGTAGGAAAGAAGTCTTGGATCAAGTGGGGAGAAAGGTCTATCCTCAAGATTGACTAAATCTGCCAGTACATCAATACCTGATCTGTCAGGTGCACCTTCAGGGGAGTAAACTTTCTTTGCAATAATTGGAGCATCTTCAGGAGTCTTGCACTCCTCTTCTTCATGCCTTGATGGAGATATTCTTTCAGATTGAATATCAGGAGAGTTGGCTTCAGGGCTGTTGGGCTTTGACTTGGAGTTAGACCTACTTGCCTGTCTAATCTCCTTGAAGAATTCCTTCTTCTTCTTCTCCTCTTCCATCAACTTCTGCTTCTCAGAAGTTTTGATAATTCTTCTTCTCCTTTCTGACCTTGTTGGCTTATCAAGGTCTCTATACTCGGTCACAGCTTCAGGCTCCAGAGGGACAAACTCCCTGACTTCTTCACCCTCTTCAGGGGGGTTGACTCCTTCATCAGCAGCCTTCTCAATCTCCCCAGAAGTGGCACCTCCACTTCTAGACTCACTTTCTGGGGAAGATTCACTCAGAATCTTCTTCATCCTCTTCATATTTGGCTGAGCTTTCATTGATTGGGCTTTTCTTTTTCTTGGAGAGGCTCTGGTTGCTGGTACAACAGGTACAACTTTCTTGGAGGCAGCATCTTGCTTCCTCTTCTCAGTTTTGGAAGACAGCTTCCTGAACATCACTTTTTGAGCTGGGAAAGGCTTTGGCTTGGCTTGGAGATGGGTATAGTGAGCAAATCTTTCCAAGAGCAGGCTAGCTCTTGTGCAAAACTGGAGTCTCCCATCAACCACCACCTTGTGGTGCTTCTGTTGGTGTATACTGTAAAGCAAACTTTTAGTGGGCTTTGTGACGTATATTCGATTTCCTTTTATCTGAAATAAATGGTTTTTCACATTATTGCATTCTTTGTGATTACTTGTATGTCTGCTTATCTTGCATTGTAGACGATGTGGTGGGTTTGTAGTCACACAGAAGATCACATTGTCAGTTCCTTGTAACATATAAACAGTATTCACAACTGAGATAGTTATGGACAAAACTATTGGTTTAAGTTGTAGTATAAACTTGTTAGTGGTTTGTCTTGGCCATTAGTTTATACTAGTGCGCTGTGGCGTATTGAATGGATCACAGATAAGACATGTTCTTCTGTTCTGACTGTTATGAAGAACTAGAAGTCTTGGTGACTTTTATGATTCTTAACCCTAAGTGTGATATTTAGATGTGTGGGGTGCTTGTTCACTACTTTGATGTACCATAGGTGAGAATCTTGATAGATTCTTCACGCTCTGTATTTTGGGTAGTGGCATCGCTCGCATGATGTCTACTTATTGGCATTAGGGCACCGTGCCCTGTACATCCAGGCTGATGATGTCCCCTTGAGGAAACTCATAAAGGATTGTCGTATTAAACCCTGCAGGTGGATTTAATCCGTACGACAACAAGGTTGAGTGGTACTACTCAAGGAATTATAGTAATTAATTATTTAAAGAAGTCGGGAGCTTTAATAATTAATGGACGTGCGATATCTTAAACACGGGGAATTATAAAGTCTAATAGAAGCTCTGATTCGGTTCGGGATAGGACGGGAGTGCAACATTAATTCTCTAGTGGAATGAATTAATGTTCTCGGGCCAAATTATATGTTCTGGGCTGAACATAAGAGTATTTGGGCCTGTAAGAAGCCCAAGCCCTATACCTTCTAATGGATCCCTAGTCTGGCCCATGAAACTTATGGAAATTATAAATAGGAGCCCTAATTCAGTTTTGAAACCCTAGCACACACGAAATAGAGAAAAACGGCTAGGGTTTCAAGGAGACGAAATTGAGGCACCTTCTCCACGTTTGATAGCACGCCGTCCACCCGGTGTTCGAGCGAAGTTGGGAGACAGACTAGAAGATCTGTAGATTGGAATCAATGCCTCGATCTTCAAGGGTAACCGATCTAAACTATGTTTTAGAAGCATGTTTAGGTTTTATTTATTTATTTATACGTTTGGCATCCGACAACGATCCTGGTGACGGACCGCCTTCGCCGGCGTGTTCCAGCAATTGGTATCAGAGCCTGGATTCGTGGATTGTTGGCTCTGCCTGAAACGTATGATTGTATGATTCAATTTATTTTGTTTCATGTACGTATGCGTTTCTGTTGGTTAATTTTTTTTTATTCTTCTATCGCAACCCTAGTGTTATGTAATCGTTTTTCCCACCAGATAATAAGTGTGGGTAGTATAGGACTATTTCATAGATCACTGTAGTAGGGTTTTGCTCGTTTATATTGTAATTTTTGATCGTGAGAACGGGCGGTGTCGATGGAAGATCTGAAAACAGTAATCTGAGTTTTTCGAGTTATGGCCTTGGATGGTGAAAACTGTTTTGACCATAACTTTTGACTCGGATGTCCGTTTTCAGCCCACAAGACCTTTTCGGAAACGTCTCGACGAGATCTACAGGAGTCTCAGCTATGCTGCGACGACGAGTGGCGAGGCCTAATTCAACGTCTTGATGAAGTTTTCTGCCAGTTTTAGTCGGTGGACGTGTATTCGAGATTTTTGCATTGCGTGAGAGGTCGATGCGAGACATCCGTCCGCGCCACTGTTTTATCATTGTAATAGCTTATTGTAGGCTGTTTTTTGATAGGTTTTTCAAGGGGTTGCGATAGATGTGCATTTATTTATTTTACCTCTATTTATCGCATCTTGTTATGATTGGCATGCTTGTATTATTTAGTTAATTTGTTATGCCTGTGAATAATCTTCAAAGTTTAAATGACTAAGTGAGATAATTGAATTTTAATTAATTTATAGGCCTCCACAATTGGTCTTTAAGTAAGGTGTATGTTGCTCGTGGGACCTAGGGAGTCTTCCCCTAACGGGTGCAACATTCACGAGCTTACTAGTTAAGACTTCTAATAAAACTGTTTTAATCTTTAGATGAAGTGTGTGATCTTCCCTAACGGATGTGTCATCCATGAGTTCATCAGTAAAGAATAATTCAAGATAACTGTTGTTAAATTGTGGTCATCACTTAGATGTGAATTTGAATATAACCCCCCAACGGGGTCACTGTTCTAGTTCACATGGCCAGTTAAAGTTCGACTGTTAATTTCATTCATCATAAGGATAAGTTGACGTGATATTGAAATTAAAGACTGAATGTCTGGTCAATGAATACATGTGTAAACGACCACCCTAACGTGGCTTGCATATGTGTTTGTTGGGCTGTTGGAGGTTGTGTTGAATGTTGGTTTTGAAGGTTTCCAATGTTTTATGCTTCAAACTTATGTGATTTATTGCTTGCATTTTATTTATTTCAGATACATTATGGTGACATTCAACCCACTTATGGTTATCTTAAATCAAAATAAGCTTATTGGTCAAAATTACTTGGATTGGAAAAGAAATCTGGACATTGTCCTTGTTGCAGATGAGTACAAGTTTGTGCTCGACACACCTGCTCCTGCCCCTTTGGGACCCGAATCTACTGAAGAGAAAAAGGAGGCTCATAAGAAGTGGCACAAGGCTGATGAGATGGCTCGTTGTTACATTTTGGCCTCGATGTCAAATGTTTTACAACAGCAGCATCAAACTATGCCTAGTGCCGCAGCTATGATGTTGAGCCTCAAAGAGCTTTTTGGTGAGAAAGATAGGGCTGCCCGATTTGAGGCTATGAGGAAGATCATGTCAACCTCTATGCCAGAGGGAGCGTCCGTGAGGGACCACGGTCTCAAGATGATGGAATATCTGAATGAGATTGAGGTCCTCGGAGGGTTAATCGATAATGACACCAAGATCGATATGATCCTACACTCACTCCCAAAGTCTTTTGAGAACTTCCGTGTAAACGCGATCATGAGTAAGAAGGATTATACTTTAACCGAGCTTCTTACGGAATTGGTCGCGGTGGAGGGTCTCATGGGTAAACGACCACAAGCCAATGTTACTGTCCAGGCTGGACCTTCTTCGTCTAATGGCAAGAAGAAGAAAAAGCCTTTACAGAAAAAGGGTGGTGGTGAAAGCAGTGGGAGCAAGAAACTGGCGCCTTCTGGTGGCGTTAAAAAGCCGAAGGGCAAATGTTTCAAGTGCGACAAGACAGGACATTGGAAGTCTGATTGTCCCCTTCTGAAAAAGGAAAACTCTGGTACGTCTCTCGATTTAGTTGTTGAAACATGTTTTGCGGCTTGTTCTGCCTTTTCTTGGGTAGTAGATACAGGAGCCACTGACCATGTTTGTTATACCTTGCAGGGGTTTCTGCAGACAAGGGAACTGAGTGAGGGCGAGATTACTATTAGTTTGGGCAATGCTTCGATAGTATCGGTGGTTGCAGTGGGAGACGTGCACTTATGTTTTTCTAATTCTGTTTTAGTATTAAAGAACGTTTTATACGTGCCGAATTTTCGGAGAAATTTAATTTCTGTTTCGAAGTTATTTTTGGATGGATGCTCGGTTGTTTTTAATGACAATGTTGTTATTATGAGAAATGACTCTTTAATCTGTTCTGGCACGTTAGAAAACAATCTTTATACTATTACGTGTGCATATCATACTGTGACTGAAGCTCATTCATCATCATCATTAAATAAGAGAAAGGAACCTTCTAAGTTGAATCAAACATACCTTTGGCATCTAAGATTGGGTCATGTCAACCTAAGAAGGATTCAAAGACTAGTAAGTAGTGGGTTTTTGGAGTCTCTCCAAGTGGAACCATTCTCAGTCTGCGAATCCTGTTTGGAAGGCAAGATGACCTCGAGGCCTTTTAAGGCCATGGGTAATAGGGCTAATGATGTGTTGGAATTGATTCACTCTGATTTGTGTGGGCCTATGACTGTTCATTGACGATTACTCAAGATATGGATACATCTACCTGATGCGCCACAAGTCTGAATGCTTTGGCAAGTTCAAAGAATTTAAGGCAGAAGTGGAGAACCGTCATGGTAAGAGTATCAAGTCACTGCGTTCTGATCGTGGTGGCGAGTACCTTAGCAACGAATTTAGGCAATACTTATTAGAGAACGGGATTATATCCCAGCTCTCCGCACCTGGTACTCCGCAACAAAATGGCGTGGCTGAGAGAAGGAATAGGACTCTATTAGATATGGTGAGATCGATGATGAGTTATGCTTCATTACCTACCTTTTTTTGGGGTTATGCCTTGGAAACAGCAGCGTACCTTCTAAATTATGTACCTTCTAAAGTGGTTCCAAAAACCCCGATTGAATTGTGGTCTGGGCGAAAGCCCAGTCTAAACCACATTCGGATTTGGGGTTGTCCAGCACATGTGCTGAACAAGGAAGCTGATAAGTTGGCACCTAGAACTGAAGTACGGTTGTTTGTAGGATACCCTAAGGGAACGAGAGGTGGTTATTTTTATAGTCCTAATGATCAGAGGGTGGTGGTGAGTACCAATGCCCGATTTTTAGAAGAAGACTATATGCATAAGTCCAATACTGAGATCATTTTAAATGAGTTGAGAGGAGACAATGGCACACCGAGTGTGCAAGAGGAAATACCACAAGAGACTACACAACGTGGCGACTCTGATGAACCTTTGTATACATTGCCTCGTCGTAGTGGGAGGGTTGTTCGCCAACCTGATCGTTTCATGTTTGTGGGAGAGTCTATTGACTTGATTCCAAGCGATGATAACGACCCCTGGACATACAAGGAGGCAATCAAAGACAAAGATGCAGAGTCTTGGCACAAGTCCATGGATTCAGAAATTGAATCTATGGATGCTATGGAAGTGTATGACCTAAGTGAACTTCCCCACGACAAGAAAGCCGTTGGGTGTAAGTGGGTCTACAGACGTAAGAGAGGGTCTGATGGGCAGATTACTGCTTTTAAGGCACGGTTGGTGGCAAAGGGTTTTACCCAGAAAGAAGGAATCGACTATGACGAGACCTTCTCACCAGTAGCCATGCTAAAATCGATCCGGATTCTCTTATCCATAGCTAATCACATGAACTATGAGATTTGGCAAATGGATGTCAAGACAGCTTTCCTTAATGGAAATTTGGATAAGGACATCTATATGCAGCAACCCGAGGGTTATGTGAAGAAAGGCCAAGAGCATCTAGTCTGGAAGCTGAAAAAGTCTCTTTATGGGCTAAAACAAGCTTCCAGGTCTTGGAACATTCGTTTTGACGAGGTGATCAAATCTTTTGGATTTGAACAATGTCAAAATGAAAGTTGTGTGTACAAGACGAGTGACAGAGACGTAGTGGTATTCTTAGTATTATACGTAGATGATATTTTTCTTATTGGCAACAATGTGAAAGTATTATCAGAGGTAAAGGTGTGGCTTTCAGAACAGTTTCAAATGAAGGATATGGGAGAAGCATCGTACATTCTTGGTATTAAGGTCACTCGTGATCGAAAAAAGAGAATGTTGTGTTTATCTCAAGCGTCTTACATTGATACTGTGATTGCTCGTTTTGGCATGCAGAATTCCAAGAAGGGCGTACTACCTTTCAGACATGGAGTCCCTCTATCTAAAGATATGTGTCCTAAGACACAGAAGGAGATAGAGGAGATGGCTAAGGTTCCTTATACTTCGGCTGTAGGAAGCCTTATGTATGCGATGCTGTGTACGAGGCCTGATATTTGCTATGCAGTCGGCATGGTAGCAAGATATCAATCTAACCCTGGTCAAGGACACTGGACTGCTGTTAAGCATATTCTCAAGTACTTGAAAAAGACTCGAGATTATATGCTAGTATACCAGTCAAATAGTTTGATTCCTTTGGGTTATACCGATTCAGATTTCCAAGCTGATCGAGATGAACGGAAGTCAACCTCGGGTTATGTGTTTATGCTGGGAAGCGCAGCCATATCTTGGAGAAGTGTGAAGCAGAAATGCATCGCGGACTCCACTATGGAAGCCGAGTACGTAGCTGCCTCAGAGGTCGCAAAGGAGGCTGTCTGGCTGCGTAATTTCTTTCTGGAATTAGGGGTATCTCAGAGTATGCCGATGTGTATCACTGTTTATTGTGATAACGCGGGTGCAGTGGCAAACTCGAAAGAACCTAGAGCCCACAGAGCAAGTAAACACATAGAGCGAAAGTACCACATTATACGAGATATCGTAAATCGAGGAGACGTGGTTGTAGCTAAGATTGCATCGTTGGATAACTTGGCTGATCCTTTCACAAAGACGCTGGCAATAAAAGTCTTTGAGAAACATGTAGAGGGTCTTGGTTTACGATGTATTACAAGCTAGACTTTGAGTATAAGTGGGAGAAATGTTGATGTCTTTATGTGTATACTAAAAGTTAAGCTTTAGTATAAGTGGGAGATTGTTGGTGTATACTGTAAAGCAAACTTTTAGTGGGCTTTGTGACGTATATTCGATTTCCTTTTATCTGAAATAAATGGTTTTTCACATTATTGCATTCTTTGTGATTACTTGTATGTCTGCTTATCTTGCATTGTAGACGATGTGGTGGGTTTGTAGTCACACAGAAGATCACATTGTCAGTTCCTTGTAACATATAAACAGTATTCACAACTGAGATAGTTATGGACAAAACTATTGGTTTAAGTTGTAGTATAAACTTGTTAGTGGTTTGTCTTGGCCATTAGTTTATACTAGTGCGCTGTGGCGTATTGAATGGATCACAGATAAGACATGTTCTTCTGTTCTGACTGTTATGAAGAACTAGAAGTCTTGGTGACTTTTATGATTCTTAACCCTAAGTGTGATATTTAGATGTGTGGGGTGCTTGTTCACTACTTTGATGTACCATAGGTGAGAATCTTGATAGATTCTTCACGCTCTGTATTTTGGGTAGTGGCATCGCTCGCATGATGTCTACTTATTGGCATTAGGGCACCGTGCCCTGTACATCCAGGCTGATGATGTCCCCTTGAGGAAACTCATAAAGGATTGTCGTATTAAACCCTGCAGGTGGATTTAATCCGTACGACAACAAGGTTGAGTGGTACTACTCAAGGAATTATAGTAATTAATTATTTAAAGAAGTCGGGAGCTTTAATAATTAATGGACGTGCGATATCTTAAACACGGGGAATTATAAAGTCTAATAGAAGCCCTGATTCGGTTCGGGATAGGACGGGAGTGCAACATTAATTCTCTAGTGGAATGAATTAATGTTCTCGGGCCAAATTATATGTTCTGGGCTGAACATAAGAGTATTTGGGCCTGTAAGAAGCCCAAGCCCTATACCTTCTAATGGATCCCTAGTCTGGCCCATGAAACTTATGGAAATTATAAATAGGAGCCCTAATTCAGTTTTGAAACCCTAGCACACACGAAATAGAGAAAAACGGCTAGGGTTTCAAGGAGACGAAATTGAGGCACCTTCTCCACGTTTGATAGCACGCCGTCCACCCGGTGTTCGAGCGAAGTTGGGAGACAGACTAGAAGATCTGTAGATTGGAATCAATGCCTCGATCTTCAAGGGTAACAGATCTAAACTATGTTTTAGAAGCATGTTTAGGTTTTATTTATTTATTTATACGTTTGGCATCCGACAACGATCCTGGTGACGGACCGCCTTCGCCGGCGTGTTCCAGCAGCTTCACCTCCTTAAACTTGAATTTTTCATTCATCATCTTATCCAGAATGAAACTTTTCCAGTCAATCACAGCAGCCATCACTCTCAGTTTTGGCATACTGATTTGTTCAACACTTCCAGAATGGCTCAACAAGCTCTTCACAACACAATCAAACAAGTGCCTATAAACTGGCTTTAAGGTGTTCTTGTTTTGAGCACTTACAAGTTTCTTGGGTACTATCATCCATGGATAGTAGAACTCCTGATCACCTCTGGATTTTGGCCTTCAGATGGTAGCCCAAAGCTAGCATCAAGATCCTCTGCAGTGAAGATGATTGTGTGTTGGCTTTCTTCATCTTCATCTTCCTCAGCATAAGTTAATTTGGTGCACACATCACCCTTTTTGCCCTTCCATCTGAGATGGGCAAAGAACTCTGCCATGAAGGAATTCAGGCAGGAATCAGGCTTGGTGCCAAGAAATCTTTCAAGGCCTGCTTCCCTAAGCCAATGGAGTACAGGATGAACTTCTGTATCTAGGCTATCAAAAGCCACCAACTTTTCAAACCAAAGAGAATTTGGGTTGCTGAGATAAGAGAATTCAATGTCCAAGGAGGAATCATTGAAATCTACAAGTTCTTCTCTTTTGATTTTGGGAGCCATGGATAATTTTGAGAGATAGAAAGGTTTGGAGAAAAGTTGCAGGTTTTGAGAGGTTTTGAAAAACTTGAGAGTTTGGAATTATGAGTGCGTAAGGAAGGAAGTAAAAGTTGAGGAGTTTATATATGTGGGGAGTTTATTAACCGTTGGTTAATAGATAATAACAGTGGGTAATAGTAAAAACCAATTGGATAAAGTGGGGTAGTGGGCTTTAGGCGGTTTGATGAAGTTTTAATGAAAATCAATGGTCTTGATGATGGCTCAAGAATTCATGAAATCTTAATTAAGATTTTGCATTAAATGTTGATTTGCCTTTTTGGTGGCAAAAATCTTTATAGCACACGCCATCCTAAAATGACATACTCTTAGACCAAGAAATCTTTTAAATGTCTAATCAATGCTAAAAATAGCAATGATTATCCAATTAACTCGGACAAACATCCTGAGATGTGTTTTGATTTCTGTGAAGGTCATATTGCCTGATCAACATGCCTGAGTGGGTCCCAATGTTGCTGACTGGGTCCCACTAGGACAAAGCTCCTGACCAACATTGCTGAACACCATAGGGACAACTTTGCTGAGTTTCCGTTTTTGGCAGTCTGCTTCAGTGAGGTTGGTCAACTTTGCTGAAGTTCATCTTAATGAACTTCCCCCTTCATATGAGCCTTCTTTCCTTATTTCTCCATCTTCCCTGGATCAAGTAAGCCCAATTCAGCTGACAATTCCAAGAACCTTGCTTCAGCTAGAGGCTTAGTCAAGATATCAGCTTTTTGCTTATCAGTGTGGATTTTGACAAGCTTGATATCTTTCTTCTCCACATGATCCCTTATGAAGTGATGCTTGATATCCACATGCTTGCATCTGGTGTGGAGCACTGGATTCTGTGAGATGGCAATTGCACTATTGTTGTCACAGAATATTGGCACTTCATTTGAGATGACTTTGTAATCTCTAAGTTGCTGCCTGAGCCAAAGTATCTGAGCACAACAACTTCCAGCTGCTACATATTCTGCTTCAGTTGTTGAAGTTGCAACTGTATTTTGCTTCTTGGAGAACCATGAGATAAGCTTGCTGCCCAAGAATTGACATGTTCCAGAGGTGGATTTTCTATCAATTCTACATCCTCCATAGTCTGCATCTGAATATCCAGTGAGCTCAATGTTATCATCAGCAGGATACCACAATCCAAGATTCTCAGATCCCTTGAGATATCTTAGGATTCTCTTGGCAGCATCAAGGTGACTCTTCTTTGGATTTGCTTGAAATCTTGCACACACTCCAACTGCAAATGTGATAGCAGGCCTGCTTGCAGTGAGATATAGCAAGGATCCTATGATTCCTCTGTAGTTAGTGGAGTTTGTTGACTCTCCACTTTCATCAGGATCCATTTTCCAGTTAGTATTCATAGGAATTCTGACTGGTTTGCTTGTAGCACATCCAAATTTCTTGATCATGTCCCTTGTATACTTGGCCTGATTGATGAATATTCCCTTCTTTGATTGAGTGACTTGAAGTCCTAAGAAGAAATTCATCAATCCCATCATGGACATCTCAAATTTGCTCTGCATGAGTTTGGAGAACTTCTCACACAGCTTCTCATTTGGAGATCCAAATATAATGTCATCCACATAGATTTGGACTAACAAGATATCATCTCCTTCACAGATTCTGAACAAAGTTCTGTCAACAGTGCCTTTGACAAAACCATGATCTAGAAGAAACTGTGATAAGGTGTCATACCAAGCTCTTGGAGCTTGCTTTAAGCCATAGAGAGCTTTCTTCAATCTGTACACCTTGTCTCCTTCTTCAAAGCCTGGGGGCTGTTCAACATATACTTCTTCTTTGAGCACCCCATTGAGAAATGCACTCTTCACATCCATTTGATACACCTTGAACCTAATGTGAGCTGCATATGCTAAGAAGAGTCTGATTGCCTCAAGTCTGGCCACTGGAGCAAAGGTCTCATCATAATCAATCCCTTCAGATTGACAATAACCCTTGGCTACCAGTCTTGCTTTGTTCCTCACAATGATGTCATTTTCATTTTTCTTATTTTTGAACACCCATTTGGTTCCAATGACATCTTGATGAGTTGGCCTATCCACCAGCTCCCATACTTCATTTCTGGTGAACTAGTTCAGCTCTTCTTGCATGGCTATGATCCAGTTGGTGTCTTGCAGTGCTTCCTCAATGTCTTTTGGTTCCTGTTCTGAAAGGAAACAATAAAACAAAGCACTTTCTCCATGAAATCTTCTAGTTTTGATCCCTTCACTTGGATTACCAAGTATCAGGCTAGATGGGTGGTCTTGCAACCAAGTCCTTCTAGACCTGATCCCTTCAGGAGGATTGTCCTCATCTGAGGTTGGATCACTAGACTCATTAAATTCAGGGAAGTTTATTGAAGGATCAAGTTCAGGATCATATTCAGGGGTATTGTCCTCATTGTCAGATAAGTTGACATTTTCATTGGTTCCCCCTTGAATATTGGATCCATTTACTACCTCAGCATTGCCTGCTTCTTCATTGGTAGTAGTTACCTGGTTTTGAACTGGGATGGGTCAGTCAGTTCAATTTCTCCTTCAGGTTGATTGGTTTCTGGTTGATTGCCATCAGGTAGGTTGTCCAGCATATGATTATCATGTAGTTCAGGCTGGGCAACATCTACAAACACTGTTTCCTTGCTTTGAAGCCTTAGTCTGGTTGTTCTTTGTGTTATCTCATCAATATTCAGGTTTCTTTCCCTGAACTCAGTAATAGATTCATCAAACACAACATGAGGTGTTTCTTCCACAATAAGGGTTTTGCAATTGTAGACTTTGTAAGCCTTGCTGATTTGTGAATATCCAACAAATATTCCTTCATCAGCTTTGCTGTCAAAAGCTTTCAATTGCTCTTTCCCATTATTATGAATGAAACACTTACAACCAAATATGTGAAAATAAGCAACAGTGGGCAGTTTACCTTTCCATATTTGATATGGGGTTTTACCTTGTCCTTTGGTGATTAAGGATCTGTTTTGAGTGTGACATGCAGTGCTAATGGCTTCAGCCCAGAACCTTTTAGGCAGTTTGGATTCAGCAATCAATGTTCTTGCTGCCTCTTTCAAGGTCCTGCTCCTTCTTTTAGCAACCCCATTTTGTTGAGGTGTTCTTGCTGCTGAAGTTTCATGAGTGATGCCATTCTTGCTGCAGTACTCATTGATGTATGAGTTTATGAATTCAGTGCCCTTGTCAGATCTGATCTTGACAATACTTAGGCCCTTTTCATTGCTCAATCTCATCATCAATTCAGGTAGCTTGACTTGGGTCTCCTTTTTGTTCAGCAAGAATACTACCCAGTGTACCTGGAAAAATCATCAACAACAACTAAATCATATTTTCTTCCATTTATACTTACTGGGATTATTGGTCCAAATAGATCCATATGCAGTAGTTGAAGAACTCTCTCAGTTGAGATGACAGGCTTTCCTTTGAATGAAGCTTTGATCTGCTTTCCTTCCTGACATGGCTGGCATATATGTTCTTTGGTGAACACTTGATTTGGCAGCCCTTTAACTAGAGAGTTTCTTGCAATCTTGTTGATGGTTTTGAAGTTCAGGTGGTTTAGTCTTTTGTGCCACAGCCAACTTTGCTCACATGTGCTTTTGGCAACAAGACAAACTGCTTCAGGGGTTTTGCTCCAATCTGCAAAATAGACATTTCCCTTTCTTACCCCTGTTAGTAGCACCTGTTGTGTTGAATTATTTTTGATAATACATTCATTTGGTGCAAATTCAACACAATATCCTTTATCACAATTTTGACTTATAGACAGCAAGTTATATTTCAGGCCTAGGACATAAGATACATCAGTAATTTTGACACTACCAATGTTTAATGTACCATAACCTCTTGTGATCCCTTGAGAGCTGTCTCCAAAGGTTACTGAAGGACCATCCTTTTCTTTGAAATCTGAGAGAAGCTCTTTGTTCCCAGTCATGTGTCTTGAACATCCACTGTCCAAGTACCATGCTATTTTCTTGTTGATGCTTCTCTTCTTCTTGTGGTCCTTGCAGCCCTGCAAAGTCAAAATTTAGGTACCCTTTGAGTGTTGGGTCCTAGAGGGTTAGCTGTACCTTTTGGAACCCAAATCTGCCTAATTACTCTGATTGACTCAAAGTGACTGACTTGGTTTCCATTTACATCTACATACACAGTTTGACCCTTAAATGCCTTGGGTGTCTTCTGTGTATAAGTGTTGGCCTTGTAAGGTTCAGGAGAGTTGGTGAATTTCCTTGGGACATTTCTCCTGAAGTTACTAGGATTAGGTGCAGCTTGGTAAGACATTTGAGGATAGGGTTTTGGATGGCCTTTTTCTTTTGGCATGTAAGGTCCAGGCTTCCTGAATGTTTTATACCTGTCAGAGGGGATTGGCCTTAATCCATTCAGTTGAGGTTGCCTCATTTGAGTTGGCCTTTTCTGAACAGATTTTGGACAACTCCTCTGATGAGGATTCAGATGGGTTGGCCTTCCATTGGTTCTACCTTTCTGAACCTCATTTCTCCTGTAAGCAATGTCTTTAACCTTTTCCTTAGGTATGGGTTTAGGGACATTGTTTACTTGAGTTGGTATAAAAATTCCTTTACCCTTATCCTTGATCAGTGGTTGATTTACTTCCATTTCATTTTATTGTGCTACTGATCTTACAAAAGTCATCTTAGAATTGCTTGATGAGGCAATACTAAGACCAGGTGAGGGTTCAAATGGATTATAGCCTAATCCACCCTTTTGAGCAAATGGTCTTTGAAACCCTTGAATTTCCTCTATTGCCTTAGCAGATTTGTTCAAGGCAGACATTTTCATTTTTAAGCTCCCCTCACTCAATTTCAGAGTATCAAATTCACTTGAGAGATTGTCAAATTTTGCTTGAAGAATTCTAAGATCAAAATCCTTTTTCCTCAAGGCCAGTTCTTGATCATCAATCAACTTTTGTTGTTCAGAGACTTTGAGAGACATTTCCTCATGTTCTCTCACAATCTGCTGATACAACTCAGTTGATTTAAAGTCAAACTCTGGTTCTGGAAGGTTGGGAGTTTGAGCTTTAGAATTCAGTGGCTCATTTTCTCTAAGTGCCATATTGCATACTTCTTGTAGCCTAGTGAAATCCTCAAGTAACTTTCCAAAGTTGAGTTTCAAGTGGATTTCACTGGACTCATGTGTGTTATTTGAAGAATTAGAAGAATTAGAGGATGAACATACCTCATCATTTTCAAATGCCATTTGACAGTCATCATCACTGTCACTGTTGGAGAATAGACCATCATCAGAAGAGTAGACTCTCTCTTCACTTGCTGATTCTCCAGCTACCATGGCCTTCCTATTGTTCAGCCTCTTGTCTCTTTTGTTCTGCCTTTCTTTTCTTTCTTTGGCACTAAGGTCAGGACAATCATACTGAAAGTGACCCTTTTTCTGGCAGTTATAACACACATCTTCATCATCATTCTTCTTGCTTGAGGAATCCTTCCTCCTTGATGATGATGGTTCACCTTTGCTGTACTTCCTATCAGCATATCTGTGTTCTTTCTTTTCATCAGAGACTTTGTCCTCTGATTTGTTGTCAGGAGAACTGAATCTCCTTCTGCTTCTGTTGTCTTGGTAGAACTTCTTGTATCTACCAAATCTTGAGTTGAGCTTCTCAAATCTCCTTGCCATGAGTGCCAACTCCTCCTTCATTTCAGATTTTAAAACAGATTGAGAGGATCTTTGAGTACTCTTCTTTTCTGTTTCAGCAGCTTTGAAAGCAACACCTTTACTTGAGAAGGATGGCTCATCATGCACTTTCTTTCTGTTCAAATCAAACTCATATGCTTTGAGTTCAGAAAATACTTGCTGCATGGGCATGTTGTCAAGATTGCTAGTGTTTTGCATCATGACTGAGTATATGTCCCACTTGGATGTGAGACTTCTCAGAATCTTCAAAGCAACCTCTCTTTTAACATAGAATTTGCCAAGAGAGTTTATCTCATTCATGATGTCAGTGAATCTGCCATCAAGATGATCAATAGTTTCATTGGCTTCCGTAGAGAATTGTTCATATTTTTGGATAGCCACTTGAAGCTTGTTTTCTTTTATCTTTTGGGTACCTTCACACATAAGTGCTAAGGTGTCCCAAATTTCTTTTGCTGATGTGCAGTGGTACACTCTTCCCATTACTGCATCTGGAATAGTCTGGTACAATGTGTTCATGGCAATGTAGTTCAGGCTGTGCCTTTTTCTTTCTTCAGTTGTAAAGCCATCTTCATCCGTTGGTAGCAACTCCCTTGGATCTGCTTTCTGAGCATCAATGAGCTTGGGATTTGCTTTGGTGAATGTGAATGGTCCTCTGGTGATGACTTTGAGCATTTCATCATGCTGGCAGGCAAGATGTGCTCTCATTCTAATCTTCCAGAAATCATAATTCTCAATTGAGAACATTGGCAACTTGTGATGAGAAATATGATTGACTTGGTTTGGAGCCATGTTGTTGATGGTGTTAACAACATCTCCTGGAACTGCATTGTTAGCCATTTCAACAGAAATAATATAAGATGAACACATATAGGTTTTTCAGAAATGTGGATCAGTTCAGTGACCACAGAAAATGTGATTTTGAAAATCAATGATTTTCAGAGTCAGTGGTCTATGAACCCCTGCTCTGATACCACTTGTTGGTCCTTGGTGGAGTATAACACAAGTGTATGGGGGGGGGGAGAATGCACTTGTGTATGCAAATTCTTTCTTTTTGAACAAACTGGTCTTATCAGGCAAGTTGTCTTACAGCAAGCCTGAGTGTGAACTTTGATAGATACTTGTCCTACTGAATACTATTGAGTGATCAGTTGGCTAAATATCTAAAAGAGTTATTAAGTGCGGAATGTGGTTGGCCTTTTTAACTTAAAGAAATACTCCAAGTTGATTTCTGAAAAGATACAGTTATCAGGGACTTTGTCCAAAACAGTTTTTCTTAACTTACTGAGTTTTGCTCTTTGAAATATGTTTGAATGTAAATACTGTAAAGAGTGTAGTAAGTAAATGACACACAAGTTTATAGTGGTTCAGAGACTCAAGCTCCTACATCCACTTTCCCTGATTGAACAGGATAATTCCTTCACAATGGAATTAGCTTGTTTTATAGTGCCAAGGTGCACTGATCAACAACACTCTCTTAGTGTTTTGATCCCTAGGATAATCTGAGTCCTAGTGCTCAATCTCTCTGAGTTAAGACTGTGTTTCACAATGACAGTCCTTAACTCCTCACTTCTACAACAAACACTCTCTTCACTGAATGAGATAAGGGTTTGAGGTTTGGTTCCAACTAGTAGAGATATCCTTTACAATAAGAACAGTGTAAAGGCTTAGGATATCTCAATGCTAAGCTTTGGATGTTTACAAAGATTGGCTTAGCTATTTGAAGTGATTCAGGAAACTTGGGATTCTGAAGAACAGCTTGGTTTCCTTTGAAAGCTTGATGATAGTTTGATAGCTTGTAGTTGGATTGTGAATCCCTTTGATCACTTCTGTATTTATAGGCAAACTTGAACACCTAACCGTTGGAGAGATAGCAATTCAAACTTGTCTATTTGCAGCACCATTGAAACG
Source organism: Galeopsis tetrahit (assembly GCA_963675135.1). Classification (NCBI taxonomy): domain Eukaryota; kingdom Viridiplantae; phylum Streptophyta; class Magnoliopsida; order Lamiales; family Lamiaceae; genus Galeopsis; species Galeopsis tetrahit. The sequence continues at coordinate 40,891,754 of OY776128.1, read as the reverse complement.
GCTATGAAGCTTGGCATCCTTTTATCCACTGTGTAAAAGGGCTCTTCAATGGTTGCTTGAATGAATGTGTTGACTTCTGAAAAATGCGGTTGAGATGACTTGTGTCAAATTCCAAATATGCACATTTCCCAAGGTTGATTTGTGGCAAACTCTACACTCAACCAATGGTCAGATGGGACAAGCTCCCTGAACATTCCTGCTGCAATTTAGAATGTTCCAACATTCATTCAATGCTTCCTCTCTTTAATGCTTTCAGTCTTCAATGCTTGGTTCAGGCATGATTGGCAATAAATGCTTCATTGAATGTGTCTTCTGTGAGCTTTGGCATTCAATGCTCTTGATCATTTGTACTTCAACTGTTCTGATCATTGCATTTATGACTATTGCCTTAATACTCTTGATCTCTTCAGCTCAGTTGTCCACTTGGTCAGCTTGTCCTGAAAGTTCAGCAGCTTTGGCCTAGAGGCTAAACACTTATCAAGCTGCCTAACATTCCAGCTTTGGACAACTACCCTGAACTCTAAAATCTCACAACATTCCTAAGATTTTTAACTTAAGCATTCTACTTACTCAAGTGTACTGAGACAACTTGCCTGAACTAGACTTGAGCATATCTCAACTAATCTGAACATCATCAATCAGGGGTTTTGGTATCTAAATCAAAATCATTTTATTCCCAACAGTGGATGAAGTTGAATGGTGAAATCCGGATGTAAAATCCCGAACTAGAATAGGACGGTGGACTTTATGTCCCCATCCGAACGTGATAGTTCCAAAACAAACATGCCAGTTTTTTATGTCAAATGTGCAGTTTGCTTCTGTGTATCCAGCTTCTAACTCACATTACTATCTTATTGTTTCTTTTCATGTTAGAAACTTCAATTTGTTCACTAAAAACAATGAACACTATGATTTGTATGTATATGTGCTTCAACATTTACTTGTCACCTCCCCACTTCGAGATAAATTTTATATTCCATCCGTCCCGGAATTAATTGAACATTTACTGTTTGCATGAGTTTTAATGTAAGAATTGCTTATTGGTATTAAAAGTGATAAAATGACTTTTTAGAATGAATATAATGGGTAATTCAACTTTATTGGAGAGAAAATTTTTAATTAGTGTGTAAAAAGTAATGACATGTGGTGTAAATAAGAGATGTTTGAGGGAGTTTTTTAAAGGAGTAAAAAAGTTTGTAGATGTTGTGAATTCTTAAATGTATCAACATTCTCAACAACATCTTAATTTGACCTTCCTTGATTTTTTCTAAGTCTTTTCTGAAATGTTACATTAAATGTTGAGCTAAATGTTATCGCATTTCTGACAGGATCTAGAAGCTTCTACAAGGATCTGGAACCTGAAAGATTCCAGAACATTGCAGAACGTGTTAGAAGAGGCTAGAAGGAGTTTAGAACGACCTGCAACATTGTGGAAATATCTAGAGAGATCATGGGAGTTAAGATCCTAAAAAATAGGATCTCAAGATGGAAGCCTCTAGAATTCGTACCCCACTCTATAAATACCCAAGGATGGCTCCATAATCCAGTATATTCTATTCCATCAATCTCCTAGACCGAGCGTTCATCCCTGTTAGGAATTGTGGCCAGTAGTTATACATTTTAGTTCATACGAAGTATCTCACCCGTATGACTGTGTTCTTTTCTTTATCTATTGAGAGTGTAATCATAGATAGGTCTAACATTTCGACAGTGTATATGTTATACACTTAGTTCGTTTTCAAAACAAGTCACCTGCCTCGTTTGTAGTTTCAGTTGTGAAGGTTATTGTTGTAACATTTCACACAACATTTGTACTTGAAGATAAGTATTGATATTTCGCCATAAGGCTCACATAGATTTTTATTTATAAAATCTATGTGAAAAATATTTTCATTGTGTCGCATTGTATTTAGTGTTTCAAGTCTTCCGCTGTGTGTCATTATTTCTGATATTCTGTTAGAGTCAGTGTTGCACTATTTGTCTCAACATTCAGTGCAGCATTAATCTGATTTTACTTAAAGACTATACAACACACTTTCAGTTGGTATCAGAGCGGATACCTGACGACACTAGGTTAGATCCTTGTTTAAGTGTATTTTTAGTTTATGTTAGCAATGGAAACACATCACATATCCACGTCACTTAGGCCACCCGTTTTAGATGGTTCGAATTATGCTTATTGGAAGCCTAAGATGCGTATGTACATCAAGTTGATTGATGAACGTGCTTGGAGGACTGTACTTACAGGCTGGGAAGCTCGAAAGAGACCAGCAGATGCAGATGGTGAAGTTCAACTCAAGAGAGAAGTTGACTGGACGGCTGATGAAATAACAACAGCAGGATACAATTCTAAAGCTTTAAATGCTATTTTTACCTCTGTTGATGTTTCAATGTTTAAAATTATATCTAATTGTTCTACTTATAAAGATGCATGAGACAAGTTGCAAAAGAATTGTGAAGGTTCAGACAGTGTTCGAAGGACTAAGCTTCAAATGTTGGGGACAAAGTTTGAGAATCTCCGAATGAAGGAAGATGAAACAATTTCATCCTACAATGAAAGGTTAAGTGAGATAACCAATGAATCACATTCTCTTGGTGACCCTATTTCTAATATTAGAGTAGTTCATAAGATATTAAGATCTGTTCCTAAAAGATTTGATGCTAAAATTTGTACTATTGAAGAGGCAAAAGATACTGATAAGTTAAGTCAAAATGAATTAGTGAGTATTCTTAGAACTTATGAAATAAACACTAATCAAGTTGATGAAACTAAGGATGATAAAGAAAGTTGTTATTTTTAAAGGAGAAACATCAAACAAATTTGAGATTCAACCTATCATTACTGAGGTTGATTCGGATGAAGAATTGCTTGATGAATGTCTTAACAATCCTAACAGAATTGCCTTACTTACAAAGCACTTTAATAAATTTCTTAAGAAATCCGTGAGCAAATCTAGAGGAAACATTCAGCCTAAGATTCAAATCAATACATCAACACCACAACCAGAAAGGAGGAGAAGTCAATTCATACCAAAACCATCAAAGAGTGAAGGTAAACCAAGGTATGATCCTGAATTTAGAAAATCAGTTCAATGCAATGCATGTTCTGGATATGGCCCAATACCAGACTTAAGCAAAAACTGAATTTTAGTGCTACCTTAAGTGATGAATCAGATGATGATGATCTTGATGAGTTAAATGAAAATGAATATTCTCATTTTACCAGAATTGATTATAATGATTCCTCAAATGATGGTCTGGATGAAACAGATTCTGATGCTACACCTGATGCCTTAACATCTGCAGTAACATCATAACAGAGTCACCCAAATTTGAACTGTTTTAATGGTTTGGTTGATGATGCAGGAAAAAGGATTGATGACACTGCATACCAAAAGCTGTTAGATGATTGGAACTCTCAGAAACTCACTCTTAATTCCTTGAATAAAGAGAATGAGGATCTGAAAGACACAATCACCAAGCTAGAAGTTATACTTACCAAAAGAGATCTTGAAATTTGTAACTTAAAGGAGAAACTGATAAATTCCACTTTATGTTTCAAGAAATATTCCAAGAGTGCTTCTGAGGTAAATGATGCTATAGCTACTGGTAAGTCTAATAATCATGGTTTAGGTTATGATGGTGTAACTGCTTCTATTTCTGAAAATTTTAGAAAATTTGTGAAATTTGTGAAGGCAAATGTTAACACATCTGATGTAATATCTGCACAAACAGACCCTCACAAGGTTAAAATGAAGTATATCTGTCATTACTGTTTCAAGGTTGGTCATATTCGTCCTTACTGTATAAAATGGTTTGAAGAACTGAAAAATTTGAAAATGCTGCATAAAAAACTGTCACATCCTAGTAAACAATTTTTAAAATCTGCATGGAAACCAAAAGCTACCTGTAATGTTGTTCATACCTCCTTAAAAGCATGTCTACCTGATCTATGATATTTTAATAGTGGTTTTTCTAGACATATGACAGGTCGAATAGACTTTGTTGGTCCTTGGTGGAGTATGACACAAGTGTATGGGGGGGGGGGAATGCACTTGTGTATGCAAATTCTTTTCTTTTTAACAAAACTGGTCTTATCAGGCAGGTTGTCTCACAACTGGCCTGAGTGTGAACTTTGGTAGATACTTGTCCTACTGATTACTATTAAGTGATCAGTTGGCTAAATATCTAAAAGAGTTGCTAAGTGCGGAATGTGGTTGGCCTTTGTCTCAAAGAAATACTCCAAGTTAATTTCTGAAAAGATACAGTTATCAGGGACTTTGTCCAAAACAGTTTTTCTTAACTTACTGAGTTTTGCTTCTTTAAAAATATGATTGAATGTAAGTGCAATAAAGAATGCAGTAAGTAAATGGCACACAAGTTTATAGTGGTTCAGAGACTCAAGCTCCTACATCCACTTTCCCTGATTGAACAGGATAATTCCTTCACAATGGAATTAGCTTATTTTATAGTGCCAAGGTGCACTGATCAACAACACTCTCTTAGTGTTTTGATCCCTAGGATAATCTGAGTCCTAGTGCTCAATCTCTCTGAGTTAAGACTGTGTTTCACTCTAACAGTCCTTAACTCCTCACTTCTACAACAAACACTCTCTTCACTAAATGAGATAAGGGTTTGAGGTTTGGTTCCAACTAGTAGAGATACCCTTTACAATAAGAACAGTGTAAAGGCTTAGGATATCTAAATGCTAAGCTTTGGATGTTTACAAAGATTGGCTTAGCTAATTGAAGTGATTCAGGAAACTTGGGATTCTGAAGAACAGCTTGGTTTCCTTTGAAAGCTTGATGATAGTTTGATAGCTTGTAGTTGGATTGTAAATCCCTTTGATCACTTCTGTATTTATAGGCAAATTTGAACAACAAACCGTTGGAGGGATAGCAATTCAAATATGTCTATTTGCAGCACCATTGAAACGGCTATGAAGCTTGGCATCCTTTTATCCACTGTGTAAAAGGGCTCTTCAATGGTTGCTTGAATGAATGTGTTGACTTCTGAAAAATGCGGCTGAGAAGACTTGTGTCAGATTCCAAATATGCACATTTCCCAAGGTTGATTTGTGGCAAACTCTACACTCAACCAACGGTCAGATGGGACAAGCTCCCTGAACATTCCTGCTGCAATTTAGAATGTTCCAACATTCATTCAATGCTTCACTCTTTAATGCTTTAAGTCTTCAATGCTTAGTTCAGGCATGATTGGCAATAAATGCTTCATTGAATGTGTCTTCTGTAAGCTTTGGCATTCAATGCTCTTAATCATTTGTACTTCAACTGTCTTGATCATTTGCATTTATGAGCACTGCTTTAATGTTCTTGATCTCTTCAGCTCAGTTGTCCACTTGGTCAGCTTGTCTTGAAAGTTCAGCAACTTTGGCCTAGACACTTAACACTTATCAAGCTGCCTAACATTCCAGCTTTTGACAACTATCCTGAACACTTAAAATCTCACAACATTCCTGAGATTTTAATTCAAGCATTCTACTAACTCAAGTGTGCTGAGACAACTTGCCTGAACTAGACTTGAGCATATCTCAACTAATCTGAACATCATCAATCAGGGGTTTTGGTATCTAAATCAAAATCATTTTATTCCAAACAATTTCCCCCTTTTTGATGATGCCAAAACCTATTACAAAGGAACCTTGACTTATATTATACTTTACCTTCAGGATGAGTGAACTGGTTAACTTCCTGAAAGAAACTGTTAGCACAATAAATCAAGTATATATGTCATGTCAGGTTAGTTGAGATAATGAGTTGTTATCTCTTGATAGAAAATCAATGGTCCTTTTATATATCATTGAGCATTACAGATCAGAAAATCAAAAGGACAACAAGGCTGATACATGAAGAACAGAATAACAACAATCATAACAATCATAAAAACTAGATAGGGAAGAGATAGACTTATCCATCAGAGAGTTCCATCATCTTGGGGAGCAATGCCATATTGAGCCCAGACCCTTTTCTTCAGCTACCAAACATCCTTGTTTGATCCTCTAGGGCCAATCTTCATCTTCTCCATCTTCATGATGTTGATGAACTCTTCCAGAATCTTTCCCTCATCAATTAAGTTCCCATTGAACTTAGGAGGCATGTACAGAATTGGACCAGGGGCCTTGAATTCAACTCTTGCCATCTCAGCTGCTGCAAACAGCTTTTGGTAGAGGTCCCTATGGTTCTCAAACATGAACTGGACAAATACTTCATCCACACTCTCTTCAAGCCACTTTCCAATGACATAGAAGTCATATACAAAACTTCTCTTGGCCTCCTCCCATGCATCATTCAGTGAGATTGGAACCCACTTATCATGGTGAGGGTACTGAGTGTCCCATCTTTGTAGCATATGAGGTTTGAGCCTTCTGTATGAAGCCCTCCTTCTTGGAGCTTTGAAGTTTTCCCTTCTCTCATCCCTAGCCTTGTTGGCCTCAACCAACTGATCCATTCTTTCTTTGGCTCTCTGAAGAGCTAACTTCTCCTGAGTCTCTGGATCCTTTCCAAATCCTTCTTCAAACAGTTTAGAAGGATCATCAGCAAGCTTGGGCACACCAACTTCAGGCTCTCTGTTCTGTACCTCCTCTTCACTATCTTCTTCTTCAATAACAGGCAACTTGGCTGCTTTCTTCAATCTCTTTGATTGCCTCACTGGAGTTGATTCTTCAGACTGGAATTCTGATGGCAAAGTCAGGCTGGCTGGGAATTCATTGAAGGCTTGCAATTCCTTCCTTTTTCTTTCAGATAACCTTGTCACCTTCCCCCTTACTTCAGCAACTTTCTCTTTGGGGTCAAGTCCTGCTGACTCACCACCAGGCCTTTGTTGCTTCCTTGCCTGACTTTCCATTGCAGACATCATGGATTCTTTAACAGCAATTTGAATCTGCTCTTCTTCAGTCAAGTTTTCAATATCCATTGGGCCTTTTCCTTTCCCAATGTCTTCTACTGCCTCCTCCTCAATCTCAGGGACCTTCTCCTTTCCCTTAGGTTCACCAATCACCAAGGTTCCCTTTGCCCTTGCTCTCTCTCTTTCCCCCTTTTTGGCATTATCAAAACACTGGGGCTTCAATTAACTCATAGAGACTGAGAGATGTGAGTGGGCTTGAGTGAGGGACTTCAACTCCTGCAGTAGATAAACATTCTCATCATGAATGTTTTGCATTTTGTCATCTGCCATGCTCAAGAATGTGTGAACTGGCTTCATCTTCTGAGTAACAATTGCATCCAATGTGGCTTTCAGTGATTGATCAAGTTTGGCCTGAAGTTGTTCAGTGAGGTTGGCCACAACTTGATCAGACACTTTGGCCATAAGTTCAACAGTGAACTTCTCAGCAGCTTCTTTGACCATTGCAGCTTTTAATTCCTCAGCCTTCTTCCTCTGAGCTGCAGTCCTCTGTCTTAAGGCATCTTTAATTGTCCTCCTTAGAGCTCTCACATTGTCCTTGTAGAGACTCTTGAGGCCCAGCTGCTCTTTCTTCACAGATTTGGTGAACTTCACCATCTGATCCTTTGCCTTTGTTACTTCAGTTGAAACTGTTTGCAGACCAATTTCAACTCCACAAATTCTTGCATCCAGAGTGGGCAGGATCACCTCTTCTGACCTAGTTAGCCTCATCTCCACAGAGGCTAAAGTCTTGCCTTGGCCATCTAGAGTGTCAATTGTTGCTGCATGTGCCTTACCAACTTCCCTTACCAGTGTATCCAACTTCTCTGATTGCTCTTCAATGATGGATGCAGTCTGAGTAGCAATATGAAAACCAGCCTCAGTGGTGTTGGCTTGCTCAAAGTACATCTTATTCAAGGTGGATACATTGGCTGAAACTGCTTCAAGGTCAATGTCAGCATCAACAGGTATGTCTGTAAGAGAGGCATCTGCAAAAATTTGCTCAATTGTAACAGCAACAGAATCTGCAAAACTAAGAGTGTTAGTAAAATCTCCCTCAACACCCTCATTTTTTCTTTCTCCCATAAGGCCTGATACATCAGCACCTTCTCTCTCATTTTCAACTAAATTCTTTTCTTCTTCATTCATTTCAGATGAACTCACATTCACTGGAGAATCAGGCCTCCTTTCACCAAGGGATTCATCAAGTTCAGATTTGACTTGAAGAATTGCCTGACTCTCAGATTGGGCTGCACCCAATATTTCTACTTCATCTCCCTCTATTTGTGGTGCACTCAGGGAACCTGTAATCACACAATCCTTAATATCATCTCCCTCTGAATTTTCACCACTATCAGCCTTTTCAACTCCTTCCATTCCTAAACCTGACACCTCTATATCCTCAACAGGATCCACAGAGGGCAGTTGTTGGGAGATCACAGTGCTTGGGCATCCCATAGCCACTGAGTCATCCTGAATGACTAAAGGCTGGTCAATGTCCAACTGTTCTGACATTGATGAGGCTTTAGCCAAACTAGCTTCTCCCATGGAAGTCTCAACATTGTCAAGCTGTGCCTCAGGTTCAGAAGAACCATCCTTGGCCAATGCATCTTGGACTGAGTCACCATCTTTGGTCAACTCCTCTGAATGATCAGAGTCCTTTACAGAATGATAGGTCAAGTAATGTACCTGAGCAGAGTTGAGGCCAGGAGGATTGGGATTGGTGTTATCATCATCATCATCATTATCATCATCAGATGGGCTGTCAGGATGCTTGATTCCCTGTGCAATTCTTTCTCTCTCAGCAAGCGCCTTTTCATGAACAATTGTGCAAAACAAGGCCTCAGTGGTCAACACACTGGATTTCTTCACATTTGCAAAATGTAAGAGCCTGATCTCTTCAACCTGCCACCAGCTTGCTCCTTTATCCTGAATAGCCTGAGCTATTTCCACCATAGTTCTATCCTTGATCTCAACAAGAGCTCTAAGATCATAGAACTGTTGTTGCAGTCTAGGATAATCCTTCAATCCTGGATATAATTCATCCACATTAGCCTTGGCAATCTGCCTCGGCATCCCCTCATAGGTGTATTCTTCACCACTTTCATCTTCAGAAGAGTTGGTTTGGGATTCAGGTAGGCTTGGCTGGATTTCAGGTAGGTTGGGTTCAGAAGGATTGGGTTCAGAAGAACTTAAGACAAGCTGGGATTCAGGTGCTTTTGAGAGCAGTGTGCCTGAAGAGGTAATTGGAATGGCTGGAATGGGTGGGAGAACAACTTGATCACCTTCTTGAAAAACAGTTTCAAGAAGTTTGGTGTAAGAAAGAAGTCTTGGATCAAGTGGGGAAAAAGGTCTATCCTCAAGATTAACCAAATCTGCCAGCACATCAATACCTGCTCTGTTAGGGGCACCTTCTGGGGAGTAAACTTTCTAAGCAATGATTGGGGCATCTACAGGAGTCTTGCACTCCTCTTCTTCATGCCTTGATGGAGATATTCTTTCTGATTGAATATCAGGAGAGTTGGCTTCAGGGCTGTTGGACTTGGAGTTAGACCTACTTGCTTATCTAATCTCCTTGAAGAATTCTTTCTTCTTCTTCTCCTCTTCCATCAACTTCTGCTTCTCAGAAGTTTTGATAATCCTTCTCCTCCTTTCAGACCTTGTTGGCTTGTCAAGATCCCTGTATTCAGTTACAGTTTCAGGCTGTAAGGGGACAACCTCTCTGATTTCTTCACCCTCTTCAGGGGGGTTGACTCCTTCATCAGGAGCCTTCTCAATTTCCTCAGAAGTAGCTCCTCCACTTCTTGACTGGCTTTCTGATGAAGATTCACTCAGAATCTTCTTCATCCTCTTCATTTTTGGCTGAGCTTTTGGTGGTTGGGCTTTCCTTTTTCTTGGAGAGGCTCTGGTTGCTGGAAAAACTGCAACAGCTTTCTTGGAAGCTGCATCTTGCTTCCTCTTTTCTGTCTTTGAAGACAGCTTCCTGAACATCACCTTTTGAGCTGGAAAAGGCTTTGGCTTGGCTTGAAAGTGGGTATAATGAGCAAATCTTTCCAAGAGCAGGCTGGCTCTTGTGCAGAACTGAAGTCTTCCATCAACCACCACCTTGTGGTGCTTCACCTCCTTAAACTTGAATTTCTCATTCATCATCTTGTCCAAAATGAAACTTTTCCAGTCAAACTTGACTCTCTTCTCAGCAGAGTCAATCACAGCAACCATCACCCTCAGTTTTGGCATGCTGATTTGTTCAACACTTCCAGAGTGGCTCAACAAGCTTTTCACAACACAGTCAAACAGATGCCTATAAACAGGCTTTAAAGTGTTCTTGTTCTGAGCACTTACAAGTTTCTTGGGCACTATCATCCATGGATAGTAGAACTCCTGATCATCATCTTCTTTGTAAATTTTAGGATTCTGGCCTTCTGATGGTAGCCCAAAGCTAGCATCCAAATCCTCAGCAGTGAAGATGATGGTGTGTTGGCTTTCTTCTTCTTCATCTTCCTCAGCATATGTGAGCTTGGTGCACACATCACCCTTTTTGACCTTCCATCTGAGATGGGCAAAGAATTCAGCCATGAAGGAGTTCAGGCAGGAATCTGGCTTGGTGCCTAGGAATTTTTCAAGGCCTGCCTCCTTAAGCCATTGGAGGACTGGTTCAACCTCTGTATCTGGGCTATCAAAAGCCACTAATTTCTCAAACCAAAGAGAACTAGTGTTGCTGAGATATGCAAAGTCAATGTCCAAAGATGGATCATTGAAGTCTACAAGTTCTTCTCTTTTGATTTTAGGAGCCATGGATAAGATGAGAGTTGGGTAGGTTTTTTTGGAGAGGAGTTGCAGGTTTTTGAGAAGTTTTGAAAATCTTAAGAGTTTGGAATTATGAGTGCGTAAGGATGAAAGTAAAACTGAGGAGTTTATATATGTGGGAAGTTTATTAACCGATGGTTAATAGATAATGACAGTGGGTAATAGTAAAAACCAATTGAATAAAGTGGGGTAGTGGGCTTTAGGCGGTTTGATGGAAGTTTAATGCAAATCAATGGTCTTGATGATGGCACAAGAATTCATGAAATCTCAATTAAGATTTTGCATTAAATGCTGATTTGCCTTTTTGGTGGTAAAAATCTTTATAGCATACTCCATCCTAAAATGGCCTACTCTTAGACCAAGAAATCTTTTAAATGTCTAATCAATGCTAAAAATAGCAATGATTATCCAATTAACTCGGACAAACATCCTGAGATGTGCTTTGATTTCTGTGAAGGTCAAACTGCCTGATCAATGTGCCTGAGTGGGTCCCAAAGTTGCTGACTGGGTCCCACTTGGACAAAGCTCCTGACCAACATTGCTGAACACCATAGGGACAACTTTGCTGAGTTTCCCTCTTTGGCTGACTGTTTCAGTGAAGTTGGTCAACTTTGCTGAAGTTCATCTTAATGAACTTCCCCTTCATGTGAGCTTTCTTTCCTCATTTATCCATCTTGCCTGGATCAAGTAAGCCCAATTCAGCTGATAATTCCAAGAACCTTGCTTCAGCTAGAGGCTTAGTCAAGATATCAGCTTTTTGCTTATCAGTGTGGATTTTGACAAGCTTGATATCTTTCTTCTCCACATGATCCCTTATGAAGTGATGATTGATATCCACATGCTTGCATCTGGTGTGGAGCACTGGATTCTGTGAGATGGCAATTGCACTATTGTTGTCACATAATATTGGCACTTCATTTGAGATGACTTTGTAGTCTCTAAGTTGCTGCCTGAGCCAAAGTATCTGAGCACAGCAACTTCCAGCTGCTACATATTCTGCTTCAGTTGTTGATGTTGCAACTGTATTTTGCTTCTTGGAGAACCATGAGATAAGCTTGCTGCCCAAGAATTCACATGTTCCTGAGGTGGATTTTCTGTCAATTCTACATCCTCCATAATCTGCATCTGAATATCCAGTGAGCTCAATGTTGTCATCAGCTGGATACCACAATCCAAGATTCTCAGATCCCTTGAGATATCTTAGGATTCTCTTGGCAGCATCAAGATGGCTCTTCTTTGGATTTGCTTGAAATCTTGCACACACTCCAACTGCAAATGTGATATCAGGCCTGCTTGCAGTGAGATATAGCAAGGATCCTATGATTCCCCTGTAGTTAGTGGAGTTTGTTGACTCTCCACTTTCATCAGGATCCATTTTCCAGTTAGTATTCATAGGAATTCTGACTGGCTTGCTTGTAGCACATCCAAATTTCTTGATCATGTCCCTTGTATACTTGGCCTGATTGATGAATATTCCTTTCTTAGATTGAGTGACTTGAAGTCCCAAGAAGAAATTCATCAATCCCATCATGGACATCTCAAATTTGCTCTACATGAGTTTGGAGAACTTCTCACACAGCTTCTCATTTGGAGATCCAAATATAATGTCATCCACATAGATTTGGACTAACAAGATATCATCTCCTTCACAGATTCTGAACAAGGTTCTGTCAACAGTGCCTTTGACAAAACCATGATCTAGAAGAAACTGTGATAAGGTGTCATACCAAGCTCTTGGAGCTTGCTTTAAGCCATAGAGAGCTTTCTTCAATCTGTACACCTTGTCTCCTTCTTCAAAGCCTGGGGGCTGTTCAACATATACTTCTTCTTTGAGCACCCCATTGAGAAATGCACTCTTCACATCCATTTGATACACCTTGAATCTCATGTGAGCTGCATATGCTAAGAAGAGTCTGATTGCCTCAAGTCTGGCCACTGGAGCAAAGGTCTCATCATAATCAATCCCTTCAGATTGACAATATCCCTTGGCCACCAGTCTTGCTTTGTTCCTCACAATGATGTCATTTTCATTTTTCTTATTTTTGAACACCCATTTGGTTCCAATGACATCTTGATGAGTTGGCCTATCTACCAGCTCCCAAACTTCATTTCTGGTAAACTGGTTCAGCTCCTCTTGCATGGCTATGATCCAGTTGATATCTTGTAGTGCTTCCTCAATGTCTTTTGGTTCCTGTTCTGAAAGGAAACAACAAAACAAAGCACTTTCTCCATGAAATCTTCTAGTTTTGATCCCTTCACTTGGATTGCCAAGTATCAGGCTAGATGTGTGGTCTTGCAACCAAGTCCTTCTAGACCTGATCCCTTCAGGAGGATTGTCCTCATCTGAAGTTGGATCACTAGATTCATTAAATTCAGGAAAGTTAATTGAAGGATCAAGTTCAGGATCATATTCAGGGGTATTGTCCTCATTGTCAGATAAGTTGACATTTTCATTGGTTCCCCCTTGAATATTGGATCCATTTACTACCTCAGCATTGCCTGCTTCTTCATTGGTAGTTGTTACCTGGTTTTGAACTGGGATGGGGTCAGTCAGTTCAATTTCACCTTCAGGTTGGTTGTCTTCTGGTTGATTGCTATCAGGTAGGTTGTCCAGTTTTTGATTATCATGTAGTTCAGGCTGGGCAACATCTACAAACACTGTTTCCTTGCTTTGAAGCCTTAGTCTGGTTGTTCTTTGTGTTATCTCATCAATATTCAGGTTTCTTTCCCTGAACTCATCAATAGATTCATCAAACACAACATGAGGTGTTTCTTCCACAATAAGAGTTTTGCAATTATAAACTCTGTAAGCCTTGCTGATTTGTGAATATCCAACAAATATTCCTTCATCAGCTTTGCTGTCAAAAGCTATCAATTGCTCTTTCCCATTATTGTGAATGAAACACTTACAACCAAATATGTGAAAATAAGCAACAGTGGGCAATCTACCTTTCCATATTTGAGTGTGACATGCAGTGCTAATGGCTTCAGCCCAGAACCTTTTAGGCAGTTTGGATTCAGCAATCAAAGTTCTTGCTGCCTCTTTCAAGGTCCTGTTCCTTCTTTCAGCAACACCATTTTGTTGAGGTGTTCTTGCTGCTGAAGTTTCATGAGTGATGCCATTCTTGCTGCAGTACTCATTGATGTATGAGTTTATGAATTCAGTGCCTTTGTCAGATCTGATTTTGACAATACTTAGGCCCTTTTCATTGCTCAATCTCATCATCAATTCAGGTAGCTTGACTTGGGTCTCCTTTTTGTTCAGCAAGAATACTACCCAAGTGTACCTGGAAAAATCATCAACAACAACTAAAGCATATTTTCTTCCATTTATACTTACTGGGATTATTGGTCCAAAAAGATCCATATGCAGTAGTTGAAGAACTCTCTAAGTTGAGATGACAGGATTTCCTTTGAATGAAGCTTTGACCTGCTTTCCTTCCTGACATGGCTGGCATATGTGTTCTTTGGTGAACACTTGATTTGGCAACCCTTTAACTAGAGAGTTTCTTGCAATCTTGTTGATGGTTTTGAAGTTCAGGTGGTTTAGTCTTTTGTGCCACAGCCAGCTTTGCTCACTTGTGCTTTTGGCAACAAGACAAACTGCTTCAGGGGTTTTGCTCCAATCTGCAAAATAGACATTTCCCTTTCTCACCCCTGTTAGTAGCACCTGTTGTGTTGAGTTATTTTTGATAATACATTCATTTGGTGCAAATTCAACACAATATCCTTTATCAAAAATTTGACTTATAGACAGCAAGTTATATTTTAGGCCTAGGACATATGAGACATCTGTAATTTTAACACTACCAATGTTTAATGTACCATAACCTCTTGTGATCCCTTGAGAGCTGTCTCCAATGGTTACTGAAGGACCATCCTTTTCTATGAAGTCTGAGAGAAGCTCTTTGTTCCCAGTCATGTGTCTTGAACATCCACTGTCCAAGTACCATGTTGTTTTCTTGTTGATGCTTCTCTTCTTCTTGTGGTCCTTGCAGCCCTGCAAATTCAAAATTTAGGTACCCTTTGAGTGTTGGGTCCTAGAGGGTTAGCTGTACCTTTTGGAACCCAAATCTGCCTGAGTGACTGACTTGGTTTCCATTTACATCTACATACACAGTTTGACCCTTAAATGCCTTGGGTGGCTTCTGTGTATAAGTGTTAGCCTTGTAAGGTTCAGGAGTGTTGGTGAATTTCTGTGGGACATTTCTCCTGAAGTTACTAGACTTAGGTGCAGCTTGGTAAGACCTTTGAGGATAGGGTTTTGGATGGCCTTTACCTTTTGGCATGTAAGGTCCAGGCTTCCTGAATGTTTTATACCTATCAGAGGGGATTGGCCTTAATCCATTCAGTTGAGGTTGCCTCATTTGAGTTGGCCTTTTCTGAACAGATTTTGGACAACTCCTCTGATGAGGATTCAGATAGGTTGGCCTTCCATTGGTTCTACCTTTCTGACCCTCATTTCTCCTGTAAGCAATGTCCTTAACCTTTTCCTTAGGTATGGGTTTAGGGACATTGTTTACTTGAGTTGGTATAAAAATTCCTTTACCCTTGTCCTTGATCAGTGGTTGATTTACTTCCATTTCATTTTGTTGTGCTACTGATCTTACAAAAGTCATCTTAGAATTGCTTGATGAGGCAATACTAAGACCAGGTGAGGGTTCAAATGGATTATAGCCTAATCCACCCTTTTGAGCAAATGGTCTTTGAAACCCTTGAATTTCCTCTATTGCCTTAGCAGATTTATTCAAGGCAGACATTTTCATTTTTAAGCTCCCCTCACTTAATTTCAGAGTATCAAATTCACTTGAGAGATTGTCAAATTTTGCTTGAAGAATTCTAAGATCAAAATCCTTTTTCCTCAAGGCCAGTTCTTGATCATCAATCAACTTTTGTTGTTCAGAGACTTTGAGAGACATTTCCTCATGTTCTCTCACAATCTGCTGATACAACTCAGTTGATTTAAAGTCAAACTCTGGTTCAGGAAGGTTGGGAGTTTGAGCTTTCGAATTCAGTAGCTCATTTTCTCTAAGTGCCATATTGCATACTTCTCTTAGCCTGGTGAAATCCTCAAATAACTTTACAAAGTTGAGTTTCAAGTGGATTTCACTGGACTCATGTGTGTCATTTGAAGAATTAGAAGAATTAGAGGAATTAGAAGATGAACATACCACATTATTTTCAAATGCCATTTGACAGTCATCATCACTGTCACTGTTGGAGAACATTCCATCATCAGAAGAGTAGACACTCTCTTCACTTGCTGAATCTCCAGCTACCATGGCCTTCCTGTTGTTCATCCTCTTGTCTCTTTTGTTCTGCCTTTCTTTTCTTTCTTTGGCACTAAGGTCAGGACAATCATACTGAAAGTGACCCTTTTTCTGGCAGTTGTAACACACATCTTCATCATCATTTTTCTTGCTTGAGGACTACTTCCTCCTTGATGATGATGGTTCACCTTTGCTGTATTTCTTCCTATCAGCATATCTGTCTTCTTTCTTTTGGGTACCTTCACACATAAGTGCTAAGGTGTCCCAAATCTCTTTAGCTGATGTGCAGTGGTACACTCTTCCCATCACTGCATCTGGAATAGTCTGGTACAATGTGTTCATTGCAATGTAGTTCGGGTTGTGCCTTTTTCTTTCTTCAGCTGTAAAGTCATCTTCATCCTTTGGCAGCAACTCCCTTGGATCTGCTTTCTGAGCATCAGTGAGCTTGGGATTTGCTTTAGTGAATGTGAAAGGCCCTCTAGTGATGACTTTAAGCATCTCATCATGCTGGCAAGCAAGATGTGCTCTCATCCTGATCTTCCAGAAATCATAGTTCTCAATTGAGAACATTGGCAATTTGTGATGAGAAATATGATTGACTTGGTTTGGACCTATGTTGTTGATGGTGTTGACAGCATCTCCTGGAACTGCATTGTTAGCCATTTCAACAGAAATAATATAAGATGAACACAGATAGGTTTTTCAGAAATTTGGATCAGTTCAGTGACCACAGAAAATGTGATTTTGAAAATCAATGATTTTCAGAAGCAGTGGTCTATGAACCCCTGCTCTGATACCACTTGTTGGTCCTTGGTGGAGTATGACACAAGTGTATGGGGGGGGGGGGGAATGCACTTGTGTATGCAAATTCTTTTCTTTTTAACAAAACTGGTCTTATCAGGCAGGTTGTCTCACAACTGGCCTGAGTGTGAACTTTGGTAGATACTTGTCCTACTGATTACTATTAAGTGATCAGTTGGCTAAATATCTAAAAGAGTTGCTAAGTGCGGAATGTGGTTGGCCTTTGTCTCAAAGAAATACTCCAAGTTAATTTCTGAAAAGATACAGTTATCAGGGACTTTGTCCAAAATAGTTTTTCTTAACTTACTGAGTTTTGCTTCTTTAAAAATATGATTGAATGTAAGTGCAATAAAGAATGCAGTAAGTAAATGGCACACAAGTTTATAGTGGTTCAGAGACTCAAGCTCCTACATCCACTTTCCCTGATTGAACAGGATAATTCCTTCACAATGGAATTAGCTTGTTTTATAGTGCCAAGGTGCACTGATCAACAACACTCTCTTAGTGTTTTGATCCCTAGGATAATCTGAGTCCTAGTGCTCAATCTCTCTGAGTTAAGACTGTGTTTCACTCTAACAGTCCTTAACTCCTCACTTCTACAACAAACACTCTCTTCACTAAATGAGATAAGGGTTTGAGGTTTGGTTCCAACTAGTAGAGATACCCTTTACAATAAGAACAGTGTAAAGGCTTAGGATATCTCAATGCTAAGCTTTGGATGTTTACAAAGATTGGCTTAGCTAATTGAAGTGATTCAGGAAACTTGGGATTCTGAAGAACGGCTTGGTTTCCTTTGAAAGCTTGATGATAGTTTGATAGTTTGTAGTTGGATTGTAAATCCCTTTGATCACTTCTGTATTTATAGGCAAATTTGAACAACTAACCGTTGGAGGGATAGCAATTCAAATATGTCTATTCGCAGCACCATTGAAACGGCTATGAAGCTTGGCATCCTTTTATCCACTGTGTAAAAGGGCTCTTCAATGGTTGCTTGAATGAATGTGTTGACTTCTGAAAAATGCGGCTGAGAAGACTTGTGTCAGATTCCAAATATGCACATTTCCCAAGGTTGATTTGTGGCAAAATCTACACTCAACCAACGGTCAGATGGGACAAGCTCCCTGAACATTCCTGCTGCAATTTAGAATGTTCCAACATTCATTCAATGCTTCACTCTTTAATGCTTTAAGTCTTCAATACTTGGTTCAGGCATGATTGGCAATAAATGCTTCATTGAATGTGTCTTCTGTAAGCTTTGGCATTCAATGCTCTTGATCATTTGTACTTCAACTGTCTTGATCATTTGCATTTATGAGCACTGCTTTAATGTTCTTGATCTCTTCAGCTCAGTTGTCCACTTGGTCAGCTTGTCTTGAAAGTTCAGCAACTTTGGCCTAGACACTTAACACTTATCAAGCTGCCTAACATTCCAGCTTTGGACAACTATCCTGAACACTTAAAATCTCACAACATTCCTGAGATTTTAACTCAAGCATTCTACTAACTCAAGTGTGCTGAGACAACTTGCCTGAACTAGACTTGAGCATATCTCAACTAATCTGAACATCATCAATCAGGGGTTTTGGTATCTAAATCAAAATCATTTTATTCCCAACAGACTTCTTATCTGATTATGTGACCTTGAATGGTGGTAGTGTTACATATGGTTGTGGTTCTAAAGGACACACAAGTGCATGTTAGTTTTTTAATTTCTTCCATAAGATCATCCTGATGGATATTTTCAGTAGAGCTAGAATTTGATTCATACTGAGCTCTACTTCTTTTGGGTTGACTTCTTCTTTGAGTGGACCCCTCAGAGACTTCAGGGAACCCTAAAGGTGGTGTGGAACCATATGGTGGATCATTTTGAGATAGTCCTACAAACATCTCATTTACAGCATCATAATTTAAATCTTCTATGTGCACATCTCTATTTTCATTATCTCTCAATGTCCTTGCATCAGTAGCACTACCCAATCCAATTGAGTTTTCCCTACAACAACACCATTTTCTACAGCAATTTCCAAGTCCTCATAATCAGGACATTCCCCATAGCGCAAGTTCGCGTGTTTTGAGTGAGCCTAACAAAAATAAAGAAAAAAATTATTAATTCAATATATTCTCAAAATAAAATTATTCTATAATATTATTGTAATATGATATTTAAGAAGCTTACCTCTAAGTAAGCATCTCATACTTCATCTGAAGCGGTAAACTTTTTAGTAGTTTAGTCATACCCAAAACCAAAGCTAAACTTCATAAGGGTTGAATAAGACAACCAACGATTTTTAAACCATTTGAGACGGCTTTGGTAATTATTATAGGTCTTATTACACCCAAGTCTTTCATTAAGAACATGAAGTATTCTTTCTTCCACTGTTGTTTTGGTAAAAATACTAATATTATCACGCCATCCTCGAGTCACAGCATCAACCATGAGTTCTAACAATAAGTCGCTTTGTTCCTTAGTCCATTGTTCATAGAATGCTTTCTTTTTTGTATCTTGTTGTGGATCCCCCATTATAATATTACTATATTAATAGACACAAAATAGTTTATTATAATATATACGTATATAGTATATATTAGTTAATACATTAATAGTTTATGTATATCTCATGAGAATGAACCACACAAGTGTTTTTTTCTGAGTGTGGTATCAATCTGAAGAGAAATTATAGTTTAATATGATGAAGTTGGAGGAAATATTTTCAAGTGATAATGCATGTACTAGTAGCAATAGACTATTGTGTGCCCCGTCTTCATAATAACACGAACAACAATCAATTGGAGAATGAATTAATCATGCAAAACATCCCAATGAATTTGATTATGATCCCACAACACTTTTGATAGTTAAATAAGGCATATTGTAAATATATATTCAGGAAATACATTCACATGTTTTACCGTTTTTAAGGTGAATTGGCTGTAGAAAATACATCACATAATTAGAAAAAATGTGGGGCACATTTAAATGTATGAACACAGATAACGGAGACTTCAGTGTTCAATGCCAAATCAGAAATCGAAAGATTGAGACAAATATGTAAATAAGATGCTTAAACTCTAAGCTACGGTAGCTACCTCAATTGATCCTTCAAATAGAAGTCTTTTAAAGGCAGGATCAATTAATATTGAGAGTTTGGGATTCATAACTTCTTGAAAAAATTCTCGTCTCCCACACAAACAAAATTTCACGAAGTGAACCCTAAAACCTCAAATTTACAATAAATCCAAACATTTCAAATTCTAAATACAGTCGCAAATCAAATCAGGCAAAGATGAAGAGCGCACATATAATTCTTAATGAGATAAAAGGCAGGACGTGGAGCTGGCTAAGTTGCTACGACAAGCAAATGCAACAATCAACTTTTACAGACTAGATCAAAGAACCTAGACACTATCGAGAAGATCAAGACCATTGAAGAAGAGGAGCAGTTTTAACTCTTAAGATTGCTGTAATTTCTGGCTTATTTTGGTACACCTTGAACCTGCTACTCTATCTTTTCTAATTAATAAAATTTTTATTGCCTGATCAAGAAAAAAAAAAGCGCACATATAATTTAACAATTGCAAATGGTTATCTACAATTAACCCATGAAAACAGAGAACACCACACCAACATAAAAAGGGAAAACGAGTAAGTTAAGAAGTCTAACCAGGGAGGAAGGGGACTGAAGAATGGAGAGAAAACAGCCACAACGCGCAATAAAGAAACAAATAGGGGTATTTACTTTTACCGTTCAGTAGGAAATTATAATTTCATTGAGTGATTGTAAAAGGTTTACAAGTGGGGTATTTATATATACAAAGTGTATCTTTATCTACCAAATATACATAAAATATTTACAAAAAATTAAAAAATAAGGATAAACATAATATATTATAAAGATATATACAAATCATGTTAATATTATATTCCTAATAATCTTTGTACAATAATTAATGTTATAAATTAGGTGGCGATCGAGAATATATTATTGAGAACAGAATTTTGAAATACAGAGATGTAATCTTTTTCACAATAATAATGGCGGTGAAACTCTCACTCTCCGCAATTTCTCCAATGGCATAATTGACGTGAACTCTATCTATTTCTTTGAAGAATCCTTGTTAATTTTTTTTAATGGAAATAAAGGTTAAAGTTGATGACGGTTTAAAATGCAGTAGGTTAGTAGTAGAACTTTTGTTAGAAGAACAACAAAGTTTTTTTTTTCTTCTCTTCAGAGTCTTCTGAGAGAATCCGTTGAAATCTCTACTTTTTAGAAGAGATTTTAGATAGTGTAATTTATTTATATTTTTGGAGGAGAATCCAACAAAATCCATAGAGTATTAAAATCTATAGATGGTTGAATACTTAAAGATTTTTTAAGACTTTTTAAAATTCGTATTGAATACCTCAAAATTTTAAAAGACTTTTAAAAATTCGGATTGAATACCCCCAGATTTTAAAAGTCCAAAAAAATTCAACAGAATCTCAATGGAATACACCTGTAACAACAAATTTCGTGTAATTGATATAAAAACACGAATCTGAAATACAATATTATTTCTTGTCGGATTAAACCGATAAAACTTGTGGATGTACAATCTCTAATTTAATTCCTCTGATTCTTCTCTTCGAATCTTGACTTTGACTTGGAGAATTTTGTGGCGTGATCCTCGCTTTGATCTTGACCACAATTGAATTTGACGACTTATAACGTTTATCCAAGAACTTGGAGTCTTGTTATGGATCAAACGTTGATTTGATGAGCTTTTGGACGAACACTTTCGGCTGTGATGAAGAGCGCTTTTGAATCTTCAAGAGCCAATGAAGAACCCCTTCGAATCTTCAAGAGTTCGCGAAGAACGCCTTTAGTTCTTCAAGGAGTCCGCGAAGAATGCTTTGAGAAGAACGTCGATAGGAGGGGTTTAACACCTTAATCTCGGATCGAATGTCGACTTCGGATGATTTGGGTGAAGAACGCCTTTGAAGCTCCTTCGAATGCTCAAGAACGCCTTGAATCTCTGGAGAGAGTTCTAGAGTCTTGAAATGTTTTTTGTGTTGTGTCCTCAAATGAATGAGGGAGGACCCTATTTATAGGGTGAGGGAGTGAAGACTTTCCCTCTTTACTGTGCCATGTGGCGCCTTCTTACTGGCTGATGCCGATTTGATTGGTTTTAATTTAATTATCTTCCTTTTTTGAAGATACGTGATTTGATCTCCTTCATATATGGTAAGTCAACTTTATTCTTACCAACTACGAGTATTTCGATACTCGTATGATTTGATCGACTTGTATCGTGTATATTAAATATCACTAATTTAACTATTTAACTCGAGAATTAATTTAATTAAATTCCCAAATTTTAAATAGTAAATTAATTTGATTTTAATATACTTGTCCACGTGTCGCCATTTGATTGGGTGCAAATTTAATTTGCTTACAAATGCCCCCTCGTGCTTTGTTCACGGACGATTTATGTCTTGGAGTGAATGGAGCACGAAGCTTATCAGACTTTAGGCTAAATCCGTTTTTTTTTTTTTTTTTTTTTTTTTTTTCGGATCGAAGTATATGTATTTTTTCGAACCCAGATGTCAACTTGGATATCTCTTAATTGTCGAATTGGGCCCCCCCCCTTTTTTTAATATACATAAACTAACTCCGGCGATTCTGGAGACGGTTCCCCTAGGGCTCCATCGCAATGGCGGCCGCCACCATGAACGCCGACAAACAAACAGCTCTGGCAGGACTGTGTAGTGCCCTGCCTTGGCTACAAGATCTTCTGATTGCTTCAGCGACAGACCAGCTCCCTTCAGGGCATGATTTGCCCTCGCGCGTTAGGCCCTCTGTCTCGTTCAAGGACGCCCTGATCCATAAGCAATGCGTACCTGAGGGGATCACACCAGATGTTCGTAAAACAATCCCGGCTCCAGTCAAGAAAGGCGATTTGATCTGCATTGAGGTTAACGAGGAGGAATATGCGGCTAGGGTTAAGAAGTACAGTGAATCGCTCATCGGTCGCCTTATGAACTCTAAGAAAGACAAGCCATGGGCTCTGACTGACCTGAAGGACGCACTCGTCCGCGCTTGGGGGACTCGCGATAACTGGAGTTTAACACCTCTGGGCCTAGGGTATTTCAACATAACTTTTGATTCAGAGGAGGATAAAGATTTGGCAACTGGACGTGCAAGTTGGGCATTGAATCCGGGGATCTTCAGATTGTCGAAATGGGTGAGAGACTTCAACCCTTACAAGGTAAACACCTCATTGGCTCAGGTGTGGGTAAGAATCTATGAATTGCCCTTTGAATACTGGACCGAATCGTTGATCACTGGCATGGCAAACTCTTTGGGTACCTTGATAAAAATAGATCCTCGCTCTTTGGATGGATCTATGGGGCATTTCATTCGAGTGTTGATTGAAATCGATTTTTCAAAAGAAAAAGTTAAGAAAATACAAGTAGGGAGGAACGGGCACAAGATGCTTGCATATTTCAATTATGAATACCCACCTGCATTCTGCAAACATTGCTTGATTGTTGGGCATTCATGGGATAGCTGCACTAAACGCAAGTTGCAGATTACTCAAGTTCAGCAACAAAAGTCGGATGGCTTTGCGGAAAGGAGTAGAAAGAAGAATAGACGACGTCCCCCATCTGAGTCGAAGGGTCCTAGCCCAGTGGAAAAAAATGATAACAAGTTCAGCCCCTTGGACGTGGCGTCTGAAAATGGAGAGTTCGTTCCTCAGAATATGAACTCCCCTGACAATGAAAGGGTTAGTATGGATACTTCGGCCACAGCGACAATGGAGGGTCAGGGCCAACCAACACGTCTCAAATCCGTGGTTAGTGTGCATGGAGAAATGGGAAATATTCATGATATTAATCAGAGGTTGGAGGACGCGCTTAGACAGGCTATGGAGCAAGAACAGCACAGAATCCGCAATGCAAACTTGACCCGGGTGGATAATTCAAGGTCGCCAAAATTCAAGAGCATGTCGAGAGCGGCGATTGGGCGCTGGGGAGATGTGGAAACATCGGATTTTGAGGATTCGGAGTCAGGAGATGAGCTGCCTAAGCACGGCTATGACAGTGGTGACCAATGATTGTTCTCTTTTGGAATATTCAAGGTATTGGGAATCCCGATTCTCAAAACCTCCTAAAAAATCATTGTCGTTCAAACAACATTGATTTTCTGATAGTGGTAGAGCCAAAAGTTCATCTTTTCAATTTTGACAGTAGATTTTTGAGCAGCATGGGGTTGGTTTTTTTGCTGTGAAAATCAGCGTGAAGGTATGAAGCCTAATATTTGGGTTTTCTGTAGAGAGTTTCTGGCCTCCAATACTTCCATGATTTTCTCATCAGATCAAATCATAATTCTCCGCACGACCATCCATAATCATACCATCAACCTGGGCATGATTCATGCTGCTTCTTATTATTTAGCCCGCCGTACACTATGGCGTGACATTTTAACTTTACAGCTGACCCCCCTTTGCCTGATCGGGGATTTTAACGCAGTTATGGGATCACACGAGCATTTAGGTCTTTCTCAGCCTAATCCGACGGCCTGTCGAGAATTTAGAGAATTTGTGGCGGATGGTGGTTTTATGGACTTAGAGATAATTGGTCCCAAATTTACTTGGGTGGTTCGCCGAAGAAATGGGTCGGTGGTGGCATCAAGGTTGGATAGAATTTTAGCTTCGACAGATTTTATGGAATTATGGTGCTCAGTATCGGTCACTGCTCTGCCGAGAGCATCCTCAGACCATCATCCAATAAGGCTGGAATGCGCGGAGAGGTCTCAGCCCCCTCCTTCTCCTTTCCGATTCCAAAAAATGTGGCTGAGCGATCCGCGATGTTTAGAGATTATCCGTACTTCCTGGGATGAGTTTCTGCCTGCTGCGGACCCTATCACCTTAATCAAAATGAAGCTGAAGCGCCTTAAATCTGAGCTTCGCTGCTGGAACAAAACCATATTTCTGAATGTCCACAATCGGGTGGATGCTGCTAAACACCATCTCTTGGAGATTCAGTGCAAAATTGGAAGTTTTGGTTATTCTGCGACTTTGGCGAATGATGAAATTGTTGCAACAATTAATCTTCACTCGCTGTTACGACAACAGCAGATTCTATATGCGCAGAAAAACCGTATTAATTGGCTTACTGATGGTGATCGCAACACAAAGTTTTTCCATAAACTTAATCAGTTTCGGAAGGTCCGTCGGCCGCTGGACTATATGGTGATAAATGGCATCAAGTGTTGTGACCCAAAACAAATTGCAGAGCATGTCATAAATTTTTACACCCAGCTTTTTATAGCAAATGAGAGAGACGAAATGGGTGACTTCTCCATGCTTGATGAAATTATAACTCGACTGATCAGCAAGGAGCAAAATGACGCGCTGATCGCAATACCCTCAGCCACTGAGATACGCTCAGGCTTCTTTGACCTATCACCGGACAGCGCGCCAGGGCTTGATAGCTTTGATGGCAGTTTTTTTCAGGCGGCGTGGAACATTTTAGAAGAAGATATCGTAAGGGCTGCTCAATATTTCTTCCGTTTTGCATTCCTACCGCACGGTTTAAACTCCAATTGGGTTTTGTTGGTGCCTAAAGAAACAGGAGCGGACAAAATTGAGGATTTTAGGCCAATTGTCCTTGGAAATTTCTTCTATAAGGCTTTGACTAAGATCCTAGCGACAAGGCTGGGGCCAATATTAACGAAGTGCTTGTCGGAGTTCCAATTCGGGTTTATTCCGGGGCGTAGCATACACCACGGTATAGTGCAAGCCTCGGAGGCTGTTAACTGCCTTGACAGAACTAAAATTCACGGAAACATGGCACTAAAGATTGACATTCGAAAAGCTTTTGATACAATTAGATGGGATTGTTTGATGGAGGTTATGCAGCGTTTGGGTTTCTGCGATGGTTTCTGCAAGCTGATTGACACTATTTTAAAATCCGCAAGGCTCTCTGTTATGGTGAATGGACAACCCCAAGGCTATTTCCTTTGCTCCCAAGGAGTCCGACAAGGGGATCCATTGTCGCCTCTTCTTTTTTTCTTAGCGGGAGAGATCCTCATGAAAAAATTGGAACGGGCTGTTGAACATGGAAGCTTGCAACCAGCTTTTATCAGACGTGGTTTGGAGTGTCCAGTTTCGCTTTTATATGCAGACGATGTCCTCATTTTCTGTCGTGCAACAAGAGGAGGCATTCGTACTTTAAAGGAGGTTCTTGAGAGTTATGGCCAATTATCGGGTCAGGTCTTCAATCCGCGAAAGTCATGTGCTTATTTTGGGAAGTTTGTGAGCAACAATAACAAAGTTTATTTGAGAACGCAGCTGGGGTTGGTAGCAGGTAATCTGCCTTTCTCCTATCTAGGCGCGCCACTCTTCAAAGGATCCCTCAAAGCAACACACTTGAGACAAGTGGCCGATAAAGTGTTGATGAAATTCGCAGCATGGAAGGGATCATCCCTCTCTTTTTCAGGCCGTATTTGCTTAGTAAACCACGTCATTACCTCATCTTTAGTCCATACAATGATGATCTACAAATGGCCAAAGCAGCAGATTCGAAAAATTGAGACAGTTATGCGCAATTTCATCTGGACCGGAAGCATTGACAAACGGGGCACATGCTCGGTGCCGTGGGCAAAAATGATCGCTCCAAAGAACGAGGGTGGTATGGGAGTCAGATCAATAGAATGTGCAAACGCTGCTTATCTCCGCAAGATGGCATGGAGTGTCCGAACAGACCCCAGCTCGCCTATGACATTTTTAAGAGCGAGGTTTACTCCAAATGGGAAATTAAGAGGGCCAGCTGTAGCATCCTCAATTTGGGGAGGCATTAGACCACATTTAGAGTTTATTGAATCCCGCTCAAGATGGATAGTCGGAAATGGAATTAGCGTGAAGTTCTGGCTAGACAATTGCCGATCGACTCAACATGCCACAAGCTGTCAGGCAGCAATACGACTACAAAGTTTCAGATTTTTTGGTGAATGGACATTGGTTTTTGGATACGAACTTCATCAGAAACTACCCGGATATTACGGCAGACATCATGGGTTATACATGTGCGACGGACGGAGACATGCAAGTATGGCCATCATCAAAGCAAGGCATCTTGACAGCCAAAATTGCTTATGAGCAGATCAGGCCTAAATTTCCAGAAGTGAACTGGGGTGAATGGATTTGGGCGCCGTTTATACCTCCGCGCCGAACAATGGTATTGTGGAGATTAATTCATGGTAAATTACCCACATGGGAGCATATCAGAAAACTTGGCTTCCGAGGGCCGAGCATGTGCGTTTTCTGCAACAAAGGGGAGGAAACTATGGACCACATATTCAGCAGCTGTCCTTTCTTCACACACACAATGGAAAAAATCGAGGATATTTTCCAAGTGAGACTCAACATGAACGATGGTTTTTTGGCCTGGTTCTTGCAAGCTTTAAACTGCAATTTCAGCCCTCAAATTAAAGACGTATGGAGACTGGCCCTGACATCTTTCGTCTGGCAAATGTGGTACACGCGTAATGAAATCACGTTCAACAATCAAAAAATCACGCCAGAGGCTATTACTGTTGCTACATGGGCGCTGATTGGGGAAATAGACAGTAAGCACATGGGTACAATGCATAATACAATAAGTGATCTACGGATTTTGAAACATTTCTGCATTAAAGGGAACCCAAGGATGTCTCCAACAGTGATTACGGTTAGATGGAGGCCACCCACAGTCGGCACTACGAAGGTTAATGTTGATGGATCGGCAACGGGAGCTCCCGGGCATATAAAAGGTGCAGCTATCTATAGGGATCATCGAGGTATATTTCTGGGAGCCTTCACCATGAGTTACGGAAAAGGAATGGCTTATGAAGCTGAGGCGCTCACAGCCTTACACGCGATTAGGCACGCGGACAGTCATGGATGGAGAACTCTTTGGCTGGAATCGGACTCGACATACGTGGTAAATCTCCTCACTTCGCCCCAGCCGACCGTTCCATGGCGTTTAAAAGCTCTATGGCAAGAAGTGCAAAAGGTGCGCCTAAGAATGAGGGTTACAGTCACACACATATACAGAGAAGGAAACGCGGCTTCAGACAAATTAGCGGCGATTGGCTCGGGCACTTTCTACTGGTATGATAGATCTCCGGAGCAGATTATACCTTTTCTACTTAAAGATGTAAATTCGGATTACTACAGATTTAACTCTTAGAGGAGTCTACCTTTTTCCCTTGATTATGGTTTTTCCCTAAGGAGGGTTTACTTAACAAGGTTTTTAACGGGGCTCCGGTCATATGAACGACCTGTGTTCTATTGGCTTTAGGTTCTTCAAGCAATAAAAGATCTGAATTTATATATATATTGGTTGGATCCAATACATTTCTTTTTGTTTTGAGCCCAGCAACTGCCATCATTAGCCCAATTTTGGACTAAAGTCATTTAAGCGTAGGCCCACATAGGTTTCTTGGCACAATTGCTTTCTTTTCTTTTCAAATACAATTCTTTCCTTTATTAACTGAACCTCAAATCATCCTATAAAAGGAGGCACAAGTTCATTCATTCTTGCTCACATCACTTCATTGCGAAGAAGAAAGTGGAGGCGCACACGCATTCAACAACACAAAATCAGAGGTAACTTCGTGTATCTTTCTCTCTCTCTTTCATTCTTTTTTTTTTTCGTTTTTTTTTTTTTTTTTTGTTTTTTTTTGCGAGTTTGTTGTATTCCTATCAATTTCATGAAATTGAAGAGGGTTACAACTTTTTCGTCTCGACACATTCTTCACACGATATTAACTTGTTTGTATTCCTATCAATTTCATGAAATTGAAGAGGAGTACAATTTTTCTTCTCAACGACTTCTTCACACGACGTCAGCCTGTTGTGTTCCTATCAATTTCATGAAATCGAAGAGGAACACGACTTTTCTTCTCAACGACTTCTTCACACGACGTCAGCTTGTTGTGTTTCTCTCAATTTCATGAATTTGAAGAGGGACACAACTTTTCTTCTCGACATGTTTTTTCGTCGGCGGCTAGTTGTATTTCTCTCAATTTCATGAAATTGAAGAGGGATACAACTTTTCTTCTTGACATGTTTTTTCGTCGGCGGCTTGTTGTATTTCTCTCAATTTCATGAAATTGAAGAGGGATACAACTTTTCTTCTCGACATGTTTTTTTCGTCGGCGCCTTGTTGTATTTCTCTCAATTTCATGAAATTGAAGAGGGATACAACTTTTCTTCTCGACATGTTTTTTTCGTCGGCGGCTTTGTTGTATTTCTCTCAATTTCATGAAATTGAAGAGGAATACAACTCTTCTTCTCGACATATTTTTTGTCGGCGGTTTGTTGTATTTCTCTCAATTTCATGAAATTGAAGAGGAATACAACTTTTCTTCTCAATGTACACTTTAGGACTTTGTATATGTATTTTTTCGAACCCAGATGTCAACTTGGATATCTCTTAATTGTCGAATTGGGCCCCCCCCCCTTTTTTTATTGGTTGGATCCAATACATTTCTTTTTGTTTTGAGCCCAGCAACTGCCATTATTAGCCCAATTTTGGACTAAAGTCATTTAAGCGTAGGCCCACATAGGTTTCTTGGCCCAATTGCTTTCTTTTCTTTCCAAATACAATTCTTTCATTTATTAACTGAACCTCAAATCATCCTATAAAAGGAGGCACAAGTTCATTCATTCTTGCTCACATCACTTCATTGCGAAGAAGAAAGTGGAGGCGCACACGCATTCAACAACACAAAATCAGAGGTAACTTCGTGTATCTTTCTCTCTCTCTTTCATTCTTTTTTCAAGTCAACTTCGACTTGGGTTTTCACCATGGTTTACTTCAAGGGCATTACTTCGACTACTGGAGTTCGTCATCTAGTGATTCTTAATGACAGACATCAACCTTTGGAGAGGGGGACTCGTTTGCTTGTTGAGGAGCCGCTCATTGGCAGTTTTGCAAAGCCTTGGCCACCTTTAGCTGATGATCTTTTCAAGGAGAGTTGGTCCAAAGAAATTTCATTAACCAAGTCGTCGTCGGCTTGGATTCTCAAATCGGCGCACCACAAGAAGTCCGAAGGAGAAGTAAGCCCCTTGCCGACATTGGGACGTCGTATAATCATGGGCACAACTAAGTGGAGCGGTCCTTTGGAGTTTTCTGGGGAGTTTCGTTTCATCAAGGGCTACTGGGAATGGACTGAAGATATCTTGAGCAGATGTGGACACATGCTTAAGCAGGCGGGTATCTATGACTCCGTCTTCGCATCCCTTTTTACTTACGACAGCAACTCTGAAATTATCAAGGCCTTTTGTGAAGCTTGGTGCCCGTCTACTAATACATTGCTCACTTCTTTCGGAGAAGTGTCAATCTCACTATGGGATATTTTTGAATTGACGGGGTTGCCTTTACATGGTTTCATATATGATGAAGTAGTGCCTGCCGAGGCGGAGCTTTTGGACGAGCTTGGGGATTTATGTCTTCCGCGAAGTTGCAGGTCTTTGTTTCATGCCTTTCATATACTCCGTGGGGACATTCCTGAAGGAACTGTATCAGTCGATCGGTGGATCGGCTTCTGGTCGAGCAAGGCTACGAAATACCGCCAACCTCCTACATGCATTGAGAAGAGGAAGAATTCTCGTCCCAAGTCCACTCACAACCCTTGTGGTGCGTTCGAACCTTGTAAACAGTGGTCTTCGGCTGAAGCAACTTCTTTTAAGACACTTAACATCGAGCTGACTCGACGGGAGGAAGTATATTTGGCTGCTTACTTAGCATGTTGGCTTTGCACGTTTGTCCTTCCCAGTGAGGATAAAAATATGATTCGGCCAAGTACTTTCAAGGTTGCAAGTCTTACGGCTACGGGCAAGTCGTTTGGCCTCGCCGTCCCGGTCTTAGCGAGTATCTATAAGGGTTTAAACTGTATCTCTCAACAGTCGGAATCATTGGGAGTTGGTTCTACTTTTCCAGTTCACTTCGTCTATACGTGGTTAGCTCAGTATTTTAAGACTCACTTCTTAGCTGTTCACGAGTATCGTGTCCCTTCAATGGTATTATTTTCAGGTGAAAATGGAGCGAGGTATTTCGAACCTGAGGTAGCTCGTACAAGAATCCACCGGGGAGAGACCATTTCGTGGGCTTGCAACGCATTTATCCGTGATGGGCCTGTCTCATACGCTGATAATGGTTTGGGGCAGTGGGGCAATTGGAGTTACTTCTTAACTGTTCGCTCCAATTATTTAACTTGGCGGAAAGGGGATCGTTTCATCATTGAGCCTTACAGCCCCCATCGTTTCAGTCGCCAGTTCGGCTACTACCAAGACGTTCCGGGAGAATTAAGCGTCGATGTTCGTGAAGTTAGTCTGGCGGAAGGGACTCGTTATTGGAGGTTTTGCACTTTGCGCAAGTCCTTTGCCAAAGTGTGTTTACCAAATGCGAGTTCGAGTCTCAAGAAGTACTCTACATCAGAGTACAAGAAATGGTGGAGCAAAGCTCATGGCATCTACTTGGAGAGTCATGTCAAGGACTTAGTTATTTCAAAGATCGATGACGTACTACAAGAAGGGGTTGTAGTTGCTGAGATAAAGGGTAGTTCCAAGTCTGACTTCCCGACCATAGAGACGTTTTTGACATCTCTGTTTGAGGAGGTTGATGCTTATGATTTGGCGAGATAGAAGTCTGCTGATGGGTTGTCAAAGGAAGTTATTGCTAGGCAGTTGGCTGAAGCTAAGGATGTCCTTCACAAAGTTAGGGAGAAGCACATCGTGAGCTCTGCCCAAGTCGAGGATTCCCAAACAAATTTGCAGAGGATCATGGATAAGGTCGCAAAGTTGCAGCAGAAGATGAAGAGGGCGTCTGAGACGTTGCAGCAGCATCAGGCATCCCACCAAAGTGTTGAAGCGGAGCTTGCGGATGTTGAGAGTCGAGTCTCTTCCATCACCAACACTCCCTCGGTTGAGGATACTGTGGCTAAGGATTTGAAGAAGACGAAGTCTAAGCTAGAGAAATCTCTGGGAGATTTGGGAGATTTGAATCTCTTTGTTTAGCTTGTCTTAGGACTTTTATGATTGTTTACCCGTTGTTTTTTTTTTTTCTTGTTTTTTATGAATACTACGTATCCACGTTTATCTTTTACTTCTGAATCTTCAATACTTGCTTGTTTCTTTTATGTCTCGAATGTTTGTCGAGTTAACTTATGTGAACAAATTAACTCGAATCATGACTGTACTTAGAGATATGCTAAGTTGCCTACGTACCCCTTTAGAGGGGATCAAGTCATAACGTAGTTCAAGGGAGAACATAAATTGATTTTGGGAGGGGGGTACCGTACACAGTTTATACTCATGCGGGCCAGGAGTGACTATTCTTTTACTACTGTAGACAAAGTAGGGATTTAACTATTTAACCACTTAAAATGCCTTTCGTGGGATAAATTAACAGTTTAACCACATGTAATTACCTTTGGTGGTTGTCGTACACAGTTTAGACTCATGTGGACCAGGAGTAATAAGCAGTTTAGGCTCGTGCATCATGGAGCATGGTGGTTGCTTCACGCATAGTAACGTTTTAAGAATTTCCCATTTATGGGACCAATGTTCACACCATCTTCAGAAATTAACTTGTAGGCGCCATTCGTATACACTTCTTTCACGACGTGGGGCCCATCCCATTTAGGTAGGAATTTATTTCCAACACGGTGAGTTACCACAATAGGTCTTCTCACTGCAAGCACTAAATCACCAACTTGAAATGAACGAATCTTCACCTTTTTATTGAACGTCCTTGCAAGACGGGCTTGATAGAACTCGAGTTTTTGTTGTGCTTCCAACCTTTTCTCATCAAGAGCTTCTAGCTCTTCAAGTCGCAGACGTGTGTTCTCTTCTTCGGTCAATCCTTCTTGAACAGCCATCCTCAAAGATGGAATTTGTTTCTCAAGAGGAACAACTGCTTCAACACCGTATACCAAGGAATAAGGAGTAGCTTGTGTAGGTGTTCTGTAAGTAGTTCGATACGCCCATAAAGCTTTACTTATCCTTTCATGCCAGTCTCTTTTAGATTTAGAAACCACTTTCTTCAACAGGCGACATAGTGTTTTGTTGAAGGCTTCAGCAAGCCCGTTAGCGGCCGCATTGTACATGGAGGATTTTCTTTGCTTAAAATCAAATTTCTCACAAAGCTTATCGATGTGACCGTTGCTGAATGGCTTCCCATTGTCAGTAATGATGTAGCGGGGAACCCCGTATCTGTAAATGATGTTGACACGAATGAAGTCTGCCACATTTTCTTTCTTTACTTCCCTTAGCGGCACAGCTTCGGCCCATTTGGAAAAGTAATTAGTTGCAGCCAAGATATAGAGATGACCACCAGAGGATTTTGTTAATGGTCCTACAACGTCTAAACCCCAAGCGTCGAAGGGCCATGATGCAACAGTTGGGTGCAACGGTTTAGGAGGTTGAAGAATCAAGTTTGCATGAAATTGACATGCTTGACATCTTCGTGCGTAATCCATGCAATCTTTTACCATTGTTGGCCAGTAGTAGCCCATTCTTTTTATTCGGAAGTGTAGCTTCGGTCCCGATTGATGAGCACCACATATCCCGGAGTGTGCTTCCTCCATTGCTTGAATCGCTTCTTCGTCACTAAGACATCTTAAGAAAATGCCATCGAATGACCTCCTATAAAGTGTGCTCTTGTAGTAAATGAATCGAGGTGCGCGACGTCGGATGTCAACTCTTTCACGCGTATTATTGGGCAGCCTCTCATGCTTTAAATAATCCACTAACGGTTGGCGCCAATCCTCCTTTTCGATTTCGAAGACTTCCACCACATGGTTTTCAACTTCTTCATCATCGAGAAAAAGTGGTGGTATGACCCAACTTTTGCACACAGGAATGCTGATGCGTGCTTCGGGCATAACTATTGTTGATGCTAACTTAGCTAGAGCGTCGGCTTGCTTATTTTCGCTTCGTGGTACATGCTCAATCTCCACATCTCCAAGCCAACCCATGAGCCTTTGGGCATAATTGTGATACGGGAGTAATTCAGGTTTCTTGACTTCATATAGCCCACGCAATTGGTTTACTATCAATAAGGAATCTCCGTACACCCTGAGGTGCAGTTGTTTTATGTCAACAGCCATTTCTAGCCCAAGTATGAGCGCTTGATATCCAGCGACATTGTTGGAGCATTTTTCAGTCAATGCAAATGAGTATGTCATGACACCTCCGTCGGACGTCACAAATACTACCCCGACACCGGCTCCTTCTCTATGAGAAGCTCCATCAAAGTACATCTTCCAGGGTGGAGAGATTTCTGCTGCTAAGACATCTTCGTCGGGGAGGTCATCGGATAACTCCCATTCAGCGGGGATCGGGTGGTCGGCTAGAAAATCTGCCAATACTTGTCCCTTTACAGCTTTTTGAGGAACATACACAATCTCGAATTGTTGTAATTGGAGATACCACCTTGCAAGTCGATCAGAAAGAACTGGTTTTGACATAACAAACTTTAATGGGTTTGCTTTTGAGACAAGACGAACCGTATGAGCTTGAAAGTAGTGCTTCAACTTCTGAATTACGAAGATGAGAGCCAAGCAGATCTTCTCAATTGGTGAGTACTTCAACTCATTTGGGATCATTGTTCTACTCAAATAATATAGAGCACTCTCCTTTCCATCGTCATTCTCTTGTGCTAATAAGGCTCCAACTGAACGCTCCTGAGCGGCTATGTATAGAATTAGAGGGCGTCCAGGTACTGGGGCGATTAACACGGGTGGCTTCATCAGATAGGCTCTGATGCTCTCGAAGGCATTCTTGCAGGACTTATCCCAATTAAATGGATTTCCTTTTTTCATGAGATGGCTAAATGGTTGACACCTGCCGGCCAAGTTTGAAATAAATCTTCTTAAGTAAGCCAACTTTCCTTGCAAACTTTTGAGCTCATGGATATTACGAGGCTCAGGCATTTTCAGAATTGCATCAATCTTTGCTTGTTCAATCTCGATGCCTCTGTGTCGAACAATAAACCCAAGGAATTTTCCCGACGTAACCCCAAAAGCACATTTTAATGGATTCATCTTGAGTTGGTAACGCCTTAAACGCTCGAAGACTCGCCTTAGATCCTGTAGATGATCCTTTCTTTTCCTTGATTTTACTACTAAATCATCGACGTAACACTCAGTGTTCTTGTGGAGCATATCATCGAAGATCTTTTGCATTGCCCTTTGGTAAGTGGCACCGGCATTCTTTAAACCAAAAGGCATCACCTTGTAACAATATATTCCTTTCGGAGTGCGAAAGGCTGTGAGCTCTTCATCGCTTGGTGACATGCGGATCTGATTGTAGCCTGATGATCCATCCGTGAAGGATAAAGCTTCATGTCCCGTAGTAGCATCGATCATGAGTTCGGCAATGGGTAGTGGAAAATCATCCTTAGGGCATGCGAGGTTGAGGTCACGGAAGTCGACACATACTCGAATTTGCCCATTTTTCTTTCTCACCGGAACAATGCTAGAAATCCATGTTGGATATTTTACTTCCCGGATGAATCCGACTTCAATGAGCTTGTTCACTTCATTTTCGATTAAAGGGACTAACTCAGGTCGAAATCGACGTTGGCCTTGCTTGACTGGCCGTGTTCCTTTCTTTATCGACAAGTGATGGACT
The DNA here is from genome assembly GCA_963675135.1 of Galeopsis tetrahit. Taxonomy (NCBI): domain Eukaryota; kingdom Viridiplantae; phylum Streptophyta; class Magnoliopsida; order Lamiales; family Lamiaceae; genus Galeopsis; species Galeopsis tetrahit. The sequence continues at coordinate 40,856,313 of OY776128.1, read as the reverse complement.
GCCACCTTTGGGTCTAAACCCGGCATTTCTTTGTATGACCATGCAAACACGTGTCTAAATTCTTGTAAGAGCTTGATGTATTCTCCCTCTTCTTCAGTTGTCAACAGAGCACTTATGTAGGTCGGTCGTGGGTCATTGTCATCTCCCAAATTAACTTCTTTCAGTTTGTCGACCGTGGCTTTAACACCCTCCTCAAGTTCCGGGGGAGCCTCCTCAGCATCTTCCTCTACCGTCGGAGCGTTGTCAGCTAGGGTGATGTGATTTACAGCTACTACATTCTCGCCAGGTTCTTCTGAGTTTTCAAACACAATACGGGGTCTTACCCGACCATCCCTTCCTCGAATTAAGATTGTTCGCATGGTATTTGTATTAGCGATGTACCCCATTCTGATCATCGGAGTGATCCTCATTTGAAGGTTCCCTTCCGTATTTTGGGGAATGGATTGTTGGTTACTACGAGCGTCGACGAAGTTTGATGAAGCGACGCTTTCCCTATCATCTTCTTCATTATTTCGAGTATAGACAATCGTTTGCATTCTAGCTTTCAACACTTCTCCGCATGATACAACCAAGCTTGTTTTTCGCCTCATACGGGATGGAACTGAGCTTCGAAGTTTCTGGAATTCGGAAGATTTAACAACCCCCGACTTTTGATGCTTATCTCTTTTATATGGTCCCAATCTCTCGAAGACGGACACTCGTCTCATTTTCCTGCCATTTCCATCGAACACATCCTCTGTTGATGAGAGTTCATCCTCGGTGATATAGTTTACACTTGCTCTTTTGATCGCAATGCGAATGGGATTCCGGGGCACATAGCCTAGGCCATTTTTTGCACCTTTGACGGCATAGACACTCTTTTTCAACGTCTTGTGAGCAGTGTCGGGTCCGGATTTTTCAACAGCTTCATGAGTCAAGTCTTTTGATGTGGAACTTCCTCGTGGATCGTATCTAGCCTTAACCAGAAGATTGAAGGCTTGAGGGCCATAAGACTTTGTAAGCAGAGCTTCCGAAATCTCCCCATGTTCTATCCTAGCTCCTTGAGCAGGACGAGTGAATCCCTCAAGTGGTTGTGCAGAGGGTTTCGCTGCATCAATCTTGGTAAGAGGCATTGTCAATTCTTTCAATGCTTCGACATCTTCTAGATGTTGTTTGCCTCTATCCTCGCGAGATGGATCCGCATTTCTTTCATTTTCTTCTTTATGTTCATCTTTAGTTGTTTCTTGTGATGAACTCTCTCCAGTTTTAGTTGTGTTTTTGAAGAAGTACTTAGCATCAGCAAAATATGACTCAGCTTCAGTGAAAGGTTTATCATCACCAAACACCCGCTTTACGTTGCCTCCTTCACAATACTTAAAGCATTGGTGTAACGTCGAAGGTATAACACCATTCTCATCCAACCACGGACGTCCTAAGAGCATATTGTACGACGTCCTTGCATCTATGACATGAAAGAGCGCACTCGAAGCCATCTCGTCGATCAATAAATCCAGCCTTATTGTGCCGAGGGCTCTTTGACCTTCTTGGTTGAATCCTTGAATCATCAACCGGCTGTTCCCAAGTTCATTTATATGTACGCCCAACTTGTTCATCACTCTCAAAGGTAAAATATTTACCCCAGAACCTCCGTCGACTAACATTCGCTTGATCCTTTGTTCTTTGACGTAACCTGTTATGAACAAAGGCCGATTATGAGGTTGAGCCGAGCAACAAGTCTTCTTCTGTGAAGGCCAAGGCATTCCCATGGCTTTCCTTATGAGTTTTACTTTGAGATGGACCAACTCTATCCGCTTCTTGATTTGCCATAAAATATGCGACACTGTCGTGATCGTCGTTTCTTGTGGAGACAACATTCACGGCTTCTTCATCTTCCAAGATGATTTTGCCTTGTTCGACCAACTGCATAATTTTATCTTTGAAGATAAAGCCATCTTGAATCGGATGACCCACCAGTCTATGGTATTTGCAGTACTTTGGGTCATTGGTACGTCCGGTTTCTTCCGGTCTTTTCATCTCCGGCAACTCAATGAGCTTGTCTTTCAACAAGTCGTCGAATATCCCCAAGACATCAGAGTCTAGGAACGGGTACTGCCTTTGTTGCATTTCTTTCAAGGTCAATTTTCTTTGCCCCCTTTCCTGGGTGGCAACGCCTTTCCCTTTATCATTCTTTGCTCCATCTTTTCTTTGGTATTTGACAGTTGTCGCGTTTACTTGCATGGAGTCCTTGTTTTGGGCCTTAACAAAAGTTTTGCCCCCTTTCCTTGCCTCTTGCTTATCTTTAAACTTGCGAGGTTCTTGGGTTGGCGGCCCGTCAGCTCCAGTTGCGGCCATGCTCAGCTCCATATCATGAGCTCGTGTTGCTAATTCTTCGAAGGTCTTCGGACGAATCCCTTGAAGAATGTATCGGAGACCCCATTGCATTCCTTGAATGCTCATCTCCATTGCGGAAGTCTCGGATAATCTGTCCTTACAATTCAAGCTTAAATTTCTCCATCGATTAATATAATCGATCACAGGCTCGTCTTTCCACTGACGAGTATTGGTCAATTCAATCAAAGTAACAGTTCTCCTCGTGCTGTAGAAGCGGTTGAGGAACTCCTGCTCCATTTGATCCCAGCTATTGATGGAGTTAGCCTCCAAATCAATATACCAATCGAACGCATTTCCCTTCAAAGAGCGGACAAACTGTTTAGCCAGGTGATCGCCATAAGTCCCGGCGTTATTGCACGTTTCAACAAAATGAGCCACGTGTTGCTTAGGGTTCCCTTTGCCGTCAAATTGTTGAAACTTAGGGGGTTGGTAACCAGTCGGCATCTTCAAGCCGTCAATTCTCTTGGTATATGGCTTGGTGTAAGTGAAGGATGATTTTGAGTCTTCTCCAAATCTATCCTTGATCGTTCCCAATATAAGCTCCTTCAGCTGGTCGATATCCATCCCTCTCTCAGAAGAAGTCTGGAGATCTCTTGCGGTGGGTTCAGTTTCTGCTGCCTGATGCTTAGTTGAGGTCTCCCCATCATCTTGTTCCTCAGCTTGCTTTCCATTTGTACTCTTGAAGATTCGAACCTCTTGATCTTGGACATGCTTTGAGAGTCCTTCGAGAGCTTTCATGATGCTAGCCAGCTATTCTTCAATAGTCGAGGCATTTGCCATCATGGCTGGAGCAACGCTCGAAGTCGATGAATGGTCCGATGAGGAGTGAGGGGTGGAGTTAGTGGAATCGCCTTCTTCTCCTTCAACAACGTAAGGCGGTGGCTGGTTTGCAGTTGTTCCCGCTGAAGTATTTCCTCCCGAAAAAGCATCTGACAATGACCTTTTCATCATACTTCTTGTGATAACGTTGACATCGACAGTCTTGGAAGTATTTGTTCTTACGAATAGGATCTTTCGCGGAGACATCGTAATGACCTTTGAATTTCTTTATGAAGGGAAGAGATGAGAGGTAGAGATGGTCCCACTGGGCGTGCCAAATTTGTAACAACAAATTTCATGTAATTGATATAAAAACACGAATCTGAAATACAATATTATTTCTTGTCGGATTAAACCGATAAAACTTGTGGATGTACAATCTCTAATTTAATTCCTCTGATTCTTCTCTTCGAATCTTGACTTTGACTTGGAGAGTTTTGTGGCGTGATCCTCGCTTTGATCTTGACCACAATTGAATTTGACGACTTATAACGTTTATCCAAGGACTTGGAGTCTTTTTATGGATCAAACGTTGATTTGATGAGCTTTTGGACGAACACTTTCGGCTGTGATGAAGAGCGCTTTTGAATCTTCAAGAGCCAATGAAGAACCCCTTCGAATCTTCAAGAGTTCGCGAAGAACGCCTTTAGTTCTTCAAGGAGTCCGCGAAGAATGCTTTGAGAAGAACGTCGATAGGAGGGGTTTAACACCTTAATCTCGGATCGAATGTCGACTTCAGATGATTTGGGTGAAGAACGCCTTTGAAGCTCCTTCGAATGCTCAAGAACGCCTTGAATCTCTGGAGAGAGTTCTAGAGTCTTGAAATGTTTTTTGTGTTGTGTCCTCAAATGAATGAGGGAGGACCCTATTTATAGGGTGAGGGAGTGAAGACTTTCCCTCTTTACTGTGCCATGTGGCGCCTTCTTACTGGCTGATGCCGATTTGATTGACTTGATTGGTTTTAATTTAATTATCTTCCTTTTTTGAAGATACGTGATTTGATCTCCTTCATATATGGTAAGTCAACTTTATTCTTACCAACTACGAGTATTTCGATACTCGTATGATTTGATCGACTTGTATCGTGTATATTAAATATCACTAATTTAACTATTTAACTCGAGAATTAATTTAATTAAATTCCCAAATTTTAAATAATAAATTAATTTGATTTTAATATACTTGTCCACGTGTCGCCATTTGATTGGGTGCAAATTTAATTTGCTTACAACACCCCAGAATCTCAATGGAATACAACCCCTAAATAAATAAACAAAGTCAGGATTTATGCATAAAGGCAATCGCTAAGTTCAAACAATTCTTTGAAATTAATTTAAATGCTTTTTAGTCTTTTCCATAATTAAATAATTTATAAACACAACTTATTCATAAAGTACATATATAAGGGCAGTAAAAATCTTTTTCGTCTCATGAACTGATTCTCTGCAATAGTGCAATGCACTTCGATTTGACAACCACTTTTAGTCAACGACGTACATATTCAATATCTTCCTCAATATTTTATCCAACCTTAACAAATACTCCCTCCATCCCCCAATTACTTTCACACTTTGTCATTACTTTTTTTTTCACATACACAAAAGTTAACTCATTTCTTTACTTTATACATAAAGGTTTACAAACTTGGGTTTTTCTTAGTGTAGTCAAATAGTACAAAGTGACTATATAGTCAACGCGTCGAAATGCGCCACGTGGCGTCGTATGCTTCGTATGAACCGGCTACCTGTTATACAGGTTTTAATTAATTAAATCATTTTTTTAATTGTATTTTGTTATTTACTATATTACCCTTCTATTATTAAAATATTTTTTAATATATATATATATTAAGCACAATTACTATTCTACCCTTCATTTTTATATTAAGCACAATTATACATATAAAAATTAAATTAATCAATACAAAATTAATCAATACAAAAATTAAGTACTCAGTAGTATGTCTTCCCCAATTTCATCGCGTGTTCTACCCTTCTTCCCCAATTTCTTCGCATGTTAGGGATCTACCCTTCTTCCCCAATTTCATCGCGTGTTAGGGTTCTTTGTTAACCAATACAAAAATTAAATCTACCCTTCTTCCCCAATTCAATCGAAGGCGTGTTAGGGTTCTTTGTTAACCAATACAAAAATTAAATCTACCCTTCTTCCCCAATTCCATCGAAGGCGTGTTAGGGTTCTTTGTTAACCAATACAAAAATTAAATCTACCCTTCTTCCCCAATTCCATCGAAGACGTGTTAGGGTTCTTTGTTAACAACTGAATGAAGGTCTTTTTAATTCTTATGAAGGAAAAACGAAAGCAAGAAGGTTCCTTGTCCAAATGATAAGATATGGAAATTTTTAAAGATGGAATTTTTTTAATAATGGAATAGAGATTAAGGAGAAATTTTTAAAGATGGAATAATATGGAAAATTATAAGATATGGAAATTTTTAAAGATGGAATTTTTTTTAAAATGGAATAGAGATTAAGGAGAAATTTTTAAAGATGGAAATTTTAATATTTTTGATAAACATATGATGTAACAGTAAAATATCATAAATAATTTATATATATAATTATTTGAAAAAATAAATATAATTTCGAAAATTTTGATTTTACACGGTCCAACAACCATGCACGGTTGCACGGTCGATACTCAGTTACCCGGGTAAATGGAAACATGTACTGGAAGAATTCTCAGTTGCACGGTCCAACAACCGTGCATAGATGCACGGTCTATACTTAATTACCCGGGTAAATAGAAACATGTACTGCAAATTCTCAGTTGCACGGTCCATAGACCGTGCACAGATGCACGGTCTATACTTATTCACCCGGGTAAATAGAAACATGTACTGGAAGAATTCTGAGTTGCACAGTCCAAAAACCGTGCACAGTTGCACGGTCGATACTCAGTCATCCGGGTAAATAGAAATATGTACTGCAAGAATTCTCAGTTGCACGATCCAACAGCTGCTCGTCGGCGGTAGAATGGCAGCTGCTCGTCGGGCGGCGGAAGGGCTGAAGCAGAGTGCTGTGTTAAATAAAACCTACGCATTATGTTATACATTATAACTACTTTTATTTAATTTGATTTGGTTTTTTTATTAATTTTAATAATAATATAAGGGTAAATAAGTAGTTTTACCATTATATATTTTAATTAAATTAATTAATATAATAAATCTTTTTATTAAATTAAGGGTGAAACTGTAAATTCAAAATTATATATTTTAATTAATTATAAATATGACACCATACGACACATACGACACATATTTTCAACACATACGTTGAATATTTTCAACACAAAGTACAAAAGGTAACAAGTCATCAGATTTAAGCCTTTAGATCATATTTTTAATGGTTCAGATTAAATTGACTACGATAGTCATACGACACCATACGACACTCTGACTACATGTAGAAGGTCCCTACAAACTTACCCCTCAAAATCCCCACTAAATTCATTTCTTTTATTTTATGTGTCACTTTACATGTGAAAAAAATTATGGAACGGACGAAATAACATAATTTAATCTTACACTGGGAAATGACTGTCTGCATGAGAAAGGCAAGAAAGAAGCCAACAAAATTATATATGGAAATGGATTTCTACATGTACACAGTACACCATTTGTTTAAGTTTATTGTGCTATAAAGATAAGGGTAGTGTACACCATAGTGTATGGTGCATACTATTTTCAATTTCAATTTTTTATTTATATTTTAAGTTCACACCTTCAAATCATTTTTTTATTGCAGTTATCTGCATCAACTCATTTTATGAGTTCACTCCAAATCATTTCTTTTTATCATGGTTATCTGCACCCGCTCATTTTATTTGTTCACCCTCAAAAAACATTTTACTGCACCCGCACATTTTATGAGTTCACTCCAAAATATATTTTAAAAAATAATTACATTTAAAAAACTATAATATTCTTACATTAATTTACACAAAATATAATAAAATACACCCTAATTTTTATATTTACAATCTGCAATCGAGTCATTGCCGAGTTACCGTCGATTCACCACCAATTCACCCATATTTTTAGAAAAAATATCGTAAAAATATAATTAAAAAAAAATATCAAAATTAGCCACAAATCTCGATTTTTTTTCTTTTTAATTTCCCCCCTCCTCTTTTCCTTTTTTCTTTCCATTTTCAGTTTTCATTCTAAACTTTTTATTTCTTCGTTTTTTTTTCCTCCCTTTCTTTTCCATTTTTTTCATGTGCATTTTTTAAAAGTTTAATACAAAATAATATTATAGGTATGATTTTATTATAATCGGTAATACAATAAGTAATAACTTATAATACCATACAATAACAAATAATTTCACACATCTAATTATATTCAGTAATACCAAAAATAATTTTTAGTAATACCACGAACAGTAATCAACAATACCATGAACATTAATCAGTAACATTTTATACAATAACAAATAATTCTACATATCTAATTATATTCAGTAATACCAAAAAAAATTATCAATAATATCATAAATAATAATCAGTAATACCATGAACAGTAATCAATAATACCATGAACATTGATTAGCGGTATCTTATACAATAACAAGTAATTCCACACATTTAATTATTGTTGGGAATAAAACTAGATTTTGATTAAGATACCAAAACCCCTTATGGTATGCCACAATAGATAAGTTAAATCGATTAAATATGTTTCAGAGATGTTGGAACATATAGACCAGGTTAGTTGAACAATTGACATGTTAGGTAGCTTATAGATGCTAGCATTAGTTGAGGGGGAACTTAAGCTAAATAGAATATGTAAGTCAAGTTCCCTAAGGCTCAAAATCAGAAGAGTAGATCAGAAGGGTTAACCCTGCTGATAGTTCAAGATCAGAAGAGTAGATCAGAAGAGTCAACCCTACTGATTGATCAAAGACATAATCTATTATAAGGCAAGAAAAAATTGTGCTGATCAAGACAATCTCACTAATAAAATAAGATATTAATCAAGATTGACTCAAGTAATAATCAGTGAAGATGGGAAGCCAACTCAACTGAAGAAGCATGCCAACACTACTGAAGAAAGCCAAGTCGACCAGCTGATAAGATAAGGAAGAGCACAAATTAGTCTTGTTCAACATAAGGAATGTTATCCTTAAGACAAGAATCAACTTTCAGGATAGATGCTTCATAATGGTCGTTAGAAATCAATTCTGACATTGGGAGAAGAGCCACTCAAGTCAAGACAAAGATGCTTAGCCGTTTCTTCCCCAAACTGAAGACATGTCACTTTCACATATCCTGAAGCCAAGATGCTCATTCCTAAGATGACGGAAATAGAACAATTTTGGGTTGTCTCTCCAACAGACAAATCCTCACTTTGCTCTATAAATACTGGAGTTTGGAAACCATTCAAGGCACCAATCTATAAACCAAGGAAACTACAAGCTCTCAAGCATACAAGCCTTAAACACCAAAAATATATCATTCTTAAGTTTCCAAACAATTACAGTTCCCACCTAAGCTGAACTCATTGTATATCAATCAAAGTTTAGAGAGATGTTTTATCCTTATATAATACTTCATTGTAAAAAATATCTCAATCTAGTTGAAACCAACCTCAACCCTTAAACCTTTCAAGGAAAGTTAGAAGAGTTGTTTTAGAAGTGTAAGAACTAGAACTGTCAAGTGAAGAACAGTTTACTTCAAGTATATTGAGTACTAGGACTCAGAATTCCTATGGATCAAGGTATTAAGGAGTAGTGTGATTGATCAGTGCACCTTGGCACTATAAAATAAGTTAATTCCAACAGAGAAAGAATTATCTTGTTTAATCAGGAAAAGTGGACATAGGAGTTTGAGTCTCCGAACCACTATAAGTTCTTGTGTTATTTACTTACTGCACATCATACAAACTTGATCTTCAAAAGATATAAATTATAAGTTGTGCATAACTGTTTTGGGCCAAGTTTCCTGAAAACCAGTTTAAATGTTAAGAAGTTTTTCAGAATATAAAGGAGTTTAAATATAAAGGGTCAACCATAATTTCGCAAATATAAATTACTCAGATAGTTATTAATCTGATTATTTCCTAGTTCTCAATAGTTTGATTATCTAATCAAAGTTATACATACTCAGAGAAGTTGATCAAACAACTCTCTTGATAGCCTGATTGTTTGAAAAAGAAAAGAATTTTCATACACAAATGCATTCCCCCCCCCCCCAACATACATTTGTGTCATACTCCTTTCAGGACCAACAAGTGGTATCAGAGCAGGGGTTCAAAGACCACTGCTTCTGAAAATCCATTTTGATTTTCAAAACCAAATTCTATTGTGGTCACTGATCTGTTTATGAAAAACTCATTCATACATACTTTGTGATTAACATTATATATTTGTATGCCTAACAATGCAGTTGATGGAGGTGTAGTAGACAATCTCAACAACATGGGTCCAAATGTAGTCAACCATATTTCTCATCATAAATTGCCTATGTTCTCAATTGAGAACTATGATTTCTGGAAGATCAGAATGAGGGCACATCTAGCATGCTAACATGATGAGATGTTAAGAGTTATCACCAAAGGACCCTTCACCTTCACAAAAGTGACTCATAAAGTCATTGCAGCACAAAAAGTTGATCCAAGAGAGCAACTTCCAAAGGATGACAAAGAATTCACAACTGAAGAGAGGAAAATGCACAATCTAAATTATGTGGCCATGAATACCCTCTACCAAACAATCTCAGATGCTGTGATGGGAAGAGTCTACTACTACACAACAATCAAAGAGATTTGGGACACTCTTGCACTTATGTCTGAGGGTACAGACAAGATAAAGGAGAACAAGCTCCAAGTTGATGTGCATAAATATGAACAATTCGCAATGGAACCCAATGAATCCATTGATCATCTTGATGGTAGATTCACAAATATAATGAATGAAATCAATTCCTTGGGCAAGGTTTACTCCAAGAGAGAGGTGTCACTCATGATTCTAAGAAGTCTCACTTCAAAGTGGGATGTATACTTTGTGATGATGCAGAACACCAAAGATCTCTCTACCATGCCCATACAATAAGTCTTCTCAGAACTCAAAGCATGTGAGTTTGATCTAAACAGAAGAAATCCATGTGAGGAACCTTACACACCAACCAAATGAGTGGCCTTTAAAGTCAAATCTACTGAACCAGAAAAGCAAGTCACTAAAAGATCATCCAAGTTAGTCTCTAAGGCTAAAATGAAGGAAGAGCTTGCCCTCATGACAAGAAGATTTGAGAAGTTTAACTCCAGATTTGGTAGATACAAGAAGTTATACCAAGAGAACAAAACAAGGAGAAGGTACAACTCTCTTGATGCCAAGGCCGAGGACAAAAGGTCTGAAGAAAGAAGATCAAAGGACAAGTACTTTGATAGAAGAAAGTCCAACAGAGTTGAACCTTCATCATCTAGAAGAAAGCAAGAAAGATGATGATGAAGACCTATGCTACAACTGTCAAGAGAAAGGGCACTTTCAGTATGATTGCCCTGATCTCAGCTCTAAGGAGAGGAAGGAGAAACAAGTTAAAAGAGACAAGAGACTCAACAATAGAAAAAACATGGTAGCTGGTGATGAGTCTCAAAGTGATGAAAAACTCAACTTCTCTAATGATGGGCTGTTCTCAAACAGTGATGAAGATGATGTGTGCAACATGACAATAGAAAATAAAGAGGTATGTTCCTCATCTAGCTCATCTTCAATTCACTCACTAGAATCTAGTGAGGTCAACCTGAAACTCTCCTTTGAAAAGTTAATGGAAGATTTCACCTGATTACAGGAACTTCATAATGAAACATTGAGAGAGAATGATGCTTTAAACTCAAAAGTGATAAATCTCACTCAATCTGAATATGTGGTTAACATCAAATATACTGAGTTGTATCAACAAATCGTGAGAGAACTTGGTGAAGTATCTCTCAGGGTAGTTGACCAACAAAAGCAGATTGATGAACAAACACTTGTTCAAAAGAGGAGAACACCATATCTCATCACTTTGCCTTAGTGTTGCTTCAACAAGTAACACTAAGAGAGTCTTTGTAAAGTCAGTAGCACAACAAGCTGAAAATGAATTAATTCAGCCACTGAACAAAGGGAAGGATAAAATGAATGATGCACCCACTCAAGTAATTAGTAGACATATGTCTATACCTAAGGAAAAGACCAAAGTCTCTGAATACAAGAGAAATGGTGTTCAGCAGAGTAGACCCAATGTAAGGGCAACTCCTGTGAACAACATTCAAAGAGCTTGCCCAAGATGTGTTCAGCCAAGGCCAACTCTCATGATGAGGCAAACTCAGCTGAACAGATCAAGGACCAACTCTCCTGAAGGGTACAATAAAATGAGACAACCTAGACCCTTTATGCCTAAGGGAAAAGGTCATATAAATACCCACCCTCAAAGATTTCATCAAGCTGCACCTAGACCTAATAAGGTCAGGAGATATGTTCCAAAGAAAATATCCTACTCTCCTGATACTTACAAGGTTAACACTTTCACACATTTTTTTCTAAAAGGCATTTAAGGGAAAGATTGTGTTTGTTGATGAAAAGGGAAAACAACTTAGCCATCTTGAATCAATCAGGGTAATTAGGCAAGTTTGGGTTCCTAAAGGTACAACTAACTTCTCGGGACTCAAATTTTAAAGGGTACCTAAATCTTGATATTTTCAGGTACCAAAGGACCATAAGAAGAATGGGAGTTTGGACAAAACGACAGCATGGTACTTGGACAGTGGATGTTCAAGACACATGACTGGAAATAAATCACTCCTCATTGATTTCATTGAAAAATAAGATCCTCAAGTAACATTTGAAGACAGCTCACAAGCTACAACTAACGGTTATGGTACCTTAATCATTGATAATGTTAAGGTAACCAATGTATCATATGTAGTTGGTCTCAAATATAATAAGTCAATTATGTGATAAAGGATATAGTGTTGAGTTCTCTAGCAATACATGCTTAATCAAGAACAATGCAACTCAACAAACTCTACTGACTGGCATGAGGAAAGGGAATGTGTATTTTGCAGATTGGAACAAATCTACTGAAGAAACTTGTTTTATAGCTAAGAGCTCTAATGAGCAAAGTTGGTTGTGGCATAAGAGGCTAAACCACCTGTTGGGAAATAAATTTATTTTGTTTAAGATACCAAAACCCCTGATTGATGATGATCAGATTAGTTGAGATACAAATGAGAGAGCATCAGTCTAGTTGTCTCAGGGTAGTTGAGACAGTAAAAATGTTTAAGTCTAAATCTCAGAAATGTTGTGAGATTTCTAGTTCAGGATAGTTGCCCAAAGCTGAAAGTGTTAGGCAGCTCTATGTACTTAAGTCTTTCAGTACAAGTTTGCTGATTTCACAGAGACAAGTAAGCTGAGAAGGACAACATGGCTGAATGATCAAAGATGTAAAGCCAAACTGCAAGTACTGATAACAGCTATATCAGATCATTTTAAAGGCCTGAAGATCAAGAGCATTGAATGATGCATGCACAGAAGACAAATTTAATGAATCATTTAATACCATCAAGCCTGAACAAGCATTGAAGACTTAGAAGCATTAAAGACTGAAAGAATTGAATGAATGTTGGAACATTCCTCTTGCAGCTGGAATGTTCAGGGAACTTGTCCCATCTGACCGTTGAAAGAAGTACAAGTTCTGCCACAATCTACCTTGGAAAATGTGCAATTTTAGAAGCTGACACAAGTCATCTCAGTCGCATTTTTCAGAAGTCAACACATTCATTCAAGCAACCATTGAAGGACCTTCTTACACATTTGATAATAGAAGTTTGTCCTCCATAGTCGTTTCAATGAAGCTGCAAATAGACAATTTGAAATGATATCTCTCCAACGGATAGTTGATCAAATTGCTCTATAAATTCAGAAGTGATCCAAGGTTTCAAGTATCCAACTATCTGTTATCAAACTACTATCAAGCAATCAAAGGAAACCAAAGTTGTTCTATACAATCCTAAGTTTCCTGATCACTTCAAAAGCTAAACCCTTCTTGTAATATCCCAAGCTTAGCACTGAGATATCCTATAACCTTTACACTGTACTTATTGTAAAGGGTATCTCTATTAGTTGGAACCAAAACCTCAAACCCTTACCTCATTGAGTGAAGTACAGTTTGTTGTAGAAGTGAGGAGTTAAGGACTGTTAAGTGAAAATACAGTCTTAACTCAGTGAGATTGAGCACTAGGACTCAGATTATCCTAGGGATCAAAGCACTAAGATAGCACTATAAAACAAGTTAATTCTAGGTTTAAGGAATTATCCTGTTCAATCAGGGAAAGTGGATGTAGGAGCTTGAGTCTCTGATCCACTATAACTTACTGTGTCATTTACTTACTGCATTATTTTCTTACTCACATTCTTGCAAAAGATCATACTAAAATAGTTTATTTCAGCAAAGTTGAGCAAAACAGTTTTTGGACAAAGTCCTTGATTAACTGGTTTTTCAGAAACTAATTTGGAGTATTCTTTCAAAGAAAAGGCCAATCACATTTCGCACTTAACAACTTTTTTAGATAGTAATCCAACTGATCACTTCATAGTTTTCAGTAGGTTAAGTATCTATTAAAGTTATCACTCAGAATAGTTGACAGACAACTTTCCTGATAAAGTAAAACAATTTTGAAAAAGAAAAGAATTTGCATACACAAGTGCATTCCCCCCCCCCCCTCCCCCTCCAATACACTTGTGTCATACTCCATTCAGGACCAACACCACCTGAACTTCAAATCTATAAACAAGCTAGCAAGGAATACTTTAGTAAAAGGTCTACCTAATGAAGTAATCATTACGGAGCATGTGTGCAAACCATGCCAAGAAGGAAAACAGATAAAAGCTTCATTTAAGGGAAAGCCAGCCATCTCTACTAACAGTGTGCTTCAACTTCTACATATGGATCTCTTTGGACCAATTACCCATGTTAGTGTAAATGGAAGAAAATACACATAAGTAGTAGTAGATGACTTCTCTAGATATACTTGAGTAGTATTTCTTCTTAATAAGAAAGAAACAAAACGAACACGATCAGTGGAGGCGCGATTGAGATCGACTAAATTCAATGGAGGCGCGGCGGAAATTGACTGGATTCGACGGCGCGGCAGCGATCGACTGGATTCAGTTGAAGGAATGAATATTTCGAAGAAGATGAATTATGTTAGGTTGTTAAATAAAATGTTTTGGGCTTGTGTGATTTTCGTTGTTAAACGCTTTTGTAAGTTGTGCTATTTAATTTGGACCCATAATATATTATTTTGGTTTTTTATTTTTAATTTCAGTTTCAACAACTTGGCTATTTGACTACCAAAATGTGTATTAAAAGAATTAATTTTAAGACGCCGACGTTTTTTGTTTGAGTTGCACTCTTGTGTACCAATTACATGTATGTAACTGGATCCAATAACCCATTACAAATAACACATGACTCATTTACTATATCCAATCCAATAACCCATTACAAATAACACATGACTCATTTATAATATTCAATCCAATAACCATTACAAATAACACATGACACATTTACTATATCAATTTAGCACATAGATTTTTTCATAGGCCTTTATTTTACTTCAATTATTTTTTTTTAAATATGTTTTCATTAAAAAATAATACTCCATTAATTTTTTTATTTTACTGCAATTGATATTTATATTTCTCTTTTTAATATTATTTTTTAAATTTATTTTTCTTCCTATTTATCATTGTGTTTCAAATGATAATTTTTTTTCACGTACTTTCTTTTTATGCCGCAAATAATTATTCTAAAATTTTAAAGTCTAATAAGAAAATTTTAAAAATAATATTAATTATTTTTTTAAGTATTAAATAGTATAATAACAATTTGTTTCAAAAAAAAAATCTCTCATCTCTCTTAGCTGCAAGTGTTCAATTCTATTGGTACTATTTTACTTTAATTAATTGGTGTATAATTTTCACTTTATCCTTTCAAAATTTTACTTCATTCCTTACAAATTTTACTTCGTTTTACATTGTTTAATTATTGTTTTCATTCGAACTTTCATTTTTTAATCACTTTATTTTAATTTTTTATGAATATAATTTTTAGATTATAAGCGTTATGATAAAAATTGATAAGTATTATGCTATATTATTAGTTAATATGCAGTATTGTATGTATTAGTTCATATACAGTATAATATTAATTTATATTGGTACAAGTTCTAATGTTTTTGAGTTCACATACTTTATGGTACTAGTTCAAATATAGTATAGTATTACTTCACATATTATATAGTGAAAGTGTGTGTGCATGCGAAATCAGAGATGTTGTCTGTTGTGTTGGCACAATCTAGACAATACTATGCAGCGGAAATTAAAATGCACGTACTGAAAATAGAAGTATTCAAAATTTGCATATATTATAAAATAATCTATGCTGTTCACTATATAAAAATATGTGAAACGAGTACAACCTCTTTGAGGTGTATAATTACACTACGAAAGTGTATAATGATTTACTAAGTTCTATGAAACTATCTCCCTCATAGATCTAATCACACAACCTAGTAAATAAGACTATGTTCTAACACACTATTATTCGGGTTTATAATAATGTGGAGAACTACAAGAAGAAACAAAGATATTCCTAACTAGAAGCGTATACAGCGTTCAATAGAGTAGTAGTCGATTTCAGCTTTTCTTCTTGTGTATCTTGTGTTGAGGGCAGCTTCTGTATTTATAGGCTTCATTCACGAACTGCCATCAACTCCCATGATCGCCTCAACCTTGAGATCATGCGGTTACAGAACTTCTCTCCACCACTCCTAGAATTTAGGAACTTGTTATACCATGGCCTAATAACTTCTCACTCCCACGCAGTGGCATGACTTGGTGTTGCCCACGTCTTCTAACTGCTCTGGGGACATCATTAGACAACAAACGTAAGATAAGAGTTAGTGAAAGAAGGAAGGGCAAATTCTGATGTTGTCATGAGTGTTGGGAACATTAAACACAACACTCGGCTGTCAGTGTTGGATCATTAAACATAACACTCATATCAACATCAACAATCTCCCCCAATTTGACCTTTCTACATCAACATTCCTGAAGTTCACACAACAAGGATATTGATTAAGAAGTTTACACAATTGATATTACAAACAAAGATTGAAGTAACAATCTGCATAAGATCAAATTAAAGTAAACAACATCTAAACCAAAAAACTTGTTTAGATTTAAATAACTAGAGCAAAAGTAAATCCTAAATAATTACAAAAAGTAAATATCAGTGTTTTGAAAAAAAAAAACATAAGTACAAAGCTTTTACAACCAAGAAAGAACTGAATTAACACTTGGGAAAGGATTGGGCTGAAATGTGTTTCAGCTGCATCTCCATAATCTGCATTTACTCCCCCATTGTGTAAGCTCTCCCCCTGTCTTCAAGCTCATCATTTATCCAGATCACCATAGAGATCCTGGATATCCTGTGCATCTCCATCAGTCATTTCAGTGTCCACAGCAGGTTCATCAGCTCGGCCAGGAACTGAATCCGGTTGTTCATCTACAGTAGGAGCAACAATGTCAACAATGTTAGTGGACTGATTATGTGAACTGTCAGCTACTCCCCCTGTTGAAGTGGAAAGAAGATCCATCCAAAATTTCTTTTGGACTAGAATATCCTCCACAGAATGCTGCAAGTTAAGAATAGAACCCTGCAAAATATCAATCTTCCTCATAATATAATGTGCAGACAAATAGATTGAGGAGGCAGCTCCTTCTGGAGGCAGTGTGGTATTGTGGAAGGGATCATTTACTGGAACACTACTTGGGCCTGCTTCATCATCATTCCTTCTCAAAGGAAGATCAACCACCCTTTCACCTTGGATGAGGAACTGATTTGAAATGCTAAAACTTGGGACATAGGTGCTTATGACCTCATCTTCAATTCTTTCAAATGCTTTGTCCAACATGTATGTGTACACAAGGCATGGGTAAGGCAGGATACCTCTCCCAGTCATGTCAGATTTAAAGGTCATCATGTTGGTGAAGATAACCTGTCATAGGTTAAATCTTTTCAAGTGTCCAATCTTGTACATCAGGACAGCTTGTTCTAAGGTGAGAGTGGTGTTGTTTGTAGTAGGCAGCCAATTAAAACACACCAACTTATGTAAAACAGAATATAGACTTGTTAGTTTAGAGGCCAAAATTCTTCTTCTCCATTTAGTGATTACTCCCCCAGTCAAGATGCTTATCATCACATCATGATCAGTAACAACAGGATCCTCCATAATCTTAGTTTTAAGTAAAATATTGATCCTTCTAGGGGTAATCATGTGCCTATTTCCTCTAAACCAAAAAGTACCATATCTTGTAGAGTTGGGATCACCAGCAAATTGAGGGATGTTTGCATAAAATTCATATACCCAATCAACAATATAGGGACAAGCAAATTGCAAAGCATGCAGTAAAGATCTTTCTTTAAACCAATCAAGCAGATTCATATCCTAAAAATCAGAAGTTTTAATCAATCTTTCACTTATAATCTGCCTAGTTCTTATGGTTCAATACTGTATGCTTGACTTATCATTGTAATCTTCATCAGAATCACTATTCCTATCATCAGAAGAGAAAAGTACCTCATGTTCATCCTCGTCTGATGAATTGGATGACTGTTCGGGTTCTGATTGATCTGGTGTTGCCATCGGAGAGGCAACACTTTCGGGCTCTCGGAGCCTTTTCGATCGTCGAACAGGTGGAGTTGGTTCACTTTCCTCCTCCATTTCCTCAGCAACTTCGTCCACATCCTCTTCATTAACAGCCACCTCTTCTTCCATTGAAGGAGCAGGTTGTTCAGCCTCTGTTTCTGGTTCTGGTTCAGAATCAGATACAGCAATTGGCTCAGAGGCATTTCCATCCGTTCTGGGCTTTTTCCCTTTTCCAGAGTAATCAACAATTTTGCCCAGATTCCTTTGGGACTTTCTCTTACCACCAGGCCATTTTCGTGCAGGTGGAACAGCAGCAGCTTTCTTTTTGCCCTTTTTGTGCCGATGAATTCTCTCAAACTTTGCAGCCAAGACTTCTTCATCCGAGGACTCCAGCTGAGTCTGCATGTCCACATCCCCTTTGAACATGGCATTATCCAGCGTTTCTCCCTCAAGCACTAAAACAGGGTGATTTGTTTTTAGGCTTAGGGTTTCAAAAGCTTCTTTCAAGGTGTTGAACGGGGTACCCAGAGGGAAGTGTAAGGTGACTGGGGTATTTTCTGGTACGGGAGCTTCAGATGAGGGCTCATCTGGTGGGTTGGAGGTTGGAATTTCTGTAGTGGCGTTTGAATTCGCGATTTCAGTGCGAATATCATATGGATTGTAAGGTACGATTTCAAGAGGGGTTGTTTGAGTATGTTCTTCTTCAGAAGCGAAAGGAACCACTATTGTGCCAACGGTGAACGATGGTGAGTTTGGTGAGTTTGATGACGCCATATCAGCAAGGAGATTGAGAGGGTCTGGAGAAATTTTGTTGCTTGAATTCGGATTTGAGTGTGCAGCAGTGATCGAAGGAGTGGACATATTTGAACCTGTACACACAAAACAAGACAGCAAAATTAATTTTGAGACCTTTCGAATTCTGTAAACACAATGTAAGTTAGAAATCAACCAGTGTGTGTCCAAGGGAACTGAATATACTTGAGTGCTACAAATATAATTAATATATGTAATTCCCAGGCTTAATTGTGTTAACAAGGCTTTTCAAGTATTTTCCAACACTGTAATGGAGATTCATCTTATATGGAGAGTTGAGATGAAGAAGTTACACGATTTTTGGGAGTGAGGGAAGTGAAGTAGTGGAAGTAACTTCCCCACTAAATGATCGTGGTTAACAGGAAGATTATAAAATCTGGAAAAACAAAATTAAATAAGAGCGGAATATAATAACTGAAATAATAAAACAAGGCAAGATTAAGTCAAATTAAATATTTCAGAGAATAATATTTAATAATTATCAAAAATAACTAATTCCATGAAAATTGGGATAAGAATCTGAATTAACGAGTGTTTTGACTATTGTTGGCATTCTATACACCTCAACACAGTTTTTTCATGATTTTTCATCATATGTGTTGCTCTAATTTCTTTTTCTTTTTATCACACTTCACATTGATCCATCTTTTGAAAAGAGTGCATCGTAGTAGCGAACTCCGTGCCCCATAGTTACTCAATGGATTTGTGAATATATTGATGAAATTTATATCACCTTTTGAAAAGAGATCATCGTAGTAGCGAGCTCCGTGTCCCATAGTTACTCAGTTATTTATAAAGCATCTAATATGTGATTTTTCTTTTGTAGCATTTGAGAGGTGTATAGGCTCTTTAGTATTTTTCACAAGTCATTCAGAATTCAAATATCAGTCACAAGGAATTTTATTAATTCAATAATTACGAAAATTAAAGCAAGGAAACACATAAGTGACTTATCTTAGTGTTGTCTCAAATGATGTCGCATTTGATACAACACCCTTGATCATATTTTCAGATATTACATAAGCCAAGAGATTTCCGTAGAGAAGAAAATCTCTTATCATCAAGAGCTTTAGTGAATATATCAGCTAATTGTTTTTCAGTAGATATGTACTCCATCTTAACAACTTCCTTTTCAACAAGATCTCTTATAAAGTGATGTCTAATACTTATGTGCTTTGTTAATGAGTGTTGCACTGGATTTTTTGAGATATTTAGAGCACTAGTATTATCACAGTACACAGTTAGAACATCACTAGGTAAGCCCTAATCATGAAACATTTTTTGCAACCAAAGTAATTGAGTACAACAACTCCCTGCTGCAATGTATTCTGATTCAGCTGTTGATTTAGAAACACAGTTCTGTTTTCTACTGTGCCAAGAGATTAAATTGTTCCCCATATAGAAACAGCCACCACTTGTGCTTTTCCTATCATCACAGTCTCCTGCCCAATCTGCATCACTGTAACCTATTAAGGTGCAGTTTGTGTCTTTGCTATACCAAATACCTAAATCACATGTACCTGCAACATACTTAATGATTCTTTTAACAGCATTCATATGTGATTCTTTGGGATTAGCTTGGTATCTAGCACATAAGCAAACACTGAACATAATATCAGGTCTGCTGGAACTCAAATATAATAGACTGCCAATCATAGACCTGTACAGTGTTGAGTCAACATTTTGGCCAACACTGTCCTTACTCAGTTTCTGAGTGGATCCCATAGGTGTTTTCATATGTTTAGCACTCTCTAAACCAAACCTTTTTACTAGACTCTTAGCATACTTACTTTGTGAGATAAAAATCCCATCTTTTTGCTGTTTGATTTGCAGTCCTAGAAAGTAATTTAAGTCACCAACCATAGACATTTCAAAGGTAGATGTCATCTCATTCACAAAGTGTTTAAGCATATTGTCACAAGTAGAACCAAATACTATATCATCAACATAGATTTGAGCAATCATAATATCATTTTTATCATGTTTGATGAATAGAGTTCTATCAGCTTCTCCTCTTACAAAACCAAACTCAATTAAGAAATCTGTCAACCTTTCATACCATGCTCTAGGTGCTTGTTTCAAGCCATATAGAGCCTTTTTCAATTTATAGACATGATCAGGAAAATCAGGGTTTTCAAAGCCTTTAGGTTGTTCAACATAAGCTTCTTCATTTAGAATACCATTTAGAAAGGCAGCTTTAACATCCATTTGGTGCAGTTTTATATCAATATAGCATGCAATGGCAAGTAAGAGCCTAATGGATTCTATTCTAGCAACAGGAGCAAATGTTTCATCAAAGTCTACACCTTCTACCTGTGTATATCCTTGAGCAACCAACCTAGCTTTGTTTCTAATAATGTTTCCCATTTCATCAGTCTTGTTTTTAAAAATCCATTTAGTTCCTATAACATTAATATGTTCTGGTCTAGGAACTAATGTCCACACATCATTCCTAACAAATTGATTAAGTTCTTCATGCATAGCTTCTATCCAATTCTCATCATCTAATGCTTCTTTAACAGATTTGGGTTCAATCTCAGAGTGATAGCATTCATGATTTACCTTACTACACATGCATGACATACATATTGATCTTACCACATCCTTTGAATTCATCCCCATTCTTCTTCTGGTTTGAACACCTGTAGACTGCTCACCAATAATTTGGTCTTGTGGATGATATTTCTGAATCCTTATGGAAGGAGTTTTCTGGAGATTATACAGATTTTCAGGATCTGTATTATCAGATGTTTCCTCTGGTATGTCATCATTCTTCTCAACATTCTGAACCTGTTCAACATTTTCAGTAATGATTGGTACATTAATCAAGTCTGAAATGTCTTCATCTTCAATGCTTTTACCTGTAATGCTTGTATCATCATCAAAAACAACATTTACAGATTCTTGTACAGTATCAGTCCTAAAGTTATAAATCCTATAGGCTTTGCTGTTTCTTGAGTAACCAAGAAAGAAGCCTTTATCACTCTTTGAGTCAAACTTATGTAACTGATCCCTGTCATTCAAGATATAGCATACACAGCAAAAAACATGGAAATATTTCAGATTTGGCTTTCTATTGTTCAAAATTTCATATGGATTTCTAGTAGAATCTGTTCTAATATAAACTCTATTAGCAATATGACAAGCAGTATTAAGAGCTTCAGCCCAAAATCTTTTAGATAAGTTCTTAGAACATAACATGACTCTAGCCATTTCTTGAAGTGTTCTATTCTTTCTTTCTGCTATGCCATTTTGTTGAGGAGTTTTGGGAGAAGAAAACTCTTGAATTATACCTTTTGATTCACAAAACTCAGTAAAGGAACTGTTTTCAAATTCTCTTCCATGATCTGACCTAATTCTGCATACTTTAGAATTGAAAACATTCTTAAATCTTTTATACAGAATTTTGAAAATGGAAAAAGTTTCAGATTTATCTTTTAAGAATTCAATCCATGTGAATCTAGAGTAATCATCTACCACAACTAAAGAATACCTTTTACCTCCAATACTTTCTATTTCCATAGGACCCATAAGATCCATGTGCAGTAATTCAAAGCAATGTTTAGTTGAGCAATGTCCCAACATTTTGTGAGACACCTTGATCTGTTTTCCTTTTTGACAAGGTCCACATACCTTGTTATCTGAGAATTTCAGATCTGGTAAACCTGTAACAGCTTTTAATCTAACAAGTTTATCAAGTTGTCTATAGTTGGCATGTCCAAGTTTATGGTGCCACAAAATACTATCATCAACTTTAGCCTTATTGCAGATAAGTTCAGATTCAATAAGATAACAATTATCAGCAGATCTGTTTCCCATCATGATACATTTAGAGTTTTTGTCTAGCACATAACATGAGTTCTTATCAAACTTAACATGCAAATCATCATCACATAATTGACTAATACTTATAAGATTGGCCAGTAATCCATCAACATGCAAAACATTGGATAACTTGGGAAAACCAGGAACATTCAATGTCCCTTTACCAATAATTTTCCCTTTTGATCCACCACCATAAGTGACATTACCACCATTGTAAACAGTATAATCAGTAAGATAATCAATTTGACCTGTCATGTGTTTAGAACAGCCACTATCAAAGTACCATAATCCAGGTATACATGCTTTCAGAGACATATGAACAACATTACAAGATGTATTTTCTTTTGGAGTCCATGCAGAATTACTATGTGATCTTGAATGTTGAGTCATTCCAGGCAATACAGACTGTTTCAAATCATTTTTCTTCTTCAAACAGTGAGGACTTTTATGACCTTTTTTGAAACAGTAATGGCATATAACATCTTTTGCAATAATCTGAGTCTTAGCAAAAACACTAGGTTTGTAATTAACTTCAGCTTTTACAAAAACAGTAGGTTTCTTAGGTTCAGACTTCTTAGAATTCTTACCTTGGTAGCCAATACCTGTTCTCCTTGAGTTGTTGGTCATAAGAGAGTCTTCCACTTTGTTCTTTCCATCAGAAAATCTTTTGAAGCTTAGAGAGGCTTCCTTCAATTTCTCTTCAAGTTTAGATATCTCCACATCTTTTCTTGTTAGAATGCCTTCAAGCTTAGTAGCAGATTCTCTTAAATCAGAATTTTCAAAGTTCAGAGACTTAATGATGTGATTAAGTTTCTCAGTTTTAGAAGATATTTTGCAAACTTTCTCATTAGTTAAAGGTTTTTCATAGGAATATTTCTTAAAATCAAGAACAGACACATCTAGCCTTTCTTTGAGTTTAGAAATTTCCTTATCCTTCTTTGTTAAAAGACTTTCCAGTTTGAAAACAGTATTAGACAAGTCTTGAATGTCAGCATCTCTTCTGGATAAACCTGCTTTATTTGATGTACCTGTCTCATTAACAGAACTTGTGAAACAGTTAAATTCTGGTATATTATTATTTAGTGATTTCTCAAATGATGGCTCATTTGTCCTCACATCATAATAATCGTCCAGATCATCATCAAAAGTATCATCATACAGAATTCTAGCAGAGAAAGCTTTTTCGATATCTTTTTCAGGATCATGATCAACATCAGACTCATCACTTAAAGTAGCACTGAAATTAAGTTTCTTTTTTAGAATGGTGTTAGCACATTCATTAGCATAATGACCATATCCAGAACATGCATCACATTTAACATTCTTCCTATACTCTTGGTCAGATCTAAACCTGTTACCTCTTTCTAATTGTCTAGAAGGATTAAAATTGTTCTTCCTAATAGGCAATTGCTGAGTATTATTAATCTGAACCTTAGGTTGAATGTTGTCCTTAATCCTATTATTCTTGTTTTTCATAAATGTCTTAAACTGTTTAGTAATGAAAGCCATATAATCAGGATTGTTAAGGTATTCCTCAATATCATCTTCATCAGAATCAATTTCAGTAACATAAGGAGACTTTCCAGAACCCGATGATACAGATGATGAGGCATCACCTTTGAAAACAAGCACTTTCTTTTCATTATCAGTCTTTTCAGAAATGTTCATCTCATAGGTTTTCAAAATACCAACCAATTCATTTTGACTTATCACATCAGTATCCTTAGCTTCTTCTATAGCACATATCTTAGGTTCAAAACGTTTAGGAACAGATCTAAGAATTTTATGTACTAACCTTTGATTTGATATTGGATCACCAAGAGAATGAGCTTCATTTGAAATCTCAGTCAGCTTTTCGTTGTAAGATGAGATGGTTTCATCTTCTTTCATCCTCAGGTTTTCAAACTTAGTTCCAAGCATACGTAGTCTGGTCCTTCGTACACTATCCGATCCTTCACAATGTTCTTGCAGTCTATCCCATGCATCCTTCGAAGAAATGCAGTTTGATATGATTTTGAACATTGAGGCATCTGTTGAGGTGAAGATTGCATTCAATGCCTTTGAATTGTAACTCGCCGTTGTGATTTCTTTAGTCGTTCAATCGAGCTCTCTCTTGATTCGAGCTTCATTATCTTCATCCGCAGCAGTTCTTGGTTGAGTCCAACCAGCAAGAACACTCCTCCAGGCTCGTTCATCAATGGATTTGATGTACATCCTCATCTTTGGTTTCCAGAAAGCATAATTCGTGCCATCTAGAATAGGAGGCTTTAGTGCGGGTGAAAGTGGATACTCCATTTCAGATTTTACACACTCTAAGCAGAATCTCTACTTAGTGTATCAAGTAGTTGGCTCTGATACCAACTGAAAGTGTGTGTGCGTGCGAAATCAGAGATGTTGTCTGTTGTGTTGGCACAATCTAGACAATACTATGCAGCGGAAATTAAAATGCACGTACTGAAAATAGAAGTATTCAAAATTTGCATAGATTATAAAATAATCTATGTTGTTCACTATATAAAAATATGTGAAATGAGTACAACCTCTTTGAGGTGTATAATTACACTACGAAAGTGTATAATGATTTACTAAGTTCTATGAAACTATCTCCCTCATAGATCTAATCACACAACCTAGTAAATAAGACTATGTTCTAACACACTATTATTCGGGTTTATAATAATGTGGAGAACTACAAGAAGAAACAAAGATATTCCTAACTAGAAGCGTATACAGCGTTCAATAGAGTAGTAGTCGATTTCAGCTTTTCTTCTTGTGTATCTTGTGTTGAGGGCAGCTTCTGTATTTATAGGCTTCATTCATGAACTGCCATCAACTCCCATGATCGCCTCAACCTTGAGATCATGCGGTTATAGAACTTCTCTCCACCACTCCTAGAATTTAGGAACTTGTTATACCATGGCCTAATAACTTCTCACTCCCACGCAGTGGCATGACTTGGTGTTGCCCACGTCTTCTAACTGCTCTGGGGACATCATTAGACAACAAGCGTAAGATAAGAGTTAGTGAAAGAAGGAAGGGTAAATTCTGATGTTGTCATGAGTGTTGGGAACATTAAACACAACACTCGGCTGTCAGTGTAGGATCATTAAACATAACACTCATAATTGACATCAACATATAGTATTATTTCACATACTCTATGGTACTAGTTCAAATATAGTATAGTATTAATTCACATATTGTATAGTATTAGTTCATATATTAAATAATATTTTTATACCCACATTAATCTATAGTATTATACAATATATTAACTAGTATTATACCATAGGCGTACTAATACTATATCGTGTTTAAACTAATATTATACTTAACAAAAAATACATAACTTAACACATTCATAATTTCAGGCATACCATGCAAATTAATACATCAATATTAAAAGATTGATATTAACTAACTAGTAAGAAGAACAAAAGTGAAAATGAACACACTGAACACACAATTCAATTAATAGATACGATCACACTTAATAAACATATGAATGCATCAACACGGCGATGAACACAAATAAAATAATAAAACTGATGCAATATTATGCTGGTTTTTTCCCCAATTCTCCACTCATTTTTAAGTTTCTAAATATAATTTTTATTTTTCAATTAGATTATGTTATTAATTAGTCTTAAAAAATAATCTACAACTTTAAAAAACTTTTAACAAACCAGATATTATTGTAGAAATAATGAATACATAACAAAATAATCTTAGTTATTATAAATCAGATTAAAGCTAGAAAGTGAGCATGTCATATTCATACATTTATACCCAAATTAAAAAAAAAAATTGATTTTTTTTAGTTTAGTTTTTTTTTTTCGATTTTTTTTGTATTTTTTTTCCTAAATTTTTATCATTTTTTGAAAAAAAAAATTGAAATTTTTATTTCATAATTTTTTTTTTGAATTTCATATTTTTTTCAATTTTTTTTTATATTCGTTGATTTTTTTTATATTTATTTTTTGAAAGTTAAAAAAATAGAATAATATTTGATTTCGTGGTGATTCATTGGTGACTCGATAGTCGTGTATAATTATAATTTTAATGAGTTGTATTTTAATTTAATTGATAAAATTGTAATATAGTTTTTTACATGTATTTTTCTTTAAAAAAATTGGGGGTGAAGTTAATAAAAAAGAGGGTAAATAACTAATAAATTGGATTTAGTTACATGTATGTAACTTGTATACATAAGTGCCTAAAAGAAGGGAGTGTGGACTTATTAAAATATGAAGGGTAAATAGAAAATTGGATCAGTTACATGTATGTAACTGGTACACATGAATATTTGTCTTTGTGTTTTTATATATTTTGAGTCAATATTAAATACGACATTCAGTATTGTGGTAATAAAGTTAATATTAACACATTTATATATAAGCGTGACAATAGTTTTTAATAATTAGTACTAACATATATATTAACATGTCTTATAATTTATGTGTAGTTATAGGTAATGTATTACCATATCTATTTTACAGTATGTTAAAAAGGGTGTGGTAATAGCCCATTTTTCTTGTAGTGTTCCTTAAATTAATGGTACTAATACCTTAATAGTAATACAAATCTGTAACCCTTTTATCTATTAGCCTTATGTGCGATTTTTTTAGAAATATTTGTTTAACCCGGTCAGACTAGTCAAAAATTCGCGATTTTTTTACCATTCCTTATATATACTAATATTTCACATGAAATATTTCATATAAGTGTTCATCTAA
Source organism: Galeopsis tetrahit (assembly GCA_963675135.1). Taxonomy (NCBI): domain Eukaryota; kingdom Viridiplantae; phylum Streptophyta; class Magnoliopsida; order Lamiales; family Lamiaceae; genus Galeopsis; species Galeopsis tetrahit. The sequence continues at coordinate 40,829,034 of OY776128.1, read as the reverse complement.
TTTTTATGGATGGAATTTACAGAAGAATGTGACATTTTTCGCATAACTTTTATGGTGATCTAGCTATACTATTTAGTGTATGAAGATATACTATTTAGCCGGAGACCTGTCCCAAAGAAATTCACTAACTCTCCTAAACCTTACAAGACTAACATTTATGCACGGAAACCACCTAAGGCATTTACGGGTAGGACTGTGTATGTAGATGTAAATGGAAACCAAATCAGTCACTTTGAGTCAATCAGAGTAATCAGGCAGATTTGGGTTCCAAAAGGTACAACTAACCCCCTAGGACCCAACATTCAAAGGGTACCTAAAGTTTGACTTTGCAGGTTTGCAAGGACCACAAGAAGAAGAGAAGCATAAACAAAAGAACAGCATGGTACTTGGACAGTGGATGTTCAAGACATATGACTGGAAACAAGGAGCTTCTCTCAGAATTCATTGAAAAAGATGGTCCTTCAGTAACATTTGGAGATAGCTCACAAGGAATTACAAGAGGTTATGGGACATTAAATATTGGTAGTGTAAAAATTACTAATGTCTCATATGTACTAGGCCTAAAATATAATTTGCTATCTATAAGTCAAATCTGTGACAAAGTATATAGTGTTGAATTGCTCCAAATGAATGCATTATCAAAGACAAATCAACACAACAGGTGCTACTAACAGGGGAGAAGAAAGGGAAATGTTTATTTTGCAGATTGGAGCAAAACCCCTGAAGCAGTTTGTCTTGTTGCCAAAAGCACAAGTGAGCAAAGCTGGCTATGGCACAAAAGACTAAATCACCTGAACTTCAAAACCATCAACAAGCTAGCAAGAAACTCTCTAGTAAAAGGGCTGCCAAACCAAGTGTTCTCCAAGGAATATGTGTGTCAGCCATGTCAGGAAGGAAAGCAAATCAAAGCATCCTTTAAAGGAAAGCCTGTCATTTCAACTGAGAGAGTTCTTCAACTACTGCATATGGACTTATTTGGTCCAATTATCCCAGTAAGTATAAATGGAAGAAAATATGCTTTAGTAGTTGTTGATGATTTTTCCAGGTACACTTGGGTGGTATTTCTATTAAACAAAAAGGAGACCCAAGTCAAGCTACCTGAATTGATGATGAGATTGAGTAATGAAAAGGGCCTAAGTATTGTCAAGATCAGATCAGACAAAGGCACAGAATTCATAAACTCATACATCAGTGAGTACTGCAGCAAGAATGGCATCACTCATGAGACCTCAGCAGCAAGAACACCTCAACAAAATGGTGTTGCTGAAAGAAGAACAGAACCTTAAAAGAGGCAGCAAGAACACTAATTGTTGAATTCAAATTGCCAAAAAGGTTCTGGGCTGAAGCCATTAACACTGCATGTCACACACAATACAGATCCTTAATCACTAAGGGTCAAGGTAAAACTCCATATGAATTATGGAAAGGTAGATTGCCCACTGTTGCCTATTTCCATATATTTGGTTGCAAGTGTTTCATTCACAATAATGGAAAAGAGCAATTGAAAGCTTTTGACAGCAAAGTTGATGAGGGAATATTTGTTGGATATTCTCAAGTCAGCAAAGCTTACAGAGTCTACAATTGCAAAACTTTTATTGTGGAAGAAACACCTCATGTTGTGTTTGATGAATCTATTAATGAGTTCAGGGATAGAAACCTGAATATTGATGAGATAACACAAAGTACAACCAGATTAAGGCTTCAAAGCAAGGAAACAGTGTTTGTAGATGTTGCCCAGCCTGAACTCAATGACTATCAGAAACTGAACAACCTACTTGATGGCAATCAACCAGAAGTCAACCAACTTGAAGGAGAAATTGAACTGACTGACCCCATTCAGTTCAAAACCAGGTAACAACTACCAATGAAGAAGCAGGCTCTGCTGAGGTAGTAAATGGATCCAATATTCAAGGGGGAACCAATGAAAATGTTAATATTCCTGACAATGAGGTCAACAACCCTGAATATGATCCTGAACTAGATCCTTCAATTAACTTTCGTGAATTCAATGAATCTAGTGATCCAACTTCAGATGAGGACAATCCTCCTGAAGGAATTAGGGCTAGAAGGACTTGGTTGCATGACCACCCAACTAACCTGATACTTGGAAATCCAAGTGAAGGGATCAAAACTAGGAGATTTCATGGAGAAAGTGCCTTGTTTTGTTGTTTTCTATCTGAACAGGAACCAAGTGACATTGAAGAAGCACTTCAAGACACCAACTGGATCATTGCCATGCAGGAAGAACTGAACCAGTTCACCAGAAATGAAGTATGGGAGCTGGTGGAAAGACCAACTCACCAAGATGTCATTGGAACTAAATGGGTGTTCAAAAATAAGAGAAATGAAAATGACATCATTGTGAGAAATAAAGCAAGACTGGTGGCCAAAGGATACTGTCAATCTGAAGGGATTGATTATGATGAGACCTTTGCACCAGTGGCCAGACTTGAAGCAATCAGACTCTTCATGGCATATGCAGCTCATAAGAGATTCAAGGTGTATCAAATGGATGTGAAGAGTGCATTTCTCAATGGAGTGTTGAAGGAAGAAGTATATGTTGAACAGCCCACAGGCTTTGAAGAAGGAGACAAGGTGTACAGATTAAAGAAAGCTCTCTATGGATTGAAGCAAGCTCCAAGAGCTTGGTATGACACCTTATCACAGTTCCTTCTAGATCATGGTTTTGTCAAAGGCACTGTTGACAAAACCTTGTTCAGAATCTGTGAAGGAGATGATATTTTGTTAGTCCAAATCTATGTGGATGACATTATATTTGGATCTCCAAATGAGAAATTGTGTGAAAATTCTCTAAACTCATGCAAAGAAAATTTGAGATGTCCATGATGGGATTGATGAATTTCTTTCTAGGACTTCAAGTCACTCAATCAAAGAAAGGAATATTCATCAATCAGGCCAAATATACAAGGGACATGATCAAGAAATTTGGATGTGCTACAAGCAAACCAGTCAGAATTCCTATGAATACAAACTGGAAGATGGATCCTGATGAAAGTGGAGTATCAACCAACTCCACTGAATACAGAGGCATCATAGGATCCTTGTTGTATCTCACTGCAAGTAGGCCTGATATCACATTTTCAGTTGGAGTATGTGCCAGATTCCAAGCAAATCCAAAGAAAAGCCATTTAGAAGCTGCCAAGAGGATTCTAAGATATCTCAAGGGAACTAAGAATCTTGGATTATGGTATCCAGATGATGATAATATTGAGCTCACTGGATATTCAGATGCTGATTATGGAGGCTATAGAATTGACAGAAAATCCACCTCTAGAACATGTCAATTCTTAGGCAGCAAGCTGATCTCATAGTTTTCGAAGAAGCAGAACACAGTTGCAACATCAACAACTGAGGCAGAATATGTAGCAGCTGGGAGTTGATGTGCTCAGATACTTTGGCTCAGACAGCAACTCAGTGATTACAAAGTCATCATAAATGAAGTTCCAATATTTTGTGACAATAATAGTGCAATTGCTATTTCACAAAATCTAGTGCTGCACATATGATGCAAGCATGTTGATATTAAGCATCATTTTATAAGGGATCATGTGGAGAAGAAAGATATCAAACTTGTCAAGATCCATACTGATAAGCAAAAAGCTGATATCCTGACAAAGCCATTAGCTGAAGCAAGGTTTCTGGAGCTTTCAGCTGAATTGGGCTTACTTGATCCAGGAAAGATGGAAAAATGAAGAAGGAAGCTCATATAAAGAGGGGAGTTCATAAAAATGAACTTCAGCAAAGTTGACCAACCTCTCTGAAAATATCTGCCTGAAAGAAGCCCTCAGTAAAGTTGTCCATATGGCTTTCAGAAATGATGGTCAGGATGATTGACCTTGTGGGACCCAGTCAGCAACATTGGGACCCACTCAGGCATGTTGGTCGAATATGTTGACCAAAATGAAGGTCAGAACACTTATCAGGACACTTGTCCAAACTGATAAGGTGATAAGTGCTATTTTTAGCATTGATTAGACATTTAAGGGAATTCTTGGGTTAAGAGTAGTCTATTTTTAGGATGGCGTGTGCTATTCAGAATTTAGCCCCCAAATGGCCATTCTGCATTAAATGCAAAATCTCATTAAAGATTGCATTAATTACTGAGCCTCTCATCAAAGTCATTGATTATCTTTTAACCTACATCTAACCGTTCCTAAGCCACTACCCCACTTTATCCATATTGTCTTTTGATTTGTACACCCACTAAAGCTTTTGTCCAACGGTTAATAAAACCACTGAATATAAAAACCTTCATTTTTTACCTTCCTTCTTACGCACACATATTTTCAAACCCTTAAGCAAAAATTCTGAAAACCTTTCAAACCTTCAAACCATCCCTACTCTCAAACATTCATGGCTCCAAAGATCAAAAGAGAGGAACTAGTCAACTTCAATGATCCATCCTTGGACATTGATTTCACTTATCTAAGCAACATAAATCATCTCTGGTTTGAAAAGATTGTTGCTTTTGATAGTCCGGATGAGGAAGTTCTTCCTGTCCTACAATGGCTAAGAGATGCAGGGCTTGAGCAATTTTTGGGCACCAAACCTGATTCTTGCCTCAACCCCTACATGGCTGAGTTCTTTGCCTACCTCAGATGGAAAGGCAAGAAGGGTGATGTTTGCACCAAACTCACCTATGCAGAAGAAGGAGAGGAGGAGGAATCTCAACACACCATAATCTTCACCTCAGAAGATTTGGATGCCAGCTTTGGGCTACCTTCTGAAGGGCTCAATCCATAAGATTACAGGGAAGGAGAAGAGCAGGAGATCTCCAACGAGTGGATGAAGGTGCCTCAGAAACTTGTAGGTGCTCAAAACAAAAAGACTTTAAAGCTAAAGTATGAGCATTTATTTGATATTGTTGTAAAAATTCTTTTGAGTCATTCTGGAAGTGTAGAGCAAATAAGCTTGCCAAAGTTGAGAGTGATGGCAGATGTGATTGATTCTGCTGAAAGAGGAATCAAGTTTGATTGGAAAACTTTCATTCTAGGAAAGATGATGAATGAAAAGTTTAAGTTTAAGGAGATGAAGCATCACAAAGTTGTGGTGGATGGAAAGTTGTTATATTGCACAAGAGCAAGCTTGCTCTTGGAAATATTTGCTCACTACACTCATCTTCAAGCCAAACCAAAACCCTTTCCAGCCCAAAAGGTGATGTTCAGAAAATTGTCTTCCAAGACAGAAAAGAGAAAGCAAGGAGCTGCAGCAAAGCAGGCCTTGATAGTTGCACGTGTTACCAGATCTTCTCCAAGGAAAAGGAAAGCTCAAACAACAAAAATCCAGCCAAAGATGAAAAAGATGAAGCAGATTCTCAGTGAATCTTCACCAGAAAGCCAGTCCAAGAGTGGAGGTGCCACTTCTGAAGAAATTGATAAAGTTGAGCAAGAAGGAGTCAACCCTCCTGAAGAGGGAGAAGAGTTCAGGGAGATTGTCCCTCTACAGCCTGAGTCAGTAACTGAATTCAGAGACCTTGAGAAGCCAACAAGGTCTGAAAGAAGAAGGAGGATCATCAAAACTTCTGAGAAGCAGAGGTTAATTGAGGAGGAAAAACAGAAGAATGAGCTCTTCAAGGAGATTAGACAAGCAAGTAGGTCTAACTCCAAGTCAGGATCGAAGTCCAAGAGCCCTGATGCCAACTCTCCTGATATTCAATCTCAAAGAATATCCCCAGCACATGAGTCTCCAAAGCCTGAAGAGGAGGAGTGCAAGACTCCTGAAGATGACCCAATTGTTGCTAAGAAGACTTATTCCCCTGAAGGTGCCCCTGATAGGGAAGGAATTGATGTTTTAGCCGATCTTGCTGATGAAGAAGATAGGCAACTCTCCACCCTTGATCCCAGAATACTTTCCTACACCAAACTTCTTGAAACTGCATTTCTTGAAGTTGATCAATTCACTCTTCCACCCATTCAAGCCATCCCTTTGAATCTTCCATCAATCCCCTCAGGAACATTGCTCTCTACAGCAACTGAGACCCAAATCATTCCCAGTTCTTCTGAACCCAACCCATCTGAACCTCAACTCAACCTTCCTGAATCTGAATCCAACCTACTTGAAGCTCAAACCAACCCTTATGAATCACAAGCCAACTCTTCTGATGACAACAATGATGATGACAGTGGAGAAGAGTATACATATGAAGGGATGCTAAGGCGGATTGCCAAAGAAAATGTTGATCAGCTGTATCCAGGGTTGAAGGATCATCCAAGATTGCAGCAACAGTTCTATGATCTCAGAGCACTTGTTGAGACCAAAGATAGAACAATTGTGGAAATAGCTCAGGCTATTAAGGATAAAGGTGACAACTGGTGGCAGGTTGAAGAGAATAGATTGCTGCACTTTGCAAATGTCAAGAAATCCAGTATGTTGACCACTGAGGCACTATTCTGCACCATTGTCCATGAGAAGGTGCTGGCTGAAAGAGAAAGGATTGCTCAAGGAGTCAAGCATCCTGATAGCACCTCAGATGAAACAGATGATGATGATGATGATGATGATGACACCACCAACCCCAAACCTCCTGGACCTAACCCTGCTAAGGTACATTACTTGACCTATCCTTCAATTCAGGACTCTGAGAAATCAGAGGAGTTAACCAAAAGTGGTGACTCAGTCCAAGATGCATTGGCCACCTGAGGCACAGCTTGACAATGCTGAGACTTCCTAAGGAGAAGTTGGTTTGACTAAAGCCTCATCAGTGTCAGGAAAGTTAGACACTGACCAGCCTTTAGTCATTCAGGATGACTCAGTGGACTTGGGAAGCCCAAGCACTGTGATCTCCCATCAACTGCCCTCTGTGTATCCTGTTGAGGATATGGAGGTGTCAGGTTTAGGACCTAAAGGAGTTGAAAAGGATAATAGTGATAAAAAATCAGAGGGAGAGGAAGGTGATTGTGTGATTATAGGTAGCATGAGTGCACCATCACAAGAGGGAGAGGAGAGTGAAATGTTGGGTGAAGCCCAACATGAGAGTCAGGCTATTCTTCAAGTCAAATTTGAACTTGATGAATCCCTTGGTGAAAGGAGGCCTGATTCTCCAGTGATTGTGAGTCCATTAAATGAAAATGAAGAAAAGAAAGTAGTTGAAAATGAGAGAAAAGGTGTTGATGTATCATACCTTTTGGGAGATGAAAAGAAAGAGGGTGTTGAGGGTTATTTACCTAACCCTTTATGTTTTGCAGATTCAGTAGCCGTCACTATTGAACATATTTTTGCAGATGCTTCCCTCACTGATATTCCAGTCAACACTGATGTTGATCTTGAGGCCATTACAGCCAACATGTCAACATTATCAAAGATATACTTTGAACAAGCCAATGCCACTGAAGCAGGACTGCAACTTGCTTCCCAGACTGCAACATCCATTGAAGAGCAGTCAGGCAAGTTGGACACTTTGGTCAAAGAAGTTGGGAAAGCTCATGCAGAAACCACAGATGCTCTTGATGGCCAAGGAAGAACTCTAGCTTCTGTTGAGATGAGGCTCACAGGTTCTGAAGAAGTAGTTTTGCCAACATTGGATGCCAGAATCAGTGGAGTTGAGACTGGTCTGCAAACAGTTTCAACTGAAGTCACCAAGGCTAAGGATGCAATGACTAAGTTTACAAGAACTGTGAAGAAGGAACAGAAGGGCCTGAGAGAGAGCTACAAGAACAATGTGTTGGCCCTAAGAAAAACAATAAAGGATGCCCTGAGGCAAAGGACAGCCGCCAAAAGAAATAAGGTTGAGGAGCTTAAAGCTGCAATGGTAAAGAAAGCTGCTGAAAAGTTCACAGTTGAACTCATGGCCAAAGTCTCTGATCAAGTTGTGGCCAACCTCACTGACCAGTTGCAGGCCAAGCTTGATCAATCCTTGAAGGCCACACTAGATGAAATTGTTGCCCAGAAAATGAATTCAATCCATGTCTTTCTCAGCATGGCAGATGACAGGATGCAAAACATCCATGATGAGAATGTCTATCTGCTGCAAGAACTAAAGTCTCTCACACATGCTCATTCCCACCTCTCTGTCACAATGAGTGAGCTGAAGCCCCAGTGTTTTGATAATGCCAAAAAGGGGGAAAGAGAGAGAGCAAGGGCAAAGGGAACCTTAAAGATTGGTGAATCCAAGGGAAAGGACAAGCAGCCTGAAAGATTGGTGAATCTAAGGGAAAGGACAAGCAGCCTGAAACTGAAGAGGAGGAGGAGGAAATTGGAAAAGGCAAGGGGCCTATGAATCTTGAAGACTTAACTGAAGAGGAGCAGATACAGATTGCAATGAAGAAGTCCATGGCTTCTGTGATTGAGGATCAGGCCAGATGGCAGCAGAGGCCTGGAGGAGAATCTGCAGGCTTAGACCCCAAAGATAAGGTGATTGAAGTAAGGGGGAAGGTTGCTAAAGCCATTGAAAGGAAAAGGAAGGAGCAAATCTTCACTGACTTCCCAACTAGCCTGACATTGCCATCTGAATTCCAAACTGAAGAGGCAACCCAAGTGAGAAAGTCAAAGAGGTTGAAGAAAGCAGCCAAGTTGCCTGAAATCCAAGAGGAGGAAACTGAAGAAGATGAAGAGTACAAGGAGCCTGAAGTGAAACAGCCCAAACTTGCTGATGATCCCTCAAAACTGTTTGAAGAGGGATTTGGGAAAGATCCAGAAACACAAGAGAAGTTGGCTCTTCAGAGAGCTAAGGAAAGAATGGATCAGTTGGTTGAGGCCAACAAAGCAAGAGATGCCAGAAGGGCAAGTTTCAGAGCTCCAAGGAGAAGGGCCTCTAACAGAAGATTGAAGCCTCAATTGCTTCAGAGATGGGACACTCAATACCCTCACCATGACAAATGGGTGATAATCCAATTGAATGATGCATGGGAGGAGGCCAAGAGGAGATTTGTTTATGACTTATATGTCATAGGCAAATGGCTTGGAGAGGATGTTGAGGAAATCTTTGGCCAATTCATGTTTGACAACTACAGAGAATTGTACCAGAAGCTGTTTGCAGCAGCTGATATTGCCAGAGTTGAGTTCAAAGCACCAGGTCCCATCCTGTACATGCCTCCCAAATTCAATGGGAATGTGATAGATGAAGGGAAGATCTTGGAGGAGTTCATCTCCATCATGAAGATGGAAAAGATGAAGCTGGGTCCCAAAGGTACAAATCAGGAGATTTGGGAACTTAAGAAGAGAGTCTGGGCTCAGTATGAGATTGCTCCTCAAGATGATGGTTCTTTCTGAAGAATAAGTTTTATTTCCCTTTATCTATGTCTTAATCTGTTGTTGTCTCTATTTGTTGTTTTTGAGTTTCAGCATAGTGAGTCCTTTTGTTTTCCAGTACTGTAATGCCTTATGATATATATTAAAGGATCATTATTTTCATCAGAGATAACAACTCATTATCTCAACTAACCTGACATAACCTATAAACTTGATTTATTATTGTGCTAACAGTTTGTTTCAGGAGAATTGACCAGATCATCCATTCTGAAGACAAAATTTAGTATAAGTCAAGTTCCCTTTGTAATAGGTTTTGGCATCATCAAAAAGGGGGAAATTGTTAGGAAATAAATTGATTTTGTTTAAGATACCAAAACCCCTGATTGATGATGATCAGATTAGTTTAGATACAAATGAGAGAGCATCAGTCTAGTTGTCTCATGGGTAGTTGAGACAGTAAAAATGTCTAAGTCTAAATCTCAGAAATGTTGTGAGATTTCTAGTTCAGGATAGTTGTCCAAAGCTGAAAGTGTTAGGCAGCTCTATGTACTTAAGTCTTTCAGGACAAGTTTGTTGATTTCACAGAGACAAGTAAGCTGAGGAGGACAACATGGCTGAATGATCAAAGATGTAAAGCCAAACTGCAAGTACTGATAACAGCTATATCAGATCAGTTTAAAGGTCTGAAGATCAAGAGCATTGAATGATGCATGCACAGAAGACAAATTTAATGAAGCATTTAATACCATCAAGCCTGAACAAGCATTGAAGACTTAGAAGCATTAAAGACTAAAAGAATTGAATGAATGTTGGAACATTCCTCTTGCAGCAGGAATGTTCAGGGAACTTGTCCCATCTGACCGTTGAAAGAAGTACAAGTTCTGCCACAATCTACCTTGGAAAATGTGCAATTTTAGAAGATGACACAAGTCATCTCAGACGCATTTTTCAGAAGTCAACACATTCATTCAAGCAACCATTGAAGGACCTTCTTACACATTGGATAATAGAAGGTTGGCCTCCATAGCCGTTTCAATGAAGCTGCAAATAGACAATTTGAAATGTTATCTCTTCAACGGATAGTTGATCAAATTGCTCTATAAATTCAGAAGTGATCCAAGGTTTCAAGTATCCAACTATCTGCTATCAAACTACTATCAAGCAATCAAAGGAAACCAAAGTTGTTCTATACAATCCTAAGTTTCCTGATCACTTCAAAAGCTAAGCCCTTCTTGTAATATCTCAAGCTTAGCACTGAGATATCCTATAACCTTTACACTGTACTTATTGTAAAGGGTATCTCTATTAGTTGGAACCAAAACCTCAAACCCTTACCTCATTGAGTGAAGTAGAGTTTGTTGTAGAAGTGAGGAGTTAAGGACTGTTAAGTGAAAATACAGTCTTAACTCAGTGAGATTGAGCACTAGGACTCAGATTATCCTAGGGATCAAAGCACTAAGATAGTGTTATTGATCAGTGCACCTTGGCACTATAAAACAAGTTAATTCCAGGTTTAAGGAATTATCCTGTTCAATCAGGGAAAGTGGATGTAGGAGCTTGAGTCTCTGAACCACTATAACTTGTTGTGTCATTTACTTACTGCATTATTTTCTTACTCACATTCTTGCAAAAGATCATACTAAAAGAGTTTATTTCAGCAAAGTTGAGCAAAACAGTTTTTGGACAAAGTCCCTGATTAACTGGTTTTTCAGAAACTAATTTGGAGTATTCTTTCAAAGAAAAGGCCAACCACATTCCGCACTTAACAACTCTTTTAGATAGTTATCCAACTGATCACTTCATAGTTTTCAGTAGGTTAAGTATCTATTAAAGTTATCACTCAGAATAGTTGACAGACAACTTTCCTGATAAAGTAAAACGGTTTTGAAAAAGAAAGGAATTTGCATACACAAGTGCATTCCACCCCCATACACTTGTGTCATACTCCATTCAGGACCAACACCACCTGAACTTCAAATCTATAAACAAGCTAGCAAGGAATACTTTAGTAAAAGGCCTACCTAATGAAGTATTCATTACGGAGCATGTGTGCAAACCATGCCAAGAAGGAAAACAGATAAAAGCTTCATTTAAGGGAAAGCCAGCCATCTCTACTGACAGTGTGCTTCAACTTCTACATATGGATCTCTTTGGACCAATTACCCATGTTAGTGTAAATGGAAGAAAATACACATTAGTAGTAGTAGGTGACTTCTCTAGATATACTTGAGTAGTATTTCTTCTTAATAAGAAAGAAACAAAACGAACACAATTAGTGGAGGCACGACTGAGATCGACTAAATTCAATGGAGGCGCGGCGGAAATTGACTGGATTCGGTGGCGCGGCGGCGATCGACTGGATTCAGTTGAAGGAATGAATATTTCGAAGAAGATGAATTATGTTAGGTTGTTAAATAAAATGCTTTGGGCTTGTGTGATTTTCGTTGTTAAACGCTTTTGTAAGTTGTGCTATTTAATTTGGACCCATAATATATTATTTTGGTTTTTTATTTTTAATTTCAGTTTCAACAACTTGGCTATTTGACTACCAAAATGTGTATTAACAGAATTAATTTTAAGACGTCGACGTTTTGTGTTTTAGTTGCACTCTTATGTACCAATTACATGTATGTAACTGGATCCAATAATCCATTACAAATAACACATGACTCATTTACTATATCAAATTCAATAACCCATTACAAATAACACATGACTCATTTATAATATTCAATCCAATAACCATTACAAATAACACATGACACATTTACTATATCAATTTAGCACATAGATTTTTTTCATAGGCCTTTATTTTACTTCAATTATTTTTTTTTAAATTTTTTTATTAAAAAATAATACTCCATTAATTTTTTTATTTTACTGCAATTGATATTTATATTTCTCTTTTTAATATTATTTTTTAAATTTATTTTTCTTCCTATTTATCATTGTGTTTCAAATGATAATTTTTTTTCACGTACTTTCTTTTTATGCCGCAAATAATTATTCTAAAATTTTAAAGTCTAATAAGAAAATTTTAAAAATAATATTAATTATTTTTTTAAGTATTAAATAGTATAATAACAATTTGTTTAAAAAAAAAAAAAAAAACTCTCATTTCTCTTAGCTGCAAGTGTTCAATTCTATTGGTACTATTTTACTTTAATTAATTGGTGTATAATTTTCACTTTATCCTTTCAAAATTTTACTTAATTCCTTACAAATTTTACTTCGTTTTACATTGTTTAATTATTTTTTTCATTCGAACTTTCATTTTTTAATCACTTTATTTTAATTTTTTATGAATATAATTTTTAGATTATAAGCGTTATGATAACAGTTGATAAGTATTATGCTACATTATTAGTTAATATGTAGTATTGTACGTATTAGTTCATATACAGTATAATATTAGTTTATATTGGTACAAGTTCTAATGTTTTCGAGTTTCGAGTTTACATACTTTATGGTACTACTTCAAATATAGTATAGTATTAGTTCACATATTATATAGTATTAGTTCCCATACTCTATGGTACTAGTTCAAATATAGTATAGTATTAATTCACATATTGTATAGTATTAGTTCATATATTAAATAATATTTTTATACCCACATTAATCTATAGTATTATACAATATATTAACTAGTACTATCACATAGGCGTACTAATACTATATCGTATTTAAACTAATAATATACTTAACAAAAAATACATAACTTAACACATTCATAATTTCAGGCATACCATGCAAATTAATACATCAATATTAAAATATTGATATTAACTAACTAGTAAGAAGAACAAAAGTGAAAATGAACACACTGAACACACAATTCAATTAATAGATACGGTCACACTCAATAAACATATGAATGCATCAACACGACGATGAACACAAATAAATAATAAAACTAATGCAATATTATGCTGGTTTTTTCCCCAATTCTCCACTCATTTAAGTTTCTAAATATAATTTTTATTTTTCAATTAGATTATGTTATTAATTAGTCTTAAAAAATAATTTACAACTTTAAAAAACTTTTAACAAACCAGATATTGTTGTAGAAATAATGAAGACATAACAAAATAATCTTAGTTATTATAAATCAGATTAAAGCTAGAAAGTGAGCATGTCATATTCATACATTTATACCAAATTAAAAAAAAAAATTGAATTTTTTTAGTTTAGTTTTTTTTTTCGATTTTTTTTGTATTTTTTTCCCTAAATTTTTGTCATTTTTTGAAAAAAAAAATTGAAATTTTTATTTCATAATTTTATTTTTAAATTTCATATTTTTTTTCAATTTTGTTTTTATATTCGTTGTTTTTTTTTATATTCTTTTTTTGAAAGTTAAAAAAATAGAATAATATTTGACTTCGTGGTGATTCATTGGTGACTCGATAGTCGTGTATAATTATAATTTTAATGAGTTGTATTTTAATTTAATTGATAAAATTGTAATATAGTTTTTTACATGTATTTTTCTTTAAAAAAAATTGGGGGTGAAGTTAATAAAAAAGAGGGTAAATAACTAATAAATTGGATTTAGTTACATGTATGTAACTTGTATACATAAGTGCCTAAAAGAAGGGAGTGTAGACTTATTAAAATAAGGAGGGTAAATAGAAAATTGGATCAGTTACATGTATGTAACTAGTACACATGAATATTTGTCTTTGTGTTTTTATATATTTTGAGTCAATATTAAATACGACATTCAGTATTGTGGTAATAAAGTTAATATTAACACATTTATATATAAGCGTGACAATAGTTTTTAATAATTAGTACTAACATATATATTAACACGTCTTATAATTTATGTGTAGTTATAGGTAATGTATTACCATATCTATTTTACAGTGTGTTAAAAAGGGTGTGGTAATAGCTCATTTTTCTTGTAGTGTTCCTTAAATTAATGGTACTAATACCTTAATAGTAACACAAATCTGTAACCCTTTTTTCTATTAGTCTTCTGTGCGATTTTTTTAGAAATATTTGTTTAACCCGGTCAGACTCGTCAAAAATTCGCGAATTTTTTACCATTCCTTAAATATACTAATATTTCACATGAAATATTTCATATAAGTGTTCATCTAATTTTTATGGATGGAATTTACAAAAGAATGTGACATTTTTCGCATAACTTTTATGGTGATCTAGCTATACTATTTTTATTTTTTATTTTTTTTAAAGGTAGTAGAATTACAGACATGAGTTAAATTACATGTCACTTGCTCTCACCTATTCAAACAGCAAATTCTACCAAAAGATCACAAATTCCAGACTCAATCGTGGGAGGGTGGAAGGATCAACGATCAATGAGCATACCTTGAGACTCCGCGGTCTAAGAAGATAGCAACGGCCGTGCTACAAACGTCCCAAACCTCATAAGTACGGACCCAAGGCCTACCAGCTCCAACAGGCACAACAAAGTGCCACCATGGAAAAACCCGAAAACGGGAAGAAAACCCATCAAAAAAGGGAAGAAAACAAACCAGCGGGGAAAGGGAAAATACCGACAACGGTAAAGGGAAATACCGAAAGCAGAAAATAACAGCAAAGGAAGAAAAAAGGGAAAAAACGATCCTAAAAACACCAGATCTAAACTAAGAAGCATACTAAAATAACATGCAGAAAGGAAAAACGAAAATAAAATGGGATCAGACGAATGACTCACCCGATCGGTCACCGTGGCTCCGACGGGGAGATTCACCCATTGATCCCAACTAAATCCCTACAAAAGACCCCTTCGCCCAAATAGAAAAGCGGTGTAGCGGCGCTACAGGCGGCGGCGCGGCGGCGGTGTTACAAGCGGGGCGGCGGCAGGCGGCGGAGTTTCAAGCGGATATCTTTAATTTATTTTGAAGAAGATAAAGAAGAGGGGTGTGTTGTAGGCGGCGGTGGGCGGCGGATTGTAGGCGGTGGTTTTGATGGCAGGCGGTGGTTGAATAATTAGCTTACAATGGAAGCTAAGGGTGTGTTTGCAAACAATGGTGATTAATTCAAAGTGATTAAAATTGATTTTTGAAATAAATTTGAAAGTGTATATTGTTTTAAAATTAAGCACTTTTAATCAATTTTGTATATGTTGTAATGTTTGTAAAACAAATAGCTTCTTTATAATTTTACAAAAATACCCTTATTACATTTGAATAAGTAATGGGTAAAAATAAAATATTATTTAAATTGTGAGGGCAAAAATGTAAAATTGGTTACTACAATGATGAGAAGCACTTAGAAGCTATTAAAAGTAGGTGGAGGGGTGCTTCACCAAAATCACTTTAAACTACTTAATTTAATCACTTAGTTGTGTTGCCAAACACTCCAAAAGTGATTATATTTTAAAAAATAAGTGCTTTTAAGCACATACTAGTGCTTGCAAACACCCACTAAATTAATTAAGAGAGAGAAGCTCTCAATTGTAGAGAGAAGCGAAGATACCAAATGCAGGTTTGTTGATCTAGCTATACTATTTAGTGTATGAAGATAGTTAACATATAATATCAAATACTCCCCCCTTGGTTTCATGATAACTTACCTATCTTGATCGGCTCTTTTTTAAGAAAAGTTATTTTAGTGAAAGGTTTCATGATAACTTACCTATCTTGATTCGCTCTTTTTTAAGAAAAGTTATTTTAGTGAAATGTGAGGTCAAAATATTTTGAATGTAAACTATTAAAAAAATAGTGAGGAGGGAGTAATCCATGAAATATAGTCCGATTAGAGAGGACACATATTTTGAGTTAAAGACAGATAAAATAGATAAAGTAAATGTATTGTTTATGAATAAAGTGATTGTTTGTGAATAAAGTGGTTGTTTGTGAATAAAGTGAATGACAATTTAAGTAATTAAGAGATAATTGAAGGGTGGTGGTTTTCATAAAGTGTATGGAACTACATTTTATGGACGGAAAATAATCAGCCCAATCATTAATAGCCCGTTCTACTGTATAGGCAACTTTTGCTCTCCTCCGTATTCCACAATTGTCCGTATGAATCCAATTACACCGCTCCTTCCATATTGCCCAAGCCACCACAAGTATAAGAGCAAATTGATCTGATGGCTGTCGCAAATAAAAATAGAACCTAGTTCACCGGCAGGGCCGGTTATAAAAATAGAGTGGGCTGGGCCAAAACCTATTTTTGTTTTTACATAAATTCAGCACTATAGTCTTTTTATGTGATAGAATTTATCAATGATAGTCTTTTATCATAACTAAAATAACCAAAAACTATCAACTCCCTCAAAACATAACCAAGGTAAATCTAGCTTGTTATTAAGAGGGCATAAACGTGTTACAGAATTCACCATTTATAAAAGAGAAACAGGGAGCGGGTTCTGAAAAATATTATGAGAAGAGGGGGAACCTCTCCTCACCCGAGGCGTACGAGATAATCTTTCGTTTCAACGGTGATATATAATGTGCTCCTTGGAATGCAGCAGCTCTCAATACATTCAACGGTCCAAAATCAACTGAATAAGCCTTCTGAAAGCCATCCAGGATTGCCATCATTGCCATGTTTGCAGGCTTCCTATCTGATTCGTATCTTTTTAGCAATGATACCTGAGTTGAAAAACGTACTCCATTAAAGATGAATACTCATACAACCAATGAAATATGCAGAATCATTTAATCACAGAAATATACATCACCATCCATCGAGCAGGTCAGTGTTGAGTCATTTCCAGTGTAGGACCACAAAAATAAAATATCTGGTTTAGTTATTTTGGTGTAATCTTTAAAAATTAGTATGACTTTTTATTAGTAATAATGAAAAAACCATAACAATCAATAATCACATCTCAAGAGTAAGAATCGAAAGTGAATACTTTACCTCACCAATATCAGAACCAACTGCAATGCCTTCAGCAATAACCTTGGAGAGAGAAAATGCATCCCCGAATCCCATATTAACCCCCTGACCAGCCAAAGGATGAACGGTATGCGCAGCATCACCGATAAGAGTAACACGTTTTGATGCATATGCGTTAGCATGATTTAGAGACAAGGGAAACAGCATTCGGTCTGAAACTAAACTAGTGACTTGGGGTGGATTTTCAAAGCTCTCTTTGGCTGATGATGCTGTATCACCAGTTAGCCAAGAAAGTGGGGCCCCGCCCCCAAATAACTGGGAATTAGGACGTGGGCCCGAGCCATAGCCCAGAGCAAGATTGACTTCTCTCACAAAGTCAACCCCTGACATTGACTTTCGGACCAATGCCTCTTCGGGGGTCATTGTCCAAACGATGTTGCTGAACTTGTCTCCTATTGGTAGAAGAGCAATTGGACCACTACGAATGAATCTCTGCCAAGCACATCGGTTTTCTAACTCATGTTCGACAGTACATATTATTGCATTCTGAGGATATTTCCATCCAGTTGAAGTTATTCCTGCTAACTCCTTTACACGTGATTTGGACCCATCTGCTCCAACCTGTGAATGCATGAGTTATTTTCGAGTTAAAGAGTTTTTTGGATCCATACCTTGTCTACTGTCCAATTTTGGTCCCTCAAAATTCGATTTTATGCCCAATATTAAATAATTTGTCCAATTTTGAATCCAAAATTGCCAGGAAATTGAAAACGACGTCGTTTTATATCACGCGAATGTCACATGAGGATTTAAATTAGGGCCAAATTTGAAAGTACATAATTTATGGGGCCAAAATTGGAAATTCTCGTGGTATAAAGGATACCATTACAATTTTCAGGCGATTTTGGGCCAAAAAAATATCAATTTTTTTATTTAATCCAAATATTTAAAAAAATCCAATTGTTCCCCAAAATTGCCGAAAAAACGGTGTTGTTTTATGTCATGTGAGGTTTTAATTTGGGGCAAAATTTGGACATTCCCACGACATAAAACAACACTATTTAAATTTTCCAGCAATTTTAGGCCAAAATTGGACAAGGTTTTTTTTAATATTTGGACTAAATCGAAAAGGGAACTTTTTTTGGACCAAAATTGGACAGTAGACAAGCTAATGGAGCTATGAGACCAAAAAACTTTTTAACTTGCTCATTTTCTTTCATGATGCAATTTAAAGAAGTTTGAAAATGTGGAATTTACCACTAATTTTGTATACAAGCTATTCCCATCACTCAGCTCCAGTTTTGCTAACGATGCATCAGGACCTGATGAAGAACTTGATTGCATGGCCATTGAGCTTAGTCTGAGAGGATATATTTTGTGCTGGAAACCTGCATTCTGTAACAAGTATAATGCTACCCGAAATGATGACAACATTCAACAAAATGCCCGTGTTAAATAATGAGTTGTGCCAGGTAAGATAATGATTGACAAGGTTTGGTAAAAATAGTAGGAGTTAAGATCCATTTTGGTCCCATAACTTTTGCAATTTCCTAAAAAGGTCCCCAAAAATTAAGTATTTCAATTTAATCTCATAACTTCTTAATCGGGGCCTATTTTACACCCCGTGTAACGAAAATGTGCCCCAAAACAACATGGTACTTCAAATTCCGGCGACTTTGGTAGTTCGAGACCAAAATCAGACAAGTAAAGGTGTGTTATGGGATTATATTGAAAAACATAACTATTTTCAGACCTTTTACAGAAAAAGCAAAAGTTATAGAACAAAAATGGATATTAACTCAAAGAGACTATCTACAACAAACACAATTCATGCTGTAACCATGAAATTAACTCTTAGTAGTGAATTATCAGTTCTTTTATTCAACATAAAAAGGAGATACGAAGGGACAAAATGTCCACTGCTTACACACGTAGCGAATTATAAATTTATACATTATAATTACACTGATAATCAGATCAGAAAGTGTTTGGGACTTCAATAACAAACATAAAAAAGATTCTCAAAAGTACAACTTTTTGGCTTGGCCAACTAATTGAAGGTACAGCATTCAATAAGTTGTCACTTCTCACTTGTGGATTCATTTATTTGTTAGTTTATCTTATTTAATCACATTTAATTCTTAAGCACTTTGCAGTACGGGTATTATGGAAATTTCACTAAAAAATAAACATTTTTTAAAACAAACTCCAATTTGAGCATACGCAAGGTTCACTGAAGCGCAAGATCTCGCCTGGCACGTGAGGCGCAAGGTGCATACCTTAAGCGCGCCTTTTGTACATTAATGCTAAAACTCACAAAAACATTACATTACCTTAAATTAAACATATTAGCATATAATGAACTACTAAATTGAATTTCAAAAGTACCTAATAACTCTAAATTATACAAATCAAAGACATCAACTTCAATAATAAGAAGCAAACTTCAAAGGCTAGCAAGCAGCTAACAACAAATATTCAAATCAAAGGCCAACAATTAGAAAATTGTGGATCTTCATCGTGAAATTCTTTTTCCACCTCATCTTTACCTTTCAAAAATTGTCCACAAACCATGTTTTTTGGGCTGGGAAGATCTGGAAAGTAGAAGAGGTGCACCTCAAGGCGCAGCATAAAAAGCGCAAAAGGCACACAGAGGCGCGTACCTCGGTAACACTGCCAGCCTTTCCCAAAGAGAGGCGCGCATTTAACAACTATGACTTTGAGACAAACTATGTTTTGAAAAGTAACTACTCCCTCCGTCCAATTTCATTATTCCCACTTTCCTTTTTTGATTGTCCAATTTTATTATGCACATACCCTTTTTGGAAACAATACTATTCATACTACTTTATCTCCACCCTCCTACCATCACTTATTTACCCACTTTGCCATTCACTTTATTCATAAACAATCATTTATTTATAAATGGACCCCACAATACCCCATCATACCCTCAACTTATCTACTTTATGAATAAATTAATCAATATTCATTAAAACCCGTGCCCGGAGAAGTGGGCATAATAAAATTGGACGGAGGGAGTATTAGGCAATACAGTGTACTCAGAAAGAAACAAAACCAATTATGAGCTAGATTCTCAACTAGTTTACCAATTGTAGGTTCTACAAAATATAGAATTTGAGATGGAGATAAATTTACAGACATGAATAAAATTTTGTTTATCAAACTATCAATCAGGACTTGAGGCAGTAATTCCCATTTTATAACTCTATTTAGTTTCTGTCCCCAGCCCCTCTTCGTTCCATTAAAATATTAAATAAAGAGATGTACAATCATGCATTCTCCAGTAGTCGTGAAAACAATATGCTAAAATAATTGTAAGTATAAGTCAACTAAAATCCAAATATTTTAGACCATCTAAATACCTGTAGGCATGACAACAGAGATTTATGAAGCACTTTATTCTCCACCACGCACCTAAATTAAAATACCAAACAATAATTATCTGCAAGACAGAACTGTATGATTCTGAAAGGAGTCACGGTGTAGCATTCACTCTTACCCTAATACTTCTTTGTTGATGTCTCTTGCATTGTACCTCGTATACCCAAGACCTGTGTAGTCCCAAACCTGGAACAAAAAAAAACAAAAAAAAAAAGATATAACTCTAATGACGAAAATCAGATGCCCTTTTCAATATTAATAGTTAGTAGACAATTTGCTTAGTATTATGCTATTAGCAATTTACAACCATTAGGAAACCAAAAAGGCAAAAATAAGAATTACATGTAATAATGGATAGGGAAATCTTTCTAGATCTGGAAGTGAGAATACAATAATAAGCTATCTCATAGTGAATATTCCAGCTTAATCTATCATCAGATGCACAATTAAAAAAGTAGCAAAATTTGTTTATGTATAGGAAGCAGCAGATCGATGTTCATTTTGTTTCCACCTATATCTAAAACTAAAGAAAGAGGAAACCCTAAAGTTAAACCATTCATGACAGACTTTCTTAACGAGCTCCATACATTTAGAGTTCAACTTTTCTTCCATTTGTGTATAGTATGGCTGAGTTGGTGGTTGGGCCAACAAGTTAATATATGTTGAAAGAGAAACTTTAGCTAAATATAAAGCAGAGAAACTGAAACGTACAGTAAACCAAAATACTTCCAAATCGCAAGGTTTATACCTGCATCTTATCAAAATAAGCATGACGATGCTCTTCAACATATTTCCATGCACCCACATCTGAAAGTAATAGCTGTCATGCTTCATAGAATATCATAAATTACATTTATATAATCATTTTAAGAAGTAATACAGCTCAATGCATATTGATGGCTGCTCGCAAATATACTCTAGATGATCAAGTATTAGCTTGCTAAAGTCAGCACATATGCAGAAAGAACATTCTAACTAATGTTATTCCTATTAGAAATCAACAGTAGACAGCAATTATATATATGAATAAAATTTTCGAAGGATTAAGATAAATTAACAAGCTAAGGGGGTGTTTGTTTATGGCCCCCCACCCCACATTTTTATTTCAAATTCAAATCCTCGTTTGTTAAATTGGATTTTGGTATAGGATTTCAAATCCTATTAAATTCTACCCTATAATACCCATAATACAATATTTTACTTTTGTTCAAACAAAGTTTAAGCTGCAGGTTCAGCCTAAAGCTTCATAACGCCATTCCACGGTAAACTTCACCAAACCATCAGTAAGTTATTGATGTGTTATCCCATAGCTATCAAATATACACAAAATTACTAATCCTCATAGTGCATATTTTACTTTATTTTCAGGATAAAATATTTCCACTCTATTCAGGTAAGCATTCGTCTATCAGCCCATGATATTAGAGAAGGCACTGTACATTAGAAACTCATTTCAAATGCAAAAATAGCAAGATTTGAATAACGTACTAACAATGCAAAAGTAACACCTTTAAAAAGATCTATAGTTGCTGGTGTAACAGTACTAACTCTCGGATCTGGAGGATCCTCTTTCTTGATGCCAACACCACTTTGTAATGCTGGATTGCTATCAATAATAGCAACATTTAGTTGATTTGTCAATGGCATTCTTGCTGCAAGCATATTACATAAAACTTAGTATTACTCGATCAGCATGATTTTTTTGTATGTGAAAATAAGCATGAGAGTAAAGGACAATAAGAGCTTGTATAGGTTAACTTTGTTAAAAGAATCAATGCATGCGTACTATAGGCAAACAGTAATTCATCAATGCAGAGGACAAAAGCACAAGTTCTTCACAAATGAGTTCCATGACTATAACAAACTTAGAACTGTTAATATCTTTGAGTACCATTGTCAGAGAAAATAATCAGGTAGAAGATTTTTAGGGAATAAGAGGGAAGATAAAGTACAGGAAGGGCAATAAGTAAATACTCCCTCCGTTTTTTATTAAATGTCACTTTGCCTTTTTCAATACTCCCTCCGTTTTTTATTAAATGTCACTTTGCCTTTTTCAATATTTTTTAAATAAGTGTCATTCTACACTTTTTTCTTCAAGTTTGACAATTTTACCATTGTACATTGTACTCCCTCCATTTTCTTTACCTTGATTTAAGTTTTTTCCCTTTTGAATATAGTACTATAACATAAATCATGCATAAACCTTAATTATTGTATACATGAATATCATCTACAATATTGACCACATTCATTACTAAACATAAATTTAATATTAAAATTAGTTATCATTAATGAAGGGTAAAATGGTCCATGATTATATATCTTAATATGTTGAAAATTGTTAAAATGACACTTATTTAAAAGTGGAGGGAGTATTTTTTAAATAAGTGTCATTCTACACTTTTTTCTTCAAGTTTGACAATTTTACCATTGTACATTGTACTCCCTCCATTTTCTTTACCTTGATTTAAGTTTTTTCCCTTTTGAATATAGTACTATAACATAAATCATGCATAAACCTTAATTATTGTATACATGAATATCATCTACAATATTGACCACATTCATTACTAAACATAAATTTAATATTAAAATTAGTTATCATTAATGAAGGGTAAAATGGTCCATGATTATATATCTTAATATGTTGAAAATTGTTAAAATGACACTTATTTAAAAGTGGAGGGAGTAACATATAAGGAGTCTCTATTTATAAAGAGCACATAAGATAGAAATAAAATATGTTAATTTTACCCATGAATTATGCTAAATTACATCCCAAACTTCAGCCACTCTAATTGCGAACTCTGTTTAGAAGTACCCGTTATTAATCTTACTTCTATAAGTAATCCATTGACTCTACCCATGTGATGTGCCTTCCTTATCAACTATCCTAAACACAAATATGGTTTCTACAATTTTTTTAAATCCACATTCAGGTCAGTCTTTGACAAAATGTAACAGCTGAAGAAAGCAACATATGATTTTAGCATATGCTGAGAATATGACAAAGTGGGGAGATCAGGATAATGAGTCCAACTCACTCATGTAGTGGAATATATTTCGATAAAATAAGGTGGAACATAAAGGGTCTTTAAAAAATGGTACTACATTATATGGTTCCAAAATCCATATGAGTTACACCAAAAGATAAAATTGCGAGAAATAATAACAGAATTTGTTTGGAAATGAAAATGATATGTAACAGTTACCTAAAGAGCAGGCCAGGGCCATTCCAACCATGCCACCTCCAACAATAGCAATATCGTGCACAGGAATATTACTATCAATTCCATGTTCGTTTGCGAGTCCCTAGTTGTTCGAAAACAAAACAAACACAAAAAAAATTAGGAGCCAACTATCATGCAGAAAACACTTCAGAAATAGTACATTTGGTGCCTGAAATTCGGCTATTCATTGACAATACCTAAAATGCCAGAAAAAAAACATCAGAATCATCCAAAATTAATTACTGTACTCTAAGGATGAGCTTTTTCTGATCTTTTTTCTTCGATAAATATACTGGGAGATTTTTATTGTCCTCATCATTAGCCGCCAGATCAGATCTAAAAATAAGTCATCTGCAGATAGATTTTACTAAACCATTTTTTCCTCGTGCCTTACTATTAGTATTTCGGTATTTCCATTTTCAATCAAGACCAAATTAATTTGCAGAAAACATACAAAGCCAGAGAACAAAGGACCCTAAAGGGTAATCCCAAGATTTTCATTTCTACTTTCCTATTAGTGTGTCAGCTTCATGGAATCTTTGTATTTCTCAATAAATAGATTATCTGTAAGATTGAAAATAAGTTTCCCATATTTTGCAAGAAAATACCACAGAGGATCAGCAGTTCAATCAAGAACTTAACATCCCAAATATAGTACATATATGACTTAATACACTACTAACTTGACCACATTCTGATACTTTTTCCTCATTAAATATTGTGAGTTTTAGTGTCCTCTTCATTAGACAGATTAGTTTAAAAAGTGGAAGTCATCTGCCGATAGGTTTTGCTAAACCAGTTTTTCCCTCATCAGGTGCCTTACTATTAGTGTTTTGATTATTTACATTTTCAATCAAGACGAAATTCATATGCAGAAAACATATAACACCAGAGAACAAAAGACCCTAGTTATTTACCTACACATCATGAAAAATGGTAACCAAGATTTTTATTTTTATTTTCCTATTATTATTAGAATGGCAGATTCATGGAATCTTTGTACTTCACAATAAATAGACTATCTGTAACAAAATTGAAAGTAAGTTTCCCATATTTTGCAACATTGTCAATCAAGAACTTCACATCCCAAAGATAGTACAGATATGGAGTTTATACACTACTTACTTGACCACTTTCTGCACCAGGTAACTTGACACCTGCATCACTGCATAACGTCCTCTGTGCCAATTTCCAAGCATTCGTATTGAAAACCAATCTTCTTGATGTTAACCTTGTGTAACATTAATAGATACTCATTGTTATACTTGCACATTATGTTGTGATGAAAATCAAGAACAAAAACAAGTATTCTCATATAATTTTTAGGGCATTAGTTGGTTTATCAGCATGCAAAAAACATTAACTGATTAAACTTTTTGTCTAAAAATAGTTTATTTCACCTCTCCCCAAAAGTAAAGAAGCAACATAAAATACCCTCCCCGATGATAAAAACATATAGGAAAACTGACAAGGAGACAATTTGTTTCTACACTTTTCATTGTAAAAACCTTATTTAATCAATAAATTAATTAATTAATCAGATGCATAAACAGAGAAGCCACCTTTAAAGTCGAATCCCAAAAACAGTAACCCCAACAACACTTATAACCCAACTGACAATTCCACCAATTCCTTCATTTTGCAATTAATTAATCAAAATTAAACCAAATGAATGTATAACCGGCAACAGAAACTTGACCAACAGCTCATTTACTTATAAAGTGATGATGTATCAAAAAATGGTGTGTTCACTACAGACTTTTTTCATTTCAGTGAAATCTTAGCCCAATTAACGCAACAGGAAACAGCAGATTAAGAGATAATTCGAGAGAATCAGAAAAAACTCCATACCTATTCATCATTTTGTTGTTCTGGGGGGTGTTGTTTTCGAATTCAGGAGAAGAAGAAAACTGATAGATGGAAGAGTCGGTTTCAATGGCGATGCTAATTTGGGCTTATAAGTTTAAGGCCATTCGGGTTACTTGAATCAGGATATTTGCACCTTGAAAATTCGTAAACACACCCACTGATTATTTTTCTTCTTTTAAGAAATCTCACTCCCTTGTTCCATGATTATTTGCGCATTTTCCTTATTATAACGTCCCAAAATTATTTGCACACCAAAAGTAATACACACTAAAAGTAATACCCTTTCAACATCATTTTATTTTTAAAATTATCACTCCTTTTTTACATACATTTTACTTTATACCTAATCAAATTCACTTTACACCTCATCAAATCACCTGAAATATCTTTTTTTTATATTACATCACCAATCACTTTATTCCATTTTCTAAAAAATCATGACAGAGTCAAAGTGTGCAAAAAAAAAAAGAGAATTTTTATAAAAAATGTCATTTATACACCTAGCTTCTTAATAAAGGACAACTAATATAATCTTTTTAAAAAAGGACAAAAACATATGTTAATAACCATTTATGCCCATACATTTAAATATGCAGATTAACTTATTAATTTATTTAATAAAGGAACAAGTCGTACCTTCCTTATTTTTCGCAATATATTCAACAACATACCATTTCCCAAAACTCATTCTGTTTAATATCACTCATATGGAAATAAGAATCTCACCTTCCTTATTCGTATGCAATCTGCACGATTGATAGAAAGTTTCAATTAAACAAATCTTAATTTCCCAAAAACAACCCTAATTCAGAATTCTTCCTCCCTGTCGTTTGTTGATCGTGTTCTGCTTTTTTTTTTTCTCATTTAAGCTGCAGAATTTGAATCGATGGACTGTGTGGTGATTCTGAAAATCGAATTCAATGGGAAGACTAAGTTGGTTCGTGTTAGTCGATTTTCACTGTATGCAGATGTTGTGAATCAAATAATCGCCGGAAACAAAGTCGTCGACGGCGCCAGAAACTTCTCAGCAAGGCCCGAAGTTCGGGATAACGACTGTTTGCATACTAAGAAAAGATATGGAAGACGAGATTGCGATTCACCCTTCTTTTTCTAATTTTTCTGACTACTTCGGAGTTTTCGACGTCCATGGCTGCTCTCATGTAAGCACCTCACCATTAAATTAGTAGTAGTATTTTGATGTTTTTTTCTTATTGATTTTGGCGATCTATTGCGAGATGGTATCTCCAGAGTGCAACTTCGTCGGATCCACCTCCGTCGTGGCGGTGGTTTCACCTCATCAGATCGTCGTTTCCAATTGCGGAGGTTCTCGCGCTCTTCTCTGCCGAAAAGGCGTCTTAATCCGGTGAGATTAAGAGTTTTGCCCTAAAAATTCTCTAATTATACTAATTCATTTTTCTGCATTAAATTCATTTTTCTGCATAATGATATTTGTATATGCACATAATGTACTGCACACTTCTGCATTATTTATATGTTGATGCAACTTTAATTCTGCATTATTTATATGCTCATGCAATTTTAGTTTTTTTTTTCTGCATTGTACGATTTTCCTGCAGATGTTTCTGCATAATCAAGTCAGAGATTTTTCTGGAGAAAATATCTAATTTGATTTGACGATTTTTGTGCAGATCTTCAAGTCTGACAATGAAATTGAATATCAGAGCTTTGGGAAAATGCGATATTTGTAAAAGACTTGAAGATCAGAGATTTAGGGAAGAATTGAATACCATGTCTTTGGGAAAGTCCTAAAATTGGGGATGTAGAATAATCATACAAAGATTTCTTCCCCAAAATTCTGCAAATCATTTAATTGATTGACCGGAGCTATTGAGAGGTTTTAATTTTGGAAGATGTTAATTATGTGCGTAATTAACGAGGAGCTAATAGACACGGCTTTAAATTTCAAAAAATGTATTGACTTTCTCCATATTAATTCCGAAATTAGATAGTAAGGGCATGATGGTACATTTATGTTACATTTTGTCCTTAATTTGAAACTATTTTAAACCAGGTTCTTATTTAAAAAAACACTAGGTGGAAAGACCTAAAACGTGAAATCCCAAAAAAAAAATACTGGGATGGGACAAATGAGTATATTTTGAAAGGCTACTCTCTTGTCGGTTATTAAACTAATACGTGTCACTTCCTTCTTCCGTGTACTCTTTCCATTTCTTTACAATTTCCAAAATCCTGGCTGTAATCGATATGATATGAGAAATGTCTTGTGGGATGAGGAAAGTAAATTTGTTTCTTTCCAACTTCCATTTTTGTGTTTTCAATCAGGTTTTCCTTTTCTTAATCTTAATCGATAAATCTATATATCCAAAATCTGGATATCCAGAAATTAATTAATTAATTATAATTTATTTATGTAATTAAATATCTGCCTTAAATCATGTGAACTCTTGTCTGATGGATAATGACACCAAATTCCCACATTTCTTGTTTCTCTCATCAATCAAATAATAAAGTAAAGATGCACCGGAATCAAGGTAGGAAGGAAGACCAGATTTGCCATGAACGAAGACCTTTCTTGACTATTTCAAACAAAGAATTTCGAGATTCCACACAGTGCCCCTGTTCCAGCTGTACTCATTCCCACTATAGGTCTAAATGTTTCATTCTCAGAAAAAGCCCCAACTCCCACAGATGAACAACCAGGCCCCGCTAATGCAAATAAACAAATTAATCACATATACTCTCCCCATTCGAATGACTTGCACGGTTTGACTACTGACACAATTTTTTTCTTTTTAAATGCAATTTAATGGTTGGTAATTTAAGTTAAATAGGAGTATTTTAAGTGATTTGATTATGTGTAAAGTAAAATATATGTAAAAAAATGAGTGACAATTTTAAAAATAAAATGATGTTGAAAGGTTATTAATTATGTAAGGTATTTCATATTAAGAGTGTTTCAAGTAATCTTGCGACGTTCAAAAAAAGTGTGCAAGTAATCACGGGACGGAAGGAGTATATGAGTTTAAAAAATCGTACAACCAAATAACAAGTGGTGGTATGGAAAAGAAGCATTCACTCCGTACCGCAATTACTTTCTCATTTTACTTTTCGAAGTCAACTCATTTATTTTAATTTATACATAAATGTCTACAAAATTACCCATCAAAATTCTCACTAAATTTATTTTTCTTATTTTATGTGTCACTTCACATGTGAAAGAAAATTAAGAAATCATGGGTCGGAGGAGGGAGTATCTAGGTACTAAATTAAATGTTTAAACACATCAATGTTGGAAGTGTATTAAGTTTGTTAATTCACTCTATTGATCTATTAACAATTTTTTTTTTTTTTAGGAAAGATACATATAAAAGACGAAAAAGTGATTTTGCCTACAAAGGCCAGAAGTTTAAGTACAAAGGTCCCTAATATGATCTGGAATCTCATCTTCAAATCAATCTTGAGGTGTTGAAGTGGTATTTGCCATACTTGCTAGTTTATGAGCTGCTTTATTAAAATCTCGTGAGATGAACTGACAGTCCCACACTAGGAGTTCTCTCAGAAGGCACCATATTTGGTCTAGAATTTCTCTTTCGGGTCCGATCACTTGTGTTTTGTGATTGACTGCATCAATGGCTTGTGTAGAGTCGGCTCTAATGCCACTGATCTTGATATTATCAGATTTGCATTTTATAAGTCCATCTGTCCATACCTGATTGCATTGAGTTCTGCACCCAAAACTGACTCTTGATGAGGGATTCTTTGGAAACTTGCTTTCTTCACTTGACAATTCTGATTATATATAATATATCCCTCTACAAACACATCCTTATTAGGATTAAAGGTCGCATCAGTGTAGAGGTAATATCCCTTTCTATAGGAAGCTTTAATGGTATTCGCATCACAATTGATGTACTTTTTTTTTTCTAAAAGTCTTCAAAATATCGCAAGGCCCATTCAATTGTGAACCTGGGGATATTATGCAATGTTCTCCTCTTATTGTCCTCTCTATGAATAAACACACATCGTTCTTTCCAAATTGTTCATGCTATAATTAAGAATCTCTCTTCCTCCATCTCATCTTCCCTCGAAATCTTACTAAAAATATCTACAAAGTTATTGCAATCAGATTTCTTCAAGAATTCCCAGAAGCCATATCTTTTCCAAATTTGCTTCACAAATCTACATCGAAAGATCGCATGTGCCATATCCGCATTTTGTGCACCACAACATCTACGTGACAGATCAAATGGAATATGGTGTTTGTGCATATTACTCTCTGTCGCAATGATATTCTTCATCATTTTCCACCCAAAAACTCTGATTTTTTGTGGAACCTTCAACTTCCATATTCTATTGTAAATGTTACAAATAATTTCTTTTTTGAAGTGCTTGCTTTTCCGCTATCCATAACATTATTTTCCAACTCAAAAGCAAATTGATATGCATTAGCCACCGTAAATTGTGTACCTGATTTACTTCTCCAAACCAGTTGATCATCTTCATTTTTGTTCACTAACGGTATTCTTAAAATAACATCAACCTCAAATGGAAGAAAAACTTGTTGGATTAACTCTACATTCCATTCGTAATTATCATTAATGAATCTGTTCACCTTAGATCCACTAGCAATTCTGGACTTGATTCTTCCATCATTCAAATCTTTCACCCATTTATGCTTGAAAATACTGATTGATTGACCATTGCCTATTTTCCATCTTGCCCCATTTTTCAGGATTTCCCTACCCCAAATAAGTGATCTCCAAATATAAGAAGAGTTTGATCCAATTTCTACTTCCATGACATCCGTATAAAAAAAATGTCTAGCTTTAAAAATCTTGCTAACTAACGCTTGCGGATTATGCTTCATGCGCCAGATTTGTTTTGCCAAAAGGGATTTGTTAAATAATACCATTTTCCTAAACCCCAAACCCCCATCCTCTTTCTTTTGACACGTTTCATGCCATCTCGACCAATGAATTTTCCTATTCTCTTTGCCCAATCCCCACCAAAAATTGGCAATGGTGCTCTCAATTGCTTAACAGATTGATACCGAAATTCGAAAACAAGACATTGCGTAAGATGGGATGGCTTGTAAAACTGACTTAATCAGCACATCTTTTTCCCCTTCCGAAAATTGTTTATGGCACCAATTATGTATCTTATTCCGGACTCTATCCAGTAAATAGTTAAATTGATGTCTTTCGTATCAAACCGAAAGTGTAGGCAATCCCAAGTACATTTCATGTCCCTGCACCGATCGAACCTCCATGATATCTCTTACCTTATCCATATTAACAGGTTTTGTCTTTGGACTAAAAGTGATAGTTGACTTCTCCAAATTTATGAGTTGACTAGAAGCTTTTTCATATATTCTCAAACATTCCCAAATTCTAAAACTTTCATGAGAAGATGCTTTGAAGAATAAAATGCTATCATCGGCAAAGAATAAATGTGAGATGATCGGTGCTGTTCTAGCAACTTTTATGTCCTTAATATAGTTAGCTTCAACAGCCCTAGTAAGCAAAGAAGACAGGCTATGTGCACAAATAGCAAAGAGATAGGGAGATAAAGGGTCACCTTGTCTTATCTCTCTCGAAGGCCTAAAGATCTCTGATATAAATCCATTGATCTTAATGCCATATGTAACCGATGTAACACACACTGAGAAGAAGTTCAATCCATTTCTCAGAGAAACCCAATTGACGCAGGCAATTCATTAAGAAGCTCCACTCTACACGGTCATAAGTTTTACTCATGTCTAACTTGAGCGCTTCATATCCTTCCTTGTTCTTTGAGTTTTTAATCTAGTGCATGCATTTAAAAGCAACCAGAATATTATCTGAAATTAGCCTTCTTGGGACGAAAGCACTTTGGAATTGATTAATAATATCATTCATGATTGGCTTAATGCGATTCGTGATTGTACGTGCCAAAATTCTATAATTAACATTGCACAGACTAATAGGTCGAAATTGAGACACCATTTTAGGGTTTTTCACTTTCGGGATCATGGTGATGATTTTTTATTCCAATTATCGACATTGTCCCCCTGGTTAAGAAGTTTGAGAATTTGGTTAGAAACTTCTTCGCCTACTGTTTCCCAATTAGCCTGATAAAATGAGGGGGATTTTCAAAAAAGGCCTAGTCAAAGCATCACTTATCAAAAATGGTCTTACTTATACAAAATGTTCAAAAATAGCCTTCTTCATTTAAATGATTTTAAAAAAATGTTTAATACCTTCTCACCCAAATGGTCTCTATATAAACAACCACAACATTACACATCTATGGTTATTCTTCATTATCTACACCCAAATTCTTTAAAGTTTGGATTAAACATAAGAAACAAATCTCTATTATTTTCCCCCATTTAAAATATATGTCATTTTAGACTTATGCACATATACTAAGAAAATTAAAAACTTCTTTCTATACCCTTAATTAATTGCTATAGAATTCTACAATATACAATAAAAATTATTACTATCTAAGTTATTATTAATTATTTTGAGAGTAATTTAGAAAAATGTGTAATTAATTTGCCTTGAAAAATACAAAACGTCATATAATTTGCAAAGAAAATGAAAGGTCAAAACGTCATATATTATGAATAGAAGGTAGTATATTTTTCTTGTTTAATTTTGTTTGTATTTTGGAGAATCGAATATGCAATTATTTTAGGGTTTACACCCAAATTTTCATATGGGTTGTTTATTGTTGTTTAGAGTTGTTTAGGGTTGTTTAGTATTGTTTAATGTTGCTGTTTATGGTTGTTTATAATTGTTTAATATTGTTTATGATGGTTGTTGGTATTTTAATGAACATTTTTTGTTATAAAGTTTACAAGGAGATATTTTTCATTTTATATGTGATAATTGTTGTTTAGTTTTATACATCTGACAATCTCATACTAAAAACCTCGTTGTTTATCATTAAAATTATATTATTTTGTACCATTTTAAAGATTTAAATGTCGAAATTGAAGTTTCCCCACTTAAAATATAATTAATTCATATTTCATTTCATTATATGTGTGATCAACAATATTGTTTAGTTTTAAATTTCTCGATTGTTTAAACAATCTTGTTGTTTATCATTAAAAATACATTATTTGTACGATTTTGACGACTTAAGTGTCAAAATTGAAGTTTCTCCACTTAAAAATAAGTAATTCTTGTTTCGTATCATATTATGAGTGATCATTGGTGTTGTTTAGTTTTAAACAACTCAATTATTTAAACGATCTTATATTAAACAACTTTGTTGTTTAAACGGCCTCGTATTAAACGAACTCACTGCTTATCATTAAAAATATGTTATTAGCATCATTTTAAAGATTAAAGTGTCAAAATTGAACTTTCTGCACTTAAAATTAAGTAATTCACATTTCGTTTCATCTTATTTGTGATCAACATAGTTGTTTAAGGTTTTTTTTAAGTTATTTAGAGTTGATTAATATCCGGTTGTTTAGAGTTGTTTAAAGTTGTGTAAAGATGTTTAGGGTTGTTTAAAGTTGTGTATAATTGATTGTTTAGGGTACGTTGTTCAGAGTTGTTTATGGTTTTTTAAAGTTGTGTAGAATTGTTTATGATTGATTAATATCCAGTTGCTTATGGTTGTTTAAAGTTGTTTAGAGTTGTTTAGGTTGATTACTATTCGATTGTTTAAGGTTGTTTATGGTTGTTTAGAGTTGTGTAGAGTTTATTAATATCCGGTTGTTTAGGGTTGTTCAGAGTTGTTTAAAGTTGTGTAGAGTTGTTTAGGTTGATTACTATCCGATTGTTTAAGGTTATTTAGAGTTGTGTATAGTTGATTGTTTAGGGTTTTTTTTAAAGTTGTTTAGAGTTGATTAATATCCGGTTGTTTAGAGTTGTTTAAAGTTGTGTAAAGATGTTTAGGGTTGTTTACAGTTGTGTATAGTTGATTATTTAGGGTTGTTCAGAGTTGTTTATGGTTGTTTAAAGTTGTGTAGAATTGTTTATGATTGATTAATATCTAGTTGCTTATGGTTTTTTAAAGTTGTTTAGGTTGATTACTATCCGATTGTTTAAGGTTGTTTATGGTTGTTTAGAGTTGTGTAGAGTTTATTAGTATCCAGTTGTTTATGGTTGTTCAGAGTTGTTTAAAGTTGTTTAGGTTGATTACTATCCGATTGTTTAAGGTTGTTTAGAGTTGTGTATAGTGGATTGTTTAAGGATTTTTTAAAGTTGTTTAGAGTTGATTAATATACGGTTGTTTAAGGTTGTTTAAAGTTGTGTAAAAATGTTTAGGGTTGTTTAAAGTTGTGTATAGTTGATTGTTTAGGGTTGTTCAGAGTTGTGTAGGGCTGTTTAAAGCTGTGTAGAGTTGTTTATGATTGATTAATATCCCGTTGCTTAGAGTTGTGTAGAGTTGTTTAGGTTGGTTACTATCCGATTGTTTAAGGTTGTTTATAGTTGTTTATGGTTGTTTAGAGTTGTGTAGAGTTGTTTAGGTTGGTTACTATCCGATTGTTTAAGGTTGTTTATAGTTGTTTATGGTTGTTTAGAGTTGTGTAGATTTGATTAATATCCGGTTGTTTAGGGTTGTTCAGAGTTGTTTACTTGTTTAAGGTTGTTTAAAGTTGTGTAGAGTTGTTTAGGGTTGATTAATACCCATTGATTAGAGTTGTTTAAAGTTTATTAATATCCAATTGTTTATGGTTGTTTAATATTCGATTGTTTAGAGTTGTTTAGATTGAGTTGTTTAGGGTTGTGCAGAGTTGATTAATATCTTGTTATTTAAAAAAACTACAATTAAAACATGCCGAAAACATATTTTTTATAAACAAAACTAAAATGTTAGAAGAAACTATAATTAAAACTAGTTCAAATGACCAAACATGATTTCTTAACACAAAACCAATATGTTTGAAGAAATATAAACTATTACAATTCCAACATTATTGTCTGTTACAATTTAATTTCAACATTATTTAGAAAAAGCAGAAGAAAATATATAACAAATTAACCCTTATTTAAAAACTTAATGCTGAAAATATAATAAAAATGAAAACACCTTTTGAGGATTTGGATTTGCAGAGCTTCACTAAGAATTCAGAAGCACTGTGCAAGTTCTTTTTCTTGTTTGAAGAACAACATTTTTTCCTTTTCTCGTTTGGAGAAGAGGAGCGCTTCTTCCCCTCCCTCGCAACCTCTTCCGTTCAATAACCTGAATGAACAATTTTCCCTTTCTTTAAACCTCTCAAATCCTCTCAAGCACCATTGAAATTTTGATTTTAAAAGAAGAAGAAGACGAAGTGAATCTGAATAAGAAAAGAGACGCAAGTTTTTTACATTTTTAAGAGAGGTATTTTTCCCCAACGTCTACTCTTAGGTTGATTTCTCCTTCTTCTTATCACTGAAATTTTGATTTTGAGAAGAAGATGAAGAAAAGATTCTTGGTTTGTTCAGGGGTGGGAAAGAGACGCTTTTTTTTTCTTTTTAAATTAATTTTATTAAAAGAAAATTTTGGTCAAAAGTGGAGAGGGCTAAAGTTAAATGTGGACCGGGTTATCCGGCCATATCCGATAAATCTCACGATAAAATGATGCTGGAAAACCATCAGGCCCAAGTGATTTTCCCGGATTAATATCATTTATAGCTCTCCTAACCTCTTCTTTTGTAAACGGAACATCAAGTATTTTATTCATCTCACTTGTAACTTTCTTTAGAATCCCTTCAACCGCTGCCTCTTGACGTGAACAGGCCTTGAAAATATTTGACAAATATTTCTTGGATGTCCTTGTCTGAGTCCTTCCATGTTCCATTTTCATCTTGAATACCATTTATTTTGTTGAGTCTCCTCCGCATATTAGCTCTTGAGTGAAAAAACTTTGTATTTATGTCTCCCTCCTTTAGCCAATCAACTCGCGCTCTTTGTTTCCAATGTCATTCTTCTTGGGTGAGGAATGCTTCTAATTGATCTTCAAGAGCTCGAATCCTCAATTCATCAATATCGTTTGAGTCTTTGTTAAGTTCTTCCTCCAGGTTCTTTAACTCTCTCCGGAATCGAACCCCCCTTTCTTTTAGCCCAACTCAATAAATTTATTCCACAGTTCTCAAGAGTTGTCGGTAGTTCGGCATCTTTATCTCGTTGAGCCCAAATCTTTCCCACAGTTTTTTTTAAAATCATGCTCTCTAAACTAAGAGCTCTCAAATTTAAAACTAAAAGGTCTTCTATTCAGACCATGTTTTGGAGCACATTCACAATTAATCCATATGGGTCTATGATCCGAACCAAAAAAACCAAGATTTTTTACAACAAAATTTGGAAAGAAACAAATTAATCCATTCTTCATTAGCAACAACATACTTGTCTAGCCGTTCTCGAATTAAATGATCACCCCTTCTTTTATTGTACCACGTGAATTTAGCACCCATTGTTTTAAGAGTACGGAGATTATTATTAACAAGTGCGTCATGAAAAAGTTGTATTTGTTGTGGTGGTTTCAATTTTTTTTTAGTCCAATAATGTTTCATTAAAATCCCCCCCCCCTCCCCCCCAAATCAGCCGGGCCTTAGGTACTGTACCATTATATGTGTGCAATCTCTTAAGAAGTTCCCAAGAGTGTTTTCGAAGGTGAACATTTGGATTCCCATAAAATCCCGTGAACCTCCAACTTTTAGAATCAGTAAAAATAACACAATGTATATGGCACGGTGAGTACGACAAAATGTTAATATCAAATTATTCCAAAACATCAACAAACCACCAGCTAGACCAACTGCATCAACATTGAAACAGAAACGAAACCCTAACTTGGTTCTAAGAGAGTCCACATAATTCGAAACACACTTCGATTCACTAATAAACAAAAGAGACAGGCTAAACTGCATAACTAAATTAAAAAGACGATCAAACGCACAGGTACCACCAACCCCCCGTGCGTTCCAGCAGATCACGATCATTCCTGACGGCGGGGCTGATCAACCTCAGCCTCTGCCAGACCAGGTATACCAATGTCTTCCCCGTACAACTCGAACATGCTTCTAGCCTTCTTTAGAAAACCAAACGTCTCCTCCTCCCTTCGTTTGTACTCGTCCCAAACATCCATGGTATCTCTAATGCCTTCATTAAATGGTCTCTTCTTGTAGGGTACCGTATTACTTTGAGTAAATAGTATTTCATCAATTGGGGCTCTATCGACTGCTCCAACCAGTCTTCTTTTCAGGGTAACTCTTTCTCTTGGTGGATTGTATGGATTTTCACCTTCATGGATAATTTCAACATATGCATCATAGTCAAATGCCCTAAAATCTCTACCAACATATGTAGTGAGTAATCCTGTAATCCTTACCATTATCCAAACCAATCAAAGATTCCTTGTGCATCCTATGTTCATGACCCCTAGGAAGAATAAAATTAAGAGGTTCGAGAACATTACCTGTTCTTGGATCGATCCTCTGCATGTTGGATCCTGCAACTTGATTCTTTGCCATATGCATCAGATCTGCAAAGTTATAAACCACTTGATGCTCAGGCTGTTTGGGCCTCCCTCCCAGATCATTTTCACTTTCTTCAATCAAAATTGCTTTGCCTTTCTGTTTCCTTACCGCCTCCATTTGATCTGCCAACTGTGCTTGCCTGACAATTTCAGCCTCCTTCTCAAGAAGACGGAGGAGCTTCTGCATGTTTTCAGATGGCCCCTTTCTGTTGTCCGTTCTCAGCCACTCCGGGAAGAAACGATGGTTAGAGCACCATTCGTCTGTCCTTCCTAAAACCAGATTACACTCCTTTTCTACATGGTCCAATCTTCCACACAAATAACAAAAATCTGAGAGTCTCTCATACCTGAAGACAAAAGAAAGTTTTCCCTCTTCAAAAGTCGTACATGCACACCTACATAAAGGCTGGTTGACATCCACCATCACCCGTATCCTCAAACATTCACCCCAGGCTTGTTCTCCATCTTCAATTTCCACCTCCATCACTTCTCCCAGAATACTTTCAACCTTGAAGCCCACAGTCTTAGCCATGGCCTGAAACTGCAAGTTATGTACCTGGACCCAAAAAGGGGTAAGGTTCAATCTTAGGCTAGAGGTCCTATCATTACCATGCAATTTCTTAATCACCAACAGTGATCTTCGCAGATTCCACGACTACTTGTGCAACACCATTTTCATCTCGTCCTCCTCTTCAAAAAGCAAGATGTATATTTCATCACCTACCATTGAAATCTTGAGGCTCTCCTTGATGTTCCATATCTTCTTTAGCAGTGCCTTTAACTCAGCAAGGCCTATCATCCTTCGGGCTACAAACCTCATGGCTAAAGCAAACTTAGGGATTATGAGTTCCTCTTTCTGCACCATGACATTGGTAGTCTCCTTCTCAGAAATGGAAATTTGCTGCAACTGCTCTTGAATGGCTTCGATCATGATGAAATATGAAATATGTGTGATTAATAACTGGAAGGATAGAATTTGTGAATGAATTTTTTTCCCACGCCCCTCTTGTTATATAACCCCCGAATCAGATGAAAACCATGGGTAGCATACCACTGTTTCCAAGACAAAGGTTTAAATGGTTGTGTCGTATAGAATTGTAGAAGATAAAATCTACAGAAGTTTAAACCCCCAATCGAAAGATGCATAACAGTTAGTGTGAGAATTGAAGCAGACGGAATTGAGAAATAACCCCAATGAATTCGCCAATGAGCTTCACGCCCTAGGTTGGGTAGCAAAGAAGATACAAAAATGCTAATGATTGGAAATCTTACACAAACTAAGAAAATCGAAGCAAGACAAAAAGAAGAAGCAAAAAGGATGTTTGGGTGCGAAAATCAATGGCCGGAATACCAACAGGCACCGGAGGAATAGAAGAAAATTTTTGAGAAATTTCTTCGGAGGGCTCACTAGCAAACTTCTCGAAACGACGGTTTAGAGAGAGAAACTAGGAGAGGAAATTTTTTTTCATCTTTTAACACATTGCTTGAATGATGTTCCAGTATATGCAATAAAATTTTAATTATAATTACTTTTGTGAAAGGAAAACAATGGAATTCAGAAATGCTTCTTTTGGAGTTGAATAATTGACAGCTCTGTACCATAAGAGGATGAAGTGTTTCCTCAACAACATTCACAAGAAAAGGTAGAATCATAATGAAACTTCTGTTCAATCGAGTACATTAAGTTTGTTGTAGTGTTTAAAAATATCTATGAACTAACGTCTTGAGAACTGATACAAGGTAGGAAATACTGTAAATCAAAGTTAAGAAATCGGGAGAAGATGCATTAAAAATCCCAGTATCAATTTTGTAAATATAAGAACTAATGTTAAAAGGCATTTTAACACAATCGTGGACGAAGTGAGTAATATGTAACACAATCGAATGCATTTTTACGTATCGGGTAAATTTTTACTTTAGATTTAATTATACATTTATCTGATCATCTATTTTAAGTTAATCTAGTAAAAACAACGACTTTCAAGTCAACTGTACTAGTAATACTTTTTAAGTAAAAAGTACTAGTACTTTTCCATGAAAGTGATTCATGCTAGTAAACTAAGGTTGTGTTTGGATGGGGGGATTTGATTT
Source organism: Galeopsis tetrahit (assembly GCA_963675135.1). Lineage (NCBI taxonomy): Eukaryota > Viridiplantae > Streptophyta > Magnoliopsida > Lamiales > Lamiaceae > Galeopsis > Galeopsis tetrahit. The sequence goes on along the minus strand of OY776128.1, from coordinate 40,789,962 downwards.
GATGAGGTATTTCAAATAGAAGGATTTAAAAATAGATGGATTTCAAATGACATGGTTTTAGTGAGAATTTGAAATCTCTCTCAATTTGAACTAAAAGTGTGTGGATACAAATCTAAGTATTTGAAATCCATTCATAATCCAAACATGTAGAATAAATTTGAACTGTGAATTTGAAATCCATAAGTCCAAATCCACCCAACCAAAAGCAGCCTAACACACTTTAGTAAAACAAAACAAAAAAAATCATTTAAAAACGCACTTACGTGTCAGTAATGAATTGAATTGAATTTGAAGATTGAACAATGAATATACAAGATCCCTTCTGTCAGTTAACAACTAAAGGTACATAGACAAGAGAGTGTCCACCCAAACAACCGTTACAAGAATCACAGTTTCAAACAATGATTTGACTATAATACCCCCCACAATCATATATTCTTATATTATATCATTCACCTAAGTAGGAAATTAGAGCATCAACCAACAATGTTATCAGTTTGGTTTGTATATTGTGTACCTTTAGCAACATCTACTTTTGACTTATCAATTTCTTAGATTTGCTCTTTTCCTGCATTTTCTTCTTCTTTGCTTCAGCTGAGATCCATGTATAATCGGGAGGAATTGCAAACGGGTCCTGAATGTTATCGATCCGGCTGCCTGTGGAGGAACCGGGTCGCTGGTAAGGAGATTTTACCCATTGGAACCAAGATGAAGTTGAAGAAGGCTGAATTACAGCATGGCTTTCTTTGCCAACCGAAGTTGGGCTTGAAGGGGGGGTCGAAAACTCATCTAGTGGCTCCAATTCTTCGAACTTTGTAAATGTTACTATCACCCTGATTGTTGGGACCAGTGGAATGGCAACCTGAAACAAGCAGACATTAATCGGTTACAAGTCACAATAGGGAAATTTAATTTACCAGATGATCATAAGTTTACTTTCTAGAAAAGAACAGAGGGAGTTTACTTTTAAGTACTAAAAACTAGCAAGCATCAGATATTAACCTTGGACAGCAAAAAGTACTAATATCCAAGGTGGTAGCTTATATCCCATTTTTATTTATTCTTGGTAGTACATCTGGTTCAAGTAAGCTTTTAAAGTATTTTTTGGTGCATCTAAACCACTCAACTGTTTTTCTAGGTTCAAGTAGACCCTTAAATTATTTTTTGGTGAAAATAAGCCCTTTATTAAAAATTGAACAAAAAAGACACTTCTTTTAACACAAAATAAATGCATGTCTTTTGAAACTGATGTGGTTTAAATTATTTTTTTAACCTGTAATTTTAAGAAGAAAAATATACTCCTATAAGTCAAAAATCATGCCAACATAAATAATACTCCCTCCGTCTAAATTTAATAAGTCTAATTTCCTTTTTGGTCCGTCCAAACTTAATATGCACATTTCCATAAATGGTAATACTTATTCTCCTAATAGTACTAATACACCCTTCACTTTTTACTTTACACATCTACTATATACATTAACAATCAATATTCCTTAAAACTTGTGTCAAATGAATCATACTTATTAAGTTTGGAAGGATGGAGTAAATACAAATTGCATATTCTTCTATCGGAAACACATTCTTTAATAAATACGAAACACTAAATTAAATCTAAAAAAAAAAACTAATACCATATCTTTACTTCGTATTAGTAGAAGTGCATTTTTATTTAATTTATGAGGAAAATGGTTTATTTGCACCAAAAAAACACTCAAATACATTAACGGGGTATTTGTTCAACTTTAAAAAGTTAAAAAGGGTTTATTTGCACCAAAAATTGCATTAAGGACTTATTTGAACTTGAGGTAATAGTTAAGGGGCATGGAGTACCTTATCCCTTTATATATATACTCCATCCATCCCAATAAAAGTTACCCAACTTTCTTTTTTCGGCCGTCACAATAAAAGCTACCCATTCTTTTTTTGGCAAACTACTCTCTCACATTTCATTATATTCTTCTCTCTTAATCACATCCCTTCTAATACATCTACTTATTCAATCATATTTGAAATTTCTTAATCTCCGTGTCCAAAGCTAATGGGTAGCTTTCACCGGTACAGAGGGAGTATATTACTAATTTCATGCTGCACACTGGCACCAGAATAAAATTGGACAGAAGTTTATTCCCAAGCAAGGCATCTACCTACATACCATAACTTATTCCAAGGAGAAAAGGTTATCTGTGCGGTAACATAAAAGGCGAAGACATGAACTCCCAAATCAGCACGTGTTAATACTCAATTTTAAAGCTGTAATATTAGGGCATCTCCAACCAGTTTTACCTTCTTCTAGATAAATTACGGTGATACATCACTGACACATCAGCGCCACATAAAAAGTTAAATATGACAAGACCCCATACAATGTGGGGGTAAATTTTAGTGTGTTTCTGTAGCCAATATGACAAGAAAATTTAAAACAAACAAAATATCTATCACATTTATAAGAAGTAACAGTACCAGTATTTGAAAAGTAACATACACCCCCCTATCATTTCAATCACAGATATGTGACAGGAGAGAATATGATGATCTAATACAGCAAGTGTAGGCAGAAGGTGTGTTTTGTTTTAGTAAAAGAAAAGGGAGAATGTAATAAATCATGTGTACCTTTACAGGAAAGGTCCCCTTGGGTAGTTTTGTAGTGAACAACTCTCTTAATCTCCGTATAGCTTTAACTTTATTTGCTAAAATATCAAGCAATGGAAGGAGTTCTTCTGTTCGTAATGGAAAATCTGGAGATAGCCAAAGAATTGGCCTCAGACCTTTTTTATACTCATTCTCTCGACTTCCGTCTTTGCGTCGATTTCCACCCTCGTTACTTGTTGATGGGGCTTTAGCTTCTTTTCCTCTCCGATTCTCATCCCGTTTCACAACGACCTCCACAGAGTGCCTACCTACCCTATTTTGACTTCTAGGAGATTCCTCCATTAAATCACTAACTTTCTCATCTACACACAAAGAACTTCTCGGAGGAACAAGCTGTTTTTTCTCATTTTCTTGTTTATTTTCCCGTCTCCTCCATCCGTTAAACCACCCTTTCTTTTCCTGCTTACTTTCTCCATTCCTAAAACCATTTATCTCTTCAATGGGAACATCCCTTTGGTCATAACAACTATGACGATGTGCAATAACACCATCACCGTTTTCATCTGATGGCTCCATCTTAAGAGCAACCTCAAGCTGCCTTCTCTCTTCCTCAGTCAAGATACCATCAAGCTCATTCTCTGTCTCATTCTCATTATTAGTGTTCAAGAATTCATCATCTGACATGGCTCCAGGCACCTTCCTCGATTTAATACTCACAACAACATTATGCATATCGTACACTTTAGCTTTCCACGGGCCCACCATTTCTGTTTTCTCCTGTCTTCTCCATGTCGATTGAGGTAAAAGAACAGCTTGAGTTACATCAATCCCGGGCCTGAATATATTCGTCTGAGACATTGAAGCCACTTCTTGCTGCACTTCTGCCTCACTTGCAGGAGCCCCAGCACCATCTAAAGCATTCATAACCTCCTTGTCTTTGTGAGAAATCATGCAAAGAGAGCCAGGAGGAACTTGGCCATCCTCTGAACCATCACCAAGAAAGAGAACACTCTGATCAGACCGTTGTATTTTGAACCCATCGAAACCAGCTAAAGTCATATCTGCCCTCAAATTGGCACCCCTTTTCCAAATCTTGTAAGTATCAGATGGGGCAATTCTTGATATGAAAGGAATGACCGAGCTTTCGAAATGAAACGTGATCTCCATATAAAAATCTCTCATCCTTCTCATTGTCCCAATCAAACGAGGCAACCTTCGACACCATTTTGCCCATGCCAATGGCTGGTAATGCCTAACTATGATTTTTGCAATTATTTCTTCTCTATTGCATATTGCTTCTTGTAATGCACTCCAACCCTGATCATTTTGCAAGCTCCAATCTGCCCCAGCAAGCATGAGCATCTCTGTTGAGGTCTCGTCTCCAAATTTAACAGCCAGATGAAGAGAGGTTTCTCGATTAGGGACATCACGCCGATCAATTGCAGCAGCTATGGCATCAGCCTTGGCTTCTTCAGCAAGTGAAACTGATTCGGTATGAATCTCAGATGGGTCACAAAGACGGGGAAGGCCCGCGATAATTTTCCTAAGACCAGCATAATCCTTCAAAACTACAGCCTTATGAACAGGGCTATGTTCGTATTTTGACGTATCAACAGGCGACATGCCTCAGGAGTATGTAGGAGAAGCAAAGTACGGAATGCTACTCAAGGAATCAATTCAATCATCCAGAGTTCCACTATCCAATAAATGCAAATAAGACCTCAATTCACTGAACACAAGAAATAGAAACAAATCAAATTTTAACAGACAAAAGCTTATATAAGACATTCAGCAAAGTAAAAACTCAAGATTGTGGTTTAAATAAATCTAATGATATCAACAAATTATGCACAAAAAGATGAATTCAGAGTCCAAAATATTCCAGAAGGGTAAAGAAATATCACCTTTTTTTTTTCCAAGATACAAACTGGGTGTTCTCAAAGGTCCCTCAACTATTTTAACCCACCATATTAATCTCTTTTACAGGTAGTTAAATAAAAAAAAATGATTTGAAAGATTAAACATAAACAAACAGAATTCCTCATTTCCAATCCAGACCACATGAAGAAAACAGAAGGAGAAGGCAACATAATCTCAATAAAATATAATGAATCTCAGAAGTGAACAGAATCAAGGAATTGTTGTTCAGTGAAGTCAAAGAAAGGCACCAGAGAGAAACCCCTCCAATCAAGCAATGTGTTGTATTCTGAATTCTTCATAAAAAAAACAAGGATCTCCAAATTCAATTTTTTGTTCTTGAACGAGGAAGAGATTAGAAGGAAAAAAAAAGGTAAAGGTTTTATCAATTTTGACTTTAGTCCGATAACTTTTTCAACTTAAAAAATGGTTCCTTAAATTTACCAAATTCAACTTTTTCGTCATTTCACCGGCTAATTGGCTAAAATAGGTTAAAGAAATTCAATTTTTCCGTCCCTTTAATTAGCTAAAGGACAAAAAGGCTGGATGTGGTAAACTTAAGGACTAATGTCACAATAGAAAAACTTAGCGGAGTAAAATCAAAATTGGTGCAAGTTAAGTGACAAAAAAAATACATTTACCCACAATAATAATAATAATAACAAAAGCAGCTCGTCTATTTAATTACATTGTTTAACTTTAAACATGTTACACACACTTCCTACCAGAAAAATAGTGTTGCGTTCTATTTCTTGCTTATTCATTTACTTTTGGAAAAACTAATATCCTATGTCTCTTTGAAAGAGGTGATTTAATTTTGGCTGATCAGACCAACATCAAAGGCATCAATTTTATTACTGGTTTTTCGATTCCAAAAGAAAACAATAATAATTGTTCCTCCAATTTTTTAATCCAGACACTAGGGGCTTCCATTTGAATAGGGCTTCTTAATAACTACAAGAGCATAAGTATCCAATCGATAATTTAAGGCACTTGGAAATTCTTTTTCCACGTTGGTAACACTTACTACTCAAAAAAATTCCGAACATACAATTTGTGCAATGAAACTCTACATTGTGATAATTAATTCTGTTGACATTTCTACTCCTGAAGATGTGTTATTGTGTTTGTTATTTCTATCCTAGTAATCTTTTAATGATCTTGCACTCTAGGTCAGGTCTATTGTTTTCTTATACATATCATATTATCATAACTCAATAAAACTAAAATGAAAGCATATCATTGCGGGTTCTTGAATAATTCTTTTAACTCGCATGTAGGGAGATTCCTAATCTTCCCCCACGACAGACGCACCGCTACTAACATACACATGCGATCACACATTCGCGAGCACACGCTTTCACAGTCAGTGGCTCAGTGATAATGATCAAGCAATAGTATATCAGTTGCAGTGACAACATGTTGAGGAAAAATAATGACCTAAGGTTTAAGAGATACTTAGTACCTATAAAGTTTCAAACATCAAATGCGCTTAAAATCTTCTAATCAGATCACCAGTTCAAGCCTATTCCCATCAAGTCCATCTAATAGTCCCAAAAAATGCATAGCATTTCTAAGTAAATATTCTATGAGCAGTAAAATTCAGGGACGTTAAATCGTTTAATTTTTCTTTTAAATGCAAATTTCTCTTAAATAATGTTAGTATCGCAAGAACCTGTGTAAATAATTTTCATGAACATCTCTCACATCATAATAGATCAGTTTCATAAATACTGGAAATAAACTTCACAATACATCATCGCACAGTACGTAATTTCTTCCTTTGCATGACTTTTCATAAAAGATGCGAACGTAACCTATTCAATAAATTCCAGTATCATAAAACTTCTCTTACACTTCTTCGAATGATTTATAAATATTCATACCTCGAGATTATCACAGCTTGCTGCTGCAGACACAGTTCCCCAATGTTATTACTCAAAGTTCATATTTTAGAATATCCTTCAATAAACTTTGAAATAAAATTTTATTATGCCAAACGACGAAACCTACGATTTACTTGAAATGGTTGAAAGTAAACTATTTTTATATTTTCAAATAATTTATAATATTTGTCTTCTTAAAAGGAGAGGATATGAATAAATAATTATTTGAGTAAAACATGAAAACAAAGTTCTATTTGGTTAGGAAATTTATTTTATTTTAAAAAAAAATATATCTCCTTATGTCTCAGGGGAAAGGAGAAGAGTTACTTAGAAAAATAGCTATTGTCATAAAACACTGCTCTGATACCACCTGTAATGCCCTGTTCCCGAAATGCACGACCCTATGTGGTCTAAGCATACCGAGCTCGAGTCACCACTAAGTTTACGATTTTTTGAACTTAAAAATTTCTTTTATACAAGTAAATAAACCTGTCATGGCAGCAGAGAAGTAAATAGTTGAGAAAATAATGCATTGCAGTAAAATCATTTATAATGTCCTTTACAAAGGAGTTTAAGGCTTTGATAATACTTTGAATTATTGCAAGTAAATAATAATTCTTCAAATGTAATAACTTCAAATAATTACTAGGGAAACCTCGTGTCGCTGCAGCTTCCGTGGATAAAATCTCAGTGGATAATTTGCAGGCTGTTAAGTCGTTTGGCAGTGCACAAAATGTATTATTACGAACCGAACTCGTCGGCCATTTTCATTTGACTACATAAATTTTGCTCGTTAGACCTGTCGATCCTTAACCCGTAGGTCCAAGGGCGTGGCTACACAAGTCTTGACCGGATAGACCCATCGGTCCTTAACTCGTCAGTCCAATGGTCACTTAGATCCGAAGATCCAAAATAATCGTAACACATTAGATGGTTTATACAATAAATACAATGGCATACACCAACAGAGAACAAAACATTTACAACTGCATTATAGATAATGTTACCCACCTAATAACTTTAAAGATAAGTTAGAACTGTCCTTGGAATTCTTTTGAAATGAACTAAAGCTTGCAGGGATGTCCCAAACCTCTGGTCCGCAGCACTTAACCTAGCACGTGCTTTTGAAAGTTTAATTATTACTTTAACACACATTCATTTAAGCACTTACACATTACTCATTTATACTAAATAAATACAACATTAACATGGCTGACATACCTTAATCCACATAAGTGAACCCCATGAAATTTGAATGAACTCATACACAACATAATTAGACAAAAGAAATAGACATCTTATTTGTCACGGCTTTTACCAATTTTTATATTTAAATATGTTTTAACATTTTACTCTAAGCTAAACATCAAGGATAACTTAATACAATTATGAAAACAGGATTCGTAAAGTCAAGATAATCAATTAAGAGTCAAATACTACTCATTTAAGAACACAAATGACATTAAAGCTAAATTCTTCAATCTAGGGCTTCAAATCAACATAGACTACATCAATTAGTTCATAAAATAAGATTATAAAAGGTTCGGAGCAAGATAAAAGTAATAACATGTAAATACCATAAAAGTATTTATAACAATAATTTTTATAAGATCATCATTTAACAAGATAATAATGTCCTAAAAAGTATTTATAGTTGGCAATAAGAATGCACTAATACTTAATTGGCTAATCTACTAGTTAAATAGATTGCATAATCACATTTAACCATTAAATTACTATATGTCTAATTTCTTGTAGATTTGATCTATTACTAACCTATGGGACTTCTGATACATAAATTTTGATATAGAAATCTGAGAGTCACATCAAACAATAATTTGTATCAGAAATTAAAACTATATTCTTGCATCATTAGTTATTGTAACTTCTCTACTAACATACAAATACATGAATAATGAATAACCATTTATATAATAATAATCCTAAATATGCGAACATAGTACTAAACTACTAATCATGATGCAGCAAACACAAAAAATATAGGATATATATATATAAATATATACATATATACAAACATATCTAACTCACGCACATACCCCCCAGCACACCAGTACACTCATACATATTTCACCCCCTTCTATTTCTTCACATATGCAGAAATAATTAGGACTCTCTCTCTCACTTGCTCAATTCTTGGTTTACATATATAAATAAACGTAAATTCATAAAGGGAGTAAAAAAAAAAATACATAAATGAAATAGTGCAATAACATACCGAGTTGGAAGAGAAACAAAGAGAAAATGCTAGGGTGATTGGAAAACAGCAACTACGGCTTTCTATTGAAGATTTCAGAGCCATTGAAGGTAACAGTCGATGGTGGTGAAGGTGTTATTCAATGAAATTGGTTGAGGGCTTCTCCAGCTCTTATTAATGGGGTTATTTTGGTATTTGGTTTAAGAACATCTAGGTTTGATTTAACGGCGGTTGCGATTTGGCTATTTGGGGATTGTGCCGCCGCCATCGCAGCAGCAGGGTAATTTAGGGCTAGATTGACTTGGGGCTTTTATACCTCTTGGTATATGGGTTGAATCAATCCGACACCGTATCGGGGCGGTGACGGCGTAGAACAGGGGCGGTGACGGCGTAGAACAGGGGCAGTGGATGAGGTTGACGGTTTAGATGGCGGTGGCGGTATTGTGATTATGGGAGTGAAAAGGGGATGGCGGTGGCGGTGGCGGTATTGTGATTATGGGAGTGAAAAGGGGATGGCGGTTTTTTTACAAATATGGGAAACAGAGGAAATAATTTATAGTTTTATACTGCGTAGTTGTTATATGGAGTAGTTTATTTCCTTCATAATTAATAATTACTGCATTTTAATGATTACACAATTACTCCACATAAAACTACTCTCTTTTTATGCTCGTTCTAGTATCCTAAAATATTAAGCAAATTTCATATTTTATTTATGGGTTGGGCTGTTGTGTACTCAAGTACACTGTGTACTTGAGTCCAATTTTAAACAGGGCCCAATCAAATATATAGAATAATGCACAAAAACTTTAAAATAAGTTGTTACACAGCCCAGCGGCTGGCCTTCGAATATTTAACTACAAGGTCAGTTGTTCAATTCCCAGTTTCAACAATTATCAAATTTTATTTTATCACCTTTTTTTTTTTTACTAATAACCTTTAATAGTCATAAACGTGCAAATTTTAAATAATAAAATTTGTAAAACTAATAACAATTTTTTAAAAAAAATTGGCACCCGTTTATCTAGATTATATTTTATTACTTTTTTTTTTTTTTTTACTAATAACCTTTAATAGTTATAAACGTGCAAGTTTTAAATAATAAAATTTGTAAAACTAATAACAATTTTTTTTGCACGTTGGCACCCGTTTATCTAGATTATAAAAGTGCAATTACTAATAACAGAAATGTGTATTTTAATAGTCATAAAAGTGTAAGTTTTAAATAATAAAATGTGAAAAATTAATAACAATTTTTAAAAAAAAAAAATTGGAACCAATATAAATAATAAAATGTGAAAAATTCAATGATTGAAAAAATAAAATCATTAGAAATATTGATTGAATTTTGTATGCTATGATTTCTATCAAGAATGTTGAGTCTAGTTTGAGGTGCATGTATTTTCTTTTATGTATAATATTCGACAACATCATATATATCATTGTATGTTGATAAATATTTTTTGTTGCCTAATTTATATAATAACACTTTTATTAATGGCACTTACTAATAATATCATTAATAGTAATAAAAGTGCAAGTAAAAAAATAATAAAACGTGTAAAATTAATAATAATTTAAAAAAAAAATAGCACCAGTTTTTATAGATTATGAAAGTGCAAGTACAAATAATGTATCATTAGCATACACTTTTCAGTTATAATATCATACACTTTTCAATTATAATAACATAAACTTTTCATTAATATATAACTTACACCTTTTCATTAATAAACACATACACTTTTTAGTTATAATAAGATCACTTTTCATTAAATAGATCATACACTTTGCAGTTATAATAACATATATTTTTCATTAATAAAACATACACTTTTCATTAATATATCATACACTTTTCAGTTATAATAACATACACTTTTCATTAATATATAACTTACACTTTTCATTAATAGATCATACATTTTTCAGTTATAAGATCATACACTTTTCATTAAAAACCACGTTGCATTTTTCAATATAGTAACATACACTTTTCATTAAAAAAACAAAGATACACTTTTTAGTTATAATAACATACACTTTTTCAAAAAAAAAAAAATCGAAAAAAAAAAATAATCGAAAAAAAAAAAAGTCAAAGTTTGACCGTTGACCGGTCAACGGTCAACATTTGACTAGTCAAAGTCTACTCAAGTACACGGTGTACTTGAGTACATACAAGACTTTGGTTTTATTTATTATGATAGATCCTTTCGAACCCCTGAAAAATATATCTTTTGGAAGAATTGGAAATTGGGTTAGCAAAATTATTCAATGGATTTTATTAATCATAAATATGCTATAATATGCATGTACGATTTTAGGACATTACACTGGCTTTTTTTACAAAGTACGAACCAATGATAAGGGGAGAATGAGTAATTTTTTATTTTTTTTTGAAAGACTCAATGATGAATTACAGAATATACGGGTGTCTTATTAATAGATACAACCATATATGTACACTATTTGTTGAAATTATCAACCATTTGAGAAAGTTGTCAATCAGTCTTTTATCAACCTTTTTGGCAAGAATATCAAGTTGTGGGATCTTCATACCATCTCCAACGCTGGTGGCAAATTTGCCACTAAAATCCCCAATTTGCCACCAAATTTAAGTGAAACAGTAACATCGTCTTCAACCATTCAACTCAAATTTTAACTCAATGGGAATATTCTCTTAGAATATTCTTAATTTTATCTTTTTTATATTCCATTTTATCAAATATTGAATTTTATTACGATTAAATTTATATTAAATAAATTAAGCAACAAAATGATTCATTCAATACAAAATAAAAAACACAAATTGATTTCACACAAACACCCAATTAAATTACAAAATACATCACAATTACATATTAATACTAAGAAATTAAATATTAGTACAACAAAATGAAATACTTAATTATATTGAAATTCTTAGTATTTATATTTAATTTGTATTTCCTTTGTTTAGTTATTTTTATGCTTGTTGTGTTAAATTTAGCATGCTTGTTGAGTTTTCGTTAATTTTCTATTGCATTTTGTAATTTAAATTCGTAGTATGTATGTTTTATTTTGTATTGTAATTTAAATTCGTAATATTTATGTTTTATTTCGTATTGTGTTTTTGTAATTTAAATTATTAATGTTGTATTAAAATTAAATGGTATACTTTTAATTTTAAAATCTTAATAATTATTAATTAAAATCAAAATCAAAATAATAAACTAAATTAAAAAAAAAAAAACATTTGCCACGTGGCAAATTTGCCACACACTATTCATCAATGGCAATCAGCCTCTCAATTTGCCTCTCCCTTGGAGATGGCCTCAGTTGCCACAAACCGAGTTTTCCCACAATTTAGCAACTAATCGCAACACTAGTTTGTGCCCATTTCAAATTGTATATGGTGGCATTCCTCACGCTCTGGTTGATCTTCTTACGGTTCCTGCTGTGCGGCCTGTCGATAAAAGGGTGAAGATACGATCACTGAGTTGAACACCATCCATTCCATAACTTAAGTTTGCCTCGAGGAGGCCAATACACGTTATAAATTGGATGTGGATGTCCATTGCCGCAATGTTGAGTTCGCCGTCGAAGATTTTTATGTGGGCAGTGTAGACAAAAGATCATTTTTCGGCCCATGAGTACAAAAAATTATTTTTCCGGAAGATAGGACCCGCGGAGGTCGTCAAGAAAATCAACCCCAACGCCTACCGCTTGCATCTGCCTAGCCACATTCGTACTTTCAACGCTTTTAACGTCAAGCACCTGGTTCATTTTGAAAGTGATAATGCTCCGGGAGATGAAGTCAATTCCGATCCGAGGGCGAATCGTACGAAAGAGGGAAAGAATGATAGAGATGAAGCCACTTAAAGAGTCACCCTTATTCATTAAATTTATTTCAAGTATATTTCTTATGTATCTTTGCTATTCAATATCCTTAAAAGAACTTTGAGTGATTTATGTAGCATTCCTGATGAAGATGAAGTTTTCGTCTTCGATGACAAGTTTGCCAAAATTAAAAGAAAAAACCATGGCAAGAAATCAAGTGATTGAAGAAGGATATGTTATTTCCTTCTGCTCTATTTTCTTCCTATAATAAGTTCTCTAATTTTAGTATGATTAGAAGAATATTAATTAGTGATTTCCAATCCGCCTTTATATAAAAAGGTTGGAAGAATAATTGTAAGGGGAAGAAGTTTTTGAATAATAAAGAATAGAGAACATAGTTCTTTTGAATTGCACTTACGGTATTCTTTTTGAATCAACGTCGTATTTGAATTCTTGTCACTTTTTTGGGTATTCTTAGAATCAACGAACTAGTGTGTGTTTTTCGTATTGTCATTTTTATACGCTTCCGCGGTCTACATCAGTTGGTAATTAGAAATCAGGTACGATTCTTGATGACGATTTCAATTATCAATGAATATTTTGATGAAAATTGTGGTTACGATGGACCACCAATTTTCGATGATTATTATGATGAGGAATGTGGTTGTGATGGACTGCCAATTTTCGATAATTTTGTCGATATTTTGGTTGATAATGGCTACAGCGGCCCTCCAATTTTTGACGAGGATCATAATGAAAATATTTTTATAATTGGGGTGTTCTTCCCAATATCCTTGACTCAACGATGGGGGTTGAAAAAAATTATTTTGTGTTATTTACTAATGGTGATGGAAATTACACTGCTCCGGCGATTGAATGTCAAGTTGGCTTTATTTTGTGGCCAAAAGAATACAAAGATGTTCCAGCTCGCCTTTGTACCTTGACGATGAGGATGAAGCTAGCAGCGATTCGAGGTCGAATCGTTTTCAACGGGGTGAGAATGATGAAGATGAAGTTTTGGTCTTCGATGACAAGTTTGACAAAATTAAAAGAAAAAATCATGACAAGAAATCAAGTGATTGAAGAAAGATATGTTATTTCCTTCTGCTCTATTTTCTTCGTGTAATAAGTTCCCTAATTTTAGTATGATTAGAAGAATATTAATTAGTGATTTCCAATCCGCCTTCATATAAAAAGGTTGGAAGAATAATTGTAAGAGGAAGAAGTTTTTGAATAATAAAGAATAGAGAACATAGTTCTTTTGAATTGCACTTACGGTATTCTTTTTGAATCAACGTCGTATTTGAATTCTTGTCACTTTTTCGGGTATTCTTAGAATCAACGAACTAGTGTGTGTTTTTCGTATTTATCATCATTTATACGCTTCCGCTGCCTACATCAATTCCTCTAAAATTGATGGAAAGGCAACAAATATATGATATTTTCTTTAGGTTATACATCCTTACTGTGTAAACTTCTAGATTTATTAAGCACATTTCACAACATCACATTATCCTGTGATGTCATGAATTCTAGATCTATTACCACTACAACGTCTACGTATCTGAACTCCCTTAATGTCAGAGATTTGTGCAACTTCAAATTTAAACAAAATTTTAATTGGTCAATACATGAGCCACACAAATTAATTTACTGATCATGAGCCACCCACGATTGGACTGATCTTTTTGGACTGAAAGAATTCTGCGGACCAAAAAGATAGATCAAGTTCAAAGTTCACCCAAAATTCAATTTTCAAGAACGAAGAGCTTGTGCCCGTGGGCCGTGGTTAGTACTACTTACCATTAAAAAGGGTTTCTTGTGCACTTGATGCACTCCGATCTAAATAAAGGAATGTAACTGTATATATATGGAAAAAAAAAATTCAATTAACTGTTGTATGATAGTATCTTAGTGGAACACACACCATTTTTTTAAGTGTAAGGTCCTTAATTTTAATCTTCTCCACATTTTTTTCGTACCTTTTTTTTCTTTTCTTATTGAAAAATGCATATACTATTGCATGTATAGTACACATATTTTTTAATAAGCAGTACATACATTTTTAGTAGTACATTCACATTTCAAAAAATATAACATGCACTTCTGCACTTTTTGTAAGCAGTGCTAAGATAATAATGTATGGAATTTTTAGTAAAACTATATGCACTTTTCAATAAAACTACATGTACTTTTTAGTAACTCAACTGACAAATATGACAGTTGTTGAGGGCGACGGTATAAAACATCAAGGTAATGATAACCAATTTACTGACTGTTCTATAGTTGATCAATTGGACAACTATCAAACTAAGCTGATGTTTGCGAAAAACTATGTAGACCTTTATGACAGACTTGACTGTCTAAAACTCGTTTTGTACGTAGAAAAACTCTTGATTAATTTTATACAGACTGTGTAGACCTTTATGACAGACTTGACTGTCTAAAACTCGTTTTGTACGTAGAAAAACTCTTGATTAATTTTATACAGAAAATCTACTAGCTGATTTGTATACAACTGAATTATGAACTATACAATTTAATAAATATAACAAGTGTAACACCTTTTTAAACATGTTGGACGTGATTTGTGAGATTCTTCAAACGATTGTATGCGCGCGATCCGTGAAATTTTGCTTGATACAGATAAGAAAGTGTAATTAAGACCGTGACCAAAAAAAATTGTTGTCCACTTATTTTCCATGTAGAAGAAATCCAGAAAAATATTATACTAACAAATTAACAATCTAAAAGTAAAAAAAGAAAAAAAGGCACCATTTTGTTTATTTTTAGTGGTCTCAACTCAAGAACAGTTGTCCCGTCAAAAAAAAAAAAAAAACTCAAGAACAATTGAACAAATAGCATCTACCGCGAACATTACACTATTCCGCTTCCCATCCAATTTTTCCTGCGAAAATCAATTCAACTTTACCCAATAATGATTGCATGCTTCTCCTTGAGCACACTCGATTTTTTACCACCGAAAAACATTCAAACAACCTTCAAATCAAGTTTCAATTCGGAAGACGCCGTCTTATTTCTCCAGAAATGCGCCAATTTCAAGCAAATGAAGCAAATTCATGCGAAGATCGTCCGAAACAGCCTCCATCAGCATCAAGTAATCGTCGCAAGATTGATCAGGCTCTGTTCGTCCTACAAGAAGCTCGATTACGCCTCTTTAGTGTTTGAACAAATCGAAAACCCATCGACGTTTCTGTGGAACTTACTCATCAGAGCATACATTGTGAATGATTGTCCCCGTCGAGCTATTCTTATGTACAATTCATTAATTTGTGAAGGGGTAAGTGTGGATAAATTCACGTTCCCTTTTGTTATGAAAGCGTGTTTAGCGTGTTCTTGTGTTGATAAGGCGAGAGAGGTTTATGGGCTTGCCGTAAAAACTGGGTTTTCTGGAGATGTGTACTTGGATAACGTTTTGATGGATTTGTACATGAAGTGTGGGGTTTTAGATGATGCACTGAAGCTGTTCGATAAAATGCGGTACAGAACAGTTGTTTCTTGGACCACTATAATCGCAGGGTTTGTTATTCATGACAGAATGGATATTGCGCAGAAACTGTTCGACATAATGCCGATGAGAAATGTAGTTTCCTGGACTGCAATACTCAATGGCTACGCCAAAAGCAAAAAACCCGAGAAGGCTTTTGAACTCTTTGTGGAGATGCAGTCTGATGATGCAAAACCGAATGAGTACACATTGGTTGGACTTTTAATGGCCTCTTCTGAGTTACAAAGCCTCAAGTTGGGACGTTGGGTCCATGATTTTGCGATCAAGAATGGGTTCGAGATTGGGGTTTTTCTTGGAACGGCCTTTGTTGATATGTATAGCAAATGTGGAAGTATAGAGTATGCGAGACGAGTGTTTGAAAAGATGGAAAGTAAGAGCGTCGTTACTTGGAACGCGATGATCACTAGCCTTGGCGTTCATGGTCATTATGAAGAAGCCCTCGAGCTTTTTGAAGAAATGGAGAAGGCAAACGTGACACCCGATGCAATAACTTTTGCAGGCGTGCTCTCCGCCTCATTGCAAACGGGTGATCTTGAAAAGGGTCGTCGGTACTTTTATCACATGGTTGAACGTTACGGTATCAAGCCCACACCCGAGCATTATGCTTGCCTTTCCAAGATGTACTCACGTGCAGCGGCTGAGATCTAAAGTAATCAAAAGGCACAAGGTATCTAAGCTATCAATTTTTGTTTTGAAATTGTATTTACGAGCTCCCTCGAGACGAAAATTGACAAATATATATATATATATTTTTCCGCATGTTAAATAATAATATATACACTAATTTTATTAATATTTGAGTTATGGGAAAGTTATTTCAACCCAGTGATGCTTGCCAAAATGGCTCTAGATAAATAATTTTGTATATAATTAGTAGTGACATGTACATAATTTAACAAGACCATTAATGCGAACAAAAATTATGCCATTTTTTTGTCTCGCATGGCTCGTGAAAATTCAATTACTTAAAAAATTAGGTACCCAATGAATGAAGTAGTAAAGGTTAATTGTAAAAAAAAAAAAACACATTTAGGTTGTGTTTGGATGGATTTAGGTATGGATTTTAAATCCATGATCTAAATCCACTCTACCTATTTGGATTAAATGAATGAATTTCAAATATTTAAATATTTAGCACCTCTTTTTAGTTAAGATTGAGAGAATTTTAAATCCTCACTAAAACCATGTCATTTGAAATCCATCAATTTTTAAATAATTCCATTTGAAATCCCCCCATCCAAACACAACCTTAGAGTATTTATCAATTACAACATATAGCAATTCCATGCATTTGTCTATTTTTTGTCAATAGTTAAATGATGTGATTGTTAGAGCTGCCGTAATCGTAGATTCCATAATTGAAAAAAAACCAAATTTAGAGTATTTATCAATTACAACGTATGTTTATTTTTCTTTGCAATTCCATGTATCTGTATTCCATAATTGAGTACTGTTTTTTACTTAAAAACATTTTGACTAGGAACATTTTGATGCGTTATGTCTAATAAAAACTGTGTTTCATCACTCATTCCAGCAGTTGGATTAGTGTGACGTGTGATCTGAATGTCTATTAAATAACTGCATCCAAATGCCGAGGAGAATTAGTATACAAATATTGCGTCATTTAAATCGCAATCGACAGCAAAGGTAATAATCAGGCTTTCCATGATGTAAAGATACACTAGTGTAAGTTGACTATACAAGATCAATGTTGTATAGAATGAGGGTAATTAGTTTGTATTATACATTATATATGTGTGTGTGTCTGCAATTGAATGCAAGCTTTAAGCAGAGAACACCATTTACAACAGAGTATCTCGGAGTATACGGGCCAAAATACGAGAGGATAAGCGATTGAGCACCTCTGGGAGGACTTTGACAGAGATTCCTGGCAATACCGGAAGAAGCTCTTGGATCACCTGAGGTACATTAATGCCCTGTACAGCAAGTTCTTTTTAGTTGTAAAATTATGGTGGTGGATCATATGCAACTCTTTGAAATTGTGCATTTAATACAAAAACAAATATACACATCATTGTTGAAATATGGAAAGACGAATATTTACTGTTTGGCACCTTCTACAAATGTACATTAACTTTTAATTTTTCGATATTTTGGTATGATGACTTAAGACCTGAACCATCAGGTTGACTAATCAAACTCTCATGTCAGTGCCAGCCTAATGTTTCACCTCTAATAGTCGGTTACCAGACCAAAATGTCAAAAATTGAAATTTAATACGTGAAAGTCAATAGGATTGGAACAAAAAAAAGTGATAACTTACTGATTAAAAAACTATTTTCCCTATTCTGTCAAAATGCAGTTTATTTTCTACATTTTTGCTCCTTGTACTTTTATGTTTTACTTTTGCCCATGAACTTTTTTTACTTTTCAGATTTTAACCCATGTACTCCTATTTTCATTTTTTGATTTTGCACTCTCAAAGTCAAAACTAAAAGGCTATTTAAGTCCAAGGGGAAATGTTAAAAACAGAAGTACAAGAGGCAAAAGAATGCAAATAAAGTAATGAAAGTAGACGGTGCAAAAAATGTGTTTTTCCTTTAAAAAATGCCTTTAAAAAATGCTGTGGTCCTGTGGATAAGGTATTATTTATTAACTCTTTGCTAATGAAGATACTGGGTTCCTGGTCACCTGAGTTCCTACCAAAATACAACTATAGCCTACATACAGTTAAATGCAGCAAATAAGATAATGAGGACTCGAGACCTCCTTTATCCTAAATTTTAGATTGTTTTTTCTTCAAATATTTCTTCTAATAATCTATTTTATAGCTTGAACTCCCTCATTCAGAAACAAATCACCCAAACCTAAGCATACATTTTCCTACCAGTAACACAACACAGAATCTCTACTAAATGATAATTATCCACTTGCTTTAGCAGTAGTGAATAAGAAAGATATCTATCTGAAAACTCAACCTAACCTAACCTGACTTAATGAATATGCATGCACAAACTCCTTAACCATTATTATTAGGGTTAATTGCATAAAAATCACTATATTTTCACCTTTTTCCAATTACAACATAAGTTTCTAAACTTGCAATTATATGACATGACTATTTTCCGGCAACTTATGCTGATGCGACAACCCAAAAATAATTGAAAAAATTGCAAATGAATTCATAACCTTTTAATTTCTTTGCAATTTCATACACTGTCACACCAGCAGGACTTGTCGGAAAAAAGTCATTCTAGGAATTGCAACATTTTGAAGGGTCGTCGTGTATCAAATTGCAAAATTTGAAAACCATATGTTGTAATTGAAAAAACATGAAGAGGTTGTGATTTGTTTTGCAATTAATCCTATTATTATTGTTAACGGAAGACTGAAATGAACAACCATAAACAAGTCATTACCTCATTAGCTGAAGATATAGTTCCAGCAGCCAAGAATTCAACGATTTTCTGAACATTGTTCAATATGACTTTGTCTTCCTCAGTTATCGTGGGAAGTAGTGCAGCTGTCCTGAAAGGCCCAAGAGTAGGAACCAAGCTAAAAACTGGGGTTACATTTCTCATCCCAACAAATGCCAATATCTGCATCAACTGTTCCCTGGAGACAGCATCTATGGCCTTCACAATCTATTCGTAAACAACCAAAAAGACAACATTATTACAATTCAAATCTATGAATAGAAATATATGTAGATAAAATAGTTTAACATAGAATTTTCTACACACGCTACTGTAACCAAATGTCAGAAAATAGGTATATGATTACCACCATCATACGATATCTTGATGACTCAATGTATTACAGATTGCCCAATAAATCAAATTCATATGATTTAGTGTAGATTATCTTTCAAATTCAACAGAGAAGCTAGATGGTCAAAACAGATAATCAATCACAAAGAATTTCAAAGAGATTTTTGTAAGATGTCATACTTTATACGTGTTTGGATGATGTGGCAGAAAATATTAGTTCAATCATAACATAGTTGATTCACTCATCATATTCACAGGCCAAAAAACTTAAGAGATAACTTTATGCAGATATATTAAAATCAATAAACCTGATTTTATGCAACCAATCGTGAAAGTAAATTTCTTTGAGTTTGTGGTTACTTTGATCCTTCAAGCTAAATTTGTATAGTTAGACTAGGGGTAAAGTTTTTTTAATAATTTAACTTTCACCAATTTTGAAGTTGTCCGCTAACTTTTCCAACTTCGAGAATAGTGCTTTAAGTTTACCAAATTCAACTTTTTCATCCTATTATCGGTTAAAACAAGTTAACAAAATTCAACATTTTCGTCCTTTTAACTGGCTAAAAGGACGAAAAATATTGAATTTTGTGAACTTAAGGACGAATTTAGAAGTCGAAAAAGTTAGCAGACTAAAAATCAAAATTGGTGCAAATTAAGGGACAAAATAATTAATTTACCCTTAGATTAATATGCCTTTAAACCTAGAATTATAAGCAAAAAAAAAAATTATCGCAACACAAGTAGGAAATATTGATGCACCACAAAGATGAAAAGAACCTTGATATTTAAATAGTTGCCTTTACCTCGTCTAACAAAAAATCTCGAAAAAAGTTGCCTTTATCGGAGAGTAAAAATCCCAAGGCTGCTCTTGTTTGGATTGGCTGTGTTTGATATGCACCCGTAAAAACGGGAAGCAAATTATTTGTTTGATTTTCAAGAATACCAAGCTCAGACATTCTTCCATTCAGAGCTTCCCCACCTCCACTCTTTGCAGCATCTATGAAATTCTCAAAAGCTTGCATTACATCTATAAATCTTTCAGCATCAAAGACTCCAGTTTTTCCATATATTGTGTACCGTAAAGCGGACCTTAGACGCGGGGATTCGTCAGTTAGTAGCCTCTGATATCCACAGAATGAAGAAACCAACTTGAGAAAATTATTGATGTAACTTATGAAATGAACAGGGAACTATTGGTTATGTTAAATAATTACAACAGAAGGAATCATAAAATGAGCATGGTTAACAAACATCTCTTTTCTTAAAAACCAATTGGAAGTTATAAACATTTGTACTTCTATTAGTGTGGATTCATGTTTGTGTACATATATACTTATAGAAGGTTGTAACCTGCACACCCCTCATTGGCATTCTGTAGGCACTCGATGATGTGGCAATAAGACATGAATTGCCATCATGTCAGCAAGTGTCTATGGCGTGTGTTGGGTGACTGCCCCATATATATATATATATATATATATATATATATAAGGCTTAATTGCGGCTAAAATAACGACCTCTACGTTAATTGCGGACTAATCTAGACAATTGGATAATAACAAATCAAACACCAATTTAATTTTTATTATTTTTTGCAATTGATTCTTCTGGACAGCCCCCTTCAGGCATCGTATAACTTTAGGGGACGCCAAGTCGGATCACCTCGTCATACTCGGGCAAGAGGGGGCTGCCCGTCATATTCAATTGCTAAATAATAATAATAATAATAATAATAATTGATTTTTATTTGTTGTTATTCAATTGTCTTTAGATTAGACTGCAATTAATGCAAATGTCTTGATTTTAGCCACAATCAACCCTAAATTTAAATCCAAGTGGGTGGTATATATTTAGTTATTTACAAAAGCCTAATATTTGACTACAGAGAAAATTCTCAAGTTTTGATGGAGTTTGGCAAACTATTTATCAATCATATCAATCCAAGTACAGTACATATAACAATTAGCAAAGTCAGATCGTTGAAAATTTGTACCTGTGCAATGTATGGATAGGCTTCATCAACAATAGCGAACTCAGGATTGCCCACCAAAGCTATGCCCTCCAACACCCCAATTGCTCTAATTATAAGTGCAAAATACGGCGGTATCTTAAAAGGGTAATCAAATGTTATTTGTGCTAAATCTGCTGCCAAATCCTGAAAGTTAATATTTTTAGCTCCCCCACCCTCAAGTGCCTGATCGAAAACCTTAGCCAGTACAGGCAAAATGGGTTCTAAATTAACTCCTTCGTCTATAAAACCAAGTTTAACGAAATCTTTTACAATAGCAGAATAATCTCGATGAATTAGGTGAGCAATCGCTTCAATCATCCCATATTTCTGGTCGTCTGTCAATTTTGTGACCAAACCTGCCATGTTTAATGCCAGTTAATAAAGAACAAGAACACAGAGAAAATGTAAAAAAGAAAAGATATGGAAAGAAAATGTTTGATAGATTTAAAGGGCTGTAAAAGAATTTAGAATATATAGATAACAGGAAAGTATGAGTACAGATGTATTAAAAGAATTCACAGATCTATAGGCACACACACATTATTTGAGACAATGCTATTACAAGAAAATTGTCCTTCATGAAGCATGACAACCTAGAAGGTAATGAAGATTTTACCAAAATCAAGTATAGCCAGCTTCCCATCAGGAGTGCGAATTAAATTTCCTGGATGTGGATCAGCATGGAAGAAACCTGTATCAAGCAGCTGTATATCCAAATTGAAATGAGAAACATAAAATAGCTAAAATAATGAATTAATGCAGCTGTATTTAGATTTTGAAATCCAAATCCGGTTTTCAACCCCAAAGCACACATTAAGTATTAACGAGGGGTTCAAAAATATGCTTAGACAAGCTTCTTAATATGAGCACAGGCATTATTTGGTCTTCTGCGATCAATAAAGTAAATACATTAAATGGTGCAGCTGCTACCGTCTAGTGTGAAGTCTTATCCAATTTAAATCATAATCATTTAAAACACAAATGAATCGTGAAAAATTGAGTAAATTCATATAATAAAATTCAACGGCAGACAACATGGTCAAACTACATGACATCCCAGAATTTCTATCGTTCAACTACAGTATTTCAAAAACATTGAAGATCTTCGAAAAAGATCACGAGGGCACATCAAAATTTTAGACAAAGATTCATTGGAGATAAACTAATCAATCATTTAGAAACAAATTTAATCCAACAAATCCAAAATGCCTGACCTAGAAGAACAGAAAACATTTAGCAATCCAAATAAGAAGTAATTAATGACAACAATAGATACCTGCTTAAGGTAGCATATAACTCCAACATTAACCAGTTCTCCAACATCACTTTCAGTACTTTGTGACAGCTTCTCTCCATCTATCCACTGTGTTGTAAGAACCTTCCTTGCAGTGTACTTCTGGTATGTCTTTGGCACAACTACCTAGGAAGTAGAATTCCAAGAGATCAATTAAGAATCTAAGCAGATTTCTCGAGTGTTTGTGAAAAGAGTATCTTATTTCAGCGGCAAAATTACCTGAGGAAGGTCCTCCTTCATCATTTCAGCAAATATTGTTCCATTTTCCCCCTCATTGATGTAATCCAGCTCCTCAAAGAAACGGGAAGCCCACTCATCAACTAATCCAACAACATCAACTGAAACCTGAAGGGAATAAAATCAAAATTTTAAATCTTTTTCACAAGTAACATAATAATGGCATAATGCATCAAAAAGTCCATAAACTATAAACTTTTGTTTCGATAGCTCCTTAAAACTATTTTCTGTACTAATTAGCCTTTTAAGTATTAAATTTTATTTCACAAGATGTCTCGAGACAAAATTGACGGAATTTTCAATTTATCTTACAGACTCGTCAAACGATATATATGTTGATTTTATTAATATCCAGATGTGTTTTGTGCAAGTCACTTTAACCTCATTACCTCAATACTTCAGGTGATGAGTACCTAAAATGACTAGTGAACAACACTTCTGTACATAATAAAATTAAATAAAGCTGACACGTTATTTAACAGGACCATTAAGGTGAATCGAAAATTCTGTCAATTTTTCGTCTTGAGGGAGCTCATGAAATAAACATTAGGTACTT
This sequence comes from Galeopsis tetrahit, assembly GCA_963675135.1. Classification (NCBI taxonomy): domain Eukaryota; kingdom Viridiplantae; phylum Streptophyta; class Magnoliopsida; order Lamiales; family Lamiaceae; genus Galeopsis; species Galeopsis tetrahit. The sequence goes on along the minus strand of OY776128.1, from coordinate 40,766,172 downwards.
AAAGGGCTTTTTAAAACAAAAAATAGTTTAGGGACCTATCAAAACACAAGTTGATAGTTTAGGGACCTTTTGATGCATTATACCATATAATAATAATAGGACAATTGCAACCAATACCTGAGGGAATTTCCGAAGAACAAGACCCAAGTTCCTTATTATAAACAGATCAACGGTCACAGTCTCAAGAACAAATGGCCTCTGAACCTTAACTGCTACGAGATCCCCATTTTCCTTTAGCCGGCCCTTATAGACCTGGCCGAGGGATGCTGCAATTCATTTCCAAGAGAAGAAGAAATTATTAGAACTATCAGTTACTTGGACAAAGTAAGAATATAGAATTTTAGAATTGCATAAAAAATCACGATCTTTCCACGTTTTTTCAATTACAATTTACAACATATGTTTTTAAAATTCAAAATTCGATACACAGACTTTTTAATTTTTGCAATTATATCAAATGATTATTTCCCAGCAAATTATGCTGGCGTGTCAGCCAGAAAATCTTTGCGAAAATTGCAAATAAATTCGTCACCGTTTGGTATTGTTTCAATTTAATCACAACCTTCTAATTTTTTGCAATTTCATACACTGCCACATCAGCAGGACTTGCAACAAAATAGTCATGTGATAAAATTACAACAATTTGAAAGGTTGTGTATCGAATTACAAATTTAAAAAAACACACGTAATTGAAAAAACATGAAAATGCCGTGATTTATTTCGCCATTAGCCCAAAATTTAAATTAAAAACAATAGATATTTAGCACATCAAGCTGATCTTTTAAGAACAAAGGTTAAGGAAAAGTTCAAATCCTCTGAGATTACCAGCAGCAATAGGGGAAGAAGAAAGCTCAGAGTACAAATTATACCACGGCTGTCCAAGCTCCTCTTCAAGTAGAGCCATAGCTACATCATCTGGAAAGGATGGAACCTACAAACATAATAAGCCTGAGTAATTGATTACTGAAGATCAGAAAATACATATTGTTACAATTTTCTCCTCTTGATAATCATTTAGAATCTATTCCTTAAACAAGCAGCTAAGGCCAACTTTTGTATGGAAAAAGTTATTAGAGAGGATATAGTGAACTTGGACATGAAATTCAGATTATAAAGGACGAGATACAATTTAGTGTATGTCATATTTTGTATGAGTGGCACGTGAGAGAGGTAAAGAAGTTAGCATTCTGATCTTCATTATCTCCCATACTTTATACAAAATCACAATTTTATCTCCCGTAATTGATCTGGCAAGTAAGTTGAGATTTAACAACTCTGATAAACTAGACAAAATTATAAGCACATAGGTGATGTTTGTTTTGGGTTTTAAAAAATCAGGTTTTGGATATACAAATCTAAATCAGGTTCTACTTCAGGATTTTAAAATCCGGTCTTATAAAACCACCACTACAACACCTATAAACCTACTATCACACCTTCCAATACAATCAATTCTCTTTTCTTGTAGTTTAATATTTAAATCATAACCCACATCATCCAATCATTACAATCACGCCCAACAACAATATAATTATACAACATCATTTACTTTTATACATTGATTTGACATAAAGTTAAATACCACCCTACACAAAATTCCAAACAAACACACACCTTACTATTTATAAGGAATTCAAAAGCCAGTAATATAAGTGGCACAAGATGAAACCCCAATTTGACTGAATTAAAAAGACCCAGATATACTTAGATTCCTATTAAAATATTACGAATTTCAAGATGTATCATGTCTGGAGGGGAGGATAATTGCAATCAACAGTAGATAACTAGGAATGCCACTGGATAAACTCGAGATGATGAAAGTATAATTTTCACCTTATCACAAAGCTTCTGTAGTTCAGTCATTGCAGAAGGCGATAATATATCTGGTCGGATGCTCAATGCTTGCCCAAGTTTTATGTATGCTGGACCTAAAGAGGTAACTATCTCCCTCAATTCAATAGCTCGAGCCACCTCATTCTGTGTGGAAACAAGAGAACAATTTTAGGTTGCTGGAGCCTGGAGATAATGATAAAGAAACCATAGAAGTTAAGACTCAGTGTATTGACGTAATTAAGCACTTTTTGGATAAAGAATACATTCATCCATGAGTGACATGCAAGTCATGCTCCTTGGCCACATCTCTTATCATAAATTCACCTTACTGTTTAGATAATTAGATCAATGCAAAAGATGATGTGTCATGGTTGATCCATGTGTATTCACAATATTACTGCTTAACTTCAATCTACTCCTGGTATTTGCATATTGGTAGCTTATTTTTTTTATCATAGCAAGAAGAGAAATAGTCTGATCTCAAGCAATCTAAGAGCGTACATTTTATCATTTATTTCTTTCAATCTAATTTCCCACAGTGAAAAGAGAAAAACCACAAAAAAAAAATCAAGTTTTAAAGCATTCACAGAAAGCCCTTTACACTGTAAATTTCAACTTTATTGTTGTCAAAATAAAATAACGTAAAAAAAGTGCAATTACTATAAGAAACAATATGGCTTGCACATTCAGCTTTTAGGTACTGGGTAGGTAAAGTATACGGTTGTAAGGTAAACTAGGAGATTACTTAGCCTATGGCCTACAGCTCAGAGAAATGCATCTAATCCTTTGATAAGTTAAAATACGAGTAAATTTGATATATAACATATTGCATACTTGAGATTTTTAGAAAAGAAACACCACTATGTCTTACCTCCTTTATCTTATTATTAACTAGATCCCAGGCAAGACGGGAGAGAAAGCCTCCAGCAACAGACAATAACTGAACAATACGAGTCGCAACAGCCCGTGGTCTTTTTCCCCAATAAGCTTTTATGCTATCAGGATCATACACTAATGGCAAAAACTCACTGCTCTCATCAACCTGAATGAGAAGACAGGTTGAAGTCATAAATATTTTTCATTTAAAAGAAAGTTTCTTCACAATCTAAAGCTGCATGAAGCCAATTTAGATATCCATCACAATAGTTTTCAACAAATAAAATTATGTGAAATAAATGCGTACCATATTTACTTTATTTTTTTATTATTATTTGAAATTTAAGAACTTCTGAGTATCACTACATTTATTCACTAGTAACTCAAATTCTAGGATATACCAAGAAAATTGTGTCAACATTTATGCTCACATATTTTAGTAATTTATTTAAAAATTCAGAGTTATAAGTATTACAAGTCTGAAGGCAAGTAATTTAAGTGTGCTATTCTTTTTCAAACTTATTTAACAATTCATCATCTTGTTTGGTGAGTATCCTGTGCCATTCTTTTTCAAACTTCTCTAATATGTACGGTTGTAGCACAATATAAGTGCTAATAATCATGAAGAGGGGGCATACTGTAATTGACTTATTTGTGATACTCGAGTCATTATTACCAGAGGCAGTGAGGCACATTACGCAATCAATATCTCAAGCAGCAATTATTCATTCTAAATAAAACAAAGTCTTAGGTTCTCCATGCAGCTCAAGTGCATTTAGATGGTATTAGTTGTTTTACTAAAAATATTAGTTGGCTGTATTAGTTGTTTTCACGGAACAGTATTATAGATGTGTACTGTTGCACTGTACAACTGGTGTACAAGAGACTTACTCTCTAAATAATTATAAGAGAGTTAAGAGAGGGAGATCACCTAGTATGGCTAAAGCCAAAAACATCAAAATCATTTGACTGACCTCAACTAGGCGTAGCTTGATATTTTCATCAGCAAACAAAGTGTCATTCAAATTCTGACCCCGAAGCCCTCTCATAAGGGAAGCCAACTGCTCGTCTTCTTCCATCTTTGCCCTCATCCTTTTAATCTCCTGTGAAACATCTTGCATTCTCTGCCATTTCAGAAAGCAAACAGTGGCAAGAATCACTACCTCAATTATCACGAGAGCAAGCCACAAAAAATGGCTTGCTCACACTTCCATGAACTAAAATTGACTGCACTAGGGATATCAAAGGTCAACTTTATGCATCAACAGGGATGCAAAGTAAACATCAATCTAGCCGTTTGGTTGAAAACAATGTATAAGAAAATCAAGGAGAAAACTCATAGAAATGCACTATTATTCTAACTTGATTTATTTCCTTAAACATTTAATCATTTTATTTAATTTTTTCTCCATTAATTTTATAATATTACTTGTTGAATAAAATACTCATTTTTACATTGTCTAATTGCATAAGGTTATCACCCCCACTTTCCAATTATTCAAACAAACAAAATAATGAGTCGGAAAAACATTATCATTCAGCTGCTATCAACAAAAAAAGGGAAAAACACTTTAAATTCTAAACTACTCAGTATTATTTACAAGAAGCAAAGTTGTAATTAAAATGAACTAATTTACTAACAAACTCAATAAAACAACACGAAATTAACCAAAACCTACAGTTGATGCACCGTTGACCATCTTGTACGACGCCGTTTTAGAGGAGCCATTAACGACTTTCGGAGGTGTAGTAGTATCCGATGGTTTAGGTTCGGTGGCAATGGCTCTGACGACGGCGTTTCGCCTATATCTTCGAGAAAATTGGAGATTAATCGAGTTGCAATTCCAGGTGCCGGAAGAATACGGTGAGACGCGGCGTAGAGGATCTATTCCACAGTGGATGAGCTGAGAAGCTGCGTCCATGGCGGAAAATTTTCAGAAAAGGAAGAAAATCAAAATCAAAATCCAAGTTGGCGTGTGCGAGAATGTATGGAGAGTGAAAATGCAAATGGTGGAGTAAGAGAGTGGGATGGAAAGAGTACAAAAGCGGTTTAACTGTGTGTTGTGCGTTTTTTCGGAAAGAATGCTCACAGTGTGAATAATTTAAGGTGGTAGTTTGTATTGGGATTGGCCGCCCAATCGCAATCCAATATATCTTCATCCATGTCAATCCAAATACAAATCCAAATATCAATTCACCCTATAATACACCTATTTTTATACAATCAAATCACCCATTCTCTTTCTTACTTTCTTTTCTCTCTTACTTACTTTTGTTTCACACTCATTCTCTCTCCTACTTTCTTCTCTCTCTTACTTTTCTTTCACTAATATACCAATCCAAATCGGATTGGCCCAATCCAATCCCTCCCAATCCAAATACCAATCCATACCTATAATACACCTATATACCTATTTTTATACAATCAAATCACTCATTCTCTTTCTTACTTTCTTCTCTCTTTTACTTTTCTTTCACACTCATTCTCTCTTCTACTTTCTTTTCTCTCTTACTTTTCTTTCACTATTAACAATAATAAAATAATAAAATATTATAACATTACTCTTGATGTGACATAAAGTTAAATCTACATTACTTCTCAATCCAATCCACCACAATCCAAATCCAATCCACTACAATCCAAATCCAATCCACCACAATTCCAAACCAAACACCACCTAATTTAATTAAAATAAATAATAATCTCTGGTGGTGGAGAAGATACGTGTAAAAACTTGAAACAAGTTAATTTTATTTATTTATTTATTTATTATTTGTAAGATTCTGTTATATTGGCGCGTTATGTGTAGCCGTCCAACTTGTATCTGTTTCTTTCTATGCTTTCATGAATTCTTGTTCTGGTTTTTCGTGGCTTCATTTTTCACCCTTTATTTTTAACAACTATAGTGCCGCTTAATATGTGGTGATGAGTAGTTAACCTTGTACAGGCTAGTTTGAATTGATGGATAAAAAAACATTGGACAAAATTAACTCATTTCTCCTTTAGGACTATTAGTTTCATAAATGCATGATAAATAGGAAAAAATTAGCGGACCTTGCATTAAATTCGGGCCACAATCAATTAAATCAAACGTTTGATTTGTCGGGAATAAAAAGTCAATCAAGTCTAATTAAACATAATCAAGCAAACCAAACAAGACCTAAGTTTTGTGGCTTCTGAATGTATAAGCTTAGTAGAAGTGTTAGTATATATAGATGAATAACATTCATATTTAAGTAAGTCTACATAAATAAAGTAAATATACATATACGAACATAAATGAGACGTCACTAAGGAGTTTTAAGGAATTAAAAATTCTCCCTTGAGTGAATAACTCTCATTTCCCCTCAAGCTTTGCCAGTTTCTTCCTCGGGGTTAACATACCTGAAGATGGGGTGTCTATTCAATTCATCTATTTGCAGTATTCACTGGTATAAGCTGATCCTTACTGATCTAATGTATTAGTTGATGTCCTCTCAGCTGATATTCCTTTAAGCTTTCACTAGGACCTGAAAGTGTGCGGGGTGATGGTATCTAGTGTTTAAGTAAAAAAAACAGAACAATGTTACACTGAATGTTGTGACAATTAGTGTAGCATTAACTCTAACAGAATGTGAAAAATAAACACAGTACACAGCGGAAGTCTAAAACACTACACAATACGAACACAATGAAATAATTTTTAACATAGATTTTATTAATAACAAAACCTATGCTAAGCCTTACGGCGAAAAGTAACTTAGTTCCTAAGTTATACAAAAAGTGTCGTGTGAAATGTCTCAGCAATTACTTCAACATTCCACAAACAGAAACTACAATCGAGGCAGGTGCCTGAATCCGCAAACAGACTTAAGTGTAAAACACTGTCTAAAGAACTAATCTAATCTGTGATTCACTCTCACTCGATTCAAGACTAGAACTAAGTACACTGGAAGGTGGTATCCCTCGGCGTACGTTAAATGATACAACTACTGGCCATAACTCCTAACTAGGGTTGAACGCTCAAGGAGGGGTTACTCGAATAGTGCATACTTTGAAATGAGAGGCTCTGGCGGTATTTATAGAGAAATACACAGCTTCTAGATCCTTCCATTATGAGATCCTATTTTTTAGGACCTCAACCTCCATGATCTTTCTAGAACATTCTTCCATCTTCCAGGTCGTTCTACAATGCTCCAAGGCCTTCTAGCACCTTCTCCAACATTCTGGAATCTTCCAGGTTCCAGACTCTTGTAGAAGCTTCTAAAATCGTTCCTGAATGTGAGAGCATTTAGTACAACATTTAATGTAACATTTCAGAAATGACTTAGAATAAATCAAGGAAGGTCAAATTAAGATGTTGTTGATAATGTTAAAGCATTTAAGAGTTAACAACATCTACAATCTCCCCCATTTTGACCTTTCGACTACAACACACCTGATGCACATATATTTCTATACATACTCAGTATTATGTATTTAGGTATGTTGAACATCAAAGCTAAATACTAGTCAAGACAATACCTGTTGTAACCGTTGGATCAAATCAAAAGAAGATCAAGAATAATTTTACTAAGATCCGTGCCATAAGATCAAAGTAATCTTATTCAAAACCAAAACAAGTATAAACAGTACACTTGTTTACAAAAACATATAACTTTACAAAAATCAAAGATTAAATCAGAGCATATAAGGGTATATACCAGATTAGTTCTAAGACTTATGTAAGACTAAAAAACAAACAAACAAAAAACAAACAAGGACTCTTGTAGAAGCTTCTAGAATCGTTCCTGAATGTGAGAGCATTTAGTACAACATTTAATGTAACATTTCAGAAATGACTTAGAATAAATCAAGGAAGGTCAAATTAAGATGTTGTTGATAATGTTAAAGCATTTAAGAGTTAACAACATCTACAGGACCTATATCTAATAGTCCTAAGATAATACACAATTCTCTGAATCTCTCTTTAGCTAATGACTTTGTCAATATATTAGCTCTCTGAATGTCACCGTGTATCTTCTCCATCCTTATGTTATTTTTATCCACATGCTTGCATCTAGTGTAGAGAATAAAATTTTGAGTGATTGCTATTACACTGTTGCTATCACAATATATGAGAACTTCTTTAGCAATAACATTGTAATCTTTGAGTTGTTGAGTAAGCCATAGTTATTGACTACAACAACTACCAGTTGCCATGTATTCAACTTCAGTAGTAGATGTTGCAACTGATGATTGAAATCATCTGTTCCACTTTTCATATTCCAAATTTTGTTCCACTATATGATTGATACATGTCATATTAAAAAATAATCAACGTCCCATAATATTGGGGGCGACACGTGTTAAAAATCCAGCAGGGTGGAATACCAGTGGAACAAGAAAAGTGGAACAGAGGAATCCAACCGTGCAACTGATGTCTGCTTCTTTGAAAACCATTATATTAGCTTACTTTCTAAAACTGACATGTGTCTGAAGTTGATTTTTTTATCAATTGTGCATTCTACATAGTCAGAATCTGAATATCCACTCAACTCTATGTTATCATCTGATGGATACCATAATCCTAAGATAGTTTGTTTTAAGTACTTTAGGATTGATTCTTTTGGCTGCATGAAGATTGTAGGTCCTTAGTTGAGTTAGATAATATTGAGTAAGCTAAGAAAACGTCTAGAGGGGGTGAATAAACTTTTCAAAATCTTTCAATATATCAAAGTACATAATGCGGAATTATCAGATTAACAATGAGCCCAATCAAATTTATACTCAACTAATTCACGAACTTCTGTATGAACACTCTACTTGTCTTGTTCTTATATGCAATTCAATCAATTAAGCAGTTAATCAATCAAACACAAATAAAACAGTAAAGTAAATCAAACACGAGATTTATAGTGGTTCGACAACTTGTCTACATCCACTCTCACAACTCCAGTCGTGAAATTCTTATTAACTCTTCCAATCGAGTAATGTGTTCTTGTGGCTTATAGTCCCAAGAAATAAGACTTAGATCTTCTCGATTATATCTCCAGATATATCTTCGATCTAAGTAGCTATTTTACAAGTAACTAGCAACTTGAACAGTAATAAAAAAACTTCTCTGTATTCAGTAGTAGCCTTCTGAATTTCTTCACTTGTCTTCTGGCTTCACTTTCTGAATTTCCAACTCTGCGAGTTTCTTCACTTTGAATGCTTCGTAAATCACTTCGTAATCTCTTAGAATCAGTAGTATGTCAGTAGTCTTTAAACTTTGAATACCATGGGGGTATCTATAGACTTCCAATTTCAAGAACATTCTGTTATGTAACTAACTTTTCTTGAAAACTGTCTTCTAACTTCTTCTTCTTATCCATCCACGCGTTTCTTTAGTTAATTAGTTATTCCATAACTAACTCTTCAATCTTTATCTTCACACGCGTTTTTATAACTAACTTCTTCCTTCTTGTCTTGTCTTGTTGCGCACCTGTCTTGTCTCCATACTTAGACAAAACTTCAGTCTTCTTCTTACTTGACTTGTCTTGCGCAGGTCTTCTTCTGTAGACTCCTGAATAGAACACTAAACTAGTCCTATCATCTAATCTTAACAAGACTATTACATTACTTTAAGCTTTATAAATCAGCTTAGTCATCTTAAGATCTATACAATGAATACAATAATACAACACGCAAATCATGAGCTTCTATACATCTTTTATATAGCTCAATATAAATCCTAATCATATATACACAAAGTACTTATAAATCGTACTTGTCTTTGAAACACTTAACTTTTTCTTTTCAAACTTATCTTTCGAACTTTACTTGTGAACTCTACTGATCTGTTCAAGATGACTTCATAACTAGACTAGATCAGTCAACACTTAGAAATTATTCAAGTCTACTTTTTGGCTTATCAAAACTCATCTTTTCTTCTCATCATTTAGGACTTGTCTTAGGATTCATATCCCAACAATTTCCCCATTTTTGATGAAGCCAAAACTACTTGAATTATTTCTCAATAGTAGACTAGTTAAGTAGTTATCTTGTCTTTCACCAAAATATATTTATCTTTTCATTCATTCAAAATAAGATCAGTAGATTACACATACTTAATAAAAAATCAAAGAGAAATAAGAATAAGTACAATTACTCAATAATATTACCTCCTTCTAGGTTAGGAACACAGAACGCATCGAGGAGTCTTTTATGAATGTCTGAGATGTGATCTTCATTCTCGATCTTCTCCTTCTCGAGCAGTTCTTCTTCGAACTTCTTGATTACGTTGAAATCGATCCTCTTTCCTGAACTTAACATAGGAGTTGTCCATTTAGGAAAGATAGGCACCAAAATGTTGAAATTTACAGCAGTCGCAATTCGCATGATCAAGTTCCACAAACTCTTATCTTCTAATTCCATGAACTTGTCAAAAATTGTGTACAACTCTTATTTGCTTTCTTCATTTCCAAATTTCCTAATTATCCAGTGATCCAGCTCCCACTTCATCTTGACTTTAAACCATGCATCTCTATGCTCATTGTCAATGAAGTTGTCTATGTAAGCATCTTCGATCTCTTCTGGATTTACCTTCATCTCTTTCAATCTGCGAATATGCTTGCCCAAAATTTTCTTGTTAGCATATCTAGCATCTTCAACTTTCTGTTTCTTCAAGATAGCAGTCTCATCCAGATCAGCAATGATCTGTCCTATTGACTCTTTGACATTAGGCTCTTCAATGATCAACTTTCTTTTGACCACTTGTCTTGTCTGAACCTCAGGAGGAGCAACTCCTTTGCCCTTAACCTATCTCATCTGCTCTGCCTTAGCTTGTTCTAGATCAGCCTTCTTCACAAGCTTTCCTCTTTTTGGCCTTTTCAACTCTTCTATTGCAGTAGCAGCAACTTTTACTTCTGGTTCAGCACTAGACTTCTCTTGTCTCACCTCTTCATGACTTGTCTCTGCCCCATTTTTGGCTTCATCACTTGCCTTAAGAGAGAAAAGAGAAGTAAAACGAGTCATCTCTTCTAGCATAGCCTGCTTCATAAGATTGGTAGCTTTCTCAATCTGCCTTTGATGAGAACCATCTTGACTTAACTTGTCTAGCTTAGAAGCAACCAACTCCAACTTCTGAGTAGACAGGTTCAACTCATTCTTGAAATGCGTTGCTGTCAAGCGTAACTTCCTGTTCTCTTCAGTCATAGCAGCGATTATCTCTCTTGCTTGAGCTAACTGATCATATGCTTCTTTCCTTTGCACATCTGCAATATCGATTTTCACTCGATAAACTCTTTCCATCTTCTTGGATTCTCTGGCCAAGACACGAGCGAAGTCGACTGAACTCTTCTCTGAGTATTCGACTTGATTTTGCAGAAAAGCCTCTAACTGATTGAACATCTCTTGCCTAAAATCATTATCCAACTGATTCACTTCATTCATGATCATCTCTTTTGAACTAGTCACAAGAGCACTATTTTGTTCAACAAGAGTCTTCCCGATTTCAGACTTCAAAAACTCATCAGTAGATGACTTGATCACGTCTTTTAACTCATTCTTCAACTCGTCTATCGAAGCAGTTGGGATTGCTTGAGAGGATTGACCAGCTTCCTCATGAACAACTTCCTCCATGGTCTCATCTTCATGAACAGATAGAACTTCGACCAACTTGTCTTCCAGATCAGTAGTCAAGACCTTGTCTTCTACTACTTCATCTTCTGGAACGACACTTCCAGCAATAACTTTCAAACTCAGTCGGGGAGAGTAAGGAACGATTGCTAACCTTGCTTCCTTAGCTCGATCAGACTCTCTCTTCACCATCTGAACTAGCTTGGCAGTGTAGGCACATGTTTCTGATGGAAAATACTTTTCCACTTGTCTGGTGATCTGACCAACATTGCACCTTGGGCCATGTGCATGTTCAACTTGGAAACCAAAAACTATTCCTCTTAGTTGGCCAGAAACATTCTCCAGATTAAGAGTCGGATCAGTAGACTGTACTTCCTCAGCTGGTTCAGCTTCAACCATCACTTCATCTTCCACCAGATCAGTTTCAGAAACTTGAACACCCACATCGAACTTATCTTCCGAAGACAACACTTCATCAGGTACATTCAACATTTTCTTCACAAGAACAGTTAATGCATGTGCTAAGAGGAGTTCTGAGTGGTTTTTGACTCCACTATTCTCTTGCTGCTCCATCTCCCAATCTTGGAAATTTGAAATGCCTACCATTCCAAGAATTACCTCGAACAAATCTTCAGTTGGGGCCTTCTTCAGAGCAACCCATGTGCATATTCACAGCAATTTTTCATACACCTCTGAAGACGTGTCGATCTCAACCGATGGAAGCATTTTCTGCAGATTTTTAGACACCTTCGCACGTAGCCTTTTCTCGCGAAGACACATAGGATAATAGACTAAGGATTCGAATCTATTAACGGGAGGGGTCTGAGCAAGTGGGGTCCTTAACTTAGTTGTTGCAGTGGCAACTAGAGGGGTTCCCGAAATAGATGGTTGCGGGGGTTCAACATATTCTGTTGAGGTAGAAGGAATTTGGGTGGTGGTTTCTGGGGGCTCTGATGTGGCTAGGTTAGGTTCGACAACTGTCGGAGTATCAGTTGTATCGAATATAGTAGTGTCTTGGGTAATGTTGGCTCTCAGTGGTTGCACTGCCAACACAGAGGTTCGGGGTACAGGCTTGACACGAGATCAGAGTGATCTTGCCTTGGTTTTGACAGGGAGGTTGAGAGTGTTGGTCCTGAAAGGAGTATATAACAAGTGTATGGGGGGGGGGGGGAAATACACTTGTATGCAAATCTTTTCAAACTTTGATCAAACCAGAGTTCAGCAAGGTTGTCCTGGACAACTCTGTTGATATGATTAACTCTTTATAGATAATCAAACTACTAAGTACTATTGAGTACTTAGTTGAATAACTATCTAAGGGAGTTATATGTGCAGAATTAGTGGTTGGCCCTTTAGTTTAAGCTCCTTTTAATTTCTGAAATCACTTAGTCAATCAATCCAGTTTTCAGGGAACTTGTCCAAATATGTTTTGCACAGTCTTTGAGTAATTGTCCTTTGAAAGCTCAGTTTTGTGTGCAGTGTTGAATGTATGAAAGTACTTGAAGGTAAATCAACACAAGAGTTTATAGTGGTTCAGAGACTCAAGCTCCTACATCCACTTTCCCTGATTTAACAGGATAATTCCTTCACTCTTGGAATTAACTTGTTTTATAGTGCCAAGGTGCACTTGATCAAGAGCACCACTCCTTGGTGAATTGATCCCTAGGATGTCTAGAGTCCTAGTACCCTCTTCTCAACTCAGAACTGAACTGTTCTTCTCTCAACAGTCAGCTCCTACCACTTCTACTACTACAACCTTCTCACTTTCTCACTTGAAAGATGTAAGGGTTGAAGTAAGGTTCCAACTAATGAGATATCCTTTACAATGAAGATCAGTGTATAATGATAGGATATTTCTCTAAGCTTTTGTATGGATATAAAATAAGGTTCAGCTAAGCAGAAGTGTATGAAGACTAAGATAGTCTTTTGAAAGCTTGAAAGCACTCTTGCTTGTAGGATAGTTGGATATTCTTGTCAAGGTTGAGGTGCTTCAAATGGTCTTCACACTTCTGTATTTATAGACAAATGAAGGATTTGCCCGTTGGAGAGGCAGCTCCAAATGTCCATAAATGTCTTCTTTGAGTTCTTCAACTTAGAAGACAGATTCTTGATAGTGACATGTCCTCATTTGGGAAATAAACGACTGTATATACTTTGTCTTCATTCTGCAGCACTCTTCCCAATGTCTGACTTTAAGATCCACTTGTTTAAACATGGACATGGCTTTTGATGATTAGTCCTATGATAAGGAAAACATTCCTTACCAGTGGACAACTCTGCTTATCACTATCAGTGGGTTTGCTTATCAGCATAGTTGGTTTGCTCTTTTCAGATGACTTGGCTCTTTCCCTTTGCATGTATTCTTAGCATGATTCTTTGAAGATCTTAGGGTATAGTTGTCTTGACCTCTTCAACATAGTTGATCTTTGACCTTCAGAAGACTTGTTCTGATTTAACTGTGCTGAGACAACTCTGCTGGACAACTCTTCTGATCTTGACATTTCTTTGCAATGATCTAGACCTGTTCCACTGAATTGGTCTTCAGATAGGTTGTCTCAAGATTTTCTCTTGATCAGCATGTTTGTCTTTCAGTAGAATTGGCAGTCATTCTGCAATTTGAGCCTTGAGGAGACTTGATCCTGATAGATTTCAAAGCATATGTTCCCCCTCAAATTGTGCATCTAATAAACTAAGAGCTGCCTAACATTTCAGCTTCTCATCTAGCCTTATGCTATATGTTATAACATTCTTAGAACATGATCATCTTTGACTTAGGCATGTCTCAGGGAGTTTTGGTATTAAATCAAAACTCTTCTCATTTTATTCCCAACAGAGAGGAATTGGAATAGTACGAGATGGAGTACTAACCTTTTCAGTCGACTTGTCTGGTGAGGGACTCGACTCGACTCTCACCAGTCGATAGGTTTCCGCAGCCTCGACTTCCTTCTCTAACTCCTTGTCAGATTGAGTTTCTTCAGAATCTTCAGCCGGTTCAATCATCACTTCCTCTGGTACATACTGAACTAATGCACTACTCGTTCCAACACCAGCTACATCTTCAGATTCCTCAGCCTCCGACTCGTCTTCCTCAACACTAGACGAGACGGCTTCTATCATAGCGTCTCTAGGATCAATCTGAAATTGCCTTCGCCCAAGAGCTCTTCCTTCTGCTTGCTTAGCAAGAGCTTCCTTCTTTAGATAATGCTTTAAGGCATGGAATGGCTTGCCTTTACTCCAACTCGTCTTGTTCAGCAGCAAGACGGGTAGTAATATGCTTAATTTGTTACCAAAACTTACAGCCGCGGACACGATCCATTCAGCCGAATCAGTGTCAACTCGAACATTCTTCTCGAAGTACATCAATCTATCCAAGAAGAGTCTATACCAGTTTCCTTCCGTGATGCCGTCATAGATTGCGGCATCACTCTTGCTTTTTGAAGAGTTACTGAATCATAACTTCCTGTCACTCCAAGCAACATCTTGGATGCGATGTCAAGAAGGGTCTTGTACTTGTCTAACAAATCCTTCTTCTTGACAGATGGGATCTTTCCATCTCGATTCAGTTTCAACTTCCTTCCACAGAAGGTACTCAAATACCTCAGCTCTTGCCCTTGGCCATACATCTCCACATTAATCGTTCCATAGGGTAACTTGAAATTTTCGAACATCACTTCTCGAGAGATTTCTACTCGGCTCCTGCCAACAAATGCTTCAATCGAGTCGCCTTGTCTGGTGGCAGTTGCATAGAATTCCAGCACTTCCTCTTCGAGCACCACTTCTGGGAAAGTCTCCAAGTATGGTCTCAAACCACACCTACAACACTTCATCAATATTTCCTTATTGTCGTCTAAGTGATTTCCTTTGAAGAACACAGAGCCTTCCACATGCACCTTGCCTTCCGAGGCATACTTGCCTAGGTCGAACCTAGCCTGCATGTTAGTGCGGATATCGAACATAGAAACGATCGACATAATAGTAGCTTTGTAGAAATCAAACAGTCAAGAAATTAAGAGAGAAACTTGAGTGTTTGAGAGAAAAAATGTTATGAAAACGTGAGGAGAGATAAGTGGAACTGTTTGGTTTTGTTGCAAAACTGATTTTGAATCAACGGCCAAGATTAAGAGGTTTGATCCAACGGTTAAGACCTTTGGAATTCAGTTACGGAATCGAGAATATTGCGTGATTTGGTATTGTAAATTTTGGAATCCGCCCTTTCTATTGGTTAAGACATAGGAGTGTACTCATCTGACCTAGCGTAGTAGAGTTTAGGCGCGAACTGGGTGTATACACCTCATTAAAGGGAGTGTATAAATCCAATTCTTGGTTTTTCCAAAAATTTGCATTATCAAATTACATTAATACCCTTAATTCGTACTGATTAAACACTTAGAATATGAATCATGAAAGCACTTATCTTGTCTGTTCGAGTCTATTCACAACAGACGAGTAGACTAATGTGCACCAGACGAGTTCCCCCTTCGACTGTGCTAGTCTGTCTGAAAGTCGAACAACACCATGTACCTATCTTATCTTGTGCGACGCATGAGAGTAGGTACACGTAGTAGAGTAGAATAAATAACATGAATATCAATCTAATGCAATGGTCAAGATTTCGAACAAGATGACTGTTAACAAACTTAAGAGTCAACATAAGGATTTTTAAGAAATCATAGATTCCCCCTTAAATGTTTATTCCCTTAGTATTACCCTGAGCTTTACTAGCTTCCTCATCGGGTTGTTTGGTCATCTTGTCTGACCTTGTATACCTGTATGTTGAGCGAGTAGACGAGTGCCCTGTTTCAGTGATCTTGTTTCCTTATCTTTTGTGATGTACCTGTCTGGTTAGTACATAGCTACAGGCAAGTAGGCTCTAGATCAATTAGTCCTAGACTAATGCATAATTCACGAAAACGAGCCCCAGGTAATGGTTTTGTGAAAATATCAACTCTTTGAAAATCAGTATGAACCTTTTCCATGCGAATATCCTTCTTTTCTACATGGTCATGTATGAAATGATGTTTCACATCAACATGCTTACAACGTGTGTGCAAAATAGGATTTTGTGTAATGGCAATAGCACTGTTACTATCAAAGAAAATAGGAACATTTGATTCATATATGT
This sequence comes from Galeopsis tetrahit, assembly GCA_963675135.1. Lineage (NCBI taxonomy): Eukaryota > Viridiplantae > Streptophyta > Magnoliopsida > Lamiales > Lamiaceae > Galeopsis > Galeopsis tetrahit. The sequence continues at coordinate 40,749,760 of OY776128.1, read as the reverse complement.
TGTAATCTCTAAGCTGTTGCATGAGCCAAAGTAGTTGACTACAGCAGCTACCAGCAGCCATGTACTCGGCTTCAGTAGTAGAGGTAGCCACACTAGTCTGCTTTTTCGAAAACCATGAAATGAGTTTTGTGCCTAAGAATTGACAAGAACCAGATGTAGATTTCCTATCTATTCTACAGGCACCAAAATCAGATTTTGAGTAGCCACTTAGAGATAAATCATCATTTGAAGGATACCATATACCACGATTGATGGTTCCTTTCAAATATTTCAGTATCCGTTTAGTGGTTTCCATATGACTCTCTTTTGGATTAGCTTGAAATCGAGCACATACGCCAACAGAAAATGCAATATCAGGTCTACTAGCAGTCAAGTACAGTAATGAACCAATAAGACCACGATAATATGTTTGATCAGCACACTTACCATGTTCATCTGGATCCATTCTGTATGTAGGTAGCATGGGTATTCCAGTAGACTTGCATGTCTTAATACCATACTTGTCTAGTAGATTTCTAGTATACTTTGCTTGATTTATGAAAATCCCTTCAGGGGTCTGTTTTACATGAAGACCAAGAAAGTAATTCATTTCACCCATCATGGACATCTCAAATTTACTTTGCATGAGTGTTGAGAAACTTTCACTCAGCTTTTTGTTAGGTGAACCGAAAATGATATCATCTACGGAAATTTGGACAAGTAAAATGTCTTTCCCTTCTTGTCTTCTGAACAAGGTTCTATCTACCTTGCCCTTAGTAAAACCATTTTCTAATAGAAAGAGAGAGAGTGTATCATACCATGCTCTTGGAGCTTGCTTTAGTCCATATAAGGCTTTCTTTAATTTGTACACCTGATTGCCTTTAACTTCGAAACCTGGGGGTTGTTCAACATACACTTCTTCCGCAAGAATACCGTTAAGAAATGCACTTTTAACATCCATTTGATATACAGTAAACTTCATGTAAGCAGCATATGCAAGAAACAATCGAATGGGTTCTAGTTTAGCAACAGGAGCATAAGTTTCATCATAGTCCATGCCTTCAGCTTGTGAATAGCCTTGGGCTACTAGTCTAGCCTTATTTCTAACAACTACATCATTCTCATTTTTCTTATTTTTGAAAATCCATTGAGTGCCATCTACATTGTGATGTTCCGGCCTATCGACAAGTTCCCAGACGTCGTTTTGAACAAACTGGTTCAACTCGTCTTGCATAGCGATGATCCAATTACTATCAGCCAATGCCTCTTTAACGGTAGTAGGCTCGATAGAAGAGAGGAAACAACACCAGCAAAACATAGATGGACTAGGTTGTTCTTGCGACTCAAAGAGTTGTCGTCTAGTCTTCACACCAATAGTAGAGTCACCAATAATATTTTCAGTATCATGCGCAGATTTCCATGTTTTTCTAGACTTAACAGGAATATTATCATCATCTACCTCAGGTATAGCATCATGCATTTCAACATCATTTGTATCAGTAGATTTAATAGGAGTAGACGAGTCAACTAGAGCAGGCATGTCAACTGGTCTAGTAGACTTACCTTGAGCACTTACCTTCTCGTTGTCATCAGACTCGAGAGCTTTCATAAATGGATTGTAGGTTTGAACAGATTCGTAAACTTCTGATTCTTTGTCAGAATCGATCGATAGATCAGTCACCTTCTCACTGATCTTGTCGGCAGGCGAGTCCTGTCGAGATTCATCGAAAACCACATGTGGTGTTTCTTCCACACAAAGAGTCGAGTAGTTGAATACCCTATGTTGTACGTGCTTTTGATGGTTGAATCGGATGTGGACTATTTGTTAGCACGAGACAAACATGTATAATGATCGGGGGTTTATTACGTGTTTAGGGAGTATTTATATGATGATCTTGATGATCTAATGAAGAACAAAGAAGAACACCAAAAGTAGCTTCTTGGAGAAGCTAAAGCTTTAGAAGCTTGGGAGTGTTTATTGCTTTGGGTCGGGAGTGATTTGTAGGAATGGGGTAACTTGTGTACAAATGAGCCCCTTTTAGGCATTATATAGTGGTTTCTAGGGGCTGCCCGCCCTTTACACGTGGCACGCCCTTATTGAACCTGACTTCTGCCCGAAAAGGTGATTTGATGGCGCATTTAATGCTAAACCGCCTCTGGTGCTCGTCCTCGCCGAGATGCCGAGGAGCTGAGCTACGGTGGTCGCCGGAGGACCATGTCGAGGAGTGTGGTCGCCACGCTCCATGCTGTCCCAAGGCTTCAATACTTAGACTTTTCTAGCTAAGATAGACACGTGCTCGCCAACACATTTGGGCGAGCAGCTAACTAAAACGGGTGCTCGCCAACATCTTTGAGCGAGCACTTAAACATATTAAATACACCTATTCTATTACATTTTCTTGGTCTTGTTGACTAGTCGTCGTACGACTTTGTTGACTAGTCCTCGCCACGTAAGCTGGTGACTAGGATTGACTTGTCAAAGATTGACTTCTTTGACTAGGTATAACATTTGCCCCCTGGTCGCCTTTCTTCGTATTCGTAGAATGGTAAGGCGAACAGTATGGTCGTCTTCTTAGATGGTGAAAATTGTTCTCGACAACACGATCAATTTTGAGATCTTGATGACGTGAGATGGAGGCGGTCGCCTCGTTTCCAGTACCGAGCACGGCTTTTGAGGCACCTTTTATTAAATGCGGATCTGACACGTGTCGGGCGCGTGGTCGGCGCCCGAAATTTGAATTGAGCGCGTGGGGCGCGTGCCGACCTCAAAGGTCGCGAGTGAGCTCACTCTCCGAACTCGAATTCGGAAATGACCCCAAATCTTTGGGAAAATTGCATTTTTGACCCCGTTTTTTGCACATAGGTCCCTGATCGACTTTGCCTATAAATATGACTTCCATCTTCTTCAAAACACTTTTACAATTCTGCAACTTTTGAATTCCTCTCGAGCTTCCTTCCAAGCTTTCTACTTCAAGCTTTTCCAGCGTGTTTGGGTGGTTTTCGATCGATAAAAAGGTAAATAACTCACATTTCTTTCTTTAAAACTTCTTTCTCCCCCATTTCTTAAGAAAAAATGGAGTTTGGTGGTGGCTCCGGTGGTGGTTCCGATGGTGGTCCGCCGCCGTTGGTTGGTGGTTCTGAAAACTCCGGCGGCGGAGACCGTTTGGCTTTGGCCTTGATGGAGAGGGCATCCTCCTCGGACTCTAGGATCCACTCCCCCGAACCCATAAATGTTGGAGTCCGCAATCTTGGAAAGGCAGTGGTCGTCGACGTCGACGAGCTCGACGAATCCGATAGGGACGATGCCGGCAATGATGCCGAGGAGGGTGATGTGAGACTAGCTCTGATCTGCGCGACCAGGGTTTGGATCGAGGGGTGGGCGAACAGATAGAAACTGCCCAAGTCGAGGAGACCTTGACGAGGAGTCTCCGCGAGGACTTTGAGGAGGTTGTTCAGTATGCGGAGAGCATAAAGGACATTTTGAGTGGTAGGGAAAATTTGGATGGCGACGAGGTCTCGAGGGAGGCCTATTATAAATATTTCTGCGAATACCTTCCTCGAGAGGTTCCTCGCCCGCATCGAGAAGCTTCCCAAACAATATACGAGGCGAGCAAGTATGCGAGCAAAGTCTCCTCGACCCAGCTAGAGAATTCTCGAAAGAAGTATCAACTGCCGGCCGACGTCTGCTTTTTTGTTCCTCGCCAGGATGAGAGGGCCGACCAGCCGCCAGAAGGGATGGTCGCCGTCAACATTGGCATGATGGAGGCAGGGCTTAGGTTCCCCCTGCACCCCAGTATCTCAAACTTTTTACATTTCTTAAAGGTGGCCCCTTCTCAAATTTTGCCGAACGGTTGGTCGAACCTGATCGACATTCTTACACTGTTTGGCCTGGTGGCGGTCGAGAACGGATGTCGGAACACATGGCTAAGCCCTAAAGAGATTAACTGTTGGTCCTGAAAGGAGTATATAACAAGTGTATGGGGGGGGGGGGAATACACTTGTATGCAAATTCTTTTAAACTTGATCAAACCAGAGATCAGCAAGGTTGTCTTGGACAACTCTGCTGAAGATGATTAACTCTTCTAAGATAATCAGACTACTAAGTACTATTAAGTACTTAGTTGAATAACTATCTAGGGGAGTTATATGTGCGGAATAGTGGTTGACCCTTTTAGTTTAGACTTCTTTAGTTTCTGAAATCACTTAGTCAATGCAATACAGTCCAGTTTCAGGGAACTTGTCCAAATCAGTTTTGCACAGTCTTTGAATGTTTAACCTTTGAAAGTTCGGTTTTGTGTGCAGTGTTGACTGTATGAAAGTACTTTGAAAGTAAATCAACACAAGAGTTTATAGTGGTTCAGAGCCTCAAGCTCCTACATCCACTTTCCCTGATTTAACAGGATAATTCCTTCACTCTTGGAATTAACTTGTTTTATAGTGCCAAGGTGCACTTGATCAAGAACACCACTCCTTGGTGAATTGATCCCTAGGATGTCTAGAGTCCTAGTACCCTCTTCTCAACTCAGAACTGAACTGTTCTTCTCTCAACAGTCAGCTCCTACCACTTCTACTACTACAACCTTCTCACTTTCACTTTTGAAAGGTATAAGGGTTGAAGTAAGGTTCCAACTAATGAGATATCCTTTACAATGAAGATCAGTGTATAAGGATAGGATATCTCTCTAAGCTTGTGTATGGATATACAATGTAGTACAACTTAGAAGAAGTGTTTGAAGACTAAGATAGTCTTTGAAAGTTTTGAAAGCACTCTAGCTTGTAAGAACTTGAGGTTAGTTGGATTGTGTTGAGGTGCTTTCAAATGGTCTTCACACTTCTGTATTTATAGACAAATGAAGGATTTGCCCGTTGGGGAGGCAGCCCCAAATGTCCATAAATGTCTTCTTTCAGTTCTTCAACTTAGAAGACAGAATCTTGATAGTGACATGTCCTCATTTGGGAAATAAACGGCTGTTAAGACTTTGTCTTCATTCTGCAGCACTCTACCCAATGTCTGACTTTCAGATTCTCTTATTAGGACTTGGACATGGCTTCTGAAGGTTGTTCCAATGATAGGATAACATTCCTCATCATTTGGACAACTCTCCTTATCACTATCAGCAGACTTGCTTATCAGCAAGGTTGGCTTGCTCTTCTTCAGATGACTTGGCTCATACCCTTTGTTTCACTTCAAGGTGATCTTAGCATGTTAATTTGTAGTTCTTTAGGGTGTGGTTGTCTCTATTTCTTCAGCATAGTTGACCTCAAGCTTTCAGTACACTTGATCTTGATTAATTGTGCTGAGACAACTCCTCTGGACAACTCTCCTGATCAGCATAGTTGGTCTTCAAAAGACTTAGTGTTGTATCCAGAGTTTGAGCCTTGAGGGGACTTGTTCTTGATGGACTTCAAAGCATATGTTCCCCCTCAAATTGTGCATCTAATCAACTAAGAGCTACCTAACATATTAGCTCCTCATCTAGCCTTTATACTATATGTTCTAACATTTCTAGAACATACTCAACTTGACTTAGGCATGTCTCAGGGGATTTTGGTATTCAATCAAAACATATCTCATTTTATTCCCAACATTAACTATCTCCTTCAGGCGGCCGAGGCCGGAGAGAAAGTGGGCCATGGATACTATTACGTGAGGGGCCGAGATAATTTCAAGTTGGTTGAAGGGGTTCCCAACAAGATTAGAGATTGGAAAACCAACTGGTGGTGGGTAGCCGGGGACTGGAAAAGTCCAGTGAGGCCGGATGGCTTCTCTGCTCGCATTCCCCTTGATACTGAATATCAAAGAATTCGTGGTAAGTTTTTTTAATTTCTGCTCGTTCTTGTCTAATACTGACTAACTCCTCGTTTTTGTAGGTGAAATTGTTCGCAAGAAGATCGCCGATCACCGTCTCACGCCCCTCTTCCAATATCACGTTTGCTGCATTCTCAATCGTCGCTACTTGGAGAGGTCCTGTCGCTTTCTGAACAGGGAGTGTATGCGTGAGCGAGCAGGTCTCAGAGTACCTCCTCATCACTTCACCCGAGAGTTCCCTCCAGGTATCAACATATTTCTAAGTTTTTTGTGAATTTGCTAAGTTTTGTGAAATTGCTCTTCGTAAACACTGACTTCTCGCCTTTCTTTCTTAGTAGTGGTTCCTGAAAGGGTTGTTACTTACCTTCCTCCAACCGTCGAAGTTGATCGCATACTATCGAGCAGGATGATGCAACAGGCAAGGATGCTCCGTGAGCGCAAGATAGTTGATGGCACTGGCAAGAAACGGAAAGGGGCGGAGACCTCGGGGGCTCCACCTAAGAGAGTTGCTAGACCAACCCGAGGGGGTTCTTCTCGCCCACCTGCTGCCGAGCAGAGGGCCGAGCCAGTTGGCGAACAGAGGATCTCGCCGAGGAGATCTCCTCCGCCGAGGGGTAACTCGCCTCCCCCCACACAGGTCGTATCCCCTCCTCCCCGAAACACTCGGTAGCGAGAGACTGCAGCGAGCTCGTCGGCCGGGGAGAGGGCTCAGGGAGACAACACACTTCTCGGCTGGGATGCCGCAAGGGTTGCCAGGTAAGCTTATTATCAATAAAACTTTAGAATATTTTCAAGTACCTTTCATGTTAGTGTACTCACCATTCATGTTGCAAGTAGGTTTCATAGATAGGCATAGAGAGATGAGTGTTTCTTGATTCAAAATAAGTTCAACTATCATTCATTTGAAAGTCATTACAAGCATGTTGATAGTTGAAATTAACATATCAGAGCATGAATCAAAAACACTAATTACATCAGAGCATTTTACTATTACAATTCAAAGCATTTACAGAGTTTTTAGTATCAGAGCAAACACTAAACCACTGTGCAGTATTTGGATCAGAGCAAAACATCAGATATCAGAGAATCATGCTTATATCAGAGCAATCCAGATCATATCAGAGCAAACAGATTATCATAGCACACCACATCAGCTATCTTGACCACATTTCAGTATAGTTGATCAATCAAGAGGTCAGAAGACTTAGCCATTTCAAAAATCATCCTCAGGAGGTGGCAACATCCCATATTGTGCCCACACTCTTCTTTTCAGGGCCATGGCTTCTTGGTTTGTTCCCTTAGGTCCAAGAACCATCTTGTTTAGCTTGAGGATCTCAGTGAATTCTCTCAAAATTCTTGCTTGGTCAATCCATCCTTCAAGCTTTGGAGGCATGTATATGATTGGCTTGGGGGCAGTGAGTTCAAATCTTGCAATGTCAGCAGCTGCAAGCAATTGTTGATAAAGCTCTCTGTAGTACTCTATCATGAACTCAGCAAAAGTGGAGTTGGCATCTCTTCCATTCCATCTGTCAATGACATATTGATCATAGACATACTCTCTTTTGGCTTCCTCCCATGAGTCATTCAGCTGTTTTGGCACCCATTTATCCAAGTGAGGATATTTGGTGTCCATTGGGATCAATAGCTGTGGCTTCATCTTGTTATAAGTTGCTCTCTTCCTTCTTGGCTTCTGGAAGTCTGCTCTTCTCTTATCTCTTGCTCTTTGTGCTTCATCCATCAAATCCATCTTTTCTTGGGCCCTCATCATGGCCAGTTTCTGTTGAGTTTCAGGGTCTTTGCCATACCCTTCATGAAACAGCTTTGATGGATCACTAGCTAGGACAGTTGTCTTCTTCTTAGGTCCTGGTCCAAAGCCTTCTTCAAATAGCTCTTCTACATCTTCAGAAGCTTTGGCACCTTCAGTGGACTTAGTCTCAGTAGACTTTTCCTTTTCAGAAGACTTGTCTTTTTCAGCAGTCTTGGACACTTCAGCATTCTTGTCCTTTTCAGCAACTTTAGTCTTCTTGGAGATAGGTTCATCATCATCAATTCTGAATTCAAGTGGTAGATCAAGGCTGTTGGGAAAGTCAGTGAATGTCTCAACTTGTCTTTTCTTTCCTTTTGCCCTCTTGATCTTTCCTCTAGTTTGGACACCTTCAGCATCTTTGTCCAAACCAGACACCTCACCACCTGGCCTTTGCTGTAACCTCACTCTTTCCTCTTGAGCTGAGGCCATTAAATTTTTCAAGGCAAGTGCTAACTGCTCCTCTTCATCCAATTCTTCAAAATTTAGCACTGCTGGCTCCTTTCCCTTTCCTTCAGGAGCTTTGTCTTTACCCTTTCCCCCTTTGACTGGGCTTCCAATCACTAAGGCACCTTTTGCCCTTGCTCTTTCCCCCTTTTTGGCAGCATCAAAACATTCAGGCTTCAATTCACTCATAGTAGATGCCAATAAGGACTGGGCTTGGGTTAGAGACTTCATCTCCTCCAATAGATATACATTCTCATCATGTATATTTTGCATCCTATCACTGCTCAAGCTAAGGAAAGCTAGAACAGGTTTCATTTTCTGTTGAAAAACCTCCTCCATGGTTGCCTTTAGAGATGCATCCAGTTGGGCCTTAAGAAGCTCAGTGAGGTTGGCCACTGCACCTTCAGCAATGTTGGCCAACACTTCTTGGGAAAATTTTTCTGAGGCTGCTTTCACCATAGCTAGCCTTTGCTCTTCAGCTCTTTGCCTTTGCAGGGCAGTTTTTCTTCCAAGAGCTTTCTTCACAACTGACCTCAATGTCTTCACATTCCTATTGTGGTTGATTCTTAGCAAGGACTGCTCTTTCTTTACATCCTTTGATACTGACCTCATGGTGTTTTTAGCTTTGATGACTTCAGTGGAGATGGTTTGCAAACCAGTCTCAACTCCACTGATCCTTGCTTCCAAGGTAGGCAACACCACATCCTTTGAGCCAGTTAGCCTCATTTCTACAGATGCCAAAGTTCTTCCATGCTCATCCAAGGCTCCAGTGGTTTCTGCATGAGCTGATTGGACTTGATAAGCCAAAGAATCCAACTTCTCTGATTGCATCCCAAGCAAAGCTTGTGCTGATCCACTATCAACTTGGATGGGTGCATCTGTTAAGAGTTCATCTGCAAAAATTTGATCAAAGGTTATACCTGCAATATCAGACAAATCAAATGAGTCAGTAAAAACACATTTATCTCCCTCAATTTCTTTTTCATAAGACTCTGATACATCAACAGTCTTCTCCTCATTTTCAACTATTTCTTTTCTCCCTTCATTAATGATTTCCTCACTTAAAGGTACAGGCCTCCTCTCATCAAGGGATTCCTGAAGTTCAGATTTGACTTCAAGAATAGCCTGCCCTTCCTCACTTATATCACCCTCATTCGGTGGTACACTCACTATCCTAGTGATCACCACATCTCTTTCATCTACTACTCCCTCTGTTTTTTCCACTAACATCTCCTTTTCAACTCCATCACCTAATCCTGCAACATCTCCACCTTCAACAAGGTTCAAAGATGGCAGTTGTGGGGAGATCACAGTGCTTATATCAACAGCCACTGAGTCATCCTGAATGATTAAGGGCTGATCAGTGTCCAACTCTCCTGACACTGAATAGGCCTTAACCAAACCAGCCTCTAATACTGGAACCTCCACATCTTTAGGCTGTGCCTTGGGTTCAGAAGAACCTTCATTGGCAGATGTGTCTTTGGTTGTGTTACCACCCTTGGTCAACACCTCTGAAGATACAGAGCCTTTCCTATGATAGGTTCTAGGAGGGTTGGATAGTCTTTCTGATACAGAAGGCTTAGGGAGATTAGCTTGAGGGGTTTCAGGAGGGTTGGGTTTTGAGGGGTTTGAAGGATCATCAGGGGAGTCATCATCATTTGAGCTACTATCAGGGTGTTTGATGCCCCTTGCTTTCCTTTCCCTCTCCTCATTGATCTTATCATCTACCAACTTTGCAAAAATTTCCTCTTCAATGAGAAACCTTGTCTTTGAAACTCCAGCAAAGTGTAGCAGTCTGTTCTCCTCCACCTGCCACCAGTTTGCACCCTTATCTTGGATGACTTGTGATATCTCTATCATAGACTTGTCTTTTACATCAACAAGCATTCTTAGATCATAAAATGTCTTCTGAATTCTTGGAAATTCAGCAAGCTGTGGGTACAAACTGTCCACAGTAGCCATGGCTCCTCCTCTGAGCATACTTTCATAAGTATACTCCTCCTCATCTCCACTTGAATGGGGACTTTGGGTTATAGGGGAGTTGGCTCTGGGTTCTCCTAAGGTGGCTTCAGGAAGGTTTAGTTCAGGAATGTTGGCTTCAGAAGGGTTGGGTGCAATAGAAGGTGCTTCAGTTGCTTTTGAGAGCAATGGATCTGAAGGGGCTTTACTCAGGGGGGTTGGCTCAAAGAGTGCAGCTTCTAAAAGCTTTGAATAATTGAGCATAGATGAGTCAAGGGGAGAATGTAATCTTGTTTCATCTACAGCTATATCTGCTAGCACATCTATCCCACTTCTTTGCACACTCCCTTCAGGAGAGTATCTCTTTGTAAGATTGATAGGGGTGATAGGTTGATTGGTTGGGGTTATATGGGTTTCAGGGGAGTTGGGCTCAGGGTTCTGAATTTCAGGGATGTTGGCCTCTATTGGTTGACCTTCAGGGACTTTGGATTCTGGAGTACCAGAACCAGATGAGTTGGTCCTTGACTTGGATTTGGTCCTGCTCTCAGCTCTGCTTTCTCTAAGAGCAAGTTGTAGAGACCTTTCCTCCTGAAGCTCCAACACTTTATCAGTAGGCTTGGCCCTTCTCTTGCTAGCCCTGCTGCTCCCACTTCCTTCACCATCCTTCTCAGGGACAACCTCCCTGATCCTTTTATCACCCTTAGACTTTTGTCTAGTCTCATTGTACTTCTGCCTCAACTCTTCTGAATGATCAGAAGGCACACTCACTCCCTCTTCAGCAACTTCTTCAATCTCAGTTGAAGCTCCTGAATTCTCCTCTGAGGGGATTTGAGACAGTTTCCTTGTCTTCACCACTCTGGCCTTTGTCCTTTTCTTCAATTTTGGCTTTTCCTCCACCTTCTCTTCAGCAGGTTTGGCCAATATCATCCTCCTTTGCTCAGTTTTCTTGCTGAGCTTTCTGAACATAATCTTTTGGGCTGGGAGGGGCTTTGCAAAGGTTTGCATCTGTGAATAATGGGAGAACTTCTCAATCAACAAGCTTGCCCTGGTGCAATACTTGAGTTTCCCTTCTAGCACAACCTTGTTGTGGGCTCTCACTTTAAACTTGGCCTTTTCCTTCATCATTTCAGACATGATGAAGGTCCTCCAATCAAATCTGATGCCTTTGTCACTAGCATCAATTACTGCAGCCATGATTCTGATTCTTGGATGGCTGACTTGCTCCAAGCTTCCAGTGTTTCTCAAGAGACTCTTAGCAACTACCTCAAAGAGGTTGAGAAATTTTGGTTTGAGAGTCTTCTTGTTTTGAGTTGAAGAGATGGGACCTGGAACTATGAGCCATTCTTGTGCTATCTCCTCTTCATGATCAACACCATAAAATTCTGGATTCCTTCCTTCTGAAGGCAATCCAAAGGCTCCTTCAAGATCTTCTGAAGAGAATTTCACTCTATGAAATCTCTCTTCCTCTTCTCCCTCTGCTACATATGACAGTCTGGTGGAAACTTCACCATCTTCAGGCTTACCTCTCCATTTGAGAAAGGCAAAGAACTCAGCCATGTAGCTTTCCAGACAAGAGCTTGGCTTCTCTTCCATGAACTTTTGAAGACCAGCTCTTCTCAACCATCTCAGGGTTGGAGTGATTTCAGGGTCTTCACTTGTAAATGATACTATAGGCTCAAAGTGAAGGTTGTTCTTATTGCTCAAGTATCTAAAATCAAGGTCTAGAGCCTTGTTGGAGAAATCTATGATCATCTCTGGTCTAACTTTGGGGGCCATTGAAGATTACAGAGGTGAAATTGAGAGAGTTTGAAGAAAATGAGCTAGGGTTTCGAATGCTTGGGGAAGAAGAGTGTGTGGGGGAGTTTTAAGACTTGAGAATATTCTAAAAAGAATGTTTGTCAATGAGTTGGTGAGTTTTGTGTATTTTCAACGGTTGTTAAAAATGGAAAATACACTTGGACGGCCAGGATGAATTTCAGGGGAGTTGGCCAGTTTTGATCCAATGGTCAAAAACCAATGTAACAGTGAGTTATTAGTTCTATTCAAAACGTGGAAGTTATTTAATATTAGTTAATGGTTGGGGAGTTTTCGAGATAGATCATGGCTTGAAAAGTGTAATGCAAACAAGAGTTAAATCTTGGCATTTAATGCATGGAAAGCGACCTTTTGGGTGGGGGACAAATTAAATCCCACAGAGATGATATCTGTAATTGGGACAGATATCAAGGTAGACAATGATTACCCAAAATAGGTGCTTATCAAACCAAGAAAATGGTTTGATAGCCAAGATAACTTATCTGACCCCACTAGGACAAGTGTCCTGAAGAGATGTGGACAAGTGTCCTGAGTTTCAATGGACAAGTGTCCTGAATAATTGTGATCTTCTCTTCTGTACTTCAGTAGACTTGTCCAAGTCTGCTGAAGATCAATTCAATTCTTTTACTCCCATTAACTTCAATGTGTTTTACTTGTCCAACTTCCCTGGATCAAGTAATCCCAACTCTGCTGATAGCTCCAGAAATCTTGCCTCTGCAAGTGGCTTTGTTAGGATATCAGCTATTTGATGATCTGTGTGGATCTTGACCAACTTTATGTCCTTCTTCTCCACATGGTCTCTAATGAAGTGATGCTTGATGTCCACATGTTTGCATCTTGTGTGCAATACAGGATTTTGTGATATTGCAATTGCACTATTGTTATCACAAAATATTGGCACTTCAGTGGAGTTGACTTTGTAGTCTCTGAGTTGTTGTCTCAACCAAAGAATTTGAGCACAACAACTTCCAGCTGCAACATATTCAGCTTCAGTGGTGGAAGTTGCCACTGTGTTCTGCTTCTTGGAGAACCAAGATATAAGCTTGTTGCCTAAGAATTGACAAGTCCCTGAAGTGGACTTTCTATCAATTCTGCAACCTCCATAGTCAGCATCTGAGTAGCCAGTTAACTCAATGTTGTCATCAGCAGGGTACCAAAGGCCTAGATTTTCAGTGCCTTTGAGATACCTCAAAATCCTCTTTGCAGCCTCAAGGTGGCTTTTCTTAGGATTTGCTTGAAACCTTGCACAAACACCTACTGCAAAGGTGATGTCAGGCCTGCTAGCAGTGAGATAGAGGAGTGAACCAATGATTCCTCTATACTCAGTGGAGTTGGTTGAAACACCACTCTCATCAAGATCCATCTTCCAATTTGTGTTCATTGGGATCCTTACTGGCTTGCTAGTAGCACACCCAAACTTCTTGATCATTTCTCTGGTGTACTTAGCTTGGTTGATGAAGATTCCTTCTTTTGATTGCTTGACTTGAAGACCCAAAAATAAGTTCATCAACCCCATCATGGACATCTCAAACTTGCTCTGCATTAGCTTGGAGAACTTCTCACACAGCTTCTCATTGGTGGATCCAAATATTATGTCATCCACATAAATTTGGACAAGCAAGATGTCCTCTCCTTCAGAGATTCTGAAGAGAGTTCTGTCCACAGTTCCCTTGGTGAATCCATGATCCAAGAGGAATTGTGACAGTGTATCATACCAAGCCCTAGGGGCTTGCTTGAGTCCATATAGAGCCTTCTTTAGTCTGTAAACTTGGTTTCCAACCTCAAAACCTGGTGGTTGCTCCACATAGACTTCTTCCTTCAAGACTCCATTCAGAAAGGCACTCTTGACATCCATTTGGTACACTTTGAACCTCTTGTGGGATGCATAGGCTAGAAAGAGCCTTATTGCTTCTAGCCTTGCCACAGGTGCAAATGTCTCATCATAGTCAATGCCTTCATGTTGACAATAGCCTTTTGCCACAAGTCTTGCTTTGTTTCTGACAATCACATCATTTTCATTCTTCTTGTTCTTGAACACCCACTTTGTTCCAATAACATCTTGATGTGAAGGCCTATCCACCAGCTCCCATACTTCATTTCTGGTGAATTGATTTAGTTCTTCCTGCATGGCTGTGATCCAATTGGCATCTTGAAGTGCTTCCTCAATGTCACTTGGTTCTTGCTCTGACAAGAAGCAACAGAAAAGAGCACTTTCACCATGAAATCTTCTTGTTTTGACTCCTATACTTGGGTCACCAAGTATTAGATCAGTAGGATGGTCAGACAACCAAGTCCTTCTTTTTCTGAACTCTTCAGTAGAGTTGTCTTCTACTGAAGTTGAGTCATTTTGATCATAAAATTCAGGGTAATTGAATGCAGGATCTAATTCAGGATCATAATCAGGGGTGTTGTCCTCAATGTCAGGGACATTGGTATTTTCAACATTTTGAATTCCCCCTTGATTATTTGATCCATTAACTACCTCAGCAGGGACTGCTTCTTCATTGGTAGTTGTTACCTGGATGTGAACTGGGATTGGATCATTCAGTTCACCATTTCTTTCAGTGGGATTTTCCTCAGGAAGGTTGCCTTCAGGGTTGTTGTCCAAGGGGAGTTTTTCAGGTAGGTTGGCTTGGACAACTTCTATGAATTCAGTGTCTTTGTCTTTTAGGCTCAGTCTGGTTGTCCTTTGTGTGATTTCTTCTGATTCCAAGTTCTCATTCCTGAACTCATGAATAGATTCATCAAACACAACATGAGGTGTTTCCTCCACAATAAGGGTTTTCTTGTTGTAGACTCTGAAAGCTTTACTGATTTGAGAATATCCAAGGAATATCCCTTCATCAGCTTTGCTATCAAAGGCTTTCAGCTGTTCTTTGCCATTACTGTGTATGAAACATTTACAACCAAAGATAGGAAAGTTTGACACTTTAGGCATTCTTCCCTTCCAGAGTTCATAGGGGGTTTTGCCTTGCCCCTTAGTAATCAAACATCTATTCTGAGTATGGCAAGCAGTGTTTATAGCTTCAGCCCAAAACCTTTTAGGCAAATTTGAATCAGCAATTAAAGTTCTAGCAGCTTCTTTTAAAGTTCTATTTCTTCTTTCTGCTACTCCATTCTGTTGGGGAGTTCTAGCTGCTGAGGTTTCATGAGTTATTCCATTAGATGTGCAATACTCATTGATGTATGAATTTATGAACTCAGTGCCTTTATCAGATCTTATCTTGATAATGCTAAGGCTTTTCTCATTTGACAGTCACTTTAGAAGTTCAGGCAGTTTGACTTGAGTTTCCTTCTTATTAAGGAGAAACACTACCCATGTGAACCTAGAGAAGTCATCTACTACAACCAATGTGTATTTTCTACCATTTATGCTTGCAGGGGTGATTGGTCCAAATAGGTCCATATGTAGAAGTTCAAGCACCCTTTCAGTAGAGATGACTGGTTTTCCTTTAAATGAGGCTTTAATCTGTTTTCCTTCTTGGCATGGTTTGCAAACATGCTCTTTAATGAAGACCTCATTAGGTAGTCCTTTAACTAATGCATTTCTAGCAATTTTGTTCATTGTTTTGAAGTTCAAGTGGTTTAATCTTTTATTCCATAACCAACTTTGTTCACTAGAACTCTTAGCAATGAAGCATGCAGCATCAGTAGACTTGTCCCAGTCTGCAAAATACACATTTCCTTTCCTAGTTCCAGTCAATAGAATTTGTTGAGTCTTATCTTTGATTAAGCACTTTCCACTAGAAAACTCAACATTGAAATCTTTATCACAGAATTGACTGATACTTAGGAGATTATACTTGAGACCAGCCACATAAGACACATTGGATACTTTGATGTTACCAATCATCAAAGTACCATAACCTTTTGGAGTTGCTTGTGAGCTGTCTCCAAATGTGACATTTGGGCCTTCTTTTTCAATAAAATCAGTGAGGAGTTCCTTGTTTCCAGTCATGTGCCTTGAACATCCACTGTCAAGGTACCATGCTGACTTTTTGCTCATGCTCCTCTTCTTGTGGCCCACTGGTACCTGCATTTAGATAGGTTTAGGTACCCTTTGAGTTTTGGGTCCTGAGAGGTTAGCTGTACCTTTAGGAACCCAAACTTGCCTAATAACCCTGATTGATTCAAGGTGGCTAAGTTGTTTTCCTCTAGCATCTACATATACTGTCTTTCCCTTAAATGCCTTTGGGAAAGTATGTGTGAATGTGTTAACTCTGTAAGTTTCAGGAGAGTTGTCAAATCTCCTGAACTTTTGAGTTCTTTGTGCTACTTGAGGGAATCTTTGAGGAAAGGCTTTCTTATGGCCATTACCCTTTGGCATGAAGGGTTTTGGTTGTCTCATTTTATTTTGCCTTTGAGGATAGTTGTCCTTAGGTCTAGTCAGCTGAGGCTTTCTCAGAAGAGTTGGCCTAGACTGATTATACCTTGGATAATTCCTCTGAACATTGTTCAGGAGAGTTGCCCTTCCATTGGGTCTACTCTGCTGACCAACATTCCTCTTGTGTTCAGGGGCTTTGGCCATTTCCTTAGGTTTCAGCCTAATCTCCTGATGCACTTGAGTAGGCAAGTCATTTATTTTGCCCTTTCCTTTGTCCAGTGGCTGATTTACTTCATTTTCAGTTTGTGCCACTGACTTAACAAAGATTCTCTTAGTGTTACTTACAGAAGCAACACTAAGACAAGGTGAAGATTCAAATGGATCAAAACCTAATCCACTTCTTTGAGCCATAGGTCTTTGATAACTCTGAATTTCCTCTATTGCTCTAGAGGATTTCTTCAGAGCAGACATCTTTAGTTTCAGGCTCTCTTCACTTGATTTAAGAATGTCATATTCATGTGAGAGGTTTTCAAACTTGGCATTTAAAATTTTAAGTTCAAAATCTTTTCTCTTCTGAGAGAGAAGTTGATCATCAATCTCCTTTTGTTGGTCAACTATCCTGAGATTTGCTTCCTCAAGCTCTCTCAAGACTTGTTGATACAACTCAGTAGTTTTGACATCAACAACTGCCTCAGAGTTTTTGGCAAGTTCAATAGCCAATCTTTCATTTTCTCTCACACAGTTATCATGAAATTCTTGTAACATAGTGAAATCTTCCATCAACTTTCCAAGGGAAAGCTTCAAGTTGACCTCACTATTGTTTTGTGAGATGAATGATGGTGAACTAGAAGTAGAGGATACCTCATCATCCTCAAGAGCCATGTTGCAGATATCATCATCATCATCACTGTTGGAGAACAGTCCATCAGAAGAGTTGAAGCTTTCAGCACTGTCAGATTCTTCACCAGCCATCATGGCCTTTCTATTGGTGAACTTTCTGTCTCTTTTAGCTTGCCTCTCTCTTCTCTCCTTAGAGCTTAATTCAGGGCAGTCATACTGGAAGTGCCCTTTCTTTTTGCAGTTATAGCACAGATCTTCATCATCATCTTTCTTTGATTCTTCTCTTCTTTTTGATGATGAGGGTTCAGCTCTACTGGACCTTCTCCTATCAGAGTACTTGTCCTCTGATCTTTTCTCTTCAGGCTTTTTGACCTCAGCCTGAGTTTCAGAAGAGTTGTATCTCCTGAATTTGTTGTCCTGGTAGAATTTCTTGTATCTACCAAACCTTGAGTTTAGCTTTTCAAACCTCCTAGCCATCAAGGCTAGTTCTTCCTTCATTTCAGTCTTTGAGACTGACTTTGATGATCTTGGAGTGGACTGCATTTCTGGTTCAGCAGTTTTGGCTTTGAATGCCACTCCCTTAGTAGGATTTGAAGGTTCCTCAACAGGCTTTCTTCTATTGAGGTCGAACTCATAAGCTTTGAGTTCTGAGAAGATTTGTTGCATGGGCATGGTGGAGAGATCTTTGGTATTTTGCATCATTACAGCATAGACATCCCACTTTTGAGTGAGACTTCTCAAGATCTTCAATCCAACTTCTCTCTTGGTGTAGACCTTGCCCAATGAGTTGATCTCATTCATCACATCAGTGAATCTACCAGCAAACTTATCAATGGACTCCTCAGACTCCATTGCAAACTGTTCAAATTTGTGCACAGCAACTTGGAGCTTATTCTCCTTGATCTTTTCAGTACCCTCACACATTTCAGCAAGGGTATCCCAAATCTCTTTGGCAGTTGTGCAGTGGTAGACCCTTCCCATGATTGCATTTGGAATTGTTTGGTAGAGGGTGTTCATGGCAAGATAATTCAAATTATCTTTTCTCTTTTCATCAGCAGTGAAGTCATCTTCATCTTTGGGTAGCACATCTCTTGTGTCTGCCCTTTGAGCCTCTGTGACTCTGGGATTGACAAAGGTGAACACAAAAGGACCCCTTGTGATCAGTCTCAACATATAAGTATGAAGAGATGCAAGATGAGCCCTCATTCTGATTTTCCAGAAATCATAATTATCAATTGAGAACATGGGTAATTTGTGATGAGATATATGATTGACTGGATTTGTTGCCATATTGTCCAATCCTTGAACAGCAGGAGGTGGAACTGCAGCATTTATGTTTTGATCAGGATTTTGCTGCTGCTGGTTCTGGTTGTTGTTATTTCCTCTTGCCATTTCTGTAAGAGAAGGTTAGACAATATATACAAATGACTTCAGATAGATCAGTTCAGTGACTACACCAAATATGTGATTTTTTGAAAACCAAGATGGCTTTTCAGAAGCAGTGGTCTTTGAACCCCCGCTCTGATACCACTTGTTGGTCCTGAAAGGAGTATATAACAAGTGTATGGGGGGGGGGGGGGAATACACTTGTATGCAAATTCTTTTAAACTTGATCAAACCAGAGATCAGCAAGGTTGTCTTGGACAACTCTGCTGAAGATGATTAACTCTTCTAAGATAATCAGACTACTAAGTACTATTAAGTACTTAGTTGAATAACTATCTAGGGGAGTTATATGTGCGGAATAGTGGTTGGCCCTTTTAGTTTAGACTCCTTTAGTTTCTGAAATCACTTAGTCAATGCAATACAGTCCAGTTTCAGGGAACTTGTCCAAATCAGTTTTGCACAGTCTTTGAATGTTTAACCTTTGAAAGTTCAGTTTTGTGTGCAGTGTTGACTGTATGAAAGTACTTTGAAAGTAAATCAACACAAGAGTTTATAGTGGTTCAGAGACTCAAGCTCCTACATCCACTTTCCCTGATTTAACAGGATAATTCCTTCACTCTTGGAATTAACTTGTTTTATAGTGCCAAGGTGCACTTGATCAAGAACACCACTCCTTGGTGAATTGATCCCTAGGATGTCTAGAGTCCTAGTACCCTCTTCTCAACTCAGAACTGAACTGTTCTTCTCTCAATAATCAGCTCCTACCACTTCTACTACTACAACCTTCTCACTTTCACTCTTGAAAGGTATAAGGGTTGAAGTAAGGTTCCAACTAATGAGATATCCTTTACAATGAAGATCAGTGTATAAGGATAGGATATCTCTCTAAGCTTGTGTATGGATATACAATGTAGTACAGCTTAGAAGAAGTGTTTGAAGACTAAGATAGTCTTTGAAAGTTTTGAAAGCACTCTAGCTTGTAAGAACTTGAGGTTAGTTGGATTGTGTTGAGGTGCTTTCAAATGGTCTTCACACTTCTGTATTTATAGACAAATGAAGGATTTGCCCGTTGGGGAGGCAGCCCCAAATGTCCATAAATGTCTTCTTTCAGTTCTTCAACTTAGAAGACAGAATCTTGATAGTGACATGTCCTCATTTGGGAAATAAACGGCTGTTAAGACTTTGTCTTCATTCTGCAGCACTCTACCCAATGTCTAACTTTCAGATTCTCTTATTAGGACTTGGACATGGCTTCTGAAGGTTGTTCCAATGATAGGACAACATTCCTCATCATTTGGACAACTCTCCTTATCACTATCAGCAGACTTGCTTATCAGCAAGGTTGGCTTGCTCTTCTTCAGATGACTTGGCTCATACCCTTTGTTTCACTTCAAGGTGATCTTAGCATGTTAATTTGTAGTTCTTTAGGGTGTGGTTGTCTCTATTTCTTCAGCATAGTTGACCTCAAGCTTTCAGTACACTTGATCTTGATTAATTGTGCTGAGACAACTCCTCTGGACAACTCTCCTGATCAGCATAGTTGGTCTTCAAAAGACTTAGTGTTGTATCCAGAGTTTGAGCCTTGAGGGGACTTGTTCTTGATGGACTTCAAAGCATATGTTCCCCCTCAAATTGTGCATCTAATCAACTAAGAGCTACCTAACATATTAGCTCCTCATCTAGCCTTTATACTATATGTTCTAACATTTCTAGAACATACTCAACTTGACTTAGGCATGTCTCAGGGGATTTTGGTATTCAATCAAAACATATCTCATTTTATTCCCAACATTAACTATCTCCTTCAGGCGGCCGAGGCCGGAGAGAAAGTGGGCCATGGATACTATTACGTGAGGGGCCGAGATAATTTCAAGTTGGTTGAAGGGGTTCCCAACAAGATTAGAGATTGGAAAACCAACTGGTGGTGGGTAGCCGGGGACTGGAAAAGTCCAGTGAGGCCGGATGGCTTCTCTGCTCGCATTCCCCTTGATACTGAATATCAAAGAATTCGTGGTAAGTTTTTTTTATTTCTGCTCGTTCTTGTCTAATACTGACTAACTCCTCGTTTTTGTAGGTGAAATTGTTCGCAAGAAGATCGCCGATCACCGTCTCACGCCCCTCTTCCAATATCACGTTTGCTGCATTCTCAATCGTCGCTACTTGGAGAGGTCCTGTCGCTTTCTGAACAGGGAGTGTATGCGTGAGCGAGCAGGTCTCAGAGTACCTCCTCATCACTTCACCCGAGAGTTCCCTCCAGGTATCAACATATTTCTAAGTTTTTTGTGAATTTGCTAAGTTTTGTGAAATTGCTCTTCGTAAACACTGACTTCTCGCCTTTCTTTCTTAGTAGTGGTTCCTGAAAGGGTTGTTACTTACCTTCCTCCAACCGTCGAAGTTGATCGCATACTATCGAGCAGGATGATGCAACAGGCAAGGATGCTCCGTGAGCACAAGATAGTTGATGGCACTGGCAAGAAACGGAAAGGGGCGGAGACCTCGGGGGCTCCACCTAAGAGAGTTGCTAGACCAACCCGAGGGGGTTCTTCTCGCCCACCTGCTGCCGAGCAGAGGGCCGAGCCAGTTGGCGAACAGAGGATCTCGCCGAGGAGATCTCCTCCGCCGAGGGGTAACTCGCCTCCCCCCACACAGGTCGTATCCCCTCCTCCCCGAAACACTCGGTCGCGAGAGACTGCAGCGAGCTCGTCGGCCGGGGAGAGGGCTCAGGGAGACAACACACTTCTCGGCTGGGATGCCGCAAGGGTTGCCAGGTAAGCTTATTATCAATAAAGCTTTAGAATATTTTCAAGTACCTTTTCCTAACCTTTTTTTTTATTAGGGTTGCCGAAAACTCGATCGTTGAACCTTACAACGACAACCTCCTCGGCTTCTACCGGTCGCGAGATGCGGCCAATCAAGAACCTCTGGATCCGCTCGTTGTAAGGGTCATGAAGAATGTGCCCCGATCGTTGACGACCACGCTGGTCGACGAGGTGAAAAACCAAAGCTCTCTAGAGAATGCGCGACTGGCCGCCATCGATCTGACCCGTGCCACATACACCCTCGAGAGACTTGTCGTCCAGATCGCCGAGAGCCGCAAGGTCAGCGAAGATAGGAGCACGAGACTCGCTCAAATGGCTAAGGCTAAAGCCGTCGTCGAGAGGCAGCTGGTCGCTTCTGAGGAGAAGGTGGTCGACCTTGAGACAAAGCTGGCCGATGTCGAGGCAAAGTTGGCCGATTCTGAGGCCCAACTTGAGATGGTTCGAAAGAAGGATCAAGAAGATCTCCAAGAGATCGAACGTCTCCGTGCTCGCCTCAAGACTGCCGAGGACGAGGTAAGAACTCTTACAAACAAGTCTGCAACTGATGAGGAAGAGTTGGCTACTCTCCGGCAAGAGCTGGTCGACATGACCAATGAGCGAGATGAGACCAATGAGCTCGCTGGGGGCGTGGCCATGTTATCGGTGGCGCTTACTGCCCACGGGCTCATTCATAAGCTATTGGAAGTTCATCCGGAAGTGGACGTGATTCCGCTCGGCGGGTTTTTGGACGACCTCCTTATGAAGGAGAACCCTCAGCCGGAAATGGAACTCCCACTGCTTCCTTTGATGGAATTGGGACTCCAGTTCCCTCGACTTTTGGGTGTTCCGGTACTCTTCTCGAATCCTCCACAAACCTCCCCACCCCAACAGGGCGAGCAGAGTGCTCCTGCCGAGGTGGAGGCCGTGGACGAAGAGGTGGATGCCGGCGAGCAGGAAGCTACTGCCGAGGGGAATGCTGCAGAGACTTAGTTTCTCTTTTTCTTTTTGTTTTTTAGGACTGCTCGGCCACTAAGGCCTCTTTTGTAATTTCAGCCTCTTAAGGCTTTTCAATGAATGGAAATTTTTGCTTATATGATGTTTGGTTATTTTGACTGATCGTTTTCGTTACTGCTTTTCAATTTATGTTTTTAAATAAGTACTTTGAATTTGCCTTTTGTTTGCTTGCGAGCACCTTTTAAGAAAGAGTGATCGTCTTTTCTTGCGAGCATCTTTAAGAAAGAGTGCTCGTCTTTCCTTGCGAGCATCTTTAAGAAAGAGTGCTCGTCTTTCCTTGCGAGCATCTTTAAGAAAGAGTGCTCGTCTTTTAGAGTTAACCATTCATCGGTTAAACTCTTTTGTTTGATAGGTAGTGATCGTCGTCGCCACTACCTTGCGAGCATCTTTAAGAAAGAGTGCTCGTCTTTCTTTTGCGAGCATCGTTAAGAAAGAGTGCTCGTCTTTTAGAGTTAACCATTCGTCGGTTAAACTCTTTTGTTTGATAGGTAGTGATCGTCGTCGCCACTACCTTGCGAGCATCGTTAAGAAGAGTGCTCGTCTTTTGTTTCCTAGATGGCTACGCAGAACCTTGTCTAAAAATTCAAACTTATCTAACACTTGATGGAAATTTAAAATTCTTGACTTGTATTGAAATGATGACTAGATACAAACTATACATATATAAAGAAATTAAAGACTTACTGATAATACTTCTTCAGCTTGACCGCGTTCCATGGGTACTTGCTCGGCTTGCCCTCGAGATCTTCTAGTTCGTACGATCCGTTCAGGAGTGTGCGCGTTATTCGGTACGGACCCTCCCAAGTCGGGCCAAGTATGCCAATGGACTGCTCCGTCGCCCGTCGAAGTACGAGCTGGCCGATAGAGAATTGGCGAGCACGTACTTTGGTGTTGTAGTAGCGCTCTGACCTTTGCTTGTAGACCACGTTCTTCTCGTCCGCTGTTAGCCTTCGCTCTTCTAGGAAGTCCAAGTCGGAGAGTTGTGCATCGTTATTCAACTGCTCGTCATAATTTGCTACTCGAAAAGTTGGGACCTGCCCCTCTGATGGTATGACAGCTTCGGTTCCGAACGCGAGCGCGAACGGAGTTTCACCAGTAGAATTCCTCGTGGTCGTCCGATATGCCCACAGAACCATGTGCAGCTCGTCCGCCCATTTTCCCTTCAATCCATCTAGCTTAGCTTTCAAGGTGTGCTTGATGATTTTGTTGATCGCCTCTACTTGACCATTTGATTGTGGATGATAGGGTGTTGAAATTTTTTTCTTGATGTTCCACTCTGAGCAGAAATCCAGCATGTCTTGACTTGTGAATTGACGTCCGTTGTCCGTCACTATCGCTCGTGGTAGGCCGAACCTGCAAATTATGTTTTTCCAAATGAAGCTTGTCATCTGGGCCGTTGTGATGGTCTTCAGTGCCTTTGCTTCTGTTCACTTGGTGAAGTAATCGACTGCTACGACTACGAAAGTTACCCCCCCGACGCCAGGCGGGAAAGGTCCGATGATGTCGATGCCCCACTTCACGAAGGGCCAAGAGCTGTAGACGGAGATGAGCTCGTCTAGAGGTGAGTGAATAGCTGGTGCAAAAGCTTGACATCTCTTGCACGCCTGGGCGTAATGAATTGCGTCCTTCTTCAGTGTTGGCCAAAAGTAGCCTTGCCTCATGATCTTTAAAGCGAGCGCTTGCCCCCCTGTATGATTTCCACATGCTCCATCGTGGATTTCGTGCATGACGATCTTCGCTTCGTCTCCCCCGAGGCATTTCAATAAAGGCATTGAAAAACCCCGTTTGTACAGCTGGTCGCCAATAATTGTGTACCTTGCGGACCTGAGTTGCAATCTGGTTGCCTTCACTTTGTCTGCCGGGAGCTCGCCGGTCTTGATGTACTTGGTGATCGGCGACCTCCAGTCCACGGCGCTGGTCGCTTCAACCTGCAAAATTTGACCTCTGTTCACCGATGGGGAAGAAATTTTAGTGATGGTTGCTTCTGAAAATATTGCCTCCCCCTCTGAAGTGGCCAGCCGAGCTAACGCATCTGCTTGCGTATTGTCCTCCCTAGGGATTTGCTCGATGTGGAATTGATCAAATTGCTCGAGTAATCCTTTCACTAGCTCTTGATATTTTATCATTTGATCGCCGCGAGCCTCGTAGTCGCCCGTAATTTGACATACAACCAGCTGAGAGTCAGAAAAAAATTTCAGTTTTCTGGCGCCCACGGCCATAGCCATCTTGATTCCTGCAACCAGAGCCTCGTACTCTGCTTCGTTGTTGGTCGCCCGATACTCGAACTCGATCTCGAATACTGGGGATATCCACCGAGAGCATCCAAAGTATGCTTGAAAAGGATGTTGGTGTATGCCCCGGTGTCGACCATCTGGCGATGGACGTTTGTTCCCATAATCTTGCCCGTGATGACCAAAGCATCATTGTTTGGGTGCACCACGCCGTTCAGGTCGTCGTCCGAGAAAAGGATTTGGTGAGATAGAGGCTTCTCGGCAGTCGGAGCGACGCACACCTGATGGACATTGTTCAGTGCTCGCTGCTCACTCTGAGCTCGGCGAACAGATAGTGCTTTCCCGGATTGAGTTCCTCCCAAAGGACCTTCTATCACATTACAGGCTCCGCCCACGTTATCGATGTCGCCGCCAGGATTTTGTGGCATGGGAGGAGTTAGCTTGGGACGATTCAACTGTTGGCGCAGGTCGTCGCCGTCGTCGCGACGTTTCTTCCCCCTGTTGTCGCCATTGCCAGGAGGCTTGATGAACTGGGCGAGCTTGCCCTCATTGTACAGCTTGAAAAGGTTTCTCACCAAGTCTCGGCACCCATTGGTGTGGTGGCCGATGGAGTTGTGGTAGTCACAGAATTTACTACCATCGAGGTTCTCATCACTCGTATGCATTGGCTTGGCATGGGGGAGCTGATTCTTTCCCCTGACTGCAATGAAAATGCCCCTGGGATCAAGAGAGAGAGATTCTCTGAACTGGATGATCTCAGGAGACTCCTCGAAAGGCCTGAAGTTCGCTGGGCGAGCACTGCCAGCTTGAGTGGTCGCCTTCTTGGGCTGGGACGACTCCCCAGTGTTTGTATTTTTCTTGGGCCAGACCCTCCTGGACGCCTCTGGTTGCTCGTTAGCCTTGGCGGCGTCCATTATTTCCTCCATTTGAATGAAGTTCCCAGCCCTCGTGCGGAAATCCGCATAAGAACTTGGGAAAGTAAGATGGATAGATTCCCAAAGCTTGGTACCTATCCTCAGACCGGAAACAGCTGAGATCAGCTTTGTCTCATCGTTTACGGCCTCTCCATCTATCACCAGCCTGTCGAAGCGCTCGATGAAGTCCTTGCCCGATTCATTGATGGACTAGCGAACGTTCGCCAAACGTTGCTTTGAGGCTGGGTGAGCAGCAATGGACCCGTAGTAGGTCAGAAAGTGTTGTCCCAGCTCAAGGAATGAGGTGATAGATCCGGGACTCAAAGTTGTGTACCAACGATGAGCCCAGTCTCCCAAGGTTAGGGAGAAGTTTCTGCATTGGGTGGCGTCCGTTGCCCCGATTGAGGCCATATAGTTGGAGTACTTGGACAAGTGTACTCTGGGGTCGGACATCCCATCGTATGCCGCCATGGAGGGCATTTGAATCTTCCTTTGAATGGGGTCGGTAAGGATTGCAACACTCAGTGGTGGTGCGGGCAGAGTGATTGGTGGAGCGGTCCCTTGCTTCGAGGCGACCACCTCTGCTCGCAGAGCATCCATCTCCAGCTTCATCAATTTTTGGGTCTCGAGGAACTAGGTGATTTGCCCCTCCTCGGCGGTCTGTGGCTTGGGGACGACGTCCTCGTCGCGTCGGCTCCCTTGGGATGCGACCGGGCGATCATCATGACGTGATCGCCTGGGAGAGCGCCTGTCAGAATGGTGGCTGCGATAACTCTTCGCCGGAGCTCGCGAACCCTTCCCTGGTCCCACTCTATGGAGAGCTGAGACTCTGTCGCCCTGATCTCTCTGGTCAGCGCGATCTCGGTGGTGGTCGGCTCTTCCTGGTCGGCCGTCCACATTGAAAGGCACTTGGCGAGGAGCCCTTCCATCTTTATCATCCATTCGGTTGAAAACTGAATCTCTGTGTCGCGAGTCTCCCGTGTGGCTATTGTGGGAGTGCTCGTCAGCTTTGCCTTTGCCTTTGTCTTGGGGGCGAACAGGGTGTGAGTGATAGGAGCGGTCGTCTTCCTCATTCCCCTTGGCTTTGCGAGCTTTGTCGAAGGCCTGATCCTTGGCCTTCTCAAGCTCTTCATTCTGCCTCCTCTTCTCCGTGAGGTAGTCACAGAGATCTTTCAAATGCTGGGGATCATTCAGAATGTCCCCCATGTTCAAGTTGGCGAAAGGATTTACCGGCCGCAACGGAGGGGGTTCGTTCCCTCCGGGTGGTAAGTTTCCGTCTTGTGGGGTATGATGAGACATCGTTTAAAGAGTGTCTCCTGGGGATTATTACAAAGATATGACTGTTCTTAAGCTTTCGACGCTTAAAAACGAAAGATTAGAGTTCTTACGCAGAAGAACGTGCTATTACAACTACTTACTAGCAAAGTAACAACAAATAAAGCTTAAAAATAAGATTACACGGAGATCAAACTCCAAAATATGTCTCGAATATCGCAAATATTCAAGAACACTAAGAACACAAAAATACGTAAATAAAGCTTTAAACGGTGGAACTACCGATTAAAACCTGAAAAACGGAGTTTGCTAACCGATCGCTCGATGATCGGACGAAACTGAGATGAAGAACACGTAAAAGGACCCCTCCTTCTAGCGCCAAATGTTTTACGTGCTTTTGATGGTTGAATCGGATGTGGACTATTTGTTAGCACGAGACAAACATGTATAATGATCGGGGGTTTATTACGTGTTTAGGGAGTATTTATATGATGATCTTGATGATCTAATGAAGAACAAAGAAGAACACCAAAAGTAGCTTCTTGGAGAAGCTAAAGCTTTAGAAGCTTGGGAGTGTTTATTGCTTTGGGTCGGGAGTGATTTGTAGGAATGGGGTAACTTGTGTACAAATGAGCCCCTTTTAGGCATTATATAGTGGTTTCTAGGGGCTGCCCGCCCTTTACACGTGGCACGCCCTTATTGGACCTGACTTCTGCCCGAAAAGGTGATTTGATGGCGCATTTAATGCTAAACCGCCTCTGGTGCTCGTCCTCGCCGAGATGCCGAGGAGCTGAGCTACGGTGGTCGCCAGAGGACCATGTCGAGGAGTGTGGTCGCCACGCTCCATGCTGTCTCCCAAGGCTTCAATACTTAGACTTTTCTAGCTAAGATAGACACGTGCTCGCCAACACATTTGGGCGAGCAGCTAACTAAAACGGGTGCTCGCCAACATCTTTGAGCGAGCACTTAAACATATTAAATACACCTATTCTATTACATTTTCTTGGTCTTGTTGACTAGTCGTCGTACGACTTTGTTGACTAGTCTTCGCCACGTAAGCTGGTGACTAGGATTGACTTGTCAAAGATTGACTTCTTTGACTAGGTATAACACCCTAAATGCTTTCCTAGTCGAGGAGTATCCTAAGAATATCCCCTCGTCTGCTTTAGCATCGAATGCATTCAACTTGATTTTCCCATTGTTATGGATAAAACACTTACAACCAAATATATGGAAATGTGAAATTCTGGGTTTTCTGCCTTTCCAAACCTCGTAAGGTGTCTTACCTAATACCTTGTTGATCGCACTTCTGTTCTGAGAGTGGCATGCAGTATTGATTGCTTCGGCCCAAAACTTTTGAGGTGTTTTGTATTCGGCTAGCATGGTTCTACAAGCTTCTTTGAGAGTTCGATTCCTTCTTTCGGCTACACCGTTTTGTTGTGGTGTCCTAGCTGCACTAGTAAGATGCTGGATACCACGTTTAGCACAAAAATCTTGGATATAGCAATTAATGAACTCAGTACCCTTGTCACTACGAATCTTGACAATAGACTGGTTCTTCTCAACTTGTAACTTCTTCAGCAGATCAGGTAGAAGAGTCTGTGTATCACTCTTCTTGTGTAGGAAGACTACCCAAATGAACTTAGAATAATCGTCTACAACAACAAGTGTGTACCTTCTACCATTCAAGGTTGGAGGAGTTATCGGGCCATGAAGATCCATATGTAGTAGTTCTAAGACTCTACTTGTTGAGAGAGTAGGAATTGACTTAAAGGAACCTTTTACCTGTTTACCTTTCTGACAAGCATTGCATACATGTGATTTGTAATAAACTTCGTTGGGTAAACCTTCTACTAGGTAATCTCTTGCAATCTTATTAATTACCTTAAAGTTCATGTGGCAGAGGCGTCTATGCCAAAGCCAACCGAGCTCTTTAGGGTTCTTACTAAGAAGATAAGTATCCCTTGGACAGCTATTCCAATTCACAATGTATATACTGCCTTGTCTTATGCCGACGAGTAGTATAGTGTGAGTCCTCTTGTCTATAATCTCGCACTTTCGGCTTTTAAACTGCACTTTATAACCACGGTCACAGAATTGAGAAACAGATAGTAAATTGTATTTCAAACCTTCTACGTAGGATACGTCCTGTATCTCTACATCTCCATTTCTGATGTAACCAAAGCCTTTCGTAACAGCAGTTGAGCTATCACCGAATATCACCTTGGGTCCTTCTTGCTCGTGGTAACTCGATAGAAGAGCCTTAGTACCTGTCATTTGGTGCGAACAACCACTATCAATGTACCAAGTTTCTCCTACTGAGCCACCCTTCTTATACAAGTCGAGTCGACCCTGCAATAAGGATATTCAATAATTTAGGTACCCTCTTTGTATATTGGGGTCCTTGGGGGTTAGTCGAGTTCAAAGGAATCCAAATATACATCGGAGTCCTGAACAAGTTTGATCTCTTAAGCTTTCTCCCATACTTGTTACAAAATAAGACCTTGTTGTCCTTATCTGGCCTATCATATTATTTCGGGTCTACTCGTCTGAGATAGCCTTTTGACTTAATCTCTACTTGAGTAGACACTGGTCTATGATAGTCAGAATAGGGCTTGTATGCATTGGGGCCATACGGTTTATAGACACGTTTAGGTTTGTCCTCACTTATGATATCATATAACAAAGGTGGAGGATATAGGACAGGTTGAGTACGATATTTTGGAGCAACCTTCCTAGGCCTAGACGAGTAGAGCTGAGACTGCCTTATGAAAGGAGGTCTAGGCTCTTGTCGTCTAGTCTGTACTTGTCTATAACTCGTCTCCTCAGGATACCAATCCTCGTATCTGACCTGGTTGGGTCGTCCACGACTAGTGGTCCTGTTTCGACTAGTTCTAAACGGAACAGGCTTGTTGTTAACATTCTTTTTACCTCCCTTGGTAATCGGAATGTTAACTCGAGTCTGCTTAGGTACAGTGCCTTCAAATGGCGTCCCAATATCGTATATCATTGGTCCTTTTCCTTTATCATTAGTCAAAGAACTTGAGATGAAAGTAGTTGGGTTCTTAAGAACTTGAGTAGACGAGCTAGGTGAATCTGCACCTATCCCTGTCTTGTCATCTGGAGCCCTATACCTATCTGACAATTGAATGTTAACCTTTGAAGAGTTAACAAGGTCAGTAAGTTTAAGGTCTAGAGTGACAACCTCAGTCTCTAAGAACTTATTACGTTCTTCAAGCTTTTTGCATTTGCTTTTTAAAACATTGAACTCAATTCTCTCAGTTGCATGTGTCTTAAGTAGGTCTTGATATAACCTGTCTGTCAATGC
The DNA here is from genome assembly GCA_963675135.1 of Galeopsis tetrahit. Taxonomy (NCBI): domain Eukaryota; kingdom Viridiplantae; phylum Streptophyta; class Magnoliopsida; order Lamiales; family Lamiaceae; genus Galeopsis; species Galeopsis tetrahit. The sequence goes on along the minus strand of OY776128.1, from coordinate 40,719,837 downwards.
ACACTTGTCTTTGAGTTGTCTTAATTCTTCAGTCAAACGTTCATTTAGGATTGTTACATTAGGATCTACTTTAGACTGAGCTTCTTTAAGATCAATGATTTCTTGTTTTAAGGCGATGTTCTCGTCGTTGACTTCAATGAATGTCTGGTTAGCAAGTACGAGGTCTTCTTCATTCACACTAGCAGAGTGATGAAGACTACTCCCTACTTCACTATCGTCAGAATCACTTTCATCAGAATCCGATTCATCACAAGATTGAAACGAAGTTGCAAATGATACCTCTTGATCAATTTTAGCCATGCAGCATAGGCCATCATCTACTATGAACGCTTCATCGTGATCTCGATCAGACAGGTAGCTAGACGAAGACGATGGCAACTCGTCTGAATCCGACTCAGAGTCATCATTGGCCATCATTGCCTTCTTGCCACGGTTGTATCTTCGTTCCCTTCGTGCTTTGCGTTCTTCACGATCGTCAGTACTCAGGTCCGGACATTCGTAAATGTAGTGACCTGGTTTCTCACAGTTATAGCATAAAAGATCGTTAGTAGACTTTTTAATAGGATAATTATCCCTTCGCTTATTTCGTCTATCAGAACGCTTAATCTTCCTATCATCAGACTCTCTATCTCGTCTGTTTCCTTTCGAGACTTCATCTCTCCTTTCAGATGAGTTTCGGTCTCGTCTGGTCTCAGACGAGTCCTTAGAAGCAGACCCTCTATGATCTCTATAGAACTTCTTATATCTTCCGAAGCAGTTCCATCTAACTCGTCGAACTTTCTAACCATAAGGTTCACCTGTTCTTTCAGACTTAGATCAGTTCCATCTAACTCGTCTTTAACAGAAGCAGACTTAGTCTTAGATTTAGACTTGCCTACTCTAGAGCACTTAGACGAACTAGACTTAAAGGCAACATTCTTCGACACGACATTCTCTCTATCACTACTGACAATGGGTTCATCTTCATCTAGATCAAAATCATAAGCCTTCAGAGTTTGAAACGTTGTCTCAACTGTCCACACATCTATATCCTGAGTATTCTTAACTAGCATTTTCACCATTTTCCATCTATCATCAAGACTCTTAAGAATTCTCAAATTTATTTCGCGTGCAGTATAGGATTTGCCAAGAACTTCCAAGTCATTCATAAGTTTTGTAAAGCGAGTATCCAACTGGTCAATTGTTTCACCAGTTTTCATCTTGAATGATTCGAATCTCTGAACAGCAGTAGAGAGCTTACTTTCTTTGATTAGGGAAGTCCCTTCACAAATAATAGCAAGACGGTCCCACATTTCCTTGGCTGTCTTACATTTTAATACTTTCCCAAGATACTCATTAGGAAGGTGTTGGGAATAAAATGATTTTGATCTAGATACCAAAACCCCTGATTGATGATGTACAAATTAGTTGAGATATGCTCAAGTTATTGTTCAGGTAAGTTGTCCCAGAACACTTGAGTATGTAGAATGCTTAAGTTAAAAATCTCAGAGATGTTGTGAGATTTTAGAGTTCAGGATAGTTGTCCAATGCTATATGTTAGAAAGCTTGATAGGTATTAAGTCTTGAGGCCAAAGTTGCTGAAGCATCAGGACAGCTGACCAAGTGGACAACCGGGCTGAAGAGATCAAGAACACTAAAGCTGTGCTCATAAATGCAAAAGATCAAGACAGTTGAAGTACAAATGACCAAGAGAATTGAATGTCAAAAGCTTACTGAAGACACATTCAATGAAGCATTTATTGCCAATCATGCCTGAACCAAGCATTGAAGACTTAGAGCATTAAAGAGTGAAGCATTGAATGAATGTTGGAACATTCTAAAATAACAGCAAGAATGTTCAGGGAGCTTGTCCCATCTGACCGTTGGTTGAGTGTAGATTCTGCCACAAATCAACCTTGGGAAGTGTGCTTATTTGGAAACTGTCACAAGTCATCTCAGCCGCATTTTTCAGAAGTCAACACATTCATTCAAGCAACCATTGAAGAGCCCTTTTACACAGTGGATAAAAGGAAGTCAAGCTTCTTAGCCGTTTCAATGGTGCTGCAAATAGACATGTTTGAATTGCTATCTCTCCAACGGATAGTTGTTCAAATATGCCTATATATACAGAAGTGATCAAAGGGATTCACTATCCAACTACAAGCTATCAAACTCATATTAAGCTTTCAAAGGAAACCAAGCTATTCTCAAGAATCCCAAGTTTCCTGAATCACTTCAAGTTAGCTAAGCCATTCTTTGTAAACATCCTTGCTTAGCATTGAGATATCCTAAGCCTTTACATCTGTTCTCATTGTAAAGGATATCTCTACTAGTTGGAACCAAACCTCAAACCTTTTCTCATTTAGTGAAGAGAGTGTTTGTTGTAGAAGTGAGGAGTTAAGGACTGTTAGAGTGAAACACAGTCTTAACTCAGAGAGATTGAGCACTAGGACTCAGATTATCCTAGGGATCAAAACACTAAGAGAGTGTTGTTGATCAGTGCACCTTGGCACTATAAAACAAGCTAATTCCATTGTGAAGGAATTATCCTGTTCAATCAGGGAAAGTGGATGTAGGAGCTTGAGTCTCTGAACCACTATAAACTTGTGTCTCCCTTACTTACTGCATTCTCCATTGCATTCATATTCAAACATATTTTAAAGAGAAAACACTCAGTAAGTGAGAAAATCTGTTTTGGACAAAGTCCCTGATAACTGTCTTTTCAGAAATTAACTTGGAGTATTTCTTTAAGTCAAAGGCCAACCACATTCCGCACTTAGCAACTCCTTTAGATATCTAGCCAACTGATCACTCAATAGTAATCAGTAGGACAAGTATCTATCAAAGATCACACTCAGGCCAGTTGTAAGACAACCTGCCTGATAAGACCAGTTTTGTTAAAAAGAAAAGAATTTGCATACACAAGTGCATTTCCCCCCCCCCCCCATACACTTGTGTTATACTCCACCAAGGACCAACAAGTGGTATCAGAGCAGGGGTTCATAAACCACTGCTTCTGAAAATCCAACTGATTTTTAAAATCAAATTTTCTGTGGTCACTGAACTGATCCAAATTTCTGAAAATTTTATCTGTGTTCATCTTATATTACATCCATTGAAATGGCTAACAATGCAGTTCCAGGAGATGCTGTCAACACCATCAACAATATGGGTCCAAACCAAGTCAACCATATTTCTCATCACAAACTGCCAATGTTCTCAATTGAGAACTATGATTTCTGGAAGATCAGGATGAGAGCACATCTTGCTTGTCAACATGATGAGATGCTTAAAGTCATCACCAGAGGGCCCTTCACATTCACCAAAGCAAATCCCAAGCTCACTGATGCCCAGAAAGCAGATCCAAGGGAGTTGCTGCCAAAGGATGAAGATGACTTTACAGCTGAGGAAAGAAAAAGGCACAACCTGAACCACATTGCAATGAACACACTGTACCAGACTATTCCAGATGCAGTGATGGGAAGAGTGTATCACTGCACATCAGCAAAAGAGATTTGGGATACCTTAGCACTTATGTGTGAAGGTACCCAAAAGATCAAGGAGAACAAACTTCAAGTGGCTATCCAAAAATATGAACAATTCTCTATGGAAGCCAATGAGACTATTGATCATCTTGATGGCAGGTTCACTGACATCATGAATGAGATAAACTCTCTTGGCAAGTTCTATGCCAAAAGAGAAGTTTCCTTGAAGATCTTAAGAAGTCTCACATCCAAGTGGGATATATACTCTGTCATGATGCAAAATACTAGCAATCTTGACAACATGCCAATGCAGCAAGTATTTTCTGAACTCAAGGCATATGAGTTTGATCTCAACAGAAAGAAGGTGCATGAAGAGCCATCCTCCTCAAACAAAGGTGTTGCCTTCAAAGCTGCTGAAACAGAAAAGAAGATTACTCAAAGGTCCTCTCAATCTGTTTCAAAATCTGAAATAAAGGAGGAGCTGGCACTCATGGCTAGAAGATTTGAGAAGCTCAACTCCAGATTTGGTAGATACAAGAAGTTCTACCAAGATAACAGAACCAGAAGGAGATTCAGTTCTCCTGAACATAAATCAGAGGACAAAGTCTCTGATGAAAAGAAAGAAGACAGATATGCTGATAGAAAGAAATTCAGCAAAGGTGAACCATCATCATCAAGGAGGAAGGAGTCCTCAAGCAAGAAGAATGATGATGAAGATGTGTGTTACAACTGCCAAAAGAAGGGTCACTTTCAGTATGATTGTCCTGACCTTAGTGCCAAAGAAAGAAAGGAAAGGCAGAACAAAAGAGACAAGAGGCTGAACAGCAGGAAGGCTATGGTAGCTGGAGATTCAGCTAGTGAAGAGAGTGTCTACTCTTCTGATGGTGGACTATTCTCCAACAGTGACAGTGATGATGACTGTCAAATGGCACTTGAAAATGATGAGGTATGTTCATCTTCTAGTTCTTCCAGTTCTTCAATTAACACACATGAGTCCAGTGAAATCCCCTTAAAACTCAACTTTGTAAAACTATTTGAGGATTTCACCAGACTAAGAGAAGTATGCAATATAGCACTTAGAGAAAATGAGCTACTGAATTCGAAAGCCCAAACTCCCAACCTTCCTGAACCTGAGCTTGACATTAAATCAACTGAGTTGTATCAGCAGATTGTGAGAGAACTTGAGGAAGTATCTCTCAAAGTCTCTGAACAACAAAAGTTGATTGATGATCAAGAGCTGGCCTTAAGGAAAAAGGATTTTGATCTTAGAATTCTTCAAGCAAAATTTGACAATCTCTCAAGTGAATTTGATACTCTAAAATTAAGTGAGGGGAGCTTAAAAATGAAAATGTCTGCCTTGAACAAATCTGCTAAGGCAATAGAGGAGATTCAAGGATTCCAAAGACCATTTGCTCAAAAGGGTGGATTAGGCTATAATCCATTTGAACCCTCACCTGGTCTTAGCATTGCTTCATCAAGCAATTCTAAGATGACTTTTGTAAGATCAGTGGCACAACAAAATGAAATAGAAGTAAATCAACCACTGATCAAGGATAAAGGTAAAGGAAGTTTTATACCAACTCTAGTGAACAATGTACCTAAACACATACCCTTGGAAAAGGTTAAAGGCATTGCTTACAGGAGAAATGAGGTTCAGAAAGGTAGAACCAATGGAAGGTCAACCTATCTGAATCCTTATCAGAGTAGTTGTCCAAAACCTGTTCAGAAAAGGCCAACTCAAATGAGGCAACCTCAACTGAATGGATTAAGGCCAATCCCCTCTGATAGGTATAAAACATTCAGGAAGCCTGGGCCTTACTTGCCAAATGGAAAAGGCCATCCAAAACCTTATTCCCAAAAGTCTTACCAAGCTGCACCTAAGCCTAATAACTTCAGGAGAAATGTCCCAAAGTAATTCACTAATTCTCCTGAAACTTACAAGGCTAACACTTATACACAGAGATCACCCAAGGCATTTAAGGGTCAAACTGTGTATGTAGATGTAAATGGAAACCAAGTCAGTCACTTTGAGTCAATCAGATTTATCAGGCAGATTTGGATTCCAAAAGGTACAGCTAACCCTCTAGGACCCAACACTCAAAGGGTACCTAAATTTTGACTTTGCAGGGCTGCAAGGACCACAAGAAGAAGAGAAGCATCAACAAGAAAATAGCATGGTACTTGGACAGTGGATGTTCAAGACACATGACTGGGAATAAAGAGCTTCTCTCAGAATTCTTTGAAAAGGATGGTCCTTCAGTAACCTTTGGAGACAGCTCTCAAGGGATCACAAGAGGTTATGGTACATTAAACATTGGTAGTGTTAAAATTACTGATGTCTCATATGTCCTAGGCCTAAAATATAACTTGCTGTCTATAAGTCAAATCTGTGATAAAGGTTTTTGTGTTGAATTTGCACCAAATGAATGTACTATCAAGAACAAATCAACACAACAGGTACTACTAACAGGTGTGAGAAAGGGAAATGTCTATTTTGCAGATTGGAGCAAAACCCCTGAACCAGTGTGTCTTGTTGCCAAAAGCACAAGTGAGCAAAGCTGGCTGTGGCACAAGAGACTGAATCACCTGAACTTCAAAACCATCAACAAGATTGCAAGAAACTCTCTAGTTAAAGGGCTGCCAAATCAAGTGTTCACCAAAGAACACATATGCCAGCCATGTCAGGAAGGAAAGCAGATCAAAGCTTCATTCAAAGGAAAGCCTGTCATCTCAACTGAGAGAGTTCTTCAACTACTGCATATGGATTTATTTGGGCCAATAATCCCAGTAAGTATAAATGGAAGAAAATATGCTTTAGTTGTTGTTGATGATTTTTCCAGGTACACTTGGGTAGTATTCTTGCTGAACAAAAAGGAGACCCAAGTCAAGTTACCAGAATTGATGATGAGATTGAGCAATGAAAAGGGCCTAAGTATTGTCAAGATCAGATCAGACAAAGGCACTGAGTTCATAAACTCATACATCAATGAGTACTGCAGCAAGAATGGCATCACACATGAAACTTCAGCAGCAAGAACACCTCAACAAAATGGGGTTGCTGAAAGAAGGAACAGGACCTTGAAAGAAGCAGCAAGAACATTGATTGCTGAATCCAAACTGCCTAAAAGGTTCTGGGCTGAAGCCATTAGCACTGCATGTCACACTCAAAACAGGTCCTTAATCACCAAAGGACAAGGTAAAACCCCATATCAAATATGGAAAGGTAGATTGCCCACTGTTGCTTATTTTCACATATTTGGTTGTAAGTGTTTCATTCATAATAATGGGAAGGAGCAATTGAAAGCCTTTGACAGCAAAGCTGATGAAGGAATATTTGTTGGATATTCACAAGTCAGCAAAGCTTACAGAGTTTACAATTGCAAAACCCTTATTGTGGAAGAAACACCTCATGTTGTGTTTGATGAGTCTATTAATGAGTTCAGGGATAGAAACCTGAATATTGATGAGATAACACAAAGAACAACCAGATTAAGGCTTCAAAGCAAGGAGACAGTGTTTGTAGATGTTGCCCAGCCTGAACTTCATGATTGTCAAAAAATGGACAACCTACCTGATGACAATCAACCAGGAGCCAACCAACCTGAAGGTGATATTGAACTGATTGATCCAATCCCAGTTCAAAACCAGGTAACAACTACCAATGAAGAAGCAGGCAATGCTGAGGTAGTTAATGGATCCAATATTCAAGGGGGAACCAATGAAAATGTCAACTCATCTGACAATGAGGACAATACCCCTGAATATGATCCTGAGCTTGATCCTTCAATTAATTTTCCTGAATTTAATGAGTCTAGTGATCCAACCTCAGATGAGGACAATCCTCCTGAAGGGATCAGGTCTAGAAGGACTTGGTTGCAAGACCACCCAACTAGTCTGATACTTGGTAACCCAAGTGAAGGGATCAAAACTAGAAGGTTTCATGGAGAAAGTCCCTTGTTTTGTTGTTTTCTTTCAGAAATAGAACCAGGAGATATTGAGGAAGCACTACAAGACACCAACTGGATCATAGCCATGCAAGAAGAGCTGAACCAGTTCACCAGAAATGAAGTATGGGAGCTGGTGGATAGGCCAACTCATCAAGATGTCATTGGAACCAAATGGGTGTTCAAAAATAAGAAAAATGAAAATGACATCATTGTGAGGAACAAAGCAAGACTGGTGGCCAAAGGATATTGTCAATCTGAAGGGATTGATTATGATGAGACTTTTGCTCCAGTGGCCAGACTTGAAGCAATCAGACTCTTCTTAGCATATGCAGCTCACATGAAATTCAAAGTGTATCAAATGGATGTGAAAAGTGCATTTCTCAATGGGGTGCTCAAAGAAGAAGTTTATGTTGAACAGCCCCCAGGCTTTGAGGAAGGAAACAAGGTGTACAGATTGAAGAAAGCCCTCTATGGCTTAAAGCAAGCTCCAAGAGCTTGGTATGACACCTTATCACAGTTTCTTCTAGATCATGGTTTTGTCAAAGGCACTGTTGACAGAACTCTGTTCAGAATCTGTGAAGGAGATGATATCTTGTTAGTCCAAATCTATGTGGATGACATTATATTTGGATCTCCAAATGAGAAGATGTGTGAAAAGTTCTCCAAACTCATGCAGAGCAAATTTGAAATGTCCATGATGGGATTGATGAATTTCTTCTTAGGACTTCAGGTCACTCAATCAAAGAAGGGGATATTCATCAATCAGGCCAAGTACACAAGGGACATGATCAAAAAATTTGGATGTGCTACAAGCAAGCCAGTCAGAATTCCTATGAATACTAACTGGAAGATGGATCCTGATGAAGGTGGAGAGTCAACAAACTCCACTAACTACAGGGGAATCATAGGATCCTTGCTATATCTCACTGCAAGCAGGCCTGACAACACATTTGCAGTTGGAGTGTGTGCAAGATTTCAGGCAAATCCAAAGAAGAACCATCTTGATGCTGCCAAGAGAATCCTAAGATATCTCAAGGGATCTCAGAATCTTGGATTGTGGTATCCAGCTGATGACAACATTGAGCTCACTGGATATTCAGATGCTGATTATGGAGGATGCAGAATTGACAGAAAATCCACCTCTGGAACATGTCAATTCTTGGGCAGCAAGCTTATCTCATGGTTCTCCAAGAAGCAGAATACAGTTGCAACTTCAACAACTGAAGCAGAATATGTTGCAGCTGGAAGTTGTTGTGCTCAGATACTTTGGCTCAGGCAACAACTTAGAGACTACAAAGTCATCACAAATGAAGTGCCAATATTCTGTGACAACAATAGTGCAATTGCCATCTCACAGAATCCAGTGCTCCACACCAGATGCAAGCATGTGGACATCAAGCATCATTTCATAAGGGATCATGTGGAGAAGAAAGATATCAAGCTTGTCAAAATTCACACTGATAAGCAAAAAGCTGATATTTTGACCAAGCCTCTAGCTGAAGCAAGGTTCTTGGAATTGTCAGCTGAATTGGGGTTACTTGATCCAGGCAAGATGGAAAAATGAGGAAAGTAAGCTCATATGAAGGGGGAAGTTCATCAAAGTTGAACTTCAGCAAAGTTGACCAACCTCACTGAAGCTGTCAGCCAAAGAGGGAAACTCAGCAAGGTTGTCCCTATGATGTTCAGCAATGTTGGTCAGGGGATTTGTCCAAGTGGGACCCAGTCAGCAACTTTGGGACCCACTCAGGCAAGTTCATCAGGCAGTTTGACCTACACAGAAACCAAAGCACACCTCAGGATGTTTGTCCGAGTTAATTAGATAATCATTGCTATTTTTAGCATTGATTAGACATTTAAGAGGTTTCTTGGTCTAAGAGTAGGCCATTTTAGGATGGAGTGTGCTATAAAGATTTTTACCACCAAAAAGGCAAATCAGCATTTAATGCAAAAATCTTAATTGGGATTTCATGAATTCTTGAGCCTTCATCAAGACCATTAATTTGCATTAATCTTCCATCAAACCGCCTCAATCCCATTACCACATATTATCCAATTGGTCATACTTATTACCCACGGTCAGTTTCTTTTAACCAACGATTAATAAACTCCCCACATATATAAACTCCTCAGTTTTCACCACCATCCTTACGCACTCAAAATTTCAAAACCCTTAAGATTTTCTTCAAACTCTCAAACCTGCAACTCCTTTCCAACCTACCAATCTCTCATATTATCCATGGCACCTAAGATCAAGAGAGAAGAGCTTGTAGACTTCAATGATTCCTCCTTGGACATTGATTTCTCTTATCTTAGCAACCCAAATTCCCTTTGGTTTGAAAAGCTGGTAGCCTTTGATAGCCCAGACACAGAAGTTCAACAAGTCCTCCAATGGCTGCGGGAGGCAGGGCTAGAAAAGTTCCTTGGCACCAAGCCTGATTCATGCCTGAATCCATTCATGGCAGAATTCTTTGCCCATCTCAGATGGAAAGGTAAAAAGGGAGATGTGTGCACCAAGCTCACATATGCTGAAGAAGATGAAGTTGAAGAAAGCCAACACTCCATCATCTTCACTGCAGAGGATATAGATGCTAGCTTTGGGCTACCATCAGAAGGCCAGAATCCAGAATTGTACAAGGAAGGAGATGATCAGGAGTTCTACTACTCTTGGATGATAGAACCAAAGAAACTTGTAAGTGCTCAGAACAAGAACACTTTAAAGCTTCCTTACAGACACTTGTTTGATTGTGTTGTAAAAAGTCTGTTAAGCCACTCAGGGAGTGTTGAACAAATCAGTATACCTAAGTTGAGAGTGATGGCTGCTGTGATTGACTCTGCTGAGAAGAGAGTCAAGTTCAACTGGAAAAATTTCATTCTTGACAAGATGATGAATGAAAAATTTAAGTTTAAGGAGATGAAGCACCACAAGGTGGTGGTTGAAGGAAGACTCCAATTTTGCACAAGAGCCAGTCTGCTCTTGGAAAGATTTGCTCATTACACCCATCTCCAAGCAAAGCCAAAGCCTTTTCCTGCACAAAAGGTGATGTTTAGAAAGCTGTCTTCAAGGACAGAAAAGAGAAAGCAGGAGGCTGCCTCCAAGAAAGCTGTTGCCACTGTTCCAGCAACCAGAGCCTCTCCAAGGAAAAGGAAAGCACACTCACCCAAAATCCAGCCAAAGATGAAGAAGATGAAGCAGATTCTAAGTGAATCTTCCCCTGAAAGCATGTCAAGGAGTGGAGGAGCCACTTCTGAGGAAATTGAGAAGGTGGCTGAGGAAGGAGTCAACCCTCCTGAAGAGGGTGAAGTATTCAGAGAGATTGTCCCACTGCAAGCTGAGACAATCACAGAATTCAGAGACCTTGACTAGCCAACAAGGTATGAAAGGAGAAGAAGAATCATCAAGACTTCTGAGAAGCAGAGGATGATGGAAGAAGAAAAGAAGGAGAAAGAGTTTTTCAAGGAGATTAGACAGGCAAGCAAGTCTAACTCCAAGTCAAAGTCAAAACCCAACAGCCCTGAAGCTAACTCCCCTGATATTCAATCTAGAAGAATATCTCCAAGGCAAGAAGAAGAGGAGTGCAAGACTCCTGAAGATGCCCCAATCATTGCCAAGAAGGTTTACTCCCCTGAAGGTGCACCTGATAGAATAGGTCTTGATGTGCTGGCAGATTTGGTCAATCTTGAAGATAGACCTTTTTCCCCCCTTGATCCAAGACTTCTCTCATATACCAAACTTCTTGAAACTGCTATTCAAGAAGGTGATCAAGTTGTTTTCCCACCCATTCCAGCCATTCCAATTACCTCTTCAGGCACTATGCTCTCAAAAGCACCTGAATCCCAACTTGTTTTGACCTCTCCTGAACCCAACCCTACTGAACCCAACTTACCTGAAATTCAGCCAAGCTTACCTGAATCCCAATCCAACTTTCCTGAATCCCAAACCAACTCTTCTGGAGATGATAGTGGTGAAGAGTACACCTATGAGGGAATGTTGAGGCAGATTGCAAGAGCCAATGTGGATGAATTATATCCAGGATTGAAGGCATATCCCAGGCTGCAACAACAGTTCTATGATCTCAGAGCACTTGTTGAGATCAAAGATAGAACTATTGTGGAAATAGCTCAGGCTATTCAGGATAAGGGTGCCAACTGGTGGCAGGTTGAGGAAAATAGGCTGCTACACTTTGCAAATGTAAAGAAGACCAGTGTATTAACCACTGAGGCCCTATTTTGCACCATTGTTCATGAGAAGGTGCTTGCTGAAAGAGAGAGAATAACACAAGGAATCAAGCATCCTGACAGCCCATCTGATGATGATGATGATGATGATCACACCAATCCCAATCCCCCAGGCCTCAACTCAGCTCAGGTACATTACTTGACTTTTCATTCTGTGAAGGACTCTGATCATTCAGAGGAGATGACCAAAGATGGTAACTCAGTCCAAGATGCATTGGCCAAGGATGGTTCTTCTGAACCTGAGGCACAGCTTGACAATGCTGAGACTTCCATGGGAGAAGCTAGTTTGGCTAAAGCCTCATCAATGTCAGGCAAATTGGACATTGACCAGCCTTTAGTCATTCAGGATGACTCAGTGGCCTTGGGATGCCCAAGCTCTGTGATCTCCCAACAACTGCCCTCTGTGGATCCTGTTGAGGATATGGAGGTGTCAGGTTTAGGCATTGAAGGAGTTGAAAAGGCTGATAGTGCTGAAAAATCAGAGGGAGATGATGGTGAGGATTGTGTAATCACAGGTTCCTTGAGTGCACCACAAATAGAGGGTGAGGAAGTAGAAATATTGGGTGCAGCCCAATATGAGAGTCAGGCTATTCTTCAAGTCAAATCTGAACTTGATGAATCCCTTGGTGAAAGGAGGCCTGATTCTCCAGTGAATGTGAGTCTATCTCTTGAGAATAAAGAAGAAAAGAATATAGTTGAAAATGAGAGAGAAGGTGCTGATGTATCAGACCTTATGGGAGAAAAAGAAATTGAGGGAGATGAGGGAGTTTTTACTAACACTATTAGTTTTGCAGATTCTGTTGCTGTCACTCTTGAGCAAATTTTTGCAGATGCCTCCCTGACAGATATACCAGTTGATGCTGACACTGATCTTGAAGCAGTTTCAGCAAATGTGTCCACACTTAACCAGATCTACTTTGAACAAGCCAACACCTCTGAGGCTCACTTTCAAATTGCTACTCAGACTGCATCCATCATTGAAGAGCAGTCAGAGAAGTTGGACACACTGGTCAGGGAAGTTGAGAAGGCTCATGCAACAACTGTTGATACCTTAGATGGCCAAGGCAAGACTCTAGCCTCTGTGGAGATGAGGCTAACAGGGTCAGAAGAAGTGATATTGCCCACTCTTGATGCAAGAATATGTGGAGTTGAAACTGGACTGCAAACAGTTTCAACTGAAGTGACTAAAGCCAAGGATGCTATGGGTAAATTCACAATAACAGTGAAGAAAGAACAGCAGGGTCTCAAAGATTTGTACAAGCATAATGTGAAAGCCTTGAGAAAGACAATCAAGGATGCTTTAAGGCAGAGGACAACAGCCCAGAGAAAGAAGGCAGAAGAGTTGAAAGCTGCACTGGTGAAGGAGGCTGCTGAGAAATTCACTGTTGAACTCATGGCCAAAGTGTCTGATCAAGTTGTGGCCAACCTCACTGATCAACTTCAGGCCAAACTTGATCAATCACTGAAAGCCACATTGGATGCCATTGTTTCCCAAAAGATGAAGCCTGTTCACACCTTCTTGAGCATGGCAGATGATAAAATGCAAAACATTCATGATGAGAATGTTTATCTACTGCAGGAGTTGAAGTCCCTCACTCAGGCCCACTCACATCTCTCAGTCTCAATGAGTGAACTAAAGCCCCAGTGTTTTGATAATGCCAAAAAGGGGGAAAGAGAGAGAGCAAGGGCAAAGGGAACCTTGGTGATTGGTGAATCTAAGGGAAAAGAGAAGGTCCCTGAGATTGAGGAGGAAGCAGTAGAAGACATTGGGAAAGGCAAAGGCCCAATGAATGTTGAAAATTTGACTGAGGAAGAGCAGATTCAAATAGCTGTCAAGGAGTCCATGATGTCAGCTATGGAAAGTCAGGCAAGAAAGCTTCAAAGGCCAGGTGGTGAGTCTACAGGACTTGAACCTAAAGAGAAGGCTGCTGAAGTAAGGGGGAAGGTGACAAGATCATCTGAAAGAAAGAGGAAGGAACTGCAAGCCTTTAATAATTTCCCAACCAGCCTGACTTTGCCATCAGAATTTCAGTCTGATGAATCTACTCCAGTAAGGCAATCAAAAAGATTGAAGAAAGCAGCCAAGCTGCCTGCCATTGAAGAAGAAGAGGTTATAGAAGAAGTCCAGGACAGAATGCCTGAAGTTGGTGTGCCCAAACTTGCTGATGATCCCTCTAAATTGTTTGAAGAAGGTTTTGGAAAAGATCCAGAAACCCAAGAGAAGCTAGCTCTTCAGAGAGCTAAAGAGAGGATGGAGCAATTGGTTGAGGCCAACAAGGCAAGGGATGAAAGAAGGGCAAATTTCAAAGCCCCAAGAAGGAGAGCTTCATACAGAAGACTCAAACCTCAAATGCTGCAAAGATGGGACACTCAGTACCCTCACCATGATAAGTGGGTTCCAATCTCACTGAATGATGCGTGGGAGGAGGCCAAGAGAAGTTTTGTATATGACTTTTATGTCATTGGGAAGTGGCTTGGAGAGAGTGTGGATGAAGTCTTTGTCCAGTTCATGTTTGAGAATCATAGGGACCTCTACCAAAAGCTGTTTGCAGCAGCTGATATGGCAAGAGTGGAGTTCAAGGCCCCTGGTCCAATTCTGTACATGCCTCCTAAGTTCAATAGGAACTTGATCGATGAGGGAAAGATTCTGGAGGAGTTCATCAACATCATGAAGATGGAGAAGATGAAGATAGGCCCTAGAGGCTCCAACAAGGATGTTTGGGAGCTGAAGAAAAGGGTCTGGGCTCAATATGGCATTGCTCCCCAAGATGATGGAACTCTCTGATGGATAAGTTTATCTCTTCCCTATCTTTGCTTATGATTGATGTTATTTGTAGTTATTCTGTTTTCTTGTATCAGTTAGTATGTCCTTTGAAATTTCTGACCTGTAATGCTTGATAATATATAAAAGGACCACTGGTTTTCTATCAAGAGATAACAACTCATTATCTCAACTAACCTAACATTACATATTTACTTGATTTATTGTGCTAACAGTTTCTTTCAGGAAAGTTGACCAGTTCATTCATCCTGAAGGTAAAGTATAGTATAAGTCAAGGTTCCTTTGTAATAGGTTTTGGCATCATCAAAAAGGGGGAAATTGTTGGGAATAAAATGATTTTGATCTAGATACCAAAACCCCTGATTGATGATGTACAAATTAGTTGAGATATGCTCAAGTTATTGTTCAGGTAAGTTGTCCCAGAACACTTGAGTATGTAGAATGCTTAAGTTAAAAATCTCAGAGATGTTGTGAGATTTTAGAGTTCAGGATAGTTGTCCAATGCTATATGTTAGAAAGCTTGATAGGTATTAAGTCTTGAGGCCAAAGTTGCTGAAGCATCAGGACAGCTGGCCAAGTGGACAACCGGGCTGAAGAGATCAAGAACACTAAAGCTGTGCTCATAAATGCAAAAGATCAAGACAGTTGAAGTACAAATGACCAAGAGAATTGAATGTCAAAAGCTTACTGAAGACACATTCAATGAAGCATTTATTGCCAATCATGCCTGAACCAAGCATTGAAGACTTAGAGCATTAAAGAGTGAAGCATTGAATGAATGTTGGAACATTCTAAAACAACAGCAAGAATGTTCAGGGAGCTTGTCCCATCTGACCGTTGGTTGAGTGTAGATTCTGCCACAAATCAACCTTGGGAAGTGTGCTTATTTGGAAACTGTCACAAGTCATCTCAGCCGCATTTTTCAGAAGTCAACACATTCATTCAAGCAACCATTGAAGAGCCCTTTTACACAGTGGATAAAAGGAAGTCAAGCTTCTTAGCCGTTTCAATGGTGCTGCAAATAGACATGTTTGAATTGCTATCTCTCCAACGGATAGTTGTTCAAATATGCCTATATATACAGAAGTGATCAAAGGGATTCACTATCCAACTACAAGCTATCAAACTCATATTAAGCTTTCAAAGGAAACCAAGCTATTCTCAAGAATCCCAAGTTTCCTGAATCACTTCAAGTTAGCTAAGCCATTCTTTGTAAACATCCTTGCTTAGCATTGAGATATCCTAAGCCTTTACATCTGTTCTCATTGTAAAGGATATCTCTACTAGTTGGAACCAAACCTCAAACCTTTTCTCATTTAGTGAAGAGAGTGTTTGTTGTAGAAGTGAGGAGTTAAGGACTGTTAGAGTGAAACACAGTCTTAACTCAGAGAGATTGAGCACTAGGACTCAGATTATCCTAGGGATCAAAACACTAAGAGAGTGTTGTTGATCAGTGCACCTTGGCACTATAAAACAAGCTAATTCCATTGTGAAGGAATTATCCTGTTCAATCAGGGAAAGTGGATGTAGGAGCTTGAGTCTCTGAACCACTATAAACTTGTGTCTCCCTTACTTACTGCATTCTCTATTGCATTCATATTCAAACATATTTTAAAGAGAAAACACTCAGTAAGTGAGAAAATCTGTTTTGGACAAAGTCCCTGATAACTGTCTTTTCAGAAATTAACTTGGAGTATTTCTTTAAGTCAAAGGCCAACCACATTCCGCACTTAGCAACTCCTTTAGATATCTAGCCAACTGATCACTCAATAGTAATCAGTAGGACAAGTATCTATCAAAGATCACACTCAGGCCAGTTGTAAGACAACCTGCCTGATAAGACCAGTTTTGTTAAAAAGAAAAGAATTTGCATACACAAGTGCATTCCCCCCCCCCATACACTTGTGTTATACTCCACCAAGGACCAACAGAAGGGTATGTAAAATGTAATTCTTGGCCAAGCTGTCCAAGTTATTCTGCCTCATTTCTTCAGATGTTAATTCTGACATGGGTTTGCGAACAAGAACTCCAACAGGTTTGTCTTTGTCCAAAGCAGCAGTGTTAGGGATCATCGTAACGATTGGTCCTTCGGTGACGACGGAAATCATCAAGTCGTGAGTGGAGCTGAAAATCGCTTCCATTCTCAACTTCCAGTAGTCGTAATCTTGTACCTGGAACTTCAGTAGTTTGTTAGCACTAATTTCGAGAGACATGATTTTAAGAAGATTAGTAATGAGCAGTTTAGGATCAAATAAACAGATATATTTTAGACTAGTGATCAAGAATAACAATCAAGAACACGTAAGAGCAAATACTATCAAGAACCAAGACTTCACCCAAGTATTAAGTAGGTTATCAAGAAACAGCAGTTCGTAAACTACCGCTCTGATACCACTTGTAGGTCCCTAGTTGAGTTAGATAATATTGAGTAAGCTAAGAAAACGTCTAGAGGGGGTGAATAGACTTTTCAAAATCTTTCAATATATCAAAGTACACAATGCGGAATTATCAGATTAACAATGAGCCCAATCAAATTTATACTCAACTAATTCGCGAACTTCTGTATGAACACTCTACTTGTCTTGTTCTTATATGCAATTCAATCAATTAAGCAGTTAATCAATCAAACACAAATAAAACAGTAAAGTAAATCAAACACGAGATTTATAGTGGTTCGACAACTTGTCTACATCCACTCTCACAACTCCAGTCGTGAAATTCTTATTAACTCTTCCAATCGAGTAATGTGTTCTTGTGGCTTATAGTCCCAAGAAATAAGACTTAGATCTTCTCGATTATATCTCCAGATATATCTTCGATCTAACTAGCTATTTTACAAGTAACTAGCAACTTGAATAGTAATAAAAAAACTTCTCTATATTCAGTAGTAGCCTTCTGAATTTCTTCACTTGTCTTCTGGCTTCACTTTCTGAATTTCCAACTCTGCGAGTTTCTTCACTTTGAATGCTTCGTAAATCACTTCGTAATCTCTTAGAATCAGTAGTATGTCAGTAGTCTTTAAACTTTGAATACCATGGGGTATTTATAAACTTCCAATTTCAAGAACATTCTATTATGTAACTAACTTTTCCTGAAAACTGTCTTCTAACTTCTTCTTCTTATCCATCCACGCGTTTCTTTAGTTAATTAGTTATTCCATAACTAACTCTTCAATCTTTATCTTCACACGCGTTTTTATAACTAACTTCTTCCTTCTTGTCTTGTCTTGTTGCGCACCTGTCTTGTCTCCATACTTAGACAAAACTTCAGTCTTCTTCTTACTTGACTTGTCTTGCGCAGGTCTTCTTCTGTAAACTTCTGAATAGAACACTAAACTAGTCCTATCATCTAATCTTAACAAGACTATTACATTACTTTAAACTTTATAAATCAGCTTAGTCATCTTAAGATCTATACAATGAATACAATAATACAACACGCAAATCATGAGCTTCTATACATCTTTTATATAGCTCAATATAAATCCTAATCATATATACACAAAGTACTTATAAATCGTACTTGTCTTTGAAACACTTAACTTTTTCTTTTCAAACTTATCTTTCGAACTTTACTTGTGAACTCTACTGATCTGTTCAAGATGACTTCATAACTAGACTAGATCAGTCAACACTTAGAAATTATTCAAGTCTACTTTTTGGCTTATCAAAACTCATCTTTTCTTCTCATCATTTAGGACTTGTCTTAGGATTCATATCCCAACAAAGATGACTTTGCTTGGGGTTCGCTTGGAACCTAGCAATTACTCCTACAACAAATGTTATATCGGGTGTGCTGGATGTTAGATATAAAAGTGATCCAATTAATGCTCTATAATCTGATTGGTTGACTAGTTTGCCATCTTTATGTGGTGACTAGGATTGACTTGTCAAAAATTGACTTTGTTGACTTGTCTTATTGAGTCTTGTAGACCACCTGTCTTGTGTAGTAGACTTCATCCTTCTTGTCTGGTCTGGTCTTCTTGTGGACTTCTGTAGTAGACTATTCTAATCCTAACAAGACTATTACATTACTTTAAGCTCTTCTTATAAAGCTTAGTCAACTTAGAAATCTATACAATGAATATATCTATTACATACGAAAATCATGAGCTCTATACAATGATTATTATAGCTCAATAACAATCTAAACAGTTTAATATAGCAAATATGAAGTACTTATAGTTCGTACTTATCTTTTAAACTTTAAACAATACTTGTTCTTATGTGAACTCTACTGGTCTGTTCAAGATGACTTCTTCTTAACTAGACTAGACCAGTCAATACTTGGAAAATATTCAAACTACTTTTGGCTTATCAAAACTTCATCTTTATCTTTTATCATCATTTAGGACATGTTCTAGGATTCATATCCCAAAAATTTCCCCCTTTTTGATGAAGCCAAAACTACTTGAATCTTTTCTCAATAGTAGACTAGTTAAGTAGTTATCTTGTCTTAACATCAAATAGTACTTTATCTTTTCATTCATTCAAAATAACACCAGTAGATATTACACATACTTCAAAAATCAAAAACTAACAATCAGAGCAAATAACAACTAATCTGAGAGAGTACCTCCTTCTGGGTTAGGAACACAGAACGCATCTAGGAGTCTCTTGTGAATAACTCTGATATGGTCTTCATCTTCAATCTTCTCTTTATCAAGCAGCTCTTCTTCATATTTCTTGATCTGGTTTAGATCAACTCTTTTACCTGAGCTGGTCATAGGACACTTCCACTTCGGAAAAATAGGGACCAGGATATTAAAGTTTGCTCCAGCAGATATCCTTAAGATCAGGTTCCATAGCAACTTGTTCTGGCCTTCCATAAATTTATCAAACATTGAGTATAACTCATCTACACTATCAGAATCACCATACTTCCTGATAATCCAATGATCAAGTTCCCATTGTCTCTTCACTTTCATCCAATCAGCTCGATGCTCTTTGTCTATGAAGTAGTCAATGAACTGATCTTCCATTTGTTCTTCATCTGGCTTCAGCTTCTGCAATCTTTCAATATGCTTTCCAACTTTCTTTTTGCTCGCATAATGACTCTCATCATTAGGATCAACAACCTTCTGCTTCTTCTCAACAATTGCAGTAGGTTCTTCAGCCTCTTCAGTAGCTAACTTCCTTTTAACTCGTCTGGTCTGAACCTCGGCTTCAGGAGATGCAACACCTTTGCCCTTCTCCAATCTCTTCTGCTCATCTGCCTTAGCTTGCTTAAGCTCTGCAGTCTTGACTAGCTTGCCTCTCTTAGGCCTCCTTAGCTCTTGCATAGCAGTATCAGCTTCTTTCTCTTCAGGTTCAGCACTAGACTTAGCTTTTTCAACTTTCTCAATTCTACTCGCCTCTTCCCCCTTTTTGGCTTCATCATTCGCCTTGAGAGTGAAAAGACTAGTAAAGCGAGTCATTTCTTCTTTTATAGCTTCCTGCATGGCTTCAGCAACCAACTCGATCTGCTTCTGATGCGACTTGTCATGACTCATCTTGTCAAGACGATCAGTAGCCAACTCCAGCTTCCTCGAACTTGAAACGAGTTCGTCCTTGAAATACGTAGCTGTCTGGCGGAGGAGTCTGTTCTGCTCTGTTAGATCAGTTAAAACAGCTCGAGAACGCACCAACTGGTCTTGTGCTTCCCGTCTCTGTTCATCAGCAATCTCGATCTTAACCCTGTAGAGTCTCTCCATCTTACTTGACTCTTCAGCTAACGATCTCGCAAATGAAATAGATCTATTTTCTGAGAAATTAACTTGCTTCTTCAAGAAATTTTCAACTTCAGCATACATCTCTTCTCGAAAAGATGAGTCCATCTTGTTGACCTCACCAACAATCAACTCTCTTGAGCTGTCAACAAGTGATTTATTCTGCTCAACTAGCACTTCTTTCAACTTCGAGTGCAAGAACTCATCAATAGCAGAGTGGACAACATCCTTCAAGTCCGTCTTCAACTCTTCAAGATAACCTTTAGGAAAAGCTTGAGTAGACAACTGAACTTCAGCAACAACATCCTCTTGAACTTTCTCCACAAGTTCATCTTCATCAAACATGATGGCTTCAACAAACTCATCATCTTCATCTCCAAGCTCAATAGAATCGGTTTCTTCAACACTTTCAGCCTCTTCTTCATCTTGCTCAGGAGCACCTTCTAACTCCAATATGGGTTCTGAGGTCTGAATAGCAGCATCAACCAATTCTGCCTTCGACTCTTCTTCCATGAGCTCAGTTTGAGTTCCAACATCAAATGAAAACTCTTCACTCAAAATGCCATCTGGAATGCTCAACATTTTCTTTACCAGATCAGTTAAGGCTCGGCGAGGGAATAATTCAGTGTGGTCTTGAACACCACTGTTCTCTTTCTGCTCCATCTCCCAATCCATGAAATTGGAGATTCCTCCCATGCCTTGAATGATTTCGAAAAGGTCATCTGTTGAGGACTTCTTTAATGCAACCCAAGTGCAAATCCTGAGAAGTTTCTCAAACTGCTCTGTTGAAGTGTCGACTTCGATAGTCGAGAGCTGTTTCTTCAGATTATTGGACATCTTCGAGCGAATTCTCTTCTCTCGTAGGCACATAGGATAATACACCAAGGATTCAAATCGTACTTCAGACGGGGTCTGAGCAGGTGGGGTCCCTGTCTCAGCTGTTGCAGTGGTAACTGGCGTCTTATCTGAAGTAGATGGGTTGATGGGTTCAACATTTTCTGTTGAAGGTAGAGATAGATTTTGGTCTGTGGTTTCTGGGGGCTGCGATGTGGCTAGGTTTGGTGTGACAACTGTCGGAGTATCAGTTGTATCCTTTATAGGAGTGTCTTGGGGATGACTGGCTCTCAGCGGTAATGCTGCCAGTACTTGTGAGGTTGAGGATACAGGTCTAGGCCTAGATCGATGTGATCTTGCCTTGGTTCGAATAGAAGAGAGAGAGAGAGGAATTGAAACAGATTGAGTAGAGGTACCAACCTGAGGACTCGACTCGTCTGGTGGAGTGGGCGACCCAACTCGCACGAGTTGATACAATTCAGGAACTTGAGCACTTGGCTCCTTCTCTTGTTCGGACTTCTCATCTGACTGAGTCTCTTCCGAGTCTTCTGCACTAGCTCCAGCTTGAGCCATATCCTTAGATTCTTCATCATCGGACTCGTCTTCTGAAGAGCTAGACGAGGCAGCATATGGCATAGCTTCCGAAGAATCAATTTGAACTTGCCTTGGGGCAGATGGCCTCGCAGCAACTTGCTTTTTCAACGCCTCCTTCTTCAAGTAGAACTTCAAGGGGTGGAATGGCTTCCCTTTGCTCCATTCCGCCTTCGTAGGCATCAAGATGGGTAAGAGTATAGACAACTTATTACCAAATCCAACAACATTCGACACTACCCAATTACAAGTGTCGGTGTCAACCCTAACACTTCTTTCGAAGTACATGATTCGGTCAGCCATCAATTTGAACCAGTTTCCTTCAGTTATACCATCGTAGATGGCAGCCATCACTCTTGCCTTAGCCAAAGTGACTGAATCATGAGAGCCAGTGGCACACAGCAGCATCTTGCTTGCTATGTCCAGTAGGGTTCGATACTTCTCAAATAGTTCCTTCTTCTTCACGGCTGGAATTTTGCCATCTCGATTTAATCGAATCTTCTTGCCACAGAAGATACTCAAATACCTCAGCTCCTGGCCATTAGCATAGTTCTCCACATCAATCGTTCCGATGGGTAACTTCAACACATCAAACACGACCTCACGAGTGATTTCCACTCGACTCGCTCCAACAAACGATTCGATGACATCTCCTCGTCTGGTGGCGTTGGCATAGAACTCCAACACCTCCTCTTCTAACACAACTTGTGGGAATGCCTCCAAATATGGCTTCAACCCACATCTTATGCACTTATTAATAATCTCTTGGTTGCCTTCAGTGTGCAGTCCTTTGAAAAACATCGAGGGCTCCACATGCACTTTGCCTTCTGTGATGTACTTGCCAAGGTCAAACCTGGCCTGCATGTTAGTTCTCACATCAAATAGAGAGATGATCGACATCTTTAGTAGGTAGAGTAAGAACAGGGGAGTGAAATTTTGCAAAAGATTTGAGAGCTAGAATAGGGGAGTTATGAAATCGTGGGACAAGTAGTGTGTAAATGATGGGTTTTGATAGAACTAATCTTGCATATCAACGGCCACGATTGAATCATAGATCCAACGGTTGGGGCTTTTGGTATTCGGTTACGGATTCGAGAATATTATGTGATTTGATATTGTAAAATTTGGAATCCGCCTCTTCTATTGGTTAGGACAGGGGAGTGTACTCATCTGACCTAGCGTAGTAGAATAGGGTTCGAACTGGGTGTATACACCTCATTAAAATGGGAGTGTATAAATCCAATTCTAGGGTTTTCCAATTTTAGCATTATCGAATTACTATAATACCCTTAATTCGATTTGATTAAACACTTAGACTATTCGAATCAAAAGAACACTTATCTTGTCTGTTCGAGTCCATCCAGAACAGACGAGTAGACTTATGAACACAAGACGAGTTCCCCCTTCGACTGTGCTTGTCTATTCTGAATGTCGAATGACTTCATGTACCTATTTTATCATATGCAACGTATAATCGTAGGTACAAGTAGAGTAGAATAATTAAGATGAATATCAATCTAAAACAATAGTCAAGGTTTCGAACAAGATGACTGTTAACAAACTTAAGAGTCAACATAAGGATATTTAAGAAATCAAAGATTCCCCCTTAAATGTTTATTCCCTTAGTATTACCCTCAGCTTTACCAGCTTCCTCATCGGGTTGTTTGGTCATCTAGTCTAGCCTTGTATACCTGTCTGTTGCGTGAGTAGACGAGTGCTCTGTTCTAGTGATCTTGTCTCCATTTTTCTTTGATGTACCTGTCTGGTTAGTACATAGCTATAGGCAAGTAGGGTCTTGATCAACTAGCCCTAGACTAATGCATAACTCACGAAAACGTGCCTCAGCTAATGGTTTTGTGAAAATATCAGCTCTTTGAAAATCAGTATGAATCTTTTCCATGCGAATATCCTTCTTTTCTACATGATCACGTATGAAATGATGCTTCACATAAACATGCTTACAACGTGTGTGCAAAACAGGATTTTGTGTAATTGCAATTGCACTATTACTATCACAGAAAATAGGAACATTTGATTCATGTATGTTGTAATCTCTAAGCTGTTGCATGAGCCAGAGTAGTTGACTACAACAACTACCAGCAGCCATGTACTCGGCTTCGGTAGTAGAGGTAGCTACACTAGTCTGCTTTTTCGAAAACCATGAAATGAGTTTTGTGCCTAAGAATTGACAAGAACCAGGTGTAGATTTCCTATCTATTCTATAGCCTCCAAAGTCAGAGTCTGAGTAGCCACTTAAGGATAGATCATCATTTGAGGGATACCATATACCATGATTGATGGTTCCTTTCAAATATTTCAATATCCTTTTAGTGGTTTCCATATGACTCTCTTTTGGATTAGCTTGAAAACGAGCACATACGCCAACAGAGAATGCAATGTCAGGTCTACTAGCAGTTAAGTACAGTAATGAACCAATAAGACCACGATAATATGTTTGATCAACACATTTACCTTGTTCGTCTGGATCCATCCTGTATGTAGGTAACATAGGTACGCCAGCAGACTTGCATGTCTTAATACCATACTTGTCTAGAAGATTTCTAGTATACTTTGCTTGATTTATGAAAATCCCTTCAAGGGACTGTTTTACTTGAAGACCAAGAAAGTAATTCATTTCACCCATCATGGACATCTCAAATTTACTTTGCATGAGTGTTGAGAAACTTTCACTCAGCTTTTTGTTAGGTGACCCAAAAATGATGTCATCTACGTAAATTTGGACGAGTAAAATGTCTTTCCCTTCTCGTCTTCTGAACAAGGTTCTATCGACCTTGCCCTTAGTAAAACCATTTTCTAATAGAAAGAGAGAGAGAGTATCATACCATGCTCTTGGAGCTTGCTTTAGTCCGTATAAGGCTTTCTTCAATCTGTACACCTGGTCGCCTTTGACTTAGAAACCTGGGGTTTGTTCAACATACACTTCTTCCGCAAGAATACCGTTAAGAAATGGACTTTTAACATCCATTTGATATACAGTAAACTTCATGTGAGCAGCATATGCAAGGAACAATCGAATGGCTTCTAGTCTAGCAACAGGAGCATATGTTTCATCATAGTCTATGCCTTCAGCTTGTGAATAGCCTTGGGCTACTAGTCTAGCCTTATTCCTAATGACTACATCATTCTCATATTTCTTGTTTTTGAAAATCCATTTAGTGCCAACTACATTATGATGCTTAGGCCTATCGACAAGTTCCCAGACGTCGTTTCGAACAAACTGGTTCAACTCGTCTTGCATAGCGATGATCCAATTACTATCAGCCAATGCCTCTTTAACAGTGGTAGGCTCGATAGATGATAGGAAACAACACCAGCAAAACATAGTTGGACTAGGCTGTTCTTGCGACTCAAAGAGTTGTCGTCTAGTCTTAACACCAACAGTAGAGTCACCAATAATATTTTCAGTATCATGCGCAGATTTCCATGTTTTTCTATTCTTAACAGTAGTACTATAATCATCTATATCATGTACAACATCATGCATATCAACATCATTTGTATCATCAACAGATTTACCAGGAGTAGTAGAGTCAACTAGAGCAGGCATGTCAACCGGTCTAGAAGACTTACCTTGAGTACTTACCTTCTCTTTGTCATCAGACTCGAGAGCTTTTAGGAATGGGTTGTAGGCTTGAACGGATTCATATACCTCTGATTCTTTGTCAGATTCGATCGTTAGATCAGTCACTTTCTTACTGATCTTGTCGGTAGACGAGTCCTGTCGAGATTCATCAAAAACCACATGTGGTGTTTCTTCCACACAAAGAGTTGAGTAGTTGAATACCGTAAATGCTTTGCTAGTCGAGGAGTATCCTAAGAATATCCCCTCATCTGCTTTAGCATCGAAAGCATTCAACTTGCTCTTTCCATTATTATGGATGAAACACTTACAACCAAATATATGGAAATATGAAATTCTGGGTTTTCTACCTTTCCAAACCTCATAAGGTGTCTCGCCTAGAGCTTTGTTGATCGCGCTTCTGTTCTGTGAATGGCATGCAGTATTGATAGCTTCAACACAAAACTTTTGAGGAGTGTTGAACTCAGCTAGCATGGTCCTACAGGCTTCTTTGAGAGTTCGATTCCTTCTTTCAGCTACTCCGTTCTGTTGTGGTGTCCTGGCTGCACTAGTAAGATGCTGGATACCACGTTTAGCACATAAATCTTTGATATAGTAATTAATGAACTCAGTTCCCTTGTCACTACGAATTTTGACAATGGACTGGTTCTTCTCAACTTGTAACTTCTTCAACAGATCAGGCAGAAGTGTTTGTGTATCACTCTTCTTGTGTAGGAAGACTACCCAAGTAAACTTAGAATAGTTGTCTACAACAACAAGTGTGTACCTTCTACCATTCAAGGTTGGAGGAGTTATCGGACCATGAAGATCCATATGTAGGAGTTCTAGGACTCTACTAGTTGAGAGAGTAGGAATTGACTTAAAATAACCTTTCACCTGTTTACCCTGTTGACAAGCAGTGCATACAAGTGAGTTGTAGTAAACTTCATTGGGAATACCTTCCACAAGGTAATCTCTGGCTATCTTATTAAGAACCTTAAAGTTTAAGTGACAGAGGCGTCTATGCCAGAGCCAACCAACCTCACTGAAATTTTCTGCCTAAAAGAGAAACTCAGTGGAGTTGTCCATGTAGCTTTCAGCAATGTTGTGCAGGAAGATTGACCTTGTGGGACCAAGTCAGCAACATTGGGACCCACTCAGGCATGTTGGTCAGTTATTTTGACCAAAATGGATGTCAAAACACCTATCAGGACGTTTGTCCAAGTTGATAAGGTGATAAGAGCTATTTTTAGCATTGATTGGACATTTAAAAGAATTCTTGGGCTAAGAGTAGTCTATTTTTAGGATGGCGTGTGTTATTAAGGTTTTAGCCCCCAAATGGCAAATCTGCATTTAATGCAAAATCTCTTTTAAGATTGCATTAATTACTATGCTATTGATCAAAGCCATTGATTACTCTTTAACCTACATCTAACCGTTCCTAAGCCACTACCCCACTATATCCACTTTGTCTTAGGATTTGTCCACCCAAATTTGCTATTATCCAACGGTTAATAAAACCACTGGATATAAAAACCCTCAGTTTTTAACCTCACTTCTTACGCACCCATACTTTCAAACCCTTAAGCAAATTTTGAATTCCTCTCAAACCTTCAAAACTTTCCCACTCTCAAACATCCATGGCCCCCAAAATCAAAAGAGAGGAACTTATAAACTTCAATGATCCATCCTTGGATATTGATTTTACTTATCTTAGTAACACAAACTCTTTATGGTTCGAAAAGCTTGTGGCTTTTAACAGCCCACATGAGGAAGTCCATCCTATTCTACAATGGCTGAAGGATGCAGGGCTCGAGCAATTCTTAGGCACCAAGCCTGATTCATGCCTCAATCCATTCATGGCTGAATTCTTTGCATATCTAAGGTGGAAGGGCAAGAAAGGTGATGTCTGCACCAAACTTACTTATGCAGAAGAAGGGGAAGAGGAGGAATCCCAACACACCATCATCTTCTCTTCAGAAGATTTGGATGCAAACTTTGGGTTGCCTTCTGAAGGTCTCAATCCTGAAGTTTATAGAGAAGGAGAGGAGCAGGAGTTCTCAAACGCATGGATGAAGGTACCTCTGAAGCTTGCAGGTGCTCAAAACAAGAAAACCTTAAAACCAAAATATGAGCATCTGTTTGATATTGTGGTGAAAAGCTTGCTAAGTCATTCTGGGAGCTTAGAGAAAATAAGCCTGCCAAAGCTGAGAGTAATGGCAGCTGTGATTGACTCTGCTGAGAGAGGGGTCAAGTTTGATTGGAAAACTGTAACATCCCGAAAATTTAATAAAAGCATAGATATTTATTTTTTAAATATAAATAAAATAGGATAATACATATTTATATACTAAACGCGATATTATTAATTTAATTAATATATATAGATAGATATGTATATATGTAAGATATGTTATACTAAGATTTGTTATATACATTATACATATATCATATATGCGTACAACACCTGTAATCGGGTTTATTTATTATTATTATTATTATTATTTAAACAGTTTTATCGTGATTAATTAAGACTTTAAATTCTTTAACCTAAATTTCTCAATTCTGTTACATGACTTGGAGTTTGAAAGTCTATTTCAAAGCTCCTAATTCCAGAATGTTCTCAACTAATTTTACCTTAATTCTCTCCCCATATTATGTGAAGTCTTCAAATATTTTAAAATCCACGTTATATTTTAATCCCAAATATTTCTCAACTAAAATATTGTAACCTCCTCCACTATTTATATAAAGGCTTGCCTTAATTCTCTCCCCATATTATGGGAAGTCTTCAAATATTTTAAAATTCACGTTATATTTTAATCCCAAATATTTCTCAACTAAAATATTGTAACCTCCTCCACTATTTATATAAAGGGTTGGTGTTACCTCTAAAATATGCCGAAATTAACAAACTTAGTTAACTATTTATTCTTTGATCTTTAGTTACTCAAAGCTGCTTAGTCAAATTTCTTCACTAATTGCTATAGTTATTATATTAGTATTTTAATTATTATATTATGTTAATGACTTTTACTTGAAAATTTGTTTCTTTAAATAAAATACTTTAAATAATTTTGACTCAAATTTTTTTTTTTTTTTACAAGTCTATAAGAACGTAAACATGCTCTGATACCACTCTAACAAAATAGATTTTCATTAAAATAGATTTTTCGAAATAATTGACAATTGAAAAAGTTAAACGGCATGAACTACAATTTTTACTTAAAAATAATACTTACAATTTTATTTTACAATAAAAATAATTAACAATCGGCGAAGGCTTAAAGGATTAAATGACAACTCAAAATAATTTTAAAATATATGTAGAACCACAACGTCTCAATTGAAAAGTTTACTAAATAATTGAAGAAGTTCGATTGATTTTATTAAATGATAATAACTCTGTCATCCACCGCTCCTCCTCGCCACCAGCTCCTTGAATCTGAAATGTTTAAATAAAGGGGTGAGCAAACCACAGCTCAATGGGGACATATTTGTCAAAACTAAATACAATAAGTAATTAAATTATCACAAACGTAAACATGCATTTAAGGTATTGCCACTTCTCAACTTCTCGTTTATAAAGGTCAGAAGACCTACTTCTCAACTTCTCGTTTATAAAGGTCAAATGACCTGTTTGTCTCAACTTCTCGTTTATAAAGGTCAAATGACCTGTTTGTCTCAACTTCTCGTTTATAAAGGTCATAAGACCTGTATTTCTGTACTTCTCAACTTCTCATACATAATTCACACGAGTAACAATAAAATCACAGATCACATTTAATAATGACAAACAATTTAGATAAAAATCCCCACCTTAAATCTTGATTGTAAATCGCTGAGCAAATTCCATATGAGTTGCAACTTCAGAATATATATATATATCGGATTATAATATTAAGACATTAACATAATATAATAATTAAAATACTAATATAATAACTATAGCAATTAGTGAAGAAATTTGACTAAGCGGCTTTGAGTAACTAAAGATCAAAGAATAAATAGTAAACTAAGTTTGTTAATTTCGGCATATTTTAGAGGTAACACCAAGCCTTTATATAAATAGTGGAGGAGGTTACAATATTTTAGTTGAGAAATATTTGGGATTAAAATATAACGTGAATTTTAAAATATTTGAAGACTTCCCATAATATGGGGAGAGAATTAAGGCAAGCCTTTATATAAATAGTGGAGGAGGTTACAATATTTTAGTTGAGAAATATTTGGGATTAAAATATAACGTGGATTTTAAAATATTTGAAGACTTCCCATAATATGGGGAGAGAATTAAGGTAAAATTAGTTGAGAACATTCTGGAATTAGGAGCGTTGAAATAGACTTTCAAACTCCAAGTCATGTAACAGAATTGAGAAATTTAGGTTAAAGAATTTAAAGTCTTAATTAATCACAATAAAACTGTTTAAACAATAATAATAATAATAATAAATAAACCCGATTACAGGTGTTGTACGCATATATGATATATGTATAATGTATATAACAAATCTTAGTATAACATATCTTACATATATACATATCTATCTATATATATTAATTAAATTAATAATATCGCGTTTAGTATATAAATATGTATTATCCTATTTTATTTATATTTAAAAAATAAATATCTATGCTTTTATTAAATTTTCGGGATGTTACATACTTCTCTCCTTGAAATATTTTCGTCCTCGAAAATCAGAATTTACTTGATAAAATATGCAAGCACATGAAACATAATAGCATAGTCTTGCATCATAACATAGAATAAAATGTATAATGTACGTACCTGGTAGAGTTGAGGCGGGAGTCGGTGATGAATGACTTTTACTTGAAAATTTGTTTCTTTAAATAAAATTCTTTAAATAATTTTGACTCAAATTTTTTTTTTTTTTTTACAAGTCTACAAGAACGTAAACATGCTCTGATACCACTCTGACACACCCCAATTTTCATTAAAATATATTTTTCGAAATAATTGACAATTGAAAAAGTTAAAGGGCATGAACTACAATTTTTACTTAAAAATAATACTTACAATTTTATTTTACAATAAAAATAATTAACAATCGGCGAAGGCTTAAAGAATTAAATGACAACTCAAAATAATTTTAAAATATATGTAGAACCACAACGTCTCAATTGAAAAGTTTACTAAATAATGAAGAAGTTCGATTGATTTTATTAAATGATAATAACTCTGTCATCCACCGCTCCTCCTCGCCACCAGCTCCTTGAATCTGAAATGTTTAAATAAAGGGGTGAGCAAACCACAGCTCAGTGGAGACATATTTGTCAAAACTAAATACAATAAGTAATTAAATTATCACAAACGTAAACATGCATTTAAGGTATTGCCACTTCTCAACTTCTCGTTTATAAAGGTCAGAAGACCTACTTCTCAACTTCTCGTTTATAAAGGTCAAATGACCTGTTTGTCTCAACTTCTCGTTTATAAAGGTCATAAGACCTGTATTTCTGTACTTCTCAACTTCTCATACATAATTCACATGAGTAACAATAAAATCACAGATCACATTTAATAATGACAAACAATTTAGATAAAAATCCCCACCTTAAATCTTGATTGTAAATCGCTGAGCAAATTCCATATGAGTTGCAACTTCAGAATATATATATATATATATATATATATATATATATATATATATATATATATATATATATATATATATATATCGGATTATAATATTAAGACATTAACATAATATAATAATTAAAATACTAATATAATAACTATAGCAATTAGTGAAGAAATTTGACTAAGCGGCTTTGAGTAACTAAAGATCAAAGAATAAATAGTAAACTAAGTTTGTTAATTTCAGCATATTTTAGAGGTAACACCAAGCCTTTATATAAATAGTGGAGGAGGTTACAATATTTTAGTTGAGAAATATTTGGGATTAAAATATAACGTGGATTTTAAAATATTTGAAGACTTCCCATAATATGGGGAGAGAATTAAGGCAAGCCTTTATATAAATAGTGGAGGAGGTTACAATATTTTAGTTGAGAAATATTTGGGATTAAAATATAACGTGGATTTTAAAATATTTGAAGACTTCCCATAATATGTGGAGAGAATTAAGGTAAAATTAGTTGAGAACATTCTGGAATTAGGAGCGTTGAAATAGACTTTCAAACTCCAAGTCATGTAACAGAATTGAGAAATTTAAGTTAAAGAATTTAAAGTCTTAATTAATCACGATAAAACTGTTTAAATAATAATAATAATAAATAAACCCGATTACAGGTGTTGTACGCATATATGATATATGTATAATGTATATAACAAATCTTAGTATAACATATCTTACATATATACATATCTATCTATATATATTAATTAAATTAATAATATCACGTTTAGTATATAAATATGTATTATCCTATTTTATTTATATTTAAAAAATAAATATCTATGCTTTTATTAAATTTTCGGGATGTTACAAAAACCTTCATTCTGGGAAAGATGATGAATGAGAAGTACAAGTTCAAGGAGATGAAGCACCATAAGATTGTGGTGGATGGAAAGTTGTTGTATTGCACAAGAGCAAGCTTGCTCTTGAAAAGATTTGCCCACTACACCCACCTTCAAGCCAAACCAAAGCCATTTTCATCCCAAAAAGTGATGTACAGAAAGATGTCCTCCAAGAAAGAAAAGAGGAAGCAAGGAGCAGCAGCCAAACAATCTTTAACAGTTGCACGTGTTACCAGATCTTCTCCAAGGAAAAGAAAAGCACAGACAGTCAAAACTCAGCCAAAGTTGAAAAGGATGAAGCAGATTCTTAGTGAATCTTCACCAGAAAGCCAGTCCAAGAGTGGAGGTGCCACTTCTGAGGAAATTGATAAGGTTGAACAAGAAGGGGTCAACCCCCCTGAAGAAGGAGAAGAGTTCATGGAAATTGTCCCCTTGCAGCCTGAAGTGTTCACTGAGTACAGGGATCTTGAGAAGCCTACAAGGGCTGAAAGAAGAAGGAGGATCATCAAAACTTATGAGAAGCAGAAGTTAATTGAGGAGGAAAAACAGAAAAATGAGTTTTTCAAGGAAATTAGACAAGCAAGTAGGTCTAATTCCAAAACAAGGTCCAAGTCCAAGAGCCCTGGAGCCAACTCTCCTGATATTCAATCCCAGAGAATATCACTAACACATGATGAACCAAAGCCTGAAGAAGAGGAGTGCAAGACTCCTGAGGATGCTCCAATTGTGGCCAAGAAGACCTACTCTCCTGAAGGTGCTCCTGACAGGACAGGAATTGATGTTTTGGCTGATCTTGCTGATATAGAAGACAGGCCATTCTCCCCCCTTGATCCCACACTTCTTTCTTACACCAAACTTCTTGAAACTGCTCTTCAAGAAGGTGATCAACTTATCTTACCACCCATTCAAGCAATTCCTTTGAACCTTCCAATAACCTCCTCAGGAACATTGCTCTCTACAGCACCTGAGACCCAAATCATTCCCACATCCTCTGAACCCAACCCATCTGAACCCCAGCTCAACCTTCCTGAAACCCAAACCAACCCCTCTGAATCTCAAGCCAACTCTTCTGATGAAAACAATGATGATGACAGTGGAGAAGAGTATACTTATGAGGGGATGTTAAGGCAGATTGCCAAAGCTAATGTTGATCAGCTGTACCCAGGGTTGAAGGAGTATCCAAGGCTACAGCAACAGTTCTATGATCTCAGAGCTCTTGTTGAGATCAAAGATAGAACAATGGTGGAGATAGCTCAGGCTATTAAGGATAAAGGTGCTAGCTGGTGGCAGGTAGAGGAGAACAGGCTATTGCACTTTGCAAATGTCAAGAAATTCAGTGTGTTGACCACTGAGGCCCTGTTCTGCACAATTGTCCATGAGAAGGTGCTGGCTGAAAGAGAAAGGATTGCTCAAGGAGTCAAGCATCCTTATAGCACCTCAGATGATGCAGATGATGTTGACAACACTAATCCCAAACCTCCTGGACCTAACCCTGCTAAGGTACATTACTTGACCTATCCTTCAATTCAGGACTCTGAGAAATCAGAGGAGTTGACCAAGAGTGGTGACTCAGTCCAAGATGCATTGGCCAAGGATGGTTCTTCTGAGCCTGAGGCACAGCTTGACAATATTGAGACTTCCATAGGAGAAGCTGGTTTGACTAAAGCCTCATCAGTGTCAGAGAAGTTGGACACTGACCATCCTTTAGTCATTCAGGATGACTCACTGGACTTGGGAAGCCCAATCACTGTGATCTCCCATCAACTGCCCTTTGTGGATCCTGTTGAGGATATGGAGGTGTCAGGTTTAGGAAATGAAGGAGTTGAAAAGGACAGTAGTGATGAAAATTCAGAGGGAGAAGAAGGTGATTGTGTGATTATTGGCAGTAAGAGTGCACCACCAAAAGAGGGAGAGGAGAGTGAAATGTTGGGTGAAGCCCAACATGAGAGTCAGGTTATTCTTCAAGTCAAATCTGAACTTGATGAATCCCTTGGTGAAAGGAGGCCTGGTTCTCCAATGATTGTGAGTCCATCCTTTGAAAATGAAGAAAAGAAAATAGTTGAAAATGAGAGCAAAGGTGCTGATGTATCAGACCTTTTGGGAGAGGAAAAGAAAGAGGGTGATGAGGGTGATTTATCTAACCCTTTAAGTTTTGCAGATTCTGTAGCTGTCACTATTGAACAAATTTTTGCAGATGCTTCCCTTACTAATATTCCAGTTGACACTGATGTTGACCTTGAAGCAATCTCAGCTAATATGTCCACACTAAACAAGATCTACTTTGAACAAGCAAATGCAACAGAAGCTGGTCTGAAAATTGCTTCCCAAACTGCAACTTCCATTGAGGAGCAGTCAGAGAAGTTGGACATCTTGGTCAGGGAAGTTGGGAAGGCTCATGCAGAAACGACAGACACTTTTGATGGCCAAGGAAAGACTCTAGCCTCTGTGGAGATGAGGCTCACAGGATCTGAGGAAGTGGTATTGCCAACTTTGGATGCCAGAATCAGTGGTGTTGAGACTGGTCTACAAACAGTCTCAACTGAAGTGACAAAAGCCAAGAATGCAATTACCAAATTCACCAAGACTGTGCAGAAAGAGCAGAAGGGCCTAAGAGAAAGCTACAAGCACAATGTCACAGCCCTAAGAAAGACAATCAAGGATGCCTTGAGGCAAAGGATAGCAGCCCAAAGGAATAAAGCTGAGGAGCTTAAAGCTGTTGTTACGATTGTCAATGATAATTCCACTTAGACTAGACGTCTCCAATCACAAGCAAAATAATCGGCCACAATTCAATCCAACGAAAGCATGGAAATTCACAAATATAAACGAAAATGAAAAACAAAGCACAAGAACGATTTAAGTGGTTCGATCAAAGTGATCTACATCCACTGGACACACGACTTCAATTTGATTAGTATAAGAGATGTTTACAAACACTCATCACTCGGAAAGGGAATTTATCCTCACTTCCCTCGTGAACTCTCAACTCTCAAAACGAATGCTCGTATGCGTCAAAGATTACAATTACAAGCAATGAGGTATTTATAGGTTGCCAATGGTGATTGCAGCGTGCTCTGAACGCGTGTAGATTACCACGTGGATTCTGTTACAACCATGTAACAAACTCACACCTTCAGCGTGACTCAATCTGAAATGACCTCCCTGCCCTTCACTTGTGTTCGCAAACAAGACGACTCAACACTTAGCCAAAAATTAACTCTGCTAAAAGAACTCGACTGATCTGGTCCAACCTGTCTGGTCTTCCCAACTCGTCTACTTCTTCGCAACACCCATCTCATCTGATTGGACTCCTCCAACTCATCTGATCTGGTCTAAGTTAACTTGTCTGACTCCACCAGCTTATACGCCCAACAGCTGAGTCCTTCAGAAGACTTCTATCAACTAAGTACCTCGACTGATCCGCCCAACAGACGAGTATAGTAGTAGACTAGAATCTACCCGACCTTACCAGACGAGTCGCACTCGTCTAGTCTAGGAGATTTGAGATAAACCTCACAATTCTCCACCTTTAGCTCAAAATCTCCACCTTGAACTAAACAGCTCCGATCTATCCTTCTCAAAGGACAGACTCTACTACTAATCTGCCGCCACCAGACTAGTAGCCTTCTCCGCAGAGGTCACTAATGCAAACCAACTGACCTAAGACATAAACCAAACTTCTCTTTTGGTAACGCCTTAGTAAGTGCATCAGCAGGGTTCTCCTTATTAGCTATCTTAACCACCTGGACGCTCCCCTTCTCCACAATGTCTCTCACAAAGTACAGTTTCACATCAATGTGCTTGGTTCGTTCATGATACCCCTGATGCTTTGCGAGATGAATTGCGCTTTGATTATCACAGAAAACAGTCACACTGTTCTGAGATAAACCAAATTCCTTAAGAATCCCTTTCAGCCACATGCTTTCCTTAACTGCTTCAGTCAAGGCCACGTACTCCCCTTCAGTAGTAGATAATGCAACTACGGATTGATGAATAGACCTCCACGACACTGTCGTACCAAATAGAGTGAACACATATCCTATTAAGGACTTTCGAGTGCCAACATTGGCTGCGTAATCTGCATCCACGTATCCCACAAGTGCATCCCCCTCACTTGACATCTTCTAAAATTTCAGACCCGTCTGTGCTTATCCCAGAACATATCTCATAACCCACTTAACCGTTTCCCAATGGCTTAAGCCTGGATCACTCATATATCTGCTGATCACACTCATAGCATGAGTCAAGTTTGGCCTACAACACACCATAGCATACATCAAACTCCCTACAACACTGGCATAAGGTATCTTGCTCATTTGAGTTCGCTCTTGGCTGTTCCTGGGACTCATCTGATTGGACAAACAATGATGTTGGCCAATAGGAGTAGAGACAGTCTTTGCCTTATGCATTCTGAACCTCTCTAACACATTCTGAAGATAAGTAGGTTGACTCAGCAGAATAGACCCGTCTAGTCTACTGATCTCCATCCCAAGAATCACTTTGGTTTCACCAAGATCTTTCATCTCAAACTCCTGTTTGAGGATCTCCTTAACTTGATTAACACTGTCAATAGACTCGCCTGCTATTAACATGTCATCAACATACAACAGAAGATAGGTACCACCAGTCCCAACCCGTCTGAAATAGACACAACTGTCGTACAAACTCCTTGTAAAACCAGCTGAGCAAATGTACTCATCAAATCTCAAGTACCATTGTCTAGGGCTTTGTTTGAGGCCATAGAGGGACTTCTTCAACAGACAGACCTTGTCTTCCCCTTCTTCTATGTCCAACCCTTCTGGTAGCTTCATGTAGATCCCCTCGTCTAGAGATCCATGTAAGAAAGCTGTGGTCACATCCATCTGATGTAGCTCCAATTCGAATTGAGCAACCATAGCTAACAAGATTCTGATACTACAATGCTTCACGACAGGTGAGAAGATTTCATTGAAATCGATACCTTCTTTCTGTGTAAATCCCTTAGCTACAAGCCTCGCCTTGTATCTAAGTCTGCCACCCCTCTGAGCCTCCACCTTCTTTTTATAAATCCACTTACACCCAACCAACTTCTTGTTCTTGGGCCTCTGAACAATCTCCCATGCCTGGTTCTTGTTCAGAGAAAGCAACTCCTCCTCCATAGCAACTATCCACTTCTCCTTGTCGTGGCAGCTGATGGCTTTTGAATAAGACTTCGGCTCCAGAGACTCCACCTCAAGAGTTGCACATAATGCAAATGAGACTATGTCAGCTTGTCCATACCTCTGAGGTGGGTGGACTTCTCGTCTGGTTCTGTCCCGTGCCAGCTGATAATGTTGAAGATCATTATCACTTTGAGGATCGCCCTCCTCATCTGGATCAATATGTTCTTCAACTAGTCTTGTGGAGTCAACTTGCTCCACCTCGACTTGTGTCTCGTCTGGTTAGTTATCAGCTGCACTAGTACTCGTACTAGTCTGTTCTGATAGAGGCATCCGACTCTCATCAAACGTAACATCTCTACTGATTATGCATTTCTGCATCCCAGCTTCGAGGCACCATAACCTGTATCCCTTCACGCCTGAAGGATACCGAACAAACACGCATCGCAATGCTCGAGGCTCAAGCTTATCTTGCTTGACATGGGCATAAGCTGCACATCCAAATACCTTCAAATAATTGTAATCGGCTGCACGTCCAAACCACAACTCCTCTGGGGTTTTGTATTGCACAGCCGAGGAAGGACTTCTGTTTATCAAATAGGCTGCAGTAGAGACAGCCTCTCCCCAAAACACCTTCGGCAGACAAGAACTGTTCAACATACACCTGACTCTCTCAAGTAGTGTCTGGTTCATCCTCTCAGCTACTCCGTTTTGCTGAGGGGTCCCTGGCACAGTCTTATGCCTTACTATTCCTTTCGATTTGTAGAACGCATTGAACTCGTCTGATAGGTACTCTAGACCATTATCAGTTCTCAAATGTTTGAGAGTCTTGCCTGTGACATTTTCACATTCAATGAGCCATTCCTTGAATTTTCAAATGCTTCTGACTTCGACTTGAGAATAGACACCCACACTTTCCTCGAGTAGTCGTCCATGATAGACAGGAAGTATTTTCCACCAGACCTCGTCTGATTCCTCGCTGGCCCCCATAGATCAGAATGGACATAGTCCATGATCCCATTGGTTGAGTGAACACCCTTACCAAACTTAAGTCTCTTGGACT
This sequence comes from Galeopsis tetrahit, assembly GCA_963675135.1. Taxonomy (NCBI): domain Eukaryota; kingdom Viridiplantae; phylum Streptophyta; class Magnoliopsida; order Lamiales; family Lamiaceae; genus Galeopsis; species Galeopsis tetrahit. The sequence goes on along the minus strand of OY776128.1, from coordinate 40,681,990 downwards.
TACCAAGAATACAAGACTCACACAAGTCTAGCTTAGTGATCTTGTCTTTGCCAAGCAGACCTTGCTTCGACAACTCTACTAGGCCTTTCTCGCCTATATGAGCTAGTCGTCTGTGCCACAACATCGAGTTGTCTTGCACCTCCGCTACATCTGATCTACCAGCTACTGTTTCTCACTTAAGAAAGTAGAGATCACTCCTTCTCTCGCCTTTCAGGACAGTCAGCTCCCCTTTTGACACACTGAGCTCTCCATCAGCAGACTGGAATTTATAGCCCATAGAATCTAGCATCCCAAGTGAGATCAAATTCCTCTTGAGTTCAGGTACGTACCTAACACTTTTGAGTATTCTTACTACCCCATCGAACATCTTCAGGTGAACACTACCTTCTCCAACAACTTTGCAAGTGTGATCATTCCCAAGCAGAACAGAATCGCCCTTCTGTTGCTTGAAGTCATGAAACCAATCTCGTCTTGGAGTCATATGGAAAGAACACCCTGAATCAAGGATCCATGCTTGCTGTTCTATAGAGGATGTGATGGTTAGCGCTTGAGCAGACTCGTAGCCTTCATGCTCCTTCTCAACTTGAGTCTGATTAGCTTGATTCTTGTCATTAGAGGTATTGGCACCAGATTTCCTCAAGAACTGCTTGTATTTGTGACAAGCATTCTTATAGTGCCCAGGTTTGTTGCAATGGTAGCAAACTGCATCACCTTGATTGGACATAGCTGATTTTCCCTTATCAGCTCCTTTGGGTTGACTAGACCCCTTCTTGGCACCAGATCGCTTCTGTCCACCTCTGATTGCCAATCCTTCTCCGCTACTGACCTTGTCTGCTTGAGACGTCTTGTTGTGCAGCAGCTTGGACTTGACAGCCAGCATTACATCCTCCAATGTAATACTTTCCTTCCTACCATACAAGAGGGTATCCTTTAAGATTTCAAAGGATTTAGGGAGAGCACTCAATAGAATCAGAGCCTTATCCTCTTCCTCTAACTTGACATCTAAATTCTCTAGATCATCAAGAATTCTATTGAACTCATCAAGCTGATCCGGAATGGGTTTGTCATCCACCATTCTGAAGGCATAAAGCTTCTGTTTCGAATAGAGACGGTTGGCTAAGGTTTTAACCATATATAGTTTACCTAGCTTGTCCCAGACCTCTTTCGCGGTTTCTCTTTAGCAACTTCTCTCAGAACCTTATCACCAAGGCAGAGCAGAATATTACTTCGAGCTTTCCGTAACATCTTGTTTCTTTCAGCAGCAGCTGTTGCAGATTCACCAGCTGGGGATGTAGACTCTTCGAGCACGTCGAACAAGCCTTGTTGTTCTAGGAGAGCCTGCATCTTGACTCTCCACAGCCCAAAGTCACCCGTGCCTGAGAACTTCTTAATATTATACTTGGTCGAATTCTCCATCTTCGAAATGGCAGTTGATTAATGGCTGACAATCGATTCCTCTCGTTTCCGATTCCCACAGACGGCGCCAATTGTTACGATTGTCAATGATAATTCCACTTAGACTAGACGTCTCCAATCACAAGCAAAATAATCGGCCACAATTCAATCCAACGAAAGCATGGCAATTCACAAATATAAACGAAAACAAAAAACAGAGCACAAGAACGATTTAAGTGGTTCGATCAAAGTGATCTACATCCACTGGACACACGACTTCAATTTGATTAGTATAAGAGATGTTTACAAACACTCATCACTCGGAAAGGGAATTTATCCTCACTTCGCTCGTGAACTCTCAACTCTCAAAACGAATGCTCGTACGCGTCAAAGATTACAATTACAAGCAATGGGGTATTTATAGGTTGTCAATGGTGATTGCAGCGTGCTCTGAACGCGTGTAGATCGCTACGTGGATTCTGTTACAACCATGTAACAAACTCACACCTTCAGCGTGACTCAATCTGAAATGACCTCCCTGCCCTTCACTTGTGTTCGCAAACAAGACGACTCAACACTTAGCCAAAAATTAACTCTGCTAACAGAACTCGACTGATCTGGTCCAACCTGTCTGGTCTTCCCAACTCGTCTACTTCTTCGCAACACCCATCTCATCTGATTGGACTCCTCCAACTCATCTGATCTGGTCTAAGTTAACTTGTCTGACTCCACCAGCTGATACGCCCAACAACTGAGTCCTTCAGAAGACTTCTATCAACTAAGTACCTCGACTGATCCGCCCAACAGACGAGTACAGTAGTAGACTAAAATCTACCTGACCTTACCAGACGAGTCGCACTCGTCTAGTCTAGGAGATTTGAGATAAACCTCACAGCTACAATGGTAAAAGGAGGCTGCTGGGAAGTTCACTATGGAACTCATGGCCAAGGTTTCTGATCAAGTTGTGGCCAATCTCACTGACTAGTTGCAAGCCAAGCTTGATCAATCCTTGAAAGCCACCCTTGATGAAATTGTTGCCCAGAAAATGAAGCCAGCTCATGTCTTTCTCAGCATGGCAGATGATAGGATGCAGAATTATCCATGATGAAAATGTATATCTACTGCAAGAATTGAAGTCTCTCACTCATGCTCATTCCCATCTCTCTGTCACAATGAGTGATTTGAAGCCCCAGTGTTTTGATAATGCCAAAAAGGGGGAAAGAGAGAGAGCTAGGGCAAAGGGAACCTTGAAGATTGGAGAGCCTAAGGGAAAGGACAAGCAGCCTGAGATTGAAGAGGAGGAAGAGGAAGATATTGGAAAAGGCAAAGGGCCTATGAATATTGAAGACCTAACTGAAGAGGAGCAGATCCAGATTGCAATGAAGAAGTCTATGGCTTCTGTCATTGAGGATCAGGCTAGATGGGAGCAGAGACCTGGAGGAGAGTCTGCAGGCCTAGACCCCAAAGAGAAGGTGATTGAAGTAAGGGGGAAGGTCACTAGAGCCTCTGAAAGAAAAAGAAAGGAACAGACCTTCACTGACTTCCCAACAAGCCTGACACTGCCCTCTGAATTCTAAGCTGAAGAGGCAACCCAAATGAGAAAGTCAAAGAGGCTGAAGAAAGCAGCCATGTTGCCTGAAATCCAAGAAGAGGAATCTGTTGAAGAAGAAGAGGACAAGGAACCTGAAGTGAGAATGCCCAAGCTTGCTGATGATCCCTCAAAGCTGTTTGAGGAGGGATTTGGAAAGGATCCAGAAACACAAGAGAAGCTAGCTCTTCAGAGAGCTAAGGAAAGAATGGATCAGTTGGTTGAGGCCAACAGAGCAAGAGATGCCAGAAGGGCAAATTTCAAAGCCCCAAGGAGAAGGGCTTCTTACAGAAGGTTGAAGCCTCAAATGCTTCAAAGATGGGACACTCAATATCCTCACCATGACAAATGGGTGCTAATCCAATTGAATGATGCATGGGAGGAGGCCAAGAGAAGTTTTGTTTATGACTTCTTTGTCATAGGCAAGTGGCTAGGTGAAGATGTTGAAGAAGTGTTTGGCCAGTTCATGTTTGAGAATCACAGGGACTTGTATCAGAAGCTGTTTGCAGCAGCTGACATTGCAAGGATAGAATTCAAAGCCCCTGGTCCCATATTGTACATGTCCCCCAAGTTCAATGGGAACATGATTGATGAAGGAAAAATCTTAGAGGAGTTTATTTCCATCATGAAGATGGAGAAGATGAAGCCTGGCCCGAGAGGAACAAATCAGGAGATTTGGGAGCTGAAGAAGAGAGTCTGGGCTCAGTATGGGATTGCTCCCCAAGATGATGGTTCACTCTAAAGAATAAGTCACTTTTTCCCTTTATCTAAGTTTTTAATCTGTTGTTGTCTCTATCTTTTTATTTTGTTCTAGCATAGTGAGTCCTTTGTTTTTCCAGCATTGTAATGCATTATGATATATATTAAAGGATCACTATTTTCATCAGAGATAACAACTCATTATCTCAACTAACCTGACATAACCTATATACTTGATTTATTATTGTGCTAACAGTTTGTTTCAGGAAAATTGACCAGTTCATCCATCCTGAAGATAAAGTTTTTAGTATAAGTCAAGTTCCCTTTGTAATAGGTTTTGGCATCATAAAAAATGGGGAAATTGTTGGGAAATAAATTGATTTTAATTAAGATACCAAAACCCCTGATTGATGATGATCAGATTAGTTGAGATACAATTAAAGGATGTATTAGTCTAGTTGTCTCAGGATAATTGAGACAATAGAAATGCTTAAGTCTAAATCTCAGAAATGTTGTGAAATTAATAGTTCAGGATAGTTGTCCAAAGCTGAATGTGTTAGGCAGCTTTAAGTGTTTTAAATGGTTAGGACAAGTCTGCTGATTCTTAAGAGACAAACATGCTGAAGAGGACAACATGGCTGAATAAGAAGTCAAGCTGCAATAAACTAATAAGTGCTATATCAGATCAGCTTGAGGACTCTATGAATTAAAGGCATTGAATGACACATGCACATAAGACAAATTCAATGAAGCATTTATTGCCATCAAGCCTGAACAAACATTGAAGACTTAGAAGCATTAAAGACTGAAGAATTGAATGAATGTTGGAACATTCCATTTGCAGCAGGAATGTTCAGGACAGTTGTCCCATCTGACCGTTGGTTGAGTGTAAAGTCTGCCACAATCAACCTTGGGAAATGTGCAAAATTTGGAAGCTGACACAAGTCATCTCAGCCGTATTTTTCAGAAGTCAACACATTCATTCAAGCAACCATTGAAGAGTCTTTTACACAGTGGATAATAGAAGGCTGACCTTCATAGCCGTTTCAATGGAGCTGCAAATAGACAATTTGAAATGCTATCTCTCCAACGGATAGTTGATCAAATTGTTCTATAAATTCAGAAGTGATCCAAGGATTCAAGTATCCATCTATCTGCTATCAAACTATCATCAAGCAATCAAAGGAAACCAAAGTTGTTCTTCACAATCCCAAGTTTCCTGATCACTTCAAAAGCTAAGCTTTTCATTGTAACAAACCCAAGCTTAGCACTGAGATATCCTAAGCCTTTACACTGTTCTTATTCTAAAGGGTATCTCAATTAGTTGGAATCAAACCTCAAACCCCAACCTCATTGAGTGAAGTAGAAGTTTGTTATAGAAGTGAGGAGTGAAGGACTGTTAAGTGAAAATACAGTCTTAACTCAGTGAGATTGAGCACTAGGACTTAGTTTTTCCTAGGGATCAAAGCACTAAGATAGTGTTGTTGATCAGTGCACCTTGGCACTAGAAAACAAGTTCATTCCAGGTGTTAAGGAATTATCCTGTTCAATCAGGGAAAGTGGATATAGGAGCTTGAGACTCTGAACCACTATAAATTGTTGTGTCATTTACTTACTGCACTTTTCTATTACTCACACTACTTGATAAAATCATTCTTAAAGAAGTAAGTTTAGCAAAGTTAAGAAAAACTGTTTTTGGACAAAGTCCCTGATCAACTGGTTTTTCAGAAATTAACTAGGAGTATTCTTTCAAATAAAAGGCCAACCACATTCCGCACTTAAGAACTCTTTTAGATAGTTTTCCAACTGATTACTTCATAGTTTTCAGTAGGCCAATTATCTTTCAGGATTATCACTCAGGACAGTTGTGAGACAACCTCCCTGATTAAGTTAAACAGTTTTGAAAAAGAAAGAATTTGCATACACAAGTGCATTCCCCCCCCCCCATACACTTGTGTCATACTCCATCAAGGACCAACAATAGGCAACAATCTTTTATTTATGGTTTATATTTATTTCCTTGTGTATCTCACTTGTAATCCCTATATATAGTGGACCACTCTTATCATCTCATTAACAGTGATTGAATATAATTCTCACATGATATCAGACTAATACACTGAAACCCTTCTCTTCCCTCTCCCTATTTTTTCGGCGGCTCCGACGGGCTGGTATCCCCCGTCGTCGCCGCCTTGCCCCTTCCCCTTTCTTCTCAATTTTTTCGGCGTCCTCGACGAGCAGGTATCCCTCGTCGCCGCCTTATTTTTTTGTTTTTTTATCTCGAACGAGCTGGTCTCCTTCGTTCCCTCTCCCGACCGCTTTTAGCCGCCACCGACAAGCTTGTATTTCTCGTCCCCCCTCTTCTTCTCGAACGAACTGGTCTCCCTCGTTCCCTCATTTGGCCGCTTTTAGCCGCCATTGACGAGCTGGTATCCCTCGTCCCCCCCTCTTCTTCTCGAACAAGCTGGTCTCCCTCGTTCCCTCTCTTGGCCGCTTTTAGCTGCCACCGACGAGCTTGTATTCCTCGTCCCCCTTCTTCTTCTCGAGCAAGCAAGTCTCCTCGTCCTCCCTTCTTCTTCTTCTTGAGCGAGCAAGTCTCCTCGTCCCCCCTAATTTTTTTTCTTCGAGCGAGCATACCTCCTTGTTCCCTCTCATGGCCGATCAAGTTATCTCCATGACTGTTTTCACTCATATGGTGTTAGTCACACTCACCTACACTCTAATTTTCTCTATCGCCTCACGCTACATCTTTTTTCTTCTACTTTCCTCTTTATCCGGAGAGTCCATGATCAATATCATTGGTTGCTCATCTCTCCGATCTATCTGGTTTGTGCTTGAATCAACTGCTTTCGACACACTTGCAAGTGTTTCTTGCCTATTTTTTTATCATCGTTCGTCCTTCAAATGATTTCGGTGTTTCGATCCATTTGTTTCCCACTTTTTTGCGCCTTGGCATGTCCTATTTGGTGATTCTGAATTTCCGTTATTTCTCCTACACTATGACAAAAAAGTGCATTGTTTTACGATTGTCTTCACAAAGCTTCTATCTCAAACTCGCTTCAGATTGTTGCGTACCAAGCTCGTGTTCATTTACATTCCCAGCTTCGCTTGACCAGGGGTATTAGAGAATATAATAGAATAATATATTATAGGAATAATATAATATATTATAGGTAGTATTAGAGAATAATATATTATATGAATAGTATAATATATTATAGGTATCAATCTTTTATTTATGGTTTATATTTATTTCCTTGTGTATCTCACTTGTAATCCCTATATATAGTGGACCACTCTTACCATCTCATTAATGGTGATTGAATATAATTCTCACAGTTTCTCCACATAGACTTCTTCAACAAGTATTCCATTATAGAATTCACTTTTAACATCCATTTGATACACCTTAAATCCCATGTAAGATGCATATGCTAGAAATAGCCGAATAGATCCAGGCCTTGTTGTTGGTGCAAATGTTTCATCATAATCAATGCCTTCTGCTTGTGAATAACCTTTGGCAACTAATTTGACCTTGATTCTAACAACCACATCATGCTCATTCTTCATGTTCTTGAAAAACCACTTAGTTCTTACAACATTGTGGTGTTTTGGTCGGTCCACTAACTCCCAAAATCACTCCTTGTGAATCGATTTAACTCTTTTTGCATAGCTATAATCCAGTTATTATCCTTTAAAGTTTCTTCAATTGTTTTGGGCTTTATATCCGATAGAAAGCAACACCAACAAAACAATGAAGATTGTGTTTGGTTATCATTGGGAATTACTTGTCTTCTGGTTCTAACCCCTGAGCGTGCTTCTCCTATAATCATATCTAGTGTGTGATTTGATTTCCAATTCCTTCTTGGATTGCCTTGAGTACCAGCTGGGTTCTGGTTCTCATCTGCATTGGTGTTACCATAAAGACCTTCTTGATCTTGTTGTATCTTAGTTGTATCATCTTGAGTATCAAAAAGATCATTCCCATGTTCAGCTATGTGCTCTGTATCCTCTCTTCTAGGATTAGTATTTTCATTCTGAGTTTGTGATCTGGTTTTAAGTCATCTTGGTTGATCCTCTTCTGGTTCATCGAAGATAGGATCATGAACTGTAACATACTCGAAGGTAATTTGGGGAGTGGTTTCTGTTGGTTTGGTTGGGGATTGAACAAGAACGTCATCTGAAGGAGCTTCTTCAGGATTAACAAAAACTGGGGCATCTTGAGTCAATAAAGAACTCAAGTGCTGAATGAATATGGTAGTAGATGGGTTAACTGGTCTGGCACGAGAACGAAGTGTTCTTGCCTTTTTCTGAATTGGAATAGAGGGAGGAGATATGGATGAAATGGAAGTAGAAGTACTAACCATTCTTGCCTTCTTGGCAGGAGAGGAAGAAGATTCGACCACCAGACGAGTAGAGGGTGGAGGACCAGATAAGTCGCCTCTGGGAATTTGACTTATCCTGTGCTGGTACTCCTCTTCTGTTTCTTTCTCAACTTCCTCAGAAGACTCGTCTGTTTCCATCTCCTCTGAATCATCAATGGGTTCAATCTGTGCCTCGTCTGAAACATAGTCAACTAATGCACCACTTGTTCCAGTTTGCACTTGCTCCTCTTCTTCTTCATCACTAGATGCTTCTGCTTCAATCATAGCATCTCTTGGATTTATCTGGATCTGCTTCGACTCAGCTAGTCTGCCCTGAGCTTGCCTTTCAAGAGCATCCTTCTTGAGATAAAACTTAAGAGGGTGAAACGGTTTGCCCTTACTCCAGTTCTTCTTCGACGGTAGCAAGTAGGGTAGAAGAACACTTAGCTTGTTTCTGAAGCTAACAGCCGCAGAAACATTCCATTCTCCAGAATCACTATCAACCTTGACATATTTCGAAAAGTACATCAACCTATCCATAAACAACTTCTGCCAGTTGCCTTCTGTTATGCCATAACTCTTGCTTTCTGTAAGGTCACAAAATCATAACTTCCAGTGACACCAAGCAACATCTTGCTTGCAATGTCCAGCGACGTCTTGTATTTGGGTAGCAGTTGTTTCTTCTTTACAGACGGGATCCTTCCATCATTAGTCAGCTTGAGCTTCCGACCACAGAATATGCTTAAATACCTAAACTCTTGACCATTTGCATAGTTTTCAATATCAATCGACCCTGGATTCAAGTGAAGCTTCTCATCCAAAATTTCTCTGGTCACCTTCACTCGTCTTCCACTGATGAAGGACTCAACGTATTCGCCTCTATGAGTGGCGGATGCGTAGAACTCCAAAACTTCTTCTTCTAACACCACTTCCGGATACAATTCCAAATACGGTTTTAGACCGCAGTTAAAACATTTCATAAGGATCTCATGATTATCATCAGAATGCCTTCCTTTGAAGAACAGACAGCTCTCCACATGCACTTTGCTCTCAGCAGTAAACTTACAAACATCAAACCTGGCTTACATGTTAGTTTCAAAATCGAATATCGAAATGATAGACATTTTGTAATGAGAAATGTATGAAACACACAAATGCAGTAGAACAATAGGTTTGGGTAGAAATTGAAAGTTTGAATAGAACAGTTGTGAAAACGTGGGGAGTAATTTTCGGAATGGGGGTTTTAAGAATTTGGGGTTTTGAAACGAGTGGCTAGGATCACTTTGATCGATCCAACGGTAACAAGAAACGTTTGGAATTCGGTTACAGATTCGAGAATATTATGTGATTTTATATTGTAATTTTTGGAATCCGACTATTCTATTGGTTAGGCGAGAAGAGTGTACTCATCTGACCTAGCCAAGTAGGTTTAGGCGGGAACTAGGTGCATACACCTCATTAAATGGAGTGTATAAATCCAGTTTTAGGGTTTCCAAATTTTCGCAACATAAAATTTACAATAATACCCTTGATTTAATTCCAATACTTAGTGAATCTAAATCAATTGAGAACTTATCTTGTCTGTTCGAGTTCATCAGAACAGATTAGTAGACTTCTTTTGCACTAGACGAGTTCCCCATTCGACTATGCTTGTCTGTCTGACTCTCGAACATCTTCAAGTACCTGTCTCATCTCGTGCGACGAATGAGAGTAGATACGAGTAGTAGAGTAGGATAATTAACTTGAATATCAATCGAATACAGTAATCAAGGTGTCGATCAAGATGACTTTTAACAAACTTAAGAGTCAACATGAGGATTTTTAAGAAATCATAGATTCCCCCTTAAATGTTTATTCCCTTAGTATTACCCTCAGCTTTACCAGCTTCCTCATCGGGTTGTTTGGTCATCTTGTCTGACCTTGTATACATGTCTTGTTGACGAGTAGGTGGGTGCTCTGTCTCTGCAGTAACTTGTCTGTTCTCCTTGCTTCTTTATGATGTACCTGTCTGGTTAGTACATAGCTATATACAGGTAGGGTCTAGATCAATCAATCATAGACTAATGCATAATTCTCTAAAGCGAGCTTCAGGCAACGGTTTTGTAAAGATGTCAGCTCTTTGAATATCAGTATAAATCTTTTCCATGCGAATGTCCTTCTTTTCAACATGATCATGTATAAAATGATGCTTCACATCAACATGCTTACAACGTGTGTTTAAAACAGGATTTTGTGTAATGGCAATAACACTGTTACTATCACAAAATATAGTAACATTCGATTCAACGATATTATAATCTCTAAGCTGTTAAATTAGCCAAAGCAATTGACTACAGCATCTACCAGCAGCCATATACTCGGCTTCAGTTGTGGATGTAGCCACACTGGTCTGCTTTTTCGAAAACCATGAAATAAGTTTTATGCCTAAAAATTGACAAGAACCAGAAGTAGATTTCCTATCTATTCTACAGCCTCCAGAATCAGAATCAGAGTAGCCACTTAGAGATAAATCATCATTTGAAGGATACCATATACCACGATTGATGGTTCGTTTCAAATATTTCAGTATCCGTTTAGTGGTTTCCATATGACTCTCTTTTGGATTAGCTTGAAAACGAGCACATACGCCAACAGAGAATGCAATATCCGGTCTACTAGCAGTTAAGTACAGTAATGAGCCAATAAGACCACGATAATATGATTGATCAACACACTTACCATGTTCGTCTGGATCCATCCTGTATGTGGGTAGCATAGGTACTCCAGTAGATTTGCAAGTTTTAATACCATACTTGTCTAGAAGATTCCTAGTGTACTTTGCTTGATTTATGAAAATCCCATCGGGTGTTTGTTTTACTTGAAGACCAAGAAAGTAAGTCATTTCACCCATCATCGACATCTCAAACTTACTTTGCATGAATGTTGAAAAACTTTCACTCAGCTTTTTGTTGGGTGAACCAAAAATGATATCATCCACGTAAATTTGGACTAGTAAAATGTCTTTCCCTTCTTGTCTTCTGAACAAAGTATGATCTACTTTGCCCTTAGTAAAACCATTTTCTAATAGAAAGAGGGAGAGAGTATCGTACCATGCTCTTGGAGCTTGCTTCAGTCCATACAAGGCTTTCTTCAATCTGTATACTTGGTTGCCTTTCACTTCGAAACCTGGGGGTTGTTCTACATATACTTCTTCCGCAAGAATAGCGTTAAGAAATGCACTTTTAACATCCATTTGATATACAGTAAACTTCATATAAGCAGCATACGCAAGAAACAATCGAATGGCTTCTAGTCTAGCAACAGGCGCATACACTTCATCATAATTTATGTCTTCGGCTTGTGAATAGCCTTGGGCTACTAGTCTAGCCTTATTTATAACGACTACATCATTCTCATCATTCTTATTTTTGAAAATCCATCGAGTGCCAACTACATTATGATGTTCTGGCCTATCGACAAGTTCCCTGACTTCGTTTCGAACAAACTGGTTCAACTCGTCTTGCATAGCGATGATCCAATTACTATCAGCCAACGCCTCTTTGACGGTTGTAGGCTCGATAGATGAAAGGAAACAACACCAGCAAAACATAGATGGACTTGGCTGTTCTTGCACCTCAAAGAGTTGTCGTCTAGTCTTTACACCAATAGTAGAGTCACCAATGATATTTTCAGTATCATGAGCAGATTTCCATATTTTTCTAGACTTAACAGGCATGCTATCATCATATAAATCAGCTATAGCATCATGCATTTCAATATCATTTGTATCAGCAGTTTTAACAGGAGTAGACGAGTCAACTAGAGCAGGCATGTCAACTGGTCTAGTGGACTTACCTTGAGCACTTACCTTCTCCTTGTCATCTGATTCGAGGGCTTTCATGAATGGATTGTAGGCTTGAATAGATTCGTACACTTCTAATTCTTTATCTGATTGGATCGATAAGTCGTCCACTTGCTTACTGATCTGGTCGGTAGACGAGTCCTGTCGAGATTCATCGAAAACAACATGTGGTGTTTCTTCCACACAGAGAGTCGAGTAGTTAAACACTCTAAATGCTTTACTAGTCGAGGAGTATCCTAAGAATATCCCCGTCTGATTTAGCATCAAAAGCATTTAACTTACTTTTCCGATTGTTATGGATGAAGCACTTGCATCCGAATATATGGAAATATGAAATTCTGGGTTTTCTACCTTTCCATATCTCGTAGGGCGTCTTACCTAGTACCTTATTTACAGCACTTCTGTTCTGGGAGTGGCATGCAGTATTGATCGCCTCTGCCCAAAACTTTTGACGAGTATTATACTCGGCCGGCATGGTTCTACAGGCTTCTTTGAGTGTTCTATTCCGTCTCTCAGCTACACCATTTTGTTGTGGCGTCCTAGCTACACTAGTAAGGTGTTGGATACCCCGTTTAGAACAGAAATCTTTGATATAACAATTAATGAATTCAGTACCCTTGTCACTACGAATCTTGACAATGGATTGATTCTTCTCAACTTGTAACTTCTTCAACAGATCAGGTAGGAGAGTTTGTGTATCACTCTTCTTGTGTAAGAAGACTACCCTAGTGAACTTAGAATAGTCGTCTACCACAACAAGCGTGTACCTTCTACCATTCAAGGTTGGAGGAGTTATCGGACCATAAAGATCCATGTGTAGTAGTTCTAGGACTCTACTTGTTGAGAGAGTAGGAATAGACTTAAAAGAACCTTTTACCTGTTTACCTTTCTGACAAGCATTGCATACATGTGACTTGTAATAGATTTCGTTGGGTATACCTTCAACAAGGTAATCTCTTGCAATCTTATTAATCACCTTAAAGTTCATATGGCATAGGCGTCTATGTCATAGCCAACTGATCTCTTTAGGGTTCTTACTAAGAAGACAAGTATCCCTCGGACAGCTATTCCAATTCACGATGTATACACTGCCTTGTCTTATGCCGACGAGTAGTACAGTGTGTGTCCTCTTGTCAATGATCTCACATTTGCGACTTTTGAATTGTACCTTATAAACACGATCACAAAACTGAGAAACAAATAGTAAATTGTACTTCAAACCTTCTACGTAGGATATGTCTTGTATCTCTACATCTCCATTTCTGATGTAATCAAAGCCTTTCGTAACGACAGTTGAGCTATTACCAAAAATTACCTTGGGTCCTTCTTGATCATAGTAACTCGATAGAAGAGCCTTAGTACCCATCATGTGGTGCGAACAACCACTATCGATGTACCAAGTTTCTCCTACAGAGCCACCTTTCTTATACAAGTCAAGTCGACCCTGCAATGATGATATTTAATAATTTAGGCACCCTCCTTGTCTATTGGGGTCCTGGGGGGCTAGTAGAGTTCAGAGGAATCCAAATGTACATAGGAGTTTTGAACAGATTTGACCTCTTAAGCTTTCTACCATGCTTGTTACAAAATAGTACCCTGTTGTCCTTATCTAGTCTATCTTCAGACTTTGGGTCTACTCGTTTGAGATAGCCTTTCGACTTAACCTCTACTTGAGTAGGCATAGGCCTTTGATAGTTAGAATAGGGCTTGTATGCATTAGGGCCATACGGTTTATAGACACGTTTGGGTCTTTCCTCACTTATGATATCGTAAGATAAGGGTGGAGGATATAAGACAGGTTGAGTACGATATTTCGGAGCAACCTTCCTAGGCCTAGTTGAGTAGAGCTGAGACTGCCTTATGAATGGAGGTCTAGGCTCATTCCAACTAGTCTGTACTTGTCTAGAACTCGTCTCCTGAGGATACCAGTCTTCGTATCTGACCTGGTTTGATCGTCCACGACTAGTGGTCCTCTTTTGACTAGTTTTAAACGGAACAGGTTTGTTGTTAACATTCTTTCCACCACCTTTGGTAGTCGGAGTGTTAACTCTAGTCTGCTTATGTACAATGCCTTTGGATGATGTTCTAATATCGTATTCCATTGGTCTTTTCCCTTTATCTTTTGTCAAATAACTTGAACTAGCAGCAGTAGGGTTCTTAATGACATGAGTAGATGGGTCAGGTGTTTCTGCACCCAACCCTGTCTTGTCATCTGGAGCCCTATACCTATCTGACAGTTGTTGATTAATCTTTGAAGAATTAACCAAGTTAGTAAGTTTAAGGTCTAGATTTACGACTTCAGTGTCTAAGAACTTATTGCGCTCTTCAAGCTTTTTGCACTTATTCTTTAAAACATTGAATTCATTAGTCTCGGTAGCATGTCTTTTCAATAAATCTTGATACAACTTGTCTGTTGACGCGCACTTGACTTTGAGTTGTTCCAACTCTTCTGTCAAGCGTTTGTTTAGGACAGTTATATTAGGATCTACCTTAGACTGAGCTTCTCTAAGATCAATGATTTCTTGTTTTAAAGCGATGTTCTCGTCGCTGACTTCCATGAATGCCTTGTTAGCAAGTAGGAGGTCTTCTTCAGTCACACTAGTAGAGTGATGAAGACTACTCCCTACTCCACTGTCGGCAGTATCACTTTCATCAGTGTCAGAGTCATCACATGATTGAAACGAAGTTGCAGATGATACCTCTTGTTCGATTTTCGCCATGAAGCTTAGACCATCGTCTGCAATGAATACTTCTTCTCCGTTGTTAGATGGGTAGCTAGATGAAGACGATGGTAACTCGTCTGAATCCGTCTCAGAGTCATCATTAGCCATCATAGCCTTCTTACCCTTGTTGTATCTTCGTTCACGTCGTGCTTTCCGTTCTTCTCGATCATCAGTGCTCAGGTCCGGACATTCGTAAATGTAATGACCTGGTTTCTCACAATTGTAGCATAATAGATCGTTAGTAGACTTTTTCACAGGAGAATTATTCCTTCTCTTATCTCGTCTATCAGAACGTCTAATCTTCCTATACTCAGAGTTCCTATCTCGTCTGTTCTCTTTCGAGACCTCATCTCTCCTTTCGGAAGAGTTTCGATCTCGTCTGGTCTCAGACGAGTCCTTATTATCAGAACCTCTAAAGTCTTTGTAGAAGCGCTTATATCTACCATAGCGTTTGTTTAACTTGTCGAACTTTCTAACCATGAGAGTCATCTGATCTTTCAGACTTAGATCAGACCTGTCTAACTCGTCTTTAACACTAGCAGACTTAGCCCTTAGACTTAGACTTATCTACTCTAGAGCTCCTAGACGAAGAAGACTTAAAAGCAACATTTTTCGACACAATTTTCTCTCTATCACTACTGGCAATAGGATCATCCTCATCTAGATCAAACTCGTGAGCTTTGAGTGTTTGGAACATTGTCTCGACTGACCATTCATCTATATCCTGAGTATTCTTAATGATCATTTTGACCATTTTCCATCTAGCATCAAAACTCTTAAGAATTCTCAAGTTTATTTCACGACTAGTATATGTCTTGCCTAAAACTTCCAAATCATTTATAATACGTGTGAAACGAGTATCTAACTGGTCTATATTTTCACCAGCCTTCATCTTAAATGATTCGAACCTCTGTACAGCTGTGGATAACTTACTTTCTTTGATTAGGGTGGTCCCTTCACAAATGATAGCAAGTTGATCCCACATTTCTTTGACAGTCTTACATTTTAATACTTTTTCCAGATACTCATTGGGAAGGGTATGTAAAATATAGTTCTTAGCCAAACTGTCGAGATTGTTCTGTCTCATTTCTTCCGAAGTGAGTTCTGATTTGGGTTTGGCGACAAGTACACCAACGGCCTTTAACGGTTCCAATGCAGCAGTGTTTGGCACCATAGTAACGATCGAGCCTTCTTTTACGACAGACGCCCTCAAATCGTGCGTCGAGCTAAAGATAGCTTCCATCCGGAGTTTCCAGTAATCATAATCCTGGACTGAAAACTTGGGCAATTTGTTAGCGCTTATTTCCATAGACATGATTTCAAGAAGATCAAATAGGAATATAGCAAGTAGATCAAAGATACAAGATAATCAAGAACAGTGATATGAACAAGTACAATCAAGAACCAAGACTTCCCTCAAGTCTTTAGGGTGATCAAGAAACAGCAGTCCAATGAACTACTGCTCTGATACCACTTGTAGGTCCCTAGTTGAGTTGATAAGATTGAGTAAGCTAAGAAAATGTCTAGAGGGGGGTGAATAGACTTTTCAAAATCTTTCAAAATATCAGAATACACAATGCGGAATATCAGAATTAATAATGAGCTCTTAAGATTTTATACTCAACTAATATCGAATGAACTTCTGTATGAACACTGATCTTGTCTATTCTATATGCAGATTAATCAATTAAACAAGTAATCAATCAAACAACAAATAAAACAGTAAAGTAAATCAACACGAGATTTATAGTAGTTCGACAACTTGTCTACATCCACTCTCACAACTCCAGTTGCGAAATTTATTAACTCTTCTCTTCGAGTAGTGTGTGTTCTTGTGGCTTTAAGTCCCAAGAAATAAGACTTCGATCTTTTCGACTATATCTCCAGATATATCTTCGATCTAACAACTAGCTATTTTACAAGTAACTAGCAACTTGAACAAACAACAAATAGTAAACGAAAACTTCTCTATTTCAGTAGTAGCCTCTTGAATATAACTTGTCTTCTGGCTTGAACTTCTGAACTTCAACTCTCCGAGTTTTCTTCTTGCTTTGAATATCTCTTGAATATGCTTCTTGAATATCGTAGTATCAGTAGTCACAATTTCAGTAGTCTTCAACGCTTGAATGTCTTTGAGTATTTATAGACTCTAGAAATCAAGATAATTTGTTATCCAACAACCTTTCTTGATAACTAACTTTGAAACTGTTTCTTCTTATCCTTCTACGCGTTTCTTCAGTTAATTAGTTATTCCATAACTAACTCTTCAATATACGATCTTATCTTTATTTAACCAAAAACGCGTTCTTATTTTAAGTATGAACTCGACTTGTCTAGTCTTCCATACTTAGACAATTCTTCAGTCTTCTCAGCACTTGTCTTGTCTTGCAGCAGTCTTCTTCCAGCAGTAGACTTCCAGCATATATAGAACTAATCTAGTCCTATCAATCTAATTTTAACAAGACTATTACATTACTTTAAGCTTTGTAAATTCAACTTAGTCACCTTAAGACTATACATCAATAAAACATAAACTATGAGCTTCTATACAATGATTATATGCTCATTTAATAACCTGTAATAAACTCAACACAATACTTATAAAACGTACTTGTCTTTTCTTTCTTTCATATATGTACTCTACTGATTTTGTTCATAAGACGACTTCCATAACTAGATCAGTCAACACTTAGAAATATATTCAAGTCTAATTTTGGCTTATCAAAACTACTTCAACATCAATTAGGACTTGTATCAGGATTCGTATCCCAACAGAACGGAACCCGGACCGTAAGTAATCCGGTCCGGGTTTGGACCGATTGGACCGGGTTTGGACCGGGTTTTTTTTTAAGTATTTTTTTCAAGTTCATGGAAGCAAGAACAAAATTGATGATTTTATGTATGAAAATTAAAGTGTTGGCTCTTCATTTTAAATCAATCTACGCCAATGTGAATTTCATATACATTATTATTAATGATCTTTTAACCCTAAAAGTAAATTAAATATGTTTGTTAAATTATATATTTGAAAAAATGTAATAGATCTCAACAATTTTACATTGCATCCTCACCAATTACTTGATTTTGAAAAATAATTGAGAGTGCATTACCAAAAAAAAAATTATGTCCAAACCGGTTCGGACCGAAAAACCGGAATACTAAATTTGAAGGACCGGAAACTAACCAGTCGGTCCGGTTCTGGTTCCGGTCTTTTTTTTAACACTCCTTTTACTTGTCATGTGGTGCGAACAACCACTGTCAATGTACCAGGTCTCACCAACTGACCCACATTTTCTATATAAGTCGACGCGAACCTGCATTGGTGATTAATAATTTAGGTACCCTCTAAACTTGGGGTCCTTGAGTGTTAGTAGTATTAAGAGAAACCCAAATATACATAGGAGTTTTAAACAATTGAGACCTCTTAAGCTTTCTTCCTTTTTGGTCACAGAACAAAACTTTGTTTATCTTATCTGAACTATCAGCAGAGTTAATGTCTACTCGTCTGAGGTAACCTTTTCTTGGTTCGACCTCTTTGTGAGTGTAGACATTTGGTCTCTGATAGTTCGTATAGGGTCTAAAAGCTTGTTTACCGTATGGTTTGTAAATGCGACGTGATCTATCCTCTTGAATAATGTCATAAGATAGAGGTGGAGGATAGAGAAAAGATTGATTATGAATAGGTGATACGTACTTCCTGGGTTTTGTTGAATACAACTAAGACTGCCTTATGAAAGGTGGTCTAGGCTGGTTCCAACTTGACTGTATTTGTCTAGGCCTAATCGGCTGAGTGTACCTCTGCTGGTATCTTACCTGATCTGGTCTGACCAGCTGAGTGTATCTCAGTTGATTTTGCTTAGACTATACTGATTTGTCTATAAATTTCTTTTTACCATTTCTAGTAAAAGGAACTTTATAGTTAGATTGTACTTGTGCAGTACCCTTAGGTTTCGTAGCCTTATCATAATCCATCGGTTTCTTACCTTTATCTATTAGTAGAGAACTTGAGCTGGCTATATTAGTGTTCTTATTAACTGGAGTAGATGAGCTAGGTACATCAGCACCTAACCCAATTTTATCAGCAGGTGACCTGTATCTATCTGATAATTGTTGATTAATCTTGGAAGATTTAATCATATCAGCTAGCTTAAGGTCCAAGCTAAGTACTTCAGTTTCTAAGAACCTACATTATTACGCTCTTCAAGATTTTCATATCTAGCATTAAAATCATTGAACTCATTGGTTTCAATAACTTGAGTCTTGAGCATACCATTGTATAAGTTATCTATCAATGCATACTTATCTTTGAGTTGAGACAACTCTTCTGATAAGCGTTCATTTAAGATAATTAATTTAGGGTCTGCTCTACATTGAGCTTCTCTGAGACTGATGAGTTCTTGTTTTAAAGCAATGTTCTCGTCACTGACTTCCATGAAGACTTTATTAGCAAGAAAGAGGTCTTCTTCAGTCACTTCATTTGAGTGATGAAGATTACTCCCTACTCCGCTGTCAGTCGTATCACTTTCATCAGTGTCATAATTATCACAAGAACGGAATGAGTTAATTGATGATACATCAATTTCTTCTTTGGCCATGAGTGCCAGATCATCATCGCGATCATTGTCGTTGCTAGTGAGATAACCAAAGGACCCACTATAAAAAGTTACTGGCTTGTCTTTGCCAACTGAAAGGGGGACGAATGGTTAGGCTTAAAAACGAAGCGGAACATTCATCCATCGTATAGAAAAGGCTACCCTTCTTGCGAAGAAAACTCCCAAGACTAGAACTTACCTTGCTTTATGACCTATTTCATACCTTAGCCGATTGGAAGGCTAGGCAGACTAAGAGATAGATGGAAAACGGGCCCAGTATCGTAAATACCACTGAGGACCGACTCTCTCACATTCATTGTTGGCCATCATTGCCTTCTTATCTCGAGCATAGCGGCGATCTCTTCTCGCCTTCCTTTCCTCTCTGTCTTCAGAGCTAAGACCAGGACATTCATATATGTAGTGTCCTGGCTTATCACAGTTGTAACGCAAATGATCATTTGATGATTTCTTAATAGGAGAATTATCATGTTTCCTATCCTTCTTGCGATTAGAAGAGGATATATCCCTCTTATCAGAAGAGCTCCTACCTCTCATGTTCTCAATTGAGACCTCATCCCTTCTTTTAGAAGAGTTTCAATCTCTTCTGGTCACAAAAGAGTCCCTGTTGTTGGAACCCCTATAATCCTTGTAAAATTTCTTATAATGTCCATAACGCTTATTAAGTTTGTCAAACCTTTTTATCGTGAGACTCGTCTGCTCTTTAAGGCTCAAATTAGATTTCTCTAATTCATGTCTAATACTAGTGGGCTTATCACTAGAGGCTTTAGAATTTTTGGAAGAGGATGCCTTAAAAACGTTTTTAAAAGTTGACTTATCCTGATCACTACTAACTAGGGGATCTTCCTCATCTAACTCAAACTCGTGTGCTTTTAGTGTTTGGAAAAGGATTTCAGAAGTCCAAGTATCTATATCCTGAGTAGTCTTGATAATCATCTTAACCATTTTCCATCTATCATCTAGAGATCTAAGCACCCTAAGTTTGATCTCCTTACAAGTATACTTTTTGCCTAGAACATCCATATCATTCATAATGCGTGTAAAACGAGTATCCAACTGGTCTATTGTTTCACTAGGTTTCATCTTAAATGACTCAAACCTTTGGACAGTAGTGGTTAATTTACTTTCTTTGATTAGGCTTGTGCCTTCACAAAGAATGGCAAGTATGTCCCACATCTCTTTTGCAGTCTTGCACTTTGCCCAGATACTCATTAGGTAAAGTTTGTAAGATCAGATTTTTTGCAATGCTATCCAAATTGTTTTGTATTATTTCGTCAGTGGATAGACCTGACCTGGGTTTAGGGACAAGTACACCGATGGATTTTGAAGGGTCAAGAGTTGATGTGTTAGGAGTCTTGATGACAATTGGTCCTTCTTTGATCACAGACACCATCAAATCGTGGGTCGAGCTGAAGATGGCCTCCATCCTCAACTTCCAATAGTCAAAGTCTGAAACAGAGAACTTAGGCAGTTTTTAGCATTAGTATCCATTGGAAGAAATCAAGATATGACAAAAATAAGAAATATTTACAGCAAGTGTTTGTCAAGGATCAGATCAGTGTGGACAACAAGACTTTCCCCGAAGTCTTCTAGTTATCAAGATACAGCCGTCCTTTTAGAACTGCTGTTCTGGTACCACTTGTTGGTCCCAAAGAGTGAGTTAAGATTAGAATGAAGTTAAAATTCTAGAGGGGAGGGGTGAGTAGACTTTTAAAAAAATTCTAAAATTTATCAGAGTATGTTCTTATTAGTCTGCTTAGCTTGTCAACTCAGCTTGTCCAGTTAGTAAGCTAATAGTGTAAACCAGTCTACTAATCAAACAAATCCAAGTAATATATTAACTAACAATTTAGTATGCGGATTATCAATATGAGCCCTTAACAATTTATACTCAACTCTTGATTATGATAAACACTTCTTGTAAATCAACAAGTTCTTAGATCATCTCGTCTAGTCAGTATGATTTCTCAATCTAACTTATTATATGAAAATCCTTTAGAACAATATATGAAATATAAAGAACTTTAAATCTAAATGAACACGAGATTTATAGTGGTTCGACAACTGTCTACATCCACTCTCACAAACCCAGTTGTGATGTTTTATTAATCTTGCGGCTTAAAGTTCCAAGAATAACACTTCGATCTTGTCGATTATACATCAGGTATATCTTCAATCTACTAGTAATTTCTCATGTAACTAGCATACTTGTTTACAACGTAAATACAAAAACGTAAAGTAAACTTCTCTGTAAAACTGGAAGCCTTTGAATGTAGTTCTTCAAAATCTGGGCTTCAACTTGTATGATCTCCTTTCAACTTTGTGAGCTTTTCTTCTCTTGATTGCTTCTAAGACTGTTGATTTGCTTGTAGCTTTGATTTTCTTCTCCTTTCAACTTATATAGACTTCGTTTCCTCAAGATAATTTGTTGTGAAACTAACTTTTCTTGATATAACCTCCATAACTTCCAATAACAACTTCATAACTTCTTTTTTATCAGTTATTCAGTTAGTCGGTTATTTTTTTATAACGTCCTTCAGTTATTTCCATTTAAGTAAGACTTGCCTTGTCTATTATGTACTTAAAATATTTCAGTTTCTTCTTATGATGTCGTCTTGTCTTCAAGTCTTCTGGTCTATCTAACTTAGCTATTCTATCCAACTAAGCTATTCTAGTCTAACCATTACTTTAAGCTTTCAATCAGCTTAGTCAACCTTAGACTATATTTACATCAAATATGTATAAGCTTCTATACAATCATTAAAGCTTATCTTGTAAACCTATTACATTATATTCATTTTTCTTTTTACTTTTGATGTTCTGTCTTTAACTGACGACTTTCATAACAAGATCAATCTTTACTTAACTTTTTATTCAAGTCTGCTTTTGGCCATCAAAACTTATATATTCATCATTTAGGACTTTGTTTTAGGATTCATATCCCAACAAGACTTTACAAGTAAAGAAGAATGGTCAAACCCTATGGAGACATGTTCAGAATGAATTGCGCGCAAGTGAATGTCAAAAATATATGGAGTGTTCATTCAAGATGAGTTCGCATACTTATGGACAAAAGGCATGAATGACTCAGCCCAACAAAGGACAATTACAAACCGTTATTCAGAAGTCACAAATATTCCATGAAGACCAATGATTGAATGGAACATGTCACATGTACATAACAAATTTTTATTTTAGAATGAAGTTTATGAAAATGGACGTGAATGCATGCATCAGGCCCTTGAACTATTTAAAAGTTCAAAATTATAGATTGGTTCACTATCTCCACCAACAGATAGTTTACTAACTCTATAAATAGGTCATAACTTGAATCATTTTACAAGTTACACACACAACGAGAACATTATCAAGTTGAAGCTATTGTGAAATTTATTCAAGCATTCAAAATCATCCAACACTCAAGCATTCGAGAGATTAAGCTTTTAAACAATTAATTGAGTGTTATCTTAGTTCCCACTTGGCAGATTTACAAGATTATCCAAAGCTTAGAAAGTGATATCTTATCCTTTACATTTGGTCTTAATTGTAAATGATATCACACTAAGTTGGTATCCAAGAACAAGACCCTACTTTCATTTTGAGAGATATTTGAGAGTATTGTGGAGTTCGAGTAGTTTGAGAGTATTGCAACGAAAGAAGGTTGTAAGAAATCAAGAGAAGAGGAGGAGAAGAAGAGAGTGCAGCTTGACACTGTAAAAACAAGTTAATTCCAAGAGATTAAGGAATTATCCTATTAAATTAGGAGAGTGGACATAGGAGCAGTTTAGCCTTCGAACCACTATACTGCTGGAACGCGCCGACGAAGGCGGTCCAAGACCTAAACATGCATCTAAAGGGGAGATCAGAATCGTTACCCTTGAAGATCGGATCTTGATTCCCACTACGAATCTTCTAATCTATCTCCCAACCTCATTCGAACACCGAGTGGACGACATACTATCAAACATGGAGAAGGCGTCATCAGTTTCGTCTCCTTAAAACCCTAGCCTTTTTCTTCTATTTCGTGTGTGCTAATGTTTCAAGACTGACTTAAGACTCCATGTATAATCTCCAAAGGTTTTATGGGCCAGACTAGGGATCCATTAGAAGGTATATGGTTTGGGCTTCTTACATGCCCAAATACTCTTATGTTCAGCCCAAGCCCAGAACATATAATTGGGCCAGAGAACATTAATTCATCCCACTACAAAATTAATGTTGCACTCTCGTCCTATCCCGAACCAAATTAGGGTTTTTATTAGGCTTTATAATTCCCTGTGTTTAAGATATCGCACGTCCATTAATTAATAAAGCTTCTGACTTCTTTAAATAATTCATCTCTATAATTCTTTGAGTAGTACTACTCAACCTTGTTGTCGTACGGATTAAATCCACCTGCAGGTTTAGTACGACAATCTTTTATAAGTTTCCTCAAGGGGACGTCATCAGTCTAGATGTCCAGGACACGGTGCCTTAATGTCAATAAGTAGACATCATGTGAGCGAAGTCACTACCCAAAATACGGAGTGTGAAGAATCTACCAAGATTCTCACCTATGGTACATCAAAGTAGTGAGCAAGCACCCCACACATCTAAGTATCACACCTAGGGTTAAGAATCATAAAAGTCACCAAGACCTCTAGTTCTTCATAACAGTCAGAACAGAAGAACATGTCTTATCTGTGATCCATTCAGTACGTCACAACGCACTAGTATAAACTAGTGGTCAAGATAAGCTACCAACAAGTCTATACTACAATTTAAACCAATAGTTGTATCCAGAACTATCTCAATTGTGAATACTGTTTATATCTTACAAGAGGAACTAACAATGTGATCTTCTGTGTGACTACAAACCCTCCACATCATCTACAATGTAAGATAAGCAAACATACAAATAATTACAAAGAATGCAATAATGTGAAAACCCATTTATTTCAGATAATAAGGAAATCGAATATATATTCACAAAAGTCCACTAAAAGTTTGCTTAACAGTATACACCAACAATATACATCTTGTGCCATTTTACATTCTGCACTGTTTATTTGCTTACTTATATTTTACTTGCTTGATCATTACTCTTTCATTGTTATTGTTGTGGCATAAAACTGTGTTGATCATCATAGAAAGCATTGGTTAAGTTTGTTAAGCATTCATTAGTGTTGATATAAGCATTTGATGCAGCGTGCGTGTTCAAAAGAAAGAATAACAAGATCGTTGATACCACTCTGATGCAGCGTGCGTGTTCAAAAGAAAGAATAACAAGATCGTTGATTCACAGAATACCCGAATCTTGATAAAACGAAGAACAATTATTCAATAATAATTTCAATATCCAAAAACTACTCCACAATGTCTGGAAAACGAGAATAAAAATCAAACCCTAGGGTACGAAGTTCAGAAATTACAGAAAAACCCCAAAACGATTAAAAATTGCAAAAATAACACCCGAAAAACAGTAAAACGCATTTTTGACCCCTCAAACGATCGAATTTGGCCAAAAAGCGTCACACGTCACGGCGAAGCTGTGAGTTTGACTCGTAGCATCGATTCCACCCGAAAAAGTGTGCTCACACGCCAAAATCGGGTTCCGGCTCTCAAAACTTCAAAAATTCAGAAATTCTTCGGATGCTCTCGTTTCTTCAGAAATTGCAACGCCACTCGTTCTACATCAGCATTGTTTTTGTGCTGAGTAAAATTAAGTGATTTTCAAAAATATGTTAAGAGTATAAAAGGGTCTATCATAATTCTGCATATAAGTTAATAATTTGTTAAGATTTATAAAAATACTCTAAAAAGTATTTTCATAGGCCTTGACACTTGAACAACTAACCTGAAAGTTTTTAAATACACATACATGTGTACCCTGTCACACTCATTTTGGGATCGGACCATCATTCTCCTTTTTCTTTTTTTTTAAGCAAACAAAATTTATTTAATGTGAGAACAAGAGATAGTCGGTCAGCAAGTACCAGTGACAAAAAAAGACAAAGAAGAAAACTTAAAATATTAGCAAAGTAAGTTCGCTTCAATCGTCAAACTATTTAGATTGTATTCCATTAAAGAGGAAATTTCGGATTTAATACATATATTTTAGTTTACAATAACACTTTTCAATTTAACGATAGTCTTTTTTTCAAAAATCTCATCTAGTAATTATTTAGAATTTATGGAATTATATATGTGGTGTAGTGTTTTTATATAAATAATGCTAAATATATATTTAAAATTTACTTAAAGGTCAAATCAATTTTAAACTTTATCTCCGGCCATTGCACGTATTTTCAGATTAACATAAAGAAAATTTAAAATATTTTAATATTTACATTTTATTTTTACTATATTTTTTAAATTATAATGCTAGAATTGTATTTTTAAGAATATAATTTTTATTTTTTATAATATTCTTCCTTATTTTTCATAATTTTGATATAACACATATCAATCATTCATATAATGGAATAACATGTGAAACATCAAAATTGAAACAGGTGATTCAGTCCGAAAATTTTAGCCATATATACAAATTACATTTTATTTTATTTTTGGGAAAGCAAAAATTATACATTGATATATACAAATTACATAAAAAAAATAGAAAAATTAAATATGAAATCACACTTTTAAAATAGTATAAACTCCACACTTACAGTATTCACAATTTTACATAAAATATCATCACTTTTGTACTCACATACAAGTCAACTCATTTATTTACTTTTTAAATAAATAATTATAAAATTACCCCTCAAAATATTACACTTTCTTATAAATTGTGTCCACCTACCAGTGAAAGGTATTTCGGGACTGAGGGTTACAATTTTGCAATCACTCTTTTAAAAAACAAAGGTGTATATTTTTGTAAACGCATGCTTTGAGTTAATTTATGTGTTGCTGGAGTTTTGATGGCCAGAGTCGTTTACGATACTCTCCAAGGGCCCACAAAGGGAAATAACTCCTGTATAATGTATAATGCAACATGCAGTTCTTCATGTAGACGCCAGTAATTTCCTATACATGTATGTAACAAATTTATTAAAAATTAATATATACGAATGATGTTATGTACTTTTCAATACAAATTAGTCATTTATTAAAAATATAATAAGAAATCAATAATTTTTTTAATACTTGTGCATTTATCTAAAATGAAACTTATTTTGAAACGCATGTGAAGTATTGTTAGGAATTAATATACAAGAATTAATTCTCACCCTCACTACAAGTTCGGACTTTTAGATGAGACGGAATTCTTTCATGGTATCAGAGCAAACCGGCCTCACTACAAGTTCGGACTTTTAGATGAGACGGAATTCTTTCAAGTATATTAAAGAAAATAAAATACTCCCTCAGTTTATTTTCACTTATTTTACTAGTTTGTTCACCAAATTTATTTTATTCACCTTTCAACCATCACTTGATTACTTAAATTGAAATTCAATTTTATTTGTAGGTAATCACTTTTTTTACAATATTGGATTTTACAATATTTTTACTTTATCTATATATTTTTTCTTAAAACCTGTGTTCATTAAAAGTGAGAGAAATTTTTTATTTACGTCCCGTAACTTTCAATTTTTTACGTCTTGTAATTTCTTAAATTGGTTAATTTACGTCTCATAATTTCGTAAATTGGTTAATATACATTTTTTTTTTAATTTCTTCATTATACAAATTATAAATAGTGGCTTGTAATATATTTTTTAATCCATATGATCATTGTTTTTTCACGCTATACAATTCGAGTTTGGCCACTTTACAACTTTTGTCGATTTTTCATAATTTTTATGCGCACTTGACAAAAACGTGAGTGAAATGATGTCATTTTGGTGTATCCGTAAAATAATTGAACGTAAATTTAGTAATTTAATAAATTATAGGACGTAAATTAAAATTTTATATTTTTCTGGGTCTTTTTTAAAAAAAAATGAAAATTAGTGGACGTAAATAATTTTTTTCTCTTAAAAGGCCCAAAATGAAACCGAAAGAATAATAAATTTATCCAAAAATATCAGGTATATAAATGAAACAGGGAATCTGATGCCTAGCTAGTTTAAGAGGTAAAATTAATAATTACCTGTTGAGGAAAATCACCATCATCCATTTGTGCATTAATCAACAACTTTGCTGCTTTGTGTAGTGGAATGGAATCCCTCTCTGCCTGATTTACAATAACATCATTGGAGTAACTATTTAACTATGAGTCCTTTTGATTGAATCAATATACGAGTATAATTTTATGAAAAAATCTTATATACATTCAAGTGCATGTATGTTGTTCACCCGTTTAACCTGATCAATTCAAAATTTTATGAATCATGTTTGATCCAGTTAAAATAAAAAATAAAAGTAATTCCCAAGACAGAAAGGTTTATAATATTTAAATGTTATTGGGAAAATTTAAAAATGAATAAAAGTAAAATTTAGTGAAACATATTTGTAATTACCAACCTGTCCAGCATACATAAGACCAAGCATTGCCCAAGATGTCTGAACCAAATTCGTCCGATTTCCATCCAGCTGCGTGTATTTCTGTCAAGAAAAATTAAAATTTGATCAGTAAATTAACTCATTAATTAATTACCGGATTGTTTTTATTTCAAAATTTGGGCCAGTCTTATGTATAATATTGGATACATATGCATTTCATCCCAATTATATTAAGTTAAAATCCTAATTTCATTTAGTCCAAAAGTCAAATTAATTAAGATAATTTTAAAAAAAATGGCAGGTCATAAGTCCAGATTCGGATTGCCTAAAATTTAGCGGGTCACAAACATGTGGTTTATTACATGACCAAAATATTGTTACTACAAGGTCAAAAAATTACCACTACAAGGCCAAAAAATTAATACTACATGTCAAAACATTTTGACAAATTCACCCAAAAAATTAAATGTTCAGAATATTTTTGGACATGTAGTAATACACTTTTGATCTTGTAGTGATAAAATTTTGGTCTTGTATAACATTGTTTTAGTCATGTAGTAGCCGAATAAGTTAGAATTATTTTAGTAATTTTGCCCAAAAAAAAAAGTGTCCAGAATATTTTTTGACCTGCAGTAATACACTTTTGGCCTTTTAGTGACAAAATTTAGGTCTTGTAGTAACATAGTTTTTGTCATGTAGTAAAATAATATTTGAGAGTGAAAATAAATATTATAATTAACGTTGATCCACGTTTGACCCACGAATTTTGACATAATTTACCTTAATTGGTCAATATTGCATGTATACAATATTGCATATAAGTTTTTGTGTCAAAATTTAGTTCGTATATGCAAAGTAATTTGTTAAATGTATAAAATTATGAATATTTTGAGGGTAAAGTTTATGGAAGGAGGAGATTTCTATTTTTCAAGTGTGCAAATTATTTTGAAACATTAAGAAAAAAAAAAGTTTGAAAGTTATTACGAAGAGTAAAAAGGTACTCCTTCCGTCTCATTATAACTTTCATATGTAAGTGGACACATATATTAAGAAAGTGTAATAATGAGTAGAATTTTGAAGAGTAATTTTGTAAACTCTTATATATATATATATATATATATAAATAATAAATGAGTTGACTTAGATGTATGTGTACGTCTAAAAGTAATTGTATTTTATGTAAAATTGTAAAAATTGTGAGTCTGAAGGCTATAAAGGTTTTTCCAATTACAAGTGTAAAAGTTATTGTAAAATGTCGCGAAAAGAAAATTGTGAAAGTTATTATGAAACGGGAAAGGTATATTATTTTTCAATTGAGCTAGTATAAAAAATAATTTTATATGATGAAAACATGACTTCCACTCTTTTTACCTTCATGAAAGTAATATTAATTTTTTAATTTAAAATTACTATTCCCTCTATGTAAGTATTAACTTTTTTTTCTATTTTTTCTAAATTTTTTTTTACATTCCTTTCTCTATCTCAACAATTCACTACACATATAATACTATATATTTTAATTAATGTGCTAAAAAAACAAATGTGTAGCTTTAGTAGGGAGAGAGTATTTTTTATCAGTCTAAACTTAATATAATATCTCAAAATACACATCACTTTCCAAACGATTAGTGTGAAAATTGCTCAAAACCCGTGTATTTAATTTGCATAATTTGTAATGTTGACAAGAAAATAAAAAATTAATTTTCGACAAGAAATGTCGACAAAAACATTAGGTCGACAACAATTTCTCGATAATAATATTCTTCATCGACATTTCTTGTCAAAAAATAACAAGGGTGAAGGAGGGCGGCGGCGTCGCTGGGCGAGAGGGGCGGCGCCGCCGCTGTTTGTTACAGATTTTTTTTTAAAAAGGGGACAGGGTGGCAGCGGCGAGGGAGGAGGGTCGGCGCCTATATGCACAAAAACGAGGGGTTTGTTACAGAAATTTAAAAAAAAGGGTGAAGGGGACTGAGGCTTGGGTGCAGGCGGCGAGGGGGAGGGGGGGGGAAGGCAGCGAGCGACTGGGGCGGCGAGAGGTGCAAGGCGACTGGGGCATCGAGCGGCGGTGACTGCGACTGGGACGGTGGTTGGAATGGTGTTGGATTGTTGGGAAAGGAGGGTTTAAGGTTTTAAATGGGGGCGTGTATTTATCATACAAAATTTTAAGAAAAAGGGGTATAATAAAAAAATCAAAAGGAGTGCATCTATCTCGGATTTATTTTGAGGGGGTGTGTGTATCCTCCAGGGGTATATACCCCACACCTTTAATTAATTGGTAGGCCATTTAACACAATTACAGGCCCATGATCAGCAGACCATTTGAAGATATAGGAGTATGTACCAATGTTTTTTATTTAATAAACTAACTTGGGCCCATTTTTTCATTTGGGAGTCAACCGCAAATAAAAATTGAAGCAGGCCCACACTATTCCATTCAGGCGTGGGTTATATACCCCTCCAGCTGGTTAAATATACCCCCTACACATTTATTAATTAAATATACATGTAAAATATCCAATTTACCCTTCTAATAAAATATTCATAAATAGATACAGTCCCCTTTTAAAATTAAAACCCTAACTCTAATTTTTGCAGCCGCCACCACCACTACCGATGCCAACTCACCCAAAGATTTTAAAAAAAATCAGAAATTTATAAAATAAAATTAAAAATCTAAAAAAAAAATTGCATATTTTGAAAAATCGACATTAGTTTGTCAAATATAAGGTATATGGTCGACGATAATGTGCCGGAAAAAAAACACTCTCGTCGACAAGATTTCGTCGAAAGAATTTTTTTTTTAATAATTTGACAATAATGTATCAAAAATAGACACTATTGTCGATATATTGTTGTCGACGATAGTGTTTATTTTCAACACATTATTGACAAAAAATTAAAAAAAAAAAAAAAAAAAACTGCATCTTGGGTTCATGCAAGGGTGGCAGCGGCTGGGCAGGGGCGCTGCCTTGGGTTGGGAGGCGGCAGCGGTGTTGGGCAAGTGAGGGGCGGCACAGCCACTGAACGAATGTTGAAGAAATTAAATTAAAAAAAGGGGTGAGGAGGGGTGACGCCGTTATGCAGTTGCATAATTTTTTTTTAAAAAAAACCAGGCGTAGACGGAGGGGCGACAAGGTCGACAGTTTGAAGGGGAGAAGAGGAAGGGGTGGGAGGAAGAACGAGGAAGAAGAATGTAGGAAATAAAGATAAAATTAGAGTTTTAGTGGAGTGCATTTATCATGGACAATTTTAAGAGAAAATGTATTAAATATTTCGTGGTGAGTGTATTTAACATAAGTTATTTTGGGGTACGTGTGAGTATATTTAAAAAAGCTGGAGGGGTATATAACCCACACCATCCATTCAGCCCGGGAGGGATGGACCCTCCCCCCATTAGATTAGCTTTTAATTTTCTTTATTGTTATAAGTAGATTTCAATTGAGTATTTAATTTTATGTAAGCGGGTTTGAGAAAATTTGAAGACCATTAAGGTGATACCTTTCTTTAAATTCATGTTTTGTTATTTATCTTTTATGAGTATGTTTTCTATTGTTAATTTAGTTATTAGTTAGATTTATTGTGTTTGGATTTATGATGAAAATTGTGATTTAGCCTAATTTTGATTGTATAATTCAATTGGAAGGTGTTTAGATTAGGTTAATGGAATTTGAATGATCATTTACTTGAATTTAATTATTAGGCTGTATGTTGAACTCAGGGTTCGATTTGCTGAAAACAATTTCTCCCATTTAAATTGTCCACTCGATGAGCCTCCTCCTCATAGGGTAAGATATGATAATTAGATCCACGAGTGAGGGGTATTAGGAATTAATATGTAAGAATTAATTTTTCACCTCTACAAAGTTGGAAATTTTTTCAGAAAAAAAGTGTTAAAATGAAAAAAAGTTACCATGGTTGGGCAGGATTCAAGGCTTTCTCCCCATCCACCTTCTTCATTTTGTGTTGTCAACAAAAAACTCACACCTTTTCGAACAACTTCGCTATTTTCATATGTTTTTTCGGCAGCTACTAATCCTACAAGTGCGAACAATGTTCCATAGAGGAAACAAATTCCCCAATAGCCATACCTGCAGTTTCATATGCACTATTAATTAATAAATATATATATTTAAACAAAATTAAGTATAACTCACCATGAGCCATCTGGCTGTTGTCTTTCTTGAATGAAGTTCATAGCTTTCATGATGGAGATTTCGATTTCTTTCTTGCGGTGTTTTGGATGTAGACGCTTAAACGACATTAGAGCTTCGATTATAGAACCAGTGCATTCTATGTGCCTAGTTAAATACAAAAATTACCAATCCCTCCGCCGCTTAATGACTTGCACATATTTTTTTAAGAGAGTGGGTGGGGTGGGGGGGGGGGGGGGGTAAAAGAGCTTACTCTCTCTCAACGACAATGTCAGCAAAGAGCTCTGAGGGGTTCAAAACCTATGAAGATATGTGATTTAATTTTAACGTGATCAGTATTATTAAAGCAATTAAGTAGAAAAGAAGTTATAAATTTGTTTGAATAATTGTGGATGCACCAAAATGTTACCTCCAAATATGGCTGCGGAATGGGGGGTTCCCACACACCAAATCCACCACTCTGTGGGCTCTGAACACATAATAATAATAATAATAATAATAATAATAATAATAATGATATTAAAAAGTCGATCATACATACTTGCAAATAAAGGAGCACATTCACAGCCTCGTAGAGTCGTTCGACATTGGCCTTTTCTCCAGAAATTTCATCTGGCATTTTTGATAGCAAAAGCAGACACTGCAATAGATCATACTGTAGTAGTTAACATACAATACTTTTTTGTCAAGTTATATACACTTTTCTCTTGATATTTTTTTTTATTACACGTACAGTCAAAATCAAGCAGTTAGTCCAAAAAATAATCCTAAGTATGCTCAAAATGTCAAAAGACAACGGTTTTCCGTGTTGTCGTAGCTAATTCTTATGTCTTATATATCTGATCAGTAACCGGAACCAGAAATTTTAGATTAGGGGCCCTATAAAGACAAAATAATATTATACCTACAAAAAGAATTAATTTCATTATAAAATTTTCAATACATCTAATTTCACAAATTTAAATTTAACGATTTTGTTGTTTGTTAGTAATGATGAATAAGAATTAATGGATAATTTGATGAAGAAGGATATATATATACCTTGAGCGCTTCAGCTGTGCAATCTGATACAACCCAGCCATGATCTTGATCGGAGAAAGTCCATCCACCTTTAGTGAAGTGCCGATACATGCTTTTAAAATCGCCCTTCGGGTTTTCCTTTATCTACATATATATTATATACGAGTTTTACTCTCAATTTGCAACGAATTAAAATTCAACCGTACATATATATATCCCGCGTTGTGTCAAATTTTGAATATCGAGAAATGTACCTGAGATTCTTTTATGTAGAAGTTTGCCTTGTTCAAACAATCGCCATATTCGTCAACCATACCACTCGCAATAATTGCTTGAGTGGCAAGAGCACAGTCCCATACTTGACTTCCAAAACTCTACAGAGTAATTAGTGAATTAAACCAAAAATTATCCTTCATAAAAACTCGTAAAAGTTTAATTAATATTACCTGCATTTTCATGCCATCTTCAGAGAGCCAAAGATAATCGGGAACCCTAGCCAGATGATGCTTGAACTCATCTCCATTTGGATCATGTGCCCACCAACACATCATTTGCAGACTCTGAATTAACAATTTCAATTCGTTATTAAGCGACACCTTTTTTATAATGTTTTCCTTTCTTTTTTCTTTTTCAGTACAAAATCATCTTATTATTGTTTCTCTAACAAAAAAGTATTTAGAGACATGAAACTAAAATTAATGACAGAGCACCTGTTACTAAAAAATCAATTTCTGTCATTAAAAATTTTTAGGCACATAAACTATAATGACAGAATTTGTGTCATTAAAATTCAATTTTGTTGCAGTGACTTCAACTCACTTTTAAATAAACCCTTAATTAATACTTCATTCGTCCCACAAAAATAGTAATATTTAACTTTACACACAGATAAAAAAAAATCAATAAATGTGGTCAAGTTTAATTAATATACCTACTTTACCCTTGATATTTTGGGGAATGTGGCTACCATTTGGGACATTCAAAAAATGAAAATGTGGATATCGTAATAGGATGGGGGCAAGAAAAAAAATTGACATTTTTCATAATTAAGC
The DNA here is from genome assembly GCA_963675135.1 of Galeopsis tetrahit. Lineage (NCBI taxonomy): Eukaryota > Viridiplantae > Streptophyta > Magnoliopsida > Lamiales > Lamiaceae > Galeopsis > Galeopsis tetrahit. The sequence goes on along the minus strand of OY776128.1, from coordinate 40,648,114 downwards.
TGATTTATTGGTGAAGGAAAATTGCCTACTTTTTCAACGCATCCGACGGTAATATATCTAGTTTCCTCAGCTTCATAGCGCATGTATTTAATTGTTTTATCAAGAGCCTTTTGTCTCATCATGCTCAATGGCCAATGCCTCATCAATGGCTCACTGCAGTAATTGAGTGTATCCCACAGCAAATCTTGTATCGATGTGTGAGGATAGTAAAGATCATCCTGTAGTGAATTGCCACAATTAACACACATTTAACTCAGATCTTCAAATTTTAGGTGTTTCACATTTTATTCCACTGTATGGATGATTGACATGTGTCATATTAAAAAGTAACCAACGTCCTATAATATTGAGGACGACACACGTTAAAAATTTAATATGGTGAAACACCATTGAAACACGAAAAGTGGAATAGAAGAATCGAACCGCATTTAATTGTACCTTACAACATTGGTGGCGTGCCTTATTCCAATCAATTTGATGGTAGGGTGTGACGTGTATTTCGTTACGAATGGATAAAACTAAATCCGTGAGTGGTCCATGGTACTTTCTACCGTAAAGATATGACATGGGCATGTAAGTTGTGCGACAGTAACACCACATTTTAGCTGCATTAAGTTATTTTCATGACCAAATATCAAATACTGTCAGGAAATACCATTTATCAATAATATTATAATTAATTAATTACCTGGATGATATGGAAAAAATGAAGGGAATAGCCAGAACTCGGGAGGAAGTGGGTTGCAACCATTCCAATCATACACTCCAAGCACCTGATCCAATTATACAGTTCCAAATAGCAGATTAAAAAAAAAAATTGTATTTTAGTATATACCGAAAATAGGTAGTTCGATATTACGGATAATTCAGTATCACATCGTAAATTCTCTAAAAATATATATATATGGACATTATAAAAAAGGGTTAATTGCGAATTAAATCACCACCTTTCATTTTATTGCAATTTAATCTAAACTTTTGAATAACTGCAAATAAAATCACCACCTTTCAATATTGTTGCAATTTAGACTTCTAGACAACTTCATTTGTGCCCAAAGTTAACGTTTCGAGATTAAATCGAAATAAAAAACAATGTTGTTTCATTAAGGAGGTGTCACATCAACTAGTCATGTTAGATTTGGGCACAAATGAGACTATTAAGAAGTTTAAATTGCAACAATATTTAAAGGTGATGATTATTTTTGCAAATATTCAAAAGTTTAGATTAAATTGCAATCCAAAGAAAGGTGGTGATTTAATTTGCAATTAACCCTATAAAAAAGTATACCAAAATTTCCACATGAAATGGTATATAAATTTTTCAATATAAAATATAGGGTTGGTCTGCTATGGACTCGAGTGCATGTTGTGCACCCTAGTTCATGTTGCACTTTTCAGTTACTGACTTACACTTTTTGGTAAATGGTGTTGCACTTTTCAATTATTAAATTGTATAAGTAATAATTGAAAAGTGCAACACCATTTACCAAAAAGTGTAAGTCAGTAAACTGAAAAGTGCACATGAACTAGGGTGCAGAACATGTACTCGAGTGCATACTAGACTTTACCTAAAATATATTCAAAATTCGGTACAACATATACTTTTTTTTTCATTAAGGTATATGGTAGGCATTTTTAATGTACCGAATTCTTTTGTGGGATAATGTTATGATTTTTTAGAACCAATCTTTTTAATATATACCATGTGCATGTATAAGATTTTTGTTTTTTGAATCATACTTGAACATTTTAATAGTCATAAAATTAATATAGTGTGGGCCGGGGGTAATTATTCACATTCCAATTTTCTCTAAACACATCTGAACTCGAACGGGAAAATTGCACTTTTGATCCTGTAGAAGTGAGTTTAAATCACTTTCGGTCCTTTTTCATACACTTTTGATTCTGTAGTTTATTTTCGTTAGTTTTAACGGATAAAAATTGCATAAACCGTTAAATATTTCCCTTTTGGTAGTGTAAGAATGAGATTAAATCACTTTCGACCTTTTTTCATACACTTTTAGTCTCATAATAAATTTATATTTATTTTAACGGAAGAAAATTGCGTGAAAGTCACACACCCAAAAACCTAATATCGTATTAAAATTTTGGTAATATCACTAAAATTATAAAACAATCAAATATATTTTAACAATTTATTTAAAATCGGTAATTTACTTAAAATAATTTTATGATCTAAAAATTCAATCAATTATGTATAAAATCAAAATTAAATTATTCAATAAAATCTGAAATTGATCTCAAATCAATGCAAAAAAAAAAAAAAAAGTATTTGACTTGATTTTTATTTTCTTTTTTTTTGTATTTTCAAATTATATGGGGTTAAAAATTAATTTAAATTTGAAGATTATGTTTGAATATAAATTGGAAGTATATTTTTCAATTTTATATTTTTGTATATTCAAATTATTTTTTAAAATTTACTTTTAAATTTGTATTTTTTAAATATTTCAGTTTTAATACAGGAAATTTCTTCAAAATTATTTAAATTTAAATTACATTATTTTTTTAGTAATTTTTAATTATATTCAAATTCTTGAATTAAAAAAAATTTAAATTATATAATTTAGTAAGATTTCTTCATTTACAGTAAAAAAAATTAATATTCTAAATTCTATTGATTTTATTTATATTTTAATTCTATAAGTATAATTTATTATTAGTTTTAAAAATATTTTTTGTATTTTTTAATTATAATTACTTTATTAGTAATATTTTTTGGTCAACTAACGGTTTCCATCTAAAAAGTAACGGTTTCAAATTAAAAACTATCTTACAGGACCAAATCTGCAATAAACAGGACCATTTACAAACCTCAGGACTAAAAGTGATTTTTTAAAATTCCTACAGAACTAGAAGTGCAATTTTCCCGAACCCGAACTTAATTAAATATATTTTTAAAAATATTTGTTAGTTCGTTCAAACTTAATATTTCAAGTAAGTTTCAAAATAAATAAACAAAAAACTTTGATACCAGTTTCGATCAAGATAAAATTTTGGAAAAACACAAGCTTAAAATAATAATATAAATTTTTACCGAAAGATAAGTCTTGCCCCAGGAGGGAATTTCTGTAGCACCACCATGATCAAGAATCCACTTGCGTGCTCTTGCTACGGCGCCGTTTTGATCATCAGGTCCCTCTCCAAGTAATCGAAGTGCAATATAGCTAAGTGCTGATCCTATCATTGTACTGTGTCCTTCTATGTAAAATCCCCATCCACCATCATCATTCTACAATTTAAATTAAACACTTTTTTTATTAAAATGTTCAAGGATCAATTAATTTGGAGGACCAAACGAAATTTCAATTAATGTTGGAGCTAAGCTAAGAACTGGCCTGACTCATATTTTAATAAAAATATTACTCCCTTCGTTTAAATTTATAATGCTCATTTCTCCTGATACGAATTTTAATAAATATTGATTAGTTTATATATAAAGTAGATAGATTGAAATATTATAAAGATCAGGACCTGGTGGTTGTAAAAGTAGCGAACCATCTCCTTTTTGTGTTCCGGTGTCAAGATTGTGTTGATTGCTCCACTTATGTACAATACAATGATCTGTCAAAAAACATATTTATATTTGTTAAGAGTCTAATAAAACGCAGAAAAAATATTTATTAAATCACTGAAATTAGGGAAACATGTTTTTTTTTTGGCCCTAGGACACTATGATTTTTAATTACAATAAATTTATTTACGGGCATGTTGAATGTAGAATACTATGTTTCCATTACTTTTGTGCATTTGTTAAAAGGTAAAGAAAGGAGGTTAAAAATCACAAGATTTTTTTTATTAATTGTTGCACATCTTTTGTATAAAATAAATATTGTAATAAGTATTATTCAAACACATTAATTTTTTTAACGTGTTAACATGTGTGTTATAAACACACTAAATAATAAGTGTGTGAAAAAATCAATTACTACACATAACAATAATAAACATTTTCTATTATCACACCCCATTTAATACCTAAAAAATATAAATATATTTCTTATAAGCACCTTTTCAATGTATTATATTTCAAGCATACATGCTGTTAATATGTAAGATATTAACCACACTAAGAAAACAAGTTGGGTTAATATAACTCTAATACCACACTAAAAAAAATAAGTTACTTAAATATAACTAAGTTACTATTGTGTTAGAATTATAAAAAAAATCCAAATTATAACACACTGAAATTCAAGTGGCATTCATTAGATTATATAATGTAAAATTTTAATTTTAATTCTATTATAGAATTTTTATAAGTAAATATAAACAATATATTTATTTTTTATTTATATTTTTATGACTGACAAAATATTTCAGAAATATAAGAACATATTTTTCTTATCTAGACAAAATTTTCGTCAATAGGTTAATTTTTTAGAATAGATAATTAATTGTAATTTTTTTTATTTAATTATGATTTATATATATATATATTCATGCATGCACTTTGTAGCTAACAATAAATGAGTTGTAGTATAATATCAAAATTATCACTATGCATCCAAAAGGTACAAGAATCGAGTCCTACTCTGGCGAGTGATGTTGAGGCCGGTGGGTGCATTTTTAATATTTTATTTTTAGTGTATATATAAATGCAATGTGATAACATTTATCTAATTAACCCACGTAATTTTAATAAAAAGTATTTACTTTTTTTTTTCTCGCCTTTTATATGTAGTTACATCTATTACATTTTTGGGCTAGTTTTTGGTAGGACTGTGTCACAGAATGAGATCCGTAAGACGGCTCTCATATATAAAAAAATGTTAATATTTGAGCTAAGAATAATAGTGATTAAGTAAAAAGTGATAGTCATGTTAAAAATATTATCACTTCTTACTTAAACATTATCACTTTTTTTACAAACCAAAATCTATAAAAAAAAAGATATGGGTTATTCTACCCAAAATTTTAAAATATGGGTTAAAAGGGATCTGTCTCACAGAAAAAGATCCGTAAGACGGTCTCACACAAGTTTTTGCCTACATCTTTTTGTCAAAGTCGTATAGAATTGATTCTATACAAGAAATTAGTTGATCAAGTCAACGGTCAACCATTGATCGTTAACTTTTTAAAAAAAATATATTTTGTTAATTTTTTTTCAAAAAATGTGTATGTTAAAAAGTATAAGTCATTATAACTAAAAAGTGCAACACAATATTACTGAAAAGTGTAACACATTTTTTTATTAAAAAGTGTAAGTCATTATAATTGAAAAGTGCAACACAGTTTTTTAAGTTTTTAATGAAAAGTGTAAGTCATTATAACTAAAAATGCAAACCAGTATAATTGAAAAATGAACACAATATTTAATGAAAAGTGAATTATTGAAACTGAAAAGTGCAACACAATTTTACTAAAAAGTGCACATTTATATAATTAAAAATTAAAGTACGATATAACATTTTCAAAAAAGTGCATAAATATAACAAAATCCACGATTACATTAGTAATTCTAGTTATATATCAAACAATACAATTTTGAATAGTGTGCTCATCCACATAAATTTTTTTAAAAAAATATATGAAGATATCTTTTTATATGTATTAAATTATATAAAAAATGTCAAAGTATTGTATACAATCGAGTACACAATGCACTTGAGTTGATCGATCAATGATCAACAATTGATCATTTATTTTTATTTTTGAAAAGTGTAAGTCATTAAATCACTATATTGAAAAGTGCAACACAATTTTTAATAAAAAGTGTAAGTCATTATAACTAAAAAGTGCAACACAATATTTAATAAAAAAGTGTAAGTTATATTAATGAAAAGTGTATGACTGAAAAGTGTAACACAATATTAATGAAAAGTCTAAATTATTATAACTGAAAAGTGCAACACAATTAGAGATGTCTATTGGGCTGGCCCTAGCCCTACAGGGCTACGGGCTAAACGGGTTAGAGCCTTATCCGGTTCATACTTAACGGTCCTACAATTGTTGGGACCTAACCCTAACCCTAGCGGGCCACGGGCTAAACGGGCCACTAACGGGCTACAATAATTTTTTTACTTTTAAAATTAAAGGTCCCAATTGACACGTCCAACAAGAAAATAAAATAGAAAAATATATAATTAGTTAATGATCGTTAAATGAGAAAATAAAAGTATAACTTAAACACAATTTTAGAACTCATTGATCCTTAATATAGTCAAATAAAGCTAAAAAAATTATTATAATCTAATAAATTAAAAAATAGTAATAATGACTAATGAATGATAATTGATTCCTTAATGATTATAGTTATGGCTATGGTTCAAATAACCCAAAATATATTTGCACGTTATATATTAAAAAAATATATATATGGTAACAATTCGGGCTAGCGGGCTGGCCCTGTAGACCTGCGGGCTAGCCCGCGGGCTAACCGGTCCGGGTCAAAAAAGCCCGGATTTAAACGGGCCTATAATTCATGAACCCTAACCCTAAAATTTTCAAGGTTAAACGGGCCGACCCGGTTAGCCCAACCCGGATAAACATCTCTAAACACAATGTTTTACTGAAAACTGCTACACAATAATATTAAAAAGTGTAAGTAAGTATCACATTTTTTAATGAAAAATGTAAATTATTATAACTGAAAAATGCAACACAATATTATTAAAAAGTGTAAGTTATTATAAATAAAAATATTAATGTAAAGTGTAAGATATTACAATTGAAAAATGCAACACCATAACTAAAATGTGCAATATAATATTACCAAAAAGTGTAAGTCAATATAATTAAAAATATTATTGAAAAGTTCAATATAAAAAAAATTGTAATAACATTACCAAAAAAATGTAATTAAATATATTATTAAAAATGTAATTACTATAATTAAAAAAAAAAAAAAAAAAAAGACCGGGATCACTATTACTTTATCTAGTATATGGTGCACTTTTCAATGTACACTAACTTTACCCATTTTACAGAAAGCGATTGTGTCAGGAATCAGGATACATGAAGTTATTGAATTCCGCGGTGGAACGGTTCCTTTAATGAGAGCAGACACATTAATTTCTACACTCTTGCACAGTTGCACCTATCGATTTTTTTGTTTAATTTACTCTTTTCTCCCTGTTTTGGTTTTACAACAAATTTGCACTATAATATATTTATAATATAGAGAAAACTCTTATATGAAATATTTCAAAATGAAATGTATATAATTTAAATAATATTTTAAATTAAAAAAAGTTACGTGTTATAAACCTGAATTCGTGTCATTCAAAAAAAAATTTAAATCGCAAACAGATAATTTACTACATTACCAATATATTGTTACTATAAAATAAAAATATTATCACCCTAATACAAAAAGTGTACTACTACATGTCATGTCAAAAAAATTATGAAAAATTAGCCCTGTAAATTAAGTGTTTAACATATTTTTGAACTTATAGTAATACACTTTTAGTCTTGTAGTGACAATATTATGATCATATAGTAACATAGTTTTGATCATGTAGTAAAACAATACTTGAGAGCGAAAAAATATATTTTAATTATATTTGACCCGCATTGACTTACGTTAGCTCGAGTTTAACCTATAAATTTTTATCTCAATTTTATCTTTATTAGCTATACTTGCACCTAAAATATTTCATATAAATTTTTATCATTTGACTTGTATATTTAAAAAAAAAAAAAAAGATCAAATTTTATCATCAGTTTTGTTATAACAATATACAGTAGTATTTTTTTTTAGTCATTTAACTAAAAAATACCCTTATCGGTATTCGTGTCCCTTTTTCCCCTCCCCATGACTCGAACCCAGGACCTAAGGCCTAGGTATTCGTGTCTTTAAAACCAACTAATACTGTTAAAAAAAATACGCATAATTGTACCGATAACACGACACGCAACTGGTGGACTGTAATTAATTATTTTGATAAAAAGAAAATATGATACAAGCTTCAAAAGTGAAGTAGTGATTATTTTCCTCAATTTCAGATAAAAAAAAACTCAAATCACGATAAGTTCATTGACCTAAAATTTTATTTCTATACTTGCAAAATTAAAGGTCAATTAAATGACAGAAAAAAATGATAGACATTATAAAATTTTTAAAGTGTAAATAATTTTTAAAGTTTAAAGGACCCGCGGTAAAATTTATCTCACAAATTAATTTATTTTTGTACTGAATATCGAAACACTAAAAAGAAATGGACATTTCTTAGGAACCGAGAGAAAAAGTACTAAAATTAGAAACTTTGGCCAGAATAATGTAAATTCGATTCATTAGAGCTTTCTATTTTTGGGTCAAATAGAGTAAAAGTGTTAAAGCAAAATCAAGGTTGTGCGGTACTACATATTTGTAAGTTTCTCACCAAAAATTTATTAACTTCCATTTTTATAAAATACAGTATCTCTTTTATCTCTTATTGCATTTTCTTTTTTCTATTTTCTCTTTAATATGTACTATATTTTTTAATTAATGTGTATAAAAGAAAAGGACAACTTTTGAAAAGACGAATGAAGTATTAACATTTACCAAAGGGGGAAGGAAAAACATTGGACCAGAATTTTCAGCCGGCCAGTGTCCGTCTCTTGCTTGGATTGCACAATTCAATCGTATTGCTTTCTTCACAGCGATTGTTGCGGTTTCGTAGTTGATTTCTTCTTTCTCTCCAACTCTAACCGGTGGTATGCCCAACACATCAATTCCACTTTCTTTTTTAAGCTGCCCATAACAAATAAAGACAAAATATATTGAACAACAATTTTTTTACTTAGATCTTGCCCAATTTAAATTTATACACCATTTGTCCATCCGGAAGTTATTCATTTTCTTTTTGCACATTTATTAAGAAATATAATATTATATGTATAATAGATTGCTATGTAAAGAGATGTATAAAAAAATGTTAAGAGAGAGGAAGAGGTGGGAAAGAGAATAGGTAGAGAAAGATATGTGAAAAAAAAATAAAGAGATAATGAGTTACCAAAAAAATAAATGAATAACTTTTGTTAGGATACTCAAAATGATAAAAACAGACAACTTTCACAAGGATGAAGAGTAGGTTGATTTTTACTTTTTTAATCTTAGTTCATTTGGTATCAATTTCGGTTCAAAATGACCAAAAAAAAAAAAAATCAAGTAACGCAGGACCTCGGGACACATTAGATGACTAAAATTGAAACAAAACAACCGAATTTGAAACCAAAATGTAAAAAAAAGTAACAAAATACAAGACTATCACCTGAATTCTCATGAACAAGTCAGCAGAGCAACGATATCCCTTTTTGTGATTCTGTTTCCATCGTTGACGAGCCATGTTAAACTCTTCGTGTTCCTCTGGTGTTCCACCATTCGGGTCGTACTCCCAGATCTGCCTTCCAACAAAGTTGTTGGTGCTGTACAAATACGGACCATTGCCTTCAGCAATCTTCAGTTTCCACATGTCGCAATACAAATTTCTACAGTACGATAAAGCACCATGCATTTCGGCATTTTATAGATATTGTTGTCAGAAATTAGTTTAGTAGGTGTTCGCATTTAATACTAGTTAGATCTTGAGAAAATATCTATCAAAATTTATCTCTCACTCGAAAAAAAAAAAAATGCAAATGAGATTTGTAGGTAATTTTTATTTATTTAATTACTGATGATCTTAATTTGGCGAACTGTTTGACATGGCGTTCAAGATTTTGAAAAGGGTAATGTCTATGAAAATAAAACTCAGGGATACAATCTACTTTCACTCCCATACTCTTTCACACTTTTTAAAATAGTCCCAACAAATATAAATGCGAACACAATATTATTAAAAAGTGTAAGTTATTATAAATAAAATTATTAATGTAAAGTGTAAGATACTACAATTGAAAATTGCAACACCATAACTAAAATGTGCAATATAATATTATCAAAAAGTGTAAGTCAATATAATTGAAAATATTATTGAAAAGTTCAATACAAAAAAAAATTGTACATATATTACCAAAAAAATGTAATTAAATATAGTTAAAAATGTAATTACTATAATTAAAAAAGAAAAAAGAAAAAGACCGGGATCACTCATTCACTCTATCTAGTATAGGGTGCACTTTTCAATGTACACTAACGTTACCCATTTTACAGAAAGCGATTGTGTCAGGAATCAGGATACATGAAGTTATTGAATTCCGCGGTGGAACGGATTCCTTTAATGAGAGCAGACACATTAATTTCTACACTCTTGCACAGTTGCACCTATCGATTTTTTTGTTTAATTTACTCTTTTCTCCCTGTTTTGGTTTTACAACAAATTTGCACTATAATATATTTATAATATAGAGAAACTCTTATATGAAATATTTCAAAATGAAATGTATATAATTTAAATAATATTTTAAATTAAAAAAATTTACGTGTTATAAACCTGATTTCGTGTCATTCAAAAAAAATTTGAATCGCAAACAGATAATTTACTACATTACCAATATATTGTTACTACTCCCTCTGTCCACCAAAAGTGTGCTCACTTTTTTTTATATATGTTTTAAAAAAAATCATATTTTAATTATAAAGAATATATTTAATATAATGAGTAAAAAATATATTTGGTAGATACTCAATCTTGTTAGTAAAGTAGAAAAAATATTCAAAAGTTAACTATTTAAATAGAATAAACACATTTTTTGTGGACCCAAAAAAAGAAATGAGCACACTTTTGGTGGACGGAGGGAGTATAAAATAAAAATATTATCACCCTAACACAAAAAGTGTACTACTACATGTCATGTCAAAAAAATTATGAAAAATTAGCCTTGTAAATTAAGTGTTCAACATATTTTTGAACTTATAGTAATACACTTTTAGTCTTGTAGTGACAATATTATGATCATATAGTAACATAGTTTTGATCATATAGTAAAACAATACTTTTAGAGTTTAAAAATATATTTTAATTATATTTGACCCGCATTGACTTACGTTAACTTGAGTTTGACCTATAAATTTTTATCTTTATTAGCTATACTTGCACCTAAAATATTTCATATAAATTTTTATCATTTGACTTGTATATTTAAAAAAAAAACATATTCAAATTCATAAATAAAATGATCAAATTTTATCATCAGTTTTGTTATAACAATATAGTATTTTTTTTAGTCATTTAACTCAAAAATACCGTTATCGGTATTCGTGTCTTTAAAACCAACTAATATTGTTAAAAAAAATACACATAATTGTACCGATAACACGACACGCAACTGGTGGACTGTAATTAATTATTTTGATAAAAAGAAAATATGATACAAGCTTCAAAAGTGAAGTAGTGATTATTTTCCTCAATTTCAGATTAAAAAAAAAACTCAAATCACGATAAGTTCATTGACCTAAAATTTTATTTCTATACTTGCAAAATTAAAGGTCAATTAAATGACAGAAAAAAATGATAGGACATTATAAAATTTCTAAAGTGTAAATAATTTTTAAAGTTTAAAGGGATCCGCAAGTGAACGGTTAAATTTATCTCACGAATTAATTAATTTTTGTACTGAATATTGAAACACTAAAAAGAAATGGACATTTCTTAGGAACCGAGAGAAAAAGTACTAAAATTAGAAACTTTGGCCAGAATAATGTAAATTCGATTCATTAGAGCTTTCTATTTTTGGGTCAAATAGAGTAAAAGTGTTAAAGCAAAATTAAGGTTGTGCGGTACTATATATTTGTAAGTTTCTCACCAAAAAGTTATTAACTTCCATTTTTATAAAATACAGTATCTCTTTTATCTCTTATTACCAAGGACGGACCAGGATTCGAGTTTAAGGCGGTCAAAAAAAAAATTTACAATCTAAAATACTAATATATGTATAATTATAATATTTATCTTTATATATACTCAATATTTATATCAAAATATATTAATATTAATTATTGGATTTCTCAAATATATTATTAATTTGAGTCAAATGATGAGTTAAATATTAAATTGAATAAATTGAAAATTAAAATTTAAGTGTATCTATATACTCAATTAATTGTAGGGGAGAATTTGTCTTAATTTATTATTAAATTTATCATTAATTTTAAAAAAAATTTAATATATAAAATATTTGGGGGTGGTGGGGGTTGGGGGGGCCAGGGCCCCCCTACCCTGTAGGGTAGTTCCGTCCCTGCTTATTACATTTTCTTTTTTCTATTTTCTCTTTAATACGTATTATATTTTTTAATTAATATGTATAAAAGAAAAAAACAACTTTCGAAAAGACGAATGAAGTATTAACATTTACCAAAGGGGGAAGGAAAAACATAGGACCAGAATTTTCAGCCGGCCAGTGTCCGTCTCTTGCTTGGATTGCACAATTCAATCGTATTGCTTTCTTCACAGCGATTGTTGCGGTTTCGTAGTTGATTTCTTCTTTCTCTCCAACTCTAACCGGTGGTATGCCCAACACATCAATTCCACTTTCCTTTTTAAGCTACCCATAATAAATCAAGACAAAATATATTGAACAACAATTTTTTACTTAGATCTTGCCCAATTTAAATTTATACACCATTTGTCCACCCGAAAGTTATTCATTTTCTTTTTGCACATTTATTAAGAAATATAATATTATATGTATAATAGATTACTATGTAAAGAGATGTATAAAAAAATGTTAAGAGAGAAGAAGAGGTGGGAAAGAGAATAGGTAGAGAACGATATGTAAGAAAAAAATAAAGAGATAATGAGTTACCCAAAAAATAAATGAATAACTTTCGTTAGAATACTCAAAATCATAAAAACAGATAACTTTCACAAGGATGAAGAGTAGGTTGGTTTTTACTTTTTTTAATCTTAGTTCATTTGGTATCAATTTCGGTTCAAAATGACCAAAAAAATAAAATAAAAAAAATCAAGTAACGCAGGACCTCGGGACACATTAGATGACTAAAATTGAAACAAAAACAACCGAATTTGAAACCAAAATGTAAAAAAAGTAACAAAATACAAGACTATCACCTGAATTCTCATGAACAAGTCAGTAGAGCAACGATATCCCTTTTTGTGATTCTGTTTCCATAGTTGACGAGCCATGTTAAACGCTTCGTGTTCCTCTGGTGTTCCACCATTCGGGTCGTACTCCCAGATCTGCCTTCCAACAAAGTTGTTGGTGCTGTACAAATACGGACCATTGCCTTCAGCAATCTTCAGTTTCCACATGTCGCAATACAAATTTCTACAGTACGATAAAGCACCATGCATTTCGGCATTTTATAGATATTGTTGTCAGAAATTAGTTTAGTAGGTGTTCGCATTTAATACTAGTTAGATCTTGAGAAAATATCTATCAAAATTTATCTCTCACTCGAAAAAAAAAATGCAAATGAGATTTGTAGGTAATTTTTATTTATTTAATTACTGATGATCTTAATTTGGCGAACTGTTTGACATGGCGTTCAAGATTTTGAAAAGGGTAATGTCTATGAAAATAAAACTCAGGGATACAATCTACTTTCACTCCCATACTCTTTCACACTTTTTAAAATAGTCCCAACAAATATAAATGCGTAAATCTAGTCTTAATTCTTTTTTACGGCTAATTAATTATATATAAATTTATAACTTTTAGTCTGAGTGTTAACTTAATCACAATCATTGTAATTATTATATATAAAAAAAAATCACAACCTTTTATGTTGTTACAATTCGATATACATTTTTTTTTGGTCGACAACAGATAACATGGTGTTGGGTTTCGGTGCCGCCGGCCGCCACTCGTACTCGGGTTACACGAACGGGCTCAGACACGTGTTAGGATTGTATCGGGATATATTGGAGATAACCAAACACCAAGATGGGTAGCACTTCACCCTTACTGTTCTCTCACTCTCCAATATCACGTTTACATCACACGTCTTATCTCGTCTCATTGTTAATGGTATGGGTGTGCATGGTTCGGTTTGGTTAACCAAACCGTCCGTAAATTGTAAACCAAACTATAAACCGTTCTTTTTTTCAAAATCGTAAACCAAACCGTATTTATAAAAACCGTTCGGTTTGAAACCATAATATTTCGGGCGGTTCGGTCGGTTTTGAGCCCTATTGCCCTACTGCCTAATGAATCAAAATGACTAATTCACTCGCTTCAACTCCCAACAGTAACCAATGCGACAGAAAAACAAAACAAATAGTAAATTCTTACTTGTTCTTACCAGCGGCAACTTCAATCCAGCAGCGGGCGGCGACGACTTCTGTTCGCGAGCAGGGACGGCGCGACGGAACACGTTACGAGACAGCACTGCTACAGGCAGAGAGCGGCGACGGCAGAGGCTACACGTAGAGAAGCTTCGACGCCGGTGACAGGTTTCCGTCATAGAGACGGCGCGCGGATATGGAGCGGCGCGCGGGACAGCTCCTCACGGCGGTGGCAGGCCCACGAAGATGGCGGACGGCGGCGTCACAGAGTCTTTCCGTTCCAGAATCGCGAACGGACGAACAGCAGAGAGAAAGGCGGCCAACGGTTCAGATTCTGGCGGACGGAGAAGACGCGCATAGAGAGGCGGCAATGCGCTGGTCGCCGGTGACACACCGTGGCCACGCGGCGATCTGAAGGAGACGACGGACATAAATAAATTCCGGCGAATGATACGGTGGCAAGGCGGTCGACAGCGGAACCAGGCTCTGATACCACTGTTGGGTTTCGGTGCCGCCGGCCGCCACTCGTACTCGGGTTACACGAACGGGCTCAGACACGTGTTAGGATTGTATCGGGATATATTGGAGATAACCAAACACTTCACCTTTACTGTTCTCTCACTCTCCAATATCACGTTTACATCACACATCTTATCTCGTCTCATTGTTAATGGAGAGGGTGACTCAATATATGGGAAGGCTGCCAAGAACTAGGGCACCAATAAGTTGGGCCCTTGTGTGTAGGCCCAATGGCCAAAACCACACTTGGGCTAAATCCCAACACATAGCTTGCCGAAACTCATGTGTACTTGCCACGTTAAATTATACAAATTCTAAATAAATTCTTCACCTTTAGTCTCATGTGGAGTAGCAATTCGATACATGTTTTTATATCTTACCATTTACCTTTCCAAAATTAAACACGAGCTAGTGGATTTAACACAAACTTCTACTCAAAAGAAAGATATTGCAAAAGGCAAGAAGAGTAAATTCCTTAATTTTATTAAATACATATATATCGCTATGCATTTTTTTTTTACTTACAACTATTGTTGGTCCCTAAACGAGTAATAATGTAAGAGAAAGTCTAGAGGGGGTGAATAGACTTTCAACTCTTTTTAAAATAAACTCGATCTTTTAGTGATCAGATGAGTAACAGACTTAGTGATCGACTAAGCTATTTGAGAAAATAAGTGATCTGATAAAGTGCGAGTGTCAATCAGCTGGGTAGACAAAACTCTTGTTAGTTGATAGTGCAGAAATGTGTAGGCCCTAAGTTTAGACTCGTTCTTTTATGAAAACCTTTGAGTTATGCAATGTAAACAATTATCTTATCAGATGACTTGGTGTCAACTGATTATGGAAACTGTACTTTTGATTTTGACTCGTTTAAATATATGCTTATCAATGAAAGTATGTATGAACAATTGATAAACAATAAACAATATAAAATAAGTAAATAACACAAGTATTTATAGAGGTTCGGATCCCAGTCCTACGTCCTCTCTCACAACCTAGCTGTGAAGATTTAATTTCTTTCACAAAAGGTCCTTGCTACTTTAGAGTCCCAAGAGAAGATTTTGAACACGATACACTCTCTTAGTGTAGTTGATTCTACTTGTCATTGTAAGAACAAATACTTTTACATGGTAGTTGTATAAACAACAAACTTAAACTTCTAAGGGTGATAAGAAGGTTTGAGGTTTACAAAATGTACCAACTTGTGTGAATGAGACAAATTTCAATCAACACAATTTCTAAGCGTAAGATATGTATAAGAAATACAGGCTTAGGAAGGAAACTTAGAGCCATAGAATGATAATAAAATCTAGCTCTAAAAGAACTCTAAGGATTCAGATCCCTTCTAACTTTTCAACACGACTGATGAGTTCTTGCTTGCGTATAGTTTCCGTATTCTATCACTTGGATAATGTCTTGTATTTATAGATGATTTGCACTTCAACTAATCGTTGGTGGAACTAGCCGTTGTAAATATAATCATTTGAGCGTGCTTGTTGATCCACATACTTGTTCTTCCAATCGGCTATTGGATATTTGGATGAACATCTTCATGAAAAGCAGTGTGCATTAAATGCACACGTTGGATCCGCATCTCTAGGGCTGACTTGACATCGCATTGGTCATTACTAGCCGAGTCCATTTGCATTGGATCTTATCTTCTGATGATGTCATATTATCAATCAGATGAGCATCTCTATGACCTTTATCTTGACAAAATTATTCTAAGTCTTGAGTCCATATCAGTTGGGTTCTTCATGAGAGCTGATCTTTTTGAAGTTATTATCAGATGGCTTAGATATACAAACACCTAGTAATCTGATTTCACTTTGGACTTCATAGGTCTTCTGATCTTGATGTCTTCTGGTCTTTAAGCAGATCCAAAGTAGATGATGTAGGTCGTTGAAGCGTATAAGTGAAGATAAATACGAAAAACACATACTAGTTCGTTGATTCTAAGAATACCCGAAAAAGTGGCAAGAATTCAAATACGTTGATTCAAGAAGAATACCGTAATTGCAATTCAAAAGAACTCTGTTCTTTATTCTTTTATTATTCAAAAACTAATTCTCTCATTTACAACTTTATTCTCCATCCTTTTATAATAAGGTGGAATGAATCAATAATTGATCCTCTCGTAATTGTACTATATTTAAAACATGTATTATTGGTAAAACTAAAACAGAAAAAAAACACTCGTTAATTCTTCAATTAGCTGATTTTGCCACGATTCTTCTTCTTGATTTGGTCAACTTGTCAAAAAGAAGGCCAATGGAGTCGTATCTCCATCATTCTGACCCGGTTGAAAACGATTCGTCCTCGAATCGTTGCTATCTTCATCCTCATTGTAAAGGTACAAAAACGAGCTGGAACATCTTTGTACTCTTTTGGCCACAAAATAATAACAAGATATTCCAATAGTAAAATCGTGCGATTTCCATCATTATCCGTAAAACAAACAAAATAAATTCGCTCAACCTCCATTATTGAGTCAATGATATAGGGATGAACATCGTCAATTATTAAAAAAAATCATTCTCCTCGTAAAAAAATGGAGGGCCACTATAGCCATCGTCAACATCATCAACCAAAATATCGATGAAATTATTGAAAATTGGCAGTTCATCACAACCACATTCTTCATCATATTAATCATCGAAAATTGGTGGTCCATCATAACCACAATTTTCATCAAAACATGCATCGATAATTGGAATCATCATCAAGAATCGTACCTGATCTCTGAATACCAACTGATGTAGGCCGTAGAAGCGTATAAGTGATGATAAATATGAAAAACACACACTAGTTCGTTGATTCTAAGAATACTAGAAAAAGTGGCAAGAATTCAAATACGTTGATTGAAGAAGAATATCGTAATTGCAATTCAAAAGAACTTTGTTCTTTATTCTAATATTATTCAAAAACTAATTCTCTCCCTTACAACTTTATTCTCCATCCTTTTATAATAAGGTGGAATGAATCAATAATTGATCCTCTAGTAATTGCACTAAATTTAAAACATGTATTATTGGTAAAACTAAAACAGAAAAGAAAACACTCGTTAATTCTTTAATTAGTTGATCTTGCCACGATTCTTCTTCTTGATTTGGTCAACTTGTCAAAAAGAAGGTCAAGGGGTCGTATCTCCATCAGTAGATTAGACTAAGTCCTATTACAAATTATACTAAACACCTAGATTACATGATCTATTTTTTCCATCAAAACTAACATATCAATATAATCAGCTTAGGGACACGATGAATATCCCAACAATTTCTCCCTTTTTGATGATGTCAAAACTATCTAATAAATATGTCTAAGTTATCAGAACAAATGAGATAATTTGTAATCACAAAAAGTGTAAGTAAAAAACTATTGCTTCTGATAAAGATAATGAGATGTTGTGTAGAAGCTGAAAAGGAGAGACTTATATTGATAAGTTGTGAAAAGTATTACACTTATAAGTAAACATATTAGCTAAGATACATCAGCTCAATCTTGGTAGGCTCTTCTAACTCTTACTTGTAGTTCTTTCATGCGCTTTGGATCTATGATCATTAGATCGGCTTCTCTTGTGTCAGGCCTTCCAAACCTTGTTTGAGGTAGCTTCCAACATGGATAATTAGGCAAAACGATGTTAATGTTGTTATCGATAGCATCTTGGATAACTATCTTCTGAAATTCATCATCCATTTCTTGCAAAAAAAATTGAAGTATTGGAAAGCTATCTCATCTTCAATGTCTCCATAACGATGGGCCAAATAATAGATTATTTGCCACTACTTCCTCAAATTCGGCCATCTGAGATTATGAATAGGATCGATGAATTCATCAATCTCCTTGTTAGTCAGCTCAGGTTCTGGCTCTTCTTCAACTTTGTCTTCCAGCTCTGAAATGGGCTCTTGAGTCCTCTTCTTTTTCTTAAGAGCCCTTCTTTTCTTGAAAGTGACATCCATTGGAGCTGCATCCTTTCTTTTCTTCTGTCTTTGACGCAGTTCCTCTTCTGAAAGAACATTCTTCCTTAGAGCAATATGAACACTGTCTAAAGGATCATCTTCCACTAGTGATTCTTGAATGGGTGGAAGAACTAACATGTGTTGCTTTTCCTTTCAGCTTTGGCTAAGACAGATTGCTCAACTCTTGCCAAGTTTGAATCAGACAGGTTAAGTGTGGAATCAATAGATGGTCGGTCTTATGTTGTTCCTAGGGATGGCAATGGGCCGGGTCGCGCCACGTACCTAGATACCCGGATCCGATCCGTTTCAATACGGGTCCGGGTCGGGCCGACCTGGGCGGGTCACGGGGCAGAACAGGGCAAAACAGGGCGACCCGTTATAAATTTTTAAATTTTTTTTAAAAAAATAATAAATTTTATTTTTTTAAATATATAACAAAAAATTTAGATTTGTATTGAAAATAAATAAAACAGTCTTAGAAGCATGTTTATAAATTTATTTTCACATTATAAAGAGGTTAATATTGATATAAATTTTTAGATGAAATATTTGATATGTTTTATCAATTTATATTAACCTAAAATATATATATATATATATATATATATATATGAAGGCAAATTATTGTTATATATATGTTATATGTATTAATAACATGTTGCATGTAAAATATTGAAGATATATTATATTTATATGTATTAATAACATGAGATGGTTGATTTTCCTTTAGCTTCAACTTCTCATTTTGAGATTCTATTTCGAGGTTAAGGTCCTTTGACCGGTCTAGTTGCTGTAGCAGATCTTCTCTTTGCTTGACTGTTATTTTCTCAAATTCAGCAAACTTAGACAAGAGTTGTTGAGTAGAAGCATGTTCTCGTTCTTGGCTTCTTTTCAACTCTTCTTCCTTGTAGTCATCCATGACTTGCATCATCTCACTTCTGGCAGCATGGTCCATTTTCAGTGACTGCCTTTACCATTTTGTGGCATGCTTCGTCATGAAGTCTGAGACTTACTTCTTAATGGCTTAACTTAGGTCTTTCTCAAAGTAACTCTTCATGCACAAGTGAACTGTGTCGTAGAGGACCTTGTCCTCTGATGCTTTTCTCTTGCGGAGACGAAGGCTTAAGTCGTTGAGTTGAGGGGTTAGGCCATCAAAGATATGATGAGATAGGTCGACTAACATCTGGCTCAGAAGTGGAAGACTTGCCACTTCTGGTTGTACTTTGAGAACATATGTAGCCAGTCGACTATCCTTGCTAGGATGAACATACACATCCTCAAAGATGGGAGTGGTTAGTCTTAAACCTTCAGTTTGTTTGCAAAGCAGATCCCACTCTTCATGCTCTTTCCCTGTTATTGTTGGAGCTGGTCTGGAACTTACAAGTAATGTGACCAGAGGTGGAAGGGTCAGCTGATGGCATAATTGCCAATTGGTTATCATCCTCTTCTGAATCCGCCTCTTTGAATTCGCTCGGCCAAAGGTTTTCTTCCATAAGCAACAGA
The DNA here is from genome assembly GCA_963675135.1 of Galeopsis tetrahit. Lineage (NCBI taxonomy): Eukaryota > Viridiplantae > Streptophyta > Magnoliopsida > Lamiales > Lamiaceae > Galeopsis > Galeopsis tetrahit. The sequence continues at coordinate 40,627,998 of OY776128.1, read as the reverse complement.
ACCAGGCTCAGAATCAACATCATTCAAGATGATCAAGTCATCTCCATCTTCGCGGGGTATCTTCTCCTCAGCTCTAAGAGTTGGTTATTCAATACTCTTGGATCCCCGAGCCTCATCGCCAGACTACTTAGTTAAACTCCCAACTAAGTCAGTTGTGGGATCAGCTAATACTCCATCAGCATTCCCTCCGACTAGATCATGTGAAGGATTTTCATCGTTGTTTTTTTCTTTATTTTCCTTAATAGTCTCTTGGACTTGTGGTTTCGAAAGTTGTCCAAGCTTTCTAGCAACAAGTATAGAGAGTGAGTCATTATAATGAAGATAGAAGGCATCTTCTACTTCAGTAGACTCGATCTGCTCCAACTCCCAATCGTAGAAGTTTTCGAGGCCACCTTTCTCCTCGACCACAGCTGCCATTCGATGCACGCTGCCCTTCCATAGCTGCCTCTATGTCCATATTTGAAGAATCGACTCAAAGAGTCATTCGTTTCAATGGGGTAGTTTGATAGGTTCGGGTTATAGGGAATGGGGAGTGAGGTAGGTTTGTTTGTTGTCTTGACTAGGTCTGATCGAGCAACATCTGTTGTGGTTTCTATATTGGTTAGGGATGGGGAGTTAGAAATTTCAGCATATGTTAAGGCAACCTCTGCTGCTACTTCCAATGGGTTTAGGATGGGGGCTAATGGGTCAGTAGAAATAATTTCTACTGTGGGTTGGTTTGTTTGATCAACTGTAGAAGTATCTTCTGATTGGCTTGGAAGTGTTTGGCTTGGGTAAGCTTTTGAGTTGGGGAGGTGGGGAATGGATAGAATGTAAGGTTAAGGAAACATAAGCTGATGGGATGTTAGTTGATTCAAGTTGGGCTTGGGGAGATAGGTTTTTGGGTGAAGGTTGGGGTGTTGGACGTTTTGGGGTTGGGGTTTTGGATAAAGGTTTAGAAGATAGGGGCTTTATGGCTAGTGGAATAGTATAATCGAGAGAAAATTTTCTACTAACCTTGGATTTGGTTTTGGTAGGCTTGGGTAGAGGAGGAGCTGATGTAGTATCAAAGATATTTGAGTAGAACTTGATTATATGCCTTCCAATGAAGGAAGTGATTCCTCCATCGGATCGATATGTAAGATAGAGGTATAAATTTGCAACGTCTTCCTCTAACAACACCTTCAGTTTTGATTCTAGATACTTCCTCAATCCAGCCCTAACAAGCTTATGCACAGTCTAAATTTGAGCAGCATCCTGTGGGTCTTTGAACTGAACACAACCTTCAGCTATGATACGATCGTCTTCGATTCATTCGATAGGGTTGAATTCTTTGTTGGATACAATAATCTTCTCATGCCTGGATGAAGGTCTTTAGGATTTCGACATTGTTGCTAGTAAAAGTTTTTCGAAAGCAGATGAGAGTTCCGAGAGCTAGAAAGTTAGAAAATATGTGTGCGTAAAGAATGGAAAATCCTAAGTCCAATCTATATATATGATAATTGAAGTTTAGATGAATGGACTTGATTTAATCCGAGATCAGATGAGGGGTTAAGATGCATTTTGAAAAAGGTTGATCCAAAGGCTGAGATTGAAAGACCTTTAACTGCCTTGGACGTGAGATTTTTGAAAATTAATTTACCTTTTGAATAGTAAATCTTGCGTGCGCAATAAATGCAAAGCCACACGATTGGGTAGTTTAAAAAGATGGGTCACGTCGTGGGTGGGAATCGATAAAAACAATTATTTTCAAAACAAAAGATGTTTTACGCTTACTTTATGTAATAAATACATAATTAAATGCTAACAGAAAATAAATGTGTATATGTTTTAGCTGTGTGACGTGAATGGCTAAATGTTTATATCATCTGATCTTGTATTCTCCAAGTCTCTTCATAGCATCAATTGAGTTCCCCCTTTCAACTGATATCTCTTACTTCTTTATCATTAGTTATCTTCATAGCATCAACTGAGTTCCCCCTTCAGCTTATATCTCTCACTTCTCTATCATCAGCTGATATGTTATCAACTCTGTTTTGATCCTTACTATCCATTCTTGGTAGTCCCTACTCAATGTCCCTCAACATGACTTTGAGTAGTTGCTTTGATCGATTTTCACCACTTGAAGTTTGATTTGAAACAAACTTGTCTTAATCTCTTTATTTTTCTATAATCCTATTTTGACAGTTGATTGACATTGGAGGCTCATTAACTTCTTATGTCATCCTTTCTGAGCAGTCATCTATTCTACATAGCCTTTGTTGTTCCTGTTATTGGCATGTAAAAATACTTGATACATAGGAATTAGTTGAGGTTATATTGAGCATATTTGATGAAGATCACTAGTTTCTTCAAAACTCCAAGCAGCATAATCACATCCAGTACTGATAATATTAACATATTTACATATATACATATATATACAAAAGTAGTTGAGTTATCACCAAGGTTCTTTAAGAAATCCAAGATTCCCCTTTGAATGAATCATTCTAAAATAACCCTCAGCTTCACTAGCTTCTTCATCGGGTTAACGCATACATGATGATGAGTGTGTCTATTCAACTCATCTAATGGTGTGTTCTGGTCTAAACTGATGACCCCGCCTGATCTGAATATCAGCTAATGTTCCTTTCAGCTGATTGACATTGTTGTATCAAACTCTAACAATCCTAGAGAATAGCACAATTATTTAAACCTAACTTCTGCAAGTGGTTTAGTCAGCATATCTGCTCGTTGAATATCTGTGTGTATCTTCTCCATTTAGATATTCTTCTTCTCCACATGATCTTTGATGAAGTGATGTCTCATATCTACATGTCTACATCTGGTGTGAAGAACTGGATTTTGAGTGATTGCAATTGCACTATTACTATCATAGAAGATAGGAACATTCTTTGCAATTATGTTGTAGTCTCTCAGATGTTGGCCTAACCATAACAGTTGACAACAACAACTACCAGCTGTCATGTATTCAACTTCAGTAGTGGATGTTGCAACTGATATTTGTTTCTTCGAGAACCACGATATCAACTTACTACCTAGAAACTGACAAGTATCAGAAGTAAACTTGCAATCTATTATGCACCGTCCATAGTCAGAATTCGAGTAACCACTCAAATCCATGCATTCGTCTGAGGGATACCAAAGGCCTAGATTGATTGTACCCTTCAAACACTTCAGAATCTTCTTGGCTGCATCCGTATGAATTTGCTTTGGATTTTCTTGAAATCGTGAACATACTCCAACAGCGAAGGTGATGTTTGGTCTGCTGGCGGTTAGGTGCAATAGAGAACCTATTAAAGCTCTGTATTCTGATTGGCTAACAAATTTACTTTCTTCATCTAGTTCCATCTTGAAGGTAGTCATCATGGGAACTCTAGTTGGTTTACTAATTTTCATGCCAAACTCTGTGATTAGGTTCTTTGTATACTTGGCTTGGCATATGAATATCCCATATTGATTTTGCTTCACTTGTAGACCTAAGAAGTAGTTCATTTCTCCCATCATAGACATTTTAAACTTGCATCACATCACCTTTGAAAATTTATCGCACATCGTCTGATTGGGTGAACCAAAGATGATATCGTCTACATATATTTGAACCAAAAGTATATCATCTTCTTCTTAAATCCTGAACAACGTCCTGCCAATGGTGCATTTAGTGAATCCATTGTTAATCAGGAACTAGGACAGTGTATCATACCATGCTCTTGGAGCTTGTTTGAGTCCGTTGAGAGCCTTCTTCAATCTGTATACTTGACCGTTCTTCTCAAAACCAGGTGGTTGCTTAACATACATCTCTTCTGCAAGTACTCCATTTAGAAATGCGCTCTTTACGTCCATTTTATACACTTCGAATCTCGTCGATGCTGCATAAGCTAGGAATAGTCTGATCAACTCAAGGCGTGCGACGGGTGCGAAGGTTTCATCGTATTCAATCCCTTCTGATTTTGAGTAACCTTTGGCAATAAGTCTGGCCTTGTTCCTTACAATTATATCATTTTCACCCTTCTTGTTCTTGAATTCCCACTTGGTTCCAATGACATTCTGATGTGTTGGACGGTCTATTAACTCTCAAATTTCGTTCCTTGTGAACTAATTGAGCTCTTCTTGCATAGCTTCTATCCAATTGCTATTTTGCATTGCTTCTCCTATGTCAGCTGGTTGCTTAAGAGATAGAAAACAACAATAACAAAAGAGAGATTATGTTATGTGAGCAGTTTGGTTAGATAATTTCTTTCTGGTTTGGATACTAGAGTTTGAATCTCGAATAATTAAATCATTTGCATGATTCCTCATCCAAATGTACTTCAGATTTGGTCCGCCGGTGGGGTATTATTCCCATCTGTTGGTGTGTCACCAAAATTTTGGCTTAGATGTGTCTCAACTGTTAGATTAGCTGGGATGTCATCTGTCGGAACATCATGATCTGTTCCCCCTACTTGAGTAGGTTCTGTATCTACTCTTTGAGGAGTGTCATTTACAGTTTGTTCTTGGTTCCTTGTAATTATCATCCTTGACTGTTCATCTATATCTTCATCATTAGAACTGGGACAGACGACTTCAACCAAGTCTTCCTTGTCTAATCCACTCGTCTGATTGATGTTTATCTTTTCAATCTTATCAACTAAGGTATGTACTGTAACAGTTGTGGACTCAATAGAAGACTCATAAAAAAACAACATGGAGAGTTTCTTCCACAACTAAGGTTCATTTGTTGAAAACTCTAAAAGCTCTGCTGACTTGGGAATGTCCAAGGAAGGTTCACTCACCAGGTTTGGCATAAAAAACTTGCAACTGATCCTTACCATTGTTATGGATGAAACACTTGCAACCAAACATATGGAAATAAGATACACGGGGTGTTCTACATTTCCATAGTTCATCAGGAGTTTTACCATGTCTTGAGTGTACATTGCTTCTGTTTTGAGTATGGCAAGCAGTATTGATTGCTTCAGCCCAAAATTTCCCCGGTGTACCATATTCAGCTAACATCGTTCTAGCAACTTCTTTGAGTGTTCTGTTTCTTCGTTCAGTTACTCAGTTCTGTTGTGGTGTTCTAGCTGAGCTGGTCTGATGCAATATCCCATTGCTAGTGCAAAAATCAATGATCGATTTGTTCAAGAATTCTCGGCCTTTTGTCACTTCTGATTTTTACAATAACAGTTCCCTTCTTGTTTTGTATCTTCTTTAGCAGCTCAGGGAGTCTTATTAGTGTCTCACTCTTCTTGAATAGAAAAACAACCCATGTTAACTTGGAGTAGTCATCTACTACTACTAGGGTGTATTTTCTTCCACGGAAGGTTTGAGGTGATATTGGTCCAAATAAGTCCATGTACAACAACTTTAGTACTCGGCTGGTGGGTGCCTTGGGGCTCTTTGTCCCTCTTTTCTTTTCCCTTGATTTTCTTTTCATCTTTCTCCTTTTCTTTCAACTTTTCCAATTTCTCCTTTCACCAAAGACATTCAAGCACATGTTTCTCCACTTTGTCTTTTATCCTCCACTAGATGTAGGTATCAATGGCTCAAAAAGGCTAGGTGGTTAACATTGTAGTTTGCCAAGAAAATGAGGAATTAAGCTCAAAGGGGCTAACTACGGAAGATTACTTCGGTTTTAGGAAATTTTGGCTAAGTGACTCTTTTAGAACAAGATGGCCTATATCATATCACAAGGTTTCACACAATCATGCTTTCAAATAAGAACTTGGGCAAGTTCTAGAATCACTAGCAATAACCTAGTCCACTCTTAAATGAACTAAACCGGATTACATGTTCGATTTAAGGCTCAATTCTCACCGGTTTATTCAATGTGACTCTCACATTCATCAAATGTTCCCAAACAACAACACATCATGCATCCATGCTATCAAAGATCACAAATATGAACACAACATGATACTATACTCCAACACCAATCATGCATACATTCAAAGCAAATAAACATCACCACAACTACCCAACCATGGATTCCAATGATTATTCATGCTCACATTGCACCAAAGATCCACTACCCAACATATGCTCAAAACCAACTCAAACAATATAAGCATGTGAAAGCCAAGTGTGTGCCGGTGCAAAATGTGACACAAGTAGAATGACGAACCGGTGCAAGGGTAACAACTAGTAGAAAAATAAAAGAAAAATAACTCCCCCAAACTTAGAATTTTACTATGTATAAATTCTAAGTTTGGGGCTACAAGTTGTTACCTCCCTCCTTGCACATCCAATGCTCTTCAAAGATCACCATTGCAACACTTTCTTCCCTTCTCCAAAGTTGGTTTTGTTTCCTTCTTCATTCTCCAAGATATGATGTCATTAGTGCTCTTCATCCATACCTACAAAATAAACTAAGCCATCAAAACTATCAAAGCAATAAAACCTTGGGTTGCCTCCCAAGAAGCGCTATTTTTAACGTCCTATGCCGGACGGTTCTTCCTTGAGGGATTATCAAGTCACCCCATCATCATCCTTGCTCTTAGGCTTCTTTCCCCATACAACTTTCTTAAACCCATTGAAGCATCCACTAGCTAGCCCATCCAGCTCTTCAACCATGTCATAGGAAGTTGATGCCTCATTCAGCCCCAAACTTGCACAAGTGGCTTTTCTTGATTTGGGGGAGATTTAAAAAAAAAACTCCTCCAAACTTGGCCTTCTTGCCCATCTTTAATTCACTTTCTTCCACTTTGGGGTCTTCTTTCACAAAATTTACCTTCAAATCTTCTCCCACCTCCTCTTTCATGGGCATTGGATAGTGATCTCCCTTGGAATACACATACTCTTCCTCCTCATCATCACGGAATCTAACGGCCTTGTAGATGTTGAATGAGATTTTCTCCTCACCAACATGTAGTTCAAGCTCTCCGTTTCGTACATTGATGATGGCTCCACCCGTTGCTAGGAATGGTCTTCCCAAGATCAAGGGGATTGCCCTATCTTCCTCCATATCAAGTACCACAAAATCAACCGGGAATATGAATTTCCCAACTTTGACAAGCACATCATCAACCGTTCCCTAAGGATAAACTATGGAGCGATCCGCCAATTGAAGATTCATGGTAGTAGGTGTCAATTCTCCCAAGCCAAGTGATTTGAAAAGTGATAGTGGCATGAGGTTTATGCTTGCTCCAAGATCACACAAAGCACGATAGGTTCCCTCCTTGCCAATCACACAAGGCAATGTAAATGAACCGGGATCCCTAAGCTTTGGAGGTAGCTTAGCTTGGATGATGGCACTACACTCTTCGGTGAGGTTCACGGTTTCAAATTCTACCATCTTTCTCTTGTTGGACATAATCTCCTTCAAAAACTTAGCATAGTGAGGCATTTGCTCAAGGGCCTCCGCAAATGGGATGTTGATGTGTATCTTTTTGAACATCTCCAAGAATTTGACGAACTTTGCATCCAAACTCGTCTTCTTGAGTCGTTGAGGGTATGGGAGAGGTACTACATTCTTGCCTTTGTTTTGTGGAGGGATTGCCTCCCCACTCTTCTTCTCCCCTTCTTTCTCTTGCCTTTCTTCTATGTCAACATCCTTGGGTGCATTCACAATTTCCTCCTCTTGTGGCATCTTTGGTCCATCATAGCTTGTCCCACTCCTTAGTTTGATAGCCTTACAATGCTCCTTGGGGTTAAGCTCCGTGTTAGAGGGGAATTGTCCCGGAACGTGTTGCTTCTCCATAGCTTTCATATGGGTAGTCACATCCTTGATCATTTCACCATTCTCATCAATTTTTTGCCATATCTTTGCCACATTATTCTTAGTCTCTCTCATGAAATTTTTAGTTTCTCCCATGAATGCACCAAACATCTCTTCCAAGGATGGCTTTGGTGAGGGGTCAATGATCATCTCATCCCTCACATTGAAGTTTGGTGGTGGTTGAATGACATTCCTTGGGTTGGCATAGGAAAAGTTCTCATGTTGCCTCAAATTCGGATGATATTGGTTTGGATTGGAAGGACTCTCACGGGCTTGCCTCTCGTTCCAACCTCTCTCTCTAAATTGCCTATCTCTTTGATTGTTCATGTAGTGGGCTTCTTCATATTGCTCGTCACGTGGCCCCACTAAAGCTTTAGCCGTCATAAGAGATATCAATTTATCCACCTTGTTGGATAGTTTAGCATTCTCATCCAAATCTTGGGTTGAGGTAATTATTTCGGTTTTGTCTTCTCTCGGAAGGTCATTGGTTCCCGTTTTTCGCCATCTCCTCCAAGAGCACATAACCTTCTCCCATCGTCTTTCCCAACAATGACCCTCCGCCGGCCGAAGCATCTACCATCCCTCTCGTACGGTGATCCATACCATTGTAGAAGTAGCATATTAATTGGTCTCTTGAAAAACCATGTTGAGGGCAACTTCTAATGAGGTCTTTGAAACGCTCCCATGCTTCGGCCAATGACTCATCATCATCTTGCATAAATGAAGATATCTCCCCTCGGATTTGGATAGTCTTGCTTGGAGGGAAATACTTCATTAGGAATGCATCAACAAGGTCGGCCCAATTCTCAATGGTCCTCAAGTCAAGAGAGAGGTACCATTGCTTTGCTCGGTCCCGAAGTGAGAAGGGGAAGAGTTGCAAACGGATGTAGTCTTGAGGGACACGGTTGATCTTAACCGTCCCACTTATCTCGAGAAATTGAGACAAGTGGAGGTTAGGATCCTCCTTAGAAAGCCCACCAAATTGATTATTTTGAACCATGACTATTAAAGCTGGCTTGAGTTCGAAGTTGTGTGCATCCACGGGTTCCCGACCCGCTCCTCCATACGGTCTTGGAATGGGACGGAAGTGGTCTCTCAAGACTCTTTATGGTTCTTCATCCTCCCTTAGCCTTCCATCTCTTTCCACACCAACATTCTCTCCAACTCTCCGGTGAAAGTTGTCCCTTAACACTCTTTGAGGTCGGTTACCTTCATTCCCGTTCGGTTCCTCAACTCCTTCCACCCCTTGAGGATCTTGTATACTAGCTCTTGGTTGGATCTTTTTTACCACACTTCTCTAGTCCATCAATTGAGGTCTTGCTCGGATCACCGTCTATTGGAGGTGACATTATCTCAGTCTTCACGGAAAGGTCCAAGTCCATTCAGATTTCTGAATTGTTGGGCTCAACACCCGGGATTCTTAGAATTAGCTGCAGGGGTTTTGGCAGGATGATATTTACCCATAAGATAATCCTTAGCACTAAGCTCTAAGAATCTATATCCCCTTATCCACTGATTGAATATCTTCCAATGGACTTGACTAGAGGTGAAATGGCTTTAACGAGTTGAACTGTCGGTTCGCAAAAGAGGTACTCTGTTAGGAGAATAGTGGAGACTAATGATTCTCAACTTCTTCCTCTACTTCTTCTACAATCCGATTTTCCCTTCGATTCATTCTTTCCAACTCGATTCTTCTCCTTTCTGCGTTCCTTCTTCGACAATTGGCTTCGATCTCCGGATCTAAAGGTAACACTTCTTGTTGGTTCCTCCTAGATCGTGTGATCATAAACCATGTCTATCAAAAGAGTAAACGAGAGTGAGAATTGCAAGTAAGATCAAGATAACAAACACAAATATTTTTGAAATTTTCTAAATAAAGAAAGCAAGTAAAATGTCTAAACTAAAACTCTATTAACCTACACTCTAGAGCTATAAAACCTCCCCGGCAGCGGCGCTATAAAATTGATTCACGTATTCTACAACACTAGAATAAACGATCGCAAGTATACGGTGTCTATCGTAGCGAAGTAAGTACGAGGTCGATCCCACGAGAAGGTATAGCGTAAAAGTGTATTTTGTTAACAGAATTCTATTTAGACGCGATCGATTAAGGTGAATGTGGTGAATTACCCTAAGATTGCCTACCAAATTGTCACAAATAAGCAATAAAGAGTAATGTAGAATCGATCAACTAATATGCAAATCAAGAAAACGAAAGTAAAATGAATGAAAACCCAAATATGAGAAGGTGGGTTCCAAGGCATTTGCAACACTTAGATATCTGTTTATGAATTGTAACTCGTTCAAATGGCCATTAAGGTTGTCTTCATATAGGGTTGATCACAAAAGAAGAATTAATCAATCTCTCGATACAACTAATCCAAAGGAGAATGCAACATAAGTTCGTGTTTCTACATTACAAACATCACACCACCTAAAATAGCCCCAAAGATCATTCAATTCCCTCTCCGATAACTAATCCTCTCTCGAGATCATAATAATACCGGGTTGCATGCTTGCATACGATTAATGGAATAAATCTCTCGATATTACCCCAATTAACAATGAATTAAGCAAATCATCATGACCAATAACAACATGCTTCCAAAGAAGAATTAAGCATACAAATAAGAGACAAACACCAATTAAATCAAGAAATTAGTTCATAAACTTCAATCCAAATATTTACAAAGCTTTAGAACCACAAATGTTTAGCCAATAACTAACATAATCAAATTACAAAATCCAAATGAAATAACTAAATAAAAAGAAAAAGAAAGAGAAAGCTTAGTCTAGAATGTGGTAGAGAATGGAATTTCCAAGCTATTGCATCCTCTCTTGCTTGATTTGATGAAGAATTGAAGAAGATATGGCCAAAACACCTCCAAGTATGTGCTACTATGTGTGGAATTTGAGGAATTTGGGGAGAATGTCTTGGATTTCAAGAAAGAGGGTTTATATAGTGTTTGGGTAGGGTTTGGATGGCAAAATTGCAAGTTGGTCCCTAAAAAATAGCCAAAATAGAGTGATGGCACCGAGAATAAGGGTAGCACGGCCGTGCACGGAGCACGGCCGTGCAAAATAGACATGTGGGTGTTCAGGTGCTCGGCCGAGCAGGCGGCTCGGCCGTGCTCGGCGGATGTGCGAAGTGGGGAATGCTCGGCCGAGAATGGTGCTCGGCCGAGGCGCGCGGATGCAGGGGAGGATGGGCTCGGTCGTGGCCTTGTCTCGGCCATGCTCGCCCGAGATGTGTCGTGGCCAAAATGTCTCGGTCTCGAGGTGCACTTGCTCGAGCAAGGTGCTCGACCGTGGCCCTCGATATTGTCTTGACTCGAGCTCTGCCGAGAAGGGTGCTCGGCCGTGCCCTAGTGTGGCCCAAACTCCTCGGTCTCGAAGTGCACTTGCTCGAGCACTTGTCTCGGGCGTGCTTGCTCGGTCGACTTCAACCCTTTCTCGTTTCGTGCATATATTTCACCTCGGGTATCCGATTGACTCGATTCTTTTGGCTATTCCACTCCGTTTTTCGAGACGAATTCAACCGTGCACTCCTCTTCCTGATCCAGTGAAGTATGGTTGTTGTTGTTCTCCAAATTCCATCGTGTTTCCTACAATATCGACAAAACCCAACCTTTCTCTCATTTCGGCTTAAACAATCATATTCAATGCATAAATCAATGAAATTCACATCAAAGTATGCTTCACATGTGCCTCTAAAATGTGTAAATTCCACCCGAATCAAAGGCAAAATCCCTTATGAACTTTGGAAAGGAAGACTGCCTAAAGTATCTTATTTTCATATATTTGGTTGTAAGTGTTTCATTTACAACAATGGAAAAGAACAATTGAAAGTTTTTGACAACAAAAGTGATGAAGGGATATTTCTTGGATATTCCCAAATCAGTAGAGCTTTCAGAGTCTACAATTGTAAATCCCTTATTGTGGAAGAAACACCTCATGTTGTGTTTGATGAAGCTATCTTTGAGAGCAGGAATAAATCCCTGGAAATTGATGACATCACACAAAGAACAACCAGAATGAGCCTAAAAGACAACGATACTATGTTCATAGAAGTTGTCCAGGCCAATCCTCTTGAAAACATTACACTGGACAACACTCCTGAAGGCAATCTCCCTGAAGAAAATGATGAACTGAATGATCCAATCCCAGTTCATAATCAAGTAACAACTACCAATGAAGAAGCAGGCTCTGCTGAGGTAGTTAATGGATCCAATATTCAAAGGGGAAACAACAATGTTGAAAATGACAATGTCCCTGACATTGAGGACAACACCCCTGAATATGATCCTGAATTAGATCCTGCATTAAACTTTCCTGAATTTTATGTTCCTAGTGACTCAACCTTAGTAGAGGACAACTCTACTGAAGGGATCAGAAAAAGAAGGACTTGGTTATCTGACCATCCAACTAATCTGATACTTGGTGATCCAAGTGTGGGAGTCAAAACTAGAAGGTTTCATGGTGAAAGTGCCTTGTTCTGTTGTTTCTTATCAGAACAGGAACCCCAAGACATTGATGAAGCTCTTCAAGATGCAAACTGGATTACAGCCATGCAAGAGGAGCTGAACCAGTTCACAAGAAATGATGTTTGGGAGCTGGTTGATAGACCTTCACATCTAGATGTTATTGGAACCAAATGGGTGTTCAAGAACAAAAAGAATTAGAATGATGTGATAGTCAGAAACAAGGCCAGATTGGTGGCCAAGGGTTCTTGTCAGTCAGAAGGCATTGACTATGATGAGACTTTTGCACCAGTAGCAAGGCTTGAAGCAATAAGGCTATTCCTAGCCTATGCTGCCCACAAGAGGTTCAAAGTCTATCAAATGGATGTCAAAAGTGCTTTCTTGAATGGAGTGCTGAAGGAAGAAGTCTATGTTTAGCAACCCCCTGGTTTTGAAGTAGGACTGTAAAGCTCTTTATGGACTTAAGCATGCTCCAAGAGCTTGGTATGATACCCTATCACAGTTCTTGCTAGATCATAGTTTTGTCAAAGGGACAGTGGACAGAACCTTGTTCAGAATCTGTGAAGGAGATGACATCTTGCTTGTCCAAATATAAGTTGATGACATCATATTTGGATCTCCAAATAAGAAGCTTTGTGAAAAGTTCTCAAAGCTCATGCAAAGTAAGTTTGAGATGTCAATGATGGGGCTGATGAATTTCTTCTTGGGTCTACAAGTCAAGCAATCAAAAGAAGGAATCTTCATCAATCAAGCAAAGTACACCAGAGAAATGATCAAAAAGTTTGGGTGTGCTACTAGCAAGCCAGTGAGGATCCCAATGAATACAAATTGGAAAATGGATCCTGATGAAAGTGGTGTTCCAACCAACTCCACTGAATACAGAGGAATCATTGGATCTCTCCTCTATCTAACAGCTAGTAGACCTGACATCACCTTTGCAGTAGGTGTATGTGCAAGGTTTCAAGCCAATCCTAAGAAGACTCATCTTGAGGCTGCAAAAAGGATATTAAGGTATCTCAAAGGCACTGAGAATGTAGGCCTTTGGTACCCTGCTGATGACAACATTGAGCTAACTGGCTACTCAGATGTTGATTATGGAGGATGTAGAATTGATAGAAAGTCCACTTCAGGAACATGCCAATTCTTGGGAAACAAGTTCATTTCTTGGTTCTCAAAGAAACAAAACACTATGGCCACTTCCACTACTGAAGCTGAGTATGTTGCAGCTGGAAGTTGTTGTGCTCAAATCCTTTGGTTGAGACAACAACTTAGAGAGACTACAATGTCAACTCTACTGAAGTGCCCATATTCTGTGATAACAACAGTGCTATTGCAATATCACAAAATCCAGTGTTACACACAAGATGCAAGCATGTGGACATCAAGCATCACTTCATAAGAGATCATATGGAGAAGAAGGACATCAAATTGGTGAAAATTCACACAGATCACCAAAAGGCTGACATATTGACCAAGCCTCTTGCTGAAACAAGGTTCATGGAACTTTCAGCAGAATTGAGACTTCTTGATCCAGGAAAGATGGACAAGTAAGCCCAATGGAGTTCAACACTCAAGGGGGAACAAAAATTGATCTTCAGCAGACTTGGGCAAAGTCTACTGAATTTCAGGAGATTTGTCCTAAATCTCATCAGAGAAGTTGGGTATGGCTAACTTCAGGAGTTTTGGATCAGGACACTTGTCCATGAAAGTTCAGGACACTTGTCCACGTAGGGTCAGATAAGTTGTAATGGCTATCAAACCAAATCTTTGTCTGATAAGCACCTATTTTGGGTAATCATTGCCTATTGTGTTGGTTGTCTCATTCCTCTTAAAGTCATCACCTTTACAAAGATTTAATTTGTCCCCTACCCAAAAAGTCACTTTCAATGCATTTAATGCAAAGATTCAATTCTTATTTGCATTAAACAATTATAGCCCACAATTCATCTTGAAAACTCCCCAGCCATAATAAACCTTAACTTCATTCCCCACGTTTCATTACAACAGTTTTAAAACATTGGAAACAGATTTTAACCGTTGGATCAAATTTTGGCCAACTCCCCTGAATTAATCCTGGCCATTCAAATTTGATTTCCTTTTTTGCCAACCTTTGAATTGCCTTAAGACTTACCTACTCAATGACAAACATTCCTTTTGGAATATACTCCAACTCTTAAGAAGCCCCCAAGTTTCCATTTCTTCCCCACGCATTCTATCACTCCCTTGAAACCCTAATTTTCTAAACACTCTCAAGCTTTCTCACTATTTCATCAATGGCACCCAAAGTTAGACAGGAGATGATAGTAGATTTCACCAACAAGGACATAGACCTTGATTTCTCTTACCTTAGCCACAAAAGCAATCTCATATTTGAACCCATCATCTCTTTTGAGAGTGAAACTCCAGAAATTACACCAACTCTGAGATGGCTAAGAAGGGCTGGACTCCAAAATTTTATGTAAAACAAGCATAGCTCTTGCTTGGAGCAATATATGGCTGAGTTATTTGCCTTTCTCAAATGGAAAGGTAAGGCAACTGGAGGAGAAGTGTCAACAAGATTGACATATGTGAGTGAAGGAGAAGAAGAAGAAAGATCTCATAGGGTCAAGTTTACAGAAGAGAACCTTGAAGGTGCTTATGGATTGCCCTCAGAAGGAAGGAATCCAGAAATCTATGGCATAGGGCATGAGCAAGAAATTGCTCAAGATTGGCTCATTACTCCAGCCTGAGTTCCTCACACTGTTTGAGGTGGTTACAAAAAGTATTCTGAGTAATACTGGGAGCTTGGAACAAGTGAGCTCACCAAGAATCAGGATAATGGTTGGAGTAATTGATGCCAGTGACAAGGGCATCAAGTTCAATTGGAGAGACTTCATCATGGGAGAAATGATGAAGGAGAAAGCCAAATTCAAGGTGAAATCTCACATGAAGGTGGTATTGGAAGGCAAGCTGAAATATTGCACCAGGGCAAGTCTGCTGATAAAAAGATTCTCCCATTATACTGAGAAGTAGACCTTTGCAAAACCTCTTCCAGCTCAGAAGATAATGTTCAGAAAACTGTCCAAAAAGTCTGAACAGAGAAAGAAGCAGGTGGCCAAACCTGCTGAAGAAGAGGTGGAAAAGAAGCCCAAAATGAAGCATAGGACAACGGCAAGGGTTCTGAAAATAAAGAAATTGTCCAAAATTCTCTCAGAGGAAAATTTTGATGCTTCAGCCGAGGTGGACAAAGTTTATGAAGAAGGTGTGAGTGTGCCATCAGATTCTGAAGAGATAAGGGAGAAGTTTCCAATGGTGGTCAAGAAGAAGAAGGGTGAGAAAAGAGTCAGGGAAGGTGTCCCTGAGGAGGGCAGTGGAAGCTCAAGAGCAAGTAAGAGAAGGGTCAAGCCTTCTGAAAAGACGCAAGAGCTTCAGGAGGAGCAGACTTTGCAATTAGCTCTAAGAGAAAGTAGAGCTGAAAGTAGGACAAACTCAAAATCAAAGTCAAAGTCCAACTCTCCCGATTCAGGAACTCCAGAATCCAAACTTCCTGAAACCCAAAACCCTGAGCCCAACTCTCCTGATACCCATAGAACCCCCCAAGATCAACCCATCACCCCTTTGAACCTAACCAAGAGATATTCTCCTAAAGGAGCTGCCCAAAGAGGGCCAATTGATGTGCTTGCTGACATTGCTGTTGATGAGTCAAGACTGCTATCACCCCTCGAATCTTCTATGCTCAATTATTCTAAACTGTTAGAAGCAGCTCTATTAGATCAAACCCCTTCAACCAAAACCCCTTCACGACCATTGCTCTCAAAAGCACCTGAACAACCTTTTGTTAAACCCAATATCCCTGAAGCTAATCCTGAAGCCAACCCTACTGAACCCAGAGCCAACTCCTCTATAACCCAAAGTCCCCAATCCAGTGGAGATGAGGAGGAGTATACCTATGAAGTTATGCTCAGAGGTGGAGCCAAGGCTACTGTGGATAGTTTGTATCCCATTCTTGCTGAATTCCCAAGATTGCAAAGGAATTTCCATGATTTAAGGGCTTTAGTTGAAGTAAAAGACAGAACCATCATGGAGATTGCCCAAGTTATTCAAGATAAGGGAGCAAACTGGTGGCAGATTGAGGAGAGCAGATTGCTACACTTTGCTGGTGTGCAAAAGACAAGGTTCCTAATTGATGAGGAAGTCTTTGCAAAGCTTGTAGCTGACAAGGTTGCTGAGGAGAAAGATAGAATTGCTAAAGGGATCAAGCACCCTGATAGCAGTTCTAATGATGATGACAACAATGATGATCCCACAGATCCCAACCCCCTGGTCCCAAAGAACCAACCATCCATTACCTAACATATCATAGGAAGGGCTCTGTATCATCAGAGGTGTTGATCAAAGATGGTAACACAGTCAAAGATGCATCAGCCAATGAAGGTTCATCTGAACCCAAGGCAAAGCTTAATGATGTTAAGGCCTCCCCACTAGAAGCTGGTTTGGTTAAGACCTCATCAGTATCAACAGAATTGGATACTGACCAGCTCTTAACCAATCAGGATGACCCAGTGGCTTTAGAACCAAGCACTGTGATCTCCCAACAACTTCCTTCGATGAACCCTATTGAGGGTGTAGAAGCTGCAGGTTTAGGTGGTGGAGTTGAAAAGGAAAGAATAGTTGAAAAATCAGAGGGAGTTGAGGAGGAGAGAGATGTAGTCATCACTAAGATAGTGAGTGTACCACAAAATGAGGGTGATATAAGTGAGGAATGAAAGGCTATTCTTGAAGTCAAATCTGAACTTCAAGAATCCCTTGATGAGAGGAGGCCTGACCTTGAATGTGAGATTATTAATCAAGAAGGGAGAAAAGAACAAGTTGAAAATGAGAAGAAGGCTGCTGATGAGTCAGGGCCTTATGAAAAAGAATTGGATGGTGTTGAGAGTGATTTTGCTAACAAATTTGATTTTTCTGACCTTGCAGGTATCACTCTTGATCAAATTTTTGCTGCTGAACTTTTTACAGATGCTCCTGTACAAATTGATATAAGTTTGGCTCAAACCATCCTTGGAGAGCAATCAACAAGTGGAATCTGCCCATGCTGAAACTTCAGAAGCATTGGATGAGCAAGGCAGAACACTATTGAGGAAAAAATCAGTGGAGTAGAGTCTGGATTACAAACAATCTCTACTGAAGTGCAACAGGCCAAGCAAAGTATGGACAAGTTCACCAAGGATGTCAAGAAACATCAGAAACAGCTTTTAGACAACCACAACAAGAATGTCAAGGCTCTAAGGCTGGTTGTCAAGCAAACCATAGGCAAGAAGAGTGCTCTTTAGAAAAGAAGGGCAGAGGAGATGAGACTTGCTATGGTAAAAGAAGCTTCTGCAAAGTTTTCTGAGGAAGTGATGGCCAAGATTGCTGAATCTTCTGTGGCCAACCTCACTGATCTACTTAAAGCAAACTTAGATGCATCTATGAAGACAACCATGGAGCAGGTTGTTGAGCAAAAGATTAAGCCTGTTCTTACTTTTCTAAGCATGAGCAGTGATAGGATGCAAAATGTACATGATGAAAATGTATATTTACTTGAAGAGATGAAATCCCTGAATCTGGCACAGTCCCTGATGGCCTCCACAATGAGTGATCTCAAGCCCTAGTGCTTTGATGAAGTCAAAAAGGTGGAAAGAGAAAGAGCAAGGGTCAAAGGTGACTTTACAATAGGTGAAGCAAGCAAGGGAAAAGAACAGATGCCAGAATCCAAAGGAAAAGGAAAAGCAGTTCTGAACTTAGAAGATTTGGATGAGGAAGAACAGTTGGCTATTGCTCTGAAAAACTCAATGGCCTCAGCTCAAGAAGAAGGAGCTAGACAACAACAAAGGCCTGGAGGAGTGTCAGCAGGGTTGGACAAGACTGCTAAAGGTGTTCAAACAAGAGGAAAAATCAAGAAAGCTAATAACAACAAGAGGAAAGCTGAAACTTTCAATGATTTCCCTAACAGCTTAGACCTGCTTGCTGAATTCAGAGTGGAAGAAGAGCCTACCTCTAAGAAGGCCAAAGCTGCTGAAAAGGACAAAACTGCTGAAGCTGCCAAGTCTACTGAAGCTAAAACTGCTGAAAGCACCAAAGCTGCTGAAGTTGTAGATGAAGTTGAAAAGCTTTTTGAAGAAGGCTTTGGAGCTGAACCAAAGAAGAAAACTCCAGTTCTTGCTGATGATCCATCCAAGCTCTTTGAGGAAGGCTTTGGAAAAGATGCAGAAACTCAACAAAAACTGTCTATGATGAGGGCTCAAGAGAAAATGGAGCAGTTGATGGAAGCAAATAGAGCAAGAGACAAGAGGAGAGAGAACTTTCAGAAGCCAAGGAGGAAGAGGGCTACTTACAACAAGCTGAAGCCTCAATTGCTGATTCAGATGGATACCAAATATCCACACATGGATAAATGGGTCCACATTCAGCTGAATGATGATTGGGAAGAAGCCAAGAGAGAGTTTGTTTATGACTTTTATGTCATAGGCAGATGGATGGGAGAAGACCTAGAATCCATCTTTACTAAAATTCATGTTTGATAACCACATGGAACTTTATCAAAGACTTCTTGCTGTTGCAGATATAGCAAGAACTGAATTCAGAGCCCCTGGCCCAATCATATACATGCCTCCTAAGCAGCAAGGTTATATTGATCAACCAGCCATCTTCAAGGAGTTCATTCAGATTTTGAAAATGGAGAAGATGAAACTTGGACCCAAGGGAACCAATCAAGAGGTTATGGAACTGAAGAAGAGGGTTTGGGAACAGTATGGAATGGTGCCACCTCCTGAAGATAACCTCTGAAACTGCTAAGTTTCCCTATCCCTTAATTGTCCATGTCTGCTGAATTGGATGCTTATGTGCTCTTGGTTACTGAAATGGATAACTATGCTGAAAAGTTGCTCTTGTCTGCTGATGTGATTGCTATGAAGTTTGCTCTGATCACATTTACTTAGAAAAAGTTATGCTCTGATAACATCTTATTTGTAATACAATTGCTCTGATATCATGCTCTGATTAGTTATTTGACTATCGACATGCTTGTAATGCTGAAATATTATATGAATGATAGTTGAATTTCTTTTGAATCAAGAGATAACATCTCATTGTCTCAACTTGCCTGACTTAAACCTATATGCACTTAAAACTGTGATTACACTAACATGTTCTTTCAGGAAATTTGACCTTAGTCACATCTACTGAAGTTATATGTAATAAGTGTAGTCAAGTCACCTTTGCATAGATTGTATAGGTTTTGGCATCATCAAAAAGGGGGAAATTGTTGGGAATAAAATGAGAATTTTGATTAAGATACCAAAACCCATTAAAGACATGCCAAATAGATAAGTCAAATATAAATGAACATATTTCAGGAATGTTGGAACATGTAGTTAAGGCTAGTTGAGAAGCTGGAATGTTAGGCAGCTCTTAGTACATTTAGATGCACAAGTTGAGAGGGAACACATGCTTAGAAGATTACAAGAATCAAGTCCCATCAAAGGCTCAGAATCAAATTGATCTCAAATATGCTGAAGTACCTAAATGGACAACTGTGCTGACCAAGTCAGCTCAGTGGTAGATCAACCTCTCTAAACTTCAATTGAATGGAATACATCATCAAGACCAAGTCTACTGATGTATATGTCAAAGTTCAGAAGAGTTAACTAGCAGAGATGTCTCAGCACACTTGAACCAGAACAGTTCCAAGTAAAAGGCCAACTATGTTGATAAGGTCAAAGCTACTGATCTGAAACCATGAATGATCAAGACCATCAAGAGATATGGTATGAAAGAGAAAGAGCCAAGTCACCTGAAAGAGCATTGCCAACACCGCTGATAAGCAGAGTCTGCTGAAAGTGATAAGCAGACTTGTCCAGATGATAAGGAAAGTTGTCCTTATCATAGGACCAATGATCAGAAGTGATGTCCATGTTTGATCAAGTGAATCTTCAAGTCAGACATTGGGAAGAGTGCTTCAAAGTCAAGACAAAGTGCTAACAACCGTTTACTTCCAAAATTAAGGACATGTCACTTTCAAGAAACTGTCTTCCAGTTGCAAAGTTCAAGGAAGACAAAAATAGACATTTTGAGGCTGTCTCTCCAACGGACATAACCTCAATTTACTCTATAAATACATGAAGTGTGGAAACCATTGAAGGCACCAACTAGCAAGCCAACTATCCTACATTGCTAAGGAAACTACAAAGCCTTAAGAATACTTCGTTCTTAGTTTCCAGAAACACTTCAACCTAAGCTGAACTTCATTGTATATCCATACAAAGCTTAGAGAGATATCCTATCTTTATATACTGAGCTCATTGTAAAGGATATCTCAACCTAGTTGGAACCAACATCAACCCTTATACCTTTCTAAAGAGAGATAGAAGGTTGTTGTAGTAGAAGTGTAAGGAACTCACTGTTGAGAGAAGAACAGTCAGTTCTGAGTTGAGAAGAGAGTACTAGGACTCTGATATCCTAGGGATCAAGGCACGAAGGAGTGGTGTGGTTGATCAAGTGCACCTTGGCACTATAAAATAAATAATTTCAAGAGATAATGAATAATCTTGTTCAATCAGGGAAAGTGGATGTAGGAGCTTGAGTCTCTGAACCACAAATAACTCTTGTGTTGATTTACTTTCAAGCATTTTCATACAACCAACACATACATCCAATGCACACAAAACTGATCTTAAAAAGACATATACTCAATACTGTGATTAAGTGTTAAGAAATATTTCAGAATTAAAAGGAGTTTGAACTAAAGGGCCAACCACTATTCCGCACATATAACTCATTTAGATAGTTATTCAACTAAGTACTCAATAGTACTTAGTGGATTGATTATCTTCTAGGAGTTATTCATATCAGAAGAGTTGTCCAGGACAACCTTGCTGAAGCCTGATTTGATTAAGTTTGAAAAGATTTGCATACAAGTGTATTCCCCCTCCCCCATACACTTGTTATATACTCCTTTCAGGACCAACACTCTTCTTGTAGGTAGCTTCTCTTCTGCTACTGTCCTTCCTATTAGATGACCCGTATCTTCTTCTTTCTGGAGTCCGATCTGATCTGTCCTTTGACTTGTAGGAAGTTGTTCTTTCTTCTCCGTCTTTCAACTTGTAGGATGATTCGCCTCCATGGTTAACATTCTTCTTGCTGTCTTTGTAGAACCTCTTGTACTTTCCATTGTTTGTCGTTCATCTTGTCGAATCTCTTAATCATCAAGGCCATCTGTTCTTTCAGGCTTAGATCATATATGCATGCATCCTCTCTCACTTTGGAGCCCTTGATGCCTTAACAACTGACTTCCTTCGCGGCCGCTAATGCTTTGAAACCAACAACTTTAGAAGAGGATGGTATACACATTTGTTCTTCATCATCTGAATGTTCTTGCATGCTAAGATCAAACTCGTGAGCTTTAAGACTTTGAAAGAGATTTTATACTGACCTTTCTTGTGCATCTTTGGAGTCTTTGATAATGCATACTTTAGTATACCATTCTTTAGGTAAAACATATAAAACCTTTATTTTTACCTCCATGTTGTTATACTTCTTACCAAGACATTCAATCTCATTGATTATGTTTGTGAAGTGGTTATCTAGCTGATCTATGGTCTCTCCACGTTGCATTTTGAAATTATCAAATTTCTAAACAGTAGTGATGAGTTTATTTTCATTGATCTGCTCAGTGCCTTCACACATGATAGTTAGAGTATCCCACATCTCTTTGACTTATTGTAAGAACAAGTACTTTTATAGGATAGTTGTATAAATAACAAACTTAAACTTCTAAGGGTGATAAGAAGGGTTTGGGGTTTACAAAATGTATCAACTTGTGTGAATGAGATAAGCTCCAATCAACACAATTTCTAAGCGTAAGATATGTATAAGAAATATAGGCTTAGGAAGAAAACTTAGAGCTATGGAATGATAATAAAATCCATCTCTAAAAGAGCTCTAAGGATTTAGATCATTTCTAACTTTTCAACATGACTTATGAGTTCTTACTTGCGTATAGTTTCCGTATTCTATCACTTGGATAATGTCTTGTATTTATATATGATTTTCACTTTAACAAGCCGTTGGTGGAACTAGCTGTTGTGAACGTAATCATTTGAGCATGCTTGTTGATCCACACTTTTGTTCTTCCAGTCGGTTGTTGGATGAACATCTTCATGAAAAGCAGTGTGCATTAAACACACATGTTGGATCCGCATGCTCTTTACATTTAATGACTCTAGGGCTGACTTGGCATCTTCGCATTGGTCAGTATTAGGTGAGATCATTTGCTTTGGATCTTGTCTTCTATTTGAGTACATCAGATGAGTTTGGATGCCTTTGTCTTCTGATGATGTCATCCGATCAATCAGATGAGCATCTCTGTGTAGCTTTATCTTGACAAGATTCTTCTAAGTTTTGAGTCCATATCAGTTGGGTTCTTCATGAGAGCTGATCTTCTTGAAGTTATTATCAAATGGCTTTAGATATACAAACACCTAGTCATCTGATTTCACTTATGAACTTCATAGGTCTTCTTAGTCTTCTGGTCTTGATGTCTTCTGATTTCAAACAGGTCCAAAGTAGACTAGACTAAGTCCTATTACAAATTATACTAAACACCTAGATTACATGATCTGTTTTGATCATCAAAACTAACATATCAATACAATCAGCTTAGGGGCAAGATGAATATCCCAACAACTATGATTGTATTCATTTTTGTAGACACCTAGTGTTAAAGGCAAATGATGTATATGTGAGTGGTGTATAAAGTGTGATAAGTGCTATGAGAAGTAGAATAAGCGAAAGAGAAAATTTGAGAAGAAAGGTATGATAAAGGTATTTTGGAAATAATTAAATATTTTGGTGATAGTAAAATTATAAGAGTTAAATATTTGGAAAATGTATTAGAACATATTTGGTGGGCACGTGCCGGCAAGCCACGCCATCGGTTATGGGCTAGAGAAAAAAAAAGTGTATTAAATTGCAATAAAATGAAATTTCGATTTTTTTTATAATAATTTCAAATGTCGTGATTAAATTGATACTGAGACTAAATGTGGTGAATTTAATTAGAATATGTGTAATATGTCGTGGCAAATATATATGAACTCTGACAAGCCACATCATTGGTTATCGGCCGGTAAAAAAAATATGTATCTGAATTGCAACAACATGAAAGGTTGTGATTTTTTTAAATAATTTCAATGGTTGACACAGGGTTGGCAACGGGGCGGGTATGACCAGTCCCAGGACCCGCTTTGTCAAATTTTTTTAGACCCGTTACCTGCCCCGCCCAATCTCAATACCCGCCTAAACCCGTCCCCTCTCGCCCCGCGAACCCGCTCTTCCATCACCTACCTGTTTATTTATTTTTCTGTTTTTTTTAATCTGCTATTTAAATAAAATATAACATGAAATCTGCTCTTAAACTACAATAAAACATCAATTTCAACATCAAATATAACATAAATCTTTTTAAAATATACATATTGTTCAATGAAAAATTAACCTAATAAAAATTAACATTCATTCATTAATTCTTGTTAGACCCTAGAAAAAATTAACCTAATGAAAAATATGAACTTTGACAAGCCACATCATTAGCGCGCCTTCTTCATCATCAATCACAATAGGACAAATCGATTCAGAAGAACCTAAAAAAAAAATTAAAATTGTAAATTTATATCAGATTTAATCTTGTTCTACAATAGCATAATAAAACAATTTGGGGAGTATATGGCAAGTCTTCAAATTTATTTATGCAATCCATTTGTAGAAATAAATTTAAGGATTTTGAGTTGTGTGAGAAATAATAATTAAGAAAACTAATGATCTAGATTTATTAGTATTATCTAACCTTTAACTAATAGTGGAGAAAGGATGGGTGGCGGCTCCCGAGGACCTGTGGCGTCCAAAGAAGGTAAGGTCGTGAGGTGAGACGCGTTTTCTGCCCTGGGAGAGTAAGAAAGTCGATGTTCTATACTTGTTAAACCCTAGAAAGAAAAAGTATATACATATATATTTTTTAATATATTTCTATACGGGTCTACTTCGGGTCGGGTATATACAAAATCATTACACATCCCAAACCCGACGGGTATTGTTTGACCGGGTATTTACCCAACCAGGAACCCGTTTGATTGGGTTGTTGGGATATTCAGGCCAACTGATATCCCTATGTATTGTATTTATAACCAAATCTGCTTGGAATAAGAAAAGTTGTATTGTATAAACAACTTCATTATTCATCTTGTAATAGATAGGATCTGGTCAGTATCAGCTAAGTTGGATGTAAGTTGATGCATTGGAGAAACGCGCACAAGATAATGAAGAGAAGAGGAGACCGGAAGCGGAGAATTAGTCGAGGGGGAACTCGACTGATGATCAGCTGAGGCTCCATCAATTGAGGAACCAAACACAACTCATAACCAAGCCTTCACTACTAGACAGCAAGGTTCATACAGCTGAGGAAACAATCAGAAGCTCAAGTGTCAAGATCAAAAGAAGCAAAACCCAGAATCGGCAGAGGTAATCAGCTGAGGCAAAGGTCATCTGTTTCTATTTACTGAAGAGTCAAATCAGAGCTGACGTGGACCAATAGGAAGACGACAGCAGACATCTAAAGGCTGACACGACACAGAGCCTAAGAATGGAAAGTCAAAGATACATTGAATATTACATGGAAATGTAATATTTAGAATATCAATCAAAAGATTGTGTTTTCCGAAATAGTGTAGATTTGAATGTTATCCTCCAACGGTAATATTTCAAATCTACACTATATATATATATATATATATATGTGTGTATATATATATATATATGTGTGTATATATATATATATGTATGTATGTATATATATGAGTTCATTATTATATCTCAAGAGTGTGAAGTGATGTCAAGGTGGAGCAAATGTGCTTAAGTGTTCATCATCAACAATAGCTCAAGAGAACCTCAATGAAGAATCAACCCACATCATCTTCCCAGTGAGTGAGTTCATCTAAGCTA
Organism: Galeopsis tetrahit; assembly: GCA_963675135.1. Lineage (NCBI taxonomy): Eukaryota > Viridiplantae > Streptophyta > Magnoliopsida > Lamiales > Lamiaceae > Galeopsis > Galeopsis tetrahit. Next base: position 40,602,831 of record OY776128.1, on the reverse strand, counting down.
GCATTGTTATATACATATCTAAAGTTTAGAGAAAAATTCTCAATTTTAGCTTAAGGTTAAATCAGATTGTAAAGGAATTTCTCATCATCTAGTTCTATACACGAAACTCACCTTCTATCTTAAACCCTTAGAAGATAGGTGGAGTGACTCACAAAAAAGAAAAATCAAAACCATCACTGTAAGAGTGCTAGCCCCTCCTAATGACTAGTAGGATCGAGTACACTTGGAAGTGTCAAAGGATCCAAAGTCTTCTCTTGGGACTCTAAAGTAGCAAGACGTGTTACTCTTTACACGTTAAATATTTCAAGTCCTCGAAAGGGATTAACTTCAATTTTGGAACGTGAGAGTGGATGTAGGTATGGAGGTCGAACCACTATAAATAACTGTGTTATTTTTCTGCTTTAGCATGCATGTTTACATTCTGCATAACATAGTTTTAAAGAACGTTTTTGTATCAGCTGATACCAAATGAGCTAATACACTCTTATTTACTCGCTAGTCATTGCTCTAGTCTCGTCGTTTTGAATCCGAAAACATATTATGGAGAAAAATCTAACACCGAAGTTAAGAGTTCGGTCTGTTTTTAGAAGTCATCTATATCAGTTGACATCAAGTCAGTTGATCATGCATAAAATTATTTACAAAGGTTTTTAATAAACCAGTAGATGAGTATAATCTTTAAATAGGCACACTACATTTTCCGCACACTTCTCTATCAGCTGATATAATCTGCTGACTAACTAGTTCTAGACTCCTAGTGAATCAGCTAATCAAGTCATCTGATAGAGATAGCCGATTTATTTACACTGTTAAAACACTCGTCTGATGTATACCCCCTGGGTAGGGACCATCACGGGTATTTACCTGCCCCCTATGGGTCTAGGTTTGTACTCGTCCCATTACCATCTCTAAAGGTTGTGATTAAATAGACAGTGAGACTTGAGTTGGTGAATAATAGAAATTAATATACAAGAATTAATTCTCTATCTGTCGAACTACAAGTTCGCACTTTTAGATGAGACAAAACTCTTTCATGATATCAGAGCCTCCAGGAAAACGACCTGGGTTCGATTCCTGCTAGAAGCAACTCCACCCATTTAAATTGTCCACTCGATGGGCCTCCTCCCCAAATGGTAAGGGGTGATAATTCAGCCCACGAGTGAGGAGGAGTAATAGAAATTAATATACAAGAATTAATTCCACACATTCCTACAAGTTCGGACTTTTAGATGAGAAAGAATTTCTTCAGTGAAGTTATTAAAATAAACCCAATTTTTTATATGTACTAATCTCGTGCCAAAGTTGGCTGAATCCTTGAAAATGTAAAAAATTCGTCTTATTGAATTTGAAAAGAGGTACAAAACTATTTAATTTATATTAATTTCCTAACACTCTCTCTCACTTGTGGACCGAAATATCATCTCTATCATTTGGGGAGGAGACCCATCGAGTGAACAATTCAATATGAGTGTAGTTGTTTTTTAGGCTCTGGTGTCATAAAAAAAATGTTTCATCTAAAAGTCAGAACTTGTAATGAGGTTTGAAATCAATTCGTTTAGGTTATGTTTACTTTGGGTTTTGGATGGTTTTGAAAACCAATTTTTAAAATTTCGAGTTTTTAAAATACTGATCAATAGTAATACGTGTGTTTCTTTTGAGTTTTTAAATAGTAGATGGTTTAACTTTATGTTAAATAAATGTGTATGATTGAATAAAATTGTATTATTATATTATTGTTGGGTGAGATTATACTGATTAGATGATTATGTAATGATTGAATTTAGGGAAAATATCACTTTTAGTCACCCAAGTTTACTCTTTTTCAGATTTGGTCACCCACATTTACTTAGTATCAAAATTGGTCACTTACTTATTATTTTGGGCTAGTCTTATGTGAAATATTGCATATATACATTTCAGTCATTCACACTCACATTCTTTATAAATACACCCACTCACAGTTCAACCCACATTTTTTATAAATACACCCACTGACAGTTCAATTCACACCCATATTTTTTTATAAATACACCCACTAGCAGAAATTGTACTCAGTCATCTTCTCCGAGCAGTTTTCAGCCACTCCAAGCCGCGGTCGAACGCTGCAATTTACGACGACCTTAATCTTTAAATATTTTTTATTTCTTTAAATATTCTTTAATAATTATTATGGATCAATGTTATTTTATATTACTACATGCAATAATATATGTTACTATATGTTATAATGTGAGTTACATAATCAATAAAAATTCTAGAAAAAAAATACTACATAAAAGAATCGGTATTATTTTTTATATATTACTACATACTACAGTTTGAATTACTACATTGAATATGCGTTTGTTACTATATGTAACTTTATCAAATTATTTGCATTACAACATGGTTATTGTGTTTACTACATGCGATAATATATGTTACTATGTATTATAGTGTGAATTACTACATTAACAAAAACACTAGAAAAAACGTGTTACTAAATAAAATAATTTGTATTATTATATAAAATAGTTTGTGTTATTACTACATAAAATAATGTGTGTTACTACATATTACAATTTGAATTACTACATTTAATATCCCGCGTTCGGCAATAAAATAAAAGATAAAAAAATCACAGAAACTGGTAAAATAAACGGGTTAAAATTTTTGGTCAAAATTAGAACACAAGTGGGCCAGTTGACAAATAAATTAAGAATTAACCCAAATGAATTAATGGTGGCACAGTAATATATATTTTCAGCCCATTGACTTAATAAGTCAATATTTTCAGCACAATTGACTTAATTGGTCAATATTGCATGTATGCAATATTGCATATAAGTTTTTGTGTATTATTTTTTATCAAAATTGATGTTGCGGTTAGTCAATTCGTTATTGACTAACGGAGAAAGAATTTTGAGCTTTTTTTTAACATCATTTCCCCTCTTTTAATTCCTAAATTCTAAACTCCAATTTTTTTTTCAATTTTTTATTATAACAATTCCTATACCATAAACCCAATATAAGTTTGAATGTGTACTAAGAACGAGAGTTAATGTCTACCAGAACAAGGATGCTTAGTAAACAAAAAGGTTATTCCAGCATTTGATAGTATATTTCTTAATGGCAGATGACATATTTTTGTGTACAACACCTTTATATAGTAACATGAAAAAAGATGATTTATATTTTGTGTACAGCACCTTAGTAACATTAAAAATCATAAGATGATTTTTCCGGACTTGTCGTTAAGAAGGCATTGTGGGCAATAACTAGCATCTTCTAAAACATGTGTTGATTCATCAACCAACCATTTTCAGGTAGCCAAGAATTATAAGTAAGTTGTTAATAATTATTTGTTGGTTTACTTTTCATTTTATAGGGTACACAGTCCCTTTATTGTCAAATATAATTACTTACATAAAAAAAAAGTGACATAAAAAAAAAGTGACAGTGGTTCATCAAAACGACCCAACAAGGAAAATAACAAAGTGAGATTAGTCAAATTATGGTGGTCATGTACTAATTTGATATACTTTATTTTTATAATTATGGTTTATAATTATTGTATTCAGTTGAAAATTATTCAGACTCTATTTCCCTTTTGTACTCTGTTTTTTCAAATTTGATTTTTGAACAATATTTAATTGACTGGTTTTCATATTGAATTTGTATAATAATTGGAAATAGAAACTTATTTCAAAGTAGTTAATAATTAGAATTCATTTCCCTATTTATAATTATTCGAGCATAATCTTCTATGAACATCGTGGTGAAAATTAATGGTAAAGAATTCTCTAAAATTATCAATTAATATTAAGAATGTTTGAGATATAAATTTAGTAAAAATTGTGAAAAAATTTGGAATTTAGGATTTAGAAATTTTTATCGGTAGAAACTGAAAAAAAATTGGGGTTTAGAATTTATGAATTAAAATAGGGGAAATGATGTAAAAAAGAATTAGCGCTTAAAACTCTATTTCCGTTAGTAACGTATTCACTAACAGTACCGTCAATTTTGATAAAAAAGAATAACTGAGTGACCAAATCTGAAAAGAGGTAAACTTGAGTGATCAAAAATGATATTTTTCCTTGACTTTATTATATGGGTAGGGCTGCTGTGTACTCAAGTACACGGTGTACTTGAGTCCACTTGCAGCCCTAATTATGTGGATAAATAACATATTGCATGATCATATACCACCAACTAGCTGTTACAGCCTAGTGGTCACCCATTGCGTTTTTCACCACTAGGTCATGTGTTTGAGTCCCAACTACATCAAGTTTTGAATTTAATTTTATTTTCGCACCTAATAAATATTTTAATTAGCACTCGTTTATCTAGATTATAAAAGTGCAAGCCTAATAACCAAAAGGTGTATCATGTATCATCCATAGTCATAAAAGTGCAAGTTTAAATAATAAAATGTGTGAAATTAATAACAATTTTTTTTTAAAAAATAGAAACAGTTTATCTAGATTATAAAAGTGCAAGACTAATAACCAAAAGGTATATCTTTGATAGTTATAAAAGTGCAAGATTAAATAATAAAATGTGTGAAATTAATAACAATTTTTTAAAAAAAAATAGAAACAGTTTATCTAGATTATAAAAGTGCAAGGCTAATAACCAAAAGGTGTATCATTGATAGTCATAAAAGTGCAAGTTTAAATAATAAAATGTGTGAAATTAATAACAATTTTTAAAAAAAAATTAGAAACAGTTTATCTAGCTTATAAAAGTGCAAGACTAATAACCAAAAGGTGTATCGTTGATAGTCATAAAAGTGCAAGATTAAATAATAAAATGTGTGAAATTAATAACAATTTTTTTAAAAAAATAGAAACAGTTTATCTAGATTATAAAAGTGCAAGGCTAATAACCAAAAGGTGTATCATTGATAGTCATAAAAGTGCAAGTTTAAATAATAAAATGTGTGAAATTAATAACAATTTTTTAAAAAAAATTAGAAACAGTTTATCTAGCTTATAAAAGTGCAAGACTAATAACCAAAAGGTGTATCGTTGATAGTCATAAAAGTGCAAGATTAAATAATAAAATGTGTGAAATTAATAACAATTTTTTAAAAAAAAATAGAAACAGTTTATCTAGATTATAAAAGTGCAAGGCTAATAACCAAAAGGTGTATCATTGATAGTCATAAAAGTGCAAGTTTAAATAATAAAATGTGTGAAATTAATAACAATTTTTTAAAAAAAATTAGAAACAGTTTATCTAGCTTATAAAAGTGCAAGACTAATAACCAAAAGGTGTATCGTTGATAGTCATAAAAGTGCAAGATTAAATAATAAAATGTGTGAAATTAATAACAATTTAAAAAAAAAAAAAATTAGAAACAGTTTATCTAGATTATAAAAGTGCAAGACTAATAACCAAAAGGTGTATCTTGATAGTCATAAAAATGCAAGATTAAATAATAAAATTTGTGAAATTAATAACAATTTTTTTTAAAAAAATTAGGAACAGTTTATCTAGATTATAAAAGTGCAAGACTAATAACAAAAAGGTGTATCATTGATAGTCATAAAAGTGCAAGTTTAAATAATAAAATGTGTCAAATTAATAACAATGTTTTTCAAAATATTAGGAACAGTTTATGTATATTATAAAAGTGCAATTATTAATAACCAAAAGATCATACACTTTTCATTAATAGATCATACACTTTGCAGTTATAATAACATACACTTTTCTTTAATATATAACTTACACTTTTCAGTTATAATATCATACACTTTTCAATTATAATAACATACACTTTTCATTAAAAACAATGTTGCACTTTTTAATATAGTAACATACACTTTTAATTAAAAAAACAAAGATACACTTTTTAGTTATAATAACATACACTTTTTCAAAAAAAAAAAAATCGAAAAAAAAATTGAAAAAAAAAATCGAAAAAAAAAGTCAAAGTTTGACCGTTGACTGGTCAACGGTCAACGGTCAACATTTGACTGGTCAAAGTCTACTGGGCTGCGGGTCGGGTCGGGTCGCAAAAATTGGGCCTGGGAAAAGCATTGGGTAGGGTAGGGCTACAAATGGGCCTAGAGTACACCGTGTACTCAGAAACATACAAGAATTTGGCTTATTATATTATCATATTATTGTTAAGAAAAATTATAATGACCAAATAAAATTATAAAGTTTTAACTTTATGACAAATCAATATATTTAACAGGGATAATTTTGAGTGAATTTTGATAACTAGTTTTTATATTATGAAGTAAACCCTAAACACTAAAATCCAATACCTGATATTGAAACCCAAAAAGTAATTATTATCTTATATTAATTCTCTAATAGAACAACGTCATTTTAGTAATGTGTTCGGGACATGGACGATTAATTTAGACGAAGTTGTTGATAAAAAATGACTCCATTTCAAGTTTTTCGACAATTTTAGAATAAAAGTTGTTAATGTGAGAATTATATTCAATCACCGTTAATGAGATGATAAGAGTGGTCCACTATATATAGGGATTACAAGAGATACACAAGGAAATAGATAAATAAGGAAATAAATATAAACTATAAATAAAAGATTGCTACCTATAATATATTATACTATTCCTATAATACATTATACTATTCCTATAATATATTATTCTATTATATTCTCTAATAGTTAATATAAAAATAATTAAAACTTAATTCACACATTTATTGAAACCATTCTGAAAAAAGGTGAAAAGTTGTGAAGCTATACAAAATTCTTATCCCAAAATTCACCAGTTTGATTTTAATTTTTAGTGAAACATTAAGCATTACTTAATTTAGTTATGCCCAAAATTAGTTGGCTGTTGAGGTTTGAGCACTGTATTACGTACACACAATCACGGATTTAGAATTAAAAACTTGAGGATATATAAGATAATAAGTTTGAGAATTGAGATACTTTCGAAATAGTTTTCCGTATGTACGTGGACAGACAAATTAAGAAAGTGTAATAATGAGAAGAGTTTTGAAGGTAATTATGTAAATCTTGATGTATAAAGTAAAACAAAGAGTTGACTTGTGTGTATGCGTGAGTCAAAAGTAATACGAAGTAATATTTTGTGTAAAATTGAGGATATTGTGAGGATAAAATTTATAAAAAAAAATTCATTTTAAGGGTATGAAAGTTATTGTACGTTTCAAAAAAGAAAGTATAAAAGTTATTGTGGGACGGAGAGAACTAATTTGGGGTACACCAAATCTTTACATAGATCCGCCTCTACATACACACACACACCTGATCTTCGTTAATGCTCCATCCGTTCCAATTTTATTTCACCACTTATTGTTGATAAAATAGAGGGTAAAGGAGATAAAGCAGTGGGTATGGAAGTTTTTGAGTAATAAATAAAATAATAAAATATTATGAGTATGATCTTTTTACCGTAAAATAAGTTTCGCCTTTTTCTTTACAATAAACAATGATTCAAATACTATTAGATCGTGGATTCAACCGTATAAATTTTATTTTATATGACTGAATTTTGCATTGGTGCGTTTGCCCTATGCAAAATGCAGTCTTATTGCATTGCCCTATTAATAAATAAACAATTATAAATATATTCTTTTAATTTAAAATGACATATATATCTAAAATTGTTAAATAGGTCGGATCGGGCAGAGTTGGACCCGTTATCTCGACTCATTATCCGTTGGGGATGTATGTTTTCTTCAAATTACGCTGGGTCATGTCGAGTTCTGGTTAGGCTCGAACTTGACCAGATTTTCTATCAGATTTCGAGATCTACGATCCAGCTAATTTGAGAAAAAAAAGTTCTTAAAATATTTTTTAATATTTTTTTAAAAATAATATAAAGAAATTTCAGGACCTAAGGCCTAGGTAGTGGTGCTCTAACCACTTGAGCTATCCCACTTTGTCAAATATTTTATGTAATGATAAAGAAAAAAAATTCTTAAGATATTTTTTAATATTTTTTTAAAAATAATATAAAGATATTTCTAAATTTGGATGGAAGAAATACTCCCTCCGTTTCATAAAGTTTGTCGCATTTAATCTTTATTTTTGTTTCAAAAAGTTTGTCGTTTTTCCTAAAATGTCCCTTTGTAACTCTACAATATCACTTTTAATTGGAAATACATTAATGATTAATTTTCTCTCATTTTTTTTAAAAGACAAGAGTGTGATAGAAAAGAAAAGAAAATTGCCTTGGAAAACCCTCCTTAGGGACAAAACCCAGGCGAAGGAAAAAGGTAAACTCCTCTAACAATCAATGTCTGTAAAAGACAGTATACAAATCTTATTAACGGCACTCCGGCCTCTGGCTCGACTTGTGAGCTTATGGTTTTAGATTTTTTTTTTTCTTTTATATTCCATACCTTTTTATTGGCAAATTAATAAGAGATAAATGTGTCAAAAAAATATGTTTTTTAATCTTATACAAAATGATAAATGTAACAAACTTATTAAATTGGAGGGAGTAGCATTTATTCCAATCCAGTAACCGCATCGAGAAGTATCCCATAAATTCGAGTGAAAATAATTGAGGATCATTAAATGGGGATGTAGATACGACCAAAATCGGATGTCATATCATATCGTATAACCTTTGAGAATATGGGATTGTCCTGATCCGTATTTTATTATTTTCATTTTTTTTTTTTTTTAATTGTTTTTTGAGAATTTGTACAAAAATATCATTCTTAGAGACACTGAGACGCCTATCTAATTAAAAATAAAAATTATAATCATTTAAAACAGGTTTAGTCTAGTATACATTTGAGTATGTTGTACATCTTAGTTCAATTTTTTTTCTTTTTTTCCTCTTTCTTTTTGGACTTTTTTTTCAGCTTGTTTTTTTTTTGCCTATCGTTTTTTTCCTTTTTTTTTCGCATGTAATTTTTTTTTTAGTTTCCTAATTTTTGTACTCCATCCATCCCACAAGTGTTTGCACCACAAGATGGACACACTTTTTAAGAAAAAAGTGTAATGAGTGGAGTATTAAGGGACAATTTTGTAAAGTTATATGGATAAAGTAAAAATGTGATTGGAAAGAAAGTAAAAGTAATGACATTTTATGTAAGGGTTGGGCTGCTGTGTACTCAAGTACACGGTGTACTTGAGTCCAGTCATATAGAAAATATTAAGTATATATAGAATAAATAACAAAATATTTAACAAAAATCATTTTAGTCTAGTGGTTGTCCTTTGATTGCCTTACCACAAAGTCACGGGTTCAAAACCCACCTTCTAGAATTTTCGAAATTTTAATTTTAGCACCAATTTTTTATTTTAGCACCACAATTTTTGAAATTTTAATTTTAGCACCAGTTTTTTATTTTAGCACCACTTTTTCTATATTAATAAAAGTGCAACAATTAACAACTAAATGGTGTATCATTAATAGTAATAAAAGTGCAACTAATAAATAATAAAATTTGTAAAATTAATAATAATTTTTAGAGAATTTCTACTCTTAAGGTCTTTTCTTAAGACCCTTATTCTTATAAATACAATGTTTTTAAAACCTTTCTCTAAAGGTCAAAAACTAGGTAATTAGTCTCTTATGCCCCTAAGTTACATTTGTTAGAATAATTGAATCAATATTCAAGAATTCCATAATTTGCGTCGTCTTCCCCAATTTTATTGTTCTAAACTTTCCTTATCCGTCGAAATGAGGTGATCTTCTAACTTTCCTTATTATTATGCAAGAATTTTGTCAAAAATGGAGATGATCTGAATTTGAATTTTGAATTATATACCGGTTCGATTTTAACTCCTCTGAATAATTAATTGCATATCAACCCTAAAACGAACCATCGTCGTTATTATTGTTGCTGGATTTTGATATTCCATTGTATGTATTGATTGCATCACTATCGTATATACAACCAGCATACATCATTTGCGTATTTCATGTTTAGGAGCCATAAGTCATTTCAAATTCTACATAGCAATCTCATAAACTTTATATTTTTTGGCTCTCTGGTTAGAGATGAAATTTTCTGTTGTTCTGAAGGTCGATTTCAACGGCAAAAGCAAATTGATTCGTGTGAATGAAACTTCATCATTCAAGGAGATATTTTGTGAGATAACTCGTATGTCCCCAATTCTATCCGCAGGTAATCCATCGATTTCATATTCCATTGGGGGTATGAATAATTGTTGCTTAGATTCTGATTCTGATTTAGGGGGACTCATAGAGTTTTGTAAGACCACTTCAGAAAAAATAGTAAATCTTTCTGTGGTTATTGCTATTGAGAGGAACAATATTAGTTCAATTGAAAAAAATACTGTTGTAGAACGAAGTTTGATTAGTATAATCATTACCATGAAAGATCTATTACCAGACCATTATGACATTTTTCCAATTATGTTTCTCAACATATCCAGGTCAAAAATTATGTTTCTAGTCCAACCTTGTGGTAAATACTGCTCATACGACACAATTAGCAAAAAAATTGAACTGTTGGAAGGACATGAGATGACGTGCAGAGTTGAACATGCATACAAGTATGTGTAGAGCCTTGTGTCACCTTTTGCAGGTTGCAGGATAGTATAATTTTCATTCGTACTATGTAACTATGTCATGTTCCATACATAGTAGTCTTTTGTTTCAAATGGGTATTTGCTAGCTATTTACAATTGTTTGATTTAATCTACTTATAACAAATGAATTGATATTCTCTTTAATTTCAGTTTTTTTATTAGACCCCAAATTTATATCTGGATTAAAAATGTGCATTTTACAGATTTATATGCAAATTTTATGTGTGCATATGCACTCTTTCCATACTCATATGCAAAAATTTTATACTCCATATAATATGCCGATGTTCCATATGCATATGTATATGCAAATGCAAAATTATGTTATTCCATACTTCATAATATTTTAATTCTAACAAATTATATAGTTTCCTCCATGATTATTAGTAAACGTTGCATCATACTAAATCAACGAGTTAACACTTCACCCTTCATAATGGACATTAAAATATAATTCTTTCAATATCCAACAAATAACCAAAAGTATTGTAAATTTTGGAACTTATTTCAGATTCAACTGTCTCTTATATTAGGAAGTTTTTAACATTTGGTAATTCCACTAATTAAGCACAAATTTCGATGATCTTTAAAATATTTATATAAAATTTCAAAATTTCGAATAATGAAGATATATTAACCATAATTTTAATTTCAAGGGTAACTTTGTCAATCTAAGTGTTGCTTTGGACTTATTAGAAATAATATTCAAACCCTGAACTTTATAGAAAAAACTCTATGTGAAATGCACTTATTAGTATATTTTCCTAATTTTTAAAAAGAAATTAACACCAATTTTTTTATACATTATAAAAAAAGTGCAAGTACTAATAATATCATTAATTGCACTTATTAATAATATCATTACTAGTAATAAAAGTGCAAGTAAAAAAATAATAAAACGTGTAAAATTAATAATATTTTTTTTAAAAAACATTTAGCACCAGTTTTTCTAGATTAAGAAAGTGTGCAAATAACAAAAAGGTGTATCATTAGCATACACTTTTCAATTATAATATCATACACTTTTCAATTATAATAACATACATTTTTCATTAATATATAACTTACATTTTTTATTAATAGAACATACGCTTTTTAGTTATAATAACATACACTTTTCATTAAATAGATCATACACTTTGCAGTTATAATAACATAAACTTTTCATTAATATGACATACACTTTTCATTAATAGATCATACACTTTACAGTTATAATAACATACACTTTTCATTAATATATAACTTACACTTTTCATTAATAGTTCATACACTTTTCAGTTATAATATCATACATTTTTCAGTTATAATAACATACACTTTTCATTAAAAACAATGTTGCACTTTTCAATATACTAACATACATTTTTCATTAAAAAAACAAAGATACACTTTTTAGTTATAATAACATACACTTTAAAAAAAAAAAAAATCGACAAAAAAAAATCGAAATAAAAAATTGAAAAAAAAAAGTCAAAATTTGACCGTTGACCGGTCAACGGTCAACATTTGACTAGTGAAAGTCTACTCAAGTACATGATGTACTTGAGTACATACAAGACTTTAGCTTTGTGTAAATATGTGAATATTGTGAGGGTGAAGTTTATGTGAGAATTTCCTTTTATGGGTGTGCAAACAATTGTGGAACGAACAAATAAGGTAAGTGTGCAAACAGTTGTGGGACGGAGGAAGTATGTTTTATAGTTTTATCCTCTTTTTTTCATTTTTTTTTTGTTTTTCCTTTTTTTCCGCTGTTTTCTAATTTTTTTTATTAATTGAAAATAGATATTAAAAAGTGTAAGGAAATATAATTAAAAAGTAAAACACAATATTACAAAAATGTGTAAGTTAATGTAACTGAAAAGTGCAATACAGTATTACTAAAAAATGTAAGTCCATATAATCGAAAAGTGCAACATAATATTTACTAAAAAGTGGGAGTCATTATAAATAAAAATATCATTGTAAAACGTAGGACACTACAATAGAAAAGTACAATACCGTTTATCAAAAAGTGTAAGTCACATAACTCAAAAAGTGCAACACCAAAATTAACTAACGGGGAAATTCTTGTTAGAGTCATTTCACTAAGACTTTTTTTTAATAGGGAATAGATTATTGTTTTTTATCCAATAGAGTCAAATTGGTACTTAAGAAGACGGTGTTACCCTTTTTCAATTTAAATAATTTCAAATTTTTTAATATTCACCTCCATAATTTAAAAATTCCTAAAAAGACGTCAATTCGAATTAATTACAGATTTCGAATTAATTACATATATTTTATAATTTGAAACTTTTTTAATTAATTAAATTTTTAAATTTTAATTACCGATGTTTTATAATTTAAAACTTTTTAATTAATTAAATTTTCAAATTTATTTAATAGGTGCATTTACGTTATGCATAATTCAAATATTATTTAATAGGTGCATTTAACGTTATGCATAATTCAAATTATGAAGATTATTTTGCATATAACGTTATGCATAATTCAAAAGTGCATATCACGTTATGCATAATGAATTCAATTTAAATATGATGACTATTTTGCATATCATTTATTTATAATTCAAATAATTTCTTACAATTTAATTAAAATCTGATGATTATTTTGTATATAACTTTATGCACAATTCAAAATATAATGATTATATTGCATATCACGTTATGCATAATGCATTCGATTGAAATATGATTACTATTTTGCATATCACATTATTATGTATAAGCATATTCACAATTCTCAAAGTTGTCCACAGATTACGAAACCATGATTGAATCACCATTTCTAAAATCGAAACCTTATAACAAATTTTATCTACCATTGATTCTAAAGTAAAAGGAAGATTATGCAAAAATGGCAGAAGGTCAAAACCAATTCAATAATATAAAATTAGCAAATTTACATTCAAATCAAATATACAACAAGCATACATGTACAATGGAATATTCCGGCAATATTCATCATTGACATTTTTTTCAATCCAGTAGTACTAAAAAGGGAAGAAAACAAACCTAGAAAAAAAAAAGATTTGAAGATGAAAACAAAAATCGGATCTATGATTGAAAAACAAACCAAAAAAACCAACTAAGTATACTCCATTAATTATTTTAAGTCATGCCAACCGAGAAAGTCATATACTCCATTAATTATTTTAATCCCAAAACACCAAACAAACCAAAAAACAAACCCAGCACAATTTTTTTTGTTTTTATGAAAAGGAAACTGGAACAGACGTAAAAACAGAGCAACAAACCTTTTTCTTCCAATACGAAGCCCATATCTCAGGACACGGCGACAGACATCTTCCCCGAACAGATCGTAGGCCTTCGACTAGGTGACGATGGCTTGCGGCCGATAGATCGACGCATCGGAGTCGAGGGGGTTGCAAATCGGCGGCCGCTTCGTCTTTGACGGCCAGGCGGCGGTGGCCACGAGGCTTTCTTCTTCGGCCACTTCGTCTTCCCCGATCAGTGCGACGGAAAAGCAACGACGGCGGTCAAGGTGCTGCTTCGTCTTGGTCTGGGCGGCGACGGCCGTAGGGAGGGTGGCGGCGGTCGTATTGGTGGGTGGGGGCCATGGTGCAGCGCCCAAATCGATTTGGGGGCTACTTCGTCTGTGTTTGGGCGGCGACGGCCTTGGAGAGGGGACTGCTTCGATTTTGCAAGAAATAGGAGAGGCTAGGGTTTTGAGAGTGATGCGGCCTAAAAATGTCACCTAATAAGGAGTTGACACGTGTATAAAAGATGAGATCAAAGTGGAAGGAGTGGATTATCTAATACTCTTTGGATAAGAAATCCCCTCTAGAGGTCTCTCTGGAGGGAACTCCGTCTGGAGAGGAGCATCAGAAAAAAGCAGTCTTAACGAGTAGTTATGAACCATAGATATAGGGAACTCCCGCTATTTCAGGTCCAGACTTGATAAAAGGAAGACCTTGTCCTCCTTTATCTTAGGGAATTAGGTCCACTAAGATGGAGTGCTGCCGAGTCTTCAGGGAGTGGAGAGAAGGGAGGACTTGGTCCACTCAGCAGGGCCGAGTCTCACGGGCAGCTCCGAAATAAGAGGAAGGCTTGACTTTCTCTCCAGAAAGTATCTCTATAAATAGGTAAATTCGAGGAGATTTCCAGGTTAGACACTCTTATACTACAAACTCGATATACTGAATACGAAACACTTTTCTGAGATTCTTTGAGAACTATTTTGATACATCAAGGATCTTGAGATCCTTGGAAGATATTGATAAGCCCTATACTGACTTAGGCATCGGAGCGTCCACACCGGACCCCCCTCCGGTGTGTTCTTTGCAGGTTCTTGAAGATTTCGAGTAAAGGCAGCATACTTGGAGTGATTGCACGTGTTCGAAGAGTGGGACATCCAATCCGGAGGACACGCAATCCTCTCGTGCAAATTTTGGCACATCAACTGGCGCCGTCTATGGGAACGAATTGAAAGATTTTCTCACGAATTTTTACCTGTTCGAGCAAATGGGTGGCGAAAACAAAACATCTACTTCTGGAAAGAAGAATCTTCCAGGGGAAAATTCCCCTCTGCCAACTGATCCCCCACCAAGGGGAGGCCGGGGGAAGGATCCAGTCCATACTCCTTCTGGATCAAATCAGCCATTGGCAACTACTCCAGGCTTGGGTGACGAAAGTCATCCCCTACCGGTCGGGGAGGGAATAACAGGGAACCTTGAAGCCCCAGAGTTCCAGACCGTAGATCCTCAACGAGAGGATATTCCAGACTCGGGGCCACTCCTGATCTCCCCCGATCAGTTGAACGCCCTCATCAAGCAAGCTGTAGAGAAAGCCTTTGCAGATCAAAGAGACCGGATTCCCAGGGCTGCACCAGGGAATCTGGAGGTACCGGCCCCGAGACCCCAGGATGAAGCACCTGGAGCCTCCCAAGTGTTGTCCAAGGAAATGGGGATGCGGGCAGAGGAAGACGATAAGGTGCCCTCGCGAGCGGAAAGAAGCATTCCCCTTCGGAGTACAAGAAGGAATGCAGATCTAGCACCCCGAGGGACAGAACCCCTTGAGACAGAAGAAAGCACGGATGATACCTACGGAGGGCCGGTCAGTGACCAATTACTGGCCCTACAGAAAGAGATGAGAGATATGAGGAAGCAAATGAGCAACCGAACCAGTAGATCCGCTCACGCCTCTGGATGCCAGTTCTCCCCTAACATATTACATGATGAACTACCATTCAATTTCAAGCCCCTTAATTTTGAATATGATGGTACGGTAGACCCATACGAACACCTAGTAAGGTTCGAGAATGCTGCATTACTACACCGCTATGGAGAGGGAATAAAGTGTAGGGTATTCCTAACTACCCTAGCAAAAGCCGCACAACAATGGTTCACTCAGTTGGAACCCAATACAATCCGATCCTGGGAAGAATTCAGTGAGCTCTTCCTTCATCAATTTGCCAGTGCCCGGAGACAACCGAGAGCCACTTTGACCCTCTTTAATTTGAGACAGGGAGAGGGCGAGAGCTTAAGAGCTTTTCTCCGGAGGTTTAACCAAGCAGCTCTGGAGGTCCCTACAGCCTCTCCGGAGGTGAAAATCAACGCTCTTACTAACGGATTGCGTGATGGAGACTTCTTCTCCTCCTTAGCTAAGAAGCCGGTTAAGAACTTTGATGAATTGCTGCATAGGGCAGAAAAGTACCTCACTCTGGAGGAGGTCCGAAAAGCAAAGAGATTGGAGGTTAGGCCACAAGATCGAGAGAGGAGAAGGGAAAGGGAAGGCCCCTCCAGACGATTCAGTCCAGAGGTCCCTCGGACCTCCGGATCAGCAAGAGATAGCAACCCCTCCGGAGGTCCCCGGTCTGGCCCTCGCGGGAGGTTTGAGAAATACACACCCTTGAGAATTGAACCTGCGGAAGTACTGGAGGTGGCAGGAGATCATCCAGACTTAAAATTCCCATATTCCAGAGGTCGAGGACCTCAGAAGCCCAAGTCTGATCGATTTTGCCGGTTTCACAATGAATATGGGCATGATACAAATCAGTGCTACCACCTGAAAGACGAAATTGAGAGGATGATCCAAGCGGGCCATCTAAAAGAATTCATATTTAGAGACAGGCAGGGCCCTCGAGGGCAGAAGCGAAAAGAACATGAAAGAAAACCAGAAGAGAAGGAAACCAGAGAGGCGGCCGAAGAGATGCCCCCTCCAACGCCAAAGAGAGGAGTAATCCACATGATTGTGGGAGGGCCAGCAGATGGAGATTCCTTTCGGAAGAGAAAGCAGAATGTCCGAGCTCTAAAAGCAGAGCAAGGAAGCCAGTTAAGAGAAGTGGGGCGTATGACGGAGACGCCCAATATCCGATTTGGGCCGGAGGATGTGAAGGGGGTTAAGGAAGATCACAACGATGCTCTGGTGATCACTACCGACATAGCTGGGTTCGATGTTGCTCGAATCTTCGTAGATACGGGGAGCTCGGCTGACATTATGTTTTTTGAATGTTTCAAGAGAATGGAGCTGAGTGTGAAGCTGCGCCCTGTAGATACCTCTCTGTATGGTTTCTCCGGAGGTGCTATCCAACCTTTGGGATCAGTAATGTTACAGGTAGGATTGGGGGACGCTCCAGCCCGGAAAGTCCACTTGGTGGAGTTCCTTATTGTAGACATCCCCTCATCATACAATGTTGTGATGGGACGACCTAGCCTGAACCTCTTTCAGTCAATCATCTCTACATTTCATATGAAAATGAAATTCCCTACAGCCACAGGGGTGGGAGAAGTAAGAGGAGACCAGTACCAAGCACGGAAGTGTTATGCAGAGTCTGTAAAGATGGCGGACAGAGCCCTGACTAAGGGCCTGGAGCGGACGAGAGGAGATGACCCTGAGGTCAAGAGGAAGAAAGTAGAGGGAGCAACACCTGAATAGGTGAATGTTAAAACAGACGAGGAACTGATGAGCGTGGAGCTCTTCCCAGGGAAACTCGGCTTTGTTACTAAGATAGGTACCCAACTGGGGCCTGAACTCACAAAGAAGGTAATATTTACATTACGTCGAAATTCCGATATATTTGCATTTTCTCCAGCTGACATGACAGGAGTCCCTCCGGAGATAGCAATACATTGCCTTAATGTTGATCCAAAGGCAAAGCCCGTGAAACAGAAACTACGAAATTTTGGGATTCAGAAGAATAACATTGTGAAAGAAGAAGTCGAGAAGCTATTGAAAGCAGGGCATGTGGTGAAAGTCCAATTCCCAGAATGGCTCTCCAATGCCGTGCTAGTGCCTAAAGGGGGAGGAAAGTGGAGAATGTGCATCGATTTCAGGGACCTCAACAAGGCGTGCCCCAAAGACCACTATCCGCTACCAAGGATAGACCAGCTAGTAGATGCAACTTCAGGCTTCGAGCTGCTAAACATGATGGATGCATACCAAGGATACCACCAGATCCAACTGAACCCTGCAGATGTCTCCAAAGTGTGCTTCATAGCAGCTTGCGGAACGTTTGGATATGTTCGGATGCCATTTGGATTAATCAATGCCGGAGCAACATATCAAAGGATGGTCGATGCTGTCTTTCTAAGGCAGCTGGGAAGGAACATGGAGATATATGTAGATGATATGCTGGCTAAGAGTGTGAAAGCAGATCAACATGTGGAAGATCTGGAGGAAATTTTCCAAGTAATTAGAGAGAACGACATCAAGTTGAACCCAGCCAAATGCTCTTTTGGAGTAAAATCAGGGAAGTTCCTCGGATATATGGTCACTCAAAGAGGTATAGAAGTGAATCCAGCCAAGGTGAAGGCTGTACTGGACATGCAGCCACCAAGAAATATAAAAGAGCTCCAGACACTCAATGGGAGGATTACAGCATTGAGCAGATTCATAGCCAGGTCTGCTGAAAAGAGTCATCCCTTCTTTAAAATTCTCAAGAAAGGGACCAAGTTTGAATGGAACGAAACATGCCAAAAGGCCTTTGAAGACCTGAAGCATCATTTATCTCAGTTGCCGAAGCTGACAAAGCCTTCTCCGGGAGATACCCTCATTTTGTATCTCTCCGTAGGAGAATTCTCACTAAGCACCGCCTTAGTCAAAGAAGAGGGATCTCTGCAGCACCCTATTTATTATGTCAGTAAGGTCATTCAAGGGGTCGAAAATCGATACTCAGAAATTGAGAAGGCTGCTCTGGCCGTGGTAGTTACAGCGCGAAGGCTGCGCCCATATTTCCTTTCTTACAAAATACTGGTCCGCACTAATTACTTGTTGAAACAGGTTATAGGGCGAGCAGACCTCTCTGGAAGGATGGTGAAGTGGGCAATCGAGCTCCAAGAATATGACGTGGATTTCGAGCCGCGGAAGGCTATAAAAGCCCAAGCTTTGTCCGATTTCATCCAAGAGTCGACCAAACCAGAGGAAGTCGAGGGATGGAAGGTGTATGTAGATGGCTCAGTGACCCTGAGCGGATGTGGAGCAGGGATTGTGCTAACGGGCCCTCGAGGAGAGGACCTACAATTTGTAGTGAGGTTTCAATTCATGACCTCAAATAATGGAGCAGAGTACGAAGCTTTGATCAAAGAAATGGAGATGGCGTTAGAATTGGGAGCTCCAAAGGTAACTCTATACTCAAACTCCCAATTAGTTGTTCAGCAGGTGAATGGTGAATACGTAGCCAAAGATAGCAGGATGGCTGCCTATTTGGAACGAGCCAAAGAAGTGATGGGCAAGTTCCAAGAGTGCGAGGTAGTCCAGATACCTCGGGAGAAGAACATGCAGGCGGATAGCCTCTCCAAACTCGCTAGCTCCACAGAGTTTGATGGACAAGGAACAGTAACTTTAGTAGTTGCAGAAAGAGAGACTCTGGAGAACCCCATTGGCTCCATTGAAGAGGAAGATGATTGGAGAAGAGCTATATGGATGGAACTCACCAAGGGAGCAGATGCCCCTACCACCAGAGAGACCCGAGCCCTTCAGATTAAATATTGTATTATCGGAGGGCACTTATACAAGAAATCATTCACACACCCATATTTGAGGTGTATATCAACTCGAGAAGCTATGTACACACTCAAAGAGATCCACGAAGGTGATGCAGCCAGTCATGAAGGATACAAAGCAGTGGTGAAGAAAGTTTTAAGGGCTGGATTATATTGGCCCTCCATGACAAAAGACGCTAGAGAATTTGTGAGAAAATGTGTCAAGTGTCAGAAAAATGGTCCATTGATAAGGACCCCTGCGGAAGAGATGGGAGCGATTCACTCTCCCTGTCCCTTTGCTAAGTGGGGAATCGACTTGGTAGGACCCTTCCCTCCAGCCTCCGGAGGGAGAAAATTTCTGATAGTAGTAGTGGACTATTTTAGCAAATGGGTGGAAGCTGCTCCTCTGGCTACGATAGATGAAGAAAATGTGATTAAATTCTTGAAAAAACAGATTTGTTGTAGGTTCGGAGTACCCAGAATATTGGTCTCTGATAATGGAACACAGTTTAACGGCGAAAACGTACGAGGATGGTGTGCAAGACTGAACATAATACAGAGATTCACCTCTGTAGCTCATCCTCAAGCTAACAGACAAGTGGAGGTTACTAATCGAACAATAGTAGATGAAATTCGAACAAGGCTGACAAAGATAGGAGGAGGATGGGTGAACGAGTTAGATAATGTATTATGGTCACATAGAACTAGTCCGAAGACAGCAACTGGAGAGTCCCCATTTCAGCTGGTCTACGGAGTTACGGCGGTGATACCTCTAGAGGCCGTGTTACGATCGCACCGAATTGCCCAATTTGAAGAACATCAGAATGAGAGATTGATGAGAGAGGCTCTAGATTTGATGGAAGAAGAAAGAGAGATGGTTAGGGTACGTGCTGAAAGATATAAGAGCAGAATTAAAGCTGCATATGACCGAAGGGTGATCCCGAGGTCCTTCAGAGCGGGGGACCTGGTGCTAAGAAGAGCGGACGCCCTGAAGAATACAGGAAAGCTGGAGCCCAACTGGGAGGGGCCTTATAAAATCACACAGGTGCTGAAAGGAGGAGCATATAGACTGCAGAGTATGGAAGGGGTCGACATAGCTAGACCCTGGAACGTTTGCCATTTGAAGAGATTCTTTATTTGAATAAAGTGTAAGGTCTTCGAGGCCATTTATGACTTTTGTTTTGTGATTTTTTACATTGATCCATATTCTGCTTGATGTATTTTGTGGCTTCACCGGAGCTCTTTTTCCCTCTCTACGGGTTTCCCCTTTGGGGTTTTTCCGTAAAGAGGGTTTTAATGAGACCGGCATAGGTTATCTATGGCCTATGTTGAAAATTGACAATAAATCAATGAAGTCTTATCCCTTTTTGAAGAAAGAATTATTCTGAATTATTGTGTCTTGATTATCTTTCTCATATTTGAATATGCGATGTATGAATATAACAATGACGAGTGTGAGAGACACTCAGAGGCCTAGAGGCCGAGGTGCTCCAGAGATCCCTCACCTTACTTGAGACCCAAGTGGGTTACTGAAATGAGAAGATTTTATGGATTAAAATCTTTTAAGAACAAGAGTGAGAAACACTCAGAGGCCTAGAGGCCGAGGTGCTCCAGAGAGCCCTCACCTTACTTGAGACCCAAGTGGGTTACTGAAATGAGAAGATTTTATGGATTAAAATCTTTTAAGAACAAGAGTGAGAAACACTCAGAGGCCTTGAGACCGAGGTGCTCCAGAGAGCCCTCACCTTACTTGAGACCCAAGTGGGTTACTGAAATGAGAAGATTTTATGGATTAAAATCTTTTAAGAACAAGAGTGAGAAACACTCAGAGGCCTAGAGGCCGAGGTGCTCCAGAGAGCCCTCACCTTGCTTGAGACCCAAGTGGGTTACTGAAATGAGAAGGTTTTATGAACTAAATTTTTTTTTTAAGAATAAGAGTGAGAAACACTCAGAGGCCTAGAGGCCAAGGGGCTCCAGAGAGCCCTCCTTTTATTTGAAACCCAGGAGGGTTAATTGATGAAAAGAGAAGATTTTTGCGAATCAAAGTCTTTTCAAGTACAAGAAAATGAAAAGAAAGGGAAAGGCGTAGAGGCTTAGAGACCAAGGTCCCCCAGAAAGCCCTCACCATGCTTGAGAACTACAAAGACTAAATAATGAAAAGGACAGGTTTTATAATCCAGGAGTCAAGAAAAGAGGGAGGATGTCCTCCCATAACCAAGTCACCTGAAATCGATAAACTACACAGCCAAGAGGTGATTCCAACGTAGCCTACAAGACCAACCAAAAGGGGGGAGGAAGAGAGCACACCTCCAACACATTCTTTGCTGGTCTTGTAAGTTACTCATGCAAGAAAGAGAAAGACAACAAAACATCCAACATCAAGCTAATGCGATTACTACAAAAAGCCCCCACATATCCAGGAGTGTGGGGTCCCCTATAAAGTATGGAGAGCAAGTATTATGAGCAGAAAAGCAGAAAATAAAAAGTGTAGCAAAACAAGAGAAAAATAAATTGTTTGTTATGATCATAGAAATGTGAAATTTAAACTGCTTTTTCAGCAGCAGCTTCCTCAGCAATATCCCCTCGACCTCAACTCCTTCAGCTCCTCCAGCAGCGCCCTCCTCCTCAGCAACATGGTTGCTAGATCCTCCGCCCTCCTCTGGACCCGCTGTACCTCCCATGGTATCGGCAACGCCAGTCCCTCCATCTACGGCGGTTGTCACAGCTGGAGCGGAGCTATAAGGATAAATCAGACGCTCCAGAGGCTTTAGCTCAGCCATACCTATCTTGACAGCCTGCAGCTTGGCGATGGCCTGACCCATTCCGGGTAGCCACCAAGGACTATCGGGGCTCTCCTTAGGATCCCCCAAGAATTTTGGAGGAGTAGCAAGACGATCCAAATGGAACTCACGAGAGTAAGTTCCATCAAACCCCGGGGCTGAATGCTCGGCGACGGCATTGCTGAAGCCGTGGTCGATGAAGTGAGGGATATGCGGTCCCATGGCACAGAGGAAGCTCGAGCTCTTTAGGAAGCTGGACAGCCACTGAGTATGAAGAGTTTCCAAGAACTCTTGACCCAAAGAGGAAGTGAACAGGGACTTAATGCAAGCCTGCACTCCGACATCCGGCAGCTCGCGCTCCATCCGCTCCACCTCCTGCACCAGGTACTTAATCCTGGCTGCATCCTGCTTGCTTTGAGTGTGTAAGAGAGACAACTCCTCAGACAGAGCTTGATCTCGCTTATGGGCTTTGTCTTTCTCCGTGGTGATACCCTTGAGGGTTGACTGGAAAGAGGAAGCTTCAGCCCGGAGAAGTTCGAGCTCAGCCACCATCTCAACGCCTTGGTCGAGTATTTTAGCATAGGTAAGACCAAACTACAGAGGAAAAAGAAATAACGCTTGAGGATATGAAGAAGGCAGAGATTATGAAAATGGAAAATACCAGAAAATACCTCAGAAAGAAGGTGAGCGCCATGGAGCAGTCGATCCTCAGGAAGTGGCGTGTCGGATAACTCAGCATCCGGAGGAGCAGGACATCGGTCAATAAGGCGATGGAAAGGCTCGTATACAGTAGAAGGAGGAGTTCCCTTATCAGCACGGGTAGCTTTTCCCTTCTTCTTCTTAGAGGTGCCACAGTCAGAAAAGAAAGCATTGGCAGCGGAACGGGTTCTTTTGGCAACTGAACCTGGGACCTGAGTAGAGGAACTAGGGAGAGGAGGAATTTTTGAAGAACCCTCTGGAGCCGGAGTCTTTGCAGAGCTCTCGAGAGCGGGAGACGGAGGAGCCTTTGGAGGATCTTTTGGAGCGGATAACACAGGGGTCTTCACTATGCTGAGAGCAGGGGCATCTCGGGAGATATGAGTTAACCAACTCATTGCTACAGATAATCAAGAAAATTCTCAGAACTCAGAAAACAACCACATGCAAGAAATAAAATACAGTAATAGAAGATTTTTTACCATCTCGAGAATCTAAAGGAAAATCTTGAGGACAAAAGCCGAAGTGGGAGAGGATGCGAGGATTTTTGCAAATGCCAATAATATCGAAATAATCGTGCAAACGGATGTGAGTATTGAGATTGCTCATAACAGTGTGATTGAAAACAGAGTAAGCTTTCAGAGGAGGAGAAACTACTCCTGGATTGTGGAATAACCAATCCCCGTGAGGAAATGGCCAATCAGTGGGGCTTGTAGCAAAAAAATAATAATCTCGCCAAGATGAGTCTTCTTCATGGAGTTTTTTCAGGAATTTACAAACACGGGACCTTCGCCCACTAACATAGAAAAAACCATCATTCACCTTACAAGAATGTTGGCTCAGAAATAGTTCGGCAGACGGGTCACCCCCATTCCCTTTCACCAAGATGAAAAAACCTATCATGGTACGGATAGCATTCGGAGTAAACTGGTTAAGAGGGATCTGCATGCGGGTTGATATGGCAGCCAAATAGGGATGGATCGGAAATCGTAGTCCTGCCCTAAGATGTGCTTCGAAAAAAGCAAGAGTTCGGGGCTGGGGGATATCTAGGCGTTCATTTGAGCGAGGAGCGCGAAAGGCGTACTCCGACGGAAAACCATAGGCATGAGCAAGGTTAACTAGGTGAGTATGGTCGATTTGGGAAGCAAGGGAAATCCTATTCTCTGGACTCCCCATCAGAGAGGGAGTCACTTCAGAGGAGTTTTGGCTAGCGGCTTCCGGCGGAGAGAGAGGGTTTGACATCGATTTACAGTGCTAATAAAAGAAGAAAAGAAGGATAGCTGGGTTACCTTGAGTGGAAGGACTATTGAATCAGGCGAGGCGGAAACTCGGGATGAAGAACACCGGAGAAGAAAGATGGAGACGACGAGAAATTTTTGGGAAAAACGAAATTTGAAAAGTGAGGAGAGGAAAAAGGGGCGGTTGCGTGAAATAAATGAGGAAAGATATGGGGAAGAATCGAGGGTTTTCCTCGGGAGGATAACAAAGGGGAGAGAAAAGTGATCGCGTGGAGCCCACGCACGGAAGCCGAAAGGTCTCCCAAAATTGGAGGCGGGAAAAATCTTTGGAGAAGGGCATGTTTTGAAACTTCCTCTCCGAAGCAAGAACGATACACGTCCCTCCAGAAAGACCTTTGTACTAGGTTCTAAGAAATTTTTCTACTCTCACAAAAGATGTTCCCCTTTTACGAGAGTAGGGGGGAGTAGATGATGCGGCCTAAAAATGTCACCTAATAAGGAGTTGACACGTGTATAAAAGATGAGATCAAAGTGGAAGGAGTGGATTATCTAATACTCTCTGGATAAGAAATCCCCTCTAGAGGTCTCTCTGGAGGGAACTCCGTCTGGAGAGGAGCATCAGAAAGAAGCAGTCTTAACGAGTAGTTATGAACCATAGATATAGGGAACTCCCGCTATTTCAGGTCCAGACTTGATAAAAGGAAGACATTGTCCTCCTTTATCTTAGGGAATTAGGTCCACTAAGATGGAGTGCTGCCGAGTCTTCAGGGAGTGGAGAGAAGGGAGGACTTGGTCCACTCAGCAGGGCCGAGTCTCACGGGCAGCTCCGAAATAAGAGGAAGGCTTGACTTCCTCTCCAGAAAGTATCTCTATAAATAGGTAAATTCGAGGAGATTTCCAGGTTAGACACTCTTATACTACAAACTCGATATACTGAATACGAAACACTTTTCTGAGATTCTTTGAGAACTATTTTGATACATCAAGGATCTTGAGATCCTTGGAAGATATTGATAAGCCCTATACTGACTTAGGCATCGGAGCGTCCACACCGGACCCCCCTCCGGTGTGTTCTTTGCAGGTTCTTGAAGATTTCGAGTAAAGGTAGCATACTTGGAGTGATTGCACGTGTTCGAAGAGTGGGACATCCAATCCGGAGGACACGCAATCCTCTCGTCCAAATTTTGGCACATCAGAGAGAATGAATGAATTTTAAGAATTCGATTTTGGGAAAGTCAATAATTTGTCAAGTTATGCCCTATAATTCGGGAATTAATGGGTTGACCATAATTATGAATTTAAAATTCGAATTAAATATTTAAATATAGAAATTAAGGAGGTATATGAATATTAAGGGTATTTAAGGGTTTTTTACACTAATTTAACCCTATTAGAGAATTTTAAAAGTTGTAGGTTTTACTTGCTTAATACTCTATATAAGTGACTCTATTAGGGAATAATCTCTTAACTAAACAATAACTAAACAAAACAGAGCAAAAACGTGTAACATAATTATTACTACAAAACATAATTCACTTTAACTTAAAAATGTAACATTATATTACTAAAAAGTATAAATCCTTACACCTTTGTTAATTAGTAATTGCACTTTTATAATCTTGTCGAAAATGTGCAAAAATACATACAAATGCGAAAAATATTGGAGTAGCGGGAATCAAACCTGCAACAATATGTAAATTTAAGTGTAGAAGTACCGTTGGGCCACTGCCTAATCTTTGTAGTATTTCTGTTTTCACTAGTACATAAACGGTTACTGAACTCGAGTGCATAACAAACCCACCCTTTAAAATAAGATTAAAATTGTATGTAAATAATCAATTATGTTCTTATCTTTAAATTCCTAGAATAATTTAAGATATAATTATTTTTATTATTGAGTTCTTCAAATTTCTTAATTCACGTCCTTCCATCGACAACCATATACTCATTCCATAGTAATTTTACTTGTTCAAATAATGAATCAAAATTGGGGTAATTGTATTGATTCTTTTGACTTTCCTTTTTCTAGATTCAATTCTTTATTATACACAAATATTTAATTCTTGTTAATTTCTTTCTATACTAACGTATTCTGCAAATCGACTTCTTTCTTGATATCGTTTATTCTGGTTTGTTAATCTATCGTGCAAATTTGAATTAGTTTGTTAGTTCATTGATTCCTTTTAACAAAACTCATATTCTATCTTGATCTATTCGCGGATCACAGAATTGGAGTTTGAATTTTAATTATTTCTTCATATTATTGTGCCCTTCATCGCAATTTTTGTCATAAGTTGCAAAATAGGCATCGATGGACTATTGCGTTATACTCAAGATTGAATTCGATGGGAAAATCAAGTTGGTTCGTGTTCTTCATTCGTCAGTTTTACAAGACACCGTGAATGAAATTATTGGTATGTGGCCCATATTATCTTCCGATAATATATCAATGTCCTATTGAGTTGGATACATAAGTAATTGTTGTTTAACATCAAACTCTGATTTGGTTGGATTAATTGAGTTTTTTTCAGATTTCATCAGAGAAGTTATGGTCAAGGGATAATATAGATCTTATTTTATTTTTGCATAACAACATTCTAATATGAAGACATTATACCTTTTTTTCTGCATTATTCATTTTATTATGCAATTTTAGATTGCATCGTTTTGCATGTATTGCATCCATATTTCATATTAATTTTCCAACAATGGTTAAGGGAGAAAAATGTTATCCATTATTAATGAATATAAGTGACAATGGGTATGCATATCATTAAATTTGAATTTCAGAGCTTGAAGAAAACTTTTTAAATTTGGAAGGTAAGTAATTAGCGGTTTTTTCGAGATTGAGTTTGATTTGCATTTTGATTTTTTTAATTCGTTGACTTATTAATATAATTAACCTCAATTTTAATGATAAAGGTATTATTCTACATTTTAGTGGAATTTTGAACTTATTTGTAACTAAATTCAAATCTTAACACTTTTTTGTAAATAACTATTAGGTGGAAAGACCTTATTGATGAAATTCCCCCCCCCCCCCCTATTTTTAAATAATACTCCCTCCATCCACCAAAAGTATCCACCAAAAGCAGTCACATGGTGGATGGGCACAAGTTTTAAGAAAAATGTAGATAAAGTAGATAAAGTAAGGGTATTATAGGATATTGTGGGGTCCATTGTGAATAAAGTGATTGTTTGTGAATAAAGTTGATGGCAAATTGAGTAATTAAATGATGTTTGAGGGGTGATGGTTTCCATAAAGTGTATGGGACTACATTTGGTGGACAAAGAAAATGAGGCAAATGGAACTACATTTCATGGACGGAGAGAGTACTATTTATATTATTTTATCTTCACCTTTTAACTTTACTTATTTATTTTCCTTGTTATTAATTTATTTATAAACAATTATTTTATTACTAAAAACTTATATACAACATTTCACAATAACACTACCATGAAATTTGATCAATTCCTCGATTTTTATCCGGGCGTAACTCTTCTTCTCTTTTGCAACTCTTCTTCTTCAGCGCAACCCCCATTAAAAAAAAAAAAAAACTTCAGAATTTCTGTTTAGATTTTCGATCTACTATCAATTCGTTCAGATTTTCGATCTGCTATCAATTCGTTCAAATTTCTGATCTGCTATCATTTTGTTCAAATTTTCGATCGGCTAATCACGAAATAAGACGGAAAAATCATTTTTTTAAAAATTTTTAAATGAATTAATGAGAAAAAAATCAACAATAATACCACTCACAAATTTATTCAAATTAATTGTTGATAATTATAGTTTTTGTAATTGTAGGGATCGATAAACTATTCAACATGGTTGTGTTTTTCGTATTTTCAATTATTGTTCATCGTCTTTTTAATGTGGGTATCTCATTCTCTCACAGTAATGACATTTTATTTATACAGTAACACATATTTCTCTATAAAGTAATACACTTGTTTTTATATAGTAACACAATTTTCAATCAATACATGTCTTACTTTAAGGACAAATATGTGTTACTCAAAAGTCAATTGTGTGCTACTTGTCCTCATAGTAACATATAATTGTATTTAAAGTAACACAAATTAATAACATGTTTTTATGTTTGTCTCTTAGGTGATTTTTTTTTTTGAAAGATAGGTTTGATGTGGTATGACTTGCAAAAAATATCGAGTTTTTTTTAAAAAAAAAATTAATTGTATTAATATTTCATGTGAAAAGTCAATTTATGTGTTATTTGCACTTACAGTAACAAATATTTGTCCTTACGGTAACATATAATTACATTTATAGTAACACAGACCTGAACCCGCTTTTCTATTAGCCTTATGCGCGACTTTTTTTGTGATTTTTTTGAAAAGATCCGTTTGACCGATCAGACCCGCTACAGATCCACAAATTTTTTGTCCTTCCTTAAATATACTAATATTTCACGTGAAATATTTTATATAATTATTTCCCTATTTTATTCATAAATGATCTTTACAATATTTCAATATCCATTAACATTTTTACTAATAAAGTTGAAAAGGATGGATGAAATACTACTTTTATTCCTAAAACTCACGGCATTAATAAATTTAGTTAGGTCCAAAATTAGTTGGTTGTTGAGGTGTGACTGTTTGAGGAACCAATCAAATTTATCTTCATTAATATCATTTATTTCGATCCAGTAACTGCATTCCAGAAGTAGCCCATGACTTTGGGTGAAAATAATTGAGGATCATTAAATAGTATGTAGATGCGACCAAATCTAATTCATATACTCACTCTCTAAGTTTATAGATTTTTTTTGTTACTTTATATAAAACATAAGTTAATAAAAGTGATTAAATAATAGATATATTAATAGTAATATAATTGAAAGATAGAAAAAAAAAAATATAAAGTGTAATTTAAAAATAAAAAGTTAAAAAATATTTGTAAAATAGATATGTGAAGTTTATAGGCGAATAAATTAAAATGATAAATCAAAAAATTTATAGACGGATGGAGAGAGTATCAATTGAAGTAACACTTGTGCGCATTCAATTACATTCAATTAAATTATAGTTTTGACTTAATTCTAATTTTGTGTGTCAAAAATTTAATTGAATAATTAAAATTATATTTAAATCACTCAAAATTCAATTGCATACTACTTTAGAATTGTGTTGAATCGCATGTATGGATAGATCCATGTTTTGATTCAAAGGGGATATTGGGCATAAAAAAACAAATTATACTTATAATACTCCCTCCGTTTCCTTTTACTCCCTCTGTCCCGTGATTATTTGCACATTTTGCTTAACGGGCGTACCAATATTATTTGCACACTTCAAAAAATGAAATAACTCACATAAGTTTTATCCTTACAAGATTCATCTAATTTTAAAAATGCCACTCTATTTGGGCCCACTATTTAACCCAATTTATAACTTTAATCAAATCCCATTCACTTTAGTCAATGAATTATCAATAATACACCTCCTTTATTCCACCATACACATCACTATATTCTATTTTCTTAATTTTCGTGCCGATCAAACCATGCACAAAATTCTGGGACGAAGGGAGTAACATTTACATTTGGGGATGACACAAATTTTAAGAAACTAGTAGGGCACCCGTGCTGACGCACGACCTAAAATGTTGAAAAATATTTTAACATTTTAAATTTTAAATATTATTTATAATGTGTATTCATTTTATAATAATACCACTAACTTATATTAATAAATAGGGATTATATTTTTTTTGTCCATTAAGTTACCACAATTTTGAATTTAGTCCACCAGGTTACCACTTTTTGAATTTAGTCCATTAAGTTTCGATTTATTTTGATTTTGGTCCAGTTACCTGCTATAGCAGGTTTAACATGTCATTTTTTAAAACACACCCCATAAAATGTTATACACACCCCAAATGTTAAACACACCACACTAAAATTTAAAAATCATTTTTATTATTATACACACCCCCACTATTTCCTATTTAATAAATTACAAAAAATAATTAAATTAAAAAAATAAGAATTCAAATTAATATGAAAAATATAAATAAAACTTATAAAAATTGCCTAAATCTTTAAAAATTAAACAAAGTTAAAATAATTAATTTAATTAGTTTTGAAGATTTAGTTGATTTTCTACTATTTTTAAATTTTATTTAACCTTATTTTTGACTTTTTTTTATAGAAGTTAGAACGCAAATAAAACATACTTCGTATATTAATAAAGCAATGAAGTTTTAAATTATTTTATTTTATTTTTCTTTTAAATATTTTTTTTATATTACATGAACCTACTAACACCCCATAAATTTTATATACACTTCAAACGTTAAACAAAACTAAAAACATTAATTAATTTAATTATTTTTGAAGATTTAATTAATATTTTTACTATTTTTTAAGATTTTTAATAATTTTTTAAAAAATCAACTTGAAAAAATTATTAAATTAAATAATTTTTTTTAAAGTATTAAAAAATCAACTAAATTTTTAAAACTAATTAAATTAATTAATTTTTTAGCTTTATTAAAATTTTGAAGATTTATGTAATTTTTTATAGATTTAATTTATATTTTTTATATTAATTTGAATTCTTAATTTTTTTAATTAAATTATTTTTGACAATTTATTAAATATGTTTATAATTTTATTTAACTATATTTGAATTTTGAAATTTTATGTTTAGCGTTTGGAGTGTATATAAAATTTATGAGGTGTTAGTAGATTAATTTAATATAAAATAAATATTTAAATTTTTTTTAACTCTTTATTAATGTTTTATTTGTGTTCTAACTTTTATAAAAACATGTCGAAAATAAGACTAAATAAAATTTAAAAATAGTAGAAAATCAACTAAATTTTCTAAACTAGTTAAATTAATTAAATTTTTTTTAGCTTTGTTTAATTTTTGAAGATTTAGACGATTTTTTATAGGTTTTATTTATATTTTTCATATTAATTTGAATTCTTATTTTTTTTAATTTAATTATTTTTGGAAATTTATTAAATAGGAAATAGTTGGGGGTGTATAGTAATACAAAATGGGTTTTAAATTTTAGTGGGGTGTGTTTAACATTTGGGGTGTGTATAACATTTTATGGGGTGTGTTTTAAAAAATGACCTGTTAAACCTGCTATAGCAGGTAACTGGACCAAAATCAAAATAAATCGAAACTTAATGGACTAAATTCAAAAAGTGGTAACCTGATGGACTAAATTCAAAATTATGGTAACTTAATGGACTAAAAAAAATATAATCCCTAATAAATATATGGGTTAATTGCAAAATAAATCACGACCTTTAGTGTTTTTATCAATTACAACATATCCTTTTTTTCTTTGCAATTCGATACACGACCTTTTTAAGTTTTACAATTTAATACACCGATAGATTTTTCGGCCAATTTTAGTATGATGTGGCGCCGGAAATAAAAAATTCGCCACATAGACGGCCAACTAATTAAGTATTTATTATGAAAAAACCCCATTTAATAAATTCAAAACTCTAATAAGTATAAAATTAAACCATCAACCTTATTTGCATAGTAAACCTAAACGTACAAGTGGCTCTCAACTGCGCACAAGAAAACGGAAATTCTTTCAATACAGAACTCGTACGCATCCTTGCCAATGGTGATCCCTATAATCCTTACTTAGTAAATTTTATAGTCCAAGATTTTTAAAGCAAATACAATTTTTTGTCTTATTAAGGATTTTGGGTTGTTCTAGATAAAATAATATCCTTCCAGTAAATAATACTAATATATTATTGAATTAAATTAATAATTTTTCTAATCGAAAATTTGAGCAAGAGAGCCATTGAGAAACAAAAAATGAGTTATGATTTAATTTTTTAAATAATTTGTGCTTAATTATTATTTAATTTTTTTAATTTATATATATATTAGTTAGCAGTCTACGTGGCGAATTTTGTATTTCCGGCGCCACATCATATTAAAATTGACCGGAAAATTTATCGGTGTATCGAATTGCAAAGAAAAAAAGAATATGTTGTAATTGATAAAAACACTAAAGTTCGTGATTTATTTTGCAATTAACCCTAAATATATATATATATAAATAAAAATTGATTATTGTTAACTAATATTTATTATAAAATATCGAATTTTAAAAAATAATAAATTAAAAAATGGTAAGATATTGTTAATATATTTTTTAATTAAATTATTAATCTTAAAATCTAGTTAAATTGTTGTCTTGTAGTAGTATATAAATTTAAACTTAACATACAAATATATAAAATTAATGTTTAATATTTAAATATATGTATATTATGATACAAAAAAATGATTAAATAACTATAAAATGTTAAGAATATTACAATAATTTTGGTGACATAAATTACATTCAATTAAATAATGAAATAATCTAAAATCAATAGTAATTGAATAAAAAATAAATTAAGAAAAAATTATAAAACTTAAAAATCAAATTATTATAAATTAATACATTACTAAAAACTTCATGAAACACTACGTTTTTGTGATATTACAATCACGGTTGTTGTCATGACATAATATGATCTTCAAACCATGACGATTTGTTATTCTAGATACAACCACATATAATTGACCATGAAT
Source organism: Galeopsis tetrahit (assembly GCA_963675135.1). NCBI lineage: Eukaryota > Viridiplantae > Streptophyta > Magnoliopsida > Lamiales > Lamiaceae > Galeopsis > Galeopsis tetrahit. Next base: position 40,570,071 of record OY776128.1, on the reverse strand, counting down.
AAATACAGGTTTTTTTAAAAAAAAAAACACCTACATTAGAAAACGATTGCATCTGACTTTTATTAATAGTCATAACATATGACACAACTACTTCTAGCTAGAACCTTAGCTTCAAGAACTTTATCACACATTAATCTGGTTATAACCAATCTACCAATGGAAAAAAATATTATATTATAAATTTATAGATAAAACAAATGCAAAATTTTAAACGATAGAAAAAAAATAAAATAAAGAGAAAGGTACTAAAAAAAAAGACACAAAGCTAGTTCCATTGCATAGGCCGATTGAGTGGTCTATATTTCTCAATAATATTATCGGTGTTCCAACTTTCAAATTCAATTCATTATCAAGTACACCAGAACACTTCAACCTATTCAAAAATTCAGGAGTATGGATATTAGCCAAATTATCAACATTCAAATTAGATCTGCAAGGACTGTCGAAGCTCAAATAAGTATGTGATTCTTTTTCATTTAACTGAATCATGTGCTCATTTATTGACCTAACAACATCTAACGTGGGTGTAATAATAGCTCTACTTTGTAAATAATCATGATTATCCATCATATTTTTAAAATCAGGATAAATGCTATCAACAATAGTAGAAATCGGATCATCACCACACTTTAGCAAAATATCCTCATAAATTTGTACATCACATCCATACTCAATTTCTGATCCTATAGTGCCATCTCGAATAGATGTTATCAATTTAGAAAAAGAATTCAATTCATGTACAACTTTATCAGATCTCAGGTTTTGATAGTCTCACGTTCTTAGTAAGTTTTAGAAGAGTACAATCATTCCGCAAATTAAATGAATTGGTAGACTGATAGTAGCGTGAACGATATCCTACCCAATTCCTTTTGGAATAACGGGTAATATTTAACGAAAATCACCTCTAAGCACAAAAATTTTATCGCCAAAAGCTAGTTCAGATGACAAAGGATTTGTAAGTTGCATAATATCCTTCAAGGTCGTATCGAAAGCCTCAATATAATATCTCTTCACCATTAACGCTTCATCCCATATTATAGGATCACATTTAATCAAGAGCTCAGTAAGAGAACTTCATTGATGAATATTGCATGTAGAATCTTCAGTAACATAAATTAGAATGAAAAATTTGGAATGAGTAGTACATCCACCAGGAAGAATAAGTGAGGTTATACCACTCGAGGCTACATTAATTACAAATTTACAACATTGCCTTTAGATCTCAAACATGCTGACAAAATCTTCCATATAAAAGTTTTGCCTGTTTCACCATATCCATAAACAAAAAACACACCACCATTACCAGACTGAATGGATGTAATTATTCTATCGTACACCGTACACACCACGTTGTTCGTCACTAAGTTTGCTAACTAAAATCCTCATACTCTAACTTCAAATCAGATCTGTTGTATGCAAACTCATTTAAAATCAATCTATCTCTAGATGAAAAGTTCAGATCATGGTTTACCACCGGTATGCCTTCAAAATCTTGCAAAGACTTACCAAGAGTGCGCAACATATTATCATTTTTTATCAAACAACAACTCTTGATTTCATCATCTGTCATCCTTAATTTTATAAAAATTTACAATTAAAACGATACTACTATTAGTTAATTATGCTAAAATAAATAAAAATAATATTTTAATTTTTTTCATAAATAAAAGTGTGATAAATTTATGCAAAGTAATTGAAATTTAGAGTTAAATAGATATTTATATTTAAAATGATAAATAAGTATATAATAAATAACACTATTATTTAATTATTATGTATATAGGTTTATATTTAGTTAATTATTCTAAAACAAATTAAAATAAAATGTTTATTTTTTCATAAGTAAATGAATGATAAATTTATACAAAACAAGTTAAATTTTTAATTTTGAATTAAATTGACATTTATATTTAATATGATAAATAAGTATATAATATATCATATTATTATTTAACATATACATCATTTAAAGATTTACATATGATATTTCAACAAAATAATTTTACATATTAAAAAATTATGTAAAATTAATTTAATATAAATATATGAATATTTTCCACTAATACACATAATTATTATTGATTTAGATCTATAAATTGATTTTAAGTGTTATTAATTTACATAATTAAAAAATACTAAAATATTCTTTTATATATATATATATATATATATATATATATATATATATATAAACTACATATTCAAATCAAAACTTAATTTAAAATTATATCTTTTATTAACTACATTTTTCTTACATAATATTGATAAAATAAGTTAAAAAATTATCTAATTTTTCTATTAATAAAAAAATTAAAAAAAATTACAATCATTTAAAATAATCATACAATATTTGATGTATCCCTAAAATTTTAATTATTTTAAGGTTAATATTAAATTATGTGAAAAAATTTAATCAATCAAAGTTTTCAATAAATCACAAGTAATTTAAAATAATTAATTGAACTTAAAATGACTGGCATATTAGTGAAGTTGAATAATTATAATGGAATTAAATTTAAAAAAATTAAACATACCTTGAAAGTGCATAATTCTTCTTCTATTATAAAGAATATTATCAGAGAGATGTCTCCAACACTTTTCTCAAACTTCATAAGGTCGACCCAACAAACCTGATGTTAGTAGCGTAACAAATAAAGATCTCATCGAATATGCTGAAGCCCAATGGCTAACCTCGTCCATACCATCAACATACTCTCTCTATCATCGTCCAACAAACCTCTAGCAATTAAAGCAAGCTTCCTGAAATGTTGGATTAATTACTCCATTGAATTTTTTCAAATCATCATAAGATGTAGGTCCATGAACCACATTAAAGAGTATCCTCAAGTAACGTGCCTCACCAAAACCAGGAGGAACATAACAATACGTCCGATTGAAAAACCTCTCTTCCTTTCAACCCACTCTCTAGTTTTCGGCTTCCATACGAAGAATTGTGGTATTTCAGCATAAGTCAAATTTCTTGCTTTAGAGGATATCTTGTTGAGTTTAAACCAAGCTAAGAACATGATTTAATTTACTGATAGTCTTTCCAATATAGATTGCAAACATGCACCATCACCAAATAAAATAGTTTGCTTATCAAGAAGATGGAATCTCAAACATTCAACTGGAGAATTTCTGTAATTAATCTCAAACTCGAAAATTCTCCAAGCAGCTTCACATGGAGAAATGTACCTACAGTCATACTACATTTTAATTTCATCCAAATCTATTTTTCCATCAAACTGTTCCTTACTGTTAAAGAACGATACAGTAACACACGTGCTAACGCACGACCTGATATGTTTTAAAAAAAACACGCTATTTAAAATTTTAATTATTGTTCATATAGTGTATTTATTTAATAATATATCACTAATTATTATTAAAAATTGCAATATTCATGTTAACTCATATTTATTGTAACGCCCCCAAAATCGTGGTGGCGCTACGGTTTAAAATAGCACCTTTTGACTTAAATAAATTCAAGCAGAAGACTTTTCAATAAAAGATAAAAGATTTTTTTTTTTTTTTTAAAAGTGGCTAACCATGCTTGTGCCTAACTCGTGTGTCACCCACATTTCTAAGTCAAACGTGTACTCTACTAAAACATTATAAAATTTTAAATCGTTATATGAGTGATGTGATGTCTAAAATACTTTAATATTAGAAGACACGGTAATTTGCAATAAAGTTGTTACGCATGAAGATTAACATTTAAAGAGTAGACAGATATCCTAGTAGTTTAAATAGGTTTGATCAGTTGACCTAGTAGTTCATAATTAATTACGGAATTAAACTCAAGGATAACATCAGTCGTAATAATACTAAATATGTTTCTTACGTAAAACTTAAAATTTTAGGAGAATGTTTGTTAAAGCTTGCCCAGTCAGTCACACGTCCTCCTCGTCATCTACGAAACCTGAAATAATTAAAGTAGCATCATGAGTCTTCTCCCGGAGGAGAAGCCCAGTGGGATAACATTTACTATGCATGCACATTAAGAAGGCTAATTAATATGTCAATCGAGTACACGCCGAGTCCCATGAACCCGACTCACTTCACACAGAACTTGGTCCGAAGACTTATCTGTTTCTCACACAGAGTATAGTCCGTAGACTTTCTTTTCTCACACAGAGTATAGTACGTAGACTTTCTTTTCTCACACAGAGTATAGTCCGTAGACTTTCTTTTCTCACACAGAGTATAGTCCGTAGACTTTCTTTTCTCACATAGAGTATAGTCCGTAGACTTTCTTTTCTCACACAGAGTATAGTCCGTAGACTTTCTTTTCTCACACAGAGTATAGTCCGTAGACTTTCTTTTCTCACACAGAGTTCACACAGAGCATAATCCGAAGATCTGCCTGCTCGTATTCACACATAAATTAATCTAAATAATGCAAATGAAAATAAATGTTACCCACTTTTGTCGTTCGGTGATAGCGGGCTAGCCTCCTGAGGATCCGACTGACTTGTACTGCACTCGACACATTTACTTAACTTTTAGGCTTAAAGTATATATATACATATATATTCTTGTACATATATCTATATAGATGACACTATCAAATTATCAATAGGTTTAAAACATTTCTATTTAAGTTCCGTCACATATCAAATGGTTAAACCTAGTTATGAAGCTAGTTGAAATCACATGGAAAATACACGTTGGAGAAGATAATTAAATTAATCATAAGAACCTTTAAAGTGTATTATAAAAATATTTCAAACACACATATTAGTCCAATTTGTTTATTCTGGAATAATATTAAATTTTTAATAAACAATTTATTCACAAGGTTCTGTTAAACTCATTTCATACATTAAGAATCTAAAAAGACAGTCGGTAGTAATTTATTTATCATAAATCATAGATAATATTAAAATTCACAATTTTTGTACAGTAAACTCCAAACATACAGTGGTGCACATAATAAAGTTTTCATTTAAAAATAACTTATAGAATATTACTTATAAATTTTGTAAGACCATTGAAAAACAAGACCGAAATGGACTGTGACAAGAGATTTTCTATAATTTGTTAAAACTTCTTCGTTTCTTATAAAAATGTAAGGCCAAAACCTACACAACTATAAAGGGCAGTAGCAATATCTATAAAAACATTTCATTTTAATATTATCCATTGTTATTAAATCTTGTATTTCTTTTGAACATCAAAACAGTTTACTTTGATAAAGAAGAAACACTGTTTGTTAGAAAAATCATTAAAAATATAATATAAAACCAAATGTGTCTAGGTAAAATTCAGTTAAGACACCGTAAGTTAACATAGTTGAAAATTAGTTCAAAAAACGAAGCGAGCTGTGTGAGGGAATTTTTGTAGTCTCAACCCAGAAACAGGGCAGTTTTTCACCTCTGTACAGTGCTTCAAAGAAAAACCATATAAAATTGAAAACACATCAAATAATTTTGGCATTTTAACCACTTATCCCAAGTTTCAATTACCTCAATGTGGTAAAATGGTTTGAGCTAAAACATTGGGGAAAGGGCTGTACTCTTTTAAAATTAACATGCAATAACAAAAGGGGCTTCTTAACCTATTTTAAAACATCCATGGCCTTAAACGGATTATCCAGTACCATAAGAAAAGGTGTACAATAAGTGAAATGAACTCAGATCACACATGCAATGACAAATACCACATGCAATCCAAATATAAGCATGAGTCACATAATATTCAAATCCCAAGAAGAAATCAAACACAATCCATCTAGGAAACAACCGTACTTTAAGAGAAGGTGTACAATAGGTAAAATGAACTCAGATCACACATGCAATGACAAATACCACATGAAATCCAAATATAAGCTTAAATGGGTCACATAATATTCAAATCCCACAATATTTTTAGAAGAAATCGACACCAAAACTCAATCCGCAACTCATAAGGCATTCTTACTTCAAATAAAGACGACCCAGTAACTATAAGGTAAGAACCATGAGCAAATAACAATATCCATAATCACCGCTTAAAGAAAGAAAAGAAATGGTTTTATTTCTTTAAAATTGTTTAAGAGAGGAGAAGGCCTTCGTACCTGACTCCTACCGATTTCAGGAATGAGAGTGAAATTTAAGTTTTCTTCAACTTTCCGAATGGTGTTGATTGAAGGGATTCATATTTTGTGTAGATTTGAGAGCAAATGTTTAAGAGGAACGTTTTTGAGAATGGGAGGGGTTTTGAGAGTAAGGAGTCTTTCGAGGGAGAGATGTGAATAAGAATGACTCTGCAACCCCTTTAAATAGAGAAAGACTCTCCGCATTCCTCCGTGTTTTTAAATAAAAGTCTTGGCTCTTGGCTCTTGTAGGGGTGAAAACGGATCGGATATTTCCCGATCGATCCGGAACCGTATCCGGTCGGATACGAATTCGGAATAAAAATTTAGTATCCGGGCGGATACAGATTCGGATACGGATAGTTGACTTCGGATTCGGAATACATAATATCCGACCGTATTCGAGTTTTCCCATATTTTATCGGATATTATCTGGATAATAAATCCGGATACCCGGATTTTTTAATATATTTTATTTTATATTAATTTTATTAAAGCTCTATTATAACTTATAACATTATTGTGCCTTATTAAAAACTAAAAAGCCTAAACCCTCACCCCCAGCGTCCGCCGCCCACTCCTCCTTCCCTTCCCTTTTTGGCCCCTACACGGCTGCACCCCCAGCCCCGACCCCCGTCGTCGACCGCCCGTCCCATTAGCATTAGTTAATCATTAACATTAGTTAAAACTTCCCTTTGATGGTGTGCTTTATTCTTCATTAATCATTAGCATTAGTTAAAACTTAAAAGAAACGTATGTATGTTGTGTATGGTTTTAATGTTTTCATGAGTGGATGATTCTTTGGCTTAGGAGTAGTTTGTTGATTGCTTTATTCATGCTTGGGTATAATATTATATATGTCTTCTTAGGCGTTATGTTGTGCTGGAGTGGTGATGTTTACGAAGGATATATTTTGATGATTTCATGTTTGTTGATTTTTTATGTGTTTCAATCACATTTTGATGATTTCCATTTGAAATATATTATCCGATTATAGTTATTCGAATCCGGCCCGGATTCGTCCGATATCCGTTCTGTAGTCGTATACTGAATATTCCAAATTTGTATCCGAATCCGGCTTTTCCGTATCCGACTCCGAATTCGAGAAAAAAATATGGTTTAGGATATGGTATAAGCACTATCCGTCCGTATCCGATCCGTTTTCACCCCTAGGCTCTTGGTTAAATTTTAATTTAATATAATATAAAAATTTAATGTAACATTATCATTATCAATACTATTATTATTAATATAACACTTTTACTCAATCCTTTAAACACACCCTATTATTCCTGACTTATTTGATATATTGTGCATCTTATTATTTATAATTCAATTCTATTATAATTTTATTTCATCTTTAACTTATCTCATTATCTTATTAAATTGTGTCGGGTGAGTCATAATCGAGTTCGATCTTCTCAGTAAGCTATCCTGCAAAACTCTATACAACTTATTGAAAACATTAGTTCATAAATTACATAAAATCATATATCTTTAAGACTTCAAATGAATTCGTCATTTAATACTTAAAAGAGATATTTTAAATTTCTAAAAATCATGAAATGCAAATTAAAATTTTTAAAAAAACGGGGTGTTACAGCTCTCCCCACCTTTTAAAAATTTTCGTCCCCGAAAATTAGGCCTGTGCGAAAAGTTCTGGGTACTTGTTTAAAATTTCTCCCTCGCGCTCCCAAGTCGCCTCTTCTTCCCCGTGCCTATTCCACTGAACTAAGACTAAGGGTATATCTATATTCCTCAAGGTTTTAACCTTTCTGCCGAGGATACTTATGGGTTGTTCTTCGTATGTAAGATCCTCGTCGACTTCTAAACTTTCGAGTTCAATGTGGTGAGTTGGGTCTGAGACGTATCTCCGATGCATTGACACGTGAAAGACATCGTGAATTTTGGACAACTCTGGGGTCAAGGCGAGTCGATAAGCTACGTCCCCAACTCACTCCAATATTTCGAATGGTCCAACGTATCTTGGTCTCAGCTTCCCCTTCTTTCCAAACCGAACTATCCCCTTAATAGGGGAAACTTTCAAAAATACCCTTTCACCTTTTTCGAACTGCAAGTCCTTTCTTCGCGAGTCTGCATAATACTTTTGGCGATCTTGGGCAACCTTGATTCTTTCCCGAATCCTTTTGATTGCCTCCACAGACCTTTCTACTATTTCTAGGCCCAAAATTTGTCTCACTCCAACTACGTCCCAATGGATGGGCGTTCTGCACCTCCGTCCATAGAGTGCTTCGTAGGGTGCCATCCCAATGGAGGATTGATAGCTATTATTATACGCGAACTCTACTAAGGACAAGTAATCTTCCCAATTTCCTCCAAAATCTTGACGTAAACCGTGGATCACGGTCGGATACAATCGACGTCGGCACTCCATGTAGTCGTACCACTCCATCAACGTACAGTTTAGCCAACCGATCCATTGAATAATTCATTTTGACTGGAATGAATCGAGCTACTTTGGTCAACCTATTGACAACTACCCACACAGCCTCATGTTGTTTAGGGCTTCTTGGTAAGCATGTCACAAAATCCATTGTCACATGTTCCCATTTCCACTCTGGAATTTCTAATGGTTTCAAAAGTCCAGCCGGTCGCTGATGATCTGGTTTGATTCTCTGACAGGTGAGACATCGTTTGACAAACTGTGAGATCGACCGTTTCATGCCCCTCCACCAAAAGTTGCTCCTAATGTTGGTCCCAAGTTGAGTTAATAACGAGTAAGCTAGTGAAAACGTCTAGAGGGGGGGTGAATAGACTTTTCAAAATTCTTTCGAAATATCAAAGTACAATATGCGGAATACGAAATTAACAATGAGCCCAATTCAAGTTTATACTCAACTTCTTAATTCGAACTTCTGTTATGAATACCCTACTAGTTTAGATAAGCAATTAAACAATTAAGCAATTAAACAAACAGTAAAGTAAATCAACACAAACAATTTATAGTGGTTCGACAACTTGTCTACATCCACTCTCACAAACCCAGTTGTGATGTTTCCACTAAACTCTTCCAATCGAGTACAAAGTGTGTATTCCTGTGATTTTAAGTCCCAAGAAGAAGACTTAGATCTTCAAAGAATATACCACCAGATATATCTATGATCTAACTAGCTATTTAACAAGCAACTAGCAACTTGAAACAAAACAATAAAACTTCTCTGTCTTCAGTAGTAGCCTTCTTGATTCTTCACTTGTCTCCTGGCTTCTTTCTGAAGTTCAACTCTGAGAGTAAATTTCTTCTTGAATACTTCGTATATCTCCTCAGTACGCAATAGTATCAGTATGTAGATTTTCAGTAGTCTTGAAATGATAAACACCTTTAGGTATTTATAGACTTCTAACTTCAAGAACTTTCAGTTGTAACTAACTTTTCTTGAAAAACTGATTTCTAACTTCTCCATCTTATCCATCAACGCGTTTCTGTTGTTAATTAGTTATTTCTAACTAACTTCTTTATCTTTATCTTCTCACGCATTTTGAATAACTAACTTCAAGTTGACCTGTCTTGTCTTGTAGTCCACCTGTCTTGTTCCACACTTAGACATTCTGATTCTTCTTCTTACTCTTCTTGTCTGGTCTTTGTGTAGTTGTCAATAGTAGACTATCCTAATCCTAACAAGACTATTACATTACTTTAAGCTCGTCTGTATTATAAAGCTTAGTCAACTTATAAACTATACAATGAATCTATCTATTACATAGAAAACAACGAGCTTCTATACAATGTTTCATATAGCTCAACAACATCCTAACAAATGTATACAGTACTTATAATTCGTACTTGTCTTTTCTTCCATAATCAATACTTGTCTTATGTGATCTACTACTGGTCTGTACAAGATGACTTCTCTTAACTAGACTAGATCAGTCAACACTTAGAAAATATTCAAGTCTACTTTTGGCTTATCAAAACTTCATCTTTTAATCATCATGTAGGACTTGTTCTAGGATTCATATCCCAACAATTTCCCCCTTTTTGATGAAGCCAAAACTACTTGAATCTTTTCTCATTAGTAGACTAGTTAAGTAGTTATCTTGTCTTTAATCATCAAAAGTTGTTATCTTTTCATTCATTCAAAATAAGATCAGTAGATTACACTTACAAAAACACAAGTAAAAACTAATCAGTAATGTTACCTCCTTCCAGATTTGGAACACAGAAAGCATCAAGGAGTCGTCTATGAATTTCTTCCATGTGTACTTCATTGTTGATCTTCTCCTTGTCCAGTAGCTTCTCTTCAAACTTCTTGATATGATTAAAATCAACTCTTTTTCCAGAACCTAGCAAAGGAGTAGTCCACTTTGGATAGATCGGTACGAGAATATTAAAATTCACCGCAGCAGCAACTCTCATGATCAGATTCCAAAGCTTCTTATCTTGAACTTCCATAAACTTCTCAAAGATAGCATACAACTCTTCAGCACTATCAGCATCACCAAATTTTCGAATAATCCAGTGATCCAACTCCCATTGCAACTTGACTTTGAACCAATCTTCTCGATGTTCTCTGTCAATGAAGTTGTCAATGAAAGCATCTTCAACACGATCTGGATCTGCTTTCAGCTTTTGCAGTCTTCTAATATGCTTGCCGAGATGTTTTTGGCTTGCATACTGTGATTCCTCATCAGCATCATGAATTTCCTTCTGCTCTTTGTCAACAGTAATTTGATCTTCAACTTCCTTCAGCTCTAACTTTCTTTTAGTCCGTCTAGTCTGAACCTCTGCTTCAGGAGATGCAACTCTTTTGCCTTTCTCTAATCTCTTCTGCTCTTTAATTCTAGCTTGCTCTAGATCTGCCTTCTTCACTAATTTGCCTCTCTTAGGCCTTCTTAGCTCTTCTATCGCAGTAGCAGCAGCCTTCATTTCTGGTTCAGCACTAGCAGATTTTTCAACATCAACTCCAACTCCACTCGTCTCTTCCCCCTTTTTGGCTTCATCATTTGCCTTGAGAGTGAAAAGAGAAGTAAAGCGAGTCATCTCTTCTTTTATAGCTTCTTTCATCGCTTCAGCAGCTGACTCAATCTGCTTCTGATGCGTCGTCTCATGGCTCATCTTGTCTAGACGATCAGTAGCCAGCTCTAGCTTCCTTGTACTTGAAACTAGTTCATCTTTAAAATGAGTAGCTGTCTGACGAAGTAGCCTATTTTGCTCAGTTAACTCGGTAAGAATAGCTCGAGACCGCACTAATTGATCTTGTGCTTCTCGTCTCTGCTCATCAGCAATCTCTATCTTAACCCTGTAGAGTCTCTCCATCTTGCTTGACTCTTCAGCTAATGAACGAGCAAATGAGATTGATCTTTTCTCTGAAAAATCAACTTGTTTCTTCATGAAGTCTTCAATTTGAGCATACATTTCTTCTCTGAAAGACGAATCCATCTTGTTGACCTCACCAACTATTAATTCTCTTGAGCTGTCAACAAGTGACTGATTCTGTTCAACTAGCACATCCTTCAGCTTTGAGTTTAAGAACTCATCTATGGCAGTTTGAACAACATTCTTCAGATCCGACTTCAATTCATCTAAAACTCCTTCTGGAAAAACTTGTGTAGAAGTCTGAGTTCCAAGAAACTCATCATCATCTTTGATATTGATCTCATCTTCATCAAAAATGAATGCTTCAACAAACTCATCGTCTTCCTTGCCAAAAATGATCGAGTCGTCTTCTTCTTCAGCACTTTCAACAATTTCTTCCAACTGTTCGGAAGTCTGAACGACAGCATCAACTAATTCGAGTTTCAACTCATCTTCCACAAGATCAGTTTGAACACCGACTTCAAACGTAGCTTCTGAGAACAGCACGTCATCAGAGAGATTTAGCATCCTTTTTACCAGAGCAGTCAAGGCATGAGATGGGAACAATTCTGAGTGATCTTGAACACCACTATTCTCCTTCTGTTCCATCTCCCAATCTTGAAAGTTGGAAATTCCACCCATTCCTTGGATGACTTCAAACAGATCTTCAGTTGGGCCTTTCTTCAAAGCAACCCAAGTGCAAATTCTCAATAGCTTCTCATACTGTTCTGAAGAAGTATCGATCTCTACTGACACAAGCTTCTTCTTCAGGTTGTTGCTAACTTTCGATCGCAGCCTCTTCTCCCTTAAACACATCGGATAGTAAACCAGGGAATCAAATCTAATTTCAGAAGGGGTCTGAACAGGTGGGGTCCCTGTTGCAGTTGTTGCAGTGGCAACTAGTGGTGTTTCTGAAATAGATGGGTAAGAGGGTTCAACATATTCTGTTGAGGTAGAGGGAGTAAGGATTGTGGTTTCTAGGGGCTTTGATGTGGCTAGGTCAGGTATGACAACTGTCGGAGTATCAGTTGTATCTATTATAGTAGTGTCTTCGGTTATGTTGGCTCTCAGTGGATGTATTGCCAACACTTGTGAGGTTGAGGGTGCAGGTCTGGCACGAGATCGATGTGATCTGGCCTTGGTTCGGACAGGAGGGAGAGAGAGAGGAATTGAAAGAGATCTAGAAGAAGTACCAACCTGTTTAGTTGTCTTGTCTGGTGAAGGACTCAACTCGACTCTCACCAGTCGATAGGTTTCCGCGACTTCAGCACTTGTCTCCTCCTCCTTCTCAGATCCTTTATCAGAATGAGTCTCCTCTGAGTCACCAGCAGCCTCGAACATGGCCTCCTCTGCCACATACTCAACTAGTCTTCCACTAGTTCCAGCCTCAGGCTCAGATTTTTCATCATCTGACTCGTCTTCTTCTGCACTAGACGAGGCGGCCTCAATCATGGCGTCATCAGGATTAATGTGAACCTGTCTTGGAGCAGCAGTCCTTGCAGCAGCTTGCTTTGCCAAAGCCTCTTTCTTCAAATAATGTTTAAGTACATGAAACGGCTTACCTTTGCTCCAAGTCGACTTGTTTGGCAACAAGATAGGTAAGAGGATACTTAACTTGTTTCCAAACCCAACTGCGGCAGACACTACCCAATTTGCCGAATCGGTGTCAACACGCACGTTCCTCTCAAAGTACATAATACAATCCGTGAATAATTTGTACCAATTGCCTTCAGTGATGCCGTCATAGATTGCGGCCATCACTCTTGCCTTTAGTAGAGTCACGGAATCATAACTTCCAGTAACACATAGCAACATTTTTGATGCAATGTCAAGAAGAGTCTTGTACTTGTCTAAGAGCTCCTTCTTCTTGACAGCGGGGATCTTTCCATCACGACCCAGCTTCAACTTTTTACCACAGAACACGCTTAGATACCTCAACTCCTGGCCACCAGCATAATTTTCAATATCAATCGAACCGATTGGTAGCTTCAAATTCTCGAACACATTTTCTCGAGTAAGCTCTACTCGGCTTCTACCAATGAACGATAGAATTGAATCGCCTTGCCTGGTTGCGTTGGCATAGAATTCAAGCACTTCTTCTTCAAGAACCACTTCTGGAAATGATTCCAAGTAAGGTCTCAATCCACAGCGGCAGCATTTCATCAATATTTCTTTATTGCCATCGGTGTGCTTGCCTTTGAAAAATACAGATCCTTCAACATGCACCTTCCCTTCAGATGCATATTTGCCTAGGTCAAACCTAGCCTGCATGTTAGTCTTAACATCGAATATCGAGACGATCGACATTATAGATAAGTTGTGTGAGCACAATCAGTAAGAATTAACAAGAAATCGAGAGTACTTAAGAGTAGAAGTGTTAAGAACGCGTAGGGGAGAAGAGTGGAGCAGTTGAGGGTTTTGTAAAACCTTAAATTTTGAATCAATGGCCAAGATGAAATGTTTTGATCTAACGGTTGGGGCTTTTGGTATTCTGTTACGGAATCGAGAATATTACGTGATTTGATATTGTAAAATTTGAAATCCGCCACTTCTTATTGGTTAGGACAGAAGGGTGTACTCATCTGACCTAATGTAGTAGAGTATGGCGCGAATTGGGTGTATACACCTCATTAAATGGAGTGTATAAATCCAATTCTAGGATTTTTCAATTTTAAGAATATCTAATTACCATAATACCCTTAATTCAATGACTAAACACTTAGCATATTTCAATCAAGAGAAACACTTAGCTTGTCTGTTCGTGTCTATCCAGAACAGACGAGTAGACTTAAGTTTCACAAGACGAGTTCGCTTAAGCACACAAGACGAGTTCGCTTAAGCACACAAGACGAGTTCCCCCTTCGCCTGTGCTTGTCTATTCTGAAACGTCGAACGACTTTTTGTACCTATCTTATGATTGGCAATGTGTAATCAAAGGTACAAGTAGAGTAGAATAAATATGATGAATATCAATAATGATCAAGGTTTCGAACAAGATGACTTTTAACAAACATAAGAGTCAACGGAAGGATATTTAAGAAATCAAAGATTCCCCCTTAATTGTTTATTCCCTTAGTATTACCCTCAGCTTTACCAGCTTCCTCATCGGGTTGTCTAGTCATCTAGTCTAACCTTGTATACCTGTCTGTTGCGTGAATAGTCGAGTGCTCTGGTCTAGTGATCTTGTCTCCTTTCCTTGATGTACCTGTCTGGTTAGTACATAGCTATAACCAGTAGGGTCTAAATCAATTAGCCCTAGACTAATGCATAACTCACGAAATCGAGCTTCAGCTAATGGTTTTGTGAAAATATCAGCTCTTTGAAAATCAGTATGAATCTTTTCCATGCGAATATCCTTCTTTTCTACATGGTCACGTATGAAATGGTGTTTCACATCAACATGTTTACATCGTGTATGCAGAACAGGATTTTGAGTAATTGCAATTGCACTGTTACTATCACAGAATATAGGAACATTCGATTCATATATGTTGTAATCTCTAAGCTGTTGCATAAGCCAGAGTAGTTGACTACAACAGCTACCAGCAGCCATGTACTCGGCTTCGGTAGTAGAGGTAGCAACAATAGTCTGCTTTTTCGAAAACCATGAAATAAGTTTTGTGCCTAAGAATTGACAAGACCCAGATGTAGATTTCCTATCTATTCTACAGCCACCAAAATCAGAATCTGAGTAGCCACTTAGAGATAAATCATCATTTGAAGGATACCATATACCACGATTAATGGTTCCTTTCAAATATTTCAATATCCTTTTAGTGGTTTCCATATGACTCTCTTTTGGATTAGCTTGAAAACGAGCACATACGCCAACAGAGAATGCAATATCAGGTCTACTAGCAGTCAAGTACAGTAATGAACCAATTAGACCACGATAATATGTTTGATCAGCACACTTACCTTGTTCGTCTGGGTCCATTCTGTATGTAGGTAGCATAGGTACGCCAGCAGACTTGCATGTCTTAATACCATACTTGTCTAGAAGGTTTCTAGTATACTTTGCTTGATTTATGAAAATCCCTTCTGGGGTCTGTTTTACTTGAAGACCAAGAAATTAATTCATTTCACCCATCATGGTCATTTCAAATTTACTTTGCATGAGTGTTGAGAAACTTTCACTCAGCTTTTTGTTAGGTGAACCAAAAATGATGTCATCTACGTAAATTTGGACGAGTAAAATGTCTTTCCCTTCTTGTCTTCTGAACAAGGTTCGATCGACCTTGCCCTTAGTAAAACCATTTTCTAATAGAAAGAGAGAGAGAGTATCATACCATGCTCTTGGAGCTTGCTTTAGTCCGTATAAGGCTTTCTTCAATCTGTACACCTGATCGCCTTTGACTTCGAAACCTGGAGGTTGTTCAACATATACTTCTTCCGCAAGAATACCGTTAGGAAATGCACTTTTAACATCCATTTGATATACAGTAAATTTCATGTAGGCAGCATATGCAAGGAACAATCGAATGGCTTCTAGTCTAGCAACAGGCGCATATGTTTCGTCATAGTCTATGCCTTCAGCTTGTGAATAGCCTTGGGCTACTAGTCTAGCCTTATTCCTAACGACTACATCATTCTCATCTTTCTTGTTCTTGAAAATCCATCGTGTGCCAACTACATTATGATGTTTAGGCCTATCGACAAGTTCCCAGACGTCGTTTCGAACAAACTGGTTCAACTCGTCTTGCATAGCGATGATCCAATTACTATCAGCCAATGCCTCTTTAACAGTGGTAGGCTCGATAGATGAGAGGAAACAACACCAGCAAAACATAGTTGGACTAGGCTGTTCTTGCGACTCAAAGAGTTGTCGTCTAGTCTTCACACCAATAGTAGAGTCACCAATGATATTTTCAGTATCATGCGCAGATTTCCATGTTTTTCTAGATTTAACAGGAATACTATCATCATCTATATCATGTACAGCATCATGTATGTCAGTATCATTTGTATCATCAATTTTAATAGGAGTAGACGAGTCAACTAGAGCAGGCATGTCAGCTGGTCTAGAAGACTTACCTTGAGCACTTACCTTCACTTTATCATCAGAGTCGAGAGCTTTTATGAATGGATTGTAGGCATGAACGGATTCATATACCTCTGATTCTTTGTCAGATTCGATCGTTAGATCAGTCACCTTTTCACTGATCTTGTCGGCAGACGAGTCCTGTCGAGATTCATCGAAAACCACATGTGGTGTTTCTTCCACACAAAAGGTTGAGTAGTTGAATACCCTAAATGCCTTGCTAGTCGAGGAGTATCCTAAGAATATCCCCTCGTCTGCTTTGGCATCAAAAGCATTCAACTTGCTCTTTCCGTTGTTATGGATGAAACACTTACAACCAAATATATGGAAATATGAAATGCGGGGTTTTCTACCTTTCCAAACCTCATAAGGTGTCTTGCCTAGAGCTTTATTGATCGCACTTCTGTTTTGTGAGTGGCATGCAGTATTGATAGCTTCTGCCCAAAACTTTTGAGGCGTGTTGTACTCGGCTATCATGGTTCTACAGGCTTCTTTGAGAGTTCGATTCCTTCTTTCTGCTACACCGTTTTGTTGTGGTGTCCTGGCTGCACTAGTAAGATGCTGAATACCACGTTTAGCACAGAAATCTTTGATATAGCAATTAATGAACTCAGTTCCCTTGTCACTACGAATTTTGACAATGGACTGGTTCTTCTCAACTTGTAACTTCTTCAATAGATCAGGCAGAAGTGTTTGTGTATCACTCTTCTTGTGTAGAAAGACTACCCAAGTAAACTTAGAATAGTCGTCTACAACAACAAGTGTGTACCTTCTACCATTCAAGGTTGGAGGAGTTATTGGACCATGAAGATCCATATGTAAGAGTTCTAGGACTCTACTGGTTGAGAGAGTAGGAATTGACTTAAATGAACCTTTAACCTGTTTACCCTGTTGACAAGCCGTGCATACATGTGACTTGTAGTAGACTTCATTGGGAATACCTTCCACAAGGTAGTCTCTTGCTATTTTATTAAGAACCTTAAAGTTTAGATGACAGAGGCGTCTATGCCAGAGCCAACCAAGTTCTTTAGGATTCTTAGTAAGTAGACAAGTGTCCCTCGGACAACTGTTCCAATTCACTATATACACACTACCTTGTCTTATGCCGACTAGTAGGACTGTGTGTGTCCTTTTGTCAATGATCTGACATTTGCGGCTTTTGAACTGCACCTTGTATCCACGATCACAAAACTGTGAAACTGATAGTAAATTGAATTTCAAACCTTCAACATATGAGACATCTTGGATCTCTACGTCTTCATTCCGAATGTAACCAAATCCTTTAGTGACATCAGTGGAACTATCACCAAATATCACTTTTGGTCCTTCTTGCTCATGGTAGCTTGATAAGAGGGCCTTGGTACCAGTCATGTGGTGCGAACAGCCACTGTCTATGTACCAAGTTTCTCCTACTGAGCCACCTTTCTTATACAAGTCAAGTCGACCCTGCAATGAAGATATTCAATAATTTAGGTACCCACTAGTTTATTGGGGTCCTGGGGGGTTAGTCGAGTTCAAAGGAATCCAAATATACATTGGAGTTTTGAACAAGTTCGATCTTTTAAGCTTTCGCCCATATTTGTTGCAAAATAAGACCTTGTTGTCCTTGTCTGGCCTATCAGTCGAGTTCGGGTCTACTCTTTGAAGATAGCCTTTCGACTTAATCTCTACTTGAGTAGGCACTGGTCTATGATAGTCAGAGTAGGGCTTGTAAGCATTAGGTCCATACGGTTTATAGACGCGTTTGGGTCTTTCCTCACTAATAATATCATATGACAAAGGTGGAGGATATAGGACAGCTTGTGTACGATATTTTGGTGCAACCTGTCTGGGTCTAGACGAGTAGAGCTGAGACTGCCTTATGAAAGGAGGTCTAGGCTCTTGTCGTCTAGTCTGTACCTGTCTAGTACTTGTCTCCTCAGGATACCAATCCTCGTATCTGACCTGGTTGGGTCGTCCACGATTAGTGGTCCTTTGAAGATTAGTTCTAGATGGAACAGGCTTGATGTTAACATTCTTTTTACCTCCCTTGGTAGTTGGAATGTGGACTCGAGCTTGCTTAGGTACATTACCTTTAGAGGGAGTACTAATATCGTATATCATTAGTCCTTTTCCTTTATCATTTGGCAAAAGTCTTGAGTTAGTAGTAGTAGGGTTCTTATAGACTCGAGTAGACGAGCTAGATGACTCAGCACCTATACCTGTCTTGTCAGCTGGATCTCTATACCTATCTGACAATTCAAGGTTAATTTTAGAAGAGTTAACCAGGTCAGTAAGTTTGAGATCTAGTGTGACAACCTCGGTCTCTAAGAACTTATTACATTCTTCAAGCTTTTTGTATTTGCTCTTTAAAACATTGAATTCATTTCTCTCCGTTGCATGTGTCTTAAGTAGGTCTTGATATAACCTGTCTGTCAATGCACACTTTTCTTTGAGTTGACTCAACTCTTCAGTCAAGCGTTCATTTAGGACTATTACATTAGGATCTACTTTAGACTGAGCTTCCTTAAGATCAATGATTTCCTGTTTTAATGCAATGTTCTCATCACTGACTTCTATGAATGCTTGATTAGCAAGTAGAAGGTCGTCTTCAACTGCACTAGTCGAGTGCTGCAGACTACTTCCTACTTCACTACTAGCAGTGTCACTTTCATCAGTATCAGAATCATCACAAGATTGAAACGAAGTAGCAGATGATACCTCTTGATCGATTTTAGCCATGCAGCATAGGCCATCATCTACTATGAATGCTTCATCTTGATCTGGATCAGACGGGTAGCTAGATGAGGATGAAGGCAACTCGTCTGAATCAGACTCAGAGTCATTGTTGGCCATCATTACCTTCTTGCCACGGTTGTATCTTCTATCCCTTCGTGCTTTGCGTTCTTCTCGATCATCAGTGCTCAGGTCTGGACATTCATAAATGTAGTGACCTGGCTTTTCACAGTTGTAGCACAAAAGATCATTAGTAGCCTTTTTAATAGGAGATTTATCCCTATGTTTATCACGTCTATCAGAACGCTGAATCTTCCTATCATCAGACTCTCTATCTCGCCTATTACCTTTCGAGACTTCGTCTCTCCTTTCGAATGAGTTTCGGTCTCGTCTGGTCTCAGACGAGTTCTTAAAAGTAGACGCTCTATGATCTCTATAGAATTTCTTGTATCTTCCGAAACGTTTGTTAAGCCTATCGAACTTTCTAACCATGAGGCTTACCTGATCCTTCAGACTAAGATCAGTATCTAACTCGTCTTTCACAGAAGCAGACTTAGTTCTAGATTTGGACCTGTCTACTTTAGAAGACTTAGAAGAGCTAGACTTAAAGGCAACGTTCTTAGATACAGCATGTTCTCTATCACTACTGGCTAGTGGTTCATCTTCGTCTAAATCAAACTCATGGGCTTTAAGAGTTTGAAACATTGTTTCAGCAGTCCACACATCTATATCTTGAGTGTTCTTAACGAGCATTTTAACCATTCTCCATCTGGCATCAAGACTCTTAAGAATCCTAAGATTAATTTCACGAGCAGTATATGTCTTACCAAGGACTTCCAAATCATTCATGATCTTAGTAAAACGAGTATCCAGCTGGTCGATAGTTTCGCCAGCTTTCATCCGAAATGATTCAAATCTTTGGACAGCTGTGGAGAGCTTGCTTTCTTTGATTAGGGATGTCCCTTCACAAATAATCGCTAGCCTATCCCACATCTCCTTGGCAGTTTTACATTTTAACACTTTTCCTAGATACTCGTTAGGAAGAGTGTGTAAGATGTAATTCTTTGCCAAGCTATCCAAATTATTTTGACGCATTTCTTCTGAGGTTAGATCTGACCTGGGTTTCTTGACGAGAGTGCCAATTGATTTGTCTTTGTCGAGGGTAGCAGTATTTGGAACCATTGTCACGATAGGACCCTCGGTGACAACAGAGATCATTAGGTCGTGAGTGGAACTGAAGATGGCTTCCATCCTCAACTTCCAGTAATCATAGTCCTGAACCTGGAACTTTGGTAACTTGTTAGCGCTTATTTCAAGAGACATGTTTACACAAGTAGATTAGTGCTAATCAGTTATATGATCAAGAAGCAGATAGATCAAGAACATGGAGCACGAAACAGATATACCAAGAGTTGATCAAGAACACGTAAGCAAATACAGATACGAACCAAGACTTCACCCTAAGTCTTTTAAGTTGGTTATCAAGAAACAGCAGTTCGTAAACTACTGCTCTGATACCACTTGTTGGTCCCAAGTTGAGTTAATAACGAGTAAGCTAGTGAAAACGTCTAGAGGGGGGGTGAATAGACTTTTCAAAATTCTTTCGAAATATCAAAGTACAATATGCGGAATACGAAATTAACAATGAGCCCAATTCAAGTTTATACTCAACTTCTTAATTCGAACTTCTGTTATGAATACCCTACTAGTTTAGATAAGCAATTAAACAATTAAGCAATTAAACAAACAGTAAAGTAAATCAACACAAACAATTTATAGTGGTTCGACAACTTGTCTACATCCACTCTCACAAACCCAGTTGTGATGTTTCCACTAAACTCTTCCAATCGAGTACAAAGTGTGTATTCCTGTGATTTTAAGTCCCAAGAAGAAGACTTAGATCTTCAAAGAATATACCACCAGATATATCTATGATCTAACTAGCTATTTAACAAGCAACTAGCAACTTGAAACAAAACAATAAAACTTCTCTGTCTTCAGTAGTAGCCTTCTTGATTCTTCACTTGTCTCCTGGCTTCTTTCTGAAGTTCAACTCTGAGAGTAAATTTCTTCTTGAATACTTCGTATATCTCCTCAGTACGCAATAGTATCAGTATGTAGATTTTCAGTAGTCTTGAAATGATAAACACCTTTAGGTATTTATAGACTTCTAACTTCAAGAACTTTCAGTTGTAACTAACTTTTCTTGAAAAACTGATTTCTAACTTCTCCAGCTTATCCATCAACGCGTTTCTGTTGTTAATTAGTTATTTCTAACTAACTTCTTTATCTTTATCTTCTCACGCGTTTTGAATAACTAACTTCAAGTTGACCTGTCTTGTCTTGTACTCCACCTGTCTTGTTCCACACTTAGACATTCTGATTCTTCTTCTTACTCTTCTTGTCTGGTCTTTGTGCAGTTGTCAATAGTAGACTATCCTAATCCTAACAAGACTATTACATTACTTTAAGCTCTTCTGTATTATAAAGTTTAGTCAACTTATAAATTATACAATGAATCTATATATTACATAGAAAACAATGAGCTTCTATACAATGTTTCATATAGCTCAACAACATCCTAACAAATGTATACAGTACTTATAATTCGTACTTGTCTTTTCTTCCATAATCAATACTTGTCTTATGTGATCTACTACTGGTCTGTACAAGATGACTTCTCTTAACTAGACTAGATCAGTCAACACTTAGAAAATATTCAAGTCTACTTTTGGCTTATCAAAACTTCATCTTTTAATCATCATGTAGGACTTGTTCTAGGATTCATATCCCAACACCTAAGATCTCTATACATCTTTGTTTCACCAGGATGTGCGGTATATGGTGTGTTGTGAGCTTCCCTCATAATCTCGTCTCACAATTCCTCCTTCTTTGGTACGCAGATTCTTCCTCTGAACACTAACGCACCATCGGGGGCTAACGTAAAGTCCTTGGTCGAGTTCTCCTTGACCTTTTTGCTCATTAGTTGGAGAAACCGATCGCCATTTTGTGCTTCTATTATTCGTTCTCTCAACATTGGTTGGACTGACATAGTGGTTAACATTGACGTTGTTTGGTTTGATTTGACGATGGTTAAACTCATTCTATCAAATTCTTCGATAAGATGGTCCTGTTGGGTGAGTAATGACGCTAAGCATCCATCTCCCTTCCTACTAAGCGCATCAGCTACTACATTTGCCTTACCTGGGTGGTAGAGGATGGTACAATCATAATCTTTTACCAATTCTAGCCACCTTCGTTGGCGCATGTTCAACTCTTTCTGTGTGAAGAAATATTTCAGACTTTTGTGATCTGTATAGATTTCACACTTCCCACCATACAAGTAATGTCTCCAGATTTTTAGTGCATGAACAACTGCGGCCAACTCTAGGTCATTTGTTGGATAGTTCTGCTCATGAACCTTCAACTGTCGTGATGCGTATGCTATGAACTTTCCATGCTGCATTAGAACGCACCCTAGTCCTGACTTGGAGCCGTCTGTGTAGATTACAAACCCTTCTGACCCATCCGGGACTGCTAAAACTGGTGCAGTCGTAAGCTTCTGTTTTAACTCCTAGAAGCTGACTTCACATTCTGGCGTCCACTTGAACTTTTCACTCTTCTTTGTGAGATGTGTGAGTGGTTTTGCGATACGCGAAAAGTTCTGTATGAATCTTCGATAGTACCCAGCCAAGCCAAGAAAACTGCGCACTTCATTTGCATTGGTTGGTACCTTCCAATTCAAAACTGCCTCAAGTTTCGCGGGATCAACTTCTATCCCTTGGGCCGTGATTACATGTCCAAGAAAGGCCACTTTATTGAGCCAAAACTCACACTTGCTGAACTTAGCGTACAACTTCTTCTGTCGCAGAACTTCTAAGACTGCCTTAAGATGTTCCTCGTGTTATCTAGTATCCTTCGAGTAAATTAAAATGTCGTCAATGAACACGATGACGAATTTGTCTAGGTATTCGTGGAACACACGGTTCATCAAATCCATGAAGACTGCGAGCGCATTCGTAACTCCGAATGGCATTACAGTGAATTCATAATGACCATACCTAGTCCTAAATGCAGTCTTTGGGATATCACTTTCCCTGACTCTAAGGTGGTGATACCCCTATCTGAGATCAATCTTGGAGAATACGCTCGCATTTCTCAATTGATCGAAGAGATCCTCAATCCTAGGTATCAAGCCAACCTCCCTGATCTCTCTCAACCTAAGCCTTTTGTATCAAGCAGACTTTCAAACCCTCCTAGAACCTATCATAGGAAAGGCTCTGTATCATCAGAGGTGTTGACCAAGGGTGGTAACACAACCAAAGATACATTTGCCAATGAAGGTTCTTTTGAACCCAAGCCACAGCCTAAAGATGTTGAGGTTCCTATTTTAGAGGCTGGTTTGATTAAGGCCTATTCAGTGTCAGGAGAGATGGACACTGATCAGCCCTTAATCATTCAGGATGACTCAGTGGCTGCTGAAATAAGCACTGTGATCTCCTCACAACTGTCATCTTTGAACCTTGTTGAAGGTGGAGATGTTACAGGTCTAGGTGAAGGTGTTGAAAAGGAGAATTTAGTTGAAAAATCAGAGGGTGTAGAGGATGAAAGAGAGGTTGTGATTACTAAGATAGTGAGTGTACCACAAAATGAGGGTGGTATAAGTGAGGAAGGACAGGTTATTCTTGAAGTCAAATCTGAACTTCAAGAATCCCTTGATGAAAGGAGGCCTGTTTCTTTAAGTGAGGCCATTATTACTGAAGGAAGAAAATAAGTAGTTGAAAATGAGAAGAAGACTGATGATGTATCAGAGTCTTATGAAAAAGAAACTGAGGGTGATGAGTGTGTTTTCACTAACCCTTTTGATTTGTCTGATATTGCAGGTATAACCTTTGACCAGATTTTTGCAGATGACTTCTTGACAGATGCACCCATTCAAGTTGATACTGGATCAGCTCAAGCCTTGCTTGGGATGCAGTCAGAAAAGTTGGACTCCTTGTCTCATCAAGTCAAATCAGCTCATGAAGAAACCACTGGAGCTTTGGATGAGCATGGAAGAACTCTAGCATCTGTTGAGATGAGGCTAACAGGCTCAGAAGATGTGGTTCTACCCACCTTGGAAGCTAGGTTCAGTGGAGTTGAGACTGGTTTGCAAACCATCTCCACTGAAGTCATCAAAGCCAAAAACACTATGAGGTCTGTGTCAAAGGATGTCAAAAAGGAGCAATCTTTGCTGAGGGTTAACCACAACAGGAATGTGAAAACTTTAAGATCAGTGGTTAAACAAGCACTTGGAAGGAAAACAGCCCTGCAGAGGAAAAGAGCTGAAGAACAAAGGCTAGCTATGGTGAAAGCAGCCTCAGAAAAGTTTTCCCAAGAAGTGTTGGCCAACATTGCTGAAGGTGCAGTGGCCAACCTCACTGAGCTTCTTAAGGCCCAATTGGATGCATCTCTGAAAGCAACCTTGGAGGAGGTTGTCCAACAAAAGATGAAGCCTGTTCTAGCTTTCCTTAGCTTGAGCAGTGATAGGATGCAAAATATACATGATGAAAATGTATATTTGTTGGAGGAGATGAAGTCTCTAACCCAAGCCCAGTCCTTAATGGCATCAACAATGAGTGAACTAAGGCCTGAATGTTTTGATGCTGCCAAAAAGGGGGAAAGGGAAAGAGTAAGGGCAAAAGGTGCCTTGGTTATTGGAAGCCCAGTGAAAGGGAAGGACAAAGTTGCTGAAGGAAAAGGAAAAGAGTCAGCAGTGCTGAACTTGGAAGATTTGGATGAAGAAGAGCAACTTGCCATAGCATTGAAGAACTCAATGACCTCAGCTCAAGAGGAAAGAGTTAGGCTACAGCAAAGACCAGGAGGAGAGGTGTCTGGTTTGGACAAAGATGCTGAAGGTGTCCAAACTAGAGGAAAGATCAAGAAGGCCAAGGGAAACAAAAGAAAGGCTGAAACATTCACTGATTTTCCCAACAGTCTTGATTTGCCTCCTGAATTCAGAATTAATGATGATGAGCCTATCTCCAAAAAGGCAAAGAGTGCTGAGAAGGACAAAATTGCTGAACTGTCCAAGATTGCTGAAAAAGACAAGTCTTCTGAAACTGATGCTGAAGGTGCCAAGTCTACTGAAAAAGTTGAAAAATTGTTTGCTGAAGGATTTGGACCTGAGCCCAAAAAGAAGACAACTGTCCTAGCTCTTGATCCATCAAAGTTGTTTCATGAAGGGTATGGCAAAGACCCTGAAACTCAACAGAAACTGGCCATGATGAGGGCCCAAGAGAAGATGGACTTGGTGGATGAGGCTAATAGAGCAAGAGACAAAAGAAGAGCAGATTTTCAAAAGCCTAGAAGGAAGAGAGCAACTTACAACAAGATGAAGCCACAGCTGTTGATCCCAATGGACACCAAATATCCTCACTTGGATAAATGGGTGCCAATTCAGCTGAATGACTTATGGGAGGAAGCCAAAAGGGAGTTTGTCTATGATTACTATGTCATTGACAGATGGAATGGAAGAGATGCCAACTCCACTTTTGCAGAGTTCATGATAGAGTATCACAGAGAACTCTATCAACAACTGCTTGCAGCTGCTGATATTGCAAGACTTGAACTCACTGCCCCCAAGCCAATCATATATATGCCTCCAAAGCTTGATGGATGGATTGACCAGTCAAAAATTCTAAAGGAGTTTCTGGAAATCCTCAAGCTGAACAAGATGGTTCTTGGACCCAAGGGAACAAACCAAGAGGCCATGGAGCTGAAGAGAAGAGTGTGGGCACAATATGGAATGGTGCCACCTCCTGAGGATGATCTCTGAAATGGCTAAGTCTTCTGACCTTTTTGTGGATGAAAACTTATCTTACCTGAAGATATGTTTTTAATTGGTCATCTATGCTGAAGTTTGCTCAAGAATGCTGATGTGCTCTTGATCGATTTTAGCCATGCAGCATAGGCCATCATCTACTATGAATGCTTCATCTTGATCTGGATCAGACGGGTAGCTAGATGAGGATGAAGGCAACTCGTCTGAATCAGACTCAGAGTCATTGTTGGCCATCATTACCTTCTTGCCACGGTTGTATCTTCTATCCCTTCGTGCTTTGCGTTCTTCTCGATCATCAGTGCTCAGGTCTGGACATTCATAAATGTAGTGACCTGGCTTTTCACAGTTGTAGCACAAAAGATCATTAGTAGCCTTTTTAATAGGAGATTTATCCCTATGTTTATCACGTCTATCAGAACGCTGAATCTTCCTATCATCAGACTCTCTATCTCGCCTATTACCTTTCGAGACTTCGTCTCTCCTTTCGAATGAGTTTCGGTCTCGTCTGGTCTCAGACGAGTTCTTAAAAGTAGACGCTCTATGATCTCTATAGAATTTCTTGTATCTTCCGAAACGTTTGTTAAGCCTATCGAACTTTCTAACCATGAGGCTTACCTGATCCTTCAGACTAAGATTAGTATCTAACTCGTCTTTCACAGAAGCAGACTTAGTTCTAGATTTGGACCTGTCTACTTTAGAAGACTTAGAAGAGCTAGACTTAAAGGCAACGTTCTTAGATACAGCATGTTCTCTATCACTACTGGCTAGTGGTTCATCTTCGTCTAAATCAAACTCATGGGCTTTAAGAGTTTGAAACATTGTTTCAGCAGTCCACACATCTATATCTTGAGTGTTCTTAACGAGCATTTTAACCATTCTCCATCTGGCATCAAGACTCTTAAGAATCCTAAGATTAATTTCACGAGCAGTATATGTCTTACCAAGGACTTCCAAATCATTCATGATCTTAGTAAAACGAGTATCCAGCTGGTCGATAGTTTCGCCAGCTTTCATCCGAAATGATTCAAATCTTTGGACAGCTGTGGAGAGCTTGCTTTCTTTGATTAGGGATGTCCCTTCACAAATAATCGCTAGCCTATCCCACATCTCCTTGGCAGTTTTACATTTTAACACTTTTCCTAGATACTCGTTAGGAAGAGTGTGTAAGATGTAATTCTTTGCCAAGCTATCCAAATTATTTTGACGCATTTCTTCTGAGGTTAGATCTGACCTGGGTTTCTTGACGAGAGTGCCAATTGATTTGTCTTTGTCGAGGGTAGCAGTATTTGGAACCATTGTCACGATAGGACCCTCGGTGACAACAGAGATCATTAGGTCGTGAGTGGAACTGAAGATGGCTTCCATCCTCAACTTCCAGTAATCATAGTCCTGAACCTGGAACTTTGGTAACTTGTTAGCGCTTATTTCAAGAGACATGTTTACACAAGTAGATTAGTGCTAATCAGTTATATGATCAAGAAGCAGATAGATCAAGAACATGGAGCACGAAACAGATATACCAAGAGTTGATCAAGAACACGTAAGCAAATACAGATACGAACCAAGACTTCACCCTAAGTCTTTTAAGTTGGTTATCAAGAAACAGCAGTTCGTAAACTACTGCTCTGATACCACTTGTTGGTCCCAAGTTGAGTTAATAACGAGTAAGCTAGTGAAAACGTCTAGAGGGGGGGTGAATAGACTTTTCAAAATTCTTTCGAAATATCAAAGTACAATATGCGGAATACGAAATTAACAATGAGCCCAATTCAAGTTTATACTCAACTTCTTAATTCGAACTTCTGTTATGAATACCCTACTAGTTTAGATAAGCAATTAAACAATTAAGCAATTAAACAAACAGTAAAGTAAATCAACACAAACAATTTATAGTGGTTCGACAACTTGTCTACATCCACTCTCACAAACCCAGTTGTGATGTTTCCACTAAACTCTTCCAATCGAGTACAAAGTGTGTATTCCTGTGATTTTAAGTCCCAAGAAGAAGACTTAGATCTTCAAAGAATATACCACCAGATATATCTATGATCTAACTAGTTATTTAACAAGCAACTAGCAACTTGAAACAAAACAATAAAACTTCTCTGTCTTCAGTAGTAGCCTTCTTGATTCTTCACTTGTCTCCTGGCTTCTTTCTGAAGTTCAACTCTGAGAGTAAATTTCTTCTTGAATACTTCGTATATCTCCTCAGTACGCAATAGTATCAGTATGTAGATTTTCAGTAGTCTTGAAATGATAAACACCTTTAGGTATTTATAGACTTCTAACTTCAAGAACTTTCAGTTGTAACTAACTTTTCTTGAAAAACTGATTTCTAACTTCTCCAGCTTATCCATCAACGCGTTTCTGTTGTTAATTAGTTATTTCTAACTAACTTCTTTATCTTTATCTTCTCACGCGTTTTGAATAACTAACTTCAAGTTGACCTGTCTTGTCTTGTACTCCACCTGTCTTGTTCCACACTTAGACATTCTGATTCTTCTTCTTACTCTTCTTGTCTGGTCTTTGTGCAGTTGTCAATAGTAGACTATCCTAATCCTAACAAGACTATTACATTACTTTAAGCTCTTCTGTATTATAAAGTTTAGTCAACTTATAAACTATACAATGAATCTATATATTACATAGAAAACAATGAGCTTCTATACAATGTTTCATATAGCTCAACAACATCCTAACAAATGTATACAGTACTTATAATTCGTACTTGTCTTTTCTTCAATAATCAATACTTGTCTTATGTGATCTACTACTGGTCTGTACAAGATGACTTCTCTTAACTAGACTAGATCAGTCAACACTTAGAAAATATTCAAGTCTACTTTTGGCTTATCAAAACTTCATCTTTTAATCATCATGTAGGACTTGTTCTAGGATTCATATCCCAACACCTAAGATCTCTATACATCTTTGTTTCACCAGGATGTGCGGTATATGGTGTGTTGTGAGCTTCCCTCATAATCTCGTCTCACAATTCCTCCTTCTTTGGTACGCAGATTCTTCCTCTGAACACTAACGCACCATCGGGGGCTAACGTAAAGTCCTTGGTCGAGTTCTCCTTGACCTTTTTGCTCATTAGTTGGAGAAACCGATCGCCATTTTGTGCTTCTATTATTCGTTCTCTCAACATTGGTTGGACTGACATAGTGGTTAACATTGACGTTGTTTGGTTTGATTTGACGATGGTTAAACTCATTCTATCAAATTCTTCGATAAGATGGTCCTGTTGGGTGAGTAATGACGCTAAGCATCCATATCCCTTCCTACTAAGCGCATCAGCTACTACATTTGCCTTACCTGGGTGGTAGAGGATGGTACAATCATAATCTTTTACCAATTCTAGCCACCTTCGTTGGCGCATGTTCAACTCTTTCTGTGTGAAGAAATATTTCAGACTTTTGTGATCTGTATAGATTTCACACTTCCCACCATACAAGTAATGTCTCCAGATTTTTAGTGCATGAACAACTGTGGCCAACTCTAGGTCATTTGTTGGATAGTTCTGCTCATGAACCTTCAACTGTCGTGATGCGTATGCTATGAACTTTCCATGCTGCATTAGAACGCACCCTAGTCCTGACTTGGAGCCGTCTGTGTAGATTACAAACCCTTCTGACCCATCCGGGACTGCTAAAACTGGTGCAGTCGTAAGCTTCTGTTTTAACTCCTAGAAGCTGACTTCACATTCTGGCGTCCACTTGAACTTTTCACTCTTCTTTGTGAGATGTGTGAGTGGTTTTGCGATACGCGAAAAGTTCTGTATGAATCTTCGATAGTACCCAGCCAAGCCAAGAAAACTGCGCACTTCATTTGCATTGGTTGGTACCTTCCAATTCAAAACTGCCTCAAGTTTCGCGGGATCAACTTCTATCCCTTGGGCCGTGATTACATGTCCAAGAAAGGCCACTTTATTGAGCCAAAACTCACACTTGCTGAACTTAGCGTACAACTTCTTCTGTCGCAGAACTTCTAAGACTGCCTTAAGATGTTCCTCGTGTTATCTAGTATCCTTCGAGTAAATTAAAATGTCGTCAATGAACACGATGACGAATTTGTCTAGGTATTCGTGGAACACACGGTTCATCAAATCCATGAAGACTGCGAGCGCATTCGTAACTCCGAATGGCATTACAGTGAATTCATAATGACCATACCTAGTCCTAAATGCAGTCTTTGGGATATCACTTTCCCTGACTCTAAGGTGGTGATACCCCTATCTGAGATCAATCTTGGAGAATACGCTCGCATTTCTCAATTGATCGAAGAGATCCTCAATCCTAGGTATCAAGCCAACCTCCCTGATCTCTCTCAACCTAAGCCTTTTGTATCAAGCAGACTTTCAAACCCTCCTAGAACCTATCATAGGAAAGGCTCTGTATCATCAGAGGTGTTGACCAAGGGTGGTAACACAACCAAAGATACATTTGCCAATGAAGGTTCTTTTGAACCCAAGCCACAGCCTAAAGATGTTGAGGTTCCTATTTTAGAGGCTGGTTTGATTAAGGCCTATTCAGTGTCAGGAGAGATGGACACTGATCAGCCCTTAATCATTCAGGATGACTCAGTGGCTGCTGAAATAAGCACTGTGATCTCCTCACAACTGTCATCTTTGAACCTTGTTGAAGGTGGAGATGTTACAGGTCTAGGTGAAGGTGTTGAAAAGGAGAATTTAGTTGAAAAATCAGAGGGTGTAGAGGATGAAAGAGAGGTTGTGATTACTAAGATAGTGAGTGTACCACAAAATGAGGGTGGTATAAGTGAGGAAGGACAGGTTATTCTTGAAGTCAAATCTGAACTTCAAGAATC
Source organism: Galeopsis tetrahit (assembly GCA_963675135.1). NCBI lineage: Eukaryota > Viridiplantae > Streptophyta > Magnoliopsida > Lamiales > Lamiaceae > Galeopsis > Galeopsis tetrahit. The sequence continues at coordinate 40,539,275 of OY776128.1, read as the reverse complement.
CCTAGATGAAAGGAGGCCTGTTTCTTTAAGTGAGGCCATTATTACTGAAGGAAGAAAAGAAGTAGTTGAAAATGAGAAGAAGACTGATGATGTATCAGAGTCTTATGAAAAAGAAACTGAGGGTGATGAGTGTGTTTTCACTAACCCTTTTGATTTGTCTGATATTGCAGGTATAACCTTTGACCAGATTTTTGCAGATGACTTCTTGACAGATGCACCCATTCAAGTTGATACTGGATCAGCTCAAGCCTTGCTTGGGATGCAGTCAGAAAAGTTGGACTCCTTGTCTCATCAAGTCAAATCAGCTCATGAAGAAACCACTGGAGCTTTGGATGAGCATGGAAGAACTCTAGCATCTGTTGACATGAGGCTAACAGGCTCAGAAGATGTGGTTCTACCCACCTTGGAAGCTAGGTTCAGTGGAGTTGAGACTGGTTTGCAAACCATCTCCACTGAAGTCATCAAAGCCAAAAACACTATGAGGTCTGTGTCAAAGGATGTCAAAAAGGAGCAATCTTTGCTGAGGGTTAACCACAACAGGAATGTGAAAACTTTAAGATCAGTGGTTAAACAAGCACTTGGAAGGAAAACAGCCCTGCAGAGGAAAAGAGCTGAAGAACAAAGGCTAGCTATGGTGAAAGCAGCCTCAGAGAAGTTTTCCCAAGAAGTGTTGGCCAACATTGCTGAAGGTGCAGTGGCCAACCTCACTGAGCTTCTTAAGGCCCAATTGGATGCATCTCTGAAAGCAACCTTGGAGGAGGTTGTCCAACAAAAGATGAAGCCTGTTCTAGCTTTCCTTAGCTTGAGCAGTGATAGGATGCAAAATATACATGATGAAAATGTATATTTGTTGGAGGAGATGAAGTCTCTAACCCAAGCCCAGTCCTTAATGGCATCAACAATGAGTGAACTAAGGCCTGAATGTTTTGATGCTGCCAAAAAGGGGGAAAGGGAAAGAGTAAGGGCAAAAGGTGCCTTGGTTATTGGAAGCCCAGTGAAAGGGAAGGACAAAGTTGCTGAAGGAAAAGGAAAAGAGCCAGCAGTGCTGAACTTGGAAGATTTGGATGAAGAAGAGCAACTTGCCATAGCATTGAAGAACTCAATGGCCTCAGCTCAAGAGGAAAGAGTTAGGCTACAGCAAAGACCAGGAGGAGAGGTGTCTGGTTTGGACAAAGATGCTGAAGGTGTCCAAACTAGAGGAAAGATCAAGAAGGCCAAGGGAAACAAAAGAAAGGCTGAAACATTCACTGATTTTCCCAACAGTCTTGATTTGCCTCCTGAATTCAGAATTAATGATGATGAGCCTATCTCCAAAAAGGCAAAGAGTGCTGAGAAGGACAAAATTGCTGAACTGTCCAAGATTGCTGAAAAAGACAAGTCTTCTGAAACTGATGCTGAAGGTGCCAAGTCTACTGAAGAAGTTGAAAAATTGTTTGCTGAAGGATTTGGACCTGAGCCCAAAAAGAAGACAACTGTCCTAGCTCTTGATCCATCAAAGTTGTTTCATGAAGGGTATGGCAAAGACCCTGAAACTCAACAGAAACTGGCCATGATGAGGGCCCAAGAGAAGATGGACTTGGTGGATGAGGCTAATAGAGCAAGAGACAAAAGAAGAGCAGATTTTCAAAAGCCTAGAAGGAAGAGAGCAACTTACAACAAGATGAAGCCACAGCTGTTGATCCCAATGGACACCAAATATCCTCACTTGGATAAATGGGTGCCAATTCAGCTGAATGACTTATGGGAGGAAGCCAAAAGGGAGTTTGTCTATGATTACTATGTCATTGACAGATGGAATGGAAGAGATGCCAACTCCACTTTTGCAGAGTTCATGATAGAGTATCACAGAGAACTCTATCAACAACTGCTTGCAGCTGCTGATATTGCAAGACTTGAACTCACTGCCCCCAAGCCAATCATATATATGCCTCCAAAGCTTGATGGATGGATTGACCAGTCAAAAATTCTAAAGGAGTTTCTGGAAATCCTCAAGCTGAACAAGATGGTTCTTGGACCCAAGGGAACAAACCAAGAGGCCATGGAGCTGAAGAGAAGAGTGTGGGCACAATATGGAATGGTGCCACCTCCTGAGGATGATCTCTGAAATGGCTAAGTCTTCTGACCTTTTTGTGGATGAAAACTTATCTTACCTGAAGATATGTTTTTAATTGGTCATCTATGCTGAAGTTTGCTCAAGAATGCTGATGTGCTCTGATAATGTGTTTGCTTTGATATGCCTTGGTTGCTCTGACATAAATTTTGTGATCTGATACTTGAAGATCTAGATACTATTAAGTGTTTAGTTTTTGCTCTGATACTCTAGATCTTGTGATTAGTATATGCTCTGAATCTTTGTAATGAAATGATCTATTGTAATAGTGTTTTGAATTCATGCTCTGATATGTTAACTTCAACTATCAACATGCTTGCAATGATTTTCATATGAAGGATAGTTGAATCTACCTTGAATCAAGAAACATTATTACAGAAATCTCTCTATGCTTATCTTTGAAACCTATTTGCAACTTGAACAGTGAGTACACTAACACATTGTTTTTCAGGAATATTGACTCTAGTCATGTCTTCTGAAGATAAATGTAATAGGTGTAGGCAAGTCACTTTTGCATAGAATGTATAGGTTTTGGCATCATCAAAAAGGGGGAAATTGTTGGGAATAAAATGAGATATGTTTTGATTCAATACCAAAACCCCTTGAGACATGCCTAAGTCAAGATGATTATGTTCTAAGAGTGTTAGAACATATAGAATAAGGCTAGATGATGAGCTAATATGTTAGGTAGCTCTTAGTTGATTAGATGCACAATTTGAGGGGGAACATATGCTTTGAAGTCTATCAAGAACAAGTCCCCTCAAGGCTCAAATTCTGGAACAATCACTAAGCCTATTGAAGGCCAAGTATGCTGATCAGGAGAGTTGTCCAGAAGAGTTGTCTCAGCACAATTAAACAAGATCAAGTGTTCTGAAAGCTTGAGGTCAACCATGCTGATAAGCAAGTCTGCTGATAGTGATAAGCAGAGTTGTCCATTTGATGAGGAATGTTGTCCTATCATTGGAACAACCTTCAGAAGCCATGTCCAAGTCTTAACAAGTGAATCTTAAAGTCAGACATTGGGAAGAGTGCTGCAGAATGAAGACAAAGTCCATACAGCCGTTTATTTCCCAAATGAGGACATGTCACTATCAAGAATCTGTCTTCTAAGTTGAAGAACTAAAAGAAGACATTTATGGACATTTGAGGCTGCCTCTCCAACGGGTAAATCCTTCATTTGTCTATAAATACAGAAGTGTGAAGACCATTTGAAAGCACCTCAACACAATCCAACTTGACAACTATCCTCAAGCAAGAGTGCTTACAAGTTTTCAAAGACTACCTTAGTCTTCATACACTTCTTCTAAGCTGAACTTCGTTGTATATCCATACAAAGCTTAGAGAGATATTCTAATCCTTATACACTGATCTTCATTGTAAAGGATATCTCATTAGTTGGAACCTTACTTCAACCCTTACCCCTTTCAAGAGTGAAAGTGAGAAGGTTGTTGTAGTAGAAGTGGTAGGAGCTGACTGTTGAGAGAAGAACAGTTCAGTTCTGAGTTGAGAAGAGGGTACTACGACTCTAGACATCCTAGGGATCAATTCACCAAGGAGTGGTGTTCTTGATCAAGTGCACCTTGGCACTATAAAACAAGTTAATTCCAAGAGTGAAGGAATTATCTTGTTAAATCAGGGAAAGTGGATGTAGGAGCTTGAGTCTCTGAACCACTATAAACTTTTGTGTTGATTTACTTTCAAAGTACTTTCATACATTCAACACTGCACACAAAACTGACCTTTCAAAGAACTTATACTCAAGACTGTGCAAAAGAGTTTTGGACAAGTTCCCTGAAAACTGGACTGGTTGATTAACTAAGTAATTTCAGACTTTAAAGGAGTTTAAACTAAAGGGCCAACCACTAATTCCGCACATATAACTCCATTAGATAGTTATTCAACTAAGTACTCAATAGTACTTAGTAGTTTGATTATCTTTAAAGAGTTAATCATCTCCAAGACAACATTGCTGATCTCTGGTTTGATCAAGTTTGAAAAGAAATTGCATACAAGTGTATTCCCCCCCCCCCTCCATACACTTTTTATATACTCCTTTCAGGACCAACAAAGAGTGATAAAGGTTTCTTTCTTGGTTACTCAAGAAACAGCAAAGCCTATAGAATTTATAACTTTAGGACTGATACTGTACAAGAATCTGTAAATGTTGTTTTTGATGATGATACAGGTAAAAACATTGAAGATGAAGACATTTCAGACTTGATTAATGTATCAATCAATACTGAAAATGTTGAACAGGTTCAGAATGTTGAGAAGCATAATGACACACCAGAGGAAACATCTGATAATACAGATGTAATACCCCGTAAATTTATAATATAAACATTTAAGTGTTTAATTTAATTATACATTTAATTTATTTTTAAGTTATCTTATGATTTCTAATTTATTTAGATAACTATTGAAAACTCATTTAGATCTATAAGATTTTAAAACCTAATTCTTATCTTGAGCCCAAGCCCGATTCCAATTCCAATATATATATATATATATATATATATATATATAATAGTCAATCTTGCCCTAATTTTATTTCTACGCGGTAGCCTCCAAAACATAAATCAACTCAGTAGCGGCGAGTTCCAATCTGTATTCTTGATTGAAGCATAAACTACAGTACAATTTCTCTCCCTCGTCTTTACAATTGGGTTAAATTATCTTTTTACTGCAAGCATGAATTTTAGATTTCAATTTTATTAATAGATAGGTTCTCGAAAGTTTAAATATTCAATCGTTACAGGTCTTTTGGTATATTCATCAGTGCCTATATATTATAGTATTCAAATTGAGTTAGAGTATATTTAGGATTTGAAATAATTTAAGTTATGCAATTGATTTCATAAATATATCTTTGCGTAAGTTTAGATTTACTAATTTAGAAATGTTATTTCTTTAGTTTAATACTTGGTAAATCAGTCATAAGGATTTCAATCAGAATTTAATTCATATTAGGTGATTATTTTAAGTATAATGGTTATTTGATAATTTCTTTAGATTAGTTAAGTTAGATTTAAAATAAAAGTTCCTCTAAATAAATCTGCGTGAGAATTTGGGGTTTACCATTGTCAAATTCTTATTTCGTAATTTGAGATGATTTTTACTCATTTTAGATTAATTCTAAGATTTTTTTAAAGTCTAATCAGTATATGTTTAATTAGATATACATATATACATTTGAGTTGCTGTTAGAGAACATAATTTGCAATTCAAGTGAATCTCATAATTATCTAAGAGGTGTCGATCTCATTTTCTAGGCAACGAGGAGATTGAAGATAAAAGCTTATTATTGCAACGAGTTTGTAAGCTCGACATTGAGGTAGGGATTTTCTATCTAAATTGTTTGTCATTATTAAATGTGATCTGTGATTTTATTGTTACTCATGTGAATTATGTATTGAGAAATATCGAGAAGTTGAGGAGTAGGTCTTATGACCTTTATAAACGAGACGTTGAGACAAACAGGTCATTTGACCTTTATAAACGAAGATAGGTCTTCTGACCTTTATAAACGAGGATAGGTCTTCTGACCTTTATAAACGACCTTTATAAACGAGAAGTTGAGAAGTGGCAATACGTTAAATGCATATTTATTTTTGTGATAATTTAATTGCTTATTGTATTTAGTTTTAACAAGCTTGTCCCCACTGAGTTGTGGTTTGCTCACCCCTTCATTTAAACATTTCAGATTTAAGGAGCTGGTGGCGAGGAGGAGCGGTGGATGATTTTATTATTACTCATTTAATAAAACCAATTGAGCTTGTTTAACTCTTTAGTATACTTTTCATGAAATATTGAGAAATGGTTCACTAGATATTATTAAATTCTTTTGAATTGTTATTTATTCTTTAAGCTTCCGCTGATTGTTAATTATTTTTATTGTAAAATTAAATTGTAAATCTCATTATTTTAAGTGAAAAATTAGGTTCATGCCCTTTTACTTTTAAATTGTCAATTATTTCGTAAAATCTATTTTTCTGAAAATTGGGGCGTGACAGAGTGGTATCAGAGCAGGTCTACGTTCTTGTAGACTTGAAAAAAAAATGTAAAGAGCCAATTTTCTTTAAATTGTTTTGTTTAAAAAGACAATTTTTAAAAGCAAAGGTCGTCCATCACCGCCTCCCGCTTCAGCTTTATGAGGTATGCAAATTATACTTATCATTTTGTGTTACAAGACTAAGTTATACTATGATTCTGTTTCATGTGCATGCATATATTTGAGTAGATTCTGATTTTCGAGGACGAAAATATTTTAAGGGGTGAAAGATGTAATACCCCGTAAATTTATAATATAAACATTTAAGTGTTTAATTTAATTATTCATTTAATTTATTTTTAAGTTATCTTATGATTTCTAATTTATTTAGATAACTATTGAAAACCCATTTAGATCTATAAGATTTTAAAACCTAATTCTTATCTTGAGCCCAAGCCCGATTCCAATTCCAATATATATATATATATATATATATATATATATATATATATATGATAGTCAATCTTGCCCTAATTTTATTTCTACGCGGTAGCCTCCAAAACAGAAATCAACTCAGCAGCGGCGAGTTCCAATCTGTATTCTTGATTGAAGCATAAACTACAGTACAATTTCTCTCCCTCGTCTTTACAATTGGGTTAAATTATCTTTTTACTGCAAGCATGAATTTTAGATTTCAATTTTATTAATAGATAGATTCTCAAAAGTTTAAATATTCAATCGTTACAGGTCTTTTGGTATATTCATCAGTGTCTATATATTATAGTATTCAAATTGAGTTAGAGTATATTTAGGATTTGAAATAATTTAAGTTATGCAATTGATTTCATAAATATATCTTTGCGTAAGTTTAGATTTACTAATTTAGAAATGTTATTTCTTTAGTTTAATACTTGGTAAATCAGTCATAAGGATTTCAATCAGAATTTAATTCATATTAGGTGATTATTTTAAGTATAATTGTTATTTGATAATTTCTTTAGATTAGTTAAGTTAGATTTAAAATAAAAGTTCCTCTAAATAAATCTGCGTGAGAATTTGGGGTTTACCATTGTCAAATTCTTATTTCGTAATTTGAGATGATTTTTACTCATTTTAGATTAATTCTAAGATTTTTTTAAAGTCTAATCAGTATATGTTTAATTAGATATACATATATACATTTGAGTTGCGGTTAGAGAACATAATTTGCAATTCAAGTGAATCTCATAATTATCTAAGAGGTGTCGATCTCATTTTCTAGGCAACGAGGAGATTGAAGATAAAAGCTTATTATTGCAACGAGTTTGTATGCTCGACATTGAGGTAGGGATTTTCTATCTAAATTGTTTGTCATTATTAAATGTGATCTGTGATTTTATTGTTACTCATGTGAATTATGTATTGAGAAATATCGAGAAGTTGAGAAGTAAGTCTTATGACCTTTATAAACGAGAAGTTGAGACAAACAGGTCATTTGACCTTTATAAACGAGGATAGGTCTTCTGACCTTTATAAACGAGGATAGGTCTTCTGACCTTTATAAACGACCTTTATAAACGAGAAGTTGAGAAGTGGCAATACGTTAAATGCATATTTATTTTTGTGATAATTTAATTGCTTATTGTATTTAGTTTTGACAAGCTTGTCCCCACTGAGCTGTGGTTTGTTCACCCCTTCATTTAAACATTTCAGATTTAAGGAGCTGGTGGCGAGGAGGAGCGGTGGATGATTTTATTATTACTCATTTAATAAAACCAATTGAGCTTGTTTAACTCTTTAGTATACTTTTTGTTGGTCCTTGGTGGAGTATAACACAAGTGTATGGGGGGGGGGGAATGCACTTGTGTATGCAAATTCTTTTCTTTTTAACAAAACTGGTCTTATCAGGCAGGTTGTCTCACAACTGACCTGAGTGTGAACTTTGATAGATACTTGTCCTACTGATTACTATTAAGTGATCAGTTGGCTAAGTATCTAAAAGAGTTGCTAAGTGCGGAATGTGGTTGGCCTTTGACTCAAAGAAATACTCCAAGTTAATTTCTGAAAAGATACAGTTATCAGGGACTTTGTCCAAAACAGTTTTTCTTAACTTACTGAGCTTTGCTTCTTTAAAGTATGATTGAATGTAAGTGCAATAAAGAATGCAGTAAGTAAATGGCACACAAGTTTATAGTGGTTTAGAGACTCAAGCTCCTACATCCACTTTCCCTGATTTAACAGGATAATTCCTTCACAATGGAATTAGCTTGTTTTATAGTGCCAAGGTGCACTGATCAACAACACTCTCTTAGTGCTTTGATCCCTAGGATAATCTGAGTCCTAGTGTTCAATCTCTCTGAGTTAAGACTGTGTTTCACTCTAACAGTCCTTAACTCCTCACTTCTACAACAAACACTTTCTTCACTAAATGAGATAAGGGTTTGAGGTTTGGTTCCAACTAGTAGAGATATCCTTTACAAAAAGAACAGTGTAAAGGCTTAGGATATCTCAATGCTAAGCTTTGGATGTTTACAAATATTGGCTTAGCTAATTGAAGTGATTCAGGAAACTTGGGATTCTGAAGAACAACTTGGTTTCCTTTAAAAGCTTGATGATAGTTTGATAGCTTGTAGTTGGATTATGAATCCCTTTGATCACTTCTGTATTTATAGGCAAATTTGAACAACTAACCGTTGGAGGGATAGCAATTCAAATATGTCTATTTGCAGCACCATTGAAACGGTTATGAAGCTTGGCATCCTTTTATCCACTTTGTAAAAGGGGTCTTCAATGGTTGCTTGAATGAATGTATTGACTTCTGAAAAATGCGGCTGAGATGACTTGTGTCAGATTCCAAATATGCACATTTCCCAAGGTTGATTTGTGGCAAACTCTACACTCAACCAATGGTCAGATGGGACAAGCTCCCTGAACATTCCTGCTGCAATTTAGAATGTTCCACCATTCATTCAATGCTTCACTCTTTAATGCTCTAAGTCTTCAATGCTTGGTTCAGGCATGATTGGCAATAAATGCTTCATTGAATGTGTCTTCTGTGAGCTTTGGCATTCAATGCTCTTGATCATTTGTACTTCAACTGTCTTGATCATTTGCATTTATGAGCATTGCTTTAATGTTCTTGATCTCTTCAGCTCAGTTGTCCATTTGGTCAGCTTGTCCTGAAAGTTCAGCAACTTTGGCCTAGACACTTAACACTTATCAATCTGCCTAACATTCCAGCTTTGGACAACTACCCTGAACTCTAAAATCTCACAACATTCCTGAGATTTTTAACTTAAGCATTCTACTTACCCAAGTGTACTAAGACAACTTGCCTGAACTAGACTTGAGCATATCTCAACTAATCTGAACATCATCAATCAGGGGTTTTGGTATCTAAATCAAAATCATTTTATTCCCAACAATTTCCCCCTTTTTGATGATGCCAAAACTTAATTACAAAGGAACCTTGACTTATACTATACTTTATCTTCAGGATGAGTGAACTGGTCAACTTTCCTGAAAGAAACTGTTAGCACAATAAATCAAGTATATATGTAATGTCAGGTTAGTTGAGATAATGAGTTGTTATCTCTTGGTAGAAAATCAGTGGTCCTTTTATATATCATAGAGCAATACAGATCAGAAAATCAAAAGGACATCAAAGCTGATATAAGTAAAACATAATAACAACAATCATAAAAACCAGATAGGGAAGAGATGAACTTATCCATCAGAGAGTTCCATCATCTTGGGGAGCAATGCCATATTGAGCCTAGACCCTTTTCTTCAATTCCCAAACATCCTTGTTGGATCCTCTAGGGCCAATCTTCATCTTCTCCATCTTCATGATGTTGATGAACTCTTCCAGAATGTTTCCCTCATCAATTAAGTTCCCATTGAACTTAGGAGGCATGTACAGAATTGGACCAGGGGCCTTGAATTCAACTCTTGCCATTTCAGCTGCTGCAAACAGCTTTTGATAGAGGTCCCTGTGGTTCTCAAACATAAACTGGACAAAGACTTCATCCACACTCTCTTCAAGCCACTTTCCAATGACATAAAAGTCATATACAAAACTTCTCTTGGCCTCCTCCCATGCATCATTCAGTGAGATTGGAACCCACTTATCATGGTGAGGGTACTGAGTGTCCCATCTTTGCAGCATCTGTGGTTTCAGCCTTCTGTATGAAGCCCTCCTTCTTGGAGCTTTGAAGTTTGCCCTTCTTTCATCCCTTGCCTTATTGGCCTCAATCAACTGATCCATTCTTTCTTTAGCTCTCTGAAGAGCTAACTTCTCCTGAGTCTCTGGATCCTTTCCAAATCCTTCTTCAAACAGTTTAGAAGGATCATCAGCAAGCTTGGGCACACTAACTTCAGGCTCTTTGTCCTGTGCTTCTTTTTCAGCATCTTCTTCTTCAATAACAGGCAGCTTGGCTACTTTCTTCAATCTCTTTGATTGCCTTACTGGAGTTGAAGGCTTCCAATTCCTTCCTCTTTCTTTCAGATGACCTTGTCACCTTCCCCCTTACTTCAGCAGCTTTCTCTATGGGATCAAGTCCTGCTGACTCACCACCAGGCCTTTGAAGCTTTCTTGCCTGACTTTCCATTGCTGACATCATAGACTCCTTGACAGCAATTTGAATCTGCTCTTTCTCAGTCAAGTTTTCAATATTCATTGGGCCTTTGCCTTTCCCAATGTCTTCTACTGCCTCCTCCTCAATCTCAGGGACCTTCTCCTTTCCCTTAGATTCACCAATCACCAAGGTTCCCTTTGCCCTTGCTCTCTCTCTTTCCCCCTTTTTGGCATAATCAAAACACTGGGGCTTCAATTCACTCATAGAGACTGAGAGATGTGAGTGGGCTTGAGTGAGGGACTTCAACTCCTGCAGCAAATAAACATTCTCATCATGAATGTTTTGCATCTTGTCATCTGCCATGCTTAAGAATGTGTGAACAGGCTTCATCTTTTGAGTAACAATGGCATCTAATGTGGCTTTCAGTGATTGATCAAGTTTGGCCTGAAGTTGATCAGTGAGGTTGGCCACAACTTGATCAGACACTTTGGCCATAAGTTCAACAGTGAACTTCTCTACAGCTTCTTTCACCATTGCAGCTTTCAATTCTTCAGCCTTCTTCCTCTGAGCTGCTGTCCTCTGCCTTAATGCATCCTTGATTGTCCTCCTTAGAGCTCTCACATTTTCCTTGTAGAGATTTTTGAGACCCAGCTGCTCTTTCTTCACAGATTTTGTGAATTTCACCATCTCATCCTTTGCCTTTGTTACTTCTGTTGAAACTGTTTGCAGTCCAGTTTCAACTCCACAAATTCTTGCATCTAAAGTGGGCAGGATCACCTCCTCTGAGCTAGTTAGCCTCATCTCTACAGAGGCTAAAGTCTTGCCTTGGCCATCTAGAGTGTCAATAGTTGCTGCATGTGCCTTACCAACTTCCCTTACCAATGTATCCAACTTTTCTGATTGCTCTTCAATGATGGATGCAGTCTGTGTAGCAATTTGAAAACCAGCTTCAGTGGTGTTGGCTTGCTCAAAGTACATCTTATTCAAGGTGGATACATTGGCTGATACTGCTTCAAGGTCAATGTTAGCATCAACTTGTATGTCTGTAAGAGAGGCATCTGCAAAAATTTGCTCAATTGTGACAACAACAGAATCTGCAAAACTAAGAGTGTTAGTAAAATCTCCCTCAACACCCTTATTTTTTCTTTCTCCCATAAGGTCTGATACATCAGCACCTTCTCTCTCATTTTCAACTAATTTCTTTTCTTCTTCAATCATAACAGATGGACTCACATTCATTGGAGAATCAGGCCTCCTTTCACCAAGGGATTCATCAAGTTCAGATTTGACTTGAAGAATTGCCTGACTCTCATATTGGGCTGCACCCAATATTTCTACTTCATCTCCCTCTATTTGTGGTGCACTAAGGGAACCTGTAATCACACAATCCTCACCATCATCTCCCTCTGAGTTTTCAACACTATCAGCCTTTTCAACTCCTTCCATTCCTAAACCTGACACCTCTATATCCTCAACAGGATCCACAGAGGGCAGTTGTTGGGAGATCACAGTGCTTGGGCATCCCAAAGCCACTGAGTCATCCTGAATGACTAAAGGCTGGTCAATGTCCAACTGTCCTGACATTGATGAGGCTTTAGCCAAACTAGCTTCTCCCACGGAAGTCTCAACATTGTCAAGTTGTGCCTCAGGTTCAAAAGAACCATCCTTGGCCAATGCATCTTGGACTGAGTCACCATCTTTGGTCAACTCCTCTGAATGATCAGAGTCCTTTACAGAATGATAGGTCAAGTAATGTACCTGAGCAGAGTTGAGGCCAGGAGGATTGGGATTTGTGTTGTCATCATCATCATCATTATCCTCATCAGATGGGCTATCAGGATGCTTGATCCCTTGTGCAATTCTTTCTCTTTCAGCAAGCACCTTCTCATGAACAATGGTGCAAAACAAGGCCTTAGTGGTCAACACACTGGATTTCTTCACATTTGCAAAATGTAAGAGTCTGTTCTCTTCAACCTGCCACCAGCTTGCTCCTTTATCCTGAATAGCCTGAGCTATTTCCACCATAGTTCTATCCTTGATCTCAACAAGAGCTCTGAGATCATAGAACTGTTGTTGCAGCCTAGGATAATCCTTCAATCCTGGATATAATTCATCCACATTAGCCTTGGCAATCTGCCTTAGCATCCCCTCATAAGTGTACTCTTCACCACTTTCATCCTCAGAAGAGTTGGTTTGGGATTCAGGAGGGTTGGATTGGGATTCAGGTAGGCTTGGCTGGATTTCAGGTAGGTTGGGTTCAGAAGGATTGGGTTCAGAAGGATTGGGTTCAGAAGAGCTTAAGAAAAGTTGGGATTCAGGTGCTTTTGAGAGCAATGTGCCTGAAGAGGTAATTGGAATGGCTGGAATGGGTGGGAAAACAACTTGATCACCTTCTTGAAGAACAGTTTCAAGAAGTTTGGTGTATGAAAGAAGTCTTGGATCAAGTGGGGAAAAAGGGCTATCCTCAAGATTGACCAAATCTGCCAGCACATCAATACCTGATCTGTCAGGTGCACCTTTAGGGGAGTAAACCTTCTTTGCAATGATTGGGGCATCTTCAGGAGTCTTGCACTCCTCTTCTTCATGCCTTGATGGAGATAATCTTTCTGATTGAATATCAGGAGAGTTGGCTTCAGGGCTGTTGGACTTGGAGTTAGACCTACTTGCTTGTCTAATCTCCTTGAAGAACTCTTTCTTCTTTTTCTCCTCTTCCATCAACTTCTGCTTCTCAGAAGTTTTGATAATTCTTTTCCTCCTTTCAGACCTTGTTGGCTTGTCAAGGTCCCTAAATTCTGTTACAGTCTCAGGCTGTAAGGGGACAACCTCTCTGAATTCTTCACCCTCTTCAGGGGGGTTGACTCCTTCATCAACAGCCTTCTCAATCTCCTCAGAAGTGGCTCCTCCACTTTTTGACTGGCTTTCTGGTGAAGATTCACTCATAATCTTTTTCATCCTCTTCATTTTTGGCTGAGCTTTTGGTGGATGAGCTTTTCTTTTTCTGGGAGAGGCTCTGGTTGCTGGAACAACTGCAACAGCTTTCTTTGAAGCTGCATCTTGCTTCCTCTTTTCTGTCTTGGAAGACAGCTGTTGGGAATAAAATGATTTTGATCTAGATACCAAAACCCCTGAATGATGATGTACAAATTAATTGAGATATGCTCAAGTTAGTGTTCAGGCAAGTTGTCCCAGAACACTTGAGTATGTAGAATGCTTAAGTTAAAAATCTCAGAAATGTTGTGAGATTTTAGAGTTCAGGATAGTTGTCCAAAGCTACATGTTAGAAAGCTTAATAGGTATTAAGTCTTAAAGCCAAAGTTGCTGAAGCATCAGGACAACTGAACAAGTGGACAACCAGGCTGAAGAGATCAAGAACACTGAAGCTGTGCTCTTAAATGCAAAAGATCTAGACAGTTGAAGTGCAAATGATCAAGAGAATTAACTGTCAAAAGCTTACAGAAGACACATTCAATGAAGCATTTATTGCCAATCATGCCTGAACCAAGCATTGAAGACTTAGAGCATTAAAGAGTGAAGCATTGAATGAATGTTGGAACATTCTAAAACTGCAGCAAGAATGTTCAGGGAGCTTGTCCCATCTGACCGTTGGTTGAGTGTAGATTCTGCCACAAATCAACCTTGGAAAGTGTGCTTATTTGGAAACTGTCACAAGTCATCTCAGCCGCATTTTTCAGAAGTCAACACATTCATTCAAGCAACCATTGAAGAGCCCTTTTACACAGTGGATAAAAGGAAGTCAAGCTACTTAGCCGTTTCAATGTAGCTGCAAATAGAAATGTTTGAAATGCTATCTCTCCAACGGATAGTTGCTCAAACATGACTATATAAACAGAAGTGATCAAAGGGATTCAGTATCCAACAATAAGCTATCAAACTCATATAAAGCTTTCAAAGGAAACCAAGCTATTCTCAAGTATTCCAAGTTTCCTGAATCACTTCAAGTCAGCTAAGCCAATCTTTGTAAACATCCTAGCTTAGCATTGAGATATCCTAAGCCTTTACATCTGTTCTCATTGTAAAGGATATCTCTATTAGTTGGAACCAAACCTCAAACCTTATCTCATTTAGTGAAGAGAGTGTTTGTTGTAGAAGTGAGGAGTTAAGGACTGTTAGAGTGAAACACAGTCTTAACTTAGAGAGATTGAGCACTAGGACTCAGATTATCCTAGGGATCAAAACACAAAGAGAGTGTTGTTGATCAGTGCACCTTGGCACTATAAAACAAGCTAATTCCATTGTGAAGGAATTATCCTGTTCAATCAGGCAAAGTGGATGTAGGAGCTTGAGTCTCTGAACCACTATAAACTTGTGTGTCTTTTACTTACTGCACTCTTTATTGCATTCATATTCAAACATATTTCAAAGAGTAAAACTTGTAAGTTTAAGGAAAAATTTGTTTTGGACAAAGTCCCTGATAACTGTATCTTTTCAGAAATTTACTTGGAGTATTTCCTTAAGTCAAAGGCCAACCACATTCCGCACTTAGCAACTCTCTTAGATATTTAGCCAACTGATCACTCTATAGTAATCAGTAGGACAAGTTTCTATCAAAGTACACTCAGGCCAGTTGTGAGACAACCTGCCTGACAAGACCAGATTTGTCAAATAGAAAAGAATTTGCATACAGAAGTGCATTCCCCCCCCCCATACACTTGTGTTATACTCCACCTAGGACCAACAACAGCTTTCTGAACATCACCTTTTGTGCAGGAAAAGGCTTTGGCTTGGCTTGAAGGTGGGTATAATGAGCAAATCTTTCCAAGAGCAGGCTGGCTCTTGTGCAAAACTGGAGTCTTCCATCAACCACCACCTTGTGGTGCTTCACCTCCTTAAACTTGAACTTTTCATTCATCATCTTGTCAAGAATGAAACTTTTCCAGTCAAACTTGACTCTCTTCTCAGCAGAGTCAATTACAGCAGCCATCACCCTCAGTTTTGGCATGCTGATTTGTTCAACACTTCCAGAATGGCTCAACAAGCTCTTCACAACACAGTCAAACAAATGCCTATAAACAGGCTATAAAGTGTTCTTGTTCTGAGCACTTACAAGTTTCTTGGGTACTATCATCCATGGATAGTAGAACTCCTGATCATCACCTTCTTTGTAAGTTTCAGGATTCTGGCCTTCTAATGGTAGCCCAAAGCTAGCATCCAGATCCTCAGCAGTGAAGATGATGGTGTGTTGGCTTTCTTCTTCTTCATCTTCCTCAGCATATGTGAGCTTAGTGCACACATCACCCTTCTTGCCCTTCCATCTGAGATGGGCAAAGAATTCAGCCATGAAGGAGTTCAGACAGGAATCTGGTTTGGTGCCTAGGAACTTTTCAAGGCCTGCCTCCCTAAGCCATTGGAGGACTGGTTCAACCTCTGTATCTGGGCTATCAAAAGCCACTAATTTCTCAAACCAAAGAGAACTTGTGTTGCTGAGATATGCGAAGTCAATGTCCAAAGATGGATCATTGAAGTCTACAAGTTCTTCTCTCTTGATTTTAGGAGCCATGGATAATATGAGAATTTGGGTAGGTTTTTGGAGAGGAGTTGCAGGTTTTTGAGAGGTTTTGAAAATCTTAAGAGTTTGGAATTATGAGTGCGTAAAGATGGAAGTAAAAACTGATGAGTTTATATATGTGGCAAAATTATTAACCGTTGGTTAATAATTTGTAAAGGTGGATAATGATAAAAACCAATTGAATATTGAGAGGTAGTGGGTTTGGGGCGGTTTGATGAAGGTTACATGCTAATCAATGATGTTGATGATGGCACAGTAATTAATGCAATCTTAAAGGAGATTTTGCATTAAATGTTGATTTGCCATTTTGGGGGCAAAAATCTTAATAGCACACGCCATCCTAAAATGGCCTACTCTTAGACCAAGAAACCTTTTAAATGTCTAATCAATGCTAAAAATAGCAATGATTATCCAATTAATTCGGACAAACATCCTGAGATGTGTTTTGATTTCTGTGAAGGTCAAATTGCCTGATCAACATGCCTGAGTGGGTCCCAAAGTTACTGACTGGGTCCCACTTGGACAAAGCTCCTGACCAACATTGCTGAACACCATAGGGACAACTTTGCTGAGTTTCCCTCTTTGGCAGACAGCTTCAGTGAGGTTGGTCAACCTTGCTGAGGTTCATCTTAATGAACTTCCCCCTTCACATGAGCTTTCTTTCCTCATTTTTCCATCTTCCCTGGATCAAGTAAGCCCATTTCAGCTGACAATTCCAAGAACCTTGCTTCAGCTAGAGGCTTAGTTAAAATATCAGCTTTTTGCTTATCAGTGTGAATTTTGACAAGCTTGATATCTTTCTTCTCCACATGATCCCTTATGAAGTGATGTTTGATATCCACATGCTTGCATCTGGTGTGGAGCACTGGATTCTGTGAGATGGCAATTGCACTATTGTTATCACAGAATATTGGCACTTCATTTGAGATGACTTTGTAGTCTCTAAGTTGCTGCCTGAGCCAAAGTATCTGAGCACAGCAACTTCCAGCTGCTACATACTCTGCTTCAGTTGTTGAAGTTGCAACTGTATTTTGCTTCTTGGAGAACCATGAGATAAGCTTGCTGCCCAAGAATTGATATGTTCCAGAGGTGGACTTTCTGTCAATTCTACATCCTCCATAATCTGCATCTGAATATCCAGTGAGCTCAATGTTATCATCAGCAGGATACCACAATCCAAGATTCTCAGATCCCTTGAGATATCTTAGGATTCTCTTGGCAGCATCAAGGTGGCTCTTCTTTGGATTTGCTTGAAATCTTGCACACACTCCAACTGCAAATGTGATATCAGGCCTGCTTGCAGTGAGATATAGCAAGGATCCTATGATTCCTCTGTAGTTAGTGGAGTTTGTTGGTTCTCCACTTTCATCAGGATCCATTTTCCAGTTAGTATTCATAGGAATTCTGACTGGCTTACTAGTAGCACATCCAAATTTCTTGATCATGTCCCTTGTATACTTGGCCTGATTGATGAATATTCCTTTCTTAGATTGAGTGACTTGAAGTCCTAAGAAGAAATTCATCAATCCCATCATGGACATCTCAAATTTGCTATGCATGAGTTTGGAGAACTTCTCACACAGCTTCTCATTTGGAGATCCAAATATGATGTCATCCACATAGATTTGGACTAACAAAATATCATCTCCTTCACAGATTCTGAACAAAGTTCTGTCAACAGTGCCTTTGACAAATCTATGATCTAGAAGAAACTGTGATAAGGTGTCATACCAAGCTCTTGGAGCTTGCTTTAAGCCATAGAGAGCTTTCTTCAATTTGTACACCTTGTCTCCTTCTTCAAAGCCTGGGGGCTGTTCAACATATACTTCTTCTTTGAGCACCCCATTGAGAAATGCACTCTTCACATCCATTTGATACACTTTGAACCTCATGTGAGCTGCATATGCTAAGAAGAGTCTGATTGCCTCAAGTCTGGCCACTGGAGCAAATGTCTCATCATAATCAATCCCTTCAGATTGACAATATCCCTTGGCCACTAGTCTTGCTTTGTTCCTCACAATGATGTCATTTTCATTTTTCTTATTTTTGAACACCCATTTGGTTCCAATGACATCTTGATGAGTTGGCCTATCTACCAGCTCCCATACTTCATTTCTGGTGAACTGGTTCAGCTCTTCTTGCATGGCTATGATCCAGTTGGTGTCTTGCAGTGCTTCCTCAATGTCTTTTGGTTCCTGTTCAGAAAGGAAACAACAAAACAAAGCACTTTCTCCATGAAATCTTCTAGTTTTGATCCCTTCACTTGGATTACCAAGTATCAGGCTAGATGGGTGGTCTTGCAACCAAGTCCTTCTAGACCTGATCCCTTCAGGAGGATTGTCCTCATCTGAGGTTGGATCACTAGACTCATTAAATTCAGGAAAATGAATTGAAGGATCAAGTTCAGGATCATATTCAGGGGTATTGTCCTCATTGTCAGATAAGTTGACATTTTCATTGGTTCCCCCTTGAATAGTGGATCCATTTACTACCTCAGCATTGCCTGCTTCTTCATTGGTAGTTGTTACCTGGTTTTGAACTGGGATAGGGTCATTCAGTTCAATTTCACCTTCAGGTAGGTTGACTTCAGGTTGATTGCAGTCAGGTAGGTTGTCCAGCATTTGATTATCAGCAAGATCAGGCTGGGCAACATCTACAAACACTGTTTCCTTGTTTTGAAGTCTTAGTCTGGTTTTTCTTTGTGTTATCTCATCAATATTCAGGTTTCTATCCCTGAACTCATCAATAGATTCATCAAACACAACATGAGGTGTTTCTTCCACAATAAGGGTTTTACAATTGTAAACTCTATAAGCTTTGCTGATTTGTGAATATCCAACAAATATTCCTTCATCAGCTTTGCTGTCAAAAGCTTTCAATTGCTCTTTCCCATTATTATGAATGAAACACTTACAACCAAATATGTGAAAATAAGCAACAGTGGGCAATCTACCTTTCCATATTTGATATGGAGTTTTACCTTGTCCTTTGGTGATTAAGGACCTGTTTTGAGTGTGACATGCAGTGCTAATGGCTTCAGCCCAGAACCTTTTAGGCAGTTTGGATTCAGCAATCAATGTTCTTGCTGCCTCTTTCAAGGTCCTGTTCCTTCTTTCAGCAACCCCATTTTGTTGAGGTGTTCTTGCTGCTGAAGTTTCATGAGTGATGCCATTCTCGCTGCAGTACTCATTGATGTATGAGTTTATGAATTCAGTGCCTTTGTCAGATCTGATCTTGATAATACTTAGGCCTTTTTCATTGCTCAATCTCATCATCAATTCAGGTAGTTTGACTTGGGTCTCCTTTTTGTTCAGCAAAAATACTACCCAAGTGTACCTGGAGAAATCATCAACAACAACTAAAGCATATTTTCTTCCATTTATACTTACTGGGATTATTGGTCCAAATAGATCCATATGCAGTAGTTGAAGAACTCTCTCAGTTGAGATGACAGGCTTTCCTTTGAATGAAGCTTTGATATGCTTTCCTTCCTGACATGGCTGGCATATGTGTTCTTTGGTGAACACTTGATTTGGCAGCCCTCTAACTAGAGAGTTTCTTGCAATCTTGTTGATGGTTTTGAAGTTAAGATGATTTAGTCTTTTGTGCCACAGCCAGCTTTGCTCACTTGTGCTTTTGGCAACAAGACAAACTGCTTCAGGGGTTTTGCTCCAATCTGCAAAATAGACATTTCCCTTTCTCACCCCTGTTAGTAGCACCTGTTGTGTTGAGTTATCTTTGATAATACATTCATTTGGTGCAAATTCAACACAATAGCCTCTATCACAGATTTGACTTATAGACAACAAGTTGTATTTTAGGCCTAGGACATATGAGACATCAGTAATTTTAACACTACCAATGTTTAATGTACCATAACCTCTTGTGATCCCTTGAGAGCTGTCTCCAAAGGTTACTGAAGGACCATCTTTTTCTATGAAATCTGAGAGAAGCTTTTTGTTCCCAGTCATGTGTCTTGAACATCCACTGTCCAAGTACCATGCTGTTTTCTTGTTGATGCTCCTCTTCTTCCTGTGGTCCTTGCAGCCCTGCAAAGTCAAAATTTAGGTACCCTTTGAATGTTGGGTCCTAGAGGGTTAGCTGTACTTTTTGGAACCCAAATCTGCCTAATTACTCTGATTGACTCAAAGTGACTGACTTGGTTTCCATTTACATCTACATACACAGTTTGGCCCTTGAATGCCTTGGGTGGCTTCTGTGTATAAGTGTTAGTCTTGTAATGTTCAGGAGTGTTAGTGAATTTCTTTGGGACATTTCTCCTGAAGTTACTAGACTTAGGTGCAGGCTTCCTGAAGTTACTTTTGAGGATAGGGTTTTGGATGGCCTTTTCCTTTTGGCATGTAAGGTCCAGGCTTCCTGAATGTTTTATACTTGTCAGAGGGGATTGGCCTTAATCCATTCAGTTGAGGTTGCCTCATTTGAGTTGGCCTTTTCTGAACAGATTTTGGACAAATCCTCTGATGAGGGTTCAGATAGGTTGACCTTCCATTGGTTCTACCTTTCTGAATCTCATTCCTCCAGTAAGCAATGTCTTTAACCTTTTCCTTAGGTGTGGGTTTAGGGACATTGTTTACTTGAGTTGGTATAAAAATTCCTTTACCCTTATCCTTGATCAGTGGTTGATTTACTTCCATTTCATTTTGTTGTGCCACTGATCTTACAAAAGTCATCTTAGAATTGCTTGATGAAGCAATACTAAGACCAGGTGAGGGTTCAAATGGATTATAGCCTAATCCACCCTTTTGAGCAAATGGTCTTTGAAACCCTTGAATTTCCTCTATTGCCTTAGCAGATTTGTTCAAGGCAGACATTTTCATTTTTAAGCTCCCCTCACTCAATTTCAGAGTATCAAATTCACTTGAGAGATTGTCAAATTTTGCTTGAAGAATTCTAAGATCAAAATCCTTTTTCCTCAAGGCCAGTTCTTGATCATCAATCAACTTTTGTTGTTCAGAGACTTTGAGAGACATTTCCTCATGTTCTCTCATAATCTGCTGATACAACTCAGTTGATTTAAAGTCAAACTCTGGTTCAGGAAGGTTGGGAGTTTGAACTTTAGAATTCAGTAGCTCATTTTCTCTAAGTGCCATATTGCATACTTCTCTTAACCTGGTGAAATCCTCAAATAACTTTACAAAGTTGAGTTTCAAGTGGATTTCACTGGATTCATGTGTGTTATTTGAAGAATTAGAAGATGAACATACCTCATCATTTTCAAATGCCATTTGACAGTCATCATCACTGTCACTGTTGGAGAACAGTCCATCATCAGAAGAGTAGACACTTTCTTCACTTGCTGAATCTCCAGCTACCATGGCCTTCCTATTGTTCAGCCTTTTGTCTCTTTTGTTCTGTCTTTCTTTTCTTTCTTTTGCACTCAGGTCTGGACAATCATACTGAAAGTGACCCTTTTTCTGGCAGTTATAACACACATCTTCATCATCATTCTTCTTGCTTGAGGACTCCTTCCTCCTTGATGATGATGGTTCACCTTTGCTGTACTTCTTCCTATCAGCATATCTGTCTTCTTTCTTTTCATCAGAGGCCTTGTCCTCTGATTTGTTGTCAGGAGAACTGAATCTCCTTCTGGTTCTGTTGTCTTGGTAGAACTTTTTGTATCTACCAAATCTGGAGTTGATCTTCTCAAATCTCCTAGCCATGAGTGCCAGCTCCTCCTTTATTTCAGATTTTGAGACAGATTGAGAGGATCTTTGAGTATTTTTCTTTTCTGTTTCAGCAGCTTTGAAAGCAACACCTTTGCTTGAGGAGGATGGCTCTTCATGCACTTTCTTTCTGTTCAGATCAAACTTATATGCTTTGAGTTCAGAGAACACTTGCTGCATGGGCATGTTGTCAAGATTGCTGGTGTTTTGCATCATGACAGAGTATATGTCCCACTTGGATGTGAGACTTCTCAGAATCTTCAGAGCAACCTCTCTTTTGGCATAGAACTTGCCAAGAGAGTTTATCTCATTCATGATGTCAGTGAATCTGCCATCAAGATGATCAATAGTTTCATTGGCTTCCATAGAGAATTGTTCATATTTTTGGATAGCCACTTGAAGCTTGTTTTCTTTTATCTTTTGGGTACCTTCACACATGAGTGCTAAGGTGTCCCAAATCTCTTTAGCTGTTGTGCAGTGGTACACTCTTCCCATCACTGCATCTGGAATAGTCTGGTACAAAGTATTCATGGCAATGTAGTTCAGGTTGTGTCTTTTTCTTTCTTCAGCTGTAAGATCATCCTCATCCTTAGGTAGCAACTCCCTTGGATCTGCTTTCTGAGCATCAGTGAGCTTGGGATTTTCTTTGGTGAACGTGAATGGTCCTCTGGTGATGACTATGAGCATTTCATCATGTTGGCAGGCAAGATGTGCTCTCATTCTAATCTTCCAGAAATCATAATTCTCAATTGAGAACATTGGCAACTTGTGATGAGAAATATGATTGACTTGGTTTGGACCCATGTTGTTGATGGTGTTAACAGCATCTCCTGGAACTGCATTGTTAGCCATTTCAACAGAAATAATATAAGATGAACACAGATAGGTTTTTCAGAAATTTGGATCAGTTCAGTGACCACAGAAAATGTGATTTTGAAAATCAATGATTTTCAGAGTCAGTGGTCTGTGAACCCCTGCTCTGATACCACTTGTTGGTCCTTGGTGGAGTATAACACAAGTGTATGGGGGGGAATGCACTTGTGTATGCAAATTCTTTTCTTTTTAACAAAACTGGTCTTATCAGGCAGGTTGTCTCACAACTGACCTGAGTGTGAACTTTGATAGATACTTGTCCTACTGATTACTATTAAGTGATCAGTTGGTTAAGTATCTAAAAGAGTTGCTAAGTGCGGAATGTGGTTGGCCTTTGACTCAAAGAAATACTCCAAGTTAATTTCTGAAAAGATACAGTTATCAGGGACTTTGTCCAAAATAGTTTTTCTTAACTTACTGAGGTTTGCTTCTTTAAAGTATGATTGAATGTAAGTGCAATAAAGAATGCAGTAAGTAAATGGCACACAAGTTTATAGTGGTTCAGAGACTCAAGCTCCTACATCCACTTTCCCTGATTTAACAGGATAATTCCTTCACAATGGAATTAGCTTGTTTTATAGTGCCAAGGTGCACTGATCAACAACACTCTCTTAGTGCTTTGATCCCTAGGATAATCTGAGTCCTAGTGCTCAATCTCTCTGAGTTAAGACTGTGTTTCACTCTAACAGTCCTTAACTCCTCACTTCTACAACAAACACTTTCTTCACTAAATAAGATAAGGGTTTGAGGTTTGGTTCCAACTAGTAGAGATATCCTTTACAAAAAGAACAGTGTAAAGGCTTAGGATATCTAAATGCTAAGCTTTGGATGTTTACAAAGATTGGCTTAGCTAATTGAAGTGATTCAGGAAACTTGGGATTCTGAAGAACAGCTTGGTTTCCTTTGAAAGCTTGATGATAGTTTGATAGCTTGTAGTTGGATTATGAATCCCTTGATCACTTCTGTATTTATAGGCAAATTTGAACAACTAACCATTGGAGGGATAGCAATTCAAATATGTCTATTTGCAGCACCATTGAAACGGTTATGAAGTTTGGCATCCTTTTATCCACTGTGTAAAAGGGGTCTTCAATGGTTACTTGAATGAATGTGTTGACTTCTGAAAAATGCGGCTGAGATGACTTGTGTCAGATTCCAAATATGCACATTTCCCAAGGTTGATTTGTGGCAAACTCTACACTCAACCAATGGTCAGATGGGACAAGCTCCCTGAACATTCCTGCTACAATTTAGAATGTTCCACCATTCATTCAATGCTTCACTCTTTAATGCTCTAAGTCTTCAATGCTTGGTTCAGGCATGATTGGCAATAAATGCTTCATTGAATGTGTCTTCTGTGAGCTTTGACATTCAATGCTCTTGATCATTTGTACTTCAACTGTCTTGATCATTTGCATTTATGAGCATTGCTTTAATGTTCTTGATCTCTTCAGCTCAGTTGTCCATTTGGTCAGCTTGTCCTGAAAGTTCAGCAACTTTGGCCTAGACACTTAACACTTATCAAGCTGCCTAACATTCCAGCTTTGGACAACTACCCTGAACTCTAAAATCTCACAACATTCCTGAGATTTTTAACTTAAGCATTCTACTTACCGAAGTGTACTAAGACAACTTGCCTGAACTAGACTTGAGCATATTTCAACTAATCTGAACATCATCAATCAGGGGTTTTGGTATCTAAATCAAAATCATTTTATTCCCAACACTTTTCATGAAATATTGAGAAATGGTTCACTAGATATTATTAAATTCTTTTGAATTGTTATTTATTTTTTAAGCTTCCGCTGATTGTTAATTATTTTTATTGTAAAATTAAATTGTAAATCTCATTATTTTAAGTGAAAAATTAGGTTCATGCCCTTTTACTTTTAAATTGTCAATTATTTTGTAAAATCTATTTTTCTGAAAATTGGGGCGTGACAACAGATCCTGAAAATCTGTATAATCTCAAGAAAACTCCTTCCATAAGGATTCAAAAATATCATCCACAAGACCAAATCATTGGTGAACAGTCTACAAGTGTTCAAACCAGAAGAAGAATGGGTATGAACTCAAAGGATGTGGTAAGATCTATATGTATGTCATGCATGTGTAGTAAAGTTAATCATGAATGCTATCACTCTGAAATTGAGCCTAAAACTGTTAAAGAAGCATTAGATGATGAGAATTGGATTGAAGTTATGCATGAAGAACTTAATCAGTTTGTTAGAAATGATGTGTGGACATTAGTTCCTAGACCAGACCATGTTAATGTTATAGGGACTAAATGGATTTTCAAAAACAAGACTGATGAGATGGGAAATATTATTAGAAACAAAGCTAGGTTGGTTGCTCAAGGGTATACACAGGTAGAAGGTGTAGACTTTGATGAAACATTTGCTCCTGTTGCTAGAATTGAATCCATTAGGCTCTTACTTGTCATTGCATGCTACATTGATATAAAACTGCATCAAATGGATGTTAAAGCTGCCTTTCTAAATGGTATTTTAAATGAAGAAGCTTATGTTGAACAACCTAAAGGCTTTGAAAACTCTGATTTTCCTGATCATGTCTATAAATTGAAAAAGGGGTATATCTTTTCCTCCATACACGTGTCGACTTCTTATCGGATGACATTTTTAGGCCGCATCATCTACTCCCCCCTACTCTCGTAAAAGGGGTATATCTTTTGTGAGAGTAGAAAATTCCAGTGAGCCTAGTACAGAGGCGTTTCTGGAGAGACGTGTATTATTCTTGCTTCGGAGAGGAATTTCAAAACTGCTCCCCTTCGGAGATTTTACCCGCCTTGGCTGCCTGTAATTTGGCAATGGCCTGACTCTTGGTTTCATAACCTTCAAAGAATTTTCTCAAGAACTTTAGGGAATCTCTCCCCCTTTCAAGGAATCACCTCTGGTTTCAGGTGGCTCGAGGAGGTTTTCCTTGACTTTAGCGAAATTTTTATTTTCTAAGTATCCATCTTGGGTCTTGGTTATGGGGAGATGCTCCCCAGTTCTCCTTGGCCTCTGAGCCTCTACTTGTCTCTCACTTTCGTTAAAAAGATTTTGATTCATAAAATCTTCTCATTTCATTGATTAACCCTTTTGGGTTTCAAACATGGTGAGGGCTCTCTGGAGCTCCTTGGCCTCTAGGCCTCTTAGTGTTTCTCACTCTCATTCTTAAAAGATTTTGAATCATTCTCTCAATTTCATCCTACTTGAATCAAATTCTCTTAGATGTCCAACTTGAATAATTCTCTCAATTTCATCCTCCAAATGGTAATATTGATTGTTGTCGTGCCCATATTCATTGTGGAGTCTCCAAAATCGGTCCGACTTGGGCTTTTGAGGACCTCGGTTCCTCGAATAAGGGAATTTCAGATCCGGATGATCTCCAGCAACCTCCAAGACTTCTGTAGGTTCCAATCTCAGTTGGGTATATTTCTAAAACCTCCCTCGAGGCCCAGATCGGGATCCTCCCGCAGCATTGCGGTTTCCTGTTCCTCCGGAGTTTCGGGGAGCTTCTGGGCTGGACCTCCTTGCTGTAAATTCTCTCTTCCTCTCTCCACTAGCTGGTTTCACCTCCAACCTCTTGGCTTGCCTCACCTCTTCGAGGGTGAGATAATTTTCGGCTCCGGAGATTCTCAAGTTCTCTACCCGCTTCAGGTAATCAATCATCCTCTCTAGTTTTCAGATTTATCGTTTTGTCTGTTTAGGGCTATTGGCCTTGATCTCAGGGACCTAAATAGGCTCAATCTTCACTTTCCATTTCCGAGCTTATCCCGAAATCCTCCAGGACTTGGATAGAATCAACCTATAATCTGAAATCTTCTGAACCTACCCAGAGATCCTCCAGAACCTGGATAGACTTAATCCATAATCTGAAATCTTCTGAACCTACCCAGAGATCCTCCAGAACCTGGATAGACTTAATCTATAATCTGAAATCTTCTGAACCTACCCAGAGATCCTCCAGAACCTGGATAGACTTAATCTATAATCTGAAATCTTCTGAACCTACCTAGAGATCCTCCAGAACCTGGATAGACTTAATCTATAATCTGAAATCTTCTGAACCTACCCAGAGATCCTCCAGAACCTGGATAGACTTAATCTATAATCTGAAATCTTCTGAACCTACCCAGAGATCCTCCAGAACCTGGGTAGACTTAATCTATAATCTGAAATCTTCTGAACCTACCCAGAGATCCTCCAAAACCTGGATAGACTTAATCTATAATCTGAAATCTTCTGAACCTACCCAGAGATCCTCCAGAACCTGGGTAGACTTAATCTATAATCTGAAATCTTCTGAACCTACCCAGAGATCCTCCAGAACCTGGATAGGCTCGGTCTGTAATATGAAATTATATCTAAAATATGGAAACATGTTAATCGTGTGCAAAATCATAATCATCATCAGCGTCTAATCATTAATCATCATCAATGTCTAACCGTTAATTCTACCACATAAAGTAATCATAAGATTCAACATGTGAATTGCTTACCCATGCTTCTACGATTTCAAGTAATTCTCAATTCTAAGATTGTTTCTAGAGTATCAATCATGTAAGCTTAGGAGAATCATGCTTAATTCAATGGAAAGAATAAGTTCGTGTCATATATGTCAATATCATTAAAATATGCTCATAGCAATATCAAATTACTATAAAAGATCTAATATTTTAGGCTCTATAAAACACTTGTACTAACCTGTAGTACCGATGCACTTATCATATCTCTGTCTCGTACTCCCACGTTTAGATTTTGGACCTCGAGGTCCTGAATACTCTGCTGCTCGTGGAGGGGCACAAATGTTGTCATCCCCTGCAGTAGCTGGAGGTATCTCCTTGCCAGGTCCACTCCCGAGGGCTCCAGACGTGCCAACAATATCACCCCCTGTAGAGATAGGGGTGTCTCAAGCCTCTTCCTGGAGTCTCGGAGCAAGCATCTCCGCGTTCACTGGTACAATTCTTGGGACTCGACCTCCCTGAGCCGCTAAAGCTCTCTCCACAGCCTAATTGATAAGGGCATTCAACTGATCTGGAGAGATCAGGAATGGTTCTGAATGTGGAGTTTCTCCACGTTGGGGACCTGGGGTCCGGATCGCCGGGGCCTCCACGTTCTCCGCTATTTCGTCTTCGACTGGTAGGGGGCGATTTTCATTGCCCAGGCCCGAGGTTGGTGTGTCGGTTTGTATTAGTGGCGGTTGTGATCCCGAAGGGACATGAACTGGATCCTTCCCTCTATCTCCCTTCGATGTGGAATCAGTTGGCAAATGGGGATTTCCCCCCGGAAGAGTTTTCTTCCCTGAAATGGGTGTGATTGTGTTATTTCCTCCGCCCATCACTCGAACAGATAGAAATTCGTGATAAAATCTTTCAAATCGTTCCCACAGACGGCGCCAGTTGATGTGCCAAAAATTGCACGATCGGATTAGATGTCCTCGGAGTCGGATATCTAAGTTCCCGAATGTTTTAGAAATAATTCAGGTACACTACTTCCTCTGGAATGATCATCCAAGAACCTGCAAAAGACACACCGGAGGGGTCTCCGGTGTGGACACTCCGACGCTCAAGTCAGTATATGAATCTTCGTATATCACAAGGACCTCAAAGTCCTTGATTTATCAGATCAAGCTCTCAAAAGATCTCGCAATGTATAATAATAAGAAATATGTTCAGTCTTGTCAAAGTAAAAGTGTCTAACCTCGAAATGTATCTTGCTTTACCTATTTATAGAGGACTTCCTCTTAAGAGGAAGTTAAAGTTTCCTCCTATCTCGGAGCTACTCCTTGGACTTAGCCTGCTGCGTTGACAAAGTCCTCCACCCTTCCACTCCCGGAAAGACCGGGGCCACTCCGCCTAGTGGACTCCTTCCACTAAAATGAAGGAGGGAAGAATCTTTCTTTGGTCAGTCTTAGTCCGATTTATGTGGAGATCTCCTATATTCTCGGTTCACCAATTCATATCAAGATCGACTCTTCCTGATGTTTCTCTCCGGGTGGAGCTCCCTCCGGAGGGACCTCCAGGAGAGATTCTTTATCCAGAGAGTATTCCATAATCCAATACTTCCACTTTTATCCTATCCTCCATACACGTGTCGACTTCTTATCGGATGACATTTTTAGGCCGCATCAATTACATACTTCCCAACTCAAAAAAATTTCGTCCTCGAAATTCAGAGATTTATATGTTGAGGTTGAGAATAGTTTGAAACTTAACATAAGTTTAGCATGGTCTTAGCACGTGACATAGTTTGTTTAAGACATTTAAAAAATATAACAGTGAAAGCGACATAATAGATTCAAAATTTTGTGTGCAAATTAGAATGAAAACATAGTAAGTTGTACCTTTAAGGAGTTGGAGCAGTGAGGCGGTGATGGACAACCAAATATTTACTCTTTAATCAAATGCACTTTAAATTATAACTTAACTCAAAAAAAAATATATATATATATAAATATATATTTTTTTTTTTTTTTTTAAAGCAAGTCTACAAGAACGTAGACCCGCTCTGATGCCATTCTGTCACGCTCCAATTTTCATAAATGTAGATTTTGCAAGAATGATATGATAAATTAAAGTAAAGGGCATGAACTGAAATTTTTAACTAAAGGAATGAGTTTTTCAAACTTATTTACAAATAAAATTGTTTGAATAATAGTGGAAGACTCGATAAAATAAACAACATTGAAAAATAATTTAATTTAAAACACTAATCATGTCTAAATTGAATTATCTCCTAAAATTCAGAATAGCAAAACACTTGAAAATTCATAAAGTTCGTATAATAAACTCTGACGGACATCCACCACCTCTCCTCAACACCAGCTCTTCCACCTGAAAATGTTAAATATTGGGATGAGTATGCAAGCACACTCAGTAGGATTGAAGCCATTAATATTTTGCCATTGAAACTTTGTCATAGAGTTCTGTGAGCCTTCCCAAAGCCAAATTAATGACTAAGGTATTCTCACACGTAGACTTTGCCATTGATTAATATTTTGTGGACCTTCCCAAAGACATTTTATTAGTTAAGGTATTCCGACACGTGGAGATTGTGGACCTTTCGCGTTGTCATTTTTTTAATGACTTGGGTATTCCCACACGTAGAATTCAACTTTGTTATGGAGCACGGCGGGTTAAACCCGAAGATTCGTCAATCCGGGACCCTATTAGGGCCCCTGGCTATTAGAAACTTTAGCAATCGAATATTGACTATAAATCAATTTACACAACATGCACCTCGATAAGTTATTTAAAGCATTTAATCAAGAATAACTACGCATTAAATCACTACTAAACTATTGTAGAATTTAAAGCAATTAAACCCCACCTTACACGAAGGTCGTGGATGCAATGAAATTACGTTAATCCTCGTTCCCTAAAATAAATAAAAATAACGTGTCTAAAAATATCTATATGTAAATAGTCAAAATATTATTGTTAGATAAATGGTGATTTTACAAATGTAATACTAATACATATAAACTTGAAGAAAATGGGCTTCGACCATAATTATAATTAAAAATAAACTAACCTATTTATTTAATAGTTACATAAAAATATAGTTTTCATCTCAAGCTTTATCCAATCGTTCAAGAACTCAAAAGAATCATTATGCACCCTCAAAGTGGATTCGCTAATAATAAAATGCGCTAATTTAGAAAACATTTATTTTTTATAAATACATATATTTGAGCACTTTAAAAACAATCTACAATCGGTAAACAAGAATGAGATAACCCTAAAATTTATTCGAGACTTGCAGCAATTATAAACAACGACATTGATGCGGCCTAAAAATGTCACCTAATAAGGAGTCGACACGTGTATAAAAGATAAGATTGAAGTGGAAGGATTGGATTATCTGATACTCTCTGGATAAGAAATCCCCTCTGGAGGTCTCTCTGGAGAGAACTCCGTCTGGAGAGGAGCATCAGAAAGAAGCAGTCTTAACGTGCAGTTGTGGACCATAAATGTAGGGGACTTCCGCCATTCCCGGTCCAGACTTGATAAAAGCAAGACCTTATCCTCCTTTATCTTAGGGAACAAAGTCCACTAAGAAGGAGCGTCGCCGAGTCTTCAGGGAGTGGAGAGAAAGGAGGACTTCGTCCACTCAGCAGGGCCGAGTCTTATGGGCAGCTCCGAAATAAGGGGAAGACTTGACTTCCTCTCCAGAAAGTATCTCTATAAATAGGTAAATTTGAGGAGATTTCCAGGTTAGACATTCTTATACTACAAACTTGATATACAAAATACGAAACACCTTTTCTGAAATTCTTTGAGAACTATTTTGATACCTCAAGGATCTTGAGATCCTTGGAATATATTGATAAGCCCTATACTGACTTAGGCATCGGAGTGTCCACACCGGACCCCCCTCCGGTGTGTTCTTTGCAGGTTCTTGAAGATTTCGAGTAAAGGCAGCATACTTGGAGTGATTGTACGTGTTCGAAGAGTGGGACATCCAATCCAGAGGACACGTAATCCTCTCGTGCAAATTTTGGCACATCAACTGGCGCCGTCTATGGGAAAGAGATGAAAGATTTTCTCACGAATTTCTACCTGTTCGAGCAAATGGGTGGCGAAAACAAAACATCTACTTCTGGAAAGAAGAATCTTCCAGGGGGAAATTCCCCTTTGCCAACTGATCCCCCACCAAGGGGAGGCCGGGGGAAAGATCTAGTCCATACTCCTTCTGGATCAAATCAGCCATTGGAACCTACTCCAGGCTTGGGTGACGAAAGTCATCCCCTACCGGTCGGGGAGGGAATAACAGGGAACCTTGAAGCCCCAGAGTCCCAGACCGCAGATCCTCAGCGAGAGGATATTCCAGACTCAGGGCCACTCCTGATCTCTCCCGATCAATTGAACGCCCTCATCAAGCAAGCTGTAGAGAAAGCCTTTGCGGATCAAAGAGACCGGATTCCCAGAGCTGCACCAGGGAATCTGGAGGTACCTGCCCCGAGACCCCAGGATGAAGCACCTGGAGCCTCCCAAGTGTTGTCCAAGGAAATGGGGATGCGGGCGGAAGAAGACGATAAGGTGCCCTCACGAGCGGAAAGAAGCATTCCCCTTCGGAGTACAAGAAGGTGTTGGGATATAAATTCACCCTAAGCCCCACTTGATGTTAGAATAGTTTTGATGGCCAAAACACTTAGAGTTTATAAATGTAATAGGATCAGCTGACTTTGTATAGAACAGCTTAGACTAGTCTTGTGTGATCAACTGTATTGATATCAGCTGATCAGCACAGTCCCGGCTTACATGCCTATCCTCAAGATGAGAAGAGTAGAAGACATGAAGACTAGAAGATCCTTGAAGACCAGTTAAGTAAGGTGCTTGTATACCTACTTATCTGATGGAGTCCGAGATTGAAGATGGCCTAAAGCAGGACAAAGAATTGCCAGATCAGAAGAGTTTTACTCTGCTGATATCAGAAGACAGAAGACCTAAGGCCAGAAGAGTAGTCAGAAGACTAGAAGTACAGATCAGAAGACTATGTGCTCTTCCAGGACTCGGCTGATTCAAAAGTCATCTTACAATTCAAATAGAGACCTACCTTATTTAGAAGATTGACATGATCCCAGGATTGAAGCAATCAAGCGGCTGGAATCAAGGAATCAAGCCATTATGGAAAGATTGCACCAACGGCTAGTCAACTCCAACGGCTAGTTGCAAGCAATCACCACTATAAATACAAGAGGATGAGAAATCACAAGCACGAAGTCACAACGAGAGAATTCAACAAGCCAAGCAAGCAATCAAAGCTAAAGCCATACTGTTCTAAGAATTCTCAAAGAGCCAGAATCCATTAGATTATCCATAGCTCTTAAGTGATTTCTATCCAACCCATAAGAACCTGAAACCTGTTCATATTGTATATCAATTGTTTTAGGCACAGTGGTTAAGCATATTATAAGCTTGAACCATTAGTTGGATACACTTCAAAAACCCCAAAACCCTCACCGAAAGGTTAAAGTTTTTGAACCCCTCAAAGTGCAAGTGCTTACAATCACTTGTGGAGACCGTAGCTGTTAGGACGGCTCAGATCTCAAAGTCCTAACCTTGGGACTATAAAGGTCAAGACCCTTGTAATTTGTGGTAAATTAAAGGGATTAAACATCACGTGTGGACGTGAGAGTGGACGTAGGATCGTATATCCGAACCACTATAAATCTGGTGTTATTTACTCTTCTGCACTTTACATTTCTGTATTTACACATATTATTATCTAGTGCATACTGTGATTTCAACACTCTTCAAAACAAGGCCACAACTTTCAAACCAGCACCAGCTGAGTACTTTCATTAAGAAAAACAAGTTAAACACCTTCTTAAGAAACTATAAGAACGAGTCTAATCAAGGCCTACCATAATTCCGCATATAACCTCTTCAATCAGATCACTATAGTCATCTGGACCAGCAGACCTGCAGTCCAGCTGACATAGCAATCAGAAGAGGTTCCCAACTCTCTTGAAAAAGTTTTAAAGTCTATTCACCCCTCCCCTCTAGACTTTAATCCCATTCACTACTCGTTCAGGGACCAACAAGTGGTATCAGAGCAGTGGTTCTAACGGACTACTGTCTCTAGATTATCAGAAGACTTGAGGGAGTCTTTCTGTAGTCCTTTTGAACAGATCTATTATTTTTGAAAAACTTGTTTTTGAAAACTCATACAGCATGAGTGCTAATATGCGAAAGTTGCCTAAGTTTTCAGTTGAGGATTATGATTACTGGAAGATCAGGATGAGGAAGAATCTCACATCTGTCCACTATAAGATGTGGTCTGTAATCACAGAAGGCCCAATCACCATCATGACAGTCAACACTACAAATGGTGATCCAGGAGTTCCAGTTGGAGAATTGGTCCCCAAGCCCATGAAGGATCTCACACCAGAAGAAATGAAGCAATCAAATCTTGATAGCATTTCTCAAGATTACATAATGCAAACTCTTCCAAATGAGTACATTGCAAAGGTAATCAACTGTGAGTCAGCCAAAGAGATGTGGGAGGCATTGGCACTGCTCTGTGAAGGAACTGAGTTGATCAAGGAATCCAAGTTGTCTACAGCAGTCAAGAAGTTCGAACACTTCAAGATGCAACCAGAAGAGTCCATTGATCAGCTAGACAATAGATTTACCAAGATCATCAATGAGATAGAATCTCTGGGCAAGAAATACACAAATACAGAGAAAAATCTAAAGATCTTAGATTCTCTAACCAAGAAATGGAGACTCAAGAAGACCATCATCAAAGATACTCAAGATATCAAGAAGTGGTCTGCACAAACTCTATTTCAGAACCTGAAAGCCCATGAATATGATCTTGAAAGAGAAGAAAACTCAGGAAGTGATGAGCCAACTGCAACCCCATCCACCTCCAAGACTGTAGCCTTCAAGGCAGCCAATACAAAAGCTGCAAGTACCTCATCTGGCAAGACCTCTCTGAAAACAGAAGACTTTGAAGGATCAGACATGAGTCTGAAGGAGCAAATGGCACTTATGATCAAGAGATTTGAAAGGATGAACACTCTCAACAGCAAATATAGAAAATTCTATAGAAACTACAAAGATAGAAGAGCAAGTTCACCCTCTAGAGGTTCCAGAGAAAGAACACCAGAAAGACATCCTAGAAAGGATGTGGAGTCATCTGACAGCCGAGGATCTAGAAGAAGAGATGCCACTCCTCCAAGGAAAAGCAACTCAAATCAGAAATCTGGATCATGCTTTAACTGTCGCAAACCAGGACATTATGTCTATGAATGCCCTGAGCTGAATTTAGATGACAAAGAAGAAAGAAGCCCAAGAAGAAATTCAGACAAGAAAGCAATGGTGACTGAAGAATCTGAATATCAAAGTGATGAACTCCCTACATCACCAGACTATCAAATCTTCTCAGATGATTCAGACGACCTAGCTATGATGGCGATAGGTGAAAATGAGGTAAATTCCTATGCTACTACTTTCCATTCACCTATTTTTTCACAATCAGATGATATAAACTCATCTGAAGGCGAATCAGAAGACACCTATTATCAATCTTTAAGAAAGGTAAAAGGTGATCTGGATATTGCCACTAGAGCTTTCATAGAAGTGGAAGAGGAGAACAAGGATCTAAGGAAAGAAATTGCAAGGTTGACAAAGACTAAGTTTGATAACACCCCTGAGTTGGTCACAATGAATGAAAGACTAACCAGAGAAGTGGAACTCCTTAGGGAAGAAAATACCACAATAACTCAATTGTATGAGGGGATGTTAGAAACTCAGGCTTTAGAAACTAAGGAATTTCGTTCACTACAATCCAAATTCGATGATCTCTTCCAGGCACACAAGCTCTTAGAAAAGGAGAAGGAATGCCTAAATCAAAAGATATCAGAGTTCAATAAAGCTTCGACTACTATTGAAAGTATCTCTGAATATTATAGATCAAATGGCAATAAGATGGGTTTTGGCTATGAACTTAATCCATCTATATCCTCTCCAGCTGGGGGTAGTACACCTAACAAGTGCACTACTCAGACACATGAAAAGGGTGAGTGTTCTAAACACAATGAACCTAATATGAACCAAAAGGCATCTGTACCAGCTAAGGCCAACTATCCCAAAACCAAAAATGGTAAAGGACAAGCTAACCACAAGCCTGTACAGAGGAACAACAAACAGCCTAGACCATCTCGTTTGAGACAGTCTCAGCTGTATGCTGCTCCAGCCAAGAAGAAGAAATCTTCTTCAAACAAATCTGTTCTCTTTGCACCCCCTATCTCTTATGATATTGTGAGAACAGAAGAGTATGGTCCATATAATCGTGTGCATCGACCAGCTAATGCACCCAGGCCGAATGTAACTAGTCAAAAGATCTTATACGTACACTCCTATAAAGGGAAACCATTTGACTATTACTTAGCTGACACAAACAACAAATCAGACCAGTCCAAGGTGTTAACTGGTAAGATTTGGTTCTGTGATGCCCGAGGGAAACAACTCAAGTGCTCAAGGTTATTCAAAAGACCAATGTATACGTGGGTTCCCAAGGGTAGTACTAACACCCAAGGACCCAAGAAAAAATGGGTACCTAAGACTTAACCTTTCTTGCAGGAAAGGAGGGACCTATACAGAAGAGGAGGTCTAGCAGGAGAAACATGGTACATAGATAGTGGATGCTCAACTCACATGACAGGAACCAAAGCCCTGCTGACCAACTACATAGAGAAGAAAGGTCCAAAAGTCTTCTTTGGTGATAACGCGCACGGTAACACAAAAGGATATGGCACCCTTAGAAATGGTGACATTGAGGTACATGATGTATCATATGTAGAAGGTCTTAAGTTTAATTTATTATCTGTTTCTCACTTTTGTGACACTGGCTACTCAGTTAAATTTTCTAAAGATGAGTGTCTCATAAGTGATAAAAGAACAAAGCAAAACCTTCTAACAGGATCTAGAAAGGGAAGTATGTATCTTGCAAATTGGAACAGCTGTCCTAAGGATACATGTCTGCTTGTGAAGAGCCCTAAAGATGTCAGCTGGCTATGGCACAAACGCCTTAGCCATCTGAACTTTAAGACTATGAACAAGTTAGCAAGGGAATCCTTAGTTGATGGTCTGCCTAATGAACTCTACTGTAAAGATCAGGTATGTGATGCATGTCAACAAGGAAAACAAACAAAGGTCTCCTTCAAGACCAAGAAGACAGCATCAACCAGCAGAGTTCTTGAATTGCTTCACATGGATCTCCTTGGACCAATCTCTCCAACCACTCTAACAGGAAGGAAATACGGTCTCATTGTTGTTGATGACTACTCCAAGTTTACTTGGGTTATCTTCTTATACAAGAAGAGTGAGACTCAGCAGAAACTTCCTGAACAATTGAAGAGAATCCAAGTAGAGAAAGGAGAACCAATTGTGAAAATTAGAAGTGACAAAGGCACTGAATTTATCAACTCTTATATTATTGCCTATTGTACTTCTAATGGTATTCAGCATGAGACAAGTGCAGCAAGAACACCACAGCAGAATGGTGTAGCTGAAAGAAGGGTCAGAACACTCAAAGAAGCTGCAAGAACACTCATTGCTGAATTCTCCTCTCCTAAGAAGCTATGGGCAGAAGCCATCAACACAGCTTGTCACACTCAAAACAGGTCAGGTATTCATAAAATACATGAGAAAACCCCATATGAACTGTGGAAAGGAAGAAAACCCAGAATATCTTACTTTCATATATTTGGTTGTAAGTGTTTCATTCACAACAATGGGAAGAGTAAGTTGAATGCCTTTGATGCCAAAGCAGATGAGGGGATATTCTTAGGATACTCCTCTACTAGCAAAGCATTTAGAGTACTCAACAAACGAACCCTTCTTGTGGAAGAAACACCTCATGTTGTTTTTTATGAATCTTGTGAAAAGAATGCAGTAGAAACAAACACAGCTGCAGATCAGATGAGACAACTAGTGATCAAGTCCAGGCCAGATGAGTTCATTGAAGTCAATGAACCTTTTCCTGAAGAACCAGAGGAAGATAAACCTCATAGACCTGTCACTAGATCTCAAACACAAGCAAGGCAAGCTGACCAGAATCAAGATGCACCAATCCCAAATGCCAGGGGGAATGATCTCTTTGACACTCAAGATACAAATGATGATCGACCAAATCAAGTCAACTCCCCTGATGGCACTAGAACAGATGAGAATCCAAGCTCATCTAATGTAGATACTCCTGTGAGGCATACATGGAGGAACAATCATCCATCAAACCTCATCTTAGGAGGAGTAGAACCAGGTGTCAAGACAAGAAGTCAACTGAATCAGAACTCTCAATCATATATGTTCTGCTGGTGTGCTTTCCTGTCCAACATTGAACCAGCTGACATAGAAGAAGCAATGACAGATAGCAATTGGATCACTGCTATGCAAGAAGAGCTAAACCAATTCGAAAGAAATGAAGTCTGGGAATTGGTAGATCGTCCTGAAAACCACAATGTAGTAGGAACAAAGTGGGTATTTAAGAACAAGAAGGACGAAAATGATGTAATAACTAGAAATAAAGCAAGGCTAGTTGCAAAAGGATATTCACAATCTGAAGGGATTGACTATGATGAAACCTTTGCTCCAGTAGCCAGATTAGAAGCCATTCGACTATTTCTAGCTTATGCATCATTTATGGGCTTCAAAGTATACCAAATGGATGTCAAGAGTGCTTTTCTAAATGGTATTCTGGTAGAAGAAGTATATGTAGAGCAGCCTCCAGGATTTGAAAAAGGAGATCAAGTATATCGACTGAAGAAGGCTCTCTATGGTCTAAAACAAGCCCCTAGAGCTTGGTATGACACATTGTCACAATTCCTACTTGACAATGGATATACAAAAGGCAAAGTTGATAGAACTCTTTTCAGAATACAAGAAGGAGAAGACATTCTAATGGTACAAATATATGTAGATGACATTATATTTGGATCACCCAATCAAGAGATGTGCAAGAAGTTCTCTGAACTTATGCAAGGAAAGTTTGAAATGAGTATGATGGGGGAGATGAATTACTTTCTAGGACTTCAAGTCAAGCAGAGTCCAGAAGGGATCTTCATCAACCAGTCCAAGTATACCAAGAGTCTACTCGAAAGATTCAAAGCTCTACAAAGCAAGACTGCAAGGATTCCAATGATGACATCTTTCAAAATGGAACCAGATGAGTCTGGAAAGGCAGTTGATCAAGCTGAATATAGAGCACTGATTGGATCTCTATTATACCTTACAGCTAGCAGACCAGACATAACATTTGTTGTAGGAGTATGTGCTAGGTTTCAAGCAAACCCAAAGCAAAGTCATCTAGAAGCAGCAAGGAAGATTCTCAAGTACCTAAAAGGTTCAGCCAACTTAGGACTATGGTACCCTGCTGATGACAATCTAGAATTGAGTGGCTATTCTGACTCAGACTATGGAGGATGCAGAATTGATAGGAAATCCACATCTGGAACCTGTCAATTCCTAGGCAACAAATTGATATCATGGTTCTCAAAGAAGCAAACTTCAGTTGCAACCTCCAACACTGAAGCAGAATATATGGCAGCTGGAAGTTGTTGCAGTCAGCTGCTCTGGCTAGTTCAACAACTCAAGGATTACAATGTAGAGGCAAGAGAAGTCCCTATCTATTGTGATAGCAGCAGTGCCATTGCCATCACTCAAAATCCA
Source organism: Galeopsis tetrahit (assembly GCA_963675135.1). Classification (NCBI taxonomy): domain Eukaryota; kingdom Viridiplantae; phylum Streptophyta; class Magnoliopsida; order Lamiales; family Lamiaceae; genus Galeopsis; species Galeopsis tetrahit. The sequence continues at coordinate 40,500,348 of OY776128.1, read as the reverse complement.
GTTCTTCACACAAGGTGCAAGCATGTCGACATTCGACACCACTTCATAAGAGACCACCTTGAAAAGAAGGACATCAAGATGGAGAAAATTCACACAGATATCCAAAGAGCAGACATCTTGACTAAGCCCCTAGCTGAAGAACGATTCAAGACCCTATGCTACAGCTTAGGACTCCTGGATCCAAGCACATGAAGAGCAGAGATCAGCTGAAGACCTCAGCTGATACAGTTGCAGCAGACTATGAGGATCAGATGAGGTGAATAGACACCCTCATCTTCAGGTAAGTTCTTTCCCAATGAAGACAAATAAAGCTGAGGGAAAACATAGAGTTATCTAATCAAGGGGGAATCAATGATACCTTAAGAATCCTTGATGAAATACTCTAAAATCTGCATTGCATATCATATATATATATATACAGCAGACTTGAACAAAGTTATTTGATTTCTTTACACTAAGCAATGTATAACTATGTATATTAATAAATTATTCTTCATAAAATACTTTATTTTGTATACATACATACAGTATACTATTGAGTCATACTTGGTTGGATTAATACACCATCCTCACCGACTCAACAGTATGCATGCACTGTACGGACTTCAAATGACTCTTGCTCAAAATTTATAATTTCTGCATTCCATAAGATAAAGTCTGAATATCTTTAAATGTGAACCCTTAGATCAAGAATCTCATTGTTGATCTTAAGAAGTAACTTTTCAGAAATTCAGACCTATCAACTCTACAGTTTTGTCTTCTTTCACTCCACTACCTCATTTCTACACCTATAAAAGGAGGAAGTTATGAGAACACCTAAGAACACAAATCACTAAACATTATTTTTGTTCCAGGTATGGAGACAATCGAAAGAAGAGATGGAATGGAGATCATTCTTCAACCAAAGTCATGGGTGAAGGAGATGAAGATTTGTCCAGAAGATGAAGATGATGCAGATCAACATACTTGGCTTACTCAACATGAGTATGCCTATGAAAACTAGAGGAAGGAGAGACGTTCCTGTTGAAAACTAGAGGAAGGAGAGATACAGAGGACAAAGTAGCAAGCAAGCAGAGCTTCTTCTCCGGGGGGAAGTTCTACATGGAGAGCTTGTTATCAAAAGCTACTGTGTCTAAACAGAACATGAAGGCTGAGTCCATGGCCCTCTCTTCGACTCCATTGAAGCCTCTTCCAATCTCCCTTCTCCTACCAGAGAAGCGAAGAAATTCAACAAGGACACATTAGATGCTACATCCCATCTGATGATGAGGAACATCAGATGGTGAGGGCAACCTGAACCAGTGGGATATCATCCAGGTTGATCATCATATTGATTTGATGGTCCTACAAGGTTCAGAGATAGAGCTGGAAGATCCATCAAACCAGGTTGGATCACCACTCACAATAAAGCTGGAAGATCCATCATCCAGGCTGGATCATCACAGCAACAATGAAGGATCCATCAAGCCAAGTTGGACCTTCAAAGCACAGAAGATTTACTCAGCAAATCTCAATCCTCTACTCAGCTGATCAGAAGACCAACTCAGCTGATCAGAAGACCAACTCAGCTGACCAGAAGACTTTCAAGGAAAATCAGCAGACCTTTTGAAGAAATCAGAAGACCTCACTCTGCTGATCAGATCAATTCATTTTAGAGTATAATGACTAGCTTTGATCATGTAATTCATTCTAGATTTATTCCTGAATGTAATTAAACAAATTGGCTTATATAAGGAATGCAATTCTCTTATAAAAAAACGGCCTTGATGATCAATTCTTACCACAAAATTAGTCACAACGGCTATTTTTGGTAATGATGTCATTAATACTCAATTACCATATTGCCAGCAAATCAACTATTGCCACATGGCAAATTCAGCCGGCAAAATTAAGGAAGGCCCGAACTCAAAGAAGGAAAATCTTGGGCTCTACTCCACATTTAAACCCAAATCTGACCGTTAGATCAAGAAATGTTGGAGTATATATACACACCCTTAAACCTCTTCCAAACCCTTTCGCTCACAAATCTCAATTGCTCTCAATACTCTCTCGTTCTGCAAATTTCTTTCAAGCTCTCAAAACCTAACACTCAAACTCTACTATGGCAATCATTGAAATTTACGACGAGAAGACCAAGAGCACTGGCACCTTGGATGCGGCAAAGTGGTCCAAGGAAGGGAAGATCTTCACGGAGAATGCTCTGTATTTCAAAGGCGCTCATACAGCAGCAAACAATGAGATATTGCTTCGTTGTATAAACCTCAACCTTCGTGATTTTCTGGAAGCAGCACCAACTAAGGTTTATGAACAAGACGTGCTGGCGTTCTATGCAAACGCTGTAATGAAGGGTTCTTATGTTGAAAGTGTCATGGGTGGACACAAGGTCAAGGTTACAAGGGAAATCCTTCAGGAACTGTTTGGTTTGTCAAGGGGGAAAGTAAATATCTCCAACTACATCATGGGTAGAGAAAAGGAGTATATGGAGCTGTTTACTGATGGAAAAGTCAAGGCTATTGATGCCTCTGGACTCAAGAAATCCCAACTTGAACCTAAGTTTCAAATCTTGATGGATATTGCAGGCAAGATGTTGCTTGGTAACACATTCAGTCATGATGCTGTTACTACTTTGAAGATTCGAGTTATGGCTGCAATCTGGGATCAGATTGATGGAGACTGGCAAGGACTATTCTTAGATAGGATTGCCCTTGAGGCTAAGAAAGTCACTTTGGACCTACAGTCGAGGGTATGGAAGGTGGCAGCTACAGTCAGCTTTGTCAACAAGCTGAGCATCATCCTTCCAGATATTCTCCCAAAGAAGTACAAGATGGGACCTCATAAGACCTTCCACACCTCCAAGTATTATTTGAGAAAAGAAGCTCTTATTGAGGCAGCAAGGTTGAAAGAAGAGAAGACGAAGTTGTTGGCTGCAGCATCGTCCAAGGATGTTGCTAAGGAGGCAGCCAAAGAGTCTGTTCATGACTCTGCTGAAGAAGAAGAGGAGCCATCCAAAGAAGAGGCTCAGAAGAAGGCTGCTGAGGATAATGATGATGACAATCAGACCTTAGCACAAAGAAGATATCTAATCAGATCAGGGCTCATCTCCCCATCCGATTCAGATGCCACTCCAACTGCCTCTCCCTTGAAGAAGGCAGGTACTTCTAATCCCTCTCTCACTTTTACTCCTTCTAAATTGTCGAAGGGTCAGAAGAGAAAGAAGAACAATTCTTCTTTCACCAAGAAGACTAAGAAATCCAGGCTCCCTACTCCCATGAGCATAGCCCCTATCTCTTCCTTCAACCCTTCTGATGATTCAAACCCATCTGAACCCTCAAACACTGATACCCAAATCCCTGCTGATACTCACACAGCAGAGGAACAAGCCCAGCCTAAATCAACCCTTGAACCATTATTGCCTACCCCTGCTGATGTTCAAACAGCAGACAACCAATCTCAGACCTCTGATGATCAAACTCAGATCCCATCTACCACTCCTGCTGACATTCAAACAGCAGATGTTCAAGATCTTCAAGTCCAACCTTCTACTGATCTTCACGAAGAAACTGAACCAGACCAGCAGACTCAAAACCCTGCTGATGAACAAATCACTGAAGATCAAGAAAATATCACTTCCCAAATCCCTGCTGATACTCACACAGCAGAGGAAATTACCCCATATACCCAAACTCCTACCACCACTATCCCTTCTGTTCCAGAAGACCTAGCACCAGCAGACCTGGATCAAGCTGGCCCCTCTCAACCTCAATACAGAATGGTGCACTATCCTATGTGCACAAGGGAAAAGATAATGCGAATGAGGATAGCCAACCTGCTCAAGGCTACTACTCCTGGTGTTGATGAGCAATCAATCCAATTTGAACAAGTGCTTCGGATATGCACTTGGATTGAACTCAGAAGAGATGATGTGGATGACCTTCTTGAGGTCATAGAAGGAATGGGAGGAAAAGCAAACTTCCTCGACTGGGAAATGGAGCAAAAGGAAGTTGCTCAAGTTCGATCTTATGCTCAGCTGCTATCAGACGAGGCACTAACTGCAGTTTGCAACCGGATTCTAGGAATCCCCACTGTTGATGTCTCTATCCCAGAAGACTCATCAGATAAGCAGACAGCTGACACGGCATTGGTAGATGACTCAGCTGCACCTGCCCCTGCAGAAGACTCAGCTGCACCAGCTGACAAAGAAGAAATTGAAAGAGAAGTAGTCAGAGTTCCAGCTCACTTCAAGCCTTCAGACAAACTGACTCACTTCATTGACAGTCCAGAGGATGCAGGCAGACGAATCATGACCCATCTGACTAAGGCCACTACCTGCTTCCTCAATGAGGAGTACCTATCAGCTGAAGAGAGAGGCAAAGCAATAGTTATTCATCCAAAGCCTCAAGGTACTACCTCAACTCCTACCCCGTCTGTTGATCATACAGCAGACATCTGCTCCCAGGTCAAAGCTGCAATAGACTTGCACTTTGAGAAGGGTTTAGGTTTGCAGCTTGGAAGGTATATTGAGAAAGCTGCTAGGGAGCAGAAGACTCGTCTCCATGACCAAATTATTGACATTGAAGATAAGTTTGGTGAAGCACTTCATCAACAAATAGGAGAATATTTGAGTACCTATCAGAAGTTATCAGCTGACACCTCCAAAATGTTTGCTGATCTTTACACTGATGAGACACACCGCATGGAGACCACCTACAAGAAACGAATTGAGGATGCTGAAGCAAGAGCCACTGAAGGTCAAGCTCTTCTTAAGGCAGCTGCAAAGGAGAATGAAAAACTGCAGACTCAGCTGAAGGAGACAGCAGCCAAATTGGAAGCACTTACAGCTAGATTTGAAGCTGCCTCCTTATCCAATTCACATGCTGATGTTCTACAGCACAGCATCACTCATCTGACCCAAGTCAGCAAGGTTAATGCCATGGCCCTCAAGCAGACACTGCAGGTAGAAATTTTGAATGCCATGAAGCCATTTGCTGCCGCACTTGCTGAAGCCAAAAAGGGGGAAGATGTATTGATAAAGGCTCTTGAGAAGTCTACTGCACAGCAAGCTGTAATGGTAGTATCTCAAGATGAGCTGAATGATACCTTGGGTGGTTTAAAGAGCAAAATCAAGAACAGGCAAGAAAAAGGCAAAGAAATTGCTCAAGAAGGCACTCAAGCTCCTGCCAAGACTCTTCAGATCACTGCTCCTGAAGAACAGGTTCCTGAAAAGAGAATGACAAGGAAAAGGAAGGCAGATGAGCAAGCTAAGTCAGCTCCAGCAGAGCCTACTGCAGAAGAGAAAGAGGCTCTAGAGCTGAAGAAAAGGAAGTTGCTTGAAGCTCAAGAGCTTAAGCAGAAGAAGCTGAATGATGCGAAGGCACTCAAAGCCAAATTTGAAAGGAGAATTGCCAAACTCAGGAAAGCAATCAAGGACAAAGCAAAAGAAGACAATGTCCTGGTGTTTGACAGCAATTATGTGGATTATTTAGCCCTTCAAGATGAGCTACCAAGATGGTATCCCCTGAAGAAGAAGTGGCAAATTCAACACCACATTGTAAGGAAATTTGGCACTCTCCCTACTTATGAAGACGAATTCTTCCAGTTCAACCAGTTCATGACCATTGAAGATCCAATGTTCTGGGAAGAAATTGTCAAGACAGCCAAAGAACTTGACAACTGCAGAATCCTAACTCCTGAAGAACCCAAATGGGATGCACCCCTTCTGGATTCAGGAAGAGCCAACATGATTGAAATCAAAAGGATTTTGTACAAGATCTATGAAGAGGAGAATGTTACAGATGTGCAGCACATGGAGGAAGTTCGAGCTCGTCTGTACCTTGCCTACCGCGTTTGAAGAACAGAAGACCCGATGAAGACTATTTTTTGATGTTTAAAGAAACTATTACATGTAATCTGTAAAAGCTCTATATATTCAAGTTCTAGTTCTTTTTGCTTACAAGACAAACTCTCATTGTCTTCATCAGATACTTCAGATTTTAACATATTATAAACTCTTATCTTATTTCATTAAGAGCATTTATCAATTATAGTTTTGGCTTCATCAAAAAGGGGGAAATTGTTGGGATATAAATTCACCCTAAGCCCCACTTGATGTTAGAATAGTTTTGATGGCCAAAACACTTAGAGTTTATAAATGTAATAGGATCAGCTGACTTTGTATAGAACAGCTTAGACTAGTCTTGTGTGATCAACTGTATTGATATCAGCTGATCAGCACAGTCCCGGCTTACATGCCTATCCTCAAGATGAGAAGAGTAGAAGACATGAAGACTAGAAGATCCTTGAAGACCAGTTAAGTAAGGTGTTTGTATACCTACTTATCTGATGGAGTCCGAGATTGAAGATGGCCTAAAGCAGGACAAAGAATTGCCAGATCAGAAGAGTTTTACTCTGCTGATATCAGAAGACAGAAGACCTAAGGCCAGAAGAGTAGTCAGAAGACTAGAAGTACAGATCAGAAGACTATGTGCTCTTCCAGGACTCGGCTGATTCAAAAGTCATCTTACAATTCAAACAGAGACCTACCTTATTTAGAAGATTGACATGATCCCAGGATTGAAGCAATCAAGCGGCTGGAATCAAGGAATCAAGCCATTATGGAAAGATTGCACCAACGGCTAGTCAACTCCAACGGCTAGTTGCAAGCAATCACCAGTATAAATACAAGAGGATGAGAAATCACAAGCACGAAGTCACAACGAGAGAATTCAACAAGCCAAGCAAGCAATCAAAGCTAAAGCCATACTGTTCTAAGAATTCTCAAAGAGCCAGAATCCATTAGATTATCCATAGCTCTTAAGTGATTTCTATCCAACCCATAAGAACCTGAAACCTGTTCATATTGTATATCAATTGTTTTAGGCACAGTGGTTAAGCATATTATAAGCTTGAACCATTAGTTGGATACACTTCAAAAACCCCAAAACCCTCATCGAAAGGTTAAAGTTTTTGAACCCCTCAAAGTGCAAGTGCTTACAATCACTTGTGGAGACCGTAGCTGTTAGGACGGCTCAGATCTCAAAGTCCTAACCTTGGGACTATAAAGTTCATGACCCTTGTAATTTGTGGTAAATTAAAGGGATTAAACATCACGTGTGGACGTGAGAGTGGACGTAGGATCGTATATCCGAACCACTATAAATCTGGTGTTATTTACTCTTCTGCACTTTACATTTCTGTATTTACACATATTATTATCTAGTGCATACTGTGATTTCAACACTCTTCAAAACAAGGCCACAACTTTCAAACCAGCACCAGCTGAGTACTTTCATTAAGAAAAACAAGTTAAACACCTTCTTAAGAAACTATAAGAACGAGTCTAATCAAGGCCTACCATAATTCCTCATATAACCTCTTCAATCAGATCACTATAGTCATCTGGACCAGCAGACCTGCAGTCCAGCTGACATAGCAATCAGAAGAGGTTCCCAACTCTCTTGAAAAAGTTTTAAAGTCTATTCACCCCTCCCCTCTAGACTTTAATCCCATTCACTACTCGTTCAGGGACCAACAGAAGGAATGCAGATCTAGCACCCCGAGGGGCAGAACCCCTTGAGACAGAAGAAAGCACGGATGATACCTACGGAGGGCCAGTCAGCGACCAATTACTGGCCCTACAGAAAGAGATGAGAGATATGAGGAAGCAAATGAGCAACCGAACCAGTAGATCCGTTCACACCTCTGGATGTCAGTTCTCCCCTAACATATTACAGGATGCACTACCATTCAATTTCAAGCCCCTTAATTTTGAATACGATGGTACGACAGACCCGTACGAACACCTAGTAAGGTTCGAGAATGCTGCATTACTACACCGCTATGGAGAGGGAATAAAGTGTAGGGTATTCCTAACTACCCTAGCAAAAGCCGCACAACAATGGTTCACCCAGTTGGAACCCAATACAATCCGATCCTGCGAAGAATTCAGTGAGCTCTTCCTTCATCAATTTGCCAGTGCCCGGAGACAGCCGAGGGCCACTTTGACCCTCTTTAATTTGAGACAGGGAGAGGGCGAGAGCTTAAGAGCTTTTCCTCGGAGGTTTAAACAAGCAGCTCTGGAGGTCCCTACAGCCTCTCCGGAGGTGAAAATCAACGCTCTTACTAACGGATTGCGTGATGGAGACTTTTTCTCCTCCTTAGCTAAGAAGCCGGTTAAGAACTTTGATGAGTTGCTGCATAGGGCAGAAAAGTACCTCACTCTGGAGGAGGTCCGAAAAGCAAAGAGATTGAGATCGAGAGAGGAGAAGGGAAAGGGAAAGGGAAGGCCCCTCCAGACGATTCAGTCCAGAGGTTCCTCGAACCTCCGGATCAGCAAGAGATAGCAATCCCTCCGGAGGTCCCCGGTCTGGCCCTCGCGGGAGGTTTGAGAAATACACACCCTTGAGAATTGAACCTGCCGAAGTACTGGAGGTAGCAGGAGATCATCCAGACTTGAAATTCCCGTATTCCAGAGGTCGAGGACCTCAGAAGCCCAAGTCTGATCGATTTTGCCGATTTCACAATGAATATGGGCATGATACAAATCAGTGTTACCACCTGAAAGACGAGATTGAGAGGATGATCCAAGCGGGCCATCTAAAAGAATTCATATTTAGAGACAGGCAGGGCCCTCGGGGGCAGAAGCGAAAAGAACATGAAAGAAAACCAAAAGAGAAGGAAACCAGAGAGGCGGCCGAGGATATGCCCCCTCCACCGCCAAAGAGAGGAGTAATCCACATGATTGTGGGAGGGCCAGCAGATGGAGATTCCTTTCGGAAGAGAAAGCAGAATGTCCGAGCTCTAAAAGCAGAGCAAGGAAGCCAGTTAAGAGAAGTGGGACGTATGACGGAGACGCCCAATATCCGATTTAGGCCGGAGGATGTGAAGGGAGTTAAGGAAGATCACAACGATGCTCTGGTGATCACTACCGACATAGCTGGGTTCGATGTTGCTCGAATCTTCGTAGATACGGGGAGTTCGGCTGACATTATGTTTTTTGAATGTTTCAAGAGAATGGAGCTGAGTGTGAAGCTGCGTCCTGTAGATACCTCTCTGTATGGTTTCTCCGGAGGTGCCATCCAACCTTTGGGATCAGTAATGTTACAGGTAGGATTGGGGGACGCTCCAGCCCGGAAGGTCCACTTGGTAGAGTTCCTTATTGTAGACATCCCCTCATCATACAATGTCGTGATGGGACGACCTAGCCTGAACCTCTTTCAGGCAATCATCTCTACATTTCATATGAAAATGAAATTCCCTACAGCCACAGGGGTGGGAGAAGTAAGAGGAGACCAGTACCAAGCACGGAAGTGCTATGCAGAGTCTGTGAAGATGGCGGACAGAGCCCTGACTAAGGGCCTGGAGCGGACGAGAGGAGATGACCCTGAGGTCAAGAGGAAGAAAGTAGAGGGAGCAACACCTGAATAGGTGAATGTTAAAACAGACGAGGAACTGATGAGCGTGGAGCTCTTCCCAGGGAAACTGGGCTTTGTCACTAAGATAGGCACCCGACTGGGACCTGAACTCACAGAGAAGGTAATATTTACATTACGTCGAAATTCCGATATATTTGCATTTTCTCCAGCTGACATGACAGGAGTCCCTCCGGAGATAGCAATACATTGCCTTGATGTTGATCCAAAGGCAAAGCCCGTGAAACAGAAACTATGAAATTTTGGGATTGAGAAGAATAACATTGTGAAAGAAGAAGTCGAGAAGCTATTGAAAGCAGGGCATGTGGTGAAAGTCCAATTCCCAGAATGGCTCTCCAATGTTGTGCTAGTGCCTAAAGGGGGAGGAAAGTGGAGAATGTGCATCGATTTCAGGGACCTCAACAAGGCATGCCCTAAAGACCACTATCCGCTACCAAGGATAGACCAGTTAGTAGATGCAACTTCAGGCTTCGAGCTGCTAAGCATGATGGATGCATACCAAGGATACCACCAGATCCAACTGAACCCTTTAGATGTCTCCAAAGTGTGCTTCATAGCAGCGTGCGGAACGTTTGGATATGTTCGGATGCCATTTGGATTAATCAATGCCGGAGCAACATATCAAAGGATGGTCGATGCTGTCTTTCGAAGACAGCTTGGAAGGAACATGGAGATATATGTGGATGATATGCTGGCTAAGAGTGTGAAAGCAGATCAACATGTGGAGGATCTGGAGGAAATTTTCCAAGTAATTCGAGAGAACGGCATCAAGTTGAACCCAGCCAAATGCTCTTTTGGAGTAAAATCAGGGAAGTTCCTCGGATATATGGTCACTCAAAGAGGTATAGAAGTGAATCCAGCCAAGGTGAAGGCTGTACTGGACATGCAGCCACCGAGAAATATAAAAGAGCTCCAGACACTCAATGGGAGGATTACAGCATTGAGCAGATTCATAGCCAAGTCTGCTGAAAAGAGTCATCCCTTCTTTAAAATTCTCAAGAAAGGGACTAAGTTTGAATGGAACGAAACATGCCAAAAGGCCTTTGAAGACCTGAAGCACCATTTGTCTCAGTTGCCGAAGCTGACAAAGCCTTCTCCGGGAGATACCCTCATTCTGTATCTCTCCGTAGGGGAATTCTCACTAAGCACCGCCTTAGTCAAAGAAGAGGGATCTCTGCAGCATCCTATTTATTATGTCAGTAAGGTCATTCAAGGTGCCGAAACTCGATACTCAGAAATTGAGAAGGCTGCCCTGGCCGTAGTGGTTACAGCGCGAAGGCTGCGCCCATATTTCCTTTCTTACAAAATACTGGTCCGCACTAATTACTTGTTGAAACAAGTTATAGGGCGAGCAGACCTCTCCGGAAGGATGGTGAAGTGGGCAATCGAGCTCCAAGAATATGACGTGGATTTCGAGCCGCGGAAGGCTATAAAAGCTCAAGCTTTGTCCGATTTCATCCAAGAGTCGACCAAACCAGAGGAAGTCGAGGGATGGAAGGTGTATGTAGATGGCTCAGTGACCCTGAGCGGATGTGGAGCAGGGATTGTGCTAGTGGGCCCTCGAGGAGAGGACCTACAATTTGCAGTGAGGTTTCAATTCATGACCTCAAATAATGGAGCAGAGTACGAAGCTTTGATCAAAGGAATGGAGATGGCATTAGAATTGGGAGCTCCAAAGGTAACTCTATACTCAGACTCCCAATTAGTTGTTCAGTAGGTGAAGGGTGAATACGTAGCCAAAGATAGCAGGATGGCTGCCTATCTGGAACGAGCCAAAGAAGTGATGGGCAAATTCCAAGAGTGTGAGGTAGTCCAGATACCTCGGGAGAAGAACATGCAGGCGGATAGCCTCTCCAAACTCGCTAGGTCCACAGAGTTTGATGGACAAGGAATAGTAACTTTAGTAGTTGCAGAAAGAGAGACTCTGGAGAACCCCATTGGTTCCATTGAAGAGGAAGATGATTGGAGAAGAGCTATATGAATGGAACTCACCAAGGGAGCAGATGCCCCTACCACCAGAGAGACCCGAGCCCTTCGGATCAAATATTGTATTATCGGAGGGCACTTATACAAGAAATCATTCACACACCCATATTTGAGGTGTATATCAACTCGAGAAGCTATGTACACACTCAAAGAGATCCACGAAGGTGATGCAGCCAGTCATGAAGGATACAAAGCAGTGGTGAAGAAAGTCTTAAGGGCTGGATTATATTGGCCCTCCATGACAAAAGACGCTAGAGAATTTGTGAGAAAATGTGTCAAGTGTCAGAAAAATGGTCCATTGATAAGGACCCCTGCGGAAGAGATGGGAGCGATGCACTCTCCCTGTCCCTTTGCTAAGTGGGGAATCGACTTGGTAGGACCCTTCCCTCCAGCCTCCGGAGGGAGAAAATTTCTGATAGTAGCAGTGGACTATTTTAGCAAATGGGTGGAAGCTGCTCCTCTGGCTACGATAGATGAAGAAAATGTGATTAAATTCTTGAAAAAACAGATTTGTTGTAGGTTCGGAGTACCCAGAATATTGGTCTCTGATAATGGAACACAGTTTAACGGAGAAAATGTACGAGGATGGTGTGCAAGACTGAACATAATACAGAGATTCACCTCTGTAGCTCATCCTCAAGCTAACGGACAAGTGGAGGTTACTAATCGAACGATAGTAGATGGAATTCGAACAAGGTTGACGAAGATAGGAGGAGGATGGGTGAACGAGTTAGATAATGTATTGTGGTCATATAGAACTAGTCCGAAGACAGCAACTGGAGAGTCCCCATTTCAGCTGGTCTACGGAGCTACGGCGGTGATACCTCCAGAGGCCGTGTTACGATCGCACCGAATTGCCCAATTTGAAGAACATCAGAATGAAAGATTGATGAGAGAGGCTCTAGATTTGATGGAAGAGGAAAGAGAGATGGTTAGGGTACGTGCTGAAAGATATAAGAGCAGAATTAAAGCTGCATATGACCGAAGGGTGATCCCGAGGTCCTTCAGAGCGGGGGACCTGGTGCTAAGAAGAGCGGACGCCCTGAAGAATACAGGAAAGTTAGAACCCAACTGGGAGGGGCCTTATAAAATCACACAGGTACTGAAAGGAGGAGCATATAGACTGCAGAGTATGGAAGGGGTCGACATAGCTAGACCCTGGAACGTTTGCCATTTGAAGAGATTCTTTATTTGAAGAAAGTGTAAGGTCTTGAGACCATTTATGACTTTTGTTTTGTGATTTTTTGCATGGATTCATATTTTGCTTGATGTATTTTGCGGCTTCACCGGAGCTCTTTTTCCCTCTCTACGGGTTTCCCCTTTGGGGTTTTTCCGTAAAGAGGTTTTTAATGAGACCGGCGTAGGTTATCTATGGCCTATGTTGAAAATTGACAATAAATCAATGAAGCCTTATCCCTTTTTGAAGAAAGAATTATTCAGAATTATTGTGTCTTGATTATCTTTCTCATATTTGAATATGCGATGTATGAATATAACAATGACGAGTGTGAGAAACGCTCAGAGGTCTAGAGGCTGAGGTGCTCTAGAGAGCCCTCATCTTACTTGAGACCCAAGTGGGTTACTGGAATGAGAAGATTTTATGAATTAAAATCTTTTAAGAATAAGAGTGAGAGACACTCAGAGGCCTAGAGGCCGAGGTGCTCCAAAGAGCCCTCGTCTTACTTGAGACCCAAGTGGGTTACTGAAATGAGAAGATTTTATGAATTAAAATCTTTTAAGAATAAGAGTGAGAGACACTCAGAGGCCTAGAGGCCGAGGTGCTCCAGAGAGCCCTCATCTTACTTGAGACCCAAGTGGGTTACTGAAATGAGAAGATTTTATGAATTAAAATCTTTTAAGAATAAGAGTGAGAGACACTCAGAGGCCTAGAGGCCGAGGTGCTCCAGAGAGCCCTCACCTTACTTGAGACCCAAGTGGGTTATTGAAATGAGAAGATTTTATGAATTAAAATATTTTAAGAATAAGAGTGAGAGACACTCAGAGGCCTAGAGGCCGAGGTGCTCCAGAGAGCCCTCACCTTACTTGAGACCCAAGTGGGTTATTGAAATGAGAAGATTTTATGAATTAAAATCTTTTAAGAATAAGAGTGAGAGACACTCAGAGGCCTAGAGGCCGAGGTGCTCCAGAGAGCCCTCACCTTACTTGAGACCCAAGAGGGTTACTGAAATGAGAAGACTTTATGAATTAAAATCTTTTAAGAATAAGAGTGAGAAACACTCAGAGGCCTAGAGGCCAAGGTGCTCCAGAGAGCCCTCATCTTATTTGAAACCCAAGAGGGCTAATTGATGAAAGGAGAAGATTTTTGCGAATCAAAGTCTTTCAAGTACAAGAAAGTGAAAAGAAAGAGAAAGGCGTAGAGGCTTAAAGACCGAGGTCCCCCAGAAAGCCCTCACCGTGCTTGAGAACTACAAAGACTAGATAATGAAAAGGACAGGTTTTATGATCCAGGAGTCAAGAAAAGAGGGAGGATGTCCTCCCATAACCAAGTCACCTGAAATCGATAAACTGCACAGCCAAGAGGTGATTCCAACGTAGCCTACAAGACCAACAAAAAGGGGGGAGGAAGAGAGCACACCTCCAACACATTCTTTGCTGGTCTTGTAAGTTACTCATGCAAGAAAGAAAAAGACAACAAACAAGCAATATCAAGCTAATACGATTACTACAAAAAGCCCCCACATATCCAGGAGTGTGGGGTCCCCTACAAAGTATGGAGAGCAAGTATTATGAGCAGAAAGTAAAAAGTATAGCAAAACAAGAGAAAAGTAAATTGTTTGTTGTGACCATGGAAATGTGAAATTTAAACTGCTTTTTCAGTAGCAGCTTCCTCAGCAACAGCCCCCTCGACCTCAATTCCTTCAGCTCCTCCAACAGCGCCCTCCTCTTCAGCAACATGGTTGCTAGATCCTCCGCCCTCCTCTGGACCCTCTGTACCTCCCACGGTATCTGCAACGCCAGTCCGTCCATCCACCTCTGTTGCCACTTTTGGAGCAGAGGCATAAGGATAAACAAGATGCTCCAGAGGCTTTAACTCAGCCATGCTCATCTTGGCAGCCTGCAACTGAGTGATGGCCTGACCCATGCCGGGTAACCACCAAGGACTGTCGGGGCTCTCCGTAGGATCCCCCAAGAATTTTGGAGGAGTAGCGAGTCGATCCAGATGGAACTCACGGGAGTAAGTTCCATCAAACCCCGGGGCTGAATGCTCAGCTACGGCATTGCTGAAGCCATGGTCGATGAAGTGAGGGATATGCGGCCCCATGGCACAGAGGAAGCTCGAGCTCTTTAGGAAGCTGGATAGCCACTGAGTATGAAGAGTCCCCAAAAACTCTTGACCCAAAGAGGAAGTGAACAGAGACTTAATGCAAGCCTGCACTCCGACGTCCGACAACTCGCGTTCCATCCGTCCCACCTCCTGTACCAGATACTTAATCCTAGCTGCATCCTGCTTGCTTTGAGCCCGTAGGAGAGACAACTCCTCAGATAGAGCTTGAGCTCGCTTATGAGCTTTGTCTTTCTCCGTAGTGATACCCTTGAGGGTTGACTGGAAAGAGGATGCTTCAGCCCGGAGAAGTTCGAGCTCAGCCACCATCTCAACACCTTGGTCGAGTATCTTAGCATAGGTAAGACCAAACTACAGAGTAAAAAGAAATAACGCTTGAAGATATGAAGGAGGCAGAGATTATGAAAATGGAAAATAACAGAAAATACCTCAGAAAGAAGGTGAGCGCCATGGAGCAGTCGATCCTCAGGAAGAGGCGTGTCGGATAACTTAGCATCCGGAGGAGCAGGACATCGGTCAATAAGGCGATGGAAATGCTCGTATACAGTAGAAGGGGGAGTTTCCTTCTCAGCACGGGTAGCTTTTCCCTTCTTCTTCTTAGAGGTGCCACAGTCAGAGAAGAAGGCGTTGGCAGCTGAGCGGGTTCTCCTGGCAACTGAACCAGGGACTTGAGTAGATGAACTGGGAAGAGGAGGAACCTTTGAAGGACTCTCTGGAGCTGGAGTCTTTGCGGAGCTCTCGAGAGCAGGAGACGGAGGAGCCTTTGGAAGATCTTCTGGAGCGGACAACACAGGGGTCTTCACTATGCTGAGAGCAGGGGCATCTCGAGAGATATGAGTTAACCAACTCATTGCTACAGATAACCAAGAAAATTCTCAGAACTCAAAAAATAGCCACATGCAAGAGACAAAATATAGTAATAGAAGGTTTTTTACCATCTCGAGAATCTAAAGGAAAATCTTGAGAACAAAAGCCGAAGTGGGAGAGGATGCGAGGATTTTTGCAAATGCCAGTAATATCGAAATTGTCGTACAAACGGATGTGAGTATTGAGATTGTTCATAACAGTGTGATTGGAAACAGAGTAGGCTTTCAGAGGAGGAGGAACTACTCCTGGATTGTGGAATATCCAATCCCCATGAGGAAATGGCCAATCGGTGGGGCTTGTAGCAAAGAAATAATAATCTCGCCAAGAGGAGTCTTCTTCATGAAGTTTTTTCAGAAATTTACAAACACGGGACCTTCGCCCACTAACATAGAAGAAGCCATCATTCACCTTACAAGAATGTTGGCTCAGAAATAGTTCGGCAGATGGGTCACCCCCATTCCCTTTCACCAAGATGAAGAAGCCTATCATGGTGCGGATAGCATTTGGAGTAAACTGGTTAAGAGGGATCTGCATGCGGGTCGATATGGCAGCCAAATAGGGATGAATCGGAAATCGTAATCCCGCCCTAAGGTGAGCTTCGAAAAAAGCAAGAGTTCGGGGTTGGGAGATATCGGGGCGTTCATTTGAGCGAGGAGCACGAAAGGCATACTCTGACGGAAAACCATAGGCATGAGCAAGGTTAACTAGGTGAGTATGGTCGATTTGGGAAGCAAGGGAGATTTTATTCTCTGGACTCCCTATCAGAGAGGGAGTCAACTCGGAGGCATTTTGGCTAATGGCTTCCGGCGGAGAAAGGGGGTTTGACATTGATTAACAAGTGCGAATAAAAGAAGAAAAGAGGGATAGCTAGGTTACCTTGGTTGGGAGGACTACGGATTCAGTCGGAGCGACCGGCGGCGACGAGACTCGGGATGAAGAACGCCTGAAGAACAGATGGAGGTAACGAGAGATTTTTCGGGGGAAGGAATGAAATTCAAAAAGGGGAAGAGAGAAAAAAGGGGCGGTTGCGTGAAGTAAATGAGAGGAAATGTGGGGAAGAATCGAGGATTTTCCTCGGGAGAATGACAAAAGAGAGAGAAAAGCGATCGCGTGGGGCCCACGCGCGGAAGCCTAAAAGTCTCCCAAGTTGGAGGCGGGAAAAGCCTTCAGAGAAAAACATGTTTTGAAACTTCCCCTCTGGAGCAAGAACGATACACGTCTCTCCGGAAAGACCCTTGTGCCAGGTTCTGGGAAATTTTTCTACTCTCACAAAAGATGTCCCCCTTTTACGAGAGTAGGGGGAGTAGATGATGCGGCCTAAAAATGTCACCTAATAAGGAGTCGACACGTGTATAAAAGATAAGATTGAAGTGGAAGGATTGGATTATCTGATACTCTCTGGATAAAAAATCCCCTCTGGAGGTCTCTCTGGAGAGAACTCCGTCTGGAGAGGAGCATCAGAAAGAAGCAGTCTTAACGTGCAGTTGTGGACCATAAATGTAGGGGACTTCCGCCATTCCCGGTCCAGACTTGATAAAAGCAAGACATTATCCTTCTTTATCTTAGGGAACAAAGTCCACTAAGAAGGAGCGTCGCCGAGTCTTCAGGGAGTGGAGAGAAAGGAGGACTTCGTCCACTCAGCAGGGCCGAGTCTTATGGGCAGCTCCGAAATAAGGGGAAGACTTGACTTCCTCTCCAGAAAGTATCTCTATAAATAGGTAAATTTGAGGAGATTTCCAGGTTAGACATTCTTATACTACAAACTTGATATACAAAATACGAAACACCTTTTCTGAAATTCTTTGAGAACTATTTTGATACCTCAAGGATCTTGAGATCCTTGGAAGATATTGATAAGCCCTATACTGACTTAGGCATCGGAGTGTCCACACCGGACCCCCCTCCGGTGTGTTCTTTGCAGGTTCTTGAAGATTTCGAGTAAAGGCAGCATATTTGGAGTGATTGTACGTGTTCGAAGAGTGGGACATCCAATCCAGAGGACACGTAATCCTCTCGTGCAAATTTTGGCACATCAGGCATGAAATTTTATACATCAATATATAAAAACTCAAATGGACAAATAACAAGTTACAAGCGTAGAACAAACTATTGGATTTAACAAGAGAATATGGAAGAAAAATCCTACCAAGAGCGGCCGATCCAAAAACTGAGATTGTAGACTTTTTTTTTTTTTTTTTTGTGCCAGGGTTTAGGTCAAGATCTCATATAAATATGTAAAGAAAAGTTGGGCTTAGAATTTCACTTTGACTTGGGCTTGGTCTTAAATGAGATAAATATAAATAAATCAAAGCTTCTGAGTCACTATCTTAATAAAATAAAATCGTAAAATTAATTAAATTATTATATATACATATATACACATAAAATTTGCGGGTATTACATTATTCAACTAAGTACTTCATAGTGCTTAGTAGTTTGATTATCTTAAGAAAGTTATACATACTTAGAAGAGTTGTCCAGGACAACCTTGCTGAAAGCCTGATTTGCTTAAATTGAAAAAGATTTGCATATACAAGTGTATTCCCCCCCCCTCCCCGATACACTTGTACCATACTCCTTTCAGGACCAACAATCTTAATCTCTGATGCCTTGGAACAGACTCAGAACCAGCTGAAGATAGTTGACACTGTGCTGGTAGATGAGTTAACTCCATTGAACGATCCAACCAGTCAGATACCTACATTGGTATCAGCTGAGCCATCACAATCCCAGGTCTTAGTGGCTCAGGGACCTTAGATCTTGGATCGGTCAGCTGATGCAGCTGGAGTAGTAGAGGCTGAAAGAGAAGTTCTGAAGATTCCAGACTACTTCAAGCCTAGAAATGAATTTGAGCACTTCATTTCTCGACCAGTTCACAAGGAGAATAACATATTTACTCGCTTGGTGGATGTCACAACAACATTTCTGGATGAAGGTCATCTGACTGCAGAAGAGAGAGGACTTGCAATTGTACAATTCAGACCAAGTCCCTTCCGGATGACACCCAGAATATCTTCAGGTATCAGTCCTCCCTCATATTCGTATATTGATATTAGAGCTGATGTGTGTTCTCAAGTGAAAGAAGAAATAGACACGCACTTTGAGAAAGGGCTAGGAATGCAATTGGCTAGATACATTGATCGAGCTTATAAGGAACAAATGACTCGTCTCATCGACCAAATACATGACATTGATGACACATTTGGTGATGCACTACATAGACAGATTGATGAGTATATCACGAGTGAAATCAAGAAGGCAGCTGACAGAAACAAAATGTTTGCTGATGCATACACGAATGAGTCGACTAGACTGGAGAATGTCTACAAGTCCAAACTCGAGGATGCTAAATCTAGAGCTGAGCAAATGCAGGCCCTACTCAAGGCAGCAGCAGAGGAAAATGAAAAACTCTCCGCCCAACTAAATCAAACAGCTGACAAGTTAGCACTTCTTACGGACCAGCTAGAGAAGGTGTCTGCCCCTTCTGCCCATGCTCAACTTCTGGAACACAGCATCACCCAACTCTCTCATATCAGCAGAGTCAATGCCATGGCTGTCAAGCAGACTCTACAGGTCGAAATCCTAAATGCCATGAAACCGTTTGCGGCTGCACTTGCTGAAGCTAAAAAGGGGGAAGATGTATTGATAAACGCTCTGGAGAAGTCTACTGCTCAGCAGGCTGAGTTAGTTGTAGCACAAGATGACCTGACAGAAACCTGGGGTGAAGAGCAAAATCAAGAACAGAAAGGGAAAGGAAGTTGTTCAAGATGAAACTCAAGCTACTAAAACTCAAATCACTGTTGTAGAAGGGTCTACTCCATCTGAGAGAGTCACAAGGAAAAGAAAGGCAGCTGAGGCCACAGCAGAGCCTATGGCAGAAGAGAAAGAGGCTCAAGAACTGAAGAAAAGAAAGCTGCAAGAAGCTTAAGAGCTCAAGCTCAAGAGGCTCAAGAACTGAATGATGCTATGGCTGTCAAGAACAAATTTGAGAGAAAACTGGTCAAAATAAGGAAGGCACTGAAAAAAAAGGAGCAAGAAGAAAGTAACAAGGTGGTTAACAGCACCTATATGGATCTGCTAATACTTCCAGACGAACTACCAAGATGGTATCCCTTGAAGAAGAAATGGCAGCTAGCTCATCACATAGTCAGAAAATTTGGCCCCCTCTCTACCCATGAAGAAGAGCTACTTCAGTTCACTCAATTCATGGAAATTGAAGATGAAGTACTCTGTACAGAAGCCTTGAAGACAGCCAAGGCCCTAGGCTATAAAACCTTAACTCCAGAAGACCCCGTATGGGATCCTCCTAAACTGGATTCTGGAAGAACAGACATGGCTGAAGTTAAGAGGATCCTTGAGAAGATCTTCACTGAAGAAAATGTTACAAACTTAGAGCACATGGAAGGAATCCGCACTCGTTTGTACCTTGCCTACCGCATCTAAAGACCTGATGAAGACTGCTTAAGAAGCTCAAGGGAACTGAAACTTGTAATTTGTAATTTCTAAATTTCTTATATGCAAGTGATATTTCCTTGGCCTACAAGATAAATTCTCATTGTCTTCATCAGAACTATCGTGTAACAATTTATAAACTCTTATCTTCTGTAATACATAGGAGCATTTATCAAGATGGTTTTGGCTTCATCAAAAAGGGGGAAATTGTTGGGATATAAATTCACCCTAAGTCTCTTTATGTAATAGGATAGTTTTGATGGCCAAAACACTTAGAGTTTATAAATCCATGTAATAGGGTCAGCTGATGTTGTATAGATTAGCTCACTACTTAGTCTAGTCTTGTGTGATCAGCTGTATGTATCTCAGCTGATAACACAGTCCAAGCTTACACGCGCAATCTCAGAAGATAAAGAGAAGAAGACTAGAAGACCCTTGAAGAACAACTAAAGTTAGGTGTTTGTATACCTACTTAGCTGATAATGTCCAGGATGAAGTTGGGCAAGTTAGTAGAATATTACTTAGATCAGAAGAGGTTTACTCATCTGATAACAGAAGGCAGAAGATACCTGGCCAGACGACTTCATCACGCGACCAAGGCTAAAATCAGCAGACTATCCACCTAACAAGTGAATTCGCCTACGGACAGATTCCAAGTCATCTTACAATTTTCAAAAGAAGACTTACCTTATTTAGAAGATTGACAAGATTCCAGAATTGAAGCAATCAAGATCAATCTACAAGGAATCAAGGAATCAACATCACAAGGAAAGATTTTATAACGGCTCGTCAACTCCAACGGCTAGTTATCCTAATATTTGCCTATAAATACAAGACGATGAGGAAGAACAAAGTACGGAAAAACTACACAAGAATTCTTAAGATATATACTAGCAAGCAAGCAAAAGCCCTATAACAACAGAATTCTCAAGAGCCCAGAAAATCTTAGATCAACCCTAGCTCTTAAGTTTTTCCTCATCCAACTAAGAACCTGAATCCAAATCATCATTGTAAACATCTTGATTTAGGCATAGTGGTTAAGCACATTTATAAAGAACCATTAGTTGGATCCCATCAAAAACCCAAAACCCCTCACCCAAAGGTTTAGTTTTTGATTCATTGTAAGAGTGCAAGTGCTCAACAATCACTTATGGAGACCGTAGTAGTTTGGAACTACTCAGATCTCAAAGTCCTTCTCTTGTGACTCTAAAGGACAAGCCCCTGTAAATTTGGAGAATTTAAGGGATTAACATCACGATCGTTTCGTGAGAGTGGACGTAGGACCTGCAATCCGAACCACTATAAATCAACGGTGTCATTTACTTACTTGCACTTTACTTACAAGTCACTTCATTTATATTTATTATAGTGCATACTGTGTTTTAAACTATTTTTGTAACGAAGGACATAAATCTTTCAAACCAGCATCAGCTGAGTATTTCAATCGAATTAATTAATTGAGTTTTTATAAAATATAAAGTGGACGAGTCTAAACAAAAGGGCCTACACATTTCCGCATACTTAAAACCTTATCAGATCATTGTAGTCATCTGGACCAGCAGACCTGTAGTCCAGTTGACTTAGTGAATCAGACGAAGTTGAACTCCTTACTCGAAAAAGTTTTAAAGTCTATCCATCTCTCCCCTCTAGACTTTAATTCCATTCACTACTCGTTCAGGGACCAACAGTTGCAAATTCAAGGGAACCAAGAGCCCACAAGGCAAGCAAACACACTGAAAAGAAATACTATCTTATACGAGAAATCGTTAAGAGAGGAGATATAGTGGTGGCAAATATTGCATCGAGGGACAACATGGTTGATCTTTTCACAAAGTGTCTGCCTCAGAGTACATTCGAGAGACATGTAAAAGGAATGGGGGTCAAGTGCGTTGTCAAGCTACTTTAATTATAAGTGGGAGAATTTATTAGGACATGTATAACATGGACGTGTTGTAGTATACTTAAAAGTAGACTTTGATTATAAGTGGGAGATTGTTAGAGTTATACTAGACAATATGCTTTTAATGCTACTTATGTATACAAACTGATTCTTGCACTTATAAATGAGAATATTTTTTTTTATCACTAGTTGCTTTAAATATAATGAATGTTAATTATTTATTGCATAAACGTTCAGATGTACTTTACATTGTACACAATTTGGTATGTAGAAGATCACTGAAGATCGCATTATCAATTTCTTGTATATAAGTACAATTGATTCACAACTTAGATGGAATTGAACAATCCATTGGTAGAAGCTGAGGTGTAAGGCTCAGATTGGTTTGTCTTGGCAAAGAGATTACACTAGTGCATTATGATGTGTTGAATAAGACTACATAGCAATTCTTCTAGACTGGCTTAAGGAATGAAGAATTAGACTTAAGTGGTTGTTGATTTCTTAATCTCTATCACTTAAATGGGATTGTCTGTAGTTGAGAAGTATTGCTTTGATTTATTATGGGTAAAGAATCATCAATGTGATTCAATACTTTGAATTTTGGGCAATCACAACAGGAAATTTGAGAAATCGCGACAACATCAATTCGTCATGAAAACATCAATTTTTGTCAAGAAATGTGTTTGACGATGATTTTTCTCCGTCGCAAAGAATGTCGCCGTAGGTGTGTCGCATTAGGTAAATGTGACTTTATTTGAATTCGTCATCAACAGTCATCTTTTGGCGACACTAAAGTTCATCGTCGCTATATTATTCCATCTACGGTGACAAATAAATCGTCACATTTGACACTAAATTTTGTCGCTGAATATGATATTTCGTCACTAAAAGTTCAACTTTAAATGACATTTTTCTTTATTATCACTAAAATATTAATTTTTAGCGACGATTTTCCATTTCATATCAACCTTTATAATTGTAATGACAAAAAATTTTGTCACAAATAAATTTTTAGTGAACTCCGTTGATCCTACCCAATTTTTTTAAATGGATCCTATACACATCGTTTTGTTAGACCCATTTTGAAAATGGGTCAAAAATAGTATGAAGTTTACATGAACCAAGTTCACAACTGTTATTCTTAATGTTAATACTGTATGTGATGATATTGTAATAAACTGAGTATATTGAAACCATTGGACTACATTAGAGTTTTAAGACAACTAGTTTATTACCCGTGCGATGCACGGGCCTGTTATAATTCTATTTTTTATGGTATATAATTCTGTTAATATGTCTAATAAATCAAAGGTGAAAACTTGAAGACAGAGTAAGCCGTTTTTTCTATCAGTTAACAAGCAGCTTATAATTTTTTTAAAGTCTTGGTATCTAGTCCTTGAGACATTCACTTGCGAATGTCCATTTAAAGTCAATGATATCGGCTTATTTTATATACTCTAATTATCAACTATATATCTTGAGTTCTTGACTTTGGATAATTAAAGCTGCCATTTACTGGTAGAAAGAAATCAACAATTTTAGTATTGTTTTTGAAAGATTCATTGGTAAAGCCCCAAATACTAAATTAGGTACATTGACTCGCTTTTTTATTTCAAAATCGCAATAAGAGAAAACGGACATACAATTGAGGAGTATTAACCGTACCCAATTACTTTCTCTCTAAACCCTCTCCTCCTAAAGCAACCACATAATAAATTTAAAGAATGAAGACTTTTATTCTATATGCACTCACCATGAAATTCTGAATCATGAATCAATCCAAGACAATAAATACAAAACACTAAATATGTTAGTGCAAATTAAATACAAAACACCTAATCTATTTTTTTTAAAGATGAATGCTAAAAAGACTTGTAGAGCATAAATTATAATGTCTCACATTCACTCTAAAGCAAAAACTGAAGCTTGCACAGCAAATGACAAATTGTTATTGACAATAAGAAATGATTCCTTATTTTTAACATGCTATCAGCCAACCACAAACAACTAATTGTAAACTATACATCTAATACAAAAATTCACCTGCCTAAGATAAAAATGTCAGTTCACACTCGATTTGAATTACATTGTAGAGGTCTAAGACTAACTCATCTGAATTTGGCGTGCCTGCGAGAAGGCACGGGTAACATATACAAACTGAAAGAAAACATATTGAGCAACATAAAACAAACTCACATTATTTCCAAGGCCAATTTTAAACGCATAGTAGAACCTACCAATGTCTCCCTGTGAAGTTGACGACAAAGAAAATCGATTACTTTCACAAACTTGTCACTCACAACAATCTGCATTTCAGGAGAAAATGGAAAAATGACTAAATTTTGCTTTGAGTTAGCTAGAACTTCACAATATATTTGCAGGGGAGAGAGAGATAGTTGTACCGACTCGGCAACTCATGTCGCTCCAATTAATCTTCAACATAAAACAAATGGTCGTTGAATACATCAAAAACTATATAGTTAAGTACATCCAAAAAATAAAATGAAACTCATAAGTAATTCGATTTTTATCTTCTTAACAACACAAATTAAACAAAAGCATATACTCCCTCCGTCCTGTAAAAGTTTGCTCAAACCTAATTTTGGGTTCACAAAATATATGTTTATTCTATATAAATAATTAATTTTTTAGTATTTTTTCTACTTTAATAACAAGATTGAGTATCTACCAACAATATTCTTTACTCATTATCGCACATATATTTTTTATAATTAAAATATGATTTTTTTAAAAACATATATAAAAAGAAGTGAGCAAAATTTTACAGGACAAAGGGAGTATATGTTTCTCCTCTAATTAGTAAGAACGGGCATAAAACTGGGACATATGAGACATGATAAGCCAGATTCTCAATGAATCCCATGTTCCAAACTTCAAATTCATCATAAACCTATTGACTTAATGATCAAAAGAATTAAAAGTCCTAACTATAATTACCAGAATTGTAATCGGAAGGAGGGCAGTGGCAAACATTCACCACTTAAAAAATTTGACTTGAAAAGTGTTGTTGAGTTGGTCTAGAAAAACCTTGAGCAAATGCAATAAGCCAAGTTTTGAAGTAAGCATGCTATAGTATTGCAGCTTAGAGCCTTAGAAACTCAAGAAATTTTCTAACATTGAAATTTATCTCAAGATCAATTAAGTATTAATTTTAGATGCTCCAAAATAGCTTCTGCTTCTGATCCTATCAACAATCAAATCATAATTAATCTCAGCAATATATAATAAATACATTAAAAAATGATCACACAACAATATTACTTGTCCTTTAGGTGTTTCCGCAGGACAAATTGTGCAACTGAGAATGAGATATTAAGGAAATGCATACGCAACCAGAAAAAGGAAAAGGGCCAGCAATCAAAGTTCAAAAAAGGCTCACCCTCACTAACAGGCGAGTTTATTCTCCTTAGATGTCAAACGATTTAAGCACCTGTAGGTTACTTAAAATATATGATTGGCAATAATTATAGAGAATAGTAAGAATATCAGTTCCTGAAATAAAATTTGACCTGAGATATCTCCTGAACACAGGATCTCACATTCTTGGTTAATTTTATAAATAACTGCACCAAAATAAAAACAGTTTACAAAATGAATTTGGGTCAAGATATCCAACAATATTGGAAATATTTAAAAAAAAAAAAAAAAAAAAAAGGACCATTTGACATAAACTGCGTTATAAGGAACCAGAAATCAGGTCGATCCACTTATATTCATAATGATCCCGATCATCTTCTGCCCTTCATCCGAGTGCACAAAGTAAAAACCTATTGATGACATATCTGAAAAAAAAAAAAAAAAAACTTTATAATTCATGCCCGTGAGGACTATAGTCTATAGATAAAGGGATGACAACCTTGAGAGAAAAATCTAATCGATGAGATTTGCTATTAGTGTAAGGAAATTAAGATTTACTAACAAAATTCCAAAACCGTTCTCTTGTATTGAACTTTATGTCTCTTCAACTTTTTGGGCATCTCTTCTTCTCCATAAATAATGTCTTAAGTTCCGAAAAGAATACCTCAACCCGAATATCATATAATGCTTTAAGAATAATCACTCGCATCCCAGGATCAAGAGCATTGTATGTCTCATCTTCAGTCCTAAAACAACACAGGGGAAACTCTTGTAAGCATGTAAAACATATCTCTTGCACTCAAGTAAAAGAGAAAAAAATTGAATTTTTTAGAGGCATATTTCCACTTACCCATATGACGAAACTATAGCTAGATCACCTTACACAACCTACAATAAAGAAGCAGAGTAAGTAAATCCAACATTATTGTTAGAAAGATTGGTTAGAGTTGTTCAAGGGTCAATAATGACATTACCCAGTACCACCAATCTCTTATTTTTCTGTATAAAAGCATGCCCAAGTCCCATTCTAGTGACTGGAGGAATTGCCTAGAGAAAGCAAAAAAACACTATACTAATTTTGTTGTCAAAAGCAATGTAAAACAAAGCAGCACTTCAGTATTGAAGATTGCATATAAACATATGATCAAGAGGAAATGAACACACAAAATATTGTACAGTTGAATCCATTTTTTTATAATGAAGCATTCAGATATGGATAATGGTTTCAAAATATGTAACCTTTCTATGATACACATAAGGGTGAACTGTGAACTATTGTGAATAATACAATTATGCACAAAATCAAGGGAGCTCATCAATGGATATGAATCATATGCATGATGAAATTGCACAGGGGCAAACACCTAAGTTAAGCAAGGAAACATCAGAGACAAATCACCAAGACAGTTTGTTGATGGGATTTCTAAATGGCATAACTAAGTTAAAATCACAATATATGAACAACTTTTTACAGAGATGGCAAAAAGTTCAATGTCGTAACTGCCAATTTATCTACAATTATAATTGTCTTGTGTTTGATGCCATTTCTCAACTTATAGTAAAAGGTTTATATTTCCTAGTACTACATGTCAAACATTAAATCAATCAATAATCAGAATCTAACTATACATCAATGGATATAAAAAATCCTTTGATCTTGGCAAATCTAACATATGTGATACCGAAAAACTAATAAAAATAAATATATAACAATTCCTTACCAAGTTAAGTAAATAAAGTTACTTCTCATGAAAAAACGAGCAGATATTGATAATATAGGAAAAGAGAATGGAAGAATGTCAATTTTCTATTCAAACACCTTGTGCTCCTAGAAACGAAGAAAAATCACATAATAAACAAAAAATTCTCTAGAAACTCGAAAAACAGAAAACCAGCAATACAAAAAAAAGGTAAAATCGAACATATAACAAAACAATCTGAAAGACGAAATACGAACAATTAAAGGAACAAACAGATGGTGTCGGCGCGCTTACTAAATCCATCATCAACTTATTGGTGAACTCAGTGTACTCGGCAAGGATCACGGTCCCATGCGCCACGAAGCTGTAGATCAACGATTCGATAAGCAATAAGCAATTCAAACCTTTTGATACAAAATCCATATTATCGGATTAAAACGAAATCAAGAAAAATTAAAGATTATACTTAAACCCAAAATATTAAAAATCATATTATATAGAAACAATTAAACGGGCAATTAAATACAATTCTGACACTTAAATCAGATTTAACAGATAAAAGAAGAGTCTTCTAATACATCTGTTCTACAATTGATCACGGCGGCCCGGCGGCAGTGTCACTACAAAAAGGAGAAAGGAGATGAATCAGTAGAAACTTCAATTTGCAGGAGGGTCTACATAACAACGCGAGTTTTTCAGAAGTTCCGACGGTGGTGAAACTGGGGAGACGAAAAATGATTCTGAAAAAGGAAGAGACATAATTGAACTACAGGGAAGTAGATGATTAGGAATGGTAAAAACCCTACGAACTCTTCGTTTTCCACAAAAAATGACATGTATCTCAAATTTAACACGTGGCGACAGGTTGGATAGTGTTAATTGACACATGGCAGAAGAATAAACACTCTCAAATCACACATGTCAAAAAGTTGGAGAGTCTTTCCTCCTTTTATTATATAAGATTCAGTAATTTGATGAAAAAATATACATGTATGTGTGCGGTCTCTTCTTGTCTTGATGATATTGTAATAAACTGAATGTATTAAAACCATTGAACTACATTAGAGTTTTCAGAATATTATGTGTGAAATCTTTTAAAGTTTGCTAATAAATTTAGTTTTTTCTGGGTTTCTAAATAGTGGGCTTCATAATTTGTTTTTTGCATAGTCGTCGCATTTTGCATACTAGCAAGTCTTTTTTTTAAAAAAAAGGGATGACAATGGAGCGGGTTCAAACCCAGACATGCATTGAACCCGACTCGTATGGATCGGGTATGGACCCGATTAAGCAGGTATTAGACGAGCCGTGATTTTTGCCAAACCCGCTCCACCTACGTACCCGTACCTGGACCCGCTATATATAAATATAGTAATATTTAATATATATATATATATATGTGTTTTTATATATGCTTGTAAAATATTTTTTATTTAGTATATAATTAATAGCAAATGTTATTTTAAATAATTATATATTTAATTTGAATTATGTAATATCAAAATAAATATATTGTATACATTAAAATAAATATAAAAAAAATTAAACAAATTATGCGGGATAGGACGGGTAAAACCCGGCAAGTTTTCAAGCGGTGCGGGTCCGAGTATGAGAATTTTTTGGCGGGGCTTGTCCCGGGACAAGGCATGTCCGTCCCAGACCCACCTCATTGCCATCCCTATTTAAGAACTTGTATTCGAAATTAGAGACCATGAATATGTCTTTTATGACGTCAAATAGCATTGTCATGAAAATATATCTTTTATGTCGTCGAATAGTTGCCAACTATTGTCTCCAATAATTATTAAAATTGTCACTAATTATTATTGCGACGAAAAAAATTTGTTACTAAATATTTCAAATAATTAATGTTGAAAAGTAGTATTGTCATGAAAATATAAATTTTATGACGATGAATATCGTCATCAATTATTATTAAAATTGTCACCAACTATTATAGTGACAATAAAAATTTGTCACTAAATATTTCAAATAATTAACGACGAAATATAGCAATGTCATGAAAATATATACAGTATATTTTATGACGTTGATTACCGTCATCAATTATTATTAAAATAGTCACCAATTATTTTCGGGACTAAAAAAGTTTGTCACTAAATATTTCAAATAATTATGACGAAAAATAGTATTATCATGAAAATATATATTTGTTATGAATTATTATTAAAAGCGTCACTAATTATTTTTGTTACGAAATAATTTTATCACTAAATATTTCGAATAATTAATGATGAAATATAATATTGTCATGAACATATATTTTTCATGATATCGAATGTCGTCATCAATTATTATGAAAATCGTCACAGATTATTAGTGTGACGAAAATATTTTGTCACTAAATATCTTGAATAATTAATTACGAAAAATAGTATTGTCATGAAAATATATTTTTCATGACGTCAAATATTGTCATCAATTATTATTAAAATCGTCACCAATTATTTATGTGACGAAAACATTTTGTCACTAAATATTTCGAATAATTAATGATGAAAAATAATATTGTAATGAAAATATATTTTTCATGGCGTCGAATATCGTCATCTATTACAATCAAAATCGTTACCAATTATTATTGTGACGAAAATATTTTGTCTCTAAATATTTTAAATAATTAATGACGAAAAATGGAATTCGTCATGAAAAAATATTTTCTATGACATGGAATATCATCAATTATTATTAAAATCGTCACCAATTATTATAGTGGCGATAGTTTAGCATTGTCAAGAAAAACTAGTTTCCATGATGTCGAATTTCGTCACCATTTATTATTAAAATCGTCACATAGTATTATTGTGACATACTTATTAACATCGTCACGAAATATTCAAATTTGCGACGAAAAAAATTGTAATTGGTGACGAATTTAAATTTTGTCACAATTTCTAGTACTTTAATGACGAAAAATAAAATTAGTCACGTTTAAGTAACAAATTGTGACGATTTTTGTGTCGTCGAAACAAAATTCGTCACGAAATGTGTGATTTTCTGTAGTGAATATTATTAATTATAGGACAAATTGCCAAAATTAATACAGAGAATCGTGTTTTGGAGTGTCAAGTTGATTATGTCCCCTTGGTGGGCTTAGAAGGTTTATCATATCAAATCTGATCAGTGAAATTTATTTTCGGTATGATAATAATGTTGAGTTGTCCTTACTCCGATAAATAAAATATATTAATTAATTAAACCATTTAGTAGCTTAAATTAATTAATGGACATTGAATCTTAAACACGGAAAATAATAACCGGGAGCCATATTTCGTAGTATGGGTTAGGATGGATAGTGCAATATTAATTCTATAGTGGAATATGGGAAGAGAATATTATGGAAATAATATAATATCTCTTGGAGAATAAAATATTTATAGATCTCCAATATTTTCTAATAAATAAATTGGTTATTCTCTCTTATATAAATAAAAGGAAAACCACCACTCTTGTGAAAAGTTGAAAAAGAAAATCGATCATTCTCTAAAATACATAAAAGAGAGATCTGTAATTTTCGAAATTACAGTGTGTGCAACAAGAGAAAATTAATTCTTCCTTGAGAGTTAATAGTTCGTGAGATCTCCTACCGGATCAACGGACAAGGACTTAGGGAATACTTGGGAAGGCAATTGGGTTGAAGTTGATACTCTTCTCAACGATATCTCTCCGATTCAAAGGTAAACACATGATCTCTTAGTTCCGCGCGTTTAGGGATTTAATTATTTTACCGCACATTCATTACATGAATTAGTTAATTTAATTTGTTTAAATTATGAAATTAGATTTATGATAATTCATATTTAAATTACGTCCCAAATAAATCCCCGAGTCTCAAAGGATTCTCGAGAGTCAAAGAATTCTCGAGAGTCTCAGAAGATCCTTAGAGGATCTCAAAAGATTCTCGGGAGTCTCAAAAGACCCTTAGAGGATCTCAAAAGATTCTCGGGAGTCTCAAAAGATCCTTAGAGGATCCTTAGACTGAAGTTATGCAAACAGATGATGTCCTTGCCAAAGATGAGACCTTAGACTCAGAGACATTAGTGCTAAAGTTTGTAGTTGACCTGGTGATGGAGACATTCAACGTATCAGCTAATGTACCGTCCAATGTTCAAGCTGATCAGTTACAAGAAATTGTAAAAAGACTACTCGTGGACCTTTCTTTTCTTTGAGGTCTAAAAGGAGGTGCTTTGATCCTGTCATATAACGTGAAGCGCCTGAATCTATATACCAGATTTCAGCTTTTGATCCTCCTTTGTTCTTTATATCCACGCGATCCTGCAAGCAAATCATTGCTTAGGTACCCATTTTATTTTGGGTCCTTGGGTGTTAGTATTACCCTTGGGAACCCAGATGTACATTGCCCTTCTGTGAAGTTTAGAGCATTTCAGCCTGTTCCCTCGGGCATCACAATACCAAACCTTCTTTACTTTTTCCTTAGTAGAGGAGGTTTTAGGCTTTTAGCAGTGTAAACTTCAGCAGGTCGTCATAACTTAATCGCAGATCTAGGTCTGCTAAGGATATCATAAGATATTGGAGGTGCATACTTGACAGGCCTTTTGTGGACTGGGTCCAGTTTTGCCTTGGTTGTTTTTGGCTGAGACTTCTTAAAAGAGGGTCTTTACTGAACACAACTCTTATGTTGTTCAAGTACCATCTTTTGCAGTTGACCATAGGACTTCTGCCTCAGAAGGCGCAACTTTTCTCTCGAATCTTGTGGTCTACCACCATGTCTGGTGATAACAAAATTCATCTAGAGATATATTGGAACAACAGGAGCTGGCTTGGGATTTGAGATCACAACCTTTGGCTTCTGCAAGCTTGGGGTTGTTTCAGTTACTGAGGTAGCAGTCTCACTAGGAGGTGAACTTTCTGCTGGAGTGTGGCTGGGATAGGATCAGAATTGGATGGGGTAGTTGATCAAGGGGTGTGGCTGGGATAGGATCAGAATTGGATGGGGTAGAAGTAGTGTTCTTGGGTTTTCTCCTGGGTTTAATCAGGCCTCTACCCTTAGTGCGTGTATGAATGATAACAACACTATGAGAACTTACAGATTTTTCAGGAGAGACTTCCTTCTTCTCCTCCTCCTTCTCTGACTCTTCTAACTGTTCTGGAGTCAACTTCCCAGTCCCAATCTTCATTGACCTAGCATGGTGTGGGTCATGTCTAGCTTTCGATCTCACCTCCGGCTCATCATCAAATCTGTACAACTCCTTGTCAGATTCATAATCATTATCCAAGGCCTCCTTCTTGAGTAGAAACTTCCCTTGATGAAATTTCTTGGGCCTACTCCATTCCACTTTTTCACTAGCAATGGTTGGCAAGAGGATGCTCAACTTGTTCCCAAAGCCAATCATAGCTTTTACAGTGAACTCCTTTGAAAATTCATTGAATTGAATATTTTCCTTCTCTAATAAAAACCTTTCAAGGAAAAATCCTTGCCAATCTCCATCAACCCTATCAATAATTGCTGCCATAACCCTAATCTTCAAATTTGTAAGGGCATTTTGACTTTGATGTTGCCCTAACAAATTTTTTCCAGTAATGTCCATTAGAAATCTCAATAGCTCTGGAAGAATTGACTTCTTCAGGTTTGTAAAGGTTCTAGCTTCTTCACAAGTCCATTTCTCTATGCAAAGCTTCTATTTTCCTTCCATGTATGAAGAAATGTGAACTTAGCCTTCAGGAAGATCGAATGCAATGGCTAGATGATCTCGGGCCAATGTGACTCTGTTTCCTAACAGAAACGTCTTGAGCGTGTCGTTGTCACCATCCAACTGCAGGAAGAACTCTATCACCTCAAGTTCAAAAACCTTCTTGGGATAGGACCCGAGGTATGTACGAAGACCAACTTCTTCGCACATCGTCAAAATCGCTTGGTTCTCATCTTTTTGCTTTCTAGTGAAATAGACGGCATTTTCGACAAATACGCCCTTCTCCGTAACCCATTTTGTAGGATCAAAGGTACCTACGACTTCATCATTGTCATTAAGCAACTCGATAATCGCCATTTTGAAGTAGAGTAGAAGAAATGTAGAAACTTGAGATAAATGGTTTAGAGATTTCCTGTTTTCTCGCGAAAGTATTCTCAGAATAGGAAAGTGAAGAAGATGAAGTAATGTGATCGTGTTTAATGAATTCAAGAAAAATCTAGGGCTTAGATTGACTTAATTTCGCATGATGTGTGGTGTAGATTAGGATTTTTGATCGTGAGATTCAAGAAACGGTTCGCATTCAAAATTCCTTTTCTAATTTGGAGCCAATGTGTGTTTGATAGA
The DNA here is from genome assembly GCA_963675135.1 of Galeopsis tetrahit. NCBI lineage: Eukaryota > Viridiplantae > Streptophyta > Magnoliopsida > Lamiales > Lamiaceae > Galeopsis > Galeopsis tetrahit. The sequence goes on along the minus strand of OY776128.1, from coordinate 40,467,040 downwards.
TACACCACAAAATTATGTTACAAATAGAGGAGTGTATAAATCCTCTCTATTAGTAAAATAGTTTGAACGAATTTTGACTTAGAAATTTTTCTAAGGCAAAATACTGTTTTGATGTATATCAGCACAGTTGTTTCCAAAATACTTTTACTTCATTTTTGTCACTTTAATCAGAATGAAAATTACTTATCTAGATTCAGCTGAGTAATGTGATCAGCTGAGTAAAAATTCCTTGAAAATCAGATCACTTCTTGGGATCAGCACAGTAACCTCAGACCAGTTAAGTAAATTTTACTGAGTATTACTTTCTTGATGGTTAGATCACTTTTTTTTTATATCAGAACAGTATTGTCAGATCAGTACTGTGTCTTCAGTTGAGTTCCCCCTTCAGTTGAGGACTCTTCTTCTGTGCCTGTTTCACCTTAGTAGAATTTGAAGTGTTAGTTCATGAAATTTAGGTGAAATGCAGTATAGAATAGTAAAGAATAATTAAATCAATATTTTAACAAGGTTTATTCTAAGATGACTAGTGTTTTGAGGTAACAAAAAGGATATTTCAGAAATCATAGATTCTCAAATTTCCTCAGCTTTACCAGCTTCCTCATCGCGATTAGTCACCTTAGTAACCTTTGTACCTGATGTGACGATGAAACTTGGTCTGGCATAGTCTACTCCTTTGAATTACCCTTCTGATGTACTATTTTTATGTCTTACTGATCTGCTCTTGGTATCAGCACAGTACCTGAAATGTCAGTATAGTTCTATATACATGTAGGATCCATATCAATCAAACCTAAACTTATGCATATGTCTCTAAATCTAGTTTCAGCCAAAGGTTTAGTAAATATATCAGCTCGTTGAATATCAGTATGAATCTTTCCAATTCTAATGTTCTTATTTTCAACATGATCCCTAATAAAATGATGTTTAACATCTACATGCTTACATCTTGTATGTAAAACAGGAGTTTGAGTGATAGCAATGGCACTATTACTGTCACAGAATATAGGTACATTAGATTCCACAATATTGTAGTCTCTAAGTTGTTACATTAGCCAAAGAAGCTGACTACAACAACTTCCTGCGGCCATATATTCTGATTCAGTTGTAGATGTTGCTACACTCGTTTGTTTCTTTGAAAACCATGATATTAGCTTAGTACCTAAAAATTGGCATGAACCAGAAGTTAATTTTCTATCTATCCTGCAACCACCAAAGTCCAAATCTGAATAACCACTTAGGGATAAATCATCATCTGAAGGATACCATAATCCTCAATTAATGGTCCCCTTTAGATATGTCAATATCCTTTTAGCAGTTTCCACATGACTTTCTTTGGGGTTGGCCTGAAATCTAGCACATACACCTACTGAGAATGCAATATACGGCCTACTAGCAGTTAGATAAAGTAAAGAGCCAATTAGAGCACGATAATAGGATTGATTAGCACACTTACCTCTTTCGTCTAGATCTATCTTGTATGTTGGTAGCATTGGTACACCAATAGTTTTACAGGTTTTGATACCAAATTTATCTAGAAGATTTCTTGTATATTTTGCTTGATTGATAAAGATACCATCAGATGACTGTTTTACTTGAAGACCAAGAAAGTAAGTCATCTCCCCTATCATGGACATTTCAAATTTACTTTGCATGAGTTTTGAAAAACTTTCACTCATGTTTTTGTTAGGTGAACCAAAAATGATATCATCCACATAAATTTGAACTAGGAGAATATCCTTCCCTTCTTGTCTTCGGAACAAAGTACGATCAACTTTGCCCTTAGTAAAACCATTTTCTAGTAAGAACAGTGAAAGAGTGTCATACCAGGCTCTTGGGGCTTGTTTCAATCCGTAGAGTGCTTTCTTCAGTCTGTACACTTGGTTTCCTTTCACCTCAAATCCAGGAGGTTGTTCTACATAAACTTTTTTCAGCAAGTATACCATTAAGAAATGCACTTTTAACATCCATTTGATATACAGTAAATTTCATGTGGGCAGCATAAGCAAGAAACAATCTTATAGCTTCTAGTCTAGCTACAGGAGCAGAAGTTTCATCATAGTCAATACCCTCTTCTTGAGAGTAACCATGTGCAACTAACCTAGCTTTCTTTCTGAATACAAGATCATTCTCATCTTTCTTATTCTTGAAAATCCACTTAGTGCCTACCACATTGTGTCCAACGGGTCTATCAACAAGTTCTCATACATTATTTCGAGTGAACTGATTCAACTCATCTTGCATGGCTATTATCCAATTACTATCAACCAAAGCCTCTTTTACAGTCTTGGGCTCAATAGAAGAAAGGAAACAACACCAGCAAAATAGAGATGGATTAGTTCCTTCATTAGATTCAAATAGTTGTCTTCTGGTCTTAACACCTTTACTAGACTCTCCTATAATAAGATCAGTAGAATTAGCAGATTTCCATGTTTTTCTAGTCTTAACAGGAACACTCTCATCATCTAAATCATCTACAGCATCATGCATATCAGTATCATCAATATCAGCAGACTTGTTTATAGGAGAACAGTCAACCAGTTCAGGCATATCAATGGGTCTAGTAGACTTACCTTTGTCTTTTACCTTTTATACATCATCATCTTGATTTCGGATGTTTAGGAATGGGTTGTATGCTTGTACAGATTCATACACCTCGGATTCATCATTGGTTTGAAGTTTCAGATTTTCAATTTTCTTACTGAGCTGATGGTCAGCAGAGTTCTGTACAGATTCATCAAAAACAACATGGGGTGTTTCTTCCACACAAAGAGTAGAGTAATTAAATACTCTAAATGCCTTGCTTATTGAGGAGTATCCTAAGAATATCCCCTCATCTGCTTTGGCATAAAAAACATTCAATTTTCTCTTCCCATTGTTATGAATAAAACACTTACATCCAAAGATATGAAAATATGAAATTCTAGGTTTTCTTCCGTTCCATACCTCATAAAGTGTCTTACCACGAACCTTATTAAGAGCACTTCTGTTCTGGGTATGGCAAATAGTGTTAATTGCCTCAGCCCAGAACTTTTGTGGAGTGTTGAACTCTGCTAGCATGGCTCTGCAAACTTCTTTTAGTGTTCTGTTCCTTCTCTCAGCTACTTCATTCTATTGGGGAGTCCTAGCTGCACTAGTCAAGTGCTGAATTCCAGATTTAGAACAGTAATCTTTGATATAGCAAATTATAAATTCAATTCCCTTGTCAATTCGAATTTTGACAATGAGTTGTCCCTTTTCAACTTGTAACCTCTTCAAAAAATCAGGTAGTTGTGTCTGAGTGTCACTCTTCTTGTGCAAGAAGACTACCCAAGTAAATTTTGAGTAATCATCAACCACAACAAGGGTGTATCTCCTACCATTCAATGTTGGAGGTTTTATGGGACCATGGAGATCCATGTGTAGAAGTTCTAAGACTCTACTTGTTGAAAGGGTAGGAATTGACTTAAAAGACATTTTTACCTGCTTACCTTTCTAGCAAGCATCACACACTTGCGACTTGTAATAGATTTCGTTGGGAATACCTTCTACAAGGTAGTCTTTTTTTATCTTATTAATTATCTTAAAGTTCATATGGCATAGGCGTTTGTGCCATAACCAGCTGATTTCTTTAGGACTCTTAGTAAGTAAGCAAGTATCCCTCAGACAGCTATTCCAATTCACAATGTAGATACTGCCTTGTCTTACACTAACCAGCAGGATAGTGTGTGTTCTTTTGTCAATTATCTCGCACTTGCTGCTTTTGAATTGGACTTTATAACCCCTGTCACAAAATTGAGAGACAGAAAGCAAATTGTATCTCAAACCTTCGACATAGGAGACATCTTGAATCTCTACATCTCCATTCCTTATATATCCAAAGCCTTTTGTGATTGCCATGGAACTGTCACCAAAAATCACTTTGGGTCCTTCTTGCTCATGATAGCCAGTGAGTAGAGCTTTGGTACCAGTCATGTGGTTTGAGCACCCACTGTCTATGTACCAAGTTCTCCCACTGAACTACGTTTCTTGTAAAGATCCAGTCGACCCTACATTTGGTGATTTTAATAATTTAGGTACCCACTCTTTATTGGGGTCCTTGGTTGCTAGTAGTAAGAGGCACCCAAATATATATTGAAGTTTTGAATAATTGAAACCTCTTCAATTTTCTACCAAATTTATCACAGAACAGTACTTTGTTGACCTTATCAGAACTATCAACAGACTTAGGATCTATTTTTCTGAGGTAGCCTTTCCTTGGTTCAACCCCTTTTTCAGTAAGATCATTATGTCTATAATAGTTAGAATATGGCCTAAAAGCCTGTGGACCATACGGCTTATAGATGCGTTTAGGTCTATCCTCACTAATGATATCATAAGATAAAGGTGGAGGATAAAGAACAGCTTGGTTATGATGAGGAGGTACAAATTTCCTAGGTTTGGTTTAGTACAGCTGAGACTGCATTATAAAAGAAGGTCTAGGCTGATTCCAACCTAACTATGCTTGTCTAGGCCTACCCTGCTGAGTATACCTCTTTTGATGCCATAATTGTTCTGGTCTGGTCATCTGGGTATATCTCTATTGAGATGGTCTAGACTGAGTTGGTCTTGCTACATTTTTCTTTTTACCATTCTTGGTAGTAGGAGGAATGTAGTTAGACTGAACTTTAGTAGTGTTCTTAGGTTTTGTACCATCATCATAAACCATAGCTTTCTTTCCTTTATCTAATGGTAAAGAACTTAAACTAGCACCATTAGTGTTCTTAGCTACTGAAGTGGATGAGCTAGGTATATCAGCACCCAACCCACTTTTGTCAGTTGGTGATCTATACCTGTCTGACAATGTTAGATTAATCTTTGAAGAGTTAATCATGTCAGCCAGTTTTAGATCTAAGCTTAGTACTTCAGTTTCTAGGAATTTATTGCGCTCTTCAAGTTTTTCACACTTTTTCTTTAAATCATTGAACTCATTGGTCTCTATGGCTTGAGTTTTAAGCATACCATGATACAGCTTGTCAAGGGATGTGTACTTATCCTTGAGTTGTATCAACTCTTCTGATAAGCGTTCATTCATGATGGCTATATTAGGATCTACTTTAGAATGTGCTTCACGTAGACTAATGATTTCTTGTTTTAAAGAAATGTTCTCATCACTGATTTCGATGAATGCTTTGTTAGCTAGTAGGAGGTCTTCTTCAGTCACTCCATTGGAATGATGAAGACTACTCCCTACACTACTATCAGCAGTGTCACATAAATCAGAATCAGAACTGTCACAAGAACGAAAAGAAGTAGCAGAAGATACCTCAAGTTCAATCTTGGCCAACATAGCCAGTCCATCATTTGCAATGAAGGATTCTTTCTCATTGCTCGAAGGGTATTCAGATGAAGACAAAGGCAACTCATCTGAATCCGACTCAGAATCACTGTATGCCATCATAGCCTTCTTACCCTTAGCATATCTTCGATCACGCCTCACTTTTCTTTCTTCTCTGTCTTCTGAACTTAGATCAGGACACTCATATATGTAGTGACCTGGCTTATCACAATTATAACACAAAAAGGATCATTAGTAGACTTTTTAGTAGGAGAACGGTCTTGGTTCCTGTTCTTCCTATCAAAAGAGTTCTTACCCTTAAGACTAAGATCAAATTTATCTAACTCATCTTTTATGCTAGAGGAATTAGACTTAGATATTCTACACATTCTAGAGGAAGAGGCATTAAAAGCAATGTTCTTAGAAATGGTTTTCTCCTTATCACTACCAGCTACTGGATCTTCTTCATCTAGTTCAAACTCATGAGCCTTAAGTGTTTGGAAGGTAGTTTCAGCAGACCGAGTGTCTATATCTTGAGTGGTCTTGATGATCATTTTGACCATTTCCCACCTCTCATCTAAGGCCTTAAGAATCCTCAAGTTAATCTCCCTAGGTGTATACTTCTTACCTAGAACTTCAAGATCATTCATAATTCGAGTAAATCGAGTATCAAGCTGGTCAATTGTTTCACCAGGCTTTATTTTAAATGACTCAAACTTTTGAACCGTAGTGGACAGCTTGCTTTCTTTGATCAGGGTAGTACCTTCACAAAGAACATCAATTTTGTCCCACATTTCCTTAGTTGTTTTACATTTCAATACCTTACCAAAATACTCATTTGGTAGTGTATGTAAAATGTAATTCTTTGCTATGGTGTCCAAATTGTTTTGTTTCATTTCTTCAGCAGTTAATTATGACCTTGGTTTAGGGACTAGAACACCCACGACTTTAGCTGGGTCCAATGTGGCAGTGTTGGTTGTCATTGTGGCAATAAGGCCATCCTTTACCACCGACACCATAAGATCATGTGTTGAACTGAAGATTGCTTCCATGCGAAGCTTCCAATAATCGTAATCTGCAACATTAAACTTAGGTAGCTTGTTGGCATTAGTTTCCATGATTGTATGACAGAAAATATCAAGAATAAAGCAAGCAGATCAAGATATTCAAGAAATTGATTTGACGGTAAAAGTTCAAGGATCAGTTCGAGTGAGGACAGAAGACTTCCCTCAAAGTCTTCTTGGTAATCTAGAAACAGCGGTCCAGAAGAACTACTACTCTGATACCACTTGTTGGTCCCAAGTTGAGTTAAGATTAAGATAAGCCTGAAAAGTCTAAAGGGGAGGGGTGAATAGACTTTTAAAACTTTTCTTAAAATATCAGAGTTATTATGCGGAATTAGTGTTCTGGTACAGTACTGTGCTTACTCGGGTCAGCTCAGTACTCCCAAAGTTAATATGAGCCTTTACATTTTATACTCAACTCTTGATTTTGAACTTTAACTTCAGTAAACAATATACTACTGTTCTTGGTATGAAGTAATTCATCTACTCAACAAGATTTCTCAATCAAGTTGTTCATACGAATTCTTAAGAACTTATAAGAATATAAAACAGTAAGTAAATGAACACAAGATTTATAGTGGTTCGACAACTGTCTACATCCACTCTCACAAACCCAGTTGTGATGTTTTATTAACTCCTTGAGTTTCATGTGGCTTAAAGTCCCAAGACTAAGACTGCGATCTTATCGATTACACTTCCAAGTGTATCTTCGATCCACTAGTAATTCTACAAGTACCTAGCACACTTGTTTACAAACAAAATCACAAACTAAAAAGTAAAACTTCTCTTTAGTAGCCTTTGATTCTTCTCTTAAAAACTGTGGCTTCTTGATTCGATCTCCTTCAAACTCTGCTAGTTTCTTGAATGCTTTTAAGACTTGAATTGCTCTTGAATGTTTCTCTCTCAGTATTAGCAGTAGTCTTTTCCAGTAGAAAATCATACGGTATTTATAGAACTTAGTATGACAGTTAGTAGTTTGTGAAATAACTCCAACTAACTCTTAACAACTTTTTGTAGCTTCATTCTCCAACTAACTTCAACTATTTTAGTTAGCCTTCATATCTTCAAATAGATATTCAGTTACGTCCTTAATAAGTTTACCAAACTTATTATTCCTCAGCACAATAAAACTTCCTTCTCAGTTTTTACTGTTCTTACTCTAATAAGCACACTTCTTATCTTTTGTTCTGAGCTTTATCAGAATACTTCATTAATACTTCTGAGCTTCATTTCTACTCTTCTTAAGTTTAGTCTTTTTCTTCAGAGTAGTCTTCTGTTCTGACTTCTAGTCTTCTGATCTTTGCTCTAGTCTTCTGTTCTGAACTTACTTTGTTGATTACAATAATACAAACTTACAAATATAAAACCTATATGTACTTCATCTGAAATACATATAGAAGAGTATATCTAAGTCCTATTCTATAAGTTGTATATACAATTCAACATCGGCTTAGTTCCTAACAGTTCACAATATTCATCATATAAGATCGGTAACTTAGTTTTTCATGACTTGTCAAGGTGACTTAGTTAAGATGACTTATACCACATATATTATTAACTTTAAGTTGCTTTTTGGCCATCAAAATTTAATCTCATCAACTAGAACATTGTTTCCAGGATTCATATCCCAACAAGGTTTGTTGTTGTCGAAAGGTCAAATTGGGGGAGATTGTTGATGTTGTGTCAATGTTGTGAAGAATGTCACAACATATTTGACAATGTCATCAATAATTCGTCCTTTCTTTCACAATCAACACTGATGGTGACAGTCAAGAAATAGAAGTTGTACAAGAAAGTGATAAGGAAGTAGCTGAAGATGCACAAGATGTTGATGTCATTGAAAGCGTGCATGGAGATTTATGAAAGCATACAAACTGAAGAAGTTATAAAGTATGGGGAGTTTGTGCAGATCCATGAAGATGCAGTTGAAGTGTTATTCAACCAAATTCTCTCATTTACTTCTTTACATAACTGTTCTTAATTTGTTTGTAATGTTTATATTTATTGTTTTATTAGTTTGAACTTTTTGGGATTTATATTTCTATTTTTAATCCAAACACATTGTTTTAGTGTTTAGAGAAAGACTTGTTACTTAATTTGGTATTACAGTTTTTTATGTCATTTATTTGATGTAAACTTTGTATATTTCTACTTTTAATATTTTTGTATGTTTAACATCAGAAATGTTATAGTAGAAAGGCAAAATTGGGGGAGATTGTTGATGTTGTACCTGTGATGTTTATTTTGATCCAATACTCTTGGAAACTCTGTTTGTCGAGTGTTGTGAAAAATGTTCCATCACTTTGGACAACATCAAAATTTACCATTTCTCCTAACACTAACTTCGATTTTAGATATTGTTCTTAATGTCCTTGTATGCAGGATTGAAGACGTGGAAGTTACCAAGTCAAACGGTTGTATAAATACAAGGAGTGAGAAGTTACGAGCATGCATGGTGGTTCCTACTTTTAAGGAGTTTGTGGAGGAAATTATAGATCATGTAAAAACTGATCTATGGAGGTTGCATGTTGTTGAAAACGTTGTCAATTAATAGAAAACTAATGCAACAGTGTGATAGATTGTTGTAGACCCAATCAACATATGTATCATACTTATTTCGTCTAGGAGATTATATGTATAGAAGATGTGGACATGTCCAGGTCATGCAGATTGTACAAGGAGTGAGAGAATTGCAAGGACATATGGAAGTTAAGTCTAACTTGGAAGTTACCTTATTTTAAGGAGTTAAGGGGAATGGAAGTTAAGTCTAACTTGGAAGTTAACTTATTTTAAGTAGTTAAGGGGAAGTCCAAGTTACCTTATTTTAAGTAGTTAAGGGGGAGTTACATAGATCATGTGATCTACGAGAATTTAAGGCTGACAAAATTTATCTATAAATAGAGTCTGTTATCAGATAAAATATACATAAATATACATTTGTATACTAATTAAAAATAAAATATAAAAATCACACACCACCTTGGTTGGGTCTTCATCCTTACACCTCTAGGAGTTAAAGGGATGACTTTGCCATTATGCTACAACTTATTTAGTAATATAAAAATACGCGAATATATATGTATATAAAATTAAATGCAGTACAAATATTTTTTTTTAAAGTACTTAAAAAAAAGGGAAACTCTTATATATTTCAATATGATTATAGATTTTTTAATAGGAAAACGAAAAAAAAATGATTTGCACGTGTTCAGGAATTACACTCTTTTTTTTTTTAGGGAACCAATTTAAATTAATTTTATTTATTCTTAAAATTTTAATTTATGAAAAAAAAAATCATCTAAGTATAAAAAAATACATTTTTTTATCCGTCAAAATATAAAATATAAAATGAAAATAAAAAAATTAATATTAATTTTGATTTTTTATAATTCTAACACAAGTGTGGCATTAGATTTAATATTAACACAACTTTTTTTTAATAGTGTGTAAATAACATACTCCCTCCGTCCAATTTTTAAATGTCCACTTCTCTGGGCACGGGTTTTAATGAATATTGATTAGTTTATTCATAAAATAGATAAGTTGAGGGTATGATGGGGTATTGTGGAGTCCATTTGTAAATAAATGATTGTTTATTAATAAAGTGAATGACAAAGTGGGTAAATAAGTGATGGTAGGAGTGTGGAGATAAAATAGTGTGAATAGTATTTTTTTAAAAAAGGGTATAAGCATAATAAAATTGGACAACTAAAAAAGGAAAGTGAGAATAATGAGGAAGTATTTATTAACACATTTATATTATATATGTATTTAAAAGGTACTTATAAACACATTTATTTTTAGTGTGTTAAAAGGGGTGTGAAAATAGACAATGTTTATTATCGTGTGTGGTAATTGTGTATATATTCACACACTTAGTATTCAATTTCTTTATAAAAACATATATTAACACACTAAAAAATTTAATTTGACTACATAATACTTTTTACAATATTTTTTTTTATAGTGTGAAGTGATCGAATACTAAATTAAATTTATTATTAAAAAATAAATGAATACAAATATGTACTTCAATTTTATATATTTATAAATTCAATATGTACGAATAATTGATTATGTGATGACATGGATCATGATAGAGTTAGGAGGAAAGAGGGTGAGGAATGAATAAGGAAAAGAGGTCCACGTGCAAGTGGGCAATAATGTTGTGGTTGCCACCAAATTATTGCTGGCATAGTTTTTTATTTTTTTTATTAGTAGGTCATCGACTCCAGTTTTTTTTTTTTGAAATCTCGGGTATTCGGTCTAAGGCCGACTAATTTCCGGGGACCAATCCCACCGCCCACTTACGGGGGTCCCGTTTAAAGCCAGAGCGCAAGGTCTAAGGCCGACTAATCCCGGGGGACCAATCCCACCGCCCACTTGCGGGGGTCTCGTTTAAAGCCAGAGCGCAAGGTCTAAGGCCGACTAATCCCGGGGGACCAATCCCACCGCCCACTTGCGGGGGTCCCGTTTAAAGTTAGAGCTTTGCGCTCTGTATGGACATGACCCCATAAAAATTGTTTGCACCTTAGGGGTTTCGAACCTGAGACCTAGAGAGGAGCATACTCCTAAGTCCCAAGCCTACACCACTAGGCCAACTCCTTGGGGTTAATTTGCCTTTCCAACTGTTTGTATTTTTTTTATGTTGCAAGTACATTTGTTCATTTAAAAATAAAATTTCAATAATATTTTGTTAAAATAATATATTAACATTATTTTATTTTTATAACTTAAATATTATGATTAATATTTATTGTAATTGTAATATTTAATTAGAACTTTTTTATATTTCATTTTATCAAACACTAATGGCTCCGGCGATCACGGGGTTAGTTACACCTTCCTAGGGTTTGGCAATCTTGAACGCGTTTCCATGGATTTGCAGAACCTTACCACCATGGATTTGGATCATATACCCAAGATTGCAAGCATAATACGTGAAAACCCTTGGATCCAAAAGTGGCTGACGCTACCATCTGAGCAGAAGTCATCACATATCCCGAGAGAATTTCAGAGTTTCAAAGAAACCCTATTGGCAAGCACTTCGGCGCTGGCACAGGCCCAACCAACAAATCCGGCACCAAAGATCGTCAACATGCCTGTCAAGAAGGGGGACTTTATGGCAATTGCGGTGGATGAGGGAGAATACATGAATAGGGTTGCGGCGTGCCGAAACTCCTTCATCGGCAGAATAACATACGCACGAAAAGACAAACCGTGGATTTTGCAAGACCTCAAAGCGGAGCTCTCGAGAATTTGGGGTACGACGGGAAATTGGAAACTGATCCCTCTCGATTTGGGATATTTTAATGTTTTCTTGGATTTGGAGGAGGACCGGTTGTTGGCAGCACATAGGGCATCTTGGGCGTTAAACCCAGGCTTCTTCAGATTATCTAAATGGGTACGCGACTTTAATCCTTAAAAGGTTAACACCTCCATGGCCTAGGTTTGGGTGCGAGTATACGAATTACCGTACGAATATTGGACGGAGAACCTCATCACTGGTATAGCACACGCCTTGGGCACGCCGATCAAAATAGACGATAGATGTATCGATGGCTCAATGGGGCATTTCATCAGGGTATTAATAGAAATAGACTGTTCCAAAGAGCAATTGGACCGCATTCTAATTGAGCGACAGGGGCACCGCTCGTTTGCATATTTTAGATATGAGAATCTACCCCAATATTGTCGGCATTGTTCGAAGATTGGGCACGGATGGGATAACTGCAACAAACGACAGACGGAAAACACAATGGAAGCAAGAAAGCCAGAGACGAATCTACGAGCACAAGAACAAAACACTTTTCACGAGGTTCGATGTAAACCGAACAGGAGAAAACAATATAAGGCGAAAGACCAGGCAAAAGAATAGATCAGGACGGAGAATAGATTTGAGGCTTTTCAAGACTTTGGGGATGGATCTCAGGCAAATGCACAGGACAATCATTCGAACTTTGAGAAACTCGACAACAGCCAAGAGGAGGAACATCGACAAACCTCAAGAAATTCGAGAATAAGTATGGACACATCTGATACAACGATCAAGGAAAGTCAGCCGGCAAGGTTAAAATCAGTAATCTCGGCCCCACAAGACCAGACGGATGACTTGGAACAATCGGGCGACAATTGGCAGAAAACAACGCCCAAAGGAAAGAGCAGAGCCCGCAACTCCTCGCCTAAATCATACGTCTCGGTAGAAAACTCTTCATCACCTAGATTTAGACGTATGGCAGCAGCAGCGTTGGGAAGATGGGGTGACGTAGTCTCAGACATGGATGATTCAGAACAGGAATACAACAATGAGCCGCCTGAGCACGGTTATGCTACAGACACCTAATGAAGGTGCTGTTTTGGAATATACAAGGAGTTGGCAATGAGGAGTCGAAGCTGATGTTGGAAAATCATTGCCAATCCTGCAAACCAGATTTTTTGGTTATCATAGAGCCAAAAATTCTGGTGAAAAATGTCCCAGATCGTTTTTGGAAGGCTTTGGGATTAGGATTCTTAGCGGAGAACCATCGTGTTAATATGCGTCCTAACATTTGGGTCTTGTGCAAGGAGTCCATCAGCCTCAATTCTTCGATGGTGGGTTATACAGATCAAGTAATTTTCATAAAAACACAAAACCATAATTATGTACATTATTTTGGTTTTGTGCATGCGGCGTCGGAACATGTTGGTCGGCGCAATCTCTGGGAATACGTGTTGAGCCACAAGTTCTCTCCGTTATGCCTGTTAGGGGACTTTAATGCAGTGATAGGCGCACATGAGAGGATTGGAATGAACCCACCTCAACAGCTATCATGTCGAGAGTTCCGGGAATTCATTACGGCCTCAAAACTATTGGAAATTGAGATAGCGGGCCCAAATTACACATGGGCAGTGAGACGGAGAGATGGTTCCTTAATGGCGTCTCGGCTGGATCGAATATTTGCTTCCTCAAATTTCTTCGACAATTGGAACAGTTTGACAGCGACGGCGTTGCCTCGGGCTAACTCGGATCATCACCCCATATTACTTAACTGCGTAAAAGAGCAGGGTACAACAGGGCACTCTTTCAAATTCCAGCGTATGTGGCTATCGGATGAGCGATGCCTCCAGGCCATTCGAATATACTGGGGGGAATATCTTCCGTCCCCCGATCCTATTTCCTATGTTAAACTAAAGTTGAACCGTTTGATCGGAGATCTTAGGAGGTGGAATAAGGAGATGTTACAGAATTTACACAATCGGATCGATGGGGCGAAGAAAACTCTCCTGGCGGTGCAATGCCAAATTGGAACAGCAGGCTACACAAGCGCTCTAACCAACAGGGAAATAGAGGCGAAGGCGGCACTTAACTCATGTCTTCACCAGCAGCACGAATTATTCGCCCAACAAAACAAAATCAAATGGTTAAGAGATGGAGACAGGAACACGAAATATTTCCACAAATTAAACCAAATGCGGAAAGTGCGCAAACAAATGGACACTCTGATGATAGGTGGGACGCTGTGCACGGACAAGGCAGAAATTACACAGCACGTGACAAATTTTTACAAAGATTTATTCACAGCAGTGCCGCGGCTGCAAGAGGTCAATTTGAGCATGTTGTCGGATTTAATCACACCTAAGTTAACAGAGGCACAAAATGACAGTCTAACCACAGTGCCATCGACGTTGGAAGTGCGCAAGGCTTTTTTAGAGCTTTCGGCAGAGAGTGCGCCTGGGCCAGATGGATTTGGGGGCTATTTTTATCATGTTGCGTGGCATTTCATCGAGGCAGACATTGTTAGAGCGACACAATATTTTGTAAGATTTGCATTCCTTCCACATGGACTCAACTCAAATTTAGTATCGCTAATTCCGAAGCACCCGGGAGAAAATAAAATAGAGGATTATAGGCCCATTGTACTGGGGAATTTCTTGTTCAAGGGAATATCCAAGCTCATGGCTTCCCGGCTAGGCCCCATCCTGAGTGAGATCCTGTCGCCAAATCAATACAGATTTATCCCGGACAGAAGCATACATCATTGCATTGCGCTGGCCTCGGAGGGAATTAACTGCTTAGACAGAACGCAAGTTCATGGCAATATGGCGCTGAAGATTGATATTCGAAAAGCGTTCGATACGGTCCGTTGGGATTTCCTATTAGAAGTGATGAAATATTTGGGTTTCAGTGTAAAATTCAGAGACATCATCAGCTGCATACTGAATTCAGCAAGACTGTCGGTGTTAGTTTCAGGACAACCGCACGACTACTTTGCTTGCTCACAAGGGGTCAGACAAGGCGACCCTTTGTCCCCACTGCTGTTTTGCGTAGCTGGAGACGTGTTGGCACTAATTCTGAGCCGTATGGAGGAGGTGGGCAGCCTAACGACGGCCTATGTCAAGCGGAATCCCGCATGTCCCCTATTCTTATTTTATGCGGACGATATACTTATCTTTAGCAGGGCCAACAGGCCATCCACGCGCGCCATTAGCGACGCACTGTCCATCTATGGGGTGTTGTCGGGACAACTCTTCAACCCACTAAAATCAAACGCATATTATGGGAAGCACGTATCAAACAACGGCAAAAGATACGTGAGACAGATATTGGGTATGACGGAAGGAACATTACCGATCACACACCTCGGTACCCCGCTGTTTAGAGGTGCCCCCAAAACAACTCATTTCCGTCAATTAGCAGACAAAGTCATGGGCAAATTTTCCACATGGAAGGGGACCTCACTGTCAATGGCAGGTAGAACATGTTTAGTCAACCACGTCATTACATCGTCAATGGTACACACAATGATGGTGTATAAATGGCCGCGTGCATTGTTGAAAACTATTGAGAAGGCAATGAGAAATTTTATTTGGACGGACAATATCGACAAAACGGGACGAGGACAACTCTCTTGGAAGCTGGTTATAACCCCAAGAACGGAAGGAGGTTTGGGAGTAAGATCAATATTATGTGTCAATGAAGCCTACCTTCGGAAATTGGCATGGAACGTGGCTACGAGCACGGAGAAGTCCATGGAATTCTTACGAGAACGATACACGCCAATACATAGAATCAGGCCGACAACGGTACTGTCCTCAATATGGAGGGGACTGCGGCCACATATGCAGCAAGTGAGATCACAAGTACAGTGGATCGCAGGGTCGGAGTCAAGGGTGAGGTTCTGGCTTGACAACTGGCTCGGATATAAAATAGCCGATAGAGTGGGTATCCCAACAGCCTACAGAAGCTACTTCAACTTCGCCATATCAGATTATTGGATGAACGGGGTCTGGGCACTCGACGCTAATTTTATATAGAATTATCCGCAGATAGTCGAGGATATCATGAGGTACAATTTCGCGACAGGTGCAGATGTGTAAATATGGCCATCCTCGACAAAGGGCAGCATCACATCCAAAATAGCGTATGAACAGCTACGTCCACACCACCCGGAAGCTGCTTGGGCAAGATGGATTTGGGATAAATGCATTCTGTTGTACTTGCTTTGAACGGATGATCTGGATGTGGGCTTTCGTAAGCACTAAACAAACATATATAATGATCGGGGGTTTATTACGTGTTAATATGGATTATTATGATGATAAATGGAAGAAGATACGAAGAACAATAAGAACACAGGTGTAGCTTCTTGAAGAAGCTAAAGTTTTAGAAGCTTGGGAGAGTTTATTGCTTAGGGTAGAGGGTATTTGGTAGGAATGGTTACTTGAATGTTACAAATGAGCCTTTTAGGCATTATATAGTGGTTTTTTGGGGCTGCCCGCCCTTTACACGTGGCACGCCCTTACTGGACCTATCTTCTGCCCGAAAAGGTGATTGGACAGTGCATTTAATGCTAAACCGCCTCTGGTGGTCGTCCTCGGCGAGATGCCGATGAGCTGAGCTACGGTGGTCGCCGGAGGACCTGGTCGTCGGGGAAGGTGGTCGCCACGCTCCCTGCTGTCTCCCAAGGCTTCAGTACTTGTCTTCTCTTGAGTAAATAAACTTGTGCTCGCCAACACATTTGGGCGAGCAGCTAACTAAACATGTGCTCGCCAAGACATTTGGGCGAGCACTTAAATATATTAAATATATCACCTCTATTACATTTTCTTCATCTTGTTGACTAGTCGTCGCACGACTTTGTTGACTGGTCCTCGCCACGTAAGCTGGTGACTAGGATTGACTTGTCAAAGATTGACTTCTTTGACTAGGTATAACATTTGCCCCCTAGTCGCCTTTCTTCGTGTTCGTAGAAAAGTAAGGCGAGCAGTGTGATCGTCTTCTCGGAAGGTGGATTTATCTTCGATAAACAAATCAATTTTGAAATCTTGATGACGCAAGATGGAGGCGGTCGCCTCGTTTCTTGCGTCGAGCACGACTTTCGAAGCACCTTTTAATGATGGTGGATCTGACACGTGTCAGGCGCGTGATCGGCGCCCGAAATTTGAATTGTGCACGTGGGGCGCGTGCCGACCCCAACGGTCGCGCGTGGGGTCACTTTCCTACCTCTATTTCGGAAATGACCCCAAATTTTGGGGAAATTGCGGATTTTACCCCGTTTTCTTGCACAAAGGTCCCTGAATGATTTTGCCTATAAATAAGGCCTCACTCCTCATAAAATACTTTTCTCACTTTGCAACTTTTGAATCTTCTTCTCGAGTTCCTTCCAAGAAAGTTCTTCGAGCTTTTCCGGCGTGTTTTGGGTGGTTTTCGATCGTCGAAAAGGTAAACAAAACTTATTTTCTTCTTTAAAAACTCTTTCTCCCCCATTTCTATAGAAAAAATGGAGGTTGGTGGTGGCTCCGGTGGCGGTCCGCCGCCGTTGGACGGTGGTGCCAGCCCTTCCGGCGAGGGTGACCGTTTGGCTATGGCCTTAGTGGAGAGGGCAGCCTCTTCGGACTCTAGGATTCACTCCCCCGACCCCATTAATGTAGGAGTCCGTAATGTAGAAATGCAAGAGGCCGTCGATGTAGATGAGATCGACGAATCCGAAAGGGATGATGCCGGCAATGATGCCGAGGAGGATGATGATGAGACCAACTCAAATCTGCGCGACCAAGGTTTAGACCAAGGGGTGGGCGAACAGATCAACCCTGCTCGAGTTGAGGAGACCTTGACAAGCAGTCTCCGCGAGGAGATTGTTCGCTATGCGGCGAGCATCAAAGATATTTTGAGTGGGCGAGATAACCTAGACGGCGACGAGCTCTCGAGGGAGACATACTACAAGTACTTCTACGATTACCTGCCTAGAGAGGTCCCTCGCCCACATCGAGAAGCATATCAATCGAGGTATGAAGCCAGTAAGTATGCGAGCAGCGTCTCCTCGTCTCAGCTAGAAAATTCTCGGAAAAAATATCAACTACCCGCCGACGTCTGCTTCTTCGTTCCTCGCGAAGATGAGAGAGCCGACCAGCCGCCAGAAGGGATGGTCGCCGTCAACATCGGCATGATGGAGGCAGGGCTGAGATTCCCCCTGCACCCCGGAATTTCAAACTTTCTTCATTTTCTAGGGGTGGCACCTTCTCAAGTGTTGTCGAATGGGTGGTCGAACCTGATTGGACTCCTTACCGTGTTCGGCCTGGAGGCGGTCGAGAACGGTTGTCGGAACACATGTCTTAGCCCGAAAGAGATCAACTATCTCCTTCAAGAGGCCGAGGCCGGAAAGAAGGTGGGCTTTGGATGGTACTGCGTAAGAAGTCGCGACCATATCAAGCTGGTCGAAGGGGTCCCCAATAAAATTCGTGATTGGAAGACCAATTGGTGGTGGGTAGCCGGCGACTAGAAAAGTGTCGTGAGGCCAGATGGATCCTCTGCTCGCATTCCCATTGCGATCGACTATCAGAGAATTCGTGGTAAGTTTTTTTATTTCTGCTCGTTCTTACTTATACTGAATAACTCCTCGCTTTTGTAGGTGAAACTGTTCGCACGAAGACTGTCGAGCACCGTCTCTCGCCCCTCTTCCAATATCATATTTGCTGCGTGCTTAATCGTCGCTACTTGGAGAGGTCCTGCCGCTTTCTGAACAGGGAGTGTATGCGAGAGCGAGCAGGTCTTAGAGTACCTCCCCACCACATCACTCGAGAGTTTCCTCCAGGTATCGAAATATTTCTAAGTTTTTAGTTAAGTTTCTTCTCTTCATAAAACTGACTCTTCGTTTTTAGTAGTGGTTCCTGAGAAAGTAATCACCTATCTTTCCCCAACCGTCGAGCTCGATCGAATTATGGTGAGCAAAGTTCTGCGAGTAGCCAGAGCCGGTCGCGAGCGCGCGATCATCGATGGCTCTAACAAGAGGAAAGCACCGGAGTCCTCGGCGGCTCCCCCGAAGAAGGTCGTTAAACCGACCCGAGGGGCTCCTCGCCCAACCACTGACGAGCAGAGGGTCTCACCGAGGAGATATCCGCCGAGAGGGTCTTCGCCGAGGGGAAACTCGCCCCCTCCCCAAATCGTGTCCCCTACGAGGGCATCCCCTTCTCGCCGAACCCAACGGTCGTGAGAAATTGCTGCAAGCTCGTCTGCCGGGCAAAGGGCCCCTGGGGATAACACTCTTCTTGGCTGGGATGCCGAAAGGGTTGCCAAGTAAGTTCTCTGAAAAAATGCCTTTGAATACTTTCTAGAAGTACTTTTTTCTAATTTTCTTGTCTTTAATAGGGTTGCCGAACACCCGGTTTCCGAACCTTTTAGTAAAGATCTCCTCAACTTTTACCGTTCACGGGACCCGGTTGACGAAGAGGTGCTCGACCAGGTCACGATCAGGGCCATGAAGAACTTGCCCCGATCGCTAACTACAACATTTGTCGAGGAGGTCGACAACCATAACTCCTTGGAGAATGCGAGATTGATCGCCGTTGAGACTAGTCGCATAGCTTTCACTGCCGAGAAGCTTGCCATCCAGCCCAGGTCTACGAGAACCGGAAGGCCAGCGAGGAGAAAAGCACGAAGATTGTCCAACTGGCCAGAGCTAAAGCTGAAGTTGAGAAACAGCTGGCCGATTCTGGGGCGAAGGTGGCCGACCTTGAGACAAAGCTGGCCGACTCCGAGGCCCAACTTGCTGCTGTTCGAACGAAAGATCAAGAAGATCTCCGAAAGATCGAAGATCTTGAAGCTCGCCTCAAAGCTGCCGAGGACCAAATGTCGGCAAAAGACAAAGAGCTTGCTGCTGCTCGCGGGGAGGTGACCGATCTACAAGACCATCTCACGTCTGCTGAGGATGAGTTGGCCTCTCTTCGCCAAGAACTGGTCGACGTGAAGGCAGAGCGAGATGAAAATGGTGACCTCGCTTCAACTGCGGCAATTTACGCGGTCGCGCTCACTACCTAGGAGCTTGTTCTTAAACTTAGAGAAACTCATCCAGAAATAGATGTGACTCAGCTCGGCGGTTTTATAGAAGACCTTATCATGGAGGAAGAACCTGTCGCGGGAGCTTCACTTCCCCTGCTCCCTCTGATGAAAATAGGACTCATGTTTCCTCGCCTCATGGGTGTTCCGATCTATTTCAAGGATCCGCCACAAGATCCCCCAACTCAACAGGGCGAGCAGAGTGCTCCTGCCGAGGTGGTGGCCGAGGAAGAGGTTACAGGCGAGCAGGATGCTCTTGCCGAGGGGAATGCTGCAGAGGTTTAGTTTATGACTATTTTTATTTTATTTTGTTTTTAGGACTGTTCGGCCACTAGGGCCTTCTTTGTAATTTCAGCCTTTAAGGCTTTCTAATGAATGGAACTTCTTTTTTGCTTATGATGTGTTCGTTTACTTTGAGTGATCGTCCTCGTCACTGCTTTTCAATTTATGTTATGATTATTTTTTGCAAACATCTTTTAATGAATACTTGTCTTTTGAATTTGCCTTTCATTGGTTTGGGTTCGTATGTTTTGGATAGTGATCGTCGTCGTCACTACCTTGCGAGCATCTTTAAAAAAGAGTGCTCGTCTTCTTTTTTTTTCTTTTGATGTCTAGATAGTGATCATCGTTGTCACTACCTTGCGAACATCTTTAAGAAAGAGTGCTCGTCTTTTAGAGTTAACCATTCGTCGGTTGAACTCTTTGGATGTCTAGATAGTGATCGTCGTCGTCACTACCTTGCAAGCATCTTTAAGAAAGAGTGCTCATCTTTTAGAGTTAACCATTCGTCGGTTGAACTCTTTGGTTTCTTTGTAGACTACGCAGAGCCTTATCTAAAATTTCTAAAACTTATCTAACACTTGATGAAAATTAAACTTGACATGTATTGAAACGATAACTAGATACATATTATACAAATGTAAGGAATTTAAAAACTTACTGATAATACTTCTTCAACTTGACCGCATTCCATGGGTACTTGCTCGGCTTACCTTCAAGGTCTTCTAGCTCGTACGATCCGTTCAGGAGTGTGCGCGTTATTCAGTACGAACCCTCCCAAGTCGGGCCAAGTATGCCAATGGACTGCTCCGTCGCCCGTCGAAGTACGAGCTGGCCGATAGTAAAATGGCGAGCACGTACTTTGGTGTTGTAGTAGCGTTCTGACCTTTGCTTGTAGACCACATTCTTCTCGTCCGCCGTTAGTCTTCGCTCTTCTAGGAAGTCCAAGTCGGAGAGTTGTGCATCGTTATTCAACTGCTCGTCATAGTTTGCCACTCGGAAAGTGGCGACCTGCCCCTCTACCGGTATGACAGCTTCGGTTCCGAACGCGAGCGCGAACGGGGTCTCACATGTAGAATTCCTCGTGGTCATCCGATATGCCTACAGAACCATGTGTAGCTCGTCCGCCCATTTGCCCTTCAATCCATCTAGCTTAGCTTTCAAGGTGTGCTTGATGATTTTGTTGATCGCTTCTACCTGACCATTTGATTGTGTATGATAGGGTGTTGAAAAAAGTTTCTTGATATTCCACTTTGAGCAGAATTCCAGCATGTCTTGACTTGTGAATTGACGTCCGTTGTCGATCACTATTGCTCGTGGTAGGCCGAACCTGCAAATTATATTTTACCATATGAAGCTTGTCATCTGGCCCGTTGTGATGGTCTTCAATGCCTTTGCTTCTGTCCACTTGGTGAAGTAATCGACTGCTACGACTACGAAAGTTACCCCCCCGACGCCAGGCGGGAAAGGTCCGATGATGTTGATGCCCCACTTCGCGAAAGGCCAAGAGCTATAGACGGAGATGAGCTCGTCTGGAGGTGAGTGAATAGCGGGAGCAAAAGCTTGACATCTCTTGCACGTCTGGGCGTAATGGATTGCATCCTTCTTCAGTGTTAGCCAAAAGTAGCCTTGCCATATGATTTTTAAAGCGAGCGTTTGCCCCCCTGTATGATTTCCACACACTCCATCGTGGATTTCGTGCATGACGATATTCACTTCGTCTTCTCCGAGGCATATCAATAAAGGCATTGAAAAACTCCATTTGTACAGCTGGTCGCCAATAATAGTGTACCTTGCGGACCTGAGCTGCAACCTGGTCGCCTTCACTTTGTCATCCGGGAGCTCGCCGGTCTTGATGTACTTGGTGATCGGCGACCTCCAGTCCTCGTCGCTGGTCGCTTCAACCTGCAAAATTTGACCTCTGTTCACCGATGGGGAAGAAATTTTAGTGATGGTCGCTTCTGAAAATATTGCCTCCCCCTCTGAAGTGGCCAGCCGAGCTAACGCATCTGCTTGTGTATTCTCCTCCCTAGGGATTTGCTTGATGTGGATTTGATCAAATTGCTCGAGTAATCCTTTCACTAGGTCTTGATACTTTATCATTTGATCGCCGCGAGCCTCGTACTCGCCCGTAATTTGACAAACAACCAGTTGAGAGTCAGAAAAAAATTTCTGTTTTCTGGCGCCCACGGCCATAGCCATCTTGATTCCAGCAACCAGAGCCTCGTACTCTGCCTCGTTGTTGGTCGCCCAATACTCGAACTCGATCGCCGAAGCAAAAGTATGTCCGGTTGGACTGGTGAGGACGATTCCTGCCCCCGCTTTGGTGCTCGTCGAAGAGCCATCGACGAACAGTACCCAAGGAAGTTCGATTTCCTTGTCAAGTTTATCCGGGAAAGTGAGCTCCACTATGAATTCTGCCAACACTTGTCCCTTGATTGTCGTTCTGAGTGCGTAGGTGAGCCTAAATTGCCCGATTTCCACCGACCATTTCAAAAGTCTTCCAGTGGTATCCGGACGATGCAGTGCTCGCCGAAGAGGAAATGTCGTGAGGACGACCACCTCGTGGTCGAACAGGTACTGCCTTAGCTTTCTGACGCTCATGACTAGGGCGTACGCCAACTTTTCCATCGGAGTATATCTCAACTCCGCATCTCTCAGTGATTGACTTACGTAGTATATTGGAAAATGTGTGCTCCCCTCTGCTCGGACGAGCACTGAACTGATCGCACAGTCAGTGGCCGCCAAGTATAGATACAAAATTTCGCCGGGGACTGGCTTAGATAGGACTTTCGGATCCGATAGATATTCCTTTAGCTTTTCGAAAGCTTTCTCACACTCGTCGGTCCATTCGAACCTCCCTTTTTTCAAAGCATCGAAAAAAGGTTTGCAACGATCGCCCGTTCGTGCAATGAATCTGTTCAGCGATGCAAGGCATCCTGTCAACCTTTGTACTTCTATTACATTCCTTGGGCTTTGCATGTCGATGACTGCTTGAATTTTGCTCGGATTTGCCTCGATGCCCCGCTGGCTAACCAAGTGCCCCAGAAATTTTCCTGAGCTAACTCCAAAACTGCATTTCTTTGGATTTAACTTCATGTTGTATTCTTTCAGAATATCGAATGTCATGGCAAGGTGGTGTAGGTGATCCTCTTTCCGCGATCTTTTGACAATGATGTCGTCGATATAGACCTCCACCATCTCGCCGATGTGTTTCTCAAACATCTTATTTACCAGTCTTTGGTATGTTGCCCCCGCATTTTTCAAACCGAAAGGCATTCTCTTCCCAGCTGTACATATCGGTCGCCGTCATGAAGGTCGTATGTCGTTGGTCGTCAGGATGCATCGCAATTTGATGGTATCCTGCGAAAGCATCCATGAAAGTTAACATCTCGTGCCCCGCTGTATTGTCTACTAGATAATCGATGTGGGGCATCGGAAAGTGATCTTTCGGACAGGCGTCGTTTAGATCTGTGAAGTCTATACACAATCTCCACGACTCGGTCGTTTTTCTGACGAGCACTGGATTTGCCAACCACTCCGGATCAGTTCCAGTTTTCTCGATTAATTTGTTGTCGATCAATTTCTTGACTTCGACCGCCATAGCCGCATATTTATCAGGCCCGAATTTTCTTCGTTTTTAGGTGATGGGTCTTCTTGTTGGATCAATGTTCAACTTGTGGCAGGCATGGTTCGTGTTAATGCCCACCATATCCTCGTGCGACCAGGCGAAAGCTCCGATGTTTTCTTTCAGAAATGCGACCATATCTGACCGCAATTGTTCTGGTAAATTTGAACCTATGAACACCTCGAGTTCTGGACGAGCTTCGTTTAAATGGATGGTTTCAAGGTCCTCCGCTGGAGTTGCCCGCTCTTTAGGCTCCTTCCAACGAGGATCCTCGATTCCGAACTCTGGCTCAAAGCCTAACCTAGGCTCCAGATCTGGAATGTTTTCTGGAACCTGGTCATCGGGGATCTGGTCGCCCGAATCTGCCTGCTCGTCGATCTCCATTGGGGTGTGGTCGTCCACTTCTATGGAGTCGTGCTCGTTCGCCTCCACTTGGTGGTCGTCGAAACGCCGACTGCACTCCCCAACTTCGATTTTTTGATACTTGCTAGGAAGTCCCTCCAAGTATTTCATTTGTTGTTTTTGTTCTTGACACTCAATATACTGGCCAATCATAGGAGTTACTTTAGAATGACGCTTAGCAAAATGGACGAGACACTCCCTCGCCCGCGTCTTGTCGCCCTTAACGGTTATAACTCCCGCCGGGGTCGAAAACTTTACGCAGTAATAAAAAGTAGAGGCGGCCGCCTTGAACTCGTCGAAGAAAGGTCGGCCTAGGAAAACGTTGTAAGAAGATGGCATGTCGACGATCATGAAGTCGAGTTGCCGAGTATGGTGCATTCCTGGCTCTTTCGTCGATGCCAGTTCCAGAGATAGTCTGATTTTCCCAAGGGGGAGGTTGCGCGTATCCCCGAAACCCACGATAATATCATCGCAAGACTCGATATATTCAGCATATCCACCGAGAGCATCCAGAGTATGCTTGAAGAGAACGTTGGTGTATGCCCCGGTGTCAACCATCATGCGATGGACATTGGTTCCCATAATTTTCCCAGTGATGACCAAAGCATCATTGTTTGGTTGCACCATGCCGTTCAGGTCGTCGTCCGTAAAGAGGACTTGGTGTGAGATGGGCTTCTCGGTAGCCGCTGCGACGCACACTTGGTGCACATTGTTGAGTGCTCGCCTCTCACTCTGCTGTCAGCGAACAGACAGAGTATTACCAAATTTCGTCCCCCCGAGTGGGCCTTCTATCACCATATGTAGACCGCCGACGAATTCGACGTCGCCCGTAGGAGTGTTCGGCATGGGGGGAGTCAGTTTCGGACGATTCAAATGTTGGCGCAGGTCGTCGTCGCGACGTTTCCTGCCTCTGTTGTCGCCATTCCCAAGGGGCTTGATGAATTGGGCGAGCTTGCCCTCATTGTACAGCTTGAAGAGATTTCTCACCAAGTCCCGACACCCATTAGTGTGGTGGCCGATGGAGTTGTGGTAGTTGCAGAATTTACTACCATCCAGATTGTCCTCATTCATATGCATGGCCTTGGCTTGGGGGAGGAGATTCTTTCCCCTGATTGCATAGAAAATGCCCTTAGGATCAAGAGAGAGGGCTTCCCTGAACTGAATGATCTCTGGGGAGTCCTCGAAAGGTCTGAAATTTGCTGGGCGAGCACTGCCGCCCTGAGTGGTCGCCTTCTTTGGCTGGGACGACTCCCCAGTGTTAGAATTTTTCTTGGGCCAGATCCTTTTGGCCGCTTCAGGCTGCTCGTTAGCCTTGGCGGCGTCCATTATCTCTTTCATTTGAATAAAATTTCCAGCCCTCGTGCGGAAGTCCGCATAAGAAACTGGGAAAACAGTGTGCATAGATTCCCAGAGCTTGGAACCTATCCTTAGACCGGAAACAGCCGAGATCAGCTTTGTCTCGTCATTTACGGCCTCCCCATCGATCACCAGTCTGTCGAAGCGCTCGATGAAGTCCTTGCCAGATTCGGTCAGCGATTGGCGAACGTTTGCCAAACGTTGCTTTGAGGTTGGGCGAGCAGCAATAGACCCAAAGTAGGTCAAGAAATGTTGCCCCAGCTCAAGGAATGAGGTGATGGATCCGGCACCCAAAGTTGTGTACCAACGATGAGCCCGGTCTCCCAAGGTCAGGGAGAAGTTTCTGCATTGTGTGGCGTTCGTTGCCCCGATTAAGGCCATGTAGCTTGAGTACTTGGACAAGTGTACCCTGGGGTCAGACATTCCATCGTATGCCGTCATGGCTGGCATCTGTATTTTTCTTCGAATGGGGGCGGTGAGGATCATAACACTTAGAGGGGGAGCAGGCAGAGTGATTGGTGGGGCAGTCCCTTAATTTTAAGCGACCACCTCTGCTCGCAGAGCCTCCATCTCCAATTTCATTATTTTTTGGGTTTCGAGGAACTGGGAATTCTGCCCCTCCTCGGCAGTCTGCGGTCGGGGGACGACGACCTCGTCGCGTCGGCTCCCGTGAGATGCGACCGGGCGATCATCATGATGTGATCGCCTGGGGGAATGTCGCTCTGAATGGTGGCTGCGATAACTCTTCGCTGGAGCTCGTGAGCCTTGCCCCACTCGGTCGAGGGCGGAGATCCTGTCTCCCTGACCTCTCTTGTCAGCACGATCCCTGTGGTTGGATTTTTCTGGTCGACCATCTCTCTCTGGTCGACCTCCAAGGTTGAAAGGCACTCGGCGAGGAGCCCTCCCATCTTTATCGGCCATGCGATTAAAAACAGAATTTCGGCCTCGCGAGTCTCCCGTATGGCTATTGTGGGAGTGCTCGACAGCTTTCTCTTTCCCCCTGGCCTGGGGACGAACAGAATATGAGTGATAGGAGCGATCGTCCTCATCATTCACGTTGGCCCTTGCTTTTTCTTTTCGGGCTTTGTCGAAGGCCTGATCCTTGGCCTTCTCTATTTCCTCTTTTTCGTTCTGCCTCCTCTTCTCAATGAGGAAGTCGGAGAAGTCTTTCAAGTTCTGGGGATCTTTCAAGATATCCCCTAAGTTGATGTTCCCGAAAGGGTTCGGCGTCGGAACCACCGGCGGCGGAGGGGGTTCGTTCCCTCCGGGCGGTGGGACTCCGCCAAGGTGTGAATGCTGAGACATCGCGAAAGAGTGTCTGCTGGCAAACGATTACAAAGATATGACTGTTCTTAAGCTTTCGACGCTTAAAAACGAAAGATTTGAGTTCTTACGCAGAAGAACGTGCTATTACAACTACTTTCTAAGCAAAGTAACAACAAAAGAAACTCAAAAATAAAGTTACAAGGGGATCAAACTCCAAAATATGTCTCGAATACCACAAATATTCAAGAACACGAAAAATAAATCAAAAACGTAAACGATGTTCTAAAGGGTATATCTACCAATTAAAACCTGAAATAAGGAGTTTACAAGCCGATCGTTCGATGATCGGTTGAAACTTTGATGAAGAACACGTAAAAGGACCCCTCCTTCTAGCGCCAAATGTTGTACGTGCTTTGAACGGATGATCTGGATGTGGGCTTTCGTAAGCACTAAACAAACATATATAATGATCAGGGGTTTATTACGTGTTAATATGGATTATTATGATGATTAATGGAAGAAGATACGAAGAACAATAAGAACACAGGTGTAGCTTCTTGAAGAAGCTAAAGCTTTAGAAGCTTGGGAGAGTTTATTGCTTAGGGTAGAGGGTATTTGGTAGGAATGGTTACTTGAATGTTACAAATGAGCCTTTTAGGCATTATATAGTGGTTTTTTGGGGCTGCCCGCCCTTTACACGTGGCACGCCCTTACTGGACCTATCTTCTGCCCGAAAAGGTGATTGGACAGTGCATTTAATGCTAAACCGCCTCTGGTGGTCGTCCTCGGCGAGATGCCGATGAGCTGAGCTACGGTGGTCGCCGGAGGACCTGGTCGTCGGGGAAGGTGGTCGCCACGCTCCCTGCTGTCTCCCAAGGCTTCAGTACTTGCCTTCTCTTGAGTAAATAAACTTGTGCTCGCCAACACATTTGAGCGAGCAGCTAACTAAACATGTGCTTGCCAACACATTTGAGCGAGCACTTAAATATATTAAATATATCACTTCTATTACATTTTCTTCATCTTGTTGACTAGTCGTCGCACGACTTTGTTGACTGGTCCTCGCCACGTAAGCTGGTGACTAGGATTGACTTGTCAAAGATTGACTTCTTTGACTAGGTATAACACATTCCACCCCGTCGATCAACATCAGTGTGGCGGGATGTGCACGGAAAATTATTAACATGGGACAGATTGAGAGCTTTTGGTTACGAGGGCCTAAATATTTGCATGCTTTGTCGCACGGCAGAGGAATCTCACGATCACTTATTCGGGGAGTGCCCGTTCTTTACACATTCGCTTTCGAAGATAATGGACTTATTTCAAGTTCGCCTACCTTTGGGGTGTGGGTTTCTAGGCTGGTTCACACAGGCTATTACAAGGCAATTCATCCCCCAAATTGATACAATATGGAGGTTAATAATAGTTACGCTAATCTGGCAAGTATGGCACGCACGGAACGCGACAATTTTTGACGATATCAAACAACGACCAGAATCAATTAGAACATCGATTTGGGCTCACATATACGAGGTTAAAGGATGCAACATGGGTATTATGCACAACACACAGTTTGACCTTGGCATAATAAAGGAATTTCGCTTGCACTGCTCCCCAAATCGTGCACCGAGAGTCATACCAGTTCGTTGGATACCGTCGGACGCTGGAGTGGTGAAAATCAACACAGACGGAGCATCTGCAGGAGCACCAGGGATCTCAAAGGGAGCTGGAATTTTTCGCAACAACCAAGGTGACTATTTGGGGGGATTCACAATCCAGCTAGGAATTGGTTTTGCGTTTGAAGCGGAACTAATAACAGCGCTACACGCAATTAAGCTCACAGAGCAGAAAGGGTGGACAGACGTATGGCTCGAGAGTGACTCGGCCTATGTGGTACACACTCTACTGAACCCACCCGACATGAAGGAGATCCCATGGAAGGCGTATGCAATATGGCAGCAAATGTTGAGGACAAAACAACGGATACAAATAAAGATTACGCACATTTATAGGGAGGGCAACACAGCGGCAGACTGGATGGCAAACAAAGCAACAGAAACATACACATGGTGGGACTCACCACCAACAGACCTGTTGCCGTTCATTACGAAGGACAAACACATGGAATATTTCAGATTCAATTAATCCTTTGTATGTAGAGGAGTATCCATTTTCCTTGACCGAGGTTTTGCCCTAAGGAGGGTTTTTCTCGGCAAGGTTTTTAATGGGGCTCCGGCCTCTTGAATGGAGTGTATTCATATGGCTCTAGATTTTTTCATTATATAAGATCCTACTTCATGTAAATTGTAATATTTAATTATTGAAGTCAAATTATAAATAAAAATACTTAATTAATAAATATAAAGTAAATAAAATAGATAATTTAATTGTGAAACCCTTGAATAATTACTTTTGAGTTTTGAGATAGGATACATGGAGAGAGGAAAGAAGTTTTTTTTTTTTTTTTTTTTGAGATATACTCCCTCCGTCCCATAAATTTAGAATTTGAACACTTTTCATATATGAATGTCTCATACCAATTTGCACATTTCATAAAAGGAAATATATTTATAACCCTCACCCTTAAAATGTACTCATATTTACTCATATATCATTACTTTTCCACAATCAATCTACTTTTTACTTTACTTTATTCATAAAAGTTTACAAAATCACTCCTCAAAATATCACTCATTACACTTTTTCTTACACATTTCTTAAAATGTGTGTCATTCCAAGGGCGCAAATTTATCTAGAACGGAGGGAGTAGAACTTTTCATGTGACATGCATGTGTCAATTCGGTCCTCCAATCCCTTAGGTGGTGTTTGGTTTGGGATTGATTTGGATTGAATTTGGATTGTGGTTGATTGGATTGGGATTTGGGTAATCCATGAATAGTAAATTGTGTGTAAGTTGTGTTTGGTTAAGGATTGAGAAGTAGGGGTAGATTTAACTTTATGTCACATCAAGAGTGATGTTATAATATTGTATTATTGTTAGTAGTGAAAGAAAAGTAAGAGAGGGAAGAAAGTAGGAGAGAGAATGAGTGTGTGAAATAAAAGTAAGAGAGATAGTGATTTGATGGTATAAAAATAGGTGTGTAGATGTATTATAGAGGTGGATTGATATTTAGATTTGTATTTGGATTGAGATGAATTTAAAGAGATTGGATTGTCAATCCCAAAACAAACACAACCTTAAAATTTCCCAATTGTATTGGTGATAACATTGAATGCTTTCTCAATAATACACCACGTTTTGATATGTATTGTCATGCTAAGTTGTCTACATATTCATAATGTCCCTTACATATTCATAATTAATGTCCCTTTCTTTTGGATACAATGGAATATTGTGAAGTCAACTTATATACAAAGTGAGTTTTTATAAATAAAATTAATGATATTTTAAATAAATAAGTGATACATAGTTGGATGATATAGATAAAGTGTTATGAATAGTATTATTTAAAAAAATATATAAATATAATAAAATTGAACAATTAAAAAAATTAATAAAATTGAACATATTGATTATAAGAAAAGCACGTCAAAATGATGCAATTGCCTTTCAATTACACTACTTGTGTATTTTGATAGTTTGATTAGTACTTTAGTAGTGAATTTACCCCACTAAAAGAGAATATTATCTCTGTCCATGATTATTTGCACACTTTTTTTATTGGGATGTTTTAAAATTATTTGCACACTTTTAATATGAAAATACCCCATAAAATTAATACCCTCTCAACATCATTTTATTTTTAAAATTGTTACTCTTTTTTTACATACATTTTACTTTACACCTCGTCAAATCACCTATAATATCCATAATTTATCTTAGATCACCAATCACTAAATTTACTTTTTTTCTAAAAAAAAATTGTGTCGATCAAGGACCAACCTACTTAAGGGCATCTCCAATAGGGGTAGAAGTCTCATGTGGATTTCTACTCCTAACTCAAATCAAGGGTAGAAGGGGTTGGGGAGAAGATGATGTGGAGGAGAGAGGAGGAATTGGGTAGGAGAACTTCTACCCAAGTAGAAGTAAAATTAGGAAAAAAGAGAGAGTGGGATAGAGGGAGAGTGAACAACAAATGAGAAAAATAGGAGAACAAGTTGGAGAGTGTAACTCACTTGAGAGAGTGGGCTTTAATGTGGTCCCAACACTTTTTTATTTGCATTTTTTTTTGGTAGAATGCATTGTGAAGGTAGAAGTTTTTTGAAATAGAAGAAAGAAATTTTTAAAGTGGCACATATGTGGCACACATGTGTCAAACTTAAAACCAAAAAAATCTAACTCGCAATTTGAAGATCATGTGTACGGGTAGTAAGTGATCCGCTCCTCAAAATGTCAAACCTCAACAACCAACTAATTAATAAAATAATGCCGTCACTTCTTTCACATTTTTCGAGAATGATCTCAAAAAGATACATCTTGATTCGGTGGACACATTATAGATCTCAAAAAATACATCTTGATTCCGATATCCACGATTCCCGGTCAAAATCTCAAGGAAACCAATCGAGGTGTGCACTATATACAAAAAAGACAGCGTTTTACCGAAAAAAAAAAAGACGGAAATTTTCGGTCGTTGCAAATCTCCCTCGACGGAATTTTTTCATTCCATCGATATTACCGACAGAATATATATATATATACATTTTTTTTAATTAATGACGATTTTTTTTTAATTTCCGTCAGTAAACCAGGCAAGGCCCGCTCCAATCCCGCGAAGGCCTGTGCATAATTGCATTAATATTCGGCCTTCATATGGAACTTAAACCCGGGTGTGTGGGCGCCTACCACTCGAACAAGTCTGTTTTTCGTTTATAAATTTAATATTAATTGTATATGTACTCATTTCCTACTTTCATTATTAATTTAATTTTTGCACAAATTTTTAATTTTTTATTTTGTGTTTACCGACGGAAATTTCCGTCGCTAATCACAATTTTTAAAAAAAAAATTAATTTTTTTTAATTTTTGTGGTTAGAGACGGGAAATTTCCGTCGGTAATCACGCGTATATTTTATTTTTTTTTGTGATAACCGCGGAAAATGAATTTCGTCGGTAAATCGGTTGACTTTGTTAATCCGTCGGTAAAATTCCGTCAGTATTTCACAGTTTTTTGTAGTGGTGTATTGACGAAAGGGTCCACAACATTAGGATTAAAGAAGAAGATGAAGATTTCGACGTGGAATCGTGGATATCGGAATCTAAAGGAATAGCCGCAGACGACGCGAACGACTGGATCATGGCGGACTGGACGGAAAATTTGCCGGCACCGGAAAGGGCGAGGAAATTGGATGATGTCAACAGAAAATTAGAAATTAGAGAATTCCAATGGCAATTATTACGTCGCCGCCTTACACCTCGGGACACATGAATACGGAGACAAAAAATGATATGGGAGAATGTTCTAAACATTCAATCGGTCCGGACCTAGTCCCAAGAAAAATGGCGGAAGAGGAAAATAACCCACAAGAATTGTATCTTGGGCCACACTACTCTAAGGAAGGAAACAGGCCGAGATTGAATTTATGTAAAAGCCCAATTATCGAAGCCCTGACAAAGAATAATGGCCTCGATAGAAGCCCATTTTGTTTGGATTTTAATACTCCCTTTCAGGAGATTGGGCCTAGCAGTACTTCCGTTGATGAAGCCCGCTCACAATCAGATCTAGGCTGGAATAAACAAATAAAAAGGAATGCAACAGATGTGGGCCTAGTTGAGGCTGACTCCGGATCTTTCCAGAATAACTTAAATCTAATGGACGAGGCGGTTTCAGACTCTTTTGGCGGTGAGGAGGGCACGTCACAAGGCGGTTCCCTTTGCCCGCGAGAAATCGGAGTAGACAACCAGTGCGCAACGGTAGGAGAGGAGAATCAAGAGGGCAAATCAAAAAAAAAAAAAAAAGAGAGAAGACCACAGGGGATAGCTTTGAGGTGGAAAGATGGAAGAGCGTCGTGGAAGAAAACAAGTTGGTTGGGGAGGCAGAGTGTACGTGGGAATTGGGGAAGAGATTTGGGGTTCTTGGTCAAGAATCAGATGAAAATACTGTAAAAAGACTGGAGAATTTAGCTAGACTGGCCAAAAAGAAAGCAACCAAAGAGGCGGAGAAAAAAAAGAACGGAGGCAAAAAGTCTAATAGATGAAGCTACTCAGTTCAATGTTAGAGGTATGGGGGGAAGGGATAAACGCAAAGAGATAAAAGAAATGTTAACACAAAATAACATCGAGGTTTGCTTTCTACAGGAAACTAAAGTGGAAAGGATGGATAATTTCATATGTAAATCAATATGGGGGAGTTCAAATTTTGGTTGGGAGAGCAGAGGTGCAGAAGGGAGAGCCGGTGGAATTATGACAATATGGAACGAAGACTTATTCTACAAAACAAACACGCAACAAGGAAGAGGCTTCCTGGTGGTGAACGGAGTTTGGAAACAAGACTATAAAACCTGCTGCTTGATTAACGCGTATGCCCCGTGCAATGGGGGCGGAAAAACAGAACTTTGGGTATCCCTGAAGGCAGTCATCGAACAGAACAGGGAAGCATACATCTGCATCGTATGTGACTTCAACGCCATCAGAACAACAGACGAGAGAATTGGGAGAGGAGACAGAAGGGATATGGAAGCCTTTAACGATTTCATTATCCACAATAATCTGGTTGACATACCCTTAGTCGGCAGTAAATTTACTTGGTACAGACCCGATGGCTCATGCAAAAGCCGCCTCGACAGAGTCCTGGTTAATGATGAGTGGCTGGATAAGTGGCCTGATGCAACTCTCAAGGGATTGGGACGGCCTATCTCGGACCATTGCCCAATCTATATGACGTTACAACGGAAGGATTGGGGCCAAAACCTTTCCGCTTCTTCAATAATTGGACGAAGCACCCTAATTTCAAAGAATTTGTTACGAACAAATGGAGGGCTTATGACGTACGGGTAGACACGGGCGGTTTCTAACCGCCGAACCGCCAAAACCGGCGGTTTCAGTTTTGAAACCGCACCGTAACCGTAATTTTAAGGTTCGGTTACGGTTCCCCATAAGTGTAACCGGTGGTTTACGCTTTTTTTTTTTAATTTTTATATACAAACATTTAAATTAAATACTTAAATTAAATAGATACATTTAAATTAAATACTTAACATTTCACTTAAACTTAAATTAAGAGTTACATACTTAAATAACATTTAACACCTAAACTTAAAGAACAAAGTTACAAAGACAAGATAAAAATAAACTAAAACACTTCAAATAAATGAAATACTATAATACTAAATTAGTAAAATTACTAATACTTAAATACTTAATGTCTTAATAGAATCGAGGGGGAAATCCCAATGCCTCCGGATGATTTCTTTCAATGTGTGACTTGAAAGCTCCGTATTCTCCACCGTGCTTAAATTTATATTTTTTTGGGCAATAGTTACAACAAACTTCACGTGTATTGTCTATTAGATTTGTATCACTCACACAAAAGTGATTTTGCAAACTAGGGTGAAAGTTTGGTTGAATTCGAGGCGGCGGTTGATTGACTTTTTGTTTATCACGTTGACGTACAACAATATTGGCACTTGTAACTCCGGATGATCCTTCCGTTGCCATTTGAAAAAAATGAGAGAGTGAGAGACTTTGAACTTGAAATTTGAAAGTTGAAGAATGAAAACTTGAAGAAGTATGAAAATAATGAGAAATGAGAGAGATTTGGGGTTTGGTGTGAAAAATAAAATGGAAAGTGGCACATTTATAGAGCAAGAAAGAATCTGATTTTTTAAAATAAAAAAAAAAAATTCGGCCAAACCGGCGGTTTAACCGCCGGTTGAAATTTAAAAAATCTGACCGTTGGCGATTCAACGGTCCAGATCTGTTGACCGTTTGAATCTCAACGGTCCAGATTAAAAGCGGAAATAAAATTAAAAAAAAATGCCAACGGTCAAAACCGGCGGTTAACCGCCGGTTCGGTTTCCCAAATTTCAAATTTCTAGCCATTGGATATCAACGGTCCAGATCATTTGACCGTTGAATCTCAACGACTACGATTAATCTGGCAGCAGGTTAACCGCCGGTCCGGTTATAACCGGCGGTTTGGCCGGAATTTTTTTTTTTTTTAAATTCCGAAAATTGCTCATTTTTCACCTATAAATACCCCATTTTCTCTTCTCATTTTTCACACCTCAACTCTCAATCTCAACTCTCTTATCTCAATTCTCTATTTCTCTCTTATTCTCTCAATTCTCTCAAGTCTTCTCAATTAATCAATTCTTTTCTCTAATTCTCTCAAATCTCAATTTACTTATATGTCTTCTTCAAGATCATCAAAAGGAAAGGTTATCGTATCTTCTTCACAACAACCTCGACGAACACGTGTTCCATTGTTCAACGACGTCGATGAAGAAGATCAAAATATGCGTAGAATTCTTGGTGACGATATCATCGACCACATGAACGAAATTGCCACGGATGATGATGATGATAAAGAGATTGAAGGTGGTCCAACTCAAGAAAGTGCAACCGAAATTCCTCAACCACCACCTTCGGCGCCTTCAACCGAAATTCCACCACCTACTGCTTCACAAGCTCGAAGTTTTAAATCCGAAATTTTTGTACGTCACTTTCAAAAAGTTCCAACCGGTGAAGTCGATAGATTTATAATTCATTGTAATTATTGTCCAAAGGAGTATAAATTTAAAAAAGGAGGAGGATGTGGTACCTTCAAGCTCCACATGGAAAATCACCATCCGGATAAAATGGGAATTGCAACGAGCTAAACGCAACTACGAGGATTTACCGGGTCCTACGGAGGCGGAGTTCAAGGTGAGGTAAGTAATCCAACTTCTCTTTTTAAATATGATCAAACATATTTTAGAAAAATGTTAGCTAAAATGATAAGTGTTCAACATCTTCCTTATAGTTTTGTTGAAAATTTGTTTTTAATGATTTGGTACAACTTTCACTACAACCAAGCATGAAAAAAATTTCTCGTTCTACGGTTACTCGTGATATTGCTAATATTGTTAGTGAATATAAACTTGCTTTGATCAATACTTTTCGTTCACTTAAGAGTAAAGTTTCTATTTGTTTCGATATTTGGAGTGATAATTTCAAAAACATTCATATATGGGAGTTACTTGTCATTGGATTGATGATTCTTGGACATTAAACAAAAGATTAATTGCTTATAGGGATTTTGATTGTGTGCACACGGCCGATGCTATTAAAAAGAAAATTGTTGAAATTTTAAAATCTTATGGTTTAATTAACAAAATTTTTTCAATTGGTTTTGTTAATGCTAGTGCAAATAATGCTAGTATCGAACAACCTCGTAATGCATGTCAACCGTATGTTGGTGGAAATTTTTTTCATATTAGATGCATGTGTCATATTTTAAATTTATGTGTTCAAGATGGTTTAAATGCTTTGAGAATGCATATTTCTCCTATTAAAGATGCTATTACTTATTTGACGAGGCGTAGTAGTATGATGAAAAAATGGAAATTTTTTTGTAGAAGTAGGAATGTGCATCCAAAAAAATTTTCTCTTGATGTGTCAACACGGTGTAATTCTACTTATAAATTGTTAAAAGAGTCGGTTGATTATGAAGAGATTTTATGTGATTTTTTTGAAGAAGAAAAATGTGGTTTTGGTTTACTTCCTGAAGATTGGAATCATTGCATAAAAATTATTAAGGTTTTGGAAACTTCTAATAATGCTACTTTTGCTATGTCTAAAGTTTACGAACAAAATGATTTGGTAGACAATATGGATGATGTTGATAGCTTTCTTTTTCAACGTAATTGTAAAAGATCAAAATTTACATATACTCAAGAATATGAAAGCTATGAAAGGAATACATCAATGGAAAATATGGAAGAAGACTTTGGCATACTAAGATGTTGGTCGACGGTGACTCAAGTATTTCCGGCAATGTCAATGCTTGCAAGAGAAATTTTTGCGGCTCCCACCTCAACCGTTGCCGTTGAGCAAGCTTTTAGTGTAGGAGGTTATACTTTGGATGCAACGAGGTCCAATATGACCTTTGAAAACGTAGAGAACCAATGCTTACTTGATGATTGGATAAGAGCCGAAAAAAGAGCTCAATCGTTAGAAGATGATAATGAAAAAGACGAGGAATGGACCTCTACGGGCGGAAGTGAAGAATGAAGAATCGAGTCATCATTCAATAACAACGAGGTAAGTTGAGGTAAGAGAACTACGTGGACTTTGATTCCAATTTCCGTTGGATTTGGATACGTAGGCAACTTAATTTTAAATTTTTGAACTTAGAATTTCTACGTTTATTATTTAAGGGGGGTGTATTCAATTGAGATTCTATTAGATTTTTTTGGACTTTAAAAAGTACGTGGATTTATAAAATCCATAGAGTCCATGCAGAATTTGACTGACTTTTTTTATTGATTTATATGGATTTTGATAGACTTTGAATGAATTGTGAAATATATATTTTTTATTGATTTACAGAAATTTTCATAAATTACGGCGCTGAAACTATTGATATGAAGAGTTTTTTTTTTAATTAATATTATTTTTATATAATATATATATATATATATATTCACGGGATATTATTTTTCCAATAATATATATTATTATTTTTTATATATTAATTCAAAGATATTCGCGGGTCTGATCCGACCCATTCTCAATACGGGGCGGATCCGATCTGACCCAAAACTCGTGGGGTGAGGCGGGTACCCCCGGGTCGAGTGAATATTGTCATTCTTACTTCTGATTTTTCGTCTTTAGAGTTTTATGAGAGAATCCGTTGAAATCTCTTGTTTTTAGAAGAGATTTTGGATAGTGTAATTTATTTATATTTTTTAAGGAGAATCCAACAAAATTCATAGAGTAATAAAATCTATAGACTTTTGAATACCCAAAGATTTTTTAAGACTTTTTAAAATCCGTATTGAATACCTCCAGATTTTTAAAGACTTTTGAAAATCCGAATTGAATACCCCCACACTTTAAAAGTAAAAAAAAAATCATATAGAATCCACAACCAATACACCCCCCCCCCCCCCTAAAATTAAGCTCAAGTCCAATTTCTTTTAACCCCTCCCCAAATTTATTGTTGTAAGTTGTAACTTGTAAATTGTACAGTAATTCTAAAGTTTTTAATTTATATAAGTTTTATTTATTTTTTTAAGTTGTAAGTTGTAACTTTGTAAGTTGTAAATTATAATTAATTTATTTTTTGAAGTTTTTATCACTCCTCACTCGCATAAGTTACATTAAATTTACTAGTAGGGCACCCGTGCTGACGCACGGCCAAATATATTAAAATATGTCGAAAGATTTAAAATAAAAAAAAATTACAGTGTCACATTTTATTCATTTTAAAATTTCACTAACTTTTATATATATATATATATATATATATATGATATGGAGCCCATTAATAGCCTACTTATGGAGTCAAATGATGAATTGGCATTATCCAAGTCATCATATTAACTTATTTAATTAATCTAAAATATGAAAAATATATAATTGCAGTATATCTCAACTTCTATCCATAAAATTAGGAAATAAAATATTTGAAGATTTTTTAAAGATTATTTTTAACGGGTTTTAGTATTACATAATTAATAAATATTACACATTTAATTTATTTACTGTACTTTACTTTTAAAAAAATCATTCATTTATATATTTTATTTTTTTAATAACAAAAAATAAAAATTAAAGTTCTACAAAATAATGACTACATCCCTAAGCCCTAAACCCCTAAACCCTAAACCCCTAAGCCCTAAACCCCTAAACCCCTAAACCCCTAAAACCCTAAATCCCTAAGGCCCTCCCCAGTGGAGAGGTTTTTTGGTGACATGGAACACACAAAAACCTTGTGGGGAGGTTTTTAGCCATTGGGAAGAAAGTTTGGTGGTTGGGTTTTTTGGGGAGGTTGTAACATTTAAACCTAGGTTTTTTGAGAGAGAGAGAGAGTGAGGTGGGCCCCCCAAAAACCATATTTATCGCATTTTTTTTTAGAGAGAGTGAGGTGGGCCCCCCAATAAGAAATGAAAGAAAATGAGGTGGGCCCCCCAAAAACCTACTTTTTGGGTTTATTGTTGGGGGAGGAGTTTGATTTTGGAGGTTGGAGTTTAATTTTTTACTTTTGAGGTGGCGCACATGTGGCAAGGAAAAACCTACATTTTGGGGTTTATGATTGGGGAGGGCCTAAGTCCTAAAACCATAAACCCTAAAACCTAAAATTAATGGTTTATAATTTAGAGGTTTAGGGTAAATTAATATAGTCATTATTTTTTAATTCATTATTTTTTATAATTTTAATTTTTTATTATTAAAAAAATTACATAAATAAATGAATGATTTTTTTAAGTAGGGTACAATAAATAAATTAAACATGTAATATTTAATAATTATGTACTATTAATAAAATCCGTTAAAAATCAAATCGCTAGATTTGGTTTTATAAAAATGATAATATATCTCAAAGTTGAAAAAATTCGGTTTAAGCAATACCACACCGCGAACCTATGGTGATCACCAACACTCACCACCAGCCCCAACAGAGGAAATAATAATTGAGATAGAATGAGAAAAAAATCAAAAATGATTTGACGTGTAATTTTAGTGAATGTGGTTTGTCTGCTTCAATTCGATTTGGGGGCTTTAAGTGAGGGTTTACGATTTGAGGAATTTAAGTGAGAGTTTACAATTTGGGAATGCTTAATGAGTGTTTCGGCTTCAATTTTTTCTGAATTTTCAAGTTGGATTCGTGTGATTTTATTTGGGGGGAGATTTTTCAGGGTTTTTTAAAAATTAGAGGTCATTTTGGAGCATTTGATTAAAATAGAGCATTTGGAGATTTTATTTTAGATGGTAAAATCTCGTGGGACATTTTTTGTACAAAATGTGACCATTTTCGTGAAAACGAATCTCTTGGGACCAAATATGCATTTTCCCGATCTCTTGGGACCATCTCTTGGGACCAAATCTGCATTTTCCCATTTTTGACCTTAACGACGTGTGTGCTTTACGCTCACAATTCCGTTAGTTTTTTACGAAAAAATCTCGTGGGACCATCTTTGTTCAAAATGGGACCATTTTCGTGAGCAGAAATTCTCTTGGGACCATATTTGCATTTTACCCTTTTCATAAGTAAATGAGTGACAAAATTATGCAAATTAATTGAAATTTAGAGTTAAATAGATATTTATATTTAAACTAATAAATAAGCATGTAAAAGTTACATTATTATTTATTATGTATATAGGTTTACATTTAGTTAATTATTCTAAAATAAATTAACATATAATATTTGATTTTTGTCATAAATAAATGAGTGATAAATTTATGCAAAACAATTAAAATTTAAATTTAAATCGACATTTATATTTGATATGATAAATAAATATATAATAAATCAAAATATTATTTATCACATATATAATTTAAAGATTTACCTTTGATGTTTCAACAAAAATAATTTCACATATTAAAATAGTATGAAAAATTAATTTAATATAAATATATGAATATTTTCCATTAATACATATAATTATTATTGATTTAGATATATAAATTGATTTTAAGTGTTATTCAATTAGATAATTAATAAATACTAAAATATATTTTATCTATCTAAAATATATATATATATATATATATATTATCTTTTATTAACTACGTATTCAAATCAATTTTTAGTTTAAGATTTTATCTTTTATTAACTACAGTACATTTTTCTTAGATAATATTGATAAAATAAATAAAAAGATTATCTAATTTTTTATATTCTAAAAATCAAAATTAAAAAAAAAATCTCTAAAGTAATTTAAATTACAATAAAATATCTCAATTCTTAAAGTCAATTAAAATTTACAATAAAAATAATTGTTGTATCCCTAAAATTTTAATTTTTTAAGGTTAATATTAAATTATGAGTTAATCATTCAAAGTTCTAAAAAAAATGTCAATAATTTAAAGTAATTAATTGACCAACTACATTAAAATGACTTGCATATTAGTGAAGTTGAATAATTTAATGGAATTAAATTACGATACGAAAATAAATAAACATACTTGAAAAATGTTTAATTTTTCTTCTATTATAAAGAACATCATCAGACGGATGTCTCCAACACTTTTCCCAAACTTCATAAGGTTGACCCAATGAACTCGATGTTAGTAGCGTAACAAAATAAAGACCTCATCGAAGATGCTGAAGCCCAATGGCTAACGCCCTCCAT
Organism: Galeopsis tetrahit; assembly: GCA_963675135.1. Taxonomy (NCBI): domain Eukaryota; kingdom Viridiplantae; phylum Streptophyta; class Magnoliopsida; order Lamiales; family Lamiaceae; genus Galeopsis; species Galeopsis tetrahit. The sequence goes on along the minus strand of OY776128.1, from coordinate 40,426,193 downwards.
ACCATCAATATACTCTCTATCATCGTCCAACAAACCTCTTGTAAAGCAAGCTTCCCTAAATGTTGTATGAATTACTCCATTGAATTTCTTCAAATCATCATAAGATGTAGGTCCACGAACTACATTTAAGAGTATTCTCAAATAATGTGTCTCACCAGAACCAAGAGGAACGTAACAAATACTTCCAATTGAAAAACCTCTCTTCCTTTCAATCCACTCTCTAGTTTTCGGCTTCAATACGATGAATTTGGGTATTTTAACATAAGTCAAATATCTTGCTTTAGAAGAATTCTTGTTGAGTTCAAATTAATCTAAGAACGTACTTTTCTTTATCGATGGTCTTTTTAAGATAGATTCCAAACATGCACCATCACCAAATAAAACAGTCTTCTTATCAGGAAGATGAAATCTCAAATGTTCAACTGGTGGATTTCTATACTTAATCTCAAACCCGAAAATTCTCCAAGTAGCTTCACATGCAGAAATGTACCTACAGTCATAGTACATTTTAATTTCATCTAAATCTGTTTTCCCAACAGAATGTTCCTTACTTTCAAAGAAAGATACAATAACACGGTCATGTCCTTTGTTGACATACTTGAACGGGTATTTTATGGATCTTGATTGATTCACCATTCAACATTGATTTGCACCATACTTCAAAAGAAAATAACGATTATGATGAACAACGTGTCTACTATCCAAAATAGAACATTTCTTGTTCAAAGTCCTTCCATCATGCCTTCGCCTATAAATAGGATAATCGCCTTCATCTATAGAAAACTCTGAAACAAATCTTTTAGGAAAATATTTTGTACATGAACCTTCATCGGTCATACAAGGAGAACATGGTTTTGCAGCACCACAAGGAAACATGGATCATTAAATCACAAACAACATTAAAATACTCGATCATTTTCCTTATTAGGTAACTCAACAAAAATAATGTGATCAATATCATTCCCAGATGAAAGTTGTAACAATTTTTTTAAAAATCATGAAATAAAAAATAATTAATTATAATAAAAATATCATGTAGCAAGCTCGAATATATACAAACCTCATTGTGATGAGGAAGACGGTACCGCGATTTTAAAATTCAATATTATAAATAACTGTAAATAAAATTGACAAAAAAAAAAAGATAAAATATACTAAAACACTAAAATTAAAATCCTAAAAAATAATAATTCTACAATTCTAAAAAATAAAAAATGTGTATATAAAATATAAGAAATTATAAAACTCTCTTTAAAAATTCTAAAAATCTAAAAAAAAAAAAAAAAACTCTTTTAAAATTATAAAAATCTCATTAAAAATGTGTAGATTAGAAATAACAATTTATAAAAATCTTATAAGAATAATAAAAATTATTAATATTTCATTATAAATTTCACATGATTTGCACTATCTGTCATTCATACTTTGATTGAAGTCCCATCGATTAATACATAATAAAATATATTCATGAAATAAAATTATTTTATAAATAAATATTAAAGTATAATGTATATAACATACAAAACATATGGAGTATAATTTTAAATTATAATACCTCATCAGTTATAACCAATTTAAAAAAAAATAAAAAAAAATAATAAGGGACTCAATAAAATAGGAATACAAATGTTACAATATATTATTGCATAAAAGGTTTTAGGGTGTCCATTGTTAATATTTTATTTATTAGAGGAACTTTGTTTTTGTTGAAATTTATTTGTATGACTCAAAACAGTCATAAGTAGAGTTGAAAAATCAATATGCATATTTTTAAACACAAGTTTCATTAATATACATTGTAATACAGTGAAATAGAATACACAGTCCCACAAACTTCACACGCGTTAAACTTTAGAAATTTAGACCGACTCTTACCAGTTACCGGTGAGTCGGTGACTGCTAAAAATGTAGTGTTTCTCTAAACCCTCTGTCAAAAGGTCACTACTCTTACCGGTGGCGACCAACGGTGGATGAGAAATAGTCGGCGATGGACAAAGCTAGGCACAAGCAGTCGGCGGCCCTAAACAGAGAAGGCGGCGGTTGCTAGGGCGGTGCGACACGGATGACAGCGGCGTGAGTCGAGAACTCGAGGTTAAAATTGAACATTTGATATCGTGACAAAAATGTGAGAATGAAGTGCACAAAAATGACTCTAAAATAGACGAAATCTTAACAGTTGATAATTAGGAATGAGAAAATCAGTCATAAGATATGCTCAATATCTATGATTCATATGAACATTTAAGAAATCTACTATTATTTTAAATAACCATATACTCAATATTAAATGAATGGGTCAAACACAGTTACATAATATATCTACATGTACTGTCAATATTAAAATGTTCATAATTAATTAATTCAATGTCTAATTTAATCCATTTTTAAATCAAATTAGATATTTCTAAATGATATATAGTTGCATCATAAAATCATTACTATCATTGACAATAAAATTCTAAGAATCTTAATATTTTATTATCAAATACTTAATCTAGGTAATTAAGGCCAAGGATTCTACTCAAAAAAAAAAAAAAAAAGTAAGACCAAGGATTCTGCTCAAAAAAAAAAAAAAAAAAAGTAAGACCAAGGATTCTGCTCAAAAAAAAAAAAAGGTAAGACCAAGGATTCAATTTTATTTTAAAAATAATGAAAAGATTATAATGAAAAGACTTATCGTACCGAATAAAATTATCCAAAAAGAATATATTTATATATATATATATAAATAAAAATCCTATAAAAAAATTGATGCTACTAAATGATTCAAATGCTATAAATAAAATAAAGTTGATATTAAAATCAACTAATTCAAAATCAGGAATATCATATGACCGAATTGACGAATTGTAATTAATTAATTAGAATGTGGATATAATTGAGCTAAATATGAAAACTCAGAAATTAGCAAGAAAATTAACAAATTTTTTCCTCTGTTATATATATACCTTGAATCTGCCAACAATTTCATATAACTATATAAGGATTAAATAAAAAAAAAAATACATCATGAATTAGAAATTAAGATTATATCTGTGGAGAAGATCTTCGTCGACTATTTCTAATTGAAACCCCAAACCAATGTGAGAAATCGAAACATAGATAAAAAAACAATCGTCATTTATCAATTGTTAAAAAAAAGAGTCGGATACGTATACAATTAAATCTAATCTACTCAAGAAAATGAGAGTATATTGATGACGTATGAAGGCAAAATGAAAGAAATAATAAGGAAAATGTAACGTTTGCACAATTAGTTGAATTAAATGGACACTCGAGATATGATATTGATAGATGAAAGGTCAAGATGTGGCATTGATAAAGTTACTTTTGTGAGTAAAGTTGAAGTTACTTTTGTGAGTAAAGTTGAGTGACAATTTAAATAATTAAATATTAATAAATTGTGGGTCCATTCATTAATTAAAACATGGTTGTAGTATTCATAAAATTGATAGAATACCTACATTTGCGTTCAACAATATAAGATTCACTTATAAACATATTATATATTTTAATAGTAATAAATAAGATGGCTACATGCAATAATAAATAGAAGAAATAAATGAGACGTCGTTACATTCAATGATAAATATAAGAATTAAATGAGACGTTACATGCCATAATGATAAAACAAATCATAATTAAGTTTACTTAAAATCAGAAAAGCATAATTTAAGGAAAATTTTAAAAATATTAATACAAACATGTGTAAAATATCTAAAGAATAATTTAAGCAAATTAATAATAATTTAAAGAATAATAAATATTATCATTTATTTCGTGAAAATGATGAAACAAACTTATGCAAGAAATGTGAAAATAGTTTTACAATTTAATATTTGAAGTAGACATTTGACTAATTTAAGTTTACTAAAAATAATAAAGATATATATTAAGGAATTTTTTAAAACATTAGTCAAAATTATTAATAACATGTGTTAAATATTTAAAGAAAACAAACTAATCTTGGTGAATAATTGAAAGAAGTATATATATTGTCACCATATATGTAAATGCTATAATGTAAAAGGATGAAACGAAATAATTTAAGAGAATTATGTAAATGATTTTACAATTTAATATTTGAATAAAATAAAATTGACTTTTTTATTTATTTGCGAGATCATATCAATTACAACCTAATAATTTCATTTAATTTACTAATTACTATATCAATAAATTGCTAAAATAATGAAAATAACTATTTCATTAATCATTCATATATTAGTGAAATAATACAATAAAAAATTGATCAAAGAGATATTAACCACTAAAAGGAAGATAGATTCTTTGAGATCTTTTCTTGATAGAATCAGACTAATTATCGAAATGCATTTTCGAATATTTCAAGAATTGAAGAAGATTATCACATCTTCAATCTTTAGAATTTAGATAACAAACAAATAAATCTTGAAATTTTTTCAAACATTTATACGATAATTCTTAAAAACATTGTTTTCCTATAAAATTTACAAGAATATTGAATACATACACAAAGTAAAACACGAAAAATGTTATCATTAGATTGAATACACAACATCAGTAAAAATGTATCGAATGTATAAAATATTCATTAAAAACAAATACAATAGATTTACATGAAATACAAAAATAATTACAAGCATGAAATACATAAAAAATATATATACACAACAATAACCTATCTATTAAAAAGTTTCAAACCTTAAAAAATAACTTCTAGGATCACATTCTCATTTATCAATATATGAATTAACAAAATTTTCAAAGAAAAGATGACATCTTGAATAAATCTTCAACCGTCGACGAATATAAAGAATAAATCTTCAATCTTCCGTTCATAAAATCTTCAAGAATTTACGAAAAATCTTCAAATCTTCAATCTAATGATAACTAACAAATAAATCGAGAAAAATTTGCAAAACTTTTGCAGAAAAATATTGAAAATTATATTCGAGAAATAACTAAATCTAAATCTATTACAAATAAAATAAAAGATACAAAGAGATGAAAGTGAGATCATGAGAATGACGAACAACAAAGACGAATTTATAGAGAAAATAAGAAAAACGTTACTAATTTTAAGCAATTGATCCGAAGGTCAGAATTCGATCTAGAAATATAAACGGTTAAAATGAAGGATGATAAATGGTAGACAATAATTACAATTAATATAAAAAATTTACCATAATAATATAGAAGACTAAATAAACGGTCAAGATCAAGATGAAGAAAAGTAATCAACGGCCAATATGTTTTCCCGCCCAAATTAAAAAAAGAAACTTGTAGGTGTATTATATATTTATAGATTCTCTTAATATTTAATAATTTATAACTTAATAACTTATATAAGTTATAAGTTAAAGTTATAATATAATAATTTATAAAAAAAATTAACAAAACTTAAAACGAGTATAATTTTAAGTTGTACAAATAATTTTAACTTAAAACGATCGAAAAAAGAGTCGAAAACGAGCAAAAAAAAAAAGTCGAACCGCCGATTTGAAAATCGTAACCGGCGGTTCGCGGTTCGGTTACGGTTCGTCTAAACCCAAAATCGTAACCCCCGGTTTCTAACCAAAACCGCCGGTTTTCAACCATCGCACATGTCTACGTACGGGAATGGAGTGGTTATATTCTGAAAGAGAAGCTAAAATTGCTCAAGGGGGATCTACGGGAATGGAATAAAACGGTCTTCGGGAATATCGATTTGAGAATGGAAGAAAGCAGAAAAGAAATTCAGAGGTTGGATTTGCTACATGACACATTTGGACTTGAAGAGAGTGAAGTAGAACAGCGGAGAGAACTCTTCGCTAGCCTCCAAAATGGTATGAGATCGAAGGAAGAGCAACTACACCAAAGGGCAAAGTTGAATTGGTTTAAGAAGGGCGACCTGAATACGAGAATATTTCATAAGGTGATTAATGGCAGACGAAAAAGGAATGCAATTATAGGGTTCATTGTCAATGGGCACTGGACAGAGGACGTGCAAGAAGTGAAGGCTAGAGTACACCAACACTTCAGTAATCACTTCAAATCAGATGGATTTGCAAGACCAAAGATCCCATGTGAGCTATTACACAGAAAGCTTGAGGAATGCAATAATCGGTTCCTTACAAAAGAATTTACAGAGGAGGAGGTGAAGGCAGCAATCAGTTCCTTACAGCCCAGGTCCGGACGGTTACTCTCTTGGGTTCTTCAAAGAAAACTGGGATTTGCTAAGATCGGAAATCCTAACCATTACAAGAGAATTCCATCAGAACGGGAAGCTTACTAGAGGCATTAACCCATCATTCATCGTACTCATCCCGAAGAAAGAAGGAGGACAAAATCTGGAGGATTTCAGACCTATCTCCCTAATTGGCAGCTTGTACAAAATCATAGCTAAGCTACTTGCAAGAAGATTGTCCAGAGTGCTGGAATTGGTTATATCCGATTACCAATCGGCCTTCATTGGGGGCCGCCAAATCTTGGATGGGATTCTTGTGGCACACGAAGCTATCGATGAAGCTAAAAAGAACAGGAAAACCAGGGCTCTCTTCAAGGTCGATTTTGCAAAGGCCTACGATTCGGTGGAATGGACGTTTTTGGACAACATGATGAAAGACATGAACTTCTCGACTCAATGGAGAGTTTGGATTCTAGAGTGTGTGTCGACAGCCAATGCGGCTGTCCTTGTAAACGGAAGCCCGTCTGGTGAATTCAAGCTTGAAAGGGGTTTTCGCCAAGGGGATCCTCTTTCCCTGTTTCTGTTTTTAATTGCCACAGAGGGGTTAAATTGCCTGGTTAGTAAAGCTGTAGAAATTGGAGTTATGAGCTCGATACTCATGGGAAGAGACAAAGTACAAGTATTGTTGCTTCAATACGCTGACGATACAGTTTTCTTGTGCAATGGAAAGTGTGAAGAAATAAGAACAATTAAGTTTCTGCTCAAACTGTTCAAATTAATATCTTGTTTGGGAGTGAACTTCAACAAGTGCAGCATTATTGGCATTCATATGAGGGATGATGCTAAACAGGAGATGGCTGAATTCCTTGGGTGCACCACATGTAGTTTACTGATGGCTTTCTTAGGGTTGAACGTCGGATTGAATCATCACAAGACAACCTCATGAGCTGGTATGATAAGCAAGATTAAAGGAAAGTTGGGAAAATGGAAGGACAGAAACATATCGATGGGAGGAAGAACAACTCTAGTTCAAGCGGTTCTATCTGTGGTACCAACGTATTACTTATCCTTTTTCAAAATTCCAAAAACAGTATTGAGAGAGATTAGGAAACTTCAACGAAATTTCTTGTGGGGAGGGGGGACAGTAGGAAAATTTCTTGGGTTAGGTGGGAGGATATATGTGTTGAGAAAAAGAAAGGTGGGATAGGCATTAGAGATTTAAATGTTTTTAATATTGCATTGTTAGGAAAGTGGATTTTGCGTTTTATTAACGAGGGGGGGGGGGGGAGTATGTGGGCGAGGGTGCTGAAATCGCGATATGGGGGATTAATGGGGGGGAGCGGTGAACGCGTCTAGAGGGGGGACGAAGGGTGGCGATTCCAACTGGTGGAAAGAAATCAAAATTGTCTTCAAGAATATTGGTGGGAACGGGGCTAGGCATTTTGAGAGAGAGAGAGAGATATCCCAGTTTATACGACATCAGTGAGCAACATAATGCCTTAATTAGCAATATGGGCTTCTGGGGAGGGGGTGGCTGGAACTGGGAATGGGTGTGGGCGAGGGAGTTGAGTGATAGTAAGAATGGGGTTCTAACATATTTAATTACTTTGTTAAATAGGCACAAATTGAGTCAGGGGCTAGAGGATACTTGGGAGTGGGCTCTTGCTCCGAAGAGCATATACTCCACGACCACTACTTACTATTCACTACTAGAGGAGACGGAGGATGCGGACGAAATGACAGACACCAAACCAAAGTTCGAGGCTTTATGGAGAAATTTTGCGCTAAGAAGGATCCAAATGAACGTTTGGAAAGCACTGAAGGGGAGGATCGCGACGACCGATAATCTTAGGAAAAGAGGTGTACTGATATGTGATGTGGATATGAGATGCAGCCTTTGTGGAGAAATGGAGGAGAGCAATTGTCACCTGTTTCTGGAATGCAGCTTCGCAGTCTTGGTGTGGCAAGGATGTTATAGTTGGCTCAAGGTATGTATGACTCCTCACAGCAATCTTGCAGTCCATTCCCTACAACATAGAGTGGCTTTGGGCTTCAAAAAAATGATGAAAAGGTTTATGTCAAGCCTTTGGGCGTGTGTAATCTGGAAACTTTGGAATGGTCGTAATAAGAAAAGATTCAGGGGCGAACAACAACAGGCGAAGAAGACATTGGAGAAAATAAAAATACAAATCAAAATACAAGTGTGAAGCTGGATGAAGGGGTGCAACCTGCTGGAACCAAACACATCTATATCTGTCTGGCTATGTGAACCTCTGCTATGCATCAGCAAGCAAAATACCAACACTGAATGAGATGAGATGAGATGATATTTTGTAAGTCACGACTTTGTACGGGTTGAGTACCCCTTGTACTCTCGATTAATGAAACATCTCTTTTACCGTTAAAAAAAAATCAATCAAAAGTTTCGATTAGTAGATAATATTTATATGGAGTACAGAGTATTATTCTTCATATCTTAATACTACCCCCGTCCCGGATATTATTGGCATAGTTTGATCGACACAATTTTTTTAAAATGTGAATTTAGTAGTTGGTGATGTAAGATAAATGATGGGTATTTTAGATTATTTGGTGAGGTGTAAAATGGATATAGTGATGTGTAGAGTAAAATGTACTCCCTCCGTCCCATACTTGATGACCCAAACCAATTGGGCACGGATTTGATTTTAATGAATGAATTGTTTATTAATATTGTGTAAGATAAATGGGGGTAGTAAAAAAATTTCAACTTTATAAATAGTACTCACTCCGTCCCAGAGGAATTTGCACCCTTGGGACGGCACACATATTAAGAAATGTGTAAGAAAAAGTGTAATGAGTGGTGTTTTGAGGGGTAATTTTGTAAACTTTTATGAATAAAGTAAAGTAATAAAAGTGGATTGAGTGTGGAAAAGTAATGGCATATGGATAAATATGAGTATATTTTAAGGGTGAGGGTTATAAAGATATTTCCTTTTATGGAGTGTGCAAATTGGTATGGGACATCCATATATGAAAAGTGTGCAAATTCCTGTAGGACGGAGGGAGTAATAAATTTACTTTTTAGTGTAATAAAGTAGTGGCATTTGTTGTAATATTGCGATGTTTTAAGAAGATTGTTTAAAAGTGTTTTTGCTATTTTAAGTAACGTGTCATCAAGTATGGAACATCCAAAATGGTAAAATGAGTCATCAAGTATGGGACGAATGGAGTATGTAAAAAGAGGGTGACAATTTTGAAAATAAAATGATGTTGGGAGGGTATTAATTTTGTTGGGTATTTCCATATTAAAAGTGTATAAATAATTTTGGAATGTTCAAATAAGAAAAGTGTGCAAGTAATCACAGAACGGAAGGAGTATATACGAAAAGTTATCTGCTTATTTATCTATATAAACAACTCAGTCTTTCATTATTTATGTAAATACATGACAAAAAAGGATTCCTACGAGAGAATTAATATAAATGAATTGATTTCATACATCTCTACAAGTTTAGACTTTTAGATGAGATTTAATTTTTTTCATACGGTATCAGAGCCTCAGACACATGTTCTGAGTTAAATTTTTACTGAATGCAACTCCACCACCCATATTAAATTGTTCATTCGATGAGCCTCCTCTCTAAAGAGTGGAGATGATAATCTGGCCCATGTTTAAAATGGAGTATTAAGGAATTAATTTAAATGAATTAATTCTCCACCTCGATTTACAACTTCGAAATTTTAGATGAAACATGATTCTTTCAATTCTACAATCTACATATTCAGCCAACTTTGAATTGAAATTGATACATATATATATAAAATATTGAGACCAAATTTACGCATTTATATTTTGGGGGCTATTTTAAAAAAGGTGAAAGAATATCAAAGAATATGGGAGGAAATTAAGTAGATTGTATCCCTGAGTTTTATTTTCATAAAATATTATTACCCTTTTAAATTCTTGAACGCCATGTCAAATTAAGATCATCAGTAATTGAATAAATAAATACAAATTACCTACAAAACTCATTTGCAATTTTCTTTTCGAGTGAGATAAATTTGGATGGATATTTTCTCAAGATCAGCTAGTATTAAATGCGAACACCTACCGCGCGCGCGTTTTCAAAAAATAAAATAAAAAATTCGAACACCTACCAAATTAATTTGTGATTACAATATTATTTATAATGCCGAAATGCATGGTGCTTTGACTTACTATAGAAATTTGAATTGCTAATATGTGGAAACTGAAGATTGCTGAAGGCAAGGGTCCGTATTTGTACAGCACCAACAACTTTGTTGGAAGGCAGATCTGGGAGTACGACCCGAATGGTGGAACACCAGAGGAACACGAAGAGTTTAACATGGCTCGTCAACGATGGAAACAGAATCACAAAAAGGGATATCGTTGCTCTGCTGACTTGTTCGTGAGAATTCAGGTGATAGATAGTCTTGTATTTTTTTTGTTACTTTTTTCAATTTTGGTGTCATATTAGGCCGTTTTGGTTCCAATTTTGACATGATTCTTTCCAATTTTGGTCATCTAATGTCACGTGTGGTCCCTTTTATGTCCAATTTTAGTTAGGTGTTATTTAATACTCCCTCCGTTCCACTACTGTTTGCACATTTTTCTTATTCGTCCGTTCCACAATTGTTTGCACACCCATAAACTTCACACTCACAATATTCGCATATTTACACAAAATGTCATTATTTTTACACTCATTTCAACCACTCTTTTTACTTTATTAATTTAACTTTACAAAAATCCCGTAAAAAAATTTTTTTTTTATACCCCTTAACACTCCATTCATTACACATTTTTCTTAAAAAATGTGCCCATATCGTGGTGCAAACATTTATGGGACGGAGGGAGTACATTTTTTTGGTCATTTTGAACTAAAATTGACGGAAGTAAGATTTAAAAAGTAAAAACCTATAAACTAAAATTGGACACGTTATTTCGTTGTTTAATATATTGTGTCTTGTTTTGTTATGGGCGTGCAGCTTAAAAAGGAAAGTGGAATTGATGTGCTGAGCATACCACCGGTTAGAGTTGGAGAGAAAGAAGAAATTAGCTACGAAGCAGCAACAATCGCTGTGAAAAAAGCGGTACGGTTGAATCGCGCAATCCAAGCAAGAGACGGACATTGGCCTGCTGAAAATTCTGGCCCTATGTTCTTCCTTCTCCCACTGGTAAATATTTATACTCTATATTATGTAAATGCACAACCTTATTTATATTTTTCTTTGTAATAGTTGAAAAAAAAATTGAATATTTTTTTTGTAACACTTGATAAATTTATTATTGTTTTTATTTATTCATTTTAAGATTTAAAAAGTTGATTTTTATGATTTGATGAAATTAGATTTTTTTTAAATGCATTAATAGACTAAAAAAATCTTTAAAAGACTTTGGGACTAGATCAATATATTAAAAAGATTAAGACCCAAGCCTTTAGAAAACACTTATAACATGCCATGTGCTAAGCTAGAAAACACTTATAACATGCCATGTGCTAAGCTTAAAATATACACTTATAACATGCCATGTGCTAAGCTTAAAATATATAATAGATCAATTTTTTTTTTCTTAAAGTCTATCTAAGCCCGTTGACCAATTCCCCCTATAGTTACACACACAAAAAAAAAAATTGTATGGACCCATTCCAAAACTTTGAAAGTGGTGGTGAAGGTTGTTTTTTCTTGCATTTGTGCGAAAATATTATTTTTTGGACTAGTCTTAGGTGAGACCGTCTCACATAATGAGATCCGTGAGACGACTTTTATATATAAAAAGTGATAATATTTGAGTAAAACGTGATAGTGTTTAAGTAAAAAGTGATAATATTTGAGCAAAAAGTGATAGTGTTTAAGTAAAAAGTGATAGTCACTTTTGTTAAAAATATTATCACTTTTTACTTAAACATTATCACTTTTTTTACAAACCAAAACCTGAAAAAAAATTATGGGTTATCCTACCCAAAATTTTGAAATATGAGTTAAAAGCAGTGTTTTCATAACCAAACCGGTGTAGGCACCGGTTCACGGTCCAACCGGTTGGACCGGTTGAACTGGCGGTCCAACTGGTAAAATAATATTTATGTATTTTATTTTAATATTTTCTATGTTATATTAAAAAATATATATACTTATAAAATTAAAATCATATTAAAATAAATATAGTAAAATAATAAAATAATAAATATTAAACTAAAATAATATATATGTAAGATTTCATATCGAATAGGAGTAAAAGAAACATAGGAAAAAACTATATAAATGTTAGAGTGTTAGATTGTTATTTGTGAGATTTATGTCCCACAACGAATAAGAGTAAAAGATACATTTGAGAAAAATAATATAAAGGTAGAAGTGTAAGTAATAAACACATATGTGAGATTTATGTCCCACATCAAATATGAGTAGAAGAAACATTGGAGAAAAAAATAATATAAGGCTAGGAGTGTTAGTAAATAATAAATATAAATGTAAGAGTGTTACTAATAAACACACATATATGAATCCCACATCGAATATGAGTAAAAAAGATTTATGTCTTTAGGAGAACATATGATGTGAGATTTTATATCCATATGTCTTTCTCCAATATAAGGGGACATTTGATGTGAGATTTATTATCCCACATTGAATATAATTAAAAGAAATATATGTCTTTCTCCAATATATGTCCCACATTGAATATGAGTAAAAGAGATTTATATCTTTCTCCAATATAAGGGGTTGGAACTTGGATGTGAATAGTTTAAAATTTTTAAAAAAAAATCTGGACCGGTTTATCCGGTTTTGGGGCGGATTTCCCGGTTCTGGGCCGGTTTTTTGGTTTTGGGCCGGTTTCATCCGGTCTGACCATGAAAACGGTTTTTGACCCTTTTTTGGACCGGAGCCGTGACCGGTTCACGGTTGAACTGGCCGGTTCGGTCCGGTTTTAAAAACACTGGTTAAAAGGATCCGTCTTATAGAAAAAAATCTGTGAGACGGTCTGACACAAATTTTTACCTTATTTTTTAGTCTCGTAAAATGTGTTCGTTTTTAAATACTGTAAATCATTTAACTTTTCACTTTACAAAATAAGTATAAAACTATTCGATCGAAGCCAACAATGGAGGTCAGTTATTCCTGTGAAGAATAACAACTTCCTTGCACGATTTTAAATGTTTTTTCTGCTAGCTGTTTATTAAATTCTTACAAATATAATTATGTCTTGTACACAGATCATTGTATTGTACATAAGTGGAGCAATGAACAGAATCTTGACACCAGAACACAAAAAGGAGATGATTCGCTACTTTTACAACCATCAGGTCCAAATCTTTATTATACTACTAATTAAAAAAATTAGCCCTGGTTATATATAAAAAAAATTATTATGCATAATATATATATTCAATTCCCTTGAAAGAAAAGTTGTCCATTTTCTTTTTTCATTAATTAAAAAAATATGAAGTATAATATTACTCCCCCATCCCACATGCAATTGTTTACACTAAATTAATTTATAACATACAAACTAAAAAAAATATATGTAATGAGTGAAATGTTGAATGATAATTTTGTAAAATTTTAAAAATAATGATATTTTGTATAAATATAAAAAGGGATTGCGCAAACAACGGTGAGAAGGAGGGAGTATATATGTTTTGTGGGTTATTGAGGGGGAGAGAGATAGAAAAAAAAAAAAGGTAGAGAGATATGCAAAAGGAAAAAAAAAAATAGAGAAAAGTAAGAAAGAGAAAAAAAATAGAAAGATAGTGGATGTTAGCGAAGAGGAAGAGGAAATTGATAAGAAATGCCCAAAATGAGTAATTTTACAAGGAATGGATGAAGTAGTTTTGAAGTAGTTAATAAAAAAAATATTTAATTTTAATTATATAAACAATCACTTTATTGGATTTCACAATATTCAATTATACCCTAATTTATCTACTTTAAATTTAAGTGGAGAGAGTAATATTTTTATTAGAATATGAGCCAGTTCAGTTCCAAGCTTTTGCTTGAACGTTAATTGAAACTCCGTTTATCCTTTCAGATTAGTCAATCCTTGAACATTTTAATTAAAAAGTGCTTAATTTTAATTGTAGAATGATGATGGTGGATGGGGATTTTACATAGAAGGACACAGTACGATGATAGGATCAGGACTTAGCTATATTGCACTTCGATTACTTGGAGAGGAACTTGATGATCGAAACGTCGCCGTAACAAGAGCTCGCAAGTGGATTCTTGATCATGGTGGTGCTACAGAAATTCCCTCCTGGGGCAAAACATATCTCTCGGTACAAATTTAAATTATTATTTTAAGCTTATTTTCTTCCAAAATTTTATCTTGATCGAAACTGGTATCAAAGTTTATGTTTTTGAAACTTACTTAAAATATTAAGTTTGAACGGAATGAAAAATATTTTTCTATTTTTTAGAATTTAAATATTTTTTTGAAATATACTCCCTCCAGATTAACTTTCATACTTAATGTTCATCCCTTTTTAAAAAATATTATAATAAATAGAATTTTGAGATATAATTTTATAAAAAAATAAATAAGTGAGTTGACTTGTATGTATGTACTATAAAAAATAATGACATTAAATATAATATTTTAAATATTGTATGAGTGAAGTTTTTAAAAGACAAAAAAAATAGGTGTGAAAGTGTTTTTTGGAACGGATGGAGTATTTAATTAATTAAGTTCGGATGTGTTTAGAGAAAATTGGAATGTGAATAATTACCCCCGGCCCACACTATATTAATTTTATGACTATTAAAATGTTCAAGTATGATTAAAAAAAACAAAAATCTTATACATGTAACATGCACATGGTAATTGCAGTGCTATGTAATGTACTACTCCATAATTAGATAAACTTGTTTTCTTTTTACTAATGGTCCATTTAAATAAACTTATTTTTTTATAGAATAATATTTTCTAATTTATTTACTAATATAATTTTATGCATTAATTACATTAAAAGGTATATCATTCATTAAATATAGTTATAATAGAAATTTTATTTGTTTAATGTGTTTTTTTAATATAATTTTTTAATCTTTGTGAAAGTTAAATAAACCTATCTAATTGGAACGGATAGCAAGGGCGGAACCAGGATTATAAAATAGGGTGGGCTAGGCTAAAATAATTGCTTACACTTTTATTAAAACTTTAAGGTTTTGTTTGTTTTCGAATTTGAAATTTTAAAATTTAACACTTATTTTACTTTGAAATTCTAGAATCGAATTTTAAAAACATATTATATAGATACTTATAAATTTTAGAAAAGTTAACTCTATAAATATCTATCAACCATATCTAGATACTATAAAATCGAGTCAATTTTAAATTTTAATATTTGTAATAGTATTTATTTATTTTAGAATTTAAGTAAATTATGATTAATTTAATTTTAGGTCAAAATTCTCATAACAAATACGGAGTATACCGTAATATTTTTTATCTTATAATTTATGTATAAAATTCAAAAGATTACTTTAAATTTGTTATTTGATCTAATATTTAGTGGATAAATATAAGCCAACTTCCTTCCTATTTTTAAGCAACAAATTATTAGATAGTA
The DNA here is from genome assembly GCA_963675135.1 of Galeopsis tetrahit. Taxonomy (NCBI): domain Eukaryota; kingdom Viridiplantae; phylum Streptophyta; class Magnoliopsida; order Lamiales; family Lamiaceae; genus Galeopsis; species Galeopsis tetrahit. Next base: position 40,410,470 of record OY776128.1, on the reverse strand, counting down.
AATATTTTATTTTTAAATATACATATAATTAAAAAAAAAAAAAAAATCTAGATGGCTGGACGGGCTGTAGCCCGTCCCAGCCATCACATAGGTCCGCCCTTGACGGATAGAGTATGTGAATATTAAAATGATCATTGTATACCGTATATAATAAAAAGACTGGTTCCAAAATATTCATAACATTATCCCACAAAAGAATTCGGTACATTAAAAATGCCAACAGTATACCTTAATGCAAAAAAAGTATATGTTGTACTGAATTTTCGATATATTTCAACAATTTATATGTCGTTTCATGTCGAAATTTTGGTATATTTTTTCATACAGTCCATACATATATTTTTTTTTAGAGAATTTACGATGTGATACCGAATTATTAAAATACCGTAATATCGAACTACCTATTTTCGATATATATTAAAATACATTTTTATTTTTTAATCTGCTATTTGAAACTGTACAATTGGATCAGATCCTTGGAGTGTATGATTGGAATGGTTGCAACCCACTTCCTCCCGAGTTTTGGCTATTCCCTTCATTTTTTCCTTTTCATCCAGGTAACTCCAATTTCAATGAATATAGTATTTGTATAAATCATGAAAAAATCATAAATATTATATATATATATATATATATGAATACCATCTACATTCTTGACCACGTTCTTTACTAAATCAAAATTTAATATCAAAATTATTTATTATTTATATATGTCTTAAAATAGAAATAATATTTTATCATTATTATTCAAATCATCACCTATTTATTCAAATTGTCATTGACTTTATTCATACACAATTACTTGATTTAAAAAGTGGACCATGCAATATATACCTTATAAACACCCTCACCCTCCAACACATATATTTTGCACAAAGAAAAAACAATACTCCCTCCGTCCGCCTATAAGCTTCCCGCTATTTTTGACATAAAAATTAAAAAAAGTGATTAAATAATAGATATAATACAAGTGATGTGATTGATAGAAGAAGAGAGATAGAGATAAAATGTAAGATATAAAGTGAAGTTTAAGAATAAAAAATTAAAAGTATTTATCAAAAAGGGTATGGGAAACTTATAGACGAATAAACCAAAATAGTAAAATGAAAAATTAGAGACAGAGGGAGTAATTTTTTAAAACTAATGAAATGGAATCATGCATACAAAGTTTGACCAAAGGTAGGAGGTAGGAGTATTATTTTTTTGGTAAAGTTAAAGGAAAAAAATTAAAATTGAGAAGTTAATTATGCATATATAACGTAAAGAAACATATATCCGTCAATAAAATAAATAAAAAAATATATATGAAATATAGTTAATTAGGGTAAATTTGGGCCAAAAATTTACGGGTCAAATAAAAATTTGGATCAACGCCGGGGTCAAACTTAAGTAAAATATTTTTTTTCGTTTTCAAGTATTGTTTTACTATATGATCACAACTATATTATTACATAACTAAAATATTGTCACAATAAGCCAAAAGTGTAATACTACAAGTCCAAAAATATTTTGGATACTTAGTTTTTGAATTTGCTAGAATATTTTTGAGCATTAATTATATAGTAACATATTTTTGGTCTTGTAGTAGTAAAATACTTTATGCTACTATAATGCCAAAATTATTATTGTATTACAAGACCAAAACTATGTAGTCTTTTTTTTTTTTTTTGAAGTAACCAAAATCTTATTAAAGGGTATCAGAAATACCCAGGAAGAATTAGTACATCAAAAAACATATAAGAAAAAACAGGAACAGAGCTCTCAAACACTACCCAAAACACATTTTTGGCTCTCTCAACCAATCCATATAAGTCTTGCCCCTTGATAACAATCTCCCAGCTTTGAACCATCTATAGGATGTCGATCGTATCGTTTCTACCACCACATCAGGATCAAATTTATGACCACTGAATATTAGTTCGTTTCTCGATCTCCACACAGTCCACATCGTGCAATGCCATATTAGCCTCCACTGGTTTTTCCATGATGAATCAGCCTCCTGTTCATACTCGACGAAGTGCTTCATGCCTGTTTCCTTAGATTTGTAGACGAGGTCGAAAAGTGTATATATTTTGTGCCACACTGTCCTAGTCGCCGAGCAACTAAAGAACAGATGCTCCACGTCTTCATCTTCCCCGTCGCAAAGCCTGCAACTTGTGTAGAAATTTGGGTTATAGGCTCCACGTTTCTTTAAATTCATAATCGTTGGAATCTTGTTCTGCAGAAGCCTCCATGAGAAGGCAGCCACTTTTAAGGGGACGCCTTTCGTCCAAACTCCACTCAATTCGGCGATCTCTCGTCTGTCCTCCGTGATACGATCCGCTAGGATCCTATAAGCCGACTTGATCGAATAAATTCCATCTTTTTCTGGCTCCCAAATTCAAATGTCTTCTTCAACAGAATTTGTAATGAACCTGCTAACAAGACTACTAATATCATCAGAAGTATAAGGTCAAAAGTGCATTACTTACTACAAGTTAAAAAATATTCTGGACAACTAATTTTTTGAATGAATTTTTTGGAATATTTTTTACACTTTTAATCTTGTAAATATAATACTTTGATCTTATTTAACAATATATTGATCATATAATAAACCACTTACTTGTTACATGTGAATTTTTGGACGACACAGATCCATCCTTATGACCTGTAAACTTATTTGGTGAAATTAACTTAATGCAGCTAAAATGTGGTGCTTCTCTCGCACAACTTACATGCCCATGTCATATCTCTACGGAAGAAAATACCACGGACCACTCACTGACTTAGTTTTATCCATTCGTAACGAAATACACGTTACGCCCTACCATCAAATTGATTGGAATAAGACACGCCACCAATGTTGTAAGGTACATTTTGAATTATTATTTCTTAAATATAAGGAATCGTGCAGTCCTATTGTGATGAAAATACGGGTGATCTTTTCAATTTTAGTGTTCCACATCTTATTTCATTATATGGATGATTGATCTGTGTCATATTATAAAATATATTCAACATCCTATAATATTGAAAACGACACGTGTTAAGAAATTCAGCAAGATAGAATACTAGTGAAACACAAAAAGTAAAAAAAAAAAATCGAACGGAGAGTCAAAACAAGCTTGGATGATAGACGGAGCCCCTATGTGTATTGGGCAAACTCTTACTCCTTATATATAATGTTGTGGAAATTCTGAAAAACTATACCCCCTCCGTCCCACAGGAATTTGCACACTTTTCATATATGGATGTCCCATACCAATTTGCACACTCCATAAAAGGAAATATCTTCACAACCCCCACCCTTAAAATATACTCATATTTACCCATATGCCATTACTTTTCCACACTCAATCTACTTTTTACTTTACTTTATTCATAAAAGTTTACAAAATTACCCCTCAAAACATCAATCATTACACCTTTTCTTACACATTTCTTAAAATGTGTGCCGGTCAAAGGGTGCAAGTTCCTCCGGGACGGAGGGAGTATTTAATACGGAGTATAATTTTTAAAAACTTTTTATTTTCTTAAATGATAAAATTCACTATCTCTCACCATAACTTTCTCATTTCTATTTTTTTTACCTTTTCTCTTTTCCTTGTCTCTCTAAATTTTCTTCTTCCTACCTCTTTATACATCAACTACTCGTTACACATTTTGCGACATTTGTCCCTTGCACTTTCTTTTTTCAGTGCACTGTCTCAGAATCTTTTTTATTTGTATATTTATTATTATTCCCTCCTCCACATAAATTTACACATTTGTCATATTTGAATGTCTCATACCAATTTGAACACTCAAAGAAAGGAAATATTTCATAATCCTCACCCTCAAAATATACATATATTTACTCATATGTTATTACTTTTTCACATTCAATCTTCCTTTTTCCTTACTTCATTCATAAAAATTTACAAAATTATCCCTCAAAATGTGTGCAATTCCAAGTTCCTCAACTTTGAAATTTTGATTTTTTGTCCCTTAAGTTGTTTGAATTTTGATTTTTGTCCTCTAAGTTCCTCGACTTTGAAATTAGTCCCTAATGTTTACAAATTTTAAGGTTTTCGTCCTCTAAATTTTTCGATTTTGAAATTAGTCCCTTATGTTTACAAATTTTAAGATTTCAGTCCTTATTACCTACAATATTCGAAGGTAAACATCATGCAAATCGTTGACTTTGTCGTTTATTTGTAGATGCGCGATTTGAGGCTGAATGTGCATGTAAACGACAAAACCAACAATTTGCAAATAATTACATGATATAGATGTTGACCTTCGATTGCATGTAATAATTAATGACTAAAATCTTAAAAATTGTAAACATAAGAGACTAATTTCAAAGTCAAAAAATTTAGAGGACAAAAATCTTAAAATTTGTAAATATAAGAGACTAATTTTAAAGTTGAAAAACTTAGAGGACAAATATCAAAATTGACATAACTTAAAGGACAAAAAAAATGTATTTTCTCAACTAAAATATAAGGGATAAATATAGATTATTGGTATAGTTAAATGTGTATTGTGTGAATTCACTGCAGGATGATCTTTATTATCCACACACGTTGATACAAGATTTGCTTTGGGATACACTCAACTACTGCAGTGAGCCATTGATGAGGCATTGGCCATTGAGCATGATGAGACAAAAGGCTCTTGATAAAGTAATTAAATACATGCGCTATGAAGCTGAGGAAACAAGATATATTACTATCGGATGCGTTGAAAAAGTAGGCAATTAATTAATTATGAAAAATGTCTTTTTTTATTTTCTTGCCCCCTGGCCTCCTTTTAAATAATTAAATATGCTTACTTTCTAATATATATACCAAAAATTATTGATCGATCATATATATATAACTAATTGAAATTGTTTCAGAGTCTGCAATTGATGTGTTGGTGGGCACATGATCCAAATGGAGAGGAGTTCAAGCATCATTTGGCTAGGGTTCCCGATTTTCTTTGGCTCGCCGAAGATGGCATGACAATGCAGGTGCACTAATTAATATTATGTTGTGTAGAAAGTCTTGCGTCAAACCGTTTCATGCTACTTGTGCAAGTTTTTATGATATCATAAGAACATGCATGTAAAGGTATCATCATGAATATTAAGACGTGTCACCATAATAATTATTATTGGGCGTTGATTATTTTTTAACGTTACACATGTTAATTAATAATCTAAATAGTGAACTATTGGGTGAAATACCGAAAATGTTACAAGTGATTTCATTTCGATAATTAATGAAAAGAAATGTTTGTTGGAACCTGTTTACGCCGTATAAACTGCAATATCAAAAATCTCAGAATAACAAATAAATTCCACAAATAAGTCGAGACAAGGGAATCCCTTTTCCCGCAGAACAGAATACGCCCAGGATAGTGCTCGACTGTTACGGCGTTCCGTTCCCAAACGACTTTCACTTCCTATACAGTAGCACCACTGTATAAGAAGTATCGGCGAACGTACGTAGTACGAACTGAACACTCTCGGATATAAATCCGGCACAAGAAAGAACAGTGTAAGGCTTTCGGGAGCTCAACACACTGCGTAGGGACGAGAGGAGAGTAGAAGGGTAGAGGGGCGAATTTCAGCGTAAGGATGATATTTATAGGCAGAAGAAACCCTTGGAGGGAGAGGGAAAAACGTGTGGGCCCAGGCCCGATTCTTGGAAATATATCGCGAAAATATCGCAGCGGTTGAGATAATATCTCGCACGTGGATAAGTCTTGAAGACTGAATCTTGAAGACCAAGTTTGAGACTTCCAGATTATTCTGGAACATTCTTGAAGTAATTCGAATGAGCCGAGCCCATTCCTGAGTTGGGCTTTCGGAGTTTTTGGGTCTGCAAAAAGATAGGCGGGCACCAAAGACCAATTGCCGAAGCCGAGCCGAGCCGGGCGGGCGCGCGCGCGTGTGGCTCTTAGAGGAGTGTACCTCTTTTAGATAGTTGAACTACTAAGCTACTTCAATACCTTTATACATCTTAAATGTTTTATAGGTTTCCTATGTGGGACAATTTCCCACATTCTCAAACTTCCAAAATTGAAACTCTTCAACTTCAACAATTAATTTCTCACTCACCTTAACTCGGTTTTGAGATATTAAATATACCACGTTCATCTACTCCACGAGTAGATCGACTATGTCACGTTCAATTATTTCATAATTAACGTTTAGTTCGTCTAATTAATTAAATTAGATCAGGGTGTCAAAACCCAATTAATTCCTATTAATTCCAACAATCCCCCACATGAGTGAAAATCGTATCTATACAACATCAGACTCAGTGTTCAGTTCGAGTGAGATCTCCATGCGTCCGGATAAGTGGTTTTTGGCCTTGAACTTTCCGTAGCCAAACACTATCGGATATACCGGCGGCTTAGTGAACGCGATGCCTTGAACTACTCCTCCATAGTGTATACCTAGACAACAGTGTCAGCACACTTCAATCTCGTCTTTGTAACGTTCTCACGTTTTTGTCCGTTTTGACCATGGACGTCCTTTGTATTCATAAATGTTTGGTCGAAGCGGCCATCACTTCTCATTTATATAGGTAACTTCCTTTCGAGTATCCCGTTATACTCTAGGAATCATTAAGAGTCGAAGACTCAGCCTTTACCACATCTTACGGGTCGTTAACACTTGAGATAGTGCTGTCCGGAATAGTCGTAGTTTTCAAGTGTTTTATCACTAACCTCCACAGCTTCGTTTTCCCATTGAACCAAGTTATTGGGATCTCCAGTCATCATGGTTGGGTTACCACTACTTTGGTTTTTATTGTGGGTTTTAGACCCATTCCTTCTACCAGCTTGTTCAATTGATCTCGGTTTATGCTCTTCGTGAGCGGATCCGATATATTGTCGTTCGTATTGACATAATCAATGGACATTACTCCAGTGGAGATCAATTCTCTAACGGAGTTGTGTCGACGACGTATGTGTCTCGACTTTCCGTTGTACATGACATTCGTAGCTCTCCCAATGGCAGCTTGACTGTCACAGTGTACCGTCACCGCATGTACTGGCTTTTTCCAACATGGAATGTCTTCCAGAAAATTACGCAACCATTCAGCCTCTGCAGCGGCTAGGTCTAACGCTATAAATTCTGATTCCATTGTGGAACGAGCAATACACGTTTGTTTCTTGGACCTCCACGACACTGTTGCTCCTCCAATAGTGAATACATATCCACTGGTGGACAGCGAGTCTTTCGTGTCTGATATCCAATTTGCATCACTGTATCCTTCGACTACAGCTGCATGTCTTGTGTAGTGAAGCCCATAATCAATGGTGTACTTCAAGTATCGTAATACCCTTTTCAACGCTTTTCAGTGCTCATGAATTGGATTGTTCGTGTATTGACTCAACTTGTTTACCGAACATGCAAGATCAGGGCGTGTACAGTTCGTGATGTACATCACACTTCCAATGATCCTTGCGTATTCCAGTTGAGCCACTGGTTCTCCTCTATTCTTTTTCAAGTGAACATTGAGTTCCAAAGGTGTCTTAGCAAGTGGATCGTCAAAGGCCTTAAATTGCTTTAGTACCTTCTCCACATAGTGAGATTGTGTCAAGGAAATTCCGTTGGACGTTTTCTCTATCTTGATTCCAAGAATCACATCTGCTAATCCCATGTCTTTCATGTCAAAGTTTCTACTTAACATGTTCTTCGTATTAACTATGATATCGTGATTGTTACTCATGATTAACATGTCATCGACATATAAGCACACAATAACATATCCGGTTGGTGTATCCTTCACATACACACACTTATCACATTCATTAATTCGAAACCAATTTGACAGCATTGTACTGTCAAATTTCAAGTGCCACTGTTTTGGAGCTTGCTTAAGTCCATACAGTGATCTAACGAGTTTGCACACCTTTTTCTCGTTTCCAGGAGCAACATATCCTTCAGGTTGCTCCATGTATATTTCAGCATCCATCTCACCATTAAGAAACGCCGTCTTAACGTCCATTTGGTGTATTTCGAGATTGTGCAATGCAACAATGGCGACTAACACCCGAATGGAGGTGATCCTTGTCACTGGTGAGTATGTATCGAAGAAATCATACCCTTCCTTTTGTTTAAACCCCTTTGCAACAAGACGAGCTTTGTACTTATCAACAGATCCATCTGCTTTATACTTTCTTCTAAGGATCCACTTGCATCCTAAGGGCTTACAACCTTTAGGGAGGTCAACCAACTCCCACGTGTGGTTTAAGAGAATAGACTCGTATTCACTTTTAATGGCTTCTTTCCAGAGGTGTGCATCTGGTCTTGCCATTGCTTCTTTGATAGTTTTAGGTTCTTCTTCCTCCAGAACATAAGTAATGAAGTCTGAACCAAAATCTTTATCAATTCTAGCTCTCTTACTGCGTCTTGGTTCTTCACTCTCTTGAGTGGAAGGACTAACAGTGTCGTCTGTTGCTTCGAGAGTTCTTTTACTCGAACAGTCTTCCTCTTTTTCCTTAAGAGGAAAAATGTTCTCAAAGAACACTGCGTTCCTTGACTCAATCGTAGTGCCTTCTGTCATATCCGGTACTTCGGATTTGTGAATCAGAAATCGATAGGCACTACTGTTTGAAGCATATCATATAAAGATACAATCGACGGTTTTCGGACCGATCTTAACTTGTTTAGGAAGTGGTACTTCAACCTTAGCCAAACACCCCCACACTTTGAGGTAGTTGTATGAAGGTTTTCGTTTCCTCCATATTTCATAAGGAGTTTGATCCTTAATTTTATGAGGAATCTTATTCAGAATATGGTTGGCTGACATAATAGCTTCCCCCCACAAGTTCTGAGGTAGACCAGAGTTGATTAACATTGCGTTCATCATCTCTTTTAGTGTTCGGTTTTTCCTCTCCGCAACCCCATTAGACTGAGGTGAGTAAGGGGCTATCGTTTGATGTATAATCCCAGATTCAATACATAATTGTTCAAACGGAGCTACGTACTCTCCACCTATATCACTACGAATTGATTTAATTCGAGTGTCCAATTGATTCTCTACTTCAGTTTTGTAACGTTTAAAAGCTTCTATAGCTTCGTCTTTACTCTTTAAAAGGTAAACGTAGCAGAATCTTGTACAATCGTCTATGAAAGTTGCTTAATTGCAATATCAAAAATCTCAGAATAACAAATAAATTCCACAAATAAGTCGAGTCAAGGGAATCCCTTTTCCCGCAGAACAGAATACGCCCAGGATAGTTGAACTACCAAGCTACTTCAATACCTTTATACATCTTAAATGTTTTATAGGTTTCCTATGTGGGACAATTTCCTACATTCTCAAACTTCCAAAATTGAAACTCTTCAACTTCAACAATTAATTTCTCACTCGCCTTAACTCGGTTTTGAGATATTAAATATACCACGTTCATCTACTCCTCGAGTAGATCGACTATGTCACGTTCAATTATTTCTTAATTAACGTTTAGTCCGTCTAATTAATTAAATTAGATCAGGGTGTCAAAACCCAATTAATTCCCATTAATTCCAACAATGTTACCTCTACGTACGTTTATATTATTAAGTGCTTACTTGTTTAATTCACTTGTAGACTTTTGGAAGTCAAGTATGGGACTGTGCTCTTGCCACTCAAGCAATTATAGCGAGTGGTATGGTTGAGGAATATGGCGATGGTTTGAACAAGGCAAACTTCTACATAAAAGAATCTCAGGTACATTTCTCCATATTCAAAATTGATAGGAGTATATATGTACGGTTGAATTTTCGTTGCAAATTGAGAGTAACACTCGTATATATATATATATATGTAGATAAAGGAAAACCCGAAGGGGGATTTTAAAAGCATGTATCGGCACTTCACATTCTCCGATCAAGATCATGGCTGGGTTGTATCAGATTGCACAGCTGAAGCGCTCACGGTATTATTCTATCTTGTCATTAGTATACCCATTATTTTATTTTAACGAAAAAAAAAGGAATTTCACTACTGAGTCAGTATATACTAGAAGTACGTTATGATAATTAACTATTTGTGTAACTCTCCGATTTTCAAATATAGACTTTTCCTAAAGAAGTTGAAATAACTAATTTGAACGCGTTTAAACTCACACTACAAATAAACACGGAGATTAGTGGCGTTTTTTTTTTTTATACCACAAATTTGGTCAAATGGATAAAGACAATAGAATTTGCGATGGAATTGAAAAAAAAAAAAAAAAAAGTTGCAAAATCCATATCGCAAGAAATTAAGAGAAAAAATAATTAAATAAAGTTCACAAATCTCCAGCTAGTTTTTTTAGTGGACAAAGGACATTAAAACTCTCGATTACTACTTGGAAACAGAAGAGAGGAAAGAGTCAAGAAAAGTTTAACTTGACAACTACTATGATCTATTGCAGTGTCTGCTTTTGCTATCAAAAATGCCAGATGAAATTTCTGGAGAAAAGGCCAATGTCGAACGACTCTACGAGGCTGTGAATGTGCTCCTTTATTTGCAAGTAGGCATGATCGACTTCCTTAATATCGTGATTATATCTACCGTACCCATATGTCATTACTTTTACATTCGTTTATTATTATTATTGTGTTTAGAGCCCAAAGAGTGGTGGATTTGGTGTATGGGAACCCCCATTCCGCAGCCATATATGGAGGTAATAACATTTTGGTGCATGCATAATATATACTCCCTCCATCCATGAAAAGTAGGGACATGGGGATGGGGCACAAGTTTTAAGAAAATGGTAGATAAAGTAGATAAAGTAAGGGTATTATAGGGTATTGTGGGGTCCATTGTGAATAAAGTGATTGTTTAGGAATAAAGTTGATGGCAAATTGAGTAATTAAGTGATAGTTGAAGGGTGATAGTTTCCATAAAGTGCATGGGACTACATTTGGTGGACAAAGAATATGTGTCAAATGGGACTACTTTTCGTGGACGGAGGGAGTATTAATTATTGAAACAAATTTATAACTTCTTTTCTTTGCTTTAATAATAGTACTGATGTTAAAATTAAATTATATATGTAGGTTTTGAACCCCTCAGAGCTCTTTGCTGACATTGTCATTGACAAAGAGTAAGCTTTTTTACAAAATATGTCGGTCAACCTGTGCAAGTCATTAAGCGGCGGAGGGATTGATATATAATTAATTTTGTATTTAATTAGGCACATAGAATGTACTGGTTCTATAATCGAAGCTCTAGTGTCGTTTAAGCGTCTACATCCAAAACACCGCGAGAAAGAAATTGAAATCTCCATCATGAAAGCTTTGAGCTTCATTCAAGAAAAACAACAGCCAGATGGCTCATGGTGATCGAGTTATATAATTATAAATTTTCGATCTGCTTAATTAATTTGTTTAAATAATTATCTATATATTAAAAAGTGTATATGATACTATGCATGGCAGGTATGGCTATTGGGGAATTTGCTTCGTCTATGGAACATTCTTTGCACTACGAGGATTAGTAGCTGCCGGAAAGACTTATGAAAATAGCGAAGCCGTTCGAAAAGGTGCAAGTTTTTTGTTGTCAATACAAAATGAAGAAGGTGGATGGGGAGAAAGCCTTCAATCTTGCCCAACCATGGTAACTTTTTCTCATTTTAACACTTTTTTTCCTTTATACAGTCAGAAATATTAATTGCTTATACATTGGGATTACTCATAAATAAAATAACAATTTAATTAAATAAATAATGGTTTGAAAATGTTTCTATTTAATTTTGAGATATTAAACACTCTCTCCGTAAGCTAAAGCTATCCATTTTTTACCCATAATAACTTTTACACTCGTAATTGAAAACACCTTTAATTACAATTTCTACAATTTTACACACATGCAATGCAATTATTTTTGGGTCCATATATATATACATATCTAAGCCAATTCATTTATTTTTTTAATATATAAAAATTTAAAAATTATCCTTTAATTTAAAATTCTATGCATTACTACACTTTCTTAATATATATGTCCACTTATATAGGAAAGTTATAATATACGGAGTACCTTTTTATTTTTCGTAATAACTTTCACACTTTTTTTTTTTTTATGAACATTTAAAAATAACTTGCACACTTAAAAAATTGCAAACTCTTCTTTTCATATTATGTATATACCAACAATTTTATGCCTGGTAATTAATTTTTAATGAGTCTTCTGATCAATTTTTTTTTTTTTGACAGAAATACACGCAGCTTGATGGAAATCGGACAAATTTGGTTCAGACATCTTGGGCAATGCTTGGTCTTATGTATGCTGGACAGGTTGGTAATTACAAATATGTTTCACTAAATTTTACTTTTATTCATTTTTAAAATTTTCCCATTAACATTTAAATATTATAAACCTTTCAGTCTTGAGAATTACTTTTATGTTTTATTTTTAAATTATACTAGCACCCATTAATATTAATGTGTGCCACCCGCAAGATTTTAGCTGGATCAGATATGATCCACAAAATTTTGAATTGATCAAGTTAAACGGGTGACGGCATACATGCACTTGAATGTATATTAGACTTTTTTTATAAAATTATTTATTGATTCTATCAAAAGGACTGATCATAGTTAAATAGTTAGAGGAAATAGCAGTAAGGCTCAAAGTTGGCTATCCTATAGCAAGTAGCAACATTTCTATGAAAAGTTGCAACTAGGCACAAAATATCACCCAAAATGTCCAAACTATCCTTTAAATCCAATAAGACTAAAAAAATCGTGTAAAGACACAATAATGTCTTTTGTCTTCCCAAGCACCTACTTTCTTTGACTTCTGCAGGGGGAGAGAGAAAAACTCCATTAATGAAGATGAACAAATTTTAAAATTAGATAGACGACAATTCCCAAAACTCAATCGATTTACAGAGATGAAGATTGAAAGGGAGATAAAATTCGTAGCTTTCTGAAGCTCTCTCAGAGTGTACCCACCCCAAATGCGACACCACCAGACCGTGCTTCGCCGCTCCCATGACCCGACCCGAAACCTGGGGCCACTTTCTCAGGATGAGCGATCCTGAGTTCATTTCTGATCTCAATTGGGTCGGGTTCGGTAATGGGATCAGCGTCGTGCTTCCGGGTTGGGTCGGTACAAATTTCTTGTTTCTTGGGGAGGTGAACCAAAGAGAGATGACAATGGCGGCTTCGGCGCATATTCCGAGATCAACCCAAAATTTGAGGTCCGTTTAGAGAGCTGGTCGTTCGTTGAGAAAGACTTTAAACATTTCTTCCTCTGTCTGTGTTTTGATCAATTTTTAGGCATTTGACTTGAAGAAGAGAAATACAGAGGGTAGTGGAAGAAGAAGCTTAGGTGAGGGTAGTGAGAGCAACAATGGAAGTTGTACCATTGACCCACCGACTTTGATTTTGCTGACTGAATCCATTATTAATCCCAATACCCCACTCTAGATAGTAAATACCAGTACTAGATACATACTCCAATTTAATTATTTCAACTCTTTTTATTTTATTTCAACTCTTTTACATAACTTTCTAAATTTAAATTGAAATTGAAGTTGAGTTTGAATATTACACAAGCTATTAAAATTTGAACACTAAGCGGTGCAAAATTGAACAGTTAAAATTTGAACACAAAGCGGTGCAAAATTGAACAGTGGTGCAAATTTAAATTGAAGTTGATCCTAGATATAAATTTTGACTATTACCAAAAGTACTAAATTGAATTTGAATCATTCATTAATAAGATAGTAGACCCTCTAAATTGAATTTTAATATTGTGTAATACTCAAACTCAATTTATCAATTTAGGTTTAAGTTTCATGTTCAATATCCAATTTAAGTTTAATAACTTATGTAATATTCTAATTCATTATATATATTTAAATTTAATAAATAAATAGTTTCATTTCATTTTAGAATCTTATGTAATATAAGAATTTTCGATTTTGAATTTAGAGTTAAGTTTTAGTAATTTATGTAATATTCAAATTCAATTTAGGTTTAAAGTTTATGTTTAATAGTTTATATACCATTTAAGTTTAGTAACTTATGTAATATTCAAACTTAATTTAGGTTTAAGGTTTATGTTTAGTAGTTTATGTGTGACTTTTCAAATGTTTATGTGATCTGATTTTTAATTCTCGAATGTAAATGAACAATAATCAGTTTTTAACAACAATTCTTGAATGTAAAATGAGCAATGATAAAATATTAGGATGATCGACTTGCAATGATGTCAAGAAAGAAATACATATGATGGACAATAAGAAAAATGTTTAAACAAAAGAGACAAACTAAAATCCATCATACATTCATACCAAACAACTAAAATTTCCAGTAAATTACAAAGAAGTTGAAAATATGTACCAATAAGGTTCATGGGCACACTAAACTTTCATAGACATTATGAATCCTATAAAAAAAAACGATTAATTTCGATGTTGGAATCTGTATCAATGTCTTCCCAAAGTTTTAAGACGAAATCATAAGTCTCGTATGTCCTGTTCGGGTCTTTTCTAAACAAGATTTTCTGATTAGTAGGCTTTAATAAAGCAAAGGTTGGGGTGCGAATGGATTTAACATACTAAAACCTAAACCCAAAGATATTGAATATTAATAGTACATGTACCAAACCTAAATTAAAATTGAATCATTCATTAAATTAAATTAAATATATAAATTGAATATTCCCCCCTTCCAAGAGAATTCACACTCTTGGAACTATACACATTTTAAGAAATGTATAATTAAGAACATGAGTAATGAATGATGTTTTGGGGGTAGTTTTGAATTTTTTTTATGAATAAAGTAAATAAAATGGTATATTAAATGTGAAAGAGTAATGATATATGGGTAAATACGTGTATATTTTGAGGGTGGAAGTTATAAATTTTTTATTTTTTTTAATTTTGGAATGTGTAAATTGGTATGAAACATCCACATATATCAAGGGTGTAAATTTATATGGGACGAAGGGAGTATCATATAATGTACTAAACCCTAACCACAATGCACTAAACTCTAAACCCTAAATTAAAGTTTTGAATAGTAGATAAGGTGCTAAATTAAAATTGAATCATTCATTAAAGTTAAAAAAATTCGGAGGGAGTATTTATATAATTATATGGTGTGAATGTCAATTTATTTTCTCCTTAATATTCATTATGTGTCATTTATTTGTTCATGTATCTACATCATTTTATTTAGAAAACTAATACAAAAGATACTAATACTATTTAGGAAACTACTGTTCAATATTGTCATATATAATTCAAAATTATGAGTTTTCGTTCAAAGTTTATGTGATACTGTTCAAATATTTATGTGGTCTAATTTTTTATTCTTGCATGTAAATGAACAATACTCATTTTAAAATGAGCAATAATTAAAAATGATGCTCTATCAATAAATCATTGTTTACATAATGACTATATTGAGACTTATAAATACAAATGTTATAAATCATTCTTGCATGTGGTCTAATTTTTTTATTATTTCTTTCTCAAGTTTATATCGAGACTTATAAATACGAATGTTATAAAGTAGTAAGCAATTGAAGTGAAATCAACATATATATTTTTAAAATGATGGGGTGCTATAAAAGGATAATAATGATACTCTATGAATAAATCATTGTTATATGGTGTGAATGTCAATTTATTTTCTCCTTAATATTCATTATGTGTCATTTATTTGTTCATGTATCTACATCATTTTATTTAGGAAACTAATACAAAAGATACTAATACTATTTAGGAAACTACTGTTCAATATTGTCATATATAATCCAAAATTATGAGTTTTCGTTCAAAGTTTATGTGAGACTGTTCAAATATTTATGTGGTCTAATTTTTTATTCTTGCATGTAAATGAACAATACTCATTTTAAAATGAGCAATAATTAAAAATGATGCTCTATCAATTAAAATTGAATTATTCATTCATTAAATTTAAATATATAAATTGATATTGTATAAATTACCAAACCTAAATGGTATATAAAGTTCTCAACCATACCCCTAATCAGATTAAAGAATATAAATTTAGTTTTGATGATCAAAACTATATCTGTAATCTAAGTGTTAGGATACAATTTGTAATCTAATAAATAGGTTACCTAAGTTGTTTTAGAAAGCTTAGTAGTTAACATAGAATGTCTAAGTCTTAATCATGTGGAATCAACTGTATATCAGTTAATACCACATTTGGATCAGCACATGTTCGCTCAAAACTAAAAGAGTAGAAGAGTAAAGACCAGAAGACATCTGAAGTTCATTAGTGAAATCTGTCTGAAAGGTTCTTGTATACCATCTCAACTGATAATAATTGCATGAGATCAGTCGATCAGAAGACCTCGGCTGATATGAACTTCGCCAGATTTTGTCAAGCTTTAAAGGGCATTTATAAAGACTGTTGATCTAATTGATCAGATAACAGAACACATTGAAGGCAATGATTACTAGAAGACAAAGAGAATGTCGAATAGCATCTGACACATCTATTGAGTTGACTTGGACAAGGGATTCAGAGATCTTCTCAGAGCCGTACAAGAGCATTTAATGCACATTAAATGCACATTTCTTTTTAAGGAATGATTTGTAACATAATATCAAGATACATTTAATCCATGAAGATCTCACCTACAAAATAGATGATTTGCTCGAACGGCTAGTTCTTACCAACGAATAGTTTAGAGTTTAGTAACTTATGCAATTTCAATTTAAATTTTAGTAACTTATGCAATTTCAATTTAAGTTTAGAGTTTAGTACCTTATATATCTTGTTGACATTCAATTTATATATGTAAATTCAATTTTAAATTTTAAACTTTATGTAATATTATATTCAATTGGGAAAATATCAATTTTGGTCACCAAGTTTTACCTCTTTTCATATTTGGTCACCCACATTTAGTCACTATCAAAATTGGTCACCCAGTTATTATATTCTATTAAAATTGATTAAACTTATTTTTCATTCTAAATATTTTACATAACTTTCTAAATTTAAATTGAAATTGAAGTTGAGTTTGAATATTACACAAGCTATTAAAATTTGAACACTAAGCGGTGCAAAATTGAACAGTTAAAATTTGAACACAAAGCGGTGCAAAATTGAACAGTGGTGCAAATTTAAATTGAAGTTGATCCTAGATATAAATTTTGACTATTACCAAAAGTACTAAATTGAATTTGAATCATTCATTAATAAGATAGTAGACCCTCTAAATTGAATTTTAATATTGTGTAATACTCAAACTCAATTTATCAATTTAGGTTTAAGTTTCAGGTTCAATATCCAATTTAAGTTTAATAACTTATGTAATATTCTAATTCATTATATATATTTAAATTTAATAAATAAATAGTTTCATTTCATTTTAGAATCTTATGTAATATAAGAATTTTCGATTTTGGATTTAGAGTTAAGTTTTAGTAATTTATGTAATATTCAAATTCAATTTAGGTTTAAAGTTTATGTTTAATAGTTTATATACCATTTAAGTTTAGTAACTTATGTAATATTCAAACTTAATTTAAGTTTAAGGTTTATGTTTAGTAGTTTATGTGTGACTTTTCAAATGTTTATGTGATCTGATTTTTAATTCTCGAATGTAAATGAACAATAATCAGTTTTTAACTACAATTCTTGAATGTAAAATGAGCAATGATAAAATATTAGGATGATCGACTTGCAATGATGTCAAGAAAGAAATACATATGATGGACAATAAGGAAAATGTTTAAACAAAAGAGACAAACTAAAATCCATCATACATTCATACCAAACAACTAAAATTTCCAGTAAATTACAAAGAAGTTGAAAATATGTACCAATAAGGTTCATGGGCACACTAAACTTTCATAGACATTATGAATCCTATAAAAAAAACGATTAATTTCGATGTTGGAATCTGTATCAATGTCTTCCCAAAGTTTTAAGACGAAATCATAAGTCTCGTATGTCCTGTTCGGGTCTTTTCTAAACAAGATTTTCTGATTAGTAGGCTTTAATAAAGCAAAGGTTGGGGTGCGAATGGATTTAACATACTAAAACCTAAACCCAAAGATATTGAATATTAATAGTACATGTACCAAACCTAAATTAAAATTGAATCATTCATTAAATTAAATTAAATATATAAATTGAATACTCCCCCCTTCCAAGAGAATTCACACTCTTGGAACTATACACATTTTAAGAAATGTATAATTAAGAACATGAGTAATGAATGATGTTTTGGGGGTAGTTTTGAATTTTTTTATGAATAAAGTAAATAAAATGGTATATTAAATGTGAAAGAGTAATGATATATGGGTAAATACGTGTATATTTTGAGGGTGGAAGTTATAAATTTTTTATTTTTTTTAATTTTGGAATGTTTAAATTGGTATGAAACATCCACATATATCAAGGGTGTAAATTTATATGGGACGAAGGGAGTATCATATAATGTACTAAACCCTAACCACAATGCACTAAACTCTAAACCCTAAATTAAAGTTTTGAATAGTAGATAAGGTGCTAAATTAAAATTGAATCATTCATTAAAGTTAAAAAAATTCGGAGGGAGTATTTATATAATTATATGGTGTGAATGTCAATTTATTTTCTCCTTAATATTCATTATGTGTCATTTATTTGTTCATGTATCTACATCATTTTATTTAGAAAACTAATACAAAAGATACTAATACTATTTAGGAAACTACTGTTCAATATTGTCATATATAATTCAAAATTATGAGTTTTCGTTCAAAGTTTATGTGATACTGTTCAAATATTTATGTGGTCTAATTTTTTATTCTTGCATGTAAATGAACAATACTCATTTTAAAATGAGCAATAATTAAAAATGATGCTCTATCAATAAATCATTGTTTACATAATGACTATATTGAGACTTATAAATACAAATGTTATAAATCATTCTTGCATGTGGTCTAATTTTTTTATTATTTCTTTCTCAAGTTTATATCGAGACTTATAAATACGAATGTTATAAAGTAGTAAGCAATTGAAGTGAAATCAACATATATATTTTTAAAATGATGGGGTGCTATAAAAGGATAATAATGATACTCTATGAATAAATCATTGTTATATGGTGTGAATGTCAATTTATTTTCTCCTTAATATTCATTATGTGTCATTTATTTGTTCATGTATCTACATCATTTTATTTAGGAAACTAATACAAAAGATACTAATACTATTTAGGAAACTACTGTTCAATATTGTCATATATAATTCAAAATTATGAGTTTTCGTTCAAAGTTTATGTGAGACTGTTCAAATATTTATGTGGTCTAATTTTTTATTCTTGCATGTAAATGAACAATACTCATTTTAAAATGAGCAATAATTAAAAATGATGCTCTATCAATTAAAATTGAATTATTCATTCATTAAATTTAAATATATAAATTGATATTGTATAAATTACCAAACCTAAATGGTATATAAAGTTCTCAACCCTACCCCTAATCAGATTAAAGAATATAAATTTAGTTTTGATGATCAAAACTATATCTGTAATCTAAGTGTTAGGATACAATTTGTAATCTAATAAATAGGTTACCTAAGTTGTTTTAGAAAGCTTAGTAGTTAACATAGAATGTCTAAGTCTTAATCATGTGGAATCAACTGTATATCAGTTAATACCACATTTGGATCAACACATGTTCGCTCAAAACTAAAAGAGTAGAAGAGTAAAGACCAGAAGACATCTGAAGTTCATTAGTGAAATCTGTCTGAAAGGTTCTTGTATACCATCTCAACTGATAATAATTGCATGAGATCAGTCGATCAGAAGACCTCGGCTGATATGAACTTCGCCAGATTTTGTCAAGCTTTAAAGGGCATTTATAAAGACTGTTGATCTAATTGATCAGATAACAGAACACATTGAAGGCAATGATTACTAGAAGACAAAGAGAATGTCGAATAGCATCTGACACATCTATTGAGTTGACTTGGACAAGGGATTCAGAGATCTTCTCAGAGCCGTACAAGAGCATTTAATGCACATTAAATGCACATTTCTTTTTAAGGAATGATTTGTAACATAATATCAAGATACATTTAATCCATGAAGACCTCGCCTACAAAATAGATGATTTGCTCGAACGGCTAGTTCTTACCAACGAATAGTTTAGAGTTTAGTAACTTATGCAATTTCAATTTAAATTTTAGTAACTTATGCAATTTCAATTTAAGTTTAGAGTTTAGTACCTTATATATCTTGTTGACATTCAATTTATATATGTAAATTCAATTTTAAATTTTAAACTTTATGTAATATTATATTCAATTGGGAAAATATCAATTTTGGTCACCAAGTTTTACCTCTTTTCATATTTGGTCACCCACATTTAGTCACTATCAAAATTGGTCACCCAGTTATTATATTCTATTAAAATTGATTAAACTTATTTTTCATTCTAAATATTTTACATAACTTTCTAAATTTAAATTGAAATTGAAGTTGAGTTTGAATATTACACAAGCTATTAAAATTTGAACACTAAGCGGTGCAAAATTGAACAGTTAAAATTTGAACACAAAGCGGTGCAAAATTGAACAGTGGTGCAAATTTAAATTGAAGTTGATCCTAGATATAAATTTTGACTATTACCAAAAGTACTAAATTGAATTTGAATCATTCATTAATAAGATAGTAGACCCTCTAAATTGAATTTTAATATTGTGTAATACTCAAACTCAATTTATCAATTTAGGTTTAAGTTTCATGTTCAATATCCAATTTAAGTTTAATAACTTATGTAATATTCTAATTCATTATATATATTTAAATTTAATAAATAAATAGTTTCATTTCATTTTAGAATCTTATGTAATATAAGAATTTTCGATTTTGGATTTAGAGTTAAGTTTTAGTAATTTATGTAATATTCAAATTCAATTTAGGTTTAAAGTTTATGTTTAATAGTTTATATACCATTTAAGTTTAGTAACTTATGTAATATTCAAACTTAATTTAGGTTTAAGGTTTATGTTTAGTAGTTTATGTGTGACTTTTCAAATGTTTATGTGATCTGATTTTTAATTCTCGAATGTAAATGAACAATAATCAGTTTTTAACAACAATTCTTGAATGTAAAATGAGCAATGATAAAATATTAGGATGATCGACTTGCAATGATGTCAAGAAAGAAATACATATGATGGACAATAAGGAAAATGTTTAAACAAAAGAGACAAACTAAAATCCATCATACATTCATACCAAACAACTAAAATTTCCAGTAAATTACAAAGAAGTTGAAAATATGTACCAATAAGGTTCATGGGCACACTAAACTTTCATAGACATTATGAATCCTATAAAAAAAACGATTAATTTCGATGTTGGAATCTGTATCAATGTCTTCCCAAAGTTTTAAGACGAAATCATAAGTCTCGTATGTCCTGTTCGGGTCTTTTCTAAACAAGATTTTCTGATTAGTAGGCTTTAATAAAGCAAAGGTTGGGGTGCGAATGGATTTAACATACTAAAACCTAAACCCAAAGGTATTGAATATTAATAGTACATGTACCAAACCTAAATTAAAATTGAATCATTCATTAAATTAAATTAAATATATAAATTGAATACTCCCCCCTTCCAAGAGAATTCACACTCTTGGAACTATACACATTTTAAGAAATGTATAATTAAGAACATGAGTAATGAATGATGTTTTGGGGGTAGTTTTGAATTTTTTTATGAATAAAGTAAATAAAATGGTATATTAAATGTGAAAGAGTAATGATATATGGGTAAATACGTGTATATTTTGAGGGTGGAAGTTATAAATTTTTTATTTTTTTTAATTTTGGAATGTGTAAATTGGTATGAAACATCCACATATATCAAGGGTGTAAATTTATATGGGACGAAGGGAGTATCATATAATGTACTAAACCCTAACCACAATGCACTAAACTCTAAACCCTAAATTAAAGTTTTGAATAGTAGATAAGGTGCTAAATTAAAATTGAATCATTCATTAAAGTTAAAAAAATTCGGAGGGAGTATTTATATAATTATATGGTGTGAATGTCAATTTATTTTCTCCTTAATATTCATTATGTGTCATTTATTTGTTCATGTATCTACATCATTTTATTTAGAAAACTAATACAAAAGATACTAATACTATTTAGGAAACTACTGTTCAATATTGTCATATATAATTCAAAATTATGAGTTTTCGTTCAAAGTTTATGTGAGACTGTTCAAATATTTATGTGGTCTAATTTTTTATTCTTGCATGTAAATGAACAATACTCATTTTAAAATGAGCAATAATTAAAAATGATGCTCTATCAATTAAAATTGAATTATTCATTCATTAAATTTAAATATATAAATTGATATTGTATAAATTACCAAACCTAAATGGTATATAAAGTTCTCAACCCTACCCCTAATCAGATTAAAGAATATAAATTTAGTTTTGATGATCAAAACTATATCTGTAATCTAAGTGTTAGGATACAATTTGTAATCTAATAAATAGGTTACCTAAGTTGTTTTAGAAAGCTTAGTAGTTAACATAGAATGTCTAAGTCTTAATCATGTGGAATCAACTGTATATTAGTTAATACCTCATTTGGATCAGCACATGTTCGCTCAAAACTAAAAGAGTAGAAGAGTAAAGACCAGAAGACATCTGAAGTTCATTAGTGAAATCTGTCTGAAAGGTTCTTGTATACCATCTCAACTGATAATAACTGCATGAGATCAGTCGATCAGAAGACCTCGGCTGATATGAACTTCGCCCGATTTTGTCAAGCTTTAAAGGGCATTTATAAGGACTGTTGATCTAATTGATCAGATAACAGAACACATTGAAGGCAATGATTACTAGAAGACAAAGAGAATGTCGAATAGCATCTGACACATCTATTGAGTTGACTTGGACAAGGGATTCATAGATCTTCTCAGAGCCGTACAAGAGCATTTAATGCACATTAAATGCACATTTCTTTTTAAGGAATGATTTGTAACATAATATCAAGATACATTTAATCCATGAAGATCTCGCCTACAAAATAGATGATTTGCTCGAACGGCTAGTTCTTACCAACGAATAGTTTAGAGTTTAGTAACTTATGCAATTTCAATTTAAATTTTAGTAACTTATGCAATTTCAATTTAAGTTTAGAGTTTAGTACCTTATATATCTTGTTGACATTCAATTTATATATGTAAATTCAATTTTAAATTTTAAACTTTATGTAATATTATATTCAATTGGGAAAATATCAATTTTGGTCACCAAGTTTTACCTCTTTTCATATTTGGTCACCCACATTTAGTCACTATCAAAATTGGTCACCCAGTTATTATATTCTATTAAAATTGATTAAACTTATTTTTCATTCTAAATATTTTACATAACTTTCTAAATTTAAATTGAAATTGAAGTTGAGTTTGAATATTACACAAGCTATTAAAATTTGAACACTAAGCGGTGCAAAATTGAACAGTTAAAATTTGAACACAAAGCGGTGCAAAATTGAACAGTGGTGCAAATTTAAATTGAAGTTGATCCTAGATATAAATTTTGACTATTACCAAAAGTACTAAATTGAATTTGAATCATTCATTAATAAGATAGTAGACCCTCTAAATTGAATTTTAATATTGTGTAATACTCAAACTCAATTTATCAATTTAGGTTTAAGTTTCAGGTTCAATATCCAATTTAAGTTTAATAACTTATGTAATATTCTAATTCATTATATATATTTAAATTTAATAAATAAATAGTTTCATTTCATTTTAGAATCTTATGTAATATAAGAATTTTCGATTTTGGATTTAGAGTTAAGTTTTAGTAATTTATGTAATATTCAAATTCAATTTAGGTTTAAAGTTTATGTTTAATAGTTTATATACCATTTAAGTTTAGTAACTTATGTAATATTCAAACTTAATTTAGGTTTAAGGTTTATGTTTAGTAGTTTATGTGTGACTTTTCAAATGTTTATGTGATCTGATTTTTAATTCTCGAATGTAAATGAACAATAATCAGTTTTTAACAACAATTCTTGAATGTAAAATGAGCAATGATAAAATATTAGGATGATCGACTTGCAATGATGTCAAGAAAGAAATACATATGATGGACAATAAGGAAAATGTTTAAACAAAAGAGACAAACTAAAATCCATCATACATTCATACCAAACAACTAAAATTTCCAGTAAATTACAAAGAAGTTGAAAATATGTACCAATAAGGTTCATGGGCACACTAAACTTTCATAGACATTATGAATCCTATAAAAAAAACGATTAATTTCGATGTTGGAATCTGTATCAATGTCTTCCCAAAGTTTTAAGACGAAATCATAAGTCTCGTATGTCCTGTTCGGGTCTTTTCTAAACAAGATTTTCTGATTAGTAGGCTTTAATAAAGCAAAGGTTGGGGTGCGAATGGATTTAACATACTAAAACCTAAACACAAAGATATTGAATATTAATAGTACATGTACCAAACCTAAATTAAAATTGAATCATTCATTAAATTAAATTAAATATATAAATTGAATACTCCCCCCTTCCAAGAGAATTCACACTCTTTGAACTATACACATTTTAAGAAATGTATAATTAAGAACATGAGTAATGAATGATGTTTTGGGGGTAGTTTTGAATTTTTTTATGAATAAAGTAAATAAAATGGTATATTAAATGTGAAAGAGTAATGATATATGGGTAAATACGTGTATATTTTGAGGGTGGAAGTTATAAATTTTTTATTTTTTTTAATTTTGGAATGTGTAAATTGGTATGAAACATCCACATATATCAAGGGTGTAAATTTATATGGGACGAAGGGAGTATCATATAATGTACTAAACCCTAACCACAATGCACTAAACTCTAAACCCTAAATTAAAGTTTTGAATAGTAGATAAGGTGCTAAATTAAAATTGAATCATTCATTAAAGTTAAAAAAATTCGGAGGGAGTATTTATATAATTATATGGTGTGAATGTCAATTTATTTTCTCCTTAATATTCATTATGTGTCATTTATTTGTTCATGTATCTACATCATTTTATTTAGAAAACTAATACAAAAGATACTAATACTATTTAGGAAACTACTGTTCAATATTGTCATATATAATTCAAAATTATGAGTTTTCGTTCAAAGTTTATGTGATACTGTTCAAATATTTATGTGGACTAATTTTTTATTCTTGCATGTAAATGAACAATACTCATTTTAAAATGAGCAATAATTAAAAATGATGCTCTATCAATAAATCATTGTTTACATAATGACTATATTGAGACTTATAAATACAAATGTTATAAATCATTCTTGCATGTGGTCTAATTTTTTTATTATTTCTTTCTCAAGTTTATATCGAGACTTATAAATACGAATGTTATAAAGTAGTAAGCAATTGAAGTGAAATCAACATATATATTTTTAAAATGATGGGGTGCTATAAAAGGATAATAATGATACTCTATGAATAAATCATTGTTATATGGTGTGAATGTCAATTTATTTTCTCCTTAATATTCATTATGTGTCATTTATTTGTTCATGTATCTACATCATTTTATTTAGGAAACTAATACAAAAGATACTAATACTATTTAGGAAACTACTGTTCAATATTGTCATATATAATTCAAAATTATGAGTTTTCGTTCAAAGTTTATGTGAGACTGTTCAAATATTTATGTGGTCTAATTTTTTATTCTTGCATGTAAATGAACAATACTCATTTTAAAATGAGCAATAATTAAAAATGATGCTCTATCAATTAAAATTGAATTATTCATTCATTAAATTTAAATGTATAAATTGATATTGTATAAATTACCAAACCTAAATGGTATATAAAGTTCTCAACCCTACCCCTAATCAGATTAAAGAATATAAATTTAGTTTTGATGATCAAAACTATATCTGTAATCTAAGTGTTAGGATACAATTTGTAATCTAATAAATAGGTTACCTAAGTTGTTTTAGAAAGCTTAGTAGTTAACATAGAATGTCTAAGTCTTAATCATGTGGAATCAACTGTATATCAGTTAATACCACATTTGGATCAGCACATGTTCGCTCAAAACTAAAAGAGTAGAAGAGTAAAGACCAGAAGACATCTGAAGTTCATTAGTGAAATCTGTCTGAAAGGTTCTTGTATACCATCTCAACTGATAATAATTGCATGAGATCAGTCGATCAGAAGACCTCGGCTGATATGAACTTCGCCAGATTTTGTCAAGCTTTAAAGGGCATTTATAAAGACTGTTGATCTAATTGATCAGATAACAGAACACATTGAAGGCAATGATTACTAGAAGACAAAGAGAATGTCGAATAGCATCTGACACATCTATTGAGTTGACTTGGACAAGGGATTCAGAGATCTTCTCAGAGCCGTACAAGAGCATTTAATGCACATTAAATGCACATTTCTTTTTAAGGAATGATTTGTAACATAATATCAAGATACATTTAATCCATGAAGATCTCGCCTACAAAATAGATGATTTGCTCGAACGGCTAGTTCTTACCAACGAATAGTTTAGAGTTTAGTAACTTATGCAATTTCAATTTAAATTTTAGTAACTTATGCAATTTCAATTTAAGTTTAGAGTTTAGTACCTTATATATCTTGTTGACATTCAATTTATATATGTAAATTCAATTTTAAATTTTAAACTTTATGTAATATTATATTCAATTGGGAAAATATCAATTTTGGTCACCAAGTTTTACCTCTTTTCATATTTGGTCACCCACATTTAGTCACTATCAAAATTGGTCACCCAGTTATTATATTCAAATTTCATAAACTTATTTTTCATTCTAAATATTTTTCTATTAAAATCATTATTGCAGATTTCTTGAAATGTTAGTAAAAAAATTGGGCATTTGAAATTAATTGAAATAAACCTGAGTTTCTCATTTCCTAATTATCTATAAAATAAAAAGTAAATCAACCAATCACGTTCTACAAGATGCATCAGAATTCCTTCTAACCTAAGAATTCTGACCTATTATAAATATAATGTAAGAATTCCGACCTATTATAAATATAATGTAAATATTATAAATATAATGTAAATATTGGTAATTTTTGCCTATGTTTCATTCTTGCTTCTGCGTTTTTTCATTAGTTCAGGAAGATGCATGAAATTTTTTAAACTTAGGTTTTGAGAAATTTGACGGCTCAAAACTCTTTCTCCGTTAGTCAATGACAGATTGACTAACGAGTGATCAATTTTGATAGAATATAATAACTGGGTGACTAATTTTGATAGTGACTAAATGTAGGTGACCAAATATGAAAAGAGATAAAATTGGGTGACTAAAATTGATATTTTCCCTATTCAATTTCACAAATATTTATTATATTATATTTTTTTTTAAGCGTGGAATAATTTTTGGGGGTGGGCATTTAAAAAGGGGATTGTTGGATTAATTCAAAATTTTAATTTTCCAAAATGATGAGTGACTTCCACGTGGCCACCCAATCTGATGACATTTAATTTGAGAAATAGAAAATGTCAATTGACTTCCACGTGGCCACCATATTTGGGTTAATAGTTTATCTTCATTAATGGAGTTTTTCTCCTCCCCATCAAAATTTCACTAAAATAAAAAAAAATCAAATCACAAGTGTTTCAGCTCCATCTTTTTCCTCTCATGTACCAATTGATTCAACTTCTCCATTAGAATCATTTGAAGCTATAAGTTCCACTCGATTGCGGCAACACACGGTGGCTCTGTGTGACGTCGTTCATTTTTTAAACAGAGCACACTTCGCCACGGAACGGTACACCTCAAAAAAATCGTTTTGAGTGAGTTTGCTTGAACTACTTAGCGGAAAATGTTCCGGAGATGCAGTTTCCGATTTCTATATATGATGGGAGTTTTATTAAAAACTTCGAAAAAACTCCTTGGGAGAGGTTATAATGTTTCTTCATCTATCAGATTTCTTCTTACCAACTTCAATGGAGTTTTTTCATTACCGGCTTCAATGGAGTTTTTTCATCCAGTCTCCACACTCTCTCTCTCCTCTCTCATGTTAAATGTAAAGCACCTAGCGTATGAGTACTGTGTTTGAGGCAGACAAAAAGTACTTTTTTTACTGTTCATGGTACTTTACCAGATGTGATGTAAGGTTATTTTAGACATTTCGTATGATGTTTTGTGTGTGGTTGCAACATTTTTTTTCCTCTATGCCTAGTTGCTATAGTTTGTAAAATCCCGTGCCTAATAGTAAATTGTCTCAAATGAAAATAGTTATCTCCAATGATGTTGTTATTGTAAATCAGGCACAGAGGGATCCCATTCCTCTACACAAAGCAGCAAAGTTGTTGATTAATGCACAAATGGATGATGGTGATTTTCCTCAACAGGTAATTATTAATTTTACCTCTTAAACTAGGCATAGATTCCCTGTTTCATTTATATACCTGATATTTTAGGATAAATTTATTATTCTGTCGGTTTCATTTTGGTCCTTCAACTTCTTCCCTTTTGAGAGGAAAAAATTATTTACGCCTAGCTAGTAACTTTCATCTTTTCTAAAAAAACGTCTCAAAAGAGATAAAATTTTAAATTGCTAAATTTATGATCAATTTTTTTACGGATACACCAAAATGACATCGTTTCACTCACGTTTTTATCAAGTGCGCATAAAAATTATGAAAAATCGACAGAAGTTGTAACGTGACCAAGCTCGAATTGTATAGCGTGGAAAAACAATGGTTATGTGGATTAAAAAATATATTGCGAGTCACTTTTTACAATTTGTATAATGAAGAAAAAAAAGATGTATATTAACCAATTTAAGAAATTACAAGACGTAAATTAAGCAATTTATGAAATTGTGGGACGTAAATTAATTTTTTAATATTTTTTTGGGACATTTTTTTTAAAAGTGAAAGTTATAGGACGTAAATAAAAAATTTCTCTCATTTTTAATGAGCACGAATTTTAAGAAAAAAATAGATAAAGTAAAAGTACGGTAAGATTCAACATTGTGAATAAAGTGATTATTTACTAATAAAATGGAATATCAATTAAAATAATCAAGTGGTTAAAAGGTGAATAAAATAAATTTGGTGAACAAACTAATAAAATAAGTGAGAATAAGTGGAGGGAGTATTTTATTATCTTTAATATACTTCACATGCGTTTTAAAATAAATTTCATTATTTTAGGTTAATGCACATGTATAAAGAAAAATATTGATTTCTTATTATATTTTTAATAAATGACTAATTTGCAAAGTACACAACGCCTTTTGTATATATTATTTTTTAATAAATTTGTTACATACATGTATAGGAAATTACTGGCGTCTACATGAAGAACTGCATGTTGCATTATACATTATACAGGAGTTATTTCCCTCTGTGGGCCCTTGGAGAGTATCGTAAACGACTCTGGCCATCAAAACTCCAGCAACACATAAATTAGCTCAAGCATGCGTTTACAAAAATATACACCTTTGTTTTTTTAAAGAGTGATTGCAAAATTATAACCCTCCGTCCCAAAATACTTTTCACGGGTAAGTAGACCTGCAGCTGGGTGTTCTTTTAAAAAAATTACTACTCCATGCCTTAATTATGACCTTAATAATTAAAAAACCATTCATCATAGCAGATGCCCTGCCCTGCCCTTTCATTGATATTAATATAGTATAACTTATGTTCCTTAATTGTGGTTTGTGAAAATAAACCATATTACCTAGTACCAACTGGCTTTGTGAAAATGATGATGATACTGCAGGGGTATTTGCTTCCTCTATGGAAAAAAACATATGAAAATATATATATATAGCGAAAGCTGTTCGAAGAGGTGTGAGTTTTTTGTTGTCAACATGTTGTATATATCATTAAAATCGGATATTTATCCCATAAAGAAATACGAACTTAACATCAATATCCCAGAATAGTCCACACAGAAAGCGATCGAGCTCGGCGAAGAATAACTGGATATTACAAGGAGCAGGAAGTCCACTTATGAAACAACAATCATTAGTCAACAACTTTTAATGCAGCAATTAATGTTTGGTCTTCTAATCAAAGCTAGGGAGCCGGAGGACACATGGCGGCAGAAGAAGCAAAGCAATCTGAGGAGGCATGCAGACCAATCCATGCAAATGGAGTATAAAAAGGAGAAAAGAAGAATCGATAGGGACATAGGGTTAATGGACATTCTGAGAAACTAAACATTGTATTAGCCATATATTGAGTATCAAAAGCCACACCGTGGTAACTTTTTCTCATTTTTAACACTTTTTTTCTTTATAGAGTATTGTTGAGTTCAAAGTAGTTTAAGAGTATTACACCGAGAGAGAGAAGGTTGTAAAAAATCAAGAGAAGAGAGTGCACCTTGGCACAGTAAAAACAAGTTAATTCCGAGGAGATTAAAGAATTATCCTATTAAATTAGGAGAGTGAACGTAGGACCAGTTTAACCTTCAAATCACTATACATCTTGTGTTATTTACATCCTGCATTTACTTACTTGCTTAGTATTTGACTAATCATTACTTGTTTATTACTTGAAAGTGCATAAAACTTGTTTTGATCAAACACCATCAAATCATGGGTCGAGTTGAAGATGGCCTCCATTCTCAACTTCCAATAGTCATAGTCCGAAACAGAGAACTTAGGCAGTTTTTAGCATTAGTATCCATTGGAAGAAATCAAGATATGACAAAAATAAGAAATCTTTACAGCAAGTGTTTGTCAAGGATCAGTTCAGTGTGGACAACAAGACTTTCCCCGAAGTCTTCTAGTTATCAAGATACAACCGTCCTTTTAGAACTGCTGCTCTGATACCACTTGTTGGTCCCAAAGAGTGAGTTAAGATTAGAATGAAGTTAAAAGTCTAGAGGGGAGGGGTGAATAGACTTTTAAAAAATTTCTAAAATTTATTAGAGTATGTTCTTATTAGTCTGCTTAGCTTGTCAACTCAGCTTGTCCAGTTAGTAAGCTAATCGTGTAAACCAGTCTACTAATCAAACAAATCAAGTAATATATTAACTAACAATTTATTATGCGGATTATCAATATGAGTCGGCCTTAACAATTTATACTCAACTCTTGATTATGATAAACACTTCTTGTAAATCAACAAGTTCTTAGATCATCTCGTCTAGTCAGTATGATTTCTCAATCTAACTGATTATACGAAAATCCTTTAGAACAATATATGAAATATAAAGAACTTTAAATCTAAATGAACACGAGATTTATAGTGGTTCGACAACTGTCTACATCCACTCTCACAAACCCAGTTGTTGTGTTTTATTAATCTTGCGGCTTAAAGTCCCAAGAATAAGACTTCGATCTTGTCGATTATACCTCAGGTATATCTCCAATCTACTAGTAATTTCTCATGTAACTAGCATACTTGTTTACAACGAAAATACAAAAACGTAAAGCAAACTTCTCTGTAAAACTGGAAGCATTTGAATGTAGTTCTTCAAAATTTGGGCTTCAACTTGTATGATCTCCTTTTAACTTTGTGAGCTTTTCTTCTCTTGAATGCTTCTAAGACTATTGATTTGCTTGTAGCTTTGATTGTGTCAGTAGTCTTTGCATGTTGAAGATCATCACACATATATAGACTTCGTTTCCTCAAGATAATTTGTTGTGAAACTAACTTTTCTTGATATAACCTCCATAACTTCCAATAACAACTTCATAACTTCTTTTTTATCAGTTATTCAGTAAGTCGGTTATTTTTTTATAACGTCCTTCAGTTATTTCCATTTAAGTACGACTTGCCTTGTCTATTATGATGTCGTCTTGTCTTCAAGTCTTCTGGTCTATCTAACTTAGCTATTCTATCCAACTAAGCTATTCTAGTCTAACCATTACTTTAAGCTTTCAATCAGCTTAGTCAACCTTAAGACTATATTTACATCAAATATGTATAAGCTTCTATACAATCATTAAAGCTTATCTTGTAAACCTATTACATTATATTCATTTTTCTTTTTACTTTTGATGTTCTGTCTTTAACTGACGACTTCCATAACAAGATCAATCTTTACTTAACTTTTTATTCAAGTCTGTTTTTGGCCATCAAAACTTATATATTCATCATTTAAGACTTTGTTCTAGGATTCATATCCCAACAAGACTTTACAAGTAAAGAAGAATGGTCAAACCCTATGGAGACATGTTCAGAATGAATTGCACGCAAGTGAATGTCAAAAATATATGGAGTGTTCATTCAAGATGAGTTCGCATACTTATGGACAAAAGGCATGAATGATTCAGCTCAACAAAGGACAATTCCAAACCGTTATTCAGAAGTCACAAATATTCCATGAAGACCAATGATTGAATGGCACATGTCACATGTACATAACAAATTTTTATTTTAGAATGAAGTTTATGAAAATGGACGTGAATGCATGCAGCAGGCCCTTGAACTATTTAAAAGTTCAAAATTATAGATTGGTTCACTATCTCCACCAACGGGTAGTTTATTAACTCTATAAATAGGTCATAACTTGAATCATTTTACAAGTTACACACACAACGAGAACGTTATCAAGTTGAAGCTATTGTCAAATTTATTCAAGCAATCAAAATCATCCAACACTCAAGCATTCGAGAGATTAAGCTTTTAAACAATTAATTGAGTGTTATCTTAGTTCCCACTTGGCAGATTTACAAGATTATCCAAAGCTTAGAAAGTGATATCTTATCCTTTACATTTGGTCTTAATTGTAAATGATATCACACTAAGTTGGTAACCAAGTACAAGACCCTACTTTCATTTTGAGAGATATTTGAGAGTATTGTGGAGTTCGAGTAGTTTGAGAGTATTGCAACGAAAGTAGGTTGTAAGAAATCAAGAGAAGAGGAGAAGAAGAAGAGAGTGCAGCCTAACACTGTAAAAACAAGTTAATTCCAAGAGATTAAGGAATTATCCTATTAAATTAGAAGAGTGGACATAGGAGCAGTTTAGCCTCCGAACCACTATACTGCTGGAACGCACCGACGAAGGCGGTCCAAGACCTAAACATGCGTCTAAAGGGGAGATCAGAATCGTTACCCTTGAAGATCGGATCTTGATTCCCACTACGAATCTTTTGATCTATCTCCCAACCTCATTCGAACACCAAGTGGACTACACACTATCAAACATGGAGAAGGCGTCATCAGTTTCGTCTCCTTGAAACCCTAGCCATTTTCTTCTATTTCGTGTGTGCTAATGTTTCAAGACTGGCCTAAGACTCCATGTATAATCTCCAAAGGTTTTATGGGCCAGACTAGGGATCCATTAGAAGGTATATAGTTTGGGCTTCTTACATGCCCAAATACTCTTATGTTCAGCCCAAGCCCAGAACATATAATTGGGCCAGAGAACATTAATTCATCCCACTACAAAATTAATGTTGCACTCTCGTCCTATCCCGAACCAAATTAGGGCTTCTATTAGGCTTTATAATTCCCTGTGTTTAAGATATCGCACGTCCATTAATTAATAAAGCTTCTGACTTCTTTAAATAACTCATCTCTATAATTCTTTGAGTAGTACTACTCAACCTTGTTGTCGTACGGATTAAATCCACCTGCAGGTTCAATACGACAATTTTTTTATAAGTTTCCTCAAGGGGACGTCATCAGTTTAGATGTCCAGGACACGGTGCGTTAATGCCAATAAGTAGACATCATGTGAGCGATGTCACTACCCAAAATACGGAGTGTGAAGAATCTACCAAGATTCTCACCTATGGTACATCAAAGTAGTGAGCAAGCACCTCACACATTTAAGTATCACACTTAGGGTTAAGAATCATAAAAGTCACCAAGACCTCTAGTTCTTCATAACAGTCAGAATAGAAGAACATGTCTTATTTGTGATCCATTCAGTACGTCACAACGCACTAGTATAAACTAGTGGTCAAGATAAGCTACCAACAAGTTTATACTACAATTTAAACCAATAGTTGTATCCAGAACTATCTCAGTTGTGAATACTGTTTATATCTTACAAGAGGAACTAACAATGTGATCTTCTATGTGACTACAAACCCTCCCCATCATCTACAATGTAAGATAAGAAAACATACAAATAATTACAAAGAATGCAATAATGTGAAAACCCATTTATTTCAGATAATGTGAAAAAAAAAATAGAGTTAATAACACCAAAAAAATACTCTATACACACTCCATAATTTTAAATACAAAAATAAATGTATATAAAATGACTAGGTAACCCTTACATTATTTTCCTCTATTAATTGAAACGTATAACTAAATTTAATGATAATATCATCATTTTATCAAATACTCATGATAAATAAATATATTTCAAATAAATTAATTAATTAGTTTGAAGTAGATGAAATTTTTAATTTTTTTTTTTCATATATATGGAGGATCGATTAATTAGTTTGAAGTAGATGCAAATAATTTTTTTTGTGTAAGACTACTAACGTCTAATAAAATATTATATAAACCTGAAATGTTATACACACCCACTAAAATTTAAAAATATTTTTTTATTACTAAACACACCCTAATTCTTTTCTATTTACCCTTTATCCCTCAAAACAAATACAAATTAAATAAAAAATAAAAATATAATTTAAAATTCAACTAAATCCATAAAACTATATATAAATTTTAAAATTAATTAAAAAATAATCAATAATACGAAAAACTAAATAAAATTTGAAAATATTTTAAAAAATCAACTGAATATTAAAAAATATTAAAATGAAAAAATCAATTAAATCCAAATTAAATCTAAAAATATTAAATAAATCAAATAAAATTTATAAAATAATTAAATTAAAAATACCAATTAATGATTTAATTTTATAAAAAAAAAAAAAGATAAAAAAATTAAATAAAAATCAACTCAATCAAAATAAATATTAAGAAAATTAAATAAGAAATAAAATCTTACTCGTACTTTTTTATTGATTTTTTTTAATTTACCTTTTTTTTTAACGTTTTATTAAAAAATTTCAATATCTTTAGTTTTGTTTTGATGATTTATTTTTTAATTTCAGATTCTATTTAATTTTCTAAGATTTAAAAAAAAAATTAATTATTTTTAAAGATATTTTTAGTTTTTTAAAATACTTTTAAATTTTAATTACAGTACGTACAATTTTTTTTTCAGATTTTTTCAAGATATTTTTTAAAATTATTTTACTCTTTATTTATGTAAGGATTATTTAGCTATTTTACATACATTTATTTTTTGTATTTAAAATTATGGGATGTGTATAAAATATTTTGGGGTGCTATTAATTCTACTCTTTTTTAATATATATAGATGAGAGATAGTGATGTGGCATTTTTTAATATATGTGACACCAAAATTTTCAATTCTAATTCCTTCAAAACATAAAGGATTAAAATTGATGTAAAAAAAGATTAAAATTGAAAGATAAAGGATGTATTTTATAAGGTTGAAACTTAAATGATTTATTTTGGATTATCTCAAACTTATAGGACTAAAATAAAAAAAATCCCCTTGTTATTTGTTATTGTTGTTGCATAAAACTGTGTTGATCATCATAGAAAGCATTGTTTAGTTTGTTAAGCATTCATTAGTGTTGATAAAAGCATTGTTTTTGTGTGAGTAAAATTAAGTGATTTTAAAAAATATGTTAAGAGTATAAAAGGGTCTATCATAATTCTGCATATAAGTTGATAATTTGTTAAGATTTATAAAAATACTCTAAAAAGTATTTTCATAGGACTTGACACTTGAACAACTAACCTGAAAGTTTTTAAATACACATACACGTGTACCCCGTAACACTCATTTTGGGACCATCATTCTCTTTTTTTTTTAAGCAAACAAAATTTATTTAATGTGAGAACAAGAGATAGTCGGTCAGCAAGTACCAGTGACAAAAAAAGACAAAGAAGAAAACTTAAAATATTAGCAAAGTAAGTTCGCTTCAAATTGTATTCCATTAAAGAGGAAATTTCGGATTTAATACATATATTTTAATTTACAATAACACTTTTGAATTTAACGATAGTCTTTTTTTTCAAAAATCTCATCTAGTAATTATTTAGAATTTATGGAATTATATATGTGGTGTAGTGTTTTTATATAAATAATGCTAAATATATATTTAAAATTTACTTAAAGGTCAAATCAATTTTAAAAACTTTATCTCCGGCCATTGCACGTATTTTCAGATTAACATAAAGAAAATTTAAAATATTTTAATATTTACATTTTATTTTTACTATATTTTTTAAATTATAATGCTAAAATTGTATTTTTAAGAATATAATTTTTTATTTTTTTATAATATTCTTCCTTATTTTTTATAATTTTGATATGACACATATAATCATCCATATAATGGAATAACATGTGAAATACCAAAATTGAAACAGGTGATTCAGTCCGAAAATTTTAGGCATATATACAAATTACATTTTATTTTATTTTTGGGAAAGCAAAAATTATATATTGATATATACAAATTACATAAAAAAAAAATAGAAAAATTAAATATGGAATCACACTTTTAAAATAGTAAACCTTTTATAAACTCCACACTTACAGTATCCACAATTTTACATAAAATATCATCACTTTTGTACTCACATACAAGTCAATTCATTCATTTACTTTTTAAATAAACAATTATAAAATTACCCTTCAAAATATTACACTTTCTTATAAATTGTGTCCACCTACCCGTGAAAGGTATTTCGGGACTGAGGGTTACAATTTTGCAATCACTCTTTAAAAAAACAAAGGTGTATATTTTTGTAAACGCGTGCTTGAGCTAATTTATGTGTTGCTGGAGTTTTGATGGCCAGAGTCGTTTACGATACTCTCCAAGGGCCCACAAAGGGAAATAACTCCTGTATAATGTATAATGCAACATGCAGTTCTTCATGTAGACGCCAGTAATTTCCTATACATGTATGTAACAAATTTATTAAAAAATAATATATACAAAAGGCGTTGTGTACTTTGCAAATTAGTCATTTATTAAAAATATAATAAGAAATCAATAATTTTTTTAATACTTAGTGCATTAATCTAAAATGAAACTTATTTTGAAACGCATGTGAAGTATATTAAAGAAAATAAAATACTCCCTCAGTTTATTTTCACTTATTTTACTAGTTTGTTCACCAAATTTATTTTATGCACCTTTCAACCATCACTTGATTACTTAAATTAAAATTCAATTTTATTGGTAGGTAATCACTTTATTCACAATATTGGATTTTACAATATTTTTACTCTATCTATTTTTTCTTAAAACCTGTGTTCATTAAAAGTGAGAGAGATTTTTTATTTACGTCCCGTAACTTTCAATTTTTTACGTCTTGTAATGTTGGAATTAATGGGAATTAATTGGGTTTTGACACCCTTATCTAATTAATTAATTAGATGGACTAAAACGTTAATTATAAAGAAATTGAACGTGACATAGTCGATCTACTCGCGGAGTAGATGAACGTGGTATATTTAATATCTCAAAACCGAGTTAAGTTGAGTGAGAAATTAATTGTTGAAGTTGAGAGTTTCAACTTGAAGTTTGATGTGTGAGAATTTGTCCCACATAGGAAACCTACAAAACATTTATGAGGTTTAAAGGCATTGAAGTAACATTGGAGTTAAACTATGTAAAAGAGGTACACTCCTCTA
The DNA here is from genome assembly GCA_963675135.1 of Galeopsis tetrahit. NCBI lineage: Eukaryota > Viridiplantae > Streptophyta > Magnoliopsida > Lamiales > Lamiaceae > Galeopsis > Galeopsis tetrahit. Next base: position 40,372,874 of record OY776128.1, on the reverse strand, counting down.
AGAGCCACCTGTTCGGCTTGGATTTGACAATTGGTCTTTGGGGCCCGCCTATCTTTTTGCGGACCCAAAAACTCCGTTGGTTCGGCCCATTCGAAATACTTCAAGAATGTTCCAGAATTATCTGGAAGCCTCAAACTTGGTCTTCAAGACTTATCCACGAACGAGATATTCTCGCGATATCTTCCCACGATTCGGGCCTGGGCCCACGCGTTTTTCAACAACATCTAGGGTTTCTTCTGCCTATAAATATCAGTCTCTTCCCTCATAATACCTTACGCTGAAATTCGCCCCTCTCTCCCTCTACTCTCCTCTCGTCCCTACGCAGTGTGTTGAGCTCCCGAAAGCCTTCCTCTGTTCTTTCTTGTGCCGTATTTATATCCGAGAGTGTTCCGAGAGTGTTCAGTTCGTACTACGTACGTTCGCCGAGGCTTCTTATACAGTGGTGCTACTGTGTAAGAAGTAAAAGTTGTTTTACCTTTGGTTCGATATTGCAGTTTACACTATCACGGCGTATAGTTTCCAACAATCGCAGAACAGAATATATATTTATTAATTTATTCTTTTATGTAACGGATAATTAATTAATTAATTAAACTTGGCTTCGTTGGATTGGAGCATGGCTTCGTTCGTTTCGTTGGAGCATGGCTTCGTTGGATTGGAGCATGGCTTCGTTCGTTTCGTTGGAGCATGGCTTCGTTGATATGGAGCATGGCTTCGTGGATAACATCTCCGCCTTGGGCAGAGCATTTTGAGAACATAATTAATGTATTCTGAGAACAGAATCAAAGCCGTGATTCTGAGGAAATCCAATTAAATTGGAATTGGTTCTTGATTTTGTGAATCATGAAAAAAAATACGCTCTATCCATTGAGCTGCATCAAGAGGATTAAATTGGAATTGCAACTGGGTTAGCAAATTAAAAGGGAGAATTGAAAGAGGATGTTATTTCTCCTATTTTCGAATAAGTCATATTATTTGAAAATTGGTCCAATACTGAGAAGTTATCACAACTACAGTATACGACAACCATTTCAGAAGAAGTGGCAAAGTTTGGATTGAATTTTGGGCTGTAAGCCATCAATTCATGATTGATTCAAATTGACTGAATCTTAAGCTGTTAACAAAAATTAATTAATTATTTTTTGGGCTCAAAGAAGGAGTGTCAAATTATATTTGATATGGAATTAAATATTTGTGCTCGAGAGCATAAATTTGTTTTGAATTTAGTTCAAAAGGTTTTGACTAGTATAATTTGATCGAAAAATTATGCTCGAGTCACGGGTGACAATAAAAGTCACATTTGAAATTGAATTTAATTTTGGTATGTTGATCAAAGATTAAATTAATTTTGAAGTTGGAAATAATTCCAATAAAAGAAAAATCAACGCTAGATTTTTTTTTTTTCTTAATGTATCGAGGTTGTGTCCAAATTTGGTGAATAAGAGTAATTCACAAATAAAGTGGCAAGCAACTCGAATGTGGGGAAACGCATCTCCTCACATGGATACATTCGAATGTGAGGGAGAGAGGTCTCCGTCGACATGTTTGAATGAAAAGGGTGGCTAAGGTGTGACCTTAAAGCTAAATATGGAAAAACCTAAAATGGTTGAATTTAGTGGAATGTTTTCCACAAGTAATGTGGATTTGTTCATCTTGAAAAATCACATTCGAGTAAAAGCTCCACACGAGGAGTGAAAAAGTACTTTATAGACGATTGTACAAGATTCTGCTACGTTTACCTTTTAAGAAGTAAAGACGAAGCTATAGAAGCTTTTAAACGTTACAAAACTGAAGTAGAGAATCAATTGAACACTCGAATTAAATCAATTCGTAGTGATAGAGGTGGAGAGTACGTAGCTCCGTTTGAACAATTATGTATTGAATCAGAGATTATACATCAAACGACAGCCTCTTACTCACCTCAGTCCAATGGTGTTGCAGAAAGGAAAAACCGAACACTAAAGGAGATGATGAACGCAATGTTAATCAGCTCTGGTCTACCTCAGAACTTGTGGGGGGAAGCCATTCTGTCGGCTAACCACATTCTGAATAAGATTCCTCATAAAACTAAGGATCAAACTCCTTATGAAATATGGAGGAAACGAAAACATTCATACAAATACCTCAAAGTGTGGGGATGTTTGGCTAAGGTTGAAGTACCGCTTCCTAAACAAGTTAAAATCGGCCCTAAAACCGTCGATTGTATCTTTATAGGATATGCTTCAAACAGTAGTGCCTATCGATTTCTGATTCACAAATCTGAAGTACCGGATATGACAGAAGGCACTACAATTGAGTCAAGGAACGCAGTGTTCTTTGAAAGTATCTTTCCTCTTAAAGAAAAAGAGGAAGTGAGTTCGAATAAGAGAACTCTCGAAGCAACAGACGACACTGTTAGTCCTTCCACTCAAGAGAGTGAAGAACCGAGACGCAGTAAGAGAGCTAGAATTGATAAAGATTTTGGTTCAGACTTCATTACTTATGTCTTGGAGGAAGATGAACCTAAAACTATCAAAGAAGCTATGGCAAGACCAGATGCACACCTCTGGAAGGAAGCCATAAAAAGTGAATACGAATCTATTTTGTTAAATCACACATGGGAGTTGGTCGACCTCCCTAAAGGTTGTAAGCCCTTAGGATGCAAGTGGATCCTTAGAAGAAAGTACAAAGTAGATGGATCTGTTGATAAGTACAAAGCTCGTCTAGTTGCAAAGGGTTTTAAACAAAAGGAAGGGTATGATTTCTTCGATACATACTCACCAGTGACAAGGATCACCTCCATTCGGGTGTTAGTCGCTATTGCTGCCTTGCACAATCTCGAAATACACCAAATGGACGTTAAGACGGCGTTCCTTAATGGTGAGATGGATGCTGAAATATACATGGATCAACCTGAAGGATATGTTGCTCCTGGAAATGAGAAATAGGTGTGCAAACTCGTTCGATCACTGTATGGACTTAAGCAAGCTCCAAAACAGTGGCATTTGAAATTTGACAATACAATGTTGTCAAATGGGTTTCGAATTAACGAATGCGATAAGTGTGTATATGTGAAGGATACACCTAATGGATTTGTTATTGTGTGCTTATATGTCGATGACATGTTAATCATGAGTAACAATCACAATATCATAGTTAATACGAAGAACATGTTAAGTAGAAACTTTGACATGAAAGACATGGGATTAGCAGATGTGATTCTTGGAATCAAGATAGAGAAAACGTCCAATGGAATTTCCTTGACACAATCTCACTATGTGGAGAAGGTACTAAAGCAGTTTAATGCCTTTGACGAACCACCTGCTAAGACACCTTTGGAACTCAATGTTCACTTGAAAAAGAATAGAGGAGAACCAGTGGCTCAACTGGAATACGCAAGGATCATTGGAAGTGTGATGTACATCACGAACTGTACACGCCCTGATCTTGCATGTTCAGTAAACAAGTTGAGTCAATACACGAACAATCCAAGTCATGAGCACTGGACAGCATTGAAAAGGGTATTAAGATACTTGAAGTACACCCTTGATTATGGGCTTCACTACACAAGACATCCAGCTGTAGTCGAAGGATACAGTGATGCAAATTGGATATCAGACACTAAAGACTCGTTATTCACTAGTGGATATGTATTCACTATTGGAGGAGCAGCAGTGTCGTGGAGGTCCAAGAAACAAACGTGTATTGCCCGTTCCACAATGGAATCAGAATTTATCGCTTTAGATCTAGCCGCTGCAGAGGCTGAATGGTTGCGTAACTTTCTGGAAGACATTCCATGTTGGAATAAACCAGTACCTTCGGTGACGGTACACTGTGACAGTCAAGCTGCCATTGGGAGAGGTACGAATGTCATGTACAACGGAAAGTCGAGACACAAGGACAATATAGCGGATCCGCTCACGAAGAGCATAAACCGAGATCAATTGAACAAGCTCGTAGAAGGAATGGGTCTAAAACCCACAAGAAAAATTAAAGCAGTGGAAACCCAACCATGATGACTGGAGATCTCAAGAACTTGGTTCAATGGGAAAACGAAACTGTGGAAGTTAGTGAGAAAACACTTGAAAAATACGACTATTCCTGACAACACTATCTCAAGTGTTAATGACCCGTAAGATGTGGTAAAGGTTGAGTCTTCGACTCTTAATGATTCCTAGAGTATAACGGGATACTCGAAAGGAAGTTACCTATATAAATGAGAAGTAGGGCCGCTTCGACCAAACATTTATGAACACAAAGGACGTCCATGGCCAAAACGGACAAAAACGTGAGAACGTTACAAAGACGAGATTGAAGTGTGCTGACACTGTTGATTAGGTATACACTATGGAGGAGTAGTTCAAGGCACTGCGTCCACTAAGCCGTCGGTGTACCCGATAGTGTTTGACTACGGAAAGTTCAAAGCCAAAAGCTACTTTTACGGACGCACGGAGATCTCAATCGAACTGAACACTGAGTCTGATGTTGTATATATACGATTTTCACTCATGTGGGGGATTGTTGGAATTAATGGGAATTAATTGGGTTTTGACACCCTTATCTAATTAATTAATTAGATGGACTAAAACGTTAATTATAAAGTAATTGAACGTGACATAGTCGATCTACTCGCGGAGTAGATGAACGTGGTATATTTAATATCTCAAAACCGAGTTAAGATGAGTGAGAAATTAATTGTTGAAGTTGAGAGTTTCAACTTGAAGTTTGAGGTGTGAGAATTTGTCCCACATAGGAAACCTACAAAACATTTATGAGGTTTAAAGGCATTGAAGTAACATTGGAGTTCAACTATGTAAAAGAGGTACACTTCTCTAAGAGCCACCCGCCCGTCCGGCCGGCTCGGCTCGGCTTCGGCTTTGGATTTGGCAATTGGTCTTTAGTGGTCTTTGGGGCCCGCCTATCTTTTTGCAGACCCAAAAACTCCGAAAGCCCAACTCAGGAATTGGTTCGACCCATTCGAAATACTTCAAGAATGTTCCAGAATTATCTGGAAGCCTCAAACTTGGTCTTCAAGACTCGGTCTTCAAGACTTATCCACGAACGAGATATTTTCGCGATATTGGAGATATTCTCGCGATATCTTCCCACGATTCGGGCCTGGGCCCACACGTTTTTCAACAACCTCCTAGGGTTTCTTCTGCCTATAAATATCAGTCTCTTCCCTCATAATACCTTACGCTGAAATTCGCCCCTCTCTCCCTCTACTCTCCTCTCGTCCCTACGCAGTGTGTTGAGCTTCTGAAAGCCTTCCTCTGTTCTTTCTTGTGCCGGATTTATATTCGAGAGTGTTCAGTTCGTACTACGTACGTTCGCCGATGCTTCTTATACAGTGGTGCTACTGTGTAAGAAGTAAAAGTCGTTTTACCTTTGGGAATGGAATGCCATACCAGTCGAGCACTATCCTGGGCGTATTCTGTTCTGCGGGAAAAGGGTTTTCCCTTGACTCGACTTATTTGTTTTCTGAATCTTCGATATTGCAGTTTACACTATCACGGCGTATAGTTTCCAACATGTAATTTCTTAAATTGGTTAATTTACGTCTCATAATTTCGTAAATTGGTTAATATACATTTTTTTTTAATTTCTTCATTATACAAATTATAAATAGTGACTTGTAATATATTTTTTAATCCATATGATCATTGTTTTTTCACGCTATACAATTCGAGTTTGGCCACTTTACAACTTTTGTCGATTTTTCATACTAATTTTTATGCGCACTTGACAAAAACGTGAGTGAAATGATGTCATTTTGGTGTATCCGTAAAATAATTGAACGTAAATTTAGTAATTTAATAAATTATAGGACGTATATTAAAATTTTATATTTTTTGGTCTTTTTTAAAAAAAGATGAAAATTAGTGGATGTAAATAATTTTTTTCTCTTAAAAGGCCCAAAATGAAACCTAAAGAATAATAAATTTATCCAAAAATATCAGGTATATAAATGAAACAGGGAATCTGATGCCTAGCTAGTTTAAGAGGTAAAATTAATAATTACCTGTTGAGGAAAATCACCATCATCCATTTGTGCATTAATCAACAACTTTGCTGCTTTGTGTAGAGGAATGGAATCCCTCTCTGCCTGATTTACAATAACAACATCATTGGAGTAACTATTTAACTATGAGTCCTTTTGATTGAATCAATATATAATTTTATGGAAAATGTCTTATATACATTCAAGTGCATGTATGTCGTCACCCCGTTTAACCTGATCAATTCAAAATTTTATGAATCAGGTCTGATCCAGTTAAAATAAAAAATAAAAGTAATTCCCGAGACAGAAAGGTTTATAATATTTAAATGTTATTGGGAAAAATTAAAAATGAATAAAAGTAAAATTTAATGAATAAAAGTAAAATTTAGTGAAACATATTTGTAATTACCAACCTGTCCAGCATACATAAGACCAAGCATTGCCCAAGATGTCTGAACCAAATTCGTCCGATTTCCATCCAGCTGCGTGTATTTCTGTCAAGAAAAATTAAAATTTGATCAGTAAATTAACTCATTAATTAATTACCTGATTGTTTTTATTTCAAAATTTGTGCCAGTCTTATGTATAATATTGGATACATATGCATTTCATCCCAATTACATTAAGTTAAAACTCTAATTCCATTTAGTCCAAAAGTCAAATTAATTAAGACAATTTAAAAAATAATTGCAGATCATAAGTCCAGATTCGGGTTGCCTAGAAAATTCGCGGATCACAAACAGGTGGTTTACTATATGACCAAAATATTGTTACTACAAGGTCAAAAAATCACCACTACAAGGCCAAAAAATTAATACTACATGTCAAAACATTTTGACAAATTCACCCAAAAAATTAAGTGTTCAGAATATTTTTGAACATGTAGTAATACACTTTTGATCTTGTACTGATAAAATTTTGGTCTTATATAACATTGTTTTAGTCATGTAGTAGCCGAATAAGTCAGAATTATTTTAGTAATTTTGCCAAAAAAAAAAAAGTGTCCAGAATATTTTTGGACCTGCAGTAATACACTTTTGGCCTTTTAGTGACAAAATTTAGGTCTTGTAGTAACATAGTTTTGGTCATGTAGTAAAATAATATTTGAGAGTGAAAATAAATATTATAATTAACGTTGACCCACGTTTGACCCACAAATTTTGACATAATTTACATTAATTGGTCAATATATGCAATATTGCATGTATGCAATATTGCATATAAGTTTTTGTGTCAAAATTTAGTTCCTATATGCAAAGTAATTTGTTAAATGTATAAAATTATGAATATTTTGAGGGTAAAGTTTATGGAAGGAGGAGATTTCTATTTTTCAAGTGTGCAAATTATTTTGAAACATTAAGAATTTTTTTTTTTGAAAGTTATTACGAAGAGTAAAAAGGTACTCCTTCCGTCTTATTATAACTTTCATATGTAAGTGGACACATATATTAAGAAAGTGTAATAATGAGTAGAATTTTGAAGAGTAATTTTGTAAACTCTTATATATATATAAAAACAATAAATGAGTTGACTTAGATGTATGTGTATGTCTAAAAGTAATTGTATTTTATGTAAAATTGTAAAAATTGTGAGTCTGAAGGCTATAAAGGTTTTTCCAATTACAAGTGTAAAAGTTATTGTAAAATGTCGCGAAAAGAAAAATGTGAAAATTCTTATGAAGCGGAAAAGGTATATTATTTTTCAATTGAGCTAGTATAAAAAATAATTTTATATGATGAAAACATGACTTCTACTCTTTTTACCTTCATGAAAGTAATATTAATTTTTTAATTTAAAATTACTATTCCCTCTATGTAAGTATTAACTTTTTTTAAAAAAAATTTCTATTTTTTTTACATTCCTTTCTCTATCTCAACAATTCACTACACATATAATACTATATATTTTAATTAATGTGCTAAAAAAAACAAATGTGTAGCTTTAGTAGGGAGAGAGTATTTATTTTTTATCAGTCTAAACTTAATATAATATCTCAAAATAGAAACATCACTTTCCAAACGATTAGTGTGAAAATTGCTCAAAACTCGTGTATTTAATTTGCATAATTTGTAATGTTGAAAAGAAAATAAAAAATTAATTTTCGACAAGAAATGTCGACCAAAAACATTAGCTCGACAACAATTTGTCGATAATAATATTCTTGATCGACATTTCTTGTCAAAAATTAACAAGGGTGAAGGAGGGCGGCGGCGTCGCTGGGCGAGAGGGGCGGCGCCGCCGCTGTTTGTTACAGGTTTTTTTAAAAAAAAGGGACATGGTGGCAACGGCGAGGGAGGAGGGTTGGCGCCTATATGCACAAAAACGAGGGGTTTGTTACAGAAATTAAAAAAACAAGGGTGAAGGGGACTGAGGGTTGGGTGCAGGCGGCGAGGGAGAGTGCGAGGGGGAGGGGGAAGGCGGCGAGAGGTGCAAGGCGGCTGGGGCATCGAGCGGCGGTGACTGCGACTGGGACGGTGGTTGGAATGGTGTTGGATTGTTGGGGAAGGAGGGTTTAAGGTTTTAAATGGGGGCGTGTATTTATCATACATAATTTTAAGAAAAAGGGGTATAATAGAAAAATAAAAAAGAGTGCATCTATCTCAGATTTATTTTGAGCGATGTGTGTATCCTACAGGGGTATATACCCCCACACCTTTAATTAATTGGTAGGCCATTTAACACAATTACAGGCCCATGATCAGCAGACCACTTGAAGATATAGGAGTAGGGTCTGACTATATGCACCTCCATTTCGGAGGGATGCACTCCCCCTTTCAATTTATTAATAAAATAATAGAGTAAAAAGTCAAAAATACCCTTCATTAAAATACTGTGTACTAGATGCACTCCCTTTACTAAACGCACCCTCTACTTATCCTTTCTTTCACCTTATCCCTAACCCAAAATTCCGGCACCATCACCATTTTTTCCGGTCACAAGAAATAAAAAAACAAAAATTTCAACAAATCAACCATATTCATCCACAAATTACCATTATCAAACCCATTAACAAACACCATTATCAAAACTTAGAAAACTAACATTTTTTTAAAAAAATTCGTCAAAACAAACATATTATCAAAACTTAGAAAACTAACATATTTTTTTTTAAAAATTCGTCAAACCAGTGCCATACATATATCTTCTCGTCGACCACATTTCATCGACCATATATCTTCCTGTCGACCGCATTTTGTCGACGGAAGAATACATGGTCGACCAACAAATGTCGATCGACACTGTAATGTCGACCATATAAACTCTCGTCGACATTATTATGTCGACGAAAGTGTACATGGTCGACATTACAGTGTCGAAATAAAAAAAAAAAACCTGGTGTGGCTACTGAAACTGTTTTTTTTTTTGTGACCCCTGAAGAGAGGGAGAGAAGAGAGGTAGGAGAGGGCGGCCGCGGTGGCCGATTGACGGGGCGGCCGCTGAATTTTTTTTTTTTACAGATCCGGGCGATTCCCGCGGCGGGGGAAATGGAGGGGAGAGAAGAGATCGGGGTGGTGGGGCGATTCCGGCGGCGGGGGGAAATGGAGGGGAGAGAAGAGATCGGGGTGCGGCAGCATAAATTTGTTTTTCTTCTTTTTTTGCAGAAACGCGGAGGGAGGAGGGAGCGGAGGGAGGAGCGTGAGGGGGGCAAACCTGGGGGTTGGCGTCGGACGGGAGGGGGCGGCCGCGGCGGCCGATGGACGGGGCGGCCGCACGGCCGCCAATCTGCAATTTTTTTTTATAAGGCGGCGAGGCGAGGCGGAGGTAGGAGGTGGCCGGCGACGGGGTGAAGGTGGGGGTGGGAAGATGGAGGTTGGGTTGGGGAAGATGAAGAATTTAGGGTTGGGTGGCCGGGAGTGGTTGGGGCGGCCGCGGCGAGGCGAGGGTGGCCGCGGCGAGGCGAGGCGGGGGTGGCCGCGGCGAGGTGAGGCGTGGGTGGCCGGCGACGGGGTGGAGGGAGGGGAGGGGAGGGGAGGGGAGGGGAGGGTGGGGTGGGTGGGGGAAGATGAAGAATGAATTTAGGGTTGGGTGTTGATAGTAATAGGTATTTTATGAAGGGAGGGGTATTTATGACATTAGAGGGGGGTGTGACCTAAATTTCAGGGTGTGTATAAATCAGGGGAGTGATGGGGGAGTGCATCAAACTGAAATGGAGGTGCATATAGTCAGACCCATTTGGAATGGCACGGTTATATGAACACACGAGATTGATGAGGACACCCACCAAGATTTTTTTACAAATTAATAATTTGTGAAATGTCAGTTTTACCTTTGTCTAAAATTTAAAAAAATCTTGTAATTAGTACACTCACTCAGGGACACCAAACCACCCACCCAACCAATCAATTTTCAGAGCAAAAAAAAAAAAAGCAACCAAGTCTTTAAACTCGGAAATTAAATTAAAATACATCATTGCATAATATAAAAGTTTAAACTCCATCAACCAACCAGTGTCGAAAAAAAACAATCGAAAACTATACTAAATCTCGAAAAATAAATTGGTTATTGTTGAAAGGTCAATGCAACAAGTGTTAAACAAATGCAGTAAACTTATATTTTTACTCATGTGCTTATAACTACAGTAGTCGTTTTCAGACGAACCGATATCAACTGCTACATATCGGTAATTATGAACAAAAAAAGAACATTGGTTGTGACAGTTGAGCTCGGATTTAGCTAGTTGTGAGAAGAATCTGAGTGTTAAACACATTATTGAGGTTCAATTTTCCCGTGTGAGATATAGTGATTAACTCTTGAGCTTGAGGGATTGAAACTAGTAAATTGCTCATCAAATTTGAGAAGTGATAAGGTGTCTTGATCAATTCTCTATTTCTGATCGAACCAAGATTTGTGTGTCGCTTAATTCTTGTTCATAGATTAATTACTTTAACAGTTATTATTTGTAAACAGTAGTGGTGAATAGAGGGTGTTCTAGTTAGTAAAAACAAGAGTAGAGGTGAAGACATTGAATTCATGTTGAGTTGATATAGTCAAGTAAGCAGTTATTACATGAATTATTTGTAAAGAAAACGTATAATTGGATCGAATGTATTAGGACACGCCAAATCGAATCCATCCATCGTCTCATCAGAAACAGTAAGTCTAGACTTGTTGTAGTAGAATGAGAATTAGAAAGAAATTGCAAATGGCTACAGGCTTTAGCATGAATGTTGATGTCATTTCATGTAGATTTTATATAGTTGCAAAGGAAAATAGGGCACAAGCAAATTAAAGGAAGGATTATGTCCACCCATTTTGAGTATCACTGCTAACTAATGTTTGGTGCTTCTGCAAGTGGCTGCAAATATGGACATCACTGTACTAGTAACAAACTATAATCACTTTCTTGGGAGAATCACCTCGATTTAGAATCTTCTTCTTTCTTCTCCATAACTTGCTGTATACCTTCTTGATATCCTTGAATAAAACCCTTAAGAGCATCTCTATAAGCAGAAGCTCTAGTCATGTAAACTCGCTGCAGAGCAGGCCTCAACTTCTCCGCACCGCCTCGTGCAGCCTCAGCTATATACATATACAATTAATGCACTCAAAAGAATATCCACAAGCATCAATTAACATGGAAGTATTAAAACAGTAAGCATGTTACTACCATAGCCAATAAATAATAAGCAAAATTAGTTACCAAGTTCCTCTAGAGTTGATGGCTCCTTCTCTTTCGTCTCCTCTGCATTGGGTTCATCCTCTGGTTTGTTTTTGAGTTCAGGGCCAATATCCCTAACCCAACTAGCACCATACAGTCTAGATGCTTCTTTCAACACCTATTAAACATAACAATTGTCATGGAATAAATAGCATCTCAATCAAAGATCATTCAAGAAATGGATTAAGAGAAGGAACAAGGTATCGGTCTTTCCACGTGAGTTTGGCACGCGTTTTGATGTGTGGAGGATCAGGCAATGAGGAAGGAAATGCTATCTCCTTCCTTAAGATCAAAACGAACATAATCGTAAACTTTCCTGCACACCACTCTCACCTTCATTCTGCCTCCCAACAAAAACAATACGCAAAAATCAAAATGAGTCGCTCAAAGTTCTAGAGTAGAATAATTATGGGTCTATTTCATTGAGACACTTCATCAAACATGTGGTCGGCATAAAAATATATATTTTAACGTGCATATAGAGATGTGCATGTGGTCGGCTTGGCACGCTGAACTGGACGGACGACGGGGCGAAATCTGGGAGCGAAAGTGCAAAATCTGTTTCTTCCCTCCTTAAGGCGTCAAAGTCCTCTGTTTCTACGGAAAAGTAAGGTTTATAATTGTTTTCATTTCATTGTTAAAGCTGCTGTTCTCTTGTGCGACAACCATGGCTTCTTCAATCCTGGTGAGAAGTAGGTGAGAATGGAGAGGCTGTAGGTGGCGGCGAACGGCAATGGGGGCCGCGTTTTTTTTACTTTTTTCAGAGTATTTTGCATTTCATTTGAGAAAACGAAGGTTAGGTAGAAATAAAAAAGGGTATTTTTAGCCTTTCAAGAAGAGGGTGTGTGTGCTAAATGAGCGGGTGTCCTTCGTGTGTGTATATAACCGTGCCCATTTGGAATCCCAGACTAAAGCGGGCCCGAATACCCCAATTACTGGGACGAGTTTTGATATTTAGAAAACTTTAGGGGAGGAAAATGAAATAAACGCCTAAACTAAAAACCCTTTCATCCTCCCCAATTCTACCAAATCAATCGAAAGAAAATGCAAATCTTTGTGAAAACCCTAACCGGCAAAACGATCACTCTCGAAGTCGAGAGCTCCGACACAATCGACAATGTGAAAGCGAAGATCCAAGACAAGGAGGGAATTCCCCCCGATCAGCAGCGGCTGATCTTCGCCGGAAAACAGCTGGAGGACGGCAGAACCCTAGCCGATTACAACATTCAGAAGGAGTCCACACTCCACCTTGTCTTGCGCCTCCGTGGAGGCACCACCTGGCGGCTCCCTTTCGTCGCCAATCACCTGATGCAGAAACTTAAGCAGCTGCCTCCGGACTCGAAGGAGGTGATTAAGACATGGTCTAGGGGTTCGACTATCGTTCCTGAAATGGTGGGCCGCAAGATTGCTGTTTATGACGGAAGGAAGCACATACCTTTCAATATTGTGGAGAAAATGGTGGGCCATAAATTGGGAGAACTAAAGCCTCCCCGAAAGGTAAAGAAGGAGACTCATTCGCGTAAGGCTGTAAAGAGTCAGAAGAAGAAGTAAGCAAGTGTTGGAAGCTCAGTTCGATTGTTTGCTTTCTTATTTAGGGAATAATAATCGGATTTGTTATGCTCAATATTTTCTGAATCACCTTAAAGAATGTTCGATCAACTGTATTGAATAGCTATTGTTTTCACCTATATTTTTGTACTTTAGACTTCACCCTTGGAGTTGTTGTTTTTAGACATCAAGATTACTAACTTTTTTAGCTTAATGTATGTGTGCTTGAGTTGGTATGATGATCTTTGTGTTTGAAGTTTGAACTCACTGCATCACACCTGCTACATTAATCCTGTGTTTAAAGTGATTATGTGGAGAGCTTAGATGGTTTTGATGTTCTCTACTTATTTTTGAGCCAATGAAAAAAATCATCTCCTTCTGCTTCCCACGGTTTAGATTTGTGATTGGGAAGTCATTGGTGGTGGAATGGTAAGATTGTACAAATACACATCATGTGTACTAACTACTAAAATGTTGTAACAAATTATCCATCATGCCTTCTCTAAGTCATTTTCCTTTATTATTTTTGAATGTTCAGTTCATAAAAATCATTCTCAAAGGACCTGAGCAGGGTGGGCATCTAAGATAGTTCTCTTGACATTATATACTCGTAATTTTTTATTGAAAATAATAGTTTAATCACACATTGACATGTCAGATTATGCTGCATGCTTGATATCATTCGACAAACCATCAACTGCTTTAAGTTCCATGAAATTAATCGGTTAAAATGTAATTGTTTCCTGAGTAGCTGTTGATGGAATTTGCTGGTGGTTTTTTGGTTGTTTTGTTTTTGTTTTAAATTTGTATCCGTGTATTTGCTTTTGATCGTCAGTGATCGTGGTCGGCACTGCTTTTTGTATTTTAAATTGAAGCTATTTTTGTTTAATTTTTCTGTTTTGGATTTTCTTTTTGCTTTTCTCCCGTTATGTTGTTGTGATCGAGTATATGGTAGTGATCGTAGGATCAACTTTTAATTTCTTGGCTGTGTTATAATTATTTCTCGGTGGTCTATCTAACTGCTGCTAGAAACTACTTTTCTTTTATTTTCTTTTATTTAAGAAAACTATTTAAATTTGTTATGAGGTACAGTAAGTAGTAATTTGATCATCTATATAGGGTGAAGAGTTGATCTAAACCTTGCTAAAAATTGGCTGCTTTTGTGATGATCTATCACTAAGTGATGCGTTTTGTTGGGTGATTTTGGTGGACTTATCCATTCATTTCGTACTTTCATGGATGGTTGTTAATGAACCAAGGTTATTACTTGTTTGAAAAAGAAAACCTGAATATGATTTTCAAAATCACATGTTCTTCGAATACCAAATTGTGGTCTTCATGTTCTCGTACTATCAATGTCATACAACCCAGAAGTTAGTAGTTGTTTCATTTGCTGTACTTTGATTTTTGAATACCACATTTTCCAGGTTTTGAGCAAAGGAAAATTCAAGAAGGACATTCCTTTTGTCATCTTGTGCTAGAAAAGGCTTTGCAAACTTGCAAGTATTGTAAGTTCGATCACCATGTAAATTCTTTGATTGCATATTTGTCAGGTTGTAACATGAGATTCCCTACGAGGGTTATATTATTGTACTTATTCTAGCTGAATTTATTTAATTCCATCTCCTCAATAAAAAGAATTCATTACACCTAGGCTGATTTAACATTTAACATAGAGATACCTACACGGGCTATATAGGAAATGCTACTTAGCCTGGTTGTATATATTCCGTTTACAATTTCCTCTGGAAATTTTTCATGACATCCAAAGGCCTGCTGAGATAACTTATGATGAATTGGCTCACATATATTCAAATTATTTACTGATGTTCGTAGGCGTTGTTTCAAACTTTGTATTCTGTGTTGCCAATATAAATATCCTAATGGACCATTATCATTGCAATAATTTTGCATACCTTTTATTGTTCTAACAGATTAAATTTTCTTATGTGTGTGTGTAATGGATCACATTTAAACACTTTTTAGTGTTGATTATTACGCTGGTCTACATTTTCCAGCGATGTTTATTCATATTTTGACTGCATGCATGTCTTTTAGAAACTGGACTTTAGTTCAAATAGCTATTGTTTTTTTATTTAATTATTATGGATTACATCAAGAACAAATAGGTGTAGATTTTTTCCAATATGCAGGCACGGGTTTCTGGCGGCATTTGTTTATGGAAGATCTGGCCTTTTGATATGTAGGAGTCTATATTTCGAGCCTAATAGTTCAATTTAGGGATTTTCCGCGTTTCTTGAGCTATCATTTGCGGACAATGACATTGAATCATTTTTGTCATTTCTTTGCCTAAGAATGACCTGAGTGAGCAAAGCATATGGATGAGAGTAATTCACAGGTGAGATGTCTTGAAGCTTAGTTCTCTCTATCTGTCTCTGAAGTTAAAATTTTCCACGTACCAAAAACTCTATCAATCTTAGTCCATAGCTTACAGTTCTTATATTATAGTGATAAAAGATTTTATACATTGTAATTCACAATCATATCTTACCACAGCTAGGTTATTTTAAAATGCATTAAGATCTTAGTTTTGTGCATTCTTTTTAGACTAGTGAGAATCATTTCTTAAATTTAGAACTAGCACTAGTCGCCTACACACAGACAGAGCACTTATATAGTGGATAGCTTCTTAACCTCCCTAATTTTAAGAATCTTAACTACGAATGGTATTGCAGGCACTATTTTGATCCATCTGGATCACTGACGAACAGACTGGTTTTGGTTTCTGGTGTTCCTTACAAGAACTATTAGCTTGACCTTCTGCAGTTGCAGTATGTTATACGTCTGGCTTTGAGTTGGACAAGAAACAAGCAAATATAAAAAAAATATTGCAGAAAACTGTAATTCTTTGCCTTCTGGATCTTACACGTAACAAACCATCATTCTGCTACCAAAAAGTGATGGTTTCTCATGCATATCACTTTTTCTAAGCTTGCCAATTTTCCATGATGAATGAAACAGCCCAATTTTTGGCGTTTCGGGATTTTATGGTCTGAACCTGCAGGCATAATGTGTCCTATCCTTGACGGTTCATGATATCACACCTGTATCTCTGCAAGATAATGTTCTAAGAGCTCCCTTATGGCTAATAAAAATTACGATGACCATATCATTTCCTAGTGGTATTGGTGTTGGTTTGGAATTCTGGATTTGCCAATTAAGTATCTTCCTTCTATGGTTTTTGCAATGGAAGAGAGTGGGGTTGGCTTATTTTCATCTTTTACATGTCTCTGGATACCTTTGTGTAATGAGATTTAGATTAGCGTTGGTTGATTATTTGTTTAGTTGGGAAAGTTTGAGATAGTGATGCTTAAGCTCTGATTATAGGTTACTGCCTGCGATCTTACTCAAATGGTGGCCAGTGCCACCAAGTGGTTTAGTAAGAAGACAGTTAGCATGAGATGTGTTGTGGATATCTCAGTGTCGCCTAAGTGGAAGTACAAGGTTCAATTCTCATGGAGGTTACCAAATTTATAGCATGGGGTAGTAGCACATCAACATGGCCACCTGAATTCTTAGATGGAGATGTATACATAGTATGCCAGCATGATTACCAACTATTCTGCTCATTTTCTTACAGTGGCCTGATAGAAGAGGAAAAATGTTGTAGTTAAGATATGATGAGAGAATCCTTCAAAACTGTTAGGCTGTTACCCTATCGCTAATCGTCTTATTTATTAATGAGCTTCTTTCCTTGATAAAAGATTTACTGGTCCTTGTTATCTGTATTAGCTTTAAGATTAATTTCAGTTCCCAGGATGCATGATTGCCCAAGTGTTGCCCGCCAAATTATGTATCTTATCATCATTATGTTGATAAAGCTTTGTCCATTTGTCGTGAGTAACTAGATCTCTTGAATTTTTTTGTATTTACCCTTTTTGGTGGGATGTGCCGTAATCCCTTTTGATAGATGGATCTTAATAAATTAGAACCACAGCAAGATGGAGTCTTATGATCATGTATCTCATTTTCCATTTGGAAATTTTACCAATGAGAACTTTGGGAGGGCTAACATTATCCAAGATCAAGTAATTATTTATTATTTGTACTGTTCCCTGAAATTTTCAATTTTTGATCCCTGTTATCAACTAAAAGCTTCATTATGTTTACTAATGTTTTTGGTGGAGGCTTTTCTCTCAACTGGTGTCATAGTGGCAACATAATTCCTTTTAGCAATAAACTTTTCCTTCTGCATAAACAAGTTGGTTTTGAATTTGCCTGTGCTGAGGAATGATATTTTCATTAGAATTGTCTCACTTAGCATGCTTAATTTTTTTTATGTTTTTTTTGTTTGTTTCTTGTACGGACTTAGGATTACTGGAATGCAATAGAGGATTAGCTGATGATATGAATTCTGAATTCAAGAATATCTAGCAACAGCTCAGAATTAACTCTGGTCAAAATTTATATGAAGTCAGGGAAATTCAAAATTTATGTAATTGAGCCTAATTGGACTTAATATTCTTTCTCATATTCTGAAATCATATTATGACATTTCAATTTATTCAAATTACATGCTCTCTTAGTTTTCCATTTGCATGCCAAAATAACATCAAATTATAATGAGTCATCTGAATATGTAGTTTGGATCACTGCAATGAGTTTTAACTATGCCATTATTTTCTTTCAAATTTATACAGTATATGTTTTCAAGTGAAATATTTTCAAAGTGTTTAGAATCAACCCAGTAGGTTTTTTTTCTGGTGTCATGCCTCCTGGCTCTTACACATGTATTTATTGAGGGAGAATATTTTAGAAGAATAGACAGGCTGTCACAATTTATACTAAGAGAAAAAGATAACGTGGGCAGAGTCGTGCTTGATGATATATTCGCCTTATTTTCAAGATGCTGCAGAAGAAGATAAGAATGAAGAATGCTGAAGGGAGGATAAGAGCCTTACTATTGAATCACCTAATCTTCATTAAATACCACTAACATGGGGTGGATAGGACAGTTATCAGATACTAATTCTACTCACTACTGTATATTTATCTAGTTACTTGAAGATTCTTCTTGCCATTATAATGTGTGCATGAGAGGGCAGGTGTGATGGTCCTTGTTTCCTAGTAGAAGGTATAGACTGGTTACATTAACTACTTGACTATGATGTATTTCACATTTGTTCCATTGTTCCCAAAGGTTAGAATTTAGAAAAAAAACAGAAACCTCAAAGTGGCTAATCATTTGTTCCAGTATGAAGAGGTATACTTTCTTAAAGGTTACCAGTGTAAGTTGCATCAATATTCTTTCTGATAGTTGCATGCTTATAATATAACAGTCTCCATAGTCCATATTTGTTGAGTAGGCTGGCCTCTTACCCTTAAGTATCATAATCTGAGAACCCTTAAGTATTCCTATTGTTGGCATTTGAGGTGCCCCAAAAATTATTTTATCTGTATATTATATATTTAAAAAAAGAAAAAGGCAAGCAGTTGTAGCTATACTGCTTAAATAGCTGTATTTATGCCAAATGTTATTTGTTGGCTTTTTATTCAGTACTTCGAAACTTATTGTTGATATTCTGCTGCTTCCTGAAATAACATGTTATATTCTTACAGGTCAGGACTATGGGGCACAGGCATATTTTTAACCCTTCTCAAAATTTCGATGCTGATAATGAACAAGGATGGAGTTATGCAGAACAACCTTACATGCCGATTGGTATAGAGTTTCATCACTTATATTCTTTTAATCGGATGAAATTGGATATTTGTTGAGTACCATTTTAGCAATACCTGATTGCAATCAGTCAAGCGAGCTTTCTCAGTCATTTGATCTGATAAGAAATCAAGCTTCTTACACGGACATTTTTTTTGTCTTTTTGCCTGTAGTAAAATGCATATAAATTTTTGTGACCCTACTGAATGAGTACGGGATGTATGGGTTTTCTCTAAGTAACATGTGAATCATTTGTGTTGTAGTCATTGACAATTTTTCCATGTTAATGTAAAACTGACCTATGTTCTTCTGTTTTGGCTTCTGCAGCAAGGGGTGCTTCTGAAAGCAGTTCAACCATTCATCCTGTAGATAATATGACTATCCCAAGTGGACACTTTCCTTCTCAGTGGGCCCCTACTTCTAGGTCCAATGGATACCCTTCTTCTATGCTTAACGGTGAATTGCCACATTATCAACCAATAGCTCCTGCACCTTCTCGTGATCCTTTTCCACATCAGCCTGCTGCTGGAAATGTCCGCATGCGCCAAGATAATTATCCACATCACCCGTCTCCATCCAACATGGGTGGCCAAACAGTCCCTCCGCAGGATAATGGATTTTACGATCAGACAGTAGTCAGTGGGAGAGGAACATTCAAAAGGAAAAGCCCTGGCATTCCTCCAATGTGCGATCGTGGGTCTTCAAGCAGATTTTACGATGTTGGAAGTTCGTCTGATATTCATTTGCCGGCGGACCCTTGGCAGGAAAAGCACAATGCCGAATCTTATCAAACACACTGGGAGTACCCTCCGAGTTATGGGGTTAATAGCCTCTCAATAGGGAGTGAAGGTCCATCGAGAAACGTGAGAAGTAGGCCCAATGTTGATGTGGAAACAAATCTGGGCAGGACTCATTTGCCCAGCAATTCTGTCCATCATTCTTTATCCAGCCGGTCGTCTGATCAAACTAACGTGGGGGAATTCTGGGGCCAGAGTTCGAATGCTCCAACTATGGAATGGAATCGTAATCTTGTACCCCCTGCCGCTCATGCGCCACCTTTTACCCCGGGTTAGTTTTTCATGGATTCTTTCGGATTGTGTATGCAAATGTTTTACTAAAATGTTTACATTTCAAATTTTCAGATTCCAGTTTCTTCAGTCAGGATCCTAATACACTTAACAGCCATCCAAATAGGTCCCTTGAGATTGGGGTTTTCAACAACGATATTACCGCCAACAGGAATCATGTCCCTCAAAGTGTTAATAGTCACTTGAATCACTCTGTTAGAGGAGTTCGAAGTGGTTTTGGGCAAAGATCTGTCCCTAGTTTCAGGGCTTCTTCAAGCAACTCCCGCCCTGGGCATCTGGCTGCCTTTGACGAGGGGCAACAGGGGATTGCAGAAAGTTATCCCCCAAGGCATCCACGCCCGTTTACCAACTTCAGGTTGCGTAATGTTGACAGGAGTGGGAGAAGTTACACATCGAGTGATAGATATAGATCTTTCACCGAGGAGGCAAATTTTCGCGATCGATTGACACTAGAGGTATGTTCATCTTTAAACCAAGTTTTGAATGAACAATTTTGAGTATGCATTTATTTAAATTTTCCACTGCAAATTTTTTTTTTAATCTACATATTTGGTTCATTAATGAAAATCTTGGGTTAAATAAATATTTATTTAAGTTAATCGAATGTGACAAATTCACTCAAATGAATCGGGAAAAAAATGCTACCTTGAAAAGCATGCCTTTATGTTTTGTGGTAACCTTAATTTTATGAAATCAATTTTGTTTCTCTCCTTTATGCAATATCCTTTATTATATAAAGAGCTTAGTGCCTTTTCATACCTAAGCATCTTGTTGTTGACAATTTTGCTTAAATTCTTAGTTTAAGACAATTGTCATTAAATATATCATATTTTACACCCATTTTTTATGGCTAAATTTCAGGGTCTCATGGTTGTGGACCACTCTGCAATTTATGGATCGAGAACCTTGTTTGATCAGCACAGGGACATGAGGCTTGACATAGACAATATGAGCTATGAGGTCACTTTTCTGTCTACTTTTGTTCAATTTCATTTTCCGTGTTTTATTATCTTTATTGTTGTTACTACCTCTTTATACTGAAAAAAAAGCAACTGGCCTGAGCAGGACCTCCTAGCACTTGGAGAGAGAATTGGAAGTGTCAACACTGGTTTGTCAGATAGCTTAATTTCGAGAAGCCTGACTGAGTCGATTTATTGTTCATCAGACCTATGTCAAGATGAAGGAATGTGTGTTATTTGTCTGGTGAGAATCTTGAATTGCTATGCAACTATGAGAAAACATTTCACCGAATTATATCCATATCTGGTTATGATGCCAAATTAGGCTTTATGATCATTACAAAAACTATTACTGAGGTTTTGCCTAAGACAAAAAGAACCGATGAGGTTTGTTTTCTTACAAAACCACCTTAGTTTATTATAAACAGACCCTTGAGCTTTGTATATTTCTTACATACACCCCTCAATTAGTGCAATTTGTAAGAAACAAGCCTTCATAGGTTCTTTGTAGTTAGGGTAGTATTTGTAACCATCCCTTAATGTCTTATTCTGTTAATTCTCTCTTAAGTATAAGCATTTCTCCTTTTTGTACCTTTCTTTCTCTGTTAATTTCTTTCCAAGTATGCAAAGCACGCCCAAAATCTCGTATGCACCAGGTGAGTTGTACATTTCATGATAGTAGTTGTTTAACTAGCAAATATTAGTTTGTTAGTATTAGTTTTTTTAACCGATTTTTCTTAATTGTTTTCACTGAAAAATATTGGTGGTGTACAGTTGCATCTTACAACTGATGCACAAGACTATTACTCTTTTTATTTCTCCGCTGGGATATTAGTGCCTTGTACATAATATTTTATGATCATGTATGTTTTTCTTTTTTTCTTCAACGCATGTTAATATAAGTTGTTAATCATCGTTAGCTTGTTCTTTTTAGTCCTAAACGGTGTGGTTGTGGTCGGCTTTTAACAGGAGGAGTACAATAATATGGACGATGTTGGGACACTGAAGGTCTGTCGGCACGATTTCCATGTGAGCTGTATCCGGAAATGGCTATCGATGAAGAATTTATGTCCGATTTGCAAGAAGGCTGCCATGGACGAGGGTGGCGTGGAGAAGTGATTTTAATTATGGTTGACTTATGATTTATCTGAACTTGGTGTACATATTTATTTCAATTTATTCCTCAAAATTGAGGAAATGATGATGACTGATGATGTTGTTTAAGGAGACTCTTGAAAGCTAATCACGTGTTGTATCTATCCCCCTTTTGGCTGATTTTCATGCTCCTATAATTTTGAATTTTGATTCTGAGAATTATGGATATAATAGCAATTATCAAAGGTGGAACGGTGAAGATGATTGAAAATAACTTTTTAGATATAGTGGAGTACTCCATAGAACGACTTTCACAATTCAAAAAAAGAAAATTCTTGGATCCATATATAAAAATGTCGTCTCAAAATATACGAAAGTTTATAAAATTATGTGTATTTATCACCAAAACTGTGGTCTTGTTAATTGATAGAGAAATGTCTTTAAAATTGAAATACCACAAAAAGTATAGTTTTAAGTTGTAATTGATCAGTTTTACAAAATATTACAAATGTAGGTTGAAAAAAGTTACAAATACATGTTGCAAATTGATGCACTACTCCCCTCTCTCCCTTGACGTATTTTTCTTTTAGTTGGGCCATCAGGCCATGCGAGAGGAATTTGGAATGGCACGGTTATATGAACACACAAGATTGATGAGGACACCCACCAAGATTTATTTACAAATTAATAATTTGTGAAATGTCAGTTTTACCTTTGTCTAAAATTTAAAAAAATCTTGTAATTAGTACACTCACCCAGGGACACCAAACCACCCACCCAACCAATCAATTTTCAGAGCAAAAAAAAAAAAAAAAAAAAAGCAACCAGTCTTTAAACTCGGAAATTAAATTAAAATACATCATTGCATAATATAAAAGTTTAAACTCCATCAACCAACCAGTGTCGAAAAAAAACAATCGAAAACTATACTAAATCTCGAAAAATAAATTGGTTATTGTTGAAAGGTCAATGCAACAAGTGTTAAACAAATGCAGTAAACTTATATTTTTACTCATGTGCTTATAACTACAGTAGTCGTTTTCAGACGAACCGATATCAACTGCTACATATCGGTAATTATGAACAAAAAAAGAACATTGGTTGTGACAGTTGAGCTCGTATTTAGCTAGTTGTGAGAAGAATCTGAGTGTTAAACACATTATTGAGGTTCAATTTTCCCGTGTGAGATATAGTGATTAACTCTTGAGCTTGAGGGATTGAAACTAGTAAATTGCTCATCAAATTTGAGAAGTGATAAGGTGTCTTGATCAATTCTCTATTTCTGATCGAACCAAGATTTGTGTGTCGCTTAATTCTTGTTCATAGATTAATTACTTTAACAGTTATTATTTGTAAACAGTAGTGGTGAATAGAGGGTGTTCTAGTTAGTAAAAACAAGAGTAGAGGTGAAGACATTGAATTCATGTTGAGTTGATATAGTCAAGTAAGCAGTTATTACATGAATTATTTGTAAAGAAAACGTATAATTGGATCGAATGTATTAGGACACGCCAAATCGAATCCATCCATCGTCTCATCAGAAACAGTAAGTCTAGACTTGTTGTAGTAGAATGAGAATTAGAAAGAAATTGCAAATGGCTACAGGCTTTAGCATGAATGTTGATGTCATTTCATGTAGATTTTATATAGTTGCAAAGGAAAATAGGGCACAAGCAAATTAAAGGAAGGATTATGTCCACCCATTTTGAGTATCACTGCTAACTAATGTTTGGTGCTTCTGCAAGTGGCTGCAAATATGGACATCACTGTACTAGTAACAAACTATAATCACTTTCTTGGGAGAATCACCTCGATTTAGAATCTTCTTCTTTCTTCTCCATAACTTGCTGTATACCTTCTTGATATCCTTGAATAAAACCCTTAAGAGCATCTCTATAAGCAGAAGCTCTAGTCATGTAAACTCGCTGCAGAGCAGGCCTCAACTTCTCCGCACCGCCTCGTGCAGCCTCAGCTATATACATATACAATTAATGCACTCAAAAGAATATCCACAAGCATCAATTAACATGGAAGTATTAAAACAGTAAGCATGTTACTACCATAGCCAATAAATAATAAGCAAAATTAGTTACCAAGTTCCTCTAGAGTTGATGGCTCCTTCTCTTTCGTCTCCTCTGCATTGGGTTCATCCTCTGGTTTGTTTTTGAGTTCAGGGCCAATATCCCTAACCCAACTAGCACCATACAGTCTAGATGCTTCTTTCAACACCTATTAAACATAACAATTGTCATGGAATAAATAACATCTCAATCAAAGATCATTCAAGAAATGGATTAAGAGAAGGAACAAGGTATCGGTCTTTCCACGTGAGTTTGGCACGCGTTTTGATGTGTGGAGGATCAGGCAATGAGGAAGGAAATGCTATCTCCTTCCTTAAGATCAAAACGAACATAATCGTAAACTTTCCTGCACACCACTCTCACCTTCATTCTGCCTCCCAACAAAAACAATACGCAAAAATCAAAATGAGTCGCTCAAAGTTCTAGAGTAGAATAATTATGGGTCTATTTCATTGAGACACTTCATCAAACATGTGGTCGGCATAAAAATATATATTTTAACGTGCATATAGAGATGTGCATGTGGTCGGCTTGGCACGCTGAACTGGACGGACGACGGGGCGAAATCTGGGAGCGAAAGTGCAAAATCTGTTTCTTCCCTCCTTAAGGCGTCAAAGTCCTCTGTTTCTACGGAAAAGTAAGGTTTATAATTGTTTTCATTTCATTGTTAAAGCTGCTGTTCTCTTGTGCGACAACCATGGCTTCTTCAATCCTGGTGAGAAGTAGGTGAGAATGGAGAGGCTGTAGGTGGCGGCGAACGGCAATGGGGGCCGCGTTTTTTTTACTTTTTTCAGAGTATTTTGCATTTCATTTGAGAAAACGAAGGTTAGGTAGAAATAAAAAAGGGTATTTTTAGCCTTTCAAGAAGAGGGTGTGTGTGCTAAATGAGCGGGTGTCCTTCGTGTGTGTATATAACCGTGCCCATTTGGAATCCCAGACTAAAGCGGGCCCGAATACCCCAATTACTGGGACGAGTTTTGATATTTAGAAAACTTTAGGGGAGGAAAATGAAATAAACGCCTAAACTAAAAACCCTTTCATCCTCCCCAATTCTACCAAATCAATCGAAAGAAAATGCAAATCTTTGTGAAAACCCTAACCGGCAAAACGATCACTCTCGAAGTCGAGAGCTCCGACACAATCGACAATGTGAAAGCGAAGATCCAAGACAAGGAGGGAATTCCCCCCGATCAGCAGCGGCTGATCTTCGCCGGAAAACAGCTGGAGGACGGCAGAACCCTAGCCGATTACAACATTCAGAAGGAGTCCACACTCCACCTTGTCTTGCGCCTCCGTGGAGGCACCACCTGGCGGCTCCCTTTCGTCGCCAATCACCTGATGCAGAAACTTAAGCAGCTGCCTCCGGACTCGAAGGAGGTGATTAAGACATGGTCTAGGGGTTCGACTATCGTTCCTGAAATGGTGGGCCGCAAGATTGCTGTTTATGACGGAAGGAAGCACATACCTTTCAATATTGTGGAGAAAATGGTGGGCCATAAATTGGGAGAACTAAAGCCTCCCCGAAAGGTAAAGAAGGAGACTCATTCGCGTAAGGCTGTAAAGAGTCAGAAGAAGAAGTAAGCAAGTGTTGGAAGCTCAGTTCGATTGTTTGCTTTCTTATTTAGGGAATAATAATCGGATTTGTTATGCTCAATATTTTCTGAATCACCTTAAAGAATGTTCGATCAACTGTATTGAATAGCTATTGTTTTCACCTATATTTTTGTACTTTAGACTTCACCCTTGGAGTTGTTGTTTTTAGACATCAAGATTACTAACTTTTTTAGCTTAATGTATGTGTGCTTGAGTTGGTATGATGATCTTTGTGTTTGAAGTTTGAACTCACTGCATCACACCTGCTACATTAATCCTGTGTTTAAAGTGATTATGTGGAGAGCTTAGATGGTTTTGATGTTCTCTACTTATTTTTGAGCCAATGAAAAAAATCATCTCCTTCTGCTTCCCACGGTTTAGATTTGTGATTGGGAAGTCATTGGTGGTGGAATGGTAAGATTGTACAAATACACATCATGTGTACTAACTACTAAAATGTTGTAACAAATTATCCATCATGCCTTCTCTAAGTCATTTTCCTTTATTATTTTTGAATGTTCAGTTCATAAAAATCATTCTCAAAGGACCTGAGCAGGGTGGGCATCTAAGATAGTTCTCTTGACATTATATACTCGTAATTTTTTATTGAAAATAATAGTTTAATCACACATTGACATGTCAGATTATGCTGCATGCTTGATATCATTCGACAAACCATCAACTGCTTTAAGTTCCATGAAATTAATCGGTTAAAATGTAATTGACATGTCTCGGCGTTCCGTACTCCGGCTCCGGCAGGGTTCTATACTCAAAGCCCATAAATCTCCGGCGACCTGGGTCTTCTTCAATGGCGAGCTTCTCCACCTTCTTCTCATTCTCCGTCACCAACTTGAACCCCTCCTCCATCGGCGGCGGCTTAGCCTTCGTAATCTCGCCGGACGACGAGTACGTGGGCGACGCCGGCGGGTTTCTGGGACTCATGGACGGAAAGGGTTCCAAAAACGGCGTCGTTGCAGTGGAATTCGACACTCTAATGGACGTTGAATTCAAGGACATTAACGGGAACCACGTGGGTTTGGATCTCAACTCAATGGTTTCGCACCGAGTTAGCGATTTAGACATGAGCGGTGTCGATTTGAAAAGCGGTGACCTGGTTAACTCGTGGGTGGATTACTCCGGGTCAACTCGGAGCATCAAAGTGTATGTATCGTATTCCAATTTGAAGCCCAAAGAGCCCGTAATTGATTCCGAATTTGATCTCAGTGAGTACATAGTGAACGATTTCATGTTCGTGGGTTTCTCCGGGTCAACTCAGGGGAGTACCGAGATCCACAGCATTGATTGGTGGAGTTTCACCTCTTCATTCGACGAAACCCTAGCGCCGTCGTCTCCGCCTCCGCCCACGTCCACTTTAATTAATCCCGCGGCGGATATAGTCAACCCTACGCCTACGCCTCCTTCTCCTTCACCCAGCAGCAATACGACGTCGCACGATCAGAAAAGCGGCGGAGCGCTGGGGCCGGGCGCGGTTGTCGGAGTTGTCACCGCTAGTGCTTTCGGCTTAGCAATTTGTACCTTGGCATCAATTTGGGCTTACAATAAGAGATTAAAGCGTTACAAAAAATCCAACACTTTAGGTTCGGATGTGATCAAAATGCCTAAGGAATTCGGGTACAAGGAGCTCCACATTGCCACAAAAGGCTTCGATTCGACCCGGATAATCGGGCACGGCGCGCACGGGACGGTGTACCGAGGCGTACTTGTCGCCTCCGGCGACGTCGTGGCCGTGAAAAGGTGCACACTCAATGGGCAGGGGAAAACAGAGTTTTTATCCGAATTATCGATAATTGGAACCTTAAGGCATAGAAATCTCGTTAGGCTTCTAGGTTGGTGCCATGAGAAAGGTGAGAGTTTGCTAGTTTATGATCTAATGTGCAATGGGAGTTTAGACAAGGCCTTGTTCGAATCAAGAATGGGATTATCTTGGCAAATTAGGCGAAAGATTTTGCTAGGTGTAGCATCGGCTTTAGCTTATTTGCATCAAGAATGTGAGAATCAAGTGATTCATAGAGATGTTAAAACTAGCAACATTATGTTGGATGAAGGGTTTAACGCAAGATTAGGCGATTTCGGATTAGCTCGACAAATCGAGCACGATAAGTCGCCTGATGCAACGGTGGCAGCGGGCACAATGGGGTACTTAGCGCCCGAGTATTTGTTAACGGGTCGGGCCACGGAGAAAACGGATGTTTTTAGCTACGGGGCAGTGGTGCTAGAGGTGGCGAGTGGGCGGAGGCCGATCGAGAAGGATGTGGGGAAAGCCGGGCCGAGTGGGAATTTGGTTGAATGGGTGTGGAATTTGCAGGCGGTTGATGGTGGCGGCTGACCCGAGGCTCGGGTGTGAGTTCGACGAGGGAGATATGCGGAAGGTGATGCTAATCGGGCTCGTGTGTTCGCACCCGGACCCGTTGGTCCGACCGACGATGAGGGGGGTGGTTCAGATGCTTGTAGGTGAAGCTGAGGTGCCAATTGTCCCTAGAAATAAGCCTCAATTGAGTTTTAGCACATCGGACCTTTTATTGACCTTGCAAGATAGTGTTTCTGATTTGAATGGGCTGATCAATTTGTCCACCTCCTCGTCGGAGAATAGCTTCTCCGGTGACGGCGGCGGTGGTGGTTTGCACTTGGTCTAAACAAGTTCTTGTTTCAATCTTGTGTTTCATTGGATGCACATTATGTGATATTATTCAGATGATGTGCAAGATTAGAATAGGAATTCAGGCTAGACAGTGGCATGTTTTGTTTATTAACTTGTTATAAATTCATTCATTTTTTCTATGTATTATTATTATTTATTTTTTTTTATCAATACATATGGGAATATTTCATTTATCTGTGAATGTGGCAAAATGAGAAATCAAATATAAAATGGATTTTTTATTCATTTTTCTTTGACTATGATCTATATGAGTGTGGCCAAATGAGAAACCAAATATAAAAGCGGTGTGTTGATAGAATATGGTGTGAGATAGAAGTTAAGGCTCAATTAATTATTTAACTTTAAAATAAAATTTAAGTTTACACAATCTGTCATTGGGTATATCTCACGTGATTGGTTTCAAGATAATACTGCCTTCAATTTTTTCTATAAATTATTAATATCCGTGTAGAAAGGGAATGTTACAAATTAAAATGTACTCCATTTGAAAGATTTCAAAATTGGAAGTAGTGTGGTTGCTTTCCCAAAAGGTAAGTAAGCCATAAATTGTTGAGTGAGTCGAAAAAAAGCAAGCACAAGAGTTTGAGTAGAGGTTTGGTAAAGTGTGTAGGTGATGATATAATTGCCACAAGAAAGGCATATGCATTTGCCATAACTAAAATCAATTGTTTGTGTAATTAAATTTAAAGATATTAAGAGTGATCCTAATCCTTTTTCAAGATTTAAACCAGCCTTAATTATATGGGTCATAATTCATCAACCACCTTGGCATGTGAGATGATTTATAAAGTAAATATGATGTTTTATTAAAGGAAAAAATTTAAAACTTGCAAGAGTCAGCTAGAAAGCAAGTCTATCCCAAACCGACAAATAAAAAAAATGTAGACAGTAAACTTATGACGAGATAAAGATAAAGTATGTAACAGTTGTCGAAATCTACGAAAAAACAAGTTCATCATAAACTAACAAATTAAAAAAATTAGACTCGGGCCTCGTTAAACTTATTTGCATAATTATCCAAAATGTAAAGTATTGAATCACACGACATAATTTTAAAATAATTCAAAAAATAAAGCTATAAAGTCATGTTACATGGAGAATTATTGAATCATTGTCTTACAAGACACTAACCCATATGATTTGCATTGCATACTTCAATATATAATTGAATGAAAGTAATAGTACCCTTGATACCGAAGAATGAACCATACCTCTCAGAAAATGATTTGTTAACAATTTAAGGTTTTGCCTAAAAGAAAAAAACAATTTAAGGTTAGTACTATGATTTTTGTACTTGTTTTTTCAATCTAAAAGTAAATAAATAAGCTAGTCACATCCATCGCAAAATTTGGACCATGCGTGTATTTATTTTATGGTTATAACATTTCTCGGATATGAAGGAATACTGCTGGTTGGTGCCGAACACTGTGATTTTCAAATACATAATTTATGATATCAGTCTTTTATGATTTTTAATTCCTTTTAATTTTGTAATAAAATATTTTTTACTTTAAATTGCATCATTCAACCATTTTAAAATTACATCACCGCGTCATTATTTTACTAGTCTACTTAATCATTTACAATATTTTATTACTCTACTTTATTATTCAAAAGAGTCACATAATTTCTATTTTATCTCATTTAATATTAATAAACAATTATATAACAAAAACTTTAATACATGATTCATTTTTTAAAAATTGGGTGAGATCATTGAAGCCACCCTTCATACAACCTTCTGTCCCATTATTTTTAATGCACATTATATGTATTAAATGTCTAACTAACATTTTATTTGCATTAATTTTTTTTTTTTTTTTTTTTTTTTTGATGGGGAGGTTTACAAGATCATCAAATAAAGTTACAAATCACGAGTCTAAAATCTTGATCTTCAAACCAAACGGATATCGCCGTCCACTCCAATCGTGTGAAGAGGAAATACGAGTTTTCCTTTGCCTTTAACAGATGTCCCAGGTCTCCAATCTTTAAACGAGTCAACCCCACACTAAGGTGTTCTATTTGCATTAAATTTTATAATAGTCCGTACTTGTACCTTTTTATTAAAAAAGAATGAATAACCTGTTTAATTTTTCGTGTTTCATTATACTGAATTATTAACACATATCGGTGTAATGTTTATAGTCTATTAATTTTTTTACTCATTATTCACACTATGAAATACAAAATGGTTGATTTCATTATATTCACAACCGCTTACAATGCGTGATTGATAAAACGAGGCCCAATCCTTTGAAGGGCGCGGCTAAAGGCACCCGGCTTTCCTATGAGTACACCCATGCGATGAGTACACACACAAAACGGATGAGGACACCCACCTGGAAATTTCAAATATACCCTTTCTTCCATTAAAACCAATTCTTTCTTTCACTTCTCACATTCATCACATTCAGCCCACCCAGGACACCCACCTCCATTTTTGCCATCTTCATCGCGGCGGCGCCGCCTACCCCTCCCCATCGTCGCGGCGGCCCACGCCGCAGCCCCTCCCTCTCCCCTTCGCGGCCGCAGCCCCTCCCCTTCGCCGCGGCCGTAGTGCTCCTCCCCTCTCACCTTCGCGGCCGTTCGCCAACGCCGCCCTCCCCGTCGGGCTTCCTTCCACAGCAACCAAAATCGCGGCCGCCGCCCTCCCTTCTCCCCACAGACGCGGCCGCCGCCCTCCCTCTTCCCCACAGTCGCGGCCGCCGACCTCCCTTCTCCCCACAGACGCGGCCGCCGCCGCTAACAGGTAAGTTTAGGTCTTAAAAATTAGGGTTTTCTGGAAAAAAAAAATTAGGATTTTTTTTTAAGTTTGAGAATTATTTTCGAACATATTGCGTTTGTTTTGGAAAAAATTTCG
Organism: Galeopsis tetrahit; assembly: GCA_963675135.1. Classification (NCBI taxonomy): domain Eukaryota; kingdom Viridiplantae; phylum Streptophyta; class Magnoliopsida; order Lamiales; family Lamiaceae; genus Galeopsis; species Galeopsis tetrahit. Next base: position 40,341,651 of record OY776128.1, on the reverse strand, counting down.
AACAACTTGAGTTTGTTTTGGAAAAATTTTCGAACTAGATGTTTGATCTTTTTTTTCGAACAAATTTGAGTTGTTTTGGAATTTTTTTCAAACATATTGAGTTTGTTTTGAAAAATTTTTCGAACATGTTGAGTTTGTTTTTGAAAAAATTCCGAACATGTATGTTTTGAAATATTTTTCGAATAGTTGGTGTTTTGGATTAATTTTTGTTGAAATTTTGGAGTTTTTGGTGGTGGTGGTGGCGGCGGCGGTGGTGGTGTTGGTGGTGGTGGAGGAGGAGGAGGGGATGGTTCTGTTGTGAAATAGAAACGGTGGGTGTACTCATCCGTCCTTTTTTAAAAAATGTGCAGGATGGGTATAAACGACATTTCACATACCCTTTGTGACAAAAAAAAATTCCAGTGGGTGTAGTCATAGGAAAGCCGGGTGCCTTTAGCCGCGCCCTCCTTTGAAATAGATGGGCCTGAATTCAGCAGCCAACGGCCCATACAATTGGGTCAGCCCAACTTCCATTACCCTCCCTAAATAATGGGGTGGGACTATTTACACCTCCATTTCGGCTTAGAACACTCCCCCTTTGAATTTAATAATATAATAATAATATAAAAAACCAAAAATACCATTTAAGTCATATTACACTACTAAATGCACCCCTATTACTAATTGCACCCCTTCTTCACCTTTAAACACTAAATCTAATTTTATCCAACCAACGCCGTCGTCGCCGCTGCTGCCGTCGTAACCACAACCACAACTACAACCACAAAATATCACCAAAAACAAAAAAAAATCGAAGAGAACTTAGAAAATTTTCAAATTTTTTTAAAAAATTTCGACAAATCAGTGTCGACCATATTCACTCTCGTCGATACTGGTTTGTCGACGAGAGTGAATATGGTCGACCTAAGTTTGATCGAAAAAAAATTGAAAAAAATCTTTAAAAAAATCGACAGTGTAATGTCGACCATATTCACTCTCGTCGACACCCTGGTGTCGACGAGAGTGAATATGGTCGACATTTATTGGTTGAAAAAAAATAAAAAAAATTTTTTTGATACATTTCGACCACTTTAGGTCGACCAAAATACACTCTCGTCTGGTGTCGACGAGAGTTTATTTTGGTCGACCTAAAGTGGTCGAAATATGAAAAGAAAAAAAACAAACCTGATCGGCGGCGAGGGGTTGATGGGGGTGGAAAAGAGGAGAAGGGCGGCCGTGGCGCTGGACGGTTGTTGGCGGAGGACGGACGGCGGACTATGGGGAGGGGCGGCGGCGGCGGCCGCGCTGCTTCTGTTTTTTTTTTTACCAGATGGGTGGAGGGACGGGAAATAAAAGAAAAAAAGAGGAGGGCGGTGGCAGGCGGCCGCGGCGCTGAACGCGTGGGGGCGGTGGCAGGCGGCCGCGACGCTGGACGCGTGGGGGCGGTGGCAGGCGGACGCGACGCTGGACGGGCGGCGACCGCGTCACAGGTTCTGTGTTTTTTTTTTTTTTTAACAAGGACGGGGAGAGAGGCGGGGGATGGCGGCGGTAGGGCAGGAGAGGGCGGCGGCGGGGCAGGAGAGGGCGGTGGCGGTCGGAGATGGAGGTCTCAGGCGGCGGCCATGGAAGGGTGGGAAAGGGGGAAGGTGAAAGAGAGGATGGGGGAAGAGAGAAATTAGGGTTGAGGGGAGTGTGTGTAGTAAATGGTTTTTTTAAGACAAAAGGGTATTTTTGACAATTTAAGGGGAGGGTGCATCCATACTAGCATATTTCAGGGGGGTGCATCAATCGGGGGGAGTGTTCTAAACCGAAATGGAGGTGTAAATAGTCAGACCCATAGGAGTATGCACCAATGTTTTTTATTTAATAAACTAACTTGGGCCCATTTTTTCATTTGGGAGTCAACCGCAAATAAAAATTGAAGCAGGCCCACACTATTCCATTCAGGCGTGGGTTATATACCCCTCCAGCTGGTTAAATATACCCCTTACACATTTATTAATTAAATATACATATAAAATATCCAATTTACCCTTCTAATAAAATATTCATAAATAGATACAGTCCCCTTCTAAAATTAAAACTCTAACTCTAATTTTTGCAGCCGCCACCACCACTACCGATGCCAACTCACCCAAAGATTTAAAAAAAAAATCAGAAATTTATAAAATAAAATTAAAAATCTAAAAAAAAAATTGCATATTTTGAAAAATCGACATTAGTTTGTCAAATATAAGGTATATGGTCGACGATAATGTGCCGAAAAAAAAAAAAACACTCTCGTCGACAAGATTTCGTCGAAAGTTTTTTTTTTTTTTTTTTAATAATTTGACAATAATGTATCAAAAATAGACACTATTGTCGATATATTGTTGTCGACGATAGTGTTTATTTTCAACACATTATTGACAAAAAATTAAAAAAAAAAAAAAAAAAACTGCATTTTGGGTTCATGCAAGGGTGGCAGCGGCTGGGCAGGGGCGCTGCCTTGGGTGGGGAGGCGGCAGCGGTGTTGGGCAAGTGAGGGGCGGCGCAGCCACCGAACGAATGTTGAAGAAATTAAATTAAAAAGGGGGGGGGGGGAGGAGGGGCGACGCCGTTATGCAGTTGCATAAATTTTAAAAAAAAAAAAAAAAGCAGGCGTAGACGGAGGGGCGACAAGGTCGGCAGTTTGAAGGGACTGGAGAAGAGGAAGGGGTGGGAGGAAGAACGAGGAAGAAGAATGTAGAAAAGAAAGATAAAATTAGAGTTTTAGTGGGGTGCATTTATCATGGACAATTTTAAGAGAAAATGACATATTAAATATTTCGTGGAAAGTGTATTTAACATAAGTTATTTTGGGGTACGTGTATCAGGGAGTATATTTAAAAAAGCTGGAGGGGTATATAACCCACACCATCCATTCAGCCCGGGAGGGATGGACCCTCCACCCATTAGTTTAGCTTTTAATTTTCTTTATTGTTATAAGTAGATTTCAATTGAGTATTTAATTTTATGTAAGCATTTGAGAGAATTTGAAGACCATTAAGGTGATACAGTACCTTTCTTTAAATTTATGTTTTGTTATTTATCTTTTATGAGTATGTTTTCTATTGTTAATTTAGTTATTAGTTAGATTTATTGTGTTTGGATTTATGATGAAAATTTGTGTTTTAGCCTAATTTTGATTGTATAATTCAATTGGAAGGTGTTTAGATTAGGTTAATGGATTTTGAATGATCAATTACTTGAATCTAATTATTAGGCTGTATGTTGAACTCAGGGTTCGATTTGCTGAAATCAACTTCACCCATTTAAATTTTCCACTCGATGAGCCTTCTCCTCATAGGGTAAGATATGATAATTAGGTCCACGAGTGAGGGGTATATATAATTCGAAAATTTTTCAGAAAAAAAGTGTTAAAATGAAAAAAAGGTTACCATGGTTGGGCAGGATTCAAGGCTTTCTCCCCATCCACCTTCTTCATTTTGTGTTGTCAACAAAAAACTCACACCTTTTCGAACAACTTCGCTATTTTCATATGTTTTTTCGGCAGCTACTAATCCTACAAGTGCGAACAATGTTCCATAGAGGAAACAAATTCCCCAATAGCCATACCTGCAGTTTCATATACACTATTAATTAATAAATATATATTTAAACAAAATTAAGTATAACTCACCATGAGCCATCTGGCTGTTGTCTTTCTTGAATGAAGTTGATAGCTTTCATGATGGAGATTTCGATTTCTTTCTTGCGGTGTTTTGGATGTAGACGCTTAAACGACACTAGAGCTTCGATTATAGAACCAGTGCATTCTATGTGCCTAGTTAAATACAAAAAATTATCAATCCCTCCGCCGCTTAATGACTTGCACAGATTGACCGACATATATTTTTTTTAAGAGAGTGGGGGTAAAAGAGCTTACTCTCTCTCAACGACAATGTCAGCAAAGAGCTCTGAGGGGTTCAAAACCTATGAAGATATTTGATTTAATTTTAACATGATCAGTATTATTAAAGCAATTAACTAGAAAAGAAGTTATAAATTTGTTTGAATAATTGTGGATGCACCAAAATGTTATTACCTCCAAATATGGCTGCGGAATGGGGGGTTCCCACACACCAAATCCACCACTCTGTGGGCTCTGAACACATAATAATAATAATAATAATAATGACATATGGGTAGATATAATCATGATATTTAGGAAGTCGATCATTCATACTTGCAAATAAAGGAGCACATTCACAGCCTCGTAGAGTCGTTCGACATTGGCCTTTTCTCCAGAAATTTCATCTGGCATTTTTGATAGCAAAAGCAGACACTGCAATAGATCATAGTAGTTGACATACAATAGTTTTTTGTCAAGTCATATACACTTTTCTCTTGATATTTTTTTTATTACACGTACAGTCAAAATCAAGCAGTTAGTCCAAAAAATAATCGTAAGTATGCTCAAAATGTCAAAAGACAACGGTTTTCCATGTTGTCGTAGCTAATTCTTATGTCGTATATATCTGATCAGTAACCGGAACCAGAAATTTTAGATTAGGGGCCCCATAATAAAGACAAAATAATATTATACTACAAAAAAAATATAAAATTAATTTTCAATATTACAAGTACGTTTTAAAAGGAGGGGTTTGTTACTAATGATGAGTAAGAATTAATGGATAATTTGATGAAGAAGGACCGTGAGCGCTTCAGCTGTGCAATCTGATACAACCCAGCCATGATCTTGATCGGAGAAAGTCCATCCACCTTTAGTGAAGTGCCGATACATGCTTTTAAAATCCCCCTTCGGGTTTTCCTTTATCTACATATATATATATATATATACGAGTGTTACTCTCAATTTGCAACGAAAATTCAACCGTACATATATACTCCTATCAATTTTGAATATGGAGAAATGTACCTGAGATTCTTTTATGTAGAAGTTTGCCTTGTTCAAACAATCGCCATATTCCTCAACCATACCACTCGCAATAATTGCTGTGGCAAGAGCAGAGTCCCATAATTGACTTCCAAAACTCTACAGAGTAATTAGTGAATTAAACCAAAAATTATCCTTCATAAAAACTCGTAAAAGTTTAACTAATATTACCTGCATTTTCATGCCATCTTCAGAGAGCCAAAGATAATCGGGAACCCTAGCCAGATGATGCTTGAACTCATCTCCATTTGGATCATGTGCCCACCAACACATCATTTGCAGACTCTGAAACAATTTCAATTCGTTATTAAACGAGACCCTTTTTATAATGTTTTCCTTTTTTCTTCTTTTTCAGTGACAAAATCATCTTATTATTGTTTCTCTAACAAAAAAGTATTTAGAGACATGAAACTAAAATAAAAAACAGAGCACCTGTTACTAAAAATCAATTTTTGTCATTAAAAATTTTTAGGCACATAAACTATAATGACATAATTTGTGTCATTAAAATTCAATTTTGTTGCAGTGACTTCAACTCACTTTTACATAAACCCTTAATTAATACTTCATTCGTATCACAAAGATAGTTATATTTGACTTTACACACATATTAAAAAAAATCAATAAATGTGATCAAGTTTAATTAATATACCTATTTTACCCTTGATATTTCGGGGAATGTGGCTACCATTTGGGACATTCAAAAAATGAAAATGTGGATATCGTAATAGGATGGGGGCAAGAAAAAAAATTGACATTTTTCATAATTAAGCTGATTTATTGGTGAAGGAAAATTGCCTACTTTTTCAACGCATCCGACGGTAATATATCTAGTTTCCTCAGCTTCATAGCGCATGTATTTAATTGTTTTATCAAGAGCCTTTTGTCTCATCATGCTCAATGGCCAATGCCTCATCAATGGCTCACTGCAGTAATTGAGTGTATCCCACAGCAAATCTTGTATCGATGTGTGAGGATAGTAAAGATCATCCTGTAGTGAATTGCCACAATTAACACACATTTAACTCAGATCTTCAAATTTTAGGTGTTTCACATTTTATTCCACTGTATGGATGATTGACATGTGTCATATTAAAAAGTAACCAACGTCCTATAATATTGAGGACGACACACGTTAAAAATTTAATATGGTGAAACACCATTGAAACACGAAAAGTGGAATAGAAGAATCGAACCGCATTTAATTGTACCTTACAACATTGGTGGCGTGCCTTATTCCAATCAATTTGATGGTAGGGTGTGACGTGTATTTCGTTACGAATGGATAAAACTAAATCCGTGAGTGGTCCATGGTACTTTCTACCGTAAAGATATGACATGGGCATGTAAGTTGTGCGACAGTAACACCACATTTTAGCTGCATTAAGTTATTTTCATGACCAAATATCAAATACTGTCAGGAAATACCATTTATCAATAATATTATAATTAATTAATTACCTGGATGATATGGAAAAAATGAAGGGAATAGCCAGAACTCGGGAGGAAGTGGGTTGCAACCATTCCAATCATACACTCCAAGCACCTGATCCAATTATACAGTTCCAAATAGCAGATTAAAAAAAAAAATTGTATTTTAGTATATACCGAAAATAGGTAGTTCAATATTACGGTATTTCGATAATTCAGTATCACATCGTAAATTCTCTAAAAATATATATATATGGACATTATAAAAAAGTATACCAAAATTTCGACATGAAACGGTATATAAATTTTTCAATATAAAATATATTCAAAATTAGGTACAACATATACTTTTTTTTTCATTAAGGTATATGGTAGGCATACTCCTAAGCTCCAAAAGCCTATACCACTAGACCAACGTCGATGATATGCTGTGTTTGAGTAATTGAGTACTGTAAGTTGTTTTTTCCATTTTATACCCACTGAAATCTTATGTATCTGGACAGATGAAAACAAGGTACCCCTTGCACGTATCGATTTTTTTGTTTAATTTACTCTTTTCTCCCTGTTTTGGGAGAAACTCTTGTATGAAATTACTCCCTCCGTCCGTCTATAAGTTTTCCATTTTACCATTTTGGTCCGTCCGCCTATAAACTTCCCATACCCTTTTTGGTATGTAGTTTTTCTTACACATCACTTTATATCTTATTTTTTCTCTCTATCTCTCTCTTCTTTCAATCACATCACTTGTACTATATCAATTATTTAATCACTTTTCTTAATCTATGTGCCAAAAAGTAACGTATAACTTATAGGCGGACGGAGGGAGTATTTCATAATGAAATGTATCTAATTTAAATAATATTTTAAATTAAAAAAAATTACGTGTTATAAACCTGAATTCGTGTAGTAAAATAATACTTGAGAGCGAAAAAATATATTTTAATTATATTTGACCCGCATTGACTTACGTTAACTCGAGTTTAACCTATAAATTTTTATCTCAATTTTATCTTTATTAGCTATACTTGCACCTAAAATATTTCATATAAATTTTTATCATTTGACTTGTATATTTAAAAAAAAAAAAAACATATTCAAATTCATAAATAAAATGATCAAATTTTATCGTCAGTTTTGTTATAACAATATAGTATTTTTTTTAGTCATTTAACTCAAAAATACTGTTATCGGTATTCGTGTCTTTAAAGCCAACTAATATTGTTAAAAAAAATACACATAATTGTACCGATAACACGACACGCAACTGGTGGACTGTAATTAATTATTTTGATAAAAAGAAAATATGATAGAAGCTTCAAAAGTGAAGTAGTGATTATTTTCCTCAATTTCAGATAAAAAAAAAAACTCAAATCACGATAAGTTCATTGACCTAAAATTTTATTTCTATACTTGCAAAATTAAAGGTCAATTAAATGACAGAAAAAAATGATAGACATTATAAAATTTCTAAAGTGTAAATCATTTTTAAAGTTTAAAGGGACCCGCAAGTGAACAGTCAAATTTATCTCACGAATTAATTAATTTTTGTACTGAATATCGAAACACTAAAAAGAAATGGACATTTCTTAGGAACCGAGAGAAAAAGTACTAAAATTAGAAACTTTGGCCAGAATAATGTAAATTCGATTCATTAGAGCTTTCTATTTTTGGGTCAAATAGAGAAAGTGTTGAAGCAAAATCAAGGTTGTGCGGTACTATATATTTGTAAGTTTCTCACCAAAAAGTTATTAACTTCCATTTTTATAAAATACAGTATCTCTTTTATCTCTTATTACATTTTCTTTTTTCTATTTTCTCTTTAATACGTATTATATTTTTTAATTAATGTGTATAAAAGAAAAGAACAACTTTCGAAAAGATGAATGAAGTATTAACATTTACCAAAGGGGAAGGAAAAACATAGGACCAGAATTTTCAGCCGGCCAGTGTCCGTCTCTTGCTTGGATTGCACAATTCAATCGTATTGCTTTCTTCACAGCGATTGTTGCGGTTTCGTAGTTGATTTCTTCTTTCTCTCCAACTCTAACCGGTGGTATGCCCAACACATCAATTCCACTTTCCTTTTTAAGCTGCCCATAACAAATCAAGACAAAATATATTGAACAACAATTTTTTACTTAGATCTTGCCCAATTTAAATTTATACACCATTTGTCCACCCGGAAGTTATTCATTTTCTTTTTGCACATTTATTAAGAAATATAATATTATATGTATAATAGATTGCTATGTAAAGAGATGTATAAAAAAATGTTAAGAGTGAGGAAGAGGTGGGAAAGAGAATAGGTAGAGAAAGATATGTGAGAAAAAAATAAAGAGATAATGAGTTACCAAAAAAATAAATGAATAACTTTAGTTAGGAAACTCAAAATGATAAAAACAGATAACTTTCACAAGGATGAAGAGTAGGTTGGTTTTTACTTTTTTAATCTTAGTTCATTTGGTATCAATTTCGGTTCAAAATGACCAAAAAAATAAAATAAAAAAAATCAAGTAACGCAGGACCTCGGGACACATTAGATGACTAAAATTGAAACAAAAACAACCGAATTTGAAACCAAAATGTAAAAAAAGTAACAAAATACAAGACTATCACCTGAATTCTCATGAACAAGTCAGCAGAGCAACGATATCCCTTTTTGTGATTCTGTTTCCATCGTTGACGAGCCATGTTAAACGCTTCGTGTTCCTCTGGTGTTCCACCATTCGGGTCGTACTCCCAGATCTGCCTTCCAACAAAGTTGTTGGTGCTGTACAAATACGGACCATTGCCTTCAGCAATCTTCAGTTTCCACATGTCGCAATACAAATTTCTACAGTACAATAAAGCACCATGCATTTCGGCATTTTATAGATATTGTTGTCAGAAATTAGTTTAGTAGGTGTTCGCATTTAATACTAGTTAGATCTTGAGAAAATATCTATCAAAATTTATCTCTCACTCGAAAAAAAAAAATGCAAATGAGATTTGTAGGTAATTTTTATTTATTTAATTACTGATGATCTTAATTTGGCAAACTGTTTGACATGGCGTTCAAGATTTTGAAAAGGGTAATGTCTATGAAAATAAAACTCAGGGATACAATCTACTTAATTCACTCCCATACTCTTTCACACTTTTTAAAATAGTCCCAAAAAATATAAATGCATAAATCTAGTCTTAATTCTTTTTTAAGGTTAATTAATTATATATAAATTCATAACTTTTAGTCTCAGTGTTAACTTAATCACAATCTTTGTAATTATTATATAAAAAAAAATACAACCTTTTATGTTGTTACAAATCGATACACATTTTTTTTTGGTCGGCAACCGATAACATGGTGTTGGGTTTCGGTGCCGCCGGCCGCCGGCCGCCACTCGTACTCGGGTTACACGAACGGGCTCAGACACGTGTTAGGATTGTATCGGGATATATTGGAGATAACCAAACACCAAGATGGGTAGCACTTCACCCTTACTGTTATCTCACTCTCCAATATCACGTTTACATCACACGTCTTATCTCGTCTCATTGTTAATGGAGAGGGTGACTCAATATATGGGAAGACTGCCAAGAACTAGGGCATCAATAAGTTGAGCCCTTGTGTGTAGGCCCAATGGCCAAAACCACACTTGGGATAAATCCCAACATTTCTCCACCTTTTTGGCCATCCCCAACTACAATCCACAATCCACAAACAATTTTGTCATCATCGCCCAACCCACTTCCACGTACCTGCAAAAGACAACACACAAAGAAAACACAAAGATTGTCTACGTACATAAAAGTTAGTCCACAAAGAAAACACACATAGTGCTCCACCTCACTTTGAGCATTCACAAAAATTCACACAAAGGCACAAAGACATGATATCATAACGTATACATAACTCACAAAGACGAAATCACTCCACCTTACTAGGAATGATCTCCAAACACAAAGAAACAAATAAACATGCAACTAGATGAATATGGGGTAGGGGGAAAACATGAAACCACAATGTATGAAGGCATGCATAACACACATACATATAAAAAACATACTCATAATTCCCACTGAACCCACAAGTAATCATGCAACCATTCCCCAAACATATTCCAAATCCAATTAAAATTAGCTAGGTAAAAACAATTTGGGCCACAACCCATATCAATTAATTAAAAGCAATGGAGCCCTATTGCCCTACTGCCTATTGAATCAAAATGACTAATTCACTCGCTTAAACTCCCAACAGTAACCAATGCGACAGAAAAACAAAACAAATAGTAAATTCTTACCTGTTCTTACCAGCGGCAACTTCAATCCAGCAGCGGGCGGCGACGGCTTCTGTTCGCGAGCAGGGACGGCGCGACGCAACGCGCTACGAGACAACACTACTACAGGCAGAGAGCGGCGACGACGGAGGCTACACGCAGAGAAGCTTCGACGCCGGCGACAGGTTTCCGTCACAGAGATGGCGCGCGGATATGGAGCGGCGCGCGGGACAGCTCCTCACGGCGGTGGCAGGCCCACGAAGATGGCGGACGGCGGCGTCACAGAGTCTTTCCGTTCCAGAATCGCGAACGGACGAACAGCAGGGAGAAAGGCGGCCAACGGTTCAGATTCTGGCGGACGGAGAAGACGCGCACAGAGAGGCGGCAATGCGCAGGTCGCTAGCGACACACCGTGGCCACGCGGCGATCTGAAGGAGACGACGGACGGAAATAAATTCCGGCGAATGATACGGTGGCAAGGCGGTCGACGGCGGAACCAGGCTCTAATACCATTGTTGGGTTTCGGTGCCGCCGACCGCCACTCGTACTCGGGTTACACGAACGGGCTCAGACACGTGTTAGGATTGTATCGGGATATATTGGAGATAACCAAACACTTCACCCTTATTGTTCTCTCACTCTCCAATATCACGTTTACATCACACGTCTTATCTCGTCTCATTGTTAATGGAGAGGGTGACTCAATATATGGGAAGGTTGCCAGGAACTAGGGCACCAATAAGTTGGGCCCTTATGTGTAGGCCCAATGGCCAAAACCACACTTGGGCTAAATCCCAACACATAGCTTGCCGAAACTCATGTGTACTTGCCACATTAAATTATACAAATTCTAAATAAATTCATCACCTTTAGTCTCATGTGGAGTAGCAATTCGATACATGTTTTTATATCTTACCATTTACCTTTCCAAAATTAAACACGAGCTAGTGGATTTAACACAAACTTCTACTCAAAAGAGAGATATTGCAAAAGGCAAGAAGAATGACAAACCAAGACATGTACGTATTAATTTGTGAGGTTCTGACACTATTTACATGAGAGTAAATTCCTTAATTTTATTAAATACATATATATCACTATGCATTTTTTTTTACTTACAACTATTGTTGGTCCCTAAACGAGTAATAATGTAAGAGAAAGTCTAGAGGGGGTGAATAGACTTTCAACTCTTTTTAAAATAAACTCGATCTTTTAGTGATCAGATGAGTAACAGACTTAGTGATCGACTAAGCTATTTGAGAAAATAAGTGATCTGATAGAGTGCGAGTGTCAATCAGCTGAGGAGACAAAACTCTTGTTAGTTGATAGTGCAGAAATGTGTAGGCCCTAAGTTTAGAATCGTTCTTTTATGAAAACCTTTGAGTTATACAATGTAAACAATTATCTTATCAGATGACTTGGTGTCAACTGATTATGGAAACTGAACTTTTGATTTTGACTCGTTTAAATATATGCTTATCAATGAAAGTATGTATGAACAGTTGATAAACAATAAACAATATAAAACAAGTAAATAACACAAGTATTTATAGAGGTTCGGATCCCAGTCCTACGTCCTCTCTCACAGCCTAGCTGTGAAGATTCAATTTCTTTCACAAAAGTTCCTTCCTACTTTAGAGTCCCAAGAGAAGATTTTGAACACGATACACTCTCTTAGTATAGTTGATTCTACTTGTCATTGTAAGAACAAGTACTTTTACATGGTAGTTGTATAAACAACAAACCTAAACTTCTAAGGGTGATAAGAAGGTTTGAGGTTTACAAAATGTACCAACTTGTGTGAATGAGACAAATTTCAATCAACACAATTTCTAAGCGTAAGATATGTATAAGAAATACAGGCTTAGGAAGGAAACTTAGAGCCATAGAATGATAATAAAATCTAGCTCTAAAAGAACTCTAAGGATTCAGATCGCTTCTAACTTTTCAACACGACTGATGAGTTCTTGCTTGCGTATAGTTTATGTATTCTATCACTTGGATAATGTCTTGTATTTATAGATGATTTGCACTTCAACTAATCGTTGGTGGAACTAGCCGTTGTGAATATAATCATTTGAGTGTGCTTGTTGATCCGCATACTTGTTCTTCCAATCGGCTATTGGATGAACATCTTCATGTAAAGCAGTGTGCATTAAATGCACACGTTGGATCCGCATCTCTAGGGCAGACTTGACATCTTCGCATTGGTCATTACTAGCCGAGTCCATTTACCTTGGATTTTATCTTCTGATGATGTCATATTATCAATCAGATGAGCATCTCTATGACCTTTATCTTGACAAAATTATTCTAAGTCTTGAGTCCATATCAGTTGGGTTCTTCATGAGAGCTGATCTTCTTGAAGCTATTATCAGATGGCTTAGATATACAAACACCTAGTAATCTGATTTCACTTTGGACTTCATAGGTCTTCTGATCTTGATGTCTTCTGGTCTTTAAGCAGATCCAAAGTAGATGATGTAGACCGTTGAAGCGTATAAGTGATGATAAATACGAAAAACACATACTAGTTCGTTGATTCTAAGAATACACGAAAAAGTGGCAAGAATTCAAATACGTTGATTCAAGAAGAATACCGTATTGCAATTCAAAAGAACTATGTTCTTTATTCTTTTATTATTCAAAAACTAATTCTCTCATTTACAACTTTATTCTCCATCCTTTTATAATAAGGTGGAATGAATCAATAATCGATCCTCTCGTAATTGTACTAAATTTAAAACATGTATTATTGGTAAAACTAAAACAAAAAAAGAAACACTCGTTAATTCTTCAATTAGCTGATTTTGCCACTATTCTTCTTCTTGATTTGGTCAACTTGTCAAAAAGAAGGTCAATGGGGTCGTATCTCCATCATTCTGATCCGGTTGAAAACGATTCGTCCTCGAATCGTTGCTATCTTCATCATCATTGTAAAGGTACAAAGACGAGCTGGAACATCTTTGTACTCTTTTGGCCACAAAATAATAACAAGATATTCCAGTAGTAAAACAATGCGATTTCCATCATTATCCGTAAAACAAACAAAATAAATTCGCCCAACCTCCATTATTGAGTCAATGATATTGGGATGAACATCGTCAATTATTAAAAAAAAATCATTCTCTTCATAAAAAATTGGAGGGCCACTATAGCCATCGTCAACATTATCAATCAAAATATCGACAAAATTATTGAAAATTGGCAGTTCATCACAACCACATTCTTCATCATATTAGTCATCGAAAATTTGTGGTCCATCATAACCACAATTTTCATCAAAACATGCATCGATAATTGGAATCATCATCAAGAATCGTACCTGATCTCTGAATACCAACTGATGTAGGCCGCAGAAGCGTATAAGTGATGATAAATATAAAAAACACACACTAGTTCGTTGATTCTAAGAATACTTGAAAAAGTGGCAATAATTCAAATACATTGATTGAAGAAGAATATCGTAATTTCAATTCAAAAGAACTTTGTTATTTATTCTAATATTATTCAAAAACTAATTCTCTCCCTTACAACTTTATTCTCCATCCTTTTATAATAAGGTGGAATGAATCAATAATTGATCCTCTAGTAATTGTACTAAATTTAAAACATGTATTATTGGTAAAACTAAAATAAAAAAGAAAACACTCGTTAATTCTTCAATTAGCTGATCTTGCCACGATTCTTCTTCTTGATTTGGTCAACTTGTCAAAAAGAAGGTCAAGGGGGTCGTATCTCCGTCAGTAGACTATCCTATTACAAATTATACTAAACACCTAGATTACATGATCTATTTTTTCCATCAAAACTAACATATCAATATAATCAGCTTAGGGACACGATGAATTTCCCCCTTTTTGATGATGTCAAAACTATCTAATAAATCTGTCTAAGTTATCAGAACAAATGAGATAATTTGTAATCATAAAAAGTGTAAGTAAAAAACTATTGCTTCTGATAAAGATAATGAGATGTTGTGTAGAAGCTGAAAAGAAGAGACTTATATTGATAAGTTGTGAAAAGTATTACAGTACTTATAAGTAAACATATTAGCTAAGATACATCAGCTCAATCTTGGTAGGCTCTTCTAACTCTTACTTGTAGTTCTTTCATGCGCTTTGGATCTATGATCATTAGATCGGGTTCTCTTGTGTCAGGCCTTCCAAACCTTGTTTGAGGTAGCTTCCAACAGGGATAATTAGGCAAGACGATGTTAATGTTGTTATCGATAGCATCTTGGATAACAATCTTCTGAAATTCATCATCCATTTCTTGCAAAAAAAATTGAAGTATTGGAAAGCTATCTCATCTTCAATGTCTCCGTAACGATGGGCCAAATAATAGATTATTTGCCACTACTTCCTCAAATTCGGCCATCTGAGATTATGAATAGGATCGATGAATTCATCAATCTCCTTGTTAGTCAGCTCAGGTTCTGGCTCTTCTTCAACTTTGTCTTCCAGCTCTGAAATGGGCTCTTGAGTCCTCTTCTTTTTCTTAAGAGCCCTTCTTTTCTTAAAAGTGACATCCATTGGAGCTGCATCCTTTCTTTTCTTCTGCCTTTGACGCAGTTCCTCTTCTGAAAGAACATTCTTCCTTAGAGCAATATGAACACTGTCTGTAGGATCATCTTCCACTAGTGATTCTTGAATGGGTGGAAGAACTAACATGTGTTGCTTTTCCTTTCAGCTTTGGCTAAGACAGATTGCTCAACTCTTGCCAAGTTTGAAATAGACAGGTTAAGTGTGGAATCAATAGATGGTCGGTCTTATGTTGTTCCTAGGGATGGCAATGGGCCGGGTCGCGCCAGGTACCTAGATACCCGGACCCGACCCGTTTCAATATGGGTCCGGGTCGGGCCGACCTGGGCGGGTCACGGGGCGGAACAGGGCAAAACAGGGCGACCCGTTATAAATTTTTAATTTTTTTTTTAAAAAATAATAAATATATATTTTTTAAATATATAACAAAAAATTTAGATTTGTATTGAAAATAAATAAAACAGTCTTAGAAGCATGTTTATAAATTTATTTTCACATTATAAAGAGGTTAATATTGATATAAATTTTAAGATGAAATATTTGATATGTTTTATCAATTTATATTAACCTAAAATATATATATATATAAAGGTGAATTATTGTTATATATATGTTATATGTATTAATAACTTGTTGCATGCAAAATATTGAAGATATATTATATTTATATGTATTAATAACATGAGATGGTTGATTTTCCTTTAGCTTCAACTTCTCATTTTGAGATTCTATTTCGAGGTTAAGGTCCTTTGACCGGTCTAGTTGCTGTAGCAGATCTTCTCTTTGCTTGGCTGCTATTTTCTCAAATTTAGCAAACTTAGACAAGAGTTGTTGAGTAGAAGCATATTCTCGTTCTTGGCTTCTTTTCAACTCTTCTTCCTTATAGTCATCCATGACTTGCATCATCTCACTTCTAGCAGCATGGTCCATTTTCAGTGAATGCCTTTACCATGTTTGTGGCATGCTTCGTCATGAAGTCTGAGACTTACTTCTTAATGGCTTCACTTAGGTCTTTCTCAAAGTAACTCTTCATGCACAAGTGAACTGTGTCGTAGATGACCTTGTCCTCTGATGCTTTTCTCTTGTGGAGACGAAGGCTTAAGTCGTTGAGTTGAGGGGTTAGGCCATCAAAGATATGATGAGATAGGTCGACTAACATCTGGCCCAGAAGTGGAAGACTTGCCACTTCTGGTTGTACTTTGAGAACATATGTAGCCAGTCGACTATCCTTGCTAGGATGAACATACACATCCTCAAAGATGGGAGTGGTTAGTCTTAAACCTTCAGTTTGTTTGCAAAGCAGATCCCACTCTTCATGCTCTTTCCCTGTTATTGTTGGAGCTGGTCTGGAACTTACAAGTAATGTGACCAGAGGTGGAAGGGTCAACTGATGGCATAATTGCCAATTGGTTATCATCCTCTTCTGAATCCGCCTCTTTGAATTCGCTCGGCTAAAGGTTTTCTTCCATAAGCAACAGAACCAGGCTCGGAATCAACATCATTCAAGATGATCAAGTCATCTCCATCTTCGCGGGGTATCATCTCCTCAGCTCTAAGAGTTGGTTATTCAACACTCTTGGATCCCCGAGCCTCTGAGATCTGGGATTGTGAAAGCTCAGCTGTTACAATTTCTTGTAACTAATCTGGTTGAACATTGGACGGTGTATCAGCTGATGTAGTGAATGTTTCTATCACCATGTCACTTACAACTTTTAACACTAATGCCTCTGAGTCTAAGGACTCATCTTGGGCATTGACATTAGCGTCTTGCACAGCTTCTGTCTCTAGCTTTGCTGATTTCTCAGCCTCATCGCCAGACTACTTAGTTAAACTCCCAACTAAGTCAGTTGTGGTGTCAGCTAATACTCCATCAGCATTCCCTCCGACTAGATCATGTGAAGGATTTTCATCGTTGTTTTTTTCTTTCTTTTCCTTAATAGTCTCTTGGACTTGTGGTTTCGAAAGTTGTCCAAGCTTTCTAGCAACAAGTATAGAGAGTGAGTCATTAGAATGAAGATAGAAGGCATCTTCTACTTCAGTAGACTCGATCTGCTCCAACTCCCAATCGTAGAAGTTTTCGAGGCCACCTTTCTCCTCGACCACAACTGCCATTCGATGCACGCTGCCCTTTCATAGCTGCCTCTATGTCCATATTTGAAGAATCGACTCAAAGAGTCATTCGTTCCAATGGGGTAGTTTGATAGGTTCGGGTTATAGGGAATGGGGAGTGAGGTAGGTTTGTTTGTTGACTCGACTAGGTCTGATCGAGCAACATCTGTTGTGGTTTCTATATTGGTTAAGGATGGGGAGTTAGAAATGTTAGCATATGTTAAGGCAACCTCTGCTGCTACTTCCAATTGGTTTAGGATGGGGGCTAATGGGCCAGTAGAAATAATTTCTACTGTGGGTTGGTTTGTTTGATCAACTGTAGAATTATCTTCTGATTAGCTTGGAAGTGTTTGGCTTGGCTTGGGTAAGCTTTTGAGTTGGGGAGGTGGGGAATGGATAGAAGGTAAGGTTAAGGAAACATAAGCTGATGGGATGTTAGTTGATTCAAGTTGGGCTTGGGGAGATAGGTTTTTGGGTGAAGGTTGGGGTGTTGGACGTTTTGGGGTTGGGGTTTTGGATAAAGGTTTAGAAGATAGGGGCTTTATGGCTAGTGGAATAGTATAATCGAGAGAAATTTTTTTACTAACCTTGCATTTGGTTTTGGTAGGCTTGGGTAGAGGAGGAGCTGATGTAGTATCAAAGATATTTGAGTAGAACTTGATTATATGCCTTCCAATGAAGGAAGTGATTCCTCCATCGGATCGATATGCAAGATAGAGGTATAAATTTGCAACGTCTTCCTCTAACAACACCTTCAGTTTTGATTCTAGATACTTCCTCAATCCAGCCCTAACAAGCTTATGCACAGTCTAAATTTGAGCAGGATCCTGTGGGTCTTTGAACTGAACACAACCTTCAGCTACGATATGATCGTCTTCGATTCATTCGATAGGGTTGAATTCTTTGTTGGATACAATAATCTTCTCATGCCTGGATGAAGGTCTTGAGGATTTCTACATTGTTGCTAGTAAAAGTTTTTCGAAAGCAGATGAGAGTTCCGAGAGATAGAAAGTTAGAAAATATGTGTGCGTAAAGAATGGAAAATCCTAAGTCCAATCTATATATATGATAATTGAAGTTTAGATGAATGGACTTGATTTAATCCGAGATCAGAAGAGGGGTTAAGATGCATTTTGAAAAAGGTTGATCCAAAGGCTGAGATTAAAAGACCTTTAACTGCCTTGGACGTGAGATTTTTGAAAATTAATTTACCTTTTGAATAGTAAATCTTGCGTCCTCAATAAATGCAAAGCCACACGATTGGGTAGTTTGAAAAGATGGGTCACGTCGTGGGTGGGAATCGATAAAAACAATTATTTTCAAAACAGAAGATGTTTTACGCTTACTTTATGTAATAAATACATAATTAAATGCTAACAGAAAATAAATGCGTATATGTTTTAGCTGTGTGACGTGAATGGCTAAATGTTTATATCATCTGATCTTGTATTCTCCAAGTCTCTTCATAGCATCAGTTGAGTTCCCCCTTTCAACTGATATCTCTTACTTCTTTATCATTAGTTATCTTCATAGCATCAACTGAGTTCCCCCTTCAGCTTATATCTCTCACTTCTCTATCATCAGCTGATATGTTATCAACTCTGTTTTGATCCTTACTATCCATTCTTGGTAGTCCCTACTCAATGTCCCTCAACATGACTTTGAGTAGTTGCTTTGATCGATTTTCACCACTTGAAGTTTGATTTGAAACAAACTTGTCTTAATCTCTTTATTTTTCTATAATCCTATTTTGACAGTTGATTGACATTGGAGGCTCATTAACTTCTTATGTCATCATTTCTGAGCAGTCATCTATTCTACATAGCCTTTGTTGTTCCTGTTATTGGCATGTAAAAATACTTGATACATAGGAATTAGTTGAGGTTATATTGAGCATATTTGATGAAGATCACTAGTTTCTTCAAAACTCCAAGCAGCATAATCACATCCAGTACTGATAATATTAACATATTTACATATATACATATATATACAAAAGTAGTTGAGTTATCACCAAGGTTCTTTAAGAAATCCAAGATTCCCCTTTGAATGAATCATTCTAAAATAACCCTCAGCTTCACTAGCTTCTTCATCGGGTTAACACATACATGATGATGAGTGTGTCTATTCAACTCATCTAATGGTGTGTTCTGGTCTAAACTGATGACCCCGCCTGATCTGAATATCAGCTAATGTTCCTTTCAGCTGATTGACATTGTTGTTTCAAACTCTAACAATCCTAGAGAATAACACAATTCTTTAAACCTAACTTCTGCAAGTGGTTTAGTCAGCATATCTGCTCGTTGAATATCTGTGTGTATCTTCTCCATTCAGATATTCTTCTTCTCCACATGATCTCTGATGAAGTGATGTCTCATATATACATGTCTACATCTGGTGTGAAGAACTGGATTTTGAGTGATTGCAATTGCACTATTACTATCATAGAAGATATGAACATTCTTTGCAATTATGTTGTAGTCTCTCAGCTGTTGGCCTAACCATAACAATTGACTACAACAACTACCAACTGTCATGTATTCATCTTTAGTAGTGGATGTTGCAACTGATATTTGTTTCTTCGAGAACCACGATATCAACTTACTACCTAGAAACTGACAAGTATCAGAAGTAGACTTGCAATCTATTATGCACCCTCCATAGTCAGAATTCGAGTAACCACTCAAATCCATGCAGTCGTCTGAGGGATACCAAAGGCCTAGATTGATTGTACCCTTCAAACACTTCAGAATCTTCTTGGCTGCATCCGTATGACTTTGCTTTGGATATTCTTGAAATCGTGAACATACTCCAACAGCGAAGGTGATGTTTGGTCTGCTGGCGGTTAGGTACAATAGAGAACCTATTAAAGCTCTGTATTCTGATTGGCTAACAGATTTACCTTCTTCATCTAGTTCCATCTTGAAGGTAGTCATCATGGGAACTTTAGTTGGTTTACTACTTTCCATGCCAAACTTTGTGATTAGGTTCTTTGTATACTTGGCTTGGCATATGAATATCCCATCTTGATTTTGCTTCACTTGTAGACCTAAGAAGTAGTTCATTTCTCCCATCATAGACATTTTAAACTTGCATCACATCACCTTTGAAAATTTATCGCACATCGTCTGATTGGGTGAACCAAAGATGATATCGTCTACATATATTTGAACCAAAAGTATATCATCTTCTTCTTAAATCCTGAACAACGTCCTGCCAATGGTGCATTTAGTGAATCTATTGTTAATCAGGAACTAGGACAGTGTATCGTACAATGCTCTTGGAGCTTGTTTGAGTCCGTTGAGAGCCTTCTTCAATCTGTATACTTGACCGTTCTTCTCAAAACCAGGTGGTTGCTCAACATACATCTCTTCTGCAAGTACTCCATTTAGAAATGCGCTCTTTACGTCTATTTTATACACTTCGAATCTCGTCGATGCTGCATAAGCTAGGAATAGTCTGATCGACTCAAGGCGTGCGACGGGTGCGAAGGTTTCATCGTATTCAATCCCTTCTGATTTTGAGTAACCTTTGGCAACAAGTCTGGCCTTGTTCCTTACAATTATATCATTTTCACCCTTCTTGTTCTTGAATTCCCACTTGGTTCCAATGACATTCTGATGTGTTGGATGGTCTACTAACTCTCAAATTTCGTTCCTTGTGAACTGATTGAGCTCTTCTTGCATAGCTTCTATCCAATTGCTATTTTGCATTGCTTCTCCTATGTCAGCTGGTTGCTTAAGAGATAGAAAACAACAATAACAAAAGAGAGATTATGTTATGTGAGCAGTTTGGTTAGATAATTTCTTTCTGGTTTGGATACTAGAGTTTGAATCTCGAATAATTAAATCATTTGCATGATTCCTCATCCAAATGTACTTCAGATTTGGTCCGCCGGTGGGGTATTATTCCCATTTGTTGGTGTGTTACCAAAATTTTGGCTTAGATGTGTCTCAACTGTTAGATTAGCTGGGATGTCATCTGTCGGAACATCATGATCTGTTCCCCCTACTTGAGTAGGTTCTGTATCTACTCTTTGAGGAGTGCCATTTACAGTTTGTTCTTGGTTCCTTGTAATTATCATCCTTGACTGTTCATCTATATCTTCATCATTAGAACTGGGACAGACGACTTCAACCAAGTCTTCCTTGTCTAATCCACTCGTCTGATTGATGTTTATCTTTTCAATCTTATCAACTAAGGTATGTACTGTAACAGCTGTGGACTCAATAGAAGACTCATAAAAAAACAACATGGAGAGTTTCTTCCACAACTAAGGTTCATTTGTTGAAAACTCTAAATGCTCTGCTGACTTGGGAATGTCCAAGGAAGGTTCACTCACCAGGTTTGGCATAAAAAACTTTCAACTGATCCTTACCGTTGTTATGGATGAAACACTTGCAACCAAACATATGGAAATAAGATACACGGGGTGTTCTACATTTCCATAGTTCATCAGGAGTTTTACCATGTCTTGAGTGTACATTACTTCTGTTTTGAGTATGGCAAGCAGTATTGATTGCTTCAGCCCAAAATTTCCCCGGTGTACCATATTCAGCTAACATCGTTCTAGCAACTTCTTTGAGTGTTCTGTTTCTTCGTTCAGTTACTCAGTTCTGTTATGGTGTTCTAGCTGAGCTGGTCTGATGCAATATCCCATTGCTAGTGCAAAAATCAATGATCGATTTGTTCAAGAATTCTCGGCCTTTTGTCAGTTCTGATTTTTACAATAACAGTTCCCTTCTTGTTTTGTATCTTCTTTAGCAGCTCAGGGAGTCTTATTAGTGTCTCACTCTTCTTGAATAGAAAAACAACCCATGTTAACTTGGAGTAGTCATCTACTACTACTAGGGTGTATTTTCTTCCACGGAAGGTTTGAGGTGATATTGGTCAAAATAAGTCCATGTGCATCAACTTTAGTACTCGGCTGGTGGGTGCCTTGGGAATTTTCTTGAATGTAGATTTTGTTTGCTTTCCCTTTTGGCATGCATTACAAACATGTTCTACACTAAATATTGCATTAGGAAGCCCAATTACTAATCATGATCTTGCAATCTTGTTAAGAGTTTTAAAGTTCAGATGACTAAGTCTTTTATGCTATAACCATCCTACTTCCTTAGAACTCTTAGGAATCAAGCAAGTATCATTAGGACAGCTTTGCCAGTTTGAAAGGTAGACAATGCCTTGTTTATAACCAGTAAGGAGTACTTGTTGAGTCTTCTTATTGACAACTTTGCAAACATCAGAAGAGAACTCAACTCAATATCCTTTATCACAAAATTGAGAAACTGATAAGAGATTATGATTCAAACCTTTTACATATGATACATCATTTACCATTATGTCGCCATTGATCAAGGTTCCTACACCTTATGTCTTTCCGGTGGAGTTGTCACCAAAAACCACACGTGGACCATTTTGTGCTTTGAATTCGGAAAGGAGATACTTTGATCCAGTCATATGCCTTGAGCAGCCTGAATCAACATACCATACTTAACCTTTTGATCCTCCTTTCTTAAACAGATCCACGCGTACCTCTTCTTTTATTTTCCATAAATGCTTTGTTTTTGGGTTCTTCATCTGATTCGAAGCCAGATGAGGGTGATGAAGGCATATCATCGTTTGATTCACTCTCTTCATCACCTAGCATGGCTCTTCCATGTGATAACCGCTTTTCTCTTCTTGCTTGTCTTTCCTCTCTTTCTTTGGGGCTTAACTCTGGGAATTCAAAGCTGAAATGACCAGGGTTGTCACAGTTGTAGTACAAATCTTTCTTGTCCCCAAAGCTCTTTGTTGGGAACAAAATGAGAATTTTGATTAAGATACCAAAACCCCTTAAAGACATGCCAAATAGATAAGTCAAATATAAATGAACATGTTTCAGGAATGTTGGAACATGTAGTTAAGGCTAGTTGAGAAGTTGGAATGTTAGGCAGCTCTTAGTACATTTAGATGCACAAGTTGAAGGGGAACACATGCTTAGAAGATTACAAGAATCAAGTCCCCTCAAGGCTCAGAATCAAATTGATCTAAAATCTGCTGAAGTACCTAAATGGACAACTGTGTTGACCAAGTCAGCTCAGTGGTAAATCAACCTCTCTGAAGTTCAATTGAATGGAATACATCATCAAGACCAAGTCTACTGATGTATATGTCAAAGTTCAGAAGAATTAACCAGCAGAGATGTCTCAGCACACTTGAACCAGAAACAGTTCCAAGTAAAAGGCCAACTGTGCTTTTAAGGTCAAAGCTACTGATCTGAAACCATGAATGATCAAGACCATCAAGAGATATGGTATGAAAGAGAAAGATCCAAGTCATCTGAAGGAGCATTGCCAACACTGCTGATAAGCAGAGTCTGCTGAAAGTGATAAGCAGACTTGTCCAGATGATAAGGAAAGTTGTCCTTATCATAGGACCAATGATCAGAAGTGATGTCCATATTTGATCAAGTGAATCTTCAAGTCAGACATTGGGAAGAGTGCTACAAAGTCAAGACAAAGTGCTAACAACCGTTATTTCCCAAATTAAGGACATGTCACTTTCAAAAAACTGTCTTCCAGTTGCAAAGTTCAAGGAAGACAAAAATAGACATTTTGAGGCTGTCTCTCCAACGGATATAACCTCAATTTTCTCTATAAATACATGAAGTGTGGAAACCATTGAAGGCACCAACTAGCAAGCCAACTATCCTACATTGCTGAGGAAACTACAAAGCCTTAAGAATACTTCATTCTTAGTTTCCAGAAACACTTCAACCTAAGTTGAACTTCATTGTATATCCATACAAAGGTTAGAGAGATATCTTATCCTAATATATTGAGCTCATTGTAAAGGATATCTCAACCTAGTTGGAACCAACATCAACCCTTATACCTTTCTAAAGAGAGATAGAATGTTGTTGTACGAGAAGTGTAAGGAACTCACTGTTGAGAGAAGAACAGTCAGTTCTGAGTTGAGAAGAGAGTACTAGGACTCTGATATCCTAGGGATCAAGGCACAAAGGAGTGGTGTGGTTGATCAAGTGCACCTTGGCACTATAAAACAAGTAATTTCAAGAGATAAGGAATTATCCTGTTCAATCAGGGAAAGTGGATGTAGGAGCTTGAGTCTCTGAACCACTATAACTCTTGTGTTGATTTACTTTCAAGCATTTTCATACAACCAACACATACATCCACTACACACAAAACTGATCTTAAAAAGACATATACTCAATACTGTGATTAAGTGTTAAGAAAGATTTCAGAATTAAAAGGAGTTTAAACTAAAGGGCCAACCACTATTCTGCACACATAACTCATTTAGATAGTTATTCAACTAAGTACTCAATAGTACTTAGTAGATTGATTATCTTCTAAGAGTTATTCATATCAGAAGAGTTGTCCAGGACAACCTTGCTGAAGCTTGATTTGATTAAGTTTGAAAAGATTTGCATACAAGTGTATTCCCCCCCCCCATACACTTGTTATATACTCCTTTCAGAACCAACAAGTGGTATCAGAGTAGGGGTTCAAAGACCACTGCTTCAGAAAATTAATTTTGATTTTCAAAAACATATTTTAGTATGGTCACTGAACTGATCTTTCTGAAATCTTAACATTTGTTGTCTAACCCTTCTTACTTGAGATATGGCAAGGGGCAACAACAACAACAACAACCAGAATCAGAACCAGAATCAAAACAATAACAACAATCATGCTGCTGTTCCACAGATGCTGTGGAGACCATCAACAATATGGCTCCAGATCCTGTCAATCACATATCCCATCACAAGCTGCCCATGTTCTCAATTGAGAACTATGACTTCTGGAAAATCAGAATGAGAGCTCATCTTGCATGTCTCCACAATGAGATGCTGAGAGTCATCACTAGGGGTCCATTTATGTTCACACAAATCAACCCCAGAATCACTGATGCTCAAAGAGCTGATATAAGGGATGAGATCCCCAAAGATGAAGATGACCTCACCACTGAAGAGAGAAGGAGACATAATCTCAATTATCTCGCAATGAACACTCTCTATCAAACAATTCCAGATGCAGTAATGGGGAGAGTATACCACTGCACAATAGCCAAAGAAATTTGGGACACTCTTGCTGAAATGTGTGAGGGTACTGAAAAAATCAAGGAGAATAAGCTTCAAGTTGCTGTGCAGAAGTTTGAACAATTCACAATGGAGTCAGATGAGTCCATTGATAAATTTGCTGGTAGATTCACTGATATTAAGAATGAGATCAACTCATTGGGCAAGGTGTACTCCAAGAGAGAAATTGCATTGAAGATTCTAAGAAGTCTCACTCAAAAGTGGGATGTATATTCTGTAATGATGCAGAATACAAAAGATCTCTCCACTATGCCCATGCAACAAGTCTTCTCTGAACTCAAAGCTTATGAGTTTGACCTCAACAGAAGAAAGCCAGTTGAGGAATCTTCCTTACCAACTAAAGGAGTGGCATTCAAAGCAAAAGCTGTTGAACCAGATATGCAGTCCACTCCAAGATCATCAAAGTCAGTCTCTAAGGCTGAAATGAAGGAAGAACTAGCTCTCATGGCTAGGAGGTTTGACAAGCTCAATTCAAGGTTTGGTAGATACAAGAAATTCTACCAAGACAACAAGGTCAGGAGAAGGTACAACTCTCCTGAAGCCAAGGCTGAGGACAAAAGGCCTGAAGAAAGAAGATCAGAGGACAGATACTCTGATAGGAGAAAGTCCAGCAGAGTTGAACCTTCATCATCTAGAAGAAGAGATGAACCAAAGAAAGATGATGATGAAGACCTGTGCTACAATTGCAAAAGGAAAGGGCATTTTCAATATGATTGCCCTGAACTCAGCTCAAAAGAAAGAAAGGAGAGACAAGCTAAAAGAGACAAAAGATTCACCGACATAAAAGCCATGATGGCTGGTGATGAGTCTCAGAGTGCTGAAAGCTTCAACTCTTCTGATGATTGACTGTTTTCCAACAGTGATGATGATGATGTTTGCAACATGGCCATAGAAGATTATGAGGTATCTTCTACTTCTAGCTCACCATCATTTCAATCACTGAACACTAGTGATGTCAACTTGAAACTCTCCTTTGGAACGTTGATGGAAGACTTCACTATGTTACAAGAATTTCATGATAACTGTGTGAGAGAAAATGAAAGATTGTCCATTGAACTTGCAAAACCTTCTGAATCTGTAGTTGATGTCAAGTCTACTGAATTGTATCAACAAGTCTTGAGAGAACTTGATGAAGCTTCTCTCAGGATAGTTGACCAACAAAAACAGCTTGATGAACAACTGCTTATTCAGAAGAGAAAATATTTTGAACTTAAAATTCTTCAAGCTAAATTTGAAAACCTCTCATATGAGTATGATATTCTTAAATCAAGTGAAGAGAGCCTGAAAAACAAGATGTCTGCAATGAATAAATACTCTAAGGCAATAGAGGAAATTCAAAGCTTCCAAAGACCTATGGCTCAAAAGAGTGGATTGGGATATGATCCATTCGAATCTTCACCTTGTCTTAGTGTTGCTTCAACAAGTAACAATAAGAGAGTCTTTGTTAAATCAGTGGCACAACAAGCTGAAAATGAATTAATTCAACCACTGAGCAAAGGAAAGGGCAAAATACAAGAAGTGCCCACTCATGTATTTCACGGAAAAAGGCCCATACCTAAGGAAATGGCCAAAGTCCCTGAATACAGGAGGAATGGTGTTCAGCAGAGTAGACCCAATGGAAGGGCAACTCAACTAAACAATCTTCAGAGAAATTGTCCAAGGTATGTTCAGCTTAGGCCAACTCCCCCGAGGTAATCTCAGCTGAACAGACCTAAGGTCAACTCTCCTTATGGGTACAATAAAATGAGACAACCAAAACCCTACATGCCAAAGGGTAATGGTCATCAATATGCCCATCCTCAAATATTCCCTCAAGTAGCACAAAGAACTCATAAGTTCAGGAGAAATGACAACTCTCCCGAAACTTACAGAGTCAACACTTTCACACACTCTTTCCCAAAGGCATTTAATGGAAAAACTGTGTATGTTGATGCTAGAGGAAAACAACTTAGCTACCTTGAATCAATCAGGGTAATTAGGCAAGTTTGGGTTCCTAAAGGTACAGGCGTACAGCTAACCTCTCAGGACCCAAAATTCAAAGGGTACCTAAAGCTTGATCATTGCAGGTACCCGAGGGCCACAAGAAGCTGAGGAGCATGAACAAAAAGACAGCATGGTACTTTGACAGTGGATGTTCAAGACACATAACTGGAAACAAAAATCTCCTCACTGAATTTACTGAACAAGAAGGCCCTAATGTCACCTTTGGAGACAGCGCACAAGCAACTACAAATGGTTATGGTACCTTGATAATTGGTAATATCAAGGTATCCAATGTGTCTTATGTGGCTGGTCTCAAGTATAATCTCCTAAGTATAAGTCAGTTATGTGATAAAGGATATAATGTTGAGTTCACAAGTGGAAAATGCCTAATAAAAGATAAAACTCAACAAGCTCTACTGACTAGAACTAGGAAAGGAAATGTGTATTTTGCTGACTGGGACAAGTCTACTGATGCTGCATGTTTTTTATTACCAAAAGCTCTAATGAACAAAGCTGGTTATGGCATAAAAGGCTAAACCATCTGAACTTTAAATCCATGAACAAGCTGGCTAGAAATGCATTAGTTAAAGGACTGCCTAATGAAGTTTTCATTAAAGAACATGTTTGCAAACCATGTCAAGAAGGAAAACAGATTAAAGATTCATTTAAAGGCAAACCAACCATCTCTACTGAAAGGGTACTTGAACTTTTACACATGGACTTATTTGGACCAATTACCCCTGCAAGTATAAATGGAAGAAAGTACACATTGGTTGTAGTAGATGACTTCTCTAGGTTCAAATGGGTAGTATTTCTCCTTAATAAGAAGGAAACTCAAGTCAAACTCCCTGAACTGTTAAAGAGACGGTCAAATGAGAAAAGCCTTAACATAATCAAGATAAGATCTGATAAAGGCACTGAGTTCATTAATTCATACATCAATGAGTATTGCACTGAAAATGGAATTGCCCATGAAACTTCAGCAGCCAGAACCCCTCAGCAGAATGGGGTAGCTGAAAGAAGAAATATAACTCTTAAGGAGGCTGCTAGAACCTTAATTGCTGATTCAAACCTACCTAAGAGATTTTGGGCTGAAGTTATAATCACTGCATGCTATACTCAGAATAGATGTTTAATTACTAAGGGTCAAGGCAAAACCCCTTATGAACTCTGGAAAGGAAGACTGCCTAAAGTATCTTATTTTCATATATTTGGTTGTAAGTGTTTCATTTACAACAATGGGAAAGAACAATTGAAAGCTTTTGACAGCAAAAGTGATGAAGGGATATTTCTTGGATATTCCCAAATCAGTAGAGCTTTTAGAGTCTACAATTGTAAATTCCTTATTGTGGAAGAAACACCTCATGTTGTGTTTGATGAAGCTATCTTTGAGAGCAGGAATAAATCCCTGGAAATTGATGACATCACACAAAGAACAACCAGAATGAGCCTAAAAGACAACGATACTATGTTCATAGAAGTTGTCCAGGCCAATCCTCCTGAAAACATTACACTGGACAACACTCCTGAAGGCAATCTCCCTGAAGAAAATGATGAACTGAATGATCCAAACCCAGTTCATAATCAGGTAACAACTACCAATGAAGAAGCAGGCTCTGCTGAGGTAGTTAATGGATCCAATATTCAAAGGGGAAACAACAATGTTGAAAATGCCAATGTCCCTGACATTGAGGACAACACCCCTGAATATGATCCTGAATTAGATCCTGCATTAAACTTTCCTGAATTTTATGTTCCTAGTGACTCAACCTTAGTAGCGGACAACTCTACTAAAGGGATCAGAAAAAGAAGGACTTGGTTATCTGACCATCCAACTAATCTGATACTTGGTGATCCAAGTGTGGGAGTCAAAACTAGAAGGTTTCATGGTGAAAGTGCCTTGTTCTGTTGTTTCTTATCAGAACAGGAACCCCAAGACATTGATGAAGCTCTTCAAGATGCAAACTGGATTACAGCCATGCAAGAGGAGCTGAACCAGTTCACAAGAAATGATGTTTGGGAGCTGGTTGATAGACCTTCACATCTAGATGTTATTGGAACCAAATGGGTGTTCAAGAACAAAAAGAATTAGAATGATGTGATAGTCAGAAACAAGGCCAGATTGGTGGCTAAGGGTTCTTGTCAGTCAGAAGGCATTGACTATGATGAGACTTTTGCACCAGTAGCAAGGCTTGAAGCAATAAGGCTATTCCTAGCCTATGCTGCCCATAAGAGGTTCAAAGTCTATCAAATGGATGTCAAGAGTGCTTTCTTGAATGGAGTGCTGAAGGAAGAAGTCTATGTTGAGCAACCCTCTGGTTTTGAAGTAGGAAACCAAGTTTACAGACTGAAGAAAGCTCTTTATGGACTTAAGCATGCTCCAAGAGCTTGGTATGATACCCTATACAGTTCTTACTAGATCATGGTTTTGTCAAAGGGACAGTGGACAGAACCTTGTTCAGAATCTATGAAGGAGATGACATCTTGCTTGTCCAAATATATGTTGATGACATCATATTTGGATCTCCAAATGAGAAGCTTTGTTAAAAGTTCTCAAAGCTCATGCAAAGTAAGTTTGAGATGTCAATGATGGGCTGATGAATTTCTTCTTGGGTCTACGAGTCAAGCAATCAAAAGAAGGAATCTTCATCAATCAAGCAAAGTACACCAGAGAGATGATCAAAAAGTTTGGGTGTGCTACTAGCAAGCCAGTGAAGATCCCAATGAATACAAATTGGAAAATGGGTCCTAATGAAAGTGGTGTTCCAACCAACCCCACTGAATACAGAGGAATCATTGGATCTCTCCTCTATCTAACAGCCAGTAGACCTGACATCACCTTTGCAGTAGGTGTATGTGCAAGGTTTCAAGCCAATCCTAAGAAGACTCATCTTGAGGCTGCAAAAAGGATATTAAGGTATCTCAAAGGCACTGAGAATGTAGGTCTTTGGTACCCTGCTGATGACAACATTAAGCTAACTGGCTACTCAGATGCTGATTATGGAGGATTCAGAATTGATAGAAAGTCCACTTCAGGAACATGCCAATTCTTGGGAAACAAGCTCATTTCTTGGTTCTCAAAGAAACAAAACACTATGGCCACTTCCACCACTGAAGCTGAGTATGTTGCAGCTGGAAGTTGTTGTGCTCAAATCCTTTGGTTGAGACAACAACTTAGGGACTACAATGTCAACTCTACTGAAGTGCCCATATTCTGTGATAACAACAGTGCTACTGCAATATCACAAAATCCAGTGTTACACACAAGATGCAAGCACGTGGACATCAAACATCACTTCATAAGAGATCATATGGAGAAGAAGGACATCAAATTGGTAAAAATTCACACAGATCACCAAAAGGCTAACATATTGACCAAGCCTCTTGCTGAAACAAGGTTCATGGAACTTTCAGCAGAATTGAGACTTCTTAATCCAGGAAAGATGGACAAGTAAGCCCAATGGAGTTCAACACTCAAGGGGGAACAAAAATTGATCTTCAGCAGACTTGGGCAAAGTCTACTGAATTTCAGGAGATTTGTCCTAAATCTCATCAGAGAAGTTGGGTATGGCTAACTTCAGGAGTTTTGGATCAGGACACTTGTCCATGAAAGTTCAGGACACTTGTCCACGTAGGGTCAGATAAGTTGTAATGGCTATCAAACCAAATCTTGGTCTGATAAGCACCTATTTTGGGTAATCATTGCCTATTGTGTTGGATGTCTCATTCCTCTTAAAGCCATCACCTTTACAAAGATTTAATTTGTCCCCTACCTAAAAAGTCACATTCAATGCATTTAATGCAAAGATTCAATTCTTATTTGCATTAAACAATTATAGCCCACAATCCATCTTGAAAACTCCCCAGCCATAATAAACCTTAACTTCATTCCCCACGTTTCATTACAACAGTTTTAAAACATTGGAAACAGATTTTAACCGTTGGATTAAATTTTGGCCAACTCCCCTTAATTAATCCTGGCCATTCAAATTTGATTTCCTTTTTTGCCAACCTTTGAATTGCCTTAAGACTTACCTACTCAATGACAAACATTCCTTTTGGAATATACTCCAAGTCTTAAGAAGCCCCCAAGTTTCAATTTCTTCCCCACGCATTCTATCACTCCCTTGAAACCTTAATTTTCTAAACACTCTCAAGCTTTCTCACCGTTTCATCAATGGCACCCATAGTTAGACAGGAGATGATAGTAGATTTCACCAACAAGGACCTAGACCTTGATTTCTCTTACCTTAGCCACAAAAGCAATCTCATATTTGAACCCATCATCTCTTTTGAGAGTGAAGCTCCAGAAATTACACCAACTCTGAGATGGCTAAGAAGGGCCGGACTCCAAAAGTTTATGCAGAACAAGCCTAGCTCTTGCTTGGAGCAATATATGACTGAGTTCTTTGCCTTTCTCAAATGGAAAGGTAAGGCAACTGGAGGAGAAGTGTCAACAAGATTGACATATGTGAGTGAAGGAGAAGAAGAAGAAAGATCTCATAGGGTCAAGTTTACAGAAGAGAACCTTGAAGGTGCTTATGGATTGCCCTCAGAAGGAAGGAATCCAGAAATCTATGGCACAGGGCATGAGCAAGAAATTGCTCAAGATTGGCTCATTACTCCAGGTCCAATCTCCTCCACCCAACACAAAAATATACTCAAGCCTGAGTTCCTCACACTGTTTGAGGTGGTTACAAAAAGTATTCTGAGTAATACTGGGAGCTTGGAACAAGTGAGCTCACCAAGAATCAGGATAATGGCTGCAGTAATTGATGCCAGTGACAAGGGCATCAAGTTCAATTGGAGAGACTTCATCATGGGAGAAATGATGAAGGAGAAATCCAAATTCAAGGTGAAATCTCACATGAAGGTGGTATTGGAAGGCAAGCTGAAATATTGCACCAGGGCAAGTCTGCTGATAGAAAGATTCTCCCATTATACTGAGAAGTAGACCTTTGCAAAACCTCTTCCAGCTCAGAAGATAATATTCAGAAAACTGTCCAAAAAGTCTGAACAGAGAAAGAAGTAGGTGGCCAAACCTGCTGAAGAAGAGGTGGAAAAGAAGCCCAAAATGAAGCATAGGACAAAGGCAAGGGTTCTGAAAACAAAAAAAATGTCCAAAATTCTCTCAGAGGAAAATTTTGATGCTTCAGCAGAGGTGGACAAAGTTTCTGAAGAAGGTGTGAGTGTGCCATCAGATTCTGAAGAGATAAGGGAGAAGTTTCCAATGGTGGTCAAGAAGAAGAAGGGTGAGAAAAGAGTCAGGGAAGGTGTCCCTGAGGAGGGCAGTGGAAGCTCAAGAGCAAGTAAGAGAAGGGTCAAGCCTTCTGAAAAGATGCAAGAGCTTCAGGAGGAGCAGACTTTGCAATTAGCTCTAAGAGAAAGTAGAGCTGAAAGTAGGACAAACTCAAAATCAAAGTCAAAGTCCAACTCTCCTGATTCAGGAACTCCAGAATCCAAACTTCCTGAAACCCAAAACCCTGAGCCCAACTCTCCTGATACCCATAGAACCCCCCAATATCAACCCATCACCCCTTTGAACCTAACCAAGAGATATTCTCCTGAAGGAGCTGCCCAAAGAGGGCCAATTGATGTGCTTGCTGACATTGTTGTTGATGAGTCAAGACTGCTATCACCCCTCGACTCTTCTATGCTCAATTATTCTAAACTGTTAGAAGTAGCTCTATTAGATCAAACCCCTTCACGACCATTGCTCTCAAAAGCACATGAACAACCTATTGCTAAACCTAATATCCTTGAAGCTAATCCTGAAGCCAACCCTACTGAACCCAGAGCCAACTCCCCTATAACCCAAAGTCCCCAATCCAGTGGAGATGAGGAGGAGTATACCTATGAAGGTATGCTCAGAGGTGGAGCCAAGGCTACTGTGGATAGTTTGTATCCCATTCTTGCTGAATTTCCAAGATTGCAAAGGAATTTCCATGATTTAAGGGCTTTAGTTGAAGTAAAAGACAGAACCATCATGGAGATTGCCCAAATTATTCAAGATAAGGGAGCAAACTGGTGGCAGATTGAGGAGAGCAGATTGCTACACTTTGCTGGTGTGCAAAAGACAGGTTCCTGATTGATGAGGAAGTCTTTGCAAAACTTATAGCTGACAAGGTTGCTGAGGAGAAAGATAGAATTGCTAAAGGGATCAAGCACCCTGATAACAGTTCTAATGATGATGACAACAATGATGATCCCACAGATCCCAACCCCCTGGTCCCAAAGAACCAACCATCCATTACCTAACCTATCATAGGAAGGGCTCTGTATCATCAGAGGTGTTGACCAAAGATGGTAACACAGCCAAAGATGCATCAGCCAATGAAGGTTCATCTGAACCCAAGGCAAAGCTTAATGATGTTGAGGCCTCCCCACTAGAAGCTGGTTTGGTTAAGACCTCATCAGTGTCAACAAAATTGGACACTGATCAGCTCTTAACCAATCAGGATGACCCAGTGGCTTTAGCACCAAGCACTGTGATATCCCAACAACTGCCTTCAATGAACCCTATTGAGGGTGTAGAAGCTGCAGGTTTAGGTGGTGGAGTTGAAAAGGAAAGAATAGTTGAAAAATCAGAGGGAGTTGAGGAGGAGAGAGATGTAGTCATCACTAAGATAGTGAGTGTACCACAAAATGAGGGTGATATAAGTGAGGAAGGAAAGGATATTCTTGAAGTCAAATCTGAACTTCAAGAATCCCTTGATGAGAGGAGGCCTGACCTTGAATGTGAGATTATTAATCAAGAAGGGAGAAAAGAACAAGTTGAAAATGAGAAGAAGGCTGCTGATGAGTCAGGGCCTTATGAAAAAGAATTAGAGGGTGTTGAGAGTGATTTTGCTAACAAATTTGATTTTTCTGACCTTGCAGGTATCACTCTTGATCAAATTTTTGCTGATGAACTTTTTACAGATGCTTCTGTACAAATTGATACAAGTTTGGCTCAAACCATCCTTGGAGAGCAATCAACAAGTGGAATCTGCCCATGCTGAAACTTCAGAAGTATTGGATGAGCAAGGCAGAACACTTGCATCAGTAGAGATGAGGTTTACTGGTTCTGAAGAGGTGGTGCTACCCACTATTGAGGCAAAAATCAGTGGAGTAGAGTCTGGATTACAAACAATCTCTACTGAAGTGCAACAGGCCAAGCAAAGTATGGACAAGTTCACCAAGGAGGTCAAGAAACATCAGAAATAGCTTCTAGACAACCACAACAAGAATGTCAAGGCTCTAAGGCTGGTTGTCAAGCAAGCCATAGGCAAGAAGAGTGCTCTTTAGAAAAGAAGGGCAGACGAGATGAGACGTGCTATGGTAAAAGAAGCTTCTGCAAAGTTTTCTGAGGAAGTGATGGCCAAGATTGCTGAATCTGCTGTGGCCAACCTCACTGATCTACTTAAAGCAAACTTAGATGCATCTATGAAGACAACCATGGAGCAGGTTGTTGAGCAAAAGATGAAGCCTGTTCTTACTTTTCTAAGCATGAGCAGTGATAGGATGCAAAATATACATGATGAAAATGTATATTTACTTGAAGAGATGAAATCCCTGAATCTGGCACAGTCCCTGATGGCCTCCACAATGAGTGATCTCAAGCCCTAGTGCTTTGATGAAGCTAAAAAGGTGGAAAGATAAAGAGCAAGGGCCAAATGTGCCTTGACAATAGGTGAAGCAAGCAAGGGAAAAGAACAGATGCCAGAATCCAAAGGAAAAGGAAAAGCAGTTCTGAACTTAGAAGATTTGGATGAGGAAGAACAGTTGGCTATTGCTCTGAAAAACTCAATGGCCTCAGCTCAAGAAGAAGGAGCTAGACAACAACAAAGGCCTGGAGGAGTGTCAGCAGGGTTGGACAAGACTGCTGAAGGTGTTCAAATGAGAGGGAAAATCAAGAAAGCCAATAACAACAAGAGGAAAGCTGAAACTTTCAATGATTTCCCTAACAGCTTAGACATGCTTGCTGAATTCAGAGTGGAAGAAGAGCCTACCTCTAAGAAGGCCAAAGCTGCTGAAAAGGACAAAACTGCTGAAGCTGCCAAGTCTACTGAAGCTGAAACTGCTGAAAGCACCAAAGCTGCTGAAGTTGTAGATGAAGTTGAAAAGCTTTTTGAAGAAGGCTTTGGAGCTGAACCAAAGAAGAGAACTCCAGTTCTTGTTGATGATCCATCCAAGCTCTTTGAGGAAGGCTTTGGAAAAGATGCAGAAACTCAACAAAAACTGTCTATGATAGGGCTCAAGAGAAAATGGAGCAGTTGATGGAAGCAAATAGAGCAAGAGACAAGAGGAGAGAGAACTTTCAGAAGCCAAGGAGGAAGAGGGCTACTTACAACAAGCTGAAGCCTCAATTGCTGATTCAGATGGATACCAAATATCCACACATGGATAAATGGGTCCCCATTCAGCTGAATGATGATTGGGAAGAAGCCAAGAGAGAGTTTGTTTATGACTTTTATGTCATAGGCAGATGGATGGGAGAAGACCTAGAATCCATCTTTACTCAAATTCATGTTTGATAACCACATGGAACTTTATCAAAGACTTCTTGCTGTTGCAGATATAGCAAGAACTGAATTCAGGGCCCCTGGCCCAATCATATACATGCCTCCTAAGCAGCAAGGTTATATTGATCAACCAGCCATCTTCAAGGAGTTCATTCAGATTTTGAAAATGGAGAAGATGAAACTTGGACCCAAGGGAACCAATCAAGAGGCTATGGAACTGAAGAAGAGGGTTTGGGAACAGTATGGAATGGTGCCACCTCT
Organism: Galeopsis tetrahit; assembly: GCA_963675135.1. NCBI lineage: Eukaryota > Viridiplantae > Streptophyta > Magnoliopsida > Lamiales > Lamiaceae > Galeopsis > Galeopsis tetrahit. Next base: position 40,305,559 of record OY776128.1, on the reverse strand, counting down.
TTAAGATAACCTCTTAAACTGCTAAGTTTCCCTATCCCTTAATTGTCCATGTTTGCTGAATTGGATGCTTATGTGCTCTTGGTTACTGAAATGGACAACTATGCTGAAAAGTTGCTCTTGTCTGCTGATGTGATTGCTATGAAGTTTGCTCTGATCACATTTACTTAGAAAAAGTTATGCTCTGATCACATCTTATTTGTAATACAATTGCTTTGATATCATGCTCTGATTAGTTATTTGACTATCAACATGCTTGTAATGCTGAAATATTATATGAATGATAGTTGAATTTCTTTTGAATCAAGAGATAACATCTCATTGTCTCAACTTGCCTGACTTAAACCTATGTGCACATAAAACTGTGATTACACTAACATGTTCTTTCAGGAAATTTGACCTTAGTCACATCTACTGAAGCTATATGTAATAAGTGTAGTCAAGTCACCTTTGCATAGATTGTATAGGTTTTGGCATCATCAAAAGGGGGAAAATTGTTGGGAATAAAATGAGAATTTTAATTAAGATACCAAAACCCCTTAAAGACATGCCAAATAGATAAGTCAAATATAAATGAACATGTTTCAGGAATGTTGGAACATGTAGTTAAGGCTAGTTGAGAAGCTGGAATGTTAGGCAGCTCTTAGTACATTTAGATGCACAAGTTGAGAGGGAACACATGCTTAGAAGATTACAAGAATCAAGTCCCCTCAAGGCTCAGAATCAAATTGATCTCAAATATGTTGAAGTACCTAAATGGACAACTGTGCTGACCAAGTCAGCTTAGTGGTAGATCAACCTCTCTAAAGTTCAATTGAATGGAATACATCATCAAGACCAAGTCTACTGATGTATATGTCAAAGTTCAGAAGAGTTAACTAGCAGAGATGTCTCAACACACTTGAACCAGAACAGTTCCAAGTAAAAGGCCAACTGTGTTGATAAGGTCAAAGCTACTGATCTGAAACCATGAATGATCAAGACCATCAAGAGATATGGTATGAAAGAGAAAGAGCCAATCCATCTGAAGGAGCATTGCCAACATTGCTGATAAGTAGAGTTTGTTGAAAGTGATAAGCAGACTTGTCCAGATGATAAGGAAAGTTGTCTTTATCATAGGACCAATGATTAGAAGTGATGTCCATGTTTGATCAAGTGAATCTTCAAGTCAGACATTGGGAAGAGTGCTTCAAAGTCAAGACAAAGTGCTAACAGTCGTTTACTTCCCAAATTAAGGACATGTCACTTTCAAGAAACTGTCTTCCAGTTGCAAAGTTCAAGGAAGACAAAAATAGACATTTTGAGGCTGTCTCTCCAACGGACATAACCTCAATTTACTCTATAAATACATGAAGTGTGGAAACCATTGAAGGCACCAACTAGCAAGGCACTATCCTACATTGTTAAGGAAACTACAAAGCCTTAAGAATACTTCATTCTTAGTTTCCAGAAACACTTCAACTTAAGCTGAACTTCATTGTATATCCATACAAAGCTTAGAGAGATATCCTATCTTTATATACTGAGCTCATTGTAAAGGATATCTCAACCTAGTTGGAACCAACATCAACCCTTATACCTTTCTAAAGAGAGATAGAAGGTTGTTGTAGTAGAAGTGTAAGGAACTCACTGTTGAGAGAAGAACAGTCAGTTCTGAGTTGAGAAGAGAGTACTAGGACTCTGATATCCTAGGGATCAAGGCACGAAGGAGTGGTGTGGTTGATCAAGTGCACCTTGGCACTATAAAACAAATAATTTCAAGAGATAAGGAATTATCCTGTTCAATCAGGGAAAGTGGATGTAGGAGCTTGAGTCTCTGAACCACTATAACTCTTGTGTTGATTTACTTTCAAGCATTTTCATACAACCAACACATACATCCACTGCACACAAAACTGATCTTAAAAAGACATATACTCAATACTGTGATTAAGTGTTAAGAAATATTTTAGAATTAAAAGGAGTTTGAACTAAAGGGTCAACCACTATTCCGCACACATATAACTCATTTAGATAGTTATTCAACTAAGTACTTAATAGTACTTAGTGGATTGATTATCTTCTAAGAGTTATTCATATCAGAAGAGTTGTCCAGGACAACCTTGCTGAAGCCTGATTTGATTAAGTTTGAAAAGATTTGCATACAAGTGTATTTCCCCCCCCCCCCCCATACACTTGTTATATACTCCTTTCAGGACCAACACTCTTCTTGTAGGTAGCTTCTCTTCTGCTACTGTCCTTCATATTAGATGACCCATATCTTCTTCTTTCTGGAGTCCGATCTGATCTGTCCTTTGACTTGTAGAAAGTTGTTCTTTCTTCTCCGTCTTTCAACTTGTAGGATGATTCGCCTCCATGGTTAACATTCTTCTTGCTGTCTTTGTAGAACCTCTTGTACTTTCCATTGTTTGTCGTTCATCTTGTCGAATCTCTTAATCATCAAGGCCATCTGTTCTTTCAGGCTTAGATCATATATGTATGCATCCTCTCTCACTTTGGAGCCCTTGCTGCCTTAACAACTGACTTCCTTCGCGGCCGCTAATGCTTTGAAACCAACAACTTTAGAAGAGGATGGTATACACATTTGTTCTTCATCATCTGAATGTTCTTGCATGCTAAGACCAAACTCGTGAGCTTTTAGACTTTGAAAGAGATTTTGTACTGACCTTTCTTGTGCATCTTTGGAGTCTTTGATAATGCATACTTTAGTATACCATTCTTTAGGTAAAACATATAAAACCTTTGTTTTTACCTCCATGTTGTTATACTTCTTACCAAGACATTCAATCTCATTGATTATCTTTGTGAAGTGGTTATCTAGCTGATCTATGGTCTCTCCACGTTGCATTTTGAAATTATCAAATTTCTAAACAGTAGTGATGAGTTTATTTTCATTGATCTGCTCAGTGCCTTCACACATGATAGCTAGAGTATCCCACATCTCTTTGACTTGTTATTGTAAGAACAAGTACTTTTATAGGATAGTTGTATAAATAACAAACTTAAAATTCTAAGGGTGATAAGAAGGGTTTGGGGTTTACAAAATGTATCAACTTGTGTGAATGAGATAAGCTCCAATCAACACAATTTCTAAGCGTAAGATATGTATAAGAAATATAGACTTAGGAAGAAAACTTAGAGCTATGGAATGATAATAAAATCCATCTCTAAAAGAACTCTAAGGATTTAGATCTTTTCTAACTTTTCAACATGACTGATGAGTTCTTACTTGCGTATAGTTTCCGTATTCTATCACTTGGATAATGTCTTGTATTTATAGATGATTTTCACTTTAACCAGTCGTTGGTGGAACTAGCTGTTGTGAACGTAATCATTTGAGAATGCTTGTTGATCCACACTCTTGTTCTTCCAGTCGGTTGTTGGATGAACATCTTCATGAAAAGCAGTGTGCATTAAACACACATGTTGGATCCGCATGCTCTTTGCATTTAATGACTCTAGGGCTGACTTGGCATCTTCGCATTGGTCAGTATTAGGTGAGATCATTTGCTTTGGATCTTGTCTTCTATTTGAGTACATCAGATGAGTTCGGATGCCTTTGTCTTCTGATGATGTCATCCGATCAATCAGATGAGCATCTCTGTGTAGCTTTATCTTGACAAGATTCTTCTAAGTCTTGAGTCCATATCAGTTGGGTTCTTCATGAGAGCTGGTCTTCTTGAAGTTATTATCAAATGGCTTTAGATATACAAACACCTAGTCATCTGATTTCACTTATGAACTTCATAGGTCTTCTTAGTCTTCTGGTCTTGATGTCTTCTGATTTCAAGCAGGTCCAAAGTAGACTAGACTATGTCCTATGACAAATTATACTAAACACCTAGATTACATGATCTGTTTTGGTCATCAAAACTAACATATCAATACAATCAGCTTAGGGGCAAGATGAATATCCCAACAACTATGATTGTATTCATTTTTGTAGACACCTAGTGTTAAGGCAAATGATGTATATGTGAGTGGTGTATAAAGTGTGATAAGTGCTATGAGAAGTAGAATAAGCGAAAGAGAAAATTTGAGAAGAAAGGTATGATAAAGGTATTTTGGAAATAATTAAATATTTTGGTGATAGTAAAATTATAAGAGTTAAATATTTAGAAAATGTATTAGAACATATTTGGTGGGCACGTGCCGGCAAGCCATGCCATCGGTTATGGGCTAGAGAAAAAAAAAAGTGTATTAAATTGCAATAAAATGAAATTTCGATTTTTTTTATAATAATTTCAAATGTCGTGATTAAATTGATACTGAGACTAAATGTGGTGAATTTAATTAGAATATGTGTAATATGTCGTGGCAAATACATATGAACTTTGACAAGCCACATCATTGGCAGGGGCGGTCCGACGTGTGTGCCGAGGAGGGCCATGGCCCCCCCTGAATTTCATCCCTCAAGTAGTTATATATGTATATATACTAGTATTGATTTTTTTTCCTTCTAAATTGGCCCCCCCAAATGAAATACCAAGCAGGCATAAACAATAATAATGGGCTAGATAATAATTTAAGCCCAATCCACCCAAAAACTTTATAGACTAATTATTCTTTTTTAATTAATTCCTTGTAAATTAATAAAACCTCCCATAAACATATATATCAAGTCGTCAATTGCCGATGGTAAGTTTGTTATTTTAATTTATCCGCATGTATATATTATTTATTTTCTTATTTTTTCTAAATATTTAATTTATAATTGACTATTAAAACAAATCATTCAAATATAATTTATTTGAGACTATTATTGATTAAAAATTAAGTAACTTTAACTATAATATTTTTTAAACATGTTTTTAATTAATTCATTTAGTAATATTAAATAAATAAAACTCAGCCCTGCAAAAAAGAATTGATGTAATTTTCTTAAATTTTACATCACATTAAGTATAATAAATAAATAAAATATTATTGTTCAAGAATTTAATTATACATTTTTCCTTATCAATATTATAACATACAGTCATTTATATAGTTTAAAATATATATTGATGTATTTTGCTAACTAATATCATTAATGTATTTTGATGTAAATATAATATAAATAAATATTACTCCTATAATATATATATATATATAGTAATATTTTGGATCAATAAAAAATTTGGCCCCCCTAACTTTGAGTCCTGGGTCCGCCCCTGATCATTGGTTACCGGCTGGTAAAAAAAATATGTATCTGAATTGCAACAACATGAAAGGTTGTGATTTTTTATAATAATTTCAATGGTTGACACAGGGTTGGCAACGAGGCGGGTATGGCCAGTCCCAGGACCCGCTTTGCCAAAAAAATTTAGACCCGTTACCTGCCCCGCCCAATCTCAATACCCGCCTAAACCCGTCCCCTCTCGTCCCGCGAACCCGCTCTGCCATCACCTACCTGTTTATTTATTTTTCTATTTTTTTTAATCTGCTATTTAAATAAAATATAACATGAAATCTTCTCTTAAACTACAATAAAACATCAATTTCAACATCAAATAGAACATAAAATCTTTTTAAAATATACATATTGTTCAATGAAAAATTAACCTAATAAAAATTAACACTCATTCATTAATTCTTGTTAGACCCTAGACAAAATTAACCTAATGAAAAATATGTATTTGAATTGCAACAACATGAAAAAATATGAACTTTGACAAGCCACATCATCAGCGTGCCTTCTTCATCATCAATCACAATAGGACAAATCGATTCAGAAGAACCTAAAAAAAAAAAATTAAAATTGTAAATTTATATCAGATTTAATCTTGTTCTACAAGAGCATAATAAAACAAGAAATCAAGAATCGCACATTCACACTTTCTCCATTTATTTCATCAATCCATTAAACAATTTGGGGAGTATATGGCAAGTCTTCAAATTTATTTATGCAATCCATTTGTAGAAATAAATTTAAGGATTTTGAGTTGTGTGAGAAATAATAATTAAGAAAACTAATGGTCTAGATTTATTAGTATTATCTAACCTTTAACTAATAGTGGAGAAAGGATGGGTGGCGGCTCCCGACGACCTGTGGCGTCCAAAGAAGGTAAGGTCGTGAGGTGAGACGCGTTTTCTGCCTGGGAGAGTAAGAAAGTCGATGTTCTATAGTTGTTAAACCCTAGAAAGAAAAAGTATATACATATATATTTTTTAATATCTTAATACTCTATATTTGTGAGAATATAATGGGACATGTGTCACAATTCTATCCCTCTACATAATTTCTCTTCACCAAATTCGTCTATTTCAAAATGCCTGCATCAATTCTGATTAAAAAATCATTTTTACTATTTTAATCTCAAAATTATAATTCAAAATTTTAAATTATAATTATTATTTTTAATCTCTCTCCCCTTCAAAATCCCAATATTGTCAAGCATTCTTATTAAAAAAAATTAATTCTTCTAATTTGTTAAATTCTTCCATTTCAAATCTTAATCTTATCTTAATCTTTATCTTTATACTTTATATCTTATCTTATCTTAATACTCTATATTTGTAAGAATATAATGTGACACGTGTCACAATTCTATCCCTCCACACAATCTTTCTTCACCAAATTCGTCTATTTCAAAATCTCTGCATTCTTAGTCATTATGATTAAAAAATTCATTTTTTCTGCATTCTGATTAAAAAAATCAATTTTTCCTATTTGAATATCAAAATAATAATTCAAATATTATCTTCTCATAATTATTTTTAAATTTTAAATTATAATTATTATTTTTAATTTATTGTTTAAACTTTAATCACAACACAGTTTAACAAAGAATTTTGAAGATTTTAAATGTACATAATCTTGAAGGTTTTTGTATTAGATTATCCATATACAAATTGAATAGATTTTTGTATTAGATTATTGAGAATTTTTATAAAAAGGATCATTGTATTAGATTATTGAGAATTTTTATAAAAAAGGATTATTGCTAGAGACACTTTTTTAATTAAGAACAAAAATTATAATAATTTTAAATATTAATTTATAATATTAATTTTTATAATTTATAACATTTATAAATTTTTCAATAACAATTTTATCTCTTTTAATTATTTTAAATTTTAAATTTAAATAATCACATGATTTTCTCAACTAAGTTAAAAATCTAATCTTTTTATAGGCTACTCATTATCTTATCTTGATCACCAGGTATAGAAAAACAACATCTCGATCACTCTCTTGGTGAACTTTTTTTTTTCCTCTTTCATTTAATTTAAATTTTCTGTAATTTTTTTTTGGAGGTTAATGATTTTTACTTTTTCTCTATCTTAATTCATTTGAGTCTCAATTTCAATTGAAGAGGTTTCTGTTTGCGATTTTTTTTTTCAATTTTATCTTAGTTCTTATGTGTCTTCCTGCAATTTCATTTCAAAGAGAAAAAGAGGTTCTCATTCTCTATCTCCTTATTATTATGTTTTTGGTTTTACTTCCATTTTTTTAGTAATTTTTTCTCTTTCTTTTCCTATTTAATAATTTTTTGCTTTCATTTTTTTTTCAATTTTATCTCAGAGAAAGTAAATGAGGATTGGCAATTTATTCAATTTTCTCATTCTCTATCTTCTTATTATGTTTTTGTGTTTAACTTTCATTTTTTTTCATATAATTTTTTCTCATTCTTTTCCTATTTAATAATTTTTTGCTTTCATTTTTTGCTTTCAATTTTATTATGTTTTTTGTTTTACTTTCATTTTTTTTCCATAATTTTTTGCTTTTTTGCTTTCATTTTTTTTTTCAATTCATAATTTATTTTATTTTATTCAAGATACCGATTTATTGACGATCTACATCATACATACAATTTTTTCTTCATTTTTTTCAATTTTATCCCATAGTAAAATTCACAATGTGAATTATGAATTGTGGTTTATTTTATTTTATTCAAGATACCGTATTCTCAATCAACTCATTGACGCAATTTATTGACAATCTTAGAATGATTTTAAAAAGATTTTAAAAATAGGTCGACTTATCTGCGATCTTTTCGAAGTGTGATTTTAAAAAAAAAAAAGGTACCGACTCCAACTAATTCGACTAAACAGTTCTTCGATCTTTCAGTGAATGAATTTAAAAAGGTATGGATTATTTTATTTTATATTATTTGATAATAAATTTAATTATAATTTTTTATCCCTTCAAATTTGAATCTATTCTATGTATGTATAGTTTTCTTATATATAGAGTGTGAAAATTAAGAACAAAAATTATAATAATTTTAAATATTTATTTACAATATTAATTTTTATAATTTATAACATTTATAAATTTTTCAATAAAATTTTTATCTCTTTTAATTATTTTAAATTTTAAATTTAAATAATCAAATGATTTTCTCAACTAAGTTAAAAATCTAATTTTTTTATACGCTACTCATTATCTTATCTGGATCACCAGGTATAGAAAAACAACATCTCGATCACTCTCTTGGTGCATAAAAGTAATTTTTTTTTTCCTCTTTCATTTAATTTAAATTTTCTGTAATTTTTTTTTGGAGGTTAATGATTTTTACTTTTTCTCTATCTGAATTCATTTGAGTCTCAATTTCAATTGAAGAAGTTTCAGTTTGCGATTTTTTTTTCAATTTTATCTTAGTTCTTATGTGTCTTCCTGCAATTTCATTTCATAGAGAAAAAGAGGTTCTCATTCTCTATCTCCTTATTATTATGTTTTTTATTTTACTTCCATTTTTTTAATAATTTTTTCTCATTCTTTTTATATTTAATAATTTTTTGCTTTCATTTTTTTTTCAATTTTATCTCAGAGAAAGTAGAATGAGGATTGGCAATTTATTCAATTTTCTCATCATTCTCTATCTCTTTATTATGTTTTTTTGTTTAACTTTCATTTTTTTTCATGTAATTTTTTCTCATTCTTTTCCTATTTAATAATTTTTTGCTTTCATTTTTTCTTTCAATTTTATTATGTTTTTTGTTTTACTTTCATTTTTTTTTCCTTAATTTTTTCCTTTTTTTTCTTTTGTTTTTGTTTTTTCAATTCATAATTTATTTTATTTTATTCAAGATATCGATCAAGTTATTGACGATCTACATCTTACATACAATTTTTTACAATTTTTTGCTGTAATTTTTCCTTTTATGGTTTATTTTATTTTATTCAAGATACCGTATTCTCAATCGACTTAGTGACGCGATTTATTGACAATCTTAGAATGATTTTAAAAAGATTTTAAAAATAGGTCGACTTATCAATGAATTTAAAAAGAGGTACCGGCCCCAACTAATTCGACGATAATATAATAAGTCCTTTTTTAAGATATATGACATTAGAAGATCTCATTTCTCAGCTGACTTATCATTGACTATTTTTTTTTTAGAGATAAATAATTTAAATTATGTATGAATTATTTTATTTTATATTATTTCATAATAAATTTAATTATAATTTTTTATCCCTTCAAATTTGAATCTATTCTACGTATGTATAATTTTCTTATATATAGAGTGTGAATGTATTCTAAAATAATTAAACTTATATATAATTGTCAATAATAAATGTATTCTAGAATAATTTAAGAAACTTTACTTAGAAAAAAAGTTTTAGTAATTGTTAATAAAAAAAATCTAAAATCTTCCAACAAAGTTTGATTATGATTAGTTAATTGAAGCATAGAATAAATATAAAAAATGATCAATCTAAAAAAGGGAAAGCAATTAGAGATGTACACGGTCTTACTTGAGAAGATTTAAAGACTATATTGTGCCATGAAAATAGGTTACTAGAAAGATGTCACAATTTTTTAAAGGGATGTTTGTTTTGGAATGAAAATTTTCGTCCATGTTCTACTTTAAAATTTAGATATATAATTTTAAAATCTTACCCTACAAATAAAAAGTTAAATCATACAAAATCGTCAAAATCCCAAAACAAACATCCCTTAGTTTTGTAGAAGACGGTTTCCTATTTTATTGTATTTTGTCAATTTTATATACTTTTCATTAATAAAATTATTTTATAATACTTTTACCTATTAAAAATATTTTGTTAATTTTACAATTAAAATCATAATTTTGTTAATGCACATGTTATTAATATAGTAAAAAATATTATAATATATAAAAATATAAATACAATAATATAAATTTAAATTTGTAGAAATGTATATGTTATAAATATATTGGAATAAAAAAAAAATGTTTAATCTCACAATCTTCTAATAGGCAATTGCTTATGTGTACCAGTTACATGTATGTAACTGGCTATTTACCCTCCTTTTTTAATAAATCCACACTCCTTTTTTTAGACACTCCATTCTTTTAGGCACTTATGTGTACAAGTTACATACATGTAACTAAATCCAATTTTTTACATGGGTTATTAGTTATTTACCTTCTTTTTTATTAATTTCACCCCCAAATTTTTTAAAAGAAAAATACATGTAAAATATTATATTACTATTTTATCAATTAAATTAAAATACAACTCATTAAAATTATAATTATACACCGACTATCGATTCACCAATGAATCACCACGAAGTCAAATATTATTCTATTTTTTTAACTTTTAAAAAATAAATATAAAAACATAACGAATATTAAAAAATATGAAACTCAAAATAAAATTATGAAATAAAATTTCCAGTTTTTTTTTTTTTTTCAAAAAATGACCAAAATTTAGAAAAAAAATACAGAAAAAATTGAAAAAAAAAAACTAAACTAAAAAAATTCAATTTTTTTCTAATTTGGGTATAAATGTATGAATATGACATGCACACTTTCTAGCTTTAATCTGATTTATAATAACTAAGATTATTTTGTTATGTCTTCATTATTTCTAAAATGATATCTGGTTTGTTACAAGTTTTTTAAGGTTGTAGATTATTTTTTAAAACTAATTAATAATATAATCTAATTGAAAAATAAAATTTATATTTAGAAACTTAAATGAGTTGAGAATTGGAAAAAAACCAGCATAATATTGCATCAGCTTTATTATTTTCTTTGGGATCATCGTCATGTTGATGCATTCATATGTTTATTGAGTGTGATCGTATCTATTAATTGAATTGTGTGTTCAGTGTGATTCATTCTCACTTTTGTTCTTCTTACTAGTTAGTTAATATCATTTTTTTAATATTGATGTATTAATTTGCATGGTATGCCTGGAATTATAAATGTGTTAAGTTATGTATTTTTTGTTAAATATAAATATTAGTTTAAATACAATATAGTATTAGTACGCATATGGTATAGTACTAGTTAATATATTGTATAGTACTAGAGATTAATGTGGGTATAAAAATATTACAGAGTATTTAATATATGAACTAATACTATACAATATTTGAATTTATACTATACTATATTTAAACTAGTACCATAGAGTATGTGAACTAATACTATACAATATCTGAACTAATACTATACTATATTTGAACTATTACTATAAAGTATGTGAACTCGAAACACGAAAAAATTAAAACATGTACCAATATAAACTAATATTATACTGTATATGAACTAATATGTACAGTACTGCATATTAACTAATAATATATCATAATACTTATCAACGATTATCATAACACTTATAAACTAAAAAATACATTCATAAAAAATTAAAATAAAGTGATTAAAAAATGAAAGTTCAAATGAAAAAAATAATTAAACAATGTAAAACGAAGTGAAATTTGTAAGAAATGAAGTAAAATTTTAAAAGGATAAGGTGAAAATTATACACCAATTAATTAAAGTAAAATAGTACCAATAAAATTGAACACTTGCCTAAGAGAGGTGAGAGTTTTATTTTTTAAAATAAATTACATTATTATACTATTTAATACTAAAAAAAACAACTAATATTATTTTTAAAATTTTCTTATTAGACTTTAAAATTTTAGAATAATTATTTATGACATAAAAAGAAAGTAAGTTAAAAAAATTATCATTTGAAACATAAATGATAAACAGGAAGAAAAATAAATTTAAAAAATAATATTAAAAAGATAAATATAAATATCAATTGAGTAAAATAAGAAAATAAAATTTTAAAAAATTAATGGAGTATTATTTTTTGAAGATAAAATTAAAAAAAAATTAATTGAAGTAAAATAAAGGCCCATGAAAAAATGTATGTGTTAAATTGATATAATAAATGGGTCATGTGTTATTGGATTGGATATTGTAAATGGGTCATGTGTTATTTGTAATGGGTTATTGGATTGGATATAGTAGTTACATATATTGAATTGGATATAGTAGTTACATACATGTAACTGGTACACAAGAGTGCAACTCATTCTAATAATGAAAAAGATATAAAATTAATATAATATTTAAAATTATTATTTTAATAAATGAACTCTAATATAATAATTAATGTTATTATTTTAATAAATCGACCCCGCGTAAAACGCGGGTATAGAGCTAGTATTTCTATATGGGTCTACTTCGGGTCGGGTATATACAAAATCATTACACATCCCAGACCCGACGGGTATTGTTTGACCGGGTATTTACCCAACCAGGAACCCGTTTGATTGGGTTGTTGGGATATTCAGGCCAACTGATATCCCTATGTATTGTATTTATAACCAAATCTGCTTGTAATAGGAAAAGTTGTATTGTATAAAGAACTTCATTATTCTTCTTGTAATAGATATGATCTGGTCAGTATCAGCTAAGTTGGATGTAAGCTGATGCATTGGAGAAACGCGCACAAGCTAATGAAGAGAAGAGGAGACCGGAAGCGGAGAATTAGTCGAGGGGGAACTCGACTGATGATCAGCTGAGGCTCCATCAATTGAGGAACCAAACACAGCTCATAACCAAGCCTTCACTACTAGACAGCAAGGTTCATACAGCTGAGGAAACAATCAGAAGCTCAAGTGTCAAGATCAAAAGAAGCAAAACCCAGAATCGGCAGAGGCAATCAGCTGAGGCAAAGGTCATCTGTTTCTATTTACTGAAGAGTCAAATCAGAGCTGACGTGGACCAATAGGAAGACGACAGCAGACATCTAAAGGCTGACACGACACAGAGCCTAAGAATGGAAAGTCAAAGATACATTGAATATTACATGGAAATGTAATATTTAGAATATCAATCAAAAGATTGTGTTTCCCGAAATAGTGTAGATTTGAATGTTATCCTCCAACGGTAATATTTCAAATCTACACTATATATATATATATATATGTATGTATGTATGTATATATATGAGTTCATTATTATATCTCAAGAGTGTGAAGTGATGTCAAGGTGGAGCAAATGTGCTTAAGTGTTCATCATCAATAATAGCTCAAGAGAACCTCAATGAAGAATCAACCCACATCATCTTCCCAGTGAGTGAGCTCATCTAAGCTAGCATTGTTATATACATATCTAAAGTTTAGAGAAAAATTCTCAATTTTAGCTTAAGGTTAAATCAAATTGTAAAGGAATTTCTCATCATCTAGTTATATACACGAAACCCACCTTCTATATTAAACCCTTAGAAGATAGGTGGAGTGACTCACAAAAAAGAAAAATCAAAACCATCACTGTAAGAGTGCTAGCCCCTCCTAATGACTAGTAGGATCGAGTACACTTGGAAGTGTCAAAGGATCCAAAGTCTTCTCTTGGGACTCTAAAGTAGCAAGACGTGTTACTCTTTACACGTTAAATATTTCAAGTCCTTGGAAGGGATTAACTTCAATTTTGGAACGTGAGAGTGGATGTAGGTATGGAGGTCGAACCACTATAAATAACTGTGTTATTTTTCTGCTTTAGCATGCATGTTTACATTCTGCATAACATAGTTTTAAAGAACGTTTTTGTATCAGCTGATACCAAATGAGCTAATACACTCTTATTTACTCGCTAGTCATTGCTCTAGTCTCGTCGTTTTGAATCCAAAAACATATTATGGAGAAAAATCTAACACCGAAGTTAAGAGTTCGGTCTGTTTTAAGAAGTCATCTATATCAGTTGACATCAAGTCAGTTGATCATGCATAAAATTATTTACAAAGGTTTTTAATAAGCAGTAGATGAGTATAATCTTTAAATGGGCACACTACATTTTCTGCACGCTTCTCTATCATCTGATATAATCTGCTGACTAACTAGTTCTAGACTCCTAGTGAATCAGCTAATTAAGTCATCTGATAGATCGAGATAGCCGATTTATTTACACTGTTAAAACACTCGTCTGATGTATACCCCCTGGGTAGGGACCATCACGGGTATTTACCTGCCCCCTACGGGTCTAGGTTTGTACTCGTCCCATTACCATCTCTAAAGGTTGTGATTAAATAGACAGTGAGACTTGAGTTGGTGAATAATAGGAATTAATATACAAGAATTAATTCTTCATCTGTCGAACTACAAGTTCGCACTTTTAAATGAGACAAAACTCTTTCATGATATTAGAGCCTCCAGGAAAACGACCTGGGTTCGATTTCTGCTAGAAGCAACTCCACCCATTTAAATTGTCCACTCGATGGGCCTCCTCCCCAAATGGTAAGGGGTGATAATTCGGCCCACGAGTGAGGAGGAGTAATAGAAATTAATATACAAGAATTAATTCCTCACATTCCTACAAGTTCGGACCTTTAGATGAGAAAGAATTTCTTCAGTGAAGTTATTAAAATAAACCCAATTTTTTATATGTACTAATCTCGTGCCAAAGTTGGTTGAATCCTTGAAAATGTAAAAAAATCGTCTTATCTAAAAGTTTGAATTTGAAAAGAGGTACAAAACTATTTAATTTATATTAATTTCCTAACACTCATTTATAGCATTAATGCCAACTTTAAGATCTCAAGAACATTTATTCACAATGTTCTTGAGATCACGTGGTGTTCGATATCATCTAAAATTTAGATTTCGGTGGTCAAGGTCGTCACCAGAAATGCAAATGAGTTATTCAATCTCCGCCATCACCTCCGTTCCCATTTCAAACACAAGCGGAGAGAGTTAGTATTGGTTTGTGCTGAATTACATGAGGTCGAGGTATAACCGTGGAAATGAAGATACACAATAATAATGATGAATAAGTATATTTTTTTGAACTAATATATTTTTGGTATTTTTTCTAAATAATTTAGATAATTTTTTTTTATATACATGTGTGTTCCATATACGTTTGCATGTTTTTAGGGGCGTAATTTATGGAAATCCATGTAAATCAATAAAAAAATGTGTATTTCAGAATCCTGTCAAATCTATGAAAATCCATAGAAATCAATAAAAAAGTCAGTCAAATTCTACATAGAGTTTATAAATTTTCTAAATCCACTGACTTTTTAAAATCCAAAAAAATCCAATACAATCTCAATTGAATACACCCTCCTTAGATGAAACATATTTTTTATGGCATCAGAGCCTAAAAAACAACTACACTCATATTGAATTGTTCACTCGATGGGTCCGTTGAAATCTCTAGTTTTTAGAAGAGATTTTGAATAGTGAAATTTATTTATATTTTTGAAGGAGAATCCAACGAAATCCATAGAGTATTAAAATCCATAAATTGTTGAATACCTAAAGATTTCTAAAGACTTTTTAAAATCCGTATTGAATACCTCAAAATTTTGAAAGACTTTTAAAAATCCGGATTGAATACCCCAGATTTTAAAAGTCCAAAAAAATCCAACAGAATCTCAATTGAATACACCCCTCTAAAAGTCCGAACTTGTAATGAGGTGTGAAATCAATTCGTTTAGGTTATGTTTACTTTGGGTTTTGGATGGTTTTGAAAACCAATTTTTAAAATTTCGAGTTTTTAAAATACTGATCAATAGTAATACGTGGGTTTCTTTTGAGTTTTTAAATAGTAGATGGTGTAACTTTATGTTAAATAAATGTGTATGATTGAATAAAATTGTATTATTATATTATTGTTGGGTGAGATTATACTGATTAGATGATTATGTAATGATTGAATTTAGGGAAAATATCACTTTTAGTCACCCAAGTTTACTCTATTTCAGATTTGGTCACCCACATTTACTTAGTATCAAAATTGGTCACTTACTTATTATTTTGGGCTAGTCTTATGTGAAATATTGCATATATACATTTCAGTCATTCACACTCACATTCTTTATAAATACACCCACTGACAGTTCAACCCACATTTTTTATAAATACACCCGCTGACAGTTCAATACACACCCATATTTTTTTATAAATACACCCACTAGCAGAAATTGTATTTAGTCATCTTCTCCGAGTAGTTTTCAGCCACTCCAAGCCGCGGTCGAACGCTGCAATTTACGACGGCCTTAATCTTTAAATATTTTTTATTTCTTTAAATATTCTTTAATAATTATTATGGATCAAGGTTATTTTATATTACTACATGCAATAATATATGTTACTATATGTTATAATGTGAGTTACTTAATCAATAAAAATTCTAGAAAAAAATACTACATAAAAGAATCGGTATTACTATATAAAAAATTATATGTTACTACATACTACAGTTTGAATTACTACATTGAATATGCGTTTGTTACTATATGTAACTTTATCAAATTATTTGCATTACAACATGGTTATTGTGTTTACTACATGCGATAATATATGTTACTACGTATTATAATGTGAATTACTACATTAACAAAAACACTAGAAAAAACGTGTTACTAAATAAAAGAATTTGTATTATTATATAAAATAGTTTGTGTTATTACTACATAAAATAATGTGTGTTACTACATATTACAATTTGAATTACTACATTTAATATCCCGCGTTCGGCAATAAAATAAAAGATAAAAAAATCACAGAAACTGGTAAAATAAACGGGTTAAAATTTTTGGTCAAAATTAGAACACAAGTGGGTCAGTTGACAAATAAATTAAGAATTAACCCAAATGAATTAATGGTGGCACAGTAATATATATTTTCAGCCCATTGACTTAATAAGTCAATATTTTCAGTACAATTGACTTAATTGGTCAATATTGCATATAAGTTTTTGTGTATTATTTTTTATCAAAATTGATGTTGCGGTTAGTCAATTCGTTATTGACTAACGGAGAAAGAGTTTTGAGCATTTTTTTTAACATCATTTCCCCTCTTTTAATTCCTAAATTCTAAACTCCAATTTTTCTTTTTCAATTTTTTATTATAACAATTCCTATACCATAAACTCAATATAAGTTTGACTGTGTACTAAGAACGAGAGTTAATGTCTACCAGAACAAGGATGCTTAGTAAACAAAAAGGTTATTCCAGCATTTGAGAGTCTATTTCTTCTTGATGGCAGATGATATATTTTTGTGTACAACACCTTTATATATATATATATAGTAACATGAAAAAAGATGATTTATATTTTGTGTACAGCACCTTAGTAACATTAAAATCATAAGATGATTTTTCCGAACTTGCCGTTAAGAAGGCATTGTGGGCAATAGCTAGCATCTTCTAAAACATGTGTTGATTCATCAACCAACCATTTTAGGTAGCCAAGAATTATCATTAAGTTGTTAATAATTATTTGTTGGTTTACTTTTCATTTTATAGGGTATACAGTCCCTTTATTGTCAAATCTAATTACTTACATAAAAAAAAAAGTGACAGTGGTTCATCAAAACGACCCAGCAAGGAAAATAACAAAGAAAAAGCAGGTGAGATTAGTCAAATTATGGTGGTCATGTACTAATTTGATATACTTTATTTTTATAATTATGGTTTATAATTATTGTATTCAGTTGAAAATTATTCAGACTCTATTTCCCTTTTGTACTCTGTTTTTTCAAATTTGATTTTTGAACTATATTTAATTGACTGGTTTTCATATTGAATTTGTATAATAATTGGAAATAGAAACTTATTTCAAAGTAGTTAATTATTAGAATTCATTTCCCTATTTATAATTATTCGAGCATAATCTTCTATGAACATCGTGGTGAAAATTAATGGTAAAGAATTCTCTAAAATTATCAATTAATATTAAGAATATTTGAGATATAAATTTAGTAAAAATTGTGAAAAATTTTGGAATTTAGGATTTAGAAATTTTTATCAGTAGAAATTGAAAAAAAAAATTGGGGTTTAGAATTTATGAATTAAAATAGTGGAAATGATGTAAAAAAGAATTAACGCTTAAAAATCTATTTCCGTTAGTAACGTATTCACTAACAGTACCGTCAATTTTGATAAAAAAGAATAACTGAGTGACCAATTTTGATAGTAACTAAATGTGGTGACCAAATCTGAAAAGAGGTAAACTTGAGTGATAAAAATGATATTTTTCCTTGACTTTATTATATTATCATATTATTGTTAAAAAAATTATAATGACCAAATAAAATTATAAAGTTTTAACTTTATGACAAATCAATATATTTAATAGGGATAATTTCGAGTGAATTTTGATAACTAGTTTTTATATTAAGAAGTAAACTCTAAACACTAAAATCCAATACCTGATATTGAAACCCAAAAAGTAATTATTATCTTATATTAATTCTCTAATAGGAACAACGTCATTTTAGTAATGTGTTCGGGACATGGACGATTAATTTAGACGAAGTTGTTGATAAAAAATGACTCCATTTCAAGTTTTTCGACAATTTTAGAATAAAAGTTGTTAATATAAAAATAATTAAAACTTAATTCATACATTTATTGAAATCATTCTGAAAAAGGTGAAAAGTTGTGAAGCTATACAAAATTCTTATCCCAAAATTCACCAGTTTGGTTTTAATTTTTAGTGAAACATTAAGCATTACTTAATTTAGTTATGCCCAAAATTAGTTGGCTGTTGAGGTTTGAGCACTGTATTACGTACACACAATCACGGATTTAGAATTAAAAACTTGAGGATATATAAGATAATAAGTTTGAGAATTGAGATACTTTCGAAATAGTTTTCATATGTATGTGGACAAACAAATTAAGAAAGTGTAATAATGAGAAGAGTTTTGAGGGTAATTATGTAAACCTTGATGTATAAAGTAAAACAAAGAGTTGACTTGTGTGTATGCGTGAGTCAAAAGTAATACGAAATAATATTTTGTGTAAAATTGAGGATATTGTGAGGATAAAATTTATAAAAGATTTTCCATTTTAAAGGTATGAAAGTTATTGTGAAACGTTTCGAAAAAGAAAGTGTGAAAGTTATTATAGGACGTAGAGAATTAATTTGGGGTACACCCAAATCTTTACATAGATCCGCCTCTACATACACACATACACACCTGATCTTCGTTAATGCTCCATCCGTTCCAATTTTATTTCACCCCTTATTGTTGATAAAGTAGAGGGTAAAGGAGATAAAGTAGTGGGTATGAAAGTTTTTGAGTAATAAATAAAATAATAAAATATTATGAGTATGATCTTTTTACCGTAAAATAAGTTTCGCCTTTTTTTTACAATAAACAATGATTCAAATACTATTAGATCGTGGATCCAATGTATAAATTTTATTTTATATGACTGAATTTTGCATTGGTGCGTTTGCCCTATGCAAAATGCAGTCTTACTGCATTGCCCTATTAATAAATTAAATTAATAAATAAACAATTATAAATATATTCTTTTAATTTAAAATGACATATATATCTAAAATTGTTAAATAGGTCGGATCGGGCAGAGTTGGGCCCGTTATCTCGACTCATTATCCGTTGGGGATGTATGTTTCCTTCAAATTACGCTGGGTCATGTCGAGTTCTGGTTGGGCTCGAACTTGACCGGATTTTCTCTCAGATTTCGAGATCTACGGTCAGGCTAACTTGAGAAAAAAAAGTTCTTAAAATATTTTTTAAAAAATAATATAAAGAAATTTCAGTAATTTTATATTTTATTTAAAAAAATTAAATATTTTATGTAATGATAAAGAAAAAAAATTCTTAAGATATTTTTTAATATTTTTTTAAAAATAATATAAAGATATTTCTAAATTTGGATGGAAGAAATACTCCCTCCGTTTCATAAAGTTTATCGCATTTAATCTTTATTTTTGTTTCAAAAAGTTTGTCGTTTTTCCTAAAATGTCCTTTTGTAACTCTACAATATTACTTTTAATTAGAAATACATTAATGATTAATTTTCTCTCACTTTCTTTAAAAAACAAGAGTATGATAGAAAGGAAAAGTCAATTAAGAGTGGAACAAATTAATAAGAGATAAATGTGTCAAAAAAAATATGTTCCTTAATCTTATACAAAATGATAAATGTAACAAACTTATTAAATTGGAGGGAGTAGCATTTATTCCAATCCAGTAACCGCATCGAGAAGTATCCCATAAATTCGAGTGAAAATAATTGAGGATCATTAAATGGGGATGTAGATACGACCAAAATCGGATGTCATATCATATCGTATAACCTTTGAGAATATGGGATTGTCCTGATCCGTATTTTATTATTTTCATTTTTTATTTTTTTTGTTTTAATTGTTTTTTGAGAATTTGTACAAAAATATCATTCTTAGAGACACTGAGACACCTATCTAATTAAAAATAAAAATTCTAATCATTTAAAATAGGTTTAGTCTAGTATACACTTGAGTATGTTGTACATCTTAGTTCAATTTTTCTTCTTTTTTTCCTCTTTTTTTGGACTTTTTTTTTCAGCTTATTTTTTTTTTGGCCTATCGTTTTTCTCCTTTTTTTTCGCATGTAATTTTTTTTAGTTTCCTATTTTTTGTACTCCATCCATCCCACAAGTGTTTGCACCACAAGATGGACACACTTTTTAAGAAAAAAATGTAATGAGTGGAGTATTAAGGGGTAATTTTGTAAAGTTATATGGATAAAGTAAAAAGGTGATTGGAAAGAGAGTAAAAGTAATGACATTTTGTGTAAATATGTGAATATTGTGAGGGTGAAGTTTATGAGATAATTTCCTTTTATGGGTGTGCAAACAATTGTGGGACGGACAAATAAGGTAAGTGTGCAAACAGTTGTGGGACGGAGGGAGTATGTTTTATAGTTTTATCCTCTTTTTTCATTTTTTTTTTGTTTTTCCTTTTTTTCCGCTGTTTTCTAATTTTTTTTTATTAATTGAAAATAGATACTCCCTCCACTTTTAATTAAGTGTCATTTTAACAATTTTCAACAAATTAAGATATATAATCATGGACCATTTTACCCTTCATTAATGATAACTAATTTTAATATTAAATTTATGTTTAGTAATGAATGTGGTCAATATTGTAGGTGATATTCATGTATACAATAATTAAGATTTATCCATAATTTATGTTATAGTACTATATTCAAAAGGAAAAAAGCTTAAATCAAGGTAAATAAAAGGGAGGAAGTATAATGTATAAGGGTAAAATTGTCAAAATTAAACAAAAAAGTGTAGAATGACACTTATTTTGAAAATATTAAAAAAGGCAAAGTGACACTTAATAAAAAACGGAGGTAGTATTAAAAAGTGTAAGGAAATATAATTAAAATGTAAAACACAATATTACAAAAATGTGTAAGTTAATGTAACTGAAAAGTGCAATACAGTATTACTAAAAAATGTAAGTCCATATAACCGAAAAGTGCAACATAATATTTACTAAAAATTGGGAGTCATTATAAATAAAAATATCATTGTAAAATGTAGGACACTACAATAGAAAAGTACAATACCGTTTATCAAAAAGTGTATGTCACATAACTCAAAAAGTGCAACACCAAAATTAACTAACGGGGAAATTCTTGTTAGAGTCATTTCACTAAGACTTTTTTTTAATAGGGAATAGATTATTGTTTTTTATCCAATAGAGTCAAATTGGTACTTAAAAAGACGGTGTTACCCTTTTTCAATTTAAATAATTTCAAATTTTTTATTATTCACCTTCCATAATTCAAAAATTCCTAAAAAGACGTCAATTCGAATTAATTACAGATTTCGAATTAATTACATATATTTTATAATTTGAAACTTTTTAATTAATTAAATTTTTAATTTTTAATTACATATATTTTATAATTTGAAACTTTTTTAATTAATTAAATTTTCAAATTTATTTAATAGGTGCATTTAACGTTATGCATAATTCAAAAATTATTTAATATGTGCATTTAACGTTATGCATAATTCAAATTACGAAGATTATTTTGCATATAACGTTATGCATAATTCAAAAGTGCATATCACGTTATGCATAATGAATTCAATTTAAATATGATGACTATTTTGCATATCATATATGTATAATTCAAATAATTTTTTACAATTTAATTAAAATCTGATGATTATTTTGTATATAACTTTATGCATAATTCAAAATATAATGATTATATTGCATATCACGTTATGCATAATGCATTCGATTGAAATATGATTACTATTTTGCATATCACATTATTATGTATAAGCATATTCACAATTCTCGAAGTTGTCCACAGATTACGAAACCATGATTGAATCACCATTTCTAAAATCGAAACCTTTTAACAAATTTTATCTACCATTGATTCTGAAGTAAAAGGAAGATTATGCAAAAATGGCAGAAGGTCAAAACCAATTCAATAATTTAAAATTAGCAAATTTACACTCAAATCAAATATACAACAAACATACATGTACAATGGAATATTTCGGCAATGTTCATCATTGACATTTTTGTCAATCCAGTAGTACTAAAAAGGGAAGAAAACAAACCTAGAAAAAAAAAAGATTTGAAGATGAAAACAAAAATCGGATCTATGATTGAAAAACAAACCAAAAAACCAACTAAGTATACTCCATTAATTATTTTAATCCCAAAACACCAAACAAACCAAAAAACAAACCCAGCAGAATTTTTTTTGTTTTTATGGAAAGGAAACTGGAACAGACGTAAAAACAAAGCAACAAACTTTTTTCTTCCAATACGAAGCCCATATCTCAGGACACGGCGACAGACATCTTCCCCGAACAGATCGTAGGCCTTCGGCTAGGTGGCGATGGCTCGCGGCCGATTGATCGGCGCATCGGAGTCGAGGCGGTTGCAGATCGGCGGCCACTTCGTCTTTGACGGCCAGGCGGCGGTGGCCACGAGGCTTTCTTCTTCGGCCACTTCGTCTTCCCCGGTCAGTGCGGCGACAAAGCAACGACGGCGGTCAAGGTGCTGCTTCGTCTTAGTCTGGGCGGCGACGGTCGTTGGGAGGGTGGCGGCGGTCGTGTTGGTGGGTGGGGGCCATGGTGCAGCGCCCAAATCGACGTGGGGGCTGCTTCGTCTGGGTTTGGGCGGCGACGGCCGTGGAGAGGGGACTGCTTCGATTTTGCAAGAAATAGGAGAGGCTAGGGTTTTGAGAGAATGAATGAATTTCAAGAATTTGATTTTGGGAAAGTCAAGAATTTGTCAAGTTATGCCCTATAATTCGGGAATTAATGGGCTGACCATAATTATGAATTTAAAATTCGAATTAAATATTTAAATATAGAAATTAAGGAGGTATATGAATATTAAGGGTATTTAAGGGTTTTTTACACTAATTTAACCTTATTAGAGAATTTTAAAAGTTGTAGGTTTTACATGCTTAATACTCTATAGAAGTGACTCTATTAGGGAATAATCTCTTAACTAAACAATAACTAAACAGAACAGAGCAAAAACGTGTAACATAATTATTACTACAAAACATAATTCACTTTAACTTAAAAATGTAACATTATATTACTAAAAAGTATAAATCCTTACACCTTTGTTAATTAGTAATTGGACTTTTATAATCTTGTCGAAAAGGTGCAAAAATACATACAAATGCGAAAAATATTGGAGTAGCGGAAATCAAACCTGCAACAATATGTAAATTTAAATGTAGAAGTACCGTTGGACCACTGCCTAATCTTTGTAGTATTTTTGTTTTCACTAGTACATAAGCGGTTACTGAACTCGAGTGCATAACAGACCCACCCTTTAAAATAAGATTAAAATTGTATGTAAATAATCAATTATGTTCTTATCTTTAAATTCCTAGAATAATTTAAGATATACTTATTTTAATTATTGAGTTCTTCAAATTTCTTAATTCACGTCCTTCCATCGACAACCATATACTCATTCCATAGTAATTTTACTTGTTCAAATAATGAATCAAAATCGGGGTAATTGTATTGATTCTTTTGACTTTCCTTTTTCTAGATTCAATTCTTTATTATACATAAATATTTAATTCTTGTTAATTTCTTTTCATACTAACGTATTCTGCAAATCGACTTCTTTCTTGATATCGTTTATTCTGGTTTGTTAATCCATCGTGCAAATTTGAATTAGTTTGTTAGTTCATTGATTCCTTTTAACAAAACTCATATTCTATCTTGATCTATTCGCGGATCACAGAATTGGAGTTTGAATTTTAATTATCTCTTCATATTATTGTGCCCTTCATCGCAATTTTTGTCATAAGTTGCAAAATAGGCATCGATGGACTATTGCGTTATACTCAAGATTGAATTCGATGGGAAAATCAAGTTAGTTCGTGTTCTTCATTCGTCAATTTTACAAGACACCGTGAATGAAATTATTGGTATGTGGCCCATATTATCTTCCGACAATATATCAATGTCCTATTGAGTTGGATACATAAGCAATTGTTGTTTAACATCAAACTCTGATTTGGTTGGATTAATTGAGTTTTTTCAGATTTCATTAGAGAAGTTATGGTCAAGGGATAATGTAGATCTTATTTTATTTTTGCATAACAACATTCTAATATGAAGACACTATACCTTTTTTTTTTTTCTGCATTATTCATTTTATTATGCAGTTTTAGATTGCATCGTTTTGCATGTATTGCATCCATATTTCATATTAATTTTCCAACAATGGTCAAGGGAGAAAAATGTTATCCATTATTAATGAATATAAGTGACAATGGGTATGCAGATCATTAAATTTGAATTTCAGAGCTTGAAGAAAACTTTTTAAATTTGGAAGGTAAGTAATTAGCGGTTTTTTCGAGATTGAGTGTGATTTGCATTTTGATTTTTTTAATTCGTTGACTTATTAATATAATTAACCTCAATTTTAATGATAAAGGTATTATTCTACATTTTAGTGGAATTTTGAACTTATTTGTAACTAAATTCAAACCTTAACCCTTTTTTGTAAATAACTATTAGGTGGAAAGACCTTATTGATGAAATTCCCTCCCCCCCCCTTTTTAAATAATACTATTTATATTATTTTATCTTCACCTTTTAACTTTACTTATTTATTTTTCTTGTTATTAATTTATTTATAAACAATTATTTTATTACTAAAAACTTATATACAATATTTCACAATAACACTACCATGAAATTTGATCAATTCCTCGATTTTTATCCTGGCGTAACTCTTCTTTTTCAGCGCAACCCCCATTAAAAATTTAAAAAAAAAAAAACTTCAGAATTTATGTTTAGATTTTCGATCTACTATCAATTCGTTCAGATTTTCGATCTGCTATCAATTCGTTCAAATTTTTGATCTGCTATTAATTCGTTCAGATTTCTGATCTGCTATCATTTTGTTCAAATTTTCGATCTGCTAATTACGTAATAAGACGGAAAAATCATTTTTTTTAATTTTTTAAATGAATTAATGAGAAAAAATCAACAATAATACCACTCACAAATTTATTCAAATTAATTGTTGATAATTATAGTTTTGTAAGAGATTATTTATGAATAGAGTCATTATTAGAGCCCATTAAACAAATAGGAACTACCACTTTAAAAAAATTCTAATTGATTCAAATTGAAGCGAAAAAACCAAAACTGCCCTTATTATGCATGTCTTTGATATAATTTTCGAAATTAACAAATTAAATCAGATTCAAAATTCCATAAAATTTGCAGATCATCAATTCCCTTATTTTAGGGAATATATTCTAAAATCTCTAACTTTCCAAATTTTGTTTTTGAAAAATAATTCTGCAGATTTGATTTCTAATTCGCAAGTTGAATTTCCCCGTTTTATTCCTGTGATTTGATTTGCGGATTCATCTCGGGTCCTCCTCATTGTGCGAATTCAGTTTTGGTAACCACTCCACTGTTCGTGAATTTGTGATTCACTTCCGTTCACCTTCGAATGCAATGGATTGCTTGTTTCGTCGATCGATTCTCTGTTTTTGCGATTTAATTTTCGTTGTTCCAGGTTGTTGAGGCGGGTTTGTGGATTTGTTAGGCGATGCTCTGTTTTGGTGATCTACTGTAGTAGCTGCTCGCGATGAGAGTTGATGGAGTCGAAGACAGGGAAAGAGATTAGGCGGCGGGTGGCGGAAATGAAATACGTTGCCGCTACTGCCGTTGGAAAAGATGGAACGTCATTGCATATACATATTCATACACAAATGCATGAAACATGGTCTATATGCACTATAATACCATAGATTCTATAATATGCACTATAATACGCATTATCATATTCACTTATTCTTGCATAACCATATGTTTTTTTTCATTTATGTTGTGTTAATCTTTCATAGGCCAAAATCTCAAAGCTCAAACGAAACAAAATAATGGGGATATCTACTTTTTAGGAATTTTTTTAAATTTCGGAAGCTGCTTAAATCTCACTATTTTTGAAATGCTCTGTTAATAGTTGATTAGAAGATTTAATTGACTTAATTATTTGAATTAATTATTTTGAATTTATTCAAATTAATAAAAGGGTATAAGTGTCTTATAAATTTAAATTTGAATCAATTAGACAAAAATAATGCTCTAGGTTCTATTAGATAAAACTAGGAGTGAAATGACTCTATTAGAAATTTACCCTTTTTGTAATTGTAGGGATCGATAAACTATTCAACATGGTTGTGTTTTTCGTGTTTTCAATTATTGTTCATCGTCTTTTTAATGTGGGTATCTCATTCTCTCACAGTAATGACATTTTATTTATACAGTAACACATATTTCTCTATAAAGTAATACACTTGTTTTTATATAGTAACACAATTTTCAATCAATACATGTCTTACTTTAAGGACAAATATGTGTTACTCAAAAGTCAATTGTGTGCTACTTGTCCTCATAGTAACATATAATTGTATTTAAAGTAACACAAATTAATAACATGTTTTTATGTTTGTCTCTTAGGTGATTTTTTTTTTTGAAAGATAGGTTTGATGTGGTATGACTTGCAAAAAATATCGAGTTTTTTAAAAAAATAAATTAATTGTATTAATATTTCATGTGAAAAGTCAATTTATGTGTTATTTGCACTTACAGTAACAAATATTTGTCCTTACGGTAACATATAATTACATTTATAGTAACACAGACCTGAACCCGCTTTTCTATTAGCCTTATGCGCGACTTTTTTTGTGATTATTTTGAAAAGATCCGTTTGACCGATCAGACCAGCTACAGATCCACAAATTTTTTGTCCTTCCTTAAATATACTAATATTTCACGTGAAATATTTTATATAATTATTTCCCTATTTTATTCATAAATGATCTTTACAATATTTCAATATCCATTAACATTTTTACTAATAAAGTTGAAAAGGATGGATGAAATACTACTTTTATTCCTAAAACTCACGGCATTAATAAATTTAGTTAGGTCCAAAATTAGTTGGTTGTTGAGGTGTGACTGTTTGAGGAACCAATCAAATTTATCTTCATTAATATCATTTATTTCGATCCAGTAACTGCATTCCAGAAGTAGCCCATGACTTTGGGTGAAAATAATTGAGGATCATTAAATAGTATGTAGATGCGACCAAATCTAATTCATATACTCACTCTCTAAGTTTATAGATTTTTTTTGTTACTTTATAAAATAAAACATAAGTTAATAAAAGTGATTAAATAATAGATATATTAATAGTAATATAATTGAAAGATAGAAAAAAAAAATATAAAGTGTAATTTAAAAATAAAAAGTTAAAAAATATTTGTAAAATAGATATGTGAAGTTTATAGGCGAACAAATTAAAATGATAAATCAAAAAATTTATAGACGGATGGAGAGAGTATCAATTGAAGTAACACTTGTGCGCATTCAATTACATTCAATTAAATTATAGTTTTGACTTAATTCTAATTTTGTGTGTCAAAAATTTAATTGAATAATTAAAATTATATTTAAATCACTCAAAATTCAACTGCATACTACTTTAGAATTGTGTTGAATCGCATGTATGGATAGATCCATGTTTTGATTCAAAGGGGATATTGGGCATAAAAAAGCAAATTATACTTATAATACTCCCTCCGTTTCCTTTTACTCCCTCTGTCCCGTGATTATTTGCACATTTTGCTTAACGGGCGTACCAATATTATTTGCACACTTCAAAAAATGAAATAACTCACATAAGTTTTATCCTTACAAGATTCATCTAATTTTAAAAATGCCACTCTATTTGGGCCCACTATTTAACCCAATTTATAACTTTAATCAAATCCCATTCACTTTAGTCAATGAATTATCAATAATACACCTCCTTTATTCCACCATACACATCACTATATTCTATTTTCTTAATTTCCGTGCCGATCAAACCATGCACAAAATTCTGGGACGAAGGGAGTAACATTTACATTTGGGGATGACACAAATTTTAAGAAACTAGTAGGGCACCCGTGCTGACGCACGACCTAAAATGTTGAAAAATATTTTAACATTTTAAATTTTAAATATTATTTATAATGTGTATTCATTTTATAATAATACCACTAACTTATATTAATAAATAGGGATTATATTTTTTTTGTCCATTAAGTTACCACAGTTTTGAATTTAGTCCACCAGGTTACCACTTTTTGAATTTAGTCCATTAAGTTTCGATTTATTTTGATTTTGGTCCAGTTACCTGCTATAGCAGGTTTAACATGTCATTTTTTAAAACACACCCCATAAAATGTTATACACACCCCAAATGTTAAACACACCACACTAAAATTTAAAAATCATTTTTATTATTATACACACCCCCACTATTTCCTATTTAATAAATTACAAAAAATAATTAAATTAAAAAAATAAGAATTCAAATTAATATGAAAAATATAAATAAAACTTATAAAAATTGCCTAAATCTTTAAAAATTAAACAAAGTTAAAATAATTAATTTAATTAGTTTTGAAGATTTAGTTGATTTTCTACTATTTTTAAATTTTATTTAACCTTATTTTTGACTTTTTTTATAGAAGTTAGAACGCAAATAAAACATACTTCGTATATTAATAAAGCAATGAAGTTTTAAATTATTTTATTTTAATTTTCTTTTAAATATTTTTTTTATATTACATGAACCTACTAACACCCCATAAATTTTATATACACTTCAAACGTTAAACAAAACTAAAAACATTAATTAATTTAATTATTTTTGAAGATTTAATTAATATTTTTACTATATTTTAAGATTTTTAATAATTTTTTAAAAAATCAACTTGAAAAAATTATTAAATTAAATAATTTTTTTTTAAAGTATTAAAAAATTAACTAAATTTTTAAAACTAATTAAATTAATTAATTTTTTAGCTTTATTAAAATTTTGAAGATATATGTAATTTTTTATAGATTTAATTTATATTTTTTATATTAATTTGAATTCTTAATTTTTTTAATTAAATTATTTTTGACAATTTATTAAATATGTTTATAATTTTATTTAACTATATTTGACTTTTGAAATTTTATGTTTAGCGTTTGGAGTGTATATAAAATTTATGAGGTGTTAGTAGATTAATTTAATATAAAATAAATATTTAAAATTTTTTTTTAACTCTTTATTAATGTTTTATTTGTGTTCTAACTTTTATAAAAACATGTCGAAAATAAGACTAAATAAAATTTAAAAATAGTAGAAAATCAACTAAATTTTCTAAACTAGTTAAATTAATTAATTTTTTTTTAGCTTTGTTTAATTTTTGAAGATTTAGACGATTTTTTATAGGTTTTATTTATATTTTTCATATTAATTTGAATTCTTATTTTTTTTAATTTAATTATTTTTGGAAATTTATTAAATAGGAAATAGTTGGGGGTGTATAGTAATACAAAATGGGTTTTAAATTTTAGTGGGGTGTGTTTAACATTTGGGGTGTGTATAACATTTTATGGGGTGTGTTTTAAAAAATGACCTGTTAAACCTGCTATAGCAGGTAACTGGACCAAAATCAAAATAAATCGAAACTTAATGGACTAAATTCAAAAAGTGGTAACCTGATGGACTAAATTCAAAATTATGGTAACTTAATGGACTAAAAAAAATATAATCCCTAATAAATATATATATATATATATATATATAAATAAAAATTGATTATTGTTAACTAATATTTATTATAAAATATCGAATTTTAAAAAATAATAAATTAAAAAATGGTAAGATATTGTTAATATATTTTTTAATTAAATTATTAATCTTAAAATCTAGTTAAATTGTTGTCTTGTAGTAGTATATAAATTTAAACTTAACATACAAATATATAAAATTAATGTTTAATATTTAAATATATGTATATTATGATACAAAAAAATGATTAAATAACTATAAAATGTTAAGAATATTACAATAATTTTGGTGACATAAATTACATTCAATTAAATAATGAAATAATCTAAAATCAATAGTAATTGAATAAAAAATAAATTAAGAAAAAATTATAAAACTTAAAAATCAAATTATTATAAATTAATACATTACTAAAAACTTCATGAAACACTACGTTTTTGTGATATTACAATCACGGTTGTTGGCATGACATAATATGATCTTCAAACCATGACG
The DNA here is from genome assembly GCA_963675135.1 of Galeopsis tetrahit. Classification (NCBI taxonomy): domain Eukaryota; kingdom Viridiplantae; phylum Streptophyta; class Magnoliopsida; order Lamiales; family Lamiaceae; genus Galeopsis; species Galeopsis tetrahit. The sequence continues at coordinate 40,274,947 of OY776128.1, read as the reverse complement.
ATTTGTTATTCTAGATACAACCACATATAATTGACCATGAATAAATACAGGTTTTTTTAAAAAAAAAAACACCTACATTAGAAAACGATTGCATCTGACTTTTATTAATAGTCATAACATATGACACAACTACTTCTAGCTAGAACCTTAGCTTCAAGAACTTTATCACACATTAATCTGGTTATAACCAATCTACCAATGGAAAAAAAATATTATATTATAAATTTATAGATAAAACAAATGCAAAATTTTAAACGATAGAAAAAAAATAAAATAAAGAGAAAGGTACTAAAAAAAGAGACACAAAGCTAGTTCCATTGCATAGGCCGATTGAGTGGTTTATATTTCTCAATAACATTATCGGTGTTCCAACTTTCAAATTCAATTCATTATCAAGTACACCAGAACACTTCAACCTATTCAAAAATTCAGGAGTATGGATATTAGCCAAATTATCAACATTCAAATTAGATCTGCAAGGACTGTCGAAGCTCAAATAAGTATGTGATTCTTTTTCATTTAACTGAATCATGTGCTCATTTATTGACCTAACAACATCTAACGTGGGTGTAATAATAGCTCTACTTTGTAAATAATCATGATTATCCATCATATTTTTAAAATCAGGATAAATGCTATCAACAATAGTAGAAATCGGATCATCACCACACTTTAGCAAAATATCCTCATAAATTTGTACATCACATCCATACTCAATTTCTGATCCTATAGTGCCATCTCGAATAGATGTTATCAATTTAGAAAAAGAATTCAATTCATGTACAACTTTATCAGATCTCAGGTTTTGATAGTCTCACGTTCTTAGTAAGTTTTAGAAGAGTACAATCATTCCGCAAATTAAATGAATTGGTAGACTGATAGTAGCGTGAACGATATCCTACCCAATTCCTTTTGGAATAACGGGTAATATTTAACGAAAATCACCTCTAAGCACAAAAATTTTATCGCCAAAAGCTAGTTCAGATGACAAAGGATTTGTAAGTTGCATAATATCCTTCAAGGTCGTATCGAAAGCCTCAATATAATATCTCTTCACCATTAACGCTTCATCCCATATTATAGGATCACATTTAATCAAGAGCTCAGTAAGAGAACTTCATTGATGAATATTGCATGTAGAATCTTCAGTAACATAAATTAGAATGAAAAATTTGGAATGAGTAGTACATCCACCAGGAAGAATAAGTGAGGTTATACCACTCGAGGCTACATTAATTACAAATTTACAACATTGCCTTTAGATCTCAAACATGCTGACAAAATCTTCCATATAAAAGTTTTGCCTGTTTCACCATATCCATAAACAAAAAACACACCACCATTACCAGACTGAATGGATGTAATTATTCTATCGTACACCGTACACACCACGTTGTTCGTCACTAAGTTTGCTAACTAAAATCCTCATACTCTAACTTCAAATCAGATCTGTTGTATGCAAACTCATTTAAAATCAATCTATCTCTAGATGAAAAGTTCAGATCATGGTTTACCACCGGTATGCCTTCAAAATCTTGCAAAGACTTACCAAGAGTGCGCAACATATTATCATTTTTTATCAAACAACAACTCTTGATTTCATCATATGTCATCCTTAATTTTATAAAAATTTACAATTAAAACGATACTACTATTAGTTAATTATGCTAAAATAAATAAAAATAATATTTTAATTTTTTTCATAAATAAAAGTGTGATAAATTTATGCAAAGTAATTGAAATTTAGAGTTAAATAGATATTTATATTTAAAATGATAAATAAGCATATAATAAATAACATTATTATTTAATTATTATGCATATAGGTTTATATTTAGTTAATTATTCTAAAACAAATTAAAATAAAATGTTTATTTTTTCATAAGTAAATGAATGATAAATTTATACAAAACAGTTAAATTTTCAATTTTGAATTAAATTGACATTTATATTTAATATGATAAATAAGTATATAATATATCATATTATTATTTAACATATACATCATTTAAAGATTTACATATGATATTTCAACAAAATAATTTTACATATTAAAAAATTATGTAAAATTAATTTAATATAAATATATGAATATTTTCCACTAATACACATAATTATTATTGATTTAGATCTATAAATTGATTTTAAGTGTTATTAATTTACATAATTAAAAAATACTAAAATATTCTTTTATATATATATATATATAAACTACATATTCAAATCAAAACTTAATTTAAAATTATATCTTTTATTAACTACATTTTTCTTACATAATATTGATAAAATAAGTTAAAAAATTATCTAATTTTTCTATTAATAAAAAAATTAAAAAAAATTACAATCATTTAAAATAATCATACAATATTTGATGTATCCCTAAAATTTTAATTATTTTAAGGTTAATATTAAATTATGTGAAAAAATTTAATCAATCAAAGTTTTCAATAAATCACAAGTAATTTAAAATAATTAATTGAACTTAAAATGACTGGCATATTAGTGAAGTTGAATAATTATAATGGAATTAAATTTAAAAAAATTAAACATACCTTGAAAGTGCATAATTCTTCTTCTATTATAAAGAATATTATCAGAGAGATGTCTCCAACACTTTTCTCAAACTTCATAAGGTCGACCCAACAAACCTGATGTTAATAGCGTAACAAATAAAGATCTCATCGAATATGCTGAAGCCCAATGGCTAACCTCGTCCATACCATCAACATACTCTCTCTATCATCGTCCAACAAACCTCTAGCAATTAAAGCAAGCTTCCTGAAATGTTGGATTAATTACTCCATTGAATTTTTTCAAATCATCATAAGATGTAGGTCCATGAACCACATTAAAGAGTATCCTCAAGTAACGTGCCTCACCAGAACCAGGAGGAACATAACAATACGTCCGATTGAAAAACCTCTCTTCCTTTCAACCCACTCTCTAGTTTTCGGCTTCCATACGAAGAATTGTGGTATTTCAGCATAAGTCAAATTTCTTGCTTTAGAGGATATCTTGTTGAGTTTAAACCAAGCTAAGAACATGATTTACTTTACTGATAGTCTTTCCAATATAGATTGCAAACATGCACCATCACCAAATAAAATAGTTTGCTTATCAAGAAGATGGAATCTCAAACATTCAACTGGAGAATTTCTGTAATTAATCTCAAACTCGAAAATTCTCCAAGCAGCTTCACATGGAGAAATGTACCTACAGTCATACTACATTTTAATTTCATCCAAATCTATTTTTCCATCAAACTGTTCCTTACTTTTAAAGAACGATACAGTAACACACGTGCTAACGCACGACCTGATATGTTTTAAAAAAAACACGCTATTTAAAATTTTAATTATTGTTCATATAGTGTATTTATTTAATAATATATCACTAATTATTATTAAAAATTGCAATATTCATGTTAACTCATATTTATTGTAACGCCCCCAAAATCGTGGTGGCGCTACGGTTTAAAATAGCACCTTTTGACTTAAATAAATTCAAGCAGAAGACTTTTCAATAAAAGATACAAGATTTTTTTTTTTTTTTAAAAGTGGCTAACCATGCTTGTGCCTAACTCGTGTGTCACCCACATTTCTAAGTCAAACGTGTACTCTACTAAAACATTATAAAATTTTAAATCGTTATATGAGTGATGTGATGTCTAAAATACTTTAATATTAGAAGACACGATAATTTGCAATAAAGTTGTTACGCATGAAGATTAACATTTAAAGAGTAGACATATATCCTAGTAGTTTAAATAGGTTTGATCAGTTGACCTAGTAGTTCATAATTAATTACGGAATTAAACTCAAGGATAACATCAGTCGTAATAATACTAAATATGTTTCTTACGTAAAACTTAAAATTTTAGGAGAATGTTTGTTAAAGCTTGCCCAGTCAGTCACACGTCCTCCTCGTCATCTACGAAACCTGAAATAATTAAAGTAGCATCATGAGTCTTCTCCCGGAGGAGAAGCCCAGTGGGATAACATTTACTATGCATGCACATTAAGAAGGCTAATTAATATGTCAATCGAGTACACGCCGAGTCCCATGAACCCGGCTCACTTCACACAGAACTTGGTCCGAAGACTTATCTGTTTCTCACACAGAGTATAGTCCGTAGACTTTCTTTTCTCACACAGAGTATAGTACGTAGACTTTCTTTTCTCACACAGAGTATAGTCCGTAGACTTTCTTTTCTCACACAGAGTATAGTCCGTAGACTTTCTTTTCTCACACAGAGTATAGTCCGTAGACTTTCTTTTCTCACACAGAGTTCACACAGAGCATAATCCGAAGATCTGCCTGCTCGTATTCACACATAAATTAATCTAAATAATGCAAATGAAAATAAATGTTACCCACTTTTGTCGTTCGGTGATAGCGGGCTAGCCTCCTGAGGATCCGACTGACTTGTACTGCACTCGACACATTTACTTAACTTTTAGGCTTAAAGTATATATATACATATATATTCTTGTACATATATCTATATAGGTGACACTATCAAATTATCAATAGGTTTAAAACATTTCTATTTAAGTTCCGTCACATATCAAATGGTTAAACCTAGTTATGAAGCTAGTTGAAATCACATGGAAAATACACGTTGGAGAAGATAATTAAATTAATCATAAGAACCTTTAAAGTGTATTATAAAAATATTTCAAACACACATATTAGTCCAATTTGTTTATTCTGGAATAATATTAAATTTTTAATAAACAATTTATTCACAAGGTTCTGTTAAACTCATTTCATACATTAAGAATCTAAAAAGACAGTCGGTAGTAATTTATTTATCATAAATCATAGATAATATTAAAATTCACAATTTTTGTACAGTAAACTCCAAACATACAGTGGTGCACATAATAAAGTTTTCATTTAAAAATAACTTATAGAATATTACTTATAAATTTTGTAAGACCATTGAAAAACAAGACCGAAATGGACTGTGACAAGAGATTTTCTATAATTTGTTAAAACTTCTTCGTTTCTTATAAAAATGTAAGGCCAAAACCTACACAACTATAAAGGGCAGTAGCAATATCTATAAAAACATTTCATTTTAATATTATCCATTGTTATTAAATCTTGTATTTCTTTTGAACATCAAAACAGTTTACTTTGATAAAGAAGAAACACTGTTTGTTAGAAAAATCATTAAAAATATAATATAAAACCAAATGTGTCTAGGTAAAATTCCTATGAAAGTTAAGACACCGTAAGTTAACATAGTTGAAAATTAGTTCCAAAAACGAAGCGAGCTGTGTGAGGGAAGTTTTGTAGTCTCAACCCAGAAACAGGGCAGTTTTTCACCTCTGTACAGTGCTTCAAAGAAAAACCATATAAAATTGAAAACACATCAAATAATTTTGGCATTTTAACCACTTATCCCAAGTTTCAATTACCTCAATGTGGTAAAATGGTTTGAGCTAAAACATTGGGGAAATGGCTGTACTCTTTTAAAATTAACATGCAATAACAAAAGGGGCTTCTTAACCTATTTTAAAACATCCATGGCCTTAAACGGATTATCCAGTACCATAAGAAAAGGTGTACAATAAGTGAAATGAACTCAGATCACACATGCAATGAAAAATACCACATGCAATCCAAATATAAGCATGAGTCACATAATATTCAAATCCCAAGAAGAAATCAAACACAATCCATCTAGGAAACAACCGTACTTTAAGAGAAGGTGTACAATAGGTAAAATGAACTCAGATCACACATGCAATGACAAATACCACATGAAATCCAAATATAAGCTTAGATGGGTCACATAATATTCAAATCCCACAATTTTTTTAGAAGAAATCGACACCAAAACTCAATCCGCAACTCATAAGGCATTCTTACTTCAAATAAAGACGACCCAGTAACTATAAGGTAAGAACCATGAGCAAATAACAATATCCATAATCATCGCTTAAAGAAAGAAAAGAAATTGTTTTATTTCTTTAAAATTGTTTAAGAGAGGAGAAGGCCTTCGTACCTGACTCCTACCGATTTCAGGAATGAGAGTGAAATTTAAGTTTTCTTCAACTTTCCGAATGGTGTTGATTGAAGGGATTCATATTTTGTGTAGATTTGAGAGCAAATGTTTAAGAGGAACGTTTTTGAGAATGGGAGGGGTTTTGAGAGTAAGGAGTCTTTCGAGGGAGAGATGTGAATAAGAATGACTCTGCAACCCCTTTAAATAGAGAAAGACTCTCCGCATTCCTCCGTGTTTTTAAATAAAAGTCTTGGCTCTTGGCTCTTGTAGGGGTGAAAACGGATCGGATATTTCCCGATCGATCCGGAACCGTATCCGGTCGGATACGAATTCGGAATAAAAATTTAGTATCCGGGCGGATACAGATTCGGATACGGATAGTTGACTTCGGATTCGGAATACATAATATCCGACCGTATTCGAGTTTTCCCATATTTTATCGGATATTATCTGGATAATAAATCCGGATACCCGGATTTTTTAATATATTTTATTTTATATTTTATATTAATTTTATTAAAGCTCTATTATAACTTATAACATTATTGTGCCTTATTAAAAACTAAAAAGCCTAAACCCTCACCCCCAGCGTCCGCCGCCCACTCCTCCTTCCCTTCCCTTTTTGGCCCCTACACGGCTGCACCCCCAGCCCCGACCCCCGTCGTCGACCGCCCGTCCCATTAGCATTAGTTAATCATTAACATTAGTTAAAACTTCCCTTTGATGGTGTGCTTTATTCTTCATTAATCATTAGCATTAGTTAAAATTTAAAAGAAACGTATGTATGTTGTGTATGGTTTTAATGTTTTCATGAGTGGATGATTCTTTGGCTTAGGAGTAGTTTGTTGATTGCTTTATTCATGCTTGGGTATAATATTATATATGTCTTCTTAGGCGTTATGTTGTGCTGGAGTGGTGATGTTTACGAAGGATATATTTTGATGATTTCATGTTTGTTGATTTTTTATGTGTTTCAATCACATTTTGATGATTTCCATTTGAAATATATTATCTGATTATAGTTATTCGAATCCGGCCCGGATTCGTCCGATATCCGTTCTGTAGTCGTATACCGAATATTCCAAATTCGTATCCGAATCCGGCTTTTCCGTATCCGACTCCGAATTCGAGAAAAAAATATGGTTTAGGATATGGTATAAGCACTATCCGTCCGTATCCGATCCGTTTTCACCCCTAGACTCTTGGTTAAATTTTAATTTAATATAATATAAAAATTTAATGTAACATTATCATTATCAATACTATTATTATTAATATAACACTTTTACTCAATCCTTTAAACACACCCTATTATTCCTGACTTATTTGATATATTGTGCATCTTATTATTTATAATTCAATTCTATTATAATTTTATTTCATCTTTAACTTATCTCATTATCTTATTAAATTGTGTCGGGTGAGTCATAATCGAGTTCGATCTTCTCACTAAGCTATCCTGCAAAACTCTATACAACTTATTGAAAACATTAGTTCATAAATTACATAAAATCATATATCTTTAAGACTTCAAATGAATTCGTCATTTAATACTTAAAAGAGATATTTTAAATTTCTAAAAATCATGAAATGCAAATTAAATTTTTTAAAAAAACGGGGTGTTACAGCTCTCCCCACCTTTTAAAAATTTTCGTCCCCGAAAATTAGGCCTGTGCGAAAAGTTCTGGGTACTTGTTTAAAATTTCTCCCTCGCGCTCCCAAGTCGCCTCTTCTTCCCCGTGCCTATTCCACTGAACTAAGACTAAGGGTATATCTATATTCCTCAAGGTTTAAACCTTTCTGCCGAGGATACTTATGGGTTGTTCTTCGTATGTAAGATCCTCGTCGACTTCTAAACTTTCGAGTTCAATGTGGTGAGTTGGGTCTGAGACGTATCTCCGATGCATTCACACGTGAAAGACATCGTGAATTTTGGAAAACTCTGGGGTCAAGGCGAGTCGATAAGCTACGTCCCCAACTCGCTCCAATATTTCGAATGGTCCAACGTATCTTGGTCTCAGCTTCCCCTTCTTTCCAAACCGAACTATCCCCTTAATAGGGGAAACTTTCAAAAATACCCTTTCACCTTTTTCGAACTGCAAGTCCTTTCTTCGCGAGTCTGCATAATACTTTTGGCGATCTTGGGCAACCTTGATTCTTTCCCGAATCCTTTTGATTGCCTCCACAGACCTTTCTACTATTTCTAGGCCCAAAATTTGTCTCACTCCAACTACGTCCCAATGGATGGGCGTTCTGCACCTCCGTCCATAGAGTGCTTCGTAGGGTGCCATCCCAATGGAGGATTGATAGCTATTATTATACGCGAACTCTACTAAGGACAAGTAATCTTCCCAATTTCCTCCAAAATCTTGACGTAAACCGTGGATCACGGTCGGATACAATCGACGTCGGCACTCCATGTAGTCGTACCACTCCATCAACGTACAGTTTAGCCAACCGATCCATTGAATAATTCATTTTGACTGGAATGAATCGAGCTACTTTGGTCAACCTATTGACAACTACCCACACAGCCTCATGTTGTTTAGGGCTTCTTGGTAAGCATGTCACAAAATCCATTGTCACATGTTCCCATTTCCACTCTGGAATTTCTAATGGTTTCAAAAGTCCAGTCGGTCGCTGATGATCTGGTTTGATTCTCTGACAGGTGAGACATCGTTTGACAAACTGTGAGATCGACCGTTTCATGCCCCTCCACCAAAAGTTGCTCCTAATGTTGGTCCCAAGTTGAGTTAATAACGAGTAAGCTAGTGAAAACGTCTAGAGGGGGGGTGAATAGACTTTTCAAAATTCTTTCGAAATATCAAAGTACAATATGCGGAATACGAAATTAACAATGAGCCCAATTCAAGTTTATACTCAACTTCTTAATTCGAACTTCTGTTATGAATACCCTACTAGTTTAGATAAGCAATTAAACAATTAAGCAATTAAACAAACAGTAAAGTAAATCAACACAAACAATTTATAGTGGTTCGACAACTTGTCTACATCCACTCTCACAAACCCAGTTGTGATGTTTCCACTAAACTCTTCCAATCGAGTACAAAGTGTGTATTCCTGTGATTTTAAGTCCCAAGAATAAGACTTAGATCTTCAAAGAATATACCACCAGATATATCTATGATCTAACTAGCTATTTAACAAGCAACTAGCAACTTGAAACAAAACAATAAAACTTCTCTGTCTTCAGTAGTAGCCTTCTTGATTCTTCACTTGTCTCCTGGCTTCTTTCTGAAGTTCAACTCTGAGAGTAAATTTCTTCTTGAATACTTCGTATATCTCCTCAGTACGCAATAGTATCAGTATGTAGATTTTCAGTAGTCTTGAAATGATAAACACCTTTAGGTATTTATAGACTTCTAACTTCAAGAACTTTCAGTTGTAACTAACTTTTCTTGAAAAACTGATTTCTAACTTCTCCAGCTTATCCATCAACGCGTTTCTGTTGTTAATTAGTTATTTCTAACTAACTTCTTTATCTTTATCTTCTCACGCGTTTTGAATAACTAACTTCAAGTTGACCTGTCTTGTCTTGTAGTCCACCTGTCTTGTTCCACACTTAGACATTCTGATTCTTCTTCTTACTCTTCTTGTCTGGTCTTTGTGTAGTTGTCAATAGTAGACTATCCTAATCCTAACAAGACTATTACATTACTTTAAGCTCGTCTGTATTATAAAGCTTAGTCAACTTATAAACTATACAATGAATCTATCTATTACATAGAAAACAATGAGCTTCTATACAATGTTTCATATAGCTCAACAACATCCTAACAAATGTATACAGTACTTATAATTCGTACTTGTCTTTTCTTCCATAATCAATACTTGTCTTATGTGATCTACTACTGGTCTGTACAAGATGACTTCTCTTAACTAGACTAGATCAGTCAACACTTAGAAAATATTCAAGTCTACTTTTGGCTTATCAAAACTTCATCTTTTAATCATCATGTAGGACTTGTTCTAGGATTCATATCCCAACAATTTCCCCCTTTTTGATGAAGCCAAAACTACTTGAATCTTTTCTCATTAGTAGACTAGTTAAGTAGTTATCTTGTCTTTAATCATCAAAAGTTGTTATCTTTTCATTCATTCAAAATAAGATCAGTAGATTACACTTACAAAAACACAAGTAAAAACTAATCAGTAATGTTACCTCCTTCCAGATTTGGAACACAGAAAGCATCAAGGAGTCGTCTATGAATTTCTTCCATGTGTACTTCATTGTTGATCTTCTCCTTGTCCAGTAGCTTCTCTTCAAACTTCTTGATATGATTAAAATCAACTCTTTTTCCAGAACCTAGCAAAGGAGTAGTCCACTTTGGATAGATCGGTACGAGAATATTAAAATTCACCGCAGCAGCAACTCTCATGATCAGATTCCAAAGCTTCTTATCTTGAACTTCCATAAACTTCTCAAAGATAGCATACAGCTCTTCAGCACTATCAGCATCACCAAATTTTCGAATAATCCAGTGATCCAACTCCCATTGCAACTTGACTTTGAACCAATCTTCTCGATGTTCTCTGTCAATGAAGTTGTCAATGAAAGCATCTTCAACACGATCTGGATCTGCTTTCAGCTTTTGCAGTCTTCTAATATGCTTGCCGAGATGTTTTTGGCTTGCATACTGTGATTCCTCATCAGCATCATGAATTTCCTTCTGCTCTTTGTCAACAGTAATTTGATCTTCAACTTCCTTCAGCTCTAACTTTCTTTTAGTCCGTCTAGTCTGAACCTCTGCTTCAGGAGATGCAACTCTTTTGCCTTTCTCTAATCTCTTATGCTCTTCAATTCTAGCTTGCTCTAGATCTGCCTTCTTCACTAATTTGCCTCTCTTAGGCCTTCTTAGCTCTTCTATCGCAGTAGCAGCAGCCTTCATTTCTGGTTCAGCACTAGCAGATTTTTCAACATCAACTCCAACTCCACTCGTCTCTTCCCCCTTTTTGGCTTCATCATTTGCCTTGAGAGTGAAAAGAGAAGTAAAGCGAGTCATCTCTTCTTTTATAGCTTCTTTCATCGCTTCAGCAGCTGACTCAATCTGCTTCTGATGCGTCGTCTCATGGCTCATCTTGTCTAGACGATCAGTAGCCAGCTCTAGCTTCCTTGTACTTGAAACTAGTTCATCTTTAAAATGAGTAGCTGTCTGACGAAGTAGCCTATTTTGCTCAGTTAACTCGGTAAGAATAGCTCGAGACCGCACTAATTGATCTTGTGCTTCTCGTCTCTGCTCATCAGCAATCTCTATCTTAACCCTGTAGAGTCTCTCCATCTTGCTTGACTCTTCAGCTAATGAACGAGCAAATGAGATTGATCTTTTCTCTGAAAAATCAACTTGTTTCTTCAGGAAGTCTTCAATTTGAGCATACATTTCTTCTCTGAAAGACGAATCCATCTTGTTGACCTCACCGACTATTAATTCTCTTGAGCTGTCAACAAGTGACTGATTCTGTTCAACTAGCACATCCTTCAGCTTTGAGTTTAAGAACTCATCTATGGCAGTTTGAACAACATTCTTCAGATCCGACTTCAATTCATCTAAAACTCCTTCTGGAAAAACTTGTGTAGAAGTCTGAGTTCCAAGAAACTCATCATCATCTTTGATATTGATCTCATCTTCATAAAAAATGAATGCTTCAACAAACTCATCGTCTTCCTTGCCAAAAATGATCGAGTCGTCTTCTTCTTCAGCACTTTCAACAATTTCTTCCAACTGTTCGGAAGTCTGAACGACAGCATCAACTAATTCGAGTTTCAACTCATCTTCCACAAGATCAGTTTGAACACCGACTTCAAACGTAGCTTCTGAGAACAGCACGTCATCAGAGAGATTTAGCATCCTTTTTACCAGAGCAGTCAAGGCATGAGATGGGAACAATTCTGAGTGATCTTGAACACCACTATTCTCCTTCTGTTCCATCTCCCAATCTTGAAAGTTGGAAATTCCACCCATTCCTTGGATGACTTCAAACAGATCTTCAGTTGGGCCTTTCTTCAAAGCAACCCAAGTGCAAATTCTCAATAGCTTCTCATACTGTTCTGAAGAAGTATTGATCTCTACTGACACAAGCTTCTTCTTCAGGTTGTTGCTAACTTTCGATCGCAGCCTCTTCTCCCTTAAACACATCGGATAGTAAACCAGGGAATCAAATCTAATTTCAGAAGGGGTCTGAACAGGTGGGGTCCCTGTTGCAGTTGTTGCAGTGGCAACTAGTGGTGTTTCTGAAATAGATGGGTAAGAGGGTTCAACATATTCTGTTGAGGTAGAGGGAGTAAGGATTGTGGTTTCTAGGGGCTTTGATGTGGCTAGGTCAGGTATGACAACTGTCGGAGTATCAGTTGTATCTATTATAGTAGTGTCTTCGGTTATGTTGGCTCTCAGTGGATGTATTGCCAACACTTGTGAGGTTGAGGGTGCAGGTCTGGCACGAGATCGATGTGATCTGGCCTTGGTTCGGACAGGAGGGAGAGAGAGAGGAATTGAAAGAGATCTAGAAGAAGTACCAACCTGTTTAGTTGTCTCGTCTGGTGAAGGTCTCGACTCGACTCTCACCAGTCGATAGGTTTCCGCGACTTCAGCACTTGTCTCCTCCTCCTTCTCAGATCCTTTATCAGAATGAGTCTCCTCTGAGTCACCAGCAGCCTCGAACATGCCTCCTCTGCCACATACTCAACTAGTCTTCCACTAGTTCCAGCCTCAGGCTCAGATTTTTCATCATCTGACTCGTCTTCTTCTGCACTAGACGAGGCGGCCTCAATCATGGCGTCATCAGGATTAATGTGAACCTGTCTTGGAGCAGCAGTCCTTGCAGCAGCTTGCTTTGCCAAAGCCTCTTTCTTCAAATAATGTTTAAGTACATGAAACGACTTACCTTTGCTCCAAGTCGACTTGTTTGGCAACAAGATAGGTAAGAGGATACTTAACTTGTTTCCAAACCCAACTGCGGCAGACACTACCCAATTTGCCGAATCGGTGTCAACACGCACGTTCCTCTCAAAGTACATAATACGATCCGTGAATAATTTGTACCAATTGCCTTCAGTGATGCCGTCATAGATTGCGGCCATCACTCTTGCCTTTAGTAGAGTCACGGAATCATAACTTCCAGTAACACATAGCAACATTTTTGATGCAATGTCAAGAAGAGTCTTGTACTTGTCTAAGAGCTCCTTCTTCTTGACAGCGGGGATCTTTCCATCACGACCCAGCTTCAACTTTTTACCACAGAACACGCTTAGATACCTCAACTCCTGGCCACCAGCATAATTTTCAATATCAATCGAACCGATTGGTAGCTTCAAATTCTCGAACACATTTTCTCGAGTAAGCTCTACTCGGCTTCTACCAATGAACGATAGAATTGAATCGCCTTGCCTGGTTGCGTTGGCATAGAATTCAAGCGCTTCTTCTTCAAGAACCACTTCTGGAAATGATTCCAAGTAAGGTCTCAATCCACAGCGGCAGCATTTCATCAATATTTCTTTATTGCCATCGGTGTGCTTGCCTTTGAAAAATACAGATCCTTCAACATGCACCTTCCCTTCAGATGCATATTTGCCTAGGTCAAACCTAGCCTGCATGTTAGTCTTAACATCGAATATCGAGACGATCGACATTATAGATAAGTTGTGTGAGCACAATCAGTAAGAATTAACAAGAAATCGAGAGTACTTAAGAGTCGAAGTGTTAAGAACGCGTAGGGGAGAAGAGTGGAGCAGTTGAGGGTTTTGTAAAACCTTAAATTTTGAATCAATGGCCAAGATGAAATGTTTTGATCTAACGGTTGGGGCTTTTGGTATTCTGTTACGGAATCGAGAATATTACGTGATTTGATATTGTAAAATTTGAAATCCGCCACTTCTTATTGGTTAGGACAGAAGGGTGTACTCATCTGACCTAATGTAGTAGAGTATGGCGCGAATTGGGTGTATACACCTCATTAAATGGAGTGTATAAATCCAATTCTAGGATTTTTCAATTTTAAGAATATCTAATTACCATAATACCCTTAATTCAATGACTAAACACTTAGCATATTTCAATCAAGAGAAACACTTAGCTTGTCTGTTCGTGTCTATCCAGAACAGACGAGTAGACTTAAGTTTCACAAGACGAGTTCGCTTAAGCACACAAGACGAGTTCGCTTAAGCACACAAGACGAGTTCCCCCTTCGCCTGTGCTTGTCTATTCTGAAACGTCGAACGACTTTTTGTACCTATCTTATGATTGGCAATGTGTAATCAAAGGTACAAGTAGAGTAGAATAAATATGATGAATATCAATAATGATCAAGGTTTCGAACAAGATGACTTTTAACAAACATAAGAGTCAACGGAAGGATATTTAAGAAATCAAAGATTCCCCCTTAATTGTTTATTCCCTTAGTATTACCCTCAGCTTTACCAGCTTCCTCATCGGGTTGTCTGGTCATCTAGTCTAACCTTGTATACCTGTCTGTTGCGTGAATAGTCGAGTGCTCTGGTCTAGTGATCTTGTCTCCTTTCCTTGATGTACCTGTCTGGTTAGTACATAGCTATAGACCAGTAGGGTCTAAATCAATTAGCCCTAGACTAATGCATAACTCACGAAATCGAGCTTCAGCTAATGGTTTTATGAAAATATCAGCTCTTTGAAAATCAGTATGAATCTTTTCCATGCGAATATCCTTCTTTTCTACATGGTCACGTATGAAATGGTGTTTCACATCAACATGTTTACATCGTGTATGCAGAACAGGATTTTGAGTAATTGCAATTGCACTGTTACTATCACAGAATATAGGAACATTCGATTCATATATGTTGTAATCTCTAAGCTGTTGCATAAGCCAGAGTAGTTGACTACAACAGCTACCAGCAGCCATGTACTCGGCTTCGGTAGTAGAGGTAGCAACAATAGTCTGCTTTTTCGAAAACCATGAAATAAGTTTTGTGCCTAAGAATTGACAAGACCCAGATGTAGATTTCCTATCTATTCTACAGCCACCAAAATCAGAATCTGAGTAGCCACTTAGAGATAAATCATCATTTGAAGGATACCATATACCACGATTAATGGTTCCTTTCAAATATTTCAATATCCTTTTAGTGGTTTCCATATGACTCTCTTTTGGATTAGCTTGAAAACGAGCACATACGCCAACAGAGAATGCAATATCAGGTCTACTAGCAGTCAAGTACAGTAATGAACCAATTAGACCACGATAATATGTTTGATCAGCACACTTACCTTGTTCGTCTGGGTCCATTCTGTATGTAGGTAGCATAGGTACGCCAGCAGACTTGCATGTCTTAATACCATACTTGTCTAGAAGGTTTCTAGTATACTTTGCTTGATTTATGAAAATCCCTTCTGGGGTCTGTTTTACTTGAAGACCAAGAAAGTAATTCATTTCACCCATCATGGACATTTCAAATTTACTTTGCATGAGTGTTGAGAAACTTTCACTCAGCTTTTTGTTAGGTAAACCAAAAATGATGTCATCTACGTAAATTTGGACGAGTAAAATGTCTTTCCCTTCTTGTCTTCTGAACAAGGTTCGATCGACCTTGCCCTTAGTAAAACCATTTTCTAATAGAAAGAGAGAGAGAGTATCATACCATGCTCTTGGAGCTTGCTTTAGTCCGTATAAGGCTTTCTTCAATCTGTACACCTGATCGCCTTTGACTTCGAAACCTGGAGGTTGTTCAACATATACTTCTTCCGCAAGAATACCGTTAGGAAATGCACTTTTAACATCCATTTGATATACAGTAAATTTCATGTAGGCAGCATATGCAAGGAACAATCGAATGGCTTCTAGTCTAGCAACAGGCGCATATGTTTCGTCATAGTCTATGCCTTCAGCTTGTGAATAGCCTTGGGCTACTAGTCTAGCCTTATTCCTAACGACTACATCATTCTCATCTTTCTTGTTCTTGAAAATCCATCGTGTGCCAACTACATTATGATGTTTAGGCCTATCGACAAGTTCCCAGACGTCGTTTCGAACAAACTGGTTCAACTCGTCTTGCATAGCGATGATCCAATTACTATCAGCCAATGCCTCTTTAACAGTGGTAGGCTCGATAGATGAGAGGAAACAACACCAGCAAAACATAGTTGGACTAGGCTGTTCTTGCGACTCAAAGAGTTGTCGTCTAGTCTTCACACCAATAGTAGAGTCACCAATGATATTTTCAGTATCATGCGCAGATTTCCATGTTTTTCTAGATTTAACAGGAATACTATCATCATCTATATCATGTACAGCATCATGTATGTCAGTATCATTTGTATCATCAATTTTAATAAGAGTAGACGAGTCAACTAGAGCAGGCATGTCAGCTGGTCTAGAAGACTTACCTTGAGCACTTACCTTCACTTTATCATCAGAGTCGAGAGCTTTTATGAATGGATTGTAGGCATGAACGGATTCATATACCTCTGATTCTTTGTCAGATTCGATCGTTAGATCAGTCACCTTTTCACTGATCTTGTCGGCAGACGAGTCCTGTCGAGATTCATCGAAAACCACATGTGGTGTTTCTTCCACACAAAAGGTTGAGTAGTTGAATACCCTAAATGCCATGCTAGTCGAGGAGTATCCTAAGAATATCCCCTCGTCTGCTTTGGCATCAAAAGCATTCAACTTGCTCTTTCCGTTGTTATGGATGAAACACTTACAACCAAATATATGGAAATATGAAATGCGGGGTTTTCTACCTTTCCAAACCTCATAAGGTGTCTTGCCTAGAGCTTTATTGATCGCACTTCTGTTTTGTGAGTGGCATGCAGTATTGATAGCTTCTGCCCAAAACTTTTGAGGCGTGTTGTACTCGGCTATCATGGTTCTACAGGCTTCTTTGAGAGTTCGATTCCTTCTTTCTGCTACACCGTTTTGTTGTGGTGTCCTGGCTGCACTAGTAAGATGCTGAATACCACGTTTAGCACAGAAATCTTTGATATAGCAATTAATGAACTCAGTTCCCTTGTCACTACGAATTTTGACAATGGACTGGTTCTTCTCAACTTGTAACTTCTTCAATAGATCAGGCAGAAGTGTTTGTGTATCACTCTTCTTGTGTAGAAAGACTACCCAAGTAAACTTAGAATAGTCGTCTACAACAACAAGTGTGTACCTTCTACCATTCAAGGTTGGAGGAGTTATTGGACCATGAAGATCCATATGTAAGAGTTCTAGGACTCTACTGGTTGAGAGAGTAGGAATTGACTTAAATGAACCTTTAACCTGTTTACCCTGTTGACAAGCCGTGCATACATGTGACTTGTAGTAGACTTCATTGGGAATACCTTCCACAAGGTAGTCTCTTGCTATTTTATTAAGAACCTTAAAGTTTAGATGACAGAGGCGTCTATGCCAGAGCCAACCAAGTTCTTTAGGATTCTTAGTAAGTAGACAAGTGTCCCTCGGACAACTGTTCCAATTCACTATATACACACTACCTTGTCTTATGCCGACTAGTAGGACTGTGTGTGTCCTTTTGTCAATGATCTGACATTTGCGGCTTTTGAACTGCACCTTGTATCCACGATCACAAAACTGTGAAACTGATAGTAAATTGAATTTCAAACCTTCAACATATGAGACATCTTGGATCTCTACGTCTTCATTCCGAATGTAACCAAATCCTTTAGTGACAGCAGTGGAACTATCACCAAATATCACTTTTGGTCCTTCTTGCTCATGGTAGCTTGATAAGAGGGCCTTGGTACCAGTCATGTGGTGCGAACAACCACTGTCTATGTACCAAGTTTCTCCTACTGAGCCACCTTTCTTATACAAGTCAAGTCGACCCTGCAATGAAGATATTCAATAATTTAGGTACCCACTAGTTTATTGGGGTCCTGGGGGGTTAGTCGAGTTCAAAGGAATCCAAATATACATTGGAGTTTTGAACAAGTTCGATCTTTTAAGATTTCGCCCATATTTGTTGCAAAATAAGACCTTGTTGTCCTTGTCTGGCCTATCAGTCGAGTTCGGGTCTACTCTTTGAAGATAGCCTTTCGACTTAATCTCTACTTGAGTAGGCACTGGTCTATGATAGTCAGAGTAGGGCTTGTAAGCATTAGGTCCATACGGTTTATAGACGCGTTTGGGTCTTTCCTCACTAATAATATCATATGACAAAGGTGGAGGATATAGGACAGCTTGTGTACGATATTTTGGTGCAACCTGTCTGGGTCTAGACGAGTAGAGCTGAGACTGCCTTATGAAAGGAGGTCTAGGCTCTTGTCGTCTAGTCTGTACCTGTCTAGTACTTGTCTCCTCAGGATACCAATCCTCGTATCTGACCTGGTTGGGTCGTCCACGATTAGTGGTCCTTTGAAGATTAGTTCTAGATGGAACAGGCTTGATGTTAACATTCTTTTTACCTCCCTTGGTAGTTGGAATGTGGACTCGAGCTTGCTTAGGTACATTACCTTTAGAGGGAGTACTAATATCGTATATCATTAGTCCTTTTCCTTTATCATTTGGCAAAAGTCTTGAGTTAGTAGTAGTAGGGTTCTTATAGACTCGAGTAGACGAGCTAGATGACTCAGCACCTATACCTGTCTTGTCAGCTGGATCTCTATACCTATCTGACAATTCAAGGTTAATTTTAGAAGAGTTAACCAGGTCAGTAAGTTTGAGATCTAGTGTGACAACCTCGGTCTCTAAGAACTTATTATGTTCTTCAAGCTTTTTGTATTTGCTCTTTAAAACATTGAATTCATTTCTCTCCGTTGCATGTGTCTTAAGTAGGTCTTGATATAACCTGTCTGTCAATGCACACTTTTCTTTGAGTTGACTCAACTCTTCAGTCAAGCGTTCATTTAGGACTATTACATTAGGATCTACTTTAGACTGAGCTTCCTTAAGATCAATGATTTCCTGTTTTAATGCAATGTTCTCATCACTGACTTCTATGAATGCTTGATTAGCAAGTAGAAGGTCGTCTTCAACTGCACTAGTCGAGTGCTGCAGACTACTTCCTACTTCACTACTAGCAGTGTCACTTTCATCAGTATCAGAATCATCACAAGATTGAAACGAAGTAGCAGATGATACCTCTTGATCGATTTTAGCCATGCAGCATAGGCCATCATCTACTATGAATGCTTCATCTTGATCTGGATCAGACGGGTAGCTAGATGAGGATGAAGGCAACTCGTCTGAATCAGACTCAGAGTCATTGTTGGCCATCATTACCTTCTTGCCACAGTTTTATCTTCTATCCCTTCGTGCTTTGCGTTCTTCTCGATCATCAGTGCTCAGGTCTGGACATTCATAAATGTAGTGACCTGGCTTTTCACAGTTGTAGCACAAAAGATCATTAGTAGCCTTTTTAATAGGAGATTTATCCCTATGTTTATCACGTCTATCAGAACGCTGAATCTTCCTATCATCAGACTCTCTATCTCGCCTATTACCTTTCGAGACTTCGTCTCTCCTTTCGAATGAGTTTCGGTCTCGTCTGGTCTCAGACGAGTTCTTAAAAGTAGACGCTCTATGATCTCTATAGAATTTCTTGTATCTTCCGAAACGTTTGTTAAGCCTATCGAACTTTCTAACCATGAGGCTTACCTGATCCTTCAGACTAAGATCAGTATCTAACTCGTCTTTCACAGAAGCAGACTTAGTTCTAGATTTGGACCTGTCTACTTTAGAAGACTTAGAAGAGCTAGACTTAAAGGCAACGTTCTTAGATACAGCATGTTCTCTATCACTACTGGCTAGTGGTTCATCTTCGTCTAAATCAAACTCATGGGCTTTAAGAGTTTGAAACATTGTTTCAGCAGTCCACACATCTATATCTTGAGTGTTCTTAACGAGCATTTTAACCATTCTCCATCTGGCATCAAGACTCTTAAGAATCCTAAGATTAATTTCACGAGCAGTATATGTCTTACCAAGGACTTCCAAATCATTCATGATCTTAGTAAAACGAGTATCCAGCTGGTCGATAGTTTCGCCAGCTTTCATCCGAAATGATTCAAATCTTTGGACAGCTGTGGAGAGCTTGCTTTCTTTGATTAGGGATGTCCCTTCACAAATAATCGCTAGCCTATCCCACATCTCCTTGGCAGTTTTACATTTTAACACTTTTCCTAGATACTCGTTAGGAAGAGTGTGTAAGATGTAATTCTTTGCCAAGCTATCCAAATTATTTTGACGCATTTCTTCTGAGGTTAGATCTGACCTGGGTTTCTTGACGAGAGTGCCAATTGGTTTGTCTTTGTCGAGGGTAGCAGTATTTGGAACCATTGTCACGATAGGACCCTCGGTGACAACAGAGATCATTAGGTCGTGAGTGGAACTGAAGATGGCTTCCATCCTCAACTTCTAGTAATCATAGTCCTGAACCTGGAACTTTGGTAACTTGTTAACGCTTATTTCAAGAGACATGTTTACACAAGTAGATTAGTGCTAATCAGTTATATGATCAAGAAGCAGATAGATCAAGAACAGAGAGCACGAAACAGATATACCAAGAGTTGATCAAGAACACGTAAGCAAATACAGATACGAACCAAGACTTCACCCTAAGTCTTTTAAGTTGGTTATCAAGAAACAGCAGTTCGTAAACTACTGCTCTGATACCACTTGTTGGTCCCAAGTTGAGTTAATAACGAGTAAGCTAGTGAAAATGTCTAGAGGGGGGTGAATAGACTTTTCAAAATTCTTTCGAAATATCAAAGTACAATATGCGGAATACGAAATTAACAATGAGCCCAATTCAAGTTTATACTCAACTTCTTAATTCGAACTTCTGTTATGAATACCCTACTAGTTTAGATAAGCAATTAAACAATTAAGCAATTAAACAAACAGTAAAGTAAATAAACACAAACAATTTATAGTGGTTCGACAACTTGTCTACATCCACTCTCACAAACCCAGTTGTGATGTTTCCACTAAACTCTTCCAATCGAGTACAAAGTGTGTATTCCTGTGATTTTAAGTCCCAAGAAGAAGACTTAGATCTTCAAAGAATATACCACCAGATATATCTATGATCTAACTAGCTATTTAACAAGCAACTAGCAACTTGAAACAAAACAATAAAACTTCTCTGTCTTCAGTAGTAGCCTTCTTGATTCTTCACTTGTCTCCTGGCTTCTTTCTGAAGTTCAACTCTGAGAGTAAATTTCTTCTTGAATACTTCGTATATCTCCTCAGTACGCAATAGTATCAGTATGTAGATTTTCAGTAGTCTTGAAATGATAAACACCTTTAGGTATTTATAGACTTCTAACTTCAAGAACTTTCAGTTGTAACTAACTTTTCTTGAAAAACTGATTTCTAACTTCTCCAGCTTATCCATCAACGCGTTTCTGTTGTTAATTAGTTATTTCTAACTAACTTCTTTATCTTTATCTTCTCACGCGTTTTGAATAACTAACTTCAAGTTGACCTGTCTTGTCTTGTAGTCCACCTGTCTTGTTCCACACTTAGACATTCTGATTCTTCTTCTTACTCTTCTTGTCTGGTCTTTGTGCAGTTGTCAATAATAGACTATCCTAATCCTAACAAGACTATTACATTACTTTAAGCTCTTCTGTATTATAAAGCTTAGTCAACTTATAAACTATACAATGAATCTATATATTACATAGAAAACAATGAGCTTCTATACAATGTTTCATATAGCTCAACAACATCCTAACAAATGTATACAGTACTTATAATTCGTACTTGTCTTTTCTTCCATAATCAATACTTGTCTTATGTGATCTACTACTGGTCTGTACAAGATGACTTCTCTTAACTAGACTAGATCAGTCAACACTTAGAAAATATTCAAGTCTACTTTTGGCTTATCAAAACTTCATCTTTTAATCATCATGTAGGACTTGTTCTAGGATTCATATCCCAACACCTAAGATCTCTATACATCTTTGTTTCACCAGGATGTGCGGTATATGGTGTGTTGTGAGCTTCCCTCATAATCTCGTCTCACAATTCCTCCTTCTTTGGTACGCAGATTCTTCCTCTGAACACTAACGCACCATCGGGGGCTAACGTAAAGTCCTTGGTCGAGTTCTCCTTGACCTTTTTGCTCATTAGTTGGAGAAACCGATCGCCATTTTGTGCTTCTATTATTCGTTCTCTCAACATTGGTTGGACTGACATAGTGGTTAACATTGAAGTTGTTTGGTTTGATTTGACGATGGTTAAACTCATTCTATCAAATTCTTCGATCAGATGGTCCTGTTGGGTGAGTAATGACGCTAAGCATCCATCTCCCTTCCTACTAAGCGCATCAGCTACTACATTTGCCTTACCTGGGTGGTAGAGGATGGTACAATCATAATCTTTTACCAATTCTAGCCACCTTCGTTGGCGCATGTTCAACTCTTTCTGTGTGAAGAAATATTTCAGACTTTTGTGATCTGTATAGATTTCACACTTCCCACCATACAAGTAATGTCTCCAGATTTTTAGTGCATGAACAACTGCGGCCAACTCTAGGTCATTTGTTGGATAGTTCTGCTCATGAACCTTCAACTGTCGTGATGCGTATGCTATGAACTTTCCATGCTGCATTAAAACGCACCCTAGTCCTGACTTGGAGCCGTCTGTGTAGATTACAAACCCTTCTGACCCATCCGGGACTGCTAAAACTGGTGCAGTCGTAAGCTTCTGTTTTAACTCCTAGAAGCTGACTTCACATTCTGGCGTCCACTTGAACTTTTCACTCTTCTTTGTGAGATGTGTGAGTGGTTTTGCGATACGCGAAAAGTTCTGTATGAATCTTCGATAGTACCCAGCCAAGCCAAGAAAACTGCGCACTTCATTTGCATTGGTTGGTACCTTCCAATTCAAAACTGCCTCAAGTTTCGCGGGATCAACTTCTATCCCTTGGGCCGTGATTACATGTCCAAGAAAGGCCACTTTATTGAGCCAAAACTCACACTTGCTGAACTTAGCGTACAACTTCTTCTGTCGCAGAACTTCTAAGACTGCCTTAAGATGTTCCTCGTGTTATCTAGTATCCTTCGAGTAAATTAAAATGTCGTCAATGAACACGATGACGAATTTTTCCAGGTATTCGTGGAACACACGGTTCATCAAATCCATGAAGACTACGAGCGCATTCGTAACTCCGAATGGCATTACAGTGAATTCATAATGACCATACCTAGTCCTAAATGCAGTCTTTGGGATATCACTTTCCCTGACTCTAAGTTGGTGATACCCCTATCTGAGATCAATCTTGGAGAATACGCTCGCATTTCTCAATTGATCGAAGAGATCCTCAATCCTAGGCAACGAGTACTTATTCTTTACGGTCAGTCGATTAAGTTCTCGGTAATCAATGCACATTCTCATAGTCCCGTCTTTCTTCTTTACGAAAAGGACTGGTGCTCCCCACGGCGAAGCACTGGGTTGGATAAACTTCTTATCCAATAGCTCCTCTAACTGTACCTTCAATTCTTGCAATTCCTTTGGTGCCATTCGATATGGGGCTTTTGACACTGGTGCAGCTCCGGGGACCAAGTCGATAGTGAATTCTATGGATCGATCTGGTGGAAGTCCAGAAAGGTCTTCTGGAAATACATCAGGGTAGTCCTTCACTATTAATACGTCAGTCGGTGTCAACTTCTCCTTTTCCACTTTTACAATGTTCACTAAGTACGCTTGACACCCTCCTTTCTTCAACAATTTAGTTGTCTTCATGGCAGATATGATAGGTATGTGCCCTTGCTTATCTTTCCCGTGGAAAGTAAGACGTTGACCGTCCAATGTCTCTAGGTCTACTTCTCGATCCATGCACCAATTACAGCTTTGTTTTTACTTAACCAATCCATCTCTAAAATGATGTCAAAGCCCTTCATTCTGATCACGTGCAAGTCGACAGGTAGGTCATTCCCACCGATACTTAACTTAACATCCTTGACTAAGCTTCTAATCATAATATTTTCTCCTGAAGGAACTCTAACTTCTAAGTTTACATTCTTAGTGCAGATTAACCTAAGTTCCTTCCTAAAGGCATCAGATATGAAGGAGTGCGATGCTCCAGTATCAAATAAAACATATGTAGGCGTATTCGAGATAAGTATCGTACTTGCCACAGTTTTGTTGGCCCTGTCGCCTTCCTCCATTTGCTCTTCTTCTAGGTACTCATCCACTCCAGCGAACTCGATGCTAGGCATTGCGTTCAGCTTAGCCTTACTCTTCTGGTTCACTCCTCGAGGGTTCAGCGCCCTTGGTGGTCACGACTCGTTACCCCTAGCAACTCCAGATTGGGTACCCATTGCTTCAGGACACGCATTGGCCAGGTGACCTGATTTTCGACACCGATAACAAGTGTGCGTTCCCAGGAGACACTCTCCTTGGTGATTCTTGTTGCACGATGAGCAAAGTGGGATACTTCTCGAGGGATATAAGACTGCAAAAGGTCGAACATTCCTGACGACAATACTCCCTCTCGATCTACGCTGTGGTGCACCCCTTTCTCTTAAACTGCCTCGGGATTGGCCATAATTCGTTCTCCAATCTCTAACTCCTTGACACGATTCTTGCCCTTTCGAAAACATCCCTAAAGTGTGGGAGCCTCAACCCAGATACTATTCCTCCCACTTTTGGACGTAGTCCTCTCTCAAACCTATGTGCCTTACGATCATCGGTTCCACAATATGTGGACCATACCGAGAGAAAGAGAATTGAACTTACGCTCGTATTCCGTAATAATATTGAACTATTGGTTCCATTATTTATTTATTACGCTAGTAACAGTCTCGACACTCACTCTCATAACGCTCTCTACGTGCCTCATCACGATCTATCATAAGTTACCATTTCTAAGTCAGGTTTAATCGCACGATCTCGGGGTTTACATTTAAAACAATGCATGAAATTTTGAAGAAACAACATTTGTGAATCAAAACAATGAATAATTTATCGATTAAAACATTTCATTAATCCTTGACTCATTTCGTATACATTTCCTTTGTCATAACTCTTTGCCATTCCTTTAATCATGAACATAAATCTCGTTTTCTCGTAAATATTCATTTTCCATAAAAGTTCTCATAAACATTAAAAATAATATTAAACGGTTACCTGGAGGCGATTCAGATGTGTGCTGACTGTGGGCCTTTTATTCTTTTTCATTCTTAATCATCATATGATAAATTTTTGATTTTAGTCCACTTGGTTACCATATTTTGAATTTAGTCCAATAAATTTCATATTATTTTGATATTAGTCCTTTAACTAGTCATTTTAAGTATTTCAACCGGTCATGTCCATATGGTATTTATTTTCATTTTTCTATTTATTTTTAATATGTGTGGCATTTTTTTTTTTAATTAATTTTTTTGAATTTCAAAGCTTAAAAGAAAATAGATCGGGGCAGGTAAAAGCACGAGTGGATCATAAAAATGGGTCAGGTTATTTAAAAAATGGATCACCTCACTATAACTAAAAAAAATGTTGGACCATTCCTTTGAATTTACCCAAAACCTTACTAAACCCTCCCTACCTGTGCAAAAAGAAAGAACCCCAACAATCAACATCGAAGAACCAGCTACAACACAGATGACGACACGAACGATGGCAGACTGAGAATTGTTGATATGTGGTGGTTCATGGGGTTTGTTGTTTTACATTAGTTTCATGGAGTCTTAAATGTTAATTGAGTGAGTGGTGGTTCACAGGGTCTTAAATGCTAAGTTATTGTTGATATGTGGGAGACGAAGACGAAGTTGACATTTCTTTAGATGATGAGAAAGAGAGCACGAAAAATTAATTATGATAAGAGGGATGAAGAAGACATGAAGGTGTGATTTTTCAATATGGCGAGAATGAAAAAAATTAGGGCAGAAGATGGGAAGAAGATGAGGGTGCAGTTTTTCTATATGGTGAGAATAAAAAAATTATGATAAAAGACCTGCAATTTTTGTGTTTGGGAATAAGAAGACCTGCAATTTTTGGTCTTGAGAAGAAGAAGATCGACAATTTTTTGGGTTTGGAAAGAAAGACATGTAATCAAATTTAATAAACAAAATTATTGTAATTAAAAAATTCCTTAAAATCAAATTTATTAAGAATTATAGAGTTATCGAGAGAAAAATAAGATTGAAACACACTATAGTTTAGTCGATTGAACATCTATTTAAACAATTTGATATTGTTTCATCAATATTTATATTCATCTCATAGTGAGCCACAACTTTTAAAATAAGACTTTTAAAAGAATATGTGTAATCTGACGTGGCAAGCTCCGGCAAGCCACATCATCAATTGTTGGCCGGAGAAAAAAATGTGTATCTAATTACAACACGATGAAAGATTTGGATTTTTTACAATAATAGTAAAGATCGTGAATAAATTGATATACCGAGATTAAAGGTACGGTGTATTTATTTAGAGCTCTTCTTATGCGTCTTTGTAACTTGTCAAACTCAATCAAATTTTCTCTTCTAACACTAAAAATTAAAAATAATTATTGAATTCATAATATAAAAATAATTGTAGATATAAAAATATATAATTGTAGATTCATCTTCAATAATACGCATAGATAATAGATTATGTTAAAATCTAGAAAACACACATATATATCCATTCTCCAGAAACGTTTCATTCGAATTTAATTAAAAATCAAGTGTTATAATTTCATTTATATATTATTTTTCTCATTAATTATTTTATTTTACATAGTTGAGAACTAAATAGGAGAAACAAATGAATTATGATTTGCATAAATTTATATAATGTTTTTCTTTAATGGTGAGTAGAAGTTTTCATCTTAAAGTTTTTTAAATTCAAAAAATGCTGAAATAATTCTATTATTTTTTTTATTTGCGAGGAGAATAATCTAGATAAAAGACGTAATATTATAGAGGAAAAATTTTCCATTATTTTTCTGATGGCTTATTTAAAGGACTAATATGAAAATAACACAATAATGAATTTTCATTCTATTAATAAAAAAATCATAATTTAAGAAATACACATATTTTTAAGATATCTTAAATGTAATAACAAATGCATATTTATTTATCATAAATTTAATATATAAATTAACTATCCATGATTTATGGAATAAAAATGATAAACTAAGACACAGATCTATTTATTTAAATTAAGTTAAATTAAATAGTATTAGTTAAAGATATACTTTAATTCTTGCTTTGAATATTTAAAATTCATAAGTCAACTCATTAAAGACATATACTTTAATTTCATAAAAATAGGTAAATTAAAATGGATGTACAGTCGTCTTTGTATATATGTAATAAGTGTTTTACAATACATAAATAATTTTGCAGAAAAGGAAAAATATACAACATATGCAATAATATTTCTAGCAAAAAAACTTTATTCAATAACTTAGTTGAAAATAATTTGAAATACATTTTCATTGCTGATAATATGCATGTTTTCCATAAATATCTGACTAAGGAATTTAGAAATCGAATTACTTATCCTTAGAGGTTGTAATAATACTTCAAAAAATAGAAAAATGTTTTTGAAGTTAATTCTCATTCTCAAAGTTAAATTCATAACTACGTTGCACTCTCTTGTAAAAATTATCCATAAAAAAATCTGTCGACCCATGCATAAAGGAAGTTCCAGATCCTTATAATCTGATCACCTCAATTATATTCATCCAAAATAGCAAAAAAAAATAAAAAATTGAAAAACATTCAAATTTTTAATCATTGTGATAAATTGTATCAATATTGATTATAAGAATATTTGCATAAAGATTTTGTCTCATATGCACTCGAGTGCAACATTTTTTTTTCCCGCCTATTAGGCTATTAGCCCAACTCTTTTTTATTTATTATTATTTTATCATTTTCCTTTGTTAATTAAAAATATACCTTTTTTTAGCCTGCGTATTTTTACTTTTTTTTTTCTAATTTTCCCATTTTTCGCCTTTTTTGTTTATTTTTTTCTCTTTTTTTTTTAATTAAAAAATTAGTTTTTTTTTTTACCTTTTTTTTATGTATATTATAATAAAATGCGGAATAATATTTGAACCATTTAATTTGTACTTAAAAATATACACATTCTTCATTTATGTTTAAACTTTTAAAGGAAAAAAATTTATTCAATAAAAAGTGCAACACAATATTACTAAAAAGGGCTTATATTTTTTTTAGTCCATTAAGTTACCATAATTTTGAATTTAGTCAATCAGGTTATCATTTTTTGAATTTAGTCCATTAAGTTTCGATTTATTTTGATTTTGGTCCAGTTACCTGCTACAGCAGGTTTAACATGTCATTTTTTAAAACACACCCCATAAAATGTTATACACACCCCAAATGTTAAACACACCACACTAAAATTTAA
Organism: Galeopsis tetrahit; assembly: GCA_963675135.1. Lineage (NCBI taxonomy): Eukaryota > Viridiplantae > Streptophyta > Magnoliopsida > Lamiales > Lamiaceae > Galeopsis > Galeopsis tetrahit. Next base: position 40,246,605 of record OY776128.1, on the reverse strand, counting down.
AAATTATTTTTTTATTACTATACACACCCCCAAGGCCCCAACTATTTCCTATTTAATAAATTGCCAAAAATAATTAAATTAAAAAAAAATAAAAATTCAAATTAATATGAAAAATATAAATAAAACTTATAAAAAATCGTCTAAATCTTTAAAAATTAAACAAAGCTAAATTAATTAATTTAATTAGTTTTGAAGATTTAGTTGATTTTCTACTATTTTAAAATTTATTTAACCTTATTTTCGACGTTTTTTTATAGAAGTTAGAATACAAATAAAACATTAATAAAGCAATGGAGTTTAAAATTTATTTTATTTTTATTTTAAATATTTATTTTATATTACATGAACTTACTAACACCCCTAAATTTTATATACACTCCAAACGTTAAACATAAAAATTCAAAAAATCAAATATAGTTAAATAAAATCATAAACATATTTAATAAATTGCTAAAAATAATTAAATTAAAAAATTAAGAATTCAAATTAATATAAAAAATATAAATAAAACCTATAAAAAATCACTAAAATCTTCAAAAATTAAACAAAGCTATAAATATTAATTATAATTAGTTTTGAAGATTTAATTGATTTTTTTACTATTTTTGAAGATTTTTAATAAATTTAAAAAAAATCAACTTGAAAAAATTATTAAATTAAATAATTTTTTTTTAAAAGTATTAAAAAATCAACTAAATTTTAAAACTAATTAAATTAATTAATTTTTTAGCTTTATTAAAATTTTGAAGATTTATGTATTTTTATAGGTTTTATTTATATTTTTCATATTAATTTGAATTCTTACTTTTTTTAATTAAATTATTTTTGATAATTTATTAAGTATGTTTATGATTTTATTTAACTATATTTGTTTTTTGAATTTTTATGTTTAACGTTTGGAGTGGATATAAAATTTATGGTTAGTTAGTAGGTTTAGGTAATATAAAATAAATATTTAAAAAAAATAAATAAAAATTTAAAACTCAATTGCTTTATTAATGTTTTATTTACGTTTTAACTTTTATAATAAACGTCGAAAATAAGGCTAAAATTTTTTTAAAAATAGTTGAAAATCAACTAAATTTTCAAAACTTGTTAAATTAATTAATTTTTTTTTTAGCTTTGTTTAATTTTTTTAGATTTAGGCAATTTTTTATAAGTTTTATTTATATTACATATTAATTTAAATTCTTATTTTTTGAAATTTATTAAATAGGAAATAGTTGGGGGTGTGTATAGTAATAAAAGATGATTTTTAAATTTTAGTGTGGTGTGTTTAACATTGGGGGTGTGTATAACATTTTATGGGGTGTGTTTTAAAAAATGGCCTGTTAAACCTGCTATAGCAGGTAACTGGACCAAAATCAAAATAAATCGAAACTTAATGGACTAAATTCAAAAAGTGGTAACCTGATGGACTAAATTCAAAATTGTGGTAACTTAATGGACTAAAAAAAATATAATCCCAAAATAATGTAAGTCGATATAACAGAAAAGTGCCACACAACATTTACTAAAAGTATAAGTCAGTATATCTAAAAAGTGAAAAACAATATTTCTGAAACGTGCAAGTCAGTATAATTGAAAAGTGCAACACAATATTACTAAAAAATGTAAGTCAATATATATAACTAAAAAGTGCAACACAATATTATAAAAACATGCAAGTCAGTATAACTGAAACGTGCAACACAATATTACTAAAAAGTGAAAATCAATATTACTGAAAAATGCAACACAATATTATAAAAAAGTGCAAGTCAGTATAATTAAAAAGTGTAGTCAATATAACTGAAAAGTGTAACACAATATTACTAAAAAGTGTAAGTCACTATAACTGAAAAGTGTAAGTGTCTATAACTGAAAAGTGTAACACATTTTTTATTAAAAGGTGCAAGTGAGTATAACTGAAAAATGCAATACCATATTAGTAAAAAGTGTAAGTCATTATAACTGAAAAGTGCAACATGATATTACTGAAAAGTGTAAGTCACAATAACTGAAAAATATAAGAAAACTATTTATTATTGAGTATGTCAACAACTTAGATAGTAAATAATCCTTTTTATAAAGTGGAATTATACGGTTTGAATCTGTCCCCCATTTTATTTTATTTTATTTTTAATTGAACAATTTGATAAAAACGACCACATAATATTAAAGACAATTGCTATGAATTGTAGTCGAAAAATATTTTATAGATTATTAATTAATGTTACACTATTTATTAGTTACTACTTGCACTATTTGATAAAAATGATCACATAATATTAATGTTACATTTTTTATTAGTTACTACTTACACTTTTATTTATTATTAATGTTACACTATTTAATACTACAACTTACACTTTTATTTATTATTAATGTTACACTATTTAATACTACAACTTACACTTTTATTTATTATTAATGTTACACTTTTAGTAATTACTATTTACACTTTTATAATTAAGAAAAATATTTATAAAAAAAGTGTGAAACTTTAAAAAAATAAAGACCTGGCACTAACTCTAGTGAACCGTGTGCACTTGAGTGCACGGGAGCCTCACTCTTGCATAAATAAGAGAGTTTCTTAAATACAAACATGTTTTAGTTAAAAAGAAAGAAGAGTCTTTCTACGGTAAGACGGGTTTCGCCCTGCCTTATAACAAACAATTATTTAAATATCATTGGATCATTGATCTAACGTATAAATTTTATTCTATATGATTACATTTTGCATTAGTACGTTTATCTTATGCAAAATGCAATCGAACTGCATCGCCATACTAATAAATTAAATTAATAAATAAACAATTACGAATATACCATATTAATTTAAAATATTTAATTATAAAATGAAATATATGTGTAGAATTATCAAATAGGCCGGACCGCGCTGGACCGGGGGATGTATGTTTCCCTCATATTGGGTCGGACAGGGCTGAATTGATTCGGGTCTGGGTTGGGCCAGGTCCTGGCTTGGATTGGGTCGGGATTTCTCTCGGGCCTCGAGATCTACGGCCCAGCCTAACTCGAGAAAAAAATTCTTCAGATATTTTTAAAAAAAATACTGGGATGTTTACTTTTTATTTTAAAAATCAGGTTTTGGGTTTTAAGATCAAACACCGGTTTTACTTTGGGATTTAAAAACCGATCTTCAAAACCCACTTAGAACCACTCATATCAAACATATTGATTTGACATAAAGTTAAATCTATATAATATGATCACACCAATCATTATAATATTTATTAACAATAATATAATACATTCAATCATTATAATCTCACCCAACAATAATATAATAATACAATTTCATTCAATTTTACACATTGATTTGACATAAAATTAAATTTTCCACTATTCAAAAATCCAAAAGTAACACACATATTACTATTCATCAAGGTTTCAAAAACACAGTATTTCAAAAATCGGTTTTCAAAACCACTTAAAGCCCAAAGTAAAATATTTCAGTAATTTTATATTTAAAAATAAAATAAAATTTATCCAATGGTGAAGTGCGATCACACGTGACAAAGTCAAATGATGTGTCAACTTTTAATTGAACGTCTATCATAAGACATTGCGAACCCCCTGTTTCACCGTAAAAAAAACCCAAGAAAAAAAAATCACATTAAGATAAAAGACAAAAAGCATGTGCAAGTAAACAAAATCTGAATTAAAATTGAGATAAGACGTAAGGGGTGAATGAGAGACATATGTTGCGCCAAAATAAATTAATAATGAAAATTGTTAGTTTACAAATAAAGAAAAGAGTGGAATAGAGATTATTAATCTTCAAATTCATTTGTTGCGAGATTTTTACCGATTAATATTCAAATTCTACATCTATCATTGAATTTTGAAAATTCTTCAAAATCACTTTTCAAAATCTTAAATAATTTTTCAAATCTATAATGAATACATCTTAAAAAATAATACAAACTTGTTTCGTTTATCACTTCTATCTACATCCTGTCAAAATAATAATAAACAGTACACTACAATAAATCTTAATTTATATAGATAATTTTATTCTAGAACAATACATCAAAAAAAAAAATTATAATTACATTAGAATCGAACATAAGAGAGAGAAACGTGAGAGAATGAGAATGACCTACAAAAAAAATTGTAACAAATCCTAGTTTTAAACTTTTGATCCTAAGGATCATATTTTATCAGGAAAACATCAGTCTTAATTACTTAACATTCATATTGCTTTTAAAAAAAAATAACATTCCTTAGTAAAATTAAAAAGATAAATCATTGTTATGCATTATTTTTTAAAGTAAAAATGGAATATTCATTTATTAACACTTAAATGATCAATTCCCTCTAATCTCAAATCCCATGATCAAGTTATAAATAATGAAAATGAAAAAAAAATAAGGAGATTAATTATAAAATTAAGATCAATAAAAAAAATTATGTCAATCTTAATTATCTATGAGACAATTAATTTGTATCACTCTGATATATATATATATATATATATATATATATATATATATATATATATATATATTTTGTGTACTAAATAAAAGTATCTTAATCGAAAGCTCGAAATTCACTTTAAGTAACTGTCAACTCAAATAAGCTACACTTATTTTAATATATTGATTTATTTTTAAATGACATTTTTCAAAATAATATTAGAATAATATTCAAATCACAAATTTATTTAATATGCAATTTAAGTATTTCTAGGGGTCTGTAGTAAGTCAATGAACGACAAAGATATGTTATGATCATTGTATATAAGTATTTTCTAAAATCAGATCCTATCAAGATCATCAATTAGCATATCACTTACCATTCACGTTTATTGATTTCATAATGTTTAAAAATAGAATGATAAAATATGTGGAAATATATACATCATTTATATTTTATTTTCCATATACTTATAAAAATAAATTATAATTAAAAAATCGTTTAAACATGTACACGTAATTTTATAATTGGTAAATAAAAAAAAGAACTTAATTGTTATACGAATAAAAAATGGCTGGTCTATAGTTTAAATATGTGTAGAGTCCATACCTGTTAAAATTGTACAATTAATGATATGAGAAAATCTACCTAATAATATGCTCCAGATTAATAAAAAAATTAATTAGCAATAAATGAATGAGTCCAATTGAAGACATTTTATCTCAAAGCTGTAATTCGACATTTTTACATAAATTCAACATTTTTAGCTGTGCCGATTATATCATTATTCTTTAACAGTCAGGATTAGAAACCAATTCAGATCAAGAGAAAAATAAAGACGGTAAACTAAAAAAGAAAATATAATGGTAAAGAACATAGATGATAACAGTGAGAAAAAAAGATAGATTAATCCAATTGAAGATCATGTAAACAATAAATTGAAGTACATTCATATGAATATATATTTATGTATCAATCAAAGATACATATAAATTGAGAATGATAAAAACCCTAAAATCTTAAAATTAAAATAATCTTAAAAAATTCTACAAATCTTCGAATCTTTTATGAATAAATTTAAAATCTCCAATAAATTCTCAAACCTGTTGTTTGATGGATGAATATGTCTTGAACAGTTCTTCAAATCTCTGATGAATAAATTGCACAATCTTCAACAAATCTATCTAACTATCTTCATGACTACTACGTACAAAAAATAATTTACAACAAACCTTCAAATATATACTAAAATATTTGAATACAAATTCGACATAAATTTATATTCTAAAATCTTCAAATACAATACACATTTGTTTAGACTTATATCCACATATATATTTTCAGAATAATAGATGACCAGAAAATTGAGAAGTGAGATGATGAAAATGAACAATGACATGAACGGGTATAAATAGAGTACAAAAAATTAATTGGTCCTAGAAAGTAGCAACTGATCCAAAGGTCCACATTTCATCAACAAAAATAAACGGTTAATACGAAGTAGAATACAAAATAATGAATTTAATGACAATTAATTGTCAACCCTACCATTATTAGCAAAAAAAAAAAAAAAAAAAAAAACGTACGATTATGATGAAGTAGAAAAAAGTTGATCAATGGTCGACAACGCAACCTTGAAATATGCAAATAATTGGAAGATTAGAAGAAATAAATGTAAAATGAAATAAATGTTAAAAGACATTTAATACTAATAAAAAATATAAAAAATACCATGCAAAATACGTATAAGATAGATCAACGATCATGATTCATCAGCATATTAGATCAATGGCTATAAAAAAAAAGGCGGGAAAACTATATATGGTAATCCGTAGGTGTATTATATTAGTATAGATTGTTGGTCCTTGGTGGAGTATGACACAAGTGTATGGGGGGGGGGGGGAATGCACTTGTGTATGCAAATTCTTTTCTTTTTAACAAAACTGGTCTTATCAGGCAGGTTGTCTCACAACTGGCCTGAGTGAACTTTGATAGATACTTGTCCTACTGATTACTATTAAGTGATCAGTTGGCTAAACATCTAAAAGAGTTGCTAAGTGCGGAATGTGGTTGGCCATTGACTCAAGAAATACTCCAAGTTAATTTCTGAAAAGATACAGTTATCAGGGACTTTGTCCAAAACAGTTTTTCTTAACTTACTGAGTTTTGCTTCTTTAAAGTATGATTGAATGTAAGTGCAATAAAGAATGCAGTAAGTAAATGGCACACAAGTTTATAGTGGTTTAGAGACTCAAGCTCCTACATCCACTTTCCCTGATTTAACAGGATAATTCCTTCACAATGGAATTAGCTTGTTTTATAGTGCCAAGGTGCACTGATCAACAACACTCTCTTAGTGCTTTGATCCCTAGGATAATATGAGTCCTAGTGCTCAATCTCTCTGAGTTAAGACTGTGTTTCACTCTAACAGTCCTTAACTCCTCACTTCTACAACAAACACTTTCTTCACTAAATGAGATAAGGGTTTGAGGTTTGGATCCAACTAGTAGAGATATCCTTTACAATAAGAACAGTGTAAAGGCTTAGGATATCTCAATGCTAAGCTTTGGATGTTTACAAAGATTGGCTTAGCTAATTGAAGTGATTCAGGAAACTTGGGATTCTGAAGAACAGCTTGGTTTCCTTTGAAAGCTTGATGATAGTTTGATAGCTTGTAGTTGGATACTGAATCCCTTTGATCACTTCTGTATTTATAGGCAAATTTGAACAACTAACCGTTGGAGAGCTAGCAATTCAAACTTGTCTATTTGCAGCACCATTGAAACGGCTATGAAGCTTGGCATCCTTTTATCCACTGTGTAAAAGGGCTCTTCAATGGTTGCTTGAATGAATGTGTTGACTTCTGAAAAATGCGGCTGAGAAGACTTGTGTCAGATTCCAAATATGCACATTTCCCAAGGTTGATTTGTGGCAAACTCTACACTCAACCAACGGTCAGATGGGACAAGCTCCCTGAACATTCCTGCTGCAATTTAGAATGTTCCAACATTCATTCAATGCTTCACTCTTTAATGCTCTAAGTCTTCAATGCTTGGTTCAGGCATGATAGGCAATAAATGCTTCATTGAATGTGAGCTTCTGGCATTCAATGCTCTTGATCATTTGTACTTCAACTGTCTTGATCATTTGCATTTATGAGCATTGCTTTAATGTTCTTGATCTCTTCAGCTCAGTTGCCTAACATCCCAACTTTGGACAACTACCCTGAACTCTAAAATCTCACAACATTCCTGAGATTTTTAACTTAAGCATTCTACTTACTCAAGTGTACTAAGACAACTTGCCTGAACTAGACTTGAGCATATCTCAACTAATCTGATCATCATCAATCAGGGGTTTTGGTATCTAAATCAAAATCATTTTATTCCCAACAATTTCCCCCTTTTTGATGATGCCAAAACCTATTACAAAGGGAACTTGACTTATACTATACTTTACCTTCAGGATGAGTGATCTGGTCAACTTTCCTGAAAGAAACTGTTAGCACAATAAATCAAGTATATATGTCATGTCATGGTTAGTTGAGATAATGAGTTGTTATCTCTTGTTATAAAATCAGTGGTCCTTTTATATATCATAGAGCATTACAGATCAGAAAATCAAAAGGACAACAAAGCTGATACAAGAAAAACAGAATAACAACAATCATAAAAATCATAAAAACCAGATAGGGAAAAGATGAACTTATCCATCAGAGAGTTCCATCATCTGGAGGAGCAATGCCATATTGAGCCCAGACCCTTTTCTTCAATTCCCAAACATCCTTGTTGGATCCTCTAGGGCCAATCTTCATCTTCTCCATCTTCATGATGTTGATGAACTCTTCCAGAATCTTTCCCTCATCAATTAAGTTCCCATTGAACTTAGGAGACATGTACAGAATAGGGCCAGGGGCTTTGAATTCAACTCTTGCCATCTCAGCTGCTGCAAACAGCTTTTGATAGAGGTCCCTGTGGTTCTCAAACATAAACTGCACAAAGACTTCATCTACACTATCTTCAAGCCACTTTCCAATGACATAAAAGTCATATACAAAACTTCTCTTGGCCTCCTCCCATGCATCATTCAGTGAGATTGGAACCCACTTATCATGGTGAGGGTACTGAGTGTCCCATCTTTGCAGCATCTGTGGTTTGAGCCTTCTGTAAGAAGCCCTCCTTCTTGGAGCTTTGAAGTTTGCCCTCCTCTCATCTCTTGCCTTGTTGGCCTCAACCAACTGATCCATTATCTCTTTAGCCCTTTGAAGAGCTAGCTTCTCCTGTGTCTCTGGATCTTTGCCAAATCCTTCTTCAAACAACTTAGAAGGATCATCAGCAAGCTTGGGCACACCAACTTCAGGCTCTTTATTCTGTACCTCCTCTTCAATATCTTCTTCTTCAATAGCAGGCAGCTTGGCTGCTTTCTTCAATCTCTTTGATTGCCTCACTGGAGTTGATTCTTCAGACTGGAATTCTGATGGCAGAGTCAGGCTACTTGGGAATTCATTGAAGGCTTGCAATTCCTTCCTCTTTCTTTCAGATGACCTTGTCACCTTCCCCCTTACTTCAGCAACTTTCTCTTTGGGGTTAAGTCCTGCTGACTCACCACCAGGCCTTTGTTGCTTCCTTACCTGACTTTCCATTGCAGACATCATAGATTCTTTAACAGCAATTTGAATCTGCTCTTCCTCAGTCAAGTTTTCAATATTCATTGGGCCTTTGCCTTTCCCAATGTCTTCTACTGCCTCCTCCTCAATCTCAGGGATCTTCTCCTTTCCCTTTGATTCACCAATCACCAAGGTTCCCTTTGCCCTTGCTCTCTCTCTTTCCCCCTTTTTGGCATTATCAAAACACTGGGGCTTCAGTTCACTCATAGAGACTGAGAGATGTGAATGGGCTTGAGTGAGGGACTTCAACTCCTGCAGTAGATAAACATTCTCATCATGAATGTTTTGCATTTTGTCATCTGCCATGCTTAAGAATGTATGAACAGGCTTCATCTTCTGAGTAACAATGGCATCCAATGTGGCTTTCAGTGATTGATCAAGTTTGGCCTTAAGTTGTTCAGTGAGGTTGGCCACAACTTGATCAGACACTTTGGCCATAAGTTCAACAGTGAACTTCTCTGCAGCTTCTTTGACCATTGCAGCTTTCAATTCCTCAGCCTTCTTTCTTTGAGCTGCAGTCCTTTGCCTTAATGCATCCTTGATTGTCCTCCTAAGAGCTCTCACATTGTCCCTGTAGAGATTTTTGAGGCCCAGCTGCTCCTTCTTCACAGATTTTGTGAATTTCACCATCTCATCCTTTGCCTTTGTTACTTCTGTTGAAACTGTTTGCAGTCCAGTTTCAACTCCACAAATTCTTGCATCTAGAGTGGGCAGAATCACCTCTTCTGAGCCAGTTAGCCTCATCTCCACAGAGGCTAAAGTTTTGCCTTGGCCATCTAGAGTGTCAATAGTTGCTGCATGTGCCTTACCAACTTCCCTTACCAGTGTATCCAACTTCTCTGATTGCTCTTCAATGATGGATGCAGTCTGAGTAGCAATCTGAAAACCAGCCTCAGTGGTGTTGGCTTGCTCAAAGTACATCTTATTCAAGGTGGATACATTGGCTGATACTGCTTCAAGGTCAATGTCAGCATCAACTGGTATGTCTGTAAGAGAGGCATCTGCAAAAATTTGCTCAATTGTAACAGCAACAGAATCTGCAAAACTAAGAGTGTTAGTAAAATCTCCCTCAACACCCTCATTTTTTCTTTCTCCCATAAGGTCTGATACATCAGCACCTTCTCTCTTATTTTCAACTAATTTCTTTTCTTCTTCAATCATAACAGATGGACTCACATACACTGGAGAATCAGGCCTCCTTTCACCAAGGGATTCATCAAGTTCAGATTTGACTTGAAGAATTGCCTGACTCTCATATTGGGCTGCACCCAATATTTCTACTTCATCTCCCTCTATTTGTGGTGCACTCAGGGAACCTGTAATCACACAATCCTCACCATCATCTCCCTCCGAGTGTTCAACACTATCAGCCTTTTCAACTCCTTCCATTCCTAAACCTGACACCTCTATATCCTCAACAGGATCCACAGAGGGCAGTTGTTGGGAGATCACAGTGCTTGGGTATCCCAAAGCCACTGAGTCATCCTGAATGACTAAAGGCTGGTCAATGTCCAACTGTCCTGACATTGATGAGGCTTTAGCCAAACTAGCTTTTCCCATGGAAGTCTCAACATTGTCAAGCTGTGCCTCAGGCTCAGAAGAACCATCCTTGGCCAATGCATCTTGGACTGAGTCACCATCTTTGGTCAACTCCTCTGAATGATCAGAGTCCTTAACAGAATGATAGGTCAAGTAATGTACCTGAGCAGAGTGGAGGCCATGAGGATTGGGATTGGTGTTGTCATCATCATCATCATCATCATCAGATGGGCTATCAGGATGCTTGATCCCTTGTGCAATTATTTCTCTTTCAGCAAGCACCTTCTCGTGAACAATTGTGCAAAATAAGGCCTCAGTGGTTAACACACTGGATTTCTTCACATTTGCAAAATGTAAGAGCCTGTTCTCTTCAACCTGCCACCAGCTTGCTCCTTTATCCTGAATAGCCTGAGCTATTTCCACCATAGTTCTATCCTTGATCTCAACAAGAGCTCTGAGATCATAGAACTGTTGTTGCAGCCTAGGATAATCCTTCAATCCTGGATATAATTCATCCACATTAGCCTTGGCAATCTGCCTTAGCATCCCCTCATAAGTGTACTCTTCACCACTTTCATACTCAGAAGAGTTGGTTTGGGATTCAGGAGGGTTGGATTGGGATTCAGGTAGACTTGGCTGGATTTCAGGTAGGTTGGGTTCAGAAGGATTGGGTTTAGAAGAGCTTAAGATAAGTTGGGATTCAGGTGCTTTTGAGAGCAATGTGCCTGAAGAGGTAATTGGAATGGCTGGGAGAACAGCTTGATCACCTTCTTGAAGAACAGTTTCAAGAAGTTTGGTGTATGAAAGAAGTCTTGGATCAAGTGGGGAAAAAGTTCTATCCTCAAGATTGACCAAATCTGCCAGCACATCAATACCTGATCTGTCAGGGGCACCTTCAGGGGAGTAAACCTTCTTTGCAATGATTGGGGCATCTTCAGGAGTCTTGCACTCCTCTTCTTCATGCCTTGATGGAGATATTCTTTCTGATTGAATATCAGGAGAGTTGGCTTCAGGGCTGTTGGGCTTTGACTTGGAGTTAGACCTACTTGCCTGTCTAATCTCCTTGAAGAACTCTTTCTTCTTTTTCTCCTCTTCCATCAACCTCTGCTTCTCAGAAGTTTTGATAATTATTTTCCTTCTTTCAGACCTTGTTGGCTTGTCAAGGTCCCTAAATTGTGTTACAGTTTCAGGCTGTAAGGGGACAACCTCTCTGAATTCTTCACCCTCTTCAGGGGGGTTGACTCCTTCATCACCAGCCTTCTCAATCTCCTCAGAAGTGGCTCCTCCACTTCTTGACTGGCTTTCTGGTGAAGATTCACTCAGAATCTTCTTCATCCTCTTCATTTTTGGCTGAGCTTTTGGTGGATGAGCTTTTCTTTTTCTGGGAGAGGCTCTGGTTGCTGGAACAACTGCAAAAACTTTCTTTGAAGCTGCATCTTGCTTCCTCTTTTCTGTCTTGGAAGACAGCTTTCTGAACATCACCTTTTGTGCAGGAAAAGGCTTTGGCTTGGCTTGAAGGTGGGTATAATGAGCAAATCTTTCCAAGAGCAGGCTGGCTCTTGTGCAAAACTGGAGTCTTCCATCAACCACCACCTTGTGGTGCTTCACCTCCTTAAACTTGAACTTTTCATTCATCATCTTGTCAAGAATGAAACTTTTCCAATCAAACTTGACTCTCTTCTCAGTAGAGTCAATTACAACAGCCATCACCCTCAGTTTTGGCATGCTGATTCGTTCAACACTTTCAGAATGGCTCAACAAGCTCTTCACAACACAGTAAAACAAATGCCTATAAACAGGCTTTAAAGTGTTCTTGTTCTGAGCACTTACAAGTTTCTTGGGTACTATCATCCATGGATAGTAGAACTCCTGATCATCATCTTCTTTGTAAATTTCTGGATTTTGGCCTTCTGATGGTAGCCCAAAGCTAGCATCCAGATCCTCAGCAGTGAAGATGATGGTGTGTTGGCTTTCTTCTTCTTCATCTTCCTCAGCATATGTGAGCTTAGTGCACACATCACCCTTCTTGCCCTTCCATTGAGATGGGCAAAGAATTCAGCCATGAAGGAGTTCAGGCAGGAATCTGGTTTGGTGCCTAGGAACTTTTCAAGGCCTGCCTCCCTAAGCCATTGGAGGACTGGTTCAACCTCTGTATCTGGGCTATCAAAAGCCACTAATTTCTCAAACCAAAGAGAACTTGTGTTGCTGAGATATGCAAAGTCAATGTCCAAAGATGGATCATTGAAGTCTACAAGTTCTTCTCTCTTGATTTTAGGAGCCATGGATAATATGAGAATTTGGGTAGGTTTTTTTTGGAGAGGAGTTGCAGGTTTTTGAGAAGTTTTGAAAATCTTAAGAGTTTGGAATTATGAGTGCGTAAGGATGGAAGTAAAAACTGAGGAGTTTATATATGTGGGGAGTTTATTAACCGTTGGTTAATAGATAATAACAGTGGGTAAAAGTAAGAACCAATTGGATAAAGTGGGGCAGTGGGCTTTAGGCGGTTTGATGAAGTTTTAATGCAAATCAATGGTCTTGATGATGGCTCAAGAATTCATGAAATCTCAATTAAGATTTTGCATTAAATGCTGATTTGCCTTTTTGGTGGTAAAAATCTTTATAGCACACTCCATCCTAAAATGGCCTACTCTTAGACCAATAAATCTTTTAAATAGCAATGATTATCTAATTAACTCGGACAAACAATCTGAGATGTGTTTTGATTTCTGTGAAGGTCAGATTGCCTGATCAACATGCCTGAGTGGGTCCCAAAGTTACTGACTGGGTCCCACTTGGACAAAGCTCCTGACCAACATTGCTGAACACAATAGGGACAACTTTGCTGAGTTTCCCTCTTTGGCAGACAGCTTCAGTGAGGTTGGTCAACCTTGCTGAAGTTCATCTTAATGATCTTCCCCCTTCACATGAGCTTTCTTTCCTTATTTTTCTATCTTCCCTGGATCAAGTAAGCCCAATTCAGCTGACAATTCCAAGAACCTTGCTTCAGCTAGAGGCTTAGTTAAAATATCAGCTTTTTGCTTATCAGTGTGGATTTTGACAAGCTTGATATCTTTCTTCTCCACATGATCCCTTATGAAGTGATGCTTGATATCTACATGCTTGCATCTGGTGTGGAGCACTGGATTCTGTGAGATGGCAATTGCACTATTATTGTCACAGAATATTGGCACTTCATTTGATATGACTTTGTAATCTCTAAGTTGCTGCCTGAGCCAAAGTATCTGAGCACAGCAACTTCCAGCTGCTACATATTCTGCTTCAGTTGTTGAAGTTGCAACTGTATTTTGCTTCTTGGAGAACCATGAGATGAGCTTGCTGCCCAAGAATTGACATGTTCCTGAGGTGGATTTTCTGTCAATTCTACATCCTCCATAATCTGCATCTGAATATCCAGTGAGCTCAATGTTGTCATCAGCTGGATACCATAATCCAAGATTCTCAGATCCCTTGAGATATCTTAGGATTCTCTTGGCAGCATCAAAGTGGCTCTTCTTTGGATTTGCTTGAAATCTTGCACATACTCCAACTGCAAATGTGATATCAGGCCTGCTTGCAGTGAGGTATAGCAAGGATCCTATGATTCCCCTGTAGTTAGTGGAGTTTGTTGACTCTCCACTTTCATCAGGATCCATTTTCCAGTTAGTATTCATAGGAATTCTGACTGGCTTGCTTGTAGCACATCCAAATTTCTTGATCATGTCCCTTGTATACTTGACCTGATTGATGAATATTCCCTTCTTTGATTGAGTGACTTGAAGTCCTAAGAAGAAATTCATCAATCCCATCATGGACATCTCAAATTTGCTCTGCATGAGTTTGGAGAACTTCTCACACAGCTTCTCATTTGGAGATCCAAATATAATGTCATCCACATAGATTTGGACTAACAAAATATCATCTCCTTCACAGATTCTGAACAAAGTTCTGTCAACAGTGCCTTTGACAAAACCATGATCTAGCAGAAATTGTGATAAGGTGTCATACCAAGCTCTTGGAGCTTGCTTTAAGCCATAGAGAGCTTTCTTCAATCTGTACACCTTGTCTCCATCTTCAAAGCCTGGGGGTTGTTCAACATATACCTCTTCTTTGAGCACCCCATTGAGAAAAGCACTCTTCACATCCATTTGGTACACCTTGAATCTCATGTGAGCTGCATATGCTAAGAAGAGTCTGATTGCCTCAAGTCTGGCCACTGGAGCAAAGGTCTCATCATAATCAATCCCTTCAGATTGACAATATCCTTTGGCCACCAGTCTTGCTTTGTTCCTCACAATGATGTCATTTTCATTTTTCTTATTTTTGAACACCCATTTGGTTCCAATGACATCTTGATGAGTTGGCCTATCCACCAGCTCCCATACTTCATTTCTGGTGAACTGGTTCAGCTCTTCTTGCATGGCTATGATCCAGTTGGTGTCTTGCAGTGCTTCCTCAATGTCTTTTGGTTCCTGTTCTGAAAGGAAACAACAAAACAAAGCACTTTCTCCATGAAATCTTCTAGTTTTGATCCCTTCACTTGGATTACCAAGTATCAGGCTAGATGGGTGGTCTTGCAACCAAGTCCTTCTAGACCTGATCCCTTCAGGAGGATTGTCCTCATCTGAGGTTTGATCATTAGACTCATTAAATTCAGGAAAATTAATTGAAGGATCAAGTTCAGGATCATATTCAGGGGTATTGTCCTCATTGTCAGATAAGTTGACATTTTCATTGGTTCCCCCTTGAATATTGGATCCATTTACTACCTCAGCATTGCCTGCTTCTTCATTGGTAGTTGTTACCTGGTTTTGAACTGGGATAGGGTCAGTCAATTCAATTTCACCTTCAGGTAGGTTTGCTTCTGGTTGATTGCCATCAGGTAGGTTGTCCAGCATTTGATTATCAGCAAGATCAGGCTGGGCAACATCTACAAACACTGTTTCCTTGCTTTGAAGCCTTAATCTGGTTGTTCTTTGTGTTATCTTATCAATATTCAGGTTTCTATCCCTGAACTCATCAATAGATTCATCAAACACAACATGAGGCGTTTCTTCCACAATAAGAGTTTTGCAGTTGTAAACTCTGTAAGCCTTGCTGATTTGTGAATATCCAACAAATATTCCTTCATCAGCTTTGCTGTCAAAAGCTTTCAATTGCTCTTTCCCATTATTGTGAATGAAACACTTACAGCCAAATATGTGAAAATAAGCAACAGTGGGCAATCTACCTTTCCATATTTGATATGGGGTTTTACCTTGTCCTTTGGTGATTAAGGACCTGTTTTGAGTGTGACATGCAGTGCTAATGGCTTCAGCCCAGAACCTTTTAGGCAGTTTGGATTCAGCAATCAATGTTCTTGCTGCCTCTTTCAAGGTCCTGTTCCTTCTTTCAGCAACCCCATTTTGTTGAGGTGTTCTTGCTGCTGAAGTTTCATGAGTGATGCCATTCTTGCTGCAGTACTCATTGATGTATGAGTTTATGAATTCAGTGCCTTTGTCTGATCTGATCTTGACAATACTTAGGCCCTTTTCATTGCTCAATCTCATCATCAATTCAGGTAGTTTGACTTGGGTCTCCTTTTTGTTCAGCAAGAATACTACCCAGGTGTACCTGGAGAAATCATCAACAACAACTAAAGCATATTTTCTTCCATTTATACTTACTGGGATTATTGGTCCAAATAAGTCCATATGCAGTAGTTGAAGAACTCTCTCAGTTGAGATGACAGGCTTCCCTTTGAATGAAGCTTTGATCTGCTTTCCTTCCTGACATGGCTGGCATATATGTTCTTTGGTGAACACTTGATTTGGCAGCCCTTTAACTAGAGAGTTTCTTGCAATCTTGTTGATGGTTTTGAAGTTCAGGTGATTTAGTCTTTTGTGCCACAGCCAGCTTTGCTCACTTGTGCTTTTGGCAACAAGACAAACTGCTTCAGGGGTTTTGCTCCAATCTGCAAAATAGACATTTCCCTTTCTCACCCCTGTTAGTAGCACCTGTTGTGTTGAATTATTTTTGATGATACATTCATTTGGTGCAAATTCAACACAATATCCTTTATCACAAATTTGACTTATAGACATCAAGTTATATTTCAGGCCTTGGACATATGAGACATCAGTAATTTTAACACTACCAATGTTTAATGTACCATAACCTCTTGTGATCCCTTGAGAGCTGTCTCCAAAGGTTACTGAAGGACCATCCTTTTCTATGAAATCGGAGAGAAGCTCTTTGTTTCCAGTCATGTGTCTTGAGCATCCACTGTCCAAGTACCATGCTGTTTTCTTGTTGATGCTTCTCTTCTTCTTGTGGTCCTTGCAGTCCTGCAAAGTCAAAATTCAGGTACCCTTTGAGTGTTGGGTCCTAGAGGGTTAGCTGTACCTTTTGGAACCCAAATCTGCCTAATTACTCTGATTGACTCAAAGTGACTGACTTGGTTTCCATTTACATCTACATACACAGTTTGACCCTTAAATGCCTTGAGTGGCTTCTGTGTATAAGTGTTAATCTTGTAAGGTTCAGGAGTGTTAGTGAGTTTCTTTGGGACATTTCTCCTGAAGTTACTAGACTTAGGTGCAGCTTGGTAAGACTTTTGAGGATAGGATTTTGGATGGCCTTTTCCTTTTGGCATGTAAGGTCCAGGCTTCCTGAATGTTTTATACCTGTCAGAGGGGATTGGCCTTAATCCATTCAGTTGAGGTTGTCTCATTTGAGTTGACCTTTTCTGAACAGATTTTGGTCAACTCCTCTGATGAGGATTCAGATAGGTTGGCCTTCCATTGGTTCTACCTTTCTGACCCTCATTCCTTCTGTAAGCAATGTCTTTAACCTTTTCCTTAGGTATGGGTTTAGGGACATTGTTTACTTGAGTTGGTGTAAAAATTCCTTTACCCTTATCCTTGATCAGTGGTTGATTTACTTCCATTTCATTTTGTTGTGCCACTGATCTTACAAAAGTCATCTTAGAATTGCTTGATGAGGCAATACTAAGACCAGGTGAGGGTTCAAATGGATTATAGCCTAATCCACCCTTTTGAGCAAATGGTCTTTGAAACCCTTGAATTTCCTCTATTGCCTTAGCAGATTTGTTCAAGGCAGACATTTTCATTATTAAGCTCCCCTCACTTAATTTCAGAGTATCAAATTCACTTGAGAGATTGTCAAATTTAGCTTGAAGGATTCTAAGATCAAAATCCTTTTTCCTCAAGGCCAGTTCTTGATCATCAATCAACTTTTGTTGTTCAGAGACTTTGAGAGACATTTCCTCATGTTCTCTCACAATCTGCTGATACAACTCAGTTGATTTAAAGTCAAACTCTGGTTCAGGAGGGTTGGGAGTTTGAGCTTTAGAATTCAGTAGCTCATTTTCTCTAAGTGCCATATTGCATACTTCTTGTAGCCTGGTGAAATCCTCAAGTAACTTTCCAAAGTTGAGTTTCAAGTGGATTTCACTGGTTTCATGTGTGTTATTTGAAGAGTTAGAAGAATTAGAAGATGAGCATACCTCATCATTTTCAAATGCCATTTGACAGTCATCATCACTGTCACTGTTGGAGAACAGTCCATCATCAGAAGAGTAGACACTCTCTTCACTTGCTGATTCTCCAGCTACCATGGCCTTCCTGTTGTTCAGCCTCTTGTCTCTTTTGTTCTGCCTTTCTTTTCTTTCATTGGCACTAAGGTCAGGACAATCATACTGAAAGTGACCCTTTTTCTGGCAGTTATAACACACATCTTCATCATCATTCTTCTTGCTTGAGGACTCCTTCCTCCTTGATGATGATGGTTCACCTTTGCTGTATTTCTTCCTATCAGCATATCTGTCTTCTTTCTTTTCATCAGAGACTTTGTCCTCTGATTTGTTGTCAGGAGAACTGAATCTCCTTCTGGTTCTGTTGTCTTGGTAGAACTTCTTGTATCTACCAAATCTGGAGTTGAGCTTCTCAAATCTCCTTGCCATGAGTGCTAGCTCCTCCTTCATTTTAGATTTTGAAACAGATTGAGAGGATCTTTGAGTATTCTTCTTTTCTGTTTCAGCAGCTTTGAAAGCAACACCTTTGCTTGAGGAGGATGGCTCTTCATGCACTTTCTTTCTGTTCAGATCAAACTCATATGCTTTGAGTTCAGAGAACACTTGCTACATGGGCATGTTGTCAAGATTGCTGGTGTTTTGCATCATGACAGAGTATATGTCCCACTTGGATGTGAGACTTCTCAGGATCTTCAAGGCAACCTCTCTTTTGGCATAGAACTTGCCAAGAGAGTTTATCTCATTCATGATGTCAGTGAATCTGCCATCAAGATGATCAATAGTTTCATTGGCTTCCATAGAGAATTGTTCATATTTTTGGATAGCCACTTGAAGCTTGTTTTCTTTTATCTTTTGGGTACCTTCACACATGAGTGCTAAGGTGTCCCAAATCTCTTTAGCTGTTGTGCAGTGGTACACTCTTCCCATCACTGCATCTGGAATAGTCTGGTACAAAGTATTCATGGCAATGTAGTTCAGGTTGTGTCTTTTTCTTTCTTCAGCTGTAAGATCATCCTCATCCTTAGGTAGCAACTCCCTTGGATCTGCTTTCTGAGCATCAGTGAGCTTGGGATTTGCTTTGGTGAATGTGAATGGTCCTCTGGTGATGACTTTGAGCATTTCATCATGCTGGCAGGCAAGATGTGCTCTCATTCTAATCTTCCAGAAATCATAATTCTCAATTGAGAACATTGGCAACTTGTGATGAGAAATATGATTGACTTGGTTTGGACCCATGTTGTTGATGGTGTTAACAACATCCCCTGGAACTGCATTGTTAGCCATTTCAACAGAAATAATATAAGATGAACACAAATAGGTTTTTCAGAAATTTGGATCAGTTCAGTGACCACAGAAAATGTGATTTTGAAAATCAATGATTTTCAGAGTCAGTGGTCTATGAACCCCTGCTCAGATACCACTTGTTGGTCCTTGGTGGAGTATGACACAAGTGTATGGGGGGGGGGGGGGAATGCACTTGTGTATGCAAATTCTTTTCTTTTTAACAAAACTGGTCTTATCAGGCAGGTTGTCTCACAACTGGCCTGAGTGAACTTTGATAGATACTTGTCCTACTGATTATTATTAAGTGATCAGTTGGCTAAACATCTAAAAGAGTTGCTAAGTGCGGAATGTGGTTGGCCTTTGACTCAAGAAATACTCCAAGTTAATTTCTGAAAAGATACAGTTATCAGGGAATTTGTCCAAAACAGTTTTTCTTAACTTACTGAGCTTTGCTTCTTTAAAGTATGATTGAATGTAAGTGCAATAAAGAATGCAGTAAGTAAATGGCACACAAGTTTATAGTGGTTCAGAGACTCAAGCTCCTACATCCACTTTCCCTGATTTAACAGGATAATTCCTTCACAATGGAATTAGCTTGTTTTATAGTGCCAAGGTGCACTGATCAACAACACTCTCTTAGTGCTTTGATCCCTAGGATAATCTGAGTCCTAGTGCTCAATCTCTCTGAGTTAAGACTGTGTTTCACTCTAACAGTCCTTAACTCCTCACTTCTACAACAAACACTTTCTTCACTAAATGAGATAAGGGTTTGAGGTTTGGATCCAACTAGTAGAGATATCCTTTACAATAAGAACAGTGTAAAGGCTTAGGATATCTCAATGCTAAGCTTTGGATGTTTACAAAGATTGGCTTAGCTAATTGAAGTGATTCAGGAAACTTGGGATTCTGAAGAACAGCTTGGTTTCCTTTGAAAGCTTGATGATAGTTTGATAGCTTGTAGTTGGATACTGAATCCCTTTGATCACTTCTGTATTTATAGGCAAATTTGAACAACTAACCGTTGGAGAGCTAGCAATTCAAACTTGTCTATTTGCAGCACCATTGAAACGGCTATGAAGCTTGGCATCCTTTTATCCACTGTGTAAAAGGGCTCTTCAATGGTTGCTTGAATGAATGTGTTGACTTCTGAAAAATGCGGCTGAGAAGACTTGTGTCAGATTCCAAATATGCACATTTCCCAAGGTTGATTTGTGGCAAACTCTACACTCAACCAACGGTCAGATGGGACAAGCTCCCTGAACATTACTGCTGCAATTTAGAATGTTCCAACATTCATTCAATGCTTCACTCTTTAATGCTCTAAGTCTTCAATGCTTGGTTCAAGCATGATAGGCAATAAATGCTTCATTGAATGTGAGCTTCTGGCATTCAATGCTCTTGATCATTTGTACTTCAACTGTCTTGATCATTTGCATTTATGAGCATTGCTTTAATGTTCTTGATCTCTTCAGCTCAGTTGTCCATATGGTCAGCTTGTCTTGAAAGTTCAGCAACTTTGGCCTAGACACTTAACACTTATCAAGCTGCCTAACATCTCAGCTTTGGACAACTACCGTGAACTCTAAAATCTCACAACATTCCTGAGATTTTTAACTTAAGCATTCTACTTACTCAAGTGTACTAAGACAACTTGCCTGAACTAGACTTGAGCATATCTCAACTAATCTGATCATCATCAATCAGGGGTTTTGGTATCTAAATCAAAATCATTTTATTCCCAACATAGATTAATTAAGAATTTATATTATTAAAGAAAAATTAAAAATCAAGACCACTACTAATAGGTTATTTAGGGGTGATTAGTGATATTAATTACTACGATTAAATATAGGTTATTTAGGGGTGATTAGTGATATTAATTACTACGATTAATTTATTTAATTTTGTAAACATGACTAATTAAAAAAATGTAAATATATTTGCAAATAAATTTACATATATATTTTAATTTTAATGTATTTTAAAACAAAATGCCTGTAAATTGAAAATGAAAATTGAAAAAACTTTCCTTAGCCAAATTTAATTTTAAAAAATGCCGAAAATATTTTAAATTGAAAAAAAATTCCTTGTATAATTTCAACTTTACATATAGATTATAGACTAATTAACTTGTATTACATATCTAAACTAATGGGCAAATTAAAATTTTATTAATCTAGTTTCCTTTTTTAATTTTATTAAAATTAAAAAAAATTAATTAAATTGGTTTAAATAGATTGTATATGGATAAAATGTCGAAAATATATTAAATGGTAAAAACTTTCTTTATATAATTTTAACTTGATTTAAACATAGACTAATTAACTTGTATTAAATAGCTAAATTAATGGGTAAAATAAAAAATTTAATTAATATAACTATCAATTAATGACAGTTTCCTTTTTTAATTTAATTAAAAAAAAATCGAATTAAATTAGATTAAATAGATTGTATGTGGACTCTTTTAATTATATGTGGGCTAAAGGACAATAAAAGGTAGACCATATAAAAGAAGGAAAGAAATCTAGGACCATAAGCTCACATGTCGAGCCAGAGGCCGGAGTGCCATTAAAACATTGCCTGGGAAAACTCTCCTTAGGGATAAAACCCAGGTCAAGGAAAAAGGTAAACTCCTCTAAAAATCAATGTCTATAGAAAACAATATATAAATCATTATGTAGAAATGACAGTAAAAAGTTTGGTGGGTAGCCACTCTAGACACAATCAAGGCCAGTCTTGGCCACAACATACGCCGCCTGGTTGACCTCTCTAAAGACGTGTGAGTATCTAATGTGCATGTCCTGTGTAAGAGGGTGGATTTGGCTCCAAAGGCCTTGTAGACGCCAAGGAATAGAGATTAAAACCATTAAATACATTTGTTAGGGTTAAAACGTTACAAAAAAGAATTGACACCTAACATTAATGAATGGAGAGGCGTTGAGGAAGGAAGCAGTAGCGGCAGGGTAGCCGACAGTGTAGTCTGAGGAAAAAACAGAGGACGACGGTGATGACGGATGTGTTTACTTCATCCTAGTAAATATAACTTCTTTTTTATGGTTTTTTTTATATGTTTTTCAACTAAACTAATGAATTTATTTTATTTTAAATGTAATACATGATGCAATTTTATTTTCAACAAAACACAGGACGACGGTGATGGCGGATGGCGGATTTTTTTTTTTATATGTTTTTCAAGCAATTTAAATTATTGCGATTTACCTGCTGCAAAATTGGTATGATGTACGGAAATATAAACAGAAGATATATGCATACTTTAGATATATGTATATTTTAGATGATAGGTGTATTTAAAAAGTAAATTATAAACAAAAGACGACATTATAATTTTTTTTTTGATTGGCCACTGGAGTACCAATTTTTTTATTTTTTTTTAGGGTTAAAAGTAAATATTTTGTCATTCATGAATTGAAGGCATATGCCTTACATCGTTTTGAGCTACAGTAATACAACCTGGGGAATATCCTCCATCCAAATCTGTTCAGAATTAGGGTCTAACACAAAATGGGCCAGCTCATGGGCAAGGGAGGTAGCCTCTCTCCTAACAGCAGCAAAAGCAAGGCTATATATTACAAAGATTAGCTAGACATCTGATGTCATCAATGATAACCTTCGAATGCGGGTCTGGGCTATCTCCCTTCTAAAGACGCTAAATAAAAGAAAATAATATTACGTATAAACGCATTATAGAGTTCGAGAGTAAAAAATGATCTGTTGTCCAATTCCTTAGATCAATGTTGCTGAAGATACTAAATAAAAGAAAAAATGATTTGCTGTCAAATATAGGAAGAGGATCAATCTTTGAAGAACTGTTAGGTCTTCAAACGTTTACGTCAAAAAAAAAAAAAAACTAAACTACATATCTAAATTAAAATAAAAAATATAGAATTTTTAGAATTACAAAATTACATCATCACAAAAGAAAAACAACAAAAACACTAACTACATACGAACCAAGAAAAGAGATTTGATGAGAAGACAAATAAAAATGACGAATTTATAGAGAAGATGAGAAAGACGTTACAAATTTTATGGAATTGATCCGAAGGACACAATTCAATCTACAAATATCAACGGTTAAGATTAAGAGTAATAAATGACAAATATTAAATACAAATAATAAATGGAGGTTACCATATTTATACAGAAGACCAAATGAACAGTCAAGATCAAAATAAAGAAAACGATCAAAGACCCAAAAATTTTCCCGCCGAAACTATAAATGGTAATATGTAGGTGTATTATATTAGTATAGATATAATATTTTATGTAAATTTATTAGTGAAAAGTGTAAGAAAAAAGGTGGAGAGAGAAAAGGTAAAAAAAGTAAAAAGGTGGAGAGAGAAAGGAAAAATAAGTGTAAATTTGTGTAAAAGAAAGAAGAGATTTTCTATAGTGAGATAAGGGGTTCGACGTGTCTTACAATAGACTTTATATTAAAAGTTGACACATGATTTGACTTTGCCATGCGCGACCACACTTTGCCATTAAATAAAATATTTATTTTTTGAAAAAAAATAAAATTATTAAAATATCCTTATAATATTTTTAAAAAATATCCTAAGAGTTTTTTCCCAAAGGCTGGGTCGTAGATCTCGAGGCCCAAGAGAAAGTGTAGGTCCCTAGTTGAGTTGATAATATTGAGTAAACTAAGAAAACGTCTAGAGGGAGGTGAATAGACTTTTCAAAATCTTTCAAAATATCAAAGTACACAATGCAGAATATCAGATTTATCAATGAGCCCTTAACAATTATACTCAACTAATCTCGAATATGAACTTCTGTATGAACACTGATCTTGTCTATTCTATATGCAGATTAATCAATTAAACAAGTAATCAATCAAACAACAAATAAAACAGTAAAGTAAATCAACACGAGATTTATAGTGGTTCGACAACTTGTCTACATCCACTCTCACAACTCCAGTTACGAAATTTATTAACTCTTCTCTTCGAGTAGTGTGTTCTTGTGGCTTTAAGTCCCAAGAAATAAGACTTCGATCTTTTCGATTATAACTCAGATATATCTTCGATCTAACAACTAGTGATTTACAAGTATCTAGCAACTTGATTAACAACAAACAGTAATGAAAAACTTCTCTAATTCAGTAGTAGCCTTCTTCGAATTTGACTTGTCTTCTGGCTTAAACTTTCTGAATCTTCCAACTCTGCGAGTTTTTCCTTGCTTTGAATATCTCAATAAACGCTTTTGAATTCTCAATATTTCAGTAGTCATAACCGTCAAATACCTTCATGTATTTATAGACTTCAGAAATCAAGATAAGTTTGTTATCCAAAAACCTTTTCTTGATAACTAACTTCAAACGGTTTCTTCTTATCCTTCCACACGTTTCTTCAGTTAATTAGTTATTCCATAACTAACTCTTAAATATACGATCATATCTTCATTTGATATCTTCATACACGTTTTTTTTGACTTATTGCGAACTCGACTTGTCTAGTGTTCAACACTTAGACAATTCTTCAGTCTTCTCAGCACTTGTCTTGTCTTGTAGCAGTCTTCTTCCAGCAGTAGACTCCTTCATGCAGAACTAATCTAGTCCTATCAATCTAATCCTAACAAGACTATTACATTACTTTAAGCTTTATAAATCCAGCTTAGTCAACTTAAAAACTATACATCAATATAAAACTATGAGCTTCTATACAATGATTATATGCTCATCATAAAACCTATATAAACTCAACATAGTACTTATAAAATGTACTTGTCTTTTCCTTCTTTCTTTCTTTCTTCTCTTCCTTTGTACTCTACTGATCTTGTTCATAAGACGACTTCCATAACTAGATCAGTCAACACTTAGAAATATATTCAAGTCTACTTTTGACTTATCAAAACTTCTTCAACATCAATTAGGACTTATATTAGGATTCATATCCCAACAATTTCCCCCTTTTTGATGAAGCCAAAACTACTTGAATTATTTTAAGTTAGTAGACTAGTTAAGTAGTTATCTTCTCAAAATGTGTTATCTTTTTCATTCATTTCAGTAGATAAGTAGATTACAAATACTTAACAAAATCTTGAAATAAGTAAAGTACTTACAGTTTCTTCATTCCATGCTTCCACCACTTGGAGTGTCAGCATCTGGATTCGGCGTTTGAAAAGATTCCAAAACTCTTCTATGAATATCCTAAATGTGATGTTCATTGTCGATCTTCTCCTTCTCCAGCAATTCTTCTTCAAACTTCTTGATTTTGTTGAAATCAACACGCTTACTAGATCCTAACATAGGAGTTTCCCACTTAGGAAAATCTGGACATAAAATGTTGTATCCAACTGCAGTAGCTATCCTCATTATCAGATTCCATAAGTTGTTGTCTTCTACTTCCATGAATTTTTCAAATAAAACAAACAACTCGTCTTTGCTTTCTGCATCACCAAACTTTCTGATAATCCAGTGATCTACTTCCCACTTCAACTTGACAACCTTCCATGCATCTCTATGCTCATTGTCAATGAATCTATCAATCTAGGCATCTTCAATCACGTCTGGATCTTCTTTCAACTCTTGCAACCTCTTGATGTGTTTACCTAACACTTTCTTGTTAGCATAACGATCATCTTTGCTTCTGTTTCTTCAAAATTTCAGTCTCATCTAGATCAGCAATGATGTGACCTATAGACTCTTTAACTTTCGGTTCACGCATATCTAGCTTCCTTTTAACGACTCTTCTAGTTTGAACCTCTTTAGTTTGAACTGACTTGCCTTTCGCTAGCCTCTTCTGCTCTTCTGCACTGATCTGTTCCAACTCAGCTTTCTTCACTAGTCTGCCTCTCCTAGGTCTACTAGTCTCTTGAACAACAATATCAGTCGCAGTCGCAACAACCTTCACATCTTCAATCTCTTCCCCCTTTTTGGCTTCATCACTTGCCTTAAGAGTGAAAAGAGAAGTGAAACGAGTCATCTCTTCTTGAATTGCTTGCTTCATCAGATCAGTAGCTCTATCAATCTGCTTCTGATGACTCTTATCGTGACTCAGCTTTTCAAGGCGATCAGCTGTGTATTCCAACTTCTTAGAACAAAAAGTGAAATCATTCTTCGAAACCTGGTGGTCTGTATACTTGGTTGACTTAGCTTTTCAAGGCGATCAGCTGTGCATTCTTCGAAACCTGGTGGTCTGTATACTTGGTTGCCTTTCACTTCGAAACCTGGTGGTTGTTCTACATATACTTCTTCCGCAAGAATACCGTTAAGAAATGCACTTTTAACATCCATTTGATATATAGTAAACTTCATATAAGCAGCATATGCAAGAAACAATCGAATGACTTCTAGTCTAGCAATAGGCGCATACGTTTCATCATAGTCTATGCCTTCAGCTTGTGAATAGCCTTGGGCTACTAGTCTAGCCTTATTTCTAACGACTACATCATTCTCATCTTTCTTATTTTTGAAAATCCATCGAGTGCCAACTACATTATGGTGTTCTGGCCTATCAACAAGTTCCCAGACGTCGTTTCGAACAAACTGGTTCAACTCGTCTTGCATAGCGATGATCCAATTACTATCAGCCAATGCCTCTTTAACGGTCGTAGGCTCGATAGCTGAAAGGAAACAACACCAGCAAAACATAGATGGACTCGACTGTTCTTGCGACTCAAAGAGTTGTCGCCTAGTCTTTACACCAATAGTAGAGTCACCAATGATATTTTCAGTATCATGAGCAAATTTCCATGTTTTTCTAGACTTAACAGGCATATTATCATCATCTAAATCAACTATAGCATCATGCATTTCAACATCATTTGTATCATGAGTTTTAGCAGGAGTAGACGAGTCAACTAGAGCAGGCATGTCAACTGGTCTAGTGGACTTACCTTGAGCACTTACCTTCTCCTTGTCATCTGATTCGAGGGCTTTCATGAATGGATTATAGGCTTGAAAAGATTCGTACACTTCTGATTCCTCAGTAGATTGGATCGATAAATCGTCCACTTTCTTACTGATCTGGTCGGCAGACGAGTCCTGTCGAGATTCATCGAAAACAACATGTGGTGTTTCTTCCACACAAAGAGTCGAGTAGTTAAATACTCTAAATGCTTTGCTAGTCGAGGAGTATCCTAAAAATATCCCCTCGTCTGCTTTTGCATCAAATGTATTTAACTTGCTCTTCCCGTTGTTATGGATGAAGCACTTGCATCCGAATATATGGAAATATGAAATTATGGGTTTTCTACCTTTCCATATCTCGTAGGGCGTCTTACCTAGTACCTTATTGATTGCGCTTCTGTTCTGGGAGTGGCATGCAGTATTGATCGCCTCTGCCCAAAACTTTTGAGGAGTATTATACTCGGCCAGCATGGTTCTACAGGCTTCTTTGAGGGTTCTATTCCATCTCTCTGCTACACCATTTTGTTGTGGCATCCTAGCTGCACTAGTAAGGTGCTGGATACCACGTTTAGAACAAAAATCTTTGATATAACAATTAATGAATTCAGTACCCTTGTCACTACGAATCTTGACAATGGATTGATTCTTCTCAACTTGTAACTTTTTCAACAGATCAGGTAGAAGAGTTTGTGTATCACTCTTCTTGTGTAGGAAGACTACCCAAGTGAACTTAGAATAGTCGTCTACCACAACAAGTGTGTACCTTCTACCATTCAAGGTTGAAAGAGTTATCGGTCCATAAAGATCCATATGTAGTAGTTCTAGGACTCTACTAGTTGAGAGAGTAGGAATGGATTTAAAAGAACCTTTTACCTGTTTACCTTTCTGACAAGCATTGCATACATGAGACTTGTAATAGATTTCGTTGGGTATACCTTCAACAAGGTAATCTCTTGCAATCTTATTAATCACCTTAAAGTTCATATGACATAGGCGTCTATGCCATAGCCAACTGATCTCTTTAAGGTTCTTACTAAGAAGACAAGTATCCCTCGGACAGCTATTACAATTCACAATGTATACGCTGCCTTGTCTTATGCCGACGAGTAGTACAGTGTGTGCCCTCTTGTCAATGATCTCACATTTGCGGCTTTTGAATTGTACCTTATAACCACGATCACAGAATTGAGAAACAGATAGTAAATTGTACTTCAAACCTTCTACGTATGATACGTCCTGTATCTCTACATCTCCATTTCTGATGTAACCAAAGCCTTTCGTAACAGCTGTTGAACTATCACCGAAAATCACCTTGGGTCCTTCTTGATCATAGTAACTCGATAGAAGAGCCTTAGTACCCGTCATGTGGTGCGAACAACCACTATCGATGTACCAAGTTTATCTTACAGAGCCACCCTTCTTATACAAGTCAAATCGACCCTGCAATGATGATATTTAATAATTTAGGTAACCCTTCTTATACAAGTTTATCCTACAGAGCCACTAGAGTTTAGAGGAATCCAAATATACATAGGAGTCCTGAACAAATTTGATCTCTTAAGCTTTCTACCATGCTTGTTGCAAAATAAGACCCTGTTGTCCTTATCTAGCCTATCATCAGACCTTGGGTCTACTCGTTTGAGATTGCCTTTCGACTTAAAATCTACTTGAATAGGCATGGGCCTTTGATAGTCAGAATAGGACTTGTATGCATTTGGGCCATACGGTTTATAAACACGTTTGGGTCTTTCCTCATCTATGATATCATAAGACAAAGGTGGAGGATATAAGACAGGTTGAGTACGATATTTCAGAGAAACCTTCCTAGGTCTAGTCAAGTAGAGCTGAGACTGCCTTATGAAGGGAGGTCTAGGCTCTTTCCAACTAGTCTGTACTTGTCTAGAACTCGTCTCCTGAGGATACCAATCTGCGTATCTGACCTGGTTTGGTCGTCCACGACTAGTGGTCCTCTTTTGACTCGTTCTAAACGGAACAGATCTGTTGTTAACATTCTTTTTACAACCTTTGGTAATCGGAGTGTTAACTCTAGTCTGTTTATGTACAGTACCTTTGGATGTCGTTCCAATATCGTATTCCATTGGTCTTTTCCCTTTATCTTTTGTCAAAGAACTTGAACTAGCAGCAGTAGGGTTCTTAATGACATGAGTAGACGAGCTAGGTGTTTCTGCACCCAACCCTGTCTTGTAATCTGGAGCCCTATACCTATCTGACAGTTGTTGATTAATCTTTGAAGAATTAACCAAGTCAGTAAGTTTAAGGTCTAGATTTACGACTTCAGTCTCTAAGAACTTATTGCGCTCTTCAAGCTTTTTGCACTTGTTCTTTAAAACATTGAACTCATTAGTCTCAGTAGCATGTGTCTTGAGTAGGTCTTGATACAACTTGTGTGTTGACGCACTCTTGACTTTGAGTTGTCTCAACTCTTCTGTCTAGCGTTCGTTTAGGATAGTTATATTAGGATCTACTTTCGACTGGGCTTCCTTAAGATCAATGATTTCTTGTTTTAAAGCGATGTTCTCGCCGCTGACTTCAATGAATGCCTTGTTAGCAAGTAGGAGGTCTTCTTCAGTCACACTAGTAGAGTGATGAAGACTACTCCCTACTCCACTGTCGGCAGTATCACTTTCATCAGAATCCGATTCATCACATGATTGAAATGAAGTTGCAGATGATACCTCTTGTTCGATTTTCGCCATGAAGCTTAGGCCATCATCTACTATGAACGCTTCTTCTTCATGATTAGACGAGTACCTAGATGAAGACGATGGTAACTCGTTTGAATCTGTTGGGAATAAAATGATACATGTTTTGATTAAGGACACTCTATGAAACATCAAATGCTCTGATCAGGAGAGTTGTTCAGAGAAGATATCCTTATGCAAAAACAAGATTGTAAAGCTCAAAAGGACAAGTCCAATAAGATGCTCTGATCAGGAGAGTTGTCCAGAGAAGATGTCCATATGCAAGACTGGTAAAATCAAAAGACAAGCTTAATGACTCTGATCAGGAGAGTTGTCCAAAGAAGCTAGCCATATGCAAGAACAAGTTTACCTAGCTCAAAAGGACAAAGACTACTCAAAGGTTTTGATCAGGAGAGAAGCCAAATCTATGTGATAAGTGCTCTGATGCTAAAAGACCAAATATGCTGATCAGAAGAGTTGTCCAGAAAAGTTATCTCAGCATGAGTGAATCAGAACAAATGCTCTAAAGGTTGTAGGTCAACTATGCTGAAGATTTAGAGACAACCATACCCTAAAGAAATGCAATGCAACATGCTAAGATCACTGTGAAATGAAATAAAGGGAAAGAGCCAAGTCATCTGAAGAAGAGCAAGCCAACCTTGCTGATAAGCAAGACTGCTGATAGTGATAAGAAGAGTTGTCCACTTGATAAGGAATGTTGTCCTATCATTAGATCAACCTTCAGAAGCCATGTCCAAGTCCTAACAAGAAGTCAAACATTGGGAAAAGTGCTGGAGAATGAAGACAAAGTCTTACAAGCCGTTTATTACCCAAATGAGGACATGTCACTATCAAGAATCTGTCTTCCAGTTTGAAGAACTAAAAGAAGACATTTATGGACATTGGAGGCTGCCTCTCCAACGGGCAAATCCTTCATTTGTCTATAAATACAGAAGTGTGAAGACCATTTGAAAGCATCCAACTAGAACCTCAACAAAGCACATCCAACCTTAAGTACTTACAAGCTAGAGTGCTTTCAAAGCTTTCAAAGACTATCTTAGTCTTCAAACACTTCATCTAAGCTGTACTACATTGTATATCCATACACAAGCTTAGAGAGATATCCTATCCTTATACACTGATCTTCATTGTAAAGGATATCTCATTAGTTGGAACCTTACTTCAATCCTTACCCCTTTCAAGTGAGAAAGTGAGAAGGTTGTTGTAGTAGAAGTGGTAGGAGCTGACTGTTGAGAGAAGAACAGTTCAGTTCTGAGTTGAGAAGAGGGTACTAGGACTCTAGACATCCTAGGGATCAATTCACCAAGGAGTGGTGATCTTGATCAAGTGCACCTTGGCACTATAAAACAAGTTAATTCCAAGAGAGAAGGAATTATCCTGTTAAATCAGGGAAAGTGGATGTAGGAGCTTGAGTCTCTAAACCACTATAAATCTCCTGTGTTGATTTACCTTACAAGTACTTACATTCATTCAACACTGCACACAAAACTGATCTTTCAAAGATATCTATTCAAAGACTGTGCAAAACTGATTTGGACAAGTTCCCTGAAGCTTAACTGGACTGTTTTGGATTGACAAAGTGATTTCAGAATCTTAAGGAGTCTAAACTTAAAGGGCCAACCACTATTCCGCACATATAACTCCTTTAGATAGTTATTCAACTAAGTACTCAATAGTACTTAGTAGATTGATTATCTTAGAAGAGTTGATTATCTTCAGCAGAGTTGTCCAAGACAACCTTGCTGAGCTCTGGTTTGATCAAAGTTGAAAAGAATTGCATACAAGTGTATTCCCCCCCCCATACACTTGTTATATACTCCTTTCAGGACCAACAAGTGGTATCAGAGCAGGGGTTCAAAGACCACTGCTTCTGAAAATCCATCTTGATTTTCAAAACTCACATATTTGGTGTGGTCACTGAACTGATCTCTATCTGAAATCCATCACTTATTGACTGACTGATTATTATTGAAATATGGCCAACAACAATGCTGTTCCTCCACCTGCTGTTCAAGGATTGGACAATATGGCCACAAATCCAGTCAACCACATTTCTCATCACAAACTGCCCATGTTTTCCATAGACAATTATGATTTCTGGAAAATTAGAATGAGGGCTCATCTTGCATCTCTTCACACTGATATGCTTAGAGTAATCACAAGAGGACCTTTTGTGTTTACTCAAACTAACCCCAGACTGACAGATGAGCAAAGAGCAGATATAAGGGAATTGATTCCCAAAGATGAGGATGACTTCACTGCTGATGAAAAGAGGAAAGATAATTTGAATTATCTTGCCATGAACACCCTCTATCAAACAATTCCAGATGCAGTTATGGGTAGAGTCTACCACTGCACCACAGCCAAAGAAATTTGTGATACCCTTGCTGAAATGTGTGAGGGCACTGAAAAGATCAAGGAGAACAAGCTCCAAGTTGCTGTGCAGAAGTTTGAACAATTTTCAATGGAGTCTGATGAGACCATTGACAAATTTGCTGGTAGATTCACTGATGTGATGAATGAGATTAACTCATTGGGCAAGGTCTACACCAAGAGAGAGGTTGGATTGAAAATCCTGAGAAGTCTCACTCAAAAGTGGGATGTCTATGCTGTAATGATGCAGAATACCAAAGATCTCTCCACCATGCCCATGCAACAAATATTCTCAGAACTCAAAGCCTATGAGTTTGACCTCAATAGAAGAAAACCTGTTGAGGAACCCTCAAATTCTACTAAGGGAGTGGCATTCAAAGCCAAAATTGCTGAACCTGAAATGCAACCCACTCCCAGATCATCAAAGACAGTCTCTAAGACTGAAATGAAGGAAGAACTAGCTTTGATGGCTAGAAGGTTTGACAAGCTCAACACAAGGTTTGGTAGATACAAGAAATTCTACCAAGACAACAAATTCAGGAGAAGATACAACTCCCCTGAAGATCAGGCTGAGGACAAAAAGCCTGAAGAGAAAAGATCAGAGGACAAGTCCTCTGATAGGAGAAGATCCAGTAGAGCTGATCCTTCTTCATCTAAGAGAAGAGAAGAATCCAAGAAGGATGATGATGAAGACCTGTGCTATAATTGCAAAAAGAAAGGGCACCTTCAGTATGACTGCCCTGAATTGAGCTCTAAAGAAAGAAGAGAAAGGCAAGCTAAAAGAGACAGAAAGTTCACCAATAGAAAGGCCATGATGGCTGGTGAAGAATCTGATAGTGCTGAGAGCTTCAACTCTTCTGATGGACTATTCTCCAACAGTGGAGATGATGATGATGTTTGCAACATGGCTCTTGAGGATGATGAGGTATCCTCTACTTCTAGTTCACCATCATTCATCTCACAGAACAATAGTGAGGTCAACTTGAAGCTTTCCCTTGGAAAGTTGATGGAAGACTTCACTTTGTTACAAGAATTTCATGATAACTGTGTGAGAGAAAATGAAAGATTGGCCATTGAACTTGCCAAAAACTCTGAGGTAGTTGTTGATGTCAAGTCTACTGAGTTGTATCAACAAGTCTTGAGAGAGCTTGAGGAAGCAAATCTCAGGATAGTTGACCAACAAAAGGAGATTGATGATCAACTTCTCTCTCAGAAGAGAAAAGATTTTGAACTTAAAATTCTCAATGCCAAATTTGAAAACCTCTCACATGAATATGATATTCTTAAATCAAGTGAAGAGAGCCTAAAATTAAAGATGTCTGCTCTGAAGAAATCCTCTAGAGCAATAGAGGAAATTCAGAGTTATCAAAGACCTATGGCTCAAAGAAGTGGATTAGGTTTTGATCCATTCGAATGTTCACCTTGTCTTAGTGTTGCTTCTACAAGTAACACTAAGAAAATCTTTGTTAAATCAGTGGCACAACAAGCTGAAAATGAAATAATTCAGCCACTGAACAAAGGAAAGGGCAAATTAAATGAAATGCCTACTCAAGTGTTTCAGAAGACTAGACCCAAACCCTTGGAAAAGGTCAAGGCTCCTGAACACAAGAGGAATGTTGATCAGCAGAGTAGACCCAATGGAAGGGCAACTCTCCTGAACAATGTTCAGAGGAGTTATCCAAGGTATAATCAGCCTAGGCCAACTCATCTGAGAAAGCCTCAGCTGAATAGACCTAAGGACAACTATCCTCAAAGGCAGAATAAAATGAGACAACCAAAACCCTCCATGCCAAAGGGTAATGGTCATAAAAAGGCCTTTTCTCAAAGATTTCATCAAGTTGCACAAAGAACTCATAAGTTCAGGAGAATTGACAACTCCCCTGAAATTTACAGAGTTAACACATTCACACATACTTTCCCAAAGGCATTTAAGGGAAAGACAGTGTATGTTGATGCACAAGGAAATCAACTTAGCCACCTTGAATCAATCAGGGTTATTAGGCAAGTTTGGGTTCCCAAAGGTACAGCTAACCTCTCAGGACCCAAAACTCAAAGGGTACCTAAACCTATCTAAATGCAGGTACCATTGGGCCACAAGAAGAGGAACATGAACAAAAAGACAGCATGGTACCTTGACAGTGGATGCTCAAGGCACATGACTGGAAATAAGGAACTCCTCACTGACTTCATTGAAAAAGAAGGCCCAAATGTCACCTTTGGAGACAGCTCACAAGCAACAACAAAAGGTTATGGTACTTTGATGATTGGTAACATCAAAGTAACCAATGTATCTTATGTAGCTGGTCTCAAATATAATCTCCTAAGTATCAGTCAATTCTGTGATAAAGATTTTAATGTTGAGTTCTCAAGTGGAAAATGTCTAATCAAAGATAAGACTCAACAAATTCTATTGACTGGAACTAGGAAAGGAAATGTGTATTTTGCAGACTGGGATAAGTCTACTGATGCTGCATGTTTTATTGCTAAAAGTTATAGTGAACAAAGTTGGTTATGGCACAAGAGGCTAAACCACCTGAACTTCAAATCTATGAATAAACTTGTTAGAAATGCATTAGTTAAAGGACTGCCTAATGAGGTTTTCATTAAAGAACATGTGTGTAAGCCATGTCAAGAAGGAAAACAGATTAAAGCCTCATTCAAAGGTAAACCAGTCATCTCCACTGAAAGGGTACTTGAACTTCTACATATGGATTTGTTTGGACCAATTACCCCTTCAAGCATAAATGGTAGAAAATACACATTGGTTGTAGTAGATGACTTCTCTAGGTTCACATGGGTAGTATTTCTCCTTAATAAGAAGGAAACTCAAGTCA
Source organism: Galeopsis tetrahit (assembly GCA_963675135.1). Lineage (NCBI taxonomy): Eukaryota > Viridiplantae > Streptophyta > Magnoliopsida > Lamiales > Lamiaceae > Galeopsis > Galeopsis tetrahit. Next base: position 40,211,357 of record OY776128.1, on the reverse strand, counting down.
AACTGCCTGAACTTCTTAAGAGATTGTCAAATGAGAAAAGCCTTAACATTATCAAGATAAGATCTGATAAAGGCACAGAGTTCATTAACTCATACATCAATGAGTATTGTACATCTAATGGAATAGCTCATGAAACCTCAGCAGCTAGAACTCCCCAACAGAATGGAGTTGCAGAAAGAAGAAATAGAACTTTAAAAGAAGCTGCTAGAACTCTAATTGCTGATTCAAAATTACCTAAGAGGTTTTGGGCTGAAGCTATAAACACTGCATGCCATACTCAAAATAGATGTTTGATTATTAAGGGGCAAGGCAAAACTCCCTATGAACTCTGGAAAGGAAGAATGCCTAAAGTGTCATATTTTCATATATTTGGTTGTAAATGTTTCATTCACAATAATGGGAAAGAACAATTGAAAGCTTTTGACAGCAAAGCTGATGAGGGAGTATTCCTTGGATACTCTCAAATCAGTAGAGCTTTCAGAGTCTACAACAAGAAAACCCTTATTGTGGAATAAACCCCTCATGTTGTGTTTGATGAATCTATATTTGAGATCAGGAATGATCACTTGGAACCTGAAGAAATCACACAGAGGACAACCAGATTAAGCCTAAAAGACAAAGACACTGAATTCATAGATGTTGTTCAAGCAAATTTACCTGAAAAGCTCACATTGGACAACAACCCTGAAGGCAACCTTCCTGAGACAAACCTCACTGATGGAAATGGTGAACTGAATGATCCAATCCCAGTTCACATCCAGGTAACAACTACCAATGAAGAAGCAGTTCCTGCTGAGGTAGTTAATGGGTCAAATAATCAAGGGGGAACTCAAAATGTTGAAAATGCCAATGTCCCTGACATTGAGGACAACACCCCTGATTATGATCCTGAATTAGATCCTGCATTAAATTATCCTGAATTCTATGATCAAAATGACTCACCTTCAGTAGAGGACAACTCTACTGAAGAGATCAGAAAAAGAAGGACTTGGTTATCTGACCATCCTGCTGATCTAATACTTGGTGATCCAAGTATTGGAGTCAAAACTAGAAGATTTCATGGTGAAAGTGCTCTATTCTGTTGTTTCTTATCAGAACAAGAACCAAGTGACATTGAGGAAGCCCTTCAAGATGCAAATTGGATCACAGCCATGCAGGAAGAACTCAACCAATTCACCAGAAATGAAGTATGGGAGCTGGTTGATAGACCTTCACATCAAGATGTTATTGGAACCAAGTGGGTATTCAAGAACAAAAAGAATGAGAATGATGTGATTGTCAGAAACAAAGCAAGACTAGTGGCAAAAGGCTACTGCCAACATGAAGGCATTGACTATGATGAGACATTTGCACCTGTGGCAAGGCTGGAAGCAATAAGACTCTTCCTAGCCTATGCAGCCCACAAGAGGTTCAAAGTGTACCAAATGGATGTCAAGAGTGCCTTTCTAAATGGAGTTTTGAAAGAAGAAGTTTATGTGGAGCAACCACCAGGTTTTGAAGTTGGAAACCAAGTTTACAGACTGAAGAAAGCTCTATATGGACTCAAGCAAGCCCCTAGGGCTTGGTATGACACACTGTCACAATTCCTCTTGGATCATGGATTCACCAAGGGAACTGTGGACAGAACTCTCTTCAGAATCTCTGAAGGAGAGGACATCTTGCTTGTCCAAATTTATGTAGATGACATAATTTTTGGATCCCCTAATGAGAAGCTGTGTGAGAAATTCTCCAAGCTCATGCAAAGCAAGTTTGAGATGTCCATGATGGGGTTGATGAACTTCTTTTTAGGTCTACAAGTCAAGCAAACAAAAGAAGGAATCTTCATCAACCAAGCTAAGTACACCAGAGAAATGATCAAGAAATATGGGTGTACATCAAGCAAGCCAGTAAGGATTCCAATGAATGCTAATTGGAAGATGGATCCTGATGAAAGTGGTGTTCCAACCAACTCCACTGAGTATAGAGGAATCATTGGATCACTCCTCTATCTCACTGCCAGCAGACCTGACATCACCTTTGCAGTAGGTGTTTGTGCAAGGTTTCAAGCAAATCCTAAGAAAAGCCACCTTGAGGCTGCAAAGAGGATCTTGAGGGATCTTAAAGGCACTGAGAATCTAGGCCTTTGGTACCCTGCTGATGACAACATTGAGATAACTGGCTACTCAGATGCTGATTATGGAGGATGTAGGATTGACAGAAAGTCCACCTCAGGGACTTGTCAATTCTTGGGCAACAAACTCATATCTTGGTTCTCCAAGAAACAGAATACAGTGGCCACCTCCACCACTGAAGCTGAATATGTTGCTGCTGGAAGTTGTTGTGCTCAAATTCTTTGGCTAAGACAACAACTCAGAGACTACAAAGTCAACTCTACTGAAGTGCCAATTTTCTGTGATAACAATAGTGCCATTGCTATATCACAAAATCCTGTCTTGCACACAAGATGCAAACATGTGGACATCAAGCATCACTTCATTAGAGATCATGTGGAGAAGAAGGATATCAAGTTGGTGAAAATTCACACAGACCATCAAAAAGCTGATATACTAACTAAACCACTTGCAGAGGCAAGGTTCCTGGAATTATCAGCAGAGTTGGGTCTTCTTGATCCAGGGAAGTTGGACAAATGAGTCCAAAGAAGTTCATTGACTAAGGGGGAAATAAACTCAAACTTCAGCAGACTTGGTCAAGTCTACTGAAACTCAGAAAAGATGACATTACCTCTTCAGGACACTTGTCCATTGAAATTCAGGACACTTGTCCACAGCCTTTCAGGACACTTGTCCATGTAGGGTCAGATAAGTTGTCCTAACTATCAAACAAAATTTTGGTATGATAAGCACCTATTTTTGGTGATCAATGCCTATTTCGAAATCTGTCCCATTGAAATACAGTTTTCACCTTTCTGGGATTTAATTTGTCTCCCACTCAAAAGGTCACTTTCCATGCATTAAATGCTAAGATTTAACTCTTGTTTGCATTAAACTTTTTGAGACATGATCTATCTCGAAAAACCCCCAGCCTTAAACAACATTAAAAAACCACCCACGTTTTGAATAAAACAGTTCTTTCACTGTTACATTGGTTTTTGACCATTGGATCAAAAATGGACAACTCCCCTGACATTAATCCTAGCCGTCCATTTTGGATTTCCATTTTTGCTCACCTTTGAATTACATCAAGACCTTACCAACTCATTGACAAATATTCTTTTTAGAATATTCACAAGTCTTAAGATCCCAACAAACACTTCTTCCCCAAGTATTCGAAACCCTAGCTCAAATTTTCTTCAAACTCTTTCAAAGCTTTCTCTGCAAATTTCAATGGCCCCCAAAGTTAAACCAGAGATGCTTGTTGATTTCTCCAACAAGGCTCTAGACCTTGACTTTGGCTACCTAAGCAACAGAAACAACCTTCATTTTGAGCCCATAGTATCCTTTGAGAGTGAGGATCCTGAGATTAAACCAACTCTAAGATGGCTGAGAAGAGCTGGTTTGCAAAAGTTCATGGAGGAAAGACCAAGTTCATGCTTGGAAGGTTACATGGCTGAATTCTTTGCCTTCCTTAAATGGAGAGGTCAACCGGCAGATGGTGAAGTGTCTACAAGGTTGTCATACACTGCAGAAGGAGAGGAAGAAGAGAGATTCCACAGAGTAAAATTCTCCTCAGAAGATCTGGATGGAGCCTTTGGATTGCCTAATGAGGGAAGGAATCCAGAAGTTTATGGCACTGGCCATGAAGATGAAATAGCTCAAGAATGGCTATTAGTTCCAGGCCCCATCTCTTCAACACAGAACAAGAAGACTCTCAAGCCAGAGTTTCTCAATCTCTTTGAGGTGGTTGCTAAGAGCCTCTTAAGCAACACTGGAAGCTTAGAGCAGGTCAGCCATCCAAGAATCAGAAGCATGGCTGCCATTATTGATGCCAGTGACAAGGGCATCAAGTTTGATTGGAGGACCTTCATCATGTCTGAGATGATGAAGGAAAAGGCAAAATTCAAGGTGAAAACCCACAACAAGGTTGTGCTAGAAGGGAAAATCAAGTATTGCACCAGGGCAAGCTTGTTGATTGAGAGGTTTTCCCACTATTCTCAAATGCAGACCTTTGCAAAACCCCTCCCAGCTCAAAAGATCTTGTTCAGAAAGCTTAGCAAGAAAACTAAACAAAGAAGGATGCTCATGGCCAAACCTGCCGAAGAACAGGAGGAAGAGAAGCCTAAGATGAAAAAAAGAACAAAGGCCAGGGCTATCAAAACAAGGAAAATGTCTAAATTGTCCTCAAGAGAAGCCTCAGGAGCATCAGCTGAAGTTGATGCAGTGGCAGAAGAGGGAGTGAGTGTGCCTTCTGACCACTCAGAAGAGTTGAGGAGGAAGTACAATGAGACTAGGCAAAAGAAGAAGGGTGATAAGAGAATCAGGGTAGATGTCCCTGAAAAGGAAGGAAGTGGAAGCAGTAGGGCCATCAAGAGAAGGGCCAAACCTACTGAGAAGGTGTTGGAGCTGCAAGAAGAAAAGTCTCTTCAATTGGCTCTAAGGGAGAGCAGAGCTGAAAGCAGGACCAAATCCATGTCAAGGACTAATTCATCTGGCTCTGGAACTCCAGAATCCAAAGTCCCTGAAGTTCAACCTATAGAGGCCAACATCCCTGAAGCTCAGTACCTTGAGCCCAACTCCCCTGAAACCCATGTTACCCCCTCCAACCAACCCATTACCCCTGTAAATCTCACTAAGAGATATTCTCCTGAAGGGAATGTGCAAAGAAGTGGCATAGATGTGCTTGCAGACTTAGCTGTAGATGAGACAAGACTCCTGTCTCCCCTTGACTCATCCATGCTCAATTATTCAAAGCTCTTAGAACATGCACTCAATGAGCCAACCCCCCTAAGTAAAGCCCCTTCAGATTCATTGCTCTCTAAAGCAACTGAAGTACCTTCATTTGAGCCTAACCCTTCTGAAGCCAACATCCCTGAACTTAACCTGCCTGAAGCCACTCTAGGAGAACCCAGAGCCAACTCCCCTATAACCCAAAGTCCCCATTCAAGTGGAGATGAGGAGGAGTATACTTATGAAAGTATGCTCAGAGGAGGAGCAAAGGCTACTGTGGACAGTTTGTATCCACAACTTGCTGAATTTCCAAGAATTCAGAAAACCTTTCATGATCTAAGGATGCTTGTTGATGTAAAAGACAAGTCTATGATGGAGATATCACAAGTCATCCAAGATAAGGGTGCAAACTGGTGGCAAATAGAGGAGAACAGATTGCTACACTTTGCTGGAGTTTCAAAGATAAGATTTCTCATTGATGAGGAGATTTTTGCAAAGCTAGTAGCTGATAAGATTGAGGAGGAGAAAGAAAGAAAAGCCAAGGGAATCAAACACCCTGACAGTAGCTCCAATGATGATGATTCCCCTGATGATACATCAGATCCTTCAAACCCCAACCCTCCTGAAACCCCTCAAGCCAACCTCCCTGAACCCTCTCAACCTAAGTCTTTTGTAGCAGATAGACTTTCCAACCCCCCTAGAACCTAACATAGGAAAGGCTCTGTGTCATCAGAGGTGTTGACCAAGGGTGGTAACACAACCAAAGACACATCTGCCAATGAAGGTTCTTCTGAACCCAAGGCACAGCCGAAAGATGTTGAGGTTCCTATATTAGAGGCTAGTTTGATTAAGGCCTATTCAGTGTCAGAGGAGTTGGACACTGATCAGCCCTTAATCATTCAGGATGACTCAGTGGCTGCTGAGATAAGCACTGTGATCTCCTCACAACTGCCATCTTTGAACCTTATTGAAGGTGAAGATGTTGCAGGTTTAAGAGAAGGAGTTGAAAAGGAGAGGATAGTTGAAAAATCAGAGGGTGTTGTGGATGAAAGAGAGGTAGTCATCACTAAGATTGTGAGTGTACCACCATATGAGGGTGGAATAAGTGAGGAAGGACAGGTTATTCTTGAAGTCAAATCTGAACTTCAAGAATCCCTTGATGAAAGGAGGCCTGATTCTTTGAGTGAGAACATTATTAAAGAAGGGAGAAAAGAACAAGTTGAAAATGAGAAGAAGACTGCTGATGTATCAGAGTCTTATACAAAAGAAACTGAGGGAGATGAGTGCTTATTTCCTAACTTGTTTGATCTGTCTAATATTGCAGGTATCTCTCTTGACCAAATTTTTGCAGATGAGTTCTTAACAGACGCACCTATCCAAGTAGACACAGGCTCAGCTCAAGCCTTACTTGGGATGCAATCAGAGAAGTTGGACTCCTTGGCTCATCAAGTTCAATCTGCTCATGTTGAAACTTCAGGAGCATTGAATGAGCAAGGCAGGACTCTAGCATCTGTGGAGATGAGGCTCACTGGCTCTGAAGATGTTGTGCTACCAACCCTTGAAGCAAGGATCAGTGGTGTGGAATCTGGTCTCCAAACCATTTCCACTGAAGTTCAAAATGCCAAATCAACCATGGAAGCCATCTCAGAGGAGGTCAAGAAAGAGCAAAAGCTGCTGAGAGACAATCACAATGCCAATGTCAAAGCTCTCAGGCTCACTGTCAAGCAAGCTCTTGGAAAGAAGACAGCACTACAAAAGAAAAGAGCTGAAGAGCAAAGGGTAGCTATGGTAAAAGCAGCCTCTGAAAAGTTTTCTCAAGAGGTATTGGCCAACATTGCTGAAGGTGCAGTGGCCAACCTCACTGAGTTTCTTAAAGCCCAACTGGATGCATCTCTGAAAGCAACCTTGGAGGAGGTTGTCCAACAAAAGATGAAGCCTGTTCTAGCTTTTCTTAGCTTGAGCAGTGATAGAATGCAAAATATACATGATGAAAATGTATATTTGTTGGAAGAGATGAAGTCCCTAAACCAGGCCCAATCCCTGATGGCCTCAACAATGAGTGACCTCAAGCCCCAGTGTTTTGATGCTACCAAAAAGGGGGAAAGGGAAAGAGCTAGAGCAAAAGGTGCCTTGGTGATTGGAAGCCCAGTCAAAGGAAAAGACAAAGCTGCTGAAGGAAAAGGAAAAGAGCCTGAAGTGCTAAACTTGGAAGAATTGGATGAAGAAGAGCAATTAGCACTTGCATTAAAGAACTCTATGGCCTCAGCTCAAGAAGAAAGGATGAGGTTACAGCAGAGACCAGGTGGTGAAGTGTCTGGTATGGACAAAGGTGATGAAGGTGTCCAAACTAGAGGAAAGATCAAGAGGGCAAAAGGAAAGAAAAGACAAGTTGAAACATTCACTGACTTTCCTAGCAGCCTTGATCTCCCACCTGAATTCAGAATTGATGAGGATGAGCCTACATCCAAGAAAGCCAAAACTGCTGAAGAGCCCAAAGCTGCTGAAAAGGACAAGTCTTCTGAATCTGACAAAAGTGCTGAAGGTCCCAAGTCCACTGAAGACATTGAAGAGTTATTTGCTGAAGGATTTGGACCTAAACCCAAAAAGAAGACAACTGTCCTAGCCCATGATCCATCAAAGCTGTTTCATGAAGGGTATGGCAAAGACCCTGAAACACAACAGAAACTGGCCATGATGAGGGCCCAAGAGAAAATGGACTTGATGGAAGAAGCTAACAGAGCAAGAGATGAGAGAAGAGCAAACTTTCAGAAACCAAGAAGGAGGAGAGCAACTTACAGCAAGATGAAGCCTCAGCTTCTAATCCCAATGGACACCAAATATCCACACTTGGATAGATGGGTGCCAATTCAACTGAATGATACATGGGAAGAGGCAAAAAGGGAGTTTGTCTATGACTATTATGTCATTGACAGATGGAATGGAGGAGATGCAAACTCTGCCTTCACTGAGTTCATGCTAGAATACTACAGAGAATTGTATCAACAACTACTTGCAGCTGCTGACATTGCAAGAATTGAACTCAATGCTCCCAAGCCTATCATCTATATGCCTCCAAAGCTTGAAGGATGGATTGACCAAGCAAGGATCCTAAGGGAGTTCACAGAAATTCTGAAGCTGAACAAGATGACCCTTGGACCTAAAGGAACCAACCAGGAAGCCATGGCACTCAAGAGGAGAGTGTGGGCACAATATGGGATGCTGCCACCTCCTGAGGATGATCTTTGAATGGCTAAGTCTTCTGACTTTTTTTTTCTGGGTGAAAAATTATCTTATCTGAAGATATTTTTGCTATGTGGTCAAATCTGCTGAAATTGGACAAGCCTGCTGATATGTGCATTGACATGCTGTTTGCTCTGATATGGTTTAGAATGATCTGATACAAGAATTGATGCATTCTACTTTAATATCTGGAATATCTTGTATTAGTTAGCTCTAGGTGTTAAAGCTCTGATACCTGAAATAGTCTATTTTGCTCTGATCTTATGTTCAGTATGTATATCTTGATTTGTAATGATTCCATGCTCTGATAAGTTATCTACAACTATCAACATGCTTGTAATGATTTTATTTATGAATGATAATTGAACCACTTTTGAATCAAGATACATTCTTAACAAGAAATCTCTCTATGCCTATCTGTGAAACCTACTTGCAACAAAAAAAAAAAAACAGTGAATACACTAACACATTATCTTTTCAGGAATATTGACCTTAGTCATATCTACTGAAGACATATGTAATAGGTGTAGACAAGTCACTTTTGCATAGAATATGTAGGTTTTGGCATCATCAAAAAGGGGGAAATTGTTGGGAATAAAATGATACATGTTTTGATTAAATACCAAAACCCCCTGAGACATGCCTAAGTCAAATTGATAGTGTTCTAAAAATGTTAGAACACATAGCATAAGGCTAGATGAGAAGCTGAAATGTTAGGCAGCTCTTAAACAATTAGATGCACAATTTGAGGGGGAACCTATGCTTTAAAGATGACCAAGATCAAGTCCCCTCAAGGCTCAAAATCTGGAACTATCACTTATGATCAAGGACACTCTATGAAACATCAAATGCTCTGATCAGGAGAGTTGTTCAGAGAAGATATCCTTATGCAAAAACAAGATTGTAAAGCTCAAAAGGACAAGTCCAATAAGATGCTCTGATCAGGAGAGTTGTCCAGAGAAGATGTCCATATGCAAGACTGGTAAAATCAAAAGACAAGCTTAATGACTCTGATCAGGAGAGTTGTCCAAAGAAGCTAGCCATATCCAAGAACAAGTTTACCTAGCTCAAAAGGACAAAGACTACTCAAAGGTTTTGATCAGGAGAGAAGCCAAATCTATGTGATAAGTGCTCTGATGCTAAAAGACCAAATATGCTGATCAGAAGAGTTGTCCAGAAAAGTTATCTCAGCATGAGTGAATCAGAACAAATGCTCTAAAGGTTGTAGGTCAACTATGCTGAAGATTTAGAGACAACCATACCCTAAAGAAATGCAATGCAACATGCTAAGATCACTGTGAAATGAATAAAGGGAAAGAGCCAAGTCATCTGAAGAAGAGCAAGCCAACCTTGCTGATAAGCAAGACTGCTGATAGTGATAAGAAGAGTTGTCCACTTGATAAGGAATGTTGTCCTATCATTAGATCAACCTTCAGAAGCCATGTCCAAGTCCTAACAAGAAGTCAAACATTGGGAAAAGTGCTGGAGAATGAAGACAAAGTCTTACAAGCCGTTTATTACCCAAATGAGGACATGTCACTATCAAGAATCTGTCTTCCAGTTTGAAGAACTAAAAGAAGACATTTATGGACATTGGAGGCTGCCTCTCCAACGGGCAAATCCTTCATTTGTCTATAAATACAGAAGTGTGAAGACCATTTGAAAGCATCCAACTAGAACCTCAACAAAGCACATCCAACCTTAAGTACTTACAAGCTAGAGTGCTTTCAAAGCTTTCAAAGACTATCTTAGTCTTCAAACACTTCATCTAAGCTGTACTACATTGTATATCCATACACAAGCTTAGAGAGATATCCTATCCTTATACACTGATCTTCATTGTAAAGGATATCTCATTAGTTGGAACCTTACTTCAATCCTTACCCCTTTCAAGTGAGAAAGTGAGAAGGTTGTTGTAGTAGAAGTGGTAGGAGCTGACTGTTGAGAGAAAAACAGTTCAGTTCTGAGTTGAGAAGAGGGTACTAGGACTCTAGACATCCTAGGGATCAATTCACCAAGGAGTGGTGATCTTGATCAAGTGCACCTTGGCACTATAAAACAAGTTAATTCCAAGAGAGAAGGAATTATCCTGTTAAATCAGGGAAAGTGGATGTAGGAGCTTGAGTCTCTGAACCACTATAAATCTCCTGTGTTGATTTACCTTACAAGTACTTACATTCATTCAACACTGCACACAAAACTGATCTTTCAAAGATATCTATTCAAAGACTGTGCAAAACTGATTTGGACAAGTTCCCTGAAGCTTAACTGGACTGTTTTGGATTGACAAAGTGATTTCAGAATCTTAAGGAGTCTAAACTTAAAGGGCCAACCACTATTCCGCACATATAACTCCTTTAGATAGTTATTCAACTAAGTACTCAATAGTACTTAGTAGATTGATTATCTTAGAAGAGTTGATTATCTTCAGCAGAGTTGTCCAAGACAACCTTGCTGAGCTCTGGTTTGATCAAAGTTGAAAAGAATTGCATACAAGTGTATTCCCCCCCCCCCATACACTTGTTATATACTCCTTTCAGGACCAACAGAATCCGTCTCGGAGTCATCATTAGCCATCATACCTTTCTTACCCTTATTGTATCTTCGTTCCCTTCGTGCTTTTCGTTCTTCTCGATCATCAGTTCTTAGGTCCGGACATTCATAAATGTAATGACCTGGTTTCTCACAGTTATAGCATAATAGATCGTTAGTAGACTTTTTCACACGAGAATTATCCCTTCTCTTATCACGTCTATCAAAACGTCTAATCTTCCTATCCTCAGGGTTCCTATCTCGTCTGTTTTCTTTCGAGACTTCGTCTCTCCTTTCAAAAGAGTTTCGGTCTCATCTGGTCTCAGACGAGTCCTTCTTAGCAGAACCTCTAAAGTCTTTGTAGAATCTCTTATATCTACCGTAACGCTTGTTTAACCTGTCGAACTTTCTAACCATAAGAGTCATCATCACTTTCAGACTTAGATCAGACCTGTTTAACTCGTCTTTAACACTAGCAGACTTAGTCTTAAACTTAGACTTGCCTACTCTGGAGCTTATAGATGAAGAAGACTTAAAGGCAATATTTTTCGACACAACTTTCTCTCTATCACTACTGGCAATAGGATCATCCTCATCTAGATCAAACTCGTGAGCTTTGAATGTTTGGAACATTGTCTCGGCTGACCACTCATATATATCCTGAGTATTCTTAATGATCATTTTGACCATTTTCCATCTAGCATCAAGACTCTTAAGAATTCTCAAGTTTATTTCACGACTAGTATATGTCTTGCTTAAAACTTCCAAATCATTCATAATACGAGTGAAACGAGTATCTAAATGGTCTATATTTTCACCAGCCTTCATCTTAAATGATTCGAACCTCTGTACAGCTGTGGATAACTTACTTTCTTTGATTAGGGTCGTCCCTTAAAAAATAATAGCAAGTCGATCCCACATTTCTTTGGCAGACTTACATTTTAATACTTTTCCCAGATACTCGTTGGGAAGGGTATGTAAAATATAGTTCTTAGCCAAACTGTCCAAGTTGTTCTGTCTCATTTCCTCAGAAGTTAATTCTGACCTGGGTTTGGCGACAAGTATGCCAATGGCCTTGGAGGGTTCCAGAGCAGCAGTGTTTGACACCATCGTGACGATCGGGCCTTCTTTTACGACAGACACCATCAAGTCGTGCGTCGAGCTAAAGATAGCTTCCATCCGGAGTTTCCAGTAATCATAGTCATGAACTGAGAACTTGGGAAGTTTGTTAGCGCTTATTTCCAAAGACATGATGTCAAGATGATCAAGTAGGAATTTTGCAGTTTAAGATCAAAGATACAAGTAATTCAAGAACAGTGATATGAACAAGTACAATCAAGAACCAAGACTTCCCTCAAGTCTTTAGGGATGATCAAGAAACAGCAGTCCAATGAACTACTGCTTTGATACCACTTGTAGGTCCCTAGTTGAGTTGATAAGATTGAGTAAGCTAAAAAAATGTCTGGAGGGGGGGTGAATAGACTTTTCAAAATCTTTCAAAATATCAAAGTACACAATGCAGAATATCAGATTTATCAATGAGCCCTTAACAATTATACTCAACTAATCTCGAATATGAACTTCTGTATGAACACTGATCTTGTCTATTCTATATGCAGATTAATCAATTAAATAAGTAATCAATCAAACAACAAATAAAACAGTAAAGTAAATCAACACGAGATTTATAGTGGTTCGACAACTTATCTACATCCACTCTCACAACTCCAGTTGCGAAATTTATTAACTCTTCTCTTCGAGTAGTGTGTTCTCGTGGCTTTAAGTCCCAAGAAATAAGACTTCGATCTTTTCGATTATATCTCAGATATATCTTCGATCTAACAACTAGTGATTTACAAGTAACTAGCAACTTGATTAACAACAACCAGTAATGAAAAACTTCTCTATTTTAGTAGTAGCCTTCTTCAAATTTGACTTGTCTTCTTGCTTAAACTTTCTGAATCTTCCAACTCTGCGAGTTTTTCCTTGCTTTGAATATCTCAATAAACGCTTTTGAATTCTCAATATTTCAGTAGTCATAACCGTCAAATACCTTCATGTATTTATAGACTTCGGAAATCAGGATAAGTTTGTTATCCAACAACCTTTTCTTGATAACTAACTTAAAACGGTTTCTTCTTATCCTTCCACGCATTTCTTCAGTTAATTAGTTATTCCATAACTAACTCTTCAATATATGATCATATCTTCATTTGATATCTTCTTACGCGTTTTTTTTTACTTATTGCGAACTCGACTTGTCTAGTCTTCAACACTTAGACAATTCTCCAGTCTTCTCAGCACTTGTCTTGTCTTGTAGCAGTCTTCTTCCAGCAGTAGACTCCTTCATGCAGAACTAATCTAGTCCTATCAATCTAATCCTAACAAGACTATTACATTACTTTAAACTTTATAAATCCAGCTTAGTCAACTTAAAAACTATACATCAATATAAAACTATGAGCTTCTATACAATGATTATATGCTCATCATAAAACCTATATAAACTCAACATAGTACTTATAAAACGTACTTGTCTTTTACTTCTTTCTTTCTTCTCTTCCTTTGTACTCTACTGATCTTGTTCATAAGACGACTTCCATAACTAGATCAGTCAACACTTAGAAATATATTCAAGTCTACTTTTGGCTTATCAAAACTACTTCAACATCAATTATGACTTATATTAGGATTCATATCCCAACAGAAAGTCTGACCCAATTCGAGCCCAACCCGACCCAGTTCGGACCCTACCCGATTTGAAGGAAACATACATCTCCAACGGGTATGGGTCGGGCCCAACCAAATTCAATTAAATTATAGTTTTAACTTAATTCTAATTTTGTGTGTCAAAAATTTAATTGAACAATTAAAATTATATTTAAATCACTCAAAATTCAATTGCATACTACTTTAGAATTGTGTTGAATCGCATGTATGGATAGATCCATGTTTTGATTCAAAGGGGATATTAGGCATAAAAAAACAAATTATACTTATAATACTCCATCCGTTTCCTTTTACTCCATCCGTCCCGTGATTATTTGCACATTTTGCTTAACGGGCGTACCAACATTATTTGCACATTTCAAAAAAGGAAATAACTCACATAATTTTTATCCTAACAACATTCATCTAATTTAAAAAATGCCACTCTATTTGGGCCCACTATTTAACCCAATTTATAACTTTAATCAAATCTCATTCACTTTAGTCAATGAATTACGAATAATACACCTCCTTTATTCCACCATACACATCACTATATTCCATTTTCTTAATTTCCGTGCCGATCAAACCATGCGAAAAATCTTGGGACGGAGGGAGTAACATTTACATTTGGGGATGACAGAAATTTTAAGAAATATAATATTTTATGTAAATTTATTAGTGAAAAGTGTAAGAAAAAAGGTGGAGAGAGAAAGGAAGAATAAGTGTAAATTTGTGTTAAAGAAAGAAGAGATTTTCTATAGTGAGATAAGGGGTTCGACGTGTCTTACAGTAGACTTTATATTAAAAGTTGACACATGATTTGACTTTGCCATGCACGACCACACTTTGCCATTAAATAAAATACGGAGTATTTATTTTTTGAAAAAAAATTTAAAATTATTAAAATATCCTTATAATATTTTTAAAAAATATCCTAAGAGTTTTTTCCCAAAGGCTGGGTCGTAGATCTCGAGGCCCAAGAGAAAGTCTGACCAAATTCGAGCCCAACCCGACCCAGTTCGGGCCCGACCCGATTTGAAGGAAACATACATCTCCAACGGGTATGGGTCGGGCCCAATCCAATTCAATCCGACCTACTTGACAATTCTAGATATATATGTTATTTTATAATTAAATATTTTTATTTATTTTAAATTAAAAGGATATATTCGTAATTGTTTATTTGTTAATTTAATTTATTAGTAGGGCGATGCATTGCGATTGCATTTTGCATAGGGTAAACACACTAATGCGAAGTGCTATCATTTAAAATAAAATTTATATGTTGGATCAACGATATAATGGTATTTAAACGATTGTTTATTATAAGGTAGGGCGAAGTTTATTTTACCGTAGAAAGAACCAAGTAAGAATGATTGTTACTCACTCCGTCTGTCTATAAACTTCTCATTTTTCCATTGTGATTTGTATGCCTATTATATTCATAAACCCTTTTCGACAAATACATTCCTATACTCTTTTAAATTTCATAGCCCTTCTGTTGGTCCCTTAAAACGAGTATGATGGAGAAAAAATCTTGGTTTTTTGTTGGGGGGGGGGGGGGGGAAGGTGTGGGTTTGAATAACTTTCTAATTTTCAAACTTTTCTATCAAATGATCAGATGGGGTGACAGACTTAGTGAAATATTAAGTCGTCTGATGAATATAGTATGATCTGATTTAGAGCGCGAGTGTAAAACATCAAGGATAAATAACCAACCTAATGATTGTTTGTTAGCTTATTAGTTGGACAACTATCTAACACAACTGTTGGTGCAAAATTGTGAATTGTTTAGGCCCTTAATGTTTAGACTCGTAAGGTGAATGAAAACATTTTCAAAGAATGATTTATAAATTAATGAATGAGATATTAGCTGATTATGGATAAATTAACTTGTGCAATTTTGACTCTTAAAATATGCTTGTATGAAATATGTTTATTGTGGTTTATAAGAGATGATATGAGCAAATATAGGGAAACAATGTAAACAACACACAATATTTATAGAGGTTCGGATCGCAGTCCTACGTCATCTCTTACAGCCCAGATGTGAAGTTTAATTCCTTTAAGTAGAAAACTAGTTACTTTAACGTCCCAAGAGAAGACCTGAGCTCGATACACTTCCAAAGTGCAATAGGCTCTACTTGTTATTGCAAGAAAAAGCACTTTTACAATCAAGGTAATATAAACAACAAACTTAACTTATAAGGTTTTAAGGTAGAAGAGTTTGGTTTATATATGTACTAACTAATGTGATGAACAACTATTGGGATATGAATCATAGACAAAGACCTAAATGATGAATATGATGAATATAAATTTTGATGGCCAAAAGAAACTTGAAGTTAATTAGTAGAATGAAAGTTAGTTAAAATAAGTCATCCTAACTAAATCATCCGAGATGATTACTAATCTGAAGTATTACTAATCTAATATACTGTTCTGATATGAATTGAATGAAATATTCTAAGTGTCAAGAACTAAACTGATTAATGGTTGTATAGATAACTTATAGTATAGGTTTAGAAACACTCTACTGTATAAAGTTCAGTTGATGTATTACTAGTGTTGGGAATAAAATGAGATATGTTTTGATCTAATACCAAAACCCCCTGAGACATGCCTAAGTCAAGATGAGTATGTTCTAGAAATGTTAGAACATATAGTTTAAAGGCTAGATGAGGAGCTAATATGTTAGGAAGCTCTTAGTTGATTAGATGCACAATTTGAGGGGGAACATATGCTTTGAAGTCCATCAAGAACAAGTCCCCTCAAGGCTCAAACTCTGGATACAACACTAAGTCTTTTGAAGACCAACTATGCTGATCAGGAGAGTTGTCTAGAGGAGTTGTCTCAGCACAATAAATCATGATCAAGTGCTCTGAAAGCCTGAGGTCAACTATGCTGAAGAAATAGAGACAACCACACCCTAAAGAACTACAAATCAACATGCTAAGATCACCTTGAAGTGAAGCAAAGGGTATGAGCCAAGTCATCTGAAGAAGAGCAAGCCAACCTTGCTGATAAGCAAGACTGCTGATAGTGATAAGGAGAGTTGTCCAAATGATGAGGAATGTTGTCCTATCATTGGAACAACCTTCAGAAGCCATGTCTATGTCCTAACAAGAGTATCTTAAAGTCAGACATTGGGAAGAGTGCTGCAGAATGAAGACAAAGTCTTAACAGCCGTTTATTTCCAAAATGAGGACATGTCACTATCAAGAATCTGTCTTCTAAGTTGAAGAACTAAAAGAAGACATTTATGGACATTTGGGGCTGCCTCTCCAACGGGCAAATCCTTCATTTGTCTATAAATACAGAAGTGTGAAGACCATTTGAAAGCACCTCAACACAATCCAACTTGACAACTATCCTACAAGCAAGAGTGCTTTCAAGCTTTCAAAAGACTATCTTAGTCTTCATACACTTCTTCTAAGCTGAACTTCATTGTGTATCCATACAAAGCTTAGAGAGATATCCTATCCTTATACACTGATCTTCATTGTAAAGGATATCTCATTAGTTGGAACCTTACTTCAACCCTTACACCTTTCAAGAGTGAAAGTGAGAAGGTTGTAGTAGTAGAAGTGGTAGGAGCTGACTGTTGAGAGAAGAACAGTTCAGTTCTGAGTTAAGAAGAGGGTACTAGGACTCTAGACATCCTAGGGATCAATTCACCAAGGAGTGGTGTTATTGATCAAGTGCACCTTGGCACTATAAAACAAGTTAATTCCAAGAGTGAAGGAATTATCCTGTTCAATCAGGGAAAGTGGATGTAGGAGCTTGAGTCTCTGAACCACTATAAACTCTTGTGTTGATTTACTTTCAAGTACTTTCATATATTCAACACTGCACACAAAACTGATCTTTCAAAGGATAAACATTCAAAGTCTGTGCAAAACCTATCTGGACAAGTTCCCTGAAACTGGACTGTATTGCATTGACTAAGTAATTTCAGAAACTAAAGGAGTCTAAACTAAAAGGGCCAACCACTATTCCGCACATTTAACTCCCCTAGATAGTTATTCAACTAAGTACTCTATAGTACTTAGTAGTTTGATTATCTTAGAAGAGTTAATCATCTTCAGCAGAGTTGTCCAAGACAACCTTGCTGAGCTCTGGTTTGATCAAAGTTAAAAAGAATTTGCATACAAGTGTATTCCCCCCCCCCCCATACACTTGTTATATACTCCTTTCAGGACCAACAAGTGGTATCAGAGCAGGGGTTCAAAGACCACTGCTTCTGAAAAGCCATCTTGGTTTTCAAAATCATATATTTGGTGTGGTCACTGAACTGATCTATCTGAAATCCTATAAATTGTTGACTAACTGTGTGTTCTTGAGATATGGCAAACAACAATGCTGCTGTTCCACCTCCTGCTGTCCAAGGATTGGACAACATGGCCACAAATCCAGCCAATCACATTTCTCATCACAAATTGCCCATGTTCTCAATAGACAACTATGATTTCTGGAAAATCAGAATGAGGGCTCATCTTGCATCTTTGCACACTGATATGTTGAGAGTGATCACAAGAGGTCCTTTTGTGTTCACTCAAGTAAATCCCAGAGTCACTGAAGCTCAAAGAGCAGATGCAAGGGAATTGATTCCCAAGGATGAAGATGACTTTGCTGCTAATGAGAAGAGGAAAGATAATTTGAATTATCTTGCCATGAACACCCTCTACCAAACAATTCCAGATGCAATCATGGGAAGGGTCTACCACTGCACAACTGCCAAAGAGATTTGGGATACTCTTGCAGAAATGTGTGAGGGCATTGACAAGATCAAGGAGAACAAGCTCCAAGTGGCAGTGCAGAAATTTGAACAATTCACAATGGAGTCGGAGGAGTCCATTGATAAATTTGCTGGTAGATTTACTGATGTGATGAATGAGATTAACTCATTGGGCAAGGTGTACTCCAAGAGAGAAGTTGGATTGAAGATCTTGAGAAGTCTCACTCAAAAGTGGGATGTCTATGCTGTGATGATGCAAAATACGAAAGATCTCTCCACCATGCCCATGCAACAAATCTTCTCTGAACTCAAGGCTTATGAGTTCGACCTCAATAGAAGAAAGCCTGTTGAGGAACCTTCAAATCCTACAAAGGGAGTGGCATTCAAAGCCAAAACTGCTGAACCAGAAATACAGTCCACTCCAAGATCATCAAAGTCAGTCTCCAAGACTGAAATGAAGGAAGAACTAGCCTTAATGGCTAGGAGATTTGAAAAGCTGAACTCCAGGTTTGGTAGATACAAGAAATTCTACCAAGACAACAAATTCAGGAGAAGGTACAACTCTCCTGAAGCTCAGGCTGAAGTCAAAAACCCTGAAGAGAAAAGATCAGAGGACAAGTACTCTGATAGGAGAAGGTCCAGTAGAGCTGAACCTTCATCATCAAAAAGAAGAGAAGAACCAAAGAAGGATGATGATGAAGATCTGTGCTATAATTGCAAGAAGAAAGGGCACTTCCAGTATGATTGCCCTGAATTGAGCTGGAAATTCACCAACAGAAAGGCCATGATGGCTGGTGAAGAATCTGATAGTGCTGAAAGCTTCAACTCTTCCGATGGACTGTTCTCCAACAGTGATGATGATGATGATGTCTGCAACATGGCTCTTGAGGATGATGAGGTATCCTCTACTTCTAGTTCACCATCATTCATCTCACAAAACAATAGTGAGGTCAACTTGAAGCTTTCCCTTGGAAAGTTGATGGAAGATTTCACTATGTTGCAAGAATTTCATGATAATTGTGTGAGAGAAAATGAAAGATTGGCTATTGAGCTTGCCAAAACCTCTGAGGTAGTTGTTGATATCAAATCTACTGAGTTGTATCAACAAGTCTTGAGAGAGCTTGAGGAAGCAAATCTCAGGATAGTTGACCAACAGAAGGAGATTGAGGATCAACTTCTCTCTCAGAAGAGAAAAGATTTTGAACAAAAAATTCTAAATGCCAAGTTTGAAAATCTCTCACATGAGTATGACATTCTTAAATCAAGTGAAGAGAGCCTGAAACTAAAGATGTCTGCTCTGAAGAAATCTTCTAGAGCAATAGAGGAAATTCAGAGTTATCAAATACCTATGGCTCAAAGAAGTGGATTAGGTTTTGGTCCATTTGAATCTTCACCTTGTCTTAGTGTTGCTTCTGTAAGTAACACTAAGAGAATCTTTGTTAAATTAGTGGCACAAACTGAAAATGAAGTAAATCAGCCACTGAACAAAGGAAAGGGCAAAATGGATGATTTGCCTACTCAAGTGCTTCAGGAGAATAGGCCAAAACCTAATGAAATGGCCAAAGCTCCTGAACATAAGAGGAATGTTGGTCAGCTGAGTAGACCCAATGGAAGGGCAACTCTCCTGAACAATATTCAGAGGAGTTATCCAAGGTATAATCAGCCTAGGCCAACTCTTCTGAGAAAGCCTCAGCTAAATAGACCTAAGGACAACTATCCTCAAAGGCAAAATAAAATAAGACAACCAAAACCCTTCATGCCAAAGGGTAATGGTCATAAGAAAGCCTTTCCTCAAAGATTCCCTCATGTAGCACAAAGAACTCAAAAGTTCAGGAGATTTGACAATTCTCCTGAAACTTACAGAGTTAACACATTCACACATACTTTCCCAAAGGCATTTAAGGGAAAGACAGTGTATGTAGATGCTAGAGGAAGACAACTTAGCCCCCTTGAATCAATCAGGGTTATTAGGCAAGTTTGGGTTCCTAAAGGTACAGCTAACTACTCAGGACCCAAAACTCAAAGGGTACCTAAACCAATCTAATTGCAGGTACCATTGGGCCACAAGAAGAGGAGCATGAGCAAAAAGTCAGCATGGTACCTTGACAGTGGATGTTCAAGGCACATGACTGGAAACAAGGAACTCCTCACTGATTTTATTGAAAAAGAAGGCCCAAATGTCACATTTGGAGACAGCTCACAAACAACAACAAAAGGTTATGGTGCTTTGATGATTGGTAACATCAAAGTATCCAATGTGTCTTATGTGGCTAGTCTCAAGTATAATCTCCTAAATATCAGTCAATTCTGTGATAAAGATTTCAATGTTGAGTTTTCTAGTGGTAAATGCTTGATCAAAGATAAGACTCAACAAATTCTATTGACTGGAACTAGGAAAGGAAATGTGTATTTTGCAGATTGGGACAAGTCTACTGATGCTGCATGCTTCATTGCTAAGAGTTCTAGTGAACAAAGTTGGTTATGGCATAAGAGATTAAATCACTTGAACTTCAAAACAATGAACAAGATTGCTAGAAATGCATTAGTTAAAGGACTACCTAATGAGATTTTCATTAAGGAGCATGTGTGCAAACCATGCCAAGAGGGAAAACAAATCAAAGCCTCATTCAAAGGAAAACCAATTATTTCTACTGAAAGGGTACTTGAACTTTTACATATGGACTTATTTGGACCAATCACCCCTGCAAGCATAAATGGTAGAAAATACACATTGGTAGTAGTAGATGACTTCTCTAGGTTCACATGGGTAGTATTCCTCCTTAATAAGAAGGAAACTCAAGTCAAACTACCTGAACTTCTAAAGAGATTGTCAAATGAGAAAAGCCTTAGCATTATCAAGATAAGATCTGATAAAGGCACTGAGTTCATAAATTCATACATCAATGAATATTGCACAACTAATGGAATAGCTCATGAAACCTCAGCAGCTAGAACTCCCCAACAAAATGGAGTTGCAGAAAGGAGAAATAGAACCCTAAAAGAAGCTGCTAGGACCTTAATTGCTGATTCAAACTTACCTAAGAGGTTTTGGGCTGAAGCTATAAACACTGCATGCCATACTCAAAATAGATGCTTGATCACTAAGGGGCAAGGCAAAACCCCCTATGAACTCTGGAAAGGAAGATTGCCTAAAGTGTCATACTTTCACATCTTTGGTTGTAAGTGTTTCATACACAATAATGGGAAAGAACAGTTGAAAGCCTTTGATAGCAAAGCTGATGAGGGGGTATTCCTTGGATACTGTCAAATCAGTAGAGCTTTCAGAGTCTACAACAAGAAAAACCTTATTGTGGAGGAAACACCTCATGTTGTGTTTGATGAATCTATTCATGAGTTCAGGAATGAGAACTTGGAATCAGAAGAAATCACACAAAGGACAACCAGACTGAGTCTAAAAGACAAAGACACTGAATTCATAGAAGTTGTCCAAACCAACCTACCTGAAAAATTCACATTGGACAACAACCCTGAAGGCAACCTTCCTGAGACAAATCTCACTGAAAGGAATGGTGAACTGAATGATCCAATCCCAGTTCACATGCAGGTAACAACTACAAATGAAGAAGCAGTTCCTGCTGAGGTAGTTAATGGATCAAATAATCAAGGGGGAACTCAAAATGTTGAAAATGCCAATGTCCCTGACATTGAGGACAACACCCCTGATTATGATCCTGAATTAGATCCTGCATTCAATTATCCTGAATTTTATGATCTAAATGACTCAACTTCAGTAGAGGACAACTCTACTGAAGAGATCAGAAAAAGGACTTGGTTATCTGACCATCCCACTGATCTAATACTTGGTGATCCAAGTATAGGAGTCAAAACAAGAAGATTTCATGGTGAAAGTGCTCTTTTCTGTTGTTTCTTGTCAGAGCAAGAACCAAGTGACATTGAGGAAGAACTGAATCAATTCACCAGAAATGAAGTATGGGAGCTGGTGGATAGACCTTCACATCAAGATGTTATTGGAACAAAGTGGGTGTTCAAGAACAAGAAGAATGAAAATGATGTGATTGTCAGAAACAAAGCAAGACTAGTGGCAATGGGTTATTGCCAATATGAAGGCATTGACTATGATGAGACTTTTGCACCTGTAGCAAGGCTAGAGGCAATAAGGCTCTTTCTAGCCTATGCAGCCCACAAGAGGTTCAAAGTGTACCAAATGGATGTCAAGAGTGCCTTTCTGAATGGAGTCTTGAAAGAAGAAGTCTATGTGGAGCAACCACCAGGTTTTGAGGTTGGAAACCAAGTTTACAGACTGAAGAAAGATCTATATGGACTCAAGCAAGCCCCTAGGGCTTGGTATGATACACTGTCACAATTTCTCTTGGATCATGGATTCACCAAGGGAACTGTGGACAGGACACTCTTCAGAATCTCTGAAGGAGAAGACATCTTGCTTGTCCAAATTTATGTGGATGACATAATATTTGGATCCCCCAATGAAAAGATGTGTGAGAAATTTTCCAAGCTAATGCAAAGCAAGTTTGAGATGTCCATGATGGGGTTGATGAACTTCTTTTTGGGTCTTCAAGTCAAGCAAACAAAAGAAGGAATCTTCATCAACCAAGCTAAGTACACCAGAGAAATGATCAAGAAGTTTGGGTGTACTACTAGCAAGCCAGTAAGGATCCCAATGAACACAAACTGGAAGATGGATCCTGATGAGAGTGGTGTTCCAACAAACTCCACTGAGTATAGAGGAATCATTGGATCACTCCTCTATCTCACTGCCAGCAGACCTGACATCACCTTTGCAGTAGGTGTTTGTGCAAGGTTTCAAGCAAATCCTAAGAAAAGCCATCTTGAGGCTGCAAAGAGGATTTTGAGGTATCTCAAAGGCACTGAAAACATTGAACTAACTGGCTACTCAGATGCTGATTATGGAGGTTGCAGAATTGATAGAAAGTCCACTTCAGTGACATGTCAATTCTTAGGCAACAAGCTTATATCTTGGTTCTCCAAGAAGCAGAGAACACAGTGGCTACTTCCACCACTGAAGCTGAGTATGTTGCAGCTGGAAGTTGTTGTGCTCAAATCCTTTGGTTGAGACAACAACTCAGAGACTACAAAGTCAACTCTACTGAAGTGCCAATAATTTGTGATAACAACAGTGCAATTGCAATATCACAAAATCCTGTCTTGCACACAAGATGCAAACATGTGGACATCAAGCATCACTTCATTAGAGATCATGTGGAGAAGAAGGACATAAAGTTCGTCAAGATCCACACAGATCATCAAAAAGCTGATATTCTAACAAAGCCACTTGTAGAGGCAAGATTTCTAGAGCTATCAGCAGAGTTGGGATTACTTGATCCAGGGAAGTTGGACAAGTAAGATACATTGAAGTTAATGGGAGTAAAGCAACTAAATTGGTCTTCAGCAGACTTGGACAAGTCTACTGAAGTTCAGAAGAGATGATCACTATTACTCAGGACACTTGTCCATTGGATATCAGGACACTTGTCCACATCCTTTCAGGACACTTGTCCAAGTGGGGTCAGATAAGTTGTCTTGGCTATCAACCTCTTTCCTTGGTTTGATAAGCACCTATTTTGGGTAATCATTGTCTACCTTAATATCTATCCCAATTGCAGATATCATCATTGTGGGATTTAATTTGTCCCCCACCCAAAAGGTCACCATCCATGCATTAAATGTCAAGATTTAACTCTTGTTTGCATTACACTTTTCGAGCCATGATCTATCTCGAAAACTCCCCAACCATTAACTTATATAAATAACTTCCACATTTTGGATAAAACCAATAACTTACTGTTACATTGGTTTTTGACCATTGGATCAAAACTAGCCAACTCCCCTGAAATTCATCCTGGCCGTCCAAGTGTATTTTCCATTTTTGACAATCGTTGAAAATACACAAATCTCACCAACTCATTGACAAACATTCTTTTTAGAATATCCCCAAGTCTTAAGATCCCCCACAAACTCTTCTTCCCCAAGTATTCGAAACCCTAGCTCATCTTTCTCAAACTCTCTCAAAACTCTCTCAATTTCATTTCTGTGAACCTTCAATGGCTCCCAAAGCTAAGTCAGAAATGGTTGTTGATTTCACCAATAGAGACTTAGACCTTGATTTTGGGTATCTAAGCCACAAAAACAACCTTACTTTTGAGCCAATCCTCTCTTTTGAGAGTGAAGATCCTGTAGTTACTCCAACTCTAAGATGGCTAAGGAGAGCAGGTCTTCAAAAGTTCATGCAAGAGAAGCCAGATTCCTGCCTTGAATCTTACATGGCTGAATTCTTTGCCTTTCTAAAATGGAGAGGCAAACCTGAAGATGGAGAAGTTTCAACAAGATTATCCTTTGTTGCAGAGGGTGAAGAGGAGGAAAGATTCCATAGAGTGAAATTCTCAGTGGAAGAGGTTGATGCTGCCTTTGAATTGCCTTCAGAGGGAAGGAATCCTGAATTCTATGGAAATGGACTTGAGCAAGAAATTGCTCAAGAATGGCTAATTACTCCAGGGCCATTATCCTCTACACAGCACAAGAAAACTCTCAAGCCACAATTTCTCAATCTGTTTGAGGTTGTTGCTAAAAGTTTGCTTAGCAACACTGGAAGCTTGGAGCAGGTCAGCCAACCCAGAATTAGAATCATGGCTGCTGTGATTGATGCTAGTGACAAGGGCATCAAATTCGATTGGAGGACCTTCATCTTATCTGAGATGATGAAGGAAAAGGCCAAGTTCAAAGTCAAAGTTCACAACAAGGTTGTGATGGAAGGCAAACTGAGATATTGCACAAGGGCAAGTCTCCTAATTGAAAAGTTTGCTCACTATTCTGAGATGCAAACCTTCTCAAAGCCCCTCCCTGTTCAGAAGATCATGTTTAGAAAGCTTAGCAAGAAAACTGAGCAAAGAAGGATGCTTATGGCCAAACCTGCTGAAGAGAAGGTGGAGGAAAAGCCAAAATTGAAAAAGAGGACAAAGGCCAGAGTAGTAAAGACAAGGAAAATGTCTCAAATCCCCTTAGAAGACACCACTAGAGTCTCAACTGAGATTGAAGATATTGCTGAAGAAGGTGTGCAAGTGCCTTCTGATCACTCAAAAGAGTTGAGACAAAAGTGTTGGGAATAATCCCAATACCCAATAATAGTCCCCCAACAATGTGGTCCCCAATTCTTGTGGTCCCCAACTCCTTTGTGGGAAATTATTATGGGACCACATTCCCCATCTCCTTTGTGGGGAATTATTGGCACTTGTGGATTATTATTGACCGTCACGCTAGGGATCCTTTGAGACTCCCGGAAATCTTTTGAGATGCCCTAGGCATCTTTCGGGTTCGAGACTTCCGGGAATCCTTTGAGACACCTTTAAAATTAGCAGGATCTATTTGAGACGTAATTTAAATATGAATTATCATAAATCTAATTTCATAATTTAAACAAATTAAATCAACTAATTCATGTAATGAATGTACGGTAAATAATTAAATCCCTAAACATGCGGAACTAAGGGATTACGTGTTTACCTTTGAATCGGAGAGATACCGTTGAGAAGAATAACAACTTCAACCCAATTGCCTTCTCGAGTATTCCCTAAGTCCTAGCCCGTTGATCCGGTGGGAGATCTCACGAACTAATAACTCTCAAGGAAGAATTAATTTTCTCTTGTTGCACACACTGTAATTTCAAAATTACAGATCTCTCTTTTTTCTTTTGTAGAGAAAACCGATTTCTTTGTCAACCCTTAAACAAGCGATTTTTCCTCTATTTATAAGAGAGAGAATAGTCAATTTATTTATTAGAAAATATAGGAGATCTAGAAATATTTTATTCTCCAAGAGATATTATATTATTTCCATATCTTTCTCCATAATATTCTCTCCCCAAAATAAGCGCTACTTTTCTCTCTTTCTTGCAACAAGATTAATTCTTATCTTTTTAATTACCTTAGTTAATGGACTTTTATTGGGCTACTTGAGGGGCCTTTAGGAGAATTAGGATTGGACCTCCCAATGGGCCCAGAAATCAATATTGAGCCACAATATTTTTCCAGCTCATTAATATTAATTCATTCCACTATAGAATTAATATTGCACTATCCATCCTAACCCATATTACGAAACATGGCTCCCGGTTATTATTTCCCGTGTTTAAGATTCAATGTCCATCAATTAATTTAAGCTACTGAATGCTTTAATTAATTAATATCTTTTATTCCTTAGAGTAAGGACAGCTCAACATTATTATCATACCGGAAATAAATTCCACTGATCAGATTTGATATGATAAACCTTCTGAGCCCACCAAGGGGACATAATCAACTTGACACTCCAAGACACGATTCTCTGTATTAATTTTGGCAATCTGTCCTATAATTAATAATATTGCCCAAAATATAAAGTATTGAATCACATTGATTCTTTACCCATAATAAATCAAAGCAATACTTCTTAACTACAGACAATTCCATTTAAGTGACAGAGATTAAGAAATCAACAACCACTGAGGTCTAATTCTTCATTCCTTAAGCCAGTCTAGAAGAATTACCTCTCTGTAGGTCCTATTCAGCACATCAAAATGCACTAGTGTAATCTCTTGGTCAAGACAAACCAATCTGAGCCTTACACCTCAACTTCTACCAATGGATTGTTCAATTCCATCTAAGTTGTGAATCAATTGTACTTATATACAAGGAACTGACAATGTGATCTTCTGTGATCTTCTACACACCACATTGTCTACAATGTAAAGTACATCTGAACGTTTATGCAATAAATAATTACCATTCATTATATTTAAAGCAACCAGTGACAAAAATTTATTCTCATTAATAAGTGCAAAAATCAGTTTGTATACATAAGTAGCACTAAAAGCATACTTGCCAGTATAACCCTAACAATCTCCCACTTATACTCAAAGTCTGCTTTTAAGTATACTACAGCACGTCCATGTTCTACATGTCCTAATAAATTCTCCCACTTATACTCAAAGCAGCTTGGCAACGCACTTGACCCCCATTCCTTCCACATGTCTCTCGAATGTACTCTGAGGCAGACCCTTTGTGAAGGGATCAGCTAGGTTGTCTTCCGATGCGATCTTTGCCACCACTATATCTCCTCTCTTAACGATTTCTCGTATAAGATGGTATTTCCTTTCAATGTGTTTGCTTGCCTTGTGAGCTCTTGGTTCCCTTGAATTTGCAACTGCTCCAGCATTATCGCAATAAATAGTGATAGTGCTGGGCAAATTCGGAATCACATCCAAGTCCACTAAGAAGTTCTTAAGCCAAACCGCTTCTTTCGCTGCTTCACAAGCAGCTACATATTCGGCTTCCATGGTAGAATCAGCGATGCATTTCTGCTTCACACTTCTCCATGTCATGGCTCCACCCCCCAAACAAAACACACTACCCGAGGTAGATTTTCTAGAATCCATGTCTGATTGGAAATCTGAGTCCGTATAACCCACAGGGAATAGACTGTCTGACTGATAAACCAACATTCTATCTCGAGTTCTTTTTAGATACTTGAGAATGTTTTTAACTGCAGTCCAATGTTCTTTCCCTGGGTTACTTTGATATCTTGTTACCATGCCTACACTAAAACAAATATCCGGTCTCGTGCACAGCATTGCATACATGAGGCTTCCAACTGCCGATGCATATGGAATGTTTCTCATCTCATCCATCTCCTTTTGTGTCTTAGGACACATCTCTTTAGATAGATGAATTCCATGTCTGAAAGGAACAAATCCTTTCTTGGAATTTTGCATGCTGAATCGTTTCAAAATAGTGTCTATGTATGAGGTTTGGGATAAGCATATCATCCTTTTCTGGCGATCTCGAGTAATCTTAATCCCAAGGATGTGACCAGCTTCTCCTAAATCCTTCATATCAAACTGTTTTGACAACCATACCCTCACGTCTGTCAACACCTTTTTATTGTTTCCAATAAGTAGAATGTCGTCTACGTATAATACTAAGAATACCAAGGCAGTTCCGATACACTTCTTATAGACACAACTCTCAAACTCATTTTGATCAAATCCATAGGATTGTATCACCTGATCAAAACACTGATTCCAAGCTCGCGATGCTTGCTTAAGTCCATATATTGACCTTTTAAGCTTGCATACAAGATTCTCTTGGCCTTTTTCAATGAAGCCTTCGGGTTGGCGCATGTAGATTTCTTGTTCAAGACTTCCATTTAGGAAAGCTGTCTTGACATCCATTTGCCAGATCTCAAAGTCTAGGTGAGCTGCAATCGACAAGAGAATACGGATAGACTTAAGCATAGCTACAGGCGAAAAGGTCTCCTCATAATCGATTCCCTCTTTCTGAGTATATCCTTTTGCCACTAGTCTAGCTTTGAAGGTTTCAACCTTCCCATCTGATCCTCTTTTTCTCTTGTAGACCCACTTGCATCCAATAGGGTTTACACCTTTGGGTGGTTCCACAAGCTCCCACACTTTGTTATGATCCATAGACCCCATTTCTGCTTCCATTGCAGTTTGCCAAGAATCTGCATCCTTGTCTTGGATTGCCTCATCGTACGTCCAGGGGTCAGATTCATCCTCTCCGGGGACCAAGTCCGAAGACTCTCCCACGAACATGAATCGCTCAGGTTGTCTCACAACCCTCCCACTACGACGAGGTTCCGGTTGTGTTTGTGTATCGCTTGGTACATCTACTTGTACACTTGGTATAGGAGTTGGCCCTCTTAGTTCATTTAAGGTAATCTCACTCTTGGGCTTTCTATTACTCATATAGTTTTCTTCCATAAATCTAGAATGTGTGCTTATCACAATTCGCTGATCCTTTGGACTATAGAATAAACCCCCTTTCGTTCCTCTAGGATATCCTACAAACAGCCTTAATTCTGAACGAGGATCTAACTTTCCAGCTTCCTTGTCCAACACGTATGCAGGACACCCCCAAATTCTTATGTGTCTTAGACTAGGCTTTCGCCCGCTCCACAATTCTGTAGGGGTTTTAGGAACTGATTTGGAAGGTACCAAATTCAGAATGTAAGTCGCTGTTTCCAAGGCATGACCCCAAAACGACTTAGGTAAATCTGAATAACTCATCATAGATCTGACCATCTCTAAAAGAGTTCGATTTCTTCGCTCTGCAACCCCATTTTGTTGAGGGGTTCCGGGTGCAGTTAATTGGGATACAATCCCTTCGCCTGATAAGTAGCCCAAAAATTCATTGCTGAGGTATTCGCCTCCACGATCTGATCGTAGAAACTTGATACTCTTTTCCCTATGCTTTTCTGCTTCAGCCTTAAACTCTTTGAATTTATCAAAGGTCTCAGACTTATGCCGCATTAGATAGATGTATCCATATCTTGAGTAATCATCGATAAAAGTAACGAAATACTCAAAACCTCCCTTTGCTTGAATTGACATTGGTCCACATACATCAGTATGAACGAGTTCTAACACTTCACTAGCTCTATTCCCCTTTGCCCCAAAGGCTCTTTTGGTCATTTTACCCTCTAAACATGATTCACATGTTGGAAACGGCTCAACCTGGAGTGATTCCAACAAGCCGTCGTTCACCAACCTTTGAATCCTTCTTAGATTAATATGACCAAGTCTAAGATGCCACAGAAGTGTTTCGTTCATGTCTGAAGAATGCTTTCTTTTCTTAGAAATAGTCGATGTGTTATGCGATTCATTTTGTGTGGAATGTGCACAATTAATAGTATAAAGATTATTCACCAATGCTCCCGAACAGATAATCTCGTCATCACGACAAATAACGACATTCTTATTAAAAGAAACTGAATATCCATCCAAAATTAGTTTAGAAACTGAAATCAAATTCTTTCTAAAACTCGGAACATAAAGAACGTCTTTTAAAACTAAAATTCTATCACTAAAAGATAGTTGCACATCTCCCACTGCAACAGCCGCCACTTTCGTAGCATTGCCCATGGTGATGATGATCTCACTCCCACTAAGTTGTCGGGTTAGCTTGAACCCCTGAAAATCGAAACAAATATGATCAGTGGCTCCCGTATCCACCACCCACGAATGGGAAGAATACACCGCTAAACAAGTTTCAATTACTAGTGCGTGAGAATTACCTTGCTTACCAGCCTTCTTAGGCTTGGTACAGGCTGACTTCCAATGTCCTTTCAGACCGCAACTAAAGCACTTTCCCTTAGTGGTCTTTTTCTTGACACCTCCCTCAATTGGTATCTTTTCCTTGTTATTAGCTTGTTTCTGGCCATTTGCCTTCTTCTTCTTTCCACCTTTCGGTGCAGAATTAGAAGATGGACCGTTTGCCAACATAGCCGTATGCTCGTTCCTTGGTCCCATTAACATCTCAGCCGAAACCAAAGCTTGCAAGAGCTGAGCCAACGTATACTCTTGATTATTCATCGTATAGTTCAGTTGGAACTGCTCAAAACTTTTCGGTAGAGAATGGAGTACGAAATCGATCTGCGTTTCCGCATCGAATTCAGCACCAAGAATCTCAAGTTTGTTAAGAAAACCCATCATCTTAAGAACGTGATCCCTCACGGGCGTTCCCTCGACCATTTTCTGTGATAACATATCTCGCATGGTCATTTGTCTAGCCGTACGATTCTGATGAGCAAAAAGTTCATTAAGGTTCATCATAATAGCTGAAGCGGATTCCATGTTCTGGTGTTGGTGTTGCAACACATCTGACATTGAAGCCAAGATGGTACACCTAGCCATTTCATCGGATCTCATCCACTCCTTATGATATTCCTTATCTTCTTGGTTCGTCTCATCTGTAGGGGCAGGGGGTTTAGGTTCATCAAGTACCCACTTATGCTGTTGTGCAGTCAAGACTATAAATAAATGTCTTTTCCAATCCACATAATTCTCTCCTTCCAATTTATTTTCTTTAAGTATACTAAACAGTGGGTTAAAAGGAGACGACATGCTGAACTGAGAATAAAATATACAATTTGTATTAATATCCTATTAACACAAAAATTATCACATAATTTGATCACATGTACTATATCAAAAACCTCAAAAAACCGATATAAACATGCATCAGCCAACATCTTAAAACCAATTTAAGTAAGTCACGATGAGTGTGATCGTTTACTCAAATACATTTAAGCAGGTTACAAACAAAGCAGTTACAAACCTTTAATTCAAAATTAGTAGTTGGCTTCAACCTGACCATATAAAATTGACAGGGACTCCGATGGGGAGTTAATATATCAATTTTATACCTAAGTAATAACCATAATTAAATACAGGACTATTATTTCGTTTTGAATAAGCCACTCGATGGGAGGGTCATACCGCCACTAGTAATAATCCACAATCATCCTTAAAGGAATTTATTCATGTGAACTTATCTTTTGACCTATCCGATAGGGAGAGAGGCGCTTGCCAATGCGTAGCCAAAAGACTTCACAAATAAATAAATTATGGAGGCCATTTAATCAATTTATTATCTTAAATAAATTTAATTAATAAAAAAAACATACTTAGTAATTTTTTTAAACTAGAGGTTTTTCACGAATTCTCATGCAGAATTAACAAATAATCATAGCATAATAACAAAACAAAAATTAAACACAAATTAGGCAAACACGTCCAATTATCATGGTTTAATTTTCTCGTTTTGAAGGAACGAGAATTCGTACACCCACGACCGCAACAAAAAAAATCACGCCACGCCTACAAGCGACTCGTGTGGCTTGGTCGTCCGGGTGCCTCCGATTCTTTAATCCGTCTAACGGTCTTCGTCTTTGACCCGTTACAATTTATTTACAAAAAATAAATCTAACATCTAGACTAGTTTATTACAAATTAAATAATCTAATCTACCCGTGGATTTTCTCACGGGAAAAACAAATCTGACCGAATCAGATTAAAAACCACATTCAAACAACATAAATTAAAACATACATTAAAACCATGATAATTGGATACCTGCAAAAAAGATCTCACAATTCTACCATCCAAATATCAATTTAATGTAAATAGATTTAAATTCTAATTTAAATTACAGAGCCCAAAACCTTGGCTCTGATACCATCTGTTGGGAATAATCCCAATACCCAATAATAGTCCCCCAACAATGTGGTCCCCAATTCTTGTGGTCCCCAACTCCTTTGTGGGAAATTATTATGGGACCACATTCCCCATCTCCTTTGTGGGGAATTATTGGCACTTGTGGATTATTATTGACCGTCACGCTAGGGATCCTTTGAGACTCCCGGAAATCTTTTGAGATGCCCTAGGCATCTTTCGGGTTCGAGACTTCCGGGAATCCTTTGAGACACCTTTAAAATTAGCAGGATCTATTTGAGACGTAATTTAAATATGAATTATCATAAATCTAATTTCATAATTTAAACAAATTAAATCAACTAATTCATGTAATGAATGTACGGTAAATAATTAAATCCCTAAACATGCGGAACTAAGGGATTACGTGTTTACCTTTGAATCGGAGAGATACCGTTGAGAAGAATAACAACTTCAACCCAATTGCCTTCTCGAGTATTCCCTAAGTCCTAGCCCGTTGATCCGGTGGGAGATCTCACGAACTAATAACTCTCAAGGAAGAATTAATTTTCTCTTGTTGCACACACTGTAATTTCAAAATTACAGATCTCTCTTTTTTCTTTTGTAGAGAAAACCGATTTCTTTGTCAACCCTTAAACAAGCGATTTTTCCTCTATTTATAAGAGAGAGAATAGTCAATTTATTTATTAGAAAATATAGGAGATCTAGAAATATTTTATTCTCCAAGAGATATTATATTATTTCCATATCTTTCTCCATAATATTCTCTCCCCAAAATAAGCGCTACTTTTCTCTCTTTCTTGCAACAAGATTAATTCTTATCTTTTTAATTACCTTAGTTAATGGACTTTTATTGGGCTACTTGAGGGGCCTTTAGGAGAATTAGGATTGGACCTCCCAATGGGCCCAGAAATCAATATTGAGCCACAATATTTTTCCAGCTCATTAATATTAATTCATTCCACTATAGAATTAATATTGCACTATCCATCCTAACCCATATTACGAAACATGGCTCCCGGTTATTATTTCCCGTGTTTAAGATTCAATGTCCATCAATTAATTTAAGCTACTGAATGCTTTAATTAATTAATATCTTTTATTCCTTAGAGTAAGGACAGCTCAACATTATTATCATACCGGAAATAAATTCCACTGATCAGATTTGATATGATAAACCTTCTGAGCCCACCAAGGGGACATAATCAACTTGACACTCCAAGACACGATTCTCTGTATTAATTTTGGCAATCTGTCCTATAATTAATAATATTGCCCAAAATATAAAGTATTGAATCACATTGATTCTTTACCCATAATAAATCAAAGCAATACTTCTTAACTACAGACAATTCCATTTAAGTGACAGAGATTAAGAAATCAACAACCACTGAGGTCTAATTCTTCATTCCTTAAGCCAGTCTAGAAGAATTACCTCTCTGTAGGTCCTATTCAGCACATCAAAATGCACTAGTGTAATCTCTTGGTCAAGACAAACCAATCTGAGCCTTACACCTCAACTTCTACCAATGGATTGTTCAATTCCATCTAAGTTGTGAATCAATTGTACTTATATACAAGGAACTGACAATGTGATCTTCTGTGATCTTCTACACACCACATTGTCTACAATGTAAAGTACATCTGAACGTTTATGCAATAAATAATTACCATTCATTATATTTAAAGCAACCAGTGACAAAAATTTATTCTCATTAATAAGTGCAAAAATCAGTTTGTATACATAAGTAGCACTAAAAGCATACTTGCCAGTATAACCCTAACAAAAAGTATAATGAGACTAGACAAAAGTCTAAAGGTGATAAAAGGATCAGGGAGGTTGTCCCTGAGAAGGATGGTGAAGGAAGTGGGAGCAGTAGGGCTAGCAAGAGAAGGGCCAAGCCTACTGACAAAGTGTTGGAGCTTCAAGAGGAAAGGTCTCTACAACTTGCTCTAAGAGAGAGCAGAGCTGAAAGCAGGACCAAGTCCAAGTCAAGGACCAACTCATCTGGCTCTGGTACTCCAGAATCCAAGGTCCCTGAAGGTCAACAAATAGAGGCCAACATCCCTGAAATTCAGAATCCTGAGCCCAACTCCCCTGAAACCCATATAACCCCAACCAATCAACCTATCACCCCCATCAATCTTACAAAGAGATACTCTCCTGAAGGGAGTGTGCAAAGAAGTGGGATAGATGTGCTAGCAGATATAGCAGTAGATGAGACAAGATTACATTCTCCTCTTGACTCATCTATGCTCAATTATTCAAAGTTTTTAGAAGCTGCACTCTTTGAGCCAACCCACCTAATTAAAGCCCCTTCAGAATCATTGCTCTCAAAAGCAACTGAAGTACCTTCAAGTTCACCCAACCCTTCTGAAGCCAATATTCCTGAACTAAACCTTCCTCAAGCCACCTTAGGAGAACCCAGAGCCAACTCCCCTATAACCCAAAGTCCCCATTCTAGTGGAGATGAGGAGTATTATACTTATGAAAGTATGCTCAGAGGAGGAGCCAAGGCTACTGTGGACAGTTTGTACCCACAGCTTGCTGAATTTCCAAGAATTCATAAGACATTTCATGATCTAAGGATGCTTGTTGATGTAAAAGACAAGTCTATGATGGAGATATCACAAGTCATCCAAGATAAGGGTGCAAACTGGTGGCAAGTAGAGGAGAACAGATTGTTACACTTTGCTGGAGTCTCAAAGACAAGATTTCTCATTGATGAGGAAGTTTTTGCAAAGTTGGTAGTTGAAAAGATTAATGAGGAGAAGGAGAGGAAAGCTAAGGGAATCAAACACCCTGAAAGTAGCTCTAATGATGATGATTCCCCTGATGATCCCTCAAACCCTTCAAAACCCAACCCTCTTGAAACCCCTCAAGCCAATCTCCCTAAACCTTCTGTATCAGAAAGACTCTCCAATCCTCCTAGAACCTATCATAGGAAAGGCTCTGTATCTTCAGAGGTGTTGACCAAGGGTGGTAACACAACCAAAGACACATCTGCCAATGAAGGTTCTTCTGAACCCAAGGCACAGCCTAAAGATGTGGAGGTTCCTATACTAGAGGCTGGTTTGGTTAAGGCCTATTCAGTGTCAGGAGAGTTGGACACTGATCAGCCCTTAATCATTCAGGATGACTCAGTGGCTGCTGATATAAGCACTGTGATCTCCCCACAACTGCCATCTTTGAACCTTGTTGAAGGTGGAGATGCTGCAGGATTAGGTAATGGAGTTGAAAAGGAGATGTTAGTGGAAAAACCATAGGGAGTAGTAGATGAGAGAGATGTGGTGATCACTAGGATAGTGAGTGTACCACCAAATGAGGGTGATATAAGTGAGGAAGGGCAGGCTATTCTTGAAGTCAAATCTGAACTTCAGGAATCCCTTGATGAGAGGAGACCTGTTCCTTTAAGTGAGGACATCTTTAATGAAGGAAGAAAAGAAATAGTTGAAAATGAGGAGAAGACTGCTGATGTATCAGAGTCTTATGAAAAAGAAAATGAGGGAGATAAATGTGTTTTCACTGACTCATTTGATTTGTCTGATATTGCAGGTATAACCTTTGATCAAATTTTTGCAGATGAACTCTTAATAGATGCACCCATCCAAGTTGATAGTGGATCAGCACAAGCCTTGCTTGGGATGCAATCAGAGAAGTTGGATTCCTTGGCTCATCAAGTCCAATCAGCTCATGCAGAAACCACTGGAGCCTTGGATGAGCATGGAAGAACTTTGGCATCTGTAGAAATGAGACTAACTGGCTCAGAGGATGTGGTGTTTCCTACCTTGGAAGCAAGGATCAGTGGAGTTGAGTCTGGTCTGCAAACCATCTCCACTGAAGTCATCAAAGCTAAGAACACCATGAGGTCAGTATCAAAGGATGTAAAGAAAGAGCAGTCCTTGCTAAGAATCAACCACAATAGGAATGTGAAGACACTGAGGTCAGTGGTGAGGAAAGCTCTTGGAAGAAAGACTGCCCTGCAAAGGCAAAGAGCTGAAGAGCAAAGGCTAGCTATGGTGAAAGCAGCCTCAGAAAAATTTTCCCAAGAGGTATTGGCCAACATTGCTGAAGGTGCAGTGGCCAACCTCACTGAGCTCCTTAAGGCCCAACTGGATGCATCTCTAAAGGCAACCATGGAGGAGGTTGTTCAACAGAAAATGAAGCCTGTTCTAGCCTTCCTTAGCTTGAGCAGTGATAGGATGCAAAACATACATGATGAGAATGTATATCTGTTGGAGGAGATGAAATCTCTAACCCAAGCCCAGTCCTTATTGGCATCTACTATGAGTGAACTGAAGCCTGAATGTTTTGATACTGCCAAAAAGGGGGAAAAGGAAAGAGCAAGGGCAAAAGGTGCCTTAGTGATTGGAAGTCTAGTGAAAGGCAAAGACAAGATTGTTGAAGGAAAGGGAAAGGAGCCAGCAGTGCTAAACTTGGAAGAACTGGATGAAGAGGAGCAGTTGACACTTGCTTTGAAGAACTCAATGGCCTCAGCTCAAGAGGAAAGAGTGAGGTTACAGCAAAGATCAGGTGGTGAGGTGTCTGGTTTGGACAAAGATGCTGAAGGTGTCTAAACTAGAGGAAAGAACAAGAGGGCAAAAGGAAAGAAAAGACAAGCTGAAACATTTACTGACTTTCCCAACAGTCTTGATCTACCACCTGAATTCAGAATTGATGATGATGAGCCTATCTCCAAAAAGGCAAAGAATGCTGAGAAGGCCAAAGCTGCTGAAGAAGACAAGTCTTCTGAAACTGACAAGAATGCTGAAGGTCCCAAGTCCACTGAAGATGTTGAAGAATTGTTTGCTGAAGGATTTGGACCTGAGCCCAAAAAGAAGACAACTATCCTACTAAATGATCCATCAAAGCTGTTTCATGAAGGGTTTGGCAAAGACCCTGAAACTCAACAAAAACTGGCCATGATGAGGGCTCAAGAAAAGATGGATTTAATGGATGAAGCACAAAGAGCAAGAGATAAGAGAAGAGCATACTTCCAGAAGCCAAGAAGAAAGAGAGCAACTTACAACAAGATGAAGCCACAGCTATTGATCCCAATGGACACCAAATATCCTCACTTGGATAAATGGGTACCAATTCAGCTGAATGACTCATGGGAGGAAGCCAAAAGGGAGTTTGTCTATGATCAATATGTCATTGACAGATGGAATGGAAGAGATGCCAACTCCACTTTTGCAGAGTTCATGATAGAGTACTACAGAGAGCTATATCAACAACTGCTTGCAGCTGCTGACATTGCAAGATTTGAACTCACAGCTCCCAAGCTAATCATATATATGCCTCCAAAGCTTGAAGGATGGATTGACCAAGCAAGAATCCTGAGAGAATTCACTGAGATCCTTAAGCTAAACAAGATGGTTCTTGGACCTAAGGGAACAAACCAAGAAGCCATGGCCTTGAAAAGAAGAGTGTGGGCACAATATGGGATGGTGCCACCTCCTGAGGATGATCTTTGAAATGGCTAAGTCTTCTGACCTTTCTTGATTGATCAACTATGCTGAAATATAGTCAAGATTGCTGATGTGGTGTGCTAATCTGTTTGCTCTGATTTGTTCTGGATTGCTCTGATACAAGCTCTATGCTCTGATACTAAAAATCTTGTATATGCTTTAAAATGTTAGAATGAAATGCTCTGATGTATTTAGTGTTATTGATTCATGCTCTGATATGTTAATTTCAACTATCAACATGCTTGTAATGATTTTCAAATGAATGATAGTTGAACTTATTCTGAATCAAGAAACACTCATCTCTCTATGCCTATCTATGAAACCTATTTGCAACATGAATGGTGAATACACTAACACATTGCTTTTCAGGATAATTGACCTTAGTCATGTCTTCTGAAGATAAATGTAATAGGTGTAGCCTAAGTCACTTTTGCATAAGTTGTATAAGTTTTGGCATCATCAAAAAGGGGAAATTGTTGGGAATAAAATGAGATATGTTTTGATCTAATACCAAAACCCCCTGAGACATGCCTAAGTCAAGATGAGTATGTTCTAGAAATGTTAGAACATATAGTTTAAAGGCTAGATGAGGAGCTAATATGTTAGGAAGCTCTTAGTTGATTAGATGCACAATTTGAGGGGAAACATATG
The DNA here is from genome assembly GCA_963675135.1 of Galeopsis tetrahit. Classification (NCBI taxonomy): domain Eukaryota; kingdom Viridiplantae; phylum Streptophyta; class Magnoliopsida; order Lamiales; family Lamiaceae; genus Galeopsis; species Galeopsis tetrahit. The sequence goes on along the minus strand of OY776128.1, from coordinate 40,173,166 downwards.
CTTTGAAGTCCATCAAGAACAAGTCCCCTCAAGGCTCAAACTCTGGATACAACACTAAGTCTTTTGAAGACCAACTATGCTGATCAGGAGAGTTGTCTAGAGGAGTTGTCTCAGCACAATAAATCATGATCAAGTGCTCTGAAAGCCTGAGGTCAACTATGCTGAAGAAATAGAGACAACCACACCCTAAAGAACTACAAATCAACATGCTAAGATCACCTTGAAGTGAAGCAAAGGGTATGAGCCAAGTCATCTGAAGAAGAGCAAGCCAACCTTGCTGATAAGCAAGACTGCTGATAGTGATAAGGAGAGTTGTCCAAATGATGAGGAATGTTGTCCTATCATTGGAACAACCTTCAGAAGCCATGTCTATGTCCTAACAAGAGTATCTTAAAGTCAGACATTGGGAAGAGTGTTGCAGAATGAAGACAAAGTCTTAATAGCCGTTTATTTCCAAAATGAGGACATGTCACTATCAAGAATCTGTCTTCTAAGTTGAAGAACTAAAAGAAGACATTTATGGACATTTGGGGCTGCCTCTCCAACGGGCAAATCCTTCATTTGTCTATAAATACAGAAGTGTGAAGACCATTTGAAAGCACCTCAACACAATCCAACTTGACAACTATCCTACAAGCAAGAGTGCTTTCAAGCTTTCAAAAGACTATCTTAGTCTTCATACACTTCTTCTAAGCTGAACTTCATTGTATATCCATACAAAGCTTAGAGAGATATCCTATCCTTATACACTGATCTTCATTGTAAAGGATATCTCATTAGTTGGAACCTTACTTCAACCCTTACACCTTTCAAGAGTGAAAGTGAGAAGGTTGTAGTAGTAGAAGTGGTAGGAGCTGACTGTTGAGAGAAGAACAGTTCAGTTCTGAGTTGAGAAGAGGGTACTAGGACTCTAGACATCCTAGGGATCAATTCACCAAGGAGTGGTGTTATTGATCAAGTGCACCTTGGCACTATAAAATAAGTTAATTCCAAGAGTGAAGGAATTATCCTGTTCAATCAGGGAAAGTGGATGTAGGAGCTTGAGTCTCTGAACCACTATAAAATCTTGTGTTGATTTACTTTCAAGTACTTTCATATATTCAACACTGCACACAAAACTGATTTTTCAAAGGATAAACATCCAAAGTCTGTGCAAAACCTATTTGGACAAGTTCCCTGAAACTGGACTGTATTGCATTGACTAAGTAATTTCAGAAACTAAAGGAGTCTAAACTAAAAGGGCCAACCACTATTCCGCACATTTAACTCCCCTAGATAGTTATTCAACTAAGTACTCTATAGTACTTAGTAGTTTGATTATCTAAGAAGAGTTAATCATCTTCAGCAGAGTTGTCCAAGACAACCTTGCTGAGCTCTGGTTTGATCAAAGTTAAAAAGAATTTGCATACAAGTGTATTCCCCCCCATACACTTGTTATATACTCCTTTCAGGACCAACAACTAGGAATTTATATTGTAAGTTCTAGAGTGAAGAAGACTACATCAACAGAGTAAGATCAGAAGACTTCGTAGAAGACTAGAGTATTAGAAGACTAAAGTTCAAGCAAAGTTCGAAGCAGAGTACATATTAAAGAAGAGAAGAATAGAAGAAAAGACTTATTGAAGCAAAGTACTAAGAAAACTGAAGTCAGAAGACTAGAAGATCAGCAAGGTACTTAAGCAAAGTACATTATTCAGCTGAAACGAAGTTATTGAAGAATAAGTTTGGAAAACTTATTGATGGAAGACGTTACAAAATAACTGAATAATTGAAAAGAAGTTGTGAAGGATATAACTGAATAACCGAAACTCAAGAAGGAAATAAAAAACGGTTAGAAGAAGTTACAAAACGGTTTTATAGTTAGATTCAAAAGTTAGTTACTTCCAACGGTTAACTTGAGAACTAAAGTCTATAAATACCTGGAGATCTTCATTCAGTAAAGACTACTGAAACTACAGAGAGCTAAAGCGAAATCAGAGCAAATCAAAGCAAGAACTCGAAGATTTATTGAAGATCGACTGAAGAAGAAGCCAAGTTTTGAAGAAGAAGATCAAGAGGCTTAAGAAGTTTGAAGAAAGTTTTATTTCTAGTTGGAAAGTTACTTATTACAAGTGTGCTAGTTACTTGTGAAATTACTGGTAGATCGAAGAAACATCTTGTGGTGTATTCGAGAATATCATAGTCTTAGACTTGGGACTCTAAACCACAAGAGTGAATTTCACAATTGGAATTGTGAGAGTGGATGTAGGCTGAAAGTGTGTTAGTATAGTGTTTAAGTAAAATAAAGAATAATGTGGCACTATATGTTGAGACAAATTATGAAACACTGACTCTAACAGAATATCAGAATTAAAGATACACAGCGGAAGACTTGAAACACTAAAAACAAATGAGTCACAATGGAAATATTTTTAACATAGATTTTATAAATAAGAATCTATGTTAGCCTTACGGCGAAATAACAATACTTATCTTCAAGTACAAATGTTGTGTGAAATGTTACAACAATAATCTTCACAACTAAAACTATAAACAGGGCGGGTGCCTTGTTTTGAAAACGAACTAAGTGTATAAAATATACACGGTCGAAATGCTAGTCTATCTATGATTACACTCTCAACAGATAAGAAAAGCACACAACCATACGGGTGGGATACTTCGTATGAACTAAATGGTATAGCTATTGGGGCCACAATTTCCTAACAAGATGAACATTATTCTAGGATATTGATCGAATATAATTCACTGAATTGTGGAGCCTTCCTTCGGTATTTATAGAGTGGAGTGCGAATTCTAGAGGCTTCCAACTTGAGATCCTATTTTTTAGGAACTTAACTTCCATGATCTTTCTAGATCCTTCTTGCATGTTCCAGGTCGTTCTAAACTGCTTCCAGCCTCTTCTAGTTCTTCTAGCACGTTCTGCAATATTCTGGAATCTTCTAGGTTCCAAATCCTTGTAGAAGCTTCTAGACCCTGCCAGAAATGCTGTAACATTTAGCTCAACAATTAATGAAACATTTCAGAAAGGACTTAGAAAAAATCTCGGAAGGTCAAATTAAGATGTTGTTGAGAATGTTGATACATTTAAGAATTCACAACATCTACAATCTCCCCCAATTTGACCTTTCGACTACAACACACCTGATGCACATATATTTCTATACATACTCAGTATTATGTACTTAGTTGAGGTTGACATCATTGCTAAGCACTAGTCAAGACAATACCTGTTGTAATCGTTGGATCAAATCAAATGAAGATCAAGGATAATCTTACAATGATCTGTGCCATAAGATCAAGATAATTTTATCCAAAACAGAACAAGTATAAACAGTACACTTATTCACAACATAAGTAACTTTACTGAAATCCTAAGTTAAGTTTTGGAAGAACAACTTAAGATTTAAGTAAGACACTAAAACAAAAAATCAGAGCAAAAACAAAAACAACAAACAACATAACAGAGCAAAATAGAAAGACAAAAATAAGACTAAACAACCTGCAGTAAACACATGATAACCTGTAAACAGATTAAGCAACAAGCAGTAAACAATATCATCAAGTGCAACCATAATTAAACACGTTGTATATCAAACATAAGTAAAAGAAATAAGCATCCTATCACCTAGAAATAAATAACAATTGTATCAGAATTTCAGAATTTAACTTAAACACCAATTAAAGAGATTGAAGCGGAATAAATAGCATAAATTGTTGTGGTAACAACTGTAGCATCAGATTCCTGTACAATTGCCATTATGAATTCAGATCTCTCCCTGTCTTGTAGCTTCTTCCTGTTCATCAGTGGAGATCACCATATAAGGTCTCCATCTCAGCAGCATCATCATCATCCTCAGCTTCTTCAACAAAGAAAGTAGATGCAAAGTGTGCAACTACATCAGTCACTGCAGCATCTCCAGCATCAGGTCCTCCACCAGCTACATCAACAGCAGTTGTAACTCCCTCGATCATTTCTTCAATTACCACATTGGAGTTAGATGGTGTTGGTACTCCCCATGTTGTAGTGGAAAGCATATTGGTCCACCTGTCCTTCACGAACTGGAGTTGTTCAATAGTTTCCTGCAAGTGTTGGAGCTGAAGTTTGATGAATTCCTGTGAAACACAGACATTACCATAAATGTTGATACTAATGTTTTCAACATTTGGGGGTGCATTTCTCTGTCTTGGTCTGGAAGAGCCTGGTTGTGCAGAAGTAGAGGGTCTGGAAGATCTCTATGGACTGTCAGTACCAGGAGCAACTAGGGGCAAATCAAACACTCTGTCCCCAATCAATAAGGCAGGAGCAATAGCAAGCAGTGACACTCTCCCCCTCAAAACATCAGTCTTCTTAGCAGTGATGCCATGGTGCTTCTGATAGTTTGAAATCAAGATTTGATATGGTGGAAGATGGTGTGGGCAGATTTCCTTTCCCAGTAGTTTTCCCATTAAACTTTCTCATATGGTGGAAGATGGTGTGGCCTAGATTAAACTTCTTGTAGATGTTGTGAAATCTTAAATGTATCAACATACTCAACAACATCTTAATTTGACCTTCTGAGATTTTTTCTAAGTCCTTTCTGAAATGTTTCATTAAATGTTGAGCTAAATGTTACAGCATGTCTGGCAGAGTCTAGAAGCTTCTACAAGGATCTGGAACCTGGAAGATTCCAGAATATTGGAGAACGTCCTAGAAGATCTAGAAGAGGCTGGAAGTTATGGATCTAGAATGACCTGGAACGTGCAAGAAGGATCTAGAAAGATCATGGAAGTTGAGTTCCTAAAAAATAGGATCTCAAAGTTGGAAGCCTCTAAAATTCGCACCCCACTCTATAAATACCGAAGGAAGGCTCCACAATTCAGTGTATTCTATTCGATCAATATCCTAGACTAGCGTTCATCCTGTTAGGAAATTGTGGCTCCAATAGTTGTACCTTTTAGATCATACGAAGTATCCCACCCGTATGGGTGTGTGTTTTTCTTATCTATCGAGAGTGTAATTATAGATAGACTAGCATTTCGACAGTGTGTAATTTCTTATACACTTAGTTCATTTTCAAAACTGGGCACCTGCCTCGTTTGTAGTTTTAGTTGTGAAGGTTATTGTTGTAACATTTCACACAACATTTGTACTTGAAGATAAGTATTGATATTTCGCCGTAAGGCTCGCATAGATTTTTATTTATAAAATATATGTGAAAATATTTCCATTGTGTCTTGTTTGTTTTTTAGTGTTTCAAGTCTTCCGCTGTGTATCGTTATTTCTGATATTCTATTAGAGCCAGTGTTGTACAATGTGTCTCAACATTTAGTACAACATTAATGTACTTTTACTTAAACACTATACCATAACACACTTTCATTTGGTATCAGAGCTGATACCTGACGACACTAGGTTAGATCTTTGGTCAAGTGTATTTTTAGTTTATATTAGGAATGGAAACACATCACATATCCACGACACTTAGGCCACCCATTTTAGATGGTTCGAATTATGCTTATTTGAAGCCTAAGATGCGTATGTACATCAAGTCGATTGATGAACGTGCTTGGAGGACTGTACTTACAGGCTGGGAAGCTCCAAAGAGACCAGCAGATGCAGATGGTGAAGTTCAACTCAAGAAAGAAGTTGATTGGACGGCTGATGAAATACCAACAGCAGGATACAATTCTAAAGCTTTAAATGCTATTTTTACCTCTGTTGATGTTTCAATGTTTAAAATTATATCTAACTATTCTACTTCTAAAGATGTATGGGACAGGTTGCAAGAGCATTGTGAGGGTTCAGACAGTGTTCGAAGGACTAAGCTTCGAATGTTGGGGACAAAGTTTGAGAATCTCCGAATGAAGGAAGATGAAACAATTTCATCCTACAATGAAAGGTTAAGTGAGATAATCAATGAATCACATTCTCTTGGTGACCCTATTTCTAATGTTAGAGAAGTACATAAGATATTAAGATTTGTTCCTAAAAGATTTGATGCTAATATCTGTGCTATTGAAGAGGCAAAAGATACGGATAAGTTAAGTCAAAATGAATTAGTGAGTATTCTTAGAACTTATGAGATAAACACTAATCAAGTTGATGAAACTAATGATGATAAGAAAGTTGTTGTTTTTAGAGGGGAAACATCAAACAAACCTGAGATTCAACCTATCATTACTAAAGTTGATTCGTATGAAGAGTTGCTTGATGAATGCCTCAACAGTCCTAACAGCATTGCCTTGCTCACTAAGCATTGCCTTGCTCACTAAGCATTTTAATAAGTTTCAAATCAACAAATCAACACCTCAACCAGAAAGGAGGAAAGGTCAATTCACATCAAGACCATCAAAGAGTGAAGGTAAACCAAGGTATGATCCTGAATTTCGAAAATCAGTTCAATGCAATGCTTGTTCTGGATATGGCCATTATGCAAATGAATGTGCCAATACTAGACTTAAGCAAAAACTGAATTTTAGTGCTACCTTGAGTGATGAATCTGATGATGATGATCTTTATGAGTTAAATGAGAATGAATATTCTAATTTTACCAGAATTGATTAAAATGATTCCTCAGATGATGATCTGGATGAAACAGATTCTGATGCTGTACCTGATGCTTCAACATCTACAGCAACATCAGAACAGAGTCACCCAGATTTGAACTGTTTTAATGGTTTGGTTGATGATGCAGGAAAAAGGACTGGTGACAATGAATACCAAAAGCTATTAGATGATTGGAACAATCACAAACTCACTCTTAATTCCTTGAATAAAGAGAATGAGGATCTGAAAGACACAATCACAAAGCTAGAAGTTATACTTACCAAATGAGATCTGGAAATCTGTAACTTAAAGGAGAAACTTATAAATTCCACTTTATGTTTCAAGAAATATTCCAAGAGTGCTTCTGAGGTAAATAATGTTATAGCTACTGGTAAGTTTAATAATCATTGTTTAGGTTATGATGGTGTAACTGCTTCTATTTCTGAAAATTTTAGAAAACCTGTGAAATTTGTGAAGGCAAATGTTGACACATCTGGTGTAACATCTGCACAAACAGATCCTCACAAGGTTAAAAGAAGTATATCTGTCATTACTGTTTCAAAGTTGGTCATATTCGTCCTTACTGTATAAAATGGTTTGAAGAACTGAAAAACTTGAAAATGTTGCATAAAAAACTGACACCTCCTCGTAAACAGTTTCTAAAATCTGCATGGAAACCGAAAGCTACCTGTAATGTTATTCATACCTCCTTAAAAGCATGTCTACCTTATCTATGGTATTTTGATAGTGGTTGTTCTAGACATATGACAGGTCGTATAGACTTCTTATCTGATTATGTGACTTTGAATAGTGGTAGTGTTACATATGGTGGTGGTTCCAACGGAAAGATTGTTGGTAAAGGAACTTTGAATGTTGAAGGTTTTCCTAAGCTTAAAATTGTCTTGCATGTTGATCGCTTGCTTGCAAATCTGATTAGCATTAGTCAACTTTGTGATGATAATTTGCATGTGAAATTTGATAAAGATTCATGTTATGTTCTTAATAAAGATGAAGTTTGTGTCATGACTGGTACTAGGTCAGCTGATAATTGTTATCTTATTGGAACAAATATGTGTAATTTGTCAAAACATGATGAAAATGTTTTATGGCATCAAAGATTGGGTCATGCAAATTACAGAGCAATGAAAAAGCTAATTAAAGCAGATGTAGTAAAAGGAATTCCAAAACTGAGGTTTCACAATACCACTGTATGTGGACCATGCCAAAAAGGTAAGCAGGTAAGAATGCCGCACAAAATGCTGTCACATTGTTCTACACATCGATGATTTGAATTACTGCACATGGATTTGATGGGTCCTATGGAAACTGAAAGCATTGGAGGAAAGAGGTATCCCTTAGTTGTGGTAGATGATTTTTCTAGATTTACCTGGGTAGAGTCTTTGAGAGACAAATCTGAAGCATTTGCTGCATTTAAAAATCTTTATAAAAGGTTAAAAAATGTGTTTAACTTGAAAGTTGGCCGTATTAGAACTTATCATGGTAGGGAATTTGAAAACAGCATGTTTAATGATTTCTGTGATAAAAAGGGTATTTTACAAGAATATTCATCTCCTAAAACTCCACAACAAAATGGAATTGTTGAAAGAAAGAATAGAACTTTACAAGAAATGGCAAGAGTCATGCTTACATCCAAATGTATTTATAAGAAATTTTGGGGAGAAGCATTGAATACTTCATGCCATATTATTAATAGGGTGTATATTCCTTCTGGCACAAATCAAACACCTTATGAGATTCTGAACAACAGAAAACCAAGTTTGAAATATTTTCATGTATTTGGTTGTGTGTGTTATATTCTGAATGATAGGGATCAACTTCACAAGTTTGATTCTAAAAGTGATAAAGGTTTCTTTTTAGGCTATTCTAGAAATAGTAAAGCTTATAAAGTTTATAACCTTAGGACTAACACTGTTCAAGAATCTATTAATGTTGTGTTTGATGATGATAAAGGTCTTGCAGATGACAAAGATGAAGAAGATGTATCACAGGTCACTGACAATTCTGAGAATACACTGAAGTCTGAAAATGTTGTACCGAATGTTAACACATCTGGGTCAACATCTACAGAACAGTCAGTTGTAATTTCACAGAATGATCAGTATGTTCCTTAAACGAATCCTTCTTCAAGAATAAGTAAAAGTCATCCTTCTGACCAGTTCATAGGAGATGCTACAGTTGGATTGCAAACAAGAGGAAGAGTAAATGCTGTCTTCTATGTGCAATGTCTTCTATGTGCAATGTTGTAAATGCATGTCTTCTATGTTCAAATAAGGTAGATGTGGTAAGAACAATATGCATGTCTTCTATGTGCAATGTTGTAAATGCTGAATGCTATTTATCTGATATTGAACCTAAGAGTGCTAAAGAAGCCCTAACTGATGAAAACGGTATTTATGTTATGCATGAAGAACTTGGTCAGTTTGAAAGAAATGAAGTGTGGACATTTGTTCCAAGACCTAGTCATTCTAATGTCATTGGAACAAAGTGGATATTCAAGAATAAAACTGATGAATCTGGTAATATTGTTAGGAACAAGGCTAGGTTAGTAGCACAAGGTTACACCCAAGTTGAAGGAGTTGATTTTGATGAAACTTTTGTACCTGTTGCTAGGATAGAATCTATTAGATTATTGCTAGCTATTGCATGTTTTATTGATATTAAACTTCATCAAATTGATGTAAAAGCTGCATTTCTAAATGGCATTTTGAATGAAGAAGCATATGTTGAACAACATAAGGGATTTGAAGATCCACAATATCCTGATCATGTATATAAACTTAAGAAAACTTTGTATGGTCTTAAACAAGCTCCTAGAGCATGGTATGGTAGGCTTACTGACTTTCTTTTGGAATATGGCTTTATTAGAGGAGAGGCTGATAGAACTTTGTTCATTAAGCACACTGAAGGAGATTTACTTATTGCTCAAATATATGTTGATGACATTGTGTTTGGTTCTACTTGTGATAAAATGTTGAGGAACTTTGTTGAGGCAATGACTGCAACATTTGAAATGAGTATGGTTGGAGACTTGAATTACTTTTTAGGTCTTCAAATCAAACAATGCAGCAATGGTATTTTCTTCTCCCAGAGTAAGTATGCTAACAATTTGGTTAAAAGATTTGGTCTTGAGAATTGAAAACCAATGAAAACTCCTATGGGATCTTCTTTGAAACTTTGCAAAGACAGTGCTGGAACAGATGATGATCCAACACTTTACAGATCCATGATAGGTAGTTTACTGTATTTAACCTCTAGTAGACCAGATATTATGTACAGTGTGTGTGTTTGTGCTAGGTACCAAGCTAATCCAAAGGAATCTCACCTGAATGTTGTGAAGAGGATTATCAAGTATGATTTAGGTACAAGTGAACTTGGAATCTGGTACACTAAGGACACCAACAACATTCTGATAGGCTACAGTGATGCTGATTGGGCTGGAGATATAGATGATAGAAAGAGTACGAGTGGAGGATGTTTCTACATGGGAAACAATCTTGTAGCATGGCACAGCAAGAAACAAAACTGTGTTTCACAATCTACTGCTGAGTCTGAGTACATAGCTGCTGGAAGCTGCTGTACATAACTCTTGTGGCTGAGCAAGATGTTCCATGACTATGGTATTGAGAATGGTATACTTACAAACTTTTGTGATAATACTAGTGCCATTAACATTTCTAAGAATCCTGTACAACACTCACTCACTAAGCACATTAGCATAAGACATCACTTTATGAGAGATTTAGTAGAGAAGAATATTGTAAAGTTGGAGTATATACCTACTAAAAAACAGAATGCTGACATTTTCACTAAGGCATTAGACCATGAGAGATTCTCAACTTTGAGGAAATCTCTTGGCATGAGCACTATCTGAAAAATTCGGATGGATGTTGTCTCAAATGCGTCAGCATTTGGGACAACATCATGGGTTGTAGAAATTTTATAAGTTGAATTTATTTCTTACTTAGTTAAATAATTCCTTTGTAAAATATCTTCGAATCTAAGAACCTTGGAGTGCAAAAAAAAATGTCTTACACCTCTCAAATGCATAAAAATAGAATGTTATTAGCATACTAAAAGATGTACCAAATCACTAAGTTACTATGGAGCACGGAGTTCACTACTACGATGCCTTCTTTTCAAAAGGTGATATTTGGTAAAAACATCAACATATTTGTAATCCATTAAGTAAGTATGGGGCACGGAGTTCGCTACTACGATGTACTCTATAGGAACAATGGATTAATACAAATTAGATGCTATAACACAAAAAGAAAAAATATGGTGCAACACAAATGAAGCAAATTCATGTAAAAACCGTGTTGAGGTGTTTGTAATTATTTAATTATTTATTTTTATAAGTTGTAATTATTTAATTATTTAATTATTTAATTATTTATTGAGATTTATTTTATTTATTTAAATTATATACTGACCCACGTTTTATTTTTTCAGATTATGCTTGGACTAAATAAAAATTCTTTATTACTTTATTAATTAATAAAATTGATTTTTCCCACTAATTACCCATGATCAAGGTTGTGGCTAAAAATGTGGAGCTCTATCAAATTATTTCTGGAATTAATCTTTTTAACCTCCAACTACGTACATTCTCTCTATTTAACTCAATTAATCAGGATTAATAACTGCTAAGTGTTTTGTCGAGTTTTTGGTTTAGTACTTCATTTGCATAAATTGTTCTGGCCGTGTATTTCCCAATTTTGCTGCATACACTATCAAACCTGCCTTGGAAATCCAACCGCCCTTTCTTAATGGCCGGAAACCACCGTCAATCTCACTCTCACTCACACTCTGCTTCTGAATCTTCCGAACAAACTGCCCAAAACTCTCTCGATCTTCTTGCTTCAATGGCTTCGCAACAATCAAATTCCTCAAATGCCGACACTAATGTCTCTGCAACCCCATCAACAACCGCTCATGTTCCACAAACTACTCCACCAACTACCCACATCCCACAAGACTCAACCGTTGAACAGTTCACTAGGGCTGTCGAAGAGGTATCAAATACTCTTCGAACTACTGGTCATCTACCTGTGATGACGTTCGGAGATATCATTGTGGATATCTCGAGCTATTTGGCCGAACAAACTGCTCAAATAGTTGCTGCTGGAAAAACCCCCAAATTCATCAAACCCTACTAAGCCTGCAGCACCGGAACGGAATGTGGAATTCGTTGTTGAAGTAGAAGCTGCTGATGCATCTGATACTGAGGATGTCGAAATGGAGGATGCCGAAGCTTCTGATAATGGTACAAACTCCTCTTTCTCACCCTCTGATGAGTCTGCCCATGTTCCTCTTAAGAAACTGGTGTAGAAAGGGAAAAAAAGGAGAAGCCCTGTTCAAAGGAGGAGGTCAAACCGTGTCTTTACCCGAGTGGATTACTCTGAATCCATGAGGAAAAAGAAGAAAGCTGGACACGATGCTACTGAACCCATCCAAGTGTTCACTGAATCCGAAGAGGAAACAGAACCTGTTGCTGCTGCTGTTGTTGAGAAAGCGAAGAAGAAGAAGGTTGGTGCTGAACCTAAAGGGAAAGGGAAGGCCAAGATGATCCCTGAAGAAGAACCTGCTGAATCAGACTCTGATTCTGATTTCAATGTTTGCCTAAGAGATATGCAAGAATCTCTTAAGAAGAATGCTGAGTCATTTGCTGCTGCAAAGGAGTCCACACCAGAACCTGATGATGGTGGAAGTGGAGACTCATCTTCTAAGGCAAAGAGCTCATCTGCTGAGGCAAAGAGCTCATCCAAAAGCTCCTCTGAACATGGTGGAGATTCTGATCCTGATGAGGAACTACCTTCTGAGGAAGAAAGTGAAGGTATCTCTGATCCCTCTAATTATGTTGAGAAAAGGTTAGAAATTTACTCTAAGAGGAAGCTGTTGATTGAGAAAAGAATTAATGTGCCTGATTTTGATTGTAAGGGAATGATTAAATTTTTTAGAGGATAGAAATCTGTTGAATGCTGTTACATTTGGTGAGGCTTTTCTGACTAATTGGTCCTATGAGTTCTATGATTGTATGAAGAAAAGCACTGGTAGGAGAAGCTCTAGATCTTATGGTACTGTTAATTTTAGGGGGAGAGATGTGCCATTCACTGCAGAACTTATTAATGAGTTCTTGCACACCCCTAATGTTGATGAGGATGATGATCCGGATATGGATGTTGTGATTACTGCTCTTTATTAGGAAGGGGGTAGATAGACACTTAACCTCTTTACATTCTGTTCTGTATAAGCTAATTATTTACAATTGGATCCCCTCTACCAACACCACTAAAATTACCAGAGATCAAACCATTCTTATGTATAGGATTTCTATACTTAAGAAGTTCAATCTAGGTCACACCATTTTTCACCATATGAGGAAGTTTACTGGGAAAACTACTGGGAAAGGAAATCTGCCCTATTCAGTCTTGATTTCAAACTATTTGAAGCACCATGGCTTCACTGCTAAGAATACTGATGTTTTGAGGGGGAGAGTGCCACTGCTTGCTGTTGCTCCTGCTTTATTCATTGGGGACAGAGTGATTGATCTGCCCTTAGCTGCTCCTGGTACTGATAGTCCACAGAGATCTTCCAGACCCTCTACTTCTGCACAACCAGGCCCTTCCAGACCAAAACAGAGAAATGCACCCCCAAATGTTGAGAACATCTGTATCAACATTACTTGTAATGTCTGTGTTTCATAGGAATTTATCAAACCTCAGCTCCAACATTTGCAGGAAACAATTGAAGAGCTCCAGTTCCTGAAGGAGAGGTGGACCAATATGCTTTCACCTACAACAGGGGGAGTACCACCACCATCTAACTCTAATGTGGTGATTGAAGAAATGACTGATGAAGGAGTTACAGCTGCTGCTGTTGGTGGAGGACCTGATGCTGGAGATGATGCTGCAGTGACTGATGTAGTTGCACACCTTGCATCTACTTACTTTGTTGATGAAGGAGATGATGATGATGCTGCAATGGAGACCTTGTATGGCGATCTCCATTGAAGAAGCTGCAAGACAGGTGGAGAGATGAATTCATAATGGCTACTGTGCAGGAATCTGATGCTGCAGCTGTTACCACAGCAATATATGCCATTTATTCAGTTTCAATCTCTGTAATTAGTGTTTAAGTTAAAATATTCTGAAATTCGGATACACTTGTTATTTATTTCTAGATGATAGGCTGTTTATGGTTTTACAACTTGCTTAATTATGGTTCCACTTGATGATATTGTTTACTGCTTTTGCTTAAACTGTTTACAGGTTATCATGTGTTTACTGCAGGTTGTTTAGTCTTAGTTTTTGTCCATAGTTGTTTTATTTTTGCTCTGATGTTGTAGTTATTTTGTATTTTTTGCTCTGTTAGTGTTTTAGTGTCTTACTTAAGTCTTAAGTTGTTCTTCTAAAACTTAACTTAGGATTTCAGTAAAGTTACTTATGTCGTGAATAAGTGTATTGTTTATACTTGTTCTGTTTTGGATAAAATTATCTTGATCTTATGGCACGGATCATTGTAAGATTATCCTTGATCTTCATTTGATTTGATCCAACGATTACAACAGATATTGTCTTGACTAGTGCTTAACAATGATGTTAACCTCAACTAAGTACATAATACTGAGTACGTATAAAAATATATGTGCATCAGGTGTGTTGTAGTCGAAAGGTCAAATTGGGGTAGATTGTAGATGTTGTGAAATCTTAAATGTATCAACATTCTCAACAACATCTTAATTTCACCTTCCGAGATTTTTTCTAAGTCCTTTCTGAAATGTTTCATTAAATGTTGAGCTAAATGTTATAACATTTCTGGCAGAGTCTAGAAGCTTCTACAAGGATCTGGAACCTGGAAGATTCCAGAATATTGGAGAACGTCCTAGAAGATCTAGAAGAGGCTGGAAGCAATTTAGAATGACCTGGAACGTGCAATAAGGATCTACAAAGATCATGGAAGTTATGGAAGTTGAGTTCCTAAAAAATAGGATCTCAAAGTTGGAAGCCTCTAGAATTCGCACCCCACTCTATAAATACCGAAGGAAGGCTCGACAATTCAGTGTATTCTATTCGATCAATATCATAGACTAGCGTTCATCCTGTTAGGAAATTGTGGCTCCAATAGTTATACCTTTTAGATCATACGAAGTATCCCACCCGTATGGCTGTGTGCTTTTCTTATCTATCGAGAGTGTAATCATAGATAGACTAGCATTTCGACAGTGTATAATTTCTTATACACTTAGTTCGTTTTCAAAACTGGGCACCTGCCTCGTTTGTAGTTTTAGTTGTGAAGGTTATTATTGTAACATTTCACACAACATTTGTACTTGAAGATAAGTATTAATATTTCGCCGTAAGGCTCGCATAGATTTTTATTTATAAAATCTATGTGAAAAATATTTCCGTTGTGTCTTGTTTGTTTTTTAGTGTTTCAAGTCTTCCGTTGTGTATCATTATTTCTGATATTCTGTTAGAGTCAGTGTTGTACAATGTGTCTCAACATTTAGTACAACATTAATCTACTTTTACTTAAAACACTATACCATAGCACACTTTCACTTCTTAAGTATGGAAATTCTATACAGAAGAATGGCTTGATCTTTGGTAATTTTAGTGGTGTTGGTAGTGGGGATCCAGTTATAAATAATAAGCTTATAAAGAACAGAATGTAAGGAGGTTAAGTGTGTAGCAAGCATCTTCCTAGTCCACTTAGTCTTTCTCTACCCCCTGTGATTGCAGTAATCACAACATTCATATCTGGATCATCATCCTCATCAACATTAGGGGTGTGCAAGAACTCATTAATAAGTTCTGGAGTGAATGGCACATCCCTCCCCCTAAAATTCACAGTACCATAACATCTAGAACTTCTCCTACCAGTACTTTTCTTCATACAAGCATAGAACTCATAAGACCAGTTTGTAAGAAAAGCTTCACCAAATGTAACAGCATCTAACAAGTTTCTATCCTCTAAAAACTTGACCATTCCCTTACTATTAAAATCAGGCACATTGATTCTTTTTTCAATCAGTAATTTCCTCTTAGAGTAAATTTCTAACCTTTTCTCTACATAATCAGAGGGATCAGATATACCTTAAGTTTCTTCCTCAGAAGGCAGTTCCTCATCTGGATCAGAACCTCCATCATTTTCAGAGCTTTTGGACGAGCTCTTTGCCTCAGAAGATGAGTTGTCTCCACTCCCATCATTATAAGGTTCGGTTGTGGACTCCTTTGCAACAACAAAAGTCTCAGCATTCTTCTTAAGAGACTGTTGAATGTATCTTAGGCAAACATTGAAACCAGAATCAGAGTCTGATTCAGCAGGTTCTTCCCCAGGGATCATCTTGGCCTTCCCTTTCCCTTTAGGTTCAGCAGCAACCTTCTTTTTCTTTGCTTTTTCAGCAACAGCAGCTGTAGGTTTTGTTTCTTCTTCGGATTCAATGAACACTTGGATGGGTTCAGTAACATCGTGTCCAGCCTTCTTCTTCTTCCTCATGGATTCAGAGTAATCCACTCGGGTAAAGACATGGTTTGACCTCCTCCTTTGAACGGGACTTCTTCTTCTTTTCCCTTTCTGCACCAGTTTCTTAAGAGGAACAGGGGCAGACTTATCAAAGGGTGAGAGAGAGGAATTTGTACCACTTTTAGAAGCTTGTGCATCCTCCATTTCGACATCCTCAAACTCGGATGCAGCATCAACAACTTCTCCTTCAATAACGGTTTCAACATTCCCTTTCGTTGCAACAGGTTCAGTAGAGTTCGGTGATTTGGGGCTTTTTGATGCAGCAGCCATTTGAGCAGTTTGTTCGGCTGAATAATTTGAGATATCCATAGTGATATCTTTGAACGTCATCACAGACAGATGACCAGCAGTTCAAAGAGTATTGGATACCTCTTCAACAGCCCTAGTTAGTTGTTCGACGGTTGAGTCTGGTGGAATGTGGATAGTTGGTGGAGTAGTTTGTGGAACAGGAGCGGTTGTTGATGGGGTTGCAGAGACATTAGAGTCAGCATTTGAGGATTTTGATTGTTGCGAAGCCATTGAAGCAAGAAGTTCGAGGGAATTTTGGGCAGTTTGTTCGGAGGATTCAGAAGCAGAGTGAGAGTGAGATTGACGGTGGTTTCCAGCCATTTAAGAGGTCGGTTGGATTTTCAAGGCAGGTTTGAGAGTGTATCCAGCATATTGAGAAATACATGGCCAAAAGAACTATTCTGCAAATACTTGACAAAACTCGATAAAACACTTAGCAAAATAAATCACAGCTAATTGAGTTAAATAGAGAGAATGTATGTAGTTGGAGGTTGAAAAGATTAATTCCATAAATAATTCGATAGCGCACCACATTTTTAGCCACAACCTTGATCATGGGTAATTAGTGGGTAAAATCAATTTAATTAATTAATTAAGTAATTAAGAAGTTTCTAGAATTTTTACTTAGTCGAAGCATAATCTGAAAAATAGAAAAACGTGGGCTACTATATTATTTAAATAAATAAAATAAATAAAATAAATCTCAATAAATAATTAAATAATTACAACTTATAAAAATAAATTCGAATCAGGCAATGTTGTGCTCAAAACTGTTACAAACACCTCAATACGGTTTTTACATGAATTTTCTTCATTTGTGTTGCACCATATTTTTTCTCTTTTTGTGTTATAACATCTAATTTGTATTGATCCATTTTTCATGTAGAGTACATCGTAGTAGCGAACTCTGTGTCCCATACTTACTTAATGGATTACAAATATATTGATGTTTTTACCAAAAATCACCTTTTGAAAAGAAGGCATCGTAGTAGTGAACTCCGTGCTCCATAGTTACTCAATGATTTGGTACATCTTTAAGTATGCTAATAACATTCTATTTTTATGCATTTGAGAGGTGTGAGACATGTTTATTTTTGCACTCCAAGGTACTTAAATTCGTAGATATTTTACAAAGGAATTATTTAACTAAGTAAGAAATAAATTCAACTTATAAAATTTTTACAACCCATGATGTTGTCCCAAATGCTGACACATTTGTGACAACATCCATTTAGGATTTTTCAGATAGTGCTCATGCCAAGAGATTTCCTCAAGGTTGAGAATCTCTCATGGTCTAATGCCTTAGTGAAAATGTCAGCATTCTGTTTTTTCAGTAGGTATATACTCTAACTTTACAATATTCTTCTCTACTAAATCTTTCATAAAGTGATGTCTTATGCTAATGTGCTTCGTGAGTGAGTGTTGTACATGATTCTTATAAATGTTTATGGCACTAGTATTGTCACAAAAGATTGTAAGTATACCATTCTCAATGCCATAATTATGGAACATCTTACGCAGCCACAAGAGTTGTGTACAGCAACTTCCAGCAGCTATGTACTCAGACTCAGCAATAGATTGTTAAACACAGTTCTGTTTCTTGCTGTGCCATGATACAAGATTGTTCCCCATGTAGAAACATCCTCCACTCGTACTCTTTCTATCATCTATATCTCCAGCCCAATCAGCATCACTGTAGCCTATCAAAATGTTGTTGGTGTCCTTAGTGTACCAGATTCCAAGTTCACATGTACCTGAAACATACTTGATAATCATTTTCACAGCATTCGGGTGAGATTCGTTTAGATTAGTTTGGTACCTAGCACAAACACACACACTGTACATAATATCTGGTCTACTAGAGGTTAAATACAGTAAACTACGTATCATGGATCTGTAAAGTGTTGGATCAACATCTATTTCTGTTGGTCCCTGAACGAGTAGTGAATGGGATTAAAGTTTAGAGGGGAGGGGTGAATAGACTTTAAAACTTTTTCAAGAGAGTTGGGAACCTCTTCTGATTTCTATGTCAACTGGACTACAAGTGTGCTGGTCCAGTTGACTATAGTAATCTGATGAAGAGATTATATGCGGAAGTTTGGTAGGCTTGGTTTAGACTCGTTATTTAGTTTCTTTTGAAAGTGCCAACTTGTTTACTTAATGAAAATACTCAGCTGATGCTGGTTTGAAGGTTATGGCCTGATTTGAAAATAGTTGAAAACACAATATGCACTATATAAGATATATGGATAAGCAATAAAGTAAAGTGCAGAAAGATAAAAGACACCAGATTTATAGTGGTTCGGATATACGTTCCTACGTCCACTCTCACGTCCTAACGTGATGTTTAATCCCTTTAATTTACCAAAAATTACGAGGGCTTGTCCTTTATAGTCCCAAGGGTAGGACTTTGAAATCTGAGCAGTCCTAACTGCTACGGTCTCCACAAGTGATTAGAAGCACTTGCACTTTGCAGGGGTTCAAAAACTTAACCTTATGGTGGGGGTTTTGGGGTTTTTGAATGTATCCAACTAATGGTTCAAGCTTATAAAATGCTTAACCACTATGCCTAAATCAATAGATATACAATATGAATAGGATTCAGGTTCTTTTGGTTGGATATAAATCACTTAAGAGCTAGAGGTATTCTAATGGTTTCTGGGCTCTTGGAGAACTCTCAATACAATATGGCTTTATGCTTGCTTGCTTGTTTAGCTTCTTGAATTCTCACGTTGTGACTTCGTCTCTTGTGATTTCACATCCTCTTGTATTTATAGTGGTGATTGTTGCAACTAGCCGTTGGAGTTGACTAGTCGTTGGGGCAATCTTTCCATATTGGCTTGATTCCTTGATTCCAGCCGCTTGATTGCTTCAATCCTGGGATCATGTCAATCTTCTAAGTAAGGTAAGTCTTCATTTGAATTGCAAGATGACTTTGGGAATCAGCCGAGTCCTGGACGAGCACCTAGTCTTCTTGATTTAGACTCTTGGCTGGGCCTTGGGGCAGTGAACTTTAGACTCTTGGCTGGGCCTTGGGTTTCTTCTTGAACAGCAGCTTCTTTGCCTTGTCTTTTCTTGATTTTGCTTTTCAAACCTCCCAAGATTTCATTCAGGTCATCTTGTGCTACTACCAATTCAGCTTGCTGAGCAGTAGACTTCTCCAGAGCCTTTATCAATACATCTTCCCCCTTTTTGGCTTCAGCAAGTGCTGCCGCAAAAGGCTTCATGGCATTCAGAATTTCCACTTTCAGAGTCTGCTTGAGGGCAATGGCATTAACCTTGCCAACTTGGGTCAAATGAGTGATGCTGTGCTCTAGGACCTGAGCATGAGAGTTGGAGGAGGAGGCAGCTTCAAGCTTAGCTGTAAGTGCTTCCAATTTGGCTGCTGTCTCCTTCAGCTGAGTCTGCAGTTTTTCATTCTCCTCTGCAGCTGATTTAAGAAGAGCTCCACCTTTAGTAGCTCTTGCTTCAGCATCCTCAATCCTTGTCTTGTAGGTGGTCTCCATGCGGGTTATCTCATTAGAATAGAGATCAGCAAACATGTTGGAGAAGTCAGAAGCCTTCTTCTGAATGGTGCTTAAGTACTCTTCTATCTGGTGATGAAGTGCCTCACCAAACTTGTCTTCGATGTCAATAATCTGGTCATGAAGACGAGTCCTCTGCTCCTTAACAGCTTTCTCAACATATCTTCCAAGCTGTAGGCCTAAGCCTTTTTCAAAGTGCAAGTCTATTGCAGTTTTGACCTGGGAGCAGATGTCTGCTGTATAATCAGCAGATGGGGTAGAAGTGGAGGCAGTACCTTGAGGTTTGGGATGAACTATCAATGCTTTGCCTCTTTCTTCATCTGATAGATAGTCTTCATTGAGGAAGCAGGTAGTGGCATCAACCAGATGAGCCATGATCCTTCTTCCTTTATCATCTGATTGATCAATGAAGTGAGTCAGTTTATCTGAAGGCTTGAAATGAGCTGGTACTGTGACTATTTCTTTTTCAATATCCACTTTGTCAGCTGGTGCAGCCGAGTCTTCTTCCAGTACAGGTGCAGTTGAGTCATCTGCCAATGTTGGTGCAGCTGAGTCATCTGCCAATTCTTTGTCGGCTGTCTGCTGATCTGATGAGCCTTCTGGGACAGAGGTATCTTAAGAGGGGATTCCTAGAATCCTATTGCATACCTTGGTCAGGGCTTCTGCTGGCAGCAGCTGAGCGAATGACTGAACTTGAGCAACTTCTTTCTGCTCCAATTCCCAGTCGAGGAAGTTAGCTTTTCCTCCCATTCCTTCCATGACTTCAAGAAGGTCATCCACATCATCTCTTCGGTGTTCAATCCAAGTAAAGATCCTGAGTACTTGTTCAAACTGAGTTGACTCCTCATTGATACCAGGTATAGTAGACTTAAGCAGGTTCGCTATCTTCAGTCTCATTATTTTCTCCCTTGTGCACATAGGATAGTGCACCATGCTGAATTGAGGCTGAGAATGAGAAGGGCATGCTTGTGCCAGGTCTGCTGGTGCCAAGTCTTCTTGTGCGGATGGGGCAGTGAGGTTAGGAGATTGAGTGGATGGGACATTTTCCTCTGCTGTGTGAGTATCAGCAGGGATTTGGGAAGTGATATCTTCGGGTTGAATAGGAGGTTGAGATTGATCTTCAGTGGTTTGTGCATCAGCAGGGTTTTGAGTCTGCTGGTCTGGTTCTTTTTCTACTTGAAGATCAGTAGATGGTTGTGCTTGATGATCTTGGTCATCTGCTGTTTGAGTATCAGCAGGGGATGGAGAAGTGATTTGAGTTTGATCATCAGCAGGGGGTGTAGAGGGTTTCTGAGATTGGTCATCTGCTGTTTGTTCATCAGCAGGGGTTTGTGAGGTAGGCAAGTTTGGCTCAAATAATGTTTGAGTCTGGGCTTGATCCTCTGCTGTGTGAGTATCAGCAGGGGTTTGGGTATCAGTGTTTGAAGGTTCAGATGGGTTGGCTTCTTCAGTAGGGTTAAAGGATGAAATTGGGGCTATACTCATAGAAGTGGGGAGCCTGGATTTCTTGGACTTCTTAGGGAAAGAAGAAGTATTCTTCTTTCTCTTCTGACCCTTGGATAGTTTAGAAGGAGTAATAGTGAGGGAGGGATTAGAAATACCTGCCTTCTTCAAAGGAGAGGCTGATGGAGTGACATCTGAATCAGATGGGGAGATGAGCCCAGATCTGATCAGAATTCTTCTTTGTGCTAAGGTCTGATTGTCATCATCATCATCCTCAGCAGTCTTCTGTTGAGCCTCTTCTTTGGAAGGCTCCTCTTCCTCTTCAGCAGAGTCATGAACAGACTCTTCTGCCTTCTCAACAACATCTTTGGAAGATGCTTCAGCCAACAGCTTCCTCTTTTCTTCTTTCAGCCTTGCTGCCTCGATAAGAGCTTCCTTTCTCAAATAGTACTTGGAGGTGTGGAAGTTCTTATGAGGACCCATCTTGTACTTCTTTGGGAGTATCTCTGGAAGGAATATGCTCAGCTTGTTGACAAAGCTGACTGTGGATGTCACCTTCCATTCTCTCGATTGAAGGTCCAAGGTAACCTTCTTGGCCTCAAGAGCAATTCTATCCAAGAATAGCCCTTGCCAATCTCCATCAATCTGATCCCAGATTGCAGCCATTACTCTAACCTTTAGAGTGGTAACAACATCATGGCTAAAAGTGTTACCTAGCAGCATCTTGCCTGCTATGTCTGTTGATGTTGAAATAAGTGTTTTGTTAAATGATCCAACACTGACAGCCGAGTGTTGTGTTTAATGTTCCCAACACTTATGACAACATCAGAATTTGCCCTTCCTTTTCTCACTAACTCTTATCTTACGCTTGTTGTCTAATGATGTCCCTAGAGAAGTTAGAAGACGTGGGCAACACCAAGTCATGCCACTGCGTGGGAGTGAGAAGTTATTAGACCATGGTATAACAAATCCCTAAATTCTAGGAGTGGTGGAGAGAAGTTAACAACCGCATGATCTCAAGGTTGAGGCGATCATGGGAGTTGATGGCAGTTCGTGAATGAAGCCTATAAATACAGCAGTTGCCCTCAACACAAGATACACAAGAAGAAAAGCTGAAATCGACTACTACTCTATTGAACGCTATATACGTTTCTAGTTAGGAAAACCTTTGTTTCTTCTTGTAATTCTTCACATTATTATAAACCCGAATAGTAGTGTGTTAGAACATAGTCTTATTTACTAGGTTGTGTGATTAGATATATGAGGGAGATAGTTTCATAGGATCTAGTAAATCATTATACACTTTCCTAGTGTAATTATACACCTCAAAGAGGTTATACTCGTTTCACATATTTTTAATATAGTGAACAGCATAGATTATTTTATAATCTATGCAAATTTTGAATACTTCCATTTTCACTACGTGCAATTTAATTTTCGCTGCATAGTGTTGTCTAGGTTGTGCCAACACGACAGACAACATCTCTGATTTCGCACGCACACACACTTTCAATGTCCATCAACGTTTGAAACTTAGGGTCAAGTTGAGACTTCTTGACTCCAGAGGCATCAATAGCCTTGACTCTACCATCAGTAAACATCTCCATGTATTCTTTTTCTCTCCCCATAATGTAGGTAGAGATGTTTACCTCCCCTCTTGGTAAATCGAACAGTTCCTAAAGAATCTCTCTTGTGACCTTGACTTTGTGTCCACCCATGACACTTTCAACATGAGATCCTTTCATCACGGCGTTCGAGTAGAAAGCCAACACATCTTGTTCATAAACGTTGGTTGGTGCTGCTTCCAGAAATTCACGGAGCTTGAGATTGATGCAACGAAGGAGAATTTCCTTGTTCTCTGGTATATGTTTGCCCTTGAAAAACAGAGCATTCTCAGTGATTATATTCCCTTCCTTAGACCACTTTGCTGCATCTAGAGTGCCGGTGATCTTGGTCTTCTCATCAAAGATTTCAATGATTCTCATTCTGAGTGTTGAGAGTTAGGTTTAGAATGCTTGAAAGAGTTTTTAGAACGAGAGAGATTGAGAGCAATTGAGTTTTGTGAGCGAAAGGGTTTGAGGAATGGTTTAAGGGTCCCTTATATACTCCAACAAATCTTGAACTGTGTACGATCCAACAGTCAGATTTGATTCAATGTGGAGTAATACCCAAGATTTCCCTCTTCGATTTCAGCCCTTTCCTTTAATTTTGCCGGCTGAATTTGCCATGTGTCATTTGATGATTTGCTGGCAAAATGGTAATCAAGTACTAATGACATCATTACCAAAAATAACCGTTGTGACTAAATTTTAGCAAGAATTGATCATTCAAGGCCGTTTTCTATAAGTAAATTGCATTCCTTATATAGGCCGATTTCCTTAATTACATTCAGAAACAAATCTAGAATGAATTACATGATCGAAGATGGTCATTATGCTCTGAAATAAAGTGATCTAATCAGCAGAGTAAAGTCTTCTGATTTTCTCAAAAAGTCTGCTAATTTTCTCGGAGGTCTTCTGGTCAGCTGAGTTGGTCTTCTGATCAGCTGAGTAAAAGTTTGAAGTTGCTGAGTAAATCTTCTGTGCGTGATGATCCAACCTGGTTTGATGGATCTTTCAGCTCTTCCTCCTTAACCATGTGGGACCATCAAATCAATATGTAGATGATCAGCCTAGATGGTATCCCACTGGTTCAGGTTGCCCTCACCATTGGATGTTCCTCACCATCAGATGGGTTGTAGCATCTAATGTGTCCTTGTTGAATTTCTTCGCTTCTCTTATAAGAGGGAGAAGATTGGAAGGTGCTTCAATGGAGTGTGAAGAGAAAGACAGGAACTTTGTCTTCCTGATATGGTTTGGTAACAAGCTCTCCATGTAGAACTTCCCCCTGGAGAAGAAGCTCTGCTTGCTTGCTACTTTGTCTTCTGCATCTCTCCTTCCTTTATTTTTCAACAAGAACGTCTCTCATTCCTTTACTTTTCATAAGCATACTTATGTTGGGTAAGCCAAGTATGCTGATCTGCATCCTCTCCTTCTTTTGGACAAATCTTCATCTCCTTCACCCAAGACCTTGGTTGAGGAATGATGTCCATGCCATCTCTTCTTTCGATTTTCTCCATACCTGAAACAAGAATAATAGTTAGTGATTTGTGTTCTTAGGTGTTCCCATAACTGCCTCCTTTTATAGGGGTAGAAATGAGGTGGTGGAGTGAAAGATGACAAAACTATAGAGTTGATAGGTCTGTATTTCTGAAAAGCTACTTCTTAAGATCAACAATGAGATTCTTGATCTAAGGGTTCACATTTAAAGAGATTCAGTCTCTATCTTGTGGAATGCAGACATTATAGATTTTGAACAAAGGTTATTTGAAATCCGTACTGTGCATGCATACTGTTGAGTCGGTGAGGATGGTGTATTAATCCAACCAAGTATAACTCAATAGTATACTGTATGCATGTATAATGATAAAGTATTTTATGAAGAATAGTTTATTATTATACATATGTATACATTGCTTAAGTACATATACCAAGTAACTTTGTTCAATTCTTCTGAATATATATATATTATGCAATGCAGATTGTAGAGTATTTTGTCAAGGATTCTTAAGGTATCATTGATTCCCCCTTGATTAAATAACTCTATATTTTCCCTCAGCTTTATTTGTCTATTCACCTCATCTGATTCTCCTAGTCTGCTGCATTTGTATCAACTGAGGTCTTCAGCTGATCTTTGCTCTTTATATGCTTGGATCAAGAAGTCCTAGGCTGTAGCATAGGGTCTTGAATCTTTCTTCAGCTAGGGGCTTAGTCAAGATGTCTGCTCTTTGGATATCTGTGTGAATTTTCTCCATCTTGATGTCCTTCTTCTGAAGGTGGTCTCTTATGAAGTGGTGTCGAATATCGACATGCTTGCACCTTGTGTGGAGGACTGGATTTTGAGTGATGGCAATGGCACTGCTGCTATCACAGTAGATAGGGACTTCTCTTGCCTCTACATTGTAATCTTTGAGTTGTTGAACTAGCCAGAGCAGCTGACTACAATAACTTCCAGCTGCCATATATTCTGCCTCAGTGGTGGAGGTTGCAACTGAAGTTTGCTTCTTTGAGAACCATGCAATTAACTCGTTGCCTAGGAATTGACAGGTTCCAGATGTGGACTTTCTATCTATTCTGCATCCACCATAGTCTGAGTCAGAGTATCCACTCAGTTCTAGATTGTCATTAGCAGGGTACCATAATCCTAGATTGACTGTTCCTTTTAGGTACTTGAGGATTTTCCTTGCTGCTTCTAGATGACTTTGCTTTTGGTTTGCTTGAAACCTAGCACATACTCCTACAACAAATGTTATGTCTGGTCTGCTGGCTGTAAGGTATAGTAGAGATCCAATCAGTGCTCTGTATTCAGCTTGATCAACTGCCTTTCCAGACTCATCTGGTTCCATTTTGAATGATGTCATCATTGGAATTCTTGCAGTCTTGCTTTGTAGAGCTTTGAATCTTTCTAATAGGCTCTTGGTATACTTGGACTGGTTGATGAAGATCCCTTCTGGACTTTGCTTGACTTGAAGTCCTAGGAAGTAGTTCATCTCACCCATCATGCTCATTTCGAATTTTTCTTGCATTAGTTCTGAGAACTTCTTGCACATATCTTGATTGGGGATCCAAATATAATGTCATCTACATATATTTGCACCATTAGAATGTCTTCTCCTTCTTGTATTCTGAAAAGAGTTCTATCAACTTTGCCTTTTGTGTAACCATTGTCATGTAGGAATTGTGACAATGTGTCATACCAAGCTCTAGGGGCTTGCTTTAGACCATACAGAGCCTTCTTCAGACGATATACTTGATCTCCTTTTTCAAATCCTGGAGGCTGCTCTACATACACTTCTTCTACCAGAATACCATTTAGAAAAGCACTCTTGACATCCATTTGATATACCTTGAAGCCCATATATGATGTATAAGCTAGAAACAATCGAATGGCTTCTAATCTGACTACTGGAGCAAAGGTTTCATCATAATCAATCCCTTCAGATTGTGAGTATCCTTTTGCAACTAGCCTTGCTTTATTTCTAGTTATTACATCATTTTCGTCCTTCTTGTTCTTGAATACCCACTTTGTTCCAACTACATTGTGGTTTCAGGACGATCTACCAATTCCCATACTTCATTTCTTTCGAATTGGTTTAGTTCTTCTTGCATAGCAGTGATCCAATTGCTATCAGTCATTGCTTCTTCTATGTCAGTTGGTTCAATGTTGGACAAGAAAGCACACCAGCAGAACATAGATGATTGGGGGTTCTGATTCAGTTGTCTTCTGGTCTTGAAACCTGAGTCTGCTCCTCCTAAGATGAGGTTTGATGGATGATTGCTTCTCCATGTATGCCTCATAGGTGTTCTCATCTGTTCTAGTGCCATCAGGAGGGTTGACTTGATTAGGTCGATTATCATCTGTATCTTGTGTGTCAAAGAGATCATTCCCCCTTGCATTTGGGATTGTTGCATCTTGATTCTGGTCAGCTTGCTCAGCTTGGGTTTGAGATCTAGTGACAGGTCTGTGCGGTTTATCCTCCTCTGGTTCTTCAGGAAATGGTTCATTGACTTCAATAAACTCATCTGGTCTGGACTTGATCACTAGTTTCCTCATCTTATCTGCAACTGAGTCTGGTTCTACTGCACTCTTTTCACAAGATTCATCAAAAACATCATGAGGTGTTTCTTCCACAAGAAGGGTTCGTTTGTTGAGTACTCTAAATGCTTTGCTAGTAGATGAGTATCCCAAGAATATCCCCTCATATGCTTTGGCATCAAAATCATTCAACTCACTTTTCCCATTGTTGTGAATGAAACACTTACAACCAAATATATGAAAGTAAGATACTCTAGGTTTCCTTCCTTTCCATGGTTCATATGGGGTTTTCTCATGAATTTTGTGAATACCTGACCTATTTTGAGTTTGACAAGCTGTGTTGATGGCTTCTGCCCATAGCTTCTTAGGAGTAGAGAATTCAGCAAGGAGTGTTCTTGCAGCTTCTTTGAGGGTTATGACTCTTCTTTCAGCTACACCATTCTGTTGTGGTGTTCTTGCTGCACTTGTCTCATGCTGAATACCATTAGAAGTACAATAGGCAATAATATAAGAGTTAATGAATTCAGTGCCTTTGTCACTTCTAATTTTCACAATAGGTTCTCCTTTCTCTACTTGGATTCTCTTTAATAGTTCAGGAAGCTTCTGCTGAGTCTCACTCTTCTTGTATAAGAAGATAACCCAAGTAAACTTGGAGTAGTCATCTACAACAATAAGAGTATACTTTCTTCCTGTAAGTGTGGTTGGAGTGATTGGTCCAAAGAGATCCATATGAAGCAGTTCAAGAACTCTGCTGGTTGATGCTGTCTTCTTGGTCTTGAAGGAGACCTTTGTTTGCTTTCCTTGTTGACATGCATCACATACCTGATCTTTACAGTAGAGTTCATTAGGCAGTCCATCAACTAAGGATTCCCTTGCTAACTTGTTCATAGTCTTAAAGTTCAGATGACTAAGACGTTTGTGCCATAGCCAGCTGACATCTTTAGGGCTTTTCACAAGAAGACATGTATCCTTAGGACAGTTGTTCCAATTTGCAAGATACATACTTCCTTTTCTAGATCCTGTTAGAAGGTTTTGTTTTGTTCTTTTATCACTTATGAGACACTCATCTTTAGAGAATTTTACTGAGTAACCAGTGTCACAAAAATGAGAAACAGATAATAAATTGAATTTTAAACCTTCTACATATGATACATCATGTACCTCAATGTCACCATTTATAAGGGTGCCATATCCTTTTGTGTTACCGTGCGTGTTATCACCAAAGAAGACTTTTGGACCTTTCTTTTCTGTATAGTTGGTCAGCAGGGCTTTGGTTCCAGTCATATGAGTTGAGCATCCACTATCTATGTACCAAGTTTCTCCTACTAGGCCTCCTCTTCTGTATAGGTCCCTCCTTTCCTGCAAGAAAGGTTAAGTCTTAGGTACCCATTTTGTCTTGGGTCCTTGGGTGTTAGTACTACCCTTGGGGACCCACATATACATTAGTCGTTTGAATAACCTTGAGCATTTGAGTTGTCTCCCATGGGCATCACAAAACCAAATCTTACCAGTTGACACCTTAGACTGGTCTGATTTGTTACTTGTGTCAGCTAAGTAATAGTCAAATGGTTTCCTCTTATAGTAGTGTATGTGAATTATCTTTTGACTAGTTACATTCGGCCAGGGTGCATTAGCTGGACGATGCACACGATTATATGGACCATACTCCTATGTTCTCACAATATCATAAGAGATAGGGGGTGCAAAGAGAACAAATTTGTGTGAAGAAGACTTCTTCTTCTTGGCTGGAGCAGCATACAGCTGAGACTGTCTCAATTGAGATGGTCTAGGCTGTTTGTTGTTCCTCTGTACATGCTTGGGGTTAACTTGTCTCTTACCATTTTTGGTGTTGGGATAGTTAACCTTAGCTGGTACAGATGCCTTTGGTTCATACTAGGTTCATTGTGTTTAGAACACTCACCCTTTTCATGTGACTGAGTAGTGCACTGATTAGGTGTACTACCCTCAGCTGGAGAGGATGTTGATGGATTAAATTCATAACCAAAACCCATCTTATTGCCATTAGATCTATAATATTCAGAGATACTTTCAATAGTAGCAGATGCTTTATTGAACTCTGATATCTTTTGATTAAGGCATTCCTTCTTCTTTTCTAAGAGCTTGTGTGCTTGGAAGAGATCATCGAACTTAGATTGTAGTGAACGAAATTCCTTGGTTTCTAAGGCTTGAGTTTCTAACATCCCCTCATACAACTGAGTTATTGTGGTATTTTCTTCTTTAAGAAGTTCCACTTCTTTAGTCAATCTTTCATTCATTGCGACCAACTCAGGGGTGTTATCAAACTTAACCTTTTTCAACCTAGCAATTTCTTTCCTTAAATCCTTGTTCTCTTCTTCCACTTCTATAAAAGCTCTAGTGGCAATATTCATATCACCTTTTACCTTTCTTAAAGATTGATAATAGGTGTCTTCTGATTCGCCTTCAGATGAGTTTATCTCATCTGTGTGTAAAAAAATAGGTGAATGGAAAGTAGTTGTATAGGAATTTACCTCATTTTCACCTATGGCCATCATATCTAGATCATTTGAATCATTTGAGAAGATTTGACAGTCTGGTGATGTAGGAAGGTCATCACTTTGATATTCTGATTCTTTAGTCACCATTGCTTGTTTGTCTGAATTTCTTCTGTCTCTTCTTAGCTTTCTTTCTTCTTTGTCATCCAAGTTTAGCTCTGGACATTCATAGACATAATGTCCTGGTTTGTGACAATTGAAGCATGATCCAGGCTTTTGATTTGAATTGCCTTTTCTTGGAGGAGTGGCATCTCTTCTTCTAGAACCACGGCTGTCAGATGACTCCACATCCTTTCTAGGATACCTTTCTGGTGTTCTTTCTCTAGATTCTCTGGAGGATGAACCAGCTCTCCTATCTTTATAGTTCCTATAGAATTTTCTATATTTGCTGTTAAGAGTGTTCATCCTTTCAAATCTCTTGATCAGAAGAGCCATTTGCTCTTTTAGACTCATATCTGATCCTTCAAAGTCTTCTGTTTTCAGTGAGGTCTTGCCAGATGAGGTACTTGCAGCCTTTGTATTTGCTGCTTTGAAAGCTACAGTCTTGGAGGTAGATGGGGTTGTAGTTGCCTCATCACTTCCTGAATTTTCTTCTCTTTCAAGATCATATTCATGGGTTTTTAGGTTCTGAAATAGAGTTTGAGCAGACCATTTCTTGATATCTTGAGTATCTTTGATGATGGTCTTCTTGAGTCTCCATTTCTTGGTTAGAGAGTCTAAGATCTTCAAGTTTTTCTCTCTATTTGTATATTTCTTGCCTAGAGATTCAATCTCATTAATGATCTTGGTAAATCTATTGTCTAGTTGATCAATAGATTCTTCTGGCTGCATCTTGAAGTGTTCAAACTTCTTGACTGCTGTTGACAGTTTGCTCTCCTTGATCAGCTCAGTTCCTTCACAGAGAAGTGCCAATGCATCCCACATGTCTTTAGCTGTCTCACAGTGGATTACTTTTGCAATGTATTCATTTGGAAGAGTTTGCATGATATAATCTTGAGCAATGCTGTCAAGATTAGATTGCTTCATCTCTTCTGGTGTGAGGTCCTTCATAAGCTTGGGGGCAAGCTCTCCAACTGGAATGTCTGGATCACCATTTGCAGTGTTGACTGCCATGATTGTGATTGGGCCTTCTGTGATCACTGACCACATCTTGTAGTGAACTGATGTGAGATTCTTCCTTATCCTTATCTTCCAGTAATCATAATCCTCCACTGAAAACTTAGGCAACTTACGCATGTTAGCACTCATGCTGTATGTGTAATATCCGTAATTTTTTTTAATATAAATATACAAGAAAATATTTAATTATTAATTTGAAATAAATATTCAAAGCCCATTTAAACTCAGGCTTTTAAGATTTTAAACCCTAATCTTCATCTCAAGCCCAAGCCCGCTTTTAATATATATATAATAGATGTTGCCCTAATTTTCTCACAGCACATATCTCTCTCAAATATTTTGACGACGCAAATAGTTTTCTGCCTCTGAATAATTGGTCATCTCGAATTCCCTGGCGAAACAGTAACATCTTCTTCCTTTTTCTATTTTACTTCGGTACTGGATACTTATATTATTATATGCGACATAAATATTTATTTTCTTTAAAAGAATGATTTAGGCTCTGCTTGTTTTGCTAAATGCCATAAAAATTGTATTCCAAGTCTTTTATTATTAAAAATCTAGTTGTATGTTCATAACTCCTGCCTTTTTCTTTATAAAATGTTAGATTACCAAAGCACTCGCCTTATGAATCACCGAAACCATTTAATTAATTTCTAGGTGTTAGGTTTATATTTCATTAGTAGTATTTTACTTATTAAAACGTTAATAAAGATACCATATATACACTGTTCGAATAAGAATAAATCTAAGATTCAATTATTTAATTATTTTTATAGGAGATCCAGTAAACGAGACACATCAGGAATAAGATTTGCATTGCATATTTTCTATCAGCATTCAAGGTGGGGTTTCTTATTCATTAATTATCTCTACAGTGGTTAGTAGAGAAAGTTGTTCATTGTTAAATGTTTTACTTGATATGTTGGATGTGTCTGCTACGTGTTATGTTCCATGTTATCCATGTTATGAAATCAGATAGCCAGGGACTAGTTCACGGGTCCGGGACCATATAAGTTATCCTCGAGAATCACCAGGGTCATTAAAATGGCTTTGGCAAGGCTCGCAGTGCTCAGTCAGTATATCAGTCAGTTCAGAATGTGGCAATGTTCTCATGTTTGCATTGATGTGTTTAACTATCTGTTTTATATTTAACTGTGAACAGCTGGGCCCCACTGAGTGTGCTTGCATTACTCACCCCTTCATTTTAACATTATAGGTTAAGGAGTTGATGGCGAGGAGGAGCGGTGGATGACAAACCTATTAATATTTAGTAAAGTAATTAAGTTAATTCATGTATTAAATTTTTTTATGGGATTTTGAAACTTGGTTCAATTAATATTCTAGATTTCTTTTAATTTGCTATTTATTCATTGAGTCTTCCGCTGCAATTCAAGTAGTTTATTGCTAAATAAATTCGTAAAATGATTTCTTAGGTTAAAATTTTAGTTCATGCTCCTTTATTTTAAAATTTTTAAGTATTTGTACAAAATCTACTTTTATGAAAATTGGGGCGTGACAGTATGAGTTTTCAAAAACCAGTTTTTCAAAAGATAGATCTGTTCAAGAGGACTACAGAAAGACTCCCTCAAGTCTTCTGATAATCTAGAGACAGTAGTCCGTTAGAACCACTGCTCTGATACCACTTGTTGGTCCCTGAACGAGTAGTGAATGGGATTAAAGTCTAGAGGGGAGGGGTGAATAGACTTTAAAACTTTTTCAAGAGAGTTGGGAACCTCTTCTGATTTCTATGTCAACTGGACTATAAGTCTGCTGGTCCAGATGACTATAGTAATCTGATGAAGAGATTATATGCGGAAGTTTGGTAGGCCTTGTTTAGACTCGTTCTTTAGTTTCTTTTGAAAGTGCCAACTTGTTTACTTAATGAAAATACTCAGCTGATGCTGGTTTGAAGGTTATGGCCTGATTTGAAAATAGTTGAAAACACAATATGCATTATATAAGATATATGGATAAGCAATAAAGTAAAGTGCAGAAAGATAAAAGACACCAGATTTATAGTGGTTCGGATATACATTCCTAAGTCCACTCTCACGTCCTAACGTGATGTTTAATCCCTTTAATTTACCAAAAATTACAAGGGTTTGTCCTTTATAGTCCCAAGGGTAGGACTTTGAGATCTGAGCAGTCCTAACTGCTACGGTCTCCACAAGTGATTGGAAGCACTTGCACTTTGCAGGGGTTCAAAAACTTAACCTTATGGTGGGGGTTTTGGGGTTTTTGAATGTATCCAACTAATGGTTCAAGCTTATAAAATGCTTAACCATTATGCTTAAATCAATAGATATACAATATGAATAGGATTCAGGTTCTTTTGGTTGGATATAAATCACTTAAGAGCTAGAGGTATTCTACTGGTTTCTGGGCTCTTGGAGAACTCTCAATACAATATGGCTTTATGCTTGCTTGCTTGTTTAGCTTGTTGAATTCTCACGTTGTGACTTCGTCTCTTGTGATTTCTCATCCTCTTGTATTTATAGTGGTGATTGCTGCAACTAGCCGTTGGAGTTGACTAGCCGTTGGGGCAATCTTTCCATATTGGCTTGATTCCTTGATTCCAGCCGCTTGATTGCTTCAATCCTGGGATCATGTCAATCTTCTAAGTAAGGTAAGTTTTCATTTGAATTGCAAGATGACTTTGGGAATCAGCCGAGTCCTGGACGAGCACCTAGTCTTCTGATCTTCACTTATAGTCTTCTGACTACTCGTCTGACCTTAAGTCTTCTGTCTTCTGATATCAGTCGAGTAACACTCTTCTGATCTGGCAATTCTGTAAGCTGCTTTAGGCCATCTTCAATCTTGGACTCCATCAGTTAAATAGGTATACAAACACATAACTTAACTGGTCTTCAAGGATCTTCTTGTCTTCATGTCTTCTACTCTTCTCATTTTGAGGATGGGCATGTAAGCCGGGGCTGTGCTAATCAGCTGATATCAATACAGTTGATCACACAAGACTAGTCTAAGCTGTTCTATACAGAGTCAGCTGATCCTATTACATTTATAAACTCTAAGTGTTTTGGCCATCAAAACTATTCTAATATCAAGTGGGGCTTAGGGTGAATTTATATCCCAACAGTTCCAGCACTGTCTTTGCAAAGTTTCAAAGTAGAGCTTATAGGAGTTTTCATTGGTTTTGAATTCTCAAGACCAAATCTTTTAACCAAGTTCTTAGCATATTTACTCTGGGAGAAGAAAATACCATCACTGCATTGTTTGATTTGAAGACCTAGAAAATAGTTCAAGTCTCCAACCATACTCATTTCAAATGTTGCAGTCATTGCCTCAACAAAGTTGCTTAACATTTTATCACAAGTAGAACCAAACACAATGTCATCAACATATATTTGAGCAATAAGTAAATCTCTTTCAGTGTGCTTAATGAACAAAGTTCTATCAGCCTCTCTTCTAATAAATCCATATTCCTAAAGAAAGCCAGTAAGCATACCATACCATGCTCTATGAGCTTGTTTAAGACCATACAAAACTTTCTTAAGTTTATATACATGATCAGGATATTGTGGATCTTCAAATCCTATAGGTTGTTTAACATATGCTTTTTCATTCAAAATGCCATTTAGAAATGCAGCTTTTACATCCATTTGATGATGTTTAATATCAATAAAACATGCAATTGCTAGCAATAATCTAATAGATTCTATCCTAGCAACAGGTGCAAAAGTTTCATCAAAATCAACACCTTCGACTTGGGTGTAACCTTGTGCTACTAACCTAGCCTTGTTCCTAACAATGTTACCAGATTCATCAGTTTTATTCTTGAATATCCACTTTGTTCCAATGACATTAGTATGACTATGTCTTGGAACAAGTGTCCACTTCATTTCTTTCAAACTGACCAAGTTCTTCATGCATAACATTAATCCAGTTTTCATCAGTTAAGGCTTCTTTAGCACTCTTAGGTTCAATTTCAGATAAATAGCATTCAGCATTTACAACATTACACATAGAAGACATGCATATTGTTCTTACTACATCTACTTTATTTGATCTTACTCTTCCTCTTGTTTGCACTCCAACTGTAGCATCACATATGATCTGGTCAGAAGGATGACTTTTACCTATTCTTGAAGAAGGATTCGTTTTTGGAACATACTGATCATTGTGTGAGATTACATCTGACTGTTCTGTAGATGTTGACCCAGATGTGTTAGCATTCGGTAAAAAAATTTCAGACTTCAGTGTATTCTCAGAATTGTTACCGACTTGTGATACATCTTCTTCATCTTTGTCATCTGTAAGACCTTTATCATCATCAAACACATCATTAACAGATTCTTGAACAATTTTAGTTCCAAGGTTATAAACTCTATAAGTTTTACTATTTCTAGAATAGCCTAAAAAGAAACTTTTATCACTTTTAGAATCAAACTTATGAAGTTGATCCCTATCATTCAGAATATAACACACACAACCAAATACATGAAAATATTTCACACTTGGTTTTCTGTTGTTCAAAATCTCAGAAGGTGTTTGATTTGTGCCAGAACGAATATGAACTCTATTAATAATATGGCATGCTATATTCAATTCTTTTCCCCAAAATTTCTTAGCCAGACATTTGGATGTAAGCATGACTCTTGCCATATTCTTGTAAAGTTCTATTCTTTCTTTCAACTATTCCATTTTGTTGTGGAGTTTTAGGAGATGAATATTCTTGTAAAATACCCTTTTTATCACAAAAATCATTAAACATGCTGTTTTCAAATTCTCTACCATGATCAGTTCTAATACGGCCAACTTTCAAGTTAAACACATTTGTTGAGATATGAATCATGTAAACAATGTTCTAGTTGATGATTGTATGTTTTGATGGCCAAAAGCAACTTGAAGTTAATGATATATATGGTTCTGAGTCATTCTAACTAAGTCATATGAAATAAGTTTACTGATCTTAATGAGTTATGAAAATTGAGTTTACTTATCTTAGTGTGTTACTGATCTGATATATGAACTGTTAAGGAACTAAGCTGAGAATGTATTGTATGACTTAGATGTACTCTACTGTATATATATTTCAGTTGATGTATAAATAGGTTTTATATATGTGTAAGTTTGTATTCTATTGTATTCAGTATTGTAAAAGTTTAAAACAGTAGATTGGAACCAGATCAGAAGACTAAAGAAGACTAAGGAAGATCAGAAGACTACTCCAGAGTAAGAAGACTATCAAAAGGAGTAAGATGAAGCTCAGAGATATAAGAGAAGTATTTTGAAGAAGCGCAAAACAGTTATTGAGAACTGTGCTGACTGACTAAGAACAGTAAAACTAAGAAGAGTAGTTTACTGTGCTGAGTTAGTAGAATTGAAGAATAAGTTTGGAAAACTTATTTAAGGCGTAACTGAAGATATAGTTGAAGATATGCTGACTTGAAAGATAAGTTTAAGTTAGTTACAAAAAGAACTTACTCAAGACACGGTTATGAGTTAGTTGAGAGTTAGTTTCACAAACTGCTAACTGTCATACTAAAGTCTATAAATACCGTGTGATCTTCTACTTGAAAAGACTACTGATACTGCTACTAATGATCTAAGAACAATCAAAGAGCAATCAAAGTATTCGAAGCATTCAAGAATTCACAGAGTTGAAGGAGATCAAACTGAGAAGAAGCCACAGAACAGAATTGAAGAT
This sequence comes from Galeopsis tetrahit, assembly GCA_963675135.1. Lineage (NCBI taxonomy): Eukaryota > Viridiplantae > Streptophyta > Magnoliopsida > Lamiales > Lamiaceae > Galeopsis > Galeopsis tetrahit. The sequence goes on along the minus strand of OY776128.1, from coordinate 40,136,878 downwards.
TCAAAGGCTACATTCTAGAGAAGTTTTACTTTACTATTTTTAGTTTGTGATTTGTTGTAAACAAGTGTGCTAGTTACTTGTGAAATTACTAGTAGATCGAAGATATATCTGGAGATATAATCGATAATATCACAGTCTTAATCTTGGGACTTTAAGCCACAAGGAACTCAAGAAGAGTAATAAAATATCACGACTGGAGTTGTGAGAGTGGATGTAGACATTTGTCGAACCACTATAAATCTTGTGTGTTGATTTACTTACTGTTTAATATTTGCTTAACATACATATTCAAGATCTAAATCTAAGTTGAGTATAAAACTGAAACTGGAAGTACTGATCTGACCCAGTAAGAACAGTACTATTCAGAACACATTTTCGCATTAAAACTCTGATATTTTTGAAAGATTTTGAAAAGTCTATTCACCCTCCCCTCTAAACTTTTCCTAGCTTACTCACTCTTAACTCAACTTTGGGACCAACAAGTGGTATCAGAGCAATAGTTCTTTGGACTGTTGTTTCTTGTTAACCTTGTAGACTTTGAGGGAAGTCTTTCTGATTCTTGTCACTGATTCTTGATCTTTATCAATACTTGTCTATCTGAATTTACTTGCTATATTACTGATCTTATCTGTCTAATCAATCATGGATGAAACTAACGTGAACAAACTTCCTAAGTTTAAAATTGCAGACTATGACTACTAGAAACTGAGGATGGAGGCCATCTTCAGCTCAACTCATGATCTGATGATTTCTGTGGTCAAAGAAGGTCCAATCACTACCACACTGGATAAATCAAAAGTTGTTGGTGTTCTCGTTCCTAAACCCAGGTTAGAATTAACTTCGGAAGAAATGAAACAGAACAATCTGGACAGTTTGGCTAAGAACTATATTTTACATACCCTTCCCAACGAGTATCTGGGAAATGTATTAAAATGTAAGACTGCCAAAGAAATGTGGGATCGACTAGCTGTTCTTTGTGAAGGGACATCCCTAATAAAGGAAAGCAAGTTATCCACAACTGTTCAGAGGTTCGAATCATTTAAGATGAAGGCTGGTGAAACCATAGACCAGTTGGATACTCATTTCACACGTATTATGAATGACTTGGAAGTGCTAGGAAAGACATATACCAATAGAAAAATCAACTTGTGTATACTTAAGTCTCTAGATGACAGGTGGAAGATGGTTAAAATGATCATCAAAACCACACAGGATATAGATACCTGGACTGCAGAAACCACCTTCCAAACACTTAAGGCACACGAGTTTGAATTGGATGAAGAAGATCCAATAGTAAGCAGTGATAGGGAGAAGGAAATCTCCAAGAGTATTGCTTTTAAGGCATCTACCTCTAAGAAGTCTAGATCATCTATGTCTAAGCCTTCAAGCATAAAAGATGAACTAGATAGTACTGATCTTACTCTTAAAGATCATTTGAACTTAATGATAAAGAGGTTTGATAAACTTAACAAGCGTTATGGTAGATATAAGAGATTTTATAAGGATTCTCAGGGCTCTAGTAACATGGACTCTTCTAAGACCAGAAGGGATCACAAATCTTCTGAAAGGAGAGATGAGGTCTCTAATGAGAAAAGAAGAGATAGGAACTCTGCTGATAGGAAGGATAAGAACTCTACTGATAGAAAGGATAGGAATCGATATCGTTCTCCTATTAAACACTCTACTAATGAACCTCTGTGTTATAACTGTGAAAAGCCAGGTCATTACATCCATGAATGTCCTGATATGAGTGCTGAAGACAGAGAAGAAAGGAAAGCAAGGAGAGAGCGCAGATTTGCCAAGGGTAAGAAGGCTATGGTGGCTTACAATGAGTCTGATACGGATTCAGATGAGTTGCCATCGTCTTCATCTAAGTACCCCTCTAGCAGTGTGAAAGAAGTCTTCACCGGAGAAGATGAACTGGTCATGATGGCTAAAATCGAACAAGAGGTATCATCTGTCACTTCTTTTCAATCTTGTGAAAATTCTGATTCTGATTCTGATTCTCATGACACTGCTGATAGTAGTGTAGGGAGTAGTCTTCATCATTCCAATGGAGTGACTGAAGAAGACCTCATTAAAGCTAACCAAGCATTCATGGAAATCAGTGATGAGAACATTTCTTTAAAACAAGAAATCATCAGTCTACGTGAAGCACAGTTAAAAGTAGATCCTAATATATTCGTCTTAAATGGACACTTATCAGAAGAGTTGTCACAAATCAAAGATAAGTACTCAACCATTGACAAATTGTATCAAGATATGCTTAAAACTCAAGCCATAGAGACCAATGAGTTCAATGATTTAAAGATTAAATGTGAAAAACTTGAAGAGCGCAATAGATTCCTAGAATCTGAAGTACTGAGCTTGGATCTGAAGCTAACTGATATGATTAAATCTTCTCAGATTAATCAAAAATTATCAGTCAGATATAGAGCTCCTAATGATAAAAGTGGAATAGGTGCAGATGTGCCTAATTCATCTACTTCAGGGACTAAGAACACTAATGATGCTAGCTCAAGTTTTTTACAATTAGATAAAGGAAAAGAACTGTTGGGAATAAAATGATTTTGATTTAGATACCAAAACCCCTGATTGATGATGATCAGATTAGTTGAGAGATGCTCAAGTATAGATCAGATAAGTTGTCTCAGAACACTTGAGTATGTAGAAATGCCTAAGTCTAAAATCTCAGAAATGTTGTGAGATTTTATAGTTCAGGGTAGTTGTCCAAAGCTGGAATGGTAGGCAGCTTGATAGGTGTTAAGTACTTTAGGTCAAACTTGCTGAGCTTACAAGACAAGCTTACTGAGTGGACAACATGGCTGAAAAGATCAAGAGTGATAAGGCAATGCTCATAAATGAAAATGATCAGATCAATTGAAGTGCAAATGATCAAGAGCATTTGAATGCTAGGCTCACAGAAGACACATTTATTGAAGCATTTATTACCATCAAGCCTGAACTAAGCATTGAAGACTTAGAAGCATTAAAGATTGAAGCATTGAATGAATGTTGGAACATTCTAAATTGCAGCAGGAATGTTCAGGGGAGTTGTCCCATCTGACCGTTGGTTGAGTGTAGAATCAACCACAAATCAACCTTGGGAAATGTGCATATTTAGAATCTGACACAAGTCATCTCAGCAGCATTTTTCAGAAGTCAACACATTCATTCAAACAACCATTGAAGAAGCCTTTGCACAGTGGATAAAAGGATGCCAAGCTTCATAACCGTTTCAATGGTGCTGCAAATAGACAAGTTTGAATTGCTATCCCTCCAACGGTTAGTTGTTCAAATTTGCCTATAAATACAGAAGTGATCAAAGGATTCAAGTATCCAACTACTTGCTATCAAACTATCATCAAGCAATCAAAGGAAACCAAAGCTGTTCTTAAGAATCCCAAGTTTCCTGATCACTTCACACAGCTAAGCCAATCTTTGTAAACATCCAAAGCTTAGAATTGAGATATCCTAAGCCTTTACATTGTTCTCATTGTAAAGGATATCTCTACTATTTGGAATCAAACCTCAAACCCTTACCTCATTAAGTGAAGTAGTGTTTGTTGTAGAAGTGAGGAGTTAAGGACTGTTATTGTGAAACACAGTCTTAACTCAGAGAGATTGAGCACTAGGACTCAGATTATCCTAGGGATCAAAACACTAAGAGAGTGTTGTTGATCAGTGCACCTTGGCACTATAAAACAAGCTAATTCCATTGATAAGGAATTATCCTGTTCAATCAGGGAAAGTGGATGTAGGAGCTTGAGTCTCTGAACCACTATAATTTGTGTGCCATTTACTTACTGCATTCTTTGTAGAACTTACATTCAATCATATTTCAAAGAGTTCATTTCAGTAAATTAAGAAAATCTGTCTTGGACAAAGTCCCTGATCACTTTATTTTCAGAAATTAACTTGGAGTATTCTTTCAAGAAAAAGGCCAACCACATTCCGCACTTAACAACTCTTTTAGATATTTAGCCAACTGATCACTTAATAGTAATCAGTAGGACAAGTATCTAATGAAGTTCACTCAGGCTTGTTGTGAGACAACCTTCCTGAAAAGACCAAACTGTTTGAAAAGAAAAAGAATTTGCATACACAAGTGCATTCCCCCCCCCCCATACACTTGTGTCATACTCCACCAAGGACCAACAAGAACCTATGACTTATGATAATGATCCAAAACCTAAAGTACAGTTTAAATAAATTCCTCCTACTACCAAGAATGGTAAAAAGAAAAATGTATTAAGACCAGTACAGTCAAGACCATACCAGAAGAGTTTTACTCCTCTGACCAGTGCAGAACAGTCCTGGAATCAGAAGAGGCAAACTCAGTACAGTAGGTCAAGACAAGCACAATTAAGTTGGAAACAGCCTAGACCTCCTTTTATAAGGCAGTCTCAGCTGTACTCAACTAAACCTAGGAAATTTGTGCCTCATTATCATAACAAACCTGTTCTTTATCCTCCACCTTTATCTTATGATATCATTGGAGAGGAAAGGCGTATGGTCCACAGGCTTTTAGGCCCTATTCTAACTATTACAGACATACTGATCTTACTGAAAAAGGGATAGAACCAAGGAAAGGCTATCTCAGAAAACTAGATCCTAAGTCTTCTGATAGTTTTGATAAGGTCAACAAAGTACTGTTCTGTGATAAGCATGGTAGAAAACTGAAGAGGTCTCAATTATTCAAAACTTCAATGTATATTTGGGTGTCTCTTACTGCTACTAACACTCAAGGACCCCAATAAATAGTGGGTACCTAAACTGCATGTATATAGAGATTTGTACTAACATTTCAGGTACTGAGCTGATACCAAGAACAGTACACCAAGAAGGGTAATTCTGAAGGACAGACCATGTCAAGACCACTACATTCCTCACAATCAGGTAAAAAGGTTACTATGGTGCCTAATCCCGATGAGGAAGCTGGTAAAGCTGAGGGAATTGAGAATATACATTTAAGGGGGAATCTATAATTTCTTAAATATTCTTTCTGTTGACTCAGAGCACTAGTCACCTTAGTACAAACCTTATAGATATCTTGATTTAATTATTCTTTACTAATCTGTACTATATTTCACCAATATTTCATGAACTGACACTTCTACCAAGGTGAAACAGGCACAGAAGAAGAGTTCTCTACTGAAGGGGGAACTGATCTGAACACAGTACTGATCTTATGTTACTGTGTTGATACTGAAAAGTGATCTAAACATCGAAAAAGTAATACTAAAAAAAGTTAAAGAATTGATCTTATGTTACTGTGCTGATCCCAAGAACTAATCTGATCTTCAAGGAAGTTATACTCAGTTGATCACAGTACTCAGCTGAATCCAGATAAGTAGTTCATAATGTTGAAAAAGTGATAAAAATGATGTAAAAATGTGCTAAAAACAACTGTGCTGATAAAAATCAGCAGAGTATTTTTAACCTAACTTGGTGCTGTATCTACTAAACAATATACTCATGACCTTACCTAGACCTTGAAAGGTGAAATCATTCAACAACTTAAATCTATTAGGGAGTTGTATGATAAAGCCAAAAAGGGGGAAGGTAAAGTAATAAATAATTTAAAAGACAATCACTGATCATAAACATATGATGGATATCATGGCAAGGATGTATGTTGCATACAGAATCTGAAGAATGAAGGTGAAGGACAAGCTTACAAGATAACATTTCCTAACCTTATCTTTATTTCTATATTTTATATTCTGTGATTATGTGTAATATGTGAATTATCTGATCTTATATGAATATGAATCTGAATTTTGAATTGATGAACTGTTATGATTGACTACATACTTAACTATTGATTTATTAACATTTAAGTAGTTTTGGCTTCATCAAAAAGGGGGAAATTGTTGGGATATGAATCATGTAAACAATGTTCTAGTTGATGATTGTATGTTTTGATGGCCAAAAGCAACTTGAAGTTAATGATATATATTGTTCTGAGTCATTCTAACTAAGTCATATGAAATAAGTTTACTGATCTTAATGAGTTATGAAAACTGAGTTTACTGATCTTAGTGTGTTACTGATATGATATATGAACTATTAAGGAACTAAGCTGAGAATGTATTGTATAGACAGCTTATAGTATAGGTGTTGGTCCTTGGTGGAGTATGACACAAGTGTATGGGGGGGGGGGGGAATGCACTTGTGTACTACTGAAAATTATTAAGTGATTAGTTGATAAGTATCTAAGAGAGTTTATAAGTGCGGAATGTGGTTGGCCTTTTACTCGAAAGAGTACTCCAATGTTAATTTCTGAAAACACAGTTAATCAAGGAACTTGTCCAAAACAGTTTTTCTTCACTTACTTAAGTAAATTCTTTGGAAACGGTTGATTGTGAGAAATGCAATAGTGAAATAAGTGCAGTAAGTAAATGACACACAATTTATAGTGGTTCAGAGTCTCAAGCTCCTACATCCACTTTCCTTGATTGAACAGGATAATTCCTTAACAATGGAATTAGCTTGTTTTATAGTGCCAAGGTGCACTGATCAACAACACTCTCTTAGTGCTTTGATCCCTAGGATAATCTGAGTCCTAGTGCTCAATCTCTCTGAGTTAAGACTGTTTTTCACAATAACAGTCCTTAACTCCTCATTTCTACAACAAACACTACTTCACTTAATGAGGTAAGGGTTTGAGGTTTGGTTCCAACTAGTAGAGATATCCTTTACAATAAGAACAATGTAAAGGCTTAGGATATCTCAGTGCTAAGCTTGGGATTTTACAAGAATTGGCTTAGCTAGTTTGAAGTGATCAGGAAACTTGGGATTCTTAAAAACAACTTTGGTTTCCTTTGATTGCTTGATGATAGTTTGATAGCAAGTAGTTGGATTATTGAATCCTTTGATCACTTCTGAATTTATAGGCAAATTTGATCAACTATCCGTTGGAGAGATAGCAATTCAAACTTGTCTATTTGCAGCACCATTGAAGCGGTTATAAAGCTTGTCCTTATATTATCCACTGTGTAATAGGCTCTTCAATGGTTGCTTGAATGAATGTGTTGACTTCTGAAAAATGCAGCTGAGATAACTTGTGTCAGCTTCAGAATTTGCACATTTCCCAAGGTTGATTTGTGGCAGACTTGCACTCAACCAACGGTCAGATGGGACAACTGCCCTGAACATTCCTGCTGCTAACTAGAATGTTCCAACATTCATTCAATTCTTCAGTCTTTAATGCTTCTAAGTCTTCAATGCTTGTTCAGGCTTGATGGCAATAAATGCTTCAATAAATATGTCTTCTGTGAGTATAGCATTCAATGCTCTTGATCATTAGCACTTCACTTGATCTGATACAGTTCTTATCAATGCATGAAGCTTTGCTTTATTATTCTTGATCATTCAGCCATGTTGTCCACTTCAGTCAGCTTGTTCTGAATACTCAACAAACTTGTCCTAAAGTACTAATACTTAGCAAGCTGCCTAACATTCCAGCTTTGGACAACTAACCTGAACTACAAATCTCACAACATTTCTGAGATTTGGACTTAAGCATTCTTACTGTCTCAACTATCCTGAGACAACTAGACTGATCTAGACTTGAGTGTATCTCAACTAATCTGATCATCATCAATCAGGGGTTTTGGTATCAAACTCAAAATCATCTTATTTCCCAACAATTTCCCCCTTTTTAATGATGCCAAAACCTATTACAAAGGGAACTTGACTTATACTAGACTTTGTCTTCAGGATGAATGGTCTGGTCAATTTTCCTGAAACAAACTGTTAGCACAATAATAAATCAAGTATATAGGTCATGTCAAGTTAGTTTAGATAATGAGTTGTTATCTCTGATAGAAAAGTAGTGATCCTTTCATATATATCATAGGTCATTACAATGCAGAAAATCAAACAAGGACTCACTAAACTGATACAGATAAAATAAGATAACAACAAGCAAGTAAATCATAGATAGAAAGGAAAGAGTGGACTTATGTTTCAGAGAGTGCCATCATCCTGAGGAGCAATTCCATATTGTGCCCAGACCCTCTTCTTCAGCTCCCAAATGTCCTGATTGGTTCCTTTGGGGCCAGGCTTCATCTTTTCCATCTTCATAATGGAGATAAACTCCTCCAGAATCTTCCCTTCATCAATCAAGTTCCCATTGAACTTGGGAGGCATATACAGAATGGGACCAGGGGCTTTGAATTCAATTCTTGCCATGTCAGCTGCTGCAAACAGCTTCTGGTACAGATCCCTGTGATTCTCAAACATAAACTGCACAAACACTTCATCAACATTTTCTCCAAGCCACTTGCCTATGACATAGAAGTCATAATCAAAGCTTCTTTTGGCCTCCTCCCATGCATCATTCAGTTGGATTGGCACCCACTTGTCATGGTGAGGATATTGAGTGTCCCATCTTTGCAGCATTTGTGGTTTCAGCCTTCTGTAAGATGCCCTTCTCCTTGGAGCTCTGAAGTTTGCCCTCCTTTCATCCCTTGCTTTGTTGGCCTTAACAACTGATCCATCCTTTCCTTAGCTCTCTGAAGAGCCAACTTCTCCTGAGTTTCAGGATCTTTTCCAAATCCTTCTTCAAACAATTTTGAAGGATCATCAGCAAGTTTGGGCATTCTGACTTCAGGTTCCTTGGTCTCTTCTTCTTCTTCTTCAGTTTCCTCTTCTTGGATCTCAGGCATCATGGCTGCTTTCTTCTGCTTCTTTGACTTTCTTAGTTGAGTTGTTTCTTCAGCTTGGAACTCAGATGGTAAAATCAGGCTGGTTGGAAATTCAATAAAGGCTTGTTCCTTTCTCTTTCTTTCAAAGGCTCTGGTAACCTTCCCCCTTACTTCAACAATCTTCTCTTTGGGGTTAAGGCCTGCAGATTCACCTCCAGGTCTCTGTTGCCATCTGGCCTGATTTTCCATCACAGAAGCCATGGACTCTTTTACTGCAATCTGAATTTGTTCTTCTTCAGTGAGATCTTCAATGTTCATTGGGCCTTTGCCTTTCCCAATGTCTATCTCTTCCTCCTCTTCTACCTCAGGAGCCTTGTCCTTTCCCTTGGACTCTCCTATCTTCAAGGTTCCCTTTGCCCTAGGTCTCTCTCTTTCCCCCTTTTTGGCATTATCAAAACACTGGGGCTTCAGTTCACTCATTGTGACAGAGAGATGGGAATGAGCATGAGTGAGAGACTTCAAATCTTGCAGCAAATAGACATTCTCATCATGGATGTTCTGCATCCTATCATCAGCCATACTCAGAAAGGCATGGACTGGCTTCATTTTCTGAGCAACAATTGCATCAAGTGTGGCCTTCAAGAATTGATCAATTTTAGCCTGCAGTTGGTCAGTGAGGTTGGTCACAACTTGATCAGAGACCTTGGCCATAAGTTCCACAGTGAACTTTTCAGTAGCCTCCTTCACCATTGCAGCTTTTAACTCCTCAGCTTTCCTTTTCTGAGTTGCTGTTCTTTGCCTCAAGGCATCCTTGATTGTTCTTTTTAGAGCTAAGATATTGAACTTGTAGCTATCTCTGAGGCCTTTCTGCTCCTTCTTCACAGTCCTTGTGAATTTGGTCATGGCATCCTTGGCTTTTGTTACTTCAGTTGAAACTGTTTGCAGACCAGTTTCAACACCACTTATTCTTGCATCCAAGGTTGGCAAGACCACTTCTTCAGAGCCTGTGAGCCTCATTTCCACAAAGGCTAATGTCTTTCCTTGGCCATCAAGGGTGTCAGCAGTTTCAGCATGTGCTTTCCCAACTTCTCTGACCAAAATGTCCAACTTCTCTAATTGCTCCACAATGGAGGTTGCAGTTTGTGTGGCAATTTGCAAACCAGCCTCTGTTGCATTTGCCTGTTCAAAGTAGATTTTTTTCAAGGTGGACACATTTGCTGAGATTGCCTCAAGATCAACATCAGCATCAACTTGAATGTCAGTGAGGGAAGCATCTGCAAATATTTGTTCTATTGTAACAGCTACTGAATCTGCAAAACTCAAAGGGTTAGAAAAATCTCCCTCAGCACCCTCTTTCTTTTTATCTCTCATAAGGTCTGATACATCAGCACCTTCTGTCTCATTTTCAACTATATTCTTTTCTTCATTTAAAGATATTGGACTCACATTCACTGGAGAATCAGGCCTCCTTTCACCAAGGGATTCATCAAGTTCAGATTTGACTTGAAGAATAGCCTGACTCTCATGTTGGGCTGCACCCAACATTTCACCTTCCTCACCCTCTTTTTGTGGTGCACTCATACTACCAGTAATCACACAATCTCCCTTATCACCCTCTGATTTTTCATCACTATCCTCCTTTTCAACTCCTTCATTTCCTAAACCTGACACCTCCATATCCTCAACATGATCCACAGAGGGCAGTTGTTGGGAGATCACAGTGCTTGGGCATCCCAAGGCCACTGAGTCATCCTGAATGACTAAAGGCTGGTCAATGTCCAACTTGTCTGACATTGATGAGGCTTTAGTCAAACCAGCTTCTCCTATGGAAGTCTCAACATTGTGAAGCTTTGCCTCAGGCTCAGAAGAACCATCCTTGGCCAATGTATCTTGGACTCAGTCACCACTCTTGGTCAACTCCTCTGATTTATCAGAGTCCTTAAATGAAGGATAAGTCAAGTAATGTACTTGAGCTGAATTTAGTCCAGGAGGGTTGGGATTGGTGTTATCATCATCATTATCATCTGCATCATCTGAAGTGCTGTCAGGATGCTTGACTCCTTGAGCAATCCTTTCTCTCTCAGCAAGCACCTTCTCATGAACTATTGTGCGAAACAGGGCCTCAGTGGTCAGCACACTAGACTTCTTAACATTTGCAAAATGTAACAGCCTGTTCTCCTCAACCTGTCACCAACTTGCACCCTTATCCTTGATAGCCTGAGCTATCTCCACCATAGTTCTATCTTTGATCTCAACAAGTGCTCTGAGATCATAGAACTGTTGTTGCAGCCTTGGATAATCCTTCAATCCTGGGTACAGCTGGTCCACATTGGCTTTGGCAATCTGCCTTAGCATCCCCTCATAAGTGTACTCTTCTTCACTATCATCTCCATCAGAAGAGTTGGCTTGAGATTCAGGAGGGTTGGATTGGGATTCAGGTAAGTTGGGCTGGGGCTCAGATAGGTTGGGTTCAGATGGATTGGGCTCAAAAGAACTTAGAATAATTTGGGTCTCAGGTGTTGTAGAGAGCAATGTTCCTGAGGAGGTTATTGGAATGGCTTGAATGGGTGGGAGAGTAAATTGATCACCTTCTTGAAGAGCAGATTCAAGAAATTTGGTATATGAAAGAAGTCTGGGATCAAGAGGGGAGAATGGCTTATCTTCAATATCAGCTAAGTCAGCCAATACATCAATACCTGTCCTATCAGGAGCACCTTCAGGAGAATAAGTCTTTTTGGCCATGATGGGAGCATCTTCAAGAGTCTTGCACTCCTCTTCTTCAGGCTTTGGCTCCTCATGTGATGGTGATATTCTTTGGGATTGAATATCAGGAGAGTTGGTCTCAAGACTCTTGGACTTGGACATGGTCTTGGAGTTAGACTTACTGGATTGTCTAATCTCCTTGAAGAATTCTTTTCTTTGTTTCTCTTCCTCCGTCAACTTCTTCTTCTCATAGGTCTTGATGATCCTTCTTCTTCTTTCAGACCTTGTTTGCTTTTCAAGGTCCCTAAACTCAGTAACAGACTCAGGTTGGAGAGGGACAATCTCTCTGAACTCTTCTCCCTCTTCAGGAGGGTTGACTCCTTCTTCTTCCACTCTATCAATCTCCTCAGAAGTGGCACCTCCACTTTTAGATTGGCTTTCAGGAGAAGATTCACTAAGAATCTGTTTCATCTTCTTCAGTTTGGGCTGAGTTTTCACAGTCTGAGCTTTTCTTTTTCTTGGAGAAGATCTGGTCACACGTGCAACAGTCAGGTCTTGCTTGGTGGCTGCCCCTTGCTTTCTCTTTTTTGTTTTGGTGGACAACTTTCTGAACATCACCTTCTGGGCTGGGAAGGGCTTTGGCTTGGCTTGAAGGTGTGTGTAATGGGCAAATCTTTCCAAGAGCAGGCTAGCTCTTGTGCAAAATAGAAGTTTCCCATCCACCACAACCTTGTGATGTTTCACCTCCTTGAATTTAAATTTCTCATTCATCATTTTTCCAAGAATGAAGTTTTTCCAATCAAATTTGACTCTCTTCTCAGCAGAGTCAATCACAGCTGCCATCACTCTCAACTTTGGCAAACTAATTTGCTCAACACTCCCAGAGTGACTTAACAAACTCTTTACAACAACATCAAATAGGTGTTCAAATAATGGTTTCAATGTTTTCTTATTTTGAGCACCTACCAGCTTTTTGGGGACCTTCATCCATGGATTAGAGAACTCTTGTTCCTCTCCTTCTCTGTAGAGTTCTGGATTCAGGCCTTCAGATAGTAGCCCAAAACTAGCATCAAGGTCTTCAGAGGTGAAGGTGATGGTATGTTGTGTCTCCTCCTCTTCAGCTTCTTCTGCATATGTGAGCTTGGTGCACACATCTCCTATCTTACCCTTCCATCTTAGGTAAGCAAAGAATTCAGCCATAAATGGGTTGAGGCAAGAATCAGGCTTTGTGCCTAAGAACTTTTCAAGACTTGCATCCCTAAGCCATTGAAGGACTGGATGCACTTTCTCATCAGGGCTGTCAAAGGCCACAAGCTTCTCAAACCATAGGGAGTTTGAGTTGCTTAGATAGGTAAAGTCAATATCCAGAGATGGATCATTGAAATCTACCAGTTCCTCTCTTTTAATCTTGGGTGCCATGGATAATATTTGAAAGAGATGAAGTGGGGGTTTGAAGGTTTGAGATGATTTTCAAAAATTGCTTAAGGGTTTGAAGATATGAGTGCGTAAGAAATGAGGGTAAAAACTGAGTGTTTTTATATGTAGGAATTTTGTTAACTGTTGGACAATAGCTTTTGAGGGTGGACAGATCATAAAACCATATGGATAAAGTGGGGTAGTGGGCTATGGAACGGTTTGATGAAGGTTTAAGGTTAATCAATGGCTTTGATGATAGCACAGTAATTAATGCAATCTTAAAAGAGATTTTGCATTAAATGCAGATTTGTCATTTGGGGGCAAAAATCTTAATATCACACGCCATCCTAAAAATAGCCTACTCTTAGCCCAAGAAATCTTTTAAATGTCCAATCAATGCTAAAAATAGCAATTATCACCCTATTAACTTGGACAAACATCCTGAGATGTGTTTTGACTTCTGTTTTGGTCAAAATAGCTGACCAATATGCCTGAGTGGGTCCCAATGTTGCTGAATGGGTCCCACAAGGTTAATTTTCCTGACCAACATTGCTGAAGACTATATGGACAACTCTACTGAGTTTCCATTTTTGGTAGACAACTTCAGTGAGGTTGGTCAACCTTGCTGAAGTTCAACTTAATGAACTTCCCCCTCCATTTGAGCTTCCTTCTTCATTTCTCCATCTTCCCTGGATCAAGTAAACCCAATTCAGCTGAAAGTTCTAGAAACCTTGCTTCAGCTAGTGGCTTTGTTAAGATATCAGCCTTTTGCTTATTAGTGTGAATTTTGACAAGCTTGATATCTTTCTTCTCCACATGATCTCTTATGAAGTGATGCTTGATATCAACATGTTTGCATCTGGTGTGAAGCACTAGATTCTGTGAAATAGCAATTGCACTATTGTTGTCACAGAATATTGGAACTTCATTGGTGATGACTTTGTAATCTCTAAGTTGCTGTCTGAGCCACAGTATCTGAGCACAGCAACTTCCAGCTGCTACATATTCTGCTTCAGTTGTTGATGTGGCAACTGTATTTTGCCTCTTGGAGAACCATGAGATTAGCTTGCTGCCCAAGAATTGACATGTTCCAGAGGTGGATTTTCTGTCAATTCTACATCCTCCATAGTCTGCATCTGAATATCCAGTAAGCTCAATGTTGTCATCAGCTGGATACCATAATCCAAGATTCTCAGTTCCCTTGAGATATCTTAGAATCCTTTTGGCAGCATCCAGGTGGCTCTTCTTTGGATTTGCTTGAAATCTTGCACAAAATCCTACTGCAAATGTGATATCAGGCCTACTTGCAGTGAGATATAGCAATGATCCTATGATGCCTCTGTAGTTAGTGGAATTGGTTGATTCTCCACTTTCATCAGGATCCATCTTCCAGTTAGTATTCATAGGAATTCTGACTGGCTTGCTTGTAGCACATCCAAATTTCTTGATCATGTCCCTTGTATATTTGGCCTGATTGATGAATATTCCTTTCTTTGATTGAGTGACTTGAAGTCCTAGAAAGAAATTCATCAATCCCATCATGGACATCTCAAATTTGCTCTGCATAAGTTTGGAGAATTTTTCACACAGCTTCTCATTTGGAGATCCAAATATAATGTCATCCACATAGATTTGGACTAACAAAATATCATCTCCTTCACAGATTCTGAACAGAGTTTTGTCAACAGTGCCTTTGACAAAACCATGATCTAGAAGGAACTGTGATAAGGTGTCATACCAAGCTCTTGGAGCTTGCTTCAAGCCATATAGGGCTTTCTTTAATCTGTACACCTTGTCTCCTTCTTCAAAGCCAGGGGGCTGCTCAACATACACTTCTTCTTTGAGTACCCCATTAAGAAATGCACTCTTCACATCCATTTGATACACCTTGAATCTCATGTGAGCTGCATATGCTAGGAAGAGTCTGATTGCCTCAAGTCTGGCCACATGGGCAAATGTTTCATCATAATCAATCCCCTCAGATTGACAGTATCCCTTGGCCACCAGTCTTGCTTTATTCCTCACAATGATGTCATTTTCATTTTTCTTATTTTTAAACACCCATTTGGTTCCAATGACATCTTGATGAGTTGGACTATCCACCAGCTCCCATACTTCATTTCTGGTGAACTGGTTCAGCTCTTCTTGCATGGCTATGATCCAGTTGGTGTCTTGAAGTGCTTCCTCAATATCTTTTGGTTTCTGTTCTGAAAGGAAACAATAAAACAAAAAAAACTTTCTCCATGAAACCTTCTAGTTTTGATCCCTTCACTTGGATTACCAAGTATCAGGCTAGTTGGGTGGTCATGCAACCAAGTCCTTCTAGACCTGATCCCTTCAGGAGGATTGTCCTCTTCTGGAGTTGGATCACTAGATTCATTAAATTCAGGAAAGTTAATTGAAGGATCAAGTTCAGGATCATATTCAGGGGTGTTGTCCTCATTGTCAGATAAGTTGACATTTTCATTGGTTCCCCCTTGAATATTGGATCCATTTACTACCTCAGCATTGCCAGCTTCTTCATTGGTAGTTGTTACCTGGTTTTGAACTGGGATGGGTTCAGTCAGTTCAATTTCTACTTCAGGTTGGTTGACTTCTGGTTGATTGCCATCAGGTAGGTTGTCCAGCTTTTGATTTTCATCAAGTTCAGGCTGGGCAACATCTACAAACACTGTTTCCTTGCTTTGAAGCCTTAGTCTGGTTGTTCTTTGTGTTATTTCATCAATATTCAGGTTTCTATCCCTGAACTCATTAATAGATTCATCAAACACAACATGTGGTGTTTCTTCCACAACAAGGGTTTTGCAATTGTAGTCTCTGTAAGCTTTGCTAATTTGTGAATATCCAACAAATATTCCCTCATCAGCTTTGCTGTCAAAAGCTTTCAATTGCTCTTTCCCATTATTGTGAATGAAACACTTGCAACCAAATATATGAAAATAAGCAACAGTGGGCAATCTACCTTTCCATAATTCATATGGAATTTTACCTTGACCTTTGGTGATTAAAGATCTGTTTTGAGTGTGACATGCAGTGCTAATGGCTTCAGCCCCGAACCTTTTTGGCAATTTGGATTCAGGAATCAAGGTTCTTGCTGCCTCTTTCAAGGTTCTGTTCCTTCTTTCAGCAACCCCATTTTGTTGAGGTGTTCTTGCTGCTGAAATCTCATGAGAGATGCCATTCTTGCTGCAGTACTCATTGATGTATGAGTTTATGAATTTTGTGCCTTTGTCTGATCTGATCTTGACAATGCTTAGGCCCTTTTCATTGCTCAATCTCATCATCAATTCAGGTAACTTGACTTGGGTCTCCTTTTTGTTTAGAAGAAATACCACACAAGTGTACCTGGAAAAATCATCAACAACTACTAAGGCATATTTTCTACCATTTATACTTACTGGGATAATTGGACCAAATAAATCCATATGCAGTAGTTGAAGAACTCACTCAGTAGAGATGACAGGTTTTCCTTTGAATGAAGCTTTGATTTGCTTTCCTTCCTTACATGGCTGACATACATGTTCCTTGGAGAACACTTGGTTTGGCAGACATTTTACTAGAGAGTTTCTTGCTATCTTGTTGATGGTTTTAAAATTCAGGTGGTTCAATCTCTTGTGCCAAAGCCAGCTTTGCTCACTTGTGCTTTTGGCAACAAGACAAACTGCTTCAGGGGTTTTGCTCCAATCTGCAAAATAAACATTTCCCTTTCTCACCCCTGTTAGTAGCACCTGTTGTGTTGATTTATCTTTGATAATGCATTCATTTGGTGCAAATTCAACACTGTATCCTTTATCACATATTTGACTAATAGACAGCAAATTGTATTTTAGGTCTAGAACATATGAGACATCAGTAATTTTGACATTACCAATGTTTAATGTACCATAACCTATTGTGATTCCTTGAGAGCTGTCTCCAAAGGTTACTGAAGGACCATTCTTTTCAATGAACTATGATATAAGCTCCTTGTTTCCAGTCATGTGTCTTGAACATCCACTGTCCAAACACCATGCTGTTTTCTAGTTTATGCTTCTCTTCTTCTTATGGTACTTGCAGTCCTGCAAAGTCAAACTTTAGGTACCCTTTTGAATGTTGGGTCCTAGAGGGTTAGCTGTACCTTTTGGAACCCAAATCTGTCTGATTACTCTGATTGACTCAAAGTGACTGACTTGGTTTCCCTTTACATCTACATACACAGTCCTTCCCTTAAATGCCTTGGGTGGTTTCTGTGCATAGGTGTTAGCCTTGTAAAGTTCAGGAGAGTTGGTGAATTTCTTTGGGACATTTCTCCTGAATTTACTAGACTTAGGTGCAGCTTGGTAAGACCTTTGAGGATGGGGGCTTGGATGGCCTTTTCCTTTTGGCATGAAAGGTCCAGGCTTCCTGAAGCTTTTATACCTATCAGTGGGGTTGGATCTTAGTCTGTTCAGTTGAGGTTGCCTCAGTTGAGTTGGCCTTTTCTGAGTAGACCTTGGACAACTCCACTGATGAGTATTCAGATGGTTTGACCTTCCATTGGTTCTTCCCTTCTGAACCTCATACCTCTTGTATACAATGTTCTTAACCTTTTCCTTAGGTATGGGTTTAGAAACATTGTTTACTTGAGCAGGTATAAAGATTTCTTTACCCTTTTCCTTAATCAGTGGTTGATTTACTTCCATTTCATTTTGTTGAGCCACTGATCTTACAAAGGTCATCTTAGAATTTCTTGTTGAAGCAATACTAAGACCAGGTGAGGGTTCAAATGGATTGTAGCCTAATCCACCTTTTTGAGCAAATGGTCTTTGAAACCCTTGAATTTCCTCTATTGCTTTAGCGGATTTGTTCAAGGCAGACATCTTCATTTTTAAGCTCCCCTCACTCAATTTAAGAGTATCAAACTCATTTGAGAGATTGTCAAATTTAGCTTGAAGGGTTCTAAGATCAAAATCCTTTGTTGTTCATCAATCAGCTTTTGTTGTTCAGTGACTTTGAGAGACATTTCATCATGTTCTCTCACAGTCTGTTGATACAACTCAGTTGATTTAAAGTCAAACTCTGGTTCAGGAAGGTTGGGAGTTTGAACTTTAGAATTCAATAGCTCATTTTCTCTCAATGCCATATTGCATACTTCTTGTAGCCTGGTGAAATCCTCAAGTAACTTCCCAAAGTTGAGTTTCAAGTGGATTTCAGTGGACTCATGTGTGTTATTTGAAGAGTTGGAAGATGAACATACCTCTTCATTTTCAAAAACCATTTGACAGTCATCATCACTGTCACTGTTGGAGAATAGCCCATCATCAAAAGAGTACACACTCTCTTCACTTGCTGATTCCCCAACTACCATGGCCTTCCTGTTGTTCAGCCTCTTATCTCTTTTGATCTGCCTCTCTTTTCTCTCTTTTCTCTCTTTTGAGCTTAGGTCAGGACAATCATACTGAAAGTGACCTTTTTTCTGGCAGTTGTAACACACATCTTCATCATCATTCTTCTTGCTTGAGGACTCCTTCCCCCTTGATGATGATGGTTCAGCTTTGCTGTACTTCTTTCTGTCAGCATATCTATCTTCTTTCTTTTCATCAGAGACTTTGTCCTCTGATTTGTTATCAGGAGAGCTGAATCTCCTTCTGGTTCTGTGGTTTTGGTAGAACTTTTTGTATCTACCAAATCTGGAGTTGAGTTTTTCAAATCTCCTGGCCATGAGTGCCAGCTCCTCCTTCATCTCAGATTTTGAGACAGTTTGAGATGATCTTTGTGCACTCTTCTTTTCTGGCTCAGCAGCTTTGAATGCAACACCTTTGCTTGAGGAGGATGGCTCATCATGCACCTTCTTTCTGTTCAGATCAAACTCATATGCTTTGAGTTCAGAGAACACTTGCTGCATAGGCATGTTATCAAGATTGCTGGTATTTTGCATCATGACAGAATATATGTCCCACTTGGATGTGAGACTTCTCAGAATTTTCAATGCAACTTCTCTTTTGGCATAGAATTTGCCAAGAGAGTTTATCTCATTCATGATGTCAGTGAATCTGCCATCAAGATGATCAATAGTTTCATTTGGCTCCATTGTGAATTGTTCATATTTTTGTATAGCCACTTGAAGCTTGTTTTCTTTTATCTTTTGGGTACCTTCACACATAAGTGCTAAGTTGTCCCAAATCTCTTTTGCTGTTATGCCTTTTTCTTTCTTCAGCTGTAAACTCATCTTCATCTTTTGGTAGCAATTCCCTTGGATCTGCTTTCTATGCATCAGTGACTTTGGGATTTGCTTTGGTGAATGTGAAGAGCCCTCTGGTGATAACTTTGAGCATTTCATCATGCTGGCAGGCAAGATGTGCTCTCATCCTGATCTTCCAGAAATCATAGTTCTCAATTGAGAACATTGGCAATTTATGATGTGAAATTACTTGATTTGGACCCATGTTGTTGATGGTATTGACAGCATCTCATGGAACTGCATTGTTAGCCATTTCTATAGAAATATGTTAGATAAACACAAATAGGTTTTTCAGAAATTTGAATCAGTTTAGTTACCACAGAAATAATGTGATTTGAAAATCAGTTGGATTTTTAGAAGCAGTGGTCTTTGAACCCCTGCTCTGATACCACTTGTTGGTCCTTGGTGGAGTATGACACAAGTGTATGGGGGGAGGAATGCACTTGTGTATGCAAATTCTTTTCTTTTTCAAACAGTTTGAGCTTATCAGGGAGGTTGTCTCACAACTAGCCTGAATGTGAACTTCAATAGATAATTGTCCTACTGAAAATTATTAAGTGATCAGTTGGATAAGTATCTAAGAGAGTTTCTAAGTGCGGAATGTGGTTGGCCTTTTACTTGAAAGAATACTCCAATGTTAATTTCTGAAAACACAGTTAATCAGGGAACTTGTCCAAAACAGTTTTTCTTCACTTACTTAAGTAAATTCTTTGGAAATGGTTGATTGTGAGAAATGCAATAGTGAAATAAGTGCAGTAAGTAAATGACACACAATTTATAGTGGTTGAGAGTCTCAAGCTCCTACATCTACTTTTCCTGATTGAACAGGATAATTCCTTAACAATGGAATTAGCTTGTTTTATAGTACCAAGGTGCACTGATCAACAACACTCTCTTAGTGCTTTGATCCCTAGGATAATCTGAGTCCTAGTGCTCAATCTCTCTGAGTTAAGACTGTTTTTCACAATAACAGTCCTTAACTCCTCACTTCTACAACAAACACTACTTCACTTAATGAGGTATGGGTTTGAGGTTTGGTTCCAACTAGTAGAGATATCCTTTACAATAAGAACAATGTAAAGGCTTAGGATATCTCAGTGCTAAGCTTGGGATTTTACAAGAATTGGCTTAGCTAGTTTGAAGTGATCTTAGGAAACTTGGGATTCTTAAAAACAACTTTGGTTTCCTTTGATTGCTTGATGATAGTTTTATAGCAAGTAGTTGGATTATTGAATCCTTTGATCACTTCTGAATTTATAGGCAAATTTGATCAACTATCCGTTGGAGAGATAGCAATTCAAACTTGTCTATTTGCAGCACCATTGAAACGGTTATGAAGCTTGTCCTTCTATTATCCACTGTGTAATAGGCTCTTCAATGGTTGCTTGAATGAATGTGTTGTCTTCTGAAAAATGCAGCTGAGATAACTTGTGTCAGCTTCTAAATTTGCACATTTCCCAAGGTTGATTTGTGGCAGACTTACACTCAACCAACGGTCAGATGGGACAACTGCCCTGAACATTCCTACTGCTAACTAGAATGTTCCAACATTCATTCAATTCTTCAGTCTTTAATGCTTCTAAGTCTTCAATGCTTGTTCAGGCTTGATGGCAATAAATGCTTCAATAAATATGTCTTCTGTGAGTATAGCATTCAATGCTCTTGATCATTAGCACTGCACTTGATCTGATACAGTTCTTATCAATGCATGAAGCTTTGCTTTATTATTCTTGATCATTCAGCCATGTTGTCCACTTCAGTCAGCTTGATCTGAATACTCAGCAAACTTGTCCTAAAGTACTGTTGGGAATAAAATGAGATATGTTTTGATCTAATACCAAAACCCCCTGAGACATGCCTAAGTCAAGTTGAGTATGTTCTAGAAATGTTAGAATATATAGTATAAAGGCTAGATGAGGAGCTAATATGTTAGGAAGCTCTTAGTTGATTAGATGCACAATTTGAGGGGGAACACATGCTTTGAAGTCCATCAAGAACAAGTCCCCTCAAGGCTCAAATTCTGGATACAACACTAAGTCTTTTAAAGACCAACTATGCTGATCAGGAGAGTTGTCCAGAAGAGTTGTCTCAGCACAATAAATCATGATCAAGTGCTCTGAAAGCCTGAGGTCAACTATGCTGAAGAAATAGAGACAACCACACCCTAAAGAACTACAAATCAACATGCTAAGATCACCTTGAAGTGAAGCAAAGGGTATGAGCCAAGTCATCTGAAGAAGAGCAAGCCAACCTTGCTGATAAGCAAGACTGCTGAAAGTGATAAGGAGAGTTGTCCATTTGATAAGGAATGTTGTCCTATCATTGGAACAACCTTCAGAAGCCATGTCCAAGTCTTAACAAGTGAATCTGAAAGTCAGACATTGGGAAGAGTGCTGCAGAATGAAGACAAAGCCTATACAGCCGTTTATTTCCCAAATGAGGACATGTCACTTTCAAGAATCTGTCTTCTAAGAAGAAGAAGACATTTATGGACATTTGAGGCTGCCTCTCCAACGGGAAAATCCTCCATTTGTCTATAAATACAGAAGTGTGAAGACCATTTGAAAGCATCCACTACCAATCCAACTATTCTACAAGCAAGAGTGCTTTCAAGCTTTCAAAAGACTATCTTAGTCTTCATACACTTCTTCTAAGCTGAACTTCATTGTATATCCATACAAAGCTTAGAGAGATATCATATCCTTATACACTGATCTTCATTGTAAAGGATATCTCATTAGTTGGAACCTTACTTCAACCCTTACCCCTTTCAAGAGTGAAAGTGAGAAGGCTGTAGTAGTAGAAGTGGTAGGAGCTGACTGTTGAGAGAAGAACAGTTCAGTTCTGAGTTGAGAAGAGGGTACTAGGACTCTAGACATCCTAGGGAACAATTCACCAAGGAGTGGTGTTATTGATCAAGTGCACATTGGCACTATAAAACAAGTTAATTCCAAGAGTGAAGGAATTATCCTGTTCAATCAGAGAAAGTGGATGTAGGAGCTTGAGTCTCTGAACCACTAAAAACTCTTGTGTTGATTTACTTTCAAGTACTTTCATATATTCAACACTGCACACAAAACTGATCTTTCAAAGGATAAACATTCAAAGTCTGTGCAAAAGCTATTTGGACAAGTTCCCTGAAACTGGACTGTATTGCATTGACTAAGTAATTTCAGAAACTAAAGGAGTCTAAACTAAAAGGGCCAACCACTATTCCGCACATATAACTCCCCTAGATAGTTATTCAACTAAGTACTCAATAGTACTTAGTAGTATGATTATCTTAGAAGAGTTAATCATCTTCAGCAGAGTTGTCCAAGACAACCTTGCTGAGCTCTGGTTTGATCAAAGTTAAAAAGAATTTGCATACAAGTGTATTCCCCCCCCCCCCCCATACACTTGTTATATACTCCTTTCAGGACCAACAAGTACTAATACTTAGCAAGCTGCCTAACATTCCAGCTTTGGACAACTAACCTGAACTACAAATCTCACAACATTTCTGAGATTTGGACTTAAGCATTCTTACTGTCTCAACTATCCTGAGACAACTAGACTGATCTAGACTTGAGTGTATCTCAACTAATCTGATCATCATCAATCAGGGGTTTTGGTATCAAACTCAAAATCATCTTATTTCCCAACAATAGGACTTAGATGTACTCTACTGTATATAGTTCAGTAAGTTCAAAGTTGAGACAATGAGAATGTATTGTATAGACATCTTTTAGTACAATCACAGTTTAAGTGTATATAGGTTTAAGTCAGGCAAGTTGAGACAATGAGATATTATCTCTGGATTCAAAGGAATTCAACTATCATTCATATATCATTTGAGCATTACAAATCATGTTGATAGTCAAATAAACTGATCAGAGCATATGTTCAGAGCAAATACATCAATTAAGCATAAAGATCATATTAGCAGCCATGAGCAAATAAGCATCCATTTCAACAGTCATGGGCAAATAAGGGCCAAGGAAACTTAGCAGTTTCAGAGGTCATCTTCAGGAGGTGGCAACATTCCATACTGTGCCCAGACCCTCTTCTTTAGATCCATTGCCTCTTTGTTTGTTCCCTTAGGTCCAAGCTTTAGTGTTGGGAATAAAAGGAGAAGTTTTGATTAAGATACCAAAACCCCTTTAGACATGCCAAGTAATTAAGTCAAGGATTGAATGATCATGTTCTAAGAATGTTAGAACATGTAGCTTAAGGCTAGTTGAGAAGCTGGTATGTTAGGCAACTCATTAGAATGTTAGATGCACAAGTTGAGGGGGAACACATGCCTAGAAGATCACAAGAATCAAGTCCCCTCAAGGCTCAGAATCAAGTTGACCTCAAGACTGCTGAATGCACTAAATGGAAAACTGTGTTGATCAAGTCAGCTCAGCTGTTTATCAACCTATCTGAAGATCACATGAATAACATATATCATCAAGACTAAGTTCACTGATGTAAATCTCAAGGATCAGAAGATGTGAGCAGCAGATTTGTCTCAGCACACTTAAACTAGAAATGGTGCAAGTCAACCCAACTGTGCTGATGAGGTCAAAACTACTGAATCAAAGTCATGTATGCCTAAAGATCATCAAGACTCATGCATAAAGAGTGAAAGAGCCAAAGCATCTGAAGAGCAAGATAACAATGTTGATAAGCAAATTCTACTGATTCTGATAAGCAAAATTGTCCAAGTGATAAGGAATGTTGTCCTTATCATAGGACCAATCATCAGAAGTGATGTCCATGTTTGATCAAGTGAATCTTGAAGTCAGACATTGGGAAGAGTGCTGCAAAGTCAAGACAAAATGCTCACAGCCGTTTACTTCCCAAGTTAAGGACATGTCACTATCAAATAAACTGTCTTCCAACTGCAGAATTCGAGGAAGACATTTATAGACAATTGAGGTTGTCTTTCCAACGAGAAAATCCTCAATTTTGTCTATAAATACAGAAGTGTGGAGACCAGTTGAAAGCATCCAACTATCCGGAAATCTAGAGGAACCTACAAGCTCAAAGCTCTCAAGCTTTAATAGAACATTCAAGTTTCCAGAAACACTTCTTCTAAACTGAACCTCATTGTATATCTATACAAAGCTTAGAGAGATATCCTATCCGTTTACACTGAGCTCATTGTAAAGGATATCTCAAACTGGTTGGAACCAACATCAACCCTTATACCTTTCCAAAAGAGAGATAGGAGGTTGTTGTAGTAGACGTGGTAGGAATTGACTGTTGAGAGAAGAACAGTTAAATTCTGAGTTGTGAAGAGAGTACTAGGACTCTGATATCCTAGGGATCAAAGCACCAAGGAGTGGTGTGGTTGATCAAGTGCACCTTGGCACTATAAAACAAGTAATTCCAAGAGTGAAGGAATTATCCTGTTAAATCAGGGAAAGTGGATGTAGGAGCTTGAGTCTCTGAACCACTATAAACTCTTGTGTTGATTTACTTTCAAGTACTTACATTCATACACCACAACACACAAACTGACCTTTCAAAGATACATAGTCAAGACTGTGCAAAACAAGATTTGAACAAGTCCCCTGATAAACTGTGAAACAGTTAAGGAGATTTCAGAACTTAAAAGGAGTTTAAAATAAAGGGCCAACCATCAATTCCGCACATATAACTCAATTAGATAGTTATTCAACTAAGTACTCAATAGTACTTAGTAGTTTGATTATTTTTTAAGAGTTAATCATATAAGCAGAGTTGTCCAGGACAACCTTGCTGGACCAGTTTGGTTTAAGTTTGAAAAATATTTGCATACAAGTGTATTCCCCCCCATACACTTGTTATATACTCCTTTCAGGACCAACAAGTGGTATCAGAGCAGGGGTTCAAAGACCACTGCTTCTGAAAATCCATTTTTGATTTTCAAAGAACATATTTTGGTGTGGTCATTGAACTGATCTTTCGGAAATCTTGTGTATCTATTGTCTATTTACAGCACCATTGAAACGGACAAGTACTCTGATAGGAGAAGGTTCAGAAGGTCCACTAGAGCTGAACCTTCATCATCAAAAAGAAGAGAAGAACCAAAGAAGAATGATGATGAAGATCTGTGCTATAATTGCAAGAAGAAAGGGCACTTCCAGTATGACTGCCCTGAATTGAGCTCTAAGGAGAGAAGAGAAAGGCAAGCAAAGAGAGACAGAAATTTCACCAATAGAAAAGCCATGATGGCTGGTGAAGAATCTGAAACTGCTGAAAGCTTCAACTCTTCTGATGGACTGTTCTCCAAAAGTGAAGATGATGATGATGTTTGCAACATGGCTCTTGAGGATGATGAGGTATCCTCTACTTCTAGTTCACCATCATTCATCTCACAAAACACTAGTGAGGTCAACCTGAAGCTTTCCCTTGGAAAGTTGATGGAAGATTTCACTATGTTACAAGAATTTCATGACAACTGTGTGAGAGAAAATGAAAGATTGGCAATTTAACTTGCTAAAAACTCTAAGGAAGCTGTTGATGTCAAATCTACTAAGTTGTATCAACAAGTCTTGAGAGAGCTTGAGGAAGCAAATCTCAGGATAGTTGACCAACAGAAGGAGATTGATGATCAACTTCTCTCTCAGAAGAGAAAATATTTTGAACTAAAAATCCTAAATGCCAAGTTTGAAAACCTCTCACATGAGTATGACATTCTTAAAACAAGGGAAGAGAGCCTGAAATTAAAGATGTCTGCCTCTGAGAAGATCCACTAAAGCAATAGAGGAAATTCAGAGTTACCAAAGACCTATGGCTCAAAGAAGTGGATTAGGATTTAATCCATTTGAATCTTCACCTTGTCTTAGTGTTGCTTCTACAAGTAACACTAAGAGAATCTTTGTAAAGTCAGTGGCACAAACTGAAAATGAAATGATTCAGCCACTGAACAAAGGAAAGGGCAAAATAGATGATTTGCCTACTCAAGTGCTTCAGACTAGGCCAAAATCTAAGGAAATGGCCAAAGCTCCTGAACACAAGAGGAAAGTTGGTCAGCAGAGTAGACCCAATGGAAGGGCAACTCTCCTGAACAATGTTCAGAGGAGTTATCCAAGGTATAATCAGCCTAGGCCAACTCTACTGAGAAAGCCTCAACTGACTAGACCTAAGGACAACTTTCCTCAAAGGCAAAATAAAATGAGACAACCAAAACCCTTCATGCCAAAGGGTAATGGTCATAAAAATGCCTTTCCTCAAAGATTCCCTCAAGTAGCACAAAGAACTCATAAGTTCAGGAGACAGTGTATGTTGATGATAGAGGAAAACAACTTAGCCACCTTGAATCAATCAGGGTTATTAGGCAAGTTTGGGTTCCTAAAGGTACAACTAACCTCTCAGGACCCAAAACTCAAAGGGTACCTAAATCTGTCTAATTGCAGGTACCACTGGGCCACAAGATGAGGAGCATGAGTAAAAAGTCAGCATGGTACCTTGACAGTGGATGTTCAAGGCACATGACTGGAAACAAGGAACTCCTCACTGATTTCATTGAAAAAGAAGGCCCAAATGTCACATTTGGAGACAGCTCACAAGCAACAACAAAAGGTTATGGTACTTTGATGATTGATAACATCAAAGTATCCAATGTATCTTATGTGGCTGGTCTCAAATATAATCTCCTAAGTATCAGTCAATTCTGTGATAAATATTTCAATGTTGAGTTTTCTAGTGGTAAATGTTTAATCAAAGATAAGTCTCAACAAATTCTATTGACTGGAACTAGGAAAGGAAATGTGTATTTTGCAGACTGGGACAAGTCCACTGATGCTGCATGTTTCATTGCTAAGAGTTCTAGTGAACAAATCTGGTTATGGCATAAGAGATTGAACCACTTGAACTTCAAAACAATGAACAAGATTGCTAGAAATGCATTAGTTAAAGGACTACCTAATGAGGTTTTCACTAAAGAGCATGTTTGCAAACCATGCCAAGAAGGAAAACAGATTAAAGCCTCATTTAAAGGAAAACCAGTCATTTCTACTGAAAGGGTACTTGAACTTTTACATATGGACTTATTTGGACCAATTACCCCTGCAAGCATAAATGGTAGAAAATACACATTGGTGGTAGTAGATGACATCTCTAGGTTCACATTGGTAGTATTTCTCCTTAATAAGAAGGAAACACAAGTCAAACTGCCTGAACTTCTAAAGAGATTGTCAAATGAGAAAAGCCTTAGCATTATCAAGATAAGATCTGATAAAGGCACTGAGTTCATAAATTCATACATCAATGAGTATTGCATATCTAATGGAATAGCTCATGAAACCTCAGCAGCTAGAACCCCTCAACAAAATGGAGTTGCAGAGAGGAGAAATAGAACTTTAAAAGAAGCTGCTAGAACTTTAATTGCTGATTCAAATTTACCTAAGAGGTTTTGGGCTGAAGCTATAAACACTGCATGCCATACTCAAAATAGATGTTTGATTACTAAGGGGCAAGGCAAAACCCCCTATGAACTCTGGAAAGGAAGAATGCCTAAAGTGTCATACTTTCACATCTTTGGTTGTAAGTGTTTCATACCCAATAATGGGAAAGAACAGTTGAAAGCCTTTGATAGCAAAGCTGATGAGGGAATATTCCTTGGATATTCTCAAATCAGTAGAGCCTTCAGAGTCTACAACAAGAAAACCCTTATTGTGGAGGAAACACCTCATGTTGTATTTGATGAATCTATTCATGAGTTCAGGAATGAAAACTTGGAATCAGAAGAAATCACACAAAGGACAACCAGACTGAGCCTGAAAGACAAAGACACTGAATTCATAGATGTTGTCCAAGCCAACCTACCTGAAAAACTCCCATTGGACAACAACCCTGAAGGAATTGGTGAACTGAATGATCCAATCCCAGTTCACATCCAGGTAACAACTACCAATGAAGAAGCAGTCCCTGCTGAGGTAGTTAATGGGTCAAATAATCAAGGGGGAACTCAAAATGTTGAAAATGCCAATGTCCCTGACATTGAGGACAACACCCCTGATTATGATCCTGAATTAGATCCTGCATTCAATTACCCTGAATTTTATGATAAAAATGACTCAACTTCAGTAGAGGACAACTCTACTGAAGAGATCAGAAAAAGAAGGACTTGGTTGTCTGACCATCCTACTGATCTAATACTTGGTGACCCAAGTATAGGAGTCAAAACAAGGAGATTTCATGGTGAAAGTGCTCTTTTCTGTTGTTTCTTGTCAGAACAAGAACCAAGTGATGTTGAAGAAGCACTTCAAGATGCCAATTGGATCACAGCCATGCAGGAAGAACTGAACCAATTCACCAGAAATGAAGTATGGGAGCTGGTGGATAGACCTTCACATCAAGATGTTATTGGAACAAAGTGGGTGTTCAAGAACAAGAAGAATGCGAATGATGTGATTGTCAGAAACAAGGCAAGACTAGTGGCAAAAAGCTATTGCCAACATGAAGGCATTGACTATGATGAGAACTTTGCACCTGTGACAAGGCTAGAAGCAATAAGGCTCTTTCTAGCCTATGCAGCCCACAAGAGGTTCAAAGTGTACCAAATGGATGTCAAGAGTGCCTTTTTGAATGGAGTCTTGAAAGAAGAAGTCTATGTGGAGCAACCACCTGGTTTTGAGGTTGGAAATCAAGTTTACAGACTAAAGAAGGCTCTATATGGACTAAAGCAAGCCCCTAGGGCTTGGTATGATACACTGTCACAATTCCTCTTGGATCATGGATTCACCAAGGGAACTGTGGACAGAATACTCTTCAGAATCTCTGAAGGAGAGGACATCTTGCTTGTCCAGATTTATGTGGATGACATAATCTTTGGATCCCCTAATGAGAAGCTGTGTGAGAAGTTCTCCAAGCTAATGCAAAGCAAATTTGAAATGTCCATGATGGGGTTGATGAACTTCTTTTTGGGTCTACAAGTTAAGCAATCAAAAGAAGGGATCTTCATCAACCAAGCTAAGTACACCAGAGAAATGATCAAGAAATTTGGGTGTGCAACTAGCAAGCCAGTAAGGGTCCCAACGAACACAAACTGGAAGATGGATCCTGATGAGAGTGGTGTTCCAACCAACTCTACTGAATATAGAGGAATCATTGGATCACTCCTCTATCTCACTGCCAGCAGACCTGACATCACCTTTGCAGTAGGTGTATGTGCAAGGTTTCAAGCAAATCCTAAGAAAAGCCATCTTGAGGCTGCAAAGAGGATTTTAAGGTATCAAAGGCACTGAGAATCTAGGCCTTTGGTACCCTGCTGATGACAACATTGAGCTAACTGGCTACTCAGATGCTAATTATGGAGGTTGCAGAATTGATAGAAAGTCCACTTCAGGGACTTGTCAATTCTTAGGCAACAAGCTCATTTCATGGTTCTCTAAAAAGCAGAACACAGTGGCTACTTCCACCACTGAAGCTGAATATGTTGCAGCTGGAAGCTGTTGTGCTCAAATCCTTTGGTTGAGACAACAACTAAGAGACTACAAAGTCAACTCTACTGAAGTGCCAATACTTTGTGATAACAATAGTGCAATTGCAATATCACAAAATCTTGTCTTGCACACTAGATGCAAACATGTGGACATCAAGCATCACTTCATTAGAGATCATGTGGAGAAGAAGGACATAAAGTTGGTCAAGATCCACACAGATCATCAAAAAGCTGATATTCTAACAAAGCCACTTGCAGAGGCAAGGTTTCTGGAGCTATCAGCAGAGTTGGGACTACTTGATCCAGGGAAGTTGGACAAGTAAAACTCATTGAAGTTAAATGGGGGTAAGGTAACTGAATTGGTCTTCAGCAGACTTGGTCAACTCTACTGAAGTTCAGAAGAGATGATCACAATTACTCAGGACACTTGTCCATTGAATCTAAGGACACTTGTCCACATCTTTTCAGGACACTTGTCCAAGTGGGGTCAGATAAGTTGTCATGACTATCAAAATATTTCCTTGGTTTGATAAACACCTATTTTGGGTAATCATTATTTTCTTTGATATCTGTCCGAATTACAGATATCATCACTGTGGGATTTAATTTGTCCCCCACCCAAAAGATCATTATCCATGCATTAAATGCCAAGATTTAACTCTTGTTTGCATTACACTTTTCAAGCCATGATCTATCTCGAAAACTCCCCAACCATTAACTAATATTAAATAACTTCCACGTTTTGAATAAAACCAATAACTCACTGTTACATTGGTTTTTAACCATTGGATCAAAACTGGCCAACTCCCCTGAAATCAATCCTGGCCGTCCAAGTGTGTTTTCCATATTTGACAACCGTTGAAAACTCACAAAACTCACCAACTCATTGACAAACATTCTTTTTAGAATATTGTCAAGCCTTAAGATCCCCCACAAACACCTCTTCCCAAAGCATTCGAAACCCTAGCTCTTATCTTCTTCAAACTCTCTCAAAAACTCTCTCAAGAATCATTTTTGTAACCTTCAATGGCTCCCAAAGTCAGACCAGAAATGATCATTGATTTCTCCAACAAGGCTCTAGACCTTGATTTTGGATACTTGAGCAACAAAAACAGCCTTCACTTTGAACCTATTGTATCTTTTGAAAGTGAAGACCTTAAAGTTACACCAACCTTGAGATGGTTGAGAAGAGCTGGATTGCAGAAGTTCATGGAGGGTAGACCAAGCTCTTGCTTGGAAAGCTACATGGCTGAGTTCTTTGCCTTCCTCAAGTGGAGAGGTAAGCCTGAAGATGGTGAAGTTTCTACAAGGCTTTTATATGTGCCAGAAGGAGATGAGGAAGAGAGATTTCATAGAGTGAAATTCTCTTCAGAAGATCTTGAAGGAGCCTTTGGATTGCCTTCTGAAGGAAGGAATCCAGAATTATATGGTGCTGATCATGAAGAGGAGATAGCACAAGAATGGCTTTTGGTTCCAGGTCCCATCTCTTCAACACAAAACAAGAAGATTCTCAAGCCAAAATTTCTCAACCTCTTTGAGGTACTTGCTAAGAGTCTCTTGAGCAATACTGGAAGCTTGGAGCAAGACAGCCACCCAAGAATCAGAATCATGGCTGCAGTGATTGATGCTAGTGACAAAGGCATCAAGTTTGATTGGAGGACCTTCATCATGTCTGAAATGATGAAAGAAAAGGCCAAGTTTAAGGTGAAATCTCACAATAAGGTTGTGCTAGAAGGGAAACTCAAGTATTGCACCAGGGCAAGCTTGTTGATTGAGAGATTTTCCCATTATTCTCAAATGCAAACCTTTGCAAAGCCCCTCCCAGCCCAAAAGATTCGGTTTAGAAAGCTCAGTAAGAAAACTGAGCAAAGGAGGATGCTACTGGCCAAACCTGCTGAAGAAAAGAAGGAGGAGAAGCCCAAATTGAAAAAGAGGACAAAGGCCAGAGTGGTAAAAACAAGGAAAGTGTCTCAAATCCCCTCAGAAGACACCACTGGAGTCTCAACTGAAATTGAAGATGTTGCTGAAGAAGGTGTGCAAGTGCCTTCTGATCATTCAGATGAGTTAAGACAAAAGTATAATGAGACTAGACAAAATTCTAGAGGTGATAAGAGGATCAGGGAAGTTGTCCCTGAGAAGGATGGTGAAGGTAGTGGGAGCAGTAGAGCCAGCAAGAGAAGGGCCAAGCCTACTGATAAAGTGTTGGAGCTTCAGGAGGAAAGGTCTCTCCAACTTGCTCTAAGAGAGAGCAGAGCTTAAAGCAGAACCAAATCCAAGTCAAGGACCAACTCATCGGTTCTAGAACTCCAGAATCCAAGGTCCCTGAAGGTCAACCTATAGAGGCCAACATCCCTGAAATTCAGAATCCTGAACCCAACTCCCCTGAAACCCACATAACCCCAACCAATCAACCTATCACCCCCATCAATCATACTAAGAGATATTCTCCAGAAGGGAGTGTGCAAAGAAGTGGGATAGATGTGCTAGCAGATTTAGTAGTGGATGAGACAAGACTGCAATCACCCCTTGACTCATCTATGCTCAATTACTCAAAGTTTTTAGAAGCTGCACTCTTTGAGCCAACCCCCCTGGGTAAAGCCCCTTCAGATCCATTGCTCTCAAAAGCAACTGAAGTACCTTCAATTGCAACCAACCCTTCTGAAGCCAACATCCCTGAACTTAACCTTCCTGAAGCCACACTAGGAGAAGACAGAGCGAACTCCCCTATAACCCAAAGTCCCCATTCAAGTGGAGATGAGGAGGAGTATACTTATGAGAGTATTCTCAGAGGTGGAGCCAAGGCTACTTTGGACAGTCTATATCCACAACTTGCTGAATTTCCAAGAATTCAGAAGATGTTTCATGATTTGAGGATGCTTGTGGATGTGAAAGACAAGACCATTATGGAGATATCCCAAGTCATCCAAGATAAGGGTACAAACTGGTGGCAAGTGGAGGAGAGTAGATTGCTACATTTTGCTGGAGTATCAAAAACAAGATTTCTCACTGATGAGAATGTATTTGCAAAGTTGGTGGAGGATAAGATCATTGAGAAGAAAGAGAGAAAAGCTAAGGGTATCAAACACCCTGATAGTAGCTCCAATGATGATGGTTCCCCTGATGATCCCTCAAACCCTTCAAACCCCAACCCTCCTGAAACCCCTCAAGCCAACCTCCCTGAATCTACTCAACCTAAGTTTTCTGTATCAGCCAGACTTTCAAACCCTCCTAGAACCTATCATAGGAAAGGCTCTGTATCTTCAGAGGTGTTGACCAAGGGTGGTAACACAGCCAAAGACACATATGCCAATGAAGGTTCTTTTGAACCCAAGGCACAACCTAAAGATGTGGAGGTTCCTATGATAAAGGCTGGTTTGGTTAAGGCCTATTCAGTGTCAGATGAGTTGGACACTGATCAGCCCTTAATCATTCAGGATGACTCAGTGGTTGTTGAAATAAGCACTGTGATCTCCCCACAACTGCCATCTTTGAACCTTGTTGAAGGTGGAGATGCTGCAGGTTTAGGTGATGGAGTTGAAAAGGAAAATTTAGTGGAAAAACCAGAGGGAGTAGTAGATGAGAGAGATGTGATGATCACTAGAATAGTGAGTGTACCACCAAATGAGGGTGATATAAGTGAGGAAGGGCAGGCTATTCTTGAAGTCAAATCTGAACTTCAGGAATCCCATGATGAAATGAGGCCTGTTCCTTTAAGTGAGGAAATTAACAATGAAGGAAGAAAAGAAGTAGTTGAAAATGAGAAGAAGACTGCTGATGTATCAGAGTCTTATGAAAAAGAAACTGAGGGTGATGAGTGTATTTTCACTAACCCTTTTGATTTGTCTGACATTGCAGGTATAAGCCTTGATCAAATCTTTGCAGATGACTTCTTGACAGATGCTCCCATCCATGTTGATTCTGGATCAGCACAAGCCCTTCTTGGCTTGCAATCAACAAAGTTGGATTCCCTGGCTCAACAAGTTCAATCAGCTCATGCAGAAACTTCTGGAGCATTAGATGAGCATGGAAGAACCTTGGCATCTGTGGAAATGAGGCTGACAGGCTCTGAGGATGTGGTGTTACCCACATTAGAAGCAAGAATTGAAGGAGTGGAATCTGGTTTGCAAACCATCTCCACTGAAGTCATCAAAGCCAAGAACACTATGAGGTCTGTGTCAAAGGATGTCAAGAAAGAGAAAACCTTGCTAAGGAATAACCACAATAGGAATGTGAAAACACTAAGATCAGTGGTTAAGCAAGCTCTTGGAAGGAAGACAGCCCTGCAGAGGAAAAGAGTTGAAGAGCAAAGGCTAGCAATGGTGAAAGCAGCCTCAGAAAAGTATTCCCAAGAAGTATTGGCCAACATTGCTGAAGGTGTAGTTAACCTTACTGAGCTTCTAAAGGCCCAACTAGATGCATCTCTAAAAGCGACCTTGGAGGAGGTTGTCCAACAAAAGATGAAGCCTGTTCTAGCTTTCCTTAGCTTGAGCAGTGACAGAATGCAGAACATACATGATGAAAATGTATACTTGTTGGAGGAGATGAAATCTCTAACCCAAGCCCAGTCCTTGATGGCATCAACTATGAGTGAACTCAAGCCTGAATGTTTTGATGCTGCCAAAAAGGGGGAAAGGGAAAGAGCAAGGGCAAAAGGTGCCTTAGTGATTGGAAGTCCAGTCAAAGATAAGGACAAAGCTCCTGAGGGAAAAGGGAAAGAGCCAGCAGTGCTGAACTTAGAAGATTTGGATGAAGAAGAGCAGTTAGCACTTGCTTTGAAGAACTCAATGGCCTCAGCTCAAGAGGAAAAAGTGAGGTTACAGCAGAGGCCAGGTGGTGAAGTGTCTGGTCTGGACAAAGATGCTGAAGGTGTCCAAACTAGAGGAAAGATCAAGAGGGCAAAAGGAAAGAAAAGACAAGCTGAGACATTTACTGATTTTCCCAACAGCCTTGATCTACCACCTGAATTTAGAATTGATGATGATGAGCCTATCTCAAAGAAGGCCAAAGCTGCTGAAGAAGACAAGACTGCTGAGATGTCCAAAGTTGCTGAAAAGGACAAGCCTTCTGAAAAAGAAAAATCCACTGAGACCAAGTCCACTGATGGTGCCAAAGCTTCTGAAGATGTAGAGAAGCTGTATGAAGAAGGCTTTGGACCTGGACCTAAAAAGAAGAAAGTGGTGGTGCTAAATAATCCATCAAAGCTCTTTCATGAAGGGTATGGAAAAGACCCTGAATCACAACAGAAACTGGCCATGATGAGAGCCCAAGAAAAGATGGACTTGATGGAAGAAGCACAAAGAGCAAGAGATAAAAGAAGAGCAGACTTTCAGAAGCCAAGAAGGAAGAGAGCAACTTACAACAAGATGAAGCCACATCTATTGATCCCAATGGACACCAAATATCCTCACTTGGATAAATGGGTGCCAATTCAGCTGAATGACTCATGGGAGAAAGCCAAAAGGGAGTTTGTCTATGATTAATATGTCATTGACAGATGGAATGGAAGAGATGCCAACTCCACTTTCGCTGAGTTCATGATAGAGTATTACAGAGAGCTTTATCAACAACTGTTTGCAGCTGCTGATATTGCAAGATTTGAACTCACTGCCCCCAAGCCAATCATATACATGCCTCCAAAGCTTGAAGGATGGATTGACCAGGCAAGAATCCTGAAGGAATTTACAGAGATTCTCAAGCTGAACAAGATGGTTCTTGGACCGAAGGGAACAAACCAAGAAGCCATGGCCTTGAAAAGAAGAGTGTGGGCACAATATGGGATGGTGCCACCTCCTGAGGATGATCTCTGAAAATGGCTAAGTCTTCTGACCTTTTTGGATAAAAACTTATCTTATCTGAAGATAATTTTTTATTATTGGTCAAATATGCTGAAATTTGGACAAATCTGCTGATGTGGTGTGCCTTGACATGCTGTTTGTTCTGATATGCATTGATTGCTCTGATACAAGCATTTGTCTTGATATCCAGTATTCTGCTCTGATACTTGAAGTATTTTTGATTTGCTCTAGAAGATGCTTTGAAAACTGAAGATCTAGATATTCTTAAGTGTTTAATTGTTTTGCTCTGATACTCTAGATCTTATGATTAATGTATGCTCTGAAACTTTTGTAATGAAATGATTCAAATGTAATGTTGTCTTGAATTCATGCTCTGATAAGTTATCTTCAACTATCAACATGCTTGTAATGATTATTATATGAATGATAGTTGAACTACCTTTGAATCAAGATACATTATTGCAGAAATCTCTCTATGCCTATCTTTGAAACCTACTTGCAACATAAACAGTGAATGCACTAACACATTGTTTTTCAGGAATATTGACCTTAGTCATGTCTTCTGAAGATAAATGTAATAGGTGTAGCTAAGTCACTTTTGCATAAGTTGTATAGGTTTTGGCATCATCAAAAAGGGGGAAATTGTTGGGAATAAAATGAGATATGTTTTGATTCAATACCAAAACCCCCTGAGACATGCCTAAGTCAAAGATAAATATGTTCTAAGAATGTTAGAACATATAGAATAAGGATAGAAGAGAAGCTGATATGTTAGGCAGCTCTTAGTTGATTAGATGCACAAGTTGAGGGGGAACACATGCTTTAAAGTGTATCAAGAACAAGTCCCCTCAAGGATCAAATTCGGGAATCATGACCAAGTCCACTGAGGGACAAGTATGCTGATCAGATGAGTTGTCCAGAGAAGTTGTCTCAGCACCATCAATTCAGAAGAAGTGTACTGAAAGCTTGAGGTCAACCATGCTGAAGAGACAACTACACCCTAGAGATCCTCATTGAATCATGCTAAGTTCACTTTGAAGTGAAACAAAGGGTAAGAGCCAAGTCATCTGAAGAAGAGCAAGCCAACCTTGCTGATAAGCAAGACTGCTGATAGTGATAAGGAGAGTTGTCCATTTGATAAGGAATGTTGTCCTATCATTGGAACAACCTTCAGAAGTCATGTCCATGTCCTAACAGGAGAATCTGAAAGTCAGACATTGGGAAGAGTGCTGCAGAATGAAGACAAAGCTTATACAGCCGTTTATTTCCCAAATGAGGACATGTCACTATCAAGATTCTTTCTTCAAAGTTGAAGAACTAAAAGAAGACATTTATGGACATTGGAGGCTGCCTCTCCAACGGGCAAATCCTTCAATTGTCTATAAATACATAAGTGTGAAGACCATTTGAAAGCACCTCAACACAATCCAACTAACCCCAAGTTCTTACAAGCTAGAGTGCTTTCAAAGCTTTCAAAGACTATCTTAGTCTTCAAACACTTCATCTAAGCTGAACCTATTGTATATCCATACACAAGCTTAGAGAGATATCCTAATCCTTATACACTGATCTCCATTGTAAAGGATATCTCATTAGTTGGAACCTTACTTCAATCCTTACCCCTTTCAAGTGAGAAAGTGAGAAGGTTGTAGTAGTAGAAGTGGTAGGAGCTGACTGTTGAGAGAAGAACAGTTCAGTTCTGAGTTGAGAAGAGGGTACTATGACTCTAGACATCCTAGGGATCAATTCACCAAGGAGTGGTGTTCTTGATTAAGTGCACCTTGGCACTATAAAACAAGTTAATTCCAAGAGTGAAGGAATTATCCTGTTCAATCAGGGAAAGTGGATGTAGGAGCTTGAGTCTCTGAACCACTATAAACTCTTGTGTTGATTTGCTTTTCAAGTACTTTCATACATTCAACACTGCACACAAAACTAACCTTTCAAAGAAAACATACTCAAAGATTGTGCAAAATCTATTTGGACAAGTTCCCTGAAAACTGGACTGTATTGTATTGACTATTGATTTCCGAACTTAAAAGGAGTCTAAACTAAAGGGCCAACCACTATTCCGCACATACAACTCCTTTAGATAGTTACTCAACTAAGTACTCAATAGTACTTAGTAGTTTGATTATCTTTAAAGAGTTAATCATCTTCAGCAGAGTTGTCCAAGACAACCTTGCTGAGCTCTGGTTTGATCAAAAGTTGAAAAGAATTGCATACAAGTGTATTCCCCCCCCCCCCCCATACACTTGTTATATACTCCTTTCAGGACCAACAAAGCTTTTCTCAGGATAGTTGACCAACAATAGCAGCTTGATGAACAATTGCTTATTCAGAAGAGAAAATACTTTGAGCTTAAAATTCTTCAAGCTAAATTTGAAAACCTCTCACATGAGTATAACATTCTTAAAACAAGTGAAGAGAGCCTGAAACTAAAGATGTCTGCTTTGAACAAATCCTCTAGAGCAATAGAGGAAATTCAAAGTTTCCAAAGACCTATGGCTCAAAGGAGTGGATTGGGATATGATCCATTCGAATCTTCACCTTGTCTTAGTGTTGCTTCTACAAGTAACACTAAGAGAATCTTTGTTAAATCAGTGGCTCAACAAGCTGAAAATGAAATAATTCAGCCACTGAACAAAGGAAAGGGCAAAATGCATGAAGTGCCAACTCAGGTGCTTCAGGGAACAAGGCCCATACCTAAGGGAAAGGCCAAAGTCCCTGAACACAAGATAAATGTTGTTCAGCAGAGTAGACCCAAAGGAAGGGAAACTCATCTAAACAATGTTCAGAGGAGTTATCCAAGGTAAATTCAACATAGGCCAACTCTACTGAGGTAACCTCAGCTGAACAGACCTATGGTCAACTCTCCTCAAGGGCACAATAAAATGAGACAACCAAAACCCTTCATGCCAAAGGGTAATTGTCATCTATATTCCCATCCTCAAAGATTCCCTCAAGTAGCACAAAGAACTGATAAGTTCAGGAGAAATGACAACTCTCCTGATACTTACAGAGTCAACACTTTCACACACACTTTCCCAAAGGCATTTAAGGGAAAGACAGTGTATGTAGATGCTAGAGGAAAACAACTTAGCCACCTTGAAACAATCAGGGTAATTAGGCAAGTTTGGGTTCCTAAAGGTACATCTAACCTCTCAGGACCCAAAATTCAAATGGTACCTAAAGCTTGTTAATTGCAGGTACCATTGGGCCACAAGAAGATGAGGAGCATTAACAAAAGAACAACATGGTACTTGGACAGTGGATGTTCAAGGCACATGACTGGAAACAAGGACCTCCTCACTGAATTCACTGAAAAAGAAGGTCCAACTGTAACATTTGAACACAGCTCACAAGCAACAACAAAAGGTTATGGTACCTTGATAATTGGTAATATCAAGGTATCCAATGTATCTTATGTGGCTGGTCTCAAATATAATCTCCTAAGCATAAGATAAAACACAACAAACTCTACTGACTGGAATTAGGAGAGGAAATCTGTATTTTGCTGACTGGGATAAGTCTACTGATGCTGCATGCTTCATTGCAAAGAGCTCAAATGAACAAAGTTGGTTATGGCATAAAAGGCTAAACCACCTAAACTTTAAATCAATGAACAAGCCTGCTAGAAATGCATTAGTAAAAGGATTGCTTAATGAAGTTTTCATTAAAGAGCATGTTTGCAAACAATGCCAAGAAAGAAAACAGATTAAAGCTTCATTCAAAGGGAAACCAGTCATCTCTACTGAAAGGGTACTAGAACTTTTACATATGGACTTATTTGGACCAATTACCCCTACAAGCATAAATGGTAGAAAATACACATTGGTTGTAGTAGATGACTTCTCTAGGTTCACATGGGTAGTTTTTCTCCTTAATAAGAAGGAAACTCAAGTCAAATTCCCTGAACTGTTAAAGAGACTTTCAAATGAGAAAAGCCTTAATATAATCAAAATAAGATCTGATAAAGGCACTGAGTTCATTAATTCATATATCAATGAGTATTGCACACAAAATGGTATAGCCCATGAAACTTCAGCAGCTAGAACCCCTCAGCATAATGGGGTGGCAGAAAGAAGAAATAGAACTCTCAAAGAAGCTGCTAGAACTTTAATTGTTGATTCAAATCTACCTAAGAGGTTTTGGGCTGAAGCTATAAACACTTCATGCTATACTCAGAATAGATGTTTGATCACTAAGGGTCAAGGCAAAACCCCTTATGAGCTCTGGAAAGGAAGATTGCCTAAAGTATCTTACTTTCACATATTTG
Source organism: Galeopsis tetrahit (assembly GCA_963675135.1). NCBI lineage: Eukaryota > Viridiplantae > Streptophyta > Magnoliopsida > Lamiales > Lamiaceae > Galeopsis > Galeopsis tetrahit. Next base: position 40,097,433 of record OY776128.1, on the reverse strand, counting down.
GTTGTAATTGTTTCATTCACAACAATGGGAAAGAGCAGTTGAAACCCTTTGATAGCAAAGCTGATGAGGGGATATTCCTTGGATATTCACAAATCAGTAGAGCTTTCAGAGTCTACAATTGTAAATCCCTAATTGTGGAAGAAACACCCCATGTTGTGTTTGATGAATCTATCCTTGAGAACAGGAACAAGAACCTGGATACTGATGAAATCGCACAAAGGACAACCAGACTGAGCTTAAAAGATAAAGATACTTCATTCATAGATGTTGTCCAGGCCAATCCTCCTAAAAACACTAGACTGGACAACACTCCTGAAGGCAATCTACCTGAAGTAAACCCCACTGAAGGAAATGATGAACTGAATGACCCAATCCCAGTTCATAATCAGGTAACAACTACCAATGAAGAAGCAGTTCCTGCTGAGGTAGTTAATGGATTCAATATTCAACGGGGAAACAATAATGTTGAAAATGCCAATGTCCCTGACATTGAGGACAACACCCCTGGATATGATCCTGAATTAGATCCTGCATTAATTTTCCTGAATTTTATGATCCTAGTGACTCAACCTTAGTAGAGGACAACTCTACTGAAGGGATCAGAAAAAGAAGGACTTGGTTATCTGACCATCCAACTGATCTGATACTTGGTGATCCAAGTGTAGGAGTCAAAATTAGAATGTTTCATGGTGAAATTTCTTTATTTTGTTGTTTCCAATCAGAACAGGAACCTCAAGACATTGATGAAGCTCTTCAAGATGCTAACTGGATCACAACAATGCAAGAGGAGCTGAACCAGTTCACCAGAAATGATGTTTGGGAGCTGGTTGACAGACCATCACATCAAGATGTTATTGGAACCAAGTGGGTGTTCAAGAACAAGAAAAATGAAAATGATGTGATAGTCAGAAACAAGGCCAGATTGGTGGCCAAGGGATATTGTCAATCAGAAGGCATTGACTATGATGAGACTTTTGCACCAGTGGCAATGCTTGAAGCAATAAGGTTGTTCTTAGTCTATGCTGCCCACAAGAGGTTCAAAGTATATCAAATGGATGTCAAGAGTGCATTCTTGAATGGAGTTCTGAAAGAAGAAGTCTATGTTGAGCAACCACCTGGTTTAGAGATTGGAAACCAAGTCTACAGATTGAAGAAAGCTTTATATGGACTCAAGCAAGCTCCAAGAGCTTGGTATGATACACTGTCACAGTTTCTCTTGGATCATGGATTTGTCAAAGGAACTATGGACAAAATTCTATTCAAAATCTGTGAAGGAGATGACATCTTGCTTGTCCAAATATATGTTGATGACATCATATTTGGATCCCCCAATGAGAGGCGTTGTGAAAAGTTCTCAGAGCTCATGCAAAGAAAGTTTGAGATGTCAATGATGGGGATGATGAATTTCTTCTTGGGTCTTAAAGTCAAGCAATCTAAAGAAGGAATCTTCATCAACCAAGCCAAGTACACCAGAGAAATGATCAAGAAATTTGGGTGTGCTACCAGCAAACCAGTAAGGATCCCCATGAACACCAATTGGAAGATGGATCCTGATGAGAGTGGTGTTCCAACCCACTCTACTGAGTATATAGGTGTAGATGTTGTTATTTCTTAAATGTCTTAACATTATCAACAACATCTTAATTTGACCTTCCGAGATTTTTTCTAAGTCTTTTCTGAAATGCTACATTAAATGTTGATCTAAATGTTGTCGCATTTCTGGCAGGATCTAGAAGCTTCTACAAGGATCTGGAACCTGGAAGATTCCAGAACATTGAAGAATATGCTAGAACGGTCTGGAACCATTTAGAACGACCTGGAGCATTCAAGAAGGATCTAGAAAGATCATGGAAGTTGAGTTCCTAAAAAATAGGATCTCATTATGGAAGCCTCTAGAATCAGCACCCCACTTCTATAAATACCGATTGAAGGCTTCTCAAATCAGTGTACTCTATTCGATCAATCTCCTAGACCGAGCGTTTATCCCTGTTAGGAATTGTGGCCAGTAGTTTTACCTTTTAGTTCATACGTTCGTATACCACCCGTATGACTGTGTGCTTCTCTTATCTATCGAGAGTGTAATCATAGATAGACTAGCATTTCCACAGTGTGTAATCTCTTATACACTTAGTTCATTTTTAGAACAAGGCACCTGCCTCGTTTGTAGTTTCAGTTGTGAATGTTATTGCTGTAACATTTCACACAACATTTGTACTTGAAGATAAGTATTGAATTTCGCCGTAAGGCTCGCATAGATTTTTATTTATAAAATCTATGTGAAAAATTATTTCCATTGTGTCACGTCTGTTTTTAGTGTTTCAAGTCTTCCGCTGTGTGTATCTTAATTTCTGATATTCTGTTAGAGTCAGTGTTGTACAATTTGTCTCAACATTTAGTACAACATTATTCTACTTAAACTTAAACACTTCATACACACCACACTTTCTGTTGGTATTAGAGCAGATACCTGACGACACTAGGTTAGATCTTTGGTCAAGTGTGTTTTTAGTGTAGGTTAGCAATGGAAACACATCACATATCCACGACACTTAGGCCACCCGTTTTAGATGGATCGAATTATGCTTATTGGAAGCCTAAGATGCGTATGTACATCAAGTCAGTTGATGAACGTGCTTGGAGGACTGTACTTACAGGTTGGGAAGCTCCAAAAAGACCAGCAGACGCAGATGGTGAAATACAACTCAAGAGAGAAGTTGACTGGACGGCTGATGAAATAACAACAGCAAGCTACAATTCTAAAGCTTTAAATGCTATATTTACTTCTGTTGATGTTTCAATGTTTAAAATTATATCTAACTGTTCTACTTCTAAAGATGCATGGGACAGGTTGCAAGAGCATTGTGAGGGTTCAGACAGTGTTCGAAGGACTAAGCTTCGAATGTTGGGGACAAAATTTGAGAATCTCCGAATGAAGGAAGATGAAACAATTACAGCCTACAATGAAAGGTTAAGTGATATTATCAATGAATCGCATTCTCTTGGTGACCCTATTTCTAATGTTAGAGTATTTCATAAGATATTATGATCTGTTCCTAAAAGATTTGATGCTAAAATATGTGCTATTGAAGAGGCAAAAGATACAGATAAGTTAAGTCAAAATGAGTTAGTGAGTATTCTTAGAACTTATGAGATAAACACTAATCAAGTTGATGAGGCTAATGATGATAAGAAAGTTGTGGTTTTTAAAGGGGAAACATCAAACATTTCTGAAGTTCAACCTATCATTACTGAAGTTGATTCTGATGAAGAATTGCTTGATAAATGCCTCAAGGATCCTAACAACATTGCCTTGCTCACTAAGCACTTTAATAAGTTTCTTAAGAAATCTGTGAACAAATCTAGAAATATTCAGCCTAAGATTCAAATCAACACATCAACACCTCAACCAGAAATGAGGAAAGGTCAATTCACACCAAATCCATCAAAGAGTGAAGGTAAACCAAGGTATGATCCTGAATTTCGAAAATCAGTTCAATGCAATGCTTGTTCTGGTTATGGCCATTATGCAAATGAATGTGCCAACACTAGACTTAAGCAAAAGCTGAACTTTAGTGCTACCTTGAGTGATGAATCTGATGATGATGATCTTGATGAGTTAAATCAGAATGAATATTCTAATTTTAGCAGAATTGATTATAATGATTCCTCTGATGATGATCTAGATGAAACAGATTTTGATGCTGTAACTGATGCTTCAACATCTACAGCAACATCAGAACAGAGTCACCCAGATTTGAACTGTTTTAATGGTTTAGTTGATGATGCAGGAAAAAGGACTGATGACAATGAACACCAAAAGTTGTTAGATGATTGGAACAATCAGAAACTCACTCTTAATTCCCCAAATAAAGAGAATGAGGATCTGAAGGACACAATCACCAAGCTAGAGGTTATTCTTACCAAAAGAGATCTGGAAATCTGTAACTTAAAGGAGAAATTGAAAAATTCCACCTTATGTTTCAAGAAATATTCCAAGAGTGCTTCTGAGGTAAATAATGTTATAGCTACTCGTAAGTCTAATAATCATGGTTTAGGTTATGATGGTACTACTGCTTCTATTTCTGATAAATTTAGAAAACCTGTGAAATTTGTGAAGGCAAATGTTGACACATCTGGTGCAACATCTGCACAACCAGATCTTCACAAGGTTAAGAGGAAGTATATATGTCATTACTGTTTCAAAGTTGGTCATATTCGTCCTTACTGTATAAAATTGTTTGAAGAACAGAAAACTTTGAAAATGTTGCATAACAAACTTTCACATTCTGGTAAACAGTTTATGAGATCTGCATGGAAACCAAAAACTACCTGTAATGTTGTTCATACCTCCTTAAAAGCATGTCTACCTGATTTATGGTATTTTGATAGTGGTTGTTCTAGACATATGACAGGTCGTATTGATTTCTTATCTGATTATGTGACCTTGAATAGTGGTAGTGTTACATATGGTGGAGGTTCTAAAGGAAAGATTGTTGGTAAAGGGACTTTGAATGTTGAAGGATTTCCTAAGCTTAAAAATGTATTACATGTTGATGGCTTACTTGCAAATCTGATTAGCATTAGTCAACTTTGTGATGATAATTTGCATGTGAAATTTGATAAAGATTCATGTTATGTTCTTAATAAAGATGAAGTGTGTGTCATGACTGGTACTAGGCCAGCTGATAATTGCTATCTTATTGGAACAAATATGTGTAACTTGTCAAAATATGATGAAAATGTCTTATGGCATCAAAGATTGGGTCATGCAAATTATAGAGCAATGAAAAAACTAATCAAAGCAGATGTAGTAAAAGGAATTCCAAAACTGAGGTTTCACAACAACACTGTATGTGGACCATGCCAAAAAGGTAAGCAGGTAAGAATGTCGCACAAAATGCTTTCACATTGTACTACACATCGATGTTTTGAATTACTGCACATGGACTTGATGGGTCCTATGGAAACTGAAAGCATTGGAGGAAAAAGGTATTCCTTAGTTGTGGTAGATGATTTTTCTAGATATACCTGGGTAGAGTCTTTGAGAGACAAATCTGAAGCATTTTCTGCATTTAAAATTCTTTATAAGAGGTTCAAAAATGTGTTTAACTTGAAAGTTGGCCATATTAGAACTGATCATGGTAGGGAATTTGAAAACAGCATGTTTAATGATTTTTGTGATAAAAAAGGTATCTTGCAAGAATATTCATCTCCTAAAACTCCACAACAAAATGGAATTGTTGAAAGAAAGAATAGAACTTTACAAGAAATGGCTAGAGTTATGCTAACATCCAAATGTCTTGCTAAGAAATTTTGGGGAGAAGCATTTTTATTCGTTCTGGCACATGTCAAACACCTTATGAGATTTTGAACAACAGAAAACCAAGTGTGAAATACTTTCACGTATTTGGTTGTGTGTGTTATATTTTAAATGATAGGGATCAACTTCATAAGTTTGATTCTAAAAGTGATAAAGGTTTCTTTATAGGCTATTCTAGAAATAGTAAAGCTTATAGAGTATATAACCTTAGAACTAACACTGTTCAAGAATCTGTTAATGTTGTGTTTGATGATGATAAAGGTCTTACAGATGACAAAGATGAAGAAGATGTATCACAGGTTACTGACACTTCTGAGAATACACTGAAGTCTGAAAATGTTGCACCAAATGTTAACACATCTGGATCAACATCTACAGAATAGTCAGTTGTAACTCCACAGAATGACCAGTACGTTCCCAAAACGAATCCTTCTTCAAGAATAGGTAAAAGTCATCCTTCTGACCAGATCATAGGTGATGCTACAGTTGGAGTGCAAACAAGAGGAAGAGTAAGATCAAACAAGGTAGATGTGGTAAGAACAATATGCATGTCTTCTATGTGTAACATTGTAAATGCTGAATGTTATTTATCTGAAATTGAACCTAAGAGTGCTAAAGAAGCCTTAACTGATGAAAACTGGATTAATGCTATGCATGAGGAACTTGGTCAGTTTGAAAGAAATGAAGTGTGGACACTTGTTCCAAGACCTAGTCATACTAATGTCATTGGAACAAAGTGGATATTCAAGAATAAAACTGATGAATCTGGTAATATTGTTAGAAACAAGGCTAGGTTAGTAGCACAAGGTTACACCCAAGTTGAAGGAGTTGATTTTGATGAGACTTTTGCACCTGTTGCTAGGATAAAATCTATTAGATTACTGCTGGCTATTGCATGTTTTATTGATATTAAACTTCATCAAATGGATGTAAAGGCTGCATTTCTAAATGACATATTGAATGAAGAAGCATATGTTGAACAACCTATAGGATTTGAAGATCCACAATATCCTGATCATGTATATAAACTTAATAAAGCATTGTATGGTCTTAAACAAGCTCCTAGAGCATGGTATGGTAGGCTTACTGACTTTCTTCGGGAATATGGATTTATTAGAGGAGAAGCTGATAAAACTTTGTTCATTAAGCACACTGAAGGAGATTTACTTATTGCACAAATATACGTTGATGACATTGTGTTTGGTTCTACTTGTGATAAAATGTTGAGTAACTTTGTTGAGGCAATGACTGCAACATTTGAAATGAGTATGGTTGGAGATCTGAACTATTTTCTAGGTCTTCAAATCAAACAATGCAGTGATGGTATTTTCTTCTCCCAGAGTAAGTATGCTAAGAACTTGGTTAAAAGATTTGGTCTTGAGAATTCAAAACCAATGAAAACTCCTATGGGATCTTCTTTGAAACTTTGCAAATATAGTGCTGGAACAGATGTTGATCCAACACTTTATAGATCCATGATAGGTAGTTTACTATATTTAACCTCTAGTAGACCAGATATTATGTATAGTGTGTGTGTTTATGCTAGGTACCAATCTAATCCAAAGGAATCTCACCTGAATGCTGTGAAGAGAATCATCAAGTATGTTTCAGGTACAAGTGACCTTGGAATCTGGTATACTAAGGACACCAACAACATTTTGATTGGTTATAGTGATGCTGATTGGGCTGGAGACATAGATGATAGAAAGAGTACGAGTGGAGGATGTTTCTACATGGGAAACAATCTTGTATCATGGCATAGCAAGAAACAGAATTGTGTTTCACAATCCACTGCAGAATCTGAGTATATTGTTGTTGGAAGCTGTTGCACACAACTCTTGTGGCTGAGCAAGATGTTCCATGACTATGGTATTGAGAATGGTATACTTACTATCTTTTGTGATAACACTAGTGCTATTAACATTTCTAAAAATCTTGACAACACTCACTCACAAAGCACATTAGCATAAGACACCATTTTATGAGAGATTTAGTAGAGAAGAATATTGTTAAGTTGGAGTATGTACCTACTGAAAAACAGAATGCTGATATTTTTACAAAAGCCTTAGACCATGAGAGATTCTCTATCTTGAGGAAATCTCTTGGCATGAGCACTATCTGAAAAAATTCGGATGGATGTTGTCACAAATGCGTCAGCATTTGGGACAACATCATGGGTTGTATAAATTTTATAAGTTGAATTTATTTCTTACTTAGTTAAATAATTCCTTTGTAAAATATCTACGAATCTAAGAACCTTGAAGTGCAAAAATAAACATGTCTTACACCTCTCAAATGCATAAAAATGAGAATGTTATTAGCATACTAAAACATGTACCAAATCACTGAGTAACTATGGAGCACGGAGTTCACTACTACGATGCCTTCTTTTCAAAAGGTGATTTTTGGTAAAAACATCAACATATTTGTAATCCATTAAGTAAGTATGGGGCACGGAGTTCGCTACTACGATGTACTCTACAAGAACAATGGATCAATACAAATTAGATGCTATAACACAAAAAAAAAAAAATATATATATATATGGTGCAACACAAATGAAGCAAATTCATGTAAAAACCGTGTTGAGGTGTTTGTAACAGTTTTGAGCACAACATTGCCTGATTCGAATTTATTTTTATCTGTGTAATTATTTAATTATTTATTGAGATTCATTTTATTTATTTAATTAATTACTGACCCACATTTCTTTTTCAGATTATGCGAATTTAATTCTGGAAGCTTCTTTAATTTTAATTAATTTAATTAATTAATTTCTCCCACTAATTAACCATGATCTATGTTGTGGCTAAAAATGTGGAGCACTATCGAAAATTCTAGATTAATTCTTCTGTTTTATTTTCTTATCTCCAACTACATAATTCTCTCTATAAATATCGAACATAAGATGCCATTTATTTGCTAATTGTGATTTCTGAATTTGTTGAGTACTAAGATTGCAGAATTGATTTTTTGGTTGTGTATATCTCAAAGAAGTGTGTGCAAATTCCCATCCTATACCTTGAAATTCCAACCGCCTAAATTAAATGGCTGGAACAAACTCGAATTCCTCACAATCTCTCTCTGATTCGAAAATCTCATCTCACTCTCGCACAAAACCTCTCGAAATCCTTGCTTCCATGGCTTCACAAAACTCTACCGCTTCAAATGCTGACTCGAATGTCTCTGCAACACCATCAACAACCATTCCCACTCCTCAAACAACTCCTCAAACTGCTCCTCAAACAAACTTTCCTCAAAATGCAACTGTTGAACAGGTCACTAGGGCTATCGAAGAGGTGTCTGATACTCTTCGAACTACAGGTCATCTGCCCGTGATGACTTTTGGAGATATCACTGTGGATATCTCGAGCTATTTGGCTGATCAAACCGCCCAAATGGCTTCTGCTTCAAAAAGCCCCAAATCACCCTCTGTTCACGAACCACAAACTGAGAATGTTGAAGCTTCTATTGAAGAAGAAGCTACTGCCACGTCTGACCCTGAAGACGTTGAAATGGAGGATGCAAACATTTCTGAAGGTACAAACTCTTCACTCTCTGTTTCAGATGAGTCTGCTCCCATTCCTCTCAAGAAGAATGCATAGAAAGGGAAAAGACAGAGAAGCCCTGTACAAAGAAGGAGGAGATCAAACCGAGTTTTCACTCGTGTGGATTATTCTGAATCCATGAGGAAGAAGAAGAAAGCTGGAGCTGATGCTGGTGAACCCATCCAAGTGTTCACAGACTCTGAAGATGAAGCTCCTGTTGTTGCTGAGAAAACCAAGAAAGCAAAGACTGTTGTTGCTGAGAAGACCAAGAAGAAAGCTGTTGATGATCCCAAAGGAAAAGGGAAGGCCAAGATGATTGCTGAAGATGAACCAGCTAAATCAGATTCCAATTCTGATTCTGAAAGATGCTTGAGAGACATTCTGAAGTCTCTAAAGAAAAATGCTGAGCACTATGCTGCTGCAAAGGAAGCTGCACCAGAACCTGAAGATGGTTGCAGTGGGGATAGCTCTTCCAGTGCAGCAAGCAGCCCTGAACAGAGCTCTGCTAAAAGCTCTACACCAAGCTCAGATGACCTTGCTTCTGAAGAGAAAGGTATTTCTGATTCTCTTGAAACTCTAGAGAATAGATTGGCCATTTATTCTAAGAGAAAACTGCTGATAGAGAAAAGGATCAATATACCTGATTTTGATAGTAAAGGCATGGTTAGTTTCTTAGAAGAAAGGAATTTGATGCATGCTGTGAATTTTGGTGAATCTTTCTTGACAAATTGGGCATATGAATTTTATGCATGTATGAAAAAGAGCACTGGTAGGAGATCATCTAGGTGGTATGGGACTGTTAATTTTAGGGGGAGGGATGTACCTTTTACTCCTGAATTGATAAATGAGTTTTTGGAAATTCCCAATGTTGAGGTTGATGAAGAACCTGACATGGATGTGGTCATTTCTGCTATAACTGGTGGTAGGGTAGTTAAGTGGACTAGACAAATGCTAGCCAAAGACCTCACTTCCCTACATTATGTGTTATACAAACTCATTATCTACAACTGGATTCCCACCACAAACACTACCAAGATCACAAAGGATCAAGCTGTTTTGATGTATAGGATTTCTGTGCTTAAGAGATTCAATTTGGGCCTTACAATTTTCCAACATATGATGAGATTTACTGGGAGAGTTTCTGAGAAAGGCAATTTACCCTATCCTGTTCTGATTTCTAACTACTTGAGGCATCATGGATTTGTTGCCAAGAACACTGATGTGTTGAGGGGGAGAGTTCCACTGTTGGCCATAGCTCCTGCCTTACTCACTGGGGATAGAGTCATTGATCTGCCTTTGATTGCTCCTGGTACTGAACATCAGCATAGACCCTCTACTTCTGCTCAACCAGAGCCTTCCAGACCCTCAACTACTGATCATCCTGAATCATCCAGATCAAGACAGAGAAATGCAACCCCAAATGTTGAGAACATCCGTATCAACATTTCTGGTAATGTGTATCTTTTACAGGAATTCATCAAACTCCAACTCCAACACTTGCAGGAAACAATTGATGAGCTCCAGTTCCTAAAGGACAGGTGGACCAATCTGCTTTCACCTACAACAGGGGGAGTACCACCACCATCCAACTCCAATGTGGTCATTGAGGAGATAAATGATGATGGAGTTCCAGCTGCTGCTGATGCTGGTGATGGACCTGATACTGCTGGAGATGCTGCTGTGACTGATGTAGTTGCACACCTTGCATCTACTTACTTTGTTGATGAAGGGGATGATGATGCTGCTGAGATGGACACCTTGTATGGTGATCTACATGGAGGAAGTTGCTAGACAGGGGGAGATTTGAATTCCATAATGGCTATGGTGCAGGAAGATGATGCTGCAGCTGTTACCACAGCAATATATGCCATTTATTCAGTTCAATCTCTGTAATTAATGTTTTAGTTTGAATTCTGAAATTCTGATACACTTGTTATTTATTTTCTAGATGATAGGATGTTTATTGATTGCAACTTGCTTAATTATGGTTCCACTTGATATGTGTGTACTGCCCTTGCTTAATTTGTTTACAGGTTATCATGTGTTCTTCTACTGCAGGTTGTGTATAGTGTTAGTTTCTGTTTTTGTTTATTTTTATTATTATTTTTTTTTTTTATTTTGCTCTGATGTTAGTGTCTTACTTAGATTCTAAGTTAATTCTTCCTGTTCAACTTATGATCTTAGTAAAGTTACTTATGTTGTGAATAAGTGTAGTGTTTATACTTGTTCTATTTTGGATAAAATTTATCTTGATCTCATGGCACGGATCATTGTAAAATTATCCTTGATCTTCATTTGATTTGATCAAACGGTTACAACAGGTTTTGTCTTGACTAGTGCTTAGCAATGATGTCAACCTCAACTAAGTACATAATACTGAGTATGTATAGAAATATATGTGCATCAGGTGTGTTGTAGTCGAAAGGTCAAATTGGGGGAGATTGTAGATGTTGTTATTTCTTAAATGTCTTAACATTATCAACAACATCTTAATTTGACCTTCCGAGATTTTTTCTAAGTCTTTTCTGAAATGCTACATTAAATGTTGATCTAAATGTTGTCGTATTTCTGGCAGGATCTAGAAGCTTCTACTAGGATCTGGAACCTGGAAGATTCCAGAACATTGAAGAACATGCTAGAATGGCCTTGAACCATTTAGAACGACCTGGAGCATTCAAGAAGGATCTAGAAAGATCATGGAAGTTGAGTTCCTAAAAAATAGGATCTCATTATGGAAGCCTCTAGAATCAGCACCCCACTTCTATAAATACCGATTGAAGGCTTCTCAAATCAGTGTACTCTATTCGATCAATCTCCTAGACCGAGCGTTTATCCCTATTAGGAATTGTGGCCAGTAGTTTTACCTTTTAGTTCATACGTTCGTATACCACCCGTATGACTTTGTGCTTCTCTTATCTATCGAGAGTGTAATCATAGATAGACTAGCATTTCCACAGTGTGTAATCTCTTATACACTTAGTTCGTTTTTAGAACAAGGCACCTGCCTCGTTTGTAGTTTCAGTTGTGAATGTTATTGCTGTAACATTTCACACAACATTTGTACTTGAAGATAAGTATTGAATTTCGCCGTAAGGCTCGCATAGATTTTTATTTATAAAATCTATGTGAAAAATTATTTCCATTGTGTCACGTCTGTTTTTAGTGTTTCAAGTCTTCCGTTGTGTGTATCTTAATTTCTGATATTCTGTTAGAGTCAGGGTTGTACAATTTGTCTCAACATTTAGTACAACATTATTCTACTTAAACTTAAACACTTCATACACACCACACTTTCAATAGGAATCATTGGTTCACTCCTCTATCTCACTGGCAGCAGACCTGACATCACCTTTGCAGTAGGTGTTTGTGCAAGGTTTCAAGCTAATCCTAAAAAGAGCCATCTAGAGGCTGCTAAGAGGATCTTGAGGTATCTCAAAGGCACTGAAAATCTAGGCCTTTGGTATCCTGCTGATGACAACATTGAGTTAACTGGCTACTCAGATGCTGATTATGGAGGATGGAGAATTGATAGGAAGTCCACTTCAGGAACATGTCAATTCTTGGGAAACAAGCTCATCTCTTGGTTCTCAAAGAAACAAAACACTGTGGCTACTTCCACCACTGAAGCTGAGTATGTTGCAGCTGGAAGTTGTTGTGCTCAGATCCTTTGGTTGAGACAACAACTAAGAGATTACAATGTCAACTCTACTGAAGTGCCAATCTTCTGTGACAACAACAGTGCAATTACAATCTCTCAAAATCCAGTATTGCACACAAGATGCAAGCATGTGGACATCAAGGATCACTTCATTAGAGATCATGTGGAGAAAAAGGACATCAAATTGGTGAAAATCCACACAGATCACCAAAAAGCTGATATTTTAACAAAGCCACTTGCTAAAGCAAGATTCTTGGAACTATCAGCAGAATTGAGACTTCTTGATCCAGGGAAGTTGGACAAGTAAGCCCAATGGAGTTAATCAATTAAGGGGGAACTGAAAGTGATCTTTAGTAGACTTGGTCAAGTCTACTGAAACTCAGAGAAGATGACCTCAACATCTTCAGTGAAATTGAGCAGGACACTTGTCCACAAGAATTCAGGACACTTGTCCATGACATTTCAGGACACTTGTCCATGTGGGGTCAGATAAGTTGTCTTGGCTATCAACCCAAATCTTGGTGTGATAAGCACCTATTTTGGGTAATCATTGCCTACTTTGGTGGCTGTCCCATTCCTCTTAAAGCCATCACCTTTACACAGATTTATTTTGTCCCCTACTCAAAAAGTCACTCTCAATGCATTAAATGCCAAGATTTAACTCTTGTTTGCATTAAACATTTCAAGCCACTATCTACCTTGAAAAACCCCCAACCTTTAACTAATATTAACTTCTTCCCACGTTTTGAATAAAATCAGTTTCCAACACTGTTTCATTGGTTAATAACCGTTGGAACAAGTTTTGGCCAACTCCCCTGAAATTCATCCTGGCCGTTCAAAACATGATTTCCTCATTTGTAAACCCTCGAATTGCCTTAAGACTTACCTACTCAATTGGTGTGCTGTCGCCGGCACCCAAAAATAATTCCTTAACTACCCACTAATATAGTAGAGCAAGTAAGGGTCGATCCACAGGGAACAGTGTAATTGAATCGAATCAAATTGTGTATGAAAGCAATAAAAAGGGGGGGGGGTTTGGATTTGTTGACTAATAACTACTAAAGAGCAAGAAAATAATACTAAAGAGCAAGTAAAATAATAGTATTCAAATAGTAAGAAAGGTCTAGCCCTCGGATAGTGTCCCCTCAATTAATTATACCAATTTAATCAACAAACCCGGTTATCTCAATTTATTCTCGAATCTTATCCCTAAACCAGTGGTACGACCAAACTAGTTCGAATTGCTTCTTACGTTTAATTAATCAGCAAGGTACGACCCCCAATTAATCTATCCCTACGAATAACCCTAAAACATGTATCTAAGGTTCAACTCGAGAGACGCATTCAAGAATTAAAACAATAGGATAAATTAGACCATGAATACGAGACGCTCGTTTCATGCAACCTAAATGTTATTACTCCCTAAGGTGTTCTGCCTTAGTTGCTACAATTCCCACAATTTTACAACAATTACGGATTATAAATTATAGGATAGCTAGAAATGGAATAGGAATAAAATTGGGTGATCAAGCCTATTAAACTCCTAATTCAAACACGCATAGCATCTACTCAAATAATAACAAAATCTGCATCCTGATTTTTTCGGACAGCTTTATCAGGTCCAACCAGCTCGTCCCGAGCATCAATCTGACCGTTAGGGACCTGGGACTGCCCCTCATCACCTGCTCCAACCTGCCCTCCATCTTCCTCACTTCGTTTGGGTGCCGAAATCTCTTCTAAAGTCTTACCACTTCGTAAAGTGATAGCACTTACATTTCGAGGGTTGATTTCGGGCTGAGATGGTAGTTTACCACTGTTTTGGGCGTGCATTTGGTTGAGGGCTGTAGCTATCTGACTCATTTGGGCCTCCAAATTCTTTTGTCCGGCCTCCAAACTCTTTTGCCCAGCCTCTAGATTTCTTTGTCCAGATTGCAAAGATTGCACGACTACTTGATTCTCTTGTTGAGCTTTCAATGTCGTGGATGCCAATGACTTCAACATATCCTCAAAAGACATATTTGAACTTCCACCACCACTATTCTGTCCCACAGGTTCAGCATTATGATCATTTCCTCTAAAAAACTGGAATTTACGATCCTGGTGTTGAGGCTTTTGATTTTCCACATGCTGATAGTTCTGTTGGTTCCCATATCGTAGATTAGGATGGTCCCTCCACCCCGGATTATATGTGTTGGAGTGTGGATCATACCTCCGACCTTGAGAATTTCCGAAACCAATTGCATTAGCATGCTGCTCTATTTCCTCCTTCAAAATCTGACAATCATCAGTGGCATGATCTGTGGTGGAGCAAATTCGACATGGTCGGATTTCTGAAGTTTTTCCCTTCATCATCATCTGCATCATGCTAGCAATTTTCTCCAAGGCATCATCCTTTGACTCAAGAACCGACCTAAGCATGGAATCTCGTGCACCAAACTGCTGAGTATTCGCTGCCATATTAGATATCAGCTCACGTGCAGCTGTTGGTGTTTTATCCATCAAAGCTCCTCCACTGGCTGCATCAATCATGTTACGATCTGTGAGGGCGAGTCCCTCATAAAAATACTGGATAAGCAGTTGTTCACCAATCTGGTGTTGTGGGCATGAAGCTATAAGGCGCTTAAAACGCTCCCAGTATTCATACAACGTCTCCCCTGACCCTTGCATAGCACCTGCAATCTCCTTCCGTAAGGTTGCCACTCGGGTGGCTGGAAAATAGTGTTGGAGAAAGACCCTCTCCATGTCATTCCATGTGTTCACTGTATTAGGCGGCAAGAAATACAACCAGTCTTTTGCAGTGTTCTTTAGTGCAAACGGGAATGCACTCAACTTGACATGATCTACTGTGACTCCGGTTGGTTTCATGCTCGAGCATACTACATGGAATTCCTTGAGGAATGTGTGTGGGTTTTCTCCTGCAAGACCATGAAAAGAAGGCAACAAATGAATTAGTCCTGATTTTAATTCAAAATTAACATTAGCAGCGAGAGTAGGAATTGTAATGCAAAGGGGTTGACGAGTGATGGTTGGGTTTGCCAACTCATTCATCGTTCTCTCTTGAGTTTCTTCAGCCATATTCTCAAAATTTTGCTCGAAAATTGGCTCTTCACGAATATCACTTTCTTCACCACTACTCGTCTCTCGTGTCGATGCAAAATTAATTTGTCGACGTGTACGAGTCTCCTTCCTAAGCCTCCTTGCTGTTCTCTCTACTTCTGGATTGAATTCAAGTCTTTCACTCCGATTTGATCGAGTGATCATTCACTGAAAACAAAACAAATAAAAACAGAACTAACACTGAGGGTTCAGTGTTAGTTCAAATCAGCAACTCACAAACAGAAAACAGCAGAAAGCTACGGGAGTATATTTTTTTTTGCTTCTGTTCAGAAATTACAAAATTTCTGTTCAGAATTTTTTTGATTTTTTTTTTGACAAAAATTAAAAACACAAAGTATTCAATCGAATTAACAACCGAATCCCAGGCAGCGGCGCCAAAATTTGGTGTGCTGTCGCCGGCACCCAAAAATAATTCCTTAACTACCCACTAATATAGTAGAGCAAGTAAGGGTCGATCCACAGGGAACAGTGTAATTGAATCGAATCAAATTGTGTATGAAAGCAATAAAAAGGGGGGGGGGTTGGATTTGTTGACTAATAACTACTAAAGAGCAAGAAAATAATACTAAAGAGCAAGTAAAATAATAGTATTCAAATAGTAAGAAAGGTCTAGCCCTCGGATAGTGTCCCCTCAATTAATTATACCAATTTAATCAACAAACCCGGTTATCTCAATTTATTCTCGAATCTTATCCCTAAACAAGTGGTACGACCAAACTAGTTCGAATTGCTTCTTACGTTTAATTAATCAGCAAGGTACGACCCCCAATTAATCTATCCCTACGAATAACCCTAAAACATGTATCTAAGGTTCAACTCGAGAGACGCATTCAAGAATTAAAACAATAGGATAAATTAGACCATGAATACGAGACGCTCGTTTCATGCAACCTAAATGTTATTACTCCCTAAGGTGTTCTGCCTTAGTTGCTACAATTCCCACAATTTTACAACAATTACGGATTATAAATTATAGGATAGCTAGAAATGGAATAGGAATAAAATTGGGTGATCAAGCCTATTAAACTCCTAATTCAAACACGCATAGCATCTACTCAAATAATAACAAAATCGAGATACAAATCAAAATTAACCAGGAATTGTTTAATTAAACAGGCATAATCAATATGAGGTTTTACGTCCTCGGGCTAGAATAAATAGATTAGCTACGCATAATAAACGAAACAACACAAATAATGGATGAATTCATGTTTTACAAAAATCAATCTCCAAGGAAAACAAAAGTTTTAATTGATCAAACCAAAAGTAGTCATCCAGAATCCTTCTTTTTCCTCCAGTGGCGTGGCCAATTGTCCCTCCTCCAAGTCACGGCGTTGACTCCCTCCTTCTGTCCCAAGATCGGCCGCGTGTGTTTTCTCGTTTTTTCTCCCAAAAAAACTTTCCCTAAAATTCATCCAGCCCCCCAAATTGGCCAATGGGCCCAAAACCAACTAATGGCCCAAAAACAACTAATGGCCCAAAAACTTATCTTTCATTTCCTCTTGTTTTACTTCTTCAGTATGCAGCCCACAAGAATTATCTTTCAATCTGATCAAAATGCTCCATTTTACCTGAATTAAATAAGAAAATAAAAATATCAAGATGATTGGAGTCACTAAATAACGAGTCGGATAATGCACTGAAATGCCAATTTAATCCTCAAAGAGTATTCAATTAGGCACAAAAAAATATGCAATAGATTCGACTCATCATCAATGATATACATTCCTTTTGGAATATAGTCAAGTCTTAAGAAGCCCACAACTTCATTTCTTCCCCACGCACTCAAAAAACTCTCTTGAAACCCTAACTTCCATTTTTTCAAACACTCTCAAAGCTCTTCACTGTTCTATCCATGGCACCCAAAGTAAGACCAAAGATGGTTGTAGACTTCTCAAACAAGGATCTTGACCTTGATTTTTCATATCTAAGCAACAAGAACAATCTGATCTTTGAACCAATAGTCTCTTTTGAGAGTGAGGATCCTGAAATCACCCCAACCTTAAGATGGTTAAGAAGAGCTGGACTACAGAAGTTCATGCAAGAGAAGCCCAGTTCTTATCTGGAAAGCTACATGGCAGAGTTCTTTGCCTTTCTCAAATGGAGAGGCAAACCAGCAGATGGTGAAGTGACAACAAGGTTGTCATATATTGTTGAAGGAGAAGAGGAGGAGAGATTCCATAGAATCAAGTTCACTGCAGAGGACTTGGAAGGAGCTTTTGGATTGCCTTCAGAGGGAAGGAATCCAGAATTCTATGGAAATGGCCATGAGTAGGAAATTGCTCAAGAATGGTTGCTAGTTCCAGGCCCCATCTCCTCAACCCAACACAAAAGGAATCTCAAGCCTAAATTTGTCAATCTCTTTGAGGTGGTGACAAAGAGCATTCTAAGCAACACTGGAAGCTTAGAACAAGTGAGTGCACCCTGAATCAGAATTATGAATGCAGTAATTGATGCAAGTGAGAAAGGCATCAAATTTAATTGGAGGGAATTCATCTTGAATTAAATGATGAAGGAGAAAGCTAAGTTCAAAGTGAAAACTCACAACAAGGTGGTGATGGAAGGAAAACTCAAATACTGCACAAGAGCAAGTCTGCTGATAGAAAGATTTTCTCACTATTCAGAGATGCAGACTTTTGCCAAGCCTCTACCAGCCCAGAAAATTATGTTCAGGAAACATAGCAAGAAAACTGAACAAAGAAGATTGCAACTGGCCAAACCTGCTATAGAAGAGGTTGAAAAGAAGCCAACGTTGAAGAAGAGGACTAAAGCAAGGGCTGTCAAGACAAATAAGTTGTCTCAGATTCCCTCAGAGGAGAACTCAGGTGCATCAACTAAGATTGATGAAGTTGCTGAAGAAGGTGTTCAAGTGCCTTCACATTCTGGAGAAATTAGGGAAAAGTTCCCTATGGTGGTGAAGAAGAAGAAAGGTGAAAAGAGAATTAGGGAGGTTGTCCCTGATGAGGAAGAGAGTGGGAGCAGTAGGGCTAGTAAGAGAAGGGCCAAGCCTACTGAAAAGTTGTTGGAACTTCAGGAGGAGAATACTTTGCAAATTGATCTAAGAGAGAGTAGAGCTGAAACCAAAACCAAATCAAAGTCTAAGTCTAGAACCAACTCTTCTGGTTCTGGCACTCCAGAATCCAAGATTCCTGAAACTCAACACCAAGAGCCCAACTCCCCTGATACCCACAAAACCCCAGAAAACCAACCCATCACCCCCCTGAACCTAACTAAGAGATATTCTCCAGAAGGGGCTGCACAAAGAGGGCCAATTGATGTGTTAGCTAACCTTGCAGTATATGAGTCAAGACTTCAATCTCCACTTTATTCATCCATGCTCAACTACTCAAGATTCCTAGAAGCTGCACTCTTAGAGCTAACTCCCCTGAGCAAAGCCACTTCAGAACCATTGCTCTCAAAAGCAACTGAAGCAACCATTGTTGCACCCAACCCTTCTGAAGCCAATCCTTCTAAACCTAATCTCCCTGAAACCAACATTCAAGCCAACTTACCTGAACCCAGAGCCAACTCCCCTATAACCCAAAGTCCCCTTTCAAGTGGAGATGAGGAGGAGTATACTTATGAAAGTATGCTCAGAGATGGAGCAAGGGCTACTGTGGACAGTTTTTACCCCCAACTTGCTGAATATCCAAGGCTGCAATAACAATTCCATGATTTGAGAGCTCTAGTGGATGTGAAGGATAAAACCATCATGGAGATTGCTCAAGTGATACAAGACAAGGGTGCAAACTGGTGGCAAACTGAAGAAACCAGATTGCTACATTTTGCTGGAGTTACAAAGACAAGATTCCTTACTGATGAGGAAGTTTTTGCAAAATTGGTAGCTGATAAAATTGTTGAGGAGAAGGAGAGAATTGCCAAAGGGATCAAGCACCCTGAGAGCAGTTCAAGTGATGATGATTCTCATGATAGTCCCTCAGATCCCACAAATCCCAACCCTCCTGGTCCCAAACAGCCTACAGTCTACTACTTGACCTATCATAGAAAGGGTTCTGTTTCATCAGAAGTGTTGACCAAAGCTGGTGACACAGCCAAAGATGCATCAGCCAATGAAGGTTCTTTTGAACCCAAGGCACAACTTACTGATGTTGAGGCTCCCATTTTAGAAGCTGGTTTGGTTAAGGCCTCATCAGTATCAGGAGAGTTGGACACTGACCAGCCCTTAACCATTCAGGATGAAACAGTGGCTTTAGAACCAAGCACTGTGATCTCCCAACAACTGCCTTCTTTGAACCCTGTTGAGGGTGAAGAAGTTGCAGGTCTAGGTGAAGGAGTTGAAAAGGATGTATTAGTGGAAAACCAGAGGGAGTAGTTGATGAGAGAGATGTTGTGATAACTAAGATAGTGAGTGTACCAACATATGAGGGTGGTATAAGTGAGGAGGGGCAGGTTATTCTTGAAGTCAAGTCTGAACTTCAAGAAACCCTTGATGAGAGGAGGCCTGACCCTGAATGTGAGGAAATCTTGAATGAAGGGAGAAAATAAATGGTTGAAAATGAGAAGAAGACTGCTGATGTATCAGAGTCTTATGAAAAAGAAATTGAGGGTGCTGAGTGTTTATTTGTTGACAAGTTTGATTTCTCTGATCTTACAGGTGTAACACTTGATCAAATTTTTGCAGATGAGTTTCTTACAGATGCTCCAATTCACATTGACTCAAACTCAGCTCAAGCCATCTTGGGTGAGCAATCAGCAAAGTTGGACACATTGGTCCATCAAGTGGAAACAGCCCATGCTGAGACTTCAGGAGCCTTGGATGAGCAAAGTAGAACTTTGGCATTAGTGGAAATGAGATTGACAGGCTCTAAAGAGGTGGTGTTGCCTACAATTGAAGCTAGAATCAGTGGAGTTGAATCTGGTCTGCAAACCATCTCTACTAAAGTCCAGAAAGCTAAGGCCAGCATGGAAACCTTCACCAAGGAAGTGAGAGAAGATTAGAAAATGCTGATGGATAATCATAACAAGAATGTGAAAGCATTGAAGTTAGTTGTCAAACAAGCTTTGGGCAAGAAGAGTGCCCTTCAGAAAAAGAGAGCAGAGGAAATGAGGCTAGCCATGGTCAAAGATGCCTCAGAAAAATTTTCTCAGGAAGTGATGGCCAAGTTTGTTGAATCTGCAGTGGCCAATCTCACTGATTTCCTGAAATCAAGCTTTGATGCATCCCTCAAAACAACCATGGAGGAGGTTGTAGAACAGAAAATGAAGCCTGTTCTAGCTTTTCTAAGCTTGAGCAGTGACAGAATGCAGAACATTCATGATGAGAATGTGTATCTGCTTGAGGAGATGAAGTCATTGAACCTAGCCCAGTCCCTAATGGCCTCAACCATGAGTGAGTTGAAACCCCAATGCTTTGATGCTGCCAAAAAGGGGGAAAGGGAAAGAGGAAGGGCAAAAGGTGCCTTGACTATTGGAGAAGGTAAATGCAAAGGGAAAATACCAGAATCCAAGGGCAAAGAAGAAGCACTCTTGAATTTGGAGGAGCTAGATGAAGAAGAGCAACTTGCCTTAGCACTAAAGAACTCAATGGCATCTGCTCAAGAAGAGAGAGCAAGACTTCAGCAAAGGCCTGGAGGAGAAGTGTCAGGTTTGGACAAAGCTACTGAAGGTGTCCAGAATAGAGGCCAAATCGAGAAAGCTAAGGGAAAGAAGAGAAAATCAGAAACATTCACTGACTTTCCAAATAGCCTTGATCTACCTCTTGAGTTCAGGGTAGAAGAAGAAGTGTCTTCCTCCAAAAAGGTTAAATCTGCTGAAAAGGCCAAAACAGCTGAAGAAGACAAATCTGCTGAAAAGAGCATATCTGCTGAGACCAACTCTACTGAATACCCCAAGATTGCTGAAGCCCTAGGAAATGTAGAAGTACTGTTTGCAGAAGGTTTTGGAGCAGAACCAAAGAAAATGACAACAGTGTTGGATCCATCAAAGCTTTTTGAAGAAGGATATGGCAAAGATCCAAAAACTGAGCAAAAGCTGGCTATGATGAGAGCCCAGGAGAAGATGGATCTAATGGAAGAAGCTAACAGGGCAAGAGATAAGAGAAGAGCAGACTTTCAGAAGCCCAAAAGGAAAAGGGCTACCTACAACAAGATGAAGCCTTAGCTGCTGATCCCAATGGACACCAAATATCCACATTTTGATAAATGGGTTCCAATCCAGTTGAATGACAACTGGGAAGAGGCCAAGAGGGAGTTTGTTTATGATTACTATGTCATAGGCAGGTGGAATGAAGAAGATCCCAACTCCACCTTCACACAGTTCATGATTGACTACCACAGGGAGCTCTACCAACAACTTCTTGCAGCTGCAGATTTGGCAAGAATTGAGCTCAATGCCCCTAAGCCAATCATCTACATGCCTCCCAAGATAGATGGCTTCATTGAACAGTCCAAGATCTTTCAAGAGTTCTTTGAGATCCTGAAATTGAACAGGATGGTGCTTGGGCCTAAGGGTACAAATCAGGAGGCCATGGAGTTTAAGAAGAGAGTGTGGGCACAATATGGAATGGTGCCACCATCTGATGACAATCTCTGAAACTGGCTAAGTCCTTCTGACCCTTACTTACCTAAGAATGTTGAATTGGATGAGTATTTGCTCTTGATTGCTGATTTGGATAATATGGTCATCTCTGTTGAATTACTCCAGATTGCTGAATCATGTTTCTGCTCTGATCACATGTTCCATTTGCACTGATCATATGTCCTTTGTCTATATTTGCTCTGATAATATGTTTTTAGTTAGTTTTGCTCTAATTAAGTATGATGTAACTTTCCTGATTCATGCTCTGCTATGTTTATTTGATTATCATCATGCCTGTAATTCCAATGACTTTATGAATGATAGTTGAATCCTTATGAGAATCAAGAAATAACATCTTACTGTCTCAACATGTCTGACTTAAACCTATATGTGCTTAAAAAGTGATTACACTAACATATTTCTTTCAGGAAATATGACCTTATCTTACGAAAATTTCAATAATTCAATAATTACGAAAATTAAAGCAAGGAAACACATAAGAGACTTATCTTAGTGTTGTCTCAAATGCTGCCGCATTTGATACAACACCCTTGATCATATTTTCAGATATTACACAAACCAAGAGATTTTCGAAGAGATGAAAACCTCTTGTCATCAAGAGCTATGGTAAATATATCAGCCAATTGTTTTTCAGTAGATATGTACTCCAACTTAACAACTTCATTTTCAACAAGATCTCTTATAAAGTGATGTCTAATACTTATATGCTTTGTTAATGAGTGTTGCACTGGATTTTTTGAGATATTTATAGCACTAGTATTATCACAGTACACAGTCAAAACATCACTAGGTAAGCCATAATCATGAAACATTTTTTGCAACCAAAGTAATTGAGTACAACAACTCCCTGCTGCAATGTATTCTGATTCAGCTGTTGATTGAGACACACAGTTCTGCTTTCTGCTGTGCCAAGAGATTAAGTTGCTTCCCATATAGAAGCAGCCACTACTTGTGTTTTTCCTATCATCACAGTCCCCTGCCCAATCTGCATTACTGTATCCTATTAAGGCAAAATTTGTGTCTTTGCTGTACCAAATACCTAAATCACATGTTCCTGCAACATACTTAATGATTCTTTTAACAGCATTCATATGTGATTCTTTGGGGTTAGCTTGGTATCTTGCACATAAACAGACACTAAACATTATATCAGGTCTGCTGGAACTCAAATATAATAGACTACCAATCATAGACCTGTACAGTGTTGAGTCAACATTCTGGCCAACATTGTCTTTGCTCAGTTTCTGAGTTGATCCCATAGGTGTTTTCATGTGTTTAGCACTCTCTAATCCAAACCTTTTTACAAGACTTTTAGTATACTTACTTTGTGAAATAAAAATCCCATCTTTTTGTTGTTTGATTTGCAGTCCTAGAAAGTAATTTAAATCACCAACCATGGACATTTCAAAGGTAGATGTCATCTCATTCACAAAGTGTTTAAGCATATTGTTACAAGTAGAACCAAATACTATATCATCAACATAGATTTGAGCAATCATAATAGCATTTTTATCATATTTGATGAACAGTGTTCTATCAGCTTCTACTCTTACAAAACCAAACTCAATCAAGAAATCTGTCAATCTTTCATACCATGCTCTAGGTGCTTGTTTCAAGCCATATAGAGCCTTTTTCAATTTATAGACATGATGAGGAAAATCAGGGTTTTCAAAGCCTTTAGGTTGTTCAACATAAGCTTCTTCATTTAGAATACCATTTAGAAAGGCAGCTTTAACATCCATTTTATGCAGTTTTATATCAATATAACATGCAATGGCAAGTAAGAGCCTAATGGATTCAATTCTAGCAACAGGAGCAAATGTTTCATCAAAGTCTACACCTTCTACCTGTGTATACCATTGAGCAACAAACCTAGCTTTGTTTCTAATAATATTTCCATTTCATCAGTCTTGTTTTTGAAAATCCATTTAGTCCCTATAACATTAATATGGTCTGGTCTAGGAACTAATGTCCACACATCATTCCTAACAAACTGATTAAGTTCCTCATGCATAGCTTCTATCCAATTCTCATCATCTAATGCTTCTTTAACAGTTTCAGGTTCAATCTCAGAGTGATAGCATTCATGATTTACCTTACTACACATGCATGACATACATATAGATCTTACCACATCCTTTGAGTTCATGCCAATTCTTCTTCTGATTTGAACACCTGTAGACTGTTCACCAATGATTTGGTCTTGTGGATGATATTTCTGAATCCTTATGGAAGGAGTTTTCTGGAGATTATACAGATTTTCAGGATCTGTATTATCAGATGTTTTCTCAGGTGTGTCATCATTCTTCTCAACATTCTGAACCTGTTCAACATTTTCAGTATTGATTGGTACATCAATCAAGTCTGAAATGTCTTCATCTTCAATGCTTTTACCTGTAATGCTTGTATCATCATTAAAAACAACATTTACAGATTCTTGTACAGTATCAGTCCTAAAGTTATAAATTCTATAGGCTTTGCTGTTTCTTGAGTAACTAAGAAAAAAACCTTTATCACTCTTTGAGTCAAACTTATGACCCATATGACCCATAAGTATTTCTTGGTTACCAAAAACATGGAAATATTTCAGGTTAGGCTTTCTATTGTTCAGAATTTCATATGGAGTTCTAGTAGAATCTGTTCTAATATAGACTCTATTAGTAATATGACAAGCAGTATTAAGAGCTTCAGCCCAAAATCTTTTGGATAAGTTCTTAGAACAAAGCATGACCCTAGCCATTTCTTGAAGTGTTCTATTCTTCCTTTCTACAATGCCATTTTGTTGAGGAGTTTTAGGTGAAGAAAACTCTTGGATTATACCTGATTCTCTTCCATGATCAGACCTAATTCTGCATACTTTAGAGTTGAAAACATTCTTGAATCTTTTGTACAAAATTTTGAAAATGGAAAAAGTTTCAGACTTATCTTTTAAGAATTCAATCCATGTGAATCTAAAGTAATCATCAACCACCACTAAAGAATACCTTTTACCTCCAATACTTTCTGTATCCATATGACCCATAAGATCCATGTGCAGTAGTTCGAAGCAATGTTTAGTTGAGCAATGTCCCAACATTTTGTGAGACACCTTGATCTGTTTGCCTTTTTGACAAGTTCCACAAACCTTGTTATCTGAGAATTTCAGATCTGGTAAACCTGTAACAGCTTTCAATCTAACAAGTTTATCAAGCTATCTATAGTTAGCATGTCCAAGTTTATGATGCCATAGAATACTATCATCAACTTTAGCCTTATTGCAGATAAGTTCAGATTCAATAAGATAGCTGTTGGGAATAAAATGAGATATGTTTTGATTCAATACCAAAACCCCCTGAGACATGCCTAAGTCAAAGATAAGTATGTTCTAAGAATGTGAGAACATTTAGAATAAGGCTAGAAGAGAAGTTGATATATTAGGCAGCTCTTACTTGACTAGATGCACAAGTTGAGGGGGAACATATGCCTTGAAGATTATCAAGAACAAGTCCCCTCAAGGCTAAAATTCTGGAATCATGGCCAAGTCCACTGAGGGACAAGTATGCTGATCAGATGAGTTGTCCAGCGAAGTTGTCTCAGCACAATCAATTCAGAAGAAGTGTACTGAAAGCTTGAGGTCAACTATGCTGAAGAGACAACTACACCCTAGAGATCCTCATTGAATCATGCTAAGTTCACTTTGAAGTGAAGCAAAGGGTAAGAGTCAAGTCATCTGAAGAAGAGCAAGCCAACCTTGCTGATAAGCAAGACTGCTGATAGTGATAAGGGGAGTTGTCCATTTGATAAGGAATGTTGTCCTATCATTGGAACAACCTTCAGAAGCCATGTCCATGTCCTAACAAGAGAATCTGAAAGTCAGACATTGGGAAGAGTGTTGCAGAATGAAGACAAAGCTTATACAGCCGTTTATTTCCCAAATGAGGACATGTCACTATCAAAAATCTGTCTTCAAGGTTGAAGAACCAAAAGAAGACATTTATGGACTTTTGAGGCTGCCTCTCCAATGGGCAAATCCTTAAATTGTCTATAAATACAGAAGTGTGAAGACCATTTGAAAGCACCTCAACAATATCCAACTGACCTCAACCTTGAGAAGAAAATCAAGAGTGCTTTCAAAGACTATCTTAGTCTTCATACACTTCTTCTAAGCTGAACTCTATTGTATATCCATACACAAGCTTAGAGAGATATCCTAATCCTTACACACTGATCTCCATTGTAAAGGATATCTCATTAGTTGGAACCTTACTTCAACCCTTACCCCTTTCAAGTAAGAAAGTGAGAAGGTTGTAGTAGTAGAAGTGGTAGGAGCTGACTGTTGAGAGAAGAACAGTTCAGTTCTGAGTTGAGTAGAGGGTACTAGGACTCTAGACATCCTAGGGATCAATTCACCAAGGAGTGGTGTTCTTGATCAAGTGCACCTTGGCACTATAAAACAAGTTAATTCCAAGAGTGAAGGAATTATCCTGTTAAATTAGGGAAAGTGGATGTAGGAGCTTGAGTCTCTGAACCACTATAAACTGTTGTGTTGATTTACTTTCAAAGTACTTTCATACATTCAACACTGCACACTAAACTGACCTTTCAAAGAACTTATACTTAAGACTGTGCAAAAAGACATTTGGACAAGTTCCCTGAAAACTGGACTGTGTAATTGATTAAGTGATTTCAGAAACTTTAAAGGAGTCTAAACTAAAGGGCCAACCACTATTCCACACATATAACTCCTTTAGATAGTTATTCAACTAAGTACTCAATAGTACTTAGTAGTTTGATTATCTTTAAAAGAGTTAATCATCTTCAGCAGAGTTGTCCAAGACAACATTGCTGATATCTGGTTTGTTCAAATTTGAAAAGAATTTGCATACAAGTTTATTCCCCCCCCCCATACACTTGTTATATACTCCTTTCAGGACCAACAATAGCAGTTATCTGCAGATCTGTTTCCCATCATGATACATTTAGATTTTTTGT
Organism: Galeopsis tetrahit; assembly: GCA_963675135.1. Taxonomy (NCBI): domain Eukaryota; kingdom Viridiplantae; phylum Streptophyta; class Magnoliopsida; order Lamiales; family Lamiaceae; genus Galeopsis; species Galeopsis tetrahit. The sequence goes on along the minus strand of OY776128.1, from coordinate 40,070,261 downwards.
CTAGCACATAACATGAGTTCTTATCAAACTTAACATGCAAATCATCATCACATAATTGACTTATACTTATAAGATTTGCTAGTAATCCATCAACATGCAAAACATTGGATAATTTAGGAAAACCAGGAACATTCAATGTCCCTTTACCAATGATTTTTCCTTTTGATCCACCACCATAAGTGACATTACCACCATTATGAACAGTATAATCAGTGAGATAATCAATTTGACCTGTCATGTGTTTAGAATATGTTGGTCCTGAAAGGAGTATATAACAAGTGTATGGGGGGGAATACACTTGTATGCAATGCTTCTCAATTTTAGATCAAACCAGAGCTCAGCTAGGTTGTCTTGGACAACTATGCTGAAGATGATTAACTCTTCTAAGATAATCAAACTACTAAGTACTATTGAGTACTTAGTTGAGTAACTATCTAGGGGAGTTATGTGTGCGGAATAGTGGTTGGCCCTTTTAGTTTAGACTCCTTTAAAGTTCTGAAATCACTTAATCAATTCAATTCAGTTCAGTTTCAGGGAATTTGTCCAAATAGGTTTTGCACAGTCTTTGAATGTTAATCCTTTGAAAGATCAGTTTTGAGTGCAGTGTTGAATGTATGAAAGTACTTGAAAGCAGATCAACACAAGAGTTTATAGTGGTTCAGAGACTCAAGCTCCTACATCCACTTTCCCTGATTTAACAGGATAATTCCTTCACTCTTGGAATTAACTTGTTTTATAGTGCCAAGGTGCACTTGATCAATAACACCACTCCTTGGTGAATTGATCCCTAGGATGTCTAGAGTCCTAGTACCCTCTTCTCAACTCAGAACTGAACTGTTCTTCTCTCAACAGTCAGCTCCTACCACTTCTACTACTACAACCTTCTCACTTTCACTCTTGAAAGATATAAGGGTTGAAGTAAGGTTCCAACTAATGAGATATCCTTTACAATGAAGATCAGTGTATAAGGATAGGATATCTCTCTAAGCTTGTGTATGGATATACAATAGGTTCAGCTTAGATGAAGTGTTTGAAGACTAAGATAGTCTTTGAAATCTAGAAAGCACTCTAGCTTGTAAGAACTTGAGGATAGTTGGATTGTGTTGAGGTGCTTGGTTGAGGTTCTTTCAAATGGTCTTCACACTTCTGTATTTATAGACAAATGAAGGATTTGCCCGTTGGAGAGGCAGCCTCCAATGTCCATAAATGTCTTCTTTTAGTTCTTCAACTTTGAAGACAGATTCTTGATAGTGACATGTCCTCATTTGGGAAATAAACGGCTGTATAGACTTTGTCTTCATTCTGCAGCACTCTTTCCAATGTCTGACTTTAAGATACTCTTGTTAGGACATGGACATAACTTCTTAAGGTTGTTCCAATGATAGGACAACATTCCTCATCATTTGGACAACACTCCTTATCACTATCAGCAGTCTTGCTTATCAGCAAGGTTGACTTGCTCTTCTTCAGATGACTTGGCTCTTTCCCTTTTATTTCTCTTGAAGGTGATCTTAGCTTGTTTCTTTGAAGATCTTTAGAGAATGGTTGTCTTCAAACTCTTCAGCATAGTTGACTTCAAGCTTTCAGGGCACTTGATCTGGTTCAATTGTGCTGAGACAACTCTTCTGGACAGCATAGTTTGTCTTCAAAGGACTTTTAGTGTTGTATCCAGAATTTGAGCCTTGAGGGGACTTGTTCTTGATGGACTTCAAAGCATGTGTTCCTCCTCAAATTATGCATCTAATCAACTAAGAGCTTCCTAACATATTAGCTCTTCATCTAGCGTTTATACTATATGTTCTAACATTTCTAGAACATACTCAATTTGACTTAGGCATGTCTCAGGGGGGTTTTGGTATTAGATCAAAACATATCTCATTTTATTCCCAACAATTTCTCCCTTTTTGATGATGCCAAAACCTATACAACTTATGCAAAAGTGACTTGGGCTACATCTATTACATTTATCTTCAGAAGACAAGACTAAGATCATTTATCCTGAAAAGCAATGTGTTAGTGTATTCACCATTCATGTTGCAAATAGGTTTCATAGACAGGCATAGAGAGATGAGTATTTCTTGATTCAAAATAAGTTCAACTATCATTCATTCAGAGATCATTATAAGCATGTTGATAGTTGAAATTAACATATCAGAGCATGAATCAATAACACTTAAATACATCAGAGCATTTCATTCTAACAATTCAAAACATATACAAGATTTTCAGCATCAGAGCACAGAGCTTGTATCAGAGCAATCCATAACACATCAGAGCAAACAGATTAGCACACCACATCAGCAATCTTGACTATACTTCAGCATAGTTGATCAATCAAGAAAGGTCAGAAGACTTAGCCATTTCAAAGATCATCCTCAGGAGGTGGCACCATCCCATACTGTGCCCACACTCTTCTTTTCAAGGCCATGGCTTCTTGGTTTGTTCCCTTAGGTCCAAGAACCATCTTGTTTAGCTTAAGGATCTCAGTGAATTCTCTCAGAATTCTTGCCTGGTCAATCCATCCTTCAAGCTTTGGAGGCATGTATATAATTGGCTTGGGAGCTGTGAGTTCAATTCTTGCAATATCAGCAGCTGCAAGCAATTGTTGATAGAGTTCTCTGTAGTATTCTATCATGAACTCAGCAAAAGTGGAGTTGGCATCTCTTCCATTCCATCTGTCAATGACATATTGATCATAGACATACTCCCTTTTGGCTTCCTCCCATTGTTGGTGTATACTGTAAAGCAAACTTTTAGTGGGCTTTTGTGACGTATATTCGATTTCCTTTTATCTGAAATAAATGGTTTTTCACATTATTGCATTCTTTGTGATTACTTGTATGTCTGCTTATCTTGCATTGTAGACGATGTGGTGGGTTTGTAGTCACACAGAAGATCACATTGTCAGTCCCTTGTAAGATATAAACAGTATTCACAACTGAGATAGTTCTGGACAAAACTAGTGGTTTAAGTTGTAGTATAAACTTGTTAGTGGTTTATCTTGGCCATTAGTTTATACTAGTGCGCTGAGGCGTATTGAATGGATCACAGATAAGACATGTTCTTTTGTTCTGACTGTTATGAAGAACTAGAGGTCTTGGTGACTTTTATGATTCTTAACCCTAAGTGTGATATTTAGATGTGTGGGGTGCTTGTTCACTACTTTGATGTACCATAGGTGAGAATCTTGGTAGATTCTTCACGCTCCGTATTTTGGGTAGTGGCATCGCTCGCATGATGTCTACTTATTGGCATTAGGGCACCGTGTCCTGTACATCCAGGCTTGATGATGTCCCCTTGAGGAAACTCATAAAGGATTGTCGTATTAAACCCTGCAGGTGGATTTAATCCGTACGACAACAAGGTTGAGTGGTACTACTCAAGGAATTATAGAAATTAATTATTTAAAGAAGTCAGAAGCTTTAATAATTAATGGGCGTGCGATATCTTAAACACGGGAAATTATAAAGTCTAATAGAAGCCCTGATTCAGTTCGGGATAGGACGGGAGTGCAACATTAATTCTCTAGTGGAATGAATTAATGTTCTCGGGCCAAATTATATGTTCTGGGCTGAACATAAGAGTATTTGGGCCTGTAAGAAGCCCAAACCCTATACCTTCTAATGGATCCCTAGTCTGGCCCATGAACTTATGGAGATTATAAATAGGAACCTCAAAATAGTTTTGAAACCCTAGCATACACGAAATAGAGAAAAACGGCTAGGGTTTCAAGGAGACGAAATTGAGGCACCTTCTCCACGTTTGATAGCACGCCGTCCACCCGGTGTTCGAGCGAAGTTGGGAGACAGACTAGAAGATCTGTAGATTGGAATCAACGCCTCGATCTTCAAGGGTAACAGATCTAAACTATGTTTTAGAAGCATGTTTAGGTTTTATTTATTTGTTTATACGTTTGGCATCCGACAACGATCCAAGTGACGGACCGCCTTCGCCGGCGTGTTCCAACAATTGGTATCAGAGCCTGGATTCGTGGATTGTTGGCTCTGCCTGAAACGTATGATTGTATGATTCAATTTATTTTGTTTCATATATGTATGCGTTTCTGTTGGTTATGTTTTTTTTCTTCTATCGCAACCCTAGTGTTATGTAATCGTTTTTCCCACCAGATAATAAGTGTGGGTAGTATAGGACTATTTCATAGATCACTGTAGTAGGGTTTTGCTCATTTATATTGTAATTTTTGATCGTGAGAATGGGCGGTGTCGATGGAAGATCTGAAAACAGTAATCTGAGTTTTTTGGGTTATGGCCTTGGACGGTGAAAACTGTTTTGGCCATAACTTTTGACTCGGGTGTCCGTTTTCAGCCCACAAGACCTTTTCGGAAACGTCTCGACGAGTGGCGAGGCCTAATTCAAAAGCCTTGATGACGTTTTCTGCCAGTTTTTGTCGGTGGATGAGAATTCGCGGTTTTTGCATTGCGTGAGAGGCCGATGCGAGGCATCCGTCCGCGCCACTGTTTTTATCATTGTAATAGCTTATAATAGGCTGTTTTTGATAGGTTTTCAAGGGGTTTCGATAGATGTGCATTTATTTATTTTTGCCTATGTTTATCGCATCTTGTATTGTTATGGCATGCATGTGTTAATTTTTGTTAATTTGCTATGCCAATGAATAATCTTCATGTTAAAATGACTAAGTGAGATAATTGAATTTTAATTAATTTATAGGCCTCCACAATTGGTCTTTAAGTAAGGTGTATGTTGCTCGTGGGACCTTGGGAGTCTTCCCCTAACGGGTGCAACATTCACGAGCTTACTAGTTAAGACTTCTAATAAAACTGTTTTAATCTTTAGATGAAGTGTGTAATCTTCCCTAACGGATGTGTCATCCATGAGTTCATCAGTAAAGAATAATTCAAGATAACTGTTGTTAAATTGTGGTCATCACTTAGATGTGAATTTGAATATAACCCCCCAACGGGGTCACTGTTCTAGTTCACATGGCCAATTAAACTTCGACTGTTAATTTCATTCGTCATAAGGATAAGTTGACGTGATATTGAAATTAAAGACTGGATGTCTGGTCGATGAATACACGTGTAAACGACCACCCTAACGTGGCTTGCATATGTGTTTGTTGGGCTGTTGGAGGTTGTGTTGAATATTGGTTTTGAAGGTTTCCAATGTTTTATGCTTCAAAATTATGTGATTCATTGCTTGCATTTTATTTATTTCAGATACATTATGGTGACATTCAACCCACTTATGGTTATCTTAAATCAAAATAAGCTAATTGGTCAAAATTACTTGGATTGGAAAAGAAATTTGGACATTGTCCTAGTTGCTGATGAGTACAAGTTTGTGCTCGATACACCTGCTCCTGCCCCTTTGGGAGCCGAATCTACTGAAGAGCAAAGGGAGGCTCATAAGAAGTGGCACAAGGCTGATGAGATGGCTCGTTGTTACATTTTGGCCTCGATGTCAAATGTTTTACAACAACAGCATCAAACTATGCCTACTGCCGCAACTATGATGTTGAGCCTCAAAGAGCTTTTTGGTGAGAAAGATAGGGCTGCCCGCTTTGAGGCTATGAGGAAGATCATGTCAACCTCTATGCCAGAGGGAGCGTCCGTGAGGGACCACGATCTCAAGATGATGGAATATCTGAATGAGATTGAGGTCCTCGGAGGGTTAATCGATAATGACACCAAGATCGATATGATCCTACACTCGCTCCCAAAGTCTTTTGAGAACTTCCGTGTAAACGCGATCATGAGTAAGAAGGATTATACTTTAACCGATCTTCTTACGGAATTGGTCGCGGTGGAGGGTCTCATGGGTAAACGACCACAAGCCAATGTTACTGTTCAGGCTGGACCTTCTTCGTCTAATGGCAAGAAGAAGAAAAAGCCTTTACAGAAAAAGGGTGGTGGTGAAAGCAGTGGGAGCAAGAAACTAGCACCTTCTGGTGGCGTGAAAAAGCAGAAGGGCAAATGTTTCAAGTGCAACAAGACGGGACATTGGAAGTCTGATTGTCCTCTCCTGAAAAAGGACAACTCTGGTACGTCTCTCGCTTTAGTTGTTGAAACATGTTTTGCGGCTTGTTCAGCCTTTTCTTGGGTAGTAGATACAGGAGCCATTGACCATGTTTGTTACACCTTGCAGAGGTTTCTGCAGACAAGGGAACTGAGTGAGGGCGAGATTACTATCAGTTTGGGCAATGCTACGATAGTATCAGTGGTTGCAGTGGGAGACGTGCACTTATGTTTTTCTAATTCTGTTTTAGTATTAAAGAACGTTTTATACGTGCCGAATTTTCAGAGAAATTTAATTTCTGTTTCGAAGTTATTTTTGGATGGATGCTCAGTTGTTTTTAATGACAATGTTGTTATTATGAGAAATGACTCTTTAATCTGTTCTGGCACGTTAGAAAACAATCTTTATACTATTACGTGTGCATATCATACTGTGACTGAAGCTCATTCATCATCATCATTAAATAAGAGAAAGGAACCTTCTAAGTTGAATCAAACATACCTTTGGCATCTAAGATTGGGTCATGTCAACCTAAGAAGGATTCAAAGACTAGTAAGTAGTGGGTTTTTGGAGTCTCTCCAAGTGGAACCATTCTCAGTCTGCGAGTCCTGTTTGGAAGGCAAGATGACCTCGAGGCCTTTTAAGGCCAAGGGTAATAGGGCTAATGATGCGTTGGAATTGATTCACTCTGATTTGTGTGGGCCTATGACTGTTCAAGCTAGAGGAGGCTTTGAGTACTTCGTCACTTTCATTGACGATTACTCAAGATATGGATACATCTACCTGATGCGCCACAAGTCTGAATGCTTTGGCAAGTTCAAAGAATTTAAGGCAGAAGTGGAGAACCGTCATGGTAAGAGTATCAAGTCACTGCGTTCTGATCGTGGTGGCGAGTACCTTAGCAATGAATTTAGGCAATACTTATTAGAGAACGGGATTAGATCCCAGCTCTCCGCGCCTGGTACTCCGCAACAGAATGGCGTGGCTGAGAGAAGGAATAGGACTCTATTAGATATGGTGAGATCGATGATGAGTTATGCTTCATTACCTACCTCTTTTTGGGGTTATGCCTTGGAAACAGCAGCGTACCTTCTAAATTATGTACCTTCTAAAGTGGTTCCAAAAACCCCGATTGAATTGTGGTCTGGGCGAAAGCCTAGTCTAAACCACATTCGGATTTGGGGTTGTCCAGCACATGTGCTGAACAAGGAAGCTGATAAGTTGGCACCTAGAACTGAAGTACGGTTGTTTGTAGGATACCCTAAGGGAACGAGAGGTGGTTATTTTTATAGTCCTAATGATCAGAGGGTGGTGGTGAGTACCAATGCCCGATTTTTAGAAGAAGACTATATGAATGAGCATAAGTCCAATACTGAGATCATTCTAAATGAGTTGAGAGGAGACAATGGCACACCTAGTGTGCAAGAGGAAATACCACAAGAGACTGCACAACGTGGCGACTCTGATGAACCTTTGTATACATTGCCTCGTCGTAGTGGGAGGGTTGTTCGCCAACCTGATCGTTTCATGTTTGTGGGAGAGTCTATTGACTTGATTCCAAGCGATGAACATGATGATAACGACCCCTGGACATACAAAGAGGCAATCAAAGACAAAGATGCAGAGTCTTGGCACAAGTCCATGGATTCAGAAATTGAATCTATGGATGCTATGGAAGTGTATGACCTAAGTGAACTTCCCCACGACAAGAAAGCCGTTGGGTGTAAGTGGGTCTACAGACGTAAGAGAGGGTCTGATGGGTAGATTACTGCTTTTAAGGCACGGTTGGTGGCAAAGGGTTTTACCCAGAAAGAAGGAATCGACTATGACGAGACCTTCTCACCAGTAGCCATGCTAAAATCGATCCGGATTCTCTTATCCATAGCTAATCACATGAACTATGAGATTTGGCAAATGGATGTCAAGACAGGTTTCCTTAATGGAAATTTGGATAAGGACATCTATATGCAGCAACCCGAGGATTATGTGAAGAAAGGCCAAAAGCTTTTAGTCTGGAAGCTGAAAAAGTCTCTTTATGGGCTAAAACAAGCTTCCAGGTCTTGGAACATTCGTTTTGATGAGGTAATCAAATCTTTTGGATTTGAACAATGTCAAAATGAAAGTTGTGTGTACAAGAAGAGTGACAGAGACGTAGTGGTATTCTTAGTACTATACGTAGATGATATTCTTCTTATTGGCAACAATGTGAAAGTATTATCAGACGTAAAGGTGCGGCTTTCAGAACAGTTTCAAATGAAGGATATGGGAGAAGCATCGTACATTCTTGGTATTAAGGTCACTCGTGATCGAAAAAAGAGAATGTTGTGTTTATCTCAAGCGTCTTACATTGATACCGTGATTGCTCGTTTTGGCATGCAGAATTCCAAGAAGGGTGTACTACCTTTCAGACATGGAGTCCCTCTATCTAAAGATATGTGTCCTAAGACACAGAAGGAGATAGAGGAGATGGCTAAGGTTCCTTATGCTTCGGCTGTAGGAAGCCTTATGTATGCGATGCTGTGTACGAGGCCTGATATTTGCTATGCAGTCGGCATGGTAGCAAGATATCAGTCTAACCCTGGTCAAGGACACTGGACTGCTGTTAAGCATATTCTCAAGTACTTGAAAAAGACTCGAGATTATATGCTAGTATACCAGTCAAATAGTTTGATTCCTTTGGGTTATACCGATTCAGATTTCCAAGCTGATCGAGATGAACAGAAGTCAACCTCGGGTTATGTGTTTATGCTGGGAGGCGCAGCCATATCTTGGACAAGTGTGAAGCAGAAATGCATCGCGGACTCCACTATGGAAGCCGAGTACGTAGCTGCCTCAGAGGCCGCAAAGGAGGCTGTCTGGCTGCGTAATTTCTTTCTGGAATTAGGGGTATCTCAGAGTATGCCGATGTGTATCACTGTTTATTGTGATAACGCAGGTGCAGTGGCAAACTCGAAAGAACCTAGAGCCCACAGAGCAAGTAAACACATAGAGCGAAAGTACCACATTATACGAGATATCGTAAATCGAGGAGACGTGGCTGTAGCTAAGATTGCATCGTTGGATAACTTGGCTGATCCTTTCACAAAGACGCTGGCAATAAAAGTCTTTGAGAAACATGTAGAGGGTCTTGGTTTACGACGTATTACAAGCTAGACTTTGAGTATAAGTGGGAGAAATGTTGATGTCTTTATGTGTATACTAAAAGTTAAGTTTTAGTATAAGTGGGAGATTGTTGGTGTATACTGTAAAGCAAACTTTTAGTGGGCTTTTGTGACTTATATTCGATTTCCTTTTATCTGAAATAAATGGTTTTTCACATTATTGCATTCTTTGTGATTACTTGTATGTCTGCTTATCTTGCATTGTAGACGATGTGGTGGGTTTGTAGTCACACAGAAGATCACATTGTCAGTCCCTTGTAAGATATAAACAGTATTAACAACTGAGATAGTTATGGACAAAACTATTGATTTAAGTTGTAGTATAAACTTGTTAGTGGTTTATCTTGGCCATTAGTTTATACTAGTGCGCTGAGGCGTATTGAATGGATCACAGATAAGACATGTTCTTTTGTTCTGACTGTTATGAAGAACTAGAGGTCTTGGTGACTTTTATGATTCTTAACCGTAAGTGTGATATTTAGATGTGTGGGGTGCTTGTTCACTACTTTGATGTACCATAGGTGAGAATTTTGGTAGATTCTTCACGCTCCGTATTTTGGGTAGTGGCATCGCTCGCATGATGTCTACTTATTGGCATTAGGGCACCGTGTCCTGTACATCCAGGCTGATGATGTCCCCTTGAGGAAACTCATAAAGGATTGTCGTATTAAACCCTGCAGGTGGATTTAATCCGTACGACAACAAGGTTGAGTGGTACTACTCAAGGAATTATAGAAATTAATTATTTAAAGAAGTCAGAAGCTTTAATAATTAATGGGCGTGCGATATCTTAAACACGGGGAATTATAAAGTCTAATAGAAGCCCTGATTCAGTTCGGGATAGGACGGGAGTGCAACATTAATTCTCTAGTGGAATGAATTAATGTTCTCGGGCCAAATTATATGTTCTGGGCTGAACATAAGAGTATTTGGGCCTGTAAGAAGCCCAAACCCTATACCTTCTAATGGATCCCTAGTCTGGCCCATGAACTTATGGAGATTATAAATAGGAACCTCAAAATAGTTTTGAAACCCTAGCATACACGAAATAGAGAAAAACGGCTAGGGTTTCAAGGAGACAAAATTGAGGCACCTTCTCCACGTTTGATAGCACGCCGTCCACCCGGTGTTCGAGCGAAGTTGGGAGACAGACTAGAAGATCTGTAGATTGGAATCAACGCCTCGATCTTCAAGGGTAACGGATCTAAACTATGTTTTAGAAGCATGTTTAGGTTTTATTTATTTGTTTATACGTTTGGCATCCGACAACGATCCAAGTGACGGACCGCCTTCGCCGGCGTGTTCCAACACCCATGAGTCATTCAGCTGAACTGGCACCCATTTATCCAAGTGAGGATATTTGGTGTCCATTTGGATCAGTAGTTGTGGCTTTATTTTGTTGTAAGTTGCTCTCTTTCTTCTTGGCTTCTGGAAGTCTGCTCTTCTCTTATCTCTTGCTCTTTGTGCTTCATCCATCAAATCCATCTTTTCTTGAGCCCTCATCATGGCTAATTTATGTTGAGTTTCAGGGTCTTTGCCATACCCTTCATGAAACATCTTTGATGGATCATTAGCTAAGACAGTTGTCTTCTTCTTGGGTTCAAGTCCAAATCCTTCAGCAAACAATTCTTCAACATCTTCAGTGGACTTGGGACCTTCAGCATTCTTGTCAGTTTCAGAAAACTTATCTTCTTCAGTAGCTTTGGCCTTCTTTGAGATAGACTCATCATCAATAACTCTGAATTTAGGTGGAAGATCAAGACTGTTAGGAAAGTCAGTAAAGGTCTCAGCTTGTCTTTTCTTTCCTTTTGCCTTCTTGATCTTTCCTCTAGTTTGGATACCTTCAGCATCCTTGTCCAAACCAGATACCTCACCACCTGGTTTTTGCTGTAACCTCACTCTTTCCACTTGAACTGAGGCCATTGAGTTCTTCAAAGCTAGTGCCAACTGCTCCTCTTCATCAAGATCTTCCAAGTTTAGCACTGCTGGCTCCTTTCCTTTTCCTTTAGCAATCTTGTCTTTGCCTTTCACTGGGCTTCCAATCACTAAGGCACCTTTTACCGTTGCTCTTTCCCTTTCCCCCTTTTTGGCAGCATCAAAACATTCAAGCTTCAACTCACTCATAGTAGTTGCCAATAAGGACTGGGCTTGAGATAGAGACTTCATCTCTTCCAACAGATATACATTCTCATCATGTATGTTTTGCATCCTATCACTGCTCAAGCTAAGAAAGGCTAGAACATGCTTCATTTTCTGTTGGACAACTTCCTCCATGGTTGCCTTTAGAGATGCATCCAGTTGGGCTTTAAGAAGCTCAGTGAGGTTGGCCACTGCACCTTCAGCAATGTTGGCCAATACCTCTTGGGAAAAATTTTCTGAGGCTGCTTTCACCATAGCTAGCCTTTGCTCTTCAGCTCTTTGTCTTTGCAGGGCAGTCTTTCTACCAAGAGCTTTCCTCACCACTGACCTCAAAGTCTTCACATTCCTATTGTGGTTGATCCTTAGCAAGGACTGCTCCTTCTTTACATCCTTTGACACTGACCTCATGGTGTTCTTAGCTTTGATGACTTAAGTGGAGATGGTTTGCAGACCAGACTCAACTCCACTGATCCTTGCTTCCAAGGTAGGCAACACCACATCCTCTGAGCCAGTTAGTCTCATTTCTACAGATGCCAAAGTTCTTCCATGCTCATCCAAGGCTCCAGTGGTTTATGCATGAGCTGATTGGACTTGATGAGCCAAGGAATCCAACTTCTCTGATTGCATCCCAAGCAAGGCTTGTGCTGATCCACTATCAACTTGGATGGGTGCATTTGTTAAGAGTTCATCTGCAAAAATTTGATCAAAGGTTATACCTGCAATATCAGACAAATCAAATGAGTCAGTAAAAACACACTTATCTCCCTTCATTAAAAATGTCCTCACTTAAAGGAACATGCCTCCTCTCATCAAGGGATTCTTGAAGTTCAGATTTGACTTCAAGAATAGCCTGCCCTTCCTCACTTATATCACCCTCATTTGGTGGTACACTCACTATCCTAGTGATCACCACATCTCTCTCATCTACATCTCCCTCTGGTTTTTCCACTAACATCTCCTTTTCAACTCCATCACCTAATCCTGCAGCATCTCCACCTTCAACAAGGTTCAAAGATGGCAGTTGTGGTGAGATCACAGTGCTTATAGCAGCCACTGAGTCATCCTGAATGACTAAGGGCTGATCAGTGTCCAACTCTTCTAACACTGAATAGGCCTTAACCAAACTAGCCTCTAAAACAGGAACCTCCACATCTTTAGGCTGTGCCTTGGGTTCAGAAGAACCTTCATTGGCAGATGTGTCTTTGGTTGTGTTACCACCCTTGGTCAACACCTCTGAAGGTACAGAGCCTTTCCTATGATAGGTTCTAGGAGGATTGGAGAGTCTTTCTGATACAGAAGGTTGAGGGATGTTGGTTTGAGGGGTTTCAGGAGGGTTGGGGTTTGAAGGGTTTGAGGGATCATTAGGGGAATCATCATCATTAGAGCTACTTTCAGGGTGTTTGATTCCCTTAGCTTTCCTCTCCTTCTCCTCATTAATCTTTTCAGCTACCAACTTTGCAAAAACTTCCTCATCAATGAGAAATCTTGTCTTTGAGACTCCAACAAAGTGTAGCAATCTGTTCTCCTTTACCTGCCACCAGTTTGCACCCTTATCTTGGATGACTTGTGATATCTCCATCATAGACTTGTCTTTTACATCAACAAGCATCCTTAGATCATGAAATATCTTCTGAATTCTTGGAAATTCAGCAAGCTGTGGGTACAGACTGTCCACAGTAGCCTTGGCTCCTCCTCTGAGCATACTGTCATAAGTATACTCCTCCTCATCTCCACTTGAATGGGGACTTTGGGTTATAGGGGAGTTGGCTCTAGGTTCTCCTAAGGTGGCTTCAGGAAGGTTTAGTTCAGGAATGTTGGCTTCAGAAGGGTTGGGTGCACTTGAAGGTACTTCAGTTGCTTTTGAGAGCAATGATTCTGAAGGGGCTTTACTTAGGGGGGTTGGCTCAAAGAGTGCAGCTTCTAAAAGCTTTGAGTAGTTGAGCATAGATTAGTCAAGGGGAGAATGTAATCTTGTCTCATCTACTGCTATATCTGCTAGCACATCTATCCCACTTCTTTGCACACTCCCTTCAGGAGAATATCTCTTTGTAAGATTGATGGGGGTGATAGGTTGATTGGTTGGGGTTATGTGGGTTTCAGGGGAGTTGGGCTCAGGATTCTGAATTTCAGGGATGTTGGCCTCTATTGGTTGACCTTTCAGGGACCTTGGATTCTGGAGTACCAGAGCCAGATGAGTTGGTCCTTGACTTGGACTTGGTCCTGCTTTCAGCTCTGCTCTCTCTTAGAGCAAGTTGTAGAGACCTTTCCTCCTGAAGCTCCAACACTTTGTCAGTAGGCTTGGCTCTTCTCTTACTAGCCCTACTGCTTCCACTACCTTCACCATCCTTCTCAGGGACAGCCTCCCTGATCCTCTTGTCACCTCTAGACTTTTGTCTAGTCTCATTGTACTTCTGCCTTAATTCTTCTGAATGATCAGAAGGCACTTGTACACCTTCCTTACCAACTTCTTCAATTTTAGTTGAGGCATCTGATTTTTCTTCTGAGATGATTTGCGACATTTTCCTTGTTTTCACCATTCTGGCCTTTGTCCTTTTCTTCAATTTTGGCTTCTCCACCTCCTTCTCTTCAGCAGGTTTGGCCATTAGCATCCTCCTTTGCTCAGTTTTCTTGCTGAGCTTTCTAAATAGAATCTTCTGGGCTGGGAGGGGTTTGCAAAGGTTTGCATTTGAGAATAGTGGGAAAATCTCTCAATCAACAAGCTTGCCCTTGTGCAATACTTGAGTTTCCCTTCTAGCACAACCTTGTTGTGAGTTCTCACTTTGAACTTGGCCTTTTCCTTCATCATCTCAGACATGATGAAGGTCCTCCAATCAAACTTGATGCCTTTGTCACTAGCATCAATGACTGCAGCCATAATTCTGATTCTTGGATGGCTGACTTGCTCCAAGCTTCCAGTGTTGCTCATAAGACTCTTAGTGATTACCTCAAATAGATTGAGAAATTCTGGCTTGAGAGTCTTCTTGTGTTGTGTTGAAGAGAGAGGACCTGGAACTAATAGCCACTCTTGAGCTATGTCATCTTCATGTCCAGTACCATAAACTTCTGGATTCCTTCCCTCAGAGGGCAATCCAAAAGCTCCTTCAAGATCTTCTGAGGAAAATTTCACTCTATGAAATCTTTCTTCCTCTTCTCCTTCTGCCACATATGACAGTCTGGTGGAAACTTCACCATCTTCAGTCTTACCTCTCCATTTGAGAAAGGCAAAGAACTCAGCCATGTAGCTTTCCAAGCAAGAACTTGGTCTTCCTTCCATGAACTTCTGCAAGCCAGCTCTTCTCAACCATCTCAAGGTTGGAGTGATCTCAAGATCTTCACTCTCAAAGGATACTATAGGTTCAAAATGAAGGCTATTTTTGTTGCTTAAGTATCCAAAATCAAGGTCTAGAGCCTTGTTGGAGAAATCAATAATCATTTCTGGTCTAACTTTGGGAGCCATTGAGGATTTACAGAAATGAAATTGAGAAAGTTTTGAGTGAGTTTGAAGAAGATAAGAGCTAGGGTTTCGAATTCTTGGGGAGGAGTGTTTGTGGGGAGTTCTTAAGGCTTGAGAATATTCTAAAAAGAATGTTTGTCAATGAGTTGGTGAGTTTTGTGTATTTTCAACGGTTGTCAAAAATGGAAAAACACACTTGGACGGCCAGGATGAATTTCAGGGGAGTTGGCCAGTTTTGATCCAATGGTTAAAAACCAATGTAACAGTGAGTTATTGGTTTTATTCAAAACGTGGAAGTTATTTAATATTAGTTAATGGTTGGGGAGTTTTCGAGATAGATCATGGCTTGAAAAGTGTAATGCAAACAAGAGTTAAATCTTGGCATTTAATGCATGGAAAGTGACCTTTTGGGTGGGGGACAAATTAAATCCCATAGTGATGATATCTGTAATTGGGACAGGTATCAAGGTAGACAACGATTACCCAAAATAGGTACTTATCAAACCAAGAAAATAGTTTGATAGCCAAGACAACTTATCTGACCCCACAAGGACAAGTGTCCTGAAGAGATGTGGACAAGGGTCCTGAGTTTCAATGGACAAGTGTCCTGAGTAATTGTGATCATCTCTTCTGCACTTTAGTAGACTTGTCCAGGTCTGCTGAAGATCAATTCAGCTCTTTTACTCCCATTAACTTCAATGAGTTTTACTTGTCCAACCTCCCTGGATCAAGTAAACCCAACTCTGCTGATAGCTCCAGAAACCTTGCCTCTGCAAGTGGCTTTGTTAGGATATCAGCTTTTTGATGATCTGTGTGGATCTTGACCAACTTTATATCCTTCTTCTCCACATGATCTCTAATGAAGTGATGCTTGATGTCCACATGTTTGCATCTTGTGTGCAATACAGGATTTTGTGATATTGCAATTGCACTATTGTTATCACAAAATATTGGCACTTCAGTAGAGTTGACTTTGTAGTCTCTGAGCTGTTGTCTCAACCAAAGGATTTGAGCACAGCAACTTCCAGCTGCTACATACTCAGCTTCAGTGGTGGAAGTAGCCACTGTGTTCTGCTTCTTGGAAAACCAAGATATAAGTTTGTTGCCTAGGAATTGACAAGTCCCTGAAGTGGACTTTCTATCAATTCTGCAACCTCCATAATCAGCATCTGAGTAGCCAGTTAGTTCAATGTTGTCATCAGCAGGGTACCAAAGGCTTAGATTCTCAGTGCCTTTGAGATACCTCAAAATCCTCTTTGCAGCCTCAAGATGGCTTTTCTTAGGATTTGCTTGAAACCTTGCACAAACACCTACTGCAAAGGTGATGTCAGGTCTGCTGGCAGTGAGATAGAGGAGTGATCCAATTATTCCTCTATACTAAGTGGAGTTGGTTGGAACACCACTCTCATCAGGATCCATCTTCCAATTTGTGTTCATTGGGATCCTTACTGGCTTGCTAGTAGCACACCCAAACTTCTCGATCATTTCTCTGGTATACTTAGCTTGGTTGATGAAGATTCCTTCTTTTGATTGCTTGACTTGAAGACCCAAAAAGAAGTTCATCGGCCCCATCATGGACATCACAAACTTGCTTTGCATTAGCTTGGAGAATTTCTCACACAGCTTTTCATTGGGGGATCCAAATATTATGTCATCCACATAAATTTGGACAAGGAAGATGTCTTCTCCTTCAGAGATTCTGAAGAGTGTTCTGTCCACAGTACCCTTGGTGAATCCATGATCCAAGAGAAATTGTGACAGTGTATCATACCAAGCCCTAGGGGCTTGCTTGAGTCCATATAGAGCCTTCTTCAGTCTGTAAACTTGGTTTCCAACCTCAAAACCTGGTGGTTGCTCCACATAGACTTCTTCTTTCAAGACTCCATTAAGAAAGGCACTCTTGACATCCATGTGGTACACTTTGAACCTCTTGTGGGCTACATAGGCTAGAAAGAGCCTTATTGCTTCTAGCCTTGCCACAGGTGCAAAAGTCTCATCATAGTCAATGCCTTCATGTTGGCAATAACCCTTTGCCACAAGTCTTGTTTTGTTTCTGACAATCACATCATTTTCATTTTTCTTGTTCTTGAACACCCACGTTGTTCCAATAACATCTTGATGTGAAGGTCTATCCACCAGCTCCCATACTTCATTTCTGGTGAATTGATTCAGTTCTTCCTGCATGGCTGTGATCCAATTGGCATCTTGAAGTGCTTCCTCAATATCACTTGGTTCTTGTTCTGACAAGAAATAACAGAAAAGAGCACTTTCACCATGAAATCTCCTTGTTTTGACTCCAACACTTGGGTCACCAAGTATTAGATCAGTAGGATGGTCAGACAACCAAGTCCTCCTTTTTCTGATCTCTTCAGTAGAGTTGTCCTCTACTGAAGTTGAGTCATTTAGATCATAAAATTCAGGATAATTGAATGCAGGATCTAATTCAGGATCATAATCAGGGGTGTTGTCCTCAATGTCAGGGACATTGGCATTTTCAACATTTTGAGTTCCCCCTTGATTATTTGATCCATTAACTACCTCAGCAGGAACTGCTTCTTCATTGGTAGTTGTTACCTGGATGTGAACTGGGATTGGATCATTCAGTTCATCATTCCTTTCAGTGGGATTTGCCTCAGGAAGGTTGCCTTCAGGATTGTTGTCCAAAGTGAAGTTTTCAGGCAGGTTTGCTTGGACAACTTCTATGAATTCAGTGTCTTTATCTTTTAGACTCAGTCTGGTTGTCCTTTGTGTGATTTCTTCTGATTCCAAGTTCTCATTCCTGAACTCATGAATAGATTCATCAAACACAATATGAGGTGTTTCCTCCACAATAAGGGTTTTCTTGTTGTAGACTCTGAAAGCTCTACTGATTTGAGAGTATCCAAGGAACACTCCCTCATCAGCTTTGCTATCAAAGGCTTTAAGCTGTTCTTTCCCATTATTGTGTATGAAACATTTGCAACCAAAGATGTGAAAGTATGACACTTTAGGCAATCTTCCTTTCCAGAGTTCATAGGGGGTTTTGCCTTGCCCCTTAGTGATCAAACATCTATTTTGAGTATGGCATGCAGTGTTTATAGCTTCAGCCCAAAACCTCTTAGGTAGATTTGAATCAGCAATTAAGGTTCTAGCAGCTTCTTTTAAAGTTCTATTTCTCCTTTTTGCAACTCCATTTTGTTGAGGAGTTCTAGCTGCTGAGGTTTCATGAGCTATTCCATTAGATGTGCAATACTCATTGATGTATGAATTTATGAACTCAGTGCCTTTATCAAATCTTATCTTGATAATGTTAAGGCTTTTCTCATTTGACAATCTCTTTAGAAGTTCAGGCAGTTTGACTTGAGTTTCCTTCTTATTAAGGAGAAATACTACCCATGTGAACCTAGAGAAGTCATCTACTACCACCAATGTGTATTTTCTACCATTTATGCTTGCAGGGGTAATTGGTCCAAATAAGTCCATGTGTAGAAGTTCAAGTACCCTTTCAGTAGAGATGACTGGTTTTCCTTTAAATGAGGCTTTAATCTGTTTTCCCTCTTGGCATGGTTTGCAAACATGCTCTTTAATGAAAACCTCATTAGGTAGTCCTTTAACTAATGTATTTCTAGAAATCTTGTTCATTGTTTTGAAGTTCAAGTGGTTTAATCTTTTATGCCATAACCAACTTTGTTCACTAGAACTCTTAGCAATAAATCATGCAGCATCAGTAGACTTGTCCCAGTCTGCAAAATACACATTTCCTTTCCTAGTTCCAGTCAGTAGAATTTGTTGAGTCTTATCTTTGATCAAGCATTTACCACTAGAAAACTCAACATTGAAATCTTTATCACAGAATTGACTGATACTTAGGAGATTATATTTGAGACCAGCCACATAAGATACATTGGATACTTTGATGTTACCAATCATCAAAGTACCATAGCCTTTTGTAGTTGCTTGTGAGCTGTCTCCAAATGTGACATTTGGGCCTTCTTTTTCAGTAAAATCAGTGAGGAGTTCCTTGTTTCCAGTCATGTGCCTTGAACATCCACTGTCAAGGTACCATGCTGACTTTTTGCTCATGCTCCTCTTCTTGTGGCCCAATGGTACCTGCAATTAGATTGGTTTAGGTACCCTTTGTGTTTTGGGTCCTGAGAGGTTAGCTGTACCTTTAGGAACCCAAACTTGCCTAATAACCCTGATTGATTCAAGGTGGCTAAGTTGTCTTCCTCTAGCATTTATATACACTATCTTTCCCTTAAATGCCTTTGGAAAAGTATGTGTAAATGTATTAACTCTGTAGGTTTCAGGAGAGTTGTCAAATCTCCTGAACTTATGAGTTCTTTGTGCTACTTGAGGGAATCTTTGAGGAAAGGCTTTCTTATGACCATTACCCTTTGGCATGAAGGGATTTGGTTGTCTCATTTTATTCTACCTTTGAGGATAATTGTCCTTAGGTCTAGTCAGCTGAGGTTTCTCAGAAGAGTTGGCCTAGGCTGATTATACTTTGGATAATTCCTTTGAACATTGTTCAGGAGAGTTGCCCTTCCATTGGGTCTACTCTGCTGACCAACATTCCTCTTATGTTCAGGAGCTTTGGCCATTTCCTTAGGTTTTGGCCTAGTCTCCTGAAGCACTTGAGTAGGCAGATCATCTATTTTACCCTTTCCTTTGTTCAGTGGCTGTTTGACTTCATTTTCAGTTTGTGCCACTGATTTAACAAAGATTCTCTTAGTGTTACTTACAGAAGCAACACTAAGACAAGGTGAAGATTCAAATGGATCAAAACCTAATCCACTTCTTTGAGCCATAGGTCTTTGATAACTCTGAATTTCCTCTATTGCTCTAGAGGATTTCTTCAGAGCAGACATTTTTAGTTTCAGGCTCTCTTCACTTGATTTAAGAATATCAAATTCATGTGAGAGGTTTTCAAACTTGGCATTTAGAATTTTCAGTTCAAAGTCTCTTCTCTTATGAGATAGAAGTTGATCATCAATCTCCTTTTGTTGGTCAACTATCCTGAGATTTGCTTCCTCAAGTTCTCTCAGGACTTGTTGATACAACTCAGTAGATTTGACATCAACAACTGCCTCAGAGTTTTTAGCAAGCTCAATTGCCAATCTTTCATTTTCTCTCACACAATTATCATGAAATTCTTGCAACATAGTGAAATCTTCCATCAACTTTCCAAGGGAAAACTTCAAGTTGACCTCACTATTGTTTTGTGAGATGAATGATGGTGAACTAGAAGTAGAGGATACCTGTTGGTCCTGAAAGGAGTATATAACAAGTGTATGGGGGGGGGGAATACACTTGTATGCAAATTCTTTTCTAACTTAAACAAACCAGAGCTCAGCAAGGTTGTCTTGGACAACTCTGCTGAAGATGATTAACTCTTCTAAGATAATCAAACTACTAAGTACTATTGAGTACTTAGTTGAATAACTATCTAGGGGAGTTATGTGTGCAGAATAGTGGTTGGCACTTTTAGTTTAGACTCCTTTAGATTCTGAAATCACTTAGTCAATTCAATAGAGTCAGGTTTCAGGGAACTTGTCCAAATCAGTTTTGCATAGTCTTTGAATGTTTATCTTATGAAAGATCAGTTTTGTGTGCAGTGTTGAGTATATGAAAGTACTTTAAAGCAAATCAACACAAGATCTTATAGTGGTTCAGAATCTCAAGCTCCTACATCCACTTTCCCTGATTTAACAGGATAATTCCTTCACTCTTGGAATTAACTTGTTTTATAGTGCCAAGGTGCACTTGATCAAGAACACCACTCCTTGGTGAATTGATCCCTAGGATGTCTAGAGTCCTAGTACCCTCTTCTCAACTCAGAACTGAACTGTTCTTCTCTCAACAGTCAGCTCCTACCACTTCTACTACTACAATCTTCTCACTTTCACTCTTGAAAGATATGAGGATTGAAGTAAGGTTCCAACTAATGAGATATCCTTTACAATGAAGATCAATGTATAAGGATAGGATATCTCTCTAAGCTTGTGAATGGTTATACAGTGTAGTACAACTTAGAAGAAGTGTTTGAAGACTAAGATAGTCTTTGAAAGCTTTGAAAGCACTCTTGCTTGTAGGATAGTTGTCAAGGTTGAGTTCAGTTGGATGCTTTCAAATGGTCTTCACACTTCTGTATTTATAGACAATTTAAGGATTTGCCCGTTGGAGAGGCAACCTCAAAAGTCCATAAATGTCTTCTTTTGGTTCTTCAACCTTGAAGACAGATTCTTGATAGTGACATGTCCTCATTTGGGAAATAAACGGCTGTATAAGCTTTGTCTTCATTCTGCAGCACTCTTCCCAATGTCTGACCTTCAGATCTTCTTGTTAGGACTTGGACATGGCTTCTGAAAGTTGTTCCATTGATAGGACAACATTCCTCATCATTTGGACAACTCTCCTTATCACTATCAGCAGTCTTTCTTATCAGCAAGGTTGTCTTGCTCTTCTTTAGATGACTTGGCTCTTTCCCTTTATCTTTCTTGAAGCTGATCTCAGCTTGCTTCTTTGAAGATCTTTAGGGTGTGGTTGTCTCTTCAGCATAGTTGACCTCAAGCTTTCAGTACACTTCTTCTGACTTGATTGTGCTGAGACAACTTCTCTGGACAACTCATCTGATCAGCATACTTGTTCTTCAGCAGACTTGATCATGATTCCAGAGTTTGAGCCTTGAGGGGACTTGTTCTTGATGTACTTCAAAGCATGTGTTCCCCCTCAATTTGTGCATCTAATCATCTAAGAGCTACCTAACACATTAGCTCCTCATCTAGCCTTTACATTATATGTTCTAACATTTCTAGAACATATTCAATCATGAATTAGGCATGTCTCAGGGGGTTTTGGTATTCAATAAAAACATATCTCATTTTATTCCCAACAATTTCCCCCTTTTTGATGATGCCAAAACCTATATAGTTTGTGCAAAAGTGACTTAGACTACACCTATTACATTTATCTTCAGATGTCATGACTAAGGTCAATTATCCTGAAAAGCAATGTGTTAGTGTAATCACCATTCATGTTGCAAATAGGTTTCATAGATAGGCATAGAGAGATGAGTGTTTCTTGATTCAAAAGTAATTTCAACTATCATTCATTAAAAGATCATTACAAACATGTTGATAGTTGAAATTAACATATCAGAGCATGAATCAACAACACTAAATACATCAGAGCATTATATTCTAACAATACTAAGCATATACAAGATTTTTCAATATCAGAACACAGAACTTGTATCAGAGCACCAATCTTGTATCAGAGCAAAAACCACTTAGTAGTATCTGGATTAGAGCAAAACATCAGATATCATGTTTATATCAGAGCACTCCAAGGCATATCAGAGCAAACAGATTTTCATAGCACACCACTTCAGCAATCTTGACCATATTTTAGCATAGTTGATCAATCAATATAGGTCAGAAGACTTAGCCATTTCAAAGATCATCCTCAGGAGGTGGCAGCATCCCATACTGTGCCCACACTCTTCTTTTCAATGCCATGGCTTCTTGGTTTGTTCCCTTAGGTCCAAGAACCATCTTGTTTAGCTTAAGGATCTCAGTGAATTCTCTCAGAATTCTTGCTTGATCAATCCATCCTTCAAGCTTTGGAGGCATGTATATGATTGGCTTGGGAGCTGTGAGTTCAATTCTTGCAATGTCAGAAGCTGCAAGCAATTGTTGATAGAGTTCTCTGTAGTATTCTATCATGAACTCAGCAAAAGTGGAGTTGGCATCTCTTCCATCCCATCTGTCAATGACATACTGATCATAGACATACTCCCTTTTGGCTTCCTCCCATAAGTCATTCAGCTGAATTGGCACCCATTTATCCATGTGAGGATATTTGGTGTCCATTGGGATCAATAGCTGTGGCTTCATCTTGTTGTAAGTTGCTCTCTTCCTTCTTGGCTTCTGGAAGTCTGCTCTTCTCTTGTCTCTTGCTCTTTGTGCTTCATCCATCAAATCCATCTTTTCTTGGGCTCTCATCATGGCCAGTTTTTGTTGAGTTTCAGGATCTTTGCACCCTTCATAAAACAGCTTTGATGGATCATCAGCTAAAACATTTGTCTTCTTCTTGGGTTCAGATCCAAAGCCTTCAGCGAACAATTCTTCAATATCTTCAGTGGACTTGGAACCTTCAGCATTCTTGGCAGATTCAGAAGACTTGTCTGTTTCAGCAGTCTTGGGCTCTTCAGCAGTTTTGGCCTTCTTTGAGATAGGCTCATCATCAACAATTCTGAACTCAGGTGGAAGATCAAGGCTGTTGGGAAAGTCAGTGAATGTCTCAACTTGTCTTTTCTTTCCTTTTGCCCTCTTGATCTTTCCTCTAGTTTGGACACCTTCAGCATCCTTGTCCAAACCAGACACTTCACCACCTCGTCTTTGTTGTAACCTCACTCTTTCCTCTTGAGCTGAGGCCATAGAGTTCTTTAATGCCAGTGCTAACTGCTCCTCTTCATCCAATTCTTCCAAGTTCAGCACTGCTAGCTCTTTTCCCTTTCCTTCAGGGACTTTGTCTTTCCCTTTCTCTGGACTCCCAATCACTAAGGCACCTTTTGCCCTTGCTCTTTCCCTTTCCCCCTTTTTGGCAGCATCAAAACATTCTGGCTTCAGTTCACTCATAGTGGATGCCAATAAGGACTGGGCTTGGGTTAGGGACTTCATTTCCTCCAACAGATATACATTCTCATCATGTATATTTTGCATCTTGTCATTGCTCAAGCTGAGAAAGGCAAGAACTGGCTTCATTTTCTGTTGGACAACCTCCTCCATGGTTGCCTTAAGAGATGCATCCAGTTGGGCTTTAAGGAGCTCAGTGAGGTTGGCCACTGCACCTTCAGCAATGTTGGCCAATACCTCTTGGGAAAATTTTTCTGAGGCTGCTTTCACCATAGCCAGCCTTTGTTCTTCAGCTCTTTGTCTTTGCAGGGCAGTCTTTCTTCCAAGAGCTTTCCTCACCACTGACCTCAATGTCTTCACATTTCTGTTGTGGTTGATTCTTAGCAAGGATTGCTCTTTCTTTACATCCTTTGAAACTGATTTCATGGTGTTCTTAGCTTTGATGACTTCAGTGGAGATGGTTTGCAGACCAGTCTCAACTCCACTGATCCTTGCTTCCAAGGTAGGTAACACCACATCCTCTGAGCCAGTTAACCTCATTTCTACAGATGCCAAGGTTCTTCCATGCTCATCCAAGGCTCCAGAGGTTTCTGCATGAGCTGTTTGGACCTGATGAGCCAAGGAATCCAATTTATCTGATTGCATCCCAAGCAAAGCTTGTGCTGATCCACTATCAACTTGGATGGGTGCATCTGTTAAGAGCTCATCTGCAAAAATTTGATCAAAGGTTATACCTGCAATATCAGACAAATCAAATGAGTCAGTAAAAACACACTTATCTCCCTCATTTTCTTTTTCATAAGACTCTGATACATCAACAGTCTTCTCCTCATTTTCAACTATTTCTTTTCTCCCTTCATTGCTAATTTCCTCACTTGAAGGAACAGGCCTCCTCTCATCAAGGGATTCTTGAAGTTCAGATTTGACTTCAAGAATAGCCTGCCCTTCCTCACTTATATCACCCTCATTTGGTGGTACACTCACAATCTTAGTGATGACTACCTCTCTTTCATCCATAACTCCCTCTGATTTTTCAAAACTACTTTCCTTTTCAACTCCATCACCTAAACCTGCAGCATCTCCACCTTCAACAAGGTTCAAAGATGGCAGTTGTGGGGAGATCACAGTGCTTACATCAACAGCCACTGAGTCATCCTGAATGATTGAGGGCTGATCAGTGTCCAACACTCCTTACACTGAATAGGCCTTAATCAAACCAGCCTCTAAAACAGGAACCTCCACATCTTTAGGCTGTGCCTTGGGTTCAGAAGAACCTTCATTGGCAGATGTGTCTTTGGTTGTGTTACCACCCTTGGTCAACACCTCTGAAGATACAGAGCCTTTCCTATGATAGGTTCTAGGAGGGTTGGAGAGTCTTTCTGATACAGAAGGCTTGGGGAGATTGGCTTGAGGGGTTTCAGGAGGGTTGGGTTTGGAGGGGTTTGAGGGATCATCAGGGGAATCATCATCACTGGAGCTAATATCAGGGTGTTTGATGCCCTTAGCTTTTTTTTCCTCTCCTCCTTAATCTTATCAGCTACCAGCTTTGCAAACACTTCCTCATCAATGAGAGACCTTGTCTTTGAGACTCCAGCAAAGTGTAGCAATCTATTCTCCTCTACTTGCCACCAGTTTGCACCCTTATCTTGGATGACTTGTGATATTTCCATCATTGACCTGTCTTTGACATCAACAAGCATCCTAAGATCATGAAAAGTTCTCTGAATTCTTGGAAATTCAGCAAGCTGAGGGTACAAATTGTCCACAGTAGCCTTGGCTCCACCTCTGAGCATACTTTCAAAGGTATACTCCTCCTCATCTCCACTTGAATGGGGACTTTGGGTTATAGGGGAGTTGGCTCTGGGTTCTCCTAATGTGGCTTCAGGAAGGTGTAATTCAGGAATGTTGGCTTCAGAAGGGTTGGGTGCAATAGAAGGTGCTTCAGTTGCTTTTGAGAGCAATGATTCTGAAGGGGCTTTACTTATAGGGGTTGGCTCAAGGAGTGCAGCTTCTAAAAGCTTTGAATAATTGAGCATAGATGAGTCAAGGGGAGAATGTAATCTTGTCTCATCTACTGCTATGTCAGCTAGCACATCTATCCCACTTCTTTGCACATTCCCTTCAGGAGAATATCTCTTTGTAAGATTGATGGGAGTGATAGGTTGGTTGGTTGGGGTTAAGTGAGTTTCAGGGGAGTTGGGCTCAGGATTCAGAATCTCAGGGATGTTGGCCTCTATTGGTTGACCTTCAGGGACCTTGGATTCTGGAGTACCAGAACCAAATGAGTTGGTCCTTGATTTGGATTTGGTCCTGCTTTCAGCTCTTCTCTCTCTAAGAGCAAGTTGTAGAGACCTTTCCTCTTGGAGCTCCAACACTTTCTCAGTAGGCTTGGCCCTTCTCTTGCTAGCCCTACTGCTCCCACTCCCTTCACCTTCTCTCTCAGGGACAACCTCCCCGATCCTCTTATCACCTCTAGACTTTTGTCTAGTCTCATTGTATTTCTGTCTCAACTCTTCTGAATGATCAGAAGGCACACTCACTCCCTCTTCAGCAACTTCTTCAATTTCAGTTGAAGCATCTGATTTCTCCTCTGAGGGAATTTGAGACATCTTCCTTGTTTTCACCATTCTGGCCTTTGTACTTTTCTTCATCTTGGGCTTCTCCTCCTCCTTTGCTTCAGCAGGCTTGGCCATTAGCATCCTCCTTTGCTCAGTTTTCTTGCTGAGCTTTCTGAATAGAATCTTCTGGGCTGGGAGGGGCTTTGCAAATGTTTGCATCTGGGAGTAGTGGGAAAATCTCTCAATCAACAAGTTTGCCCTGGTGCAATACTTGAGTTTCCCTTCTAGCACAACCTTGTTTTGAGTTCTCACTTTGAACTTGGCCTTCTCCTTCATCATCTCAGACATGATGAAGGTCCTCCAATCAAACTTGATGCCTTTGTCACTAGCATCAATGACTGCAGCCATGATTCTGATCCTTGGATGGCTAACTTGCTCCAAGCTTCCAGTATTACTCAAGAGACTTTTAGCTACTACCTCAAAGAGGTTAAGAAATTCTGGCTTGAGAGTCTTCTTGTTTTGTGTTGAGGAGAGAGGGCCTGGTGTCAATAGCCATTCTTGAGCTATATCATCTTCTTGGCCAGTTCCATAAATTTCTGGATTCCTTCCCTCAGAAGGCAATCCAAAAGCTCCTTCAAGATCTTCTGAAGAGAATTTCACTCTATGAAATCTCTCTTCCTCTTCTCCTTCAGCAACATATGATAATCTGGTGGAAACTTCACCATCTTCAGGCTTGCCTCTCCATTTGAGAAAAGCAAAGAATTCAGCCATGTAGCTTTCCAAGCAAGAGCTTGGTCTTTCTTCCAAGAACTTTTGAAGACCAGCCCTTCTCAACCATCTCAGGGTTGGAGTAATCTCAGGATCCTCACTCTCAAAGGAGACTATTGGCTCAAAGTGAAGATTGTTTTTGTTGCTGAGGTATCCAAAATCAAGGTCTAGAGCCTTGTTGGAAAAGTCTATGATCATCTCTGGTCTAACTTTGGGAGCCATAGAAATTTACAGAGATGAAAATGAAAGAGTATGGAGAGAGTTTGAAGAAAAGTGAGCTAGGGTTTGAATACTTGGGGAAGAAGAGTGTGTGGGGAGTTCTTAAGACTTGGAGATATTCTAAAAGAATGTTTGTCAATGAGTTGGTGAGATTTGTGTAGTTTCAACGGGTATCAAAAGTGGAAACATACACTTGGACGGCTAGGATGAATTTCAGAGGAGTTGGCCTTTTTTGATCCAATGGTTATTGGTTTTATTCAAAAACGTGGAAGTTCTTTAATATAAGTTAATGGTTGGGGAGTTTTCGAGATAGATCATGGCTTGAAAAGTGCAATGCAAACAAGAGTTAAATCTTGGCATTTAATGCATGGAAAGTGACCTTTTGGGTGGGGGATAAATTAAATCCCACAGAGATGATATCTGTAATTGGGACATGTATCGAGGTAGGCAATGATTACCCAAAATAGGTGCTTATCAAACCAAGGAAATAGGTTGATAGTCAAGACAACTTATCTGACCCCAATTGGACAAGTGTCCTGAAGAGATGTGGACAAAGGTCCTGAATCCCAATGGACAAGTGTCCTGATCAAATGTGATCATCTCTTCTGAACTTCAGTAGACTTGACCAAGTCTGCTGAAGATTAATTCAGCTCTTTTACTCCCATTAACTTCAATGAGTTTTACTTGTCCAATTTCCCTGGATCGAGTAGACCCAACTCTACTGATAGCTCCAGAAACCTTGCCTCTGCAAGTGGCTTTGTTAGAATATCAGCTTTTTGATGATCTGTATGGATCTTGACCAACTTTATGTCCTTCTTCTCCACATGGTCTCTAATGAAGTGATGCTTGATATCCTCATGTTTGCATCTTGTATGCAAGACAGGATTTTATGAAATAGCAATGGCATTATTGTTGTCACAAAATATGGGCACTTCAGTAGAGTTGACTTTGTAGTCTCTTAGTTAATGTCTCAACCAAAGGATTTGAGCACAACAACTTCCAGCTGCAACATATTCAGCTTCAGTGGTGGAAGTAGCCACTGTGTTCTGTTTCTTGGAGAACCAAGATATAAGCTTGTTGCCTAAGAATTGACAAGTCCCTGAGGTGGACTTTCTATCAATTCTGCAACCTCCATAATCAGCATCTGAGTAGCCAGTTAACTCAATGTTGTCATCAGCAGGGTACCAAAGGCCTAGATTTTCAGTGCCTTTGAGATACCTCAAAATCCTCTTTGCAGCCTCAAGATGGCTTTTCTTAGGATTTGCTTGGAACCTTGCACAAACACCTACTGCAAAGGTGATGTCAGGTCTACTGGCAGTGAGATAGAGGAGTGAGCCAATTATTCCTCTATACTCAGTGGAGTTGGTTGAAACACCACTCTCATCAGGATCCATCTTCCAATTTGTGTTCATTGGGATCCTTACTGGCTTGCTAGTAGCACACCCAAATTTCTTGATCATTTCTCTGGTGTACTTAGCTTGGTTGATGAAGATTCCTTCTTTTGATTGCTTGACTTGAAGACCCAAAAAGAAGTTCATCAACCCCATCATGGACATCTCAAACTTGCTTTGCATTAGCTTTGAGAACTTCTCACACAGCTTTTCATTGGGGGATCCAAATATTATGTCATCCACATAAATTTGGACAAGCAGGATGTCCTCTCCTTCAGAGATTCTGAAGAGAGTTCTGTCCACAGTTCCCTTGGTGAATCCATGATCCAAGAGGAATTGTGACAGTGTATCATACCAAGCCCTAGGGGCTTGCTTGAGTCCATATAGAGCTTTCTTTAGTCTGTAGACTTGATTTCCAACTTCAAAACCTGGTGGTTGCTCCACATAGACTTCTTCCTTCAAGACTCCATTCAGAAAGGCACTCTTGACATCCATTTGGTACACTTTGAACCTCTTGTGGGCTGCATAGGCTAGAAAGAGTCTTATTGCTTCTAGCCTTGCCACAGGTGCAAATGTCTCATCATAGTCAATGCCTTCATGTTGGCAATAGCCCTTTCCCACTAGTCTTGCTTTGTTTCTGACAATCACATCATTCTCATTCTTCTTGTACTTGAACACCCACTTTGTTCCAATAACATCTTGATGTGATGGTCTATCCACCAGCTCCCATACTTCATTTCTGGTGAATTGGTTCAGTTCTTCCTGCATGGCTGTGATCCAATTGGCATCTTGAAGTGCTTCCTCAATATCACTTGGTTCTTGCTCTGACAAGAAACAGCAGAATAGAGCACTTTCACCATGAAATCTTCTTGTTTTGACTCCAACACTTGGGTCACCAAGTATTAGGTCAGTAGGATGGTCAGACAACCAAGTCCTTCTTTTTCTGATCTCTTCAGTAGAGTTGTCCTCTACTGAAGTTGAGTCATTTTGATCATAGGATTCAGGATAATTAAATGCAGGATCTAATTCAGGATCATAATCAGGGGTGTTGTCCTCAATGTCAGGGACATTGGCATTTTCAGCATTTTGAGTTCCCCCTTGATTATTTGATCCATTAACTACCTCAGCAGGAACTGCTTCTTCATTGGTAGTTGTTACCTGAATGTGAACTGGGATTGGATCATTCAGTTCACCATTCCTTTCAGTGGGATTTGCCTCAGGTAAGTTGCCTTCAGGGTTGTTGTCCAATGTGAATTTGTCAGGTAGGTTGGCTTGGACAACATCTATGAATTCAGTGTCTTTGTCTTTTAGACTCAGTCTGGTTGTCCTCTGTGTGATTTCTTCTGATTCTAAGTTTTCATTCCTGAACTCATGAATAGATTCATCAAACACAACATGAGGTGTTTCTTCTACAATAAGGGTTTTCTTGTTGTAGACTCTGAAAGCTCTACTGATTTGAGAGTATCCAAGAAATACTCCTTCATCAGCTTTGCTATCAAAGGCTTTTAGCTGATCTTTCCCATTATTGTGAATAAAACACTTGCAACCAAAAATGTGAAAATATGACACTTTAGGCAATCTTCCTTTCCAGAGTTCATAGGGGGTTTTGCCTTGCCCCTTTGTGATCAAACATCTATTTTGAGTATGACATGCAGTGTTTATAGCTTCAGCCGAAAACCTCTTAGGTAAATTTGAATCAGCAATTAGGGTTCCAGCAGCTTCTTTTAAGGTTCTATTCCTTCTTTCTGCAACTCCATTTTGTTGGGGAGTTCTAGCTGCTGAGGTTTCATGAGCTATTCCATTAGATGTGCAATACTCATTGATGTATGAATTAATGAACTCAGTGCCTTTATCAGATCTTATCTTGATAATGCTAAGGCTTTTCTCATTTGACAGTCTCTTTAGAAGTTCAGGCAGTTTGACTTGTGTTTCCTTCTTATTAAGGAGGAATACTACCCATGTGAACCTAGAGAAGTCATCTACTACTACCAATGTGTATTTTCTACCATTTATGCTTGCAGGGGTAATTGGTCCAAAAAGATCCATATGTAAAAGTTCAAGTACCCTTTCAGTAGAGATGACTGGTTTTCCTTTAAATGAGGCTTTGATCTGTTTTCCTTCTTGGCATGGTTTACAAACATGCTCCTTAATGAAAACCTCATTAGGAAGTCCTTTAACTAATGCATTTCTAGCAATCTTGTTCATTGTTTTGAAGTTCAAGTGGTTTAATCTTTTATGCCATAACCAACTTTGTTCACTAGAACTATTAGCAATGAAGCATGCAGCATTAGTAGACTTGTCCCAGTCTGCAAAATACACATTTCCTTTTCTAGTTCCAGTCAGTAGAATTTGTTGAGTCTTATCTTTGATCAAGCATTTTCCACTAGAAAACTCAACATTGAAATCTTTATCACAGAATTGACTGATACTTAGGAGATTATATTTGAGACCAGCTACATAAGATACATTGGATACTTTGATGTTACCAATCATCAAAGTACCATAACCTTTTGTAGTTGCTTGTGAGCTGTCTCCAAATGTGACATTTGGGCCTTCTTTTTCAATAAAGTCAATGAGGAGTTCCTTGTTTCCAGTCATGTGTCTTGAACATCCACTGTCAAGGTACCATGCTGACTTTTTGCTCATGCTCCTCTTCTTGTGGCTTATTGGTACCTGCAATTAGATTGGTTTAGGTACCCTTTGTGTTTTGGGTCCTGAGAGGTTAGCTGTACCTTTAGGAACCCAAACTTGCCTAATAACCCTGATTGATTCAAGGTGGCTAAGTTGTCTTCCTCTAACATCTACATACACTGTCTTTCCCTTAAATGCCTTTGGAAAAGTGTGTGTGAATGTGTTGACTCTGTAAGTTTCAGGAGGGTTGTCAAATCTCCTGAACTTTTGAGTTCTTTGTGCTACTTGAGGAAATCTTTGAGGAAAGGCTTTCTTATGACCATTACCCTTTGGCATGAGGGGTTTTGGTTGTCTCATTTTATTTTGCCTTTGAGGATAGTTGTCCTTAGGTCCAGTCAGCTGAGGCTTCCTCAGAAGAGTTGACCTAGGTTGATTATACCTTGGATAACTCCTCTGAACATTGTTCAGGAGAGTTGCCCTTCCATTGGGTCTACTCTGCTGATCAATATTCCTCTTGTGTTCAGGAGCTTCGGCCATTTCCTTAGGTTTAGGCCTATTCTCCTGAAGCACTTGAGTAGGCAAATCATCCATTTTGCCCTTTCCTTTATTCAGTGGCTGAATTACTTCATTTTCAGTTTGTGCCACTGACTTTACAAAGATTTTCTTAGTGTTACTTGAAGAAGCAACACTAAGACAAGGTGAAGATTCAAATGGATCAAAACCTAATCCACTTCTTTGAGCCATAGGTCTTTGGTAACTCTGAATTTCCTCTATTGCTCTAGAGGATTTCTTCAAAGCAGACATCTTTAATTTCAGGCTCTCTTCACTTGATTTAAGAATATCATATTCATGTGAGAGGTTTTCAAACTTGGCATTGAGAATTTTAAGTTCAAAATCTTTTCTCTTCTGAGAGAGAAGTTGATCATCAATCTTCTTTTGTTGGTCAACTATCCTGAGATTTGCTTCCTCAAGCTCTCTCAAGACTAGTTGATACAACTCAGTTGACTTGACATCAACAATTGTCTCAGAGTTTTTGGCAAGTTCAATAGCCAATCTTTCATTTTCTCTCACACAATTATCATGAAATTCTTGTAACATAGTGAAATCTTCCATCAACTTTCCAAGGGAAAGCTTCAAGTTGACCTCACTATTATTTTGTGAGATGAGTGATGGTGAACTAGAAGTAGAGGATACCTCATCATCCTCAAGAGCCATGTTGCAGACATCATCATCATCATCACTGTTGGAGAACAGTCCATCAGAAGAGTTGAAGCTTTCAGCACTATCAGATTCTTCACCAGCCATCATGGCCTTTCTGTTGGTGAATTTCCTGTCTCTTTTGGCTTGCCTTTCTCTTCTCTCTTTAGAGCTTAACTCAGGGCAATCATATTGGAAGTGCCCTTTCTTCTTGCAGTTATAGCACAAGTCTTCATCATCATCCTTCTTTGGTTCTTCTCTTCTTTTTGATGATGAAGGTTCAGCTCTACTGGACCTTCTCCTATCAGAGTACTTGTCCTCTGATCTCTTCTCTTCAGGCTTTTTGGCTTCAGCCTGATCTTCAGGAGAGTTGAACCTTCTCCTGAATTTGTTGTCCTGGTAGAATTTCTTGTATCTACCAAACCTTGAATTTAGCTTTTCAAACCTTCTAGCCATCAAGGCTAGTTCTTCCTTCATTTCAGTCTTTGAGACTGACTTTGATGGTCTTGGAGTGGACTGCATTTCTGGTTCAGCAGCTTTGGCTTTGAATGCCACTCCCTTAGTAGGATTTGAAAGTTCCTCAACAGGCTTTCTTCTATTGAGGTCGAACTCATAAGCTTTGAGTTCTGAGAAGATTTGTTGCATGGGCATTGAGGAGAGATCTTTGGTGTTTTGCATCATCACAGCATATACATCCCACTTTTGAGTGAGACTTCTCAAGATCTTCAACCCAACTTCTCTTTTGGAGTACACCTTGCCCAATGAGTTGATCTCATTCATCACATCAGTGAATCTACCAGCAAATTTATCAATGGATTCCTTAGATTCCATTGTGAATTGTTCAAACTTCTGCACAGCCACTTGGAGCTTATTCTCCTTGATCTTATCAGTACCCTCACACATTTCAGCAAGAGTATCCCAAATTTCTTTGGCAGTTGTGCAGTGGTAAACTCTTCCCATGATTGCATCTGGAATTATTTGGTAGAGGGTGTTCATGGCAAGATAATTCAGATTATCTTTCCTCTTTTCATCAGCAGTGAAGTCATCCTCATCCTTGGGAATCAATTCCCTTATATCTTCCCTTTGAGCTTCAGTGACTCTGGGAATTACTTGAGTGAACACAAAAGGACCTCGAGTGATCACTCTCAGCATGTCAGTGTGTACAGATGCAAGATGAGCCCTCATTCTGATTTTCCAGAAATCATAGTTGTCTATTGAGAACATGGGCAATTTGTGATGTGAGATGTGATTGACTGGATTTGTGGCCATATTGTCCAATCCTTGAACAGCAGGAGGTAGAACAGCAGCATTGTTGGCCATATCTCAAGAACAAACAGTCAGTCAATAATCAAATAGGATTTCAGATAGATCAGTTCAGTGACCACACCAAATATGTGATTTTGAAAACCAAGATGGCTTTTCAGAAGCAGTGGTCTTTGAACCCCTGCTCTGATACCACTTGTTGGTCCTGAAAGGAGTATATAACAAGTGTATGGGGGGGGGGGGAATACACTTGTATGCAAATTCTTTTCTAACTTAAACAAACCAGAGCTCAGCAAGGTTGTCTTGGACAACTCTGCTGAAGATGATTAACTCTTCTAAGATAATCAAACTACTTAGTTGAATAACTATCTAGGGGAGTTATGTGTGCGGAATAGTGGTTGGCCCTTTTAGTTTAGACTCCTTTAGATTCTGAAATCACTTAGTCAATTCAATAGAGTCAGGTTTCAGGGAACTTGTCCAAATCAGTTTTGCACAGTCTTTGAATGTTTATCTTATGAAAGATCAGTTTTGTGTGCAGTGTTGAGTATATGAAAGTACTTTAAAGCAAATCAACACAAGATCTTATAGTGGTTCAGAGTCTCAAGCTCCTACATCCACTTTCCCTGATTTAACAGGATAATTCCTTCACTCTTGGAATTAACTTGTTTTATAGTGCCAAGGTGCACTTGATCAAGAACACCACTCCTTGGTGAATTGATCCCTAGGATGTCTAGAGTCCTAGTACCCTCTTCTCAACTCAGAACTGAAATGTTCTTCTCTCAACAGTCATCTCCTACCACTTCTACTACTACAATCTTCTCACTTTCACTCTTGAAAGATATGAGGATTGAAGTAAGGTTCCAACTAATGAGATATCCTTTACAATGAAGATCAATGTATAAGGATAGGATATCTCTCTAAGCTTGTGAATGGTTATACAGTGTAGTACAGCTTAGAAGAAGTGTTTGAAGACTAAGATAGTCTTTGAAAGCTTTGAAAGCACTCTTGCTTGTAGGATAGTTGTCAAGGTTGAGTTCAGTTGGATGCTTTCAAATGGTCTTCACACTTCTGTATTTATAGACAATTGAAGGATTTGCCCGTTGGAGAGGCAACCTCAAAAGTCCATAAATGTCTTCTTTTGGTTCTTCAACCTTGAAGACAGATTCTTGATAGTGACATGTCCTCATTTGGGAAATAAACGGCTGTATAAGCTTTGTCTTCATTCTGCAGCACTCTTCCCAATGTCTGACCTTCAGATCTTCTTGTTAGGACTTGGACATGGCTTCTGAAAGTTGTTCCATTGATAGGACAACATTCCTCATCATTTGGACAACTCTCCTTATCACTATCAGCAGTCTTGCTTATCAGCAAGGTTGTCTTGCTCTTCTTCAGATGACTTGGCTCTTTCCCTTTATCTTTCTTGAAGCTGATCTCAGCTTGCTTCTTTGAAGATCTTTAGGGTGTGGTTGTCTCTTCAGCATAGTTGACCTCAAGCTTTCAGTACACTTCTTCTGACTTGATTGTGCTGAGACAACTTCTCTGGACAACTCATCTGATCAGCATACTTGTTCTTCAGCAGACTTGATCATGATTCCAGAGTTTGAGCCTTGAGGGGACTTGTTCTTGATGTACTTCAAAGCATGTGTTCCCCCTCAATTTGTGCATCTAATCATCTAAGAGCTACCTAACACATTAGCTCCTCATCTAGCCTTTACATTATATGTTCTAACATTTCTAGAACATATTCAATCATGAATTAGGCATGTCTCAGGGGGTTTTGGTATTCAATCAAAACATATCTCATTTTATTCCCAACAATACCTCATCATCCTCAAGAGCCATGTTGCAGACATCATCATCATCATCACTGTTAGAGAACAGTCCATCAGAAGAGTTGAAGTTTTCAGCACTATCAGATTCTTCACCAGCCATCATGGCCTTTCTATTGGTGAACTTTCTGTCTCTTTTGGCTTGCCTTTCTCTTCTCACTTTAGAGCTTAGTTCAAGGCAGTCATATTGGAAGTGCCCTTTCTTCTTGCAATTATAGCACAAGTCTTCATCATCATCCTTCTTTGGTTCTTCTCTTCTTTTTGATGATGAAGGTTCAGCTCTACTGGACCTTCTCCTATCAGAGTACTTGTCCTCTGATCTTTTCTCTTCAGGCTTTTTGACCTCAGCCTGAGCTTCAGGAGAGTTGTATCTTCTCCTGAATTTGTTGTCCTTGTAGAATTTCTTGTATCTACCAAACCTTGAATTTACCTTTTCAAACCTCCTAGCCATCAAGGCTAGTTCCTCCTTCATTTCAGTCTTGGAGACTGACTTTGATGATCTTGGAGTGGACTGCATTTCTGGTTCAGCAGTTTTGGCTTTGAATGCCACTCCCTTAGTAGGATTTGAAGGTTCCTCAATAGGCTTTCTTCTATTGAGGTCGAACTCATAAGCCTTGAGTTCAGAGAAGATTTGTTGCATGGGCATGGTGGAGAGATCTTTGGTATTTTGCATCATTACAGCATAGACATCCCACTTTTGAGTGAGACTTCTCAATATCTTCAATCCAACTTCTCTTTTGGAGTACACCTTGCCCAATGAGTTGATTTCATTCATCACATCAGTAAATCTACCAGCAAATTTATCAGTGTATAAGGATTAGGATATCTCTCTAAGCTTGTGTATGGATATACAATAGGTTTAGCTTAGAAGAAGTGTATGAAGACTAAGATAGTCTTTGAAAGCTTGTAAGCACTCTTGCTTGAGGATAGTTGTCAAGTTGGATTGTGTTGAGGTGCTTTCAAATGGTCTTCACACTTTTGTATTTATAGACAAATGGAGGATTTGCCCGTTGGAGAGGCAGCCTCAAATGTCCATAAATGTCTTCTTCTTCTTAGAAGACAGATTCTTGAAAGTGACATGTCCTCATTTGGGAAATAAACAGCTGTATAGACTTTGTCTTCATTCTGCAGCACTCTTCCCAATGTCTGACTTTCAAATTCACTTGTTAAGATTTGGACATGGCTTCTGAAGGTTGTTCCAATGATAGGACAACATTCCTTATCAAATGGACAACTCTCCTTATCACTTTCAGCAGTCTTGCTTATCAGCAAGGTTGTCTTGCTCTTTTCAGATGACTTGGCTCTTTCCCTTTGTTTCACTTGGAGTTGATCTTTAGCTTGTTTCTTTGAAGATCTTTAGGGAATGGTTGTCTCAAACTCTTCAGCATAGTTGACTTCAAGCATTCAGGGCACTTGATCTGGTTCAATTGTGCTGAGACAACTCTTCTGGACAACTCTCCTGATCAACATACTTGGCCTTCAATAGGCTTAGTGTTGGTTCCAGAATTTGAGCCTTGAGGGGACTTGTTCTTGATAATCTTCAGAGCATATGTTCCCCCTCAACTTGTGCATCTAATCAACTAAGAGCTGCCTAACATATCAGCTTCTCTTCTAGCCTTATTCTATATGTTCTAACAATCTTAGAACATAGTCATCTTGACTTAGGCATGTCTCAGGGGGTTTTGGTATGAATCAAAACATATCTCATTTTATTCCCAACAATTTCCCCCTTTTTGATGATGCCAAAACCTATACAATTTATGAAAAGGTGACTTGGCTACACCTATTACATTTATCTTCAGAAGACATGACTAAGGTCAATTATCCTGAAGAAGAATGTGTTAGTGTACTCACCATTCATGTTGCAAATAGGTTTCAAAGATATGCATAGAGAGATTTCTGCAATAATGTATCTTGATTTAAAGGTAGTTCAACTATCATTCATATAAAAATCATTACAGGCATGTTGATAGTTGAAGATAACTTATCAGAGCATGAATTCAATATATCATTACAATTGAACATTTCATTACAAAGGTTTCAGAGCATATATTAAACATAAGTTCTAGAGTATCAGAGCAAACAACTAAATGCTTAAGAGTATCTAGATCTTCAAATATCAGAGCATCTTCTAGTATCAGAGCAAAACACCAGATATCAGAGCAAATGCTTGCAGATCATCTCAGAGCAACAAAAGCATCATATCAACATACTTGACCAAACTTCAGCATAGATGACCAAATAAAACATATCTTTAGATAAGATAAGTTTTTATCCAAAAAGGTCAGAAGACTTAGCCATTTCAGAGATCATCCTCAGGGGGTGGCACCATCCCATATTGTGCCCACACTCTTCTTTTCAAGGCCATGGCTTCTTGGTTTGTTCCCTTGGGTCCAAGAACCATCTTGTTCAGCTTGAGGATCTCAGTAAATTCCTTCAGGATTCTTGCCTGGTCAATCCATCCTTCAAGCTTTGGAGGCATGTATATGATTGGCTTGGGGGCAGTGAGTTCAAATCTTGCAATATCAGCAGCTGCAAGCAGTTGTTGATAAAGTTCTCTGTAATACTCTATCATGAACTCAGCAAAAGTGGAGTTGGCATCTCTTCCATTCCATCTGTCAATGACATATTGATCATAGACAAACTCCCTTTTAGCTTCCTCCCATGAGTCATTCAGCTGAATTGGCACCCATTTATCCAAGTGAGGATATTTGGTGTCCATTGGGATCAGTAGCTGTGGCTTCATCTTGTTGAAGGTTGCTCTCTTCCTTCTTGGCTTCTGGAAATCTGCTCTTGTTGGTCCCTGAGACGAGTGTAAGATCAGCTGACTTGATGTCTGCTGATTGTGTGGAAAATAAACTAACTCTTCAAAGTAACTAGTCCGCTGATTTCACTAGGGGCCTAGGACTAGTTAGTCGACTGATTAATTACTTATCGGAGTTAAGTGCGGAATTGTAGTGTGCCCATAAATATTATACTCTTCTATTTAATAAATACGGTGTGTAAAACATTTTATGCACAAATATGTATGAAAAGACTAGAAATGTAAAGTGCAGAAATGTAAATAACACATTAATTTATAGTGGTTCGGATATACGTTCCTACGTCCACTCTCACGTCCTAACGTGATGTTTAATCCCTTTAATTTACCAAAAATTACAAGGGCCTTGTCATTTATAGTCCCAAGAGTAGGACTTTGAGATCTGAGCCATCCTAACAGCTACGGTCTCCACAAGTGATTGTAAGCACTTGCACTTGCACTCCACAAGTGATTATAGAGCACTTTGAATCTTTACAGTGACGAACACTCAACTTGACTTCTAGGGTTTTATGGTAGAAGGTGGGTTTTGTGTATATGAACTAGGTGAGAATTTCCCTTACAATCTGTTTTAGCCTCATGCTAGGATTGGGAAATTCTCTCTAAGCTATGGATATATACGAGTGGTTAAACTGGCTTAGATGGTATGAGTTCACTCACTGGGGATGAGGTGATGCGTGTTGAATCTTCATGAATGATCTTCTTGAGCTCTTCTTATTTCTGGACTTTAAGCACTTTGCTCGACCTCTGCATCTCACACCTCTTCTTTTCTCCCAATGATGTATGAGCTCATTTATATAGTGTTGATGTTTGAATGTTACCGTTGGATGATAGCAATTCAAATCTCCACTAATTGAGGAATTGACAATCTCTTGATTTGATATGATTGAATATTACCATTGTCATGTAATTTCAATCATATCTTTGACTTTCCTTTCTTGTGCACATATCTTGTCAATCCTTGATTTCAGCTGTGATTGGTCTTCCTTTAATTGTGTAAGAAGACTTCTACTCTGCTGGTAAGAAGACTTCACTCTGCTGGTAAGAAGACTCCACTCTGCTGGTAAGAAGACTTCTACTCTGCTGGTAAGAAGACTTCTACTCTGCTGTCTTTACTCAGCTGTCTTTACACATCTGCTGTCTTTACTCTGCTGTCTTTACTCAGCTGTCTTTACACAGCTGCTGTTTCTTCTCAGCTGCTGTCTTTACTCTGCTGTCTTTACTCAGCTGTTTTTACACAGCTGTTGTTTCTTCTCAGCTGTTGTCTTTACTCTGCTATCTTTACTCAGCTGTTTTTACTCTTCTTATCCTGTAAGATGAGTTCAACTCATCTTATTAGGAGACTTCTGGTCTTGGTCTTCTCTTCTCTTCTTGAGCATTTGACAAGTCTTCTCTTCTAACCAGAGTCCTATCTATTACAAGATGTATAATAAAGTTGTCTATACAATACAACTTATCCTATTACATGTTTGATTTGGTTTATCAAAACTAAACTAAGGATATTCATATCCCAACAGCTCTTCTTTTATCTCTTGCTCTTTGTGCTTCATCCATCAAGTCCATCTTTTATTGGGCCCTCATCATGGCCAGTTTTTGTTGTGTTTCAGGGTCTTTGCCATACCCTTCATGAAACAGCTTTGATGGATCATTTAGCATCACCACTTTCTTCTTCTTAGGTCCTGGTCCAAAGCCTTCTTCATACAGCTTCTCTACATCTTCAGAAGCTTTGGCACCTTCAGTGGACTTAGTCTCAGTAGACTTTTCTTTCTCAGAAGACTTGTCTTTTTCAGCACTCTTGGACACTTCAGCATTCTTGTCCTTTTCAGCAACTTTGGTCTTCTTGGAGATAGGTTCATCATCAATAATTCTGAATTCAGGAGGCAAATCAAGGATGTTAGGAAAGTCAGTGAATGTCTCAGCTATTCTTTTCTTTCCTTGGGCCTTCTTGATCTTTCCTCTAGTTTGGACTCCTTCAGCATTTTTGTCCAAACCAGACACCTCTCCTCCTGGTCTTTGCTGTAACCTTACTCTTTCCTCTTGAGCTGAGGCCATTGAGTTCTTCAAAGCAAGTGCTAACTGCTCCTCTTCATCCAATTCTTCTAAGTTTAGCAATCCTGGCTCTTTTCCTTTTCCTTCAGCAATTTTGTCCTTTCCCTTGACTGGGCTTCTAATCACTAAGGCACCTTTTGCCCTTGCTCTTTCGCTTTCCCCCTTTTTGGCAGCATCAAAACATTCAGGCTTCAGTTCACTCATAGTTGATGCCATCAAGGACTGGGCTTGGGTTAGAGACTTCATTTCTTCCAACAAATATACATTTTCATCATGTATATTTTGCATCCTATCACTGCTCAAGTTAAGGAAAGCTAGAACAGGCTTCATCTTTTGTTGGACAACCTCCTCCAAGGTTGCTTTCAGAGATGCATCAAGTTGGGCTTTTAGGAGCTCAGTGAGGTTGGCCACTACACCTTCAGCAATGTTGGCCAACACTTCTTGGGAAAACTTTTCTGAGGCTGCTTTCACCATTGCTAGCCTTTGCTCTTCAGCTCTTTTTCTTTGCAGGGCTGTCTTCCTTCCAAGAGATTGCTTAACCACTGATCTTAATGTTTTCACATTCCTGTTGTGGTTATTCCTTAGCAAGGTTTGCTCTTTCTTGACATCCTTTGACACAGACCTCATAGTGTTCTTGGCTTTGATGACTTCAGTGGAGATGGTTTGCAAACAAGTCTCAACTCCACTGATCCTAGCTTCTAAGGTGGGTAACACCACCTCTTCTGAGCCAGTTAGCCTCATTTCCACAGATGCCAAGGTTCTTCCATGCTCATCCAAGGCTCCAGAAGTTTCTGCATGAGCTGATTGAACTTGATGAGCCAAGGAATCCAACTTTTCTGATTGCATCCCAAGTAAAGCTTGTGCTGATCCAGTGTCTACTTAGATGGGAGCATCTGTCAAGAGTTCATCTGCAAAGATTTGTTCAAAACTTATACCTGCAATGTCAGATAAATCAAAAGAGTCAGTAAAAACACACTTATCACCCTCAATTTCTTTTTCATAAGACTCTGGTACATCAGCAGTCTTCTTCTCATTTTCAACTATTTCTTTTCTCCCTTCAGTAATAATGTCCTCACACAAGGAATCAGGCCTCCTCTCATCAAGAGATTCTTGAAGTTCAGATTTGATTTCAAGAATAGCCTGTCCTTCCTCACTTATATCACCCTCATTTGGTGGTACACTCACTATCCTAGTAATCACTACCTCTCTATCATCCTCTACTCCCTCTGGTTTTTCCACTAAATTTTCCTTTTCAACTCCATCACCTAGACCTGCAACATCTCTACCTTCAACAAGGTTCAAAGATGGCAGTTGTGGGGAGATCACAGTGCTTAATTCAGCAGCCACTGAGTCATCCTGAATGATTAAGGCCTGATCAGTGTCCAACTCTCCTGACACTGAATAGGCCTTAATCAAACCAGCCTCTAATATAGGAACCTCCACATCTTTAGGCTGTGCCTTGGGTTCAGAAGAACCTTCATTGGCAGATGTGTCTTTGGTTGTGTTACCACCCTTGGTCAACACCTCTGAAGATACAGAGCCTTTCCTATGATAGGTTCTAGGGGGGTTTGAAAGTCTGTCTGATACAAAAGACTTGGGCTGAAAAGGTTCAGGGAGGTTAGCTTGAGGGGTTTCAGGAGGGTTGGGGTTTGAAGGGTTTGAGGGATCATCAGGGGAATCATCATCATTAGAGCTACTATCAGGGTGTTTGATGCCCTTAGCTTTTCTCTCTTTCTCCTCAATGATCTTATCCTCCACCAACTTTGCAAATACATTCTCATCAGTGAGAAATCTTGTCTTTGATACTCCAGCAAAATGTAGCAATCTACTCTCCTCCACTTGCCACCAGTTTGCACCCTTATCTTGGATGACTTGGGATATCTCTATAATGGTCTTGTCTTTCACATCCACAAGCATCCTCAAATCATGAAACATCTTCTCAATTCTTGGAAATTCAGCAAGTTGTGGATACAAACTGTCCACAGTAGCCTTGGCTCCACCTCTGAGAATACTCTCATAAGTATACTCCTCCTAATCTCCACTTGAATGGGGACTTTGGATTATAGGGGAGTTGGCTCTGTCTTCTCCTAGTGTGGCTTCAGGAAGGTTAAGTTCAGGGATGTTGGCTTCAGAAGGGTTGGTTGCAATTGAAGGTACTTCAGTTGCTTTTGAGAGCAATGGATCTGAAGGGGCTTTGCTCAGGGGGGTTGGCTCAAGAAGTGCAGCTTCTAAAAACTTTGAGTAATTGAGCATAGATGAGTCAAGGGGTGATTGCAGCCTTGTCTCATCCACTGCTAAATCTGCTAGCACATCTATCCCACTTCTTTGCACACTCCCTTCTGGAGAATATCTCTTTGTGAGATTGATAGGGGTGATAGGTTGGTTGGTTGGGGTTATGTGGGTTTCAGGGGAGTTGGGCTCAGGGTTCTGAATTTCAGGGATGTTGGCCTCTATTGGTTGACCTTCAGGAACCTTGGATTCTGGAGTTCCAGAACCAGATGAGTTGGTCCTTGACTTGGACTTGGTCCTACTTTCAGCTCTGCTCTCTCTTAGAGCAAGTTGGAGAGACCTTTCTTCCTGAAGCTCCAACACCTTTTCAGTAGGCTTGGCCCTTCTCTTGCTGGCCCTACTGCTCCCACTTCCTTCTCCATCTTTCTCAGGGACAACTTCCCTGATCCTCTTATCTCCTCTAGACTTTTGTCTAGTCTCATTGTACTTTTGTCTCAACTCTTCTGAGTGATCAGAAGGTACTTGCACACCTTCTTCAGCAACATCTTCAATCTCAGTTGAGACTCCAGTGGTGTCTTCTGAGGGGATTTGAGACACTTTCCTTATTTTCACCATTCTGGCCTTTGTCCTCTTTTTCAATTTGGGCTTCTCCTCCTCCTTTTCTTCAGCAGGTTTGGCCAATAGCATCCTCCTTTGCTCAGTTTTCTTGCTGAGCTTTCTAAACAGAATCTTTTGGGCAGGGAGGGGCTTTGCAAATGTTTGCATTTGTGAATAGTGGGAAAATCTCTCAATCAACAAGCTTGCCCTGGTGCAGTACTTGATTTTTCCTTCCAATACCACTTTGTTGTGGGCTTTCACTTTAAACTTAGCCTTTTCCTTCATCATCTCAGACAAGATGAAGGTCCTCCAATCAAACTTGATGCCTTTGTCACAAGCATCAATAACTGCAGCCATTATCCTTATTCTTGGATGGCTGACCTGCTCCAAGCTTCCAGTGTTGCTCAAGAGACTCTTGGTAATTACCTCAAAAAGGTTGAGAAATTTTGGCTTGAGAGTCTTCTTGTTTTGTGTTGAAGAGATGGGGCCTGGAACCAAAAGCCATTCTTGTGCTATTTCTGTTGGGATATAAATTCACCATAAGCCCCACTTGATGTTAGAATAGTTTTGACGGCCAAAACACTTAGAGTTTATAAATGTAATAGGATCAGCTGACCTTGTATAGAACAGTTTAGACTAGTCTTGTGTGATCAACTGTATTGATATCAGTTGATCAGCACAGTCCCGGCTTACATGCCTATCCTCAAGATGTGAAGAGTAGAAGACTTGAAGACTAGAAGATCCTTGAAGACCAGTTAAGTAAGGTGCTTGTATACCTACTTATCTGATGGAGTCCAAGATTGAAGATGGCCTAAAGCAGCACAAAGAATTGCCAGATCAGAAGAGTATTACTCGACTGATATCAGAAGACAGAAGACCTAAGGCCAGAAGAGTAGTCAGCAGACTAGTAGTACAGATCAGAAGACTATGTACTCTTCCAGGACTCGGCTGATTCCAAAGTCATCTTACAATTCAAACGAAGACCTACCTTATTTAGAAGATTGACACGATCCCAGGATTGAAGCAATCAAGCGGTTGGAATCAAGGAATCAAGCCATTATGGAAAGATTTCCCCAACGGCTAGTCAACTCCAACGGCTAGTTGCAAGCAATCACCACTATAAATACAAGAGGATGATAAATCACGACAAGGAAGTCACAACGAGAGAATTCAACAA
The DNA here is from genome assembly GCA_963675135.1 of Galeopsis tetrahit. Classification (NCBI taxonomy): domain Eukaryota; kingdom Viridiplantae; phylum Streptophyta; class Magnoliopsida; order Lamiales; family Lamiaceae; genus Galeopsis; species Galeopsis tetrahit. The sequence continues at coordinate 40,026,166 of OY776128.1, read as the reverse complement.
GCTAAGCAAGCAATTAAGCAAAAAACCATACTTTTCTAAGAATTCTCCAAGAGCCCAGAAAAGCCTTAGAATATTTGTAGCTCTTAAGTGATTTCTATCCAACACATAAGAACCTAAAACCTGTTCATATTGTATATCCATTATTTTAGGCATAGTGGTTAAGCAATTTATAAGCTTGAACCATTAGTTGGATACTCTTAAAAAACCCCAAACCCTCACCGAAAGTTTAAAGTTTTTGAACCCCTCAAAGTGCAAGTGCTTCCAATCACTTGTGGAGACTGTAGCTGTTAGGACGGCTCAGATCTCAAAGTCCTACCCTTGGGACTATAAAGGTCAAGCCCCTTGTAATTTTTGGTAAATTAAAGGGATTAAACATCACGTGAGGACGTGAGAGTGGACGTAGGAACGTATATCCGAACCACTATAAACCTGGTGTTATTTACCTTTCTGCACTTTACATTTCTGTCTTTCCATATATTATATATAGTGCATACTGTGTTTTCAACATTCTTCAACTCAGGCCATAACTTTCAAACCAACATCAGCTGAGTACTTTCATTAAGCAAAACAAGTTAACATTTTCATAAGAAACTAAAAGAACAAGTCTAAGCAAGGCCTACCATAATTCCGCATATAATCTCTTCATTCAGATCACTATAGTCATCTGGACCAGCAGACTTGCAGTCCAGTTGACATAGCAATCAGAAGAGGTTCCCAACTCTCTTGAAAAAGTTTTAAAGTCTATTCACCCCTCCCCTCGAGACTTTAATCCCATTCACTACTCGTTCAGGGACCAACAAGTGGTATCAGAGCAGTGGTTCTAACGGACTACTGTCTCTAGATTATCAGAAGACTTGAGGGAGTGTTTCTGTAGTCCTCTTGAACAGATCTATCTTTTGAAAAACTTGTTTTTGAAAACTCATACAGCATGAGTGCTAATATGCGAAAGTTGCCTAACGTTTCAGTGGAGGATTATGATTACTGGAAGATCAGGATGAGGAAGAATCTCACATCAGTCCACTACAAGATGTGGTCAGTAATCACAGAAGGCCCAATCACCATCATGGTAGTCAACACTGCAAATGGTGATCCAGACATTCCAGTTGGTGAACTTGCCCCTAAGCCTATGAAGGACCTCACTCCAGAAGAGATGAAGCAATCCAATCTTGATAGCATTGCTCAAGATTATATCATGCAAACTCTTCCAAATGAGTACATTGCAAAAGTAACTCAGTGTGAGTCAGCCAAAGAAATGTGGGATGCATTGGCACTTCTTTGTGAAGGAACTGAGCTGATCAAGGAGAGCAAGTTGTCAACAGCAGTCAAGAAGTTTGAACACTTCAAGATGCAACCAGAAGAGTCTATTGATCAACTAGACAATAGATTTACCAAGATCATCAATGAGATAGAATCTCTGGGCAAGAAATATACAAACAGAGAGAAAAATCTAAAGATCTTAGACTCTCTAACCAAGAAATGGAGACTCAAGAAGACCATCATCAAAGATACTCAAGATATCAAGAAGTGGTCTGCACAAACTCTATTTCAGAATATAAAAGCTCATGAATATGATCTTGAAAGAGAAGAAAACTCAGGAAGTGATGAGCCAACTGCAACACCATCTACTTCCAAGACTGTAGCCTTCAAGGCAGCCAATACAAAAGCTGCAAGTACCTCATCTGGCAAGACCTCACTGAAAACAGAAGACTTTGAAGGATCAGACATGAGTCTGAAAGAGCAAATGGCTCTTATGATCAAGAGATTCGAAAGGATGAACATTCTCAACAGCAAATATAGAAAATTCTATAAGAACTATAAAGAAAGGAGAGCTGGTTCACCCTTCAGAGGAAGAACACCAGAAAGGAATCCTAGAAAGGATGTGGAGTCATCTGACAGCCGAGGATCTAGAAGAAGAGATGCCACTCCTCCAAGGAAAGGCAACTCAAATCAGAAATCTGGATCATGCTTCAACTGTCGTAAACCAGGACATTATGTCTATGAATGTCCAGAGCTGAATTTAGATGACAAAGAAGAAAGAAGGCCAAGAAGAGACAGAAGAAATTCAGATAAGCAAGCAATGGTGACTGAAGAATCTGAATATCAAAGTGATGAACTTCCTACATCACCAGACTGTCAAATCTTCTCAGATGATTCAGATGATCTAGCTATGATGGCCAAAGGTGAAAATGAGGTAAATTCCTATACTACTACTTTCCATTCACCTATTTTTTCACAAACAGATGAGATAAACTCATCTGAAGGCGAATCAGAAGACACCTATTATCAATCTTTAAGAAAGGTAAAAGGTGGTCTGGATATTGCCACTAGAGCTTTTATAGAGGTGGAAGAGGAGAACAAGGATCTAAGGAAAGAAATTGCCAAGTTGAAAAAGACTAAGTTTGATAACACCCCTGAGTTGGTCACAATGAATGAAAGATTGACCAGAGAAGTGGAACTTATTAAAGAAGAAAATACCACAATAACTCAGTTGTATGAGGGGATGTTAGAAACTCAAGCTTTAGAAACTAAGGAATTTCGTTCACTACAATCCAAGTTTGATGACCTCTTCCAAGCACACAAGCTCTTAGAAAAGGAGAAGGAATGCCTAAATCAAAAGATATCAGAGTTCAATAAATCCTCTACTACTATTGAAAGTATCTCTGAATATTATAGATCAAATGGCAATAAGATGGGTTTTGGCTATGAACTTAATCCATCAACATCCTCTCCAGCTGGGGGTAGTACACCTAACAAGTGCACTACTCAGACACATGAGAAGGGTGAGTGTTCTAAACACAATGAACCTAATATGAACCAAAAGGCATCTGTACCAGCTAAGGCTAACTATTCCAACACAAAAAATGGTAAAAGAAAAGTTAACCCCAAGCCTGTACACAGGAACAGCAAACAGCCTAGACCATCTCGTCTGAGACAGTCTCAGCCGTATGCTGCTCCAGCCAAGAAGAAGAAGTCTTCTTCAAACAAATCTGTTCTCTTTGCACCCCCTATCTCTTATGATATTGTGATAACAGAGGAGTATGGTCCATATAATCGTGTGCATCGACCAGCTAATGCACCCAGGCCGAATGTAACTAGTCAAAAGATAATGTATGTACACTCCTATAAAGGGAAACCATTTGACTATTACTTAGCTGACACAAACAACAAATCAGACCAGTCCAAGGTGTTAACTGGTAAGATTTGGTTCTGTGATGCCCGAGGGAAACAACTCAAGTGCTCAAGGTTGTTCAAACGACCAATGTATATGTGGGTTCCCAAGGGTACTACTAACACCCAAGGACCCAAGACAAAATGGGTACCTAAGACTTAACTTTTCTTGCAGGAAAGAAGGGACCTATACAAAAGAGGAGGTCTAGCAGGAGAAACATGGTACATAGATAGTGGATGATCAACCCACATGACAGGAACCAAAGCCCTGCTGACCAACTACATAGAGAAGAAAGGTCCAAAAGTCTTCTTTGGTGATAACGCGCACGGTAACACAAAAGCATATGGCACCCTTAAAAATGGTGACATTGAGGTACATGATGTATCATATGTAGAAGGTTTAAAGTTTAACTTACTATCTGTTTCTCATTTTTGTGACACTGGTTACTCAGTAAAATTCTCTAAAGATGAGTGTCTCATAAGTGATAAAAGAACAAAACAAAACCTTCTAATAGGATCTAGAAAGGGAAGTACGTATCTTGCAAATTGGAATAGCTGTCCTAAGGATACATGTCTGCTTGTGAAGAGCCCTAAAGATGTCAACTGGCTATGGCACAAACGTCTTAGTCATCTGAACTTTAAGACTATGAACAAGCTAGCAAGGGAATCCTTAGTTGATGGTATGCCTAATGAACTCTACTGTAAAGATCAGGTTTGTGATGCATGTCAACAAGGAAAGCAAACAAAGGTCTCCTTCAAGACCAAGAAGACAACATCAACCAGCAGAGTTCTTGAATTGCTTCACATGGATCTCTTCGGACCAATCACTCCAACCACACTTACAGGGAGAAAGTACACTCTTATTGTTGTAGATGACTACTCCAAGTTTACTTGGGTTATCTTCTTATACAAGAAGAGTGAAACTCAGCAGAAGCTTCCTGAACTATTGAAGAAAATCCAAGTAGAGAAAGGAGAACCAATTGTGAAGATTAGAAGTGACAAAGGCACTGAATTTATTAACTCTTATATTATTGCCTATTGTACTTCTAATGGCATTTAGCATGAGACAAGTGCAGCAAGAACACCACTACAGAATGGTGTAGCTGAAAGAAGAGTCAGAACACTCAAAGAAGCTACAAGAACACTCCTTGCTGAATTCTCCACTCCTAAGAAGCTATGGGCAGAAGTTATCAACACAGCTTGTCACACTCAAAACAGGTCAGGTATTCACAAAATCCATGAGAAAACCCCATATGAACTGTGGAAAGGAAGAAAACCTAGAGTATCTTACTTTCATATATTTGGTTGTAAGTGTTTCATTCACAACAATGGGAAAAGTAAGTTGAATGCTTTTGATGCCAAAGCACATGAAGGGATATTCTTAGGATATTCCTCCACTAGCAAAGCATTTAGAGTACTCAACAAACGAACCCTTCTTGTGGAAGAAACACCTCATGTTGTTTCTGATGAATCTTGTGAAAAGAGTGCAGTAGAAACAAACTCAGCTGCAGAACAGATGAGACAGCTAGTGATCAAGTCCAGACCAGATGAGTTCATTGAAGTCAATGAACCTTTCCCTGAAGAACCAGAGGAGGATAAACCTCATAGACCTGTCACTAGATCTCAAACTCAAGCAGGACAAGCTGACCAGAATCAAGATGCAACAATCCCAAATGCAAGGGGGAATGATCTCTTTGACACACAAGATACAGATGATGATCGACCTAATCAAATCAACCCTCCTGATGGCACAAGAACAGATGAAAATCCAAGCTCATCTAATGCAGACACTCCTGTGAGGCATACATGGAGAAACAATCATCCATCAAACCTCATCTTAGGAGGAGCAGACTCAGGTGTCAAGACCAGAAGACAACTGAATCAGAACCCCCAATCATCTATGTTCTGCTGGTGTGCTTTCCTGTCTAACATTGAACCAGCTGACATAGAAGAAGCAATGACAGATAGCAATTGGATCACTGCTATGCAAGAAGAACTAAACCAATTCGAAAGAAATGAAGTTTGGGAATTGGTGGATCGTCCTGAAAACCACAATGTAGTAGGAACAAAGTGGGTATTCAAGAACAAGAAGGACGAAAATGATGTGATAACTAGAAATAAAGTAAGGCTAGTTGCAAAAGGATATTCACAATCTGAAGGGATTGACTATGATGAATCCTTTGCTCCAGTAGCCAGATTAGAAGCCATTCGACTATTTCTAGCTTATGCATCATATATGGGCTTCAAAGTATACCAAATGGATGTCAAGAGTGCTTTTCTAAATGGTATTCTGGTAGAAGAAGTGTATGTAGAGCAGCCTCCAGGGTTTGAAAAAGGAGATCAAGTATATCGTCTGAAGAAGGCTCTCTATGGTCTAAAACAAGCTCCTCGAGCTTGGTATGACACATTGTCACAATTTCTACTTGACAATGGATACACAAAAGGCAAAGTGGATAGAACACTTTTCAGAATACAAGAAGGATAAGACATTCTAATGGTACAAATATATGTAGATGACATTATATTTGGATCACCCAATCAAGACATGTGCAAGAAGTTCTCTGAACTTATGCAAGGAAAGTTTGAAATGAGCATGATGGGTGAGATGAATTACTTCCTAGGACTTCAAGTCAAGCAGAGTCCAGAAGGGATCTTCATCAACCAGTCCAAGTATACCAAGAGCCTATTAGAAAGATTCAAAGCTCTACAAAGAAAGACTGCAAGAATTCCAATGATGACATCATTCAAAATGGAACCAGATGAGTCTGGAAAGGCAGTTGATCAAGCTGAATATAGAGCACTGATTGGATCTCTATTATACCTTACAGCCAGCAGACCAGACATAACATTTGTTGTAGGAGTATGTGCTAGGTTTCAAGCAAACCCAAAGCAAAGTCATCTAGAAGCAGCAAGGAAAATTCTCAAGTACCTAAAAGGAACAGTCAATCTAGGATTATGGTACCCTGCTGATGACAATCTAGAATTGAGTGGTTATTCTGACTCAGACTATGGAGGATGTAGAATTGATAGGAAATCCACATCAGGAACCTGTCAATTCCTAGGCAACAAGTTGATTTCATGGTTCTCAAAGAAGCAAACCTCAGTTGCAACCTCCACCACTGAAGCAGAATATATGGCAGCTGGAAGTTGTTGTAGTCAGCTACTCTGCCTAGTTCAACAACTCAAGGATTACAATGTAGAAGCAAGAGAAGTCCTTATCTATTGTGATAGCAGCAGTGCCATTGCCATCACTCAAAATCCAGTCCTCCACACAAGGTGCAAGCATGTCGACATTCGACACCATTTCATAAGAGACCACCTTGAAAAGAAGGACATCAAGATGGAGAAAATTCACACAGATATCCAAAGAGCAGACATCTTGACTAAGCCCCTAGCTGAAGAAAGATTCAAGACCTTATGCTACAGCTTAGGACTCCTGGATCCAAGCACATGAAGAGCAGAGATCAGCTGAAGACCTCAGCTGATACAGTTGCAGCAGACTAGGAGGATCAGATGAGGTGAATAGACACCCTCATCTTCAGGTAAGTTCTTTCCCGATGAAGACAAATAAAGCTGAGGGAAAACATAGAGTCATCTAATCAAGGGGGAATCAATGATACCTTAAGAATCCTTGATGAAATACTCTACAATCTGCATTACATTATATATATATACTTACATTCAGAAGACTTGAACAAAGTTAATTGGTATCTATACTTAAGCAATGTATATTTATGTATAGTAGTAAACTATTCTTCATAAAATACTTTATCACTATACAAGTATACAGTATACTAGTGAGTCATACTTGGTTGGATTAATACACCATCCTCACCGACTCAACAGTATACATGCACTGTACGGACTCCAAATAACTCTTGTTCAAAATTTATAAATTCTGCATTCCATAAGATAAAGTCTGAATATCTTTAAATGTGAACCCTTAGATCAAGAATCTTATTGTTGATCTTAAGAAATAGCTTTTCAGAAATTGAGACCTATCAACTCTATAGTTTTGTCATCTTACTCTCCACTACCTCATTTCTACCTCTATAAAAGGAGGAAGTTATGAGAACACCTAAGAACTCAAATCACTAACTATTATTCTTGTTTCAGGTATGGAGATAATCGAGAGAAGAGATGGAATGGAGATCATCCCTCAACCAAGGTCTTGGGTGAAGAAGATGAAGATTTGTCCTGAAGATGAAGATGATGCAGATCAGCATACTTGGGTTACCCAACATAAGTATGCCTATGAAAACTAAAGAAAGAAGAGACGTTCTTGTTGAAAACTAAAGGAAGAAGAGATGCAGAGGACAAAGTAGCAAGCAAGCAGAGCTTCTTCTCCAGGGGGAAGTTCTACATGGAGAGCTTGTTATCAAAGGCTACTATGTCAAAACATATCAAGAAGATCAAGTTCCTGCATTTCCTTTCACACTCCATTGAAGCCTCTTCCAACCTTCCTTTCCTTTCAAGAGAAGCGAAGAAATTCAACAAGGACACATTAGATGCCACATCCTATCTGATGATGAGGAACATCAGATGGTGAGGGCAACCTGAACCAGTGGGATATCATCCAGGCTGATCATCAACAATTTGATTTGATGGTCCTACATGGTTCAGAGGTAGAGCTGAAAGATCCATCAAACCAGGTTGGATCATCACTCACAATAAAGCTGGAAGATCCATCCAGGCTGGATCATCACAGCAAACCCCTATCCTCTACTCAGCTGATCAGAAGACCAACTCAGCTGACCAGAAGACTTTCAAGAAAAATCAGCAGACCTTTCGAAGAAATCAGAAGACTTCACTCTGCTGATCAGATCACTTTATTTAGTATAATGAATATCTTTGATCATGTAATTCATTCTAGATTTATTCCTGAATGTAATTAAAGAAATTGGCCTATATAAGGAATGCAATTCACTTATAGAAAACGGCCTCGATGATCAATTCTTGCCACAAAATTAGTCACAACGGCTATTTTTGGTAATGATGTCATTAGTACTTGATTACCATATTGCCAGCAAATCAACAATTGCCACATGGCAAATTCAGCCGGCAAATTTAAAGGAATGGCCCAAAATCAAAGAAGGAAATCTTGGGTATTACTCCACAATAAAATCTAATCTGACTGTTAGATCAAGAAGTGCTGGAGTATATATACAATCCTTAAAACCTCTCCTAAACCCTTTCGCTCACATTACTCAATTGCTCTCAAACTCTCTCGTTCTGCAAATTTTCTTAAGCATTCCAAACCTTACACTCAAATACTCAGAATGGCAATCATTGAGATTTACGACGAGAAGACCAAGAGCACCGGAACTCTAGATGCAACAAAGTGGTCTAGGGAAGGGAAGATTTTCACAGAGAATGCTCTGTTTTTCAAAGGCAAACATACAGATGCAAACAAGGAGATCCTTCTTCGCTGCATCAACCTCAACCTTCGTGACTTTCTGGAAGCAGCACCAACAAACGTCTATGAACAAGATGTGCTGGCTTTCTACTCAAATGTTGTGATGAAGGGATCTCAAGTTGAAAGTGTCATGGGTGGACACAAAGTCAAGGTAACAAGAGAAATTCTTCAAGAATTGTTCGGCTTGTCGAGGGGGAAGATAAATATCTCCAACTACATCATGGGTAGAGAAAAGGAGTATATGGAGATGTTTACTGATGGAAGAATCAAGGTTATTGATGCCTCTGGACTTAAGAAATCCCAACTTGAACCTAAGTTTCAAACCCTGATGGACATTGCAGGCAAGATGTTGTTTGGTAACACTTTTAGCCATGATGCTGTTACTACTTTGAAGGTTAGAGTAATGGCTGCAATCTGGGATCAGATTGATGGAGATTGGCAAAGGTTATTCTTAGATAGAATTGCCCTTGAGGCAAAGAAAGTTACTTTGGACTTGCAATCGAGGGAATGGAAGGTGACATCTACAGTCTGCTTTGTCAACAAGCTGAGCATCATCCTTCCAGATATTCTCCCAAAGAAGTACAAGATGGGACCTCATAAGACCTTCCACATCTCCAAGTATTATTTGAGAAAGGAAGCTCTTGCTGAGGCAGCAAGGTTGAAAGAAGAGAAGAGGAAGCTGTTGGCTGAAGCATCTTCCAAAGATGTTGTTGAGGAGGCAGAAGAGTCTGTTCATGACTCTGCTGAAGAAGAAGAGGAGCCATCCAAAGAAGAGGCTCAGAAGAAGGCTGCTGAGGATGATGATGATGACAATCAGACCTTAGCACAAAGACGATTTCTAATCAGATCAGGGCTCATGTCCCCATCTGATTCAGATGCCACTCCCACTGCCTCTCCCTTGAAGAAGGCAGGTACTTCTAATCCCTCTCTCACTTTCACTCCTTCTAAACTGTCGAAGGGTCAGAAGAGAAAGAAGAACAATTCTTCTTTCACCAAGAAAACCAAGAAATCCAGGCTCCCTACTCCCATGAGCATAGCCCCTATTACATCCTTCAACCCTTCTGATGATTCCAACCCATCTGAACCTTCAAACACTGATACCCAAATCCCTGCTGATACTCACACAGCAGAGGAACAGGCTCAGCCTCAAACACCTCCAGAGCCACAATTGCCTAACCCTGCTGATGATCAAACTCAGATCACATCCTCATCCCCTGCTGACATTCAAACAGCAGATGACCAAGATCATCAAGCCCAACCATCTACTGATCTTCAAGTAGAAATAGACCCAGACCAGCAGACTCAAAACCCTGCTGATGAACAAACCACTGAAGATCAAGAAGATATCACTTCCCAAATCCCTGCTGATACTCACACAGCAGAGGAAAATATTCCAACCACTCAATCTCCTATCATCACTGCCCCATCTGAACAAGAAGACCTGACACCAGCAGACTTGACTCAAGCTGGTCCCTCTCAACCTCAGTTCAGAATGGTGCACTATCCTATGTGCACAAGGGAGAAGATAATGAGGATGAAGATTGCCAACCTGCTCAAGGCTACTACTCCTGGCGTTGATGAGCAATCAATCCAATTCGAACAAGTTCTTAGGATATGTACTTGGATTGAGCTCAGAAGAGATGATGTGGATGACCTTCTTGAGGTCATGGAAGGAATGGGAGGAAAAGAAAATTTCCTCGACTGGGAAATGGAGCAAAAGGAAATTGCTCAAGTTCGATCTTTTGCTCAGCTGCTGTCAGCAGAGGCCCTGACTGCAGTTTGCAACAGGATTCTAGGAATCCCCACTGTTGATATCTCTGTCCCAGAAGACTCATCAGATCAACAGACAGCTGACAAATCAAAGGTGGAAGACTCAGCTGCACCAGCCTTGGTGGAAGGATCAGTTGCAACAGCCTCTGTAGATGACTCAGCTGAACCAGCTGACAAAGTTGAAGTTGAAAAGGACATAATCAAAGTTCCAGCTCACTTCATGCCTACAGATAACCTGACTCACTTCATTGATAAAGGAGATAAGATCATGACCCATCTGGTTAAGGCCACTACCTCATTCCTCAATGAAGACTACCTTTCAGCTGAAGAGAGAGGCAAAGCTCTGATAGTTTATCCAAAGCCTCAAGGTACTGCCTCAACTTCTACTCCATCAGCTGACTATACAGCAGACATATGCTCCCAGGTCAAAGCTGCAATAGACTTGCATTTTGAGAAAGGTTTAGGCCTACAGCTTGAAAGATATGTTGAAAAGGCTGTTAAGGAGCAGAGAACTCGTCTTCATGACCAGATCATTGACATTGAAGACAAGTTTGGAGAGTCACTTCACCATCAGATAGGTGAATACTTAAGCACCATTCAGAAGAAGGCAGGTGACACCTCCACCATGTTTGCTGAACTCTACACTAATGAGGTCAATCGCATGGAGACAGCTTACAAGAAAAGAATTGAGGATGCTGAAGCAAGAGCCACTGAAGGTCAAGCTCTTCTCAAAACAGCTGCAGAGGAGAATGAGAAACTGCAGACTCAGCTGAAGGAGACAGCAGCCAAATTGGAAGTCCTTACAACTAGATTTGAAGTTGCCTCCTCCTCCAATTCTCATGCTGAAGTTCTAGAGCACAGCATATCCCATCTGACCCAAGTTGGCAAAGTCAATGCCATGGCCCTGAAGCAGACTCTGAAAGTGGAAATTCTGAATGCCATGAAGCCATTTGCTGCCGGACTTGCTGAAGCCAAAAAGGGGGAAGATGTATTGATAAAGGCTCTAGAGAAGTCTACTGCTTAGCAAGCTGTACTGGTAGTAGCACAAGATGAGTTGAATGAAACCTTGGGTGGTTTAACAAGCAAAATCAAGAGCAGGCAAGGCAAGGGCAAAGAAATTGCTCAAGAAAACACCCAAGCTCCCACTCAAGCTCCTGCCAAGAGTCTACAGATCACTGCTCCTGTAGAACAAGTTCCTGAGAAGAGGATGACAAGGAAAAGGAAGGCAGATGAGCAAGCTCAGTCCAGCAAGAAGTCAACTCCAGCAGAGCCTACTGCAGAAGAGAAAGAGGCTCTAGAGTTGAAGAAAAGGAAGTTGCTTGAAGCTCAAGAGCTTAAGCAAAAGAAACTAAATGATGCGAAGGCAGTCAAAGCCAAATTTGATAGGAAAATTGCCAAACTCAGGAGAGCACTCATGGACAAAGCAAAAGAAGACAAAGTCCTAGTGTTTGACAACAATTATGTGGATTATTTAGCCCTTCAAGATGAGCTACCAAGGTGGTATCCCCTGAAGAAGAAGTGGCAAATCCAACATCACATAGTAAGGAAATTTGGCCCTCTCCCTACTTATGAAGATGAATTCTTCCAGTTCAATCAATTCATGACCATTGAAGATCCAGTGTTCTGGAAAGAAATTTTCAAGACAACCAAAGAACTTGACAACTGCAGAATCCTAACCCCTGAAGAACCCAAATGGGATGCACCCATTCTGGACTCAGGAAGAGTCAACTTGATTGAAGTCAAAAGGATTCTGGAGAAGATCTACGAAGAGGAGAATGTTACAGACTTGCAACACATGGAAGATGTTCGAGTTCGTCTGTACATTGCTTTCCGTATCTGAAGAACAGAAGACCTGATGAAGACCACTTTAGAAGTTTAAATAAACTATTACTTGTAATCTGTAAAAGCTCTATATATATTCAAGTTCTAGTTCTTTTTGCTTACAAGACAAACTCTCATTGTCTTCATCAGATACTTCAGTTTAAGAATTTTATAAACTCTTATCTTATTTCATCAAGAGCATTTATCAAGTATAGTTTTGGCTTCATCAAAAAGGGGGAAATAGTTGGGATATAAATTCACCATAAGCCCCACTTGATGTTAGAATAGTTTTGATGGCCAAAACACTTAGAGTTTATAAATGTAATAGGATCAGCTGACCTTGTATAGAACAGCTTAGACTAGTCTTGCGTGATCAACTGTATTGATATCAGCTGATCAGCACAGTCCCGGCTTACATGCCTATCCTCAAGATGTGAAGAGTAGAAGACTTGAAGACTAGAAGATCCTTGAAGACCAGTTAAGTAAGGTGCTTGTATACCTACTTATCTGATGGAGTCCAAGATTGAAGATGGCCTAAAGCAGCACAAAGAATTGCCAGATCAGAAGAGTATTACTCGACTGATATCAGAAAACAGAAGACCTAAGGCGAGAAGAGTAGTCAGCAGACTAGTAGTACAGATCAGAAGACTATGTACTCTTCCAGGACTCGGCTGATTCCAAAGTCATCTTACAATTCAAACGAAGACTTACCTTATTTAGAAGATTGACACGATCCCAGGAATGAAGCAATCAAGCGGCTGGAATCAAGGAATCAAGCCATTATGGAAAGATTGCCCCAACGGCTAGTCAACTCCAACGGCTAGTTGCAAGCAATCACCACTATAAATACAAGAGGATGAGAAATCACGACAAGGAAGTCACAACGAGAGAATTCAACAAGCTAAGCAAGCAATCAAGCAAAAAGCCATACTGTTCTAAGAATTCTCCAAGAGCCCAGAAAAGCCTTAGAATATTTGTAGCTCTTAAGTGATTTCTATCCAACACATAAGAACCTGAAACCTGTTCATATTGTATATCCATTATTTTAGGCATAATGGTTAAGCAATTTATAAGCTTGAACCATTAGTTGGATACTCTTCAAAAACCCCAAACCCTCACCGAAAGGTTAAAGTTTTTGAACCCCTCAAAGTGCAAGTGCTTCCAATCACTTGTGGAGACCGTAGCTGTTAGGACGGCTCAGATCTCAAAGTCCTACCCTTGGGACTATAAAGGTCAAGCCCCTTGTAATTTTTGGTAAATTAAAGGGATTAAACATCACGTGAGGACGTGAGAGTGGACGTAGGAACGTATATCCGAACCACTATAAACCTGGTGTTATTTACCTTTCTGCACTTTACATTTCTGTCTTTCCATATATTATATATAGTGCATACTGTGTTTTCAACATTCTTCAACTCAGGCAATAACTTTCAAACCAGCATCAGCTGAGTACTTTCATTAAGCAAAACAAGTTAACATTTTCATAAGAAACTAAAAGAACGAGTCTAAACAAGGCCTACCATAATTCCGCATATAATCTCTTCATTCAGATCACTATAGTCATCTGGACCAGCAGACTTGCAGTCCAGTTGACATAGCAATCAGAAGAGGTTCCCAACTCTCTTGAAAAAGTTTTAAAGTCTATTCACCCCTCCCCTCTAGACTTTAATCCCATTCACTACTCGTTCAGGGACCAACAATTTCATTTTCATGATCAGCACCATAAAATTCTGGATTCCTTCCTTGAGAAGGCAATCCAAAAGCTCCTTCAAGATCTTCTAATGAGAATTTCACCTTGTGAAATCTCTCGTCCTCCTCACCCTCTGCAACATAAGAAAGTCTGGTGGAAATTTCACCATTTTCTGGCTTACCTCTCCACTTGAGAAAGGCAAAGAACTCAGCCATGTAGCTTTCCAGACACGAGCTTGGCCTCTCTTCCATGAACTTTTTCAATCCAGCTCTTCTCAGCCATCTAAGAGTTGGAGTAACTTCAGGATCTTCACTTTCAAATGATATTATAGGCTCAAAGTGAAGGTTGTTTTTGTTGCTCAAGTATCCAAAATCAAGGTCTAGAGCCTTGTTGGAGAAATCAATGATCATTTCTGGTCTAACTTTGGGAGCCATTGAAGTTTACAGAAATGAATTTGAGAGAGTTTAAAGAAGATGAAAGCTAGGGTTTAGAATACTTGGGGAAGAAGTGTTTGTGGGGAGTTCTTAAGACTTGTGAATATTCTAAAAAGAATGTTTGTCAATGAGTTGGTGAGTCTCAAGAGTTTTCAACGATGGATGAAAATGGAATTTTCAATTTGGACGGCTAGGATTGATTTCAGGGGAGTTGGCCAGTTTTGATCCAATGGTCATTAACCAATGAAACAGTGAAAGACTGTTTTCTATTCAAATGTGGAAGTTATTAAATATTGGTTAATGCTTGGGGAGTTTTCGAGATAGATCATGGCTTGAAATGTTTAATGCAAACAAGAGTTAAATCTTGGCATTTAATGCATGGAAAGTGACCTTTTGGGTGGGGGACAAATTAAAATCCCAAAAAGGTGATATCTGTAAAAGGAATGGGACAGACATCAAAATAGGCAATGATTACCCAAATTAGGTGCTTATCAAACCAAGATAGGTGTTTGATAGCCATGACAACTTATCTGACCCCACATGGACAAGTGTCCTGAAAAGATGTGGACAAGTGTCCTGAGATTCAATGGACAAGTGTCCTGAATAATTGAGGTCATCCCTTCTGAATTTCAGTAGACTTGACCAAGTCTGCTGAAGATCAATTTAATTCCCTTTACTTCCATTAACTCCAATGAAATTTACTTGTCCAACTTCACTGGATCAAGTAGTCCCAACTCTGCTGATAGCACTAGAAATCTTGCCTCTGCAAGTGGCTTTGTTAGAATATCAGGTTTTTGATGATCTGTGTGGATCTTGACCAACTTTATGTCCTTCTTCTCCACATGGTCTCTAATGAAGTGATGCTTGATGTCCACATGTTTGCATCTTGTGTGCAGTACAGGATTCTGTGAAATTGCAATTGCACTATTATTGTCACAGAATATACGCACTTCAGTAGAGTTGACATTGTAGTCTCTTAGTTGTTGTCTCAACCAAAGGATTTGAGCACAACAACTTCCAACTGCTACATATTCAGCTTCAGTGGCTGAAGTAGCCACTGTGTTCTGCTTCTTGGAAAACCAAGATATAAGCTTGTTGCCTAAGAATTGACAAGTCCCTGAAGTGGACTTTCTATCAATTCTGCAACTTCCATAATCAGCATCTGAGTAGCCAGTTAACTCAATATTGTCATCAGCAGGGTACCAAAGGCCTAGATTCTCAGTGCCTTTGAGATACCTTAAAATCCTCTTTGCAGCCTCGAGATGGCTTTTCTTAGGATTTGCTTGAAACCTTGCACAAACACCTACTGCAAAGGTGGTGTCAGGTCTGCTGGCAGTGAGATAGAGGAGTGAACCAATGATTCCTCTATACTCAGTAGAGTTGGTTGGAACACCACTCTCATCAGGATCCATATTCCAATTTGTGTTCATTGGGATCCTTACTGGCTTGCTAGTTGTACACCCAAATTTTTTGATCATTTCTCTGGTGTACTTAGCTTGGTTGATGAAGATCCCTTCTTTTGATTGCTTGACTTGAAGACCCAAAAAGAAGTTCATCAACCCCATCATGGACATCTCAAACTTGCTTTGCATAAGCTTTGAGAACTTCTCACACAGCTTTTCATTGGGGGATCCAAAGATTATGTCATCCACATAAATTTGGACAAGCAAGATGTCCTCTCCTTCAGAGATTCTGAAGAGTGTCCTGTCCACAGTTCCCTTGGTGAATCCATGATCCAAGAGGAATTGTGACAGTGTATCATACCAAGCCCTAGGGGCTTGCTTGAGTCCATATAGATCCTTCTTTAGTCTGTACACTTGATTTCCAACCTCAAAACCAGGTGGTTGCTCCACATAGACTTCTTCTTTCAAGACTCCATTCAAATAGGCACTCTTGACATCCATTTGGTACACTTTGAACCTCTCGTGGGCTGCATAGGCTAGAAAGAGCCTTATTGCTTCTAGCCTTGCCACAGGTGCAAAGGTCTCATCATAGTCAATGCCTTCATGTTGGCAATAGCCCTTTGCCATTAGTCTTGCTTTGTTTCTGACAATCACATCATTCTCATTCTTCTTGTTCTTGAACACCCACTTTGTTCCAATAACATCTTGATGTGAAGGTCTATCCACCAGCTCCCATACTTCATTTCTGGTGAATTGGTTCAGTTCTTCCTGCATAGCTGTGATCCAATTGGCATCTTGAAGTGCTTCTTCAATGTCACTTGGTTCTTGTTCTGATAAGAAACAACAGAAAAGATCACTTTCACCATGAAATCTCCTTGTTTTGACTCCTATACTTGGGTCACCAAGTATTAGATCAGTAGGATGGTCAGACAACCAAGTCCTTCTTTTTCTGATCTCTTCAGTAGAGTTGTCCTCTACTGAAGTTGAGTCATTTTGATCATAAAATTCAGGATAATTAAATGCAGGATCTGAGTCAGGATCATAATCGGGGGTGTTGTCCTCAATGTCAGGGACATTGGCATTTTCAACATTTTGAGTTCCCCCTTGATTATTTGACCCATTCAGGGACTGCTTCTTCATTGGTAGTTGTTACCTGGATGTGAACTGGGATTGGATCATTCAGTTCACCATTTCCTTCAGTGGGATTTGCCTCAGGAAAGTTGCCTTCAGGGTTGTTGTCCAATGGGAGTTTTTCGAGTAGGTTGGCTTGGACAACATCTATGAATTCAGTGTTTTTGTCCTTTAGGCTCAGTCTGGTTGTCCTCTGTGTGATTTCTTCTGATTCCAAGTTCTCATTCCTGAACTCATGAATAGATTCATCAAACACAACATGAGGTGTTTCCTCCACAATAAGGGTTTTCTTGTTGTAGACTCTGAAAGCTCTACTGATTTGAGAATATCCAAGGAATACTCCCTCATCAGCTTTGCTATCAAAGGCTTTTAATTATTCTTTCCCATTATTGTGAATGAAACACTTGCAACCAAAGATGTGAAAGTATGACACTTTAGGCAATCTTCCTTTCCAGAGTTCATATGGGGTTTTGCCTTGCCCCTTAGTAACCAAACATCTATTTTGAGTATGGTATGCAGTGTTTATAGCTTCAGCCCAAAACCTCTTAGGTAAATTTGAATCAGCAATTAAGGTTCTAGCGGCCTCTTTTAAAGTTCTATTTCTCCTTTCTGCAACTCAATTTTGTTGAGGAGTTCTAGCTACTGAGGTTTCATGAGCTATTCCATTAGAAGTGCAATACTCATTGATGTAAGAGTTTATGAACTAAATGCCTTTATCAGATCTTATCTTGATAATGCTAAGGCCTTTCTCATTTGACAATCTCTTTAGAAGTTCAGGCAGTTTGACTTGTGTTTCCTTCTTATTAAGGAGAAATACTACCCATGTGAACCTAGAGAAGTCATCTACTACCACCAATGTGTATTTTCTACCATTTATGCTTGCTGGGGTAATTGGTCCAAATAAGTCCATATGTAAAATTTCAAGTACCCTTTCAGTAGAAATGACTGGTTTTCCTTTGAATGAGGCTTTAATCTGTTTAGGGTTTAGGGAGCAAGTTCTATGCAAGTTCTATGATCATGCCAAAAAGGGGGAAAGAGAGAGAGCAAGGGCAAAAGGAACCTTGATGATTGGTGAACCTAAGGGAAAGAAGAAGGTCCCTGAAAGTGAGGAGGAGGCAGTAGAAGACATTGGGAAAGGCAAAGGCCCAATGAATATTGAGAACTTGACTGAAGAAGAGGAGATTCAGATTGCAGTTAAAGAGTCAATGATGTCTGCAATGGAGAGTCAGGCAAGGAGGCAACAAAGGCCTGGTGGTGAGTCAGCTGGACTTGACCCCAAAGAGAAGGTTGCTGAAGTAAGGGGGAAGGTGACAAGGTCATCTGAAAGAAAGAGGAAGGAATTACAAGCCTTCAATGAATTCCCAACCAGCCTGACTTTGCCATCAGAATTTCAGTCTGATGAATCTACTCCAGTAAGACAATCTAAGAGATTGAAGAAAGGAGCCAAGCTGCCTGTCATTGAAGAAGAAAGTGTTGAAGAGGATGTACAGGACAAAGAGCCTGATGTTGGTGTGCCCAAGCTTGCTGATGATCCCTCTAAATTGTTTGAAGAAGGTTTTGGAAAAGATCCAGAAACTCAGGAGAAGCTAGCTCTTCAGAGAGCTAAAGAAAGGATGGAGCAATTGGTTGAGGCCAACAAGGCAAGGGATGAAAGAAGAGCAAATTTCAGAGCTCCAAGAAGGAGGGCTTCATACAGAAGGCTCAAACCTCAAATGCTGCAAAGATGGGACACTCAGTACCCTCACCATGATAAGTGGGTTCCAATCTCACTGAATGATGCATGGGAGGAGGCCAAGAGAAGTTTTGTATATGACTTCTATGTCATTGGAAAGTGGCTTGGAGAGAGTGTAGATGAAGTCTTTGTCCAATTTATGTTTGAGAACCACAGGGACCTCTATCAAAAGCTGTTTGCAGCAGCTGATATGGCAAGAGTTGAATTCAAGGCCCCTGGTCCAATTCTGTACATGCCTCCTAAGTTCAATGGGAACTTAATTGATGAGGGAAAGATTCTGGAAGAGTTCATCAACATCATGAAGATGGAGAAGATGAAGATTGGCCCTAAAGGCTCCAACAAGGATGTTTGGGAGCTGAAGAAAAGGGTCTGGGCTCAATATGGCATTGCTCCCCAAGATGATGGAACTCTCTGATTGATAAGTTTATCTCTTCCCTATCCTTGTTTTATGTTTGGTTATGATGTTTTTATTCTGTGTTCTATGAATCAGTCTTGTTGTCCTTAGTTTTCAGACTTGTAATGCTTGATGATATATAAAATGATGTTGTTTGGGAATAAAATGATTTTGACTTAGATACCAAAACCCCTGATTGATGATGATCAGATTAGTTGAGATATGCTCAAGTCTTATTCAGGCAAGTTGTCCCAGAACACTTGAGTATGTAGAATGCTTAAGTTAAAAATCTCAGAAATGTTGTGAGATTTTAGAGTTCAGGATAGTTGTCCAAAGCTAAATGTTAGAGAGCTTGATAGTTATTAAGTTTGAGGTCAAAATTGCTGAAGCATCAGGACAGCTGACCAAGTGGACAACTGAGCTGAAGAGATAAAGAACTCCAAAGCTGTGCTCATAAATGCAAAAGATCAAGACAGTTGAAATTCAAATGATCAAGAGAATTGAATGTCAAAAGCTTACAGAAGACACATTAAATGAAGCATTTATTGCCAATCATGCCTGAACCAAGCATTGAAGACTTAGAACATTAAAGAGTGAAGCATTGAATGAATGTTGGAACATTCTAAAACAGCAGCAAGAATGTTCAGGGAACTTGTCCCATCTGACCGTTGGTTGAGTGTAGATTCTGCCACAAATCAACCTTGGGAAGTGTGCTTATTTGGAATCTATCACAAGTCTTCTCAGCCGCATTTGTCAGAGCTTAACACATTCATTCAAGCAACCATTGAAGACCCCTTTTACATAGTCGATAAAAGGATGCCAAGCTTCATAGCCGTTTCAATGCTGCTGCAAATAGAGAAGTTTGAATTGCTAATTCCCCAACGGTTAGTTGTTCAAATTTGCCTATAAATACAGAAGTGATCAAAGGGATTCCATATCCAACAACAAGCTATCAAACTACAATCAAGCTTTCAAAGGAAACCAAGCTATTCTTCAGAATCCCAAGTTTCCTGAATCACTTCAAGTAGCTAAGCCAATCTTTGTAATCATCCAAAGCTTAGCATTGAGATATCCTAAGCCTTTACACTGTTCTTATTGTAAAGGATATCTCTACTAGTTGGAACCAAACCTCAAACCCTATCTCATTTAGTGAAGAGAGTGTTTGTTGTAGAAGTGAGGAGTTAAGGACTGTTAGAGTGAAACACAGTCTTAACTCAGAGAGATTGAGCACTAGGACTCAGATTATCCTAGGGATCAAAGCACTAAGAGAGTGTTGTTGATCAGTGCACCTTGGCACTATAAAACAAGCTAATTCCATTGTGAAGGAATTATCCTGTTCAATCAGGGAAAGTGGATGTAGGAGCTTGAGTCTCTGAACCACTATAAACTTGTGTGTTCTTTACTTACTGCACTCTTTATTGCATTCATATTCAAACATAATTCAAAGAGTAAAACTTGTAAAGATTAAGGAAAACTGTTTTGGACAAAGTCCCTGATAACTGTCTTTTCAGAAATTGATTTGGAGTATTTCTTTAGTCAAAAGGCCAACCACATTCCGCACTTAGCAACTCTTTTAGATATTTAGCCAACTGATCACTTTATAGTAATCAGTAGGACAAATATCTATCAAAGTTCACACTCAGGCCTGTTGTGAGACAACCTGCCTGATAAGATCAGTTTTTTTTGTCAAAAAGAAAGAATTTGCATACACAAGTGCATTCCCCCCCCCCATACACTTGTGTTATACTCCACCAAGGACCAACAAGTGGTATCAGAGCAGGGGTTCATAGACCACTGCTTCTGAATATCCAACTGATTTTCAAAAACAAATTTTTTGTGGTCACTGAACTGATCCAAATTTCTGAAAAACCTATCTGTGTTCATCTTATATTATTTCTGTTGAAATGGCTAACAATGCAGTTCCAGGAGATGCTGTCAACAACATCAACAACATGGGTCCAAATCAAGTCAATCATATTTCTCATCACAAACTGCCAATGTTCTCAATTGAGAACTATGATTTTTGGAAAATCAGGATGAGAGCTCATCTTGCTTGCCAACATGATGAGATGCTTAAAGTCATCACTAGAGGGCCTTTCACATTCACTAAAGCAAATCCCAAGCTCACTGATGCTCAGAAAGCAGATCCAAGGGAGTTGCTGCCAAAGGATGAAGATGACTTTACAGCTGAGGAAAGAAAAAGGCACAACCTGAACTACATTGCAATGAACACATTGTACCAGACTATTCCAGATGCAGTGATGGGAAGAGTGTACCACTGCACATCAGCTAAAGAGATTTGGGACACCTTAGCACTTATGTGTGAAGGTACCCAAAAGATTAAAGAGAACAAGCTTCAAGTGGCTATCCAAAAATATGAACAATTCTCTATGGAAGCCAATGAAACTATTGATCATCTTGATGGCAGATTCACTGACATCATGAATGAGATAAACTCTCTTGGCAAGTTCTATGCCAAAAGAGAGGTTGCTTTGAAAATTCTGAGAAGTCTCACATCCAAGTGGGACATATATTCTGTCATGATGCAAAATACCAGCAATCTTGACAACATGCCAATGCAACAAGTATTCTCTGAACTCAAAGCATATGAGTTTGATTTGAACTGAAAGAAAGTGCATGAAGAGCCATCCTCCTCAAGCAAAGGTGTTGCTTTCAAAGCTGCTGAAATAGAAAAGAAAAATATTCAAAGATCCTCTCAAACTGTTTCAAAATTTGAAATGAAGGAGGAGCTGGCACTCATGGCAAGGAGATTTGAGAAACTCAACTCCAGATTTGGTAGATACAAGAAGTTCTACCAAGACAACAGAACCAGAAGGAGATTCAGTTCTCCTGACAACAAATCAGAGGACAAAGTCTCTGATGACAAGAAAGAAGACAAATATGCTGATAAAAAGAGATACAGCAAAGGTGAACCATCATCTTCAAGGAGGAAGGAGTCCTCAGGCAAGAAGAATGATGATGAAGATGTGTGTTACAACTGCCAGAAAAAGGGTCATTTTCAGTATGACTGCCCTGACCTAAGTGCCAAAGAAAGAAAGGAAAGGCAGAACAAAAGAGACAAGAGGCTGAACAACAGGAAAGCCATGGTTGCTGGAGACTCAGCTAGTGAAGAGAGTGTCTACTCTTCTGATGATGGATTGTTCTCCAACAGTGACAGTGATGATGACTGTCAAATGGCATTTGAGAATGAAGAGGTATGTTCATCTTCCAGTTCATCTTCCAACTCTTCAATTAACACACATGAGTCTAGTGAAATGCACTTGAAACTCAACTTTGGGAAGTTACTTGAGGATTTCACCAGATTACAAGAGGTATGCAATATAGCACTTAGAGAAAATGAGCTTTTGAATTCTAAAGCTCAAACTCCCAACCTTCCTGAACCAGGGTTTGACATCAAATCAACTGAGTTGTATCAGCAGATTGTGAGAGAACATGAGGAGATGTCTCTCAAAGTCTCTGAACAACAAAAGTTGATTGATGATCAAGAACTGGCCTTGAGGAAAAAGGATTTTGATCTAAGAACTCTTCAAGCAAAATTTGACAATCTCTCAAGTGAATTTGATACTCTTAAATTAAGTGAGGGGAGCTTAAAAATGAAAATGTCTGCCTTGAACAAATCTGCTAAGGCAATAGAGGAGATTCAAGGATTTCAAAGACCATTTGCTCAAAAGGGTGGATTAGGCTATAATCCATTTGAACCCTCACCTGGTCTTAGTATTGCTTCATCCAGCAATTCTAAGATGACTTTTGTAAGATCAGTGGCACAACAAAATGAGATTGAAGTAAATCAACCACTGATCAAGGATAAGGGTAAAGGAATTTTTATACCAACTCAAGTAAACAATGTACCTAAACCCATACCTATGGAAAAGGTTAAAGGCATTGCTTATAACAGGAATGAGGTTCAGAAAGGTAGAACCAATGGAAGGTCAACCTATCTGAATCCTCATCAGAGAAGTTGTCCAAAATCTATTCAGAAAAGGCCAACTCAAATGAGGCAACCTCAACTGAATGGATTAAGGCCAATCCCCTCTGACAGGTATAAAACATTCAGGAAGCCTGGACCTTACTTGCCAAATGGAAAAGGCCATTCAAAACCTTATTCTCAAAAGTCTTACCAAGCTGCACCTAAGCCTAGTAACTTCAGGAGAAATGTCCCAAAGAAATTTACCAACTCTCCTGAACCTTACAAAGCTAACACTTATACACAGAGATCACCCAAGGCATTTAAGGGTCAAACTGTGTATGTAGATGTAAATGGAAACCAAGTCAGTCACTTTGAGTCAATCAGAGTTATCAGGCAGATTTGGGTTCCAAAAGGTACAGCTAACCCTCTAGGACCCAACACTCAAAGGGTACCTAAATTTTGACTTTGCAGGGTTGCAAGGACCACAAGAAGAAGAGAAGCATCAACAAGAAAACAGCATGGTACTTGGACAGTGGATGTTCAAGACACATGACTGGAAACAAGGAGCTTCTCTCAGATTTCATAGAAAAAGATGGTCCTTCAGTAACCTTTGGAGACAGCTCATAAGGGATCACAAGAGGTTATGGTACATTAAACATTGGTAGTGTTAAAATTACTGATGTCTCATATGTCCTAGGCATAAAATATAACTTGCTGTCTATAAGTCAAATTTGTGACAAAGGATATTGTGTTGAATTTGCACCAAATGAATGTACTATAAAAAACAAATCAACACAACAGGTGCTACTAACAGGGGTGAGAAAGGGAAATGTCTATTTTGCAGATTGGAGCAAAACCCCTGAAGCAGTTTGTCTTGTTGCCAAAAGCACAAGTGAGCAAAGTTGGCTGTGGCAGAAGAGACTGAATCACCTGAACTTCAAAACTATCAACAAGATTGCAAGAAACTCTCTAGTTAAAGGGCTGCCAAATCAAGTGTTCACCAAAGAACACATATGCCAGCCATGTCAGGAAGGAAAGCAGATCAAAGCTTCATTCAAAGGAAAACCTGTCATCTCAACTGAGAGAGTTCTTCAACTACTGCATATGGATTTATTTGGGCCAATAATCCCAGTAAGTATAAATGGAAGAAAATATGCTTTAGTTGTTGTTGATGATTTTTCCAGGTACACTTGGGTAGTATTCTTGCTGAACAAAAAGGAGACCCAAGTCAAGCTACCTGAATTGATGATGAGATTGAGCAATGAAAAGGGCCTAAGTATTGTCAAGATCAGATAAGACAAGGGCACTGAATTCATAAACTCATACATCAATGAGTACTGCAGCAAGAATGGCATCACACATGAAACTTCAGCAGCAAGAACACCTCAACAAAATGGGGTTGCTGAAAGAAGGAACAGAACCTTGAAAGAGGCAGCAAGAACCTTGATTGCTGAATCCAAACTGCCTAAAAGGTTCTGGGCTGAAGCCATTAGCACTGCATGCCACACTCAAAACAGGTCCTTGATCACCAAAGGACAAGGGATAGAAACCTGAATATTGATGAGATAACACAAAGAACAACCAGACTAAGGCTTCAAAGCAAGGAAAGAGTTTTTGTAGATGTTGCCCAGCCTGAATTACATGATAATCAAAAACTGGACAACCTACCTGATGGCAATCAACCTGAAGACAACCAACCTGAAGGTGAAATTGAACTGACTGACCCCATCCCAGTTCAAAATCAGGTAACAACTACCAATAAAGAAGCAGGCAATGCTGAGGTAGTAAATGGATCCAATATTCAAGGGGGAACCAATGAAAATGTCAACTCATCTGACAATGAGGACAATACCCCTAAATATGATCCAGAACTTGATCCTTCAATTAACTTTCCTGAATTTAATGAGTCTAGTGATCCAACTTCAGATGAGGACAATCCTCCTGAAGGGATCAGGTCTAGAAGGACTTGGTTGCAGGACCACCCATCTAGCCTGATACTTGGTAATCCAAGTGAAGGGATCAAAACTAGAATATTTCATGGAGAAAGTGCTTTGTTTTGTTGTTTCCTTTCAGAACAAGAACCAAAAGACATTGAGGAAGCACTACAAGACACCAACTGGATCATAGCCATGCAAGAAGAGCTGAACCAGTTTACCAGAAATGAAGTATGGGAGCTGGTAGATAGGCCAACTCATCAAGATGTCATTGGAACCAAATGGGTGTTCAAAAATAAGAAGAATGAAAATGACATCATTGTGAGGAACAAAGCAAGATTGGTAGCCAAAGGATACAGTCAATCTGAAGGGATTGATTATGATGAGACCTTTGCTCCAGTGGCCAGACTTGAGGCAATCAGACTCTTCTTAGCATATGCAGCTCACATGAGGTTCAAAGTTTATCAAATGGATGTGAAGAGTGCATTTCTCAATGGGGTGCTCAAAGAAGAAGTATATGTGGAACAGCCCCCAGGCTTTGAAGAAGGAGACAAGGTGTACAGATTAAAGAAAGCTCTCTATGGCTTAAAGCAAGCTCCAAGAGCTTGGTATGACACCTTATCACAGTTTCTTCTAGATCATGGTTTTGTCAAAGGCACTGTTGACAGAACCCTGTTCAGAATCTGTGAAGGAGATGATATCTTGTTAGTCCAAATCTATGTGGATGACATTATATTTGGATCTCCAAATGAGAAGCTGTGTGAGAAGTTC
Source organism: Galeopsis tetrahit (assembly GCA_963675135.1). NCBI lineage: Eukaryota > Viridiplantae > Streptophyta > Magnoliopsida > Lamiales > Lamiaceae > Galeopsis > Galeopsis tetrahit. The sequence continues at coordinate 40,000,574 of OY776128.1, read as the reverse complement.
TCCAAACTCATGCAGAGCAAATTTGAGATGTCTATGATGGGATTGATGAATTTCTTCTTAGGACTTCAAGTCTCTCAATCAAAGAAGGGAATATTCATCAATCAGGCCAAGTATACAAGGGACATGATCAAGAAATTTGGATGTGCTTCAAGCAAACCAGTCAGAATTCCTATGAATACTAACTGGAAAATGGATCCTGATGAAAGTGGAGAGCCAACAAACTCCACTAACTACAGGGGAATCATAGGATCCTTGCTTTATCTCACTGCAAGCAGGCCAGATATCACATTTGCAGTTGGAGCGTGTGCAAGATTTCAAGCCAATCCAAAGAAGAGCCATCTTGATGCTGCCAAGAGAATCCTAAGATATCTCAAAGGATCTGAGAATCTTGGATTATGGTATCCAGCTGATGACAATATTGAGCTCACTGGATATTCAGATGCAGATTATGGAGGATGTAGAATTGACAGAAAATCCACCTCTGGAACATGTCAATTCTTGGGCAGCAAGCTTATCTCATGGTTCTCCAAGAAGCAAAATACAGTTGCAACTTCAACAACTGAAGCAGAATATTTAGCAGCTGGAAGTTGTTGTGCTCAGATACTTTGGCTCAGGCAGCAACTTAGAGATTACAAGGTAATCTCAAATGAAGTGCCAATATTCTGTGACAACAACAGTGCAATTGCCATCTCACAGAATCCAGTACTCCACACCAGATGCAAGCATGTGGATATCAAGCATCACTTCATAAGGGATCATGTGGAGAAGAAAGATATCAAGCTTGTCAAGATTCACACTGATAAGCAAAAAGCTGATATCTTAACTAAGCCTCTAGCTGAAGCAAGGTTCTTGGAACTATCAGCAGAATTGGGCTTACTTGATCCAGGCAAGGTGGAGAAATGAGGAAAGAAAGCTCATATGAAGGGGGAAGTTCATTAAAAAGAACTTCAGCAAGGTTGACCAACCTCACTGATGCAGTCAGCCAAAGAGGGAAACTCAGCAAAGTTGTCCCTATAGTAATCAGCAATGTTGGTCAGGAGCTTTGACCAAGTGGGACCCAGTCAGCAACTTTGGGACCCACTCAGGCAAGTTCATCAGGCAGTTTGACCTTCACAGAAACCAAAGCACATCTCAGGATGTTTGTCCGAATTAATTGGATAATCATTGCTATTTTTAGCATTGATTAGACTTTTATAAGGTTTCTTGGTCTAAGAGTAGGCCATTTTAGGATGGAGTGTGCTTTAAAGATTTTTACCACCAAAAAGGCAAATCAGCATTTAATGCAAAAATCTTAATTGGGACTTCATGAATTCTTGAGCCATCATCAAGACCATTGATTTGCATTAAACCTCCATCAAACCGCCTAAAGTCCACTACCTTTCTTTATTCAATTGGTTTTTACAATTACTCACTGCCACTATCTATTAACCAACGGTTAATAAACTCCCCACATATTTAAACTCCTCGGTTTTTATCTCCATTCTTACGCACTCATAATTCCATACCCTCAAGATTTTGAAAATCCTCAAAACCTGCAACTTATCTCCAAACCTTTTCTATTCTTCAAATTTATCTATGGCACCCAAGATCAAGAGGGAAGAGCTTGTAGACTTCAATGACTCCTCTCTGGACATTGATTTCTCTTACCTTAGCAATCCAAACTCTTTATGGTTTGAAAAGCTAGTAGCCTTTGACAGTCCAGACAAGGAGGTTGAGCCAGTACTCCATTGGCTTAGGGAAGCAGGCTTGGAAAAGTTTCTTGGCACCAAGCCTGATTCATGCCTGAATCCATTCATGGCACAATTCTTTGCCTATCTCAGATGGAAGGGCAAGAAAGGAGATGTGTGCACCAAACTCACATATGCTGAGGAAGATGAAGAAGGAGAAAGCCAACACACCATCATCTTCACTGCTGAAGATCTGGATGCTAGCTTTGGGCTACCTTCAGAAGGCCAGAAACCAGAAACCTACAAGGAAGGAGAAGATCAAGAGTTCTACTTCTCATGGCTGCTTACACCCAAAAAGCTTGTAAGTGCTCAAAACAAGAATACTCTAAAGCCATTGTTTAGACACTTGTTTGATTGTGTGGTGAAAAGTCTGTTAAGTCACTCTGGGAGTGTTGAACAAATCAGCATGCCAAAGCTAAGGGTAATGGCTGCTGTAATTGACTCTGCTGAGAAGAGAGTCAAATTTGATTGGAAAAGCTTCATTTTGGACAAGATGATGAATGAGAAATTCAAGTTTAAGGAGGTGAAACACCACAAGGTGGTGGTTGATGGAAGACTTCAATTCTGCACAAGAGCCAGCCTGCTCTTGGAAAGATTTGCTCATTACACCCACCTTCAAGCCAAGCCAAAGCCTTTTCCAGCACAGAAGGTGATGTTTAGAAAGCTGTCTTCAAAGACAGAAAAGAGAAAGCAAGATGCAGCTTCCAAGAAAGCTGTTGCTATAGTTCCAGCCACCAGAGTCTCTCCAAGGAAGAGAAAAGCCCAACCCCCAAGAGCTTAGCCAAAAATGAAGAGGATGAAGAAGATTTTGAGTGAATCTTCACCAGAAAGCCAATCAAGAAGTGGAGGAGCCACTTCTGAGGAGATTGAGAAGGTTGTTGATGAAGGAGTCAACCCTCCTGATCAAGGAGAAGAATTCAGAGAGGTTGTCCCCTTACAACCTGAAAGTGTAACAGAATTCAGAGATCTTGACAAGCCAACAAGATCTGAAAGAAGGAAGAGGATAATCAAAACTTCTGAGAAGCAGAAGTTGATGGAAGAGGAGAAGAAGAAGAAAGAATTCTTCAAGGAGATTAGACAGGCTAGTAGGTCTAACTCCAAGTCCAAGTCAAACAGCCCTGAAGCCAAGTCTCCTGATATTCAATCAGAAAGAATATCTCCATCAAGGGAAGAAGAAGAGGAGTGCAAGACTCCTGAGGATGCCCCAATCATTACCAAGAAAGTTTACTCCCCTGAAGGTGCCCCAGACAGATCAGGTATTGATGTGCTGGCAGATTTGGTTAATCTTGAGGATAGACCTTTCTCCCCACTTGATCCAAGACTTCTTTCTTATACCAAACTTCTTGAAACTGTTCTTCAAGAAGGTGATCAAGTTGTTCTCCCACCCATTCCAGCCATTCCAATTACCTCTTCAGGCACATTTCTCTCAAAAGCACCTGAATCCCAACTTGTTTTAAGCTCCTCTGAATCCAAACCTTCTGAACCCAACCTACCTGAAATCCAGCCAAGCCTACCTGAATCCAAATCCAACCCTCCTGAATATCAAGCCAACTCTTCTAAAGATGAAAGTGGTGAAGAATACACTTATGAAGGGATGCTGAGGCAGATTGCCAAGGCTAATGTGGATGAGTTGTATCCTGGATTGAAGGAGTATCCTAGGCTGCAACAACAGTTCTATGATCTTAGAGCCCTTGTGGAGATCAAAGATAGAACTATGGTGGAAATAGCTCAGGCTATTCAGGATAAAGGAGCAAGTTGGTGGCAGGTTGAAGAGAACAGGCTTTTGCACTTTGCAAATGTGAAGAAGTCCAGTGTGTTGACCACTGAGGCCTTGTTCTGCACCATTGTTCATGAGAAAGTGCTTGCTGAGAGAGAAAGAATTGCACAGGGACTCAGGCACCCTGATAGTCCATCTGATGATGACAATGATGATGATGATGATAACACCAATCCCAACCCTCCTGGCCTCAACTCTGCACAGGTACATTACTTGACCTATCATTCTATTAAGGACTCTGATCATTCAGAGGAGTTGACCAAAGATGGTGACTCAGTCCAAGATGCATTGGCCAAGGATGGTTCTTCTGAACCTGAGGCACAGCTTGACAATGTTGAGACTTCCATAGGAGAAGCTAGTTTGGCTAAAGCCTCATCAATGTCAGGACAGTTGGACATTGACCAGCCTTTAGTCATTCAGGATGACTCAGTGGACTTGGGATGCCCAAGCACTGTGATCTCCCAACAACTGCCCTCTGTGGATCCTGTTGAGGATATAGAGGTGTCAGGTCTAGGAATGGAAGGAGTTGAAAAGGCTAATAGTGGTGAAAACTCAGAGGGTGATGATGGTGAGGATTGTGTGATTACAGGTTCCCTGAGTGCACCACAAAAAGAGGGAGATGAGGTAGAAATATTGGGTGCAGCCCAATATGAGAGTCAGGCTATTCTTCAAGTCAAATCTGAACTTGATGAATCCCTTGGTGAAAGGAGGCCTGATTCTCCAATGAATGTAAGTCCATCTGTTATGAATGAAGAAGAAAAGAATATAGTTGAAAAAGAGAAAGAAGGTGCTGATGTATCAGGCCTTATGGGAGAAAGAAAAAATGAGGGTGTTGAGGGAGTTTCTACTAACACTCTTAGTTTTGCAGATTCTGTTGCTGTCACAATTGAACAAATTTTTGCAGATGCCTCCCTTACAGATATACCTGTTGATGCTGACATTGAACTTGAGGCAGTTTCAGCAAATGTGTCCACACTGAACCAGATTTACTTTGAGCAAGCCAACACAACGGAGGCTAACTTTCAGATTGCTACTCAGACTGCTTCCATTATTGAAGAACAGTCAGAGAAGTTGGACACACTGGTCAAGGAGGTTGGTAAGGCACATGCAGCAACCATTGATACTCTTGATGGCCAAGGAAAGACTTTAGCCTCTGTGGAGATGAGGCTAACTGGCTCAGAAGAGGTGATTCTGCCCACTTTGGATGCAAGAATATGTGGAGTTGAAACTGGACTGCAAACAGTTTCAACTGAAGTGACAAAGGCAAAAAATGCTATGGGAAAGTTCACAAGATCAGTGAAGAAAGAGCAGCAAGGTCTCAAAGATTTGTACAAGCATAATGTGAGAGCCTTGAGAAAGACCAGCAAGGATGCTTTGAGGCAGAGGACAGCAGCTCAGAGGAAGAAGGCAGAAGAATTGAAAGCTGCAATGGTGAAGGAGGCTGCTGAGAAGTTCACTGTTGAACTCATGGCCAAAGTGTCTGATCAAGTTTTGGCCAATCTCACTGAACAACTTCAGGCCAAACTTGATCAATCACTGAAAGCCACATTGGATGCAATTGTTACTCAGAAGATGAAGCCTGTACACACATTCTTAAGCATGGCAGATGATAAAATGCAAAACATTCATGATGAGAATGTTTATCTACTGCAGGAGCTGAAGTCCCTCACTCAGGCCCACTCACATCTCTCAGTTTCTATGAGTGAATTTAAGCCCCAGTGTTTTGATCATGCCAAAAAGGGGGAAAGAGAGAGAGCAAGGGCAAAAGGAACCTTGATGATTTGTGAACCTAAGGGAAAGGAGAAGGTCCCTGAAAGTGAGGTGGAGGCAGTAGAAGACATTGGGAAAGGCAAAGGCCCAATGAATATTGAGAACTTGACTGAAGAAGAGCAGATTCAGATTGCAGTTAAAGAGTCAATGATGTCTGCAATGGAGAGTCAGGCAAGGAGGCAACAAAGGCCTGGTGGTGAGTCAGCTGGACTTGACCCCAAAGAGAAGGTTGCTGAAGTAAGGGGGAAGGTGACAAGGTCATCTGAAAGAAAGAGGAAGGAATTACAAGCCTTCAATGAATTCCCAACCAGCCTGACTTTGCCATCAGAATTTCAGTCTGATGAATCTACTCCAGTAAGACAATCTAAGAGATTGAAGAAAGGAGCCAAGCTGCCTGTCATTGAAGAAGAAAGTGTTGAAGAGGATGTACAGGACAAAGAGCCTGATGTTGGTGTGCCCAAGCTTGCTGATGATCCCTCTAAATTGTTTGAAGAAGGTTTTGGAAAAGATCCAGAAACTCAGGAGAAGCTAGCTCTTCAGAGAGCTAAAGAGAGGATGGAGCAATTGGTTGAGGCCAACAAGGCAAGGGATGAAAGAAGAGCAAATTTCAGAGCTCCAAGAAGGAGGGCTTCATACAGAAGGCTCAAACCTCAAATGCTGCAAAGATGGGACACTCAGTACCCTCACCATGATAAGTGGGTTCCAATCTCACTGAATGATGCATGGGAGGAGGCCAAGAGAAGTTTTGTATATGACTTCTATGTCATTGGAAAGTGGCTTGGAGAGAGTGTAGATGAAGTCTTTGTCCAATTTGTGTTTGAGAACCACAGGGATCTCTATCAAAAGCTGTTTGCAGCAGCTGATATGGCAAGAGTTGAATTCAAGGCCCCTGGTCCAATTCTGTACATGCCTCCTAAGTTCAATGGGAACTTAATTGATGAGGGAAAGATTCTGGAAGAGTTCATCAACATCATGAAGATGGAGAAGATGAAGATTGGCCCTAAAGGCTCCAACAAGGATGTTTGGGAGCTGAAGAAAAGGGTCTGGGCTCAATATGGCATTGCTCCCCAAGATGATGGAACTCTCTGATTGATAAGTTTATCTCTTCCCTATCCTTGTTTTATGTTTGGTTATGATGTTGTTATTCTGTGTTCTCTGAATCAGTCTTGTTGTCCTTAGTTTTCAGACTTGTAATTCTTGATGATATATATGAAAGGACCACTGATTTTCTATCAAGAGATAACAACTCATTATCTCAACTAACCTGTCATTACATATATACTTGATTTATTGTGCTAACAGTTTCTTTCAGGAAAGTTGACCAGGTCATTCATCCTGAAGGTACAATATAGTATAAGTCAAGGTTCCTTTGTAATAGGTTTTGGCATCATCAAAAAGGGGGAAATTGTTGGGAATAAAATGATTTTGACTTAGATACCAAAACCCCTGATTGATGATGATCAGATTAGTTGAGATATGCTCAAGTCTTATTCAGGCAAGTTGTCCCAGAACACTTGAGTATGTAGAATGCTTAAGTTAAAAATCTCAGAAATGTTGTGAGATTTTAGAGTTCAGGATAGTTGTCCAAAGCTAAATGTTAGAGAGCTTGATAGTTATTAAGTTTGAGGTCAAAATTGCTGAAGCATCAGGACAGCTGACCAAGTGGACAACTGAGCTGAAGAGATAAAGAACTCCAAAGCTGTGCTCATAAATGCAAAAGATCAAGACAGTTGAAATTCAAATGATCAAGAGAATTGAATGTCAAAAGCTTACAGAAGACACATTCAATGAAGCATTTATTGCCAATCATGCCTAAACCAAGCATTGAAGACTTAGAACATTAAAGAGTGAAGCATTGAATGAATGTTGGAACATTCTAAAACATCAGCAAGAATGTTCAGGGAACTTGTCCCATCTGACCGTTGGTTGAGTGTAGATTCTGCCACAAATCAACCTTGGGAAGTGTGCTTATTTGGAATCTATCACAAGTCTTCTCAGCCGCATTTGTCAGAGCTTAACATATTCATTCAAGCAACCATTGAAGACCCCTTTTACATAGTGGATAAAAGGATGCCAAGCTTCATAGCCGTTTCAATGCTGCTGCAAATAGACAAGTTTGAATTGCTAATTCCCCAACGGTTAGTTGTTCAAATTTGCCTATAAATACAGAAGTGATCAAAGGGATTCCATATCCAACAACAAGCTATCAAACTACAATCAAGCTTTCAAAGGAAACCAAGCTATTCTTCAGAATCCCAAGTTTCCTGAATCACTTCAAGTAGCTAAGCCAATCTTTGTAATCATCCAAAGCTTAGCATTGAGATATCCTAAGCCTTTACACTGTTCTTATTGTAAAGGATATCTCTACTAGTTGGAACCAAACCTCAAACCCTATCTCATTTAGTGAAGAGAGTGTTTGTTGTAGAAGTGAGGAGTTAAGGACTGTTAGAGTGAAACACAGTCTTAACTCAGAGAGATTGAGCACTAGGACTCAGATTATCCTAGGGATCAAAGCACTAAGAGAGTGTTGTTGATCAGTGCACCTTGGCACTATAAAACAAGCTAATTCCATTGTGAAGGAATTATCCTGTTCAATCAGGGAAAGTGGATGTAGGAGCTTGAGTCTCTGAACCACTATAAACTTGTGTGTTCTTTACTTACTGCACTCTTTATTGCATTCATATTCAAACATAATTCAAAGAGTAAAACTTGTAAAGATTAAGGAAAACTGTTTTGGACAAAGTCCCTGATAACTGTCTTTTCAGAAATTGATTTGGAGTATTTCTTTAGTCAAAAGGCCAACCACATTCCGCACTTAGCAACTCTTTTAGATATTTAGCCAACTGATCACTTTATAGTAATCAGTAGGACAAATATCTATCAAAGTTCACACTCAGGCCTGTTGTGAGACAACCTGCTTGATAAGATCAGTTTTTTTGTCAAAAAGAAAGAATTTGCATACACAAGTGCATTCCCCCCCCCCCCCGCCATACACTTGTGTTATACTCCACCAAGGACCAACAGTGCCTTTATCAGATCTTATCTTGATAATGCTAAGGCCTTTCTCATTTGACAATCTCTTTAGAAGTTCAGGCAGTTTGACTTGTGTTTCCTTCTTATTAAGGAGAAATACTACCCATGTGAACCTAGAGAAGTCATCTACTACCACCAATGTGTATTTTCTACCATTTATGCTTGCTGGGGTAATTGGTCCAAATAAGTCCATATGTAAAATTTCAAGTACCCTTTCAGTAGAAACTACTGGTTTTCCTTTGAATGAGGCTTTAATCTGTTTTCCTTCTTGGTATGGTTTGCAAACATGCTCTTTAGTGAAAACCTCATTAGGTAGTCCTTTAACTAATGCATTTCTAGCAATCTTGTTCATTGTTTTGAAGTTCAAGTGATTCAATCTCTTATGCCATAACCAACTTTGTTCACTAGAACTCTTAGCAATGAAACATGCAGCATCAGTGGACTTATCCCAGTCTGCAAAATACACATTCCCTTTCCTAGTTCCAGTCAATAGAATTTGTTGAGTCTTATCTTTGATTAAACATTTACCACTTGAGAACTCAACATTGAACTCTTTATCACAGAATTGACTGATACTTAGGAGATTATATTTGAGACCAGCCACATAAGATACATTGGATACTTTGATGTTACCAATCATCAAAGTACCATAACCTTTTGTTGTTGCTTGTGAGCTGTCTCCAAATGTGACATTTGGGCCTTCTTTTTCAATGAAATCAGTGAGGAGTTCCTTGTTTCCAGTCATGTGCCTTGAACATCCACTGTCAAGGTACCATGCTGACTTTTTAATCATGCTCCTCATCTTGTGGCCCAATGGTACCTGCAATTAGATAGGTTTAGGTACCCTTTGAGTTTTGGGTCCTGAGAGGTTAGCTGTACCTTTAGGAACCCAAACTTGCCTAATAACCCTGATTGATTCAAGGTGGCTAAGTTGTTTTCCTCTAGCATCAACATACACTGTCTTTCCCTTAAATGCCTTTGGGAAAGTATGTGTGAAGGTGTTAACTCTGTAAGTTTCAGGAGAGTTGTCAAGTCTCCTGAACTTATGAGTTCTTTGTGCTACTTGAGGGAATCTTTGTGGAAAGGCATTTTTATGACCATTACCCTTTGGTATGAAGGGTTTTGGTTGTCTCATTTTATTTTGCCTTTGGTATGACTATCCTGAGATTTGCTTTCTCAAGCTCTCTCAAGACTTGTTGATACAACTCAGTATATTTGACATCAACAACTTCCTTACAGTTTTTAGCAAGTTCAATTGTCAATCTTTCATTTTCTCTCACACAGTTGTCATGAAATTCTTGTAACATAGTGAAATCTTCCATCAACTTTCCAAGGGAAAGCTTCAGGTTGACCTCACTAGTGTTTTGTGAGATGAATGATGGTGAACTAGAAGTAGAGGATACCTCATCATCCTCAAGAGCCATGTTGCAAACATCATCATCATCTTCACTGTTGGAGAACAGTCCATCAGAAGAGTTGAAGCTTTCAGCACTTTCAGATTCTTCACGAGCCATCATGGCTTTTCTATTGGTGAACTTTCTGTCTCTCTTTGCTTGCCTTTCTCTTCTCTCCTTAGAGCTCAATTCAGGGCAGTCATACTGGAAGTGCCCTTTCTTCTTGCAATTATAGCACAGATCTTCATCATCATCCTTCTTTGGTTCTTCTCTTCTTTTTGATGATGAAGGTTCAACTCTAGTGGACCTTTTCCTATCAGAGTACTTGTCCTCTGATCTTTTCTCTTCAGGTTTCTTGACCTCAGCCTGAGCTTCAGGAGAGTTGTATCTTCTCCTGAATTTATTGTCCTGGTAGAATTTCTTGTATCTACCAAACCTTGAATTTAACTTGTCAAACCTTCTAGCCATTAAGGCTAGTTCCTCCTTCATTTCAGTCTTGGAGACTGACTTTGATTATCTTGGAGTGGACTGCATTTCTGGTTCAGCAGTTTTGGCTTTGAATGCCACTCCTTTTGTAGGATTTGAAGGTTCCTCAACAGGCTTTCTTCTGTTGAGATCGAACTCATAAGCCTTGAGTTCAGAGAAGATTTGTTGCATGGGCATTGTGGAGAGATCTTTGGTATTTTGCATCATCACAGCATAGACATCCCACTTTTGACTGAGACTTCTCAAGATCTTCAGTCCAACTTCTCTCTTGGAGTACACCTTGCCCAATGAGTTGATCTCATTCATCACATCAGTGAATCTACCAGCAAATTTGTCAATGGACTCCTCAGACTCCATTGTGAATTGTTCAAATTTCTGCACAGCTACTTGGAGCTTATTCTCCTTGATCTTTTCAGTACCCTCACACATTTCTGCAAGAGTATCCCATATTTCTTTGGCAGTAGTGCAGTGGTAGAATCTTCCCATGATTGCATCTGGAATTTTTTGATAGAGAGTGTTCATGGCAAGATAATTCAAATTATCTTTTCTCTTTTCATCAGTAGTGAAGTCATCTTCATCTTTAGGGAGCACATCTCTTGTGTCTGCCCTTTGAGCTTCAGTGACTCTGGGATTGACTTGAGTGAACACAAAAGGACCTCTTGTAATCACTCTCAGCATGTCAGTGTGTACAGATGCAAGATGAGCCCTCATTCTGATTTTCCAGAAATCATAGTTGTCTATAGAGAACATGGGCAATTTGTGATGAGATATGTGATTGACTGGATTTGTGGCCATATTGTCCAATCCTTGAACAGCAGGGGGTGGAACAGCAGCATTGATGTTTTGATCAGGATTTTGTTGCTGGTTCTGGTTGTTGTTGTTTCCTCTTGCCATTACTTCAAGAAAAAGGGTTAGACAATAGATATCAAGGATTTCTGATAGATCAGTTCAGTGACCATACCAAATATGTGATTTTGAAAACCAAGATGGCTTTTCAGAAGTAGTGGTCTTTGAACCCCTGCTCTGATACCACTTGTTGGTCCTGAAAGGAGTATATAACAAATGTATGGGGGGGGAATACACTTGTATGCAAATTCTTTTCAAACTTGATCAAACCAGATATCAGCAATGTTGTCTTGGACAACTCTGCTGAATATGATTAACTCTCTTAAAGATAATCAAACTACTAAGTACTATTTAATACTTAGTTGAATAACTATCTAAAGGAGTTATATGTGCGGAATAGTGGTTGGCCCTTTAGTTTAGACTCCTTTAAAGTTTCTGAAATCACTCAAACAATCAAACAGTCTAGTTTTCAGGGAACTTGTCCAAATGTCTTTTTGCACTATCTTAAGTATGAATTCTTTGAAAGGTCAGTTTAGTGTGCAGTGTTGAATGTATGAAAGTACTTTGAAAGTAAATCAACACAACAGTTTATAGTGGTTCAGAGACTCAAGCTCCTACATCCACTTTCCCTGATTTAACAGGATAATTCCTTCACTCTTGGAATTAACTTGTTTTATAGTGCCAAGGTGCACTTGATCAATAACACCACTCCTTGGTGAATTGATCCCTAGGATGTCTAGAGTCCTAGTACCCTCTTCTCAACTCAGAACTGAACTGTTCTTCTCTCAACAGTCAGCTCCTACCACTTCTACTACTACAACCTTCTCACTTTCTCACTTGAAAGGGGTAATGAGATATCCTTTACAATGAAGATCAGTGTATAAGGATTAGGATATCTCTCTAAGCTTGTGTATGGATATACAATAGGTTCAGCTTAGAAGAAGTGTACGAAGACTAAGATAGTCTTTGAAAGCTTGTAAGCACTCTTGCTTGAGGATAGTTGTCAAGTTGGATTGTGTTGAGGTGTTTTCAAATGGTCTTCACACTTCTGTATTTATAGAAAAATGGAGGATTTGCCCATTGGAGAGGCAGCCTCAAATGTCCATAAATGTCTTCTTCTTCTTAGAAGACAGATTCTTGAAAGTGACATGTCCTCATTTGGGAAATAAACGGCTGTATAGACTTTGTCTTCATTCTGCAGCACTCTTCCCAATGTCTGACTTTCAGATTCACTTGTTAAGACTTGGACATGGCTTCTGAAGGTTGTTCCAATGATAGGACAACATTCCTTATCAAATGGACAACTCTCCTTATCACTTTCAGCAGTCTTGCTTATCAGCAAGGTTGTCTTGCTCTTTTCAGATGACTTGGCTCTTTCCCTTTGTTTCACTTGGAGTTGATCTTTAGCTTGTTTCTTTGAAGATCTTTAGGGAATGGTTGTCTCAAACTCTTCAGCATAGTTGACTTCAAGCTTTCAGGGCACTTGATCTGGTTCAATTGTGCTGAGACAACTCTTCTGGACAACTCTCCTGATCAGCATACTTGGCCTTCAATAGGCTTAGTGTTGGTTCCAGAATTTGAGCCTTGAGGGGACTTGTTCTTGATAATCTTCAGAGCATATGTTCCCCCTCAACTTGTGCATCTAATCAACTAAGAGCTACCTAACATATCAGCTTCTCTTCTAGCCTTATTCTATATGTTCTAACAATCTTAGAACATAGTCATCTTGACTTAGGCATGTCTCAGGGGGTTTTCGTATGAATCAAAACATATCTCATTTTATTCCCAACAATAACGCGCACGGTAACACAAAAGGATATGGCACCCTTAAAAATGGTGACATTGAGGTACATGATGTATCATATGTAGAAGGTTTGAAGTTTAATTTATTATCAGTTTCTCATTTTTGTGACACTGGTTACTCAGTAAAATTCTCTAAAGATGAGTGTCTCATTAGTGATAAAAGAACAAAACAAAACCTTCTAACAGGATCTAGAAAAGGTATTATGTATCTTGCAAATTGGAACAGCTGTCCTAAGGATACATGTCTGCTTGTGAAAAGCCCTAAAGATGTCAGCTGGCTATGGCACAAACGTCTTAGTCATCTGAACTTTAAGACTATGAACAAGCTAGCAAGGGAATCCTTAGTTGATGGACTGCCTAATGAACTCTACTGTAAAGATCAGGTATGTGATGCATGTCAACAAGGAAAGCAAACAAAGGTCTCTTTCAAGACCAAGAAGACAGCATCAACGAGCAGAGTTTTTGAACTGCTTCACATGGATCTCTTTGGACCAATCACTCCAACCACACTTACAAGGAGAAAGTACACTCTTATTGTTGTAGATGGCTACTCCAAGTTTACTTGGGTTATCTTCTTATACAAGAAGAGTGAGACTCAACATAAGCTTCCTGAACTATTGAAGAGAATCCAAGTAGAGAAAGGAGAACCAATTGTGAAAGTTAGAAGTGACAAAGGCACTGAATTCATTAACTCTTGTATAATTGCCTATTGTACTTCTAATGGTATTCAGCATGAGACAAGTGCAGCAAGAACACCACAACAGAATGGTGTAGCTGAAAGAAGAGTCAGAACACTCAAAGAAGCTGCAAGAACACTCCTTGCTGAATTCTCTACTCCTAAGAAGCTATGGGCAGAAGCCATCAACACAGCTTGTCACACTCAAAATAGGTCAGGTATTCACAAAATTTATGAGAAAACCCCATATGAACTGTGGAAAGGAAGGAAACCTATAGTATCTTACTTTCATATATTTGGTTGCAAGTGTTTCATTCACAACAATGGGAAAAGTAAGTTGAATGCTTTCGATGCCAAAGCAGATGAGGGGATATTCTTGGGATACTCCTCTACTAGCAAAGCATTTAGAGTACTCAACAAACGAACCCTTCTTGTGGAAGAAACACCTCATGTTGTTTTTGATGAATCTTGTGAAAAGAGTGCAGTAGAAACAGACTCAGCTGCAGATAAGATGAGGAAACTAGTGATCAAGTCCAGACCAGATGAGTTCATTGAAATCAATGAACCATTTCCTGAAGAACCAGAGGAGGATAAACCACACAGACCTGTCACTAGATCTCAAACTCAAGCTGAGCAAGCTGACCAAAATCAAGATGCAACAATTCCAAATGCAATAGGGGAATGATCTCTTTGACACACAAGATACAGATGATGATCGACCAAATCAAGTCAACCCTACTGATGGCACTAGAACAGATGAGAATCCAAGCTCATCTAATGCAGATACTCCTGTGAGGAATACATGGAGAAACAATCATCCATCAAACCTCATCTTAGAAGGAGCAGAATCAGGTGTCAAGACCAGAAGACAACTGAATCAGAACCCCAGACCTCTATGTTCTGCTGGTGTGCTTTCTTGTCCAACATTGAACCAGTTGACATAGAAGAAGCAATGACTGGTAGCAATTGGATCACTACTATGCAAGAAGAACTAAACCAATTCGAAAGAAATGAAGTATGGGAATTGGTAGATCGTCCTGAAAACCACAATGTAGTAGGAACAAAGTGGGTATTCAAGAATAAGAAGGACGAAAATGATGTAATAACTAGAAATAAAGCAAGGCTAGTTGCAAAAGGATACTCACAATCTGAAGGGATTGATTATGATGAGACCTTTGCTCCAGTAGCCAGATTAGAAGCCATTCGATTGTTTCTAGCTTATGCATCATATACTGGCTTCAAGGTATATCAAATGGATGTCAAGAGTGCTTTTCTAAATGGTAATCTGGTAGAAGAAGTGTATGTAGAGCAACCTCCGGGATTTGAAAAAGGAGATCAAATATATCGTCTGAAGAAGGCTCTCTATGGTCTGAAACAAGCCCCTAGAGCTTGGTATGACACATTGTCACAATTCCTACTTGACAATGGATACACAAAAGGCAAAGTTGACAGAACTCTTTTCAGAATACAAGAAGGAGAAGACATTCTAATGGTGCAAATATATGTAGATGACATTATATTTGGATCACCCAATCAAGACATGTGCAAGATGTTCTCTGAACTAATGCAAGGAAAATTCGAAATGAGCATGATGGGTGAGATGAACTACTTCCTAGGACTCCAAGTCAAGCAAAGTCTAGAAGGGATCTTCATCAACCAATCCAAGTATACCAAAAACCTATTAGAAAGATTCAAATCTCTACAAAGCAAGACTGCAAGAATTCCAATGATGACATCTTTCAAAATGGAACCAGACGAGTCTGGAAAGGCAGTTGATCAAGCTGAATATAGAGCACTAATTGGATCTCTACTATATCTTACAGCCAGCAGACCAGACATAACTTTTGCTATAGGAGTATGTGCTAGGTTTCAAGCAAACCCAAAGCAATGTCATCTAGAAGCAGCAAGGAAAATCCTCAAGTACCTAAAAGGAACAGTCAACTTAGGATTATGGTACCCTGCTGATGACAATCTAGAATTGAGTGGATACTCTGACTCAGACTATGGTGGATGCAGAATAGATAGGAAGTCCACATCTGGAACCTGTCAATTCCTAGGCAACAAGTTGATATCATGGTTCTCAAAGAAGCAAACTTCAGTTGCAACCTCCACCACTGAGGCAGAATATATGGCAGCTGGAAGTTGTTGTAGTCAGCTGCTCTGGCTAGTTCAACAACTAAAAGATTACAATGTAGAGGCAAGTGAAGTCCCTATCTACTGTGATAGCAGCAGTGCCATTGCCATCACTCAAAATCCAGTCCTCCACACAAGGTGCATGCATGTCGACATTCGACACCACTTCATAAGAGATCACCTTGAGAAGAAGGACATCAGGATGGAGAAAATTCACACAGATATCCAAAGAGCAGATATCTTGACTAAGCCCCTAGCTGAAGAAAGATTCAAGAACCTATGCTACAGCCTAGGACTTCTTGATCCAAGCATATGAAGAGCAAAGATCAGCTGAAGACCTCAGCTGATACAATTGCAGCAGACTAGGAGAATCAGATGAGGTGAATAGACACCCTCATCTTCAGGTAAGTACTTTCCCAATGAAGACAAATAAAGCTAACATAGAGCTATTTAATCAAGGGGGAATCCATGACACCTTAAGAATCCTTGATAAAATACTCTACAATATGCATTGCATAATATATATATATATATATATATATATATATATATTCAGAAGAGTTGAACAAAGTTTCTTGGTATCTGTACTCAAGCAATGTATACATATGTATAATAATAAATTATTCTTCATAAAATACTTTATCATTATACATGCATACAGTATACTATTGAAGAAGGCAGGTACCTCTAACCCCTCCCTTGCTATTACTCCTTCCAAACTATCCAAGGGTCAGAAGAGAAAGAAGAAAACTTCTTCTTTCACCAAAAAGTCCAAGAAATCCAGGCTCCCTACTCCCATGAGTATAGCCCCAATTTCATCCTTTGACCCTAATGGAGCTCCCAACCCATCTGAACCTTCAAACACTAATTCCCAAATCCCTGTTGATACTCACACAGCAGAGGAACAAGCCCAGCCTCACACAGCATCTGACCAAAACTTACCTACCTCTCAAACTCCTGCTGATATACAAACAGCAGATGACCAATCTCAGAAAGCCTCTACACCCCCTGCTGATGATCAAACTCAAATAACCTCTCCAACCCCTGCTGATACCCAAGATCATCAAGCCCAACCATCTACTGATCTTCAAGTAGAAGAAGAACCAGACCAGCAGACTAAAAACCCTGCTGATGCACAACCCACTGAAGATCAATCACACACTCCTACCCAATCCAAAGATATCACTTCCCAAACCCCTGCTGATACTCACACAACATAGGAACATATCCTATCAACTCAGTCGCCTATCCTCACTGCTCCATCTGCACAAGAAGACTTGCCACCAGCAGACCTGGCTCAAGCAGGTCCTTCTCATTCTCAGCCTCAGTACAGCATGGTGCACTACCCAATGTGCACAAGGGAGAAAATCATGAGACTGAAGATAGCTAACCTGCTCAAGTATACTATACCTGATATTGATGAGGAGTCAGTTCAATTTGAACAAGTACTAAGGGTTTGTACTTGGATTGAGCTCAGAAGAGATGATGTGGATGACCTTCTTGAAGTCATGGAAGGAATGGGAGGAAAAACCAACTTCCTCGACTGGGAAATGGAGCAGAAAGAGGTTGCTCAAGTCCAGTCATTCGCTGAGTTGTTACCAATAGAGGCCCTCACTAAAGTGTGCAACAGGATTCTAGGAATCCCCTCTGAAGCTAACTCTGTTCCAGAAGGCTCATCAGATCAGCAGACAGCCGACAAAGCATTGGCTGATGACTCAGCTGGACCAGAACTGGCAGAAGACTCAGCTGCACCAGCTGAAGTAGATGAGATTGAAAAGGAAGTTTTAACCGTACCAGCCAACTTCATGCTTAAGGATGATCTTACTCACTTCATCGGCAAATCAGATCATAAAGGAAGAAGGATTATTACTCATTTGATTGATGCCACAACCACCTTCTTAAATGAAGAGTTTCTATCCGCTGAAGAGAGAGGCAAAGCATTGATAGTAGCTCCAAATTCTCTGCATCCCAAATCACAAGGTACTGCCTCCACCTCTACCTCGCCTATTGATTATACAGCAGACATCTGCTCTCAGGTCAAAGCTGCTATAGACATGCACTTTGAGAAAGGCTTAGGCACGCAGCTTGCAAGATATGTTGAGAAAGCTGTTTAGGAGCAGAGGACTCGTCTTCACGACCAAGTTGTTGATATAGAAGACAAGTTTGGTGAGGCACTTCATCTGCAAATAGAGGAGTATTTGGACACTGAGATGAAGAAATCAACTGACATATCCCAAATGTTTGCTGATCTCTATGCTAATGAGATAAAACGCATGGAAACCACCTACAAGAATAGGATTGATGATGCTGAAACAAGAGCCACTGAAGGTCAAGTCCTTCTTAAATCAGCTGCAGAGGATAATGAGAAACTACAGACTCAGTTGAAGGAGACAACAGCCAAATTGGAAGCACTCACAACTAAACTCGAAGCTGCCTCCTCTTCCAACTCTCATGCTCAAGTCTTAGAGCACAGCATCACTCATCTGACCCAAGTTGGCAAGGTCAATGCCATGGCCCTCAAGCAGACTCTGAAAGTGGAAATTCTGAATGCCATGAAGCCTTTTGCGGCTGCACTTGCTGAAGCCAAAAAAGGGGAAGAAGTGTTGATAAAAGCTCTAGAGAAGTCTACTGCACAGCAAGCTGTAATGGTAGTATCTCAAGATGAGCTGAATGAAACCTTGGGTGGTTTAAAGATCAAAATCAAGAACAGACAAGGCAAAGAAGTTGTCCAAGAAGAAACCCAAGCTCCTGCCAAGAGTCTACAGATCACTGCCCCTGTAGAACAAGTTCCGGAAAAGAGGATGACAAGGAAAAGGAAGGCAGATGAGAAGTCAGCTCCAGCAGAGCCTACTGCAGAAGAGAAAGAGGCTTTAGAGCTGAAGAAAAGAAAGTTGCTTGAAGCTCAAGAACTCAAGCAAAAGAAGCTCAATGATGCGAAGGCAGTCAAGGCCAAGTTTGATAGGAAAATTGCCAAACTCAGGAAAGCACTTAAGGACAAAGAGAATGAAGAAAGTGCCCTGGTGACTGACAGCACATATGTGGATTATTTAGCCCTTCAAGATGAGCTACCAAGATGGTATCCCCGGAAGAAGAAGTGGCAAATCCAACACCACATAGTGAGAAAATTTGGCCCTCTCCCTACTTATGCAGATGAATTTCTTCAGTTCAGTCAGTTCATGAACATTGAAGATCAAGTGTTCTGGACAGAAGTAGTCAAGACAACCAAAAAACTCGACTGCAGAATCCTAACCCCTGAAGAACCTAAGTGGGATGCACCTACTCTAGGATCTGGAAGAACAGACAAGATAGAAGTCAAAAGGATTCTGGAGAAGATCTACAAAGAGGAGAAGTTACAGACTTGCAACACATGGAAGATGTTCGAGTTCATCTGTACCTTGCCTTCCGCATCTAAAGAAAATAAGACCTGATGAAGACTATTTTAGAAGTTCAAAGAAACTAACACTTGTAATCTGTAAAAGCTTCATATATATTCAAGTATTAGTTCTTTTTTGTTACAAGACAAACTCTCATTGTCTTCATCAGAAACTTCACTTTTAAACTTTTATAAACTCTTATCTTATTTATTAAGAGCATTTATCAAGTATAGTTTTGGCTTCATCAAAAAGGGGGAAATTGTTGGGATATAAATTCACCCTAAGCCCCACTTGATGTTAGAATAGTTTTGATTGCCAAAACACTTAGAGTTTATAAATGTAATAGGATCAGCTGACTCTGTATAGAACAGCTTAGACTAGTCTTGTGTGATCAACTGTATTGATATCAGCTGATCAGCACAGCCCTGGCTTACATGCACAACCTCAAGATGAGAAGAGTAGAAGGCATGAAGACTAGAAGATCCTTAAAGACCAGTTAAGTAAGGTGCTTGTATACCTACTTATCTGATGGAGTCCAAGATTGAAGATGGCCTAAAGCAGCATAATAGAATTGCCAAATCAGAAGAGTGTTACTCGATTGATATCAGAAGACAGAAGACTTAAGGCCAGACGAGTAGTCAGAAGACTATAAGTGAAGATGAGAAGACTAGGTGCTCGTCCAGGACTCGGCTGATTCCAAAGTCATCTTACAATTCAAATGAAGACTTACCTTACTTAGAAGATTGACATGATCCCAGAATTGAAGCAATCAAGCAGCTGGAATCAAGGAATCAAGCAAACATGGAAAGATTGCCCCAACGGCTAGTCAAGTCCAACGGCTAGTTGCAGCAATCATACCTATAAATACAAGAGGATGAGAAATCACAAGATACGAAGTCACAACGAGAGAATTCACAAAAGCTAATCAAGCAAGCAAGCAAAAGCAAAATCACATTGAGAGTTCTCCAAGAGCCCAGAAATTCTTAGAACACCTTCTAGCTCTTAAGTGATTTCCCATCCAACCAAAGAACCTGAATCCTACTCATATTGTATACTCTTTGATTTAGGCATAGTGGTTAAGCATTTTATAAGCTTCAACCATTAGTTGGATATATTCAAAAACCCCAAAACCCCCACCATAAGGTTAAGTTTTTGAACCCCTGTAAAAGTGCTAGTGCTTCCAATCACTTGTGGAGACCGTAGTAGTAAGGACTACTCAGATCTCAAAGTCCTACCCTTGGGACTATAAAGGACAAGCCCTTGTAATTTTTGGTAAATTAAAGGGATTAAACATCACGTTAGGACGTGAGAGTGGACGTAGGAACGTATATCCGAACCACTATAAATCCGGTGTCTTTTACATTCTGCACTTTACTTTATTGTCCATTCATATATCTTATATAGTGCATATTGTGTTTTCAACTATCTTCAAATCAGGCCATAACTTTCAAACCAGCATCAGCTGAGTATTTTCATTAAGTAAACAAGTTGGTACTTTCAAAAGAAACTAAAGAACGAGTCTAAACAAGGCATACTATACTTCCGCATATAATCTCTTCATCAGATCACTATAGTCATCTGGACCAGCAGACTTGTAGTCCAGTTGACATAGAAATCAGAAGAGGTTCCCAACTCTCTTGAAAAAGTTTTAAAGTCTATTCACCCCTCCCCTCTAGACTTTAATCCCATTCACTACTCGTTCAGGGACCAACAAGTGGTATCAGAGCAGTGGTTCTAACGGACTATTGTCTCTAGATTATCAGAAGACTTGAGGGAGTCTTTCTGTAGTCCTTTTGAACAGATCTATCTTTTGAAAAACTTGTTTTTGAAAACTCATACAGCATGAGTGCTAACATGCGTAAGTTGCCTAAGTTTTCAGTGGAGGATTATGATTACTGGAAGATAAGGATGAGGAAGAATCTCACATCAGTCCACTACAAGATGTGGTCAGTAATCACAGAAGGCCCAATCACAATCACGGCAGTCAACACTACAAATGGTGATCCAGACATTCCAGTTGGTGAACTTGCCCCCAAGCCTATGAAGGACCTCACACCAGAAGAGATGAAGCAATCAAATCTTGACAGCATTGCTCAAGATTATATCATGCAAACTCTTCCAAATGAGTACATTGCAAAAGTAATCCACTGTGAAATAGCTAAAGACATGTGGGATGCATTGGCACTTCTCTGTGAAGGAACTGAGCTGATCAAGGAGAGCAAACTGTCAACAACCGTCAAGAAGTTTGAACACTTCAAGATGCAACCAGAAGAGTCTATTGATCAGCTAGACAATAGATTTACAAAGATCATAAATGAGATTGAATCTCTAGGCAAGAAATACACAAATAGAGAGAAAAACTTTAAGATCTTAGACTCTCTAACCAAGAAATGGAGACTCAAGAAGACCATCATCAATGATACTCAGGATATCAAGAAGTGGTCTGCTCAAACTCTATTTCAGAACCTAAAAGCTCATGAATATGATCTTGAAAGAGAAGAAAACTCAGAAAGTGATGAATCTACTGCAACCCCATCTACCTCCAAAACTGTAGCTTTCAAGGCAGCAAATACAAAGGCTGCAAGCACCTCATCTGGCAAGACCTCTCTGAAAACAGAAGACTTTGAAGGATCAGATATGAGTCTAAAAGAACAAATGGCTCTTATGATCAAGAGATTTGAAAGGATGAACACTCTAAACAACAAATATAGAAAATTCTACAGAAATTATAAAGATAGGAGAGCTGGTTCATCCTCTAGAGAATCAAGAGAAAGAACACCAGAAAGGTATCTTAGGAAGGATGTGGAGTCATCTGACAGCCAAGGTTCCAGAAGAAGAGATGCCGCTCCTCCAAGAAGAAGCAATTCAAATCAGAAATCTGGATCATGCTTAAATTGTCATAAACCAGGACATTATGTCTATGAATGCCCAGAGCTAAATCTAGAAGACAAAGAAGAAAGAAAGCCAAGAAGAGACAGAAGAAATTCAGATAAACAAGCAATGGTGACTGAAGAATCTGAATATCAAAGTGATGACCTTCCTTCATCACCAGACTGTCAAATCTTCTCAAGTGATTCAGATGATCTAGCTATGATGGCCATAGGTGAAAATGAGGTAAGTTCCTATACAACAACTTTCCATTCACCTATTTTTTCACAAACAGATGAGATAAACTCATCTGAAGGCGAATCTGAAGACACCTATTATCAATCTTTAAGAAAGGTAAAAGGTGATCTGGATATTGCCACTAGAGCTTTTATAGAAGTGGAAGAAGAGAACAAGGATTTAAGGAAAGAAATTGCTAGGTTGAAAAAGGTCAAGTTTGATAACACCCCTGAGTTGGTAACAATGAATGAAAGATTGACCAAAGAAGTCGAACTTCTTAAAGAAGAAAATACCACAATAACTCAGTTGTATGAGGGGATGTTAGAAACTCAAGCCTTAGAAACCAAGGAATTTCGTTCGCTACAATCTAAGTTCGATGATCTCTTCTAAGCACACAAGCTCTTAGAAAAGGAGAACGAATGCCTAAATCAAAAGATATCAGAGTTCAATAAAGCATCTGCTACTATTGAAAGTATCTCTGAATATTATAGATCTAATGGCAATAAGATGGGTTTTGTTTATAAATTTAATCCATCAACATCCTCTCCAGCTGAGGGTAGTACACCTAACCAGTGCACTACTCATACACATGAAAAAGGTGAGTGTTCTAAACACAATGAACCTAATATGAACCAAAAGGCATCTGTACCAGCTAAGGTTAACTATCCCAACACCAAAAATGGTAAGACACAAGTTAACCCCAAGCCTGTACAGAGGTTCCCAACTCTCTTGAAAAAGTTTTAAAGTCTATTAGACTTTAATCCCATTCACTACTCGTTCAGGGACCAACAATTCTGCACTTTACATTATTGCTTATTCATATCATTTTATATAGTGCATACTGTGTCTTTCAATTATCTTCAAACAAAGGGCATAACTTTCAAACCAGCATCAGCTGAGTATTTTATTAAGTAAACAAGTTGGTGTTTTCAAAAGAACTCAAGAATGAGTCTAAATAAATAAGGCCTACTCACTTCCGCATTTAATCTCTTCATCATATTACTATAGTCATCTGGACCTGCAGACTTGTAGTCCAGCTGACATAGAAAAAGTTTTAAAGTCTATTCACCCCTCCCCTCTAGACTTTAATCCCATTCACTACTCGTTCAGGGACCAACAAGTGGTATCAGAGCAGTGGTTCTAACGGACTACTGTCTCTAGATTATCAGAAGACTTGAGGGAGTCTTTCTGTAGTCCTCTTGAACAGATCCATCTTTTGAAAAACTTGTTTTTGAAAACTCATACAGCATGAGTGCTAACATGCGTATGTTGCCTAAGTTTTCAGTGGAAGATTATGACTACTGGAAGATAAGGATGAGGAAGAATCTCACATCAGTTCACTACAAGATGTGGTCAGTGATTACAGAAGGCCCAATCACAATCATGGCAGTCAACACTGCAAATGGTGATCCTGATATTCCAGTCGGAGAGCTTGCCCCCAAGCCTATGAAAGATCTCACACCAGAAGAGATGATGCAATCAAATCTTGACAGCATTGCTCAAGATTACATCATGCAAACTCTTCCTAATGAGTACATTGTAAAAGTACTTCACTGTGAGACAGCTAAAGACATGTGGGATGCATTGGCACTCCTGTGTGAAGGAACTGAGCTGATCAAAGAGAGCAAACTCTCAACAGCTGTCAAAAAGTTTGAGCACTTCAAGATGCAACCAGAAGAGTCTATTGATCAGCTGGACAATAGATTTACCAAGATCATCAATGAGATAGAATCTCTAGGAAAGAAATATACTAATAGAGAGAAAAATCAGAAGATCTTGGACTCTCTAACCAAAAAATGGAGACTCAAGAAGACCATTATCAAAGATACTCAAGATATCAAGAAATGGTCTGCTCAAACCTTGTTCCAGAACCTCAAAGCCCATGAGTATGATCTTGAAAGAAAAGAAAACTCAGAAAGTGATGAGCCAAACGCAACCCCATCTAACTCCAAGACTGTGGCTTTCAAGGCAACAAATACAAAAGCTGCAAGCACCTCATCTGGCAAGACCTCTCTGAAAACAGAAGACTTTGAAGGATCAGATATTAGCCTAAAAGAAAAAATGGCTCTCATGATCAAGAGATTCGAAAGGATGAATACATTAAACAGCAAATATAGAAAATTCTATAGGAATTATAAAGATAAAAGAGCTGGATCATCCTCTAGAGAATCAAGAGAAAGAACACCAGAAAGATATCCAAGAAAGGATGTGGAGTCATCTGACAGTCGAGGTTATAGAAGAAGAGATGCCACTCCACCAAGAATAAGCAATTCAAATCAGAAACCTGGATCATGCTTCAATTGTCATAAACCAGGACATTATGTCTATGAATGTCCAGACCTAAATTTAGAAGACAAAGAAGAAAGAAAGCCAAGAAGAGACAGAAGAAATTCAGACAAACAAGCAATGGTAACTGAAGAATCTGAATATCAAAGTGATGATCTACCTTCATCACCAGACTGTCAAATCTTCTCAAATGATTCAGATGACTTAGCTATGATGGCAATAGGTGAAAATGAGGTAAACTCCTATACATCAACTTTTCACTTACCTGTTTCTTCACACACAGATGAGATAAACTCATCTGTAGGCGAATTTGAGAACACCTATTACCAATCCTTGGAAGAAGTAAAAAGTGATCTTGATATTACCACTAGAGCTTTCATAGAAGTGGAAGAAGAGAACAAGGACCTAAGGAAAGAAATTGCTAAGTTGAAAAAGGTTAAGTTTGATAACACCCCTAAGTTGGTAACAATGAATGAAAGATTGACTAAAGAAGAGAATACCACAATAACTCAGTTGTATGAGAGGATGTTAAAAACTCAAGCCTTAGAGACTAAGGAATTTCGTTCACTTCAATCTAAGTTCGATGATCTCTTCCAAGCACACAAGCTCTTAGAAAAGGAGAAGGAATGCCTTAATCAAAAGATATCAGAGTTCAATAAAGCATCTGTGTAATATCCCATAATTTCAGTAAAAAAATGGATAATGTTATGATATTATTTTCTTGATTCAGATATTATAATATATATATATATATATATAGTCAGATATTATAAGATATTATTTTATATACACTTTAGTAAAATGATTAAATTAAATATGGATCAAATTCTTATCCCACATTTTCAACGGTGATTTCATTAATTTTTAAATGGGAGATTTATCAGCCTATTAACACTGATTTCTCGCAACTTAAATCACATTACGGATGTCACATAACAAAAGAAAAGGAAACCGCCGTCTACACTTATATATATATCTAGAAGCCCTTTTCTCAAGAGTCCCCGTCAAACGAAATCACTCAGAAAATCGATCTCCCTTAAAATACAGTCTCGTGCTTGCGCTTTCGCTCCCGACGGTTTCGTTTACCGTCTCTCTTTCTTCTACTTCCTCACCATTTCGTTGCAGAGGTATTAATTCTTTAATTACCGAAATTGTTACTTTGAGTCCACGTTGACGCATGTTTCACTACACAGTACGTTTCCCCTCATCCTCTTTTGTAAGAACCTGTTTTGCCTTACTTGGCTTATTGGCAGAAAACTAGACGTGATCTCAGTTCTCTTTTATTTCTATATAGAATCGTGTATATATATATATGTCAATTGAGGTTTCGATTAATTATTTATTAGGAATGCTGCAAGTATTGCCTTTAATTTAATGTCAGTAGACGTCTTAGGTTTTTCCTTATTAGAATTTCTAATTTGCTACTTATTTAGTTGACTTAGTTTAAGGTTGACTTAGTTTAAGGGTATATTATTTAAAATTGATTTCAGATAGTTACACATGAGATATTCTTATTATTTGAATAGTTTATTAATTAACAATAAAATATATGTAATCAAATATGTAAATATATGGATATCTATTTCATTAGATCACATATTATTTAGTGCACGTATAAGTGGATATTTATTAGATACAAATTATATATATATATATATATATATATATATATATATATCATTATTATTTCATTATTCAGTTATACATACATTAATTATAGTATTAATCGATTAAATTATCAAAACACCAACTTAGTATTACTTCGGCTACTTTTATTAGTAATAGTAGTAGGACTCACTAATCTGTTAATAATAATTCTTAGATGATATTTATTATTATAGGTGACAGAGGAACTCTTGCATTAATCCAAGTTACGCATATGCAAGACTATTCAAGATTTAAGGTGGGGTTTAATTGCTTTAATTCCTATAGTGGTTTGGTAGTGATTTATTGCATGTTTATTCTTTATTAAATGCTTTCAATAAATTTCGAGTTGTCTGCTATGTGAGTTGTTCTTATGTTATTCAAATGACAAAGTTTCTAATAGCCAGGGGCCAAATAAGGTCCGGGGCCAACGGGTCTTCGGGTTCTTCCCGCCGTGCTCCAATGCGAAGTTAAATTCTATGTGTGGAAATACCTAAGTCGTTAGACTCGGCTACAGGGAAGGTCCACAAACTCCACGTGTGGGAATACCTCAGTTCTTAGAACGAACTTTGGTAAGGTCCACAAACTCCACGTGTGGGAATACCTCAGTTCTTAGAACGAACTTTGGGAAGGTCCACAATACTAAATGACAAGTATTAAAGACAAAGTGTGGCAAAGTATCTATGACAAGGTTTATGTGATTGTTATTCAATTAACATCGACATCTTGTTCATTTATTTTTAGTATTTAATTTAGAATAATTATGCCCCATTGAGTGTGCTTGCATACTCATCCCAACATTTAACAATTTCAGGTTGAAGAGCTGGTGGCGAGGAGAGGTGGTGGATGTCAATTAATTTGTCACAGTTTATTATAAGAACTTTATAAATTTTCAAGTATTTCACTATTGTGACTTTTAGGAGATATTCTAATTTAGACATGATTGATGTTATAGATTAAATTCCTTTTTGAGATGTTGTTTATTTCATCGAGTCTTCTGCTGTTATTCAAGTAATTTTAATTAATAAAAATGTTCGAAAATCTCATTTCTTTAGTTAAAATTTTAGTTCATGCCCCTTTACTTCGATTTAGCCTGTCTTTTTACCAAATTTACATTTATGAAAATTGGGGCGTGACAGTCTGCTACTATTGAAAGCATCTCTGAATATTATAGATCTAATGGCAATAAGATGGGTTTTGGTTATGAATTTAATCCATCAACATCTTCTCCAGCTAAGGGTAATACACCTAATCAGTGCACTACTGGATCACATGAAAAAGGTGAGTGTTCTAAACACAATGAACCTGATATGAACCAAAAGGCATTTGTACCAGCTAAAGTTAACTATCCCAACACCAAAAATGGCAAGAGACAAGCTAACCCCAAGCCTGTACAGAGGAACAACAAACAGCCTAGACCATCTCCCATCTCGTCTGAGACAGTCTCAGCTGTATGCTGCTCCAGCCAAAAAGAAGAAGTCTTCTTCACACAAATCTGTTCTCTTTGCACCCCCTATCTCTTATGTTATTGTGAGAACAGAGGAGTATGGTCCATATAATCGTGTTCATCGATCAGCTAATGCACCCAGGCCTAATGTAACTAGTCAGAAGATAATCTACACACATTCCTATAAGAGGAAACCAACTGACAGTTACATAGCTGATAAAATTAACAAATCAAACCATGTCAAGGTGTCAACTGGTAAGATTTGGTTATGTGATGCCCATGGGAGACAACTTAAATACTCAAGGTTATTCAAACGACCAATGTACATGTGGGTCCCCAAGAGTAGTACTAACACCCAAGGACCCAAGACAAAATGGGTACCTAAGACTTAATTCTTCTTACAGGCAAGAAGGGACCTATATAGAAGAGGAGGTCAAGCAGGAGAAACTTGGTACATAGATAGTGGATGCTCAACTCATATGACTGGAACCAAAGCCCTGCTGACCAACTGCACATAAAAGAAAGGTCCAAAAGTCTTCTTTGGTGATAACGCGCACGGTAACACAAAAGGATATGGCACCCTGAAAAATGGTGACATTGAGGTACATGATGTATCATATGTAGAAGGTTTGAAGTTCAATTTATTATCCGTTTCTCATTTTTGTGACACTGGTTACTCAGTAAAATTCTCTAAAGATGAGTGTCTCATAAGTGATAAACGAACAAAACAAACTCTTCTAACAGGATCTAGAAAAGGTAGTATGTATCTTGCAAATTGGAACAGCTGTCCTAAGGATACATGTTGGGATATAAATTCACCCTAAGCCCCACTTGATGTTAGAATAGTTTTGATGGCCAAAACACTTAGAGTTTATAAATGTAATAGGATCAGCTGACTTGTATAGAACAGCTTAGACTAGTCTTGTGTGATCAACTGTATTGATATCAGCTGATCAGCACAGTCCTGGCTTACATGCCTATCCTCAAGATGAGAAGAGTAGAAGACATGAAGACTAGAAGATCCTTGAAGACCAGATAAGTTAAGGTGCTTGTATACCTACCTATCTGATGGAGTCCTAGATTGAAGATGGCCTAAAGCAGTACAAAGAATTTCCAGATCAGAAGAGTGTTACTCGTCTGATATCAGAAGACCTAAGGCCAGAAGAGTAGTCAGAAGACTAGAAGTACAGATCAGAAGACTATGTGCTCTTCCAGGACTCGGCTGATTCCCAAGTCATCTTGCAATTCAAACGAAGACCTACCTTATTTAGAAGATTGACATGATCCCAGGATTGAAGCAATCAAGCGGCTGGAATCAAGGAATCAAGCTACTATGGAAAGTTTGCCTCAACGGCTAGTCAACTCCAACGGCTAGTTGCAAGCAATCACCACTATAAATACAAGAGGATGAGAAATCACAAGCACGATGTCACAACGAGAGAATTCAACAAGCCAAGCAAGCAATCAAAGATAAAGCCATACTGTTCTAAGAATTCTCAAAGAGCCAGAAACCATTAGATTATCTATAGCTCTTAAGTGATTTCTATCCAACCCATAAGAACCTGAAACCTGTTCATATTGTATATCAATTGTTTTAGGCATAGTGGTTAAGCAAATTATAAGCTTGAACCATTAGTTGGATACACCTCAAAAACCCCAAACCCTCACCGTAAGGTTAAAGTTTTTGAACCCCTCAAAGTCCAAGTGCTTACAATCACTTGTAGAGACCGTAGCTGTTAGGACGGCTCAGATCTCAAAGTCCTAACCTTGGGACTATAAAGGTCAAGACCCTTGTAATTTGTGGAAATTAAAGGGATTAAACATCACGTTAGGACGTGAGAGTGGACGTAGGATCGTATATCCGAACCACTATAAATCCGGTGTTATTTACTTTCTGCACTTTACATTTCTGTCTTTACATTCATTATTATATAGTGCATACTGTGATTTCAACATTCTTCAAAACAAGGCCATAACTTTCAAACCAGCATCAGCTGAGTATTTTCATTAAGTAAAACAAGTTACAAGAACGAGTCTAAACCAGGGCCACCATAATTCCGCATATAACCTCCTCAATCAGATCACTATAGTCATCTGGACCAGCAGACTTGCAGTTCAGTTGACATAGCAATCAGAAGAGGTTCCCAAACTCTGTTTGAAAAGGTTTTAAAGTCTATTCACCCCTCCCCTCTAGAATTTAATCCCATTCACTACTCGTTCAGGGACCAACAAGTGGTATCAGAGCAGTGGTTCTAACGGACTACTGTCTCTAGATAATCAGAAGACTTGAGGGAGTCTTTCTGTAGTCCTCTTGAACAGATCTATTCTTTTTGAAAAACTTGTTTTTGAAAATTCATACAGCATGAGTGCTAATATGCGAAAGTTGCCTAAGTTTTCAGTTGAGGATTATGATTACTGGAAGATCAGGATGAGGAAGAATCTCACATCTGTCCACTACAAGATGTGGTCTGTAATCACAGAAGGCCCAATCACCATCATGACAGTCAACACTGCAAATGGTGATGCAGGAGTTCCAGTTGGAGAATTGGTCCCCAAGCCTATGAAGGATCTCACACCAGAAGAAATGAAGCAATCAAATCGTGATAGCATTGCTCAAGATTACATAATGCAAACTCTTCCAAATGAGTACATTGCAAAGGTAATCAACTGTGAGACAGCCAAAGAGATGTGGGAAGCATTGGCACTTCTCTGTGAAGGAACTGAGTTGATCAAGGAATCCAAGTTGTCTACAGCAGTCAAGAAGTTCGAACACTTCAAGATGCAACCAGAAGAGTCTATTGATCAACTAGACAATAGATTTACCAAGATCATCAATGAGATAGAATCTCTGGGCAAGAAATACACAAGTAGAGAGAAAAATCTAAAGATCTTAGATTCTCTAACCAAGAAATGGAGACTCAAGAAGACCATCATCAAAGATACTCAAGATATCAAGAAGTGGTCTGCACAAACTCTATTTCAGAACCTGAAAGCCCATGAATATGACCTTGAAAGAGAAGAAAACTCAGGAAGATGAGCCAACTGCAACCCCATCCACCTCCAAGACTGTAGCCTTCAAGGCAGCCAATACAAAAGCTGCAAGTACATCATCTGGCAAGACCTCTCTGAAAACAGAAGACTTTGAAGGATCAGACATGAGTGTGAAGGAGAAAATGGCTCTTATGATCAAGAGATTTGAAAGGATGAACACTCTCAACAGCAAATATAGAAGATTCTATAGAAACTTCAAAGATAGAAGAGCAAGTTCACCCTCTAGAGGTTCTAGAGAAAGAACACCAGAAAGACATCCTAGAAAGGATGTGGAGTCATCTGACAGCCGAGGATCTAGAAGAAGAGATGCCACTCCTCCAAGGAAAAGCAACTCACATCAGAAACCTGGATCGTGTTTCAACTGTCGCAAACCAGGACACTATGTCTATGAGTGTCCTGAGCTGGATTTGGATGACAAAGAAGAAAGAAGGCCAAGAAGAACTTCAGACAAGAAAGCAATGGTGACTGAAGAATCTGAATATCAAAGTGATGAACTCCCTACATCACCAGACTATCAAATCTTTTCAGATGATTCAGACGACCTAGCTATGATGGCCATAGGTGAAAATGAGGTAAATTCCTATACTGCTACTTTCCATTCACCTATTTTTTCACAATCAGATGATATAGACTCATCTGAAGGCGAATCAGAAGACACCTATTATCAATCTTTAAGAAAGGTAAAAGGTGATCTGGATATCGCCACTAGAGCTTTCATAGAAGTGGAAGAGGAGAACAAGGGTCTAAGGAAAGAAATTGCAAAGTTGACAAAGACTAAGTTTGATAACACCCCTGAGTGGGTCACAATGAATGAAAGACTGACCAGAGAAGTGGAACTCCTTAGGGAAGAAAATACCACAATAACTCAGTTGTATGAGGGGATGTTAGAAACTCAGGCTTTAGAAACTAAGGAATTTCGTTCACTACAATCCAAGTTCGATGATCTCTTCTAGGCACACAAGCTCTTAGAAAAGGAGAAGGAATGCCTAAATCAAAAGATATCAGAATTCAATAAAGCTTCGACTACTATTGAAAGTATCTCTGAATATTATAGATCAAATGGCAATAAGATGGGTTTTGGCTATGAACTTAATCCATCTACATCCTCTCCAGCTGGGGGTAGTACACCTAATAAGTGCACTACTCAGACACATGAAAAGGGTGAGTGTTCTAAACACAATGAACCTAATATGAACCAAAAAGCATCTGTACCAGCTAAGGCTAACTATCCCAAAACCAAAAATGGTAAAGGGCAAGCTAACCCCAAGCCTGTACAGAGAAACAGCAAACAGCCTAGACCATCTCGCCTGAGACAGTCTCAGCTGTATGCTGCTCCAGCCAAGAAGAAGAAGTCTTCTTCAAACAAATCTGTTCTCTTTGCACCCCCTATCTCTTATGATATTGTGAGAACAGAAGAGTATAGTCCATATAATCGTGTGCATCGACCAGCTAATGCACCCAGGCCGAATGTAACTAGTCAAAAGATCTTATACGTGCACTCCTATAAAGGGAAACCATTTGACTATTACTTAGCTGACACAAACAACAAATCAGACCAGTCCAAGGTGTTAACTGGTAAGATTTGGTTCTGTGATGCCCGAGGGAAACAACTCAAGTGCTCAAGGTTATTCAAAAGACCAATGTATACGTGGGTTCCCAAGGGTAGTACTAACACCCAAGGACCCAAGAAAAAATGGGTACCTAAGACTTAACCTTTCTTGCAGGAAAGGAGGGACCTATACAGAAGAGGAGGTCTAGCAGGAGAAACTTGGTACATAGATAGTGGATGCTCAACTCACATGACAGGAACCAAAGCCCTGCTGACCAACTACATAGAGAAGAAAGGTCCAAAAGTCTTCTTTGGTGATAACGCGCACGGTAACACAGAAGGATATGGCACCCTTAGAAATGGTGACATTGAGGTACATGATGTATCATATGTAGAAGGTCTTAAGTTTAATTTATTATCTGTTTCTCATTTTTGTGACACTGGTTACTCAGTGAAATTCTCTAAAGATGAGTGTCTCATAAGTGATAAAAGAACAAAACAAAACCTTCTAACAGGATCTAGAAAGGGAAGTATGTATCTTGCAAATTGGAACAGCTGTCCTAAGGATACATGTCTGCTTGTGAAGAGCCCTAAAGATGTCAGCTGGCTATGGCACAAACGCCTTAGTCATCTGAACTTTAAGACTATGAACAAGTTAGCAAGGGAATCCTTAGTTGATGGTCTGCCTAATGAACTCTACTGTAAAGATCAGGTATGTGATGCGTGTCAACAAGGAAAGCAAACA
The DNA here is from genome assembly GCA_963675135.1 of Galeopsis tetrahit. Lineage (NCBI taxonomy): Eukaryota > Viridiplantae > Streptophyta > Magnoliopsida > Lamiales > Lamiaceae > Galeopsis > Galeopsis tetrahit. The sequence goes on along the minus strand of OY776128.1, from coordinate 39,967,728 downwards.
AAGGTCTCCTTCAAGACCAAGAAGACAGCATCAACCAGCAGAGTTCTTGAATTGCTTCACATGGATCTCCTTGGACCAATCTCTCCAACCACTCTAACAGGAAGGAAATACGGTCTCGTTGTTGTTGATGACTACTCCAAGTTTACTTGGGTTATCTTCTTATACAAGAAGAGTGAGACTCAGCAGAAACTTCCTGAACTATTGAAGAGACTCCAAGTAGAGAAAGGAGAACCAATTGTAAAAATTAGAAGTGACAAAGACACTGAATTTATCAACTCTTATATTATTGCCTATTGTACTTCTAATGGTATTCAGCATGAGACAAGTGCAACAAGAACACCACAGCAGAATGGTGTAGCTGAAAGAAGGGTCAGAACACTCAAAGAAGTTGCAAGAACACTCATTGCTGAATTCTCCTCTCCTAAGAAGCTATGGGCAGAAGCCATCAACACAGCTTGTCACACACAAAACAGGTCAGGTATTCATAAAATACATGAGAAAACCCCATATGAACTGTGGAAACGAAGAAAACCCAGAATATCTTACTTTCATATATTTGGTTGTAAGTGTTTCATTCACAACAATGGGAAGAGTAAGTTGAATGCCTTTGATGCCAAAGCAGATGAGGGGATATTCTTAGGATACTCCTCTACTAGCAAAGCATTTAGAGTACTCAACAAACGAACCCTTCTTGTGGAAGAAACACCTCATGTTGTTTTTGATGAGTCTTGTGAAAAGAATGCAGTAGAAACAAACACAGCTGCAGATCAGATGAGACAACTAGTGATCAAGTCCAAGCCAGATGAGTTCATTGAAGTCAATGAACCTTTTCCTGAAGAACCAGAGGAAGATCAACCTCATAGACCTGTCACTAGATCTCAAACACAAGCAAGACAAGCTGACCAGAATCAAGATGCACCAATCCCAAATGCCAGGGGGAATGATCTCTTTGACACTCAAGATACAGATGATGATCGACCAAATCAAGTCAACTCCCCTGATGGCACTAGAACAGATGAGAATCCAAGCTCATCTAATGCAGATACTCCTGTGAGGCATACATGGAGGAACAATCATCCATCAAACCTCATCTTAGGAGGAGTAGAACCAGGTGTCAAGACAAGAAGTCAACTGAATCAGAACTCTCAATCATCTATGTTCTGCTGGTGTGCTTTCCTCTCCAACATTGAACCAGCTGACATAGAAGAAGCAATGACAGATAGCAATTGGATCACTGCTATGCAAGAGGAACTAAACCAATTCGAAAGAAATGAAGTCTGGGAATTGGTAGATCGTCCTGAAAACCACAATGTAGTAGGAACAAAGTGGGTATTCAAGAACAAGAAGGACGAAAATGATGTGATAACTAGAAATAAAGCAAGGCTAGTTGCAAAAGGATATTCACAATCTGAAGGGATTGACTATGATGAAACTTTTGCTCCAGTAGCCAGATTAGAAGCCATTCGACTATTTCTAGCTTATGCATCATTTATGGGCTTCAAAGTATACCAAATGGATGTGGAGAGTGCTTTTCTAAATGGTATTCTGGTAGAAGAAGTATATGTAGAGCAGCCTCCAGGATTTGAAAAAGGTGATCAAGTATATCGACTGAAGAAGGCTCTCTATGGTCTAAAACAAGCCCCTCGAGCTTGGTATGACACATTGTCACAATTCCTACTTGACAATGGATATACAAAAGGCAAAGTTGATAGAACTCTCTTCAGAATACAAGAAGGAGAAGACATCCTAATGGTACAAATATATGTAGATGACATTATATTTGGATCACCCAATCAAGAGATGTGCAAGAAGTTCTCTGAACTGATGCAAGGAAAATTTGAAATGAGCATGATGGGTGAGATGAATTATTTCCAAGGACTTCAAGTCAAGCAGAGTCCAGAAGGGATCTTCATCAACCAGTCCAAGTATACCAAGAGTCTACTAGAAAGATTCAAAGCTCTACAAAGCAAGACTGCAAGGATTCCTATGATGACATCTTTCAAAATGGAACCAGATGAATCTGGAAAGGCAGTTGATCAAGCTGAATATAGAGCACTGATTGGATCTCTACTATACCTTACAGCCAGCAGACCAGACATAACATTTGCTGTAGGAGTATGTGCTAGGTTTCAAGCAAACCCAAAGCAAAGTCATCTAGAAGCAGCAAGGAAGATTCTCTAGTACCTAAAAGGATCAGTCAACTTAGGACTATGGTACCCTGCTGATGACAATCTAGAATTGAGTGGCTATTCTAACTCAGACTATGGAGGATGCAGAATTGATAGGAAATCCATATCTGGAACCTGTCAATTCCTAGGCAACAAGTTGATATCATGGTTCTCAAAGAAGCAAACTTCAGTTGCAACCTCCACCACTGAAGCAGAATATATGGCAGCTGGAAGTTGTTGCAGTCAACTGCTCTGGCTAGTTCAACAACTCAAGGATTACAATGTAGAGGCAAGAGAAGTTCCTATCTATTGTGACAGCAGCAGTGCCATTGCCATCACTCAAAATCCAGTCCTCCACACAAGGTGCAAGCATGTCGACATTCGACACCACTTCATAAGAGACCACCTTGAAAAGAAGGACATCAAGATGGAGAAAATTCACACAGATATCCAAAGAGCAGACATCTTGACTAAGCCCCTAGCTGAAGAACGATTCAAGACCCTATGCTACAGCTTAGGACTCCTGGATCCAAGCACATGAAGAGCAGAGATCAGCTGAAGACCTCAGCTGATACAGTTGCAGCAGACTAGGAGGATCAGATGAGGTGAATAGACACCCTCATCTTCAGGTAAGTTCTTTCCCTATGAAGACAAATAAAGCTGAGGGAAAACATAGAGTTATCTAATCAAGGGGGAATCAATGATACCTTAAGAATCCTTGATGAAATACTCTAAAATCTGCATTGCATATCATATATATATATATACAGCAGACTTGAACAAAGTTATTTGACTTCTTTACACTAAGCAATGTATAACTATGTATATAAATAAATTATTCTTCATAAAATACTTTATGTTGTATACATACATACAGTATACTATTGAGTCATACTTGGTTGGATTAATACACCATCCTCACCGACTCAACAGTATGCATGCACTGTACGGACTTCAAATAACTCTTGCTCAAAATCTATAATTTCTGCATTCCATAAGATAGAGTCTGAACTTCTTTAAATGTGAACCCTTAGATCAAGAATCTCATTGTTGATCTTAAGAAGTAACTTTTCAGAAATTCAGACCTATCAACTCTACAGTTTTGTCATCTTTCACTCCACTACCTCATTTCTATCCCTATAAAAGGAGGAAGTTATGAGAACACCTAAGAACACAAATCACTAAACATTATTTTTGTTTCAGGTATGGAGACAATCGAAAGAAGAGATGGAATGGAGATAATTCTTCAACCAAAGTCATGGGTGAAGGAGATGAAGATTTGTCCAGAAGATGAAGATGATGCAGATCAACATACTTGGCTCACTCAACATGAGTATGCCTATGAAAACTAGAGGAAGGAGAGACGTTCCCGTTGAAAACTAGAGGAAGGAGAGATGCAGAGGACAGAGTATCAAGCAAGCAGATCTTCTTATCCGGAGGGAAGTTCTACATGGAGAGCTTGTTATCAAAAGCTACTGCGTCTAAACAGAACATGAAGGCTGAGTCCATGGCCCCCTCTTCGACTCAATTGAAGCCCCTTCCAATCTTCCTTCTCCTACCAGAGAAGCGAAGAAATTCAACGAGGACACATTAGATGCTACATCCCATCTGATGATGAGGAACATCAGATGGTAAGAGCAACCTGAACCAGAGGATATCATCCAGGCTGATCATCATATCGATTTGATGGTCCTACAAGGTTCAGAGATAGAGCTGGAAGATCCATCAAACCAGGTTGGATCACCACTCACAATAAAGCTGGAAGATCCATCATCCAGGCTGGATCATCACAGCAATAAAGCTGGAAGATCCATCATCCAGGTTGGATCATCACAGCAACAATGAAGGATCCATCAAGCCAGGTTGGACCTTCAAAGAACATAAGATTTACTCAGCAAATCTCAATCCTCTACTCAGCTGATCAGAAGACCAACTCAGCTGACCAGAAGACCTTCAAGGAAAATCAACAGACTTTTTGAAGAAATCAGAAGACCTCACTCTGCTGATCAGATCACTTCATTTTAGAGCATAATGACTAGCTTTGATCATGTAATTCATTCTAGATTTATTCCTGAATGTAATTAAACAAATTGGCTTATATAAGGAATGCAATTCTCTTATAAAAAACGGCCTTGATGATCAATTCTTACCATAAATTAGTCACAACAGCTATTTTTGGTAATGATGTCATTAATACTCGATTACCAAATTGCCAGCAAATCAACAGTTGCCACATGGCAAATTCAGCCGGCAAATTTAAAGAAAGGCCCGAAATCAAAGAAGGAAAATCTTGGGCTCTACTCCACAATTAAACCCAAATCTGACCGTTAGATCAAGAATTGTTGGAGTATATATACGCACCCTTAAATCACTTCCCAAACCCTTTCGCTCACATTACTCAATTGCTCTCAATTCTCTCTCGATCCTGTAAATCTCTTTCAAGCTCTCTCAAAACCTAATACTCAAACTCTTAGAATGGCAATCATTGAGATCTACGACGAGAAGACCAAGAGCACTGGAACTCTAGATGCAACAAAGTGGTCTAGGGAAGGGAAGATTTTCACTGAGAATGCTCTGTTTTTCAAGGGCAAGCATACAGATGAGAATAAGGAGATCCTTCTTCGCTGCATCAACCTCAACCTTAGAGATTTTCTGGAAGCAGCACCCACGAATGTCTATGAACAAGACGTGCTGACTTTCTACTCCAATGCTGTGATGAAGGGTTCTCACGTGGAAAGTGTCATGGGTGGACACAAGGTCAAGGTAACAAGGGAAATCCTTCAGGAACTGTTCGGTCTGTCAAGGGGGAAGATCGATATCTCCACCTACATTATGGGTAAGGAGAAAGAATACATGGAGATGTTCACTAATGGGAGAATCAAGGCTGCTGATGCCTTTGGACTCAAGAAATCCCAATTAGAACATAAGTTTCAAACCCTGATGGATATAGCAGGCAAGATGCTGCTAGGTAACACTTTCAGCCATGATGCTGTTACCACCCTGAAAGTTCGAGTTATGGCTGCAATCTGGGATCAGATTGATGGTGACTGGCAAGGGCTTTTCTTGGACCGAATTGCTCTTGAAGCCAAGAAGGTGACTTTGGACCTTCAATCAAGAGAATGGAAGGTGACCTCTACTGTCAGCTTTGTCAACAAGCTGAGTATCATCCTTCCAGAAGTACTCCCAAGAAAGTACAAGATGGGACCTCACAAGACCTTCCACAACTCCAAGTATTACTTAAGGAAGGAAGCTCTTGCTGAGGCAGCAAGGTTGAAAGAAGAGAAGAGGAAGTTGTTGGCTGAAGCAACGTCCAAGAAGGTTGCTGAGGAAACCACAAAAGAGTCTGCTCATGACTCTGCTGAAGAAGAAGAGGAGCCATCCAAAGAAGAGGCTCAGAAGAAGGCTGCTGAGGATGATGATGATGACAATCAGACCTTAGCACAAAGAAGATATCTAATCAGATCAGGTCTCATCTCCCCATCTGATTCAGATGCCACTCCCACTGCCTCTCCCTTGAAGCAGGCAGGTACTTCTAATCCCTCTCTCACTTTTACTCCTTCTAAATTATCGAAGGGTCAGAAGAGAAAGAAGAACAATTCTTCTTTCACCAAGAAGACTAAGAAATCCAGGCTCCCTACTCCTATGAGCATAGCCCCTATCTCTTCCTTCAACCCTTCTGATGATTCCAACCCATCTGAACCCTCAAACACTGAAATCCAAATCCCTGCTGATACTCACACAGCAGAGGAACAAGCCCAGCCTGTATCAACCCTTGAACCACCATTGACTACCCCTGCTGATGTTCAGACAGCAGTTGTTCAAGATCTACAAGCTCAACCCTCTACTGACCTTCATGAAGAAACTGAACTAGACCAGCAGGCTCAAAACCCTGCTGATGAACAAACCACTGAAGATCAAGAAAATATCACTTCCCAAATCCCTGCTGATACTCACACAGCAGAGGAAAATGCCCCAACTACCCAAACCTCTACCATCATTGTCCCTTCTGCTCCAGAAGACTTGGCACCAGAAGACTTGGCTCAAGCTGGTTCTTCTCAACCTCAGTTCAGAATGGTGCACTACCCCATGTGCCAAACAGAAAAGATAATGAGGATGAAGATAGCCAACCTGCTCAAGACCACCATCCCTGGAGTTGATGAGACTTCAATCCAGTTTGAACAAGTGCATAGGGTATGCACTTGGATTGAGCTCAGAAGAGATGATGTAGATGACCTTCTTGAGGTCATGGAAGGAATGGGAGGAAAGGAAAACTTCCTCGACTGGGAGATGGAGCAAAAGGAAGTTGCTCAAGTTCAATCCTTTGCTCAGCTGCTATCAGATGAGGCACTAACTGCAGTTTGCAACCGGATTCTAGGAATCCCCACTGTTGATGTATCTATCCCAGAAGACTCATCAGATAAGCAGACAGCTGACAAGGCATTGGTAGATGACTCAGCTGCACCTGCCCCTACACATGACTCAGCTGCACCTGCCCCTACAGAAGACTCAGCTGCCCCAGCTGACAAAGAAGAAATTGAAAGAGAAGTAGTCAGAGTTCCTGATCACTTCATGCCTAAGGATACTCTAACTCACTTCATTGTCAGTCCAGAGGATGCAGGCAAACGAATCATGACCCATCTGGTTAAGGCCACTACCTCATTTCTCAATGAAGACTATCTTTCAGCTGACGAAAGAGGAAGAGCACTGATAGTTCATCCTAATCCTCAAGGTACTGCCTCCACCTCTACCCCTTCTGTTGATCATACAGCAGACATCTGCTCCCAGGTCAAAGCTGCAATAGACATGCACTTTGAGAAAGGTTTAGGCCTGCAGCTTGGAAGATATATTGAGAAAGCTGCTAGGGAACAGAAGACTCGCCTCCATGACCAAATTATTGACATTGAAGACAAGTTTGGTGAAGCACTTCATCAACAAATAGGAGAATATTTGAGTACCTATCAGAAGCTATCAGCTGACACCTCCAAAATGTTTGCTGACCTTTACACTGATGAGATGCATCGCATGGAGACCACCTACAAGAAAAGAATTGATGATGCTGAAGCTAGAGCCACTGAAGGACAAGCTCTTCTTAAGACAGCTGCAGAGGAAAATGAAAAACTGCAGACTCAGCTGAAGGAGACAGCAGCCAAGTTGGAAGCACTTACAGCTAGATTTGAAGCTGCCTCCTCATCCAATTCACATGATGTTCTACAACACAGCATAACTCATCTGACCCAAGTCAGCAAGGTTAATGCCATGGCCCTCAAGGAGACACTGCAGGTAGAAATTTTGAATGCCATGAAACCATTTGCTGCCGCACTTGCTGAAGCCAAAAAGGGGGAAGATGTATTGATAAAGGCTCTTGAGAAGTCTACTGCACAGCAAGCTGTAATGGTAGTATCTCAAGATGAGCTGAATGAAACCTTGGGTGGTCTAAAGAGCAAAATCAAAAACAGGCAAGATAAAGGCAAAGAAATTGCTCAAGAAGGCACTCAAGCTCCTGCCAAGACTCTTCAGATCACTGCCCCTGAAGAACAAGCTCCTGAAAAGAGAATGACAAGGAAAAGGAAGGCAGACGAGCAAGTTCAGTCAGCTCAGACCAGCAAGAAGCCAGCTCCAGCAGAGCCTACTGCAGAAGAGAAAGAGGCCCTATAGCTGAAGAAAAAGAAGTTGATTGAAGCTCAAGAGCTTAAGCAAAAGAAGCTGAATGATGCGAAGGCAGTCAAAGCCAAATTTGAAAGAAGAATTGCCAAACTCAGGAAAGCAATGAAGGACAAAGCACAAGAAGACAAGTCCCTGGTGTTTGATAGCAACTATGTGGATTATTTAGCCCTTCAAGATGAGCTACCAAGATGGTATCCCCTGAAGAAGAAGTGGCAAATTCAACACCACATTGTAAGGAAATTTGGCCCTCTTCCTACTTATGAAGATGAATTCTTCCAGTTCAATCAGTTCATGGAAATTGAAGATCCAGTGTTCTGGGAAGAAATTGTCAAGTCAGCCAAAGAACTTGACAACTGCAGAATCCTAACTCCTGAAGAACCCAAATGGGATGCACCCCTTCTGGATTCAGGAAGAGTCAACATGATTGAAATCAAAAGGATTTTGTACAAGATCTACGAAGAAGAGAATGTTACAGACTTGCAGCACATGGATGAAGTTCGAGCTCGTCTGTACCTTGCCTACCGCATTTGAAGAACAGAAGACCTGATGAAGACTATTTTTGATGTTTAAAGAAACTATTACTTGTAATCTGTAAAAGCTCTATATATTCAAGTTCTAGTTCTTTTTGCTTACAAGACAAACTCTCATTGTCTTCATCAGATACTTCAGTTTTAACATATTATAAACTCTTATCTTATTTCATTAAGAGCATTTATCAAGTATAGTTTTCGCTTCATCAAAAAGGGGGAAATTGTTGGGATATAAATTCACCCTAAGCCCCACTTGATGTTAGAATAGTTTTGATGGCCAAAATACTTAGAGTTTATAAATGTAATAGGATCAGCTGACTTGTATAGAACAGCTTAGACTAGTCTTGTGTGATCAACTGTATTGATATCAGCTGATCAGCACAGTCCTGGCTTACATGCCTATCCTCAAGATGAGAAGAGTAGAAGACATGAAGACTAGAAGATCCTTGAAGACCAGATAAGTTAAGGTGCTTGTATACCTACCTATCTGATGGAGTCCTAGATTGAAGATGGCCTAAAGCAGTACAAAGAATTTCCAGATCAGAAGAGTGTTACTCGTCTGATATCAGAAGACCTAAGGCCAGAAGAGTAGTCAGAAGACTAGAAGTACAGATCAGAAGACTATGTGCTCTTCTAGGACTCGGCTGATTCCCAAGTCATCTTGCAATTCAAACGAAGACCTACCTTATTTAGAAGATTGACATGATCCCAGGATTGAAGCAATCAAGCGGCTGAAATCAAGGAATCAAGCTACTATGCAAAGTTTGCCTCAACGGCTGGTCAACTCCAACGGCTAGTTGCAAGCAATCACCACTATAAATACAAGAGGATGAGAAATCACAAGCACGATGTCACAACGAGAGAATTCAACAAGCCAAGCAAGCAATCAAAGCTAAAGCCATACTGTTCTAAGAATTCTCAAAGAGCCAGAAACCATTAGATTATCTATAGCTCTTAAGTGATTTCTATCCAACCCATAAGAACCTGAAACCTGTTCATATTGTATATCAATTGTTTTAGGCATAGTGGTTAAGCAAATTATAAGCTTGAACCATTAGTTGGATACACCTCAAAAACCCCAAACCCTCACCGTAAGGTTAAAGTTTTTGAACCCCTCAAAGTCCAAGTGCTTACAATCACTTGTGGAGACCGTAGCTGTTAGGACGGCTCAGATCTCAAAGTCCTAACCTTGGGACTATAAAGGTCAAGACCCTTGTAATTTGTGGAAATTAAAGGGATTAAACATCACGTTAGGACGTGAGAGTGGACGTAGGATCGTATATCCGAACCACTATAAATCCGGTGTTATTTACTTTCTGCACTTTACATTTCTGTCTTTACATTCATTATTATATAGTGCATACTGTGATTTCAACATTCTTCAAAACAAGGCCATAACTTTCAAACCAGCATCAGCTGAGTATTTTCATTAAGTAAAACAAGTTACAAGAACGAGTCTAAACCAGGGCCACCATAATTCCGCATATAACCTCCTCAGTCAGATCACTATAGTCATCTGGACCAACAGACTTGCAGTCCAGTTGACATAGCAATCAGAAGAGGTTCCCAAACTCTGTTTGAAAAAGTTTTAAAGTCTATTCACCCCTCCCCTCTAGACTTTAATCCCATTCACTACTCGTTCAGGGACCAACAATACATGTCTGCTTGTGAAAAGTCCTAAAGATATCAGTTGGCTATGGCACAAACGTCTTAGTCATCTGAACTTTAAGACTATGAACAAGTTAGCAAGGGAATCCTTAGTTGATGGACTGCCTAATGATCTATAATGTAAAGACCAGGTATGTGATGCATGTCAAAAAGGAAAGCAGACAAAGGTCTCCTTCAAGACCAAGAAGACTGCATCAGCCAGCAGAGTTCTGGAACTACTCCATATGGATCTCTTTGGACCTATCACACCTACCACTCTTACAGGAAGGAAGTATACTCTTATTGTAGTAGATGACTACTCCAAGTTTACTTGGGTTATCTTTCTATACAAAAAGAGTGAAACTCAGCAAAAGCTTTCCTGAACTATTAAAGAGAATCCAAGTAGAAAAAGGAGAACCTATTGTGAAAATTAGAAGTGACAAAGGCACTGAATTCATCAACTCTTATATTATTGCCTATTGTACTTCTAATGGTATTCAGCATGAGACAAGTGCAGCAATAGCACCACAACAGAATGGTGTAGCTGAAAGAAGAGTCAGAACACTCAAAGAAGCTCCAAGAACACTCCTTGCTGAATTCTCAACTCCCAAGAAACTATGGGCAGAAGCCATCAACACAGCTTGTCACACTCAAAATAGGTCAGGTATTCACAAAATTCATGAGAAAACCCCATACGAACTGTGGAAATGTAGGAAACCCTAGAGTATCTTACTTTCATATATTTGGTTGTAAGTGTTTCATTCACAACAATGGGAAGAGTAAGTTGAATGCTTTCGATGCCAAAGTAGATGAGGGGATATTCTTGGGACATTCCTCTACTAGCAATGCATTTAGAGTATTCAACAAGCGAACCCTTCTTGTGGAAGAAACACCTCATGTTGTTTTTGATGAATCTTGTGAAAAGAATGCAGTAGAAACAGACTCAGCTGCAGATAAGATGAGGAAACTAGTGATCAAGTCCAGACCAGATGAGTTTATTGAAGTCAATGAACCATTTCCCGAAGAACCAGAGGAAGATAAACCACACAGACCTGGCACTAGATCTCAAACCCAAGCTGAGCAAGCTGACCTGAATCAAGATGCAACAATTCCAAATGCAAGGGGGAATGATCTCTTTGACACACAAGATACAGATGATGATCGACCAAATCAAGTCAACCCTCCTGATGGCACTAGAGCAGATGAGAATCCAAGCTCATCCAATGCAGGCACACCTGTGAGGAATACAAGGAGAAGCAATCATCCATCAAACCTCATCTTAGGAGGAGCAGACTCAGGTGTCAAGACAAGAACACAACTGAATCAGAACCCCCAGTCCTCTATGTTCTGCTGGTGTGCTTTCCTGTCCAACATTGAAACAGCTGACATAGAAGAAGCAATGAGTGATAGCAATTGGATCACTGCTATGCAAGAAGAACTAAACCAATTCGAAAGAAATGAAGTATGGGATTTGGTAGACCGTCCTGAAAACCACAATGTAGTAGGAACAAAGTGGGTATTCAAGAATAAGAAGGACGAAAATGATGTGATAACTAGAAATAAAGCAAGGCTAGTTGCAAAAGGATACTCACAATCTGAAGGAATTGATTATGATGAGACCTTTGCTCCAGTAGCCAGACTAGAAGCCATTCGATTATTTCTAGCTTATGCATCATATATGGGCTTCAAAGTATATCAAATGGATGTCAAAAGTGCCTTCCTAAATGGTATTCTGGTAGAAGAAGTGTATGTAGAGCAGCCCCCAGACTTTGAAAAAGGATATCAAGTATATCGTCTGAAGAAGGCTCTCTATGGTCTGAAGCAAGCCCCTAGAGCTTGGTATGACACATTGTCACAATTCCTACTTGACAATGGATACACAAAAGGCAAAGTTGACAGAATACTTTTCAGAATACAAGAAGGAGAAGATATTCTAATGGTGCAAATATATGTAGATGACATTATATTTGGATCACCCAATCAAGATATGTGCAAGAAGTTTTCTGAACTAATGCAAGGAAAACTCGAAATGAGTATGATGGGTGAAATGAACTACTTCCTAGGACTTCAAGTCAAGCAAAGTCCAGAAGGGATCTTCATCAATCAATCTAAATATACCAAGAGCCTATTAGAAAGATTCAAAGCTCTACAAAGCAAGACTGCAAGGATTCCAATGATGACCTCATTCAAAATGGAACCAGATGAATCTGGGAAAGCAGTTGATCAAGCTGAATATAGAGCACTGATTGGATCTTTCCTATACCTTACAGCCAGCAGACCAGACATAACCTTTGCTGTAGGAGTATGTGCTAAGTTTCAAGCAAACCCAAAGCAAAGTCATCTAGAAGCAGCAAGGAAGATTCTCAAGTACCTAAAAGGAACAGTCAACTTAGGACTATGGTACCCTGCTGATGACAATCTAGAATTGAGTGGATACTCTGACTCAGACTATGGTGGATGCAGAATAGATAGGAAGTCCACATCTAGAACCTGTCAATTCCTAGGCAACAAGTTGATTTCATGGTTCTCAAAGAAGCAAACCTCTATTGCAACCTCCACCACTGAGGCAGAATATATGGCGGCTGGAAGTTGTTGTAGTCAGCTGCTCTGGCTAGTCCAACAACTAAAAGATTACAATGTAGAGGCAAGATAAGTCCCTATCTACTGTGATAGCAGCAGTGCCATTGCAATCACTCAAAATCCATTCCTCCACACAAGGTGCAAGCATGTCGACATTCGACACCACTTTATAAGAGATCACCTTGAAAAAAGGACATCAAGATGGAGAAAATTCACACAGATATCCAAAGAGCAGATATCTTGACTAAGCCCCTAGCTGAAGAAAGATTCAAGACCCTATGCTACAGCCTAGGACTCCTTGATCCAAGCATATGAAGAGCAAGAATCAGCTGAGAAGACCTCAGTTGACACAACTGCAGCAGACTAGGAGAATCAAATGAGGTGAATAGACACCCTCATCTTCAGGTAAGTATCTTCCCAATGAAGACAAATAAAGCTGAGGGAATACATAGAGTTATTAAATCAAGGGGGAATCCATGATACCTTAAAATCCTTGATAAAAATACTCTATCTTCTGCATTGCATAATATATATATATATATATATATATATATATATATATTCAGAAAAGTTGAACAAAGTTATTTGAGCATGTACTCAAAAGCAATGTATACATATGTATAATAATAAACTATTCTTCATAAAATACTTTATTACTATACATACATACAGTATACTATTGAGTTATACTTGGATGGATTAATACACCATTCTCACCGACTCAACAGTATGCAAGTTGTGTATGGATTTCAAATAACTCATGTTCAAAATTTATAATTTCTGCATCCCACGAGATAAAGTCTGAACCTCTTTAAATGTGAACCCTTAGATCAAGAATCTCATTGTTGATCTTAAGAAGTAACTTTTCAGGAATTCAGACCTATCAACTCAATATTTTTGTCATCTTTCACTCCAACACCTCATCTCTACCTCTATAAAAGGAGGCAGTCATGGAAATAGTTAAGAACACAAATCACTAACTATTATTTCTGTTTCAGGTATGGAGAAAATCGAAAGAAGAGATGGCATGGACATCATCCCTCAACCAAGGTCTTGGGTGAAGGAGCTAAAGATATGTCCAGAAGATGAAGATGATGCAGATCAGCAGACTTGGTTCGCTCAACATGCATATCTTTTTGAAAAGAAAAGAAAGGAGAGAAGTTCTTGTTGAAAAGAAAAGGAAGGAGAGATGCAGAGGACATAGTAGCAAACAAGCAGAGCTTCTTCTCCATGGGGAAGTTCTACATGGAGAGCTTGTTACCAAAGGTTACTTTGTCAAAACCAATCAAGAAGACCAAGTCCCTGCCTTTCTCTTCACACTCCATTGAAGCACCTTCCAATCTTCTCCCTCCTACAAGAGAGGCGAAGAAATTCAACATGGACACATTAGATGCGACAACCCATCTAATGGTGAAGAAACATCTGATGGTGAGGGCAACCTGAGCCAGTGGAATACCATCTAGGCTGACCAGCTACATATTGTTCAGATGGTACCACATGGTTAAGGGGGAATTGTTGAAAGATCCATCAAATCAGGTTGGATAAACCTTCACAGAAGATTTACTCAACAACTCAAAATCTCTACTCAGCTGATCAGAAGACCTATTCAGCTGACCAGAAGACTTTCAAGAAAAATTAGTAGACATTTCAAGAGAATCAGAAGACTTAAATCTGCTGATCAGATCACTGTTATTCAACAAAAAGTCTAATGATTATCCTTGATCATGTAATTCATTCTAGATTTGTTTCTGAATGTAATTAAAGAATTCGGCCCATATAAGGAATGTATTTTACTTATAGAAAACGGCCTTGAATGATCAAATTTTACTAAAATTTAGTCTCAACGGCTATTTTTGGTAATGATGTCATTAGTACTCAATTACTATTTTGCCAGCGAATCAACAATCGACACATGGCATATTTAGCCGGCAAATTTAAAGAAATTGGCTGAAGATGAAGAAGGGAATTCTTGGGTACTACTCCACATTAAATCATTTTTGACCGTTGGATCAATACATAATTCGAGATTTGCTGGATTATATAAAGAGCCCTTAAGTAATTCCTCAAACCCTTTCGCTCACAAAACTCAATCGTACTTAATCTCTCTCGTTCTGAAAACTCTTTCAAAGCTCTCTAAATCTCAACCAACATTCAGAATGGCAATCATTGAAATCTTTGATGAGAAGACCAAGATCACAGGCACTCAAGATGCAACAAAGTGGTCTAAGGAAGGGAAGATATTCACGGAAAACGCTCTGTTTTTCAAGGACAAACACACTGATGAGAACAAGGAGATCCTTCTTCGATGTCTCAACCTCATCCTTCGTGAATTTCTGGAAGCAGCACCCACCAATGTGTACGAGCAAGATGTGTTTGCTTTCTATTCGAATGCTGTGTCCAGAGGTCCGTATGTTGAAAGTATTATGGGTGGACACAAGGTCAAAGTCACTAGAGATATTCTCAAGGACTTGTTCGATTTACCAAGGGGAAAGGTAAACATCTCTACCTACATCATGGGAAGAGAAAATGAGTATATGGAGATGTTTACTGGTGGAAGAATCAAGGTTATTGATGCCTCAGGAGTTAAGAAGTCTCAACTTGATCTCAAGTTTCAGACTTTGATGGACATAGCAGGAAAGATGCTGCTAGGTAACACATTTAGTCATGATGCAGTTACCACTCTAAAGGTTAGAGTTATGGCTGCAATTTGGGATCAGATTGATGGAGACTGGCAAGGGCTCTTCTTGGATAGAATTGCTCTTGAGGCTAAGAAGGTTACTTTGGACCTGCAATCTAAGGAATGGAAGGTGACATCTACAGTCAGCTTTGTCAACAAGTTGAGTATCATTCTTCCAGAGATACTCCCCAAGAAGTATAAGATGGGTCCTGCAAAGAAGTTTCACATCTCCAACTACTACTTGAGGAAAGAAGCTCTTGCTGAGGCAGCAAGATTGAAGGAGGAAAAGAAGAAGCAGCTGGCTGAGGCATCCTCTAAAGATGCAGTTGAGGAGGCAGAAGAGTTTGTGCATGACTCTGCTAAAGAAGAGGAAGAGCACCCCCAAGGAAGAGGCTCTTCAGAAGGCTGCTGAGGATGATGATGACAACCAAACTCTGGCACAAAGAAGACAAATGATCAGATCAGGGCTCATCTCCCCATCTGATTCAGATGCCACTCCATCAGCCTCTCCTCTAAAGAAGGCAGGTACGTCTAATCCCTCCCTTACTCCTTCAAAATTGTCTAAGGGTCAGAAGAGAAAGAAGAACACTTCTTCTTTCACCAAGAAGTCCAAGAAATTCAGGCTCCCTACTCCTATGAGCATAGCCCCAATTTCATCCTTTGACCCTACTGATACTGCCAACCCATCTGAAACCTCAAACACTGATACCCAAACCCCTGCTGATACTCACACAGCAGAGGACCTAGCCAAGCCAACCGAAACTCCAAACCTTCAAACTTCATCCAACCCAATCATTCCTACCTCTCAGACCCCTGCTGATGCCCAAACAGCAGATGATCAAACTCAGAAACCCTCTCCATCCCCTGCTGATATCCGACCAGCAGAGGACCAAGCTCATCAATGCCAACCATCTACTGATCTTCAAACAACAGAAGAATCAGACCAGCATACTCAAATCCCTGCTGATTCAGAACCCACTGAAGAACAATCTCAGCCCCCTATTCAACTCACTAATATCACTTCTCAAATCCCTGCTGATACTCACACAGTAGAGGAATCTGTCCCATCCACTCAATCACCCATCCTCAATATCCCATCTGCACAGGAAGACTTGGCACCAGCAGACCTGGCACCAGCAGACCCCTCACACTCTCAGTCTCAGTATAGCATGGTGCATTATCGAATGTGCACAAGAGAGAAAAACATGAGACTAAAGATAGCCAACCTGCTCAAGTCTACCATGCCAGATATTGATGAGGAGTCAATTCAATTTGAGCAAGTACTAAGGGTTTGTACTTGGATTGAACTCAGAAGGGATGAGGTAGGTGACCTCATTGAAGTCATGGAAGGAATGGGAGGAAAGGCTAACTTCCTCGACTGGGAAATGGAGCAAAAAGAAGTTGCTCAAGTTCAGTCATTTGCTCAGCTGCTACCAACAGAGGCTCTATCCGAGGTATGCAAAAGAATTCTAGGAATCCCCTCTGAAGATCCCTCTGTACCAGAAGTGTCAACAGATCATCTGGTAGCCGACAAAGCTTTGGCAGATGACTCAGCTGCACTAGCTCTGGCAGATGACTCAGTTGCACCAGCATTGGCAGATGACTCAGCTGCACCAGCCTTGATAGAAGACTCAGTTGCACCAGCTGAAAAAAACAAAGAGGACAAGGAAGTATTGGCCGTGCCAGCTCACTTCCTACCTAAGGATGACCTCACTCACTTCATTGGCCAATCAGATAATAAAGGAAGAAAGATTATTACTCATCTGATTGATGCCACTACCAGCTTCCTAAATGAAGAGTATCTATCAGCTGAAGCGAGAGGCAAAGCATTGGTAGTTGCTCCAAATGCTTCAAAACCCAAAGCTCAAGGTAATTCCTCCACCTCTACCTCGTCTATTGATTATACAGCAGACATCTGCTCCCAGGTCAAAGCTGCAATAGACTTGCACTTTGAGAAAGGCTTAGGCATGCAGCTTGCAAGATATGTTGACAAAGCTGTCCAGGAGCAGAGGACTCGCCTTACCAACCAAATTGTTGATGTCGAGGACAAGTTTGGTGAGGCACTTCATCATCAGATAAAGGAGTACTTGAACACTGAGATGAAGAAATCAGCTGACAGATCCAAAATGTTTGCTGATCTCTATGCAAATGAGATAAACCGCATGGAGACCACCTACAAGACCAGGCTTGAAGATGCTGAAGCCAAAGCCATGATTCGGGTGGAATTTACACATTTTGTAAGCACATGTGAAGCATATTTTAATGTGGATTTCATTGATTTTTGCATTGGATATGATTGTTTAAGCCAAAATGAGGGAAAGGTTGTGTTTTGTCGATTTTATAGGTACATACCACAAGTGATCGGAATGAATAGAGGAGCGCAACATTGGATCCGGCTCGAAAAATGGAGTGGAATAGGCAAAAGAATCGAGTCGATCGGAGGTCGGAAGCTCAAGAAACGGAGGGACGAAGTTGGAGGACGAAAACGAAGACGGGGCCAAATTCGAAGGTTTGGCCCAACCGAGCAGCACCACCCGCCCGGCCGGGCGGCCGAGCCCAAAACTTTGCCAAGTTTACGAAAGTTTGGCCCGGCCGGGCGGCCGAACAAGCCAATTGCCTCCCCAAATACGAACTATTGGCCCGGCCGGGCCACTTCACCCGCCCGGCCGGGCGGTCGACCCCCTGTTTTCATTTCGCTTAGCCATCACCTCCGCCCGGCCGAGCCACTTCCCCACTCGGCCGGGCCACTTCATTCTCGGTGCCAAACGCGTGTTTTCTCCATTTTTGAGGGACTCACTTGAAAATATCATACTTAAACCCTACCCCAACACTATAAATACCCCATTTCTTAAACTCCACACCATCTTACCTCTCTCTCAAGAATTCTATCACATACTAACACACACTTGGAGGTTTTGGGCCATATCTTCTTCAATTCACCACCAATTCATTCAAGGAAGGAGCCACTAGCTTGGGAATTCAATTCCCTACCTCACTACAGTCTAAGCTTTCTCTTATTTTCAGTTTTTATTGCTTTGATCTTTGTTTTGATTGTAATTCAAACATTTGGTTGATTGGCTAGAACACTTTTGGTTCTAGGGCCTTGTACATACTTTTGATGATATATATGGATTAATATTTGTTTAATTGGTGTTTGTGTGGCTTAATTCTATTTGGATGTTTGGTGTTTGTTGCAAAACATGTCATTATGTGTACAATGGTGATATGTTGATCATAGTTAGTTGAATTAGGTTGAGAAATCTAGTTTGATTAATTGATTGCAAGCATTTGACCTAATTTTATTGTGAGATTGAAAGATGATCAATGATTAGGAAGATGTGTGATGATCTTAGGGGCTTGATTGGGTCTTATTGTGCAACTTAGGTAGAGATACTAGGTTGTGTAGTATTTCCTTTGAATTACTTGGATCGAAAGGACTTTTAATTCATTATGTTGTGATCAATCTTATAGACAAAGCATGAACACCATTTGAATAGGCATTTAACCATAGTTGGATTCATTAGTAGTGCATGTGCTCTAGGACCTACTTTCTCTTAATTGAGTTTACACCCATTTTACTTTCGTTTTGCGATTTGTATGCCATTTGATCGATTTTATCTTTGCTCTTTGTTGCTTATTCGTGACACTTGGTAGGTAACTTTAGAGTAAAACATTTTATCCAAAATTTCGATCACGTCTACTTAGAATTCAACTAGCAAACTCCACTTTTACGCTTTAACCTTCTCGTGGGATCGACCTCGTGCTTATCACGCTACAATAGACGTCGTATACTTGCGGTTGTTTATTTAGTGTTGCATAACACGTGTATCAAGTTTATGGCGCCGCTGCCGGGGAGGTTTTTATAAGCTCTAGAGTGTAGGCTAGGAGAGTTTTAGTTTAGACAATTTATTTGTTTTCTTTATTTGCAAAAATCCCAAAAAAATTTGTTTGGTTTATTTTGATTTCATTCGTGATTCTTAATTTCTTTTGAACTTTTGTTTAGACATGGCATATGATCACCCGAGCTAAGAGAGAACAACAAGATTTGCTACCCTTAGACCCGGAAATCGAAGCTAGTTGTCGAAGACAAAACGCCGAAAGAAGAAGGAGTGAATTAGGAGCCATGAATCGAAGGGAGAATCCTATTGTGGAAGAGGAAAGGAACCAAGAGGATATTGAAGGCATAGTGGAGCCAAATGGAAATGGTGGTAATCGACCACAAGGAGGCTTGAGAGACAACCTCAACCGGAGGAATGGAGGGAATGCAAATGTGGAAGGAGATGGAGAGCAACGGGACGAAAACGGGAATCAAAGAGTCTTGAGAGACCACTTCCGTCCCATTCCTAGACCTTATGGAGGAGCGGGTAGGGAACCCGTTGATGCTCATAACTTTGAGCTTAAACCGGCGTTGATCATGATGGTCCAAAACAACCAATTCGGAGGGTTGTCAAAGGAGGATCCTAACCTCCATTTATCTCAATTCTTAGAGATAAGTGGAACGGTTAAGATCAATCGTGTCCCTCAAGATTACATCCGTCTCCAACTCTTTCCCTTCTCACTCCGTGATCGTGCAAAACAATGGTATATGTCTCTTGATCTAAGGACGATCGAAAATTGGGCCGATCTTGTAGATGCCTTCCTCATGAAGTACTTTCCTCCAAGCAAGACCATCAAGATAAGAGGAGAAATTTCTTCTTTCATGCAAGACGATGATGAGTCTTTAGCCGAAGCTTGGGAGCGCTTCAAGGATTTGATAAGAAGTTGTCCTCAACACGGGTTTTCGAGGGATCAATTGATTTGTTACTTCTACAACGGGATGGACCACCGTACGAGAGGGATGGTGGATGCCTCGGCCGGTGGAGGTTCTTTGCTAGGAAAGACGACGGATGAAGGTTATGTGCTTTTAGAGGAGATGGCAAAGAACGGACACCAATGGCCATCCGAGAGAAGATAAGCCCGGAAAGTTGCTTCCACTAAGGAGTCGGATGATTTTGCTACTTTATCCAACAAGATGGACAAGTTGACTTCGATGATGGCGGCCAAGTCATTAATGGGACCTAGTGATGAACAATATGAAGAGGCCCATTATATGAACAATCAAAGGGACCGTCAATTTCGAGAAAGAGGTTGGAATGAGAGGCAAGACCCTCCTAACCCGAATCATTACCATCCCGGATTGAGGCAACATGAGAATTTCTCCTATGCCAACACAAGGAATGTCATCATCCCACCTCCAAATTTTAATGTGAGAGATGGAGCTATTGTGGAGCCTTCATCAAAGCCATCAATGGAGGATATGTTTGGTGCTTTTATGGGGGAAACCACAAAATTCATGAGAGAGACTAGAGAGAATGCAAACATAACTCGGCAAAGATTTGATGAACAAGGAGAAATGATCAAGAATATGGCAAACAACATGAAAGCCATAGAAAAGCAAGTGAGACAACTCTCTAATGTCATCGGTAGTCAACATACTCCGGGGCAATTTCCTTCAAACACGGAGCTAAATCCCAAGGAGCATTGCAAAGCTATTAAGCTAAGAAGTGGGACGAGCTACGATGGGCCAAAGATGCCACAAGAGGAGGAAATGGTAACGGCACCCGAGCATGTCGACAAAGAAGATGGACAAGAGAAAGAAAGGCAAGAGGAGATAGTGAGGGAAGAAGAGAAAGTAGAGGAGAAAAAGAGTGAGGAGGCAATCCCTCCTCCAGACAAAGGCAAGAATGTGGTACCACTCCCATACCCTCAAAGGTTGAAGAAGAAGGGCTTGGACAACAAATTTGCCAAGTTTGTGGAGATGTTCAAGAAAATCCACATCAACATCCCCTTTGCCGAAGCTTTAGAACAAATGCCCCACTACTCTAAGTTCTTGAAAGAAATCATGTCAAACAAGAGGAAGATGGTGGAGTATGAAACGGTGCATTTGACCGAAGAATGTAGCTCAATCATTCAAGCAAAGCTACCTCAAAAGCTTAGAGATCCCGGATCCTTCACCTTGCCATGTGTTATTGGAGATGGAGGTACATTTAAAGCTTTGTGTGACTTGGGAGCTAGCATTAATCTTATGCCTTTGTCCATATTTAAATCACTTGGTTTGGGGAAGCTTACACCAACCACCATGAGCCTTCAATTGGCGGATCGATCCATGACATACCCCTTGGGTATAGTAGAGGACGTGTTGGTAAAAATTGATAAGTTCATCTTCCCGGTGGACTTTGTGGTATTAGATATGGAGGAGGATAAGTATATTCCACTCATCTTGGGAAGGCCATTTTTGGCGACCGGTGGAGCCATTATTAATGTAAGGAAAGGGGAGTTGGAACTTCAAGTGAACAACGAGAAAGTGTTGTTCAACATCTACAAGGCCATCAAGTTTAGAGATGATGAGGATGAGGTCTACGAGTGCAACATGATCAATAATGTGCAAGCTTGTGTGGATATGCACATGAAAAAGAGCAACTCAAAAGACCCACTTGATTTTTGCATAAGAGAATCCCTTAACTTCTTCTATTCCTTTTGATTTCAATTTTGATGAGCTTAATGATGTAGAATTGTTTGAATATATGTCTTCTCTTGATGTTTTGAAGGAACTTCCAATCAAAAAGGAGGAGAAATTCATGGAGATACAACAAGAAGCCAAGTTTGGGGGGGTTTTACTTGAAGAGTGTCAAAGATTTCCTAACGAAAATCTTGACACTTGGCCCTCTTGTTACACATTGGAGGCACCAAAGGAGGAAGCTAAGGAGAAACCAAAAGCTCAAGAGAAGGGGAGAAAGCTCGACTTGAAACCACTTCCGGAGCACTTAAGATATGCTTATCTTGAACAAGGTGACCTCTTTCCGGTTATTGTTTCTTCACATTTGCATGAGCTTGAGTTAGAAAAATTGCTTAGGGTGCTTAGAACTTATAAATCGGCTATTGGTTGGGATATTTCGGATTTGAAGGGTATACCGGCTCATATTTGCATGCATAAAATTAGACTAGATGAGTCTATTAAGCCTAAAGCCCAAGGTCAAAGAAGATTGAACCCCATTATGCAAGATGTAGTAAGAAAAGAAGTGTTGAAGTGGTTAGATAATGATATAATTTTTCCCATACGAACAAGCCAATTGCCTCCCCAAATACGAACTATTGGCCCGGCCGGGCCACTTCACCCACCCGGCCGGGCGGTCGACCCCCTGTTTTCATTTCGCTTAGCCATCACCTCCGCCCGGCCGAGCCACTTCCCCACTGGGCCGGGCCACTTCATTCTCGGTGCCAAACGCGTGTTTTCTCCATTTTCAGGGACTCACTTGCAAATATCATACTTAAACCCTACCCCAACACTATAAATACCCCATTTCTTAAACTCCACACCATCTTACCTCTCTCTCAAGAATTCTATCACATACTAACACACACTTGGAGGTTTTGGGCCATATCTTCTTCAATTCACCACCAATTCATGCAAGGAAGGAGCCACTAGCTTGGGAATTCAATTCCCCACCTCACTACAGTCTAAACTTTCTCTTATTTTCAGTTTTTATTGCTTTGATCTTTGTTTTGATTGTAATTCAAACATGTGGTTGATTGGCTAGAACACTTTTGGTTCTAGGGCCTTGTACATACTTTTGATGATATATATGGATTAATATTTGTTTTATTGGTGTTTGTGTGGCTTAATTCTATTTGGATGCTTGGTGTTTGTTGCAAAACATGTCATTATGTGTACAATGGTGATATGTTGATCATAGTTAGTTGAATTAGGTTGAGAAATCTAGTTTGATTAATTGATTGCAAGCATTTGACCTAATTTTATTGTGAGATTGAAAGATGATCAATGATTAGGAAGATGTGTGATGATCTTAGGGGCTTGATTGGGTCTTATTGTGCAACTTAGGTAGAGATACTAGGTTGTGTAGTATTTCCTTTGAATTACTTGGATCGAAAGGACTTTTAATTCATTATGTTGTGATCAATCTTATAGACAAAGCATGAACACCATTTGAATAGGCATTTAACCATAGTTGGATTCATTAGTAGTGCATGTGCTCTAGGACCTACTTTCTCTTAATTGAGTTTACACCCATTTTAATTTCGTTTTGCGATTTATATGCCATTTGATCGATTTTATCTTTGCTCTTTGTTGCTTATTCGTGACACTTGGTAGGTAACTTTAGAGTAAAACATTTTATCCAAAATTTCGATCACGTCTACTTAGAATTCAACTAGCAAACTCCACTTTTACGCTTTAACCTTCTCGTGGGATCGACCTCGTGCTTATCACGCTACAATAGACGTCGTATACTTGCAGTTGTTTATTTAGTGTTGCATAACACGTGTATCAAGCCACTCAAGGACAAAACTATTAAAATCAGCTGCTGAGGAAAATGAGAAATTGCAGACTCAACTGAAGGAGACTGCAGCCAAACTAGAGGCCATTACAGCTAAACTCGAAGCTACCTCTTCTTCAACTTCTCATGCTCAAGTCTTAGAGCACAACATCACTCATCTATCTCACGTCAGCAAGGTCAATGCCATGGCTCTCAAACAGACTCTACATGTGGAAATTCTGAATGCCATGAAGCCTTTAGCGGCTGCACTTGCTGAAGCCAAAAAGGGGGAAGATGTATTGATAAAAGCTCTGGAGAAGTCTACTGCTCAGCAAGCTGAACTAGTAGTAGCACAAGATGACCTAAATGAAACCTTGGGAGGTTTGAAAAGCAAGATCAAGAACAGACAAGGCAAAGAAGCTGTCTAAGAAGGAATCCAAGGTCCAACCAAACTCACTGCCCCTGTAGAACAAGGTTCTGAGAAGAGGATGACAAGGAAAAGAAAGGTAGATGAGCAAGCAAAGGCAGGTGAGAAATTAGTTCCAACAGAGCCTACTGCAGAAGAGAAAGAGGCTCAAGAACTGAAGAAAAGGAAGATGCTTGAAGCTCAGGAGCTTAAGCAAAAGAAACTAAATGATGCGAAGGCAGTCAAGGCCAAGTTTGATAGGAAAGTGGCCAAACTCAAGAAGGCACTGAAAGACAAAGAGAAGGAAGAAAGTGCCCTGGTAACTGACAGCACATATGTGGATATGTTGGCCCTCCAAGATGAGCTACCAAGGTGGTACCCTCTGAATAAGAAATGGCAAATCCAACATCACATAGTGAGAAAAATTGGTCCTCTTCCTACCTATGAGGAAGAATTTCTGCAGTTCTCTCAGTTCATGAAGATTGAAGATCAAGTGTTCTGGACTGAAATAGTCAAGACAGCCAAGGAGCTCGACTGCAGAATCCTAACCCCTGAAGAACCTAAATGGGATGCACCCACTCTGGGATCTAGAAGAACAGACATGATAGAAGTCAAGCGCAACCTGGAGAAGATCTTCAAAGAAGAGAATGTTACAGACTTGCAACACATGGAAGATGTTCGAGTTCGTCTGTACCTTGCCTTCCGCATCTGAACAAGAGAAGACCTGATGAAGACTACTTTAGAAGTTCAAAGAAACTAACACTTGTAATCTGTAAAAGCTCATATATGTTATTCAAGTATTAGTTATATTTGCTTACAAGACAAACTCTCATTGTCTTCATCAGAAACTTCATTTTTAAGGATTTATAAACTCTTATCTTATTCATTAAGAGCATTTATCAAGTATAGTTTTGGCTTCATCAAAATGGGGGAAATTGTTGGGATCAGCTGTATTGATCTCAGCTGATCAGCACAGTATTTGCTTACATGCGTATCCTCAAGAAGAAAAGAGTATAAGGCATGAAGACTAGAAGATCCTTCAAGACCAGATAAGTAAGGTGCTTGTATACCTACTTATCTGATGGAGTCCAAGTTGAAGATGGCCTAAGGCAGCACAAAGAATTGCCAGATCAGAAGAGTGATACTCTTCTGATATCAGAAGACAGAAGACATAAGGCCAGACGGGTAGTCAGAAGACTAGTAGTGAAGATCAGAAGACTAGGAGCTCGTACAGGACTCAGCTGATTCCAAAGTCATCTTGCAATTCAAATGAAGACTTACCATACTTACAAGATTGACATGATCCCAGAATTGAAGCAATCAAGTGGCTGGAATCAAGGAATCAACTAAACATGGAAAGATTGCCCAACGGCTAGTCAACTCCAACGGCTAGTTGCAGCAATCACCCTTATAAATACAAGAGGATGAGGAATCACAAAAAAAAAGATCAATATGTGAGAATTCAACAGCTAATCAAGCAAGCAAGCAAGAAGCAATATCTTATTGAGAGTTCTCCAAGAGCCTGGAAATCTTTAGAACACCTCTAGCTCTTAAGTGATTTCCTATCCAACCAAAGAACCTGAATCCTACTCACACTGTATATTCATTGATTTAGGCACAGTGGTTAAGCGATCTATAAGCTTGAACCATTAGTTGGATACATTCAAAAAACCCCAAAACTCCCACCATAAGGTTAAGTTTTTGAATCCTTGTAAAAGTGCAAGTGCTTCCAATCACTTGTGGAGACCGTAGTAGTTAGGACTGCTCAGATCTCAAAGTCCTACCCTTGGGACTATAAAGGACAAACCCTTGTAATTTTTGGTAAATTAAAGGGATTAAACATCACATTAGGACGTGAGAGTGGACGTAGGAACGTATATCCGAACCACTATAAATCCGGTGTCTTTTACATTCTGCACTTTACATTATTGCTTATTCATATCATTTTATATAGTGCATACTGTGTCTTTCAAATATCTTCAAACAAAGGGCATAACTTTCAAACCAGCATCAGCTGAGTATTTTATTAAGTAAACAAGTTGGTGTTTTCAAAAGAACTCAAGAACGAGTCTAAATAAATAAGGCCTACTCACTTCCGCATTTAATATCTTCATCAGATTACTATAGTCATCTGGACCAGCAGACTTGTAGTCCAGCTTCCATAGAAATCAGAAGAGGTTCCAAACTCTTAAGAAAAAGTTTTAAAGTGTCCTGACCCAAGTCTCCTGAAGTGAGCTATGCCCAACTTCTCTGATTAATTCTGGGTCAATTCTCCTGAATCCCAGTGGACTTTGTCCAAGTCTGCTGAAGACCAATTCTTGTTCCCCCTTGATTGTTGAACTCTATTGGGCTTACTCGTCCATCTTTCCTGGATCAAGAAGTCCCAACTCTGCTGAAAGTTCCATGAACCTTGCTTCAGCAAGAGGTTTGGTCAATAAATCAGCCTTTTGTGATCTGTGTGTATTTTCACCAATTTGATGTCTTTCTTCTCCACATGATCTCTTATGAAGTGATGTTTGATGTCCACATGCTTGCATCTTGTGTGTAACACTGGATTTTGTGATATTGCAATAGCACTGTTGTTATCACAAAATATGGGCACTTCAGTAGAGTTGACATTGTAGTCTCTAAGTTGTTGTCTCAACCATAGGATTTGACCACAGCAGCTTCCAGCTGCAACATACTCAACTTCAGTAGTTGAAGTTGCCACAGTGTTTTGCTTCTTTGAGAACCAAGAAATGAGCTTATTTCCCAAGAATTGGCATGTTCCTGAGGTGGACTTCCTATCAATTCTGCATCCTCCATAATCAGCATCAGAGTAGCCAGTTAACTCAATGTTGTCATCAACAAGATACCAAAGGCCTACATTTTCAATGCCTTCACTATGCCAAATAAGCTGATAGACAGCGGTTAAAAACCGCTGTAAATTGAAATCAGTAACCGCTGTGGTAATAAAGGCTGTAAAAAGAGGGCGCTGATAGACAACGGTTTTTAACCGCTGTCGTATCTATATACAACAGCGTTTATTAACCGCTGTTATTCCATCAAAACCGATGTAGTATGTGCTCGGTTTGAACCCCTTACAATATTTACGATAGCGGTTTTATTAGTTATGACAGTGGTTATGAACCGCTGTTGTTTGAATTTACTACAGCGATTTTTAACCGCTGTTGTTTGGAATTACTACAACGGTTTTTAAACGCTGTTGTTTTGAATTTCTACAGTGGTTTTTAACCGCTGTTATTTATTAACAACCGTTGTTGTACTTGCTCTATAACAGTAGTTGTATTAGATATAACAACGGTTATTAGCCGCTGTTGTAAATATCCAATATTTTTAAAAAAATAATGAAATTTTCATTTGCTAAATTAATAAAAATACAAAATCTAAAAACATTTATGTATATATATAAATTCAACTAGACTATCACAATAAATTCATTAATTAGCAATTCCTCCCAATGCCTCATTAATTAGCAATCCTTCCCAACGCTGGTTGCACACATGTAGCCCACTCCGACTTCGTAAATTTGAGCTTTCAGATCAACCCCGTTAAACTCTCTATCTTTATTCTTATGTCTTCAAGCCAATTTCAAGTCAAATAGTGGCTCTATCAATGTCGTTATCTCCGGTCATTAATGATTCCTTAATGAAGAGATCATCAATCATTAAAAATGATGAATGTAATTAGCATATAATAAAAATGATGGATGTAATTACTTACATTCTCCGCAGCGTAACGCTTTGCTACTCAGCTACTAAAGTAAAAAAAATGAAAGTAGATACATGAGTAATGTTAATTATAAATATTATTCTTATGTACAATACAAGAATCTTACTTTGAATTCAGTAGACAAGTCGAATTATGACAAAGTCTCTCCAATCAAGATCATTAATTCGTATGCTAACTTGCTTTGATTGTTGATTGTTTCTGTGGTGTCAACTCTTTTGTAGACAAACTCTCTCGTGAGATAATTTTTGAAGTTTCTCCCTGGGATCCCGCTGACATCAAACACCCTTTCTTCACATCAAACACCCTTTCTTCTTTTTAAATGTCATATACAATAAGCATATAATATACTAACAAAAAAAGTAAATAAAGTTCATAAAAGGATGTTAATGTACTTACAAGCACAACGTTCCATACATGAATCTTCCTTTGGAAGAAGGTGTGATTCTTAGCTTTCCAACATAGCACCATTATTCTCTACAGGCTGCCCATTCTTATAGTCATCGTGATATACCTTAATCTTTTTACGAGGTGCCATATGCACAAACCTATTCATCACAAAGAATATAATACATATTCATCACAAAGAATATAATACATGGATAAGCACAAGCCCGTGACTTTTCTAGGCATTGATTGAAGAATTAAAAAAATAGAACTTTTTAGATAGCATATAGGATTTATTAATTTCTTTAAAGTTATGTCCATCAATGAAAATTCATATAAATATTTATCTGGATACTATGACATATTTAATTGAATTTATTGTCCACTAAAAATGTCATTCCATTTCATTCAAAATGGGAACAATCCACATCATCCAACAACATATATATACTAAACAATATCATGTTAATTTTATTTACAAAGATAGCTTATGTTACATCTGACAATATCATGTTAATTTTATTTACATGATATACTAAAGCGTTATAACCAATATTGTCAGTTGTAACATAAGCCATCTTTCTAAATAAAATTAACATGATATTGTCAGATGTAACATAAGCCATCTTTGTAAATAAAATTAACATGCCGATTCAAAAACCAACGTGATATTGAAACAGGTTGTTATTCTTAAAATCTATAAGCAAAACACAAATAAAAAATTGAGTGAGAGAGACCTGGAGAGTAGTGAAAGAACTTGCGGGTGGAGAAGAAGATGATGAGGGCAAGGGCGACGGCGGGCGGACTGTACAACATATTGCGACGATGTGAAGAAGGGAACAATGCGGGCCGATACGGGCCCGACTGAAGTATGTGAAATGAAGAAGAGAACTATAGAGAAACAATGAATTGTGAAATTATAATTTCATTGAGTAAGTAATAAAGGATTACATGTGGAAGTATTTATATATACAAAAACATATCTAATCTATATCTTAAATAAAGATTTACAAGATATATAATATATTGAACAATATATATATAATATCTAATATATTTAAATATGCATAATACGCCCCCTCAAGATGGACCACCGTAGGAGAGTCCAATCTTGGTCGTTAAAAGTTGAAGGCGAGATCGAGGAAGAGGCTTGGTGAGGGCATCAACAAGCTGATCTGCAGACGAGACGTGAGAAACCCGTAATTGAGAAGACTTGATCAAATCACGAACAAAGTGGAAGTCAATCGCAATGTGCTTCATTCGGGAATGAAATACCGGATTGGAGCATAAATAAGTGGCACCAATATTGTCACAGTATATTGCAGGAAGTGGTGAGACTGAGAAGTTTAACTCACGAAGTAGAGATTTTAACCATTGAACTTCAGAGGCAGCAGAGGCAATTGCACGATACTCAGCTTCTGTAGAAGATTGAGCTACAGATTTCTGTTTCTTGGACGACCAAGAGATAGGATTAGCTCCGAGAAATACAATATAAGCACTTGTAGAAGTACGATCATCACTGTTGCCATCCCAATCAGCATCAGTGAAAATATGTAGAAAGGAGGAGGAATTGGATTTCAAGGTGACGCCCACATCTCTAGTGCCATTCAAGTATCGTAGAAGTCGTTTAACAGCTCCCCAGTGAGTGGCAGATGGTGCATGCATGAACTGAGACAACTTGTGAACAGCAAAGGCAATATCAGGCCTGGTGAGCTGAAGATATTGTAGGCTTCCAAGAACTTGACGGTATTGAGTGGCATCAGCTGGTGGGGTCCCATCCGAGAGAGTGAGCCGAGCTGACGTGGGTAACGGGGTTTGGACCGGCTTGGAGGTGATCATGTTATATCGTGTAAGGAGGTCTATCACATACTTTCGTTGAGACAGAAAACATGATTTATTAGTACGAAGAACTTCAACCCCCAAAAAATAGGAAAGAGAGCCCAAATATTTTACTGAAAATTTTGTACCAAGATCTGTTGCCACTTGAGAGAGAAAGGCAGTGTTGTTTCCTGTTAGAATTAAATCATCAACATAAACAAGAAAATAAGCAATGACACCTGGTTTATTATATATAAATAGAGACTCGTCAGAGCGTGCATGAGTAAATCCAATTCCTTCCAGGAACGTCCGTAGAGCATAGTACCAAGTACGAGGGGCCTGTTTCAAACCATAGATGGATTTACGTAGTTTGCAAACATAAGAAGGAAAAGTCTTGTTAATGAAACCAGGAGGTTGAGCCATGTAGACAGTGTTAGACAGTGTTCCATGGAGGAACGCATTGTTGACATCAAATTGGTGAAGAGGCCAGTTTTGAGTGACTGCAATACTAAGAACAACCCGAACAGTGGCAGGTTTGACGACTGGGCTAAATGTTTCAGAAAAATCAACACCCGGACGCTGATGAAAGCCCTTTGCCACAAGACGAGCTTTAAATTTTTCCAAAGAGCTATCGGGTTTGCGCTTGATACGAAAGACCCACTTGGAGCACACAATATTTTGGGAGGCAGCGGGTGGAACCAAGTCCCAAGTTCCATTACTGAGGAGAGCATCAAATTCAGCGGACATGGCTGCCCTCCACCTTTCTTCTGTTAGAGCCTGAGAAACACAGCTGGGTTCAATATCAGAAGACATAACTGATGAAAGTCCATACCTCGGGTTGGGCTTAAAGACCTTATTTTGGGAGCGAGTGACCATGCGTGGTACAGGGGACCGCAAGGGAACATTTGGCGGCACGAGGGGTGGGACGGGGGGAGCGTGGAGGTTGGGTGGATTGGGGGTGTATCTACCAAAGTTGGGGTTGCGATGGGTGCACTATTGAGTGTAGGAAGTGTGTCGGGTGGATTAGCCACGGCTGGGTTTGGGGTGGGTGTATTTGATAATTCGGGGGGTGTACTAATTAGGTCAGAAGGTATAGGGGGTGTATCTATCAAATCTGGAGGTGTGGGGAGAAGGGAGGGAAATTTGGCAAATGGGAAGGTATTTTCAACAAACTGAACATGACGGGACGTATAGACTCTATGAGTGGAAGGGTCAAGACAGAGGTATGCACTTTGAGTGAGGGAGTACCCAATGAACACACACGGTGTGGATCGAGAGTCTAGTTTGTGGGTTGTATAGGGACGAAGCCAAGGATAACACAGACAACCAAAAACACATAGTTTGGATAGATTGGGAGGTTGTTTGAGAAGACGTTGGAAGGAAGATAGCATATTGAGGTTTACTTTGGGAAGACGATTTATGACATAGGTGGCTGTGCAGATAGCATAAGGCCAATATGTAAGGGGCATGGAGGCATGATGAAGGAGGGCTAAAGCTGTATCAACGACATGTGTGTGACGTCGTTCAGACATGCCATTGTGTTCGGGCGTGTGAGGGGGTGTGGTAAGGTGAGAAATACCATGGGTTTGGAGGAATGAGCGGAGAGCAATAAATTCACCCCCATTATCAGTGTAAAGGGTTTTAATTTTGGATAGATGGTAAGTTTCAACTAGGGATTTGAATGTGGTGAATATGGGGAGCACGTCAGACTTACGTTTTAGGGGGTAGATCCAAATATAGTTGCTAAAGTGATCAACGAATATCACATAATATTTAAAGCCTTCATGAGATGTAATTGGGGAAGACCAAACATCAGAGAATATAACGTCAAGAGGACTAAAAGAGACAATACTGGAATCATTAAAAGGAAGTTTATGACTTTTGATGCAAAGACAAGAATCACAACTAAACTGTTTGGATGGTGCATTAGGTAAACTAAAATGAGACAAGGCATGTGACAATATTTTGGTAGATGGGTGTCCAAGACGGGCGTGCCAAACCGAGGTAGGAAGTCGATGAGAAACTAGGGCAGTGGGGGAGGGTTTGGAGACTCGTGCCGGCCATACGTATAAGTTGTTAATACGACTCCCGACGAGGAGAATGGTCTCCAAGCGGCCATCCTGCACCTGAAAAGAGAGAGGGCCAAAAATAATATTAATATTATTGTCACGACAGAGGCTTGAAACGGAGATTAAGTTTTTCGACATATGAGGCACCACCAAAACATTTGTAACTTTCAGCAAAGGAAGGCCATTAAAGCATAAGGAACCAGTGTGAGAAATATTTAAACCTTTACCATCACCAATTTCTACATTTTCAGAACCATCAAAAGTAGAGTGGAGGGATAGATTTGACAAATCATTGGTAATGTGGTGAGAAGCACCCGAGTCCAGAATCCACGGGCTATTTGATTAGGAGGACGAAGCAGAGTGGGTCGAATAAGCTGGAAACTGCGATTTTTGCACTCTGGAATGAGATTCGCCACTTTGACCCAGCGAGTTAGGGCTGGGTCGACCCGCTGGGTTGCCGGAGTGAGCGGACGGCGGCGGGAGGTCCGGGCAGGAGAGTGCCGTATGTCCTGGCGTGCGGCAATATTGACAGGTTCCTTGATAGGGCCTGGGCACTGTCGATCGCGGGCGAGAATCGCCAGATCTGGGTTTCGTTTCTGGGTGCGCCGATCGAGGAGGGTGTTTGCCGGCGACCAAGGCCGACGCCGGCGCCGGTGCGATGGCGGAGTGCGATTGAGTGGCCATCTGTACCTCTGCACTGAGTAGTTTATCGCAGAGTTCATCGAAGGGTATCGGCGTGTCTCTCGCCTGAATCGCCGTGGAGATGTCGCGGAAAGATTCATCGAGGCCGGTCAAGACACGAAGGGTGACGTCCTCTGCGTCCGACGGAACTCCGAGCAGGGCCAACTCGTCGACTACTGAGCGGACCTCCATCAGAAATTCAGTGACGGATCGAGTTCCGTTGGTGAGGCTCAGAAATTTCGATTTGAGGGCTAAAATTCGACCACGAGAAGGTTTTCCATAGATGCGTTCAAGCGTCGACCAAGCTTCATGAGATGTTTTGGCCGAAGCTATGAAGGGGATGAGTGCAGGAGTCATGGAGCCAACAAGAGCAGAGAAAATAAGGTGATCTTGACGAACCCATTTCAAATATTCAGGATTGGGTTACGCCGGAGCATTCTTTTCGGTCGCCGGAATAGTAGGGGACGGACAAGGGAGTTTGTCGTCAACATAGTCGAACAAATCATAGCCAATAAGAAGGAGGCGAAATTGAAGGGACCATGCCCCATAATTCGTGGGGGTGAGTTTCAGGGGGGCTTGGGAAGAGACATTGAAGGCAATGAATGGTGAGTTTGGGTTCGCCGGAGCTGCCATGGGAGGAGAGGGTGAAGCGAGTTCAGGAATTGTGGTAATTTTGGTTTGAGTGAGTGAGCAGCGGAAGAGATATGTGGGTTAGGAGCAGTTGTTAAAAACTGAATAATAGGGGGAGTTCGTAGCAAAGGGCAAAGCAAGGTTTGTGAAGTGTGGGAAATTTGGTTTGTGTGAGCAGCGGATTTATGTAGTGGGTTAGGAGCAGTTTTCAAAAACTGAATAAAAGAAGAAGTTTGGAACAGAGGTCTGTTATATGAATAAAAGGGGGAGTTGTAACAGAGATCTGTTATACTCAGTGGGAGGGTTGGTTGTGGCCGGAGGACAACCGTGGGTGAGGGGCGGTCGGTGTTTTAATTGACTCGTTGATATCATATAGAGAAACAATGAATTGTGAAATTATAATTTCATTGAGTGAGTAATAAAGGATTACATGTGGAAGTATTTATATATACAAAAACATATCTAATCTATATTTTAAATAAAGATTTACAAGATATATAATATATTGAACAAGATATATATAATATCTAATATATTTATATATGTCTAATAAAAATAACTGTGCGGCGGCTGGAGTATATGGAATGTGCGCACGCTCACTCGGCGGCTGGAGTATATGGAATGTGCGCACGCGAGTGAGGCGTCGCGGGCCGGGCCCACGTATGTGAAATGAAGAAAGGAATAATTGTGCGGCTGGAGTATATGGAATGTGCGCACGCGAGTGAGGACGCTAGAGATTATGTGACGCGAGAGATTATGTGCAAGGCATTCTTCTTCCATGGTCAATGTACGACGCTGGATTTGCTGAAATTTAGATTTTAATTAACCGCACACTCTCACTTAACATATACACAGGGATCCCTCACTTGACATATACAGGGATGGTGGGACGGTTATATATAAATATCTACTTGATAACATTGATTAAATAACTAATTAAATTTATGATATATATATATAATATAATATATATAACTGTACGTATTAGATACAAATTTAAAAGACCAATAAAATTTTATATTTACATGAGAATAATAAAACCTAGAAATTATTTTAAATAAATATCAAAAAAATTTTATAACCATATAATAATTAAAATATAAAATATACACCTATTGCAAAGGTGATGTCAGGTCTACTGGCTGTGAGATAGAGGAGATATCCATTTTCCAGTTTGTGTTCATTGGGATCCTCACTGGCTTGCTAGTAACACACCCAAACTTTTTGATCATTTCTCTGGTGTACTTGGCCTGATTGATGAAGATTCCTTCTTTTGATTGCTTAACTTGAAGTCCTAAGAAGAAATTCATCAGCCCCATCATTGACATCTCAAACTTGCTTTGCATGAGTTTTGAGAACTTTTCACAAAGCTTCTCATTTGGTGATCCAAATATGATGTCATCAACATATATTTGGACAAGCAAGATGTCATCTCCTTCACAGATTCTAAACAATGTTCTGTCCACTGTCCCTTTGACAAAACCATGATCCAACAGAAACTGTGACAAAGTATCATACCAAGCTCTTGGAGCTTGCTTAAGTCCATAAAGGGCTTTCTTGAGTTTATATACTTGGTTTCCTTCTTCAAAACCTGGGGGTTGCTCTACATAGACTTCTTCTTTGAGCACTCCATTTAAAAAGGCACTCTTGACATCCATTTGATAGACTTTGAACCTTTTGTGGGCAGCATATGTTAACAATAACCTTATTGCTTCAAGTCTTGCCACTGGTGCAAAAGTCTCATCATAGTCTATGCCTCCTGATTGACATTAACCCTTGGCCACCAATCTGGCTTTGTTTCTGACTATCACATTGATGCGGCCTAAAACTTTTGTTCAATAAGAAGTCGACACGTGTATAAAGGATAATACAAAAGAGAAGATATGGGATTATGGAAGGAGCTCTGGATAAGGAATCCCTTCTGGAAGTCCCTCCGGAGGGAGCTCCTCCCGGAGAGACTTACCTGGAGGACTTGGTCTTGATATGAATTGGTGAACCGAGAATATAGGAGATCTCCACATAAATCGGACTGAGACTGACCAAGGAAAGATTCTTTCCTCCTTCATTGTAGTGGAAGGAGTCCACTAGGGGGAGTGGCCCCGGTCTTTCCGGAAGTGGAGGAATGGGAGACCTTGTCAACCTAGCAAGGCTGGGTCCAAGAGGTAGCTCCGAAACAGAAGGAAGCCTTGACTTCCTCTCGGGAGGGAATCTCTATAAATAGGTAAACCCAAAGATGTTTTCAGGTTAGACACTTTTACTTTGACAAAACTTAACATACTTCGTACAAAATATACTTTCGATATTCTTTGAGAGCCTGGTTTGATAAAACAAGGATCTCGAGGTCCTTGTGATATATTGAGAAGCTCTATACTGACTTAGGCATCGGAGTGTCCGCGCTGGACTCCCCTCCGGCGTGTTTTTTGCAGGTTCTCGAGGATTCTATCGAGGGTAGCAGCGTAACTGGATTGTTCCTACGTGTTTGGGAAATCAGATATCCAACTCGGAGGATATCCAATCCCCTCGTGCAAATTTTGGCACATCAACTGGCGCCGTCTGTGGGAAAGAGTTGAAAGTTTTTCTCACGAATTTCTACCTATTCGAGTAATGGGTGGTGGAAACAAAACGACTACGTCTACTTCGGGAAAGAAACCCCTTACAGGGGAAAATTCTCCTTTGCCGAATGACCTCACACCAAAGGGAGGCCGGGGGAAAGATCCAGTCCATACCCTGCCCGGATTAAATCCGCCAATAACGCCTAACACCGGCCTGGGGGAGGAAAACCATCCCCTCCCGATCGAAGAGGGGATAGCAGTGAACATTGAAGCCCCAGAGTCCCGGACTGCGCATCCCCAGCGAGAGGATATCCCAAATTCGGAACCGTGCCTGGTTTCTCCTGATCAATTGAACGCCCTCATTAAGCAGGCTGTAGAGAGAGCTTTCGCGGCTCAAGGAGATCGAGCCCCCAGAGCTACACCAGGGAATCTAGAGATACCTACCCCGAGACCCCAGGAAGAGGCACCAGGAGCCTCCCAAGTGCTATCCAAGGAGGTAGGGATGCGGGTAGAAGGAGATGATAAGGTGCCCTCCCGAGCGGAAAAAAGCTTTCCTCCTCGGAATACAAGGAGGAATGCAGATCTGGCACCCCGAGAAATAGAGCTCCCTGAAGCAGAAGAAAGCACTGATGATACCTGATGCGGCCTAAAAATGTCACCTAATCAGGAGCCGACACGTGTATAAAAGATAACATCGAGATGGAAGGATGGGATTATTCAGCACTCTTTAGATGAGGAATCCCCTCTGAAGGTCTCTCTGGAGAGAGCTCTAACTGGAGAGGAGTATCAGGAAGAAGCAATCTTAACCTGAAGTCGTGGGCCGTGAATATAGGAGACTCCCGCGATTTCGGGATTGGAACTGACAAAAGAAAGACCTTGTCCTCCTATATCTTAGGGGATAAGGTCCATCAAGCTAGAGTATTGCCGAATCTTCAGGGAGTGTAGAGAAGAGAGGATCTGGTCTACTCTGCAAGGCCGAGTCATACGGGCATCTCCGAAATAAGAGGAAGGCTTGACTTCCTCTCCGGAGGATCTTTCTATAAATAGGTAAACTCGGAGATATTTCCAGGTTAGACACATATACACTAAAACTTTACTATACTGAATACAAACGCCTTTTTGATATTCTTTGAGAACTGATCTGAGATATCAAGGATCTTCAGATCCTTGGGAGATTTGATAAGCCCTATACTGACTTAGGCATCGGAGTGTCCACACCGGACTCCCCTCCGGTGTGTTCTTTGCAGGTCACTCGAAGATTTCAAGTGAAGGTAGCCTACTCAGAACGATTATACGCATTTGAAGAGAAGGACATCCAATTCAGAGGATACCCAATCCTCTCGTGCAAATTTTGGCACATCAACTGGCGCCGTCTGTGGGAAAGAGTGGAAAGATTTTCTCACGAATTTTTACCGGTCCGAGCAAATGGGTGGCGGAAACAAAACATCTATTTCTGGGAAGAAGAATCTTCCGGGAGAGAATTCTCCTTTGCCGACTGATCCTCCGCCAAGGGGAGGCCGGGGAAAAGATCCAATCCACCCACCTTCTGGATCAAATCAACCATTCGCACCTACTCCAGGCTTGGACGACGAGAGTCATCCCTTACAGGTTGGAGAAGGAATAGCAGGGGATCTGGAGGCCCCCGAGTCCCAGACCGAAGATCCTCAACAAAGGGACACTCTAGACTCAGGGCCGCTCCTGATTTCTCCCGATCAATTGAACGCCCTCATCAAGCAAGCTGTAGAGAAAGCCTTTGCTGACCAAAGAGATCGGATTCCCAGAACCACACCAGGAGTTCCGGAGCCACTTGCCCCAAGACCTCAGGACGAAGCACCTGGAGCCTCCCAAGTGTTGTCTAAGGAGATGGGGATGCGGGCAGAAGAAGATGATAAGGTGCCCTCCCGAGCGGAGAGAAGTGTTCCTCTGCGGGGCACAAGAAAGAATGCAGATCTGGCACCCCGAGGTACAGAACCCCTTGAGACAGAAGAAAGTACAGATGATACCTACGGAGGGCCCGTCAGCGACCAACTACAGGCCCAACAGAAAGAAATGAGAGATATGAGGAAGCAGATGAGCAACCGAACCA
Organism: Galeopsis tetrahit; assembly: GCA_963675135.1. Classification (NCBI taxonomy): domain Eukaryota; kingdom Viridiplantae; phylum Streptophyta; class Magnoliopsida; order Lamiales; family Lamiaceae; genus Galeopsis; species Galeopsis tetrahit. The sequence goes on along the minus strand of OY776128.1, from coordinate 39,929,792 downwards.
GTAGATCTGCTCACGCCTCCGGATGTCAGTTCTCCCCTAACATATTACAGGATGAACTGCCATTCAATTTCAAGCCCCTTAATTTTGAATATGATGGTACAGCAGACCCGTACGAACACCTAGTAAGGTTCGAGAATGCGACATTACTACACCGCTATGGAGAGGGAATAAAGTGTAGAGTATTCCTAACTACTCTAGCAAAAGCCGCACAACAATGGTTTACCCAGCTGGAACCTAACACAATCCGATCCTGGGAAGAATTTAGTGAGCTCTTCCTTCATCAATTTGCCAGTACCCGAAGACAGCCGAGGGCCACTTTGACCCTCTTTAATTTGAGACAAGGTGAGGGCGAGAGCTTAAGAGCTTTCCTCCGGAGGTTCAACCAAGCAGCTCTGGAGGTCCCTACAGCCTCTCCGGAGGTGAAAATCAACGCCCTTACTAACGGATTGCGTGATGGGGACTTTTTCTCCTCTTTAGCTAAGAAGCCGGTTAAAAACTTTGATGAATTGCTGCATAGGGCAGAGAAGTACCTCACTCTGGAGGAGGTCCGGAAAGCGAAGAGGTTGGAGGTCAGGCCGCAAGATCGAGAGAGGAGAAGGGAAAGGGAAGGCCCCTCCAGACAATTCAGCCCAGAGGTCCCTCGAACCTCCGGAGCAACGAGAGATAGCAACCCCTCTGGAGGTCCCCGGTCTGGCCCTCGGGGGAGGTTTGAGAAATACACAACCTTGAGAATCGAACCCGCCGAAGTACTGGAGGTAGCAGGAGACCATCCAGACTTGAAGTTCCCGTATTCCAGGAATCGAGGACCTCAGAAGCCCAAGTCTGATCGATTCTGCCGATTTCACAATGAGTATGGGCACGATACGAATCATTGTTACCACTTGAAATATGAGATTGAGAGGATGATCCAGGCGGGTCATCTAAAAGAATTCATATTTAGAGACAGGCAGGGCCCTCGGGGGCAGAAACGGAAAGAACTTGAAAGAAAACCGGAGGAGAAGGAAACCAGAGAGGCGGTCGAGGATATGCCTACTCCACCACCAAAAAGAGGAGTAATCCATATGATTGTGGGAGAGCCAGCAGACGGAGATTCCTTCCGTAAGAGAAAGCAGAATGTCCGAACTCTAAAAGCAGAGCAAGGAAGCCAGTTAAGAGAAGTGGGACGTATGACGGAAACGCCCAATATCCGATTCGGGCCGGAGGATGTGAAAGGAGTCAAGAAAGATCACAACGATCCCCTGGTAATCACTACCGACATAGCTGGATTCGATGTTGCCCGAATCTTCGTAGATACGGGGAGTTCGGCTGACATTATGTTTTTTGAATGCTTCAAGAGGATGGAGCTGAGTGTAAAGCTACGTCCTGTAGATACCTCCCTGTATGGTTTCTCCGGAGGTGCCATCCAACCTTTGGGATCAGTAATGTTACAGGTAGGGTTGGGAGATGCTCCAGCCCGGAAGGTCCACTTGATAGAGTTCCTTATTGTAGACATCCCTTCATCATACAATGTCGTGATGGGACGACCCAGCCTGAACCTCTTTCAAGCGATCATTTCTACATTTCATATGAAAATGAAATTCCCCACAGCCGTTGGGGTGGGAGAAGTAAGAGGAGACCAATACCAAGCACGGAAGTGCTATGCAGAGTCTGTGAAGATGGCGGACAGAGCCCTGACTAAGGGCCTGGAGCGAATGAGAGGAGATGACCCTGAGGTCAAAAGGAAGAAAGTCGAGGGAGCAATACCTGAACAGGTGAATGTTAAAACAGATGAAGAACTGATGAGCGTGGAGCTCTTCCCAGGGAAACTTGGATTTATCACTAAAATAGGCACCCAACTGGGACCTGAACTCACAGAGAAGGTAATACTTACATTACGTCGAAATTCCGATATATTTGCATTTTCTACAGCTGACATGACAGGAATCCCTTCGGAGATAGCGATACATTGCCTTAATGTTGATCCAAAGGCGAGGCCCGTGAAGCAGAAATTACGAAATTTTGGGATTGAGAAGAATAACATTGTGAGAGAAGAGATCGAGAAGCTATTGAAAGCAGGACATGTGGTGGAAGTCCAATTCCCGGAATGGCTCTCCAATGCCGTGCTAGTACCTAAAGGGGGAGGAAAATGGAGAATGTGCATCGACTTCAGGGACCTCAACAAGGCGTGCCCTAAAGACCACTATCCGCTACCAAGGATAGACCAGCTAGTAGATGCAACTTCAGGCTTCGAGCTGTTAAGCATGATGGATGCATATCAAGGATACCACCAGATCCAACTGAACCCTGTAGATGTCCCTAAAGTGTGCTTCATAGCAGCCTGCAGAACGTTTGGATACATTCGGATGCCATTTGGGTTAATCAATGCCGGAGCAACATACCAAAGGATGGTCGATGCTGTCTTCCGAAGGCAACTGGGAAGGAATATGGAGATATATGTAGATGATATGCTGGCCAAAAGTGTAAAAGCAGATCAACATGTAGAGGATCTGGAAGAAATTTTTCAAGTAATTAGAGAGAACGGCATCAAGTTGAACCCAGCCAAGTGCTCTTTTGGAGTAAAATCAGGGAAGTTCCTCGGATACATGGTCACTCAGAGGGGCATAGAGGTGAATCCGGCCAAAGTGAAGGCTGTACTAGATATGCAGCCACCAAGAAATATAAAAGAACTCCAGACACTCAATGGGAGGATCACAGCATTGAGCAGATTCATAGCTAGATCTACTGAAAAGAGTCATCCCTTCTTCAGAATCCTCAAGAAAGGGACCAAATTTGAATGGAACGAAACATGCCAAAAGGCCTTTGAAGACCTGAAACATCATCTATCTCAGTTACCGAAGCTAACAAAGCCTTCTCCCGGAGATACCCTCATCTTGTATCTCTCCGTAGGAGAATTCTCACTGAGCACTGCCTTAGTCAAAGAAGAGGGATCTCTGCAGCACCCTATTTATTATGTCAGTAAGGTCATTCAAGGGGCCGAAAACCGATATTCAGAAATTGAGAAGGCTGCTCTGGCCGTGGTAGTCACAGCGCGAAGGCTGCGCCCATATTTCCTTTCTTATAAAATTCTGGTCCGCACTAATTACTTGCTGAAACAGGTCATAGGGCGAGCAGACCTCTCTGGAAGGATGGTGAAGTGGGAAATCGAGCTCCAAGAATATGACGTGGATTTCGAGCCGCGGAAGGCTATAAAGGCCCAAGCTTTGTCCGATTTCATACAAGAATCGACCAAACCGGAGGAAGTCGAAGGATGGAGAGTGTATGTAGATGGCTCAGTAACCCTGAGCGGATGCGGAGCAGGGATTGTGCTAACAGGCCCTCGAGGAGAGGACCTGCAATTTGCAGTGAGGTTTCAATTCATGACCTCAAATAATGGAGCAGAGTACGAAGCTTTGATCAGGGGAATGGAGATGGCATTAGAATTGGGAGCTCCAAAGGTAACTCTATACTCAGACTCCCAATTAGTTGTTCAGCAGGTGAATGGTGAATATGTAGCCAAGGATAGCAGGATGGCTGCCTATCTGGAACGAGCCAAAGAAGTGATGGGCAATTTTCAAGAGTGCGAGGTAGTCCAGATACCTCGAGAGAAGAACATACAGGCGGATAGCCTCTCCAAGCTCGCTAGCTCCACAGAGTTTGATGGAAAAGGAACAGTAACTCTAGTAGTTGCAGAAAGAGAGACGCTGGAGAACCCCATTGGTTCTATTGAAGAGGAAGATGATTGGAGAAGAGCCATATGGATAGAACTCACCAAGGGAACGGACGTCCCTACCACCAGAGAGACCCGAGCCCTTCGAATCAAATATTGTCTTATTGGAGGGCATTTATACAAAAAATCATTCACACACCCATATTTGAGGTGCATATCAACTCGAGAAGCTATGTACACACTCAAAGAAATCCACGAAGGGGATGCAGCCAGTCACGAAGGATACAAAGCAGTGGTGAAGAAAGTTTTAAGGGCTGGATTATATTGGCCCTCCATGACAAGAGACGCTAAGGAGTTCGTGAGAAAATGTGTCAAGTGTCAGAAAAATGGCCCATTGATAAGGACCCCTGCGGAGGAGATGGGAGCGATGCACTCTCCCTGTCCCTTCGCTAAATGGGGAATCGACTTGGTAGGACCCTTCCCTCCAGCCTCCGGAGGAAGGAAATTCCTGATAGTAGCAGTGGACTATTTTAGCAAATGGGTAGAAGCTGCTCCCCTGGCTACGATAGATGAAGAAAATGTGATTAAATTCTTAAGAAAACAGATTTGCTGCAGATTCGGAGTACCCAGAATAATTGTCTCTGACAACGGAACCCAGTTCAATGGAGAAAACGTACGGGGATGGTGTGCAAGACTGAACATAATACAGAGATTCACCTCTGTAGCTCATCCTCAGGCTAACGGACAAGTGGAGGTCACTAATCGAACGATAGTAGATGGAATTCGAACAAGGCTGACGAAGATAGGAGGAGGATGGGTAAACGAGTTAGATAATGTATTATGGTCATATAGAACTAGTCCGAAGACAGCAACTGGAGAGTCTCCATTTCAGTTGGTCTACGGAGCCACGGCGGTGATACCTCCAGAGGCCGTGTTGCGATCGCACCGAATTGCCCAATTTGAAGAATATCAGAATGAAAGATTGATGAGAGAGGCTCTAGATTTGATGGAAGAGGAAAGAGAGATGGTTAGAGTACGGGCTGAAAGATATAAGAGCCGAATTAAAGATGCATATGACCGAAGGGTGATCCCGAGGTCCTTCAGAGAGGGCGATCTAGTTCTAAGGAGAGCTGATGCCCTAAAAAATACAGGAAAGTTAGAGCCCAACTGGGAGGGGCCTTATAAAATCACACAAGTGCTGAAAGGAGGAGCATATAGACTGCAGAGTATGGAAGGGGTCGACATAGCTAGACCCTGGAACGTTTGCCATTTGAAGAGATTCTTTATTTGAAGAAAGTGTAAGGTCTTGAGACAATTTATGACTTTTGTTTCGTGATTTCTTGCATGGATTCATATTTTGCTTGATGTATTTTTGCGGCTTCACCGGAGCTCTTTTTCCCTCTCTACGGCTTTCCCCTTTGGGGTTTTTCCGTAGAGAGGTTTTTAATGAGACCGGCGTAGGTTATCTATGGCCTATGTTGAAGATTGACAATAAATCAATGAAGTCTTATCCCTTTTTTAAGAAAGAATTATTCAGAATTATTATGTCTTAATTATCTTCCTCGTATTCGAATATGCGATGTATAAATATAACAATAACGAGAGTGAGAAACACTCAGAGGCCTAGAGGCCGAGGTGCTCCAGAGAGCCCTCATCTTACTTGAGACCCAAGTGGGTTACTGAAATGAGAAGATTTTACGAACTAAAATCTTTTAAGAATAAGAGTGAGAGACACTCAGAGGCTAGAGGCCAAGGTGCTCCAGAGAGCCCTCACCTTACTTGAGACCCAAGTGGGTTACTGAAATGAGAAGATTTTACGAACTAAAATCTTTTAAGAATAAGAGAGAGAGACACTCAGAGGCCTAGAGGCCGAGGTGCTCCAGAGAGCCCTCATCTTACTTGAGACCGAAGTGGGTTACTGAAATGAGAAGGTTTTACGAACTAAAATCTTTTAAGAATAAGAGTGAGAGACACTCAGAGGCCTAGAGGCCAAGGTGCTCCAAAGAGCCCTCACCTTACTTGAGACCCAAGTGGGTTACTGAAATGAGAAGATTTTACGAACTAAAATCTTTTAAGAATAAGAGTGAGAGACACTCAGAGGCCTAGAGGCCAAGGTGCTCCAGAGAGCCCTCACCTTACTTGAGACCCAAGTGGGTTACTGAAATGAGAAGATTTTACGAACTAAAATCTTTTAAGAATAAGAGTGAGAGACACTCAGAGGCCTAGAGGCCAAGGTGCTCCAGAGAGCCCTCATCTTACTTGAGACCCAAGTGGGTTACTGAAATGAGAAGATTTTACGAACTAAAATCTTTTAAGAATAAGAGTGAGAGACACTCAGAGGCCTAGAGGCCAAGGTGCTCCAGAGAGCCCTCACCTTACTTGAGACCCAAGTGGGTTACTGAAATGAGAAGATTTTACGAACTAAAATCTTTTAAGAATAAGAGTGAGAGACACTCAGAGGCCTAGAGGCCAAGGTGCTCCAGAGAGCCCTCATCTTACTTGAGACCCAAGTGGGTTACTGAAATGAGAAGATTTTACGAACTAAAATCTTTTAAGAATAAGAGTGAGAGACACTCAAAGGCCTAGAGGCCAAGGTGCTCCAGAGAGCCCTCACCTTACTTGAGACCCAAGTGGGTTACTGAAATGAGAAGATTTTACGAACTAAAATCTTTTAAGAATAAGAGTGAGAGACACTCAGAGGCCTAGAGGCCAAGGTGCTCCAGAGAGCCCTCATCTTACTTGAGACCCAAGTGGGTTACTGAAATGAGAAGATTTTACGAACTAAAATCTTTTAAGAATAAGAGTGAGAGACACTCAGAGGCCAAGGTGCTCCAGAGAACCCTCATCTTATTCGAAACCCAAGAGGGTTAATTGAAGAACGGAGAAGATTGTTGCAAACCAAAGTCTTTCAAGCATAAGAAAGCGAAAAGAAAGAGAATGGTGTAGAAGCTTAGAGACCGAGATCCCCCAGAAAGCCCTCACCATGCTTGGGAACTACAAAGATTAGATAATAAAAAGACAGGTTTTATGATCCAGGAGTCAAGGAAAGAGGGAGGATGTCCTCCCAGAACCAAGTCACCTAAAATCGAAAAACTATACAGCCAAGAGGTGATCCCAACGTAGCCTACAAGACCAACAAAAAAAGGGGGGGAGGAGAAGAGAGCACACCTCCAACACACTCTTTGCTGGTCTCGTAAGTTACTCATGCAAACAGAAAAGAAAGAGATAACAAACAGGCAATATCAAGCTAATACGATCACTACAAAAAGCCCCCACATATCCAGGAGTGTGGGGTCCCCTACAAAAGTATGGAGAGAAAGTGTTATGAGCAGAAAGTAAAAAGTGTAGCAAAACGAGAGAAAAATAAATTGTTTATTGTGACCATGGAAATGTGAAATTTAAACTGCTTTTTCAGCAGCAGCTTCCTCAGCAACAGCCCCCTCAACCTCAACTCCTTCAGCTCCTCCAGCAGCGCCCTCCTCCTCAGCAACATGGTTGCTAGATCCTCCGCCTTCCTCTGGACCCTCCGTACCTCCCATAGTATCAGCAACGCCAGTCCCTCCATCCACCTCTGTTGCCACTTTTGGAGCAGAGGCATAAGGATAAACAAGATGCTCCAGAGGCTTTAGCTCGGCCATACCTATCTTGGCAGCCTGCAGCTTAGCAATAGCCTGACCCATTCCGGGTAGCCACCAAGGACTGTCGGGACTCTCCTGAGGATCCCCCAATAATTTTGGAGGAGTAGCGAGTCGATCCAGATGGAACTCACGAGAATAAGTTCCATCGAATCCCGGGGCTGAATGCTCGGCGACGGCGTTGCTGAAGCCGTGATCGATGAAGTGAGGGATATGCGGCCCCATGGCACAGAGAAAGCTCGAGCTCTTCAGGAAGCTGGACAACCACTGAGTATGAAGAGTTTCTAAGAACTCTTGGCCCAAGGAGGAAGTGAACAGGGACTTGATGCAAGCCTGTACTCCAACATCCGGCAGCTCGCGCTCCATCCGTCCCACCTCCTGCACCAAACGTTTGATCCTGGTCGCATCCTGCTTGCTTTGGGTCTGTAAGAAAGACAACTCCTCAGATAGAGCCTGAGCTCGCTTATGAGCTTTCTCCTTCTCCATAGTGATATCCTTGAGGGATGATTGGAAGGAGGACGCCTCGGCCCGGAGAAGCTCAAGCTCAGCTACCATCTCGACACCTTGATCGAGTATCTTAGCATAAGTAAGGCCAAACTACAAAGAAAAGGAAAGTAATGTCAGAGATATGAGGATAGTAAAAGATCGTGAAAATAAGAAATAATAGAAAATACCTCTGAGAAAAGTTGAGCGCCATGGAGCAGTTGGTCCTCAGGAAGGGATGAATCGGATAAAGCAGTGTTGGAAGGAACAAGACATCGATCTATGAGGCGATGGAGAGGTTCATATACAGAGGCGCCCTTCTCGACTAGAGTACGGGACGCTTTACCCTTCTTTTTCTTAGAGGTCCCGCAGTCAGCAAAGAAGGCGTTGGCAGCCGAACGAGTTCTCTTGGCAACTGAACCTGGAACCTGAGTGGAAGAACTAGGGAGAGGAGGAACTTTCGAGTAACCTTCTGGAGCTGAAGTTTTTGCTGAGCTCTCGAGAGCAGGAGATGGGGGAACTTTTGGAAGAACTTCTGGAGTGGATAACACAGGGGTTTTCACTATACTAAGAGCAGGAGCATCCCGGGAAATGTGAGTTAGCTAACTCATCTCTGCAAACAACCAAGAAGATATTCAGAATACATGAAAATAGCCATATGCAAGAAATAAAAATACAGCAGTAGAAGATTTTTTACCATCTTGAGGACCTAAAGGGAAATCTTGAGAACAAAAGCCGAAGTGGGAGAGGATGCGAGGATTTTTGCAAATATCAATAATATCAAAATAGTCGTTCAGACGGATATGAGTATTGAGGTTGTTCATAATGGTCTGATTGGAAACAGAGTAAGCTTTCAGAGGAGGGGGGATTACTCCCGGATTGTGGAATAACCAATCCCCGTGAGGAAACGGCCAATCGGTAGGGCTTGTAGCAAAAAAATAATAATCACGCCAAGATGAGTCTTCTTCATGGAGTTTTTTCAGGAATTTACAGACACGGGACCTTCGTCCGCTAACATAGAAAAAACCATCATTCACCTTACAAGAATGTTGGCTCAGAAATAGCTCGGCGGACGGATCACCCCCGTTCCCTTTCACCAAGATGAAAAAACCTATCATGGTACGGATGGCATTCGGAGTAAACTGGTTAAGAGGGATCTGCATGCGGGTTGATATGGCAGCCAAATAGGGATGAATCGGAAATCGTAGTCCTGCCCTAAGATGTGCTTCGAAAAAAGCAAGAGTTCGAGGCTGGGAGATATCTGGGCGTTCGTTTGAGCGTGGAGCGCGAAAGGCATACTCCGACGGGAAACCATAAGCATGAATAAGGTTAGCTAGATGAGTATGGTCGATTTGGGAAGCAAGGGAAATTTTATTATCTGGACTCCCCGTCAGAGAGGGAGTCGCTTCAGAAGAATTTTGGCTAGCGGTTTTCAGCGGAGAAGGAGGATTTGACATTGATTTACAGTGATAATAAAAGAAGAAAAGAAGGATAGCTGGGTTACCTTGAGTGGAAGAACTATGGAATCAGGCGAGACGGCTGATGACGGCGGAAACCCGGGAACACCAGAGAAGAAAGAGGAAGACGACGAAAAGATTTGTGGAAAAACGAAATTTGAAAAAAGTGAAGAGAGAAAAAGGGGTAGTTGCGTGATGTAAATGAGGAGAGATAGGGGGAAAAACCGAGGGTTTTTCTCGGGAGGATAACGAGGCAGAGAAAAGTAGGCGCGTGAAGTCCACGCGCAGAAGCCAAAAAGTCTCCCAGAATAGAAGGCGGGAAAAGTCTTTGGAGAAGAAAATGTTTTGAAACTTCCTCTCCGAAGCGGAAAAATATACGTCTCTCCAGAAAGACCTTTGTACTGAGTTCTAGGAAATTTTTCTACTCTCACAAAAGATATCTCCCTTTTACGAGAGTATGGGGGGAGTAGATGATGCGGCCTAAAAATGTCACCTAATCAAGAGCTGACACGTGTATAAAAGATAACATCGAGATGGAAGGATGGGATTATTCAGCACTCTCTAGATGAGGAATCCCCTCTGAAGGTCTCTCTGGAGAGAGCTCTAACTGGAGAGGAGTATCAGGAAGAAGCAATCTTAACCTGAAGTCGTGGGCCGTTAATATAGGAGACTCCCGCGATTTTGGGATTGGAACTGACAAAAGAAAGACCTTGTCCTCCTATATCTTAGGGGATAAGGTCCATCAAGCTGGAGTATTGCCGAATCTTCAGGGAGTGTAGAGAAGAGAGGATCTGGTCTACTCTGCAAGGCCGAGTCATACGGGCATCTCCGAAATAAGAGGAAGGCTTGACTTCCTCTCCGGAGGATCTTTCTATAAATAGGTAAACTCGGAGATATTTCCAGGTTAGACACATATACACTAAAACTTTAATATACTGAATACAAACGCCTTTTTGATATTCTTTGAGAACTGATCTGAGATATCAAGGATCTTGAGATCCTTGGGAGATTGGATAAGCCCTATACTGACTTAGGAATCGGAGTGTCCACACCGGACTCCCCTCCGGTGTGTTCTTTGCAGGTCACTCGAAGATTTCAAGTGAAGGTAGCCTACTCGGAACGATTATACGCATTTGAAGAGAAGGACATCCAATTCAGAGGATACCCAATCCTCTCGTGCAAATTTTGGCACATCAATACCTATGGAGGGCCAGTCAGCGACCAGATACAGGCCCTACAAAAGGAGATGAGGGATATGAGGAAACAAATGAATAATCGAGCAAGTAGATCCTCTTATGTTTCTGGATGTCAGTTCTCTCCTAACATATTACAGGATGAACTACCATTCAATTTTAAGCCCCTCAATTTTGAGTACGATTGTACGGCAGACCCCTATGAACACCTAATAAGGTTCGAGAATGCCGCGTTATTACACCGCTACGGAGAGGGAATCAAGTGCAGGGTGTTCCAGACCACCCTAGCAAAGGCGGCGCAGCAGTGGTTCACTCAATTGGAACCCAATACAATCCGATCCTGGGAGGAATTCAGTGAGTTATTTCTCCATCAATTTGCAAGTGCTCGGAGGCAGCCGCGGGCCACTTTGACCCTCTTCAATCTGAGGCAGGGGGAGAACGAAAGTTTAAGAGCTTTTCTCCGGAGATTCAATCAGGCAGCTCTGGAGGTCCCTACAGCCTCTCCGGAGGTGAAGATCAACGCTCTTACTAACGGATTAAGGGATGGAGACTTCTTCTCCTCCCTAGCTAAGAAGCCGGTTAAGAACTTTGATGAGTTGCTACATAGAGTAGAGAAGTACCTCACCTTGGAGGAGGTTCGGAAAGCAAAGAGATTGGAGACTAGGCCCCCAGATCGAGAGAGAAGAAGAGAGGGCCCCTCCAGACGTTCCAGTCCAGAGGTCTCTCGGACCTCCGGGTCACCAAGAGATAGTAATCCATCTGGAGGTTCCCGGTCAGGCTCCCGAGGAAGGTTTGAGAGATTCCACCACGAATATGGACATGACACAAACCAATGTTATCATCTGAAAGATGAGATTGAAAGGATGATTCAGGCAGGGCCCTCGAGGGCAGAAGCGGAAGGAACATGAGAGGAAACCAGAAGAAAATGAGTCCAAGGAGGTGGCCGAAGATATGCCACCTCCGCCGCCAAAAAGAGGAGTAATACACATAATTCTGGGAGGTCCCGCAAGTGGAGATGCCTTCCGAAAGAGGAAACAGAGTGTTCGAGTCCTCGGGAGTGGACCTGGCAAGGAGATACCTCCAGCTACTGCAGGGGATGACAACATTTATGCCCCTCCACGAGCAGCAGAGTATTCAGGACCCCGAGGTCCAGGATCCCAGGATCGGATCTGGAGGTACGAGGCAGAGTATTCAGGACCCCGAGGTCCAGAATCAGAACTTGGAGGTACGAGGCAGAGTATTCAGGACCCCGAGGTCTAGAATCAGAACTTTGAGGTATGAGGAAGAGTATTTAGGGCCTCGAGGTCCAAAATCTAAACGCGGGAGTACGAAGCAGAGATATGATAAATGCATCGGTACTACAGGTTAGTACATGTGTTTGATAGAGTCTAAAGTATTAGATCTTTTATAGTAATTTGATATTGCTATGAGCATATTTTAATGATATTGACAAATATGACACAAACTTTTTCAATGAATTAAGCATGATTCTCCTAAGCTTACATGATTGATACTCTAGAAACGATCTTAGAATTGAGAATTACTTGAAATTGTAGAAGCATGGGTAAGCAATTCACATGTTGAGTCTTGTGATTACTTTATGTGGTAGAATTAATGAATAGACGTTGATGATGATTTTGGAAGCAAAGATTAACATAATTATTGTTTTTATTGCACACGATTAACATGTTTTCATATTTTAGATATAATTTCATATTACAGACCGAGCCTATCCAGGTTCTGGAGGATCTCTGGGTAGGTTCAGAAGATTTCATATTATATATTCGGTCTATCCAAGTCCTAGAGGATTTCGGGATAAGCTCGGAAATGGAAAGTGAAGATTGAGCCTATTTAGGTCCCTGAGATTAAGACCAATAGCCCTAAACAGATAAAATGATAAGTCCGAAAACCAGCTAGTGGAGAGAGGAAGAGAGAATCTACAGCAGGGAGGTCCAGCCCAAAAGCTTCCCGAAACTCTGGAGGAACAGGACACCGCAATGCTGCGGGAGGATACTGATCTGGGCCTCGAGGGAGGTTTTAGAAATATACCCAACTGAGATTGGAACCTACAGAGGTCTTGGAGGTTGCTGGAGATCATCCAGATCTGAAATTCCCTTATTTCATATTTAAATTATATAATTGAGGCTTATGAAGCTTATCTGAGCACTTGAGAGCCTGTGTTGGAGGCCGCTTTTTTTTGGTGTATCTTTACAGGATCAATTCGGGATTGATATACGAGTAAACCTGGAGAACCTAGAGGTCCTGGAGGAGCCCGAAAGAGCAGAGAACTATGGAGAACCAAACGAGTAGCTGAATTATGATACTCAGCCTGCTATAGTGCTGACTCCCAAATAACGAGTATATCGATACCACCGGTTAGTACAAAATTTGATAAAGCTAAAAAAGGTTAGATCTTTTATGCTAACTTGATTTTATAATGAGTATGTCATGATGAGTGTGATATGAATAAGCTATGATATTCGTTGATTCGATATTGTTATAAGTATGTCATTATGAGATTGATATGCGTATCATACTTTGTTTTCACTAAATCAAGTACGACCCTCCTACTTTTACATGATTATTATGTCTAGACGCTCTAAGTGTGATGTTAAAATTTGAGATTGACTTGAGATACTAGAGAGCATGAGTAGCACGTTGAGTTTATGTGGTTATTATATGCTCTAGAATCCATGACTAAGGATTAATAATGATTCGTGACTTCAGAATGTGGGGCTAACATACTTATCTATGAATTTTGTATGATTGACATTGCTCGATATTCTAGATGTGACTTCAGATTTCAGATTAAGCTTGTCCAGGTCCTGAAAGGCTTCTGGGTAAACTGATTGAATCTCAAAGATTGAGTTTATCTAAACCGGGAGAGAACACCCGAATAAGCTCAAATGTGGTGGATTGAGTTTCCTACTAGAATTATGAGTTGAGGGAAAATAGAATTACCTCACCCTACTCGAGGTATAAGTGGATCACCAAATATTTATTAAGGTATTAAATGCTAAAACACTCAGAAACCCGAGGACAAGAGGAGAGAGACTCGAGCAGAAACTGAGAACCAGCCTTCCCAGGTCCCGAAACGGGGCATGATCTAGATGATTATGGAAGAAACATGAGTGTTCGGGGCTTGAGAACCAAACACGAGAAGAACTTCAAAGAGGATCTTAAGCAAATGATCCAGATTCGAGTGGGATGAATAACATCAGAAAACATTTGAGGAGTTGAAGCTCCACCGAGCCCAGCTGCTGAAGCTGACCAAACCCTCCCCAGGACGCTGAAATTTGATATTCAAAAGTTGAGAAGAGCTGAATAAAGGACCAGCCCCTACAGCTTCTGGAGAAGCTCGAGCTTTGCGGTTAAGATACTACGTCTTGGGTGGCCAATTATACAAACGATCGTTGACCCATCCCTATCTAAGATGTCTCCCGAAGGAGATTACGTGATAAAAGAAACCCATGAAGGATGAGCAGGAAGTCATGAGGGCTACAAGGCTACTGTAAAGAAGGATATACCCAAGAGTCGATCTATTAGGTGAATAAGATCATCTAGGGTGTTGAGATGCGATATTCGGAGACGAGCATGATGACGGACCTTGCAAATGCCTTACACTTCGATGCTTAAAGGGGGTGATGAAGGGTCTAGGCCTACTACCTCCGAGATGCTGATATGAAGCCACGTAAGTGAAAAGTGTATATTTTACCTTTTTACTTTAAATTTTACTTTGTGATATGATATGTGTTACCTAGACATAGTTGTTTAGAACATAAAACCTCGAAGCATATGAGCATTTGCTAAGGCTTCAGAAATGATTGATTTGAGAAATGTTAAGGGGATTACTTAGGAGAATTTCGTGATTGAATCGAGAGAATAATTGAGAATTTAGGCATGGTTAAGAACGTGTTTTTGATTAGTGATGAGTCTAATTTTTTCTAAATTATGTTGAAATGAATGTTTATCTTTGATGAATATTTGAAGATTTTATGAGATGTGATGAAAACATTTGGAGATTTTTGAAAATTTGTATGAGCACATATTTCCTAACAATTTAAGATATGATTCATAAGCATACTTTGAGCATTCTGAAACGCGTGAGGGCTAACCACCCTAAGTAGCTGGATGACTAAGTTTTAAAATTAGGAGTGATGAAATGATGAAGGATCTTTAGATCACTGAGTATATGATGTATGAATATGAAAATAATGAGAGTGAGAAACACTCAGAGGCCTAGAGGCCGAGGAGCTTCAGAGAGCCCTCAACATATCAATGAGAAGATTTTATGAATCAAAATCTTTTAAGAATGAGAGTGAGAGACACTCAGAGATCTAGGTGTTGAGGAGCTCTGGAGAGGCCTCGACATATCAATGAGAAGATTTTATGAATCAAAATCTTTTAAGAATGAGAGTGAGAGACACTCAGAGGCCTAGAGGCCGAGGAGCTTCAGAGAGCCCTCAACATATCAATGAGAAGATTTTATGAATCAAAATCTTTTAAGAATGAGAGTGAGAGACACTCAGAGATCTAGATGCTGAGGAGCTCGGGAGAGCCCTCAACATATCAATGAGAAGATTTTATGAATCAAAATCTTTTAAGAATGAGAGTGAGAGACACTCAGAGATCTAGATGCTGAGGAGCTCTGGAGAGCCCTCAACATATCAATGAGAAGATTTTATGAATCAAAATCTTTTAAGAATGAGAGTGAGAGACACTCAGAGGCCTAGAGGCCGAGGAGCTTCAGAGAGCCCTCAACATATCAATGAGAAGATTTTATGAATCAAAATCTTTTAAGAATGAGAGTGAGAGACACTCAGAGATCTAGATGCTGAGGAGCTCTGGAGAGCCCTCAACATATCAATGAGAAGATTTTATGAATCAAAATCTTTTAAGAATGAGAGTGAGAGACACTTAGAGACCAAGAGGCCGAGGAGCTACAGAGAGCCCCTCACCATACTTAAGACCCAAAAGGGTTACTCAATGAAAAGAAAGATTTTATGAATCAAAATCTTTTAAGAATAAGAGTGAGAGACACTCAGAGGCCTAGAGGCCGAGGAGCTCCGGAGAGCCCTCATCATGCTTGAGACCCAAAAGGGTTATTCAATGAAAATAAAGATTTTATGAATCAAAATCTCCTGAGAATAAGAGTGAAAGACACTCGGAGGCCTAGAGGTCGAAGAGAGCTGGAGAGCTCCTCACCATACTTGAGACCCAAGTGGGTCACTTAAAAATGAAAGAAAGAGTTTATGAACCAAAATCTTTTGCCAAGAAAAGCTGGAGGGTTATTCCTCTAGCCCGAAACCCAAGAGAATTACTTCCCAAGAACTAAGATCTCTGGGGAACGAAAGGAAAAGATATGCAGAGGCCTAGAGGCCGAGGAAAACCCCCCGATCTACTTAAAACTTATTGAGGAAAATATTTTCGAAATCTCCCTCTGGAGCTGGAATCATACACGTCTCTCCAGAAATGTCTCTGTGCTGGAATTACTTGAATTCTCTACTCTCATAAAAGATGAATCCCTTTTACGAGAGTAGGGGGAGTAGATGATGCGGCCTAAAAATGTCGTTCAATAAGAAGTCGACACGTGTATAAAGGATAATACAAAAGAGAAGATATGGGATTATGGAAGGAGCTCTGGATAAGGAATCCCTTCTGGAAGTCCCTCCGGAGGGAGCTCCTCCCGGAGAGACTTACCTGGAGGACTTGGTCTTGATATGAATTGGTGAACCGAGAATATAGGAGATCTCCACAAAAATCGGACTAAGACTGACCAAGGAAAGATTCTTCCCTCCTTCATTGTAGTGGAAGGAGTCCACTAGGGGGAGTGGCCCCGGTCTTTCCGGAAGTGGAGGAATGGGAGACCTTGTCAACCTAGCAAGGCTGGGTCCAAGAGGTAGCTCCGAAACAGAAGGAAGCCTTGACTTCCTCTCGGGAGGGAATCTCTATAAATAGGTAAACCCAAAGATGTTTTCAGGTTAGACACTTTTACTTTGACAAAACTTAACATACTTCGTACAAAATATACTTTCGATATTCTTTGAGAGCCTGGTTTGATAAAACAAGGATCTCGAGGTCCTTGTGATATATTGAGAAGCTCTATACTGACTTAGGCATCGGAGTGTCCGCGCCGGACTCCCCTCCGGCGTGTTTTTTGCAGGTTCTCGAGGATTCTATCGAGGGTAGCACCGTAACTGGATTGTTCCTACGTGTTTGGGAAATCAGATATCTAACTCGGAGGATATCAATTCCCCTCGTGCAAATTTTAGCACATCACACATCATTCTCATTCTTCTTGTTCTTGAACACCCACTTGGTTCCAATAACATCTTGATGTGATGGTCTGTCAACCAACTCCCATACGCCATTTCTTGTAAACTGGTTCAGCTCTTCTTGCATGGTTGTAATCCAGTTTGCATCTTGAAGTGCTTCCTCAATGTCTTGAGGTTCCTGTTCTGAAAAAAAATAACAAACCAAGGCACTTTCACCATGAAACCTTCTAGTTTTGACTCCTACACTTGGATCACCAAGTATCAGGTCAGTTGGATGGTCAGATAACCAAGTCCTTCTGTTGGTCCCTGAACGAGTAGTGAAAGGGATTAAAGTCTAGAGGGGAGGGGTGAATAGACTTTAAAATTTTTTCAAAGGAGTTTGGAACCTCTTCTGATTTCTATGTCAGCTGGACTACAAGTCTGCTGGTCCAGATGACTATAGTAATCTGTTGAAGAGATTAAATGCGGAAGTGAGTAGGCCTGTTTGTTTAGACTCGTTCTTGAGTTCTTTTGAAAAAACACTAACTTGTTTACTTAATGAAAACCTCAGCTGATGCTGGTTTGAAAGTTATGGCCTTGTTTGAAGATATTTGAAAACACAGTATGCACTATATAAAGATATGAATAAGCAATAAAGTAAAGTGCAGAATGTAAAAGATACCAGATTTATAGTGGTTCGGATATACGTTCCTACGTCCACTCTCACGTCCTAACGTGATGTTTAATCCCTTTAATTTACCTTTATACAAGGGCTTGTCCTTTATAGTCCCAAGGGTAGGACTTTGAGATCTGAGCAGTCCTAACTACTACGGTCTCCATAAGTGATTGGAAGCACTTGCACTTTTACAAGGGTTCAAAAACTTAACCTTATGGTGAGGGTTTTGGGATTTTTGAATATATCCAACTAATGGTTCAAGCTTATAGATTGCTTAACCACTGTGCCTAAATCAATGAATATACAGTAAGAGTGGGATTCAGGTTCTTTGGTTGGATGGGAAATCACTTAAGAGCTAGAAGGTGTTCTAATAATTTCTGGGCTCTTGGAGAACTCTCAACAGAATGAGGCTTGTTGCTTGCTTGCTTGATTAGCTTTTGCGAATTCTCTCGTAGTGAGTTCTTGTTTTGTGATTCCTCATCCTTCTGTATTTATAGGGATGATTGTTGCAACTAGCCGTTGGAGTTGACTAGCCGTTGGGGCAATCTTTCCATGTTTGATTGATTCCTTGATTCCAACCGCTTTGATTGCTTCAATTCTGGGATCATGTTAATCTTCTAAGAATGGTAAGTCTTCATTTGAATTGCAAGATGACTTTGGAATCAGCCGAGTCCTGGACGAGCTCCTAGTCTTCTGATCTTCACTACTAGTCTTCTGGCTACTCGTCTGGCCTTAAGTCTTCTGTTTTCTGATATCAGAAGAGTAACACTCTTCTGATCTGGCAATTCTATGTGTTGTGTTAGGCCATCTTCAACTTGGACTCCATCAGCTAAGTAGGTATACAAACACCTTACTTATCTGGTCTTCAAGGATCTTCTAGTCGTCATGCCTTCTACTCTTCTCATCTTGAGGTTGTGCATGTAAGCCAATACTGTGCTAATCAGCTGAGATCAATACAGTTGATTACACAAGACTAGTCTAAGTTGTTCTATACAGAGTCAGCTGGTCCTATTACATTTATAAACTCTAAGTGGGGCTTAGGGTGAATTTATATCCCAAAAATTTCCCCCTTTTTGATGAAGCCAAAACTATACTTGATAAATGCTCTTAATGAATAAGATAAGAGTTTATAAAATCTTTAAAACATGAAGTTTCTGATGAAGACAATGAGAGTTTGTCTTGTAAGCAAAAAGAACTAATACTTGAATAACATATATGAACTTTTACAAATTACAAGTGTTAGCTTCTTTAAACTTCTAAAGTAGTCTTCATCGGGTCTTCATTGGTTCAGATGCGGTAGGCAAGGTACAGACGAGCTCGAACATCTTCCATGTGTTGAGGGTCTGTAACATTCTCTTCAAGATAGATCTTCTCCAGGATGCGCTTGACTTCTATCATCTCTGTTCTTCCGGAGGTCAGAGTAGGTGCATCCCATTTTGGTTCTTCAGGAGTTAGGATTCTGCAGTCAAGTTCCTTGGCTGTCTTGACAGCTTCTGTCCAGAACACTTGATCTTCAATGTTCATGAACTGACTGAACTAAAGAAATCCATCTTCATAAGTAGGGAGAGGGCCAAATTTTCTTACTATGTGGTGTTGGATTTGCCACTTCTTCTTCAGGGGATACCATCTTGGTAGCTCATCTTGAAGGGCTAATAGATCCACATATGTGCTGTCAGTTACCAGGGCACTTTCTTCCTTTTCTTTCTCCTTAAGTGCTTTCCTGAGTTTGGCCACTTTCCTATCAAACTTGGTTTTGACTGCCTTCGCATCATTTAGCTTCTTTTTCTTAAGCTCCTGAGCTTCAAGCATTTTCCTTTTCTTCAGTTCTTGAGCCTCTTTCTCTTCTGCAGTAGGCTCTGCTGGAACTGATTTCTCACCTGCCTTTGCTTGCTCATCTGCCTTTCTTTTCCTTGTCATCCTTTTTTCAGAACCTTGTTCTACAGGGGCATTGAGTTTCAGACTCTTGGTTGGACCTTGGTTTCATTCTTGAACAGCTTCTTTGACTTGTCTGTTCTTGATCTTGCTTTTCAAACCTCCCAATGTCTCATTCAGGTCATCTTGTGCTGCTACCAGTTCAGCTTGCTGAGTAGTAGACTTCTCCAGAGCTTTTATCAATACATCTTCCCCCTTTTTGGCTTCAGCAAGTGCAGCAGCAAATGGCTTCATGGCATTCAGAATTTCCACATGCAAGGTATGCTTAAGGGCCATGGCATTGACTTTGCTGATATGAGAGAAGTGGGAGATGTTGTGCTCTAAGACTTGAGCATGAGAAGTTGAAGAAGAGGCAGCTTCGAGTGAAGTTGTAATGGCCTCTAGCTTGGCTGTAGTCTCCTTTAGTTGAGTCTGCAATTTCTCATTTTCCTCAGTAGCTGATTTAAGAAGTTCTTGTCCTTGAGTGGCTCTGGCTTCAGCACCTTCAATCCTGGTCTTGTAGGTGGTCTCCAGGCGAGTTATCTCATTCGCATAGAGATCAGCAAACATCTTGGTTCTGTCTGCTGATTTCTTTGTCTCAGAATAAAGATATTCTTCCAACTGATTATGAAGTGCCTCACCAAACTTGTCATCTATGTCAAGAATCTGATCGGTGAAACGAGTCCTCTGCTCCTTTATAGCCTTTTCAACATACCTAGCCAGTTGCATGCCTAGCCCCTTGTCGAAGTGTGTGTCTATTGCTTCTTTGACTTTAGCACACACATCTGCTCGAATATCAATAGACGAGGTAGAGGGAGAGACAGTATCGTGAGTTACCTGATAGGGTATTGGCGTGGTAGTTGGATTGTAGACAACTAAGGCAAGACCCTTTTCTTCTGCAGTCAGATGACCTTCTTCCAGAAAGTTTGCTGTGATGTCAACCAGACGAGCAAACAGACGTCCTTCCCTCTGCTTAGGTTGATAGATGAAGTGATCGAGCTCATGTTTAGGAAAGAAGTGAGATGGGACAATCAGCACTTCTCTTTCCTTTTCTTCTTTCTCAGCTGGTTCAGTTGAATCATCTACAGAAGCCTCGACGACTACCAGGTGATTTGTAGTCGTGTCTGGTACAGAGGGGTCCTCAGAGGGGATTCCTAAAATCCTCTGGCACACCTTAGTCAGGGCCTTTGTTGGTAACAGCTCAGTGAATGATCGGACTTGAGCAACCTCTTTTTGCTCCATTTCCCAATCAAGGAAGTTAGCTTTTCCTCCCATTCCTTCCATGACTTCAGTTAAGTCATCCACATCACCTCTTATGAGTTCAATCCAAGTACATATCCTTAGTACTTGCTCAAATTGGATTGACTCATCATCAACTCTAGGTAGAGTGGACTTTAGCAAGTTGGCTATCTTCATTCGCATGATCTTTTCCCTAGTGCACATTGAATAGTGCACCATGCTGTACTGGGGTTGAGGTAGGTCTGTTGGAGCAAGGTCTTCTGGTGCAGAAGAGATATGGAGTTGAGTGGTTGGGATAGTTTCCTCTGCTGTGTGAGTATCAGCAGGGATTTGGGAAGTGTTTTCTGAGGGTTCTGCATCAACAGGGGTTTGAGATGTCTGAGTTGGTTCATCTGCTGGTTGAGCATCAGCAGGGGATGGAGAAAGATTCTGGATTTGGTCAACTGCTGGTTGAGCATCAGCAGTCGTTTGGGGCATGGCTTGAT
Organism: Galeopsis tetrahit; assembly: GCA_963675135.1. Classification (NCBI taxonomy): domain Eukaryota; kingdom Viridiplantae; phylum Streptophyta; class Magnoliopsida; order Lamiales; family Lamiaceae; genus Galeopsis; species Galeopsis tetrahit. Next base: position 39,908,813 of record OY776128.1, on the reverse strand, counting down.
CCTCTGCTGTGTGAGTATCAGTAGGGGTTTAGGTCTCAGTGTTTGAGGGTTCAAATGGGTTGGCACTTTCAGTAGGGTCAAAGGATGAAATTGGGGCTATGCTCATGGGAGTAGGGAGCCTGGATTTCTTAGACTTCTTGGTGAAAGAAGAAGTGTTCTTCTTTCTCTTCTGACCCTTAGACAGTTTAGAAGGAGTGATTGTAAGGGAGGGATTAGAGGTACCTGCCTTCTTCAAAGGAGAGGATGATGGAGTGGCATCTGAATCAGATGGGGAGATGAGCCCTGATCTGATCATTTGTCTTCTTTGTGCCAGAGTTTGGCTGTCATCATCATCCTCAGCAGCCTTCTGAAGAGCCTCTTCCTTGTGGTGTTCTTCCTCTTCTTTAGCAGAGTCATGCACAGACTCTTCTGCCTCCTTAACTGCATCTTTGGAGGATGATTCATCCAGCTGCTTCTTCTTTTCCTCCTTCAACCTTGTTGCCTCAGCAAGAGCTTCTTTTCTCAAATAATATTTGGAGATGTGAAACTTCTTAGCAGGACCCATCTTATACTTCTTTGGGAGTATCTCTGGAAGGATGATACTCAGCTTGTTGACAAAGTTGACTGTGGATGTCACCTTCCACTCCTTGGATTGCAGGTCTAGAGTAGCCTTCTTGGCTTCAAGAGCAATTTTGTCCAAGAAGAGCCCTTGCCAATCTCCATCAATCTGATCCCAAATTGCAGCCAAAACTCTAACCTTCAGAGTGGTAACTGCATCATGACTAAAAGTGTTGCCAAGCAGCATCTTGCCTGCTATGTCCATCAAAGTCTGAAACTTGAGATCAAGTTGAGACTTCTTAACTCCAGAGGCATCAATAGCCTTGACTCTTCCACTAGTAAACATCTCCATATATTCCTTTTCTCTTCCCATAATGTAGGTAGAGATGTTTACCTTCCCCCTTGGTAGGTCGAACAAGTCTTTGAGAATGTCCCTAGTGACTTTGACCTTGTGTCCACCCATAATACTTTCAACATATGGGCCTTTAGACACTGCATTCGAGTAGAAAGTGAGCACATCTTGTTCGTACACATTGGTTGGTGCTGCTTCCAGAAATTCACGGAGTTTGAGATTGAGACATAGAAGAAGAATCTCCTTATTCTCATCAGTGTGCTTGCCCTTGAAAAACAGAGCGTTCTCAGTGAATATCTTCCCTTCCTTAGACCACTTTGCAGCATCTAGAGTGCCTGTGATCTTGGTCTTCTCATCATAAATCTCAATGATCCCCATTCTGAGTGTTGGATTGTAGGTTTAGAAAGCTTGAAAGATTTTTCAGAACAAGAGCGATTGAGTACGATTCGAGATTTGTGAGCGAAAGGGTTTGAGGAATGGCTTAAGGGCTGTTTATATACTCCAGCAAATCTCGGCTTGTGTGTTGATCCAACGGTCAAAAATGATTTAATGTGGAGTAGTACCCAAGAATTCCCTTCTTCATCTTCAGCCAATTCCTTTAAATTTTGCCGGCTAAATATGCCATGTGTCGATTGTTGATTCGCTGGCAAAATAGTAATTGAGTACTAATGACATCATTACCAAAAATAGCCGTTGTGACTAAATTTTAGCAAAAATTGATCATATAAGGCCGTTTTCTATAAGTAAAATTCATTCCTTATATAGGCCGAATTCCTTAATTACATTCAGAACAATTCTAGAATGAATTACATGATCAAGTAGATAATCATTATACTCTTTGATGGTTTAGAAGTGATCTGATCAGCAGAGTAGAGTCTTCTGATTTTCTTGAGAAGTCTGCTGATTTTCCTTGAAAGTCTTCTGGTCAGCTGAGTTGGTCTTCTGATCAGTTGAGTAGAGATTTTGAGTTGCTGAGTAAATCTTCTATGGGAGTTTATCCAACCTGGTTTGATGGATCTTTCAGCAATTCCCCCTTAGCCATGTGGTTCCATCTTAACAATATTTAGCTGGTCAGCCTAGATGGTATTCCACTGGTTCTGGTTGCCTTCACCATCGGATGGTCCATCACCAACAGATGGGGTGTAGCATCTGATGTGTTCTTGTTTAATTTCTTCGCCTCTCTTGTAGGAGGGAGAAGATGGGAAGGTGCTTCACTGAAGTATGAAGAGAGAGATAAGAGCTTGGTCTTCTTGATTGGCTTTGACAAAGTAGCCTTTGGTAACAAGCTCTCCATGTAGAACTTCCCCCTGGAGAAGAAGCTCTGCTTGTTTGCTACTTTGTCCTCTACATCTCTCCTTTCTTTTCATTTCAACAAGAACGTATCTCCTTTCTTTTCTTTTCAAAAAGATATGTATGTTGGGTGAGCCAAGTATGCTGATCTGCATCATCTCCATCTTCTGGACAGATCTTCATCTCCTTCACCCAAGACCTTGGTTGAGGGATGATGTCCATGCCATCTCTTCTTTCGATTTTCTCCATATCTGAAACAAGAATAATAGTTAGTGATTTGTGTTTTTAGGTATTCCCATAACTGCCTCATTTTATAGAGATAGAGATGAGGTGGTTGAGAGAAAGATGACAATGAGATTCTTGATCTAAGGGTTCACATTTAAAGAGATTCAGACTTTATCTTGTGGAATGCAGAAATTATAGATTTTGAACATGAGTTATTTGAGATCCGTACACAGCTTGCATATTGTTGAGTCGGTGAGGATGGTATATTAGTCCAACCAAGTATAACTCAATAGTATATTGTATGTATGTATAGTGATAAAGTATTTTATGAAGAATAGTTTATTATTATACACATGTATACATTGCTTTGAGTACAGACTCTAAATAACTTGTTCAACTTTTCTGAATAAATATATATATGCAATGCAGAAAATAGAGTATTTTATCAAGGATTCTTAGGGTATCATAAATTCCCCCTTGATTTAATAACTCTATGTATTCCCTCAGCTTTATTTGTCTTCATTGGAAAATACTTACCTGACGATGAGGGTGTCTATTTACCTCATCTGATTCTCCTAGTCTGCTGCAGTTGTATCAGCTGGGGTCTTCTCAGCTGATCTTGCTCTTAATGTGCTTGGATCAAGGAGTCCTAGGCTGTAGCATAGGGTCTTGAACCTTTCTTCAGCTAGGGGCTTAGTCAAGATGTCTGCTCTTTGGATATCTGTGTGAATTTTCTCCATCTTGATGTCCTTCTTTTCAAGGTGATCTCTTATGAAATGGTGTCGAATGTCGACATGTTTGCACCTTGTGTGAAGAACTGGATTTTGAGTGATGGCAATGGCACTGCTGTTATCACAGTAGATAGGGACTTCTCTTGCCTCTACTTTGTAATCTTTGAGTTGTTGAACTAGCCAAAGTAGCTGACTACAACAACTTCCAGCTGCCATATATTTTGCCTCAGTGGTGGAGGTTGCAACAGAGGTTTGCTTCTTTGAGAACCATGAAATCAACTTGTTGCCTAGGAATTGACAGGTTCCAGATGTGGACTTCCTATCTATTCTGCATCCTCCATAGTCTAAGTCAGAGTACCCACTCAATTCTAGATTGTCATCAGCAGGGTACCATAGTCCTAAGTTGACTGTTCCTTTTAGGTACTTGAAAATCTTCCTTGTTGCTTCTAGATGATTTTGCTTTGGGTTTACTTGAAACCTAGCACATACTCCTACAGCAAAGGTTATGTCTGGTCTGCTGGCTGTAAGATATAGGAGAGATCCAATAAGAGCTTTATATTCAGCTTGATCAACTGCCTTTCCAGATTCATCTGGTTCCATTTTGAATGAGGTCATCATTGGAATCCTTGCAGTCTTGCTTTGTTGAGCTTTGAATCTTTCTAATAGGCTCTTGGAATACTTGGATTGGTAGATGAAAATCCCTTCTGGACTTTTCTTGACTTGAAGTCCTAGGAAGTAGTTCATCTCACCCATCATGCTCATCTCGAATTTTCCTTGCATTAGTTCAGAGAACTTCTTGCACATATCTTGATTGGATGATCCAAATATAATATCATCTACATATATTTGCACCATTAGAATGTCTTTTCCTTCTTGTATTCTGAAAAGTGTTCTGTCAACTTCGCCTTTTGTGTATCCATTGTCAAGTAGGAATTGTGACAATGTGTCATACCAAGCTCTAGGGGCTTGCTTCAGACCATAGAGAGCCTTCTTCAGACGATATACTTGATCTCCTTTTTCAAAGCCAGGGGGCTGCTCTACATACACTTCTTCTACCAGAATACCATTCAGAAAAGAACTTTTGATATCCATTTAATATACTATGAAGCCCATATATGATGCATAGGCTAGAAATAGTCGGATGGCTTCTAGTCTGGCTACTGGAGCAAAGGACTCATCATAATCAATTCCTTCAGATTGTGAGTATCCTTTTGCAACTAGCCTTGCTTTATTTCTAGTTATCACATCATTTTTGTCCTTCTTATTCTTGAATACCCACTTTGTTCCTACTACATTGTGGTTTTTAGCACGATCTACCAATTCCCATACTTCATTTCTTTCGAATTGGTTTAGTTCTTCTTGCATAGCAGTGATCCAATTGTTATCAGTCATAGCTTCTTCTATGTCAGCTGGATCAATATTGGACAAGAAAGCACACCAGCAGAACATAGAAGACTGGGGGTTCTGATTCAGTTGTCTTCTGGTCTTGACACCTGAGTCTGCTCCTCCTAATATGAGGTTTGATGGATGATTGCTTCTCCATGTATTCCTCACGGGTGTGTCTGCATTAGATGAGCTTGGATTCTCATCTGCTCTATTGTCATCAGGAGGGTTGACTTGATTTGGTCGATCATCATCTGTATCTTGTGAATCAAAGAGATCATTCCCCCTTACATTTGGAATTGTTGCATCTTGATTCAGGTCAGTTTGCTCAGCTTGGGTTTGAGATCTAGTGACAGTTCTGTGAGGTTTATCTTCCTCTGGTTCTTCAGGAAATGGTTCATTAACTTCAATAAACTCATCTGGTCTGGATTTGATCACTAGTTTCCTCATCTTATCTGCAGCTGAGTCTGTTTCTACTGCATTCTTTTCACAAGATTCATCAAAAACAACATGAGGTGTTTCTTCCACAAGAAGGGTTCGCTTGTTGAATACTCTAAATGCTTTGCTAGTAGAGGAATATCCCAAGAATATCCCCTCATCTGCTTTGGCATCGAAAGCATTCAACTTACTCTTCCCATTGTTGTGAATGAAACACTTACATCCAAATATATGAAAATTAGCTACTCTGGGTTTCCTACCTTTCCACAGTTCATATGGGTTTTCTCATGAATTTTGTGAATACTTGACCTATTTTGAGTGTGACAAGCTGTGTTGATGGCTTCTGTCCATAGTTTCTTAGGATTTGAGAACTCAGCAAGGAGTGTTCTTACAGCTTCTTTGAGTGTTCTAACTCTTCTTTCAGCTACACCATTTTGTTGTGGTGTTCTTGCTGCACTGGTCTCATGCTGAATACCATTAGAAGTACAATAGGCAATAATATAAGAGTTAATGAATTTAGTGCCTTTGTCACTTCTAATTTTCACAATAGGTTCTCCTTTCTCTACTTGGATTCTCTTCAATAGTTCAGGAAGCTTCTGTTGAGTCTCACTCTTCTTGTATAAGAAAATAACCCAAGTAAACTTGGAGTAGTCATCTACAACAATAAGAGTGTACTTCCTTCCTGTAAGTGTGGTTGGAGTGATTGGTCCAAAGAGATCCATGTGAAGTAGTTCAAGAACTCTGCTGGTTGATGCTGTCTTCTTGGTCTTGAAGGAGACCTTTGTTTGCTTTCCTTGTTGACATGCATCACATACCTGGTCATTACAGTAGAGTTCATTAGGCAGTCCATCAACTAAAGATTCCCTTGGTAGCTTGTTCATAGTCTTAAAGTTCAGATGACTAAGACGTTTGTGCCATAGCCAGCTGATATCTTTAGGACTTTTCACAAGCAGACATGTATCCTTATGACAGTTGTTCCAATTTGCAAGATACATACTACCTTTTCTAGATCCTGTTAGAAGAGTTTGTTTTGTTCGTTTATCACTTATGAGACACTCAACTTTAGAGAATTTTACTGAGTAACCAGTGTCACAAAAATGAGAAACGGATAATAAATTGAACTTCAAACCTTCTACATATGATACATCATGTACCTCAATGTCACCATGTTTTAGGGTGCCATATCCTTTTGTGTTACCGTACGCGTTATCACCAAAGAAGACTTTTGGACCTTTCTTTTCTGTATAGTTGGTCAGCAGGGCTTTGGTTCCAGTCATATGAGTTGAGCATCCACTATCTATGTACCAAGTTTCTCCTGCTTGACCTCCTCTTTTGTATAGGTCCCTTCTTGCCTGCAAGAAGAATTAAGTCTTAGGTACCCATTTTGTCTTGGGTCCTTGGGTGTTAGTACTACCCTTGGGGACCCACATATACATTGGTCGTTTGAATAACCTTGAGCAATTGAGTTGTCTCCCATGGGCATCACAGAACCAAATCTTACCAGTAGACACCTTGTCATGGTTTGATTTGTTAATTGTGTCAGCTAGGTAACTGTCAGATGGTTTCTTCTGATAGGAATGTGTGTAGATTATCTTCAGACTAGTAACATTAGGCCTGGGTGCATTAGCTGATCGATGCACACGATTATATGGACCATACTCCTTTGTTCTCACAATATCATAGGAGATAGGAGGTGCAAAGAGAACAGATTTGTGTGAAGAAGACTTCTTTTTTTTGGCTGGAGCAGCATACAGCTGAGACTGTCTCAGACGAGATGGTCTAGGCTGTTTGTTGTTCCTCTGTACAGGATTAGGATTAACTTGTCTGTTGCCCTTTTTGGTGTTGGGATAGTTAACCTTAGCTGGTACAGATGCCTTTTGGTTCATATTAGGTTCATTGTGTTTAGAGCACTCACCTTTTTCGTGTGATCGAGTAGTGCACTGATTAGGTGTACTACCCTCAGCTGGAGAAGATGTTGATGGATTAAATTCATAACCAAACCCCATCTTATTGCCATTAGATCTATAATATTCAGAGATGTTTTCAATAGTAGCAGATGTTTTATTGAACTCTGATATCTTTTGATTAAGGCATTCCTTCTCCTTTTCTAAGAGCTTGTGTGCTTGGAAGAGATCATCGAACTTAGATTGAAGTGAACGAAATTCCTTAGTCTCTAAGGCTTGAGTTTTTAACATCCCCTCATACAACTGAGTTATTGTGGTATTCTCTTCTTTAAGAAGCTCCACTTCTTTAGTCAATCTTTCATTCATTGTTACCAACTCAGGGGTGTTATCAAACTTAACCTTTTTCAACTTAGCAATTTCTTTCCTTAGGTCTTTGTTCTCTTCTTCCACTTCTATGAAAGCTCTAGTGGCAATATCAAGATCACCTTTTACTTCTTCCAAGGATTGGTAATAGGTGTTCTCAAATTCGCCTACAGATGAGTTTATCTCATCTGTGTGTGAAGAAGCAGGTAAGTGAAAAGTTGATGTATAGGAGTTTACCTCATTTTCACCTATGGCCATCATAGCTAAGTCATTTGAATCATTTGAGAAGATTTGACAGTCTGGTGATAAAGGTAGATCATCACTTTGATATTCAGATTCTTCAGTCACCATTGCTTGTTTGTCTGAATTTCTTCTGTCTCTTCTTGGCTTTCTTTCTTCTTTGTCTTCTAAATTTAGGTCTGGACATTCATAGACATAATGTCCTGTTTTATGACAATTGAAGCATGATCCAGGTTTCTGATTTGAATTGCTTCTTCTTGGTGGAGTGGCATCTCTTCTTCTATAACCTCGGCTGTCAGATGACTCCACATCCTTCCTTGGATATCTTTCTGGTGTTCTTTCTCTTGATTCTCTAGAGGATGATCCAGCTCTTTTATCTCTATAATTCCTGTAGAATTTTCTATATTTGCTGTTAAGAGTGTTCATCCTCTCGAATCTCTTGATCATGAGGGCCATTTGCTCTTTTAGGCTCATGTCTGATCCTTCAAAGTCTTCTGTTTTCAGAGAGGTTTTGCCAGATAAGGTGCTTGCAGCTTTTGTATTTGCTGCTTTGAAAGCCACAGTCTTGGAGGTAGATGGGGTTGCAGTTGGCTCATCACTTTCTGAGTTTTCTTCTCTTTCAAGATCATACTCATGAGCTTTGAGGTTCTGGAACAAGGTTTGAGCAGACCACTTCTTGATATCTTGAGTATCTTTGATGATGGTCTTTTTTAGTCTCAATTTCTTGGTTAGAGAGTCCAAGATCTTCAGATTTTTCTCTCTATTAGTATATTTCTTTCCTAGAGATTCTATCTCATTGATGATCTTGGTAAATCTATTGTCCAGCTGGTCAATACACTCTTCTGGTTGCATCTTGAAGTGCTCAAACTTTTTGACAGCTGTTGAGAGTTTGCTCTCTTTGATCAGCTTAGTTCCTTCATAAAGGAGTTCCAATGCATCCCACATGTCTTTAGCTGTCTCACAATGGAGTACTTTTGCAATGTACTCATTAGGAAGAGTTTGCATAATGTAATCTTGAGCAATGCTGTCAAGATTTGATTGCTTCATCTCTTCTGAAGTGAGATCTTTCATAGGCTTGGGGGCAAGCTCTCCAACTGGAATATCAGGATCACCATTTGCCGTGTTGACTGCCATGATTGTGATTGGCCCTTCTGTGATCACTGACCACATCTTGTAATGGACTGATGTGAGATTCTTCCTCATCCTGATCTTCCAATAATCATAATCTTCCACTGAAAACTTAGGCAACTTACACATGTTAGCACTCATGCTGTATGAGTTTTCAAAAGCACGTTTTCAAAAGATGGATCTGTTCAAGAGGACTACAGATAGACTCCCTCAAGTCTTCTGATAATCTAGAGACAGTAGTCCGTTAGAACCACTGATCTGATACCACTTGTTGGTCCCTGAACGAGTAGTGAAAGGGATTAAAGTCTAGAGGGGAGGGGTGAATAGACTTAAAAACTTTTTCAAGAGAGTTGGGAACCTCTTCTGATTTCTATGTCAACTGGACTACAAGTCTGCTGGTCCAGATGACTATAGTGATCTGATGAAGAGATTATATGCGGAAGTGAGTAGGACTGTTTGTTTAGACTCGTTCTTGAGTTCTTTTGAAAAAACACTAACTTGTTTACTTAGTGAAAACCTCAGCTGATGCTGGTTTGAAAGTTATGGCCTTGTTTGAAGATATTTGAAAACACAGTATGCACTATATAAAGATATGAATAAGCAATAAAGTAAAGTGCAGAATGTAAAAGACACCGGATTTATAGTGGTTCGGATATACGTTCCTACGTCCACTCTCACGTTCTAACGTGATGTTTAATCCCTTTAATTTACCAAAAATTACAAGGGCTTGTCCTTTATAGTCCCAATGGTAGGACTTTGAGATCTGAGCAGTCCTAACTACTACGGTCTCCACAAGTGATTGGAAGCACTTGCACTTTTACAAGGGTTCAAAAACTTAACCTTATGGTGAGGGTTTTGGGGTTTATGAATATATCCAACTAATGGTTCAAGCTTATAGATTGCTTAACCACTGTGCCTAAATCAATGAATATACATTAAGAGTGGGATTCAGGTTCTTTGGTTGGATGGGAAATCACTTAAGAGCTAGAAGGTGTTCTAATGATTTCTGGGCTCTTGGAGAACTCTCAACAGAATGAGGCTTGTTGCTTGCTTGCTTGATTAGATTTTGCGAATTCTCTCGTAGTGACTTCTTGTTTTGTGATTCCTCATCCTTTTGTATTTATAGGGATGATTGCTGTAACTAGCCGTTTGAGTTGACTAGCCGTTGGGGCAATCTTTCCATGTTTGGTTGATTCCTTGATTCCAGCCGCTTTGATTGCTTCAATTCTGGGATCATGTCAATCTTCTAAGAATGGTAAGTCTTCATTTGAATTGCAAGATGACTTTGGAATCAGCCGAGTCCTGGACGAGCTCCTAGTCTTCTGATCTTCACTACTAGTCTTCTGGCTACTCGTCTGGCCTTAAGTCTTCTGTCTTCTGATATCAGAAGAGTAACACTCTTCTGATCTGGCAATTCTATGTGCTGTGTTAGGCCATCTTGAACTTGGACTCCATCAGCTAAGTAGGTATACAAGCACCTTACTTATCTGGTCTTCAAGGATCTTCTAGTCTTCATGCCTTCTACTCTTCTCATCTTGAGGTTGTGCATGTAAGCCAATACTGTGCTAATCAGTTGAGATCAATACAGCTGATTACACAAGACTAGTCTAAGTTGTTCTATACAGAGTCAGCTGATCCTATTACATTTATAAACTCTAAGTGTTTTGGCCATCAAAACTATTCTAACATCAAGTGGGGCTTAGGGTGAATTTATATCCCAACACCTTCTTTTCCTGATCCCTTCAGTAGAGTTGTCCTCTACTAAGGTTGAGTCACTAGCATCATAAAATTCAAGAAAGTTTAATGTACGATTTAATTCAGGATCATATTCAGGGTTGTTGACCTCAATGTCAGGGACATTGGCATTTTCAACATTTTCATTTCCCCCTTGAATATTGGATCTATTAACTACCTCAGCAAGGTCTGCTTCTTCATTGGTAATTGTTACCTAATTATGAACTGGGATTGGGTCATTCAGTTCATCATTTCTTTCAGTGGGGTTTGCCTCAGGGAGATTGCCTTCAGGAGGTTTGTCTAGTGTAATGAATTCAGGAGGATTGGCCTGGACAACTTCAGTGAATATAGTATCTTTCTCTTTTAGGCTTAATCTGGTTGTTCTTTGTGTGATATCATCCATATTCAGGAGTTTATCCCTGTTCTCAAAGATAGCTTCATCAAACACAACATGAGGTGTTTCTTCCACAAGAAAGGATTTACAATTGTAGACCCTGAAAGCTCTACTGATTTGGGAATATCCAAGAAATATCCCCTCATCAGCTTTGCTATCAAAAGCTTTCAATTGTTCTTTCCCATTGTTGTGAATGAAACACTTACAACCAAAAATGTGAAAATGAGATACTTTAGGCAATCTTCCTTTCCAGAGTTCATAAGGGGTTTTGCCTTGGCCCTTAGTTATCAAACATCTATTTTGAGTATAGCATGCAGTGTTTATAGCTTCAGCTAAAAATCTCTTAGGCATATTTGAATCAGCAATTAAGGTTCTAGCAGCCTCTTTAAGAGTTCTATTTCTTCTTTAAGCTACCCCATTCTGCTAAGGGGTTCTAGCTGCTGAAGTTTCATGGGCAATTCCATTTTTAGTGCAATACTCATTTATGTATGAATTTATGAACTCAGTGTCTTTATCAGATCTTATCTTGATTATATTAAGGCTCTTTTCATTTGACAGTCTCTTTAACAGTTCAGGGAGTTTGACTTGAGTTTCCTTCTTATTAAGGAGAAATACTACCCATGTGAACCTAGAGAAGTCGTCTATTACAACCAATGTGTATTTTCTTCCATTTATGCTTGCAGGGGTAATTGGTCCAAATAAGTCCATATGTAGTAATTCAAGTACCCTTTCAGTAAAGATGACTGGTTTGCCTTTAAATGAAGCTTAAATCTATTTTCCTTCTTGACATGGTTTACAAACATGTTCTTTAATGAAAACTTCATTAAGCAGTCCTTTAACAATGCATTTCTAGCCAGCTTGTTCATGGATTTTAATTTCAGATGATTTAGTCTTTTATGCCATAACCAACTTTGTTCATTTGAGCTCTTGGCAATAAAGCACGTTGCATCAGTAGACTTGTCCCAGTCAGCAAAATACACATTTCCTTTCCTAGTTCCAGTCAGTAGAATTTGTTGAGTTTTATCTTTGATTAGACATTTATTACTAGTGAACTCAACATTGTATCCTTTATCACAGAACTAACTTATACTTAGGAGGTTATATTTGAGACCAGCCACATAAGATGCATTGGATACCTTGATATTACAAATTATCAAGGTACCATAACCTTTTGTAGTTGCTTGTGAGTTGTCTCCAAATGTGACATTAGGACCTTCTTGTTCAATGAATTCAGTGAGGAGAGTTTTATTTCCAGTCATGTGTCTTGAACATCCACTGTCCAAGTACCATGTTGTCTTTTTGTTCATGCTCCTCAGCTTCTTGTGGTCCTTAGGTACCTACTATGATCAAGCTTTAGGTACCCTTTGAATTTTGGGTCCTGAGAGGTTTGTTGTACCTTTAGGAACCCAAACTTGCCTAATAACCCTAATTGATTCAAGGTGGCTAAGTTGTTTTCCTCTAGCATCAACATACACAGTTTTTCCCTTAAATGTCTTTGGGAAAGACTATGTGAAAGTGTTGACTCTGTAAGTTTTAGGAGAGTTGTCAATTCTCCTGAACTTATGAGTTCTTTATGTAGCTTGAGGGAATCTTTGAGGATGGGCATATAGATGACCATTACCCTTTGGCATATAGGGTTTTGGTTGTCTCATTTTATTTTGCTTGTAAGGAGAGTTGATCTTAGGTCTATTCAGCTGAGGTTGCCTCAGTAGAGTTGGCCTAGGCTGAACATACCTTGGACAACCTCTTTGAATGTTGTTCAGATGAGTTGCCCTTCCATTGGGTCTACTCTGATGAACACCATTCCTCTTGTATTCAGGGACTTTGGTAGTTTCCTTAGGTATGGGCCTTTTTCCCTGAAATACTTGAGTGGGCACTTCTTGCATTTTGCCCTTTCCTTTGTTCAGTGGATGAATTAATTCATTTTCAGCTTGTTGTGCCACTGACTTAACAAAGATCCTCTTAGTGTTACTTGTTGAAGCAACACTAAGACAAGGTGAAGATTCGAATGGATCATATCTCAGTCCACTCTTTTGAGCCATAGGTCTTTGGAAGCTCTGAGTTTCCTCTATTGCCTTAGAGAATTTATTCATTGCAGACATCTTATTTTTCAAGCTCTCTTCACTTGATTTAAGAACATCATACTCATGTGAAAGGTTTTCAAATTTAGGTTGAAGAATTTTAAGTTCAAAATCCTTTCTCTTCTGAATAAGCAGTTGTTCATCAATCTGCTTTTGTTGGTCAGCTATCCTGAGAGAAGCTTCATCAAGTTCTCTCAAGACTTGTTGATACAACTCAGTAGATTTGACATCAACCACAGATTCAGAGGTTTTGCAAGTTCAAGAGATAATCTTTCATTTTCTCTCACACAATTATCATGAAATTCTTGCAACCTTGTGAAATCTTCCATCAACTTTCAAAAAGAAAGTTTTAGGTTGACATCGCTAGTGTTAGTGATTGAATTGATGGTGAGCTAGAAGTAGAAGATACCTCATCATCTTCTATGGCTATGTTGCACACATCATCATCATCACTGTTGGAAAAGAGTCCATCATTAGAAGAGTTGAAGCTTTCAGTACTCTGAGACTCATCACCAGCCATCATGGCTTTTATGTCGATAAATCTTTTGTCTCTTTTAGCATGCCTCTCCTTTCTTTCTTTTGAGCTGAGTTCATGGCAGTCATATTGAAAGTGCCCCTTCTTTTGGCAATTGTAGCACAGGTCTTCATCATCATCTTTCCTTGAATCATCTCTTCTTCTAGATGATGAAGGTTCAGCTCTGCTGGACTTTCTCCTATCAGAGTACTTGTCCTCTGATTTTCTTTCTTCAGGCCTTTTGTCCTCAGCCTTGGCTTCAGGAGAGTTATACCTTCTCCTGACCTTGTTATCTTGGTAGAATTTCTTGTATCTACCAAACCTTGAGTTGAGTTTGTCAAACCTTCTAGCCATGAGGGCTAGCTCTTCCTTCATTTCAACCTTTGAGACTGACTTTGATGATCTTGGAGTGGGCTGCATCTTTGGTTCAGCAATTTTGGCCTTAAATGCCACTCCTTTGGTTGGTAAGGAAGTTTCCTCAGCAGACTTTCTTCTGTTGAGGTCAAACTCATAAGCTTTGAGTTCAGAGAAAACTTGTTGCATGGGCATGGTGGAGAGATCTTTAGTATTCTGCATCATTACATAATATACATCCCACTTTGGAGTGAGACTTCTTAGTATCTTGAGTGCAATTTCTCTCCTGGAGTACACCATGCCCAATGAGTTGATCTCATTCATTATATCAGTGAATCTACCAGCAAATTTGTCAATGGACTCTTTAGACTCCATTGTGAAGTGTTCAAACTTCTGCACAGCAACTTGGAGCTTATTCTCCTTGATCTTGTTTGTACCCTCACACATTTCAACAAGGGTGTCCCAAATTTCTTTGGTTGTTGTGTAGTGGTAGACTCTCCTCATTACTGCATCTGGAATTATTTGATAGAGAGTATTCATTGCTAGATAGTTGAGGTTATGTCTCTGTTGCGTCGTAAAAGAACGTCTATGTGTATCAACCGTTCCCTTGCGAGCGCTGCGAATCACGGGCTTGAATCACTCTTTATCTTCGACAATCCTCACGTACAATCTCCTTGAAAGTCCTGATATGACCTGCAAAAGCACGCCGGAGGGAGGCTCCGGCGCGGAATCTCCGACACTCAAGTCAGAATCCTTCTTAGGAGAATCAAAGGGGAATTTCCCTATAATTCTAGGGAAATTCTGGCGAATAATCCAATATTTCTTCTCAATTCAGTGTATATTTCGTAAGAGTCTGTATATTCTCTAAAAAACGTAAATGATAAAATAATTGTAACCTGTTTATATACCTGGCCTCTCTCTCTCGCGAGAGAGGAAGACTTTTTCCCCCTATATTCACTCGCACATCCCTGTAAATTCGGCCCAGATCCCTGAAGACCTGGCCTTTCAGCAGACTGGGCCTATCTTCTCGCTTTGACCCTATCTCTTGACTTGGCTAAGAGAAAATAGATCATGCTACGCGTTCCCTTTGGACCAGATCCCCGGGCCCAAAGACTACTACTCCTCGGATATTGGGCTAAAAGCCCAATTATTCTTATTCCTCTCTTTGGGCCTAGGAGTGTATTAATCCACCTTCAAGCCCATTAACCTAATTAAGACTATTATAATTTATCTCGTTTCCACGTGTCGACATTTCCAAGGGCGACATATTTTGTCCGCATCAACAACTCCCCCCTACTCTCGTAAAAAAGGATAATTTTTAAGAGAGTAGGAAAAAGTAATGAGATAAATTCTAAGAGAAACAATCTTTTCCTTTAATTACTCCTTCTTCATATTTCCCTCAAAATATAACATATTCGGTTTTCAATAATTATCCCAGAATCTTCACGCCTTTTCCACTTCCACACGCGAAATTGATTTCGAAACCTGCATCTAGGCGCCTGCCCGAGGACCAACATCCAGCCGTCCTTCTTCAGCCACGCGCCTTTTCATTGGGAGGCATTTACTTCTTCTCGGTTTCCCCCCCCCCCCTTCTCTCTTCATCATAATTAATTCAAAATTCCTTTCACTCCGAAAAAACCCTCTTCTTTCTTCAAACTTATCCATTTCTTCTAACTTTTGCTTCCACTTCTTCCTTACTGCAATTAACTTCTCGCGCACGTCCACCGGCCACACCGTCGCTTTCGAAAACCATCCTTGTTTCAGGTACCTCCTTTTCCTTCTCATTTTTCTTTTGTTATATCCTCATGTCATCTTCTACTCCCGCTTCGTCGGACTCCATTTCCATGGAAAGTTCGACCTCTGGTTCCCTTTCTTTATTTCCCATAACCGATCCCGCACTAAAAGATAAGATCTCTGGTTCTTCGATCCTTCCTCAAGAACGTGTCGCCGCTTTTCTCCGCTCGGGGATTTTCCCAACCGATTATACAGTTAGGGCAGCCCATAGGAAAGAACGCCCCAATTTTCCAGGTCCTGATGATGGTAATATCATTTCTTTTCTCTTGTTATTGTCCTCGAGATTGAAACTGCTATAGTTGCTAATGTTCATTATGTTTTTCTTTGCAGCTATAAGTTGGTTAACTCAGATTTCTCGCGATGCTGCTCCTCTTTCCATGGTAGCCAAATCTCCGGCTCCCGAAAGTTCCACGAAAGCTCTTGTTCCTCCTTCCCCAGTGAAACCATCCACCGGGTCGGTTGCCAAGCGTACGAGATCTTCCACTGAGAAGGCCATGATTTCTTCCCTACCCCCTGTCTCTGATACTTCCAAGAAGAAGAAATCTAAAACTAAGTCTTCCTTGCCCTCTTCAGCCGATGCTACTCCAGATATCCCTGGCAACATCAGTGTCGATCAATTTACGGCCTTCATAGATCGTCACACTCCGACTCCTGCCACAAAGGCCCTCAATGCCTTATCCTCGGAGGAACGGATCGTGCATGCAGCCCACAATTTCTCTCAGGTAAACTCTTAGTATAGACGTTATTCTTTACGGCTAATAGGAGACCACATAAATATCTTACTTCTTTATATCGTTCCTTGTGCAGTTTGGCCTCCTGTATTCCGATGTATCCGAACGAGCCCTCCAATCCCTTCAGTTGGTGGATGATCTCCAGAGCCAAGTGGAACTGGAGAAAGTAAAGAAAGAAATACTTGAGGCGGAGCTACGGGAAGCCAGCCAGGGGCGGAAGGTGATTCAGGCTGAAAAGGCGAAGCTTTTGGAGGAGGTCTCTTCACTTAAGACTCAGCTTGGTGAGCGGGATAAAGGGATTGAGCGTTTGGAAGTTACCCTTCCTCTGGTCGGGATGAAGTTGTGCATCGATTCTCTCTTTACCTCTGTAGTGGGGCAGAAGTTTCTGGGTACCTTACATCGAGAATGGTTGGAGGCCTTCCTCAAGAGTACCAGCTTCTTAGGGGCAATGGGCGCATATATTTCCTATTTTATTGATCATGGGTTTTCCAACGCCGTGGCTGAACACTCCAATCCAGGATTTGATGGCCATTACACTCGTGCCCTTCGCTTGGATGAGTTGGCCACTCCCCCTAAGTTCCCCGGAGATTCTAAAGAGGATATCAGCACTCTTTGGTGGCTGCCTGGGATGAGGAAGGCTGTCTCAGAGCTGAAGGAGACTGCTCTAAAGCTAGATGATCTGGCACCGGCGAAGGATCTGACTTTCCCAATCCATGTGGCCAACCCTGATCCCGTGGCAACTGTGATGGCTAATGCACTGGAGGAGAAGGCAGAGGGAGGTGACTCCAGTGGGCAGGTTGATGAGGCAGGGGAAGGCTTTGAGGGGAAGAATGACATTCCCCTCTCTTCGTAACTTTATCTACTTTTTTTCACAACATTCTGGCACTTAAAACACTCTTACTTTTGTTGGGGGCCTTCAAGATCTCCCTTAATACTTTCAGGAGACTCCACACTCCTGTGTTTTTTTTGTGGAGGGCCGGGGCATGGTACCTTTGGTCTTGGATATCTTTCCTTTTGATGTTCTTATTGCATGCATACATATGTGTTGTCTTATTGCATTCATACATATGTGTTGTTATTTTTTCATGAGCATGCCATGTACTATATCTTAGATTTTAGACATATCATGTATTATCTGTCTAGCTTTTCTTAACTATGCTTCGTTGCATGTTTCTAGTATCTTCTTGACACGTATAGGCTCTAAAGCTTGTAGAGAATTTTCAAATGAAAATAGGGGGTTTATGCTTCTGTACTTACTTGATGACTCGATGATGCTTCCAATTTCCCCAAAAGTTAGGGTTTGTAGGGATTATACTCTCCCAAAAGTTAGAGTTTGTAGGGATTATACTCTCCCAAAAGTTAGAGTTTGTAGGGATTATACTCTCCCAAAAGTTGTTTATACTCGTAAGAGTTCTTAGGTTTTATACTCTCCCAAAAGTTGTTTATACTCGTAAGAGTTCTTAGGGATTATACTCTCCCAAAAGTTGTTTATACTCGTAAGAGTTCTTAGGGATTATACTCTCCTAAAAGTTGTTTATACTCGTAAGAGTTCTTAGGGATTATACTATCTTAAAAGTTGTTTATACTCGTAAGAGTTCTTATGGATTATACTCTCCCAAAAGTTGTTTATACTCGTAAGAGTTCTTAGGGATTATACTCTCCCAAAAGTTCAGGGCTATTTTTGGTAATTGACAGATTAATCATATCTTCCACTCCCCCTAGCTTTAGAGGCTATCGTGGATGAAGATCTTTAGTCACGTATCGTTAGGCATTTCCCTCTTGAACGTTTGCATGTTGGTGTAAATCTTTCTGTTTCATCCGATGAGGCTTATATGAACCTCCTAATTTCTTCTGGGTGAGGTAAACCTCGCAGGGGGTGGGATGTATCTCTCAGTGTCCCTATCCTCTTATGTTTTAGCTTTTCAAATACATTCGTTATCTCAACATTATACGGACACATAGCGATCATCTCAGCACCGTATTCAATGCATAATAAACATCTCATCATAAAATTGGAATATAGTAATTATTTCATCATCACATTGACATGCATTAAGGGAAATCACTGGAATTTTTCCAAAAACGACGCTCCATTGATAAAAAATGTTTATCAACATAGGCAAATAAGGGAAACCCATGCCGGCCTCATTAAAAACCTCTCCATGGTAAAACCCCAAAGGGAAACCCACGTAGAGGGAAAAAGAGTGCCGGTGAAGCAATGTGTACAATTATTCGAGTGAGAAATAAACATTCAAAAATTGTTCATAAAGGGAAGGATGATAAGGGAATAACACCTTTCTCAAACATAAAATCTCTTCAAGTGGCACACGTTCCATGGCCTCAGTATTTCTTTTCCTGTCATATCCTGGAGTTTATACGCTCCGCCTTTTAGTACCTGTATTACCTTGTACGGACCTTCCCAATTAGCTTCCATCTTTCCTGTATTTTTCAAGGCGTCCGCTCTCCGAAGTACTAAATCTCCAACTTTAAAGGAACGAGGGATCACTCTGCGATCGTATGTTGCCTTGATCCTGCTTTTGTATCTTTCTGCTTTCAGCCTTGCCATCTCTCTTTCTTCCTCTACCAGGTCTAGGGCCTCTCTCATTAGTTCTTCGTTTCTCTTTTCTTCAAAGTAGGTGATTCGGTGCGATCTTAGCCTGGCCTCGGGAGGTATCACTGCTGCTGCTCCATACACCAAATAAAAAGGGGGACTCCCCTGTAGCTGTCTTGGGACTAGTTCTGTAGGACCAGAGGACGTTGTCTAGCTCCTCCACCCATCCCCCTCCTTTCTTTTGCAATCGTGTTCGGATACCATCCACTAGGATCCTGTTTGTGACTTCCACTTGTCCATTAGCTTGTGGATGAGCCACTGAGGTGAATCTCTGCACAATATTCCACATCTCGCACCATTTCCTTACTTTCTCTCCATTGAACTGTGTTCCATTATCGGAAACTAGAATTCTCGGCACTCCAAACCTGCAACAGATGTGTCTGGCTAGGAAGAGAATCACATTATCTTCCTCTATCTTGGCTAGGGGCACGGCTTCTACCCACTTGCTGAAGTAATCTACCGCTACGATCAAGAATTTCCTTCCTCCAGGTGCCATGGGGAAAGGTCCTACCAAATCAATCCCCCATTTTGCGAAGGGGCAGGGCGAGTACATGGCACCCATCTCCTCAGCAGGTATCCGTATTAAGGGTCCATTCTTCTGGCATTTCTCACATTTCTTCACGAATTCTCTAGCATCTCTGATTATACTAGGCCAATAGAAGCCTGCTCTAAACACCTTCTTCACCATAGTCGTATAACCTTCATGGCTAGCTGCACAACCCTCATGGATATCCTTGATTACCAACTCCGCTTCTCTTTTCGAAAGACATTTCAAATAGGGTTGAGTAAAGGATCTCTTGTACAACTGGTCTCCTAGGATACAATATTTTCTCCTCCAAACTTTAGCTTCCCGGGACGAGGTTACTTGTACTTTATTCAGCTCTTTCCATATCTCTTTTCTCCAGTCGTCTCCTGTTGTTATCTCTCCAACCAGAGCTTCAGTAGCTAACTGATCTGCCACTAGTAGGGTTATCTTTCCATGTCCCTCGAATTCAGTGGAACTGGCTAGTTTAGACAACCCATCCGCTTTCCCGTTCTCTTCCCTTGGTACCTGTATCACTTCAAAAGTGTGGAATTTATTCTTTAACTTCTTTACTTGCTCTAGATAAGCGATCATCCTTTCGTCTTTGGCGAGATATTCCCCCATAACCTGTTGCACTACCAGCTGTGAGTCAGAATACAGGGTGACTTTTTGTGCCCCTAATTCTGCTGCCATGTTAGCCCCTCTAATCAGGGCTTCATATTCTGCACCATTATTTGAGGTTGAGAACCGGAATTTGACGGCAACCTGTACTTCTTGGCCTTCAGGATCAACCAACACTATCCCTACCCCGCATCCTAACGCAGATGCTGAGCCATCAACATACACTTTCCAACCTTGCACCTCCTCCACCCTGGTAGACTCTTGAATAAAGTCTGCTAAGGCTTGGGCCTTAATAGCCTTCCTTGGTTCATAATCAATATCATATTCATGTAATTCCACTGCCCATCTAACCATTCTTCCTGACAGGTCAGCTCTCCCTAGTGTCTGCTTTAAAGGGAAATTAGTACGCACCCTAACTTTATAGGGCAAGAAGTAAGGGCGTAATCGCCTAGCCGTTACTACCACCGCCAAGGCCGCTTTTTCCACCTCTGAATATCTGATCTCTGCCCCTTGAATGACCTTGCTCACATAGTATATAGGTTGTTGTGTGGAGCCTTCCTCTTTCATCAGGGCTGTGCTCAGGGAATGTTCCCCTACTGAGAGGTATAAAAGTAAGACATCTCCCTGAGAGGGCTTTGTCAGCTTCGGAAGCTGTTCAAGATGGAGCTTAAGTTCTTCGAAAGCTTTCTGACATTGTTCACCCCATTCGAACCTCGACCCCTTCCTTAACGTTCTAAAGAAGTGGTGGCTCCTTTCTGCTGACCTTGCTATGAATCTACTAAGAGCCGCAATTCTACCATTCAGGGTTTGCAATTCTTTCAGATTCCGAGGCGGTTGCATGTTAAGAACCGCCTTCACTTTAGCAGGGTTAACTTCTATCCCCCTCTGATTCACCATATATCCCAGGAATTTTCTTGACCCTACTCCAAAGAAACATTTAGCTGGATTTAATTTAATACCATTTTCTCTGATTACCTGAAATATCTCCTTCAGGTCGTTAATATGTTCCTCTGCTTTGACACTCTTAGCTAGCATATCATCCACGTAGATCTCCATGTTCCTATCAATTTGTCCTCGGAACACTGAGTCTACCATTCTTTGATATGTGGCTCCTGCATTTATTAGTCCAAAAGGCATACGTACATAACCGAAAGTACCACATGTCGCAATAAAACATACCTTCGGTATATCAAGAGGGTTCAACTGGATTTGATGGTACCCTTGATATGCATCCATCATGCTAAGCAATTCGAATCCGGATGTGGCATCTACCAATTTTGTCAATTCTAGTCAAGGGATAATGGTCCTTGGGGCATGCTTTATTCAGATCTCTGAAGTCAATACACATTCTCCATTTGCCAGCTCCCTTAGACACCAGCACTGCATTCGAAAGCCACTCAGGGAATTGCACCCTCTTCACATGCCCTGCACTCAACAGTTTATCAATTTCCTCTTTCACAATGAGGTTCTTCTCTTTACCAAAGTTCCTTAATTTTTGCTTCACTGGCCTAGCTCTGGGATCCACATTAAGGTGGTGCATTGCTATCTCTGGAGGGATACACGTCATGTCTGTCGAGGTGAAGGCGAAGATATCCGCGTTCTCCTGAAGGGTGAGTATCATCCTTTCTTGAAGTTCGGGATTCATTTGAGTACCTATCCTGGTTGTGAATCCCTCCTTTCCCGGGTAGAGCTCAATGTTCATTAATTCCTCATCTGCTTTGGCCTTGGGTTGCTCCTGCACCAGCTCACCCACTTTCTGTTTTTTCAATTCAGGGTCTTCACCCTTGAATCTCTCCATTCCTCGGAACATTGCCCTGTCCGCTATCTTAACCAATTCTACATAACATTTCCTTGCTTGGTACTGGTCCCCACATATCTCTCCCACACCCCCCGAGGCAGGGAATTTCATCTTCATATGGAAGGTGGAAATCACTACCTGGAAGATATTCAAGCTTGGTCTTCCCATCACCACATTATATGAGGATGGATAGTCTACTATCAGAAACTCTATCACTTGCACGCGTCGGTTAGGGGCGGTTCCTAGCCCTACTTGTAGTAACGCTGAACCAAGGGGTTGAATGGCACCCCCTGAAAATCCATAGAGGGCGATCTCCACTGGCCTGAGTTTTATGTTTAATTCCATCTTCTTGAAACACTCGAGGAACATGATATCAGCAGAGCTCCCCATGTCTACAAAGATTCTGGCCACGTTATACCCTGTTATATCTGTGGTAATGACTAATGCGTCATTATGGGTTTCTCTGGGTTCCCCAGCGTCTTCTGGCCCGAAATGGATATCAGGAACCGCTATCATCTTTCCTATCTTGTGGCATTCTGTATTCTTCTCACTTTTCAACGATCTAACACTCTGCTTCCTCTGTCTAAAGGAATCCCCATTAGCAGGCCCCCCATGATCATGTGAATAGTTCCCCTCTTTTGAGGAGGGGGTGGTTGATCCTCTGTGTTCTTCCTTTGTTCCCTCCTGTTATCCTCTGGCTTCCCCTCAGGGTCCTTCCTCTTTTGCCCTCTAGGGCCTTGTCGATCTCTGAAAATGAACTCCTTCAGGTGGCCTGCTTGGATCATTCTTTCTATTTCGTCTTTCAGGTGCCAACAATGGTTTGTATCATGGTCGTAGTCATTATGGAACCTGCAAAACCTGTCGGATTTGGGGTTTTGAGGGCCCCTATTTCTTGAGTAGGGAAACTTCATATCGGGGTGGTCCCCTGCTACTTCTAGAATTTCCGCTAGCTCTATCCTCAGAGGGGTATATCTCCCCGTCCTTCCCTTAGGGCTCCAGCGCGCAGCTTCCTCTCCTTTTACATTTCCCAGCCTCCTCGAGCTTCTGTGTTTCTCTGGACTGGGCCTCCTCGGCATTATTTCCCTTCTTCGTTCTCCATTCCCCATTATTGTCCTAGTTTCCGACCGCTTAGCCTTCCTTACCTCCTCCAGGGTGAGGTATTTTTCCACCCTCCTTAATAGCTCATCAAAGGTCTGCACTGGCTTCTTGGCTAGGGACGTGAACAGGTCTCCGTCTCTTAGTCCATTAGTAAGGGCATTGATTTTGACCTCTGAGGAGGCTGTTGGTACCTCTAAGGCTGCTTGATTGAATCTTTTTAAGAAAGCCCGAAGGCTCTCGTTCTCCCCTTGTCGCATGTTAAATAGGGTGAGGGTGGCCCTAGGTTGCCTCCTAGCGCTGGCGAATTGATGCAAGAACAATTCACTAAACTCCGACCATGAATGGATGGTATCTGGCCCTAGCTGTGTGAACCACTGTTGTGCCACTTTGGATAGGGTAGTTAGAAATACCCTGCACTTGACGCCCTCCCCGTATCGGTGTAATAGGGCAGCATTCTCGAACCTCATCAAATGCTCGTACGGATCCGTGGTGCCATCATATTCAAAATTTAAAGGTTTGAAATTAGAAGGCAGTTCGTCTTGTAAAATGCTAGATGAGAATTGATAGCCAGTAACGTAAGAAGGTTTACTTACGTTGTCGGTCATGTGTTTCTGCATGTCCTTCATTTATTTACGCAAGGCCTGTATTTGATCGCTAACTGCTCCCTGGTAAGTATCATCCGTGCTTTCTCCTATTCCTGTATCCAGAGTCGTATCACCAGGGATCCTCTCCATATTCCTTCGGGGGGGTCTTTCAAGAATACTTCTCTCAGCTTGAGAAGGTATCTTTTCTTCCAGATTTTGAGGGGGACCCTCATTCCTAGAGGGGACTGGAGCAGAATTGATGACATGTTCCAGTGGATTTTGCTTTGTACCCTCGTTGGTAGGTGGAATAGGTCCAGGAGGGCGAAGCCCACGGGAAGTAATTATCTTTTCGACCGCTTGCGCGATCATCACGTCCAATTGATCTTGAGAAATAGTCAAGAGTTCCGGTTGGGCATAGGGATGAGGAGTATCCCTATTAGTCCCACTTCCTGAAGCTCCTGAGGTACCCATCACATTCCCCTCCTGGGCGAGAGGCATATCTTCCGGTATAGGATTTGCAGGTTGTTTCCCTAGGTCCCTATTCGAGGGAAAACCTGGTGGAGGCGGAGGGAAGGGAAGAGGAGTGGAATCTCCCTTCTCCTTAGTCTGTTTCGTAGGATCTTGTTCTCCGCCCATTTAATACGAAACTTTTTTCTCACTTCTTAGCTCGAAATGTTCCCACAGACGGCGCCAGTTGTTCGTAAAATAACGTCTATGTGTATCAACCGTTCCCTTGCGAGCGCTGCGAATCACGGGCTTGAATCACTCTTTATCTTCGACAATCCTCACATACAATCTCCTTGAAAGTCCTGATATGACCGGCAAAAGCACGCCGGAGGGAGGCTCCGGCACGGAATCTCCGACGCTCAAGTCAGAATCCTTCTTAGGAGAATCAAAGGGGAATTTCCCTATAATTCTAGGGAAATTCTGGCGAATAATCCAATATTTCTTCTCAATTCAGTGTATATTTCGTAAGAGTCTGTATATTCTCTAAAAAAACGTAAATGATAAAATAATTGTAACCTGTTTATATACCTGGCCTCTCTCTCGCGAGAGAGGAAGACTTTTCCCCCTATATTCACTCGCACATCCCTGTAAATTCGGCCCAGATCCCTGAAGACCTGGCCTTTCAGCAGACTGGGCCTATCTTCTCACTTTGACCCTATCTCTTGACTTGGCTAAGAGAAAATAGCTCATGCCACGCGTTCCCTTTGGACCAGATCCCTGGGCCCAAAGACTACTACTCCTCGGATATTGGGCTAAAAGCCCAATTATTCTTATTCCTCTCTTTGGGCCTAGGAGTGTATTAATCCACCTTCAAGCTCATTAACCTAATTAAGACTATTATAATTTATCTCGTTTCCACGTGTCGACATTTCCAAGGGCGACATATTTTGTCCGCATCAGTCTCCTTCTCTCTTCAGTGGTGAGGTCATCTTCATCTTTGGGAATCTCCTCCCTTATGTCATCCCTTTGAGCTTGAGTAATTCTGGTGTTAACTTGAGTAAATATGAATGGGCCCCTTGTGATGACTCTCAGCATCTCATTATGGAGACAAGCAAGATGAGCTCTCATCCTGATTTTCCAGAAGTCATAGTTCTCAATTGAGAACATAGGTAGCTTATGATGAGATATATGTGGTTGACTGGATCTGGAGCCATATTGTTGATGTTATCCACAGCATTGTGGGGAACAGCAGCATTGTTGATGTTGTCTGTCATATCTCAGATAAAAGGGGTTGGATAACAATATGTTAAGATTTCAGAGAGATCAGTTCAGTGACCACACTAAAATATGTTTTTTGAAAATCAAGATGGATTTTCAGAAGCAGTGGTCTTTGAACCCTTACTCTGATACCACTTGTTGGTCCTGAACGGAGTATACAACAAGTGTATGGGGGGAATACACTTGTATGCAAATCTTTTTCAAACTTGAGCAAATCAGGCTTTCAGCAAGGTTGTCCTGGACAACTCTTTTGATATGTATAACTTTCAGAAGATAATCAAACTACTAAGCACTATAGAGTACTTAGTTGAATAACTATCTAAATAAGTTATATGTGCGGAATTATGGTTGGCCCTTATGTTCAAACTCCTTTTAATTCTGAAATCTTTATCTTAACACTTAAACTGTTTTTAGGGGACTTGTCTCAAAACAGTTTTGCACAACTTGTGAATTATGTCTTTTGAAGATCAGTTTGTTTGCAGTGTATGAATGTGTTGGTTGTATGAAAATACTTGAAAGTAAACAACACAAGAGTTATAGTGGTTCAGAGACTCAAGCTCCTACATCCACTTTCCCTGATTTAACAGGATAATTCCTTCACTCTTGGAATTAACTTATTTTATAGTGCCAAGGTGCACTGATCAACCACACCACTCCTTGGTGCCTTGATCCCTAGGAATTCAGAGTCCTAGTACTCTCTTCTCAACTCAGAACTTAACTGTTCTTCTCTCAACAGTCAGTTCCTTACACTTCTACTACAGCAATCCTCCTAACTTTCTCTTGAAAGGTTTAAGGGTTGATGTTGGTTCCAACTAGGTGAGATATCCTTTACATTTGAGCACTGTGAATAGGATAGGATATCTCTCTAAGCTTTGTATGATATACAATGAAGGTTCAATTTAGATGAAGTGTTTGGGAAACTAAGAATGTTCTTAGAAAGCTTGAAGGCTTATGAGCTTGTAGTTTCCTCTGAATTGCAGGATGGTTGGATAGTTGGATCACTAGTTGGTTGCCTTCAAATGGTTTCTACACTTCTGTATTTATAGAGCAAATTGAGGTTATGTCCGTTGGAGAGACAACCTCAAAATGTCTATATATGTCTTCCTTGAACTTTGCAACTGGAAGACAGTTTCTTGAAAGTGACATGTCCTTAATTTGGGAAGTAAATGGTTGTAAGCTCTTTGTCTTGACTTTGAAGAACTCTTCCCAATGTCTGAATTGAAGATTTACTTGATCAAACATGGACATTACTTTTGATCATTGGTCCTATGATAAGGACAATAATCCTTATCATCTGGACAAGTCTGCTTATCAGATTCAGCATACTTGACTTATCAGCAGTGTTGGCATAGCTCTTTCAGATGACTTGGCTCTTTCTCTTTGTGCTTATTTTCTTGATGGTTCTTGAGCATTCATGCTTCCATATCAGTGGTTTTGACCCCATCAGCACAGTTGGCCTTTGCCTTAGAGCATTCCAGGTTCAAGTGCTTGGTCAAATCTTCTTGTACAAATCCTCTAATCTTTGCCATTCTCATAAGTAGACTTGATCTTCTTGATGTGTTCTACTCATTGGTTCATCAGGGAGGTTGTCCTACTATTGAGCTGACTTGATCAGCACAGTTGGTCAGTTGTGTATTTCAGCAGTCTTGAGGTCAATTTGATTCTGAGCCTTGAGGGGAATTGATTCTTGTAATCTTTTAAACATGTGTTCCCCCTCAACTTATGCATCTAAAATATATTAAGAGCTTCCTAACATACCAGCTTCTCAACTACCCTGATCTACATGTTCCAACATTCCTGAAACATGTTCACTCAATTTGACTTGTCTATTTGGTATGTCTTAAGGGGTTTTGGTATCTTAATCAAAATTCTCATTTTATTCCCAACACAAGAGGTTGCTTAACTACTATGCTTAAACCAATAAATATATCTAAGTATAAATGGGGTTCGGTTTCTTGTTGGTGAGGAAACTGATAAATTTAAAACAGTCTTGAAGAACTTTTCTTCGAATGCTATAGGATTAATCACGAATCAACTAACCGTTACGAGAAACTAGCCGTTGTGATTATCCTTGATTGCAGTGTAATATCTTGATTGTTTCTTGATTGATACCGATTCCACCAAATCTGGAACTTGCCTTCTTTGGATATGGAAAGTCAATGACTTCGAGATTCACACTTAGTTTTCATGCAGATTTCTAATTGGCTGATCTCACACTCGTCTGATCCTGATACTCGTCTGATTTAGTGCTTGATCTCATCTGGTACTTTATCTAATCTGATTCTGTAAAGAGTAGCCTATCTGTCATGAAGTAATCTTCTGATCTGATTTTGATAATCAGCTGAGTCCAACTCATCAGATTTTTAATCTTCGACTTCTCATCTGATTTGAATATTTCTAAGTCTTGAGAGTTTCGATCAGTAGATATCTCTAGAAGTCCATATCAGTTGATAAGGCATACAAAGGTCTTCTCATCTGATTCTTCAAACTTGGTCTTCCTTCAATCTTCAAGGTCTTCTACTCTTCAGATCTTGAGTGAGCGCGTGTAAAACTAAATGTGATCACAGCTGATATACATACAGCTGATCTCACTTAAACTAGACTGACATTATAAGTTGTTCTATACATCTCAACTTATCATATCAGATTACTAAACTAATTAAGTGTTTTGGTCATCAAAACTAATTACATCATAATCAAGTCTAACCTAAGGGGTGGGTTCATATCCCAATAATTTCCCCATTTTTTATGAAGCCAAAACCATTTAATCTAATCTATCTAACTTATTAAAGCAAGATAAATTAAAGCAGTTTATATAAAATTAATTAAATCGCACACATAAGGCTTAGATGAAGACAATGAGAGGTTATCTTATAAGTCGAAGAAAAATATTTGTATTAATAATATGTAATGAATACAGATTACAAGTTTTTCTATCAGCTAACAAAAAGGATAGTCTTCATCCGCTTCTGATCTGCTAGTTCTGAATTTAGACCTTCATCTGCTTCTGGTCTTCTGATTCTTGAAATATAAGTCGTTTCTTCTCTTCTTAAACACTGGGTGATGTATTTATTTATCACCCCATCCCCTTTTGTCCCCATTAATCTTCATTGTACTCCTTCCAACTTCTATCTTCCTTACTTTCCCCCTTTTTGGCATCATCAAAGCGTGTCAGAGGAGCCTTTATACACCAGTGCTTATGATTAATTGCATGGTTAGTATTTAGGTCCCTGTTGAGTATCTTACATCAAAAGGGTCTTAGAGAGTGAGAAGAAGAAGGTTTTAGAAGAGATTCGAGGAAGAGTGATATGAGAGTGTGTACTATCTCTTTTATGAGACATGACGTGATTTTGGTTACTTGGGGCATATAGGATTGGATTATAGGAGAGAAGGATGAGGTCGTCTAACTTGGAGGATGAATCTATCTTCTTTACATCAGACTCCTCTTCTCCTTCTATTGTTTTTGTCTCAGCTGCTTCACTCTCCTGATGTGACTTATCCGATTTATACGAGAGAGACTTACTTTTGGCTTCAACTCCTGGAGGTGACTTTAGGATAGTTGGTTTATAGTCATTTCCACAGAATGTAGCCATAAGTCTGATCTTTATTTCTCCATTGAGTTCCCATTCGAGCTTGAGTATGTGAGTATCTATCATTTAAGAAAGATAAGAGTGAGAAGATTTGCATTTGAGAAGTTATGTATCTATCCTTTTTATAGAGAGGTTGAGTGTTCTTTTGAATAAAAGTGATTGATGTGATAGCTTCTGTAATGTCAGAAGAGCACTTTTGCATAGAGGGTTAAGATTCAAGTTACTGTTTGATCTGAGGGTCCAAATTTAAAGTAGACTTTATGGACTTCAGATAAACATTATATTTGAAATAATAATTTTGTAGTCCGCATTCAATGCCTCTTGACCAATGTCGGTTAGTTTGGGAAGTGTGAAAATCCAGCCCAGACTGTGCCAAAGATTTGGTGGAGATAACTTAGATATATTACTTTACAAAGAGTATGTCTTCTAAGTTATTTCTCTTGCATTGATTGCATACTTAAGATTTAGTATTTCAATAACTTGTTATGTAAATTTGAAAATTTCGAACTCGATCAGCTATGTTATGTGAACAGCTAATATGTGTCTTCTGAATTGACTTCTAAATTGACTTCTGAATTCTTCTTAGTACGCATCAGCTGAGTTCCCCCTTCAGTTGTGCTAGTCTTCTAATCATCTGCAAAATAAAAATCTTGGAAATTTGTTAGTACAAACAAGATAATGTTAGAAGAAAATATATATACATAGAATATATACATATATACAAGACTGGTGTTATCACTAAGGATCATTAAGAAATCATAGATTCCCCCTTAAGTGAATAACTCTCAATTTCCCCTCATCTTTACATGCTTCTTCATCGGGAAAGACATACCTGAAGATGAGGGTGTCTATTCACCTCATCTAATATGCCTTCATGGTCTACTCTACTGATTCCTTCTGAATCATGATATCAGCTGATGACCACTCAGCTGATTGAGTCTTCTTCAGAACTCAGGATCCAACAGACCTAGACTAATACATAACTCACTAAACCTTAACTCTGCTAGAGGTTTAGTGAGAATATCAGCTCTCCGAAAGTCTGTATGGATCTTTTCCATCCTGATATCCTTTTTCTCCAAGTGATCTCTTATAAAGTGATGTCTTATATCCACATGTTTGCATCTGGTATGGATAACTGGATTTTGAGTGATTGTTATAACATTGTTACTATCACAAAAGATAGGAACTTCTCTAGCTATATAACATTATAATTCTTAAGCTGACATATACTCAGCTTCTGTAGTAGATGTTGCAACAGATGTTTGCTTCTTTGAAAACCCTGAAATCAACTTATTTCCTAGAAACTGACATGTGCCAGAAGTAGATTTCCTATCTATTTTGCATCATCCATAGTCAGAATCTGAATATCCACTCATCTCTATGTCATCATCAGTGGGATACCATAATCCTAGATTGATTGTACCTCTCAAGTAGTTCAATATCTTCTTGGCTGCTTCTAAATGACTTTGTTTAGGATTGGCTTGAAACCTAGCACATACTCCTACCACAAAGGTTATATCATGTCTGCTGGCTGTTAGGTATAGAAGGGATCCTATCAGGGCTCTATATTCTGACTGATCTGCTGAAACCCCTTGCTCATCTAGTTCCATCTTGAAATATGTCATCATGGGAATCCTTGCTGGTTTACACTGTTGAATCTTAAATTTCTCTAAAAGATTCAATTACACATTGAAAGTGTACCGAGCTCAAAGTCTTCTATTGGGACTATAAAGTAGTAAGACATGTTACTCTTGGCACGTTAAATATTGCAAGCCCTTTAGGAGTAAAGGATTAATATCACAGTTGGACTGTAAGAGTGAATGTAGGACAAGAAGTGTTGGGAATAAAATGAGAAGTGTTTTGATTTAATACCAAAACCCCCTGAGACATGCCTAAGTCAAATATGATTATGTTCTAAGAATGTTAGAACATATAGTATAAGGCTAGTTGAGAAGCTGGCATGTTAGGCAGCTCTTAGATATATAGATGCACAAGTTGAGGGGGAACATATGCTTTGAAGTCTATTTAGATCAAGTCCCCTCAAAAGGCTCAAGTCAAATGTGTCCCAAGTTTGCTGAATGGACAAGTATGCTGATCAAGAGTGAATGGATTGTGTAACAATCTATGAAGATCAAGCATGAAAAATAGATCATCTAGACAGAACCTACTAAGGCATTTTTGCTCAGGAGGTTTGTCCAGGAGAGTTGTCTCAGCACACTTGTACCAGAACCATGTCAAGGTGATCCCAACTTTGCTGATATGGTCAAAGACAACTACTCTATGTCATGAATGAACAAGATCCATCCTAAAAGATGCATAGAGACATTCAAGGAAAGAGAAAGAGTCAAGTCATCTGAAGAGCATGCCAACCTTGCTGATAAGAAAAGTCTACTGATAGTGATAAGCAGAGTTGTCCAAGTGATAAGGAATGTTGTCCTTATCTTAGGACTAATCATCAGAAGCCATGTCCATGTTTGAACAAGTGAATCTTGGAGTCAAACATTGGGAAGAGTGCTGCAGAATGAAGACAAAGTGGTTACAGCCGTTTATTTCCCAAATGAAGGACATGTCACTATCAAGAATCTGTCTTCCAGTTTGAAGAACTCAAGGAAGACATTTATGGACATTTGGGACTGCCTCTC
Source organism: Galeopsis tetrahit (assembly GCA_963675135.1). NCBI lineage: Eukaryota > Viridiplantae > Streptophyta > Magnoliopsida > Lamiales > Lamiaceae > Galeopsis > Galeopsis tetrahit. The sequence goes on along the minus strand of OY776128.1, from coordinate 39,877,428 downwards.
CAACGGGCAAATTCTCAAATTTGTCTATAAATACAGAAGTATGAAGACCATTTGAAAGTACCTCAACCTTGACAAGAATATCCAACTACAAGCAAAAAGTGCTTACAAGCTTTCAAAGAGACTATCTTAGTCTTCAAACACTTCATCTAAGCTCAACTCAATTGTATATCCATACAAAGCTTAGAGAGATATCCTATCCTTATACATTGATTTTCATTGTAAAGGATATCTCATTAGTTGGAACCTTACTTCAACCCTTATATCCTTTCAAGTGAGAAAGTTAGAAGGTTGTAGTAGTAGAAGTGGAAGGAACTAACTGTTGAGAGAAGAACAGTTCAGTTCTGAGTTGAGAAAGGGTACTAAGACTCTTGACATCCTAGGGATCAATTCACCAAGGAGTGGTGTTATTGATCAAGTGCACCTTGGCACTATAAAACAAGTTAATTCCAAGAGTGAAGAAATTATCCTGTTAAATCAGGGAAAGTGGATGTAGGAGCTTGAGTCTCTGAACCACTATAAACTCTTGTGTTGATTTACTTTCAAGTACTTTCATACATTCAACACTACACACAAAACTGATCTTTCAAAGGACATATACTTAAGACTGTGCAAAACATATTTGGACAAGTTCCCTGAAAACTGGACTGATTGATTGAAGAGATTTCAGAACTTAAAGGAGTTTAAACTAAAGGGCCAACCACTAATTCCACACTTATAACTAACTTAGATAGTCATTCAACTAAGTACTCTTTAGTACTTAGTAGGTTGGTTATCTTTAAGAAGTTATACATCTCAACAGAGTTGTCCAGGACAACCTTGCTAGAGCCTTACTTGGTTAAGTTTAAAAAAGATTTGCATACAAGTGTATTTCCCCTCCCCCCCCCCCATACACTTGTTATATACTCCTTTCAGGACCAACAAGAAGGTTCGAACTACTATGAATGATGGTGTGATGTTTTACATGCTTTATTATTAACTACCATCATGCATGCATACTTTCATAAGCATTTGATTTAACTACAAGAAAAAAGAATTATAGTCACGCATCTTTTGTCACACTATAAAATAAATATGGTAAAATGTATTATGTAGTCACATTAAATTTTTTTAGTGTGTTAATATGTACATTATAAATACACTAAATATTAAGTGTGTGAATATATACTCAATTGTCACACATAATAATATCAATTGTCTATCACCACACTCCTTTTACCACACCTACTAAGGAATTTTTGCTCAGGAGGTTTGTCCAGGAGAGTTGTCTCAGCACACTTGTACCAGAACCATGTCAAGGTGATCCCAACTTTGCTGATATGGTCAAAGACAACTACTCTATGTCATGAATGAATAAGATCCATCCTAAAAGATCCATAGAGACATTCAAGGAAAGAGAAAGAGTCAAGTCATCTGAAGAACATGCCAACCTTGCTGATAAGCAAAGTCTACTGATAGTGATAAGCAGAGTTGTCTAAGTGATAAGGAATGTTGTCCTTATCTTAGGACTAATCATCAGAAGCCATGTCCATGTTTGAACAAGTGAATCTTGGAGTCAAACATTGGGAAGAGTGCTGCAGAATGAAGACAAAGTGGTTACAGCCGTTTATTTCCCAAATAAAGGACATGTCACTATCAAGAATCTGTCTTCCAGTTTGAAGAACTCAAGGAAGACATTTATGGACATTTGGGACTGCCTCTCCAACGGGCAAATTCTCAAATTTGTCTATAAATACAGAAGTATGAAGACCATTTGAAAGTACCTCAACCTTGACAAGAATATCCAACTACAAGGAAAAAGTGTTTTCAAGCTTTCAAAGAGACTATCTTATTCTTCAAACAATTCATCTAACCTGAACTGAATTATATATCCATACAAAGCTTAAAGAGATATCCTATCCTTATACACTGATTTTCATTGTAAAGGATATCTCATTAGTTGGAACCTTACTTCAACCCTTATACCCTTTCAAGTGAGAAAGTTAGAAGGTTGTAGTAGTAGAAGTGGAAGGAACTAACTATTGAGAGAAGAACAGTTCAGTTTTGAGTTGAGAAAGGGTACTAGGACTCTTGACATCCTAGGGTTAATTCACCAAGGAGTGGTGTTATTGATCAAGTGCACCTTGGCACTATAAAACAAGTTAATTCCAAGAGTGAAGGAATTATCCTGTTAAATCAGGGAAAGTGGATGTAGGAGCTTGAGTCTCTGAACCACTATAAACTCTTGTGTTGATTTACTTTCAAGTACTTTCATACATTCAACATTGCACACAAAACAGATCTTTCAAAGGACATATACTTAAGACTGTGCAAAACATATTTGGACAAGTTCCCTGAAAACTTGACTGATTGATTGAAGAGATTTCAGAACTTAAAGGAGTTTAAACTAAAGGGTCAACCACTAATTCCGCACTTATAACTAACTTAGATAGTCATTCAACTAAGTACTCTTTAGTACTTAGTAGGTTGGTTATCTTTAAGAAGTTATACATCTCAACAGAGTTGTCCAGGACAACCTTGCTAGAGCCTTACTTGGTTAAGTTTGAAAAATATTTGCATACAAGTGTATTCCCCCCCCCCCCCCCATACACTTGTAATATACTCCTTTCAGGACCAACAAGAAGGTTCGAACCACTATAAATGATGGTGTGCTGTTTTACATGCTTTATTATTAACTACCATCATGCATGCATACTTTCATAAGCATTTGATTTAACTACAAGAAAAAAGAATTATAGTCACGCATCTTTTGTCACACTATAAAATAAATATGGTAAAATGTATTATGTAGTCACATTAAATTTTTTTAGTGTGTTAATATGTACATTATAAATACACTAAATATTAAGTGTGTGAATATATACTCAATTATCACACATAATAATATCAATTGTCTATCACCACACTCCTTTTACCACACTAAAAATAGATGTATTTATAAGTACATTTTAAATACATTATATTTTAAGTGTGTTAATAAGTATGTAAGTTACAAAAAAAAAAGATGTGTTAATATTAACTCTAATACCTACGGGTGTAAACGAATCGAAGCGAATACCACTGTATTCGATTCGTTAAAGTATTCGAATATTCGTATTCGTTTATTTTTTGAATAATAAATTTGATTCGGTATTTGATTCGAATGATTTTTCAATAGTATTCGATTCGAGTATGCGATTCGATTATTTTTTTGAGAATATTTAAACAATATTTTTTGAGTCTCGACTTCACACTACCTTGCCTATGCCGACTATTGACTCCACGCTGCGGAATGGGGGCGGTGAAACAAAGGGAAGGGGGCGACGAAACAGGTGAAACAGAGGGGAGGGGGCAACGAAACAGGCGAAACATAGGGGAGGGGGCAACGAAACAGGCGAAACAGAGGGGAGGGGGCAACGAAACAGGCGAAACAGAGGGGAGGGGGCAACGAAACAGAGTGAGATATGGCGGCGAATAGAGAGGAATAATAAAGGGGATGTACGTTGATAATTGTGGACTGGGGAGAAAACATAAATGAATTAGGGTTTTAACTTTTTTTAGACTTGTAAATAAATAAATATAATATATTTATAATTTAATATATAACTTAAAAATGTATATTATATATAATATATATGTATATATATATTTATTTAATCGAATACTTACGAACATTAAATCGAATATCATGATTTTGTATTTGTATTCGTTTATTAATCGAATTAAAAAAAGTATTAGAATTCGAATTCGAATCATAAAATTTCGAATACGAATACCGAATCGACCAAAATTATTTGATTTGTATACAACCCTACTAATACCACACTATTGTATTAAGAATTATAAAATTCAAATTATATTAATTTTTATTTTATTTTATATGACTGATAAGATTTTAAAAAATATAAGAACGTATTTTATTAATGAATTTTATTTTTTACTTCATAAATTAATTTTTTTCATGATTTGCACAATTTTTTTTATTTAAGTTAAATTCCAATCAACCATTTTTAATCTAACATTTTTAACTTTTTTCATGATTCACAAAATATTTAAAAATTCATTTTTAATTTAATCTAAAATTTTAATTTTCAACTAAATACAATTTAAAATAATATATATATATATATATATATATATATATATATTCTCGTGCTATTTATTCATTAAATGAGTTGTAAATGAGGGTGCAGTAGAGTAGTAAAGTCATTAACATGTGTATGAGAGGTGCGGGGGTTGAGTCTTGTATCAGCTGATATTTTAGAGTGTGACAATTTTTTTTTTTTTTTTTTTGTAGTTGTATCAGCTGATATTATGCATGAAGTAAGAAATTTTTTATAAGCAGTAGACGACGAGTATAATTTTATGGACACATTACAAATTTCGAACTTAACTCGATATGATGAGTAATTAATCAGTATACTAACTGGTCCTAGATCCCTAATAAAATTAACTAATCAAGTCGTATAGAAGAGTTAGTCATTTTCTAACACTTTCAAACACCGATTTGATATATACCCCGAGTTGAGGGGCAATCATGTATTCATTGGAAAAATAAATTCTAAAATTTAAAATTCAACACCTTAGAGTTATTTCTCAATTTTATTTATATCTCACTAATTAAATCACCTTCACACCCTAATAAAATAATTTCAGTAAATAAAGGAGGGGTATTTTTGACAAATTATTTTCTCTCTCTCAATCGTCCAACTATAAGTTTTCTACTTTTATTTTTGACACTATATCTCACTAATTAAATCACCTTCACACCCTAATAAAATAATTTCAGTAAATAAAGGAGGGGTATTTTTGACAAATTATTTTCTCTCTCTCAATCGCGTACGTCCCACTACGTTCCCTACGTTCCACTATAAGTTTTCTACTTTTATTTTTTTAGATGTTCCACAATAAGTTTCTCATTCCATTTTTGACAAATTATTTTCTCTCTCTCAATCAAATCAATTATATTTTATTTCATTTTCTTAATCTCCGTACTGATCAAACCATGCACAAAATTTTGGGACGGAGGGAGTATTTTATCATACTTCATCTCACTAATCTATTATTTTTTCTCTCACCATTAAATCATTTGTACTACATCTATTATTTTATCATATTTTTTAATTTAAACACCAAAAGAAATGGAAAACTTATTTTAGAACGGAGGGAGTATTAACATTACTTAAGCCCATGTCGGCCACAACTAATATTAACATATTTATATTAAAAGCCATTGCCCGATTTATTGAGACGACCTAGCTACCGATTTATACAAGGACAGGAGTGACCTGACACAGTAGTTATACTTGTAAATAAATCTAGGATTAGATGCCACACCTAACAAGAATTAATACAGTATATATATATATATATATATATATAAATAATGCCGACATGCAGCTAGCACGTCCCAGATCAGAGCATTTGAAGCTGATCAGATTGCTCAAGCTAGGCGAGGGGGTCCATATCTTTACATCACCGATTAACAACTTTGTCGGAACGCAGATCTGGGAGTAGGCGGAACACCGGAAAAGCACCTGATATCGTTGCACTGCTGATTTGTTCATGAAAATTCAGGTTACAGATCGAGCTCAAGCTTTTTGTGAAGCTTATTTAACTAAATAGGTCGTACATACTTAGTTTTTTTGCAACTCTTTTAAGTCTAACAAACAACTCTTTTAAGTTTAACAAATCAGCCTATTTAATTTTATTTATATATTTTCACACTTTCCTTTCCAAGTCATTCCATAATAACTTTCACCCTTTTAAAATGAAAAACTCTTTATAAACTTTATTTTCACAATATCCTTAATTTTACACAAATGTCATTACTTTTTCTCTACAAATATACACAAAAGTCAACTCATTTCTTTACTTTATATATAAAGTTTTATGAAATTATCTCTCAAAACTTCACTAATTACTACACTTTTTTAATATGCGTGTCCATGAACATATCAAAAGTAATTTGAAAAGGATGGAGTAACTGAAAGAATAAGAGAAAATATATTTTACCTCAATTGAGGATTTTGATTTAGTCTATTCAATATATATAAAGATTACAATTAGGGTTTACAGAGTAACCTACAAGTAATTACAGATATGGAAAATATATACAAATCTCTAAAGATCTTTGACTAAATCAATTATGGACTAAATCATTATTCCTATTACCTCCCTCAAGCAAAGCGGATGTGGAGATACGCGAAGCTTGGACCGAAAGAATTCAAATAGCGGTCGCGGAAGACTCTTGGTGAATATATCAGCAAGTTGAAGATTTGAGGGGACAAAATGGGTAGATAGACGACCCGAAGCAACCATTTCCCGAACAAAATGATAATCAATATCAATGTGTTTTGCACGCTTATGAGCCACCGAATTTTGGCTAAGAAAGAGCGCAAACTTATTATCACCCATGAGCTTTGGTGAAGATGTAGGCATGGCATGAAGTTCACGCAAGAGTAACGTGACCCAAATAACTTCAGAGGCAGCATTAGCCAAAGCCCTATACTCAGACTCACAGCTGGAACGAGAGACAGTAGGTTGTTTCTTAGCACTCCAAGAAACAAGATTCGGACCCAAAAATATGGAATAACCATAAATGGAGCGGCGAGTGTCAAGGCAACGAGCCCAATCAGCATCAGAGTAACCCAAAAGATTGAGAGGTCCACGAGTGAAATCCAAACCAAATGTAAGCGTGCCCTTGACATAACGAAGAATGCGCTTGACAGCCTGAAAATGAGCAACCGTGGGTTTCGATTGAAACTGGCTTACAGTGTTCACAGCATATGATAAATTCGGCCTAGTTATAGTGAGATATTGCAACGCACCCACCAAAGAACGAAACTCAGTAGGATCGGAGTGAGGATCACCATCAATTGTAAGAATTTCCGATGAGGAAAGGGGAGTAGACACTGGCTTGGCATCGAGAAGAGCAGATCGAAGAAGGATGTCTCGCGCATACTTGGACTGACCCAAGAAGATACCAGATTTCGTATAAGTTACCTCCAAGCCGAGGAAATAATTCAGCAGCCCTAGGTCTTTAATCGCAAATTCACGGCGAATTCGAAGAATAATATGATCAATAAGCGACTGGTCACTCCCAGTGATAATAATGTTATCCACGTAGACAAGTAAATAAAGCAAAAAACGATCTTTGCGAAAGACAAACAAAGAAGTGTCAGATTTGCTTTCAAGAAAACCAAGACTTACCAAGAAGGCACAAAAGCGTTGAAACCACGCCTAAGGAGCCTGCTTCAAACCATAAATCGCCTTATTTAGCTTGCAAACAAAGGAAGGACGAACAGAATCAATGTAGCCAGGTGGTTGCTCCATGTAAACAGGCTTTTGAAGAACACCATGCAGAAAAGCATTGTTTACATCCAATTGACGTAATGGCCAATTATTAATAACCGCCAAAGAGAGTATGATACGAACAGTGGAAGCTTTGACTATAGGACTGAAAGTATGATCGTAATCGAAACCAGGAAGCTGAGAAAACCATTGAGCAACTAAGCGAGCTTTATAGCGATCAATAGAACCATTCGTCAAATACTTGGTACGAAAGACCCATTTAGAACCAATAACATTTTCAGTAGCAGGACGAGGGACCAAAGTCCAAGTGTTTTTGGTATGAAGAGCCTTAAGCTCGTCGTCCATTGTAGAAATCCAGTGAGGTGAAAGAAGAAGGTGTATCACCGGCCATGATGAAGAGAATTTCGGTAAAAAAAAAAAAAAAAACTAGGGTTTCTCAGCCTTGTTAGGCTGATACCATGAAAGAATAAGAGAAAATATATTTTACCTCAATTGAGGATTTTGATTTAGTCTATTCAATATATATAAATATTACAATTAGGGTTTACAGAGTAACCTACAAGTAATTACATATATGGAAAATATATACAAATCTCTAAAGATATTTAACTAAATCAATTATGGACTATATCATTATTCCTATTAGTAACATATAAAAATATAATATACATGATCATTAAAGTAAAGAAGTTTAGTAATATTAACTACATTATTCTATTTTCCTTTGTAATAGTTGAAAAAACATTTGAATATATTTTTTATTTTTTTTGAAGATTAGATCAAATTTATTTTTACTTTTATTTCTTCATTTTAAGATTTAAAGAGTCAATTTTATGATTTAATTACAATAATAAAATGTTGTAAATTTTTTTAAATGCACTAATTAATATAACTAAAAAGACTTTTAAAAGGCTTTCGGGTTAGACCAGATTATTAAAAAGGCCCAAGTCAAGACTTTAAAAAAAAAATCTGTGATAGGTCATTGTAAGACTTGGGTCTAAAAATTATACAACAGATTGACCAATTTTTTTTTTATAAAGTCTATTTAGACCTGAAATATTATCACCTCTAATCACATTACTTCTAATGCTTTTCATATTTTTTAATTTCTGTGTTCAAAGCTAATGTGTAGCTCTTACGGGATGGAGGGGCCAATAAAAAGGTATGGAATATAAAAGAAAAAAAAGAAAACCTAAAACCATAAGCTCACAAGTCGAGCCAGAGGCCGGAGTGCCGTTAAAACCTTGCCCGGGAAAACCCTCCTTAGGGACAAAACCCAGGCGAAGGAAAAAGGTAAACTCCTCTAACAATCAATGTCTGTAAAAGACGGTATACAAATCTTTATGCAAGAAAGTAAGTAAGAAATCTGGAGGATAGCCCCTCCAAATGCAGTTGATCTTCGTCTTGGCCACTGCGTCTGCCGTCTGGTTGGCCTCTCTAAAAGTGTGAGAATACCGAATGTGCATGTCTGTGGTAAGAGGATGAACCTGACTCCAGAGGCCCTGCAGTCGCCAAGGGATAGAAGGAGTAGAGCTCATCAAAGTGCTAACTGTCAGACTGGAGTCCGACTCGATCCATAAGAACCGCCACCCTTGGGCATGGGCATACTGAATAGCAATGAGTGCCGCTGCTAACTCCGCCTCAAAAGGAATACCCCAACCAACCTCTTGGGCAATAGCCGCAACAAACATTTACGGGATGGAGGGGTATATAACATAACTCTTGCCTTAAACAATTCACAAACATTTAATTTCGGACAAAACAATCATCACTCAAACAAAACTATTTAGTGTGATTTGCACGTTATGTAATTAGCATACGAGACTTATATACCCCAAACAAAATTAATTAAGTTGTTGGTCCTTAGTGGAGTATGACACAAGTGTATGGGGGGGGGGGGAATGCACTTGTGTATGCAAATTCTTTCTTTTTGACAAAATTGGTCTTATCAGGCAGGTTGTCTCACAACTGGCCTGAGTGTGAACTTTGATAGATACTTGTCCTACTGATTACTATAAAGTGATCAGTTGGCTAAATATCTAAAATAGTTGCAAAGTGCGGAATGTGGTTGGCCTTTTGACTAAAGAAATACTCCAATTCAATTTCTGAAAAGACAGTTATCAGGGACTTTGTCCAAAACAGTTTTCCTTAAACTTTACAAGTTTTACTCTTTGAAATATGTTTGAATATGAATGCAATAAAGAGTGCAGTAAGTAAAGGACACACAAGTTTATAGTGGTTCAGAGACTCAAGCTCCTACATCCACTTTCCCTGATTGAACAGGATAATTCCTTCACAATGGAATTAGCTTGTTTTATAGTGCCAAGGTGCACTGATCAACAACACTCTCTTAGTGCTTTTGATCCCTAGGATAATCTGAGTCCTAGTGCTCAATCTCTCTGAGTTAAGACTGTGTTTCACTCTAACAGTCCTTAACTCCTCACTTCTACAACAAACACTCTCTTCACTAAATGAGATAGGGTTTGAGGTTTGGTTCCAACTAGTAGAGATATCCTTTACAATAAGAACAGTGTAAAGGCTTAGGATATCTCAATGCTAAGCTTTGGATGATTTCAAGGATTAGCTTAGCTAATTGAAGTGATTCAGGAAACTTGGGATTCTTAAGAACAGCTTGGTTTCCTTTTGAAAGCTTGATAGTAGTTTGATAGCTTGTTTTTGGATAATGAATCCCTTTGATCACTTCTGTATTTATAGGCAAATTTGAACAACTAACCGTTGGAGGGATAGCAATTCAAATATGTCTATTTGTAGCACCATTGAAACGGCTAAGAAGCTTGGCATCCTTTTATCCACTGTGTAAAAGGGCTCTTCAATGGTTGCTTGAATGAATGTGTTGACTTCTGACAAATGCGGCTGAGAAGACTTGTGTCAGTTTCCAAATTTGCACATTGTCCTAGGTTGATTTGTGGCAAACTCTACACACAACCAACGGTCAGATGGGACAAGCTCCCTGAACATTCCTGCTGCAGTTTTAGAATGTTCCAACATTCATTCAATGCTTCACTCTTTAATGCTCTAAGTCTTCAATGCTTGTTTCAGCCATGATTGACAATAAATGCTTCATTGAATGTGTCTTCTGTGGGCTTTGGCATTCAATGCTCTTGATCATTTGTACTTCAACTGTCTTGATCTGTTGCATTTATGAACACAGCTTTATTGTACTTGATCTCTTCAGCTCAGTTGTCCACTTGGTCAGCTTGTCTTGAATAGATCAGCAACTTTGTCCTATAGACTTATCAAGCTGTCTAACATACCAGCTTTGGACAACTATCCTGAACACTAAAATCTCATAACATTTCTGAGATTTTTACTTAAGCATTCTACATACTAAGGTGCACTGAGACAGCTTGCCTGAACCTGACTTGAGCACATCTCAACTAATCTGATCATCATCAATCAGGGGTTTTGGTATCTAAATCAAAATCATTTTATTCTCAACAATTTCCCCCTTTTTGATGATGCCAAAACCTATTACAAAGGAACCTTGACTTATACTATACTTTACCTTCAGGGTGAATGAACTGGTCAACTTTCCTGAAAGAAATTATCCATCAAAGAGTTCTATCATCTGGAGGGGCAATGCCATATTGAGCCCAGACCCTTTTCTTCAACTCCCAAACATCCTTGTTGGAGCCTTTAGGGCCAATCTTCATCTTCTCCATCTTCATGATGTTGATGAACTCTTCCAGGATCTTTCCCTCATCAATTAAGTTCCCATTGAACTTAGGAGGCATGTACAGAATTGGACCAGGGGCCTTGAATTCAACTCTTGCCATATCAGCTGCTGCAAACAGCTTTTGGTAGAGGTCCCTATGATTCTCAAACATGAACTGGACAAAGACTTCATCTACACTCTCTCCAAGCCACTTTCCAATGACATAGAAGTCATATACAAAACTTCTCTTGGCCTCCTCCCATGCATCATTCAGTGAGATTGGAACCCACTTATCATGGTGAGGGTACTGAGTGTCCCATCTTTGCAGCATTTGAGGTTTGAGTCTTCTGTAAGAAGCCCTCCTTCTTGGAGCTCTGAAGTTTACTCTTCTTTCATCCCTTGCCTTGTTGGCCTCAACCAATTGATCCATTCTCTCTTTAGCTCTCTGAAGAGCTAACTTCTCCTGAGTCTCTGGATCCTTGCCAAAGCCTTCTTCAAACAACTTAGAAGGATCATCAGCAAGCTTGGGCACACCAACATCAGGCTCTTTGTCCTGTACATCCTCTTCAACATTTTCTTCTTCAATGGCAGGCAGCTTGGCTGCTTTCTTCAATCTCTTTGATTGCTTTACTGGAGTGGATTCTTCAGACTGAAATTCTGAAGGCAAAGTCAGGCTGGTTGGGAATTCATTGAAGGCTTCCAATTCCTTCCTCTTTCTTTCAGATGACCTTGTCACCTTCCCCCTTACTTCAGCAACCTTCTCTTTGGGGTCAAGTCCAGCTGACTCACTACCAGGCCTTTGTTGCCTTCTTGCCTGACTCTCCATTGCAGACATCATGGACTCTTTAATAGCAATTTGAATCTGCTCTTCTTCAGTCAAATTCTCAATATTCATTGGGCCTTTGCCTTTCCCAATGTCTTCTACTGCCTCCTCCTCAATTTCAGGGACCTTCTCCTTTCCCTTAGGTTCACCAATCATCAAGGTTCCCTTTGCCCTTGCTCTCTCTCTTTCCCCCTTTTTGGCATGATCAAAACACTGGGGCTTTAGTTCACTCATAGATACTGAGAGATGTGAGTGGGCCTGAGTGAGGGACTTCAGCTCCTGCAGTAGATACACATTCTCATCATGAATGTTTTGCATTTTATCATCTGCCATGCTCAAAAAAGTGTGAACTGGCTTCATCTTTTGAGTAACAATTGCATCCAATGTGGCTTTCAGTGATTGATCAAGTTTGGCCTGAAGTTGTTCAGTGAGATTGGCCACAACTTGATCAGACACTTTGGCCATAAGTTCAACAGTGAACTTCTCAGCAGCCTCCTTCACCATTGCAGCTTTCAATTCTTCTGCCTTCTTCCTCTGGGCTGTTGTCCTCTGCCTTAAAGCATCCTTGATGGTCTTTCTCAAGGCTTTCACATTATGCTTGTACAAATCTTTGAGACCTTGCTGCTCTTTCTTCACAGATCTTGTGAATTTTCCCATAGCATCCTTGGCCTTTGTCACTTCAGTTGAAACTGTTTGCAGTCCAGTTTGAACTCCACATATTCTAGCATCCAATGTGGGCAGGATCACCTCTTCTGAGCCAGTTAGCCTCATCTCCACAGAGGCTAAAGTCTTTCCTTGGCCATCAAGAGTATCAATGGTTGCTGCATGTGCCTTACCAACCTCCTTGACCAGTGTGTCCAACTTTTCTGACTGTTCTTCAATGATGGATGCAGTCTGAGTAGCAATTTGAAAGTTAGCCTCAGTTGTGTTGGCTTGCTCGAAGTAGATCTGGTTCAGTGTGGACACATTTGCTGAGACTGCTTCAAGGTCAGTGTCAACATCAACTGGTATATCTGTCAGGGAGGCATCTGCAAAAATTTGCTCAATTGTGACAGCAACAGAATCTGCAAAACTAAGAGTGTTAGTGAAATCTCCCTCAAACACCCTCATTTTTTCTTTCTCCCATAAGGCCTGATACATCAGCACCTTCTCTCTCTTTTTCAACTAAATTCTTTTCTTCAATATTCATTTCAGATGGACTCACATTCATTGGAGAATCAGGCCTCCTTTCACCAAGGGATTCATCAAGTTCAGATTTGACTTGAAGAATAGCCTGACTCTCATATTGGGCTGCACCCAATATTTCTACCTCATCTCCCTCTATTTGTGGTGCACTCAGGGAACCTGTAATCACACAATCCTCACCATCATCTCCCTCTGAGTTTTCACCACTATCAGCCTTTTCAACTCCTTCCATTCCTAAACCTGACACCTCTATATCCTCAATAGGATCCATAGAGGGCAGTTGTTGGGAGATCACAGTGCTTGGGCATCCCAAGGCCACTGAGTCATCCTGAATGACTAAAGGCTGGTCAATGTCCAACTGTCCTGACATTGATGAGGCTTTAGCCAAACTAGCTTCTCCCATGGAAGTCTCAACATTGTCAAGTTGTGCCTCAGGTTCAAGAGAACCATCCTTGGCCAATGCATCTTGGACTGAGTCACCATTTTTGGTCAACTCCTCTGAATGATCAGATTCCTTTACAGAATGATAAGTCAAGTAATGTACCTGAGCAGAGTTGAGGCCAGGAGGGTTGGGATTGGTGTTATCATCATCATCATCATTGTCATCATCAGATGGGCTATCAGGGTGCCTGAGTCCCTGTGCAATTCTTTCTCTCTCAGCAAGCACCTTCTCATGAACAATGGTGCAGAACAAGGCCTCAGTGGTCAACACACTGGACTTCTTCACATTTGCAAAGTGCAAGAGCCTGTTCTCTTCAACCTGCCACCAACTTGCTCCTTTATCCTGAATAGCCTGAGCTATTTCCACCATAGTTCTATCCTTGATCTCCACAAGAGCTCTGAGATCATAGAACTGTTGTTGCAGCCTAGGATACTCCTTCAATCCAGGATATAACTCATCCACATTAGCTTTGGCAATTTGCCTCAGCATCCCCTCATAAGTGTATTCTTCACCACTTTCATCTTCAGAAGAGTTGGCTTGGGATTCAGGAGGGTTGGATTGGGATTCAGGTAGGCTTGGCTGGATTTCAGGTAGGTTGGGTTCAGAAGGTTTGGGTTCAGTGGAGCTTAAAACAAGTTGGGATTCAGGTGCTTTTGAGAGCAATGTGCCTGAAGAGGTAATTGGAATGGCTGGAATGAGTGGGAGAACAACTTGATCACCTTCTTGAAGAACAGTTTCAAGAAGTTTGGTATAAGAAAGAAGTCTTGGATCAAGTGGGGAAAAAGGTCTATCCTCAAGATTAACCAAATCTGCCAGCACATCAATACCTGATCTGTCAGGGGCACCTTCAGGGGAGTATACTTTCTTGGCAATGATTGGGGCATCCTCAGGAGTCTTGCACTCCTCTTCTTCATGCCTTGATGGAGATATTCTTTCTGATTGAATATCAGGAGACTTGTCTTCAGGACTGTTGGTCTTGGAGTTAGACTTACTGGCTTGCCTAATCTCCTGGAAGAACTCTTTCTTCTTCTTCTCCTCTTCCATCAACCTCTGCTTCTCAGAAGTTTTGATTATCCTTTTCCTCCTTTCAGATCTTGTGGGCTGATCAAGATCTCTGAATTCTGTTACACTCTCAGGCTGTAAGGGGACAACCTCTCTGAATTCTTCACCCTCTTCAGGGGGGTTGACTCCTTCATCAGCAGCCTTCTCAATCTCCTCAGAAGTGGCTCCTCCACTTCTTGACTGGCTTTCAGGGGAAGATTCACTCAGAATCTTCTTCATTTTCTTCATCTTTGGCTGAGCTTTTGGTGGCTGGGCTTTCCTCTTTCTTGGAGAGGCTCTTGTTACTGGAACAACTGCAACAGCTTTCTTGGAGGCAGCCTCCTGCTTTCTCTTTTCTGTCTTGGAAGACAGTTTTCTGAACATCACCTTTTGTGCAGGAAAAGGCTTTGGCTTTGCTTGTAGATGAGTGTAATGAGCAAATCTTTCCAAGAGCAGGCTGGCTCTTGTGCAGAACTGGAGTCTTCCATCAACCACCACCTTGTGGTGTTTCACCTCCTTAAACTTGATTTTCTCATTCATCATCTTGTCCAAAATAAAGCTTTTCCAGTCAAATTTGACTCTCTTTTCAGCAGAGTCAATCACAGCAGCCATTACCCTGAGCTTTGGCATGCTGATTTGTTCAACACTCCCAGAGTGACTTAACAAACTTTTCACCACACAATCAAACAAGTGCCTATAAACAGGTTTTAAAGTGTTCTTGTTCTGAGCACTTACAAGCTTTTTGGGTGAAATCAGCCATGGAAAGTAGAACTCCTGATCCTTCCTTGTATGTCTCAGGATTCTGGCCTTCTGATGGTAGCCCAAAGCTAGCATCCAAATCTTCTGCAGTGAAGATGATGGTGTGTTGGCTTTCTTCCACTTCATCTTCCTCAGCATATGTGAGCTTAGTGCACACATCACCCTTCTTGCCCTTCCATTTTAAATGGGCAAAGAACTCTGCCATGAATGGATTCAGGCATGAATCAGGCTTGGTGCCAAGAAACTTTTCCAGGCCTGCTTCCCTAAGCCAATGGAGTACTGGCTCAACCTCTTTGTCTGGGCTGTCAAAGGCAACCAGCTTTTCAAACCATAAGGAATTAGGGTGGCTGAGGTAGGAAAAAGCAATGTCCAGAGAGGAGTCATTGAAGTCTACAAGCTCTTCCCTCTTGATCTTGGGTGCCATGGATAAAATTTGAAGGATAGAAAGGTTTGGAGATAAGTTGCAGGTTTTGAGGGTTTTCAAAAACTTGAGAGTATGGAATTATGAGTGCGTAAGGATGGAAGAAAAACTGAGGAGTTTAAATATGTGGGGAGTTTATTAACCGTTGGTTAATAGAGGGTGGCAGTGCGTAAAGGTAAAAACCAATTAAATAAAATAGGGTAGTGGACTTTAGGCGGTTTGATGGAAGTTTAATGCAAATCAATGGTCTTGATGATGGCTCAAGAATTCATGAAATCCCAATTAAGATTTTTGCATTAAATGTTGATTTGCCTTTTTGGTGGTAAAAATCTTTAAAGCACACTCCATCCTAAAATGGCCTACTCTTAGACCAAGAAACCTTTTAAATGTCTAATCAATGCTAAAAATAGCAATGATTATCTAATTAACTCGGACAAACATCCTGAGATGTGCTTTGGTTTCTGTGAAGGTCAAACTGCCTGATGAACTTGCCTGAGTGGGCCCCAAAGTTGCTGACTGGGTCCCACTTGGACAAGTCTCCTGACCAACATTGCTGAACACCATAGGGACAACTTTGCTGAGTTTCCCTTTTTGGCTGACTGCATCAGTGAGGTTGGTCGACATTGCTGAAGTTCATTTTAATGAACTTCCCCCTTCATATGAGCTTTCTTTCCTTATTTCTCCATCTTGCCTGGATCAAGTAAGCCCAATTCAGCTGACAATTCCAAGAATCTTGCTTCAGCTAGAGGCTTAGTTAAGATATCAGCTTTTTGCTTATCAGTGTGAATCTTGACAAGCTTGATATCTTTCTTCTCCACATGATCCCTTATGAAGTGATGCTTGATATCCACATGCTTGCATCTGGTGTGGAGCACTGGATTCTGTGAGATGGCAATTGCACTGTTGTTGTCACAGAATATTGGCACTTCATTTGAGATGACTTTGTAGTCTCTAAGTTGTTGCCTGAGCCAAAGAATCTGAGCACAACAACTTCCAGCTGCTACATATTCTGCTTCAGTTGTTGAGGTTGCCACTGTATTTTGCTTCTTGGAGAACCATGAGATAAGTTTGCTGCCCAAGAATTGACATGTTCCAGAGGTGGATTTTCTGTCAATTCTACATCCTTCATAGTCTGCATCTGAATATCCAGTGAGTTCAATGTTGTCATCAGCTGGATACCATAATCCAAGATTCTCAGATCCCTTGAGATATCTTAGGATTCTCTTGGCAGCATCAAGATGGCTTTTCTTTGGATTTGCTTGGAATCTTGCACACACTCCAACTGCAAATGTGATATCAGGCCTACTTGCAGTGAGATATAGCAAGGATCCTATGATTCCCCTGTAGTTAGTGGAGTTTGTTGGCTCTCCACTTTCATCAGGATCCATTTTCCAGTTAGTGTTCATAGGAATTCTGACTGGCTTGCTTGTAGCACATCCAAATTTCTTGATCATGTCCCTTGTATACTTGGCCTGATTGATGAATATTCCCTTCTTTGATTGAGTGACCTGAAGTCCTAAGAAGAAATTCATCAATCCCATCATGGACATCTCAAATTTGCTCTGCATGAGTTTGGAGAACTTTTCACACAACTTCTCATTTGGAGATCCAAATATAATGTCATCCACATAGATTTGGACTAACAAGATATCATCTCCTTCACAGATTCTGAACAGGGTTCTGTCAACAGTGCCTTTGACAAAACCATGATCTAGAAGAAACTGTGATAAGGTGTCATACCAAGCTCTTGGAGCTTGCTTTAAGCCATAGAGAGCTTTCTTCAATCTGTACACCTTGTCTCCATCTTCAAAGCCTGGGGGCTGTTCCACATATACTTCTTCTTTGAGCACCCCATTGAGAAATGCACTCTTCACATCCATTTGATAAACTTTGAACCTCATGTGAGCTGCATATGCTAAGAAGAGTCTGATTGCCTCTAGTCTGCCTACTGGAGCAAATGTCTCATCATAATCAATTCCTTCAGATTGACAGTATCCTTTGGCCACCAGTCTTGCTTTGTTCCTCACAATGATGTCATTTTCATTTTTCTTATTTTTGAACACCCATTTGGTTCCAATGACATCTTGATGAGTTGGCCTATCCACCAGCTCCCATACTTCATTTCTGGTGAACTGGTTCAGCTCTTCTTGCATGGCTATGATCCAGTTGGTGTCTTGTAGTGCTTCTTCAATATCTCTTGGTTCCTGTTCTGGTTTTGAACTGGGATGGGGTCAGTCAGTTCAATTTCTCCTTCAGGTTGGTTGACTTCAGGTTGATTGCCATCAGGTAGGTTGTCCAGTTTTTGATTATCATGTAATTCAGGCTGAGCAACATCTACAAACACTGTTTCCTTGCTTTGAAGCCTTAGTTTGGTTGTTCTTTGTGTTATTTCATCAATATTCAGGTTTCTAACCCTGAACTCATCAATAGATTCATCAAACACAACATGAGGTGTTTCTTCCACAATAAGAGTTTTGCAATTGTAAACTCTGTAAGCCTTGCTGATTTGTGAATATCCAACAAATATTCCTTCATCAGCTTTGCTGTCAAAAGCTTTCAATTGCTCTTTCCCATTATTGTGAATGAAACACTTACAACCAAATATGTGAAAATAAGCAACAGTGGGCAATCTACCTTTCCATATTTGATATGGGGTTTTACCTTGTCCTTTGGTGATGAAGGACCTGTTTTGTGTGTGACATGCAGTGCTAATGGCTTCAGCCCAGAACCTTTTAGGCAATTTGGATTCAGCAATCAAGGTTCATGCTGCCTCTTTCAAGGTCCTGTTCCTTCTTTCAGCAACCCCATTTTGTTGAGGTGTTCTTGCTGCTGAAGTTTCATGAGTGATGCCATTCTTGCTGCAATACTCATTGATGTATGAGTTTATGAATTCAGTGTCTTTGTCTGATCTGATCCTGACAATGCTTAGGCCCTTTTCATTGCTCAATCTCATCATCAATTCAGGTAACTTGACTTGGGTCTCCTTTTTGTTCAGCAAGAATACTACCCAAGTGTACCTGGAAAAATCATCAACAACAACTAAAGCATATTTTCTTCCATTTATACTTACTGGGATTATTGGCCCAAATAAATCCATATGCAGTAGTTGAAGAACTCTCTCAGTTGAGATGACAGGCTTCCCTTTGAATGAAGCTTTGATCTGCTTTCCTTCCTGACATGGCTGGCATATGTGTTCTTTGGTGAACACTTGATTTGGCAGCCCTTTAACTAGAGAGTTTCTTGCAATCTTGTTGATGGTTTTGAAGTTCAGGTGATTCAGTCTCTTGTGCCATAGCCAGCTTTGCTCACTTGTGCTTTTGGCAACAAGACAAACTGCTTCAGGGGTTTTGCTCCAATCTGCAAAATAGACATTTCCCTTTCTCACCCCTGTTAGTAGCACCTGTTGTGTTGATTTGTTTTTGATAGTACATTCATTTGGTGCAAATTCAACACAATATCCTTTGTCACAAATTTGACTTATAGACAGCAAGTTATATTTTAAGCCTAGGACATATGAGACATCAGTAATTTTAACACTATCAATGTTTAATGTACCATAACCTCTTGTGATCCCTTGTGAGCTGTCTCCAAAGGTTACTGAAGGACCATCCTTTTCTATGAAGTTTGAGAGAAGCTCTTTATTCCCAGTCATGTGTCTTGAACATCCACTGTCCAAGTACCATGTTGTTTTCTTGTTGATGCTTCTCTTCTTCTTGTGGTCCTTGCAGCCCTGCAAAGTCAAAATTTAGGTACCCTTTGAGTGTTGGGTCCTAGAGGGTTAGCTGTACCTTTTGGAACCCAAATCTGCCTGATAACTCTGATTGACTCAAAGTGACTGACTTGGTTTCCATTTACATCTACATACACAGTCTGACCCTTAAATGCCTTGGGTGATTTCTGTGTATAAGTGTTAGCCTTGTAAGTTTCAGGAGGGTTGGTAAATTTCTTTGGGACATTTCTCCTGAAGTTACTAGGCTTAGGTGCAGCTTGGTAAGACTTTTGAGAATAGGGTTTTGGATGGCCTTTTCCATTTGGCAAGTAAGGTCCAGGCTTCCTGAATGTTTTATACCTGTCAGAGGGGATTGGCCTTAATCCATTCAGTTGAGGTTGCCTCATTTGAGTTGGCCTTTTCTGAACAGATTTTGGACAACTTCTCTGATGAGGATTCAGATAGGTTAGCCTTCCATTGGTTCTACCTTTCTGAACCTCATTCCTCTTATAAGCAATGCCTTTAACCTTTTCCATAGGTATGGGTTTAGGTACATTGTTTACTTGAGTTGGTATAAAAATTCCTTTACCCTTATCCTTGATCAGTGGTTGATTTACTTCAATCTCATTTTGTTGTGCCACTGATCTTACAAAAGTCATCTTAGAATTGCTTGATGAAGCAATACTAAGACCAGGTGAGGGTTCAAATGGATTATAGCCTAATCCACCCTTTTGAGCAAATGGTCTTTGGAATCCTTGAATTTCCTCTATTGCTTTAGCAGATTTGTTCAAGGCAGACATTTTCATTTTTAAGCTCCCCTCACTTAATTTTAGAGTATCAAATTCACTTGAGAGATTGTCAAATTTTGCTTGAAGAATTCTAAGATCAAAATCCTTTTTCCTCAAGGCCAGTTCTTGATCATTAATCAACTTTTGTTGTTCAGAGACTTTGAGAGACATTTCCTCATGTTCTCTCATAATCTGCTGATACAACTCAGTTGATTTGATGTCAAACCCTGGTTCAGGAAGGTTGGGAGTTTGAGCTTTTGAATTCAGTAGCTCATTTTCTCTAAGTGCCATATTGCATACTTCTTGTAGCCTAGTGAAATCCTCAAGTAACTTTCCAAAATTAAGTTTCAAGTGGATTTCACTGGATTCATGTGTGTTAATGGAAGAGTTGGAAGATGAACATACCTCCTCATTCTCAAATGCCATTTGACAGTCATCATCACTGTCACTGTTGGAGAACAATCCATCATCTGAAGAGTAGACACTTTCCTCACTTGCTGAATCTCCAGCTACCATAGCCTTCCTGTTGTTCAGCCTCTTGTCTCTTTTGTTCTGCCTATCCTTTCTTTCCTTTGCACTGAGGTCAGGACAGTCATACTGAAAATGACCCTTTTTCTGGCAGTTATAACACACATCTTCATCATCATTCTTCTTGCTTGAGGACTCCTTCCTCCTTGGAGATGATGGTTCACCTTTGCTGTATCTTTTTCTATCAGCATATTTGTCTTCTTTCTTTTCATCAGAGACTTTGTCCTCTGATTTGGTGTCAGGAGAACTGAATCTCCTTCTGGTTCTGTTATCTTGGTAGAACTTCTTGTATCTACCAAATCTGGAGTTGAGCTTCTCAAATCTTCTTGCCATGAGTGCCAGCTCCTCCTTCATTTCTGATTTTGAAACAGATTGAGAGGATCTTTGGATACTTTTCTTTTCTGTTTCAGCAGCTTTGAAAGCAACACCTTTGCTTGAGGAGGATGACTCTTCATGTACTTTCTTTCTGTTTAAATCAAACTCATATGCTTTGAGTTCAGAGAAAACTTGCTGCATTGGCATGGTGTCAAGATTGCTGGTATTTTGCATCATGACAGAATATATGTCCCACTTGGATGTGAGACTTCTCAGAATCTTCAAAGCAACCTCTCTTTTGGCATAGAACTTGCCAAGAGAGTTTATCTCATTCATGATGTCAGTGAATATGCCATCAAGATGATCAATAGTTTCATTGGCTTCCATAGAGAATTGTTCATATTTTTGGATAGCCACTTGAAGCTTATTCTCCTTGATCTTTTGGGTACCTTCACACATAAGTGCTAAAGTGTCCCAAATCTCTTTAGCTGTTGTGCAGTGGTATACTCTCCCCATCACTGCATCTGGAATTGTCTGGTACAATGTGTTCATGGCAATATAGTTCAGGTTGTGCCTTTTTCTTTCTTCAGCTGTAAGGTCATCTTCATCCTTTGGCAGCAACTCCCTTGGATCTGCTTTCTGAGCATCAGTGAGCTTGAGATTTGCTTTAGTGAATGTGAAAGGCCCTCTAGTGATGACTTTAAGCATCTCATCATGCTGGCAAGCAAGATGTGCTCTCATCCTGATTTTCCAGAAATCATAGTTCTCAATTGACAACATTGGCAGCTTGTGATGAGAAATATGATTGACTTGGTTTGGACCCATGTTGTTGATGGTGTTAACAGCATCTCCTGGAACTGCATTGTTAGCCATTTCAACAGTAATAATATAAGATGAACACAGATAGGTTTTTCAGAAATTTGGATCAGTTCAGTGACCACAGAAAATGTGATTTTGAAAATCAGTTCTTCAGAAGCAGTGGTCTATGAACCCCTGCTCTGATACCACTTGTTGGTCCTTAGTGGAGTATGACACAAGTGTATGGGGGGGGAATGCACTTGTGTATGCAAATTCTTTCTTTTTGACAAAACTGGTCTTATCAGGCAGGTTGTCTCACAACTGGCCTGAGTGTGAACTTTGATAGATACTTGTCCTACTGATTACTATAAAGTGATCAGTTGGCTAAATATCTAAAATAGTTGCTAAGTGCGGAATGTGGTTGGCCTTTTGACTAAAGAAATACTCCAATTCAATTTCTGAAAAGACAGTTATCAGGGACTTTGTCCAAAACAGTTTTCCTTAAACTTTACAAGTTTTACTCTTTGAAATATGTTTGAATATGAATGCAATAAAGAGTGCAGTAAGTAAAGGACACACAAGTTTATAGTGGTTCAGAGACTCAAGCTCCTACATCCACTTTCCCTGATTGAACAGGATAATTCCTTCACAATGGAATTAGCTTGTTTTATAGTGCCAAGGTGCACTGATCAACAACACTCTCTTAGTGCTTTTGATCCCTAGGATAATCTGAGTCCTAGTGCTCAATCTCTCTGAGTTAAGACTGTGTTTCACTCTAACAGTCCTTAACTCCTCACTTCTACAACAAACACTCTCTTCACTAAATGAGATAGGGTTTGAGGTTTGGTTCCAACTAGTAGAGATATCCTTTACAATAAGAACAGTGTAAAGGCTTAGGATATCTCAATGCTAAGCTTTGGATGATTTCAAGGATTAGCTTAGCTAATTGAAGTGATTCAGGAAACTTGGGATTCTTAAGAACAGCTTGGTTTCCTTTTGAAAGCTTGATAGTAGTTTGATAGCTTGTTGTTGGATAATGAATCCCTTTGATCACTTCTGTATTTATAGGCAAATTTGAACAACTAACCGTTGGAGGGATAGCAATTCAAATATGTCTATTTGTAGCACCATTGAAACGACTAAGAAGCTTGGCATCCTTTTATCCACTGTGTAAAAGGGCTCTTCAATGGTTGCTTGAATGAATGTGTTGACTTCTGACAAATGCGGCTGAGAAGACTTGTGTCAGTTTCCAAATTTGCACATTGTCCTAGGTTGATTTGTGGCAAACTCTACACACAACCAACGGTCAGATGGGACAAGCTCCCTGAACATTTCTGCTGCAGTTTTAGAATGTTCCAACATTCATTCAATGCTTCACTCTTTAATGCTCTAAGTCTTCAATGCTTGTTTCAGGCATGATTGACAATAAATGCTTCATTGAATGTGTCTTCTGTGGGCTTTGGCATTCAATGCTCTTGATCATTTGTACTTCAACTGTCTTGATCTGTTGCATTTATGAACACAGCTTTATTGTACTTGATCTCTTCAGCTCAGTTGTCCACTTGGTCAGCTTGTCTTGAATAGATCAGCAACTTTGTCCTATAGACTTATCAAGCTGCCTAACATACCAGCTTTGGACAACTATCCTGAACACTAAAATCTCATAACATTTCTGAGATTTTTACTTAAGCATTCTACATACTAAGGTGCACTGAGACAGTTTGCCTGAACCTGACTTGAGCACATCTCAACTAATCTGATCATCATCAATCAGGGGTTTTGGTATCTAAATCAAAATCATTTTATTCCCAACATAAGTGATTTACGAAGTTGAGATTAATTATTTATTGCAAATTTTGCAATAGAATTTCTATCTCTCAATTCACACGATGAATATAAAGTAGAAACTTTTTAAATTAATACTCGATAAATTAATAAACTCCCTAAAATAATATTTTTGACCGGTCCCGATTCGGGGATAGTGTGTTAAATTAATAAACTCGCTAAAATTATAAGATAATACAGTACATTTTTTGTAATTTCAATTGACCCCAAATAAAATATAAATTAATAATTCCATATATACTACATATCACATGAATGATTTATGAATATTTCTTAAAAAATGACTCAATTGTTTTTGTTTTTTTGTTGAAATCAATTTCACCTTAAATCTCGTCTCTAATTTTCCTTATCAATTTCACCTAAAAGTTTCACCATAGTTACTAGGGACCTTCTATATGTAGTCAGGGTGTCGTAACGTGTCGTAATGACTACCGTAGTCAGTTAATCTAAGCCATTAAAAATCTAATCTAAAGGTTTAGATTTGACGACCTGTTACCTTTTGTAAAAGATTTTACGATATGTATTGTCGTAATGTGTCGTAATGTGTCGTAAATTTGTATTTTTTATTAAATTAAATTAATTAAAATATATTATTGTAAATTTACATTTTTATCCTTATACAATAAAATAATTTATTACAACAATTATCTACACCCGATAATTTTATGAGTTCACCCCAAATCATTTTTTACCATAGTTATATGCACCCATTCATTTTATGAGTTCACCCCAAATCATTTTTTACCATAGTTATCTGCACCCATTCATTTTATGAGTTCACCCCCAAATCATTTCTTTTTTACAACGGTTATCTACACCCGCTCATTTTATGAGTTCACCCTCAAATTATATTTTTACCAAAGTTATCTGCATCCGCTCATTTTATGAGTTCACCCCAAAATATTTTTTAAAAAATAATTACATTTAAAAGACTATATTATTTTTTTTATTAATTAACACAAAATATAATAAAATCAACCCTAATTTATACATTTACAATCTACAACCGAGTCATTGCCGAGTTACCGTCGATTCGCCACCAAATCACTCATATTTTTAGAAAAAAAATCCTAAAAACATAATTAAAAAAAACTATCGAGATTAGGCACAAATTTCAATTTTTTTTCTTTTTAATTTTTCTTCCCATTTTCAATTTTTATTCCAAACTTTTTATTTCTTCCTTTTTTCTGTTTCCTACTTTTTTTTTCATTAGTATATTTTTTAGTTTTAATACAAAATAATATTATATGTATGATTTTATTATAATCCCTCCGTCCCAGTGAAAGCTACTCATGAGCTTCGGACACAGAGGTTAAAAAATATGATATAATAAGTGGATGTATGAGAGGTGATGTGATTGAGAGAGAGAATAATATAATGAAATGTGAGAGGGAATAGTTTGGCAAAAAAAGAATGAGTAACTTTCATTGGGACAAACGAATAAGGAAAGTTGGGTAGCTTTCAATAGGAAGGAGGGAGTAGTCGGTAATACAACAAGTAATAACCAGTAATACCATAAACAGTAATCAGTAATACCATTAACAATAATTAGTAATACCACGAACATTAATCAGTAATACCATTAATATTAATCAGTAAAATTTTATACAGTAACAAATAATTTCACACATCTAATTATATTCAATAATACAAAAAATAATTATCAGTAATACCATGAACAGTAAGTAGTAATACCATGAACATTGAATAGTAATATCTCATACAATAACAAATAATTCCACAAATCTAATTATATTCAATAATACCAAAAACAATTATCAGTAATACCATAAACAATAATATGTAATACCATAAAAATAATAATAATCAGTAATATATAATTACACATAATCAGTAATACCAAAATTAATAATCAATAATCATTAATATTAATTCAATAGTGTATTAATAGTAATACCGCAATCAATAACTAGTAATACCAGTATCAATAATACCAATAACAATAATATCATAAAAAAGTGGAGAGAGTGCAGATCGGGGTGTACTAAAGAAAATAGAGGGTGCACATTACCAAACTCAATTGAAGGAAACCCTAGCCCAATGGGAGGGCACCCCAGGTCAGCAGTCGTCGCTTGGGATTTCATCAGCAAGGTCACCGGCTCCGAGTGTCGTCCGGTCAGAGATCCATCAGCAACATACTAACAGTCCTCCGTCGGGCCGTCGTCAGCCGAAGGAAGAGGCTGCGCAGGAG
Organism: Galeopsis tetrahit; assembly: GCA_963675135.1. NCBI lineage: Eukaryota > Viridiplantae > Streptophyta > Magnoliopsida > Lamiales > Lamiaceae > Galeopsis > Galeopsis tetrahit. Next base: position 39,851,596 of record OY776128.1, on the reverse strand, counting down.
CAGGGTGAAGAAGACGGATGAAGCAATGTAGCTTCGATTTGGATAGAGATGAACGACGAGAGAGAGGCAGCGTCGATTCGAGTGTTGCATGCGAGCGCCGTTGATGTAGGAGAAGCTCCTGGATCGCGAACGCAAGGGAGATTGATCGAAGCAGTCGCGTCGGTGGTCGAAATGAGGAGAGGATTTCGGCCGCCATGGATCGTGGCCGAGATGGAAGATTATGTCGATTGTTATGGAAGTGAAGAATCGCGATTGCGATTCGAGGAGGGGTCTCGAGCTTCAGCGGCCGAGACCGAAGTGTCGTCGTCGCCGTCGAGGGGGTGGTCGGGCATGGTGGTGGCTGGGTCACCCGCCGACATGCATGGATTTCCGGCAGGTCCTTTACTCATCAAATTAAAATTAAAATTTAGGTGCACCGCCGATCGACTTTAATAAAATTATACCTATAATATTATTTTGTATTAAAATTTAAAAAATACACATGCAAACAATGGAAAAGAAAGACAGGAAAATTTAAAAAGGAAAAGAAAAAAAAAACAAGGAAATAAAAAATTTGAAAAAAAAATTGAAAATGGGAAGAAAAAAGAAAAAGAGGAGGGGAAGAAAAATTAAAAAGAAAAAAATTGAGATTTGTGGCTAATTTCGATAGTTTTTTATTAATTATATTTTTACGCTTTTTTTTTTAAATATGGGTGATTTGGTGGTGAATTGATTTTTTAGAGTTTATTTTATTATATTTTGTGTAAAATAATAAAAGGATAATATAGTCTTTTAAATGTGATTATTTTTTAAAAAATATTTTGGGGTGCACTCATAAAATGCGCGAGTGCAGATAACCGTGGTAAAACAATAATTTGGGGGTGAACTCATAAAATGAGCGAGTGCATATAATTGTGGTAAAAAATAATTTGGGGGTGAACTCATAGAATGAGCGGGTGTAGATAACTGTTGTAAAAAAGAAATGATTTGGGGGTGAACTCATTAAATGAGCGGGTGCAGATAATTGTTGTAAAAATATGATTAGGGGGTGAATTTATTAAATTAGCGGGTGCAGATAATTGTAGTAAAAATATGATTAGGGGGTGCACTCATTAAATTAGTGGGTGCAGGTAAAATATAAATAAAATTTAAAAAGAAGGGTAATATAGTAAATAACAAAATATAATTTAAAAAATGATATAAATAACTTAAATTTGTATAACAGGTAGCAGGTCGTTACGACGTTTACGACGCCATGTGGCGCGATTCGATAAAGTGACTATGTAGTCACTTCATAAAATGTGACTGCCGTAAGAATTGCCCTAGTTACTAAGAACCCATTCTTGCAATATATTACTTTTGAGTGAGACTTGGATTATCCTTGTTGTGCTTGCATAATGCTTTTCGAATCTCGTCGGTCATTGTTATTTTTTTCACACCTATAAGATGAGAAGTCATGTTGTGTGTATGATTTGTTTGTGTTAGCATATTTTCATCTTGTATATTTGTATTGAAAATATTGTTTAATGTTCATAAAGTGATACAATGAACACAAGAAGTATAATAATGTGAAGATTGAAGGATTCTTTTAAATTAGACCCTTCATTTGATATACAATAAATAATTAGATGTGAAAGTTTGAAAGAGTGTTTCTATAAATTAATAAAATATTAATTAATATATAAATTAATAATTATTAATTTATAGATAAATTAATAACTCTTTTAATTAATAAATTTTGATGGTCCGAAAATTATTAATTTATAAAGTTTCTACTGTATATATAAGTCCTAAAAAAGATTATATGAAAAAAATATTGAGTTGATTAATGTTATATTAATTAAAGTATTATTATTATATATATATATATTTCGCATAATATTAAGTCTATCATGATCGGTAAAACTTTATAAATAATAGAATACATTAATTTATAAATGGTTGCAATTCGATACACAGTTTGCTTTGATGCTTTCCAACAACATTCGATGCCCGAAAAGTTGTAATGGTCATGACCCAATTGGAATTATGTAAAAATCACTGATTGTTTAGACTGTCATTACCTTCGTCGTATCGACGGAAAATAAATAATTTTAGATTATTTTATTAATTTATTATCGACGAAAAATAATTAATTTTAAATTATTTTAATAAATTATTATTGACGGTATTAACGACAGACTAATGACCCAGTACACAAACGGATCGTCGAGTTTCACCTACAGTTCATGCTCATTGTACAGTGAATACAAGCTGCCTTGAGAATTTGGGATATATATACCCAGCACAAGAAAGCTAGTGACATAAAAATCATAACATTAAATGGGCAGCATATTCAATTCCAGTCCTGAAATCATATTATTCCCAGGCATCTCGGTAAGTTTACTCTCTATTGCGTTAAACTACATATCCTCGCAATTTTTCATCGCAATTTTAATAATTATTTGTAAAGTAAATCTCTAAAAATACCCCAACTTTATTGGGCAATTCTTACGGTAGTCACATTTTACAAAGTGACTACGCAGTCACTTTGTCGAATCGCGCCATGTGGCATCGTAACCGTAAAAACGACCTGCTACCTGTCATACAGGTTTCAGTTATTTTTAGCATTATTTAAATTATATTTTGTTATTTACTATATTACCCTTCTTTTTAAATTTTATTTATATTTTACCTGCACCCACTAATTTAATGAGTGCACCCCCTAATCATATTTTTACTACAATTATCTGCACCCGCTAATTTAATGAATTCACCCCCTAATCATATTTTTACAACAATTATCTGCACCCGCTCATTTAATGAGTTCACCCCCAAATCATTTCTTTTTTACAACAGTTATCTACACCCGCTCATTCTATGAGTTCACCCCCAAATTATTTTTTACCACAATTATCTGCACTCGCTCATTTTATGAGTTCACCCCCAAATTATTGTTTTACCACGGTTATCTGCACTCGCACATTTTATGAGTGCACCCCAAAATATTTTTTAAAAAATAATCACATTTAAAAGACTATATTATCCTTTTATTATTTTACACAAAATATAATAAAATAAACTCTAAAAAATCAATTCACCACCAAATCACCCATATTTAAAAAAAAAAAAGCGTAAAAATATAATTAATAAAATACTATCGAAATTAGCCACAAATCTCAATTATTTTCTTTTTAATTTTTCTTCCCATTTTCAATTTTTTTTCAAATTTTTTATTTCCTTTTTTTTTCTTTTCCTTTTTAAATTTTCCCGTCTTTCTTTTCCATTTTTTGCATGTGTATTTTTTAAATTTTAATACAAAATAATATTATAGGTATAATTTTATTAAAGTCGATTGGCGGTGCACCTAAATTTTAATTTTAATTTGATGAGTAAAGGACCTACCGGAAATCCATGCATGTCGGCGGGTGACCCAGCCACCACCATGCCCGACCACCCCCTCGACGGCGAAGGCGGCGCTTCGGTCTCGGTCGCTGAAGCCCGAGACCCCTCCTCAAATAACAATCGACATAATCTTCCATCTCGGCCACGATCCATGGCGGCCGAAATCCTCTCCTCATTTCGACCACCGACGCGACTGCTTCGATCAATCTCTGTTGCGTTCGCGATCCAGGAGCTTCTCCGACATCAACGACGCTCGCCTGCAACACTCGGATCGACGCTGCCTCTCTCGCGTCGTTCATCTCTGTCCAAATCGAAGCTACATTGCTTCATCCGTCTTCTTCACCCTGCTCCTGCGCAGCCTCTTCCTCCGGCTGACGACGGTCCGACGGAGGACCTGTAGTATGTTTGTAGGTCCCGAAGATGAGTTAATATCGAGGGAAGCTAACGAAAACGTCTAGAGGGGGGTGAATAGACTTTTCTAAAATCTTTCGATATATCAGAATTACAAAATGCGGAATACGAAATTAATAATGAGCCCAACTAAAGTTTATACTCAATCTTCAAAATTCGAGAACTCTGTTCTATACTCAACTTGTCTAGTTCAGTTATGTAGGTTAAAACAATTAAGCAATTAACAAACAGTAAAGTAATCAACACAAACAATTTATAGTGGTTCGACAACTTGTCTACGTCCACTCTCACAACCCAGTTGTGATGTTTCCACTAACTCTTCCAATCGAGTACAAAGTGTGAGTTCTTGTGATTTTAAGTCCCAAGAAAAAGACTTAGATCTTCTAAGACTATACCACCAGATATATCTTCGATCTTACTAGAAATTTACAAGTATCTAGCAACTTGATAAAAACTAAAAAGAAAAACTTATTCAGTAGCAGTCTTCTGGTTTCTTCACTTGTCTTCTGACTTGCTTTCTGAACTTCAAAATAAACTCTGAGAGTGTAAGCTTTCGAACGCTTCAGTATGTGTATTTGCAGTAGTATCAGTAATCAGTAGTCTTCAAACAATAAACACCTTGAGGTATTTATAGACTCCTGAATTCAAGAACTTAGTTAGTTGTAACCAACTCTTCTTGAAAACTAACTTCCAACTGAATCTTCTTATCTATCCACGCGCTTCAGTTATTTAGTTATTTCTAACTAACTTTGATCCTTATCTTTCCTTTAATTTGACTTGTCTTGTTGAGTCTTGTAGACCACCTGTCTTCAGTAGTAGACTTCATTCTTCTTGTCTAGTCTGGTCTTCTTGTGCAATCTTCAATAGTAGACTATTCTAATCCTAACAAGACTATTACATTACTTTAAGTTTTATGACACAGCTTAGTCAACTTAGAAACTATACAATGAATCTATTTATTACATATAAAAATCATGAGCTCTATACAATGATTATTATAGCTCAATAACAATCTATATAATAATGAATCAACACATATGAAGTACTTATAATTCGTACTTATCTTTTAATATAACAATAACACTTTTCTTTCACATGTGAACTCTACTGGTCTGTTCAAGATGACTCATTCTTTAACTAGACTAGATCAGTCAATACTTAGAAAAATTCAAACTACTTTTGGCTTATCAAAACTTCATCTTTTATCATCATGTAGGACTTGTCTAGGATTCATATCCCAACAATGTTGCTGATGGATCTCTGACCGGACGACACTCGGAGCCGGTGACCTTGCTGATGAAATCCCAAGCGACGACTACTGACCTAGGTTGCCCTCCCATTGGGCTGGGATTTCCTTCAATTGGGCTTGGTAATGTGCACCCTCTATTTTCTTTAGTACACCCCGATCTGCACTCTCTCCACTTTTTTTTTATTGTATTATTGTTATTGGTATTATTGATACTGGTATTACTAGTTATTGATTGTGGTATTACTATTAATACACTATTGAATTAATATTAATGATTATTGATTATTAATTGTGGTATTACTGATTATGTGAAATTATTTATTACTGATTATTATTATTTTTAAGGTATTACATATTATTATTTACGGTATTACTGATAATTGTTTTTGGTATTATTGAATATAATTAGATTTGTGGAATTATTTGTTATTGTATGAGATATTACTATTCAATGTTCATGGTATTACTACTTACTTTTCATGGTATTACTAATAATTATTTTTTGTATTATTGAATATAATTAGATGTGTGAAATTATTTGTTATTGTATAAAATTTTGTTGATTAATATTAATGGTATTACTGATTAATGTTCGTGGTATTACTAATTATTGTTAATGGTATTAATGATTACTGTTTATGGTATTACTGGTTATTACTTGTTGTATTACCGACTACTCCCTCCTTCCTACTGAAAGCTACCCAACTTTCCTTATCCGTTTGTCCCAATGAAAGTTACTCATTCTTTTTTTGTCAAACTATTCCCTCTCACATTTCATTATATTCTTCTCTCTCTCAATCACATCACCTCTCATACATCCACTTATTATATCATATTTTTTAACCTCTGTGTCCGAAGCTCATGAGGAGCTTTCACTGGGACGGAGGGATTATAATAAAATCATACATATAATATTATTTTGTATTAAAACTAAAAAATATACTAATGAAAAAAAAGTAGAAAACAAAAAAAAAAACGAAGAAATAAAAAGTTTGGAATAAAAATTGAAAATGGGAAGAAAAATTAAAAAGAAAAAAAATTGAAATTTGTGCCTAATCTCGATAGTTTTTTTTTTAATTATGTTTTTACGATTTTTTTTCTAAAAATATGAGTGATTTGGTGGTGAATCGACGGTAACTCGGCAATGACTCGGTTGTAGATTGTAAATGTATAAATTAGGGTTGATTTTATTATATTTTGTGTTAATTAATAAAAAAATAATATAGTCTTTTAAATGTAATTATTTTTTAAAAAAATATTTTGGGGTGAACTCATAAAATGAGCGGGTGCAGATAATTGTGGTATAAAAATAATTTGGGGGTGAACTCATAAAATGAGCGGGTGCAGATAACTTTGGTAAAATATAATTCGGGGGTGAACTCATAAAATGAGCGGGTGTAGATAACCGTTGTAAAAAAGAAATGATTTGGGGGTGAACTCATAAAATGAATGGGTGCAGATAACTATAGTAAAAAATGATTTGGGTGAACTCATAAAATGAATGGGTGCAGATAACTATGGTAAAAAATGATTTGGGGTGAACTCATAAAATTAGCGGGTGTAGTCGTGTAGATAATTGTTGTAATAAATTACTCCGTATTTTATTATATAAGGATAAAAATGTAAATTTACAATAATATATTTTAATTAATTTAATTTAATAGAAAATACAAATTTATGACACATTACGACACATTACGACAATACATATCGTAAAATTTACAAAAGGTAACAGATCATCAAATCTAAACCTTTAGCTTAAATTTTTAATGGCTTAAATTAACTGACTACGGTAGTCATTACGACACGTTACGACACCACTACATATAGAAGGCCCCAACTTTATTCTGAGTCCTTAAAAGTTATTTTTCTTTATATGAAAATCTTGGGATGTAAGGATTAATAATAAAGCCTATGACGTGGCCGGGTACGTGACCAAGTACAATTAATTATAATATTTATATGAAAAGCCATTATATTGACCGATTTATTGAGACCTAGCTAGCTATCTACCGATTTAAAAGCATTTGATTAAATGGTGTTTTAACTGTTTATAGAAGGCCAGCATTAGATGCCACACCTAACCTAACAAGAAATTAAATACGTATATATTATAAATAATGCAGACATGCAGAGCAATTTGAAGCTTTGTAATTAGGATGTGGAAGCTGAAGATTGCTCATGGCGAGGGTCCATATTTGTGCACCACCAACAACTTTGTCGGAAGGCAGATATGGGAGTACGATCCCAACGGCGGAACTCCCGAAGAGCACCAAGCGTTTAACGCCGCTCGTCAACAATGGAAACGCCAACGAATGATAAACGGATATCGTTGCTCTGCTGATTTGTTCATTAGAATTCAGGTCTTGTTATTAATTTGTCGTTTTTGGACTTAAATTTTCTTTTAAAATATTTGTCGTATTATTAATTTTTTCACTTTTTTTTTCCCTTTTATACACTACTTTAATTTCATCATTTTTTTTAAGTTTTGATGGAGGGTTCGAACTTGAAATCTAGAGAAAAGTACACGTCTAAGTCTTAAATCTATGCTACTAGGCCGACTCCTTGAAATTGTACTTATACTACTTTCATCATAGTTATTGCAAATTATGTACTTCCTCAACCAGTTCCTTTATTTTAACTAATTTCCTTTTTTGTTCCCTTATTTTTCTCTCTTTCATAGAATCATAATAATGAAATGTAAATTTGTAAAAAAAAAAATTAGATATTCCTTAATTTATACAAAACAACTAATATGAATAACATTTTGAAACGTATATCTTTCTTTGATTAATTAATCCATCTCTGTTTATTTATTTTTGTTATGGATCGGATATATAGCTTAAAAAGGAAAGTGGAATTGATTTGACGAGCATACCGCCGGTTAGAATCGGAGAAAAAGAACAAATCAGCTACGAAGCGGCAACGATTGCTGTGAAGAAAGGGGTACGACTACATCGGGCAATCCAAGCAAGTGACGGGCATTGGCCTGCTGAAAATACTGGCCCCATGTTTTTCAATCCGCTGCTGGTAAATTAAACTTTTTGTTCATCCTTCACTAATCTTATTATCTAAATTTAATTTTAAATAAAATTAATTATAGCAAAAAGAAAAAAAAAACTTTGGGAAAATTTGTATATTTTGCAATCCACCTTTTTTTTTTCAACTTTTGCACGTAAAAGTGTAGCCTAATTAACAACTCCACCGTCCGATTTTATATAGTTCTCATTTGATAATGTGTGGATTTTAAAAAATGTTGATAGTTTAATTATGTGTAAAGTAGAAAAATAGTGTATAAATAAAATAAATGCCAAATAATTATTTTTAACCCTTAGTTTTCACTTTTTATTAAATCTATCACATACTTTTCTTTTTATCTAAATTATACCTATATTTTTCATTTTTTTTATCAAATCTTGCACGTACTTTTTATGTTTTACCAATTTTAGCACATATTTTTATCAATTAATTTAAAATACTAAAAAACTGTGAAATTATCTAATAATTAATATATGGGTCACACTTGCGTACCCCCTAGTGCACCGTACCCCTAGTTTTAATTTTAATTTTTTATTTATATTTTATATGCACCCATTAATTTAATGAGTTCACCCCTAAATTATATTTTTACTACAGTTATCTGCACCCACTCATTTTATGAGTTCACCCCCAAATCATTTCTTTTTTACAACAATTATCTACACCCGCTCATTTTATGAGTTCGCCCCCAAATTATTTTTTTACCACAGTTATCTGCACCCCGCTCATTTTATGAGTTCACCCCCAAATATTTTTTTACTACAGTTATATACACCTGCTCATTTTATGAGTTCACCCCCAAATCATATTTATACTACAGTTATCTGCACCTGCTCATTTTATGAGTTCACCCCAAATCATTTCTTTTTTACAACGGTTCTCTACACCCGCTAATTTTATAAGTTCACCCCTAATTTTTTTTACCACAATTCTCTGCACCCACTCATTTTATGAGTTTACCCCCAATTTTTTTTTTAAATAATTACATTTAAAATACTATATTATCTTTTTATTAATTTACACAAAATATAATAATAAAATCAACCATAATTTATACATTTACAATATGTAGTCGAGTCATTGTCGAGTTACCGTCGATTCACCACTAAATCACCCATATTTTAGAAAAAGAAAATCGTAAAAACATAATTTAAAATATCTATCAAAATAAGGCACAAATCTCAATTTTTTTTTCTTTTTAATTTTTCTTCCCATTTTCAGTTTTTATTCAAAAAATTTTATTTCTTCATTTTTTTCATTAGTATTTTTAAAATTTTTAATACAAAATAATATTATATGTATGATTTTATTATACTCAATAATACAATAAGTAATAATCAGTAATACACTAATACCATTAAAAATAATTAGTACTCCAATATCTTATACAATAACAAATAATTACACATATCTAATTATATAAAATAATACTAAAATCAATTATTAGTAATACCACGAACAGTAATCGGTAATACCATTAATATTAATCAATAAAATTTTATACAATAACAAATAATTCCACACATCCAATTATATTCAATAATACCAAAAACAATTATCAGTAATACAATGAACAGTAATTAGTAATATCATGAACATTGATTAGTAATATCTTATACAATAATAAATAATTTCACAAATCTAATTATATTAAGTAATACCATAATCAATAATATGTAATACCATAAAAATAATAATAATAATCAGTAATGTCTTAAACAATAATAAATAATTTCACACAATCAGTAATACCACAAACAATAACCAGTAATACCACAATTAATAATTAATAATACCGTAATCAGTAATCATTAATTTTAATTCATTTGTATATTAATAGTAATACTACAATCAATAAATAGTAATACCAGTAACAATAACTAATAGTACCATAAAAAAAAAAGTGGAGGGAGTGCAAATCGGGGTGTACTGAAGAAAATAGGGGGTGCACATTACCAAACCCAATTGAAGGGAACCCTAGCCCAATGGGAGGGCACCCTAGGTCAGCAGTCGTCGTTTGAGATTTCATCAGCAAGGTCACCGGCTTTGAGTGTCGGCCGGTTAGAGATCCATCGGCAACATACTCACATTCCTCTGTCGGGCTGCCGTCAGCCGGAGGAAGAGGATCCACAGTAGCATGATGAAGAAGACGGACAAAGCAATATAGCTTCGATTTAGGCAGAGATGAACGACGAGAGAGAGGCGGCGTCGATCCGAGTGTTGCAGGCGAGAGCCATTGATGCCGAAGAAGCTCCTGGATCGCGAACACAAGGGAGATTGATCGAAGCAGTCGCGTCGGTGGTCGAAATGAGAAGAGAATTTCGGCCGCCATGGATCGTTGCCGAGATGGAAGATGATGTCGATTGTCATGGAAGTGAAGAATCGCGATTGCGATTCGAATATGGGTCTTGGGCTTCAGCGGCCGGGACGGAAGCGCCACCGTCGCCGTCAAGGGGGTGGTCGGGCATGGTGGTGGTTGGGTCACCCGCCGATCGGCATGAATTTTCGGCAGGTCCTTTACTCATCAAATTAAAATTGAAATTCAAGTGCACTGCCGATCGTATATAATAAAATCATGCCTATAATATTATATTGTATTAAAATTTAAAAAATACACATGCAAAAAATGTAAAAGAAATGTAGGAAAATTTAAAATAAAAAAGGAAAAGGAAAAAAAAAATGAAGAAAAAAAAAATTTGGAAAAAAAAAATTAAAAATGGAAAAAGAGTAAGGGAAAGGAAAATTAAAAAGTAAAAAATCGAGATTTATGGCTAATTTCGATTTTTTTTATTAATTATATTTTTACGATTTTTTTTAAAAATATGGGTGACTTGGTGGTGAATCGATTTTTTAGAGTTTATTTTTTTCTTTTTAATTTTTCTTCCCATTTTCAGTTTTTATTCAAAAAATTTTATTTCTTCATTTTTTTCATTAGTATTTTTAAAATTTTTAATACAAAATAATATTATATGTATGATTTTATTATACTCAATAATACAATAAGTAATAATCAGTAATACACTAATACCATTAAAAATAATTAGTACTCCAATATCTTATACAATAACAAATAATTACACATATCTAATTATATAAAATAATACTAAAATCAATTATTAGTAATACCACGAACAGTAATCGGTAATACCATTAATATTAATCAATAAAATTTTATACAATAACAAATAATTCCACACATCCAATTATATTCAATAATACCAAAAACAATTATCAGTAATACAATGAACAGTAATTAGTAATATCATGAACATTGATTAGTAATATCTTATACAATAATAAATAATTTCACAAATCTAATTATATTAAGTAATACCATAATCAATAATATGTAATACCATAAAAATAATAATAATAATCAGTAATGTCTTAAACAATAATAAATAATTTCACACAATCAGTAATACCACAAACAATAACCAGTAATACCACAATTAATAATTAATAATACCGTAATCAGTAATCATTAATTTTAATTCATTTGTATATTAATAGTAATACTACAATCAATAAATAGTAATACCAGTAACAATAACTAATAGTACCATAAAAAAAAAAGTGGAGGGAGTGCAAATCGGGGTGTACTGAAGAAAATAGGGGGTGCACATTACCAAACCCAATTGAAGGGAACCCTAGCCCAATGGGAGGGCACCCTAGGTCAGCAGTCGTCGTTTGAGATTTCATCAGCAAGGTCACCGGCTTTGAGTGTCGGCCGGTTAGAGATCCATCGGCAACATACTCACATTCCTCTGTCGGGCTGCCGTCAGCCGGAGGAAGAGGATCCACAGTAGCATGATGAAGAAGACGGACAAAGCAATATAGCTTCGATTTAGGCAGAGATGAACGACGAGAGAGAGGCGGCGTCGATCCGAGTGTTGCAGGCGAGAGCCATTGATGCCGAAGAAGCTCCTGGATCGCGAACACAAGGGAGATTGATCGAAGCAGTCGCGTCGGTGGTCGAAATGAGAAGAGAATTTCGGCCGCCATGGATCGTTGCCGAGATGGAAGATGATGTCGATTGTCATGGAAGTGAAGAATCGCGATTGCGATTCGAATATGGGTCTTGGGCTTCAGCGGCCGGGACGGAAGCGCCACCGTCGCCGTCAAGGGGGTGGTCGGGCATGGTGGTGGTTGGGTCACCCGCCGATCGGCATGAATTTTCGGCAGGTCCTTTACTCATCAAATTAAAATTGAAATTCAAGTGCACTGCCGATCGTATATAATAAAATCATGCCTATAATATTATATTGTATTAAAATTTAAAAAATACACATGCAAAAAATGTAAAAGAAATGTAGGAAAATTTAAAATAAAAAAGGAAAAGGAAAAAAAAAATGAAGAAAAAAAAAATTTGGAAAAAAAAAATTAAAAATGGAAAAAGAGTAAGGGAAAGGAAAATTAAAAAGTAAAAAATCGAGATTTATGGCTAATTTCGATTTTTTTTATTAATTATATTTTTACGATTTTTTTTAAAAATATGGGTGACTTGGTGGTGAATCGATTTTTTAGAGTTTATTTTATTATATTTTGTGTACATTAATAAAAGGATAATATATTCTTTTAAATGTGATTATTTTTCTAAAAATATTTTGGGGTGAACTCATAAAATGTGCGAGTGCAGATAATCGTGGTAAAACAATAATATGTGGGTGAACTCATAAAATGAGCGTGTATAGATAACTGTGGTAAAAAATAATTTGGGGGTGAACTCATAAAATGAACGGGTGTAGATAACTGTTGTAAAAATATGATTAGGAGGTGAACTCATTAAATTAGTGGGTGCAGATAAAATATAAATAAAAAATCGAAATTAAAATTAGGGGGGTGCAAATCATTATTGGGTGAACTAAAAAAAATTGTGGGTGCGAGTTTATTGAGGGTGAACTGAGTAAACAGATGGGTGTGTGACTGGAATCTGAGGCCCAGTCCCAAGGAAGGCCCAATACCTGAAAACTAGGTAGGGGGCATGGTGCATCCAAGTGTATACAAGTATTTGCCTTAATATATATATATATATATATATATATATATATAGAGTACTGATATAGAACCAACCTTCGGGTTTTTTATGGAACCAGATTACTGAGCTGTCACTCCGCGTCATCATCCACATAATTCTTATTGATATATTTTAAAAGATAATTTAAAATAAATCTTATCCAATAAAATATATTTTAATTTTTTAATATGTAATCTCTCACTTAACCATAAGTAAAAACCAGAAAACATCTTCAAACCAAATCAAATCTTCCATCTGCCCACCCACCAACGCCACCAACGATTTATTTTTTCTGATTTGAAAAATCAGGAAAAGCAGAAAGCTTTCCCACAAAGCAAATCCAAGTTTTTTGCAATTATTACTTATTTTCTAAGCAAAAAATAAATTAATTTAATATCTTAATTTTGTCGTATATGTATAATTTTCTAATCGTTATTTCATAAAATATTTTAGAAAAATTTGATGTATCATAGATTAGAAAATTCTCTTGTATATAATGACAAGTTCTTAGAATTTATTTTTAAAAAAAAACTTTAATAGCATAATTTACAATTTAGCAGTAACATGTTAAACCTAAAAAATGGAGGATGTACTTAGCTAATTCAAAGAAAATATAAGTAATCCATTCTCTTTGCAACTGGACTCAAGATTAATATAATGCATCATCAACTTATTTCTGTGTGAGCCTTTGAACAACATAAATCTCATTTATAATGCATCATCAATTTATTTCTGGAAGCACAAAAAAGTTTCACTTTGTGTACAAATTGACTTGTTTCTATAAGCACAAAATCATTTGTCTTTTTATTGGCCATATTCTATCAACACTAAAAATGTGTTTCACATATGCCAGAACCTATCGACTACGCAAATCATACACACGTTTTGCAACCACCCATGAGGACCTCTGAATATAATATTATTAATGAGGTGTCTACATTTTTCATATTGTAATATGTACGTGGGAATGCTTGAGTGATAGCTTTCCACATTGCACTGTTTTCATATTATAATATTCATCCTATAAGCGATTTGATTAATCTTCTCTTAAATAAATGACTATGTTTTGATTCAATATTATCATTTTTTTTATCATTTTATTGCTAAATTATAAATTTTGTCATCCATCACCACTTGTTTGTGTTAGTAAATTGGAAAAAAAAAAAAAGTAATAATTGTAGAAAACTTGATTTGCTTTGTGGGAAAAGCTTGATTTTTCCAGGAAAAATAAATAGTAAATCAGAAAAAATAAATCGTTGGTGGGTGGGCAGATGGAAAATTTGTTGGTTTTTACTAACGATTAAGTGAGAGATTACATATTAAAAAATTAAAATATATTTTAATGGATAATATTTGTTTTAAATTATCTTTTAAAATATATCAATAAGAATTATGTGGATGATGACGCGGAGTGACAGCTCAGTAATCTGGTTCCATAAAAAATCCGAAGGTTGGTTCTATATCAGTACTCTATATATATATATATATATATATATAAATTAATTTAAATTCTACAAAATTTAAATTGTAAAAATATTTTAGAATATAAAATAATCTAAAACTATTGAATTAAATAGAGATTTGCAAAATATTTTAAAAAATATTAATAATTGAAATAAATTGTATAATTTTTTTTAAATATTGATTTGAGATTTTTTAAATATTTTTTAATTTTTTATATTTTAAAGTAAAAAATATGGGTTGGGCTGCTGTGTACTCAAGTACACGGTTTACTTGATTCCAGCCATATAAAAAATATTAAGTATATATAGAATAAATAACGAAATATTTAACAAAAATCATTCTAGTCTAGTGGTTGCCCTTTGATTATCTTACCACAAAGTCACTTTTTCAAAATTTTAATTTTAGCACCAGTTTTTCTACAATTTTCTACAATTTTAATTTTAGCACCAGTTTTTTATGCAAGTAATAAATAATAAAATTTGTAAAATTAATAATAATTTTTTTTAAAAAAAATTAGCAACCAATTTTTTTATACATTATAAAAAAAGTGCAAGTACTAATAATATCATTAATTGCACTTACTAATAATATCATTAATAGTAATAAAAGTGCAAGTAAAAAAATAATAAAACGTGTAAAATTAATAATAATTTTTTTAAAAAAATTTAGCACCAGTTTTTCTAGATTATGAAAGTGTGCAAATAACAAAAAGGTGCATCATTAGCCTACACTTTTCAATTATAATATCATACATTTTTCAATTATAATAACATACACTTTTCATTAATAGAACATACGCCTTTTAGTTATAATAACATACACTTTTCATTAAATAGATCATACACTTTGCAGTTATAATAACATAAACTTTTCATTAATATGGCATACACTTTTCATTAATAGATCATACACTTTACAGTTATAATAACATACACTTTTCATTAATAATTCATACACTTTTCAGTTATAATATCATAAATTTTTCATTAAAAACAATGTTGCACTTTTCAATATACTAACATACATTTTTCATTAAAAAAACAAATATACACTTTTTAGTTATAATAACATACACCTTTTCAAAAAAAAAAAAAAAGACAAAAAAAATCGAAAAAAAAAAAGAAGTCAAAGTTTGACCGTTGACAACATTTGACTAGTAAAAGTCTACTCAAATACATGGTGTACTTGAGTACATACAAGACTTTGGCAGAAAATATTAATTTTAGATTTTTTTTATAAAGTAAGGTATATTTATTAATTAATTTAATTATATTTATAAAAAATATGGGTATAAGTTGAATAAGAGAAAAAAACGTATGTGTTAAATTTGATAAAAAGTGAAAAGTGTGAGTACACTATGGTTAAGAAAAAAATATATCCTAAATTTAAGTAAAAATGAAAAGTATATGGATAAATTGGTTAAGAATAAAATTAAAGTATGTATTAAATTTGATTTAAAGTGAAAAGTATGAATTAAAATATATGATTGACATAAAATAAAGTAATGGTTTTGTTTTATTTCATAAAATAAATAAATTAAGAATAATAAAATTGAATAACCTAAAATTGGAAATGGAAATATTAAAATTGAACCAATGGAGTATATAATACTAAGTAATGATGTACTGGAGTTTTTATTTTATTTTTTGTTTTTTAAATAACCTTAAACACCATCCACATCTAGTTGAGAGGTGTGAAATCAAGTCAGTTTTTATTTTGTTTTTTAAATAACCTTAAACACCATCCACGTCTAGTTGAGAGGTGTGAAATCAAGTCATATAGAATTAATTTTTTAAACACTCCCCTCACTCATTATTTTGATTATATACCCTGTGGTGAAGAATTCCATCCAACGAACAATTTAATATAGATAAAATTACTTTTTTTTTTGAATTTACATTAAATATCCATCCATTTTCCCCTCTCCATGACTAGAACCCAGAATCTAAAGCCTAGGTAGTGGTGCTCTAACCACTTGAGCTATCCAACTTCGTCATGAATAAAATTGCTTTCAATAAAAATTGAATCTAGCTAGAATGTGGACCTAAGTCAAATGCTCTAATACCAAAAAAATAATTTTAATAAATATTATTTATTTATATATACATATATATTTTTTCTTTTGAAACCCGTGTATAAAATATATAAAATTGAGAAAAATTTACACACATTTTCATGTGGACAATCTATAAAAAAAAATAGATACACTTTATGTGGCACAGATAATTGGTTTGCACGTAAGCGGTGCAATCAACACAATCTTGACATCAGAACACAAAAAAGAGATGATTCGCTACATCTACAACCATCAGGTACAAGTTTTATATATTGAACGTACTCTTCGTACCTAATTAATTAAATTAATCGTTATGAATAATTGTAATTAATTAATTTGCAGAATGATGATGGTGGGTGGGGATTTTACATGGAAGGGCATAGTACGATGATAGGATCAGCACTTAACTATGTTACCCTTCGATTACTGGGGGAGGGACCAGATGATGGAAACGGCGCCGTATCAAAAGGCCGCCTGTGGATTCTCCATCACGGTGGTGCTACCGGAATTCCTTCGTGGGGCAAAGTCTTTCTATCGGTACGTAATTATACATGTATATAACATACAAACATGCCCATAATTTCGGACAAAGCAATAGGTCAGGGGTGTCAATTTCCGGTACAACACGATACAAACTCGACACAAAAATTACGGATTAGTGTTTGATCTTATCTAGGAGAGGACCCATCCATTTTGTACAATTGGTCCTTACACCCCCTCAAAAAAAAAAAAATATATAAATATATATATTAAAATAAATAATAAATTATTTTAATAGTGAATTTATTATAAAAGTTAACTCAAAAGAAATTTATTATTGCACTTTTGATAATTATATACTCCGTATAAAAATAATTATTTTATCAATTTTTTAATTGTAAAACTGTTTTTAAAAGGATTCCTATATTTTATATATTTGAGACTATTATATATTAAGAAAAAAAAATTACTTTTGTATACTAATACTATAGTAGGAGTACTTTTAAATATGTTTGCAATTATTTAATAGGTTAGTATTATATATATAAATTCAAAAACTTAGTCCCTTGAAAAAAATTGATAAATAAAATATACTCACTCGTCCCATTATTAATGGAATAATAACTATTTATAAAGAGTTTAATGTAAGAATTGTTTATTGGTATTAAAGGTGATAAAATGACCTTTTAGAAGGAATATTATAATGGATAATTCAACTTGGAGAGAGAATCTTTAGTTAATGGATAAAAAGTAATGACATGTAGTGTAAATAAGAGATGTTTGAAGGAGTTTTTTTAAAAGAGTAGAAAGTTGTTTTTTCAGATAAGGAAATGTTTCATTAATAATGAGACGGATGTTTTTTGCAAATGTTCCAATAATAATGAGACGGAGGGAGTACTTCGTAATTGATAGTTTAATTGGTTAGTTTCTTTAATTTTATATTACATGAAATAACATAAATTAATAAAATATTCATTATTCAGTTTTTCAATTATCAATAATAATATATTTTTCTTTACAACTTTTTTTATTTTTTTGGAACAGCAAATATTTCATTAATGGGTATGAGACATACCCAAAACAGAATCTGATGTTACAAGATACAAATCAAAAGAAGAAGAAAACCTGGACAGTATTTCCCCTTACAACTTAACGTTTCTAATTAATATTAATTTATTTTATTATAAATATATAATTTACGTAATTATAATTATACATTAAATATAATAGGCACCGTACCCCCTAACGTCGAGTTCTGAGTCCGTCCATAATCTTATCGTGTTCGTGTCGATTCTTTAAGCACAATAAAGTTAACAAGTAATTCAATAACCCGTTAACCTGTATTTACCTGATACGACAGGACACAGTTAACCTGTATTTACCTGATACGACAGGACACAATAAATAACACGTATCTGATAATAACACAATAATGACACGATAATTTTTTATATTTAAATAAATATTTTATTTTTGATATATTTAAATGTAATTTTAAATTTATTTATTTTCTTATTGTTTCGTTGTCGTGTCGCGTCGACACAAAAAATATCGTGTTTTGCCGTGTCGACATGAAAATTATTGTATTCGTGTCGTGTCAACACATATCCTTACTGTATCGTGTTCATATTTAATTTTATTGTGTCGTGTCACTATCGTGTCGACACGATATATATCACAATATGTCGGCCTACAAAACAATCTCATGCTAATTTAGGGGGTGTATTCAATTGAGATTCTATTGAATTTTTTGGACTTTAAAGAGTTTGTGGATTTAGAAAATCCATAGACTCCATGCAAAGTTTGACTAACTTTTTTTATTGATTTATATGGATTTTCATAGACTTGACATGATCGTGGAATACACTTTTTATAGATACAAGGTGTATCTATATCTACAAGATATACATCAAATATTTACAAGTGGAGTATTTATAGATACAAGATGTATTTATATCTACAAGATATATATCAAATATTTTAAAAATAAGGATGAACATAATATTAAAAGATATATATAAATCTTGTAGAAGAAGTAAAGTAAATTAAAATTGATGACGACGAAAAATGCAGTAAGTTAATAGTTGAGTATCCATCACAGAACAAATAAAAATGTATCAAGCTGTGAGTTGTTATTTCCTTGTAAGAAAAACCACTCAAAATAATTAAATAAAGAAAGATTTATTAACAGGTAATAATGTTAAATAACCTAAACCAACTGCAATATTTTCACACATCAAACATTTTTCACCGACAACCCTCTACACACACCTACCCCAAAATCATTCAAAATGAAATGGCAAAAACAATATTAGCAAATAGTTTCAACCAATTCATACTAAAAATCCAAAATAAAGAGCAGCAAAAGATTTATGTAGTACATTTGTGTTAGAAGAACAACAAATGTTTTTTTCTTCCGATCTTTGGTCTTCATGGTTTTTTGAGAGAATCTACTGAAATCTCTAGTTATTAGAAGAGATTTTGGAGAGTAAAATCTATTTATATTTTTGGCAGAGAATCCATGAAAATGTATAGAGTATTGAAATTTATAGACCATTGAATACCTAACAATTTTTTAAAACTTTTAAAATCCGTATTGAATACTTCAAAATTTTTAAAAACTATTGAAAATTCGAATTGAATATCCTCTAACTTTAAAAAAAATTTAAAAATTCTACGAACTTCACAACTAATACACTCCCTCAGTGTGATTTGCACAAGAGACTAACCTTGTATACACCAAACAAAACTATATAATTAAGTGATTTACCAAGTTGAGATTATTGCAAATATATAAAATTTCATCTCGTAATTCATACGATTAATATAAGTCCAAAAACTTTTTATATGAAAACAATATTGAGTTGATTAATGTTATTCTCGTTTCAGATCGAATTGTTTTCGCATTTTTTATTTGTCCGTTTCATAATTGTTTGCACACCTTATATAATGAAACTCCTTCATATATATATAAAATGTTACTATTACTTTAACACTCATTCCAATCAATATCTTCACTTTTTTCATATAAATTAAAAAATTACCCTTCAACGCTTCACTCATTATATATAATTTTTAAAAAGTGTGCTCATTTTATAGTATACACTTATGGAACGAAGGGAGTATTAAAGTACTTATATATATATCGCCTAATATCAAGATCGGAAAAACTTTATAAATAATATAATACATTAATTTATAAATTATTGCAATTTGATACACGGTTTGCTTTCCTACAAAATTCGATACCCGAAAAGTATAAATGGTCATGATCGTATTGGAAATATGTAAAAATCATCGATTGTATATTATAAAATTAGTTATTTTTCTTGAGGAATTATTTTGTTGAACCTGCAGATACTTGGGGTGTATGATTGGGAAGGTTGTAATCCACTGCCCCCTGAATTCTTTTTACTCCCTTCATTTTTACCTTATCATCCAGGTAAGTATTTTTTCAATTTAATAATAAAAAAAAAAAGCAGTGTAGAAAAAATTGTTATCGTTTGTTATATATAATTTGTTCAAAATTATTGCAGCAAAAATGTGGTGTTATAGTCGCGTAGTTTACATGCCCATGTCCTATCTTTATGTCCGAAAATACCATGGACCTCTCTCAAACCTAATATTATCCCTTCGTCAAGAAATATACATCGAGCCGTACGACCAAATCGATTGGAATAAGACACGCAACAATTGTTGTAAGGTCCGTTATGAAACTCTTGTTAAGTTACTTATTTACTATTTGTATGAATATTTAAGGAATATGTATTTTTTAGCTACAGAAGTGTAAAATATTGTGGCATAATACAATTAGAATTATATACTATATATTAGACCCTCGAATTTTTTTTTTATATACTATTAGATGTATAACGGTGTGCATTTCGGATTCATATTATTGTGCTACCCAAATATACCTAAAGTAAATTGATCATTTTTTCTTGCACTAGAATGCAGGTCTTATTTTCAAATTGCATCTAAGAATAACTTCTCCTTAATTAAACATGTATGAAATATTGTTAAACTATATATCTCATATAAATAATTTGGTTGTATGTTAATTTGATCTTGCAGGCTGATATATTCAATCCGCGTACATTCGCAAAAGATGTAATTTGGGATACTCTCTACTATTGTGTGGAGCCACTATTGAGGAATTGGCCATTGAACAAGATTAGAGAAAAGGCAGTTGAAAAAACAATTAAGCATATGCGTTATCATGCTGAGGAAGCCAGATATATTACCAACGGATGCGTTGAAAAAGTTCTTTAATATTCAATCTCTAACTTGAATAACTTGAATTAATTATATTCTTTTTATTACATATTTGTGACAATTAAGTATATATTATATATGTTGTTTACAGAGTCTGCAGATAATATGTTGGTGGGCACACGATCCGAATGGTGACGAATTTAAGCGCCATCTTGCCAGGGTCCTTGATTATTTATGGTTGGCTGAGGATGGCATGAAAGTGCAGGTATTGTGTTTATCAAATACTCGTACGTACAACTTTTTTTATTTTTCTTTGTAATATTGACATATATACTACTTTTTAAAGTTTTACGATTCAATACATACGTCTATTTTCTAGCAACAATTAAATTATGATGTACATCATTATCGAAGCTATTGAGGTGCTACATAAATGTCACGATTGGTGAATAATTTTATTTTTTAATTTTAAACGTTTCTAACTAAAAATAATACTAAAAAACATTTTTAACTAAAAACAATACTAAAACAAATATTTTTAAAATTATACTCCCATAAAAAAATTTAATTATAATTTCCAAAAACACGAGAGAATAGGAACGCATCCTCCAAATCAGAGTTCACTAGAAATATCTAAAATTTGCATGTTATTTTACATAAAAACGTTTTGAAAAAAAAAAACATTTTATTTATCAGTCATGGCATTTATGTGGACATATGTGTAGCATTTTAATGCGGCTTCGACATACACATCATTTATGTGTTGTCAAAAAATAGATAGATGAATCGAATTGTAAAACTTTAAAACGGGGTGCATCGAATTGTAAAGATGAATAAAGATATGTTGTAATTGATAAACAATCTAAAGATTTTTCAAGACGGGTGTTGTAATTCTAAGCTATGTTGTAAGAAACTTTTAAGTGTTAGAGTCTGGGTTATCTTCGATCAATCGATGTAACTCTCACTTTGAACTATCCGTTCTATTGAGTACCCTAATACTCATTATAAATTCCTTTTGCCGTTCGAAAAAATATATACGAGAACGTAGTACTTGTCTATTTTGAATTCCAGACTTTTGGAAGCCAACTGTGGGACTGTGCTATTATCACTGAAGTAATCATCAATACTGGGATGATTGAGGAATACGGTGATTCTCTCAAGAAGGCAAATTTCTACATAAAAGAATCTCAGGTATGTGAAATTGAATAAAGTGAATATTGGGAGAATTGAGAAATACAGAATTAATATTGAATTAATTGAAAGGGAATTAGATCATCAAATTGAAATTTCATCCCTCTTTCATATATAAAAAAAATTGAGTAGCGATTTACAAGAAAAAGTTACAACTGCTAAAATAAAAATTGCACTAATAAAGATGGCTATTAACAAAATACTTTTGACTATATTCTTCCCCTAGGTATGATTGGAAAGAATAGTTAGAAAGCTGCGCAAATAAAAATCAACAATCATATTTTAATCACAGTTTTTTATTTTTATAATGTCGAATACCATATAATGTGTAAAAGCGGCACAAAAAGCTAACAGAGAAATTTGTTCGACATCTGTGTTACGAAAATAATTATAGGATACTGTAAGGACAAATATGTGTTATTGTAAGTACAAATAGCACATAAATTAACTTTTAACATGAGACTTTAGTACAATTAATTTAAATGATAAAAACTCGCCGATCTTTAGCAAGTTATACCAAATCAAACAGATCTTTTAAAAAAAATCTCGTAGAAGACAAATAGAAAACTAGTTTCTGGTGTGTGTTACTATAAATACAATTATATGTTAATGTACGGACAAATATGTGTTACTTTAAGGACAAGTAACACATAATTGACTTTTGAGTAACACATACTACCTCCGTCCCTGAAAAGTTTGCATAGTGACTCTCACGATATACACGTATTTACCCTTTATACAATATTTTTTGGGATCCACTATACACTCAATCAAACTACTTTATTTACTTTGTATATAAAAGTATACAAAATTGCCTTCAAAGCTCTAATTATTATACATTTTTCTTAAACTTCGTTCCATCAAATGTAAACTTTTCAGGGACGGAGGAAGTATTAATTTGTCCTTAAATAACACATGTAAGGCATTGAAAATTGGCTTACTATATAGGGAAAGATGTGTTATTGCATGAATAAAATGTTATTACTAAGCGCAAATGAAATACTCAGTTTGTCTCAAAAAAAAATAAAAAAATTAGATCAATGCATGTTTAATAGTTCATCTCTAAAATTATAAATACATAACAATCATCAGTTAATTGAAATCGATCCAATATATTGATTTCTTCGTCTTCTATTCGAGATTAGCGAATCAAATTTAATAAAAAATAGTATAACGATATTAGCATATATATTTGATTTTTTGAGAATTTTTTGTCTTTCTTTTTGTTTGGGTTACGCACAATCTTTCTGCTATTTAAATGGGATGGGTCAAATTTCATAGATCCAAATTTCGTAAACTATTGTATATAAATTTTTGTGTATCAAAAGTTGTGATTATATATATATATATATATTAAATTTAATTACCGTGAGTTTATTAGGAAATTAATCTGAATTTTGTATGTAGATAAAAAATAGTCTAAATGGGGACTTCAAAAGCATGTATCGCCACAACAATAAAGGTGGATGGACTTTCTCTGATCAAGATCACGGGTTGATTACATCAGACTGCACAGCTCAAGCCTTGAAGGTATTAATTAATTATATATCCTTTAATTTGTTTTTTCATTTTTAACTTTTAGGTTTTTTTCGATTTCTCATTTTTAATTAAATAAAATATAAAAAAGGACTTAATTATTATTACAGGCGCTGCTTTTGCTATCAAAATTGCCAACTGAAATTTCTGGAGAAGAACCCGATGTTCAGCGACTATACGAGGCTGTGAATGTCATCCTTTATTTGCAAGTATGGACTCTCAAATCTTAATTTAGGAATTAATTTGGGAATATGCATTTTTTTTTTAATTTGATGAGAAATCCCATTGTGATAAAATGAAATTTAGAAGTTTTTGATGGTAGTGACTAGAGGTACTGTAAGTGAGCATTCGTACTCGACTCGAAAAAAGATCAATTAAAATTGACTCAAATTAAGTTAATTGAGTAGATTTTTGAGTAGCTATCGAGTTCGAGCTCATATATAAATACTCGATTTGAATGACTCGTGAGCCCAATTGAGCTTGAACAATATTTACTATTATGTCATTAATATATAATGTATACTTATGTACGGATAATCGAGTCGAGCTCGAGTCTATTTTAGAAAATATATGATTTATTATTAATTTTAAAAATTATATAGGTAATCAAGTCGAGTCGAGCCGAGCTTGAGTTTATCGAGTCGAGTTCGATCTTTAAAATTTTACGCTCGACCGAATTGAGTCGAGTTTCAAACTTCAAGTATAACAATCGAGTTGAGTTTCGAGCTCAAGACTACTCGGCTCGACTGATTTACACCCCGGGCCAATCATATTCCGGTAATTTTTTAAAAATGTAGGACATTATGTTTTAAAATTTGTTAGTATAGAAAACTTGAGCCAGAACCAAATCTGGCTGAAATGAAATGTCATGAGATGTATGATTGTCCTACGTTTACATACATATGGGCATTTGAATGTGGACATAATGTTATCAAATTTGTAAATATATGGCAATCGTGAAACACACGCGCGACTTGGGTTTAAGTTTGGCGGCCCATTTCATATTTTTTTGGCAAAATTGTCACCGAAATTGAACATTGTCCGAAAGTTGTACAATTTTTTTTTAATATCCATTAGTAGTATTTTCACAAACACTCATGAATTGAAAAGAAGTTTGTATTATTAATATTATTATGTGTTTTCAGAGCCCTTTGAGTGGTGGATTTGGATGCTGGGAACCTCCAATTCCACAACAATATCTGCAGGTAAAATTTCGGAAGCATGGTTATTTATATCATGAATTTTTACGACTAATTAACCTTTTCTTTTCTTACATATATTTATATGATCTTCTAGGCTTTCAACCCCTCAGAAGTCTTTGCTGATACTCTAGTTGAGCAAGAGTAAGATATACTACATCTCACTTGAACACTAATTAAAAAAATTCAGAGTTAATATTAAAAATCGTCGATCCTATACATTTTTACTTCTTTTAATTTGGACACGGCCTAAGTTATAGAACGATTCATGATATGAAATAAAATAAAATATTCATGGATATATATATTTGATCCAAAATAAATCATTTTAACTTGGTTTTTTATTTTTTTTAGGCACGTCGAATGCACTGCTACTGCAATTGAAGCACTCGTAGAATTCAAACGATTGCATCAAGATTACCGTGATAAAGAAATTGAAATCTCTGTGGAAATGGCCTCACGCTTCCTACAAGAAAGACAACGGCCTGATGGTTCATGGTAGGTTAATAAAAATAAAGTATTAGTTTTAATGATTTACATGTTTTAGTAAAAGGCATAAATAGTGTGATAGAAGTCCAAATTTAGTCTAACTTTTTTGTAATTTGTTCTGTTTTGATCCAATAGAAGTTAAATGTACTAATTTAGTCCCATTTATTTGCAATTTGTTCTGTTTTGCTCCAAAAAAAAAAAAAAGTTAAATGTACCAATTTAATCTCAATTACATTGAACTTTTTTGGAACAAAAACAGAAAAAAATTGCAAACAAATGAGAATAAATCGGTATATTTAACCTTTTGAGGACCATTTCAAAAAGGTAGAAAATTATGAGCTGAGACTAAATTGTCTTTTTTTATCCCTTAAAGAGTTGACCTGAATTATTAATTCAGGTATGGCTACTGGGGAATTTGCTTCATTTATGGAACATCCTTCGCTCTAGGAGGATTAGTAGCGGCCGGAAACACACATGAAAACAGCGAAGCTGTTCGAAAAGGTGTCGAATTTTTATTGTCGATACAAAACGAAGAAGGTGGATCGGGTGAAAGTTTTGAATCTTGTCCAACCATGGTAACTATTGCTAATTTCTGGCCGAGAAACAAATAAACATATTTGATGCTCAACGAATGTTAATTATATTTATATTCTTAAGATATTAGAAGGAGCAAATGTACGTAATAGAAAAAAAAAAACTCCTTTTTTGGAATAGAGGCCTTTTTAAGAAAATATCTAGCTAGCTCGATCTCTTCATGATAAAATGCTATACTCGTGCTGAAATTTAATAATGTTGTGACAGAAATACATACCACTGGAAGGAAACCGAACAAATTTTGTACAGACATCATGGGCAATGCTAGGTCTTATGCATGGCGGGCAGGTTAGTTAATCTTTCAGACTTAAAAGTCCTAAAATCTAAGATATTGATTGACATCTTACAAATCTAGTTATTTAAATATATTTTTTTAGTGATAGATGAATTTCACAAGTATGAAAAAAAAGTGATGGAATTAAAATTAAATATGAATTTTATAATTAATGAGCCTCAAAATAAAACTAGCTAGAGGCTTTTTTTTTTTTTGTGACCAGAAAAAATAAAACTACATCTGGTATAGAGACCAATTTTAATATCATGTTTGACATCTTATACTTTCTAATTATCCATCACTATTTTAAATTGATTAAATTAGTTTCTATCTCTTAGGCTTGATAATTTTCTATTCATGCATAAGACTATGAGTTACAAACTTATCTTATTTCTAATATATATAAGTATTTTTGTTGGTGTTAAAATATATGTTTATAAGGTCAAGGAAATGGAAAATCACCTGATAATTTTATGTAAATATTAATAATGTTGTAAATAATTAATCAGGCGGAAAGAGATCCTGAACCTCTACATAAAGCAGCAAAGTTATTAATAAATGCACAGATGGACGACGGGGATTTCCCTCAACAGGTAATAATTTTAGCACAATGGTTGTGGTGTGACCAATTTTTTAACCAAAAAAATAAAACAAATAATACAATTACAGGAAATCACTATGGCTTTCATGAAGAACTGTATGTTGCATTATGGACAATTCAGGAATGCTTTCCCTTTGTGGGCACTTGCAAAGTATCGTAGCCGAGTCTGGCCATCAAAATGCCAGCAATTTTGAATAAGTTGAATCATTTTCACCACAAAGAAATTACATTTCAGGGAATGTATTACAATTCTCATTCATCATAATTAATTTGGAACAAATGTTCTTATGCAATAAAACTGTTGGCACTTGGCAATGAAAAAATTGCCTACTGTTGTAGACCGATTTAGTTGGGAAGCTGGTGTGGAGTGGTTTGATCAGTCAACAAACATATAATTTGTAATGAGTTTTACGTATGTAATATTGCTTAAGAGCTTAATGTTCTCGATGAAGAACAAGAGAGATAGTATGAAGGTTTGTTGAGAGATTTGATAGTAGGGGTTGTTTTTGCTGCGTGACATGTAATTCTGTCTATTGTGTTTCCCTAATGGGCTTTATATGGTGCATAATATTGCATGCCATTAATTGATTAAATACACATGTCTTCTATCTCTAATGATGTTGCATTTAATGACATTAAATGCGCATCATTTACCCCCTAGAGCCTTATCTTGAGTATGTGGCTGCTCGTCCTCGTCATTGCTGGGGCGAGCATAATCTTGTTGGTCCTTCTTAAGTCTTCTTCATATTCTTAAGGGGAGATGGTCTTGTTTTCATGGACATATTTCATGGTCGTTGGTCGCCCAAACTCGTTGGGCGAGTAATTTGTCTTGGTATTTTCTCTCAATCTTTCCTTCAACTTCTCATCTTCCCTTTGGTTGCCGATATATTGACCATCTCTTCCCGCAGACAGGTGTAAATCTGTTGACTTCTTGACTTTGGTCGTCTCTAAGATGATGACAAGGATCATATCCTTGACATTTCAAAGGGTTGAATCTTTGACAGGGTATAACATTTGCCCCCTGATAATCTTTTATTGTTCTCGCTTGAAAGGCGAGCAGTAATAACTCCATTGGTACGATCATTGTGTCCGTTCTGATACTATGTGCGTCTCAAAACGACACCTCGTTTCTTGTATCTTTGCACCTTTTTGAGGTGCTTGGTGGCGTTTGACACCGAAGGTTGTGTCAGGCGCGTGCACTTATAGAAATTCAAACACGCACGTGGGGTGCATGTGAATGCCAATTGATGCACGTGTAGCCCACTCGGCTCGTCGATTTCAGGAACGGTCCAAAAGTTTGCAAAAAGTATAGAATTATAGAAGGAAGTACCTAATGTCACAGGATGTGTACTTCTTCTTTCTTGAGGACGTCGAACGTGCCGACCAGCCTCCTGATGGCATCGTCCCTGTGAATGTGGGAATGATGGAAGTTGGTTTGAGGTTTCCTCTCCATCCAGTGATCAGTCACTATCTCAACCTCCCATGCACAAACAACTAATACACCCAAGTCATAACTCATATGTAGCTAACTAGAAGACATACCCTAAGAAAACTCAAACACATAAGTCATTTGGTAGTTATTTAGCTGACACCAATATCACTTCAACTCATGCTAAGGCAAAGGCTGAGAAGATTTGGTACTTTGATGCCCGAGGGAGGAAACTTAAATATTCAAGATTGTTCAAAAGAGCAATGTTTATGTGGGTTCCCAAGAGTACAACTAACACCTAATGACACAAAATAAAATGGCCTGGGTACCTAAGTTATAATTTGCTTGCAGGGTTGCATGGATCTATACAGACGAGGAGGATCACAAGGTGAAACTTGGTACATCGATAGTGGATGTTCAAGGCACATAACTAGAACACAATCACTTCTCATAATCTACGTAGAGAAAATACGAGTTGTATTTGGTGATAACGAGCATGGTAAAATAAGAAGATTTGTCACCTTAAGAAATGGTGGCATAGAGGTACAAGACGTATCATACGTTGAAGGTTTGAAATATAATTTATTATATGTATCTAAATTTTGTGATAGAGGATATAATGTTGAGTTTGCTCGTAATGAATGTGTAATTGTTGATAAGCGAACTCATACTGTATTACTCACTGGCTTAAGGTAAGGGAGCATTTATCTTTCCAATCGTAACAACTGTCCTAGGGATGCTTGCTTAGTTGTTAAGAGTTTTAAAGAACTCAACTAGATATGGCACAAGCGGCTTAATCATCTAAACCTTAAAACAATTAACAAGACAACAAGATCATCTCTAGTTGATGGACTGACTAATGAAGTGTTTTGCAGGGAACAGGTTTGTGATGCATGCGAAAAGGGAAAGCAAGTTAAGGTTTGATTCACATCCATCCCTACAACATCAACTAGTCGAGTTCTAGAACTACTTCACATGGATCACTTTGGGAAAGCAAATTAAAGTTTCCTTAATGGAAGGAAGTACACCTTGGTTGTAGTGGATGAGTATTCCAAGTACACTTGGGTTGTATTTCTATACAAGAAGAATGAGACCCAGCTGAGGCTGCCAGAGCTGCTAAAGAAGATGCAAATTGAAAAGAGAGAGTCAATTGTCAAAATCAGAAGTGATAAAGGTTCTGAATTTCTAAACTCTTATATTACTGATTATTGCTCTAAGAATGACATTTAACATGAGACTAGTTCTACAAGAACACCACAACAAAATGGAGTAACTGAAAGGAGGAATAGAACCCTCAAAGAAGTTGCTAGAACCGTGTTAGCTGAATATAACACTCCTAAGAGATTTTGGGCAAAACTCATCAATACAGCTTGCCATATTCAAAATAGATGTGCAATTCATAAGGTACATGAGAAAACACCATATGAACTATTGAAAGGTAGAAAACCAAGAGTAGTTTCTTATTTTCACATTTTTTGTTATAAGTGTTTCATTCACAACAATGGAAAAAGTAAACTGAATACATTCGACGTCAAAGTTGATGTTGGGATATTCTTAAGATATTCATCATCTAGCAAAGTATTTAGAGTTTTCAATCGAAGAACCATTGCAGTGGAGGAAACACCTCATGTTGTATTTGATGAATCTACTTTTGAGAATACAGAAGAGTTAGAGAAAATGGCTAAGAAGTTGAAGAACTTATCAATCAAGCCAAAGTCAAAATCAGACGAGGTTGAATATGTTATAGTGCATGATCCTATCATTGATGAGCCAAAAGATGATCAACCAAGAAGATATAAGACTAGATCACAGATTTAGAATGAAAATGATTATCCTAGAAGAGAACTGTAAATTAGATTATACGCCTGATATGATCATAGGAGAAGCAAGTGCAGGTGTTAGAACCAGAAGACAAGTAATTCTCAATGGTGACCAAACACAACCTTCATTATTTTGTTGGTGTTGCTTTCTATCAGATATAGAGCCCAAAACAATAGAAGAAGCTTTGAAGGATAGAAACTGGATTATAGTTATGCAAGAAGAACTAAATCAGTTCACAAGGAATAATGTATGGGGATTAGTGGATCATCCTAAACACCACAATGTTGTAGGAACCAAATGGGTTTTCAAGAACAGGAAGACTGAGCATGATGTAGTTATTTGAAACAAGGCCACACTAGTTGCCAAAGGTTATTCACAAGTAGAAGGCATTGACTATGAGGAAACATTTGCACGAGTGGTAAGACTAGTATTTATTCAATTGTTTCTAGCATATTCATCTTATGCGGAATTCAAAGTGTATCAAATGGATGTTAAATTAAAGTGCATTCATTAATGGAATACTTGTTGAAGAAGTCTACGTGGAGCAACCACCAGATTTTGAGAAAGACAACCAAGTATATCGTCTTAAGAAGGCACTACATGGATTGAAGCAAACACCTAGAGCTTGGTATGATACACTATCTCAATTTCTTCTTGAGAATTGATTCACTAAAGGAAAAGTGGACAAAACACTATTCATAATAAAAAAAAGGAGATGATATCTTAATAGTTCAGATATATGTGGATGATATCATCTTCGGATCACCCAATCAGACGACGTGTGACAAATTCTCTAAATTATAATGCAAGATAAATTTGAGATGTCAATGATGGGTGAGATGAACTATTTCCTAGGTTTGCAAGTGAAACAAAGTCCAAAAGGGATCTTCATCAATCAATCTAAGTACATAAGGAACTTGATTGAGAAATTTGTTGGAACCAGATGGGTGAGTACATACGAGTAAAATAACAAGGATCCATATGATGACTTCTTTCAAGATGGAACCAGATGAAGATGGCAAACCAGCCAGCCAATCTGATTATAGAGCACTTATTGGTTCTCTTCTATATCTTACTGCCAACAGACCTGATATAACATTTGTTGTAGGAGTATGTGTTAGGTTCCAAGAAAAACCCAAGTAAAGTCATCTTGATGTAGCCAAGAGAATCCCAAAGTACTTGAAAGGCACTATCAATTTAGGATTGTGGTATCCATCAGATGCTAACATAGAATTGAGTGGATATTCAGATTCTGACTATGCAGGATGCATGATTGATAGAAGCATACATTAGTTGCGACATCTACTACATAAGTTGAATACATGGCAGTTGGTAGTTGTTGTAGTCAATTACTATGGCTTACTCAACAACTCGAGGATTACAATGTTATTGCAAAAGAAGTTCCCATATACCGTGATAACAATAGTGAAAGAACAATCACTCAAAATCTTGTTCTCCAGACTAGATACAAGCATGTGAATGTAAGACATCACTTCATAAGGGATCACATGGAGAAGAAGAATATAAGGATGGAAAAGATACACACTGATATTCAGAGAGCTGATATATTGACCAAGCCACTAGTTGAAGAAAGATTCAGAGAATTTTGTATCAGCTTAGGATTATTGGACATATGTCCTACTGAAGTTTAAAGGAAAATCAGTTGAGAGGACATCAACTTATATATTAGATTAATAAGAATTAGCTTATACCAGTAGAGACTGCAAATTAGATGAGTTAAATAGACACACTCATCTTCAGGTATGTTAACCCCAATGAAGAAGCTGATAAAGTTGAGGGGAAACAAGAGTTATTTACTCTAGGGGAATTTCTAATTACTTAAATATCCTTGGTGATATCTCATTAATATGCATATCTACTTTACTTGTGTATACTTAGTTCAAACATGAATGTTATTCATCTAAACTAACACTTTTACTAAACTTTTACACATACAAAATACCAATATTCACAAATTTAATATGTTTCTATAAAATATATATTTAAAGGTATTTTAGTCATTTAAGATATACTATTTACATTATTTTGCATTTTATTTCATTATACCAATCATGAGAATGAAATCAATTAAGGAATATTTTTTTCAATCCTAGTCAATATCAATCATGGGAATGATCATTCAGACCTTCATTCCATTCATAAGTTCATTTCATTCAGTCACAATTTCATTCAGCCACAATATTAAGGGAGGAGTCAAACATTCCTTATATTTAGGATTCACATTTATTTGTAAATATATTTTCCTTTTATTGTGTAAATCTGTTACTTGTAATTATCACTATATGTACAAGATATAACCCACTCACCAATTCAACGATGATCAAATTCATTGCTCACATGGTATCAGCCGAAACACTACACCAAAAACCCCAACCCTAATTCTCTCTCTCTCGACATCTTCTTGTAATGGCAGAATTATCTATCCCCATGAATGTCCTCATTCATATGGTTACCGTGAAACTCTCTTCTTCCAACTATCTCCTCTATAAGAAGCAGGTTGTTCCAATGCTCATTTGTGTCGATCTCTTTGGCCTCGTGGATGGTTCATCCACCGCTCCTGCTGCCACCTCTCCCACTTTTGCCGCCTGAAAATCCAAGGATCAGAAGGTTCTTGCCCTTCTCCTCTCTCACCGAAGAATCGTTGGCTGAGGTCATCGATTGTGACACAACCCGTGCCATCTGGCTTGCCCTTAAGAATGCGTTCAGTCACTCCTCTCAGTCCCGTACCACTCAGCTTTGTGAGGAACTACTTCTGCTCAAACGTGACTCCCTTTCTGTTGCTGAATATGGTCGTCGCTTAAAGGTTCTGTGCTACCAACTTGCTGCAATCGGTAAACCTGTTGACATTTCTGTTGGTCCTGAAAGGAGTATATAACAAGTGTATGGGGGGGGGGGGAATACACTTGTATGCAAATTCTTTTCAAACTTTGATCAAACCAGAGTTCAGCAAGTTTGTCTTGGACAACTCTGCTGAATATGTATAACCTTTACAAAGATAACCAAGCTACTAAGTACTATTGAGTACTTAGTTGAATGTGTATCTAAGTTAGTTATAAGTGCGGAAATAGTGGTTGGCCCTTTAGTTTAGACTCCATTTAATTTCTGAAATCACTTAGTCAAACAATACAGTCCAGTTTCAGGGAACTTGTCCAAAATGGTTTTGCACAGTCTTTGAATGTAAGTCCTTTGAAAGATCAGTTTTGTGTGCAGTGTTGAATGTATGTAAGTACTTTGAAAGTAAATCAACACAGGAGTTTATAGTGGTTCAGAGACTCAAGCTCCTACATCCACTTTCCCTGATTTAACAGGATAATTCCTTCACTCTTGGAATTAACTTGTTTTATAGTGCCAAGGTGCACTTGATCAAGAACACCACTCCTTGGTGAATTGATCCCTAGGATGTCTAGAGTCCTAGTACCCTCTTCTCAACTCAGAACTAAACTGTTCTTCTCTCAACAGTAAGTTCCTACCACTTCTACTACTACAACCTTCTCACTTTCACTCTTGAAAGGTGTAAGGGTTGAAGTAAGGTTCCAACTAATGAGATATCCTTTACAATGAAGATCAGTGTATAAGGATAGGATATCTCTCTAAGCTTTGTATGGATATACAATTGGGTTCAGCTTAGAAGAAGTGTATGAAGACTAAGATAGTCTTTTGAAAACTTGAAAGCACTCTTGCTTGAGGATAGTTGTCAAGTTGGATTGTGTTGAGGTTAGTTGGATGCTTTCAAATGGTCTTCATACTTCAGTATTTATAGACAAATGAAGGATTTGCCCGTTGGAGAGGCAGCCTCAAATGTCCATAAATGTCTTCTTTTGGTTCTTCAACTTAGAAGACAGATTCTTGATAGTGACATGTCCTCATTTGGGAAATAAACGGACCGTTTATCTTCATTCTGCAACACTCTTCCCAATGTCTGACTTTAAGATTCACTTGTTAAGACTTGGACATGGCTTCTGAAGGTTGTTCCAATGATAGGACAACATTCCTTATCAAATGGACAACTCTGCTTATTACTATCAGCAGACTTGCTTATCAGCATGGTTGACTTGCTCTTTTCAGATGACTTGACTCTTTCCCTTTACTTCACTTGGAAGTGATCTTAGCATGATTCTTTGAAGATCTTTAGGGTGTAGTTGTCTTGATCTCTTCAGCATAGTTGATCTTTAAGCTTCAGAGCACTTGTTTTTGATCAAATGAGCTGAGACAACTCTTCTGGACAACTCTCCTGATCAGCATACTTGTCCTTCAAAGAACTTGGTGATTGTTCCAGAATTTGAGTCTTGAGGGGACTTGATCTTGATAGACTTCAAAGCATATGTTCCCCCTCCAATTGTGCATCTATTCAATTAAGAGCTGCCTAACATTTCAGCTTCTCATATAGCCTTATGCTATATGTTCTAACATTCTTAGAACATAATCATCTTGACTTAGGCATGTCTCAGGGGGTTTTGGTATTGAATCAAAACATATCTCATTTTATTCCCAACAATTTCCCCCTTTTTGATGATGCCAAAACCTATACATTTTATGCAAAAGTGACTTGTCTACACCTATTACATTTATCTTCAGAAGACATGACTAGTGTCAATTATCCTGAAAAATAATGTGTTAGTGTATTCACTGTTCATGTTGCAAATAGGTTTCAAAGATAGGCATAGATAGATTTCTGCAATAATGTTTCTTGATTCAAAATAAGTTCAACTATCATTCATTTGAAATTCATTACAAGCATGTTGATAGTTGAAGTTAACATATCAGAACATGAATCAATCAATACATCAGAGCATTTCATTACAGAGCAAATACTAAAAACTTAATAGTATCTAGATCTTCAAGTATCAGAGCACTAAAACATATCAGAGCAAACAGATTATCAGAGCACACCACATCAACATTCTTGACCAAACTTCAGCATAGATGATCAATTACTAACATATCTTCAGTCAAGATAAGTTTTCATCAATGTTAACTCAAAAAGGTCAGAAGACTTAGCCATTTCAGAGATCATCCACCTTTGGTGGCACCATCCCATATTGTGCCCATACTCTTCTTTTCAGTTCCATGGCTTCATGGTTTGTTCCCTTAGGTCCAAGAACCATTTTGTTTAGCTTGAGGATCTCTAGAAACTCCTTCAGGATTTTTGACTGGTCAATCCATCCATCAAGCTTTGGAGGCATGTATATGATTGGCTTGGGGGCAGTGAGTTCAAATCTTGCAATGTCAGCAGCTGCAAGTAGTTGTTGATAAAGCTCTCTGTGGTACTCTATCATGAACTCAGCAAAAGTGGAGTTGGCATCTCTTCCATTCCATCTGTCAATGACATAGTAGTCATAGACAAACTCCCTTTTGGCTTCCTCCCATGAGTCATTCAGCTGAATTGGCACCCATTTATCCAAGTGAGGATATTTGGTGTCCATGGGGATCAAGAGCTGTGGCTTCAACTTGTTGTATGTTGCTCTCTTCCTTCTGAGCTTTTGAAAATCTGCTCTTCTTTTGTCTCTTGCTTTATTAGCCTCATCCATCAAGTCCATCTTTTCTTGGGCCCTCATCATGACCAGCTTTTGTTGAGTTTCAGGGTCTTTGCCATACCCTTCATGAAACAATTTTGATGGATCAAGAGCTAGAACAATTGTCTTCTTTTTGGGCTCAGGTCCAAATCCTTCAGCAAACAGTTTTTCAACATCTTCAGTGGACTTGGCACCTTCAGCATCTTTGTCAGTTTCAGAAGACTTGTCAACTATTTCAGCAGTCTTGGATACTTCAGCAGCTTTGTCCTTCTCAACATTCTTGGCCTTCTTGGAGATAGGCTCATCATCATCAATTCTAAACTCATGAGGTAGATCAAGGCTGTTGGGAAAATCAGTGAATGTTTCAGTCTTTCTTTTGTTTCCCTTGGCCTTCTTGATCTTTCCTCTAGTTTGGACACCTTCAGCATCTTTGTCCAAACCAGACACCTCTCCTCCTGGTCTTTGTTGTAGCCTAACTCTTTCCTCTTGAGCTGAGGCCATTGAGTTCTTCAAGGCAATTGCTAACTGTTCCTCTTCATCAAGGTCATCCAAGTTCAGCACTGCTGGCTCTTTTCCTTTTGTTTCAGCAATTTTGTCCTTTCCCTTAACTGGGCTTCCAATTACCAAGGCACCTTTTGCCCTTGCTCTTTCTGTTGGTCCCTGAACAAGTAGTGAATGGGATTAAAGTCTAGAGGGGAGGGGTGAATAGACTTTAAAACTTTTTCAAACAGAGTTGGGAACCTCTTCTGATTGCTATGTCAACTGGACTGCAAGTCTGCTGGT
The DNA here is from genome assembly GCA_963675135.1 of Galeopsis tetrahit. Lineage (NCBI taxonomy): Eukaryota > Viridiplantae > Streptophyta > Magnoliopsida > Lamiales > Lamiaceae > Galeopsis > Galeopsis tetrahit. The sequence goes on along the minus strand of OY776128.1, from coordinate 39,814,851 downwards.
CCAGATGACTATAGTGATCTGATTGAGGAGGTTATATGCGGAATTATGGTGGCCCTGGTTTAGACTCGTTCTAGTAACTTGTTTTACTTAATGAAAATACTCAGCTGATGCTGGTTTGAAAGTTGTGGCCTTGTTTGAAGAATGTTGAAATCACAGTATGCACTATATAATAATGAATGTAAAGACAGAAAGGTAAAGTGCAGAAAGTAAATAACACCGGATTTATAGTGGTTCGGATATACGATCCTACGTCCACTCTCACGTCCTAACGTGATGTTTAATCCCTTTAATTTCCACAAATTACAAGGGTCTTGACCTTTATAGTCCCAAGGTTAGGACTTTGAGATCTGAGCCGTCCTAACAGCTACGGTCTCCACAAGTGATTGTAAGCACTTGGACTTTTGAGGGGTTTCAAAAACTTAAACCTTTCGGTGAGGGTTTGGGGTTTTTGAGGTGTATCCAACTAATGGTTCAAGCTTATAATTTGCTTAACCACTATGCCTAAAACAATTGATATACAATATGAACAGGTTTCAGGTTCTTAAGGGTTGGATAGAAATCACTTAAGAGCTATAGATAATCTAATGGTTTCTGGCTCTTTGAGAATTCTTAGAACAGTATGGCTTTAGCTTTGATTGCTTGCGTGGCTTGTTGAATTCTCTCGTCGTGATTTCGTGTTTGTGATTTCTCATCCTCTTGTATTTATAATGGAGATTGTTTGTAACTAGTCGTTGGAGTTGACTAGCCGTTGAGCAATCTTTCCATAGTAGCTTGATTCCTTGATTCCAGCCGCTTGATTGCTTCAATCCTGGGATCATGTCAATCTTCTAAATAAGGTAGGTCTTCGTTTGAATTGTAAGATGACTTGGGAATCAGCCGAGTCCTGAAGAGCACATAGTCTTCTGATCTGTACTTCTAGTCTTCTGACTACTCTTCTGGCCTTAGGTCTTCTGATATCAGACGAGTAACACTCTTCTGATCTGGAAACTTTTTGTACTGCTTTAGGCCATCTTCAATCTAGGACTCCATCAGATAGGTAGGTATACAAACACCTTAAGTTATCTGGTCTTCAAGGATCTTCTAGTCTTCATGTCTTCTACTCTTCTCATCTTGAGGATAGGCATGTAAGCCAGGACTATGCTGATCAGCTGATATCAATACAGTTGATCACACAAGACTAGTCTAAGCTGTTCTATACAAGTCAGCTGATCCTATTACATTTATATCCCAACAATTTCCCCCTTTTTGATGAAGCCAAAACTATACTTGATAAATGCTCTTAATGAAATAAGATAAGAGTTTATAATATGTTAAAACTGAAGCATCTGATGAAGACAATGAGAGTTTGTCTTGTAAGCAAAAAGAACTAGAACTTGAATATATAGAGCTTTTACAGATTACAAGTAATAGTTTCTTTAAACATAAAAAATAGTCTTCATCAGGTCTTCTGTTCTTCAAACGCGGTAGGCAAGGTACAGACGAGCTCGAACTTCATCCATGTGCTGCAAGTCTGTAACATTTTCCTCTTCATAGATCTTGTGCAAAATCCTTTTGATTTCAATCATGTTGACTCTTCCTGAATCCAGAAGGGGTGCATCCCATTTGGGTTCTTCAGGAGTTAGGATTCTGCAGTTGTCAAGTTCTTTGGCTGACTTGACAATTTCTTCCCAGAACACTGGATCTTCAATTTCCATGAACTGATTGAACTGGAAGAATTCATCTTCATAAGTAGGAAGAGGGCCAAATTTCCTTACAATGTGGTGTTGAATTTGCCACTTCTTCTTCAGGGGATACCATCTTGGTAGCTCATCTTGAAGGGCTAAATAATCCACATAGTTGCTATCAAACACCAGGACATTGTCTTCTTGAGCTTTGTCCTTCATTGCTTTCCTGAGTTTGGCAATTCTTCTTTCAAATTTGGCTTTGACTGCCTTCGCATCATTCAGCTTCTTTTGCTTAAGCTCTTGAGCTTCAAGCAACTTCTTTTTCTTCAGCTCTAGGGCCTCTTTCTCTTCTGCAGTAGGCTCTGCTGGAGCTGACTTCTTGCTGGTCTGAGCTGACTGAGCTTGCTCATCTGCCTTCCTTTTCCTTGTCATTCTCTTTGCAGGAGCTTGTTCTTCAGGGGCAGTGATCTGAAGAGTCTTGGCAGGAGCTTGAGTGCCTTCTTAAGCAATTTCTTTGCCTTTATCTTGCCTGTTTTTGATTTTGCTCTTTAAACCACCCAAGGTTTCATTCAGCTCATCTTGAGATACTACCATTACAGCTTGCTGTGCAGTAGACTTCTCAAGAGCCTTTATCAATACATCTTCCCCCTTTTTGGCTTCAGCAAGTGCGGCAGCAAATGGTTTCATGGCATTCAAAATTTCTACCTTCAGTGTTTCCTTGAGGGCCATGGCATTAACCTTGCTGACTTGGGTCAGATGAGTTATGCTGTGTTGTAGAACATCAGCATGTGAATTGGATGAGGAGGCAGCTTCAAATCTAGCTGTAAGTGTTTCCAACTTGGCTGCTGTCTCCTTCAGCTGAGTCTGCAGTTTTTCATTTTCCTCTGCAGCTGTCTTAAGAAGAGCTTGTCCTTCAGTGGCTCTTGCTTCAGCATCATCAATTCTTTTCTTGTAGGTGGTCTCCATGCGATGCATCTCATCAGTGTAAAGATCAGCAAACATTTTGGAGGTATCAGCTGATAGCTTCTGATAGGTACTCAAATATTCTCCTATCTTTTGATGAAGTGCTTCACCAAACTTGTCTTCAATGTCAATAATTTGGTCATGGAGACGAGTCTTCTGTTCCCTAGCAGCTTTCTCAATATATCTTCCAAGCTGCAGGCCTAAACCTTTCTCAAAGTGCATGTCTATTGCAGCTTTGACCTGGGAGCAGATGTCTGCTGTATGATCAACAGAAGGGGTAGAGGTGGAGGCAGTACCTTGAGGATTGGTGTGAACAATTATTGCTTTTCCTCTTTCTTCAGCTGAAAGATAGTCTTCATTGAGAAATGAGGTAGTGGCCTTAACCAGATGGGTCATGATTCGTCTGCCTGCATCCTCTGGACTGACAATGAAGTGAGTTAGAGTATCCTTAGGCATGAAGTGATCAGGAACTCTGACTACTTCTCTTTCAATTTTTTCTCTGTCAGCTGGTGCAGCTGAGTCTTCTGCAGGGGCAGGTGCAGCTGAGTCATCTACCAATGCTTTGTCAGCTGTCTGCTTATCTGATGAGTCTTCTGGGATAGATACATCATCAGTGGGGATTCCTAGAATCCGGTTGCAAGCTGCAGTTAGTGCCTCATCTGATAGCAGCTGAGCAAAGGATTGAACTTGAGCAACTTCCTTTTGCTCCATCTCCCAGTCGAGGAAGTTTTCATTTCCTCCCATTCCTTCCATGACCTCAAGAAGGTCATCTACATCATCTCTTCTGAGCTCAATCCAAGTGCATACCCTAAGCACTTGTTCAAACTGGATTGAAGTCTCATCAACTCCAGGGATGGTGGTCTTGAGCAGGTTGGCTATCTTCATCCTCATTATCTTTTCTGTTTGGCACATGGGGTAGTGCACCATTCTGAACTGAGGTTGAGAAGAACTAGCTTGAGCCAAGTCTTCTGGTGCCAAGTCTTCTGGAGCAGAAGGGACAATGATGGTAGGGGTTTGGGTATCTGGGGTATTTTCCTCTGCTGTGTGAGTATCAGCAGGGATTTGGGAAGTGATATTTTCTTGATTTTCAGTGGTTTGTTCATCAGCAGGGTTTTGAGTCTGCTGGTCTGGTTCAGTTTCTTCATGAAGGTCAGTAGTGGGTTGGACATCTGCTGTTTGAACATCAGCAGAGGTAGTCAATGGTGGTTCAAGGGTTGTTACAGGCTGGGCTTGTTCCTCTGCTGTGTGAGTATCAGCAGGGATTTGGGTTTCAGTGTTTGAGGGTTCAGATGGGTTGGAATCATCAGAAGGGTTGAAGGATGAGATAGGGGCTATGCTCATAGGAGTAGGGAGCCTGGATTTCTTAGTCTTCTTGGTGAAAGAAGAGTTGTTCTTCTTTCTCTTCTGACCCTTCGATAATTTAGAAGGAGTGAAAGTGAGAGAGGGATTAGAAGTACCTGCCTTCTTCAAGGGAGAGGCAGTGGGAGTGGCATCTGAATCAGATGGGGAGATGAGACCTGATCTGATTAGATATCTTCTTTGTGCTAAGGTCTGATTGTCATCATCATCATCCTCAGCAGCCTTCTTCTGAGCCTCTTCTTTGGATGGCTCCTCTTCTTCTTCAGCAGAGTCATGAGCAGACTCTTTTGTGGTTTCCTTAGCAACATTCTTGGATGTTGCCTCAGCCAACAATTTCCTCTTCTCTTCTTTCAACCTTGCTCCCTCAGCAAGAGCTTCCTTCCTTAAGTAATACTTTGAGTTGTGGAAGGTCTTGTGAGGTCCCATCTTGTACTTTCTTGGGAGTACTTCTGGAAGGATGATACTCAGCTTGTTGACAAAGCTGACAGTAGAGGTCGCCTTCCATTCTCTTGATTGAAGGTCCAAAGTCACCTTCTTGGCTTCAAGAGCAATTCTGTCCAAGAAAAGCCCTTGCCAGTCACCATCAATCTGATCCCAGATTGCAGCCATAACTCGAACTTTCAGGGTGGTAACAACATCATGGCTGAATGTGTTACCTAGCAGCATCTTGCCTGCTATATCCATCAGGGTTTGAAACTTAGGTTCTAATTGGGATTTCTTGAGTCCAGAGGCATCAGCAGCCTTGATTCTCCCATTAGTGAACATCTCCATGTATTCTTTCTCCTTACCCATAATGTAGGTGGAGATATCGATCTTCCCCCTTGACAAACCGAACAGTTCCTGAAGGATTTCCCTTGTTACCTTGACCTTGTGTCCACCCATGACACTTTCCACGTGAGAGCCCTTCATCACAACATTGGAGTAGAAAGTCAGCACGTCTTGTTCATAGACATTCGTGGGTGCTGCTTCCAGAAAATCTCTAAGGTTAAGATTGATGCAGCGAAGAAGGATCTCCTTATTTGCAGGTGTGTGTTTGCCTTTGAAAAACAGAGCATTCTCTGTGAACATCTTCCCTTCCTTGGACCACTTTGCAGCATCCAAGGTGCCAGTGCTCTTGGTCTTCTCGTCGTAAATTTCAATGATTGCCATAGTAGAGTTTGAGTGTTAGGTTTTGAGAGAGCTTGAAAGAGATTTACAGAACGAGTGAGTTTTGAGAGCAATTGAGATTTGTGAGCGAAAGGGTTTGGGAAGAGATTTAAGGGTGTGTATATATACTCCACCAATTCTTGATCTAACGGTCAGATTTGGGTTTAATTGTGGAGTAGAGCCCAAGATTTTCCTTCTTAGATTTTAGGGCTTTTCTTTAATCTTGCCGGCGGAATTTGCCATGTGGCAACAGTTGATTTGCTGGCAATTTGGTAATTGAGTATTAATGACATCATTACCAAAAATAGCCGTTGTGACTAATTTATGGTAAGAATTGATCATCAAGGCCGTTTTTTTATAAGAGAATTGCATTCCTTATATAAGCCAATTTGTTTAATTACATTCAGGAATAAATCTAGAATGAATTACATGATCAAAGATAGTCATTAAACTCAAAAATCAAGTGATCTGATCAGCAGAGTGAAGTCTTCTGATTTCTTGAAAATGTCTGCTGATTTCTCTTGGAAGTCTTCTGGTCAGCTGAGTAGGTCTTCTGATCAGCTGAGTAGAGGATTGAGATTTGCTGAGTAAATCTTTTGTTCTTTGAAGGTCCAATCTGGCTTGATGGATCCTTCATTGTTGCTGTGATGATCCAGCCTGGATGATGGATCTTCCAGCTTTATTGTGAGTGGTGATCCAACTTGGTTTGATGGATCCTTGCTGTGATGATCCAACCTGTATGATGGATCTTCCAGCTCTATGGTCTTCCAGCTCTATCGTCTATCTCATCTGATGTTCCTCATCATCAGATGGGATGTAGCATCTAATGTGTCCTCGTTGAATTTCTTCGCTTCTCTGGTAGGAGAAGGAAGATTGGAAGGGGCTTCAATGGAGTCGAAGAGGGGGCCATGGACTCAGCCTTCATGTTCTGTTTAGACACAGTAGCTTTTGATAACAAGCTCTCCATGTAGAACTTCCCTCCGGATAAGAAGATCTGCTTGCTTGCTACTCTGTCCTCTGCATCTCTCCTTCCTCTAGTTTTCAACGGGAACGTCTCTCCTTCCTCTAGTTTTCATGGGCATACTCATGTTGAGTGAGCCAAGTATGTTGATCTGCATTATCTTCATCTTCTGGACAAATCTTCATCTCCTTCATCCATGACTTTGGTTGAAGAATTATCTCCATTCCATCTCTTCTTTCGATTGTCTCCATACCTGAAACAAAAATAATGTTTAGTGATTTGTGTTCTTAGGTGTTCTCATAACTTCCTCCTTTTATAGGGGTAGAAATGAGGTAGTGGAGTAAAAGATGACAAAACTGTAGAGTTGATAGGTCTGAATTTCTGAAAAGTTACTTTTTAAGATCAACAAAGAGATTCTTGATCTAAGGGTTCACATTTAAAGAGGTTCAAACTTTATCTTATGGAATGCAGAAATTATAAATTTTGAGCAAGAGTCATTTGAAGTCCGTACAGTGCATGCATACTGTTGAATCGGTGAGGATGGTGTATTAATCCAACCAAGTATGACTCAATAGTATACTGTATATATGTATACAAAATAAAGTATTTTATGAAGAATAATTTATTTATATACATAGTTATACATTGCTTAGTGTAGAGAGATCAAATAACTTTGTTCAAGTCTGCTGTATATATATATATATGATATGCAATGCAGATTTTAGAGTATTTCATCAAGGATTCTTAAGGTATCATTGATTCCCCCTTGATTAGATAACTCTATGTTTTCCCTCAGCTTTATTTGTCTTCATCGGGAATGAACTTACCTGATGATGAGGGTGTCTATACACCTCATCTGATCCTCCTAGTCTGCTGCAACTGTATCAGCTGAGGTCTTCAGCTGATCTCTGCTCTTCATGTACTTGGATCCAGGAGTCCTAAGCTGTAGCATAGGGTCTTGAAACGTTCTTCAGCTAGGGGCTTAGTCAAGATGTCTGCTCTTTGGATATCTGTGTGAATTTTCTCCATCTTGATGTCCTTCTTTTCAAGGTGGTCTCTTATGAAGTGGTGTCGAATGTTGACATGCTTGCACCTTGTGTGGAGGACTGGATTTTGAGTGATCGCAATGGCACTGCTGCTGTCACAATAGATAGGGACTTCTCTTGCCTCTATATTGTAATCTTTGAGTTGTTGAACTAGCCAGAGCAGTTGGCTGCAACAACTTCCAGCTGCCATATATTCTGCTTCAGTGGTGGAGGTTGCAACTGAAGTTTGCTTCTTTGAAAACCATGATATCAACTTGTTGCCTAGGAATTGACAGGTTCCAGATGTGGATTTCCTATCAATTCTGCATCCTCCATAGTCTGAGTCAGAATAGCCACTCAATTCTAGGTTGTCATCAGCAGGGTACCATAGTCCTAAGTTGACTGATCCTTTTAGGTACTTGAGAATCTTCCTTGCTGCTTCTAGATGACTTTGCTTTGGGTTTGCTTGAAACCTAGCACATACTCCTACAGCAA